>CP098313.1:2500000-5000000 GCA_030389615.1 Epichloe typhina subsp. poae
CTATTTATTAGTAAGGTTAACCTAGGTCTAGTAGTATTCTAAGTTATCTTATAGCTAGCTTCTATACTAATAAGTAGTATTAAAGTTATCTTATACCTAGGAACTATTTAGCTAAATATTTTGCTTTTTAAGGTTTATTTAAGGCTAGCCTTACTTCCTATATATTAGTAAGCTAACACTACTAAGGTTACCTATGATTATATTTACTATAATTAACTAGTATATAGTATTAGTTTTCTATAGCTTAGCTATAGCTATATAAGGGCAAAATCACCTTAGGAACCTTTCTTTAGAATAGGAATTTATTTAGGCTTATCTTTCCTATATATAATTAGATAATTATTAAAAGATATATTTATTTATATTAGTATAGAATTCCTAGATTTCCTTTAGGTTATAAAAGGGTAAGTAGTCTTTAGTTAGTTCTCTAATATATTTACTTTAGGCTAGCCTCTCTTTATTATACTAGTTCTCCTAATATCTCTTCTATTCCTTATATAAGTCTATATTTAGCTTATTATTAATAAGTAAAGGTCTTCTTCTATAGTGTAGTACTATTACTACTAAGTTAGCTATAGCTTAGATTATTCTTACTATCTTACTACTAATAATTTTATTCTTAAACTTTTACTTTATTTTATTTAAGTAAAGGTTAAGGGGGATATAAGTCTTAACCTCTAGTTATATAATAGGTATAGCCTTAAATACCCCTATAATAATCTAGAGGTAAGCTAATTAGTTTACTATAAAGCTTTTTACTACTTTTCTTAGTTTTTTTTCTTTCTTAGTAAAGGTATAGTAAGCACTTACTTTATAAGTAAGAATAGGCTAGACTACCTATATATATAGGAGTCTAGTATTCTTAAAGCTATATCCCTAGGCTAATACTACTAGCTTAAAGAGTATAAGCTATTACTAGGCTAATTTACCCTTAAGGATATTTCTATAAGCACTTTAGTTAAGTTTTTATTAACTTATACTCCTAGGAACCTATATAATTCTATAGGCACTATTTCCTTTACCTTAAGCTAGACTTTAGTCTATAAGGGTTTATAGGATTTACTAAAGTATATAAGTTTAGTTTTAGCTAGGTTAAACTTAACTCTTACTTACTTTACTTATTTCTTATAAATCTTTTATATAACTTTAAGTCTTTTCTAAGTCTATACTATATTCTTACTAAAGGCTACTATATTTATATTATCTATAAATCCTATAGCTACTATACCTAAAATAGCCTAAAGGTAAATATAAAGCTTTGCTAAGTAAAGTAAGAAAAGGATTAAGAAAAAGGTAAACCTTATAAAGTACTAGCCTTAATTATAAATAATCTAGAGAGTTCTTTATTAAAGCTAAGCTAGCTTATTCTCTCTATAAGGAAGCTTTATATTATTACTATTAGCTATTATAAAACTCCTATCTTTATAAGTAAGTATATTAGGTATAAGTAGCTAACTTTATTAAATATAGAAAATATATCTATTTACGCTAGTAAGGTAATACTACCCTTACCCTAGGCCTCTCTAATATATTCTATAAGGACTTTTATTATAGTTTTTATTAATTTATTTATTCTATTACTTATTTAAAGCTTAGGAGTAGTTCTTTTACCTTAGTAAAGGCTATAAGTTACTTTACTATTATTACTTCTATAATTTTTCTTACTATATTAAGTAATAAGATTAGTCTTTATATATTAGCTTTCCTTATTTTCTTAGTAATTTTACTAGGTTTCCTAATTACTACTACTCTTATAGTTTAGAAGTTAGCTAGGAAATAGCCTATTTCTAGGATTATATTTAGGAGCCTAGCTATAGTATCTTTAGCTAGGTTATTATAGGCTTTAATAAGGCCTGCTAGGAGTTTATTATCTCCTAGTGCCTTCTAGCTAGCTATATTTACTAAGATATTATTAATTTTCTCTTATTTAAATTATTCTTTATTTAGTAATAGTATATTTTCTAGCTTTAGGAAGAAGAGGTTTAGTATATATAAGAGGTTTACTATTAGTTTAGGGAAGAATCTTTATACTAGTATACTAGCCTTATTTTTATATATAGTAGCTAGGTTAAGGTTATTTTTACCTTTTTCTAGCTTAGGAAGCCTAGGGAGCTCTAGAGAGGCCTAGCTTTAAAGCTAGGCTTATCTCTTAAGCCTCTAGACCTCTCTATTCTTTTCCTATATATTAGCCTTTTATAAGGTATCCCTTTATATATTTCTTTTCTCTTCCCTAATAATATATTCTTAGTCCTTATTTACCTTAGTATAGGCTTACTAGTTTATATTAGTTCTCTAGTATCTTTATTATCTCTTAGCTTACCTTACTTTACTAACTATCTCTTAGGCTTTCCTTAATTACTATACCTCTAGGCTAGGGAGTCCCTAAGCCTTCTTTAGAATTACCTTATTTATAATTTATTATAAGCTAGTAATAAGCTATATTATATAGTTATTTATTCCTTCTTTATTATATAAGTTTAGTGTGTTTTTAGGCTAGAGTATTACCTTAGCTTTTACTTTTATATATAGTTAGTTTATAGTTTCCTATATATATTTAAGGACTTAGGGGTAGCTTCTTACTATTTATTAAGAATACTAATTAGCTATAGAATATAGTTAGATCTAAGGAGGTCTTTAGTACTATTATAGTAAACTCTAATATCTAGTATAGCTTACACTAGGTTAATAGTGCTATTTTTATTATCTTTATATTATCTTATAGGTTTACCTTAAGAGATAATAAGTCTAAGCCTTTACTAGTTTATAAACTTTAGTAGTTTATTTACTTTATTAGTTTTCTTATTTAGCTTATCCTAAAGGGGTATTTTTAGTTAAAGTTACTTATAAATACGCTTTAGTTATAAGGCTTTTCTAAGTTAATTATATAAATAAGGGTATTCTAGTTATTACTATATTTCTCTAAGTAAAGGGAGTAAATATTAATTTCTTATAGTTTTACTAGTAACTAGTTAGTTTCTCCCTAGGCTAATTATAATTTTACTTTATATTTCTTATTTTTATATACTATATTATATTTATTATAGTATATAAGTTAAAACTAAGTAAGGCCTAGTGCTAGGGGCTATAGGTTTCTTATATATTCCTATTCTTAGATTATAATTATATTTATATTAGTCTAGTAATAAAGCACTATATATACTAGTTTATTCTTCTTATTTATATTCTAGAAAAGGACTTATAATATTATTATATTAATTAGGGGGTTTTAGTCTTTACTATCTTATACTAGTTTTAATCTAGCTTTAAGTTACTTTATATACTATCTTATACTTCCTAATCTTAGTTATTTAGTACTTTACTTTATATTTATAAGTCTTTCTTTTTTCTTACTTACTATAATTATTAGCTCTAAGGCTATACTAGTTCTCTCCTAGGGCTAGGTTAAGCTTTTACTTAGAAAGTAAGTAATAAAGTAAGAGAGTTACTTAAGGTATTTTACTTTAGTAATATTTTACTTTTCTTTTAAGATAAGGTAGTCTCTTAACTAGGCTAGATATAGTCTAAAGTATAGAATATAATTTTCTTTTACTTATTTATCTTTTATTAGGTAGGAGGATTTCTTATCCTTATAGTAACTAGCTTTATACTAGCTATACCTTAGCATTACTTTATAGAACTTAGCTATATATCCTATCTAGAAGTAATTATAATATTATTAGGGTTATAAGGTCTTATTATATAGTTTAGTTTAGAAAAGCTTTCCTTTAAAGACTATTTTATCTTAGTATATCTTATTAGTATCTTTAACTTTAGCTAGGCCTAGTATTAAAGTAGTGCTTTAAGTACCCTTACCCTAGGGTTATCTTACTATTACCTTAACTATATTTACCTTATTAGCTTTTCCTATTTTAGTTACTAGGTTTTTAATAAAGGTATATTTAGTTAGAAATCCCTTAATAATTACGCTAAGTATATAGTAGTAAAGGGCTACCTTTAGCCTAAATACCTTAGTAATCTATTTTTAGTCTTCCTTATATTAGGTAGTATTCTTTCTAAAGGTAATAATTATATCTTTACTAAGGAGTCTTCTAGCTACTACTACTATAGTCTAGCCTATAGCTTTATTTACTACTATTACTATATCTTTTATATTCCTAAACTAAAGTAATTCCTAGATAGTATTCCCTTTAATAAGTACTTCTTATTCCTACTTACTAGGGATTTAAAGGGGGGTAAGGTATTTAATTATTTAGAAGCTAGGCTAGTAGTAATACTTACCTAGGTTAAAGTATTACTTTCTTTAGTTTCTTTTAATAGCCTCTTTAATAGCTTATTTAAAGGCTTCTTTAGTAATATAAATATTACTATTATTATAGTTTATTACCTTTACTTTAGCTTAGGTATAGTTTACTACCTATTTAGTAATAGCCTTAGTAATATACTATACCTAGTTAACTTTATTACTTAGGATAAGGTTTGTAATTTTATTATAAAATTTTATATTATCTAGGTATTTAAATTAGATCTAGCTAGTTATTAGGTTATTCTTACTACTTTAGATATTAAACTATCCTATTCTTATATTTAGGTAATAGTAGCTTTATACTAGCCCCTTTCCCCTAAGTTAATTACTATTAATATTATGTTTATACTCCTATTACTAGCTCTGTTATAATATAATATTATAGGGGGTAAACAGAGGTAAGGAATTTAAATATTAATGTGATTTGTATTTTAGAGGCGATTCCGGACCTTTAGAGCGGTGCGGAAGTTTTTCAAAGGTTTGAAAAGTTTTATATAATAAAACATAAGCTATTAGAAATATTAATCTAGACTTCTAGATTAATAATATTATTTAGTAGTAATATAGTAATTTATTTATTATTATTAGCCTTATATATAACCTTTATATTTAGCCTTACTTACCTAGCCTAACTACGCTTATTAGTATTTTCTATAGCTAAGAGGGTATTATAAAGTTTTTATTTTACTTATATAAGGTACTAGTAAGATATTAGTAATAACTAAGTTATAAGAACAAGTATATATATATATTATTAAGAAAGTATAGGTTACTTTTAGAATTACTATAAGTATTAATATACTTAAAAATGCCTTATATAACTTAGTAAACTAAGTAAAACACTAGTAATATATTAGTATATATATAAGTAGTAAAGAAAAGGGAAGATTTATCTCTATATAATTTTTATTATTTTATATATAATATATATATTTTATTAAGTTACTTATATAAGTTAGTAATAGTATATAATAAAATAGTAGTAAAGTTATACTTAAAGAGTTAGTATACTAAACTAAAATAAGTTTACTTTTTATAATATATTATAATACTATATTATTACTATTTTTAAATATAATAGCTTATATTATAACTTACTATATATAGTAAATATAAGGGATTTTTATACTACTAGTACTACTAGCTATAAGTTAGTAAGGTAAGTACTAAGGGTTAGAGATACTATACTTATATTAAAAATTTTAAGGCTATATACTTCCTAGGAGATTTTAAAAGGAATATTAAGGAAGTTTTTTTACTAAGGGAAGGTAGTAATAAAGTAATCTCTTATATTAAAGATATTATTAATTACTAATAAGTTAGTAATAATATACTATAGGAAACTTATAAGTAAAAGGTAAGTAACTAATATTTTAATATTTAAGAAAGTTTATATATTTTAAATAAGAATAAATATAAATAATAAAGTAATACTATAAGATATTAGTAATTACTATAATAAAAGCTATAAAGCTACTAGCTTATAAGTAAGGGTAACTTATAATATTAAGGAGAATATAAAGGGAAGAAAAAGTATATAAAAATAAGGAAAAGTAAGCTTCTTTTATATTAGCCCTAGACCCCTAAGTAATTTATATACTATATATAGCTAATTTAGGAATTATAATATTTATAGTTATAGCTATTACTAGTAAATATATACACTAGCTATAAACTCCTAGTAAAATTAGTATAATATCCCTAATATTAAATAAGAAGTTTATTTATTTTAAATAGTATATATTACCTTATTTATATAATCTAATTATAAAAATTAATATAAGTAGTTTACTTACTTAGTGCTAATAACTTATTAAATAAAGGCATATATATTAAAGGTAATAAAGTAATAAGTATATAGCTATTTAAAATTAAAGGTTAAGGGAAGAATTACCTAAAACCTTATAATATTTACTTTATTATTTAAAGTAAATATAATATTACATACTAGTAAAATAGCTAGTAATATAAATATTATTATAAGTTATATATAGTATACATATACTAGCTAAGTAGCTCTTTTTAATTAAGGATAATTATATATTAAGGGGTAGTATATTAGGAGTATAAAGGCTAGGGAGCTAGGGATAGGATAGTTATATAATAAACCCCTTAGATAAGCCTTAGGTTATATAAATAACTAAGTAATTA
Source organism: Epichloe typhina subsp. poae (assembly GCA_030389615.1). NCBI lineage: Eukaryota > Fungi > Ascomycota > Sordariomycetes > Hypocreales > Clavicipitaceae > Epichloe > Epichloe typhina. The sequence continues at coordinate 2,506,416 of CP098313.1, forward strand.
CTAGATAGCTATATATATATAGTAAGGTACTTACATAAGGATTACTTATAAGGTATATAAAAGGTTAGAGTTTAAGACCTTTATATACCTACCCCTAAGTAGTAGCTCTCTAGCTATGACTAAGAACCTTAGCCTTCACTCTGTTTACATCTCCCTAACCTTGGTTATGACATTATCTTTGCCCCTTAGTAAGTTTAATTAAATAACTAAAGATAAGTTTAGACTAGTTACTAACTAGGCCTTAATTATTTAATAAACACGCTTTTAAGGGTTTGTTTGCGTAATAAACATGCTAATTAAATAAATAAAGATAGTTTTAGACTAGTTACTAACTAGGCCTTAATTAATCTAATAAGCTTAGATTTAGTATAAAGCTAGGTATAGTTACTTAAGGTAAAAGGAAAGCTAGAATATACTTCTTTCTTAGTATATTAGTATTCTAAAGTAACCTTTCTCTTTTATAAGGTAAGTTTATAATACTAATACCTTTTTATAAAACCTTACTAATTTATAGTATTTATAGAGATAACTACTAATTAGTGTAAGTATTTATAAAATACTATTAACCTACGCGTAAGGTTTTTAAGGTAAACTAAAGTATATGTAATTATTATATATTCTAGTTTATTTAAGTAAGTAAAAGAGAAATTAAATAAAAGTAAAGAAAGTATACTATTTATTATAGGAAAAGGGGCTTTAATTAGGGTTATTAGCAAAGAGGCCACATATGCTAATGCTAACCATAGCGTAGTTAGGCTAGATATGTGAGTCTTCGATGTAACGCGCCTAGCCAATCAGAGGCGCGCAGCCTTGTTAATATCATGCTTGTTCTAACAAAAACCTTATAAATAACTTTATTATAGTTACCTTAGGTAAGAAGTTAGCTAATATATTATTATTTATATACTTTAAGTAATATAAATTATTAAAGAAAAGCATAAATTTATTAAATACTAGGAATAATTTAGATTTAAGGAGGAATATAGTCCTTTATAACTCTAGAGTAAATGTTCATATCTTTAATAACTTCTAATAGTTTAAGCAATCTAAATTTAATAAGGATATTATAATAAAGGTTAAGGCTAGTAGTATAATCTATGTAGCTTTAGGTTAAGGGCTAGTTAGCATATCTATTATAAATCCTATATTATAAAGTATAAGAACTATTATATTAGAGACTACTTTATTTATTCCTAAATTTCACATTAATCTAGTGTTAGTAATAATTATAATAAAGGTAAGCATTTTCTAGAATTAGAACAAGGGATTTCTCTATTAAGGGAATTAGCCTATAGCTAGGATTTATAATATTAATAAGCTTTATATACTATTAAGGCTATTAGAAGATCTAAAGGAAGCTAATACTATATTAAGAAAACCTCTAAGGCCTTTAATAAAGGGAGATATAAAGCTTTAGTATTAATAATATAGTTATTATAAGAATAAGGGATAGCTAGGCAAGAGGTATAGGGGTATCTATATATTAACTAAAGCTTGCTAGGTCTAAGTGTGTTATACATATAAGTTACTAGCTTATAGCTAGTAGCTTTCTAGTATTACGTAAACCTAGCCCTAGGACGTAGTATGCTTACCTAGGGTACACTAGTGTATAAGTATTATAAGTAAGGCCTTATAATTACCCCTTTATTTTTAGCTAGGCTTTTAAATAGCTTTTACTAGCTAGTATATAGCTATTTACTAAGTAATAGCTATATTAAAATAATAATAAATAATAGCTAGTGCTTAAGTATAAATTTACTTATAACTCCTAATTATATTATGCCCTTTTCCTTCTTTAACTATAGTAATCTTTTCTTAAATATTATTATATTATTTATTACTATTACTTTACCTTTATTATTTACTATATTATTACTATAGAATTTAATAAGGAAAGTATTATTACTATTCCTAATATTTATTTAAAGGAATATTCTTATATATATTATTTATATACTAGTTATATAAAGTTTAAGAAAAATCCCTTATCTAAGCCTAAAATCCCTAAATTAACTATTAATTCCCTAGCTTTATAACTATTACTATAAAGAAAAATATTTAAAGTATTATATTTAATATATAAAATATAGTAATACTTATAAGATAGTAAGTATATTATTCTCCCTAGATTTTTAGTACTTAATTACTTATATTTCTTTAAGTAATAGCTACTATAAAAGAGGATTTTCTTAATTTTCTTACTATTCTTAACTAAGTATAGGAATTAATAAATACCCTAAGTAATTAGGTTTTAAATAACCTTAAAGACTATATATTTTTAAAGATAACTTACTACTATTTTAGTAAGTATTATTTAAATCTTATTTTAGGGTTTAATTATACTAATACTATATACTATATTTCCTTTAGTTTAACTAAGGCTACTAAGGTCTATTAGGTATATTTCCTTATATATTCCCTAGGTCTTTACTTACTTCTTAAGTAAGCTATATTAGCTATATATAATTAGTATATTATCTTATACTAGTAACTCTTAGTTACTATATTTTCTAGCCTTATTTTAGGAATAATAAGTTAATACTTTTCCTTTATTACTTATTTACTAACTTTTTTAGTTAAATTACCTAATATATTATAATACTAAAAAGGTAAAAATAACCTTATATTTATACTATTATAACCTAGGATTTATACCTTAGGGGTAGTAAAGTATTACTTTTTCTTAGTAATATAGTAAGTAATTAAGAAAAATAAAAGTAAGAATACTAAGTATCTTATTTATAATAGTATTATTTTAATATATTAGAAAGTAATTATAAAAGGGTTTCCTTAAAACTTCTTTTCTTATAAGAATATTTTCTTTTATTATTTAGTAAATAATTAAATAAGATTTTTAATTAAAGTATAATAGTAGCTAATAAGGCTAGGCTTTTTTATAATTACCTTATCCCTTATTATTTATAACTTACTTATATCTTACTATACTTTCTTCTTATTTTACTTTAATAAAAGGCCTAAATTATATATTAAGTACTTATTATATTCTTTACTATTACTTATTATTTATATTTACTTAGCTAGCCTTTTTATTTTACTAGATATTTATTATCTTTATAAGTCTTTTTATAATTCTTAACTTCTTTAATTTTAAACTTATTATTTTTATTTTTAAGGTTAAGTATTAGTATTTCTTTATTTAAGGTATTTTTATAGTAATTCTATAGCTTTAATAAGCTAATATAAAATATATTATATAATTAACTATACTTATTAAGTAATACTAGTTAGTATACTTATTTACTTATAGTATTAAGTATTTAAAATAGCTTAATAAATCTTAAGATTAGCTTTTATTTTATATCCTTAAGTTTAATATTCTTTACTAATAAAAATACTAAGTCTTCTTTTTTAAGATTAATAGCTAGTGTTATTAGTTATAGTACTTTACTTATACTTTAGTAGCTTTTACCTAGTTATATACTAATTTCTCCCTAACCTTATATAGCTTTTAAATATATATATAAGCTTTTAAAACCTTCTTTTTTTTACTCTTACCCTTAAGAGTAAGGTAAAACTTAGGTAAATAGCTTATAAAAGTATAGTTTAAGGAGTAACTTATTATCTTATTAATAGTATTATTATATATAAATTAAGCTATTAGAAGTAGCTTTAGCTATAGCTATTAGTTTCCTTTAATAAAATATTATAAGTAATACTTAAGTACTTAGTAAATTAGTTTATAATTACTAGGATTATATTAGTTTCTTACTTACCTAGCTATACTAGTAGTAGTTCTATAATGAAGTTTATTAAGATTTTTACTTATAGTTACCTTAGTATTAGTAGTAATTTAAGGGTTTTATATAGGTAATACCTCCTAGCTACTATACACTAGTATACCTTATAGCTAGATATATAGTTTAAAATAGCTTTACTTATTACTAGCTACTAGTAGTAATATTTTAATAGCTTAAAAGTATATTTAGTCCTAAAGTAACTTACTAGTAAATTATTGTAGTATAACTATAAAAGCTTTTATTATAAAATAAGCTTCTATAAATTAGATAACTAGATAACTAGTTAGTTGCCTAGTTAGGTGAAAAACCTACTACAATATGTTATGCTACGTACATAGTTCTAACTCGTGAGTGTTTGATATCTACAAATATACTGCTTATAACGATATTCCCTTCTAACTATCCCTGTCTTCTTTAATCTAGTTCCTAAATCCGTTAATTTTATATAATATAATTGCAAACCCTAGCTTAAAATTAGACCCTAGAGCTCTAGGTATTCTAGCTAATTTATATAGCAAAGTAGCTTATTTAATTCGCTTGTAACACAAGGAAAAGTGGGGGCCTAAACCCACTTTTCCTTGCATTGCGATTGGTTTAATTCTAGAGGTGTGGCTAAGACCTCTAAAATTGTGCCCTGTGCGGGATTTGAACCTACGACCTGCGACCTGGAACAGGTCTCCACAGCGTGTAACCACCACGCCACAGGGATATGTAATTCTCTATAAGATTATAGCATTCTTATTAAATAAGGCCTAGGATACTTAATCCTAGTATTACTTAAAGAAATGCTTTATTAAACCTTAATACCTCTTTAGTTATAAGAGAGATTATAACCTTTTAAACTTATAAAGCCTTAAAATTAATATCCCTAGTTACTTACCCTAGAAATTTACCTCCCTTAATTCTAATAACCTCCTAAACCCCTTAAAAGCCCTTATAGTAATCTTAATTATATTAATTACTTTACCCTAAAGATTATTATTTATAATAACCTATAAACTATTATTTATAATAAATTATACCTTTATAGTAATTCTTCTTTAAAAATTAAATTATAAAGGAAATCTTAAAGCTTATAAAAATATATAAGAATAGTAATTACTATAGTAAGAAGCTATATTGATTTTTAAATTTTTTAGGGTCATTAGCTGTGGCTAATGCATTTAATTTTCAAGGAATAAAAAAATTACTAGTAATACCTAGCTAGTATAATAATTAACAACTAAATTTAATAATTATTATAGTGTTAAGTAAAACATAAATAAAGAAATAAGCTTTAAGCTATAAATTTAGGGGCTAAAAGGTTAATATAAACTTTATAATAAACTTTATAGCTATAATTACATAAGATATAGTTATAATTTATAACTATAGTTAAACTTAAATCTATTTAAGTTTTACTTATAGTATAAATTAACATAATTCCCCCTTCCTTTATAACTATGTTTGTTTTATCTCTTTATATCTCTTTTATCTTATAACTTGTCCTTTAAAGCTCTAAGGCAAACAAAAAAAACATAACACATCCTCACTTGCCCCTACTCTAATTCGTGCATAATTAATAGGTATGTCAAGGGCTACTAATTAACTAATTGATAACTAACTAATTAGAAGATAGTATAGCTAAGGGTAACTATAAGCTAGGGGCTATAACTACTAGGCTACAGAACCTAATAGCTATCTAAAACTCCAAGGAAATCTAAAAAATAGAAGAAAATATTAAGGAATTTAGGAAAAGTAAGAAGAAGAAGGGAAATAAAAGCTAGAGAAGAAGGCTAGATATTTAGAAAAGGTGTTAAAAAATAGAGATCTATAATGATTTAAGCAGTTTTACCTCGTGCCTAGGAGGGGGTAAGAAGCTATATAACTTTCTAATACTAAAGATTATACTCCTTAAGAATAAGTATAATAAAATTAACCTCCCTTGAATATATTATTAAAAGGCTTTCCTTATTATATTAATAAGTAATACTAAATAATATTATCTTAATTATCTCTTTAAGAATAATTACTTTTATAAAGAGATAATTACTTATATTTATTAATACTTTAAGATAAAAAGTAACTAATAATTTTATTACTATAAGTAAAGTAATATAATACTAAAGAATATAATTAATAAAAACCTTAATAATAGTAAGCTTAATTACCTTAAGATTATACTATTAATCCTTAAGAAAATCTATAAAAAGCTATACCTTACTAATATAGTAAATACTAAGCTTTATAAGTAAGTATTAAATACTATAGCTAGTATACTTAAATATTAAATAGTAAAATATATATACTTCTTAGGCTTTAAAAGTCTTACTAAAGACTTTTGTTAAGTAATTACTATTATAAAATTAAATAAGCAGTTTTTTTAATACCTTTAGTACTAATAAGAAAACTGTTAGAACAAAGGTAATATTAATCACGCCTTGTAGCCGTAAATGCCTAGCAAAAGATTAGGCTACGCGCAAGCCTTGCATATAACCTATAACCTAGCCTTATAATTAGCTAGGAACTATAAGGCTATAAACGCATAACCCCTTTTGCGTTTAGTATTATAGCTTCTAGCTTCTAACTTCTCTTTTACATATAATATAGCCTAGAATAAATAATTAATAATAATACTATTCTTTAGGCTTATAACCTTATTATATTAAATTCAATACCTTATAAAACTAACACTAATTAGTAGTTACCTTTATAGATAACTACATAGTCTTTAAACACTATAGATTAGTAAGGTTAAAATTAGAAAAGATAGCTTACCTAATAATAACTTACCTTATAAAATAGGAGGGCTATGTTTAAAGGAAAGTTATACTAATAAAGAGGTATAAATATAGCTTTTTTCTTACTTTAGTATTAATATCTAATTTATATAAACTCTAAAATAATAAAAAGGGTTTAATACTAGTGGCTAAGCTATTCTTTTATTCTTTTTATAATACATTTTATTACATATTTAAAGTTAATTACCTTACCTTATAATTCTTTATATTAGAAATATAATTTTTATAATTTACTTATATACTCTTCTTTTCCCTCTATAGTATAAGAGTTATTTCCCCTATAGTTAATTACTTAGTTAAGATATTAAATATAGCTAGCTTATTAAGGGCTACTAGTTAATTTAAAGTCCTAAGTAAAAGTAATAACTATAATAATACTATAGAAGGTATTAAAACTAGAGATAATAAGGGACACCTTAATAAAGGCAAAGCTATAGATTACACTGCCTAATTCCCTTATATCTCTCTAAAGCTATACCTATATATAACAGAAAGCCTACTTTGCTAGATAGGCAATTCTAAGCATAAAGAGATAACTATACCTAAGGAAATTACGCTTTATATCCTTATTAAGACTAAATAATATAAAGAGTAAGAATTATTTAGAAAAACACTTTTCTTTAAATTTAGTAATAACTTTTATAGATAAATAAAGTATAAGTTTATAAAAGAGAAGAACCTTTACTAAAATAATATCTAGGATTACTTTCTTTATAATAGTATTTATATAACTATTAAAAAAGGCATAAGGGTAGCTAATAACCTTAAAGAAGTAGTAACCTAGGAAAAAATTTAATTTTAAACTATTAAAGAGATTAAAAAGGCTAGGAAAAAGTATATAAACTTTTATAAGAACCTAAAGAATAAAAACTTCCTTTATAATCTTCTAGATAATAAAGATATTAGGGCTTAATACCTTACCTTTTTACTTTACTTATTAGTTTAATTACTATTAAAGGGATTAATAAGCTAATTTTCTCTTTAAAAATTAGTTACTCTAGAAGTAAAAGTACTAAAGAATACTATTTATAAATATTTATAAGTAATTCCCTTACTTATACCTTTACTTAAGGTTACTAAGTAAGAGAAACCTAATTACCTTATAGAAAATACCCCTAATTATAATAATACCTAGTAAAATTAACCCTTATTACCTAAGGCTAATAATATACCCTTTAGTATAGCTTAAAGAATTATACTTCCTTCTTTTTAATATAAGGAAAAGAAAGGCTAAAAGAACTATAACCTCTAAGACTATTACCTTTAAGGCTACCCCTTACTAATTATAAACTATTTTATTACTTTTATAAATATAATAAAAAGTACTTAAAAACCTTTATATACCTAAAGACTCTTTTTAAAATAAATTATTAATCTTTTAAAAGTATACTTAAAGAAATAACTATATAATACTAATAACTATAATATACTTAAGTTAGAGCTTTAAATAATCTATAGGAAATATAGAATACTTAAAATCTAACTAAAATAAGCTAAATATATATTTAAGGTTATACTAAAAGGTAAAGCCTTAAAATACTATATAAATTACCTTTTAAAGCCTAGTTAACTATAAAATCTCTTTATACTTATTAACTATATAAGAGAATAATTTAAAATAAAGAATATATAGTAAAAATATCTCCTAAAATAGTATAATATTACTTTATAAAAATAATAAATAATAACCTAACTAAATTAATAGTTAATTACTTTAATAAAGTTATAAAAAGCTTACTATTTTATAATAAGTAAATCCTAAAGTAAGCTAAAGTAAGAAAGTACTTTAGAATTAAATTATAGGAGTATATAATAGTATTTTTAAATATAAAGAAGCTATTATAAATTTACTAAAAAGCTTATAAAAGTTTTATAAATATATTAGGATAATAATTTAACTTATTAACAAAAAGAAAAAAGCTAGTAATAATTCCTAACTAATACTATAACCTTAAAGTAATTTTAAACTAACTAAAAATATAATAGAAAAGAAAAAAGGCCTAGTACTTATTTAAGAGATCTTAAGAAAGAGAAAACCTTTTTATATAAGGAAATACTATATATATAAAAAGAGAGATACTAGTTAATAAAGTACTTAGAAAAGAATTATAAGAAAGTATTTTAATACTTTAAGAATTATTACCTTATAAGTTAAGTAACTTATTATAGCTTAAGTAAAGAAAACCCTTTTTAGTAAAAGCTATCTAGTAATACCCTAGTAATATTTATACTAGGAGATTACTATTTATATATAATATTCTAAGGAATTATACTAGATATAAAAGCTATAAAGTTCTTAATAGTAAAATATTCTTAATTCCTTACTTTATAATAAATAATACTAAAGATATAACTTAATAAATTAAAAGTAAGGAAAGTAAGTATTAGATTTAGTATAGGAAAGCTAATTACTATACTTAAAGTAGTTAATGTACTTACTCCCTTTAGGGATATTCTCTTTTAAGTTATCCTTATAAATACTCCTTTCCTTTTATCCCTTAATAATATAAACTAAGTATAAATTAACTTTAATATCTTTAAGAATACTTTATAATAAGGAGATATTAAAGTCCTTATAATATATAAATAAGGGCATACTTAAATACTACTTATATAAGAGAAAGAAGTAATTACCTAAAGCTACCTTATAAAAGGCAAGCTATAATAATTATATTATTACTTTAAATACCTATTAATCTAATACTTATATAAGGTTCTTTATAGATTAAGGTATAATATTAATATTAAGGCTATTAAGAAGCTAATAAGGGTATATTACTAATACTAGATATATATAAATAGCCTTAATTATTTTAAATTTACCCTTTAAGATAAGTATACCTTTAACTTTAAGGTTATAATAAATATCTTTTACCTTAATAGTAATTACCTTATACTTTATACTATAAATATAGCTATAGTATTTAATATAGTAAAATTCCTAAAGAATATCTCTATAAAAACTACCTAGGAAGCCCTCTAAATATACTAAATTAATATTTATTAAGGCCCTCTAGATTTAATTATTATAAATACTAGTATAAACTTCTATAGTAATGAATTTAAATAATTTATAGCTTTAATATTAATTTTAATTAAAAAGGTCTTAATTAAAGCATACTATAGTATTAGGAAGGTTAAGAGGTATTATAAGCTACTTTATAAGGCTTATAATATAATTAAACGTAAATACCTTATAACCCTAGAACTTATTACCTTATAAATAGTAGTAAAGGCCTTATATAATATTATAAGCCTAAATAGTATTATTCTAACCCTCCTTATCTTTAGTACTTACCTAAGGATAATAAATAAATCCTTACTATTACTAAATATTATATAGTATATAATTATAGTGTAAAAGGTTACTAAAGAGATTAAGAGGCTTTATACTATTTAGAAGGTTAATAAAGCCCTTACTAAATATAATAGCCTAGATATATTAAAGACCCTTAGCTTATTACTTAAATTAAAAGTATAAGTCTAGTAAGAAAGTAAGGGATAAGGAGGCTTATATAAGTTACTAATTATAAATAAAGAAAGCTATACCCTTAACCTCCCTAAGGGCTTAAAGACCTTTAGGTTAACCTTTATTAAGGCTTAAGATAAGAATATAGCACTAGTAATACCTTTAAAGTATAAGTATAAAAACCCTAAAAGAACCCCTAGTAATACCCTAAGAGACTAATATTTTCCTATTAATAAAGGAAGTTAATAACCTTACCTTAGTAATTAAGCTATATAAGGAAGGAGTTATTAAGACCTTAGAAGAACTATTTAAGAGGTTAATAAAAGTAAAGATTAAAGCTTTAATTAAGTAATAAGTAATTAAATTTATTATATTTTATAAAAAAATATAGTAAGCTTTAAATCTTTAATTCTTATATTATTAATAAGATTAAAGGTAAGATAATCAAACCCTATAAAAAGTTATATCTTATAATCTAAGGGTATAAGAATAAAAAGAAATAAGCTATCCTTATATAAGCTCTAATAATCTAATAAGTAAGCTAATAACTTATTCTTATAATAGCCTTATTAGCAAGGTTAAGGAAATTCCTGATATAGCTATAGGATATCTATTAGGTATATATATAAGCACGTACATTCCTAAAGTAGCTAATCCTAGTATGCTTGCTAATTTAAATATAATACCTTTACTTACCTAGAATAATTCTAAAGGTTATTAAACCCCTCTATAGTATTATAAAAGCTAGAACACACTAGTAGGTTATGTATTATAAGCATTATAAAGAGAACCTCTAGATAGTTACTACTAGCTTTAATATAAAGCTAAAGTAATTCCTAACTAAGATTAACCCTCTTATATTTAATAAAGGTATTATTACGCTAGAAGATAATACTATTAAAATATAGTAAAAGGGATAAAGTAATAAGTTAAAATTAATTCCTATAACTAACTTAAAGTATAAATATATTAAGCAAAGAGTAAAAGGTGTTTATATTACCTTAATATACTAACTAGAGGCTTATTTTAACCTATTTATTATAGTATAATATTAAAAGCTAACCCTAGAGAATATAAAAGCCCTTAATTATTACCTAAAGTAGTAAATAAACTACTTAGATAAAGGCTTAATATTTATCCTAATAAACCTTAAAAAGTAAAGCTCTTTACCTTTATAAATAAATCCTTTACTAATAATAAAGACCTATTCTTATAACTAGGATATATAATAATCCTAGCTAATAAAGACTATACTAATAGTAAGTTTATAATTAAAGGTAATATTATACACTTTAGCTTAATAAAGAGTAAGAGAGTTATATAAAGTATACTTACCTTAGAGATTTATAGTATAGTAGCTAGTGTTAACATAGCTTACGTACTAGTAATAACCCTAAACCTAGTTACTAACTAACTAAAGCTTCTAATAATCCTAATTATTATATATATAGACTTCCCTCCCGGGCATGAGGTAAAACTGCTTAAATCATTATAGATCTCTATTTTTCAACACCTTTTCCAAATATCTAGCCTTCTTCTCTAGCTTTTTATTTCCTTCTTTTTCTTACTTTTCCTAAATTCCTTAATATTTTCTTCTATCTTTTGAATTTCCTTTTTAGAATTTCCTTGGATTTTTAGATAGCTATTAGGTTCTATAGCCTAGTGGTTATAGCCCCTAGCTTTTAGTTACCCTTAGCTATACTATTAATTAATTAGTTAGTTATTAATTAGTTAATTAGTAGCCCTTAACATACCTGTTAATTTAGATGCAGTGCGTCTCGAATTAGATTAGCTATAATTAAGGATAAGTTGTGTTTTTTTTGGGGTTTAAGTTTGCCTTAGAGCTTTAAAGGATAAGTTATAAGATAGAAGAGATATGTGTAAAGAGATAGAATAAACATAGTTATAAAGGAAAGGAAATCACATTAATTTATACTATAAGTAAAACTTAAATAGATTTAAGTTTAACTATAGTTACGAATTATAACTATATCTTATGTAATTATAGCTATAAAGTTTATTACAAACTTTGTATTAACCTTTAGCCCTTAAATTTATAGCTTAAAGCTTGTTTCTTTATTTATGTTTTACCTAATATTATAGTAATTATTAAATTTAGTTATTAATTATTACACTAGCTAGGTATTACTAGTAATTTTTTTGTTCCTTAAAATTAGATGCATTGGCCACAGTCAATGACCCCAAAAAAATTAAAAATCAATATATATAGACTTATACTCCTTATATAAATACCTTATTAAGCTTAGTATAATAAAGAAAAAGTACCTAAGAATTAATATTATAGCCCTTTAGTAATTATAAAAATACTAAGAACTCTATAAGATCTAATAGATTAATAAAGAGAATAACCTAGCTAATGCCTTTATAAAGGCATTACCTAATAAGGCCCTTAAGAGCTTTATCTTAACTAGCGAAATAACTATCTAAATAAAGGGATAGGTTACTTATATATAATATATATATAGTAATAGGAGAGATAATTCTCTAGGAGGGTAATTATTGATTTTTTGCGCAGGTAGGATAATTCCGTAGTATTAAAGTCAATAATATTTAATTAGCTAGCTAGGAAAGAGAGAGAAGAGAGGGAAGGTCTAGATAATAGAAAAGTAAGTAAAACCTGTAAGTAAGGCAGAAAAGGGGTAGCGAATTAATACAGCTAATTATATTATATATATTACGCTAAACCTATAATTAGTCTAGTCTTTAGCTATAATTAACCTAATAAAAATTCGGAGGATTTAATACTAGTAGTCTCTTTTTTTATCTATAGCTAAAGGAGCCTAAAAACGTAATAAAAATTAAATTAAAGGAAAGTATATATAAGTAAATCTCTTAATAAAAATCCATTACTTTAATTAGCTATTATAGTATTAGTTAATTAAATTAATTTTCTAGTCCTTATTTAGGCTTCTATCCCTTAATATTATAGGTCTTTTTACCTAGCTTTTAACCTAAATTATTAATTTATTTAAATTAATTAGAAAAGAAAGAGATAAATTTAGTAATACCTTTATTATTATATTTGCTAGGTTATTATTCCTATTAATCTATCTAACTTTATAAATCTTATGCCTCTTATATAATTAATAAAGAGCTATAATATTAATTATTAGTCTTTTCTTTTCATTATTCCTAGCTTTATAAGGCATTTATATAATAAAAAGAAGTATAAAGAATTATAGGAATTTAAGGCATCTTTAATTAGTTTATAATCTAATAAAGAGTTATAGAAATTATATAAGTAATATTTATACCTTAAACTATACTATATGATTTAGAGGTAAGCATACTATATATAACTTACTTGCTCTTTATTAAGCTATATATAATAATATTACCTTTTATAATAAAGGTATTATTATCTTATATAATCTTATTACTAATTATTATAATATATCTAATTTATAAGCTTAAATCCTTATTATTAGTAAGTAATTTATTTATAAATATAAAGAGCTTTACTTCCTTAGGGGTTAAAGAGGTATATTATAGTCCTTATTACTAATTCTTAATTTACTATTTAAGGTATTTATTAAGGTATATAATATTATTAGAAAAGAGTTCTTAGTGTTAAGCTATAATTAATAAATTATAGGAAGCTTCTAGTTAGTATATAGTTATAATATAGCTTCCTTAGGCTTATTATTTTATATAATCTTACTTTACTATTAAAAATTAAGGATTAACTTCCTTAATTTTCTAACTTTAGCCTTTTTAAGTTAAGATTAATAAATTATTAGTATTTTAGATTAAGATATAGCTATTAAAAATAAGGGGATTCCTAGTAGTTAATTATTATTTTTCTTTAGTTATAAATTTAGCTTTCTAAAGCTTTTTCTTTTCTTTTTAGAAAAGTTATTATTACTTAGGCCTAATATATTATTAGTTTATATTCTAATAATACTAAAGAGATTCTTATTATTTAGAGCTATAATTAATAAGTAAGCATTATAGGTTAAGGTTATTATATTAAGGTTATCCTTATAGTAATAGAAGTATATTGCCTACTAGTAAGTTCTAGCCTCTATAATCCTATAAAGAGGCTTAATTAATTTAATTACAGTCCTTTCTAAAAAGAGATATGTAATTTACTTTAGTCAGGCAATTGTACTCGTGTAATATAATTGTTTTGTAATTGTTTTGTTTATTTTTATATCTAACTTATGATTAAAGATATTATCCTAATAATTACATGATCTTATAGAGTAAAATTCAAAGAAAAATACTATATATAAAAGTGGGTCTGAAGTGAATTGTTAAGCTGTAAATTAGAAAAATAACTTTTGTACTTGTTTTTAGTGCTAAAATGTAATTGTTTTTAGTATTTCTAATTACAGACGTACGACCCACTTTTAGACCCACTTTTATATATTATACTTTACTTCGATTTTTACTCTATAAGATTACGTAATTATTAGTATAATATCTTTAATTATAAGCTAGATATTAATTCTTTAAGAAAAACAAACAATTACACGATGTAATTGTTTACAATCCTCTGACTTTAGTAATCTTATAATAATTAGCCTTATTAGTATTATATACGATTAAGTATAGGCTTGTATAATATTATAAATCTAAAGGTAAATACCTTTTTCTTAATAATAAAGTAATAGCTATAATAAGTTATTAGCTTACTTATTATATTATTAGTAATTACGTTAAGATAAATTCCTTCCCTTTATTATTATAGCCTTATATAATAAGGCATGATTTCTTGTATAGTAAGTCTATTCCCTTACCTTTAATCTCTTTAACTATATAAGAATTAAAGATTTTATAGCCTTTATGCTTTACTAAGTTATATTTAACAAATTTAAAGATATTATAAGCTTATAAGGCATTAATCTTAGCTTAATTAAACTACTTAAAGGATTTTCCTAGGCTTATAATCTTCCCTTCTTAGCGGAGTTAAAGAGTAAAATTTTAATTAGCTTTCTCTTTTACTATAAGGAATACTATACTTAGTATCCCTTTAGCTATAGCCTCTTAAATAAAGGCCTTAACTTAGTCTTTATTAATAAGTATATAAAGTTTAATTAAGCTAATATTTTTCTTAAGATTATATATTTTACCTCTCCTTACTTTTGCTACCTTAAGGTAAGGTAATAAGCCTTTAGGCTTTTCTAGGGCTTTTCTATACTTATAAATTAAACTATAAGGGCTTTTCTTAGTCTTCCTTACTTTCTCTTAGCTAGTACTTATAGCTTTTCTTTTACTAAGAAGTCTCTCTTAGTAATAATAGTTAGTAATACTATTATATTCTCCTTTATATTATAAGGCTTTATCTCTTACTACTCTAGCCTCTTTATAATATATAAGTCTTTATAATAAGGCTTTACTACTATAAAGTAAAACTTTACTAGGCTATAAGGTATATTAACTATATAAGTCTCTTTATTAGTAGTAATTAGCTTATAAGGGCTATACTAGCTATCTTTCTCTTTTTATACATATATATTAGCTTATAAAGGTAGCTAATATATAAGCGCTATATTAAGGCTATTCTAGGCTTTAAAGGCATTATAAACTTACTATAAGGCTAGGTAATAGCAAACCTTATTAGTAGCTTTCTAAATTACTTTAGTATATTAAATAATAAAAATACTTACTAGTAACTAATTTATTATTTATAAGTAAGCTCTAAAGACTAGTAAGGTTAGGACTATATTATTAAGGCTTATAAAGTTATTTATAGCTTTAATAGCTATCTAGAGATATTATTTTATTATAAGTTTTATTCTAATTAAGTCTATAATAATATTATAGGCTTAGTGTAAGGGTTTATAATAATTTTTAACCTTTCTAATGCTATTATAGGCTTTAATTAGTATCTTATTAGTCTTAATTAATATTAATTAAGTATAATACTTAAATTTAGTAAAAGCAAAGTTATTACTAGTATTATAAATAATCTATTCTAGGGGTCTAAGATAAGTATTAATCTAGCACTTTTAAATAGTATCCTAAATATCTTAAGCTTTTTGCTTCCTTAGATTAAGGAATTAGGCTACTTAGAATAAGGTTACTAAATTAATAATATAAAGTACTAGTTAGCTATTAATTTATATAATATTAATAATAATCTTATAGTTAAATTTATAGTTATCTTTAATTATAAATTTAAATTAACTAGGGGCCTTACTATATATTTAGTAATAGTAGTAAACTTTAGTTAATTTCTTAATTACCTAGTATTTAATTTTATAACTAGCTTATTAAAGAATCTTTATAAGTTATTAAATAAAAGGGTAACTAAGCTAATAATATAATTAATAAATATCTTTTTCTAAGAAGTAAAAAGTAACTATTTCTTTTACCTTTAGTAACTACTAAGGATAACCTTATTATTATACTATAAGTATAGTCTTATTACCTTAAATAAATATATTTATAAGGTTATTAATCTTAACTTATATCCTATTTATATTAGTAATTAAGAAAAGAAAGGGAGTAGTTATATTAAGGATATAGAATTTAAGCTTTCTAAGCTTTATAAGTATATAAAGAATACCTTTTGTAATTACTAATCTAGCACTAAAGGTAATAATCTAAGGCTTATAAGGGATTACTTTTAGTAAAGATATTAATCTTAATAAAGCTTTTACT
Organism: Epichloe typhina subsp. poae; assembly: GCA_030389615.1. Lineage (NCBI taxonomy): Eukaryota > Fungi > Ascomycota > Sordariomycetes > Hypocreales > Clavicipitaceae > Epichloe > Epichloe typhina. Next base: position 2,523,053 of record CP098313.1, read on the forward strand.
TATACCTCTCCTATACTTAATTTCCTTATAGCACTAGTATTAGGTATAATTTCTTTAAAAACCTCTTTAAAATAGTATTCTTTAGAGATATAATAAGTTAAGCCTTGATTATATTCTTATAGCTTATAAAGTTCTTATTTAAGGAATATATATAAGAAGGCCTAATTATTTAGGGTTATAAGAATATTAGTATTAATAGTATTATTATTAGTTTATAATTCTAAGCAGAAGAATTATATAATACTTAGGTATACTATTAATAGTAGCTTCTTTACCTTATTATTATTATCTTTAGCCTTTATATAAGCTATAAGATATAGCTTCTAATCCTAACTAAAGTTATTATTAGGCTTATTATTATTATGCTCTTTATAGGAGGCAAGGAATACCTAGAATCTTTTCTTTAAAAGGGCTATTTAATATATTTTACTAGCTTACTAATAGTCTTTCTCTTTCTAATATTCTTTAGTAAAGTAGTTAGAAAACTAGTAGCTATTCTTACTATATATAAAGTAATACTTAGGGCTAGGCCTAAGGCTTCTTTTATAATAGCTTCCTTTACTATAGGATTATTATTTATACTAATAATTAGTAAATATAGCCTCTAGGGAGTCTTCCTATTAGTACTAAAGGTATTAGAAAAACTTCTTATTTAATTTTATAATAGTAATTACCTTATAAAGGTCTTTAGTAAGACTTTTAAAGCCTAGGGAGTATATATATTTTACTATCTAATATTTAGGTATACTAGCTATAGTATTTAATACTTACTTATTAAGCTTAGTATTTACTATATTAAAAAGATATAGCCTTTTATAAATTTTCTTAAGGGTTAATAATATAATCTTAAAGTAATTAAGCTTACTTTTATTAGGTTTTTATTAATTATATTCTTTAGTATTATATTACTTTACTTATAGTAATAAAATTATTAGTTACTTTTTATCTTAAAGTATTAATAAATATAAGTAATTATCTCTTTATAAAAGTAATTATTCCTAAAGAGATAATTAAGATAATATTATTTAGTATTACTTATTAATATAATAAGGAAAGCCTTTTAATAATATATTTAAGGGAGGTTAATTTTATTATACTTATTCTTAAAGAGTATAATCTTTAGTATTAGAAAGTTATATAGCTTCTTACTATAGTAATTACTATCCTTATATATCTTTATTAGCTTTAAGACTTTCTTTATAATTTAGTTTTTAAAGGGGAATTACTATAAAGGTATAATTTATTATAAATAATAGTCTATAGGTTATTATAAGTAATAATTATTAGGATAAAGTAATTAATTTAATTAAGATTACTATAAGAGCTTTTAGTAAGGTTTAGGAAATTATTAGGCTTAGGGAAGGTAAATTTCTAAGGTAAGTAATTAGGGTTATTAAGTTTAAGGCTTTAGAGGTTTAGGAGATTATGATTTTTCTTATAGCTAGTATAATATTATTATTTAATTAAGTACTTCATTAAGTAATACTAGGATAGAGTATTTTAAGCCTTATTTAATAAGAATATTATAATCTTATAAAGAGTTATATAACTCTTTAATAATATCCTTATTTTCTCTCTTAAAGGTATCTTTAGACTAGCCTTTAAAGTTTTCTTAAAATAATTCCTAAAGGTTATTGATTTTTAATTTTTTTTTGGGGTCATTGGCTGTGGCTAATGCATCTAATTTTCAAGGAACAAAAAAATTACTAGCAATACCTAGCTAGTGTGACAATTAACAACCAAATTTAATGATCACCGCAGTAACACTATACTTATTATAATTAATAAGTAAGTTATAGGCTACTAATTAACTAATTAATAACTAACTAATTAAATAATAGTATAGCTAAGGGTAACTAAAAGCTAGGGGCTATAACTATTAGGCTATAAAGCCTTATAGCTATTTAAAAATCTAAGGAAATTCTAAATAAAAGGAAATTTTAAAAATAAAAGAAAATAGTAAGGAATTTAGAAATAGTAAGAAAAAGAAAGAAAATAAAAAGCTAGAGAAAAAGGCTAGATATTTAGAAAAGATGTTAAAAAATAAAGATCTATAATTATTTAAGCAGTTTTACCTCGTGCCTAGGAGGAGATTTATAGTTATAGCTAAAGAGATATTACCTAGGGGTTAGTATATAAAGGTCTTAAACTTTAACTTATTACATATAATATAAGCAGAGCTTTGCACTACACTACAACTTGTAGTATTTTTTTCTAATAAATAATTAATATCTAATCTTAGAAAATATATATAGATATAAAACTTTGATTTTTAGATAGATATCTTTAAAACTACAGTGTAGTTATATACAAAGTCAGTCTAAAAGTGGGTCCCTAGGCCGTAAATTAGAAAAACTACATTTTACTACATTTTAGCACTAAAAATTCACTACAAATGTAGTTTTTCTAATTTATAAGTTGAGGGTCCACTTTTAGACCCACCCTGTATATGGTATTTTTCTTAGAATTTTTCTTTATAAGATTACGTAATTTCTAGGATAATAGCTTTAATTATAAGCTAGATATAAAATTAAATAAAAATACTACAAGAAATACTACACTACACAAGTGTAAAGCTCTGAATATTGATTTTTAATTTTTTTGGGGTCATTGACTGTGGCCAATGCATCTAATTTTAAGGAACAAAAAAATTACTAGCAATACCTAGCTAGTATGATAATTAATAACTAAATTTAATAATTACTATAGTATTAGGTAAAATATAAATAAGTAAATAAGCTTTAAGCTATAAATTTAGGGGCTAAAGGTTAATATAAAGTTTGCGACAAACTTTATAGCTATAATTACATAAGATATAGTTATAATTCGTGACTATAATTAAACTTAAATCTATTTAAGTTTTACTTATAGTATAAATTAATGTGATTTCCTTTCCTTTATAACTATGTTTATTCTATCTCTTTACACATATCTCTTCTATCTTATAACTTATCCTTCAAAGCTCTAAGGCAAACTTAAACCCTAAAAAAAACATAACTTATCCTTAATTACAGCTAATCTAATTCGAATTAACAGGTATGTTAAGGGCTACTAATTAACTAATTAATGACTAACTAATTAATTAATAGTATGGCTAAGGGTGACTAAAAGCTAGGGGCTATAACCACTAGGCTATAGAACCTAATAGCTATCCAAAAATCCGAGGAAATTCTAAAAAAGGAAATTCAAAAGATAGAAGAAAATATTAAGGAATTTAGGAAAAGTAAGAAGAAAAAGGGAAATAAAAAGCTAGAGAAGAAGGCTAGATATTTAGAAAAGGTGTTGAAAAATAGAGATCTATAATGATTTAAGCAGTTTTACCTCGTGCCCGGGAGGAAGCTCTGAATATAAGTAGTCTTTAATTAAATACCTTATCTAGTATATATAGCTATTGAGTAGCTACTTAGTTATTTGCATAACCTACGGTTTATCTAAGGGCTCTATTATATAACTATCCTATCTCTAGCCCTCTAGCCTCTGTGCTCCTAATAGTATTAGAGATTAGAAATATTTTAAACTTTAACTTCTTAGCTCCTAAGACTTAAGGATATACTAGCTTTTTAGCCTTTTTACATGTTTTTCTTTATTATTAGTTATAATAAGTTAATAAGTTTTTACTCTTACTTTTGTAATACCTAGATTTACTTAAGCTAAGTAATTCACTTTTTAAGTATTATTTTCTTTTCCTTAGAAATAAAGAATTTAACCTTAGTTAAGGTTCTTATAAAATATAATATATTCTTAGCTATAGTATTACTATTATTTACTAGATTCTAGTTAATATATAGTATTACTTTAGTAAATTAAGTAATTTTTTTCTTATATTACTCTTAAGTAATTAGTAAGAGAAGCTTTAAAATTATAAAAATAAGGGATAACTAGGTAAGAGATATAAAAGTTCTTATATATTAACTAAAGCTTACTAAGTCTAAGTATATTATATATATAAGTTACTAGCTTATATCTAGTAGCTTACTAGTATTATATAAACTTAGCCCTAGGACATAGCACGCCTACGGGGTGTACCTATGTGTTAGGAGTAAGGCCTTACACTTAGAACTATAGTTAAGGTTACTTCTCCACTTGCCTGACTTACTTAAACAGTAAACTCCTACTATCAGTACTTATCCTTATGAGGTAAAACGCTAATTAGTACACACGTTCAATTCAAGTATTGCTTGATGTCACTTTCTATATCTTCCCACCTACCTATATGCATAGGTTGTAAACCTCGCAGCTTCGCTAACCAACTCAACAAGCAATTTTTGACTTTAGCACGCTCCTTGCTCTTTTCAAGTCGCTCCAAAGCCAGTGAATAATCCAATAAACCCTCATAAACCAGGCCAACATCATTGTAATCATCCAGGAGATCTGTAAGTTCAACTATCTCATATCTTAAATGAGCAATCCTATCAGCCAGAGTTAAGGCTGGTGCAAAGGAATCAACAGGGTTCGTAATTTGGGATATAAGAAAGCGATGATAGTACCATAGACTTTGGTCCTCGGCAGCAACATTGAGACCTTCTCGTGCGATATCAAGTTCATTTTTAAGGAACGCTGCTCGTGTCTGATCGTCGGCGTGTCGTTCTTTGAGAAGTCTTGGAATAAGTTGGCTTCGGTTGTGCCAAGCAGAAAAATTCGACAAGTTGAGGCTAAAGAGTATTTTCTCCGTATACGCGAATTCATCCTCCACCAAACTTTGCCCTTGCAGCTCATCACTTTCGAGCTTAGCTACAACAAATCTCCTGTAGCTCCAGGCATGGAAATTGCGTTGGTCTTTGCTCAGTAACAGAGATGTAAGGCCAAGTTCTTTCTCCCATACATGACGTGAAACTGAAACAGGTAGTCGGAGAATGGCTTGCATCAGGATCCACTGCCGGTATTTCCAGATCCAGTAGCATTTGGGAGTTGCTTTCAAAAGCGGCATAACAAAGGCAAGTTCAGACTGCAAGACATGCTCGTCTGCCTTTTGCTGGCCGACTTCTGTCACTTCTTCCGCCGCACCTGACACACGCTGCTCCGCTGTCGTAGACAGTAAGCTCGAGATCAAACAGCGGCGACGGATATTCCATATCGTATAGTACTCAGGATTGAGGCTGAGCAGCTTGTCGGTCAGGTTATACAGCTGCAAGTCGTAAGTGCCTGATGCTGCTTGTGTACGTATCTGGGCTTCGAGGTCTTGGTGTCGCCTGATTTTCGCAAGATCCTGCAGTCGTTGACTTTCAGTGCGTATCTGGAGAACGCGAGGTACGCCGTGCTGTAGAAAAACGTTAGCGTGAAAACACTATTGATAGCCTGTGCTTCATAAACTAAAGTCAAATGCGACGCAAACCTACGCTTGCCATGCTAGGATACCTTGAAAGGCACAAATTCTGGACCCGATTGCTCACTGGTGTAATTAATGTGATGTGTTAGCAAGGTGCTCTTCAACACGTCACGTGCTTAGCTTAGTCTCACAGTGTCCCACTTCTCTGGCTCGGGAATAAAAAGAGAGCAAGTTTACTATAAGAAAGTTTATAAAAGGTTTAAACTCTAACTTATTACCTAAATATAAGTAGTCTTTGCTATATACCTTACCTTATATATATATAGTAAACTTATAGCTAGAGGCTAGCTCTTAGTTATTAGAAAGATCTAAGGATTCTCTATGCTCCTCTGCTCTAACTATCTCCATGCTCCTAACAAATACTAAGTTTCAGTACCTTAGTTATTTTCTAAAACTTTAGTAGTTATATAGTATATTTTATATAGGTAAATTACACACTCCTTAGTATAGGTACATAGATATTCAAGTAGCTGTCCGCACTCTCTTACTAGGTCCGGTATTTATTCTATGCCTATAGATTAAACCCTAGCTACGCGGTCTAACAGTTGCACCGTACCCTAAAGCCTGTCTTTGTTTCCTGGGCCTGAGAAACTCACAGTTCCATGCTCTCCCACATCTCGAGGCCACCACTGCGATCGCCTCAAAGTTTGTCAACCTTCTTTCGCCATGGTGGTTACGTACTACAGTCTCGACAACGCAATCAGCTCGTTTTTCGAATCAAACACGACCGCAACAAGACAACAATACGATGATTTCAGATTCCATCCTTTCTCGCGCTGGTGGGCGGGTTAATCCTGTCCAGATACAGGGGACGTTCAGCTATACCTTAACAGCTGGGATAAATAAGTCAAAGCTCTTCCAATTTCGAGCACAGGACTCTAGCTTTGACATGGCCATTATGAGCCTAGCCAAAGCAGTCCATCCGCAGTTTGTGGCTGGCTGCAGGTATCACGGAACAATTGCATCATCACGACCACTCCATATCTATGAGATGGACAACCTTCCCGGGACTACTTATATTATAGTGCGCAATGTCTCCGTTGTACAGCCGCCAGACGCTCTGTTCCGGCAGCGTTGCACCGTCAAAGACCTCGCGAGGCGTGCCCAGATGCTCATCGCGATATTTCAAATCAGAGCTGACGATGTGAATAGTTTCTTTGCGCAGTCATGGAACAACAGCCAACAGTTGCACCCAGATGATATAGCTGCCTTGCTTGCCGAATTTCACTCCAAATTCGGTCTACTTGCTGCATCACTACCAGAACGATTTGCGTTAAACTTGCGCGTAGTTTGGCAAGCCCTCCCAGCACTCTTCTTAGGCGCATTTCCTTTCGTTCTTAGTCACGGGGACCTCTGCGAAATAAACATCCTTATAAGCCTAGAAACTAGGAATATTACGGGGATTGTTGACTGGAACGAGGCGAGAATTCTCCTATTTGGCTTTTCCATATGGGGACTCGAAAACCTTCTTAGCTACATAGACTCCGAGGGATGGCATTGTTATGATAACCACTATGAACTCGAGGACATCTTCTGGAAAACTTTCCTAGGGGAAGGTCGCAATACTTCGGAGACTGACTTGCAGTTAATCCGAGCTGCGAGGATGGCAGGCTTGTTCTATCGGTATGGCTTCATCGTAGAGGGCAAAGCTGTGAAAGGCGTGGTGGATCAAGATTATGCTTCCCCCCTCGCATATCTCGATGCCTTTTGTATAACTGATGACTGGGTCATTGCAACATGACCCGGGACTTCAAGCCCAAGGAAGTTCGTCATGTCGTTGGCCTGAAAATACTCTATAAACTCCCAAAAGAATGCGGGGTCGACGCTATCCAAATTCGTAGTTGGTCCTTGGCGGTATTCGTAGGCCTGCATCTCGCCGCTGCCAGTCAGTCTGAAGATATGGCCGTGGATCTCTGTGGGGTTGAGATCGGTGATGCTTGTGGGCTTGGTCCAGAATCCGCGAACGGAGGTGAGGGCAGTCCCGAGCATGACGCTGCCTTCATCAACCTGGAAATTTCCATGGATCAGATGTATTCCGAACTTATCGTGGACGTTATGGCGCTTGATGAGACTGGCCAGCTCCTGAAGGTGAGCCTGCTGCACATCAGGTTGGTCTCTGTCGTCTGGAAGCAAATTGTAACTGATCCGGGACGGTTAGCGTAGAGCATTTTCCCATTTGGCTCCGAGCCGCCAACGTACGCCAGGGATGACTGCTTCAAGTCCTTGACGGTGGGAGGAACATGAAGGCAGGGAATTACAACGGTGAAGTGCGATAATATTGGAGCAGCCCAGACATATTCAGCGCTAGATTGTCCAAATCACCAGATCGTCATCCTAATAGAAGGTAAGTAAAAGACTAATACTAGTCCAAGAATAATAATTCTTGCCTTGCTAGGGCGAGAAAAATAAGCTTAGGAAAAGTATAGAAAAAATATAGAAAAAGTGTTGGGAAAATGTGGAAAAAATGTACATATTCTTATATCACAGCTGTAAAAATATTCGCGTACCCGATTGTCAAGTGATATCCCAAGCACGTGTCAGTGGCTGATTCTGATTTATGATTGGTTTTATGTCTCTCGAGGCCCACCATGGTAAGGCCCCATGTCTTGTAGTCGTCCTCAAATCGCTGGCTCATACCACTGCAAAATATTGATATCCACGATGACGAAGTGTTCAATAGCCGTTATTTGGGAGCTATCAGCAGTCTCTCGCCCATGGGCAGTGTAAGTTTTGTTCGAAATATTATCTAACTTCCCAATATAAATGGTGGATGAACAAGAATTAATACGGCGGTTTGGTTCTCTTCCCAGCGTGCGGGGTTGGCGGAGCAGAGCCGTTCCACGGACTCAAGACATCGATCAACTAGATAGAGCAAGTTGATTATACGCCACGGATGACGGCTTGCATGAGACCTGCAGAGCTGAGTGAAACACGTAGTACATGGCTGCTGTGGTGAGCGTGTGTGGGAACAGAATGACTGGGAAATCAGCCTCCGTGCCGCTCACCCCTGTATTGCTTGAGACGCAGGACAACTTCGACCAACCATCGACGTTGCTGCCTGCTTTTCAGTTCCTACGTCAAACGACTTTTCCAAACTATAAGACTGTGTTTAATCCATGGTGCTGATGCTTCCACCTCCCTTTGCCTTCACAGCACAAGCTTTTCTCTACTGCATTGAGAGTCCGTCTGTAAAAACTAGCGTCACAGGCACGTCGAGATAACCAACTTTCCACAAGAGTTCGAAAGACAAGCCAATAAATTTTAAACTCCTGTAACTTTGCATTTCAAACGAGCTGTCGTGTTTTCTTAGTCTACCATGTGCTAACTATATTTAATACCAGCACGGCTAATAGAGATTCATCATGTGCACGGTGTATTACACAACCAAAAAATATTCTTGTGGGGACGACGAAGTAGAGGATGTCAACGTCGACCGATGTGACAATCCCGCCAAAAAAGATCACGAGGTCAAACGCCTACCATTTGGTTCGAAGAGAGAGAAGAAGAAGTGTGGGAAACCTAGTTGTAGAAATCCGTGATTAGATATCACCTTGGCTATTTATGTCGATGACTTGTCTGGCGATGTTGTAACAAAACGAAAGGATTATAGTTATAACTAGTTCTCCGACATTAAATCCTGTACTCTCGCCATAACTTCTGAAACGTGAGAGAATCTGTTGGTCCAACAATCCAAAATTATATCGCCGCCGAAGAGGTCTCGGACAACTGGAAAGATGCCAGAAGCGAACTGGAGGTCAACGTAAGTCTCATACTCTTCCATTTCTTCCGCGGACGAGAATTGCCCTGTAGTTGTGCGAAATGGCCAACGATTCGTCATGATAGTGTACAGCACTGAACCGAGACTGAATAAATCAGCAGCATATGATGGTTCCAAAGAAGCCTTTGGATCATAAAACCCGGAATCAGCAAGCTTACCGCCATCAAGCTGAAGTTCGTGGCAAGTAGATCCGCCAAAGTCGCACAGACGCAGATCCAGGGACACACTTGATGTGCGATCGACTAGAAAGTTTTCGGGCCTTAGGTCGCTATGTATGACGCCTTTGCTGTGAATAAATGCGATAGATTCGATAGCCTGAACGAACCATTTTTGACGGAGATGAGACGTCATACTGCTATTATGCTGGTGTATGAAAGATTGCAGGTTTCCATGACTGGCCTCGGCGAAAAGAAGGCCGGCCAGAAACTCGGCGCGATTGCCTAGCAACCTAGAATCCATTCAGTAGTTGAAAGCGATCGAGTATTAAGGCGATAGGTGACAGACCTAACTATTCTGGGATGCTCGCCAAGCCTCTCCAGGATTCGCCTTTCGATGTCAAAATGATGTTGTACATTGTCTCGTTGACAAAGAACCTGATCTCCACCCATCTTCGCAGCTGCTTTTAAAATAACACCGGGCTCTAGGCGAAAGAAAAGAGCTGTTGAGCCTGGAAATGTCGCAGCAGGAAGCTTGACTAGCGCATCTGATCTCGTAGGGGGTTGAGACCCGCCACGATAGAGAAGATGACGGATCGCTGCCAAAAATCTGGTAGAGAAGCCACTGACCAGACGTTCCCATATTTTCCAGATGTATGCATAGTCGAAAGTGAACGGGAACTGCATCGCGAGTCCATAAATGCAAAGGCGGCGACGTGGTAGTTCCTGATGCCAAGAACGAGGGAGAAGGCAGAGATATCACATCACGTGATTCATTTACAGGACCAATACTTAATGAAGTCTCGTTCCTATAAGCGCCAGGTGGACATCCCAACCTATATCCAGCCATCTATCTATTCGTAACGGCCAATGGTTTAGTTTCGAATACCGCCTTATCGCAGGATATTTCATAGCTTAATAAATCTCCTTGAGTGTGTTCCGGCTTGTGGGTCGGTGGGGCCCCCACAGCCCCCTTGCCACAAGGTCAGTGACCGCGTGGGTACGCGAAAGTGTGGTGTAGCAATATGTACAGGGAAAATTAGCAGTACATTTATTATTAGCCTATTTATATATAAGCGAATGTACCTCTAATCCACTTCTATCCAATTGGATACAGACCCTAGCCAAGGTGACTCCACAAGCCAGAACACACTCAAGGAGATAGTTAGTATTGATGGACGCCCTAGCGCCAGCTAGCATTCAAAGCCTAGTGGCCTTTTATTAGCGTTCATGCACTCGCAATTCCAACCATGTATTTAAATACTTCGTTTTGTCACACATAATCCACGTTAATCACTTTTATCCATAATCCTAGCTATACAAGCAAAAGCCGCTAGGGGTTAGCAAATCAGAGGAGCTTAAAAAATCATCACACTATTTAGCCACTATTGCCCACTAGAGGAAGGGCGGTTTTTAGAAAGGGGGCGTAAGCAGTGCTTTAACATAGCTCTAAAGCTACAAGAACATAGGCTAAAAATAGAGGCAAGACAAAGGGGCGTAATAAGAATTAACAGCCAGTTTAGGGTGTAAGCAGCAACAGGCGCTTTAGTATTAGCGCAAAATAGACAATAGAGGTTAACTAAACTTAAACAGTCGTAAGCGCTAAGCTAGATAGAAGAGAAAATACAAATAAAGTACTAAGGTTATAGCAAAACGTTAGGTTAGTTACACGAAAATAATAGGGATCCGCGAATACCGGCTGTTATATGGTTTTTTTTTGTCTCGCTCGCTTGCAGCAAATATATTTATTTTGACATTATTCTCCTAGCTTGCACATACGACCATACCTACTAGAAAATTCGGGATCCCGTCTGCTCTCCCATAGACAAGCTAGTAAGGGGCAGATTAGTAGTTGGGTCGGTGACGACCAGCGAACACCGGCTGTTGTATGTTTTTTTTTGTCTCGCTCGCTTGCAGCAAATAATTTCGGTTGAGTTTAAGAGAGCGGGCCTTGAGGAGTCGTGGACCTGTGAAGTGAGGAATGTAACCCGCAAATACATACATACGGAGTACATACGGAGTGAAAGACTTAGTATACATAAGGAGCGGATGAATTTCTTTTTTCTTTCTTTTTTCCACCCCTCTGCCAATAAAATCTATTCCACTCCGCTTAGCCCCACCCACACGCTTTGTCCTTGTTAGTTTCAATCGTAGTTACCCAGAGACTTATTAGCCTTAACTCGGGCACACAGTAAATCTCGGCTACAACAAAGTTGATCTCGTATCTAGGGTGGGGCCTTATGACTAGCAGAATAGCATATACCTTGCATATGCTAGGCATATGTAGTTATAAAGTATGAATTTTTACTTACGTAATTTTTTTCCTAGTATATACCTAGTATATATAATTATAAAGTATAAATTTTTACTTATATAAATTTTTAATTATATATATATTATCCTATATATACTATATATATATAACGTATATACTATTATAAAGTGTAATTATTAGCTAATTAATTTTTTTAGGGTTACATATATGTACGCTATATATACATTATATATACTATTATAAAGTGTAATTATTAGCTAATTAATTTTATTAGGGTTACATATGCTTGCCTTATATATATACTATACTTACTACTATAAGCTTTTTTCTTTTTTTTCCTTTTTATTATTACTCCTACCTTTTTACACTTAGTATTTAACCTTATAATTTTCTTGCTTTATATATAGTTATTATATTTATTAAATATCTTAATTTACTAATTACTTTATATAGTTTTTATAAAAAAACTAATTTCTATGCTTATTTTAATAGTAAGTAATTGTTAGAACAAAGGTGATATTAATCGCGCGAGCAGCAGCCGCAATTACCTAGCAGAAGCTTAGGCCGCGCGCAAGCCCCGCACGTAACTTATAACCTAGCCTTATAATTAGCTAGGAATTATAAGGCTACAAATATATAACCCCTTTTTACCTTTAGCATTATAGCTTCTAGTTTCTAACTTCTCTTAATAACTAATTAAAGAATAATATAGCCTAGAATAAATAATTAATAATAATACTATTCTTTAGGCTTATAATCTTATTATATTAAATTTAATCCCTTATAATACTAACACTAATTAGTAATTACCTTTATAGATAACTATATAGTCTTTAAACACTATAGATTAGTAAGGTTATATTAGAAAAGGTAGCTTACCTAATAATAACTTACCTTATAAAATAAGAGAGCTATATTTAAAGGAAAGTTATACTAACGGAGAGATATAGATATAGCTCTTTTCTTACTTTAGTATTAATATCTAATTTATATAGACTTTAAAATAATAAAGAAAGGTTTAATACTAGTAGCTAAGCTATCCCCTTATCCTTTTTTATTATATATTTTATTATATATTTAAAGTTAACTACCTTACCTTATAATCCTTTATATTAGTAATATAATTTTTATAATTTACCTTTATACCCCCTTATCCCTTTATACTAAAAGAGTTATTTCCTTATATTATTACTTACTTAGTTAGGATATTAGATATACCTAGCTTATTAAGGGTTATTAGTTAATTTAAAGTCCTAAGTAAAAGTAATAAATATAATAATACTATAGGAGGTATTAAAACTAGAGATAATAAAGAATACCCTAATAAAGGCAAAACCCTAGACTATACTACTTATTATACTACCTAATTCCCTTATATCTCTTTAAAGCTATACTTATATATTATAAAAGACTTACTTTAATAAATAGGAAATTTTAAGTATAAAGAGATAATTATACCTAAGAAGATTACGCTTTATATCCTTATTAAGGCTAAGTAATATAAAAAGTAAGGACTATTTAGAAAAACACTTTTCTCTAAATTTAGTAATAACTTTTATAAATAAATAAAGTATAAGTTTATAGAAGGAAAGAATCTTTACTAGAATATTATCTAAGACTACTTTCTTTATAATAGGGTTTATATAACTATTAGAAAAGGTATAAAGATAGCTAATAACCTTAAAGAGGTAGTAACCTAGAAAGAATTCTAATTCTAGACCTTTAAAAAGATTAAGGAAGCTAGGAAGAAGTATATAGACTTCTAGAAGAACCTAGAGAATAAAAACTTCCTTTATAATCTTTTAGATAATAAAGATATTAGAATCTAATACCTTACCCCTTTACTATGCCTATTAGTCTAATTACTATTAAAGAGATTAATAAACTAATCCCCTTTTTAAAGATTAGCTACTCTAGAAATAAGGGCACTAAAGAATGCTATTTATAAGCACTTATAAGTGATTTCCTTACCTATACCTTTACCTAAGGTTATATAGTAAGAGAAACCTAACTACCTTATAAAAAATACCCTTAATTATAATAATTATTAGTAAAATTAAACCTTACTATTTAGGGCTAGTAATATACTCTCTAGTATAGCCTAAAGAATAGCACTTCTTACTCCCTAATATAAGGAGAAGAAAAGTTAGAAAAAACTATAACTCCTAAAACTACTACCTTTAAAGCTACCCTTAATAAATACTAACTATTTTAGTGTCTTTATAAATATAAAAAAAGATACCTAGAGAATCTTTAAATACCTAAAAGCTCTCTTTAAAATAGATTATTAACCTTTTAAAGGTATACCTAAAGGAATAACTATATAGTGCTAATAACTATAATATACTTAAGTTAAAGCTTTAAATATTCTATAAGAAATATAAGATACTTAATATCTAACTAAAATAAGCTAGTTATGCTTTTAAGGTTATACTAAAAGGTAAGGCTTTATAATATTATATAGACTACCTCTTAAAGCCTAGTTAATTATAAAACCTCCTTATACTTATTAAGTATATAAGAGACTAGTTTAAAATAAAGAATATATAGTAAAAATATCTCTTAAAGTAAAATAATACTACCTTATAAGGGATAATAAGTAATAGCCTAAGTAAGTCTATAGTTAATTACTTTAATAAACTTATAAAGAAGCTTACTATCTTATAATATATAAACCCTAAGATAGGTTAAAGTAAGAGAGTACTTTAAAATTAAATTATAAAGGCCTATAGTAATATCCCTAAATATAGAGAAGTTATTATAAATTTACTAAGAAGTCTCTAAGAATTTTATAAATATATAAGGATAATAATTTAACTTATTAAGGAAGAGAAAAAGAGCTAATAATAATTCCTAACTAATACTATAACCCTAGAGTAGTTCTAGACTAACTAAAAATATAATAGGAAAGGAAAAAAGGCTTAATACCTATCTAGAAGGTCTTAGAGTAAAGAGGGACCCCTTATATAAGGAAATATTATATATATAGTAAGGAAAGATACTAGTTATTAAAGCACTTAGAAGAGAACTATAAAAAGCATTTTAATATTATAAGAATTACTATCTTACAAATCTTACTAATAACTTATATAATTTATTCCTTATATAATATAAAGGTAAACAAAAGCCCTAATCCCTTACTAATAATAAAATTACTAAGTATATAAAAAGCATTAGATTTAAGGATAGCCTAATAATATAAATAGGCTAGTACTTATAAGCTTCTTTAATTATAGTATATAGCTTAATAGCAAAAAAATAGTTTAAATCCTTATAAACTAAGTAGCTTTTTATAGCCTAAGTAAGGAGGATTTTTCTAGCAAAAGCTATCTAATAATACTTTAGCGATATTTATGCTAGGAGATTACTACTTATATATAATATTCTAAGGGATTATACTTAATATAAGTGCTATAAAGTTCTTTATAGTAAGGCACCCTTAATTCCTTGCTTTATAATATATAATACTAGAGATATAGCTTAATAGATTTAAGGCAAGGAAGGCTATTATTAGATTTAGCATAGGAGAGCTAATTCCTACGCTTAGAGTAATTAATATACCTACCCTTTTTAAGGATATTCTCTTTTAGGTTATCCTTATAAATACTCCCTTCCTTTTATCCCTTAATAATATAAATTAATTATAAATTAACTTTAATATCTCTAAGAATATACTATAATAAGGAGATATTAAAGTCCTTATAATTTATAAATAAAGGTATACCTAGATACTTCTTATATAAAAGGAAGAAGTAGTTACTTAGAGCTACCTTATAGAAGGCAAGCTATAATAATTATATTATTACTTTAGATACTTATTAATTAGATGCTTACATAAGGTTCTTTATAAATTAGGGTATAAAGTTAATATTAAAGCTATTAAGAAGCTAATAAGAGTATACTACTAATACTAGATATATATAGATAGCCTTAATTACTTTAAATTTACCCTAAAAGATAAGTATACCTTTAACTTTAAGGTTATAGTAAATATCTTCTACCTTAATAGTAATTACCTTATACTCTATGCTATAAATATAGCTATAGTGTTTAATATAGTAAAATTTATAAAGGATATCTTTATAAAGACTACCTAGGAAGCCCTCTAGATATACTAGATTAATATGTATTAAGGCCCTCTAGATTTAATTATTATAGACGCTAGCATAAACTTTTATAGTAATAAATTTAAATAATTTATAGCTTTAATGTTAATTTTAATTAAAGAGATTCCTATTAAAGCGTACTATAGTATTAGGAAGGTTAAGAGATATTATAAGCTGCTTTATAAGGCTTATAATATTATTAGATATAAATACCTTATAATACCTAAACCTATTACTTTATAAATAGCAGTAAAAGCCCTAAATAATACTATAAGCCTAAATAGCATTATTTTAATAGTCCTTATCTTTAGTGCTTACTTATATATAATAAGTAAATCCCTACTATTACTAGATATTATATAGTATATAATTATAGTATAGAAGGCTACTAAAGAAATTAAGAGGCTTTATACTATTTAGAAGGTTAATAAAGCCCTTACTATATATAATAGCCTAGATATATTAAAGACCCTTAGCTTACTACTTAGATTAAAGGTCTAAGTCTAGTAAGAAAGTAAGGGATAAAGAGGCCTATATAAGCTATTAGCTATAGATAGAGAGAGCTATATACTTAACCTTCTTAGAGGCCTAAAGACCTTTAGATTAACCTCTATTAAGCCCTATTATAATATTCCTAATAGGGAGCTATAGGTAAACTAATAGCTAATAAAGCCTAATAAGGAGGAAGAAGAGAAAGAGTAAGAGACCTAAGATAAGGACTTAGCACTAGTAATACCTCTAAAGTGTAGGCATAGAAAACCCTAAAAGAACCCCTTAGTAATACCCTAAGAGACTAATATTTTCCTATTAATAAAGGAGATTAATAATCTTACCCTAGTAATTAAGCTATATAAGGAAGGGATTATTAAGACCCTAGGAGAACTATTTAAGGAGTTAATAAAGGCAGAGATTAAAACCCTAATTAAGTAAGGAGTATTTAAATTTATTATATTTAATAAAAAGAATATAGTAAGCTTTAAATCTTTAATTCTTATATTATTAATAAAATTAAAGGTAAGATAATAGAACCCTACGAAAAATCATACCTTATAATCTAAGGATATAAGAATAAAGGGAAATAAACTATTCTTATATAGGCCCTAATGATTTAACAAGCAAGTTAATATCTTATCCTTGCGATAGCCTTATTAGCAAGGCTAAGGAAATTCCTTATATAGCTATAGGATATTTACTAAGCGTATGTATAAGCATATATATTCCTAGAGTAGCTAATCCTAGCGCACTTACTAATTTAAATATAGTACCTTTACCTACCTAGAATAATTCTAAAGGTTATTAAGCCTCTTTATAATATTATAAAAGCTAGAATATACTAGTAGGTTATATATTATAAGCATTATAAAGAGAATCTCTAGATAGAAACCTTTATATATAATCTATGCTAACTTATAACTATAAAGGAAAGCCTTAACTTTACTTACATTAGAATACAAACTAATAATACTATTAGCCTCTTAGATAAGAAGTTCTCTAAGAAGGAAAAGGCCTAGATAGTTACTACTAGCTTTAATATAAAGCTAAAGTAATTTCTAACTAAGGATAATCCCCTTATGTTTAATAAAGGCATTATTACGCTAGAGAATAATACTATTAAGATATAGTAAAAGGGATAAAGTAATAAACTAGATTTAGTTCCTATAACTAATTTAAAGCGTAAATACATTAAGTAAAAAGCATAAGGCGCTTATATTACCTTAATATATTAACTAGAAGCTTGTTTTAATCTATTTATTATAGCATAACACTAAGAGCTAACCCTAGAGAATATAAAGGCCCTAAATTATTACCTAAAATAGTAGATAAACTACCTAAATAAAGGCCTAATATTTATCCTAATAGACCTTAAGAAGGCAAAGCTCTTTATCTTTATAGATAGATCCTTTACTAATAATAAGGACTTATCCTTATAACTAGGATATATAATAATTCTAGCTAACAAAGACTACACTAATAGTAAATTTATAATTAAAGGTAATATTATGCACTTTAGCTTAATAAAGAGTAAGAGAGTTATATAAAGTATACTTACCTTAGAAGTCTATAGCATAGTAGCTAGCGTTAATATAGCTTACACACTAGTAATAACTCTAAACCTAGTTACTAATAGACTAAAGCTTTTAATAATCCTAATTATTATATATATAGACTTATACTCTTTATATAAATACCTTATTAAGCTTAGTATAATAAAGAAGAAACGCCTAATAATTAATATTATAGCCCTTTAGTAATTATACAAACGCTAAGAGCTCTGCGAGATCTAATGGATTAATAAAGAAAATAACCTAGCTAATGCCTTAATAAAGGTATTACCTAATAAGGCCTTTAAGAGCTTTATCTTTACTAACTAAATAACTATTTAAATAGAGAGATAGATTACCTACGTGTAAAACATATATAGTAAGAGAGATAATCCTCTAGGAGAGTAACTATGCTTACGCTAGCTATTAGACCCCTTTTAGTGGATTATAGAGATTAATAGCAGTGTAAGAGGAGGAAGACGTTATTTACGCGCTATAGCGTAGATAATAGTGTTATTTTAAGGAAGGAAGGGATTTAGAAAAGACTTACTTATCCTTACATAGGCTTATAAATTAAGTAAGATTATTCTTTTCCCTTTTATTAGCTATAATATGCCCTAATAGGCTATGAGGTTTCTTTCTTGTTTTCCTTATTAATTAAGCTATTAATTCGCTATTCCTTTTTTTATTTTTATGATTAATATTACGTATTAATAATTATATTAAAAGAGAGAGGTTCTAGTGTTAGAATAAAAGTAATATTAATTATGCAAGTAGTAGCCGCAATTACCTAGCAGAAGCTTAGGCTATGCGCAAGCCCTGCACGTGACTTATAACCTAGCCTTGTGATTAGCTAGGAATTATAGGGCTATAAACGCGTAACCCCTTTTTGCCTTTAGCATTGCAGCTCCTAGTTTCTAACTTCTCTTAACAACTAATTAAAGAATAACATAGCCTAGAATAGATAATCAATAATAATACTATTCTTCGGGCTCACGATCTTATTATATTGAATTCAATCCCCTGTGATACCAACAGTAATATTTAGATTTATATATATATGTAATATATACTAATTATATTTAGAGATATATTTATTAGATATTAAAAATACTACGCTATTATTAGGCGCCTAAGGGTAAAGGTAATAGATATATAAGTCTTATTTAGATATCCTATGCTAATTATATATATGTATATATGTGAGGCCCCACTCACAACACCCGTGCGCTAGCGCACACTAGGCAAGCACACTACGCCCTAGGGCTAGGTCCACGTAACACTAGTAAGCTGCTAGCTATAAGCTAGTAACTTATATATATAACACACTTAGACTTAGTAAGCTTTAGTTAATATATAAGTACCCTTATACCTCTTACCTAGCTATTCCTTTATTCTTATAATTCTAAAGCTTCTTTTACTAGTTACCTAAGAGTAATATAAGGGGGAGAATAACCTAATTTACTAGAATAATACTATATACTACCTAGGATTTACTAAATAATAGTAATACTATATCTAGAGATATATTATATTCTATAACTCTCTCTAAGGCTATACTCTTTACTATAAGGGTAAAAAAGGTAGTAGTTAGAGAGTAAATTACCTAGCTTAAGTAACTTAAGGAACTATAGGAGTAAGAATAAGAACTTACTAACTTACTATAACTTTATAAAGAAGGAGTACTAATAAAAAGGGGCTAAAAGGCTAGTATATTCTTAAGTCTTAGTAACTAAGAAGTTAAGGTTTAAAATATTATAAAACTCTAATACCTTATAAACCTATAGAAGTATAAGATATAGCTTAATAACCTTAACTATACCTTTAAGGGGTAAAAAAGTATTATTAAAATAACTAAAAGATTCTCTTTATACTTAACTATATATATATAAACTACTAGGTAAGATAGGACTAATATATTAAAAAATAACTAGCTAATAGCTAGGATTACCTTAAGAATAACTAGGATAAGTTCTAGGACTAGACTCTTATATTACTTAAGGACTTTATAAGCTATAATATATAAATAGCTACTTAGCTAGAGAATATAAAGTAAAAGGCTAGAGCCTTATTAAATTTAGTATTTACTTAGATTTACTAGAGAAATACCTTAAATAAGCTCTAGAAAAGATATATACTCTTATATTCTTTATAAAATTAATCCCTAACTTATAAGACTATATTAACTTATATATAAATATTACTAGGTTAATATAAGAAAAGGTTATATAACTTACTTAATAATTTTAGGAGGTAATATCTAAGAATAAGTAAAAGCTAAATAATTTAGAAAAGAAAGGCTTATATAAAGCCCCTAATATTAAAGATATAACTCTTTATAAGACTATTAGCTAAATAAGGACTAAAAAGATAAGAATAAGAATAAAGAAAAGACCCTAGCTACTTACCTAAATAATAATAAGCTATAAAGAAGAAAATAGTACTTTAATTATAGTAGTATAAAGTATTTCTTTTATAATTATAATAAGCTAAGGAAAGACTAGTAAGAAAGTTAGGGAAACTCCTAAAGGTAGAAGTAAATACCCTTACCTTTGCCTTAGATACTAGGGTACTAGTAAGACACTAATTTCATATACTAGTTACTATTTATAAGTAAAAAGATATTAAAATAGTAGTAAATCTTAATAATTACGCTAAGATTAATATTATTAGTGCCTAGTTTATATAAACCTATAAGCTTAATTAGGCTAAGGCTATAGCGCCTTCCTAAAGGTAATAAGGGCTCTTATAGTTTCCTAATATAGTATTTATAAGGTACTTATTATAATCTAAGACTTAAGGGGTAAAAAAAAGACCTTAAATTACTATATATAGCTATTAATAAGGACCTAAGAGTAAAGGGAAGCCCTATATTAATTAGGATATATATACTTATAGAAGAATATATATACCTTTACTTATACTTATAAGAATAGTAGTTTAAGAAAAGTAAGGTAGCCTTTTTACTACTAACCCCTTATAAGTTTATAAAGGTAATATATAATAAGATAATTATATATACTATTATAAGTATAATAGAAGATAAGTTTATTCCCCTTAAAGATAAAGAGAAAGTAAAAGTATATAAAACTATTAAAAATATCCTTAAGGAGCTATATAAGTTTAAAGATATATTTATATTAGATAAGGTAAGGAGTCTTTTATTTAAGAAGTTAACTAACTATATAATTAATCTTATACTAGAAGCTATACTCCTATATAGACTAATTTACTTTCTTTCCTAAAGTAAACTTAAAGAGCTCTAGGAATATATTAATAATAACCTAAGGAAAGGCTAAATAAAACCCTTAAAGAGCCTAGTAAGTATACCTATCCTATTTATACTAAAGAAGGATAGGATACTTTAACTATATATAGACTATTAAGGACTTAATAAGGTAATATAAAAGAATTACTACACTCTCTTCTTAATTTTAAAGATTCTTAATTAGTACTAAGGGGCTTATTTCTTTTTAAAGATTAATATTAAGGATATATATTACTAAATTTATATTAAAGAGGGTAATAAGTAAAAGATAGCTTTTATATATATTATAAGCACTATAAGTACCTTATAATACCTTTTAGGTTAACTAATACCCTAGTTACTTTTTAAAGCTATATTTATAAGGCACTTTATAGGCTAGTTAATATTATTTATATAGTATATTTAAATAATATCTTAATCTTCTTTAAGATAAAGAAGGAGCACACTAAATATATTAAGTAAGTCCTAAAATGCATAAGATTAGTAAAGTTATATATAAAACCCTCTAAGTACTTATTCTATAAGAAATTAGTAAAATTCCTAGGGTTTATTCTCTTTATTAATAAAATATTAATAAATACTTACTAGGTTAATATAATTAAAGAATAAAAGGAGCTAATAAGTTTTAAGAATATATAGTTATTTCTTAGATTTTATAACTTTTACTAATAGTTTATTTATAAATACTCTAGGATTATAGTACCTCTTTATATATTAATAAAAGGTAGTTAAAATAGTATTTAGACTAGGAGGTTTATATTTAAAGAAAAGGAATAGCTAGTATTTAACTAGCTAAAAATACCTTTTAGTAAGCGCCTCTTCTCTAATATTATAACCTAAGTTAAGTAGTATATATTAAGATAAATACCTTAATTTTTATTATAGTACTAATCCTATCTTAGTAAAATAATAAGGGCTATTAGTATTTAGTAGCCTTTTAGTTAAGGAAGTTTATAGATACTAAATATAATTATAGTATAGCTAATTAAGAGTTACTTACTATAGTAAAGTTATTTAAACACTAGTAATACTATATTAAAGGTATAAAGATACCTATAGAGGTCTTATTAAACTACTATAACTTATAGACTTTTATAAGGTAATAAAAGCTAAATAAAAGTAAGTATAATAGTATATATTTCTCTACTCTTTCTATTTTATAATTAAGTATAAACTAGGGAAAAGTAACCTTATAAATATACTATTAAGAAAGTCTAATTATAAGGGTAAACCTATATTAAATAAGGCACTTTTACTAAAGCTTTAAAGAAAAATAGTAATTACTTATATAATAAAAGAAAAAGTACTAATATATTAAAGAAGTTATAGTATAGCGCTAGTTTTAGAGCTTACTAAGTTAATAGTAGCCTAGGTAAAAGGCTAGTTAGCTACTATAAATCTAGTAATAGGTTAGCTAAATAAGGGTGATTTTAAGGAGAAGGTAGTGTATATCTAAGATATTAGTATAATATAAGAGATTTAGGGGCTATTATATTACTAAATCCCTACTAATTTATAGTAAATAAACTATTAGTATAACTACTATAAAAGGCATAAGACTAAGATTTAGATTTATAAAAATATAAAGGTAAGGTTAACTCCTAAGTAAAAGGGAGGGGAAAAGCTAGTCTATAGTTATATAATATAAGGGTTTCCTAATATATAAAGACTAGGTAGTTATTTTGTAGGAGCCTATTTTATAATAGAAGCTTTTATAGCTATATTATAATAATTTACTAGTAAGTTACTTTAGGACTAAACACACTCTTAAGCTACTAAAATATTACTATTAGTAGCTAGTAATAAGTAAAGCTATTTTAGACTATATATCTAGCTATAAAGTATACTAATATATAGTAACTAGAAAATACTACCTATATAGAAGCCTTAAATTACTACTAATACTAAGGTAATTATAGGCAAAGATCTTAATAGATTTTATTATAGAATTACTACTAGTATAGCTAGGTAACTAAGAAACTAATATAATCCTAGTAATTATAAACTAATTTACTAAGTACTTTATTTTCCTTATTATAAAGACTATAATTAATATAGCTAAATTAGTAAAGTTATTTTATAAGGAAATTAAGCTTTAATTTAAGCTACTAGAGGGTATTATATCTAATAAAGAATTAGTGTTTATAAGCTAATTCTAGTTAGATATATATTACTTATTATATATAAAGTAAAGGCTTTTAATAGTGTTTTACCCCTAAACTAATAAGTAAATAAAGAGAATAAACTAAGTGCTTAAATATTACTTATAATACTTTATTAAAAAAACTAATAGCTATAGCTAAAGCTACTTCTAATAGCTTAATTTATATATAATAATACTATTAATAGGATAATAAGTTACTCCCTAACTACACTCTTATAAGCTACTTACCTAAGTTTTATTTAGCTCTTAAGGATAAGAGTAAGGAAAGGGAGGTCCTAGAAGCCTATATATATATTTAGAAGCTATATAAGGTTAGGGAGAAACTAGTATATAACTAGGTAAGAGCTACTAAAGTATAAGTAAAGTACTATAACTAATAATACTAGCTATTAACCTTAAAAAAGAAAACTTAGTATTACTATTAGTAAAGAATATTAGACTTAAGGATATAAAATAAAAGCTAAACCTAAGATTTATTAGGCTATTTTAAATACTTAATATTATAGGTAAATAAGTATACTACCTAGCATTACCTAATAAGTATAGTTAACTATATAATATATTCTATATTAGCCTATTAAAGCTATAGAATTACTAGGAAAATACTATAAATAAAGAAATACTAATACTAGACCTTAAAGATAAAGATAATAAATTTAAAGTTAAAGAAGTTAAAAATTATAAAAAGACTTATAAAGGTAATAAATACCTAGTAAAGTAAAAGGGTTAGCTAAGTAAATATAATTAATAAGTAGTAGTAAAAGATATAAAAGGCACTTAATATATAATTTAAGCTTTCTATTAAATTAAAATAAGGAGAAAGTATAGTAAGATATAAGTAAGTTATAGGTAATAAGGGATAAGGTAATTATAAAAAGGCCTAGCCTTATTAGCTACTATTACACTCTAATTAAAAACCTTATTAGATTATTTACTAAATAATAAAAGAAAAGGTCCTTATAAGAAAAGGAGTTTTAAGGAAACCCTTTTATAGTTACTCTCTTATATATTAAAATAATACTATTATAAAGGAGGTACTTAGCACCCTTACTTTTATTCTCCTAAACTACTACCTTTATTACTTAGAAAAACTAGTGCTTTACTACCCCTAGGGATAAATCCTAGGTTATAATATTATAACTATAAAGTTATTTTTACCTTCTAGGTATTATAATATATAGTATAGTCTAGCTATAAAAGTTAGTAAATAAGTAGCAAAGGAAAAGTGCTAACTTACTATCCCTAGGATAAAGGTAAGAAATATAGTAACTAAGAGTTACTAGTGTAAAATAATATACTAGTTATATATAGCTAAAGTAGCCTACCTAGAGAGTAAGTAAAGGTCTAGAGAATATATAGTAAGATATACCTAATAAACCTTAGTAGCCTTAGTTAAACTAAAGGAAATATAATAAGCTATATTAGTATAATTAAACCCTAAAATAAGGTTTAGATAATAGGTACTAAAATAGTAGTAAGTTACTTCTAAAAATATATAATTATTAGGATTATTAAGGACTTAATTACTTAGGATATTTATTAAAGTTTTTACCTAATTAAGAATAGTAAGAAAATTAAGGAAATCCCTTTATATAATTAGTATTACCTAGAGAGATATAGGTAATTAAGGACTAAAAATATAAAGAAAGTAATATACTTACTATCTTATAAGTATTACTATGTTTAATATATTAGATATAATATTTTAAATTCTTCCCTTTCATAATAACGCTTTATGCGCTAGGGAATCAATAGTTAATCTAAGGGATGTTAGGGTTAGCTAGAGGGTTCTTCTTAAAGTCCGCGTAACCTATGCGCAAATAATACATATAGCTATATCCTTTTAAATAGATGTTAGGGACGGCGATAATAATAATGCTTTCCCTATCCAATTCTATTGTAATAATGTAATAAATGCTAAAGGTAAAGTTATAATAACTAATAAGGTAATAGTACCTAGGAAAAGTTTGCTATAGATAAGGAAGGGAAAAGTTAGTAATATAATAAGGAGTTATAAGTAAACTTATACTAAAGTGCTAGGTATTATTTATTATTATTTTAATATTACTACTACTTAGTAAATAGCTATATATTACTTACTAAAAGCTATTTAGAAGCCTAGCTAAAAGTAAGGGGGTAATTATAAGGCCTTACTTATAATACCTATACGCTAGTATACACTAGGCAGGCATACTATGCCCTAGGGCTAGGTTTACGTAATACTAGCAAGCTGCTAGCTATAAGCTAGTAACTTATACATATAACACACTTAGACCTAGCAAGCTTTAGTTAATATATAAGTGCCCCTATACCTCTTGCCTAGCTATCCCTTTGTTCTCACAATATATATAAGCCTTCCTTCTAGTATTAAGCTTATAAACGCTAAAACTAATGCTAAGGATATATATAAAAATAAGAATACTAGCTATATTTATAGTATATGTTTTATATATAGTATATAAATATAATAACTTATAAATAGTAGGTAAATAAGTTAATTATATAAAAGATTTTTCTAAAGGTAAGCTAATATATATAGGATATATGTTATATATTTACTAATATATTATAGTTCTAGTAGTTATATATAAGCTTAGTAGTTATAAGTATAGTATTCTAGCTATATATATTATAATACTAATATTTTATAAATAGCTAGCTTTAATCTCTTAAAATTTAGTATTACTATATACGTTCTCTCTTATTATATATATGTATATTATATTAATAATATATAGCTATAGTATTAAAAGGTAAATAGCTACTTATATAGTTATATAATTCCTAAAGGTAAATTAGGTTAAGTATATTATATATTATACATATATATTAGGTATATTCTTACTTTTTTAAATACGTTATTATCTAGAAAAGAAATATAGTATTAAAGGTATATATATTTCTAATATATATAGCTATTATAAAATATATACTAATTATTTATAGTTAATACTAACTCCTATTCCTAGGTAAATAAGGATAAGATTTTTATAGGGCATTAGTATATATATATAGTATATATATATAGCTAGTGCTAATTTAATATTAGCACACTTATCTAAATAATCCTTTACTATAAGTAGTATAATATACTATTTATTAAAGAGCTATTTAGGTAAGTATATATTAAGCCTATATGTAGTATATATACTAAACTAAAACCTAGTCCCTTAGAGTCTTAAGACCTTACCTATATTTTTACTAAGTTTTTTAACTAAAAGGTATATATTATATAATATCTATAAGATATATTTAATATATATACTAACTAATATTATAGTATAAATAATAAGTAATTTACTACATGCTAGGGCTAGTAGTTTTATTATTCTATATATATTATAGCCTTTTTATATATTTTAGAAGTATTAACTATTTATAAGTAAAGTACTTTAATATTAGGGATAAGATAGGTATTAGAAGGAAGCGTAAGGTATATCTTACTAATACTATATATATAGTAACTATATACTTATATCTTTTAGTATAATAAGAACTATAAGAATCCTTAGCAGACTACTCCTAGTATAGCTAATAGCTAGAATTAGCCTATCTATAAGTTTATATAGTAGTCTTATAAGTAATATATATTACTAATGTAATCTAAGCCCTAGAACTATAGCTAGCTAAAACGCGTAAGTAACCTTAATATATCTAATATATATAAAGCTAATAATAATGTAATTACTCCTAATAGAAGGCCTTATATGCTAAGAAGAAGAAGGCTAAGAAGGCTATAAAAAGAAAGGTTAAAAAGGAGGCTAAAAAAGCAGCTACTAAAGCTACTAAGGTAGCTAGGAATAAGATAAATAAATAAATACCTCTTACTTTACATATGCCTAGTATATATAGATTTGCTCTAATTTACTTAGATTTACTCTAATTAGTTTTGCATAGTTTCTATATAGTGTGTTTTTAATAAGGATATATATGCCATATATATTATACTAAGCAAAAGGCTAGATTAGTTTTTAATAGAAATTAACTAAAGTTAAGTGTATTTACCTATACTACATATATGTATATAATATATAACTCTATATAGTAAAAGCGAAATATCACAATATAAAGAAGGGTGTTAGGAGCACGGAGGTTAGGGAGCTATGGATAGGACAATCACATAATAAAACCCTTAGATAAGCCTTAGGTTATGCAAATAACTAAGTAGCTACTAGATAGTTATATATATATAGTAAGGTATTTAGATAAGGATTACCTATAAGGTATATAGGAGGTTAGAGTTTAAGACCTTTATATACCTACCCCTAAGTAGTAGCTCTTTAGTTATAACTAAGAACCTTAGCCTTTACTTTATTTATATCTTCTTAACTATAGTTATAATAAGTTAAACTCTTAAACCCTTTAGGGAAAATAAACTATTAGCTAGATTTAAATATAAAGAAACTATAGGATATTTACTTAAAATACACTTATATTACTTAGTAAGGAAGCCCTAAGCCTATAGTACTTAGGTAATAACCTAAATACTTTAACTATAAAATATAATAAGGTATAGTAAATGCTATTTAATTAATATAGTAATACTAAATCTAGAAATATTAATAATCTAGGTAAGCTATAAAGGTAATATAAAATTATATAAGCCTAGCTATAAAATACCTATATAAGGAAATAGATTTTAGATATAAAAGTATAGCTTAAGGAAATAAAAGTAAATTTATAATTAGCTAGATTAGGTAAAGGACTTATAATTACCCCTTAGATAAATATACTAATAAATCCCTTATTCCTAGATTTCCTACCTAATACTAAGTTTATAGTAAATATATACTTATAAAGCTTTATTAAGATATAGTATAAAGTGCTTATATATAAAGGTAATACCTATAAGAATTTATAAGTATACCTAGTAAATTTAAATATATTATTTTAGTTAGACCTAAGAACCTTTTAGGATAATAAAACTAAGGTAATATATACTAGTAGCTACCTAGCTAATAATATAAAGTAATAATAAATATATTATATAATAGTAAATAAGTTAGTTAATTACTTAGCTTATACTTAGGATAGATTTATATCCTAGCTAAATACTAAAGTAATAAATAAAGATATAAAGTACTTAAAAGCTACTAGGACACTACTAAATCTAAGGTAAAAAAGTAATTAGTCTTTTTAATCTTTTCTAAGACTTTAAATAAAGGTAAAAGCTAAATTACCTAACTAAATCCCTATATACTTAAGAATAGTAATTTTTCTAAATAGCTTAAATAATACTATAAGGAAGTATATAGTTAGCTAAAGTTCCTAATATCTTAGAGTTACCTATAAGGCTAAGGTAAAAAGGCTAAAGTTATAACTATATTTATATTAAATAATTATAATATAAACT
This sequence comes from Epichloe typhina subsp. poae, assembly GCA_030389615.1. Lineage (NCBI taxonomy): Eukaryota > Fungi > Ascomycota > Sordariomycetes > Hypocreales > Clavicipitaceae > Epichloe > Epichloe typhina. Next base: position 2,551,520 of record CP098313.1, read on the forward strand.
ATAATAAAGAAAGTAAAAGTAATAAAAGATAATACTGTAGCTCTCCTATAAATAACTTATAGTAAGGTTTATAGTAACTAAATATAAATTAAAAACTATTTAAATACTATAAATATAGTAGCCTTAGATATAGTATAAATAAATATAAAGTAATAAACTACTTAATTTATAAGAGTAATAAGTATACTACTAAGAAGTATAAGAATAGTAGTAATAAAACCTTAGACCTTAATAAGATTTTAATTTATTTAGCTTAGGCCTAGGATAATAGTCTTACTATAGAAAAACCTATAAATAAAAGAATAAGAATATAAGTATCCTTATAGTAAGATAACTACTAGTTAGTAATACTAGTGCTATTTAATATAGGCGTGAAGTATTTAATAATTTACCTTAAATTATTATTAAAATAGGATTAGAAAAATATAAAGAAAGTAAAGATAATATTAGAAAGCATAAGTAAGAATAAGATTCTATACTAAGGAATCTTATATAAACTAGTTAAGGTAAAAGATAGTATAGGTTATATAAAGATTTACTAAATTAGCTACTATATTACTAATATAAAGGAGAGAATACTCCTAGGGATAGACTAGACCCTAGAGTATAAACCTATAGTAATAAACTAAAAGTAAGGTTTTTAGAGATTCCTAATAACTAAGGACTATATTATACTTACTATAGGTAAGTAATAACTATATAAGGTAGTAAAATAGTCTTTTATTATACTAGTACTAGTATTACTAAAGATTAAAGTAGTTAAGCCTAAGGTAAAGAAAGGGAATACTAATAAAAATTTACTAATAAATAATATAGTAAGTAATAACTTAGCTTATAGTATAGCTATAGTAATAATAGTAAAATATACTTATTTCCTAAAGAGAAAAAAGCTAAGAAGTATAATAGTGCTCTAAGTAATATATTATAAAAGTTAGTAGTATTTATATAAGAGATAAATAGTAATATACCTAATAGTAAATCCTAGAAGAGTATATAAAGTTTATAAATATGTTTTTAAAAGATTTAGCTAGTAAGCTCCTAGAATTAGGTAGCTATACTTATATAATTAAATTAGAAAAGAGAAAATAACTACCCTAGGGACTTATATATAACCTAGCTAAAAAAAAAGCTAGAGATACTTAGGGAGTACTTAGTAAGTATATAGGAGAAAGGGTAAATTAGAAGATTAATAAGCCTAGCTAAAGCCTTAATTTTATTTATTCTAAAAAAATTAGGGAAATTAAGGCTTTATATAAATTATAAGGGCCTTAATAGGATTACTATTAAAAATAAGGCCTTTTTACTATTAATCTCTAAAATCCTTAATTATTTAGTAAGTATAAAGGTTTTTATATTACTAAATCTTTAAGAGGTATACTACTAGCTATATATCTATAAGAGTAATAAGTAAAAGATAGTATTTTATTACTACTATAGGCACTTTAAATACCTTATAATACTATTTAGGTTAGTAAATACGCTAGCTACTTTTTAGGAATATATTAATAATACCCTTAAGGGGCTTATAAATAAATTCTATATTATTTACCTTAATAATATCTTAATATATAGTAGTAACCCTATAAGATACATAAAGTATATTAAAGGGTGCTAAAGTAACTTTAAGATATAAACCTTTATATTAACCTTAAAAAGTGCTAATTTTCTATTATATAAGTAAAATTCCTAGGTTTTATTATATCTAAAAAGGGCATTAAAATGAAACTATTATAAGTTAAAGTTACTATAACCTAGCTAATACCTTATAGTGTGTTTAATATTTAATTATTCCTTAGGTCTATAAGGTTTTACTAATACTTTATAAAATAGTATAGTAAGGTAGTAATCTTACTAATAAACTATCTAAAAGGTATATAGCTAGTAAAGTTTAAGCTAAAGCCTAGTAAACTTATAGTATTTAAAGAACTCTAAAAGAAGTTCTAGGAGGTACTAATCTTAGTATACTTTAACTTACTTTATTTACTAAGAGTAAAGATAGATATATTTAGTTATATAATTAGAGCTATACTTATAATATTAGTACTAGGTAGCTAGTACCTAGTAGTGTATTTTTTAAGGAAGTTAACTAATATTAAACTTTATTACTTAACCCTAGATACTAAGTTATTAGTAATCTAAGAGGCGTTTTAGGCCTAAAGACACTACCTTATATATTTAACTTACTAGATTATAGTTATTATAAACTATCTAATGTGAGGCCCCACTCACAACACCTGTGCGCTAGCGCACACTAGGCGGGCACACCACGCCCTACTTACAACACCTATACGCTAGCGTATACTAGGCAGGCACACTATGCCGTAGGGCTAGGTTCACGTAACACTAGTAAGCTACTAGCTATAAGCTAGTAACTTACACGTATAATATACTTAGACCTAGTAAGCTTTAGTTAATATATAAGTGCCCCTATATCTTTTACCTAGCTATCCCTTTATTTTTATAATTTTAAAGCTTCTCCTACTAGTTACCTAAGAGTAATATAAGAAGAAAAATAACCTAATTTACTAAAATAATACTATATACTACTTAGGATTAGCTAAATAATAGTAATACTATATCTAAGAATATACTATATTTTATAACCTTATCTAAAGCTATACCCTTTACTATAAAGGTAAAAAGATAGTAGTTAGAGAGTAAATTACCTAGCTTAAGTAACTTAAGAAACTATAGAAGTAAGAATAAGAGCTTACTAACTTAATATAATTTTATAAAGAAGGAGTAAAAAAGGGGCTAAAGGGCTAGTTTCTTCTTAAGCCTTAGTAGCTAAGAAATTAAGGTTTAAAATATTATAAAACTCTAATACCTTATAAACCTATAGAAGTATAAAATATAGCTTAATAACCTTAACTATACCTTTAAGGGAGTAAAGAAGAAATATTACTAAGATAACTAAAAGATTCTCTTTATACTTAATTATATATATATAAACTATTAGGCTAGATAGGACTAATATATTAAAGAATAACTAGCTAATAGTTAGGATTACCCTAAGGATAACTAGGATAAGTTCTAGGACTAGACCCTTATGCTACTTAAGGACTCCGTAAGCTATAATATATAAATAGTTACGTAACTAGAAAACATAAAGTAAAAAGAGAGCTAGAGTTCTATTAAGTTTAGTATTTACTTAGATTTACTAGAGAAATACCTAAAATAAGCCCTAGAAAAGACCTATACCCTTATATTCTTTATAAAATTACTTCCTAACTTATAAGACTATATTAACCTATATATAAATATTACTAGGTTAATATAAGAAGAGATTATATAACTTAGCTAATAGTTTTAGGAGGTAATATCTAAGAATAAGCAAAAGCTAAGTAATTTAGAAAAGAAGGGCTTATATAAGGCCCCTTAATATTAAAGATATAACTCTTTATAAGGCTATTAGCTAAATAAGAACTAAAAAGATAAGGATAAGAATAAAGAAAAGACCTAGCTACCTACCTAAATAATAATAAGCTATAAGAAAGAAAATAGTGCTATAATTATAGTAGTATAAAGTATTTTTCTATAATTATAATAAGCTAAGGAAAGACTAGTAAGAAGGTTAGGGAAACTCCTAAAGGTAGAAGTAAATACCCTTACCTTTACCTTAAATACTAGGGTACTAGTAAGATACTAATTTTATATACTAGTTACTATTTATAAGTAAGAAGATATTAAAATAGTAGCGAATCTTAATAGTTACGCTAAGATTAATATTATTAGCACTTAGTTTACATAGACTTATAAGCTTAATTAGGCTAAGGCTATAGCGCCTATCCTAAAGGTAGTAAGGTCTCTTATAGTTTTATAATATAGTATCTATAAGGTACCTATTATAATCTAAGACTTAAGGGGTAAAAAGAAAGACCTTAAACTACTATATATAGCTATTAATAAGGACCTAAGAGCAAAGGGAAGCCTTATATTAATTAGAATATATATACTTATAAAAGAATATATATACCTTTACTTATACTTATAAGAATAGTAGTTTAAGAAAAGAAAGGTAGCCTTTTTACTACTAACTCCCTATAAGTTTATAAAGGTAATATATAATAAAATAATTATATATACTATTATAGGTGTAATAGAAGATAAGTTTATCTCTCTTAAAGATAAAAAGGAGGTAAAAGCATATAAAACTATTAAAAATATCCCTAAGAAGCTATATAAGTTTAAAGATATATTTATATTAGATAAGGTAAGGAGTCTCCTATCTAAGAAGTTAATTAACTATATAATTAATCTTATACTAGAAGCTATACCCTATATAAACTAATTTACTCTCTTTCCTAAAGTAAACTTAAAGAGCTCTAGGAATATATTAATAATAACCTAAGAAAAAGCTAGATAAGACCCTTAAAGAGCCTAGTAAGTATACCTATCTTATTTATACTAAAGAAGAATAAGATACTTTAGCTATATATAAACTATTAAGGACTTAATAAGGTAATATAAAAAAATTACTACGCTCTCCTCTTAATTTTAAAAATCCTTAATTAGTGCTAAGGGGCCTATTTCTTTTTAAAGATTAATATTAAGAATATATACTACTAAATTTATATTAAAGAGAGTAATAAGTAAAAGATAGCTTTTTATATATATTATAAGCACTATAAGTACTTTATAATACCTTTTAGGTTAACTAATACCCTAGTTACTTTTTAAAGCTATATCTATAAGGCACTTTATAAGCTAGTTAATACTATTTATATAGTGTATTTAGATAATATCTTAATTTTCTTTAAGATAAAGAAGAAGTATACTAAATATATTAAGTAAGTCTTAAAATATATAAGGTTAGTAAAGTTATATATAAAACCCTTTAAGTACTCTTTTTATAAGAAATTAGTAAAATTCCTAGGGTTTATTCTCTTTATTAATAGGATATTAATAAATACTTACTAGGTTAATATAATTAAAGAATAAAAGAAGCTAATAAGTTTTAAGGATATATAATTATTTCTTAGATTTTATAACTTTTACTAATAGTTTATTTATAAATACTCTAGGATTATAGTACCTCTTTATATGTTAATAAAGGGTAGTTAAAATAGTATTTAGACTAGAAGGTTTATATTTAGGGAAAAGGAATAGCTAGCGTTTAACTAGCTAAAAGATGCCTTTTAGTAAGCGCCTTTACTCTAATATTATAACCTAAGTTAAGCGGTGTATATTAAGATAAATACCTTAATTTTTATAATAGTAGGAATCCTATCTTAGCAGGATAATAAGGGCTATTAGTATCTAGTAGCCTTTTAGTTAAGGAAGTTTATAAACACTAAATATAACTATAGCATAGCTAACTAAGAGTTACTTACTATAGTAAAGTTATTTAAATACTAGTAATACTATATTAAAAGCATAAAAATACCTATAGAGGTCTTATTAAACTACTATAACCTATAGATCTTTATAAGGTAGTAAAAGCTAAATAGAAGGTAAGTATAATAATATATATTTCTTTACCCTTTTATTTTATAATTAAGTATAGACTAGGGAAAAGTAACCTTATAAATATACTATTAAGAAGGTCTAATTATAAGGATAAACCTATATTAAATAAGGCACTCTTACTAAAGCTTTAAAGGAAAATAATAGCTACCTATATAGTAAAAGAAAAAGTACTAATATATTAAAGAAGTTATAGTATAGCACTAGTCTTAAAGCTTACTAAGTTAATAGTAGCCTAGGTAGAAGGCTAGTTAGCTATTATAAATCTAGTAATAGGTTAGCTAAATAAAGGTAATTTTAAGGAGAAGGTAATATATATCTAAGATATTAGTATAGTATAAGAGATTTAGGGGCTATTATATTACTAAATCCTTACTAATCTATAGTAAATAAACTATTAGTATAACTACTATAAAAGGTATAAGACTAAGATTTAGATTTATAAAAATATAGAGATAAGGTTAACTCCTAAGTAAAAGGGAGGGAAAAAGCTAGTTTATAGTTATATAATATAAGGGGTCTCCTAATATATAAAGACTAGGTAGTTATTCTATAGGAGCCTATTTTATAATAGAAGCTTCTATAGCTATACTATAATAATTTACTAGTAGGTTACTTTAGGACTAAACATACTTTTAAGTTACTAAAACATTATTATTAGTAACTAGTAATAAGTAAAGCTATTTTAAACTATATATCTAGCTATAGAGTATGCTAGTATGTAGTAGCTAGAAGGTACTACCTATATAGAAGCCTTAAATTATTACTAATACTAAGGTAACTATAAGCAAAGATCTTAATAAATTTTATTATAGGATTACTACTAGTATAGCTAGGTAACTAAGAAACTAATATAATCCTAGTAATTATAAACTAATTTACTAAGTACTTTATTTTCCTTACTATAAAGACTATAATTAATATAGCTAAATTAGTAAAGTTATTTTATAAGGAAATTAAGCTTTAATTTAGGCTACTAGAGGGCATTATATCTAATAGAGAATTAGTGTTTATAAGCTAATTCTAGTTAGATATATATTACCTATTATATATAAAATAAAGGCTTTTAATAGTATTTTACCCCTAAACTAATAAGTAAATAAAAGAATAAACTAAGTGCTTAAATATTATTTATAATACTTTATTAAAGAAAACTAATAGCTATAGCTAAAGCTACTCCTAATAGCTTAATTTATATATAATAATACTATTAATAAGATAATAAGTTACTTCCCTAACTATACCCTTATAGGCTATTTACCTAAGTTTTATTTAGCTCTTAAGGATAAGAGTAAGGAAAGGGAGGTCCTAGAAGCCTATATATATATTTAGAAGCTATATAAGGTTAGGGAGAAACTAGTATATAACTAAGTAAAAGCTACTAAAGTATAAGTAAAGTATTATAACTAATAATACTAGCTATTAACCTTAAAAAGAAAACTTAGTATTACTATTAGTAAAGAATATTAGACTTAAGAATATAAAATAAAAGCTAAACCTAAGATTTATTAGGCTATTTTAAATACTTAATACTATAATTAAATAAGCATACTAACTAGCATTACCTAATAAGTATAGTTAACTATATAATATATTTTATATTAGCTTATTAAAGCTATAGAATTACTAGGAAGATACTATAGATAAAGAAATACTAATACTAAACCTTAAAGATAAAGATAATAAATTTAAAGTTAAAGAAGTTAAGGATTATAAAAAGACTTATAAAGGTAATAAATACCTAATAAAGTAAAAGGATTAGCTAAGTAAATATAATTAATAGGTAGTAGTAAAAAATATAAAGCACTTAATATATAATTTAGGCTTTTATTAAATTAAAATAAGAAGAAAGCATAGTAAGATATAAGTAAGTTATAGGTAATAAGGGATAAAGTAATTATAAAAAGGCCTAGCCTTATTAGCTACTATTATACTCTAATTAAAAACCTTATTAAACTATTTACTAAATAATAAAAGAAAAGATTCCTATAAGGAGGGGAGTTTTAAGGGAAACCCTTTTATAGTTACCCCCTTATGCGTTAAAATAATACTATTATAGAGAAGGTACTTAGTGCCCTTGCTCTTATCCTCCTAAACCACTAACTTTATTACCTAGAAAAACTAGTATTTTACTACCCCTTAGGGTATAAATCCTAGGTTATAATAGTAAAGCTATAAAGTTATTTTTACCTTCTAGGAATTATACTATATAGTATAATTTAGCTATAAAAGTTAGTAAATATATAGTAAAGGAGAAGTAATAACTTACTATCCTAGGGATAGAGGTAGGAAATATAGTAATTAAAAGTTACTAGTATAAAATAATATACTAATTATATATAGCTAAAGTAGCCTACCTAGAGAGTAAGCAAAGGTCTAGAGAATATATAGTAAAATATACCTAATAGACCTTAGTAGCCCTAGTTAAACTAAAGGAAATATAATAAGCTATATTAGCATAATTAATCCCTAAAATAAGGTTTAGATAATAAGTACTAAAATAGTAGTAAGTTACTTCTAAAAATATATAATTATTAGGATTATTAAGAACCTAATTACTTAGGGTATTTATTAAAGTTTTTACCTAATTAAAAACAGTAAGAAAATTAAGGAAATCCTTATATAGTTAGTATTACCTAGGGAGATATAGGTAATTAGGGACTAAAAATATAAAAAAGTAATATACTTACTATCTTATAAGTATTACTATATTTAATATATTAGATATAATATTTTAAATTCTTCCCTTTAATAATAACGCTTTATATGCTAGGGAATTAATAGTTAATCTAAGGGATATTAGGCTTAGCTAGAGAATTTTTCTTAAAGTTTACATAACCTATATATAAAGCTATATCCCTTTAAATAAATATTAGGGATAGTAATAACACTCTTCTTATCTAATTCTATAGCAAAAATAAAAAGAGTATTAGAGGTAAAATTATAGTAACTAATAATATAATAGTATCTAGGAAAAGTTTGCTATAAATAAGGAAGGGAAAAGTTAGTAATATAATAAGAAGTTATAAGTAAACTTATACTTAAGTGCTAAGTGTTATTTATTATTATTTTAATATTACTATTACTTAGTAAATAGCTAGATATTACTTACTAAAAGCTATTTAGAAGCCTAGCTAAAAGTAGGGGGGTAATTATAAGGCCTTACTTATAATACCTATACGCTAGCGCACACTAGGCGGGCACACCACGCCCTAGGGCTAGGTTTACATAACACTAGTAAGCTGCTAGCTATAAGCTAGTAACTTGCACGCATAACACACTTAGACTTAGCAAGCTTTAGTCAATATACGAGTGCCCCTATACCTCTTGCCTAGCTATCCCTTTATTCTCACATCTAAATTATAAGTACTTAGCTATAAAGCTAAAGCTAACTAGTAAGTAAGTAATAGTATTAGATAAGCTTTATTTATTTAATTTTAGGATTAAATATTATATAGGTAAGTTAAATCCTACTAATACCTTATTAAGAAAAGTAAATTATATTAGTAAGAAGTATAAGGCAAAGGCTATATTCTTATAGCTACCTAACTTCTTATTTAAGTTTATAAATACTAAGTAGTAAGAATACTATATAAGTAATAGTGTAGTTATAGGTCCTAAGATTATATTACTTAGTATAGCTAATAGTTTATTATAAGAATACTATAAGGGCTATACTAGCCTCTAGGGTTTTAATAAGATATAACTTAATTATATTATTAAGAATCCTAATAGTCCTATAAAGCCTATAAGTAGTATGCTAACTAGGTCTATTAATTATAAGTAGTAAGGTTATACCTTATCTATATTTATTAATATTTCTATAAGTCTAGTAAGCTTATAAGTTAGGAGTCTAGCTAGGTTAGTAGTTAGTAAGTAATATAAGCACCCCCTTAAAATACTACTTAGCCATAATTTATTTATAAGTCTAAAAACATACTATAAGCTAGCTACTTATAGTAGTATTATAGTAAGAATATAAGTAGTCTAGTAAACCTTTTCTAAGTTTATATATAATACTTATTTTATATATATAGAATTAAAGACTTTAATTTAAGTTATATTATTTTAAGTATAGTAAGGTAATAACTTTACTATAGGTTATAGGAAGCTACTTAAGAGTAGTAACCTAGAAGTATTATAAATATAGTCTATTAGGCTCTCTAAGCTATTAATATTTAAGAATAGAGTTTTTATTCTAGATAGTATAAGAAAGGAGATTTTACTACTTACTTATAATAACTTAGTAGTAAGCTACTAGGGAGTTAGTAAGACCCTTTATTAAATTATAAACTAGTATTACTAGCTATTAATAAAGAAAAACACTAAGTTATATATAAAAACTTATATAAGCTATTAGACTTTAAAGCTAAGGTATTATAAACCTTATAGTAAGCTAGTAGTATTACTAGTGCTTAATAAGCCTTTTAAGAATTATTAATAAATTTTATTATAAGGCTATTACTTATAAAAGATATAAATTAGACTTATAATATAATCTTAGTTATTATAAACTACTTTATAAAGTATAGTATTTATATTCCTATTTTAATATACTTAACTAGTAATAAGTTAGCTATAGTATCTCTAGAATATATTTTTAAAGATTATAATACCCTAAAAAGTATTATAATAAACTATAGTTTAACCTTTACTAGTGGATTTTAAATAACCTTTTATTACCTTATTATAACTAAGTAGTAACTAAGTACTATATTTTACTTATAAATAAATAGGTAAATAAAATATTTAAACTAAGTTTTAAAATATTATCTAAGAGCTTTTACTTACTTTAATTAAACTAATTAGGCTAATAACTTATTAATAGTATAGTTTATATATAATATAAGTATTTACTTAACTTATAGCTTTACCCTAGCTAAGGCACTATAAGGCTATAACCCTAGAGGGCTATAGTAAGTAATTATAAATATCCTAGTAGTAAATAACTAAGTAAAGACTTAGGTTACTATACTAAGAGATAGGTATATAGTAATTAAGTAACTTCTAAGTAACTTATAAACCTAGTATATAAAATATTATAATAAGAAGTAAACTCTAATAAAATTTAAAGTAAGTAATTATATTTTATTATTTATAAAGAATATTAACTTATAGTAACTTAGTAAGAAGCTAAGTATAAAGTACCTAGGCCCTTATAAAATTAAAAAGGTAATTAAAACCTATAGATTAGTATATTAGTTAAAGTTACTACCTAGAATATAACTATATAATATCTTTAATATTACTAACCTTAAACTATTTCTAAGGGACTTAACTAGTGTAAAAGATATGTTCTTACTATAAGATAATATTATAAATAATAAGTAAGAGTTCAAGGTTAAGAGAATTATCTTATATTACTATAATAGGAGATATTAGAAATACCTAGTTAAATAGAAAAGCTATAATACTTTAGAGAATTTATAAGTAAAGAAAAAAACTTTATTATAATAATTATTATTAATAATTATAAGTAGTAACTAAGTAGCTAGTTTAAAAATATAAAGGTGTATTTATAGAAGATTAAATAGTAATAGTAATATAAAAAAATTAAAGATAATTTCTTAGATAATTTACCTTATAGCTACTTTATACTAATTAATTTATTATTATATTAGGCCCTAGGCCCCTAGTATTTTTATTTATATTCCTAGGTGCTAAGGTAGCACTAAGGCCTAGGGTAAGGGATTTAGCCTTATTATTAGAGAAATCCCTCTCCTTATAAATATAAGTATAAAGCTTACTTAGAAAGTTTAATAGCCTAACTTAAGTAAGAAGTATAGGTATATATATAGTAAGCTACTAGTAAGTTAGTAAAGCTAAGGGTAAGAATATTAGAAAATATATAAATAAAAGGTTTTATATAATAAAACATAAGCTATTAAAGATATTAATCTAGACTTCTAGATTAATAGTATTATTTAGTAAGGCTATAGTAACTTATTTATTACTATTAGCCTCTTACGTAACCTTAGCTATTAGCCTAGCTTATCTAGCCTAGCTATGCTTATCTATATTCTTAGTAAATAAGAGAGTATTATAAAGTTTATACTTAGTATATATTAAGCACTAGTAGTATATTAGTAGTAACTAAAGTTATAAGAATAAATATATATATATATTATTCAGGAAGTATAGATTATTACTAGGATTACTATAAGTATTAATATGCTTAAAGAGTATATTATATAATTTTATAAAACATATAATATACTAGTAGTATATTAGTATATATATATATAGTAAAAGAAAGGGAGGATATACCCTAGAGTAATCTTTATTATTTTGTGTATAATATACGCACTTTATTAAATTATTTATATAAGTTAGTAAGAATATATAGTAAGCGTTACGTGGCAGGATACGCTTGGCCACAAGCAATAGTAATAGGGATGGATTTAGCCTGCTAGGCAGAGGAATTAACTTACTTCTTATATTATAACTAGCACCTAATAGTAGCTTTTATAAGTAAATTAGCATAACTTATAATCTGTTAAATCTATTAGCCCCTCTAACGGATTTAACCTTATAATATGCAAAGCTAGTATATAATAAGTAATAGTAATTAGAGATTCTTTTATTACACACCTCTAGTAACCTAGATATAATACCTATATGTCTAAAACTAACTATTTATAGCGTTAATTTAGAGAATAAAATATTCTCCTAGTTACTAAGAATAAATTACACCTTATTTATTAGTTCTAGACTTTTAATAATATAAATCTAGATTTTAAACATTAAAAGTAAAAGCTTATTAGGATTAGTAACTAAAAAGACTTATATAAGCTTATATAATATAAATTTAATAATAGAGTTATAAGAAAGTAGGAATAGCTAATATCTTAGGAACTACTTATTTACTAGAATCTAATAGACTTATAAGCTATATGCCTTACTTAGATTTAAGTTAGGAACTATATTTCTAAGGCTAAGTCTAAAGGATTTCTTAATAATTCTATTAAATTAGAAGGAAGTAAAGCCTTAGGGCACTAATCTAAAAGTATTACTAGCCTTATAAATAGCAATACTACTACTAGAACTAGGAAAAGTATAAAGATAGGTAAAATTAATAAAGGAAAGGGGATTATAAACTACCCTAAAAATAACACTATTACTTAAAGTAAGGAACCCTCTAATTCTTTAATAGAGTTAAATCTAGAGGACTTATAACTAAAATCCTTAGGAAATATATTAGAACTAGGGAATTATATACTAAAGCAAATAAATATAATACTATAAGGTTCTTTTAGGGAATATTAGAATAGTAATATACTATATAATAAGCTATATTAAACTAAGTAGTGAATAGAATAGACTATTTAGTAATAAGACTAATAACTAAAATCAAAGGTTTGCAAAGTGCTACCACCTTAGTAGGTTTAATACTATTAGCATAAAATCCCATATAGGGGATAGTATATTCACTAAGTAACTAGGGTTAATATAATAGTTATTTGGATACTTAGACTAGACTAAGGGTAACTACTAATACTACTATACTAGTAAGGATTTACATAGTAGTAGTTAAATCTATACTATTTATAGTAGTAAATACTATACTATCTAGACTAGGGATAGTATACTAATCCTAGGTACTAAGGAAGGATAGATCTAGCGTTAGATTAGAATTAGTACTATTAGTAAATAAAGGTAATAGAACAAAATACGGATTTAATATAGAAAATTACGGATATTAGACACTTTAAGCCTTGTAATAAACTAGAAGAAACTAATGCTAATCTTATTACATATAATAGGAAATAGACTATCTTTTATAACATTAAATTATAGGTCTAGGTAGTTAAAGATTACTTATATTATACTAATCCTAGCTAATAAGAGATTATCTAGAAAAGATCTAGATATTATTTTAAGGAGATATAATAGTATAGTATAGATAATACCTTAATACAAGTAAATAAGCTACTATTTTTAATAAGATATTAATAATATTCGCTATGGTATAAAAGGAATTTAGTATTTAAGTATAAGATATAATAGTGTGGCTAAAGAAAGTAAAGTACACTAAAGATAACGTTATAAAAGAAGTGTTATTTTGTAAATTTATATTAAAGATCTTCTAATATATAAGAGCAAATAGCAAAATAACTAACTATTAGCTCTTACTATGTCTATACCTTAAGCTTTACCTAGAATTACGCTAGATATACCTAGAGCTAACTTAAAAGGATATAAGATTAGTATATATTACTATAGTAGATAATAAGAGATATAATTTATATAATTACTTATATAGTAAAGGTTAGGCTAAAAGCAAAAGGGTAAAGAAAAGCTTAAGGTTTATTTTAATATAGATATATCTAATAATAATTCGGAGGATAACAAGAATAAAATACAAGCTAATTAAAATAGGCTAATAAATACATAATTCTTGCCTAGGAATTAATATTACTAATAGGATAATAAGAGTAGACAAGGATTCTTAGGATTTTTCTAACCTAGGCTATATTAGCGGAATTAACTTGCGGAAGGACAGACCTAGAGGCCTTAGTAAAATAGAACTTAGGAGGATTAAGGGGAGTAATTTAGTCTTAGCTAAAACTATTAAGAAAAGAGCTAAGATTAGTAAGAGAAATAATACCCTTAAAACTAAGGACTATTAGATATAAGAGGTTAATTTTAGTAGCCTAGATATTATTAATATTAGGAGAAACTGCCTAGTAAAGAAAAGGAGTATGCTTATATTATAGTATATAATAATAATTCTAATGTATAATAATATAAAACTTATCTCTAGGAATATAGTTACTATATAGCTAAGGAAGGAGAGGTCTCTAAGGAGAATAATAAGAACACTAGAATATAGGAATCTAACTTTATTAAAACTTATTTTATAGAAAATAGTGGTAAGGAAATAAAAGTAGTAATTACTAAGATAAAGATAACTAAACTAAAATAACTTACCCTAGGATAAGTAATTAAAGCTATTACAAAACCCTAAGAAGTTAAATATAATAGAAAAAAGGTAAATATATACTTAAAAATCCCTCTTAAATTTAATAATAAGGGTAAAAGTTATTAAATCTGCCTTAATATAGGAATATTATTAATCCTAGTAGATAAGGCATAGTTATAATAAAATAGGTTAGATATAAAATAAAGAACGTAGGAACTAAAACTAGTATCTAGAGTATAGTCTTCCTTTTTTATTACTAAAATAGCTATATTTAATTTTTATATCCTAGGAGTAGTATATAGAACGGAAATTACTAGGTATTTCATGGTTATAGCGAATGTAATGCTAAATTTAGGCCCTAAATTACTACTTAGAATAAACTTTCTTTATAAGTATAAAGTAAAAATTAATTTTATATATCCTAGAGTAGTTTTTAAGTCTATCTATAGTATAATAGTAAAAGCAAAATATTCTAACTAATAAGCAAAATTCCGCATTAGTAAGTAATTACAGCTTATATAGTAATAATTCTACTAAAAACATAGTTATATATACTAGTTAATTAGAAAGCAGCGTAGGAAAACTAAGAGATAAGTGTATACTATGTATAGTTATGTTTAAAGTTTTTCCCTAATGCGTTAATCGCTAGATTTAGCTACAAATAGATAGTTACCTATAATTTAACGAATAAAACCATTACTATTAGCAAATATTAGAAGGTTACGTAACTAGTAGTAGTAAGTGAGGTTAACGCTAATTACCTAGTTAATAATCCTTTTATATATTATGCTTATTTTAGTAAGGATATAATAAAGACTATAGGAGAGGAAAATAAGATAGAAGCTAAGTTAAATAAAGAAAATAATAAGTTTAACCTAAAGAAGGTTAATATAGGAGTGCTATTATATAGAATCTTATGCCTAGAAGAGATCCTATATGTAGTTAATTAATTTAGAGTATAAGTTACTAATATTAATTAGGAGGTAGTAAATAAGTTTATTAAATTAATAAATAAATATAATATTTATTAAGATAAGGGTATTATCCCTATGCCTAAGAATTAGAAAATAAGGATTAATCTTGTTAAAGGATAGTAATATTAAATAAGGCTAATTAGGCCTTACTAATTAGGGAGCTAAGATGCAAGCAAACTTAACGAAGTATATTGTTATGGACTCGAGCTATGAGCTCGGGTCAAGTCTGGCTCCGGAAAGTATGCGTACTTTGTGTAGCTAGGTTAGAGCTTTACATAGACTATGCACAGACCGCATATAAGGGACTATATATCTAGATACTATGTAACTACTAGTGTAATTCCTTTCTTCTTCTATAAGAATAATATTCTTATTCTAAACGCTTATACGCAGTAGCCATAAGGCTAGTTCATAACATATATAATAAATTACATATAAAAGGCAAGATATTATATTTAGATAAACTAGCGGCTATAGCATGCCTAGCGTTTATAGTGTGGCGTAAAACTAGCTAAGAAAAGAAAGGAAAGGTAGTAATTAATATAAGGCCGCTTAATAATATAGTAATACTAGATATATACCCTTTACTAAACTAAAGTAATATTATAAATAACACGCGTAGTAAGAAGGTTTTCTTATTTTTTAATAAAACGGGATTTTTCTATTAGTTACTAATTAGAAGGGACTATTAAGCCTATATAGTAGTTATATTAAATTAGGGCCTTAAGGCGTTAAATGTGGCACTAATAGGATTTAAAAACTCTCCTACTTTTGCCTAAAGGTTTATAGACTAACTTTTCTAAAAGTATAAATACTTTATTTAAGTTTATATTAACAATATTATTGTGTTTTTAGATAGCGTTAATGAGCATTTAAATTATCTTAGTATTATGCTTAAAATTCTTAAGAAAAACAGGATAATAATCATAGCAAAGAAATCGTTTATTAGCTATCCCGCTATCTAATTACTAGGTTTTGTTATTAATAGTAATGGAATTACTAATACTAATAATAGACTCTAAGCCTTTTAAAAAATAATCTTCCTAACTAATCTATCTAGCCTTAAAACTTTTATTAGGATAGCTAGATTCCTTTGTAATAGGATCCTATGGTTTAATATACAAATCTAACTATTATAGAAGCAAAAAACTATATTATTAAGAGAGTTTTATAAGAAGAATAAAAAAATCACTAGTATTTTAAAACTAGTATGGAAACAGAAGATGTAATAAAAGACATTTTTGCTAATAATAGAAGAGAAAAAGGCTTTTAAGAATATTAAAGCTTTCCTAAGTAAAAACAAATATTATAGTACTATAACCTAAAGAAACTGCTTTTTCTTAAAATTAACATATATAAGGAAGGATTTAGCTTATATACCTTCTAATTATAAGGGGAATAGGATAGTTAAAGTATCTCTAGGAAGGACATTAAGAATGACTAGATATAGCTAATTTTATTCCTTTTAAGGGCAATATTATATGTTAAGAAATAATATAGTTTAATAGAAGTAGAAATAGCTATAATCACGTAGAGCATTAGGAAACTATAAAAATAGTTTAATCTAATAGTGTAGTAGTTAATATATTAACTAACTATTCCTAGCTAAGGGCATTATTAAATATACCTTATTATTAACAATAGATCTAGATAAGGCTAATCTAAAACTAGCAAAAGTTATAAATTATTTATTATAATTTAATCTAAAGGTAACGTATATGCTAGGAATATTAAATATTATTCTAGATACGCTCTCTAGGCTACTAATAGAGGTAACCTATAGAGAGGTAGTATAGAAAAGTTAATATAATAAGTTAGAGGTAAGTGCGTACTTTATAAGTAAGGAATATATTATAATAGTAATTATAGATAATAAGCTTAAGGCTAGAATTATCTTAGGATACTAATTAGACTAGAAATTCAGTTAAATTATTATAGCTATAAAAGCCTATTAGGAAAGGTAAGTAGTAAGAGATACTAGAGTTAGACTAAAGATTCCTTTATATAGATAGGATTTACGTAAAGATAGGTTGTTATATTACTATAGTAGGGATAGATTTTTCTAACTCTATATCCTAATAACAGAGGTTAAATCTATCTTATAACTAGTACATAATAACTAACACTATTTTGGAATTGCTAGAATAGTAATAGAGCTATAATTGGTTTGTTTTTACGTATAAGTTAGCAAATTCGTAATTATATTACTTACTATATAGTATATTAGAAAAACGCTATTAATTAATTAAAACCCCTAGGGAGTTATAACTATTATAGTTAAAGCTAATGCTATTTTATATAATTTTACTTAATTTTATTATAGATATGCTAGAAGTATTAGCTATAAACACTATATAGTAAATAGAGGGGTATGCTATATATAATTTACTATACCTAGTAAATTATTTATTTAGTAAGAGAACTCTCCTAATACTAGGGCACACTATATATCCGGTGGAAATCTAGGTAGAATTGCTTCTTTATGCCTTATATATTATAGACTAGGGATTACTAAGATAAATTATAAGTAACTAAGACCTAAAGTTTATATCTAATATATAAAAGGAGATTTTTAGGTGTGTAGGAGTTAAACTCCTTATAGGTATAGCATATTATCCTTAGATAGATAGAACTATAGAAAGGAAAAACTAGATAGTAATAATTATGATATAATATTATATAGTAACGGACCTAGATATAACGTAGATATTGCTATTACTAGCACTATAGTATTAGCTAAATAACACTATAGCTACGGGCATAGGATAGGCTCCTAATAAGCTATTATATAGTTTCTGCCTGCTAAGTATTATTAATTTACTCTCTCTAAATAACATAACTAACACCGGATTAGGCGTAGATAATATTATAGTGTTACAAAAGCTATACTAGTATAAGGCTTAACTAGTAATTATAATAGCAGCTGCCCTTGCTAAAATCCAATATAATAACTAATATAAACTAGTTAATATTAATAAAGGGGATATAGTATATCTATAGCTATATAAAAAGTATAAATTACCTAGTAAACTAAAGAAGAAATAGTCTTTATAAAAGGTAAGGCTATATAAGGTATTAGAAAAGGTAAATCCTTTAGTATATTAGTTAGATTTTCCCCTAAATTCATAAGTATATCCTATAGTATTAGTAGCGCAGATCTAGAAGCTAGCGTAAGGAAAGGATTTGTTTAAAAGAGAGGAGGTAGCCCTACTACTAATTATATTTAATAATTTAGAGGAAGCGGACTATTAGGAAATTAAGAGAATTTGTGATTATTAGATTAAGATTTTTAAGCAAACTAAAAATGTAAGAACTAAATTTCTTATTAGATAGAAGGGTTATAATGCTAAAGATAACTAGTGGATTGTAGAAAATGAAATAAGAATTAATACGGCTAAGATAGTAAAGAATTACCTTAAGAAGAACCTAATTAATTAGGCAAGGGAATATACAAAGAAAGGCCTTAATCCCCCTACTAAATAATAATATTAAAAGGAAAGGCATAATAATAAGGGGCAAATTTAATAAGTTAGTACGGAATTATTACACTCTCTTACATATATTATTTATTACGCTAGCTAAGGGTAACTTACTATACCTATATCTTATAATATCCTATAATACCTTTATATACCTAGCGTAGCTAGATCCGGTGCGCGTGCATGTAAATTTATTTAACCCTTATACCTACTATTACCTTATAATATTCCTTAATACTTATATAATTATATTTATTTAACTTTTATATTTCCTATACCTTATAATAACCCTTAAGAACTATATAAACCTAGTGTAGTTAGATTTAGTATATATATATATAGTCTCCTATAGCTCTCTATTACTATATAGCTAACTTAGCTAAATTTAGTAACATAAGGAGGATAGAGTTTTACTAGCTATTAGAGATAGAGAAGCATTACCTAGAGAAGATAAAAAAGTGTAATAGTTATAAATGGTTTTATATAAGATATAGAAATACCCTCCCTAAGATTAAATATAAAGTTTATATAGTTAATTATAATTTATCTTACTACCTAAGTGTAAACCTAAAGTTTATTCTATTTAATAATAAGTTAGATATATATAACTAAATAATTTATAAGCAAATATAAGTAGTATATCTGTGTATTTAGTGCCTAGTATTAAGATATTAAAACTAACTAATTAGATAAATTATATATGTGGATTTAACGTAATACTTATGTGAGGCCCACTCACAACACCAGCGCTCTAACGCACCACTAGGCAAGCACACCACGCTATAGGGCTAGGTTTACGTAACACTAGCAAGCCACTAGCTATAAGCTAGTAACTTACATATATAACACACTTAGACCTAGCAAGCTTTAGTTAATATATAAGTACCTTTATATCTCTTACTTAGCTATCCCTTTATTTTTATAATTTTAAAGCTTCTCTTACTAGTTACCTAAGAGTAATATAGGGGGAGAATAACCTAATCCACTAGAATAATACTATATATTACTTAGGATTAGCTAAATAATAGTAATACTATATTTAAGAATATACTATATTTTATAACCTTATTTAAAGCTATACCCTTTACTATAAAGGTAAAAGAGATAGTAGTTAAAGAGTAAATTACCTAGCTTAAGTAACTTAAGGAACTATAGAAGTAAGAATAAAAGCTTACTAACTTAATATAATCTTATAAAGGAAAAGAACTAGTAAAAAGAGGCTAAAAGGCTAGTTTCTCCTTAAGCCTTAGTAGCTAAGAAATTAAGGTTTAAAATATTATAAAACTCTAATACCTTATAAACCTATAGAAGTATAAGATATAGCTTAATAACCTTAACTATACCTTTAAGGGAATAAAGAAAAATATTACTAAAATAACTAAAAGATTCTCTTTATACTTAATTATATATATATAAACTATTAGGCTAGATAGGACTAATATATTAAAGAATAACTAGCTAATAGTTAGGATTACCCTAAGAATAACTAGAATAAGTTCTAGGACTAGACTCTTATATTACTTAAGGACTTTATAAGCTATAATATATAAATAGCTATATAGCTAGAAAATATAAAGTAAAAGGAGGGCTAGAGTTTTATTAAGTTTAGTATTTACTTAGATTTACTAGAGAAATACTTAGAATAAGCCCTAGAAAAGACTTATACTCTTATATTCTTTATAAAATTACTTCCTAACTTATAAGACTATATTAACCTATATATAAATATTACTAAGTTAATATAAGAAAAGGTTATATAACTTATCTAATAGTTCTAGGAGGTAATATTAAAGAATAAGTAAAAGCTAAGTAATTTAGAAAAGAAAGGCTTATATAAGGCCTCTTAATATTAAAGATATAACTCTTTATAAGGCTATTAGCTAAATAAGGACTAAAAATATAAGGATAAAGATAAAGAAAAGACCCTAGCTACTTACTTAAATAATAATAAGCTATAAGGAAGAAAATAATACTATAATTATAGTAGTATAAAGTATCTTTTTATAATTATAATAAGCTAAGAAAAGACTAGTAAGAAAGTTAGGGAAACTCCTAGAGATAAAAGTAAATACCCTTATCTTTACCTTAGATACTAAGGTACTAGTAAGATACTAATTTTATATACTAGTTACTATTTATAAGTAAAAAGATATTAAAATAGTAGCGAATCTTAATAGTTATACTAAGATTAATATTATTAGTGCCTAATTTATATAGACTTATAAGCTTAATTAGGCTAAGGCTATAGCGCCTATCCTAAAGGTAGTAAAGTCTCTTATAGTTCCCTAATATAGTATTTATAAGGTACCTATTATAATCTAAGACTTAAGAGGTAAAAAGAAGGACCTTAAACTACTATATATAGCTATTAATAAGGACCTAAGAGTAAAGGGAAGCCTTATATTAATTAGGATATATATACTTATAGAAGAATATATATACCTTTACTTATACTTATAAGAATAATAGTTTAAGAAAAAAGATAGCCTTTTTACTACTAACTCCCTATAAGTTTATAAAGGTAATATATAATAAAATAATTATATATACTATTATAGGTATAATAGAAGATAAATTTATCTCTCTTAAAGATAAAGAGAAGGTAAAAGTATATAAAACTATTAAAGATATCCTAGAGAAGCTATATAAGTTTAAAGATATATTTATATTAGATAAAGTAAGAAGCCTTTTATTAAAGAAGTTAATAAACTATATAATTAATCTTATACTAGAAGCTATACCTTTATATAAACTAATTTACTCTCTCTTCTAAAGTAAACTTAAAGAGCTTTAAGAATATATTAATAATAACCTAAAGAAAGGCTAGATAAGACCCTTAAAAAGCCTAGTAAGTATGCCTATTCTATTTATACTAAAGAAGGATAAAACGCTTTAACTATATATAGACTACTAAGGACTTAATAAGGTAATATAGAAGAATTACTATACTCTCCCCTAATTTTAGAGATTCTTAATTAATACTAAGGGGCCTATTTCTTCTTAAAGATTAATATTAAGAATATATACTACTAAATTTATATTAAAGAGAGTAATAAGTAAAAGATAGCCTTTTATATATATTATAAGCACTATAAGTATCTTATAATACCTTTTAAGTTAACTAATACCCTAGCTACTTTCTAAAGCTATATTTATAAGGCGCTTTATAGGCTAGTTAATACTATTTATATAGTGTATTTAGATAATATCTTAATTTTCTCTAAGATAAAGAAAAAGTATACTAAATATATTAAGTAAGTTTTAGAATATATAAGATTAGTAAAGTTATATATAAAACCCTCTAAGTGCTTTTTTATAAGGAATTAGTAAAATTCCTAGGGTTTATTCTCTTTATTAATAGAATATTAATAAATACTTACTAGGTTAATATAATTAAAGAATAGAAGAAGCTAATAAGTTTTAAGAATATATAGTTATTTCTTAGATTTTATAACTTTTACTAATAGTTTATTTATAAATACTCTAGGATTATAGCACCCCTTTATATACTAATAAAGAGTAGTTAAAATAGTATTTAGACTAGGAGGTTTATATTTAAAGAAAAGAAGTAGCTAGTATTTAACTAGCTAAAAGATACCTTTTAGTAAGTGCCTTTACTCTAATATTATAACCTAAGTTAAGTGGTATATATTAAGATAAATACCTTAATTTTTATAATAGTAAGAATCCTATCTTAGTAAGATAATAAGGGTTATTAGTATTTAGTAGCCTTTTAGTTAAGGAAGTTTATAGATACTAAATATAACTATAGTATAGCTAATTAAGAGTTACTTACTATAGTAAAGTTATTTAAATACTAGTAATACTATATTAAAGGTATAGAGATACTTATAGAAGTCCTATTAGACTACTATAATTTATAAACCTTTATAAGGTAATAAAAGCTAAATAAAAGGTAAGTATAATAATGTATATTTCTCTGCCCTTTTTATTTTATAATTAAGCATAGACTAAGGAAAAGTAATTCTATAGATATACTATTAAGAAGGTTTAATTATAAGGGTAAACTTATATTAAATAAGGCACTCTTACTAAAGCTTTAAAGGAAAATAATAATTACTTATATAGTAAAAGAAAAGTACTAATATATTAAAGAAGTTATAATATAGTACTAGTCTTAGAGCTTACTAAGTTAATAGTAGCCTAGGTAAAAGGCTAGTTAGCTACTATAAATCTAGTAATAGGTTAGCTAAATAAGGGTAATTTTAAGGAGAAGGTAATATATATCTAAGATATTAGTATAGTATAAGTAATTTAGGGGCTATTATATTACTAAATCCCTACTAATTTATAGTAAATAAACTATTAGTATAACTACTATAAAAGGTATAAGACTAAGATCTAGATTTATAAAAATATAAAGGTAAGGTTAACTTCTAAGTAAAAGGGAGGGAAAAAGCTAGTTTATAGTTATATAGCATAAGAGGTCTCCTAATATATAAAGACTAGGTAGTTATTTTATAGAAGCTTATCTTATAATAAAAGCTTCTATAGCTATACTATAATAATTTACTAGTAAGTTACTTTAGGACTAAACATACTTTTAAGCTACTAAAATATTACTATTAGTAGCTAGTAATAAGTAAAGCTATTTTAAACTATATATCTAGCTATAAAGTATACTAGTATATAGTAACTAGAAAGCACTACTTATATAGAAGCCTTAAATTATTACTAATACTAAGGTAACTATAAGTAAAGATCTTAATAGATTTATTATAGGATTACTACTAGTATAGCTAGGTAACTAAGAAACTAATATAATCCTAGTAATTATAAACTAATTTACTAAGTACTTTATCTTCCTTACTATAAAGACTATAATTAATATAGCTAAATTAGTAAAGTTATTTTATAAGGAAATTAAGCTTTAATTTAAGGCACTAGAGGGTATTATATCTAATAAAGAATTAGTATTTATAAGCTAATTCTAGTTAAATATATATTACTTATTATATATAAAGTAAAGGCTTTTAATAGTATTTTACCTCTAAACTAATAGCTAGATAGAAAGAATAAACTAGGTGCTTAAGTATTACTTATAGTATTTTATTAAAGAAAACTAATAGCTATAGCTAAAGCTACTCCTAATAACTTAATTTATATATAATAATACTATTAATAAGATAATAAGCTACTCCCTTAACTATGCTTTTATAAGCTATTTACCTAAGTTTTACCTAGCTTTTAAGGGTAAGAGTAAGGAAAGGAAGGTTTTAGAAGCTTATATATATATTTAGAAGCTATATAAGGTTAGGGAGAAACTAGTATATAACTAAGTAAAAGCTACTAAAGTATAGGTAAAGTATTATAATTAATAATACTAGCTACTAACCTTAAAAGAGAAAACTTAGTATTACTATTAGTAAAGAATATTAGACTTAAGAATATAAAATAAAAGCTAATCCCTAGATTTATTAGGCTATTTTAGGTACTTAATACTATAGGTAACTAGGTATACTAATTAGTATTACCTAATAAGTATAGTTAACTATATAATATATTCTATATTAGCTTATTAAAGCTATAGAATTACTAGGAAAATACTATAAATAAAGAAATACTAATACTAAACCTTAAAGATAAAGCTAATAAATTTAAAGTTAAAGAAGTTAAGGATTATAGGAAGACTTATAAAGGTAATAAATACCTAGTAAAATAGAAGGGTTAGCTAAGTAAATATAATTAATAAGTAGTAGTAAAAGATATAGAAAGTACTTAATATATAATCTAGGCCTTCTATTAAAGTAAAATAAGGAGAAAGTATAGTAAGATATAAGCAAATTATAGGTAATAAGGGATAAGGTAATTATAAAAAGGCCTAGCCTTATTAGCTACTATTACACTCTAATTAAAAAACTATTAAACTATTTACTAAATAATAAAGGAAAATAAACCTAAAGAGAGCTAAGTTTTATAGGAAACTTATAAATTATAGCACTTATATAAGATAATACCTTACTATTTTAAATAAGATACTTAGTATTATTCTTATTCTTAGTAATTACTTACTATATTATAAGGTAATACTAGTGTTTTACTATAGTCTAGGAATATACCTAGATTAGAGAACTATAATTATAAAACTATTTATATATTCTAAGTAATAAGATATTCCTAATAGTTAGCCTAGAAATAGTTAGTAAATAGGTAGTAAAGGGGATAAAAAAGTAAGTAAATCTTATAATTCCTAGAGTAAGAGTAAGATATATAGTAACTAGAAGGTACTAGTATAAAATAATATACTACTAGTAAGTAATAGAAGTAAATTATACCTAATTATAAGTAAAAGGCTAGTAAATAAAAAAGGAAATAATATACTTACTAAACCTTTATAGTACTAGTTAAACTAAATATAATTTAGTAAGCTATATTTATATAATTAAAGGTAAGTATAAAAGATAGTGTATACTTAGTAAAATAAAAGTAAGTCTCCTCTAGAAAGATAAGGCCTTTTACTATAATATCTATGTCCTTAGTATTTATAAAAGTTTAAATCTAGTTTAAAATAGTAAGAAAGTTAGTAAAATTACCCTTTATAGTTACTATTACCTATAAGAAAGTAATTAGTAATAAGAAAGTAAAATATAAGGGAGAAGAAGTAGATTTACCCCCTTATAAGTATTACTATAGTAAATATATTAAATATAGTATTTTATAAGTTTAGCCTATTTATTATTAATAATTAAAATATAAGGGAATTAATAGTTTATCTAAGGTAAGGTAGGCTTAGCTAGGGGTTTCTCTTAAACTTAAAGTAGCCTATATATAAATAATATATATAGCTATAGTTTTGTAAGTAAATAGACTTATTTTCTATAGTAAAAAGCTTAGGAATAATAAAAGTAATAGCGTAAGGAAACTAAAGGTATAATAGGAATCTAGAAAGATATTTCCTATAGTTAAGAAAGGAAAAAGTGTGTAATATAGTAGGAAGTTATAAGTAATATAAAGGTAAAGGCAAACTACTAGTTATTATTATTTTAATAGTAGCTATTACTTAGTAAGTAACTATATACTAGCTAGTAAAAGCTATTTAGGAGCCTAGCTATAAGTAAGGGGATAATTATAAGGCTTACTTATAATACTAGTGCTTTAATATACTACTAGGCAGGTATACTACGCTATAGGGCTAGGTTTATATAATACTAGCAAGCCACTAGCTATAAGCTAGTGACTCGCACGCATAACACACTTAGACCTAGCAAGCTTTAGTTAATATACGAGTGCCCCTATACCTCTTGCCTAGCTATCCCTTTGTTCTCATAACTTAGTTAACACTAAGGAAGAAAAGGTAGCATATAAATAATAGGTAGATAACCTTTTATGTAAATTAGGCATAGTAGTTGTTTTTAAGGGACAGAAGCTACTATACTATGCGTTAAAGTTAGTATTAGGTGTTTACTAACTCTAAGAATTTACAAATCTACTAAAGCAAATCATAAATTTACGTTAATAATAGTATCTAGTAACCTTAAGGATAAGATAAGATAAATTAAATAAGCTATTATAAGTAGCTATAAGGGGCGCTAAAAATATTAAAGCTATTATTAATACTATTAAGAAGGTAGCTAGAATAAAGCTAGTATTACAAAACATAGATAGAAAAGATAATAGTAGCGGAGATTACCTAGATAAAGTGCTAAATTTAGAGGTAGAAAGATAGGAATAGGATTAGGTAATGTAATAATTAGTATAGGATAATTATAACCGGATTCGGAGATAAGCGTAGTAGGCTTTAGGTAAGGTAGCTTAAAAGAGTAATAAACCTAGTTATATAATAAAAGGAAAGAATAGTAGTAAAGAGAAAGCTAAACACTAGGAACACTAGGAGAGTGACAAAAGCAGCAATAACACGCAGAGAATTAATCTTACTTAATTAGGCAATAAGAACGCCAAACTCAAAGCTAGCCCTAACAACAGCGAAGAATCCGAACCTGAAACTAGCCCTAGTAGCAAAAGAGAATCTGACTATATAGGGTCTAAAAACAAGGAAAAAGACTTTAAAACCAAATTTAAAGACGAAATTAATGATATACCCGCTAAATATCTTATTAGGCTATTATAGGTGTATAAGTAAATTAGAAAACTTAATTTTTAATTACTATTTACTAGATTTAGAAAACTAGGATTAAGATTAGAGAATCTCCTACTAATACTAAAAATTAGATTAGTAATGTGTAAAAGGGTAATAGAGAAATTTAATATAAATTATAAAGGAAGGAGTATTAAATTAATTAATTTTAGTAGTTTTAGGCATACTATAGTAGGCTATAAGGTAAATATATAGGATATTCGCTATATAATATAGGTATATGCTTATAAATTTGCTTTAAATAATGCTACTATAGTAGCTAATAGATTAAGTAAATTTAAAGGATGCTTACTTTATATTATAGTAAAACGTAGTAATCTAGATCTTTACTATTTTTAATAAATAATAGGCTACTTTAAGCATATAGTAATAGGTAGTGTAATAAGCTAGGAAATTAGCATATTAGGTAATAGTAAATCTAATAGAGTGTAGAGTAACTAGATAAGTAAAAAATTAGGTAAAAATAGCAGTAGTAGCTTATTATAATAGTGTAATAGTTAAATATAGCTGCTAATACACTACTTATAATAGTATAGCGTTACTACTACTATAAGCGAACCTACTAGCTTTAAGATTTATAGATAAATACAGAGGTATAAATAGTATAATTATAGGAGGGCTTGCTAGTATTAGAAGGATAGATTTGCTTTGTATTATAATGAGGAATATACTAGTAATTAAATCTGCTAAACTCTAATAGAATAAAGAAAGGAATAAGAAGCATAAAATAAGTAAAGTTAATAATTTAACTAATTAAATTAACAAGATAGAAATTAAATTTAATAAGGTAAAAAGCCTTATAAAAGAGGTAAATAAATATGCTAATAAATACAAGACTAAGGTAATAAAGCTAATAGAAGTAATAAAGGATAAGGCAAAGTTATTTGTAAAAAAATTCTGTAAGTATTAGAGATACTTAAGGATTAAAAGGAATAAATTATAAGCCTAGAATTAGGCAAAGTACTAAAGGAATTTAATAACTAGATTAATAGTTTAAAGCGTAATATAATTAATAAAAAAGAACATAAGA
Organism: Epichloe typhina subsp. poae; assembly: GCA_030389615.1. Lineage (NCBI taxonomy): Eukaryota > Fungi > Ascomycota > Sordariomycetes > Hypocreales > Clavicipitaceae > Epichloe > Epichloe typhina. The sequence goes on from CP098313.1 coordinate 2,579,508, forward strand.
AGAAAATAGTAGAATTAGTAGCTATAGTAATAGAACTATGTAATAGAATTAATCTCTAAGTAATATCTATTAACAAGCTCTTACTTAAGTAGAAAAAGCTTAAGGAAGATATAAAAATAGTAAAATTAGCTATAGTAAAAGTAACTCTAGTGTTATTAAAAATAACAGATAAACGGACTAAATTAGCTAATATATAAGCGTAAAAAGACACTCTAGGGCTAGAGACACTATAAGGAAAGTTGTAAACACTAGGAATAGCTAATAAGAAAACTAGATTAATAGATAAGCAAGTGTAGAGTAACACTCTAACGCTAGAAACACTAAGTAAAAGGCTAAGACTAGCGGAAAAGTTAGGACTAAAACTAAAAGTAACTTAAGTAGTTACATATCTAGTAATACTACGTAAATAAGTTAATAAGCTAGTGGACAAGAAAGTAACTATAGGAGATAAATTTGCTAGGCTACTAGATTAATTTAGTAAAGGAAAAGGCAAAAAGGACGTAATTATAAAAGGCAAAATAGATATTAGGGCGAAGGAATTTAGTAAGTAGAGGAAGGAAAGAATAGTTTAGCTACAGACATATAAAACTTGCTTTTCTTTTGTTTTATTTTAACTTTAATAGCTAGGAAATAATTATCTAATTTAGTGTAGAGGTCAAATTAGGTTGTGGTTTAGCTAGTTATAACTAGGATAGTTTTCTTTTAAGGCACGCCTAGCACTTATTACGTAGTAGGATATACTTAGCTACAAGTAATAGTAATAAGGATGGATTTAGCTTACTAGACAGAGGAATTAACTTACTTCTTATATTATAACTAGCACCTAATAGTAGCTTTTATAAGTAAACTTAGCATAACTTATAATTCGTTAAATCCGTTAGCCCCTCTGACGGATTCGACCCTATAACGTGCAAAGCTAGCACGTAACAGTAAGATAGTAGTAGAGTTATACTTATAGAATTAGTATATTAGATTAGGATAGATTTACCTTTAATAAAATATTATAGTTCTATGCTATTACTATCTTTAGGTGTAATTACTTATATTATAACTTACTATATATAGTATATATATAGAATTTTTATATTACTAGCACTACTAGCTATAAGTTAGTAAGGCAAATGCTAGGGATTAGAGATATTAAACTTATATTAATATCTTTAAGGTAGTTTATTTCTTAGGTAACTTAATAAAGAATATCTAAGAAAGTATTTTAAATACTAGAGGATTTATAAGGGGAGGAGTATTTTATAATATAAATATAGCTAACTATTAGTAAGTTAGTAATAATAAACTATAGGAAACTTATATAAAGAAAGCAAGTAACTAATATTTTAGCGTTTAAGAAAATACAAATATTTTAGATAAGAATAAATATAGATAATAAAGTAAAGCTATAGAATATTAGTAATTACTATAATAAAAGCTATAAAGCTACTAGCTTATAGGTAAGGATAACTTATAATATTAAAGGAGGATATAAAAGAAAGGAATATATAGAAGTAAGGGAAAGTAAGCTTTTTTATATTAGCCTTAGACCCCTAAGTAATTTATATACCATAGGTAGCTAATCTAGGAATTATAATATTTATAGTTATAGCTATTACTAGTAAATATATATGCTAGCTACGAAATTATAGTAAGATTAATATAATATCCCTAATATTAGATAAAAAGCTTATTTATTTTAAGTAGTATATAATACCTAGCCTATTTAACCTAATTATAAAAACTAATATAGGTAGTTTATATACTTAGTGCTAATACCTTATTAGATAGAGGTATATATATTAGAAGTAATAAAGTAATAAGTATATAGCTATTTAAAAGTTAGAAAGGTAAGGGAGAAAATACTTAAGACCTTATAACTTTTATTTCCTTGCTTAGAGTAAATATAATACCTATACTTTAGTAAAACTATAGGTAATATTAAATATTACTATAAGTTATATATAGTATACTTATATTACCTAAGTAGCTTCTTTCTTTAATTAAGGATAATTATATATTAGGGGGGTAGTATATTAGAAGTATAGAGGTTAGGGAGCTATAAATAGGATAATTATATAATAAAACCCTTAGATAAGCCTTAGGTTATGCAAATAACTAAGTAGTTACTAGATAGTTATATATATATAGTAAGGTATTTAGATAAGGACTACTTATAAGGTATATAAGAGGTTAGAGTTTAAGACCTTTATACACCTACCCCTAAGTAGTAGCTCTCTAGCTATAACTAAGAACCTTAGCCTTCACTCCGTTTACATCTCCCCGACCACAGTCGTGACAAAGGGTAGATAATACATAATGCCTAAATATGCTATGCATATACGTAGCATATAGTATATATACTTACAGTTAGTTTAGTACATTCTATTTAGTTATAAGGCACTAAAAAATTAAACTAATATATATATAACACATACTAAATCTTATTCTCTTATCCTTTCTATTTATAATATATATATAAAGATAGCAGTCTAAGTAACTAATTTTATTAATAACTCTATGCTTAAAGTAATAAACCCCTCTAAATTAGGCTATTATTATAAGCTAATTCTAATTTCTTTAAAGCTACTTCCCTTTTATAAATCAATACCTACATGTAACGTATATCTATAGCATATACAAAGTATATGCAAAGGCTAACCTACTCTTAGTTATAATATTATTATTAATAATAATAGGAAAATATATAGTAAGAGCTTTTTAGATAATATTAGCGTAAGTGTCCCTATATAAGTAATATATATAGATATTAATAAGTATATATAAATAGATTTATTACTATATTTACTAGCATTATAAGGGAGAGTATAGCTACCTAGTAAAGCAAATATTAAGATTAAAGAGAAGATTATAGGTGAAAAGTATACACTATATATACACAATATATATAGCATATACTTATATTACTAATAGTGTAATCCACTACTAGGTATTATCTAATAGCTAGCGTAATATATAATATCTTTATAAGCCTAGGTATATTACTTTATTATATACTATATATATATACCTATTAATTTATTTATAAATTAGGCCCTAAGATATCCTTACTATAGAAGTTTATAAATAAACTTAAGCTTCTTATATAAGTTATAAGTACACTATATATAAGGCATAACTAATATATAATACTTAATAAGGAACAGAGCATTGCACTACAATATGTAGTGTAGTGTAGTTTTGTAGTGTAGTGTAGTTACTACACTAAAAATTACATTATACTACAAACTACACTAACTATAAGGGAAAAAACTATAATACATTACACTATAAATTTATTTTCATAAACTACACTAACTACAAACACTACAAATGTAGTGTTAGTAAAAATATTTATAATAGCTTATAATAGCTTATAATAGCTTATAATAGCTTATAATAGCTTATAATAGCTTATAATAGCTTATAATAGCTTATAATAGCTTATAATAGCTTATAATAGCTTATAATAGCTTATAATAGCTTATAATAGCTTATAATAGCTTATAATAGCTTATATATATATTCCTTATATTCCTTATATTCCTTATATTCCTTATATTCCTTATATTCCTTATATTCCTTATATTCCTTATATTCCTTATATTCCTTATATTCCTTATATTCCTTATATTCCTTATATTCCTTATATTCCTTATATTCCTTATATTCCTTATATTCCTTATATTCCTTATATTCCTTATATTCCTTATATTCCTTATATTCCTTATATTCCTTATATTCCTTATATTCCTTATATTCCTTATATTCCTTATATTCCTTATATTCCTTATATTCCTTATATTCCTTATATTCCTTATATTCCTTATATTCCTTATATTCCTTATATTCCTTATATTCCTTATATTACTTATATAACTTATATTACTTAAAATATTATTAGTGTTAAAGTTTAATTAAAAATAAATAAGTAATAAATTAATAAAATATAAGTATAAGTATAAATAAGTAAATTAATATAGAAAAAGCTAGACTTTTTAGTTATTTAGTATTTTAAGGGTTTTTAAAATATTAATAAAATAAAATTCTTTTCTCTTTTCTCTTTTTAATATTATAATAATACTAATTATAATAATTAGTATTATTATTATAATTATAGGATATAAAATAAAAGTAGGTCTTAGTATTATATCTAAAAATAGGTTTTTGTAGTTATAATAAAGCTTATTAAAGTTATTATAGTAATAAAAGGAACAGAGACGATCGTTACCTAATGATATTAACAATTTCGAACCTAGCAGTCGAAACACGCGTTAGTAGCCGCCCCTATCTAGAGAGTTAGCCCCGCTTCTAAGCTAGAATAAGACTAACTTACTAATAATAATATAGCACTAATACCTATAGTCCTAAATTAAACAAGACTCGTAGGAAACGCACTAAATCTCTCTTAGTTTACTAAGCTAGCAAGTAAATTAGCAGTAGACTAGGCCTAGAATAGAGGCAAATATAACCTATAAATAAGCCTTTCTTTAAGACTTAAGCGTATTACTTCTTAGTTATAGACTTCCCTAGGAAGTCCTTATACTTAGTGAATTCCTAGGTGGATTAGAGCTAGATAAGTAGTAACACTAAAGTACTTATAGCTTCTAGTAGTATTATATTAGATTTAACTTAAATCTGTAGTAAATATTAGCAAATAACCTAACCCTAGCCTAAAAAGCCTTAGATAGCTAGAAAAAAGGAAAAACTTATAGGAAGTTTAATATAAAGAGAAGAAAGAGACTAGGACCCTAAGGGAAAGAGAGCTTTTTTATGCTTATAAAGGGGGGAGGGGGATAATTTAAATAACTTACTTAAAAATAAAGCATAATATAATTAATAAGGCTAATAACATATAAGTAATCTTAACCTAGGACTACACTAGTCTAGGATTATAACTACCCTCCTTATACTAATTAAATAAAACTAAGTGCTCTAACTTTATTAGAAGTATAAGGTAGTAATAAGCTAGAGTTAGCTAAAAAGTAAGGCTATAGAAAAGTTAGTATAAAAGTAAATAAGAAGTAAATTAATACTATAAACCTAGATTTACTTTACCTTAGCCTAAAGCAAAGGGACCTAGAGTAGGCTTATTATTACACTAAAATAAAACTAGAAGAAGCTTATAAATACTTATTTTATATATTTTTCCTTTTTTTTCTTTTTAATAAAATAAGGCTAGTGTAAGCTAGTAATAAATACTTATAATAGGAAACACACTAAGTAGCGCAAACCTATAACAAGGCTAGCACTAACCTATACACAAATATAAGGGGGTTTTTCTTCCTAGTATAGGGTTTTCCCTTTTAACTTAGTATTAGGAGTACTAGTAATAGCTATCTATAGAGCTAACTAGCGTAAATAATATATAAATATATATATAGTAATAAAAGTAATTATAGTATATAAAATAAAAGTGGGTCCTAGTATTATATCTAAAAATAGGTTTTTGTAGTTATAATAAAGCTTATTAAAGTTATTATTGATTTTTAATTTTTTTTGGGGTCATTGACTGTGGCCAATGCATCTAATTTTCAAGGAATAAAAGAAATTACTAGCAATACCTAGCTAGTGTAATAATTAATAACCAAATTTAATAATTACCGTAGTGTTAGGTAAAACATAAATAAAGGAATAAGCTTTAAGCTATAAATTTAAGGGCTAAAAGGTTAATATAAAGTTTGTAACAAACTTTATAGCTATAATTACGCAAGGGTTATAATTTATAACTACAGTTAAACTTAAATCTATTTAAGTTTTACTTATAGTATAAATTAACATGATTTCCCCTTCCTTTGCGACCGTGTTTGTTTTATCTCTCTTTGTAATCTCTTTTATCTTATAACTTATCCTTTAAAGCTCCAAGGCAAACCAAAAAAAACACAACTTATCCTTAATTATAGCTAATCTAATTCGAATTAACAGGTATGTCAAGGGCTACTAATTAACTAATTAACGACTAACTAATCAATTAATAGTATAGCTAAGGGTGACCAAAAGCTAGGGGCTATAACCACTAGGCTATAAAACCTAATAGCTATCTAAAAATCTAAGGAAATTCTAAATAAAAAGGAAATTTAAAAGATAAAAGAAAATATTAAGGAATTTAGGAAAAGTAAGAAAAAGAAGGAAATAAAAAGCTAGAGAAAAGGCTAGATATTTAGAAAAGGTATTAAAAAATAAAGATCTATAATGATTTAAGCAGTTTTACCTCGTGCCCGGGAGGGATTAAAGTTATTATAGTAATAAAAGTAATTATAGTATATAAAATAAAAGTGGGTCTTAGTATTATATCTTAAAATAGGTTTTCGTAGTTCTAATAAAGCTTATTAGAGTTATTATAGTTATTAAAGTAGTTATAGTATATAAAATAAAAGTGGGTCTTAGTATTATTACTAAAAATAAGTTTAAATTATTTTAATAGCTTATTTTAGTTATATAGCCTAGTTTAAATAATACTATTAGTTTTATATTAATACTTTATAAATATTACTATCTTTTATTCTTTCTTTATATATTATAGTAAGGAGATATATAAAGTTACTATATATAACTTCTTAAAGCTTTAGAATTATAAAGCTAAAAGTAATATTTAATTAGTTTAAATAGTAAATAAATAGTTTAAGCTTTTTTAAGTGTTTATCTTATTAATAATAATATATAAGTACTAAGTATATATATTATTAACTTCTAGTTATTTATTTTAAATTCTTAATTATTTTAATTATTTTAGTTTAGGGTATTATTTTAATTAAAAGTTATAAAAATAATTATAAAAATAGAAAATAATTCTTAGTAATAGTAAATAAAATAATAATAAGGTTTTTCTTAAAGTTATATTAGTAAAAAAAGTATTAAGAATAATACTCTTATAAAAATCTTATAATATTATATATAATCCTAGTAATAATAAAATCTATAAAAAGGTATAATATTATAACTTAAATAACTAATTTAATAAAATAGCTAATAATATAAGTATAAAATTAATAGCTTTCTTTTAATTTATATATTAATCCCACTATATAAAAAGACCCACTTTTTTTACCTAACACTACATTTGTAGTGTTTGTAATGTAATGTAGTTAGTGTAGTTAGTAACTACACTAACTACAAGAAAAAAAAAATTTTTACACTACACTAAATACTAGCTAAAAAAAACTACACTACAAATACAAAATTTTCCCAAAAACTACACTAACTACACTACAAACAATGCTCTGATAAGGAATAAGATAGCGTATTTAAGCTTAAATATAGCTCTTTATTTTACTAGGCTAGTTATATTACTAGGAAATAATAAAATCTATAATTATTACATAAGGGTAATAATTATTTATAGATATATAGTTAAAGTAAGAGTTCTATAGAGAATAGCTCTTAGCTTACCAATAACTAAGAGGTATAATATATATTAAATACATACCTAAAATATTTACTAAGGATATACTTAAAGTACTTTATTTTCTATATCCTAAGAGAAAGCTTCTATATTATAAAAGCTAACTTTATAGAAGGTATAGAAAAGTACTAGAATATAAAAAGTAAAGCAAGGTAAATAGTATACTATATATTACACTAGTTAAACTATAAGGTAGCCCTTCTATATGCCTATTTCTCTTCTTTTATTTATTTAAGCTTCTTTATATTATTAGCATACTATTATAGCTATTATAACTATATATATACCTTATTTAGTCTCTTATATTCCTTTATAAGGGCTTTAATCTTTTAATAAGCCTTATTAAGCCTTAAGTTATTTTAAAGCTTTATTTTCTCTTTTTATATATTATATAGCTTTATTAGTTAAGCTTCCTATATTATTACTATATATAGCTAATTATTATTACTTATAGAATTAAGTATTATTATTACTTATATTAAAAGTAAAGTCTAAGGTTAAGTTAAAGTAAGCCTAGAAAAGTTAGTATATAATATTAATATAAGACTAATATAAACTTACTATTTTATTCTCCTCCTCCTTAACTATTAGTATATATAAGTAGGAGACTATTAGTATATATAGGTAGGAGCTAATAAAAATAATATTACTATTACTATTATTATTTACTTCCTTATTATTTTCTATATAAGGCTTATGTTATTTAAGTTACTCTTATTCTTAGTATAAAAGGAAAAGTTAAATAGGAATTAGTATTAGGAAAGGGCTTAAGCTTTATTATATATATTATATAGTAAGTAAGGTACTTAGGGGATATATAGTAAATTTATTTTTACTAAGTATAGGTAAATTATAAGGGTTCTAAGGATTCTAAGGAAAACTAGTATTTTTTCCTTTCTTAGAGCTTATTTTTAGTATATTTTCTTCTTCCTAATAAGTGTATTACTTATATAACTTCTATAAGAATAATCTCTCTAAGTAAGATTAATACCCTTATTAGCCTTAATTTACGCCTTAAGGTATTTCTTAACTATTACTCTCTTAAGACTAGGATATAATTAGTATATATATAGTAAAAGAAATATTAGAGTTATACTTAAGAATTACTACTAAAAGAAATACTTATATTCTAATAAATATATAATTTTCCTAATAACTGCTTTTCTTTATATTAGTATTCTTTACTATATATATTCTCTATTTAGGTTTTACTTTAAATATAGCTAGCACTAGTCTAGCTATTATCTAAGGGGTAAGCTTAGTATTAAACTACTACTTATAGTTTAGATATATATTATATAAGTATTTAATATGCTCTTTATATTTCTCTTAAGATAATATATTAAGAAAAGGTATAATAAATTTCTTATTAAGTATATCTTAGTTAGACTTTACTAATTATACTTAATATAAATATAATAAAAGATTAATAAATACTTTAAATATTCTTACTAAGTAAAATTTAAATACTACTTATATAAGTAGTCTCTAAGACTTATTTATTATTAGTATATATAGTGTATTTATAAAATATATATATACCTCTTACTTACTTAGTATTTATATTATAGGTAATAGCCTAGATTACACTTATTATATTAGTATTTATATATTTTATATAGTGCTATCTAATAGTACACTTACTAATTATACTTAACTACTTAAATAAAGTAGAAAAGATCTATAATAAATTAGTTATAATATATATATATATAAACTCTATTATTTATATATATCTCTTTATAGCTTTTAGCTATTAACTAAGTTATAATAATATATATATATATTTCTTACACTAAGATATATTAGCTTTATATATTAAAAGGAATAGTATATATATACTTAACTTCTCCTTATTATATAAGGAATATATAAGAATATTAGCTATTCCCTTAATCTATTAAAAGGAGAGGTTAATTTAAAAGTATTATACTTTTATAAAAGCTTTTACTTATTCCTATAAGTATAAAATAATAAAGTAATTATTTAGTCCTTATATATGTATCTTATAAATCCACTATTTATCTAGGTCTTAAAGTTAATTAAAGTATTATTTATACTTTATACCTATATCTAGTAAATATATAATAAATATACTCTTAGTATAAACTTACTTATAAGCTATAACCCTACTAGGTATTATAGAAGCTAGGATTAAAGGATTAAGCCTTACACCTTATCCTTATAATTAAGGGCTAGATAAATTTGCCTTAGGGAATCCGCCTTATAATATTATAGGAATAAGGAAAGTATAGGACTTAAATATAACCTCCTTATATAATAGTTAGTTAAAAATATAGGCTAAATATTATATAGTAGTTATATATATATAAGTTATTAATAATAAAAGATTATAATATTATTTAATAGCTAAAGATAATACCTCTTTAATATCCTATAAAATACTTTTTAGAGGTAAGGGTATATAAGCATATATTTTATATATAGTAAGTATAAGAAAAGGGAACCTTTTAATATTAAAAGAAAAAAAAGTTATATTTAACCTTATATTTATAGCTCCTAAGGTTTACTTAGTAAATATAATAAAAAACTATATTTTATTAGCATATACCTACTATATATATAGTATATATATAAACTATATTACTTTTACTTTAACTAGGAAATATCCTAAAAAGAGTAGTACTATTTACTACTTATCTTAGGGGACTAGTACTATATATTACTATATATTTAAGATATATAATATCTAAAGAATACTTATTAACTTAATATTTTATATATAATTTATTATTAAGGCCTTAGGAGTACTTAATAAAGAACTCCTATATAAAATTAGTATAAAAGCCTTATATATAAAGCTAATTACTTATATCTTAATAACTAATCTAAGCTATTTACTAGTCTTTATAATAAATTAGCCCCTAATCCTTATTACTATTTATAACTAGCTAATATAGTAAATAGTCTAGCCTCTCTTAAATTAAAAGATAAGTAGTATAAGCATTATTATAGGTTATTAGTAAGTAATATATATAGTAACTATATATAACTTACCTTTTTATCTTTTCTTTAGTTTATTATTAATATCTATAGTTTTTAAATAGCTAGTATATATAGTTCTTATATTACTAATAAGCTTTAGATTAAATTCCTTATTTTACTACTTACTATACTTAATAAGTATTAGTTTAATATTAAGGTAAATCTTAATCCTTATATATATATAAGTTATACGCTAAAATTAGCTCTCTTATTATATTATTAGGAAATAGCTCCTAGGTAAATTAGTAAACTAATATATAAATATTAAATATATATTATATACTAATAGTAGCTTTAGGGTAGTCTTATTTATTTTCCCAGAGTAAGTAAGATAAAATTAAATTTAGTATATACTTAGCTTAAGTTAGGAATAAATAATAAATATATAAACTTATAATACTTACTTACTCTTAAATAATTTTCTTTATATTATTCTTACTTATAATCTTAATATTATAATTAAGTACTAGAATTATATAAAGAATACTATTTATATAAGCCTTAGGGTAGCTAGGTAAGGTAAGGTAATTAATAATATACTATATATTAACTATACTTTTAATACTTTTTATAATTATAATTCTAGTAGTATTAATTATAGACTTTATAAAGTAAGTATATATTATATTATATTTATAAAATATACTTACTTAAGGTATATTAAAAAATTATAAATTAACTTTAGTTCTTTAGGATTATTTTATAAAGTATTTAGTAATATACTAAGTATATATAATATATATATATAAAGTATAAACCTTATTAGTATTACTTCCTTAATACTAAATAATATTAAGTATAGTTAGGATAGCTTATAATTATACTTAAGTTAGTATAATAATAAAAAATATAAAGAATATAGTAATTATAAGGTTATAATATATTTTAAGTATTATTAAACTTAGTAAAAAGACTTTTTATATAAGTTTAAGATTTTTAAAACTATACTTTAAGAAAAAACTTTATATATAGTTAGTATATACTAGGCTTATATAAACTATATATAATATATTATTTTTTAATTACTTAGTAGTTTACTTCTTTTTTAGTAAATACTTATAATAAATTACTAAAAGTATAATTATATATAGTATATATATTCCCTTTATTTATACTAATTATAATTCCTTTATTATATATTACTTTATTAAGTAATATAATTATAATAATTCCCTTACTTTACTATTATATATATATTATATATACTATACTATAAGTAATTAGTATATACTATATATATATACTATATTATATTATACTTAATTACTTAGTAGCTTACTACTTTTTTAAGCTAAATACTTATAATAAATTACTAAAAGTATAGTTATATATAGTATATATATTTTCTATATTTATAGTAATTATATTATTCTTATTATAAATTACTTTTTTATTATTTTATTAGTATATAAAAAAATTTTATAGTATAATTACTATAATTCCCTTACTTTATTACTATATATATATTATATATACTATATTATAAGTACCTTTATACTAATATACTATAGAAAGTAATATATATAAGGTATATATTACTTTATAAATATATTCTTATACTAATATATTATAAGACTTAGTATATGCTATATATATATAAGGTATATATAGTGTTTTCTTACTACTTACCTAATTTAGGTTACAAGGCTTTACCCTAGATATAAGATTAACTTTGTTATAGCCGAGATTTACTATAACCCCCCTCAACTCATCTACTGCTTCTTTCACCCCATGCACCATCGCTAAACGAAGCCATCTGCAGTCCGTATTACGAGACGAAAGGCGGAAGCGTCCTCAAGCTGGCCAATCAGGCAGTGAAAGAGATAAGTGGGCTCTACCTAGAGTACATTAGGAAGCTATAAAAGCGACAAACTAATTAACGCCAAGTGACCATTTTGACTGGTGCAAGTTCATGCTGAAACCAATATCTGCGCAAGGGTATCGGAGAGCGGAAAGGTCCAAAGAAGGTTCTCATCTTGGGTATTTTAACCGACTTAGGGGTTGAACGTGGACTGATTTGCCTGGCGTAGGCCGTTTTCTTCTCACACAAGAAATAACTGTAAGATCATGATTTAAATCGGACGCAAAACATGGTTGTGCGGGAATTGTCGACTGTACCTGATCGACCTGTATATGCACTGACCGAAATTTCCTCTACATGGTACTTACGTCTTCCAGTGATATTTCATCCTGTCGTGCATCAATTGCCGTACCAATTGATGGATTACGAGCATCTGACATCATCGCAGTATGTCTGCGCAGCTTTTTACGGACTGTGGCAGAAAGAGAAAGTATTTGCTGAGGCCAGGGAACCATCTCTCTATAACGATTGCCATACGCCTACGCATCCCTCGCTGCACCCGCCACCCGGCAGACTCGGCTCACACTCAGGTTTCTTGTCGGCACTCCGCGTCGTTCGCAACGTTCGGGCCCCCTCCTACAAAGCATCATTCACCAGGTCACGGATTATTCCGCAGCCTTCTTGTGCCTGAGCCGAGGTTAGCCATTGCCCGATATAAAATTTTGACAGGGAGACGTACTTGGTAACAACCCTCTCAATGCCGTCCAATCCCATGCGCAGCACGTCCATTCTTGGGCCGTACGAGAAACGCACAAAGTGGTGACATGGGCTGTCGAACAGGTCTCGACGTCTTGAGGGGTTCAGGTCAAAGAAGATGCCGGGCACGACAATGACCTTTTCCTCAAGACATGCCTGGAAGAAGTTGAGACCGTCTGCGATGCTTTCAGGTAGACCCTCGAGGTTCAACCACCTGGTCCTGTCAGTTTTGTATTCACACCACTGTGCCGCGGGGCAGACGTACAGGTAAAACGTTGAGTCGGGAACATATTTGATCGCGAAGCCCATCTCACGTAGACGACGAACGACGAAATCTCGCTTGTCCTAAAGCGAACCAGTCAGATCGGATCCACGTATCACTGTCATTATTCTGCGCAGACATACCCGGAAGTGCCGCTGTAGATGGACCATTTCGTTTCGGACCAGGGGTGGGTCCAGCATGGGAATGGCGGCATCTTGGAACGCATGGCATGCACCACCATCCAAGTAGCTACCGCATGAACCGATACTACATCTACGTTAGTTTCGCGCAACAATGATTTGAGCGAGGGCGTTGATGACGTACGCGGCAATGTATTCTTAGCACCCAAACGATTAGCTTGAAAGTCGTCCTCACTGTGTGGTGGACATGCACGTACCCTTGGGTCCCAGAATCCAGGCAATTCGCCATCCGGGAAGTCGGAATCGCTTGGTCAAACCGTCAATGATCAACACATCATCTTCGTCAACATCTTCCACATTCTCGGCTGCTGAAATGGTACTTCCGTCGCAGTTGCTAGTGTAATTGTACCCAGAGTAGAATTCATCGCTGATAAATGTAGCACGACCACGGCAGATGTCTTGAATCTCCGCTAGCTCCGGATTGGCTACGACTCGGCCTGTCGGGTTTCGGGGATTCGAGGTGAGAATCACCGAGGTTCCGCGAGAAATTTCCTCGGCAATCTTGTCGGGGTGAATATGGTAGCCGTCCTCTTCCGACAGAGGAACAGGGATGGCGGCGAACTGTATTCATCCCTGTGTTAGCCTAGAACTATCCAGTATTACTGCAGTGTTTTCAAACAATTCTCAACAAGACGCACGTTCTTGAACAGGCTCAGCATTTCATTGTAAGCCGTGTAGTCGGGCAAGAAGAAACTGAGATAGGAGTTGCCAAGTACAGCAGCGATTCGGATCAATCCGGCACGTCCACCAGGAACAATAGCGACATTTTCCCAGGTGTACTGGCTATCCTTGCCCTTGCGGTGCATCTCGTTGTATAGCTTGGCGACGGCCTCCCGCAATGGTTTGATACCAGCGGTGGGGCCGTATTCTCTGGCGGCGACGGAGATGTCAATGGTTTCGGGACGCTTGAAGCAGCCGGCGATATCGTCTTCAACCTCGGGGGCGCCCTGGCCAAGGTTGGCCCAGGAATCTTGATCCTCAAAGAATCCAAGCTCAGCGGCTCGCTCGGTGCACCAGATGACACCCGTGGAAGCTCTGCTGGCATCGAGGCCAGCGTGGGGAAGATGGCCCTCATGGGCATTGCGAAACTGGCGATGGACCTTGGATTGAACCTCTAGGTAAGCATCGTTAGCAACGGAGCACAGATCGGCAGCTTGGACGTAGCCTTGTGTAGCCAGTTTTCTCATTGGTATTGGCGGTGTGTTCCATTGTCTTTGTGTCAATGCCCAAAGTTTGGCCACCATGCGGGATGCGGTGCGGGGGAGGGGTTGACGGTCTTGGTCGCAACAAAGGTCTCAAACACCCTGCCAAGACCGTGACATTGAAATGCATACAACTAAAAGAAATATTTTCCAACATAATACCCACGGACAAGAAGAGAAAAAAAGAGGAAGAAGTGTTTTGAGCCTGTTTCCTGGCCTGGAGAAAGCAAGTGCTAAGGTCAAGCAAGCTTACCGTTGGCACCAGGCTCAGCGTTGCTGAACCGCCGAGCTCTTGGCTTCGGGGCGCCAGTGTGGCGATTGAATGAGAACTTGCGACCACCGAACATGGTGATAGAACAAGGGGACGAGCTTCGCCGTAATGAGCTTGCACAGCGATGCTTTATCTGCAAATGTAATTAGAGTACGCAGACCGATTTCGAGCTCCAAGTCTGCGGGGAGAAAAGGAAGTTAGGAAGGAAAAAATACTGCCGCAAGTGAAGTGAGAGAGCTGTCCGCCAAGTGGAGAGCTCGGGCGTAGCTTCGGGCAGTTTTATAAGTGGCACGCACACTGTCTTTCCCTCGACTTTGGCACTTTTTGATTGACACTTGGAACGACCGTACTCCGTAGAACCTTGTGTCAATCCTTGAAGTGGGGTCCGACTCTGCTTTCCAGTGGCCGTCTGTTTCCTCTTCTTCGAGTTCTCTCATAAGCTTCGACAAGGGGGCCAGGACAACTTGGAACTCGGAGAGTGCTGAGACAGAGTTGTGTCTATGCCACTATGGATGGAAGATGTGATGTGCAGTTGGGATGGCGGCGTGGGTTATTAGGTCGGTGGACGGTGTTGGGTGGCGGCCAGCAGGGAAGGGACGACTTGTCCGAATCGCGGTTGAGCTGGGCCAAACTGCTGAGCCCATCGACATGAATAATGTCGGGATGAGAAGAGAGGCATTTTCGAAAATACAGCTGGTTTTCAGGTGTTTTAAATGATGAGCATGAAGCACCAGGGCCATACAACGCAAGTGCCGGAGCAAGGCAAAGCAAATGTTGTCTGCCGGCTGGCGCACAAGTGTCGACAGCTGCTCCCGGTCGCTCGGTGCGACGCCAGATCGGGAATTCGGCACGCTGGCCCCTTGACTCCTTGTGAGAGACAAATAGCTTCTTGTCACTTTGCCATCGCCCTCGCCCGTCATGAAACAAGAACTCACACAAGCCTCGTCGCCCAGAAAGGCGGTGTCGCATGTTACCCAGTTCGAGTCGCAAGTTTGCATCGCAGCCCGGCTATTGTCGTAACGACTGGCACAACACTCCGCACTCCCCTTTCCCAGAGGGTCCCATCCCGTCCTGCAGCAAGCACCATAACGCATTGATCATTGATGCCGGCCTACCTTGTGCACCTGCACCTGCACCTGTACAGACACGTCAAGTTGCACTGCATTCGGAAATGTGTCGTGCATGATTGCTCCGCCAGAACGTTTCACGTGGCTGGGTCCGCGGCAAGGCACGGCGTGGCGTACACTTGTTGACAGCATTGCCTGATGGCCTTTGCTGAAATCAAAGCTGAACCTCAGAAGCTGGTCACAAAGCGGAGAAACTTCATATTTGACTTGATCTCATTGTCTTGTATTTGTACATACTGAAGTAGTCACAGCTCTAGATACCGATACTTGCCTCATTGGCTGGCAGTCAACCAATATCATATCAATACCACCTGTTGATCAAAATCGCGCCCCCAGATCCCCGAAAAGCTTTCAAGTCGTTGCGCATTTTACCACAAACGCAGCCGGATCAATCTCTCATCGAAATCCGCCATCGGTCGATCCATCATCATCATGCCTCCGACCCGGATAAACGGTGGGGCTCTCCAAAACCTCCAACCCCGTTGAACAATCTGAACATGCATGTGTACATCGAGACGAACCTCTCCTCACATCAGCCGACCAAATTGCATCTAGTCTTTACATATGTAGAAAAGTAAATGAAACCCGCACATCATCCCGTCCCACTCATCATACGCAACCGCAACCATCAGCCTTATGTACACTACCAGCCCTTCCCTTCTCCACCAGAGAGACCTAGAACCTTCCATCAGCACTTCGCCTCCCTAAAGCATCAAAAACCGCAATGCTCTCTCGTCTCATCCGCACGGCGCGCCTCACCACAAGATCACCGCGCCTCACGATGCCCTCCTCACACACCTCTCCCACATCCTTCTCCTCCGCAGCAGGAGGTACCGCAGGAGGACCCCCGGCAGGAAACTCAGAAGGACAAGAACAAGAAGACACATCCACCACCGCAAACCCCCTTGAAAGGGCCCTCCCGGCCCCCGAACAGGGAACGACCACGCTCGACGTCTCTGGCGACGGATCAACCGTCAAGCTAGACCGCTTGGGTCCGCTCGTCGTCAACGTCGACGGGACCATGTCCCGGATAGGAAATTGGGCGGAGATGTCGGCGATTGAAAAGGAGAATACGCTGCGGATTCTGGGGCAGCGAAATAAGCAGAGGATGGAGGCGCTCAAGAAGGAAAAGGGGGAAGGGTGTTGAGGCCATTTGTTCGCAGCTGAACGTTTGGTGAAGCACAATCAGTTTCTGAAATACACATGGAGATAAATAGGATACATGTCACAGGATTTGCATGGAAGTGACGCATATATGGAGCAAGTCCGTCGCGACGACTCAGACATTGTGACTTTGTATGAGCAGAACAAGAAACAATCGACATCTACCTCGATCTCTAGATGCGTTCCTGGAGAATAACCCTCACGTACCTAGGACCGGGTACTCTCTCGCCTCACGTATCCAAAATGTATCACGCCGCCCCCATAGATCTTTTGCAACAATCAAAGTAAAAATAGACAGAGAAGAACGCCGGAACCCGTTGCAACGCCTCTCCTGAGCACATTTGAATCGTGCCGCGAACGTCCACGTCTCACCACATACATGTCATCATATTATCATACCACCTGTATACTCTTCACGTTTTTCAATGAAGAGCAACTAAAGGAGAACAAGTCAGCTCCTAGGTCTTGGGTCATCGACAGTCCTGCGTGGACTCGGAAGTAAACGACTCGACGGTGGTCTTGGTCTTTTCACTCGCGTGCTTGGTAAACTCCTTACACAGAGCAGTGATGTCATCGCTGCCTTCGTTCTTCTCGACAAGCAGGTTCTTTAGCCACTTGTTCTCCGTCTCCAGCTGAGAGACCTTGTTCTCCAGAGCAGTGACCTTGTCATTCATCTCCTTGGCCGACTTCTCCAGAGCCTGCTCCCGCTGCTTCTTCTTAATACGGAAGCGGGCACTGGCGGCCGTGTTTCGGCGGCGCTTGTCCTCCTCAGCGGCGACGCGAGAAGACTCTTCAAAGTTCACCTGCTGGCCGACGGGGGTGGGAGCAGCAACGGGAGCGGCAGACATGGCCTCTGACTTCCTCTTGTCACCAGCGCGGGCATGGCCTTGGCGGAACTGGGGCTGCTGATGGGGAATATGGACCTGGGCGTGACTAGGCTGGAGGGGGGGATGGAAACCCTGCGCGACATCTTGAAACCCATTCATGGGTGGGGCGACATAGGTATTGTTGAAGTCAGTGAAGTTGAAGTCGCCTATTGCGGATCAATCATGTTAGCCCGTGCTCATCCAACATGCAAGGCATGTCTCTGACGGCAATTGTCATGATGAAAAGGGAATTGAATCCGGCTTTCCCTCGTTCTCGGGGCATGGAAGAGGGGGTGGCAGCCCATCGTGAAAGGGAAACCCGTCGCGGAGTTTAGACGCTTTGCCGAACGGGATGGTGATGACGCTGCGCAGCCGCAACCAGCTGGTAGGCTGGTTGCAACTTGCGCATAGCACAGATCACGAGGAATTGCACCATCGCTGGCCATTTGTAATCGAGGACGAACCCCACCTGCCCCGCTTCCGACACACGAACCGTCGCAGCGTCCAGAGAAGGGTGCCTCTCGTCGGGCCGAGGGGCGCAACAACAACAGATATCGAGTGGTTGCATTGGCAGCGAAAGGAAGAAGGAGAAAGCAAGCGCGCAGGTTATGTGATTTGCGTGTTGGAGGGATGATGAGCTACGCCTTGGGAAGCCCCGCTAGAGGTTGCCCGACAGGCGCAAGGACAATATCTTGTCAACGCTGTGCGTGTTGGCACCGCGCACGAACCGAGGAAAAGGAAAAGAGAAACAGCAAGGAAGCTGAAGGATAGGAGCTGGAAGAAAGAGAAACTCACTTGACATAAAGTCCAGGCTGGGTATATCGCCAATGGTAGTCTGTGCGGGGGTAACATCTTCAGATGCAGTGGAGTTTTGTCGCGCAGCAGTCTCGACATCGATCTTGACAGGCTGAGCCTGGAAGTCGGTATTCTGACCAGAGTCGAAATCGAAGAATTGCGTATTCGTGAAAAGCGCGAGATCATCTTCCATGTTGAAGCCATCCTTGGCGGCGGCAGCTGTGGTGTCCTGGGGACTGATGGTGTTGAGGTCGCGAAGGTATGCTGACACGTTGGGGCCGTGTCGCCCGTTGTATGTCGACATTATGGCGTGATGGTTGGCAGGTCGGGAAGCCGAAATATAAAAAGAGCGACTGCTCTTGCGTGATGGAACCAAGCGATTTTCCCACCCGTCTGTTCTTTGAATATCAATGCCGCGGCCGGAAGGTGGCAACAGGATGTCGGATTCAGAAACCTGTGGGAGGAGAGCCTGAGCAATGTCAGGCGTCTGCGGAGGTCAAAATATGAGATTGATTTTGAGTCGACGTCGTTATAGTGTGCAGATATCACTGACTTGTCGCGCGGTTGAGGGACAGGCGACGAGATCAGGTTCGTGATGGTGGTGATGACGGTTGCAGGTCGGGCGGAGGCAGATTCCCGGACACGGATTGATTACGGATTATGTATGAGTCGTTGCGGGTTTTGCGTGCAAAATATGTAAAAGAATAGCGCTTGCTCCGAGGGCCAACCGAGGGCCAACCGAGGGGCTGGTCGAAGGGTCTACCAGGCTCTGACTGGTCAGGAGGGGGACCTGGATGGGGCCAAATGGCTGACCCAAGTTGAATAGACTCCAGGAAAGTCCACGCAGGCATGTGAGTGATTAGCAATCATGGAGGACGTCTTGGCCTCCACACCTTCCAGCCGTGACCAATCACAGCCGCGAGCTGAGCAACAGCCTTATCCTTATCTTTACAAATTTCCATTACCGCCGCATCCATCCATTATTAATGCTGTTCACGCACAGACTAAATAGTACACGGCCCGACTCAACAAATGGGCAAATGGGGACTGAGAGGGGTTGTTATGTATTGAATCGCATCGACGCCCGAGCAAGTTCGGGCCATGACAGGTCATGACGACTTGGATCGGTCGATGCACGGGAATTCATCACGTCGAGTCGGCGCTGCCCTCAATCACATGATTGCCGCTACACAGGTCAAGGGCCCTTTTAAAAAGATAAAAAGACGAAGAGAACAACGTCGACAATTGCCCAGCATCGGCGGACTGAACCATCTTAATTACCGAACCCCCCGCCACGGCCGCGGGTTCTTCGAATCGACTCGCGAATCGTGGTTGTCGGGCCCTTGCTTGCAGCAGCAGACCCTGGATGCTCATGGTTGCTCCCCGCAAGGTGAACCGGATAACTTCAAGCGCACACACACGTGCCAAAGAATGCTCCAATGGTGACCTGCAGAGATCACGACAGATGAGACATGGACCCAACTGCAATTCACCGTTGGCAGTGATGACCGAACTTGGTGGCCGGCCGCGTGGCGGGCGAACACGACGTGCTTCTCCTGACGCGATCTGCGGCAATCTAGGGGCGTTTATGCAGCATCCCTCCCCTGGCTAGGGAAGCGGTTTAGACATCCGATACTAGGCACCATTGTGATTTAAAGCTATTCACTAGCTATAAGCAGAGTTCCTATGTATTACTTTCCTTATGCCTGCTTCCTCCTATATCCTCCTATTTAAACTGTGAGGCATCTTGTGATGCACCTTTTTGCTGTAGCGGCGGCGGCGGAGCCTGACATTCGGCGGCGCTCACACACGCAAGCTCTTTAACTGCATCGGCAAAAAGAGGCCCGATTCTGGGCTGCGAGGCCAACGAGACTGAAAATGAATTAGGGCTTTTCACACAATCTTGTCGCGAACGGGCTCAGACCTGCACAACGACTGGGAGGACATGCTCGCCTGATTCATACGTGGTCCGGAAAATTAACCGTCCGAGTGTGGCGGCTGGCTTCCATGTACGTACACCACCACTGTACACCCACTGTAAACACCCTCTCAAGGGTAATCACAAATGCAGTAAATGCGCTGTTGCCTGTTGCATGGAACCGCGCCTCCCCTGTGTTGTTTGGTGGGGCATCAGCTTGGCGTCTTCATCAACCTCACCTGCTTCCAGTGACCAGTCCTTCGCTTTCCCGACAGAAACAACTTGATCCCTTGATTGATCTGTACCATGAATCCAGTCCATTTGTCTAATGCATTCTTCTTGAACTAATCTACTGCGTCGCGTGCTCTTTGGCCCCCGGCCTCGCTTTGCCATAACCACCATCCATGTCGCCATGTCCCGCCTCTCCATCGCCACCAAATCCCGACTTCCGTCCTCCCTTCGCGTCGAAACTTCCAACACAGCCGTTGTCAAAACCATCAGCCGTCTGTCACGCGAGGCCCTCATACTTCTCGCCCTAGACTGGCTTGACGGGCAATCTCTGGCCTTCACAGCGCCCTATTTATCCCCGCCGAGGGCCGACGACGACGGCAACAACGACAACAACGTACCAGATGACTCGACGGACCTCTATCCGCCCTGCAAATCCATCGAGGAACTCCGCGACCTTTACACAGACTTACAAGAACAAAAGGGCTCTCGCCGCGATGTAGTCAGCCGCATACTGGAAGGCGATTGGCGCCACGGCCTGACACTCTATCAGCTTGCCATGATTGACTTTACGTATCTTGACGAGCATCCTACGTCGCAAAAATGGACAGCGTACAGAATACAACCCCTGATTCTCCCAGATAAGAATGCGCAAGACGATGTGGTAAAGGTGGATGAAAAGAGTCTCAACTTGCCGCGATTCCATCCCTCAACCTTCTTGCAGAGCCTGCAGGAGCAGGTCC
Source organism: Epichloe typhina subsp. poae (assembly GCA_030389615.1). Classification (NCBI taxonomy): domain Eukaryota; kingdom Fungi; phylum Ascomycota; class Sordariomycetes; order Hypocreales; family Clavicipitaceae; genus Epichloe; species Epichloe typhina. Next base: position 2,601,237 of record CP098313.1, read on the forward strand.
TGCCCGACATCAAAGCGCATTACCACTTTTCTCGACCCAAGAAATTCCCCTTGTTGTTACTGCGCATCTTCGCCATCGAGTCCCCGTACAATACCGAATTGGCCCTCTCCGGTCTCAACGCCAGTGGGAACACCACAAACTTCAGCTCATCGCGCACCATATATCTTGCCTTTCCCAACGGATCGCCAGCTCTGTACATCACAAGAGCGCAGGCAACTGGCCCCATAAGCCACGGGGAATCGAAAAGTCTACACAGCCTGATTGCGAACGGCGTGCCGCAGGCCCTCTCCAGACCTCGCGAGCGGTATACGCTCAAGCCCACGAGTCTTGTGAGCAGAAACTTGGAGGCGATACTAGACAAGAGTGGGTCAGGACGCAGCAACGCTGCTGGTGGTGGGTGGAGCATCTATGCCAATGAGAAAGACAAGAGGTCTCCTCTGGACTCGGTTCTTCCTACGCCTCCCTTGTCGAGGGAGTCATCTCTCGCCGGTGGTGGCCAAAAACGCCAGCGGCCCTTGACACAGCATCAACGGGCGGCGAAACGCGCAAAGACGGTTGCCAAAGCTCGATTCGGGGATTCAGCCATCGTCACGGATGGCAAAGGGATTGAAAAGTTGGAAATCATCATGCAGGACCCCTACCCCGCGATAGATGGTGTCTTTTTGCAGGACTCCGAAGGTGAGGATGACCGGGCCAACAGGCGGACGGACCGGCGGAAGAGTAAGGTTGACGCAGCGTTGCGACAAGCACTGGGCGATAGAGGAGGCGAGGATGAGGACGATGACGACCAAGATTCGTCACGGTGGTCGCCTCTCATACGGATCAACTTTCAAGGACCGCATGTGTTTGCTGGGATACGGCAGCTCGTCGAGGCTGGCATCGTGGATGGCGAGCGCATGCCGGGTTGGATGACGGGGGAGGACGGTGTAACGACTGGTGCCGTTCGGCATGGACTGATACGAGGGCACAAGGGCTCAGGGTTATGATTTTCCATGTTTACTGATTTGGGTGTTGGGGTTCTCTTCTGGGCTGACGGGCGGCATGAGGTTGTTCTTTTGTTCTCCTTTTTACTCAAGGTCGATACGATACCCCCCTTTTAGATGCAACAAGTGGCATGGCGAGCAACGGTCTAATTTTTTTTTTTTAAATCTACATCTACATCGACATCTACATCTACGTCTATGTCTCTATCCTCTCCTCTAGGTCAAATACATGAACGGAATTTCTCCATGCAGCTTCACAAACATCCTCCACGCTCACACCCTTGATCGCCGCCACGATCTTGGCCACGCGCTCAATAGTACATGGTTCGTTTCTCCCCTTGACCATGGCGCCCTCCTCCCATTTTTCCTTCTTGACTACCTTGAAACGGTCTGGGACTTGAGGCTCCTTCTTTTGATTCTTCTTCTTGGCGGGTCCTGCCGCCGCCGGCGCTGCTGACTCTGGAGCAGCGCCGTCCTGCGTAGTTTCCTGCTCGGTCCTCCTCTCAATCAAGTACTTGAATCCTTCGTGGCTGGGACGAACCTCACACCACGGCCCGTCCGTCTCGATCATGAGTCTGTCTAAACGGACAGCCTTGACGACGTTACAGTTCTCAGCCGTCTTGAAACTGCATCCGTTGATGCCAATATAGAGCCCCAGATCCATCAACTCCTTCATCTCCTCTAGCGTGCCCGTGAAACTGTGCACGACGCCGCCCCTTGCCAGCCTCTCCAAGTCGTTCCCGAACGCGCCCTTGAGCAAGCTTACAAAGTCGGCGTGGGCTGCTCTCGAGTGCAAGAAAAGTGGCAATTGTGGTTGCAGCGACGCGGCCACTCTGAGCTGCGCCTCAAACGAGTGCTTCTGAAGGACCTTGTTGCAGTAGTTCAGGCGGTCGTAGTCGAGGCCGAACTCGCCCATGGCAACCATGTGAGGGGCGCCTGCGGATCGTGCCCCGGCCACGAGCGAAGTTAGTTCCAAGATGGCGCTTGCTGATCGTTGCGGATCGGGCAGATGGTCTTCTGACATGGGTGCGTAGGGATCAGCTTCACAAGGGGTTGTGTGCTGAGTGCTCTTCTTCTGGATGTCCGCGGCGCCGAAGATGGCGCTGCTGCAGGGATGAATGCCCACGGTGGCATAGCATGTTCCGGCTACACGGGTAGTGTCAACAGATGAGTTCTGAGTTTATGGGAAAACTCCGTGAGAAGCGTTTGTGGGGGCGGGGGGGGAGGCGCATACGATACCCTTCACTGAGTTTCAGGGCATCAAGTGAGCTTTTTAAATCCGAGCCTGTGATGATGAGCTTGGTGCAGCCGACTTGTTGAGCACGGTCAACGACACCTGCTAGATCATCTGGATGTTTTTGGTGGCCGTGATAGCGGCCTCTGAAAATGGGATCTGAGAGATTGATACCAATCTGGTACATTCGAAAGTGAATCAGCCAGGACTCGGCAAGAAGGTACGAGTCGAGTGTCTCTTATTAGAACATCGAGACATGGATTCTCGAAAGACCTACATCGACATATCTCGGGGTGTACGTAGGCCGTGGTGCCATGGTTGATGTGTGTATCAGGGGACGTACGAGACGGATTTTGGAAGAATGTAAGCTGTGCTGAAGACACCTCGTTATCATCGAAAGGAAATTATGCCCCTCCTTCTAAGGAATCTTATGAACCGAGGGGCATTGCTTGAGTCATCGGCGGGCTGTTGTTGCTTCTCACTTCCTGGAAGCTACCAAGCAAGACGAGTCACGTGCTAGAGTGATCAACCTGATCATAAGCTGCTTATTTAGGAACAATGTCAGTAATCCATGAATAATGCATTAAAAAATGCATTAGTCTCACGTGATTCCGCGCCGTGAATGAGCACAGCATGCACGGTGCCCCACGAATATTAATCAACTGGAACCGCTCCTCCGACCGATTGCGAAACTGCTCGCTGGAATCCTGAGTTACAACGATTCCATCAGTATCACGAATTTTTCTCTTTTCTTCCCAAAAAGCCATTAGGGCAATCCGGAGGGATCGAAGCCAACGTGCTGATTGGCACAGACATCTTGGCTGCCCTTGTCTTGCGAGCCGATCAAAGTCTGGGTGGGGCCCGTGTTTAATGGATTCCACGGTTTGCTGGGGCCTTGTTGTCGCGCTAGCAACTCGTAGAACGCGTTCCCTGCAAAACACGCGCCGCACTTAAGAAGGCTTTCCATGTCCAACGACTCCACGCATCTCTTCCTTCGACTCTACACAAACTACCAGTGACTTTGACTTGTCGACGAATTCCTTCTTCTCGACATTCATCCAAAGCTTTTTCTTCGCTCAATTTATTGCCTTGTGCCATTCGCCTGTGCTCTGGTAGACACTTGCAGAACATATATTCGCATATTTCACGTAGCTGCCCTCCGCCGGTTGGGGCCGCGTCGTCACAATGTTTGTCAGAAAGCGAGGTGAGCTTTTCTCGTGCTCGGTTCGAGACTCTTTCCAGCCCGCTAATAACTCTTCTTCAGATGGACGCCAAGAGCGTGTCCAATTCGACAAGATCACTGCTCGTGTCTCCAGGCTGTGTTACGGCTTGGATGGCGACCATGTTGATCCTGTAGCCATTACCCAGAAGGTCATCTCGGGTGTATATGGTGGTGTCACTACAGTGCAGCTAGATGATCTCGTAAGTGGCTCATTTTGACAATCAAGTCCGAAAAAAAAAAGGCTAATCTTTGACCGCCGCCACCTACTAGGCCGCTGAAACCGCTGCGTATATGACCGTCACCCATCCCGATTATGCTATTCTTGCGGCCCGTATCGCCGTTTCCAACTTGCACAAGCAGACTAAAAAGCAGTGGTCGGCTGTTGTCAGCGATCTCTACCACTATGTCAACCCCAAGAATGAGCGTGCCTCGCCAATGATCTCGAAACAGACATACGAGTGCGTCATGAAACACAAGGAGGAGCTTGACTCCGCTATTGTCTACGACAGAGACTTCAACTATCAATACTTTGGCTTCAAGACTCTGGAGAGATCATATCTTCTCAAACTCAACGGCAAGATTGTCGAGCGACCCCAGCACATGATTATGCGCGTTGCGGTCGGTATTTGGGGAGACAATATTGAGCGCGTTTTGGAGACCTACCACCTCATGTCCAGCAAGCTCTTCACCCACGCCTCACCTACACTCTTCAACGCTGGTACCCCCCAATGTCAGCTGTCTTCCTGTTTCCTAGTCGACATGAAGGACGACAGCATTGATGGCATCTACGACACTCTCAAGACCTGTGCCATGATCTCCAAGATGGCTGGTGGAATCGGCTTGAACGTCCACCGCATCCGTGCTACCGGCTCTTACATTGCCGGCACCAACGGTACATCCAACGGCATCATTCCCATGCTTCGCGTCTTCAACAACACTGCCAGATACGTTGACCAGGGCGGTAACAAGCGACCTGGTGCATTTGCCATCTACCTCGAGCCTTGGCACGCAGACGTGTTCGACTTTCTTGATTTGCGAAAGAACCACGGTAAGGAAGAAAATCGTGCTCGCGACCTCTTCCTTGCTCTGTGGATCCCAGATCTCTTCATGAAGCGCGTCGAAAAGAACGGGGATTGGACCCTCATGTGTCCCAACGAGTGCCCTGGCCTGGCTGATTGCTATGGCGAGGAATTTGAGGTTCTCTACGAAAAGTATGAGCGTGAGGGCCGTGGCCGCAAGACTATTCGTGCCCAGAAGCTCTGGTACTCCATCCTCGAGTCCCAGACCGAAACGGGCAACCCCTTTATGCTGTACAAGGATGCCTGCAACAGAAAGAGCAACCAGAAGAACCTGGGAACCATTCGCAGCTCCAACCTGTGCACGGAGATCATTGAGTACTGTGCCCCCGATGAGGTTGCTGTTTGCAACTTGGCCTCTCTTGCCCTGCCTGCCTTCGTCGACTACAAAGAAGGCCGCTACGACTTCCAGAAGCTCCACGAGGTCACTCAAGTGGTCGTCCGTAACCTCAACAAGATCATTGATGTCAACCATTACCCCATTGAGGAGGCTCGCAACAGCAACATGCGACATCGACCCATCGGTGTTGGTGTTCAGGGTCTTGCTGACGCTTTTCTTGCTCTGCGCATGCCCTTCGAGTCTCCCGAGGCCCGTGAGCTCAACAAGCAGATCTTCGAGACCATCTACTACGCTGCCCTGACAGCCTCTCTTGAGCTGGCCAAAGAGCAAGGCCCCTACTCTACCTTCAAGGGCTCTCCCGCCTCGGAAGGTATTCTTCAATTCGACATGTGGAATGTCAAGCCTTCTGAGTTATGGGAGTGGGACAATCTGAAGGAGCAGATCAAGGAGCACGGTATTCGCAACTCGTTGCTGCTCGCTCCCATGCCCACCGCATCGACCTCGCAAATTCTGGGTAACAATGAGTGCTTTGAGCCATACACGTCCAACATTTACCAGCGCCGTGTCTTGGCTGGTGAATTCCAGGTCGTCAACCCCTGGCTCCTTAAGGATCTCGTCGACATGGGTCTCTGGTCTGATGCCATGAAGAACCGCATCATTGCCGAGAATGGTTCCATTCAGAACATCCCCAATATCCCCGCCGACATCAAGGCTCTCTATAAGACTGTTTGGGAGATTTCTCAGCGTCATGTTATCCAGATGGCCGCCGATCGCGGTGCCTTTATCGACCAGTCCCAGTCGCTCAACGTCCACATGAAGGATCCTACTATGGGCAAGATCACCTCTATGCACTTTGCTGGCTGGAAGTTGGGTCTCAAGACGGGCATGTACTACTTGCGCACGCAGGCTGCTGCTGCACCCATCCAGTTCACCGTAGATCAGCAGGCCCTCCTGGTTGCCGACTCTGCTGTCAGCAAAGACAGAGTTCCCAAGAAAAGAACGGCTCCTGCTGGCACGAGCTACATGTCTTCCATGTCGGCCGTACCTCGAGCTGCTCACCTGAAGAACGAAGAGGACAACAAGTCTGTCAGCTCCAATGGCGTCCCCACACTCAGCACCGCATCTCCGCCTGCCGCCTCTTCAAGACCCGTTGCTCCTCCCAGCAAACCCGCCATCATGAAGGCCGATGTCGATGATGGCGATAGCCCCAGAGTTCTGCCCACGGAACCTTCAGAACAGGTCAAGGATGAAGAGTTGGCCGAGCCCGGTGCGCAGCGCGCCGGTCAGTCAGAAGATGGCGATGAAGACAGCGGAGAGCGCGAGCGGGATATATATTCTGAGGCTGTTCTTGCTTGTAGGTGCCCGAATTGATAATCGACGTCTGTCCAGAAACTGTTCATGTACTAATACCGAAGTTTACAGGCAGCATTGAGAATCCCGAGTCATGCGTCATGTGCAGTGGCTAAATTAGACTTGATCCCTCACAAAACAAATGACGGACAATATCCGGCACGAAAACGTAGTGTATTATGATTGTTGACGAATTCCTATGGAGGCATGGAATGGGAAACATTGGGTAATTATTCTCATACGATTCGCGGGGGCATGAAAGCCGACCGACTCTCATGGTCGAGCGAAAGCGTGCTCTTTTTTTCTTAGATTCGTCATGTTTTTTTTTCACGTATAGTTGAGTTGACTCTTGTCTGGGTCCTGTCAATTGGGTTCCGCACATCAATGTTTCCTTGTCCATGGTTGTATGGCTTTTCATTTTCATTTTTGTTTTGTGTCTTTATGAGTCATTGTGTATGGCGCGTATCTAGATATCGTACTTTTTTGGCTTACAAGCAATATCATGACATTTGTAGGACTAGAGGCGTGAAACGTGTTTGTTTGACCTGCTGATGCAGCCAACCGCGGATCGCATAAGACGGTTGTCACCTTCTCTCATTGCAGGACGGGCAGAAACAATGACATGCATGGCTGCTATTGGATAGTCTGGCAGTCGTACATAGGTACGGATTGCATCCCAGCCATCAGACGACACGGATGTCACAGTGGGGTGGGAGGGACATTTGGACGTCAACAAGAGTCAAGAGTACGTGCGACACAGACAGTTTGGTAAGACATGAAGCGGGGTGTTTGATCTTGGCTTGGTTTTGCGCGATGGTTGCTCCTGGCCAACGTGACAACAATGTCGAATAATACACGATAACGACGCATGGGGCACAAAGAAGTGAGTGAGAGGGGCGTGGGACGTTTGCCGTTTGCCGTTGGCCGTTGGCCGTTGGTCGTTGGGGAATCCATTCGAATTTTTTCATCTTTTGTTTGATCAGTCTCTGAGACGGGGGTGGTCTGGTTCTCGCTAATGGCGGTTGCACGTGGGCGGTTTTGGGACCGGCTCGTAATACTCGTGTGCATGCCGTGCCGTCTTGTTCTTGTCTTGCACTTACTGAAGAGATCATCTCATCTAATCCGTAGCTAGTCCGTGATTCGTACGCACGTCAGTCACAATGCGGACCCGTTTTGGTGAGGCAGAAAAGGGAACCAAGTGAATCAAGTTCGCGTTCACCGATAATTCGTCAAAGCCCCCCGGTATTACTCGAGAAGTCGAGAGGCTGGGGACGGCGGGTTGGGGTTGCGTCAGACGCCAAGTATGACGTCCTCGACGGGGCAACAACTTTGATTTCTTGGACGGCGCTTCCCGTTTCGCAGCGGCTTTTGGGTTTGACTTTGACCTACGGAGTGCGTCGGTAGTGCGTGCGGATCATGTACATGCATTCATACGAGATGCCGTGCAGCGACCAGTCTCTGGACATGATGGACTTGTTGGCAACTGCGGAGAAGAACGAACAGGTTTGCTGGCGGTGCTCACCAGAAAGGCTTCTGCGCGTGGCAACTGTGGCGCGGCAGCAGGGGGTCAAGGCAATCCCAACTGAGTAGTCCGTTGCACCCCGTCCAGTAATAATATGATAATATTGCATGCATGTCCGTACATATGCATGTACGGAAATATCGCCACGGGTAAGAAGAGCCGGGTGCCACCGATTGCGATCGGATCTTGGCACAAAAAAATGACTTCATATTTCATTTCCCAGGGACAGCCACCAGCTTCCCGACCAAGAGCTGCGAGCTAATGCTTCACGGTTTCCCCTTGCTTCTGCCATGACTTGTGCCCAAATTACCAAAGAAAAAGCATAGACCATTATCGCAATTTGCGCATTGATCTTGTCAGGTGCTTCTCGAGCATTGATCCTCGAATTCTTTTCTGGTCTGGATTCGCATCCCTTGAATGGGGCTAACCCTCCAGGAATGCTGCCGAGGGGGTCTCTCGCCACATGACGCGATGAATGCAAGGACCAAATTATGGTTGTAGCACCACTCCAGGAGGTCACTAATTAAGTTGATTGCGATTATTATTATTATCAGCGACGGGAAAGTAAGTGCAGGCGTGCAACTCACGGAGCCACCGTCAGTCGCGCACGGTACATGGTGGACAGACGGTACGACTACTGGTCGCGGAAAGCCCCACCCGCATCAAGTTAGGCAACCTCCTTTGTGTAGTGTACAATTTGTGAGCACTGTAATAAGGGTCACACACGCCCTGTTGCTCAGAACGGTTTGCTGTTGTTTTGATGCTCGCGACAAGAGCATCAAGCCGAGAATGCCCAGGATGAGGATGAAGTGCCAACAAAGAGCCTTCTTTCCATTCCCACCTTGTCTCTGTCTGCTGTGGGGAGGTATGCTCGGGTTTGAGCCGCGAGTGAGCAATACCTGGGCAACATCGGTTAGGCTTCAACTTTGGCCGAGCCGGAATGGGGTTATCTCATCTCGACACGGTGGACTTCTATTACGCCGCCATTTCAGGTAACAATAGTAGTGTCTGCGCATGCTGGCAAGTCAGCCTAGCTGTGACTAACAAGCCACAGAAGAGCAGAGAGGCAGCCACAGATGGGCCGTCCGCATTAGCCAGATCCAGCCAGCAAGGGCGTATTATGACGATGGATTCATTCATTCATTCAAAGCTTCCAAGGAAGAAAGAAAGTGGACGAGGCACGCAGCCCCCTACGGTCGGCACGCGCAGCTGGCGACTGGCAAAACCCAGACTAAAACTTGCTGCACGCCCAGGTGAGTGCAGGTGGCACACGGTTGCCGGCCAACTGTGCCTGCCTTGTTGGCGTCGGGTCCGGTCCTTGCTTTTTCACAATCAAATCACTTGCTGTCCTACATGCTCGCTCTTTTCCCAATTTCCCATCCACACCATAAAGCTCGCCGGGCCCCTCGTCTTTCCTCTCTTCGTCCATACTATTTTGTTACTACACACGTTCAATTCCCGACCCTCGAGCATAGCCTTGCCAACGAGACTCTCATCCTCTCAAATCCTTGTTCAACGGGTAGGTCTTACACACAATGGTGTTTCCTTTGTGGTAGTGTTTCTCTTTCACTCTCCCTCCCTCTCCCTGCTCTGCTCTGCTCTGCTCTGCTCTGCTCTGCTCTGCTCTGCTCTGCTCTGCTCTGCTCTGCTCTGCTCTGCTCTGCTTTGTACCGTCGCACTCCGCCATTTGTCGATTGGTCCCTTCCACAAGAGAAAACGGTTGCAGAACGACTTTCACATATGGCCGCGGTTCAACAATGTCAAAAATTTGTCTAGTGGCCCGCAACCATGCACTCAAGTGTCCGAAATTATCACGGAAACGTTGGGATGTCGCGTTGAAAGATGTAATCACGATAGACAACTCAGCGAACAGGCCATCAAGCGATGAAGTCCACCTCGAGAACTTTCTGTTCCTCTCCTAACGTACATTCCTGTGCACGCGACCAGACGCGACGAAGCGCATTCTGGAATGCGAATGACGTTCGATGCTTTTGCAGCTGTCTTACATGCCCTGGGGCATGGTATAAAACAACGACGATGAAGCACATGCTAACTCTCTCAATAGTGTTTTTGTCCTCTAAATTCAAAATCCCCTAAAATTATCAAGATGAAGTCTGTCGTCGTCGCTCTTTCCCTGGTTGCGGCCGTTGCCGCTCAAGACCTGGCCGCTCTTGCCCAGTGTGGTGTAAGTCTGACATGGAAAAGCTCCTTTTCTTCTTTTACAGAGTGTCCATGCTGACCACTTCGATAGCAAACCTGCGCCAGCAACATGATGTCTCCCGCCAAGGTTGCTGAGCTCGGCTGCAAATCAAATGATCTCAAATGCTTGTGCAGCAACGTCAACTTCCTCTACGGTCTCCGCGATTGCTCCCGAGCTATCTGCAGTGAGCAAGATGCCAACAAGGTTGTTGAATATGGCATGAAGGCCTGCCAGGGTGCTGGTGTCGTGGTGACTGGAGGCAATGGTGGTGCTTCTCATAGCGGTGGTGCCTCTCAATCTGGCGGCAACACCGGCGCCCAGGTCACCACCATCTACAGCACTGCTACTGGGACTGACGGCAAAGTGATCACCACTCCCGTCGCTACTTCCACTATCGAAGGCGGAAGCAGCGATCACAGCGGCTCTGCCCACGTTACTACCCTCTATAGCACTGCTACTGGCACTGACGGCCAGGTCATTACCACACCCATCGCCACCTCTACCATTGAAGGCGGTAACGGTGCTCCCGGCGGCGCTATTCTCAGCACCTACACTACCGACGGCTCCCAGGTTGTGATGACCTTGTCCACGCAGATGAGCCAGCCTTCCGGCTCTGGCACTGAGAGCGGCAGCGCCAGTCAGACTTCTTCTGAGGGTGTATCTACTACTGAAATGACTTCTGCCACCACCAGCGGCGCTGGCTCCCAGTCTTCAGAAGCTGCTCCTTCTACCACCTCCACCAGCAGTGGCTTCGCTGTAAGTTACTGTTCCATCACTGACAAGGTCATAAAGGGTAAACATATGCTAATAAGGTTCAGGCCCACATCACTGCTGCCCCTGGTCTGCTTGCTGCCGCCGGTCTAGCTGCCCTCCTTATCTAAGGTCAAGGCATATTGTCCACCTGTTTATGAAGTTCACGTTGCACATTTTTGATACATAATACCCGTTTATATTTGGAACTCGGTCTGAAACCATGTCATCTTGTCCGTCGACAAGAGAAAAAATCTCTCACGGGGCTGATTTCGAAACCTGGAAGAAAAGTGTAAGAAGAAAATTAGATATGTGGTCAGGACCTTAGTTTTCCTAATGATTCTCAAAAGGGATCAATTAGGCGAATAGTCCATCCGTTCTTTCTATAATGTCCGTTGATGAGGTGAGTAGGTTTGGTGCGATGTTTGGTTTGCAACGTTCACACGAATGAAGACAAGATGTGTTTTCGAACAGGTTTAGTCGAGAAAAGCTTTATCGCGATCCTCCCACGGCTTACTTGTCGTGGCTCTTTTTACGCCCCCGGACAATCTCGGCCAGGTCTTTTGTTCGGGTTGGCTTTCTCGCTTTCAAAAGAATTACTATATTAATCAATAATTTCTCGGAACCCTCACAGGTGGCATGATTGTTGACCTCGTGGCCTACATCACAATGTTGGATGAAGTTAGTCAGGCGTGTCATAAGTAGATATATCCTATCCTTTAACAGCCCTGATGTCACAGCAAGTATGCTATCAAATTATCGTACGCGGTTCCCCTTGCAGGTTGATCACCGCGGCCAGCGTGCCTAGGTCACGTGGCTACCCGCGACCCCCCCAGGAAGCCTTATGTACAATGTATTCGCTAGGTAGGCTAGTTGGCAGGATCATGTTTCGCACGGCCAAGGCTGCCGCCGGCACGTGACCCCTCAGCTCACAGCTTGGTTTGTTGCCTCCCACCACCGCCTCCACCACCGCCTCCCGCCTGTGGTTCGTTGTCCCTGACGTACCCAGTCTCGCACCCTCGCTACCATCATCGTTCCTATTGATCTTTCTCCCATCATCACGAACAACTTTCCTCCATCGTAGCAACTGCCCTCGCCGCGACCCGTCTTTTTTTTTTTCGCTACGAATCTCTTGACTCTCACGTCGCTACATAACGTCGCTGCTGCAAATATGAACCCTGAGTGGTGCGCGCGTAACCTCCAGCCCCTGGCCACTGCGCTGGCCTCCTGACGGTTTCAAGTGCTGATCATTTTCATCGATAGAGTGCCTCCGATATCACTTTTTCTTAATGCCGTTGTTCCGCCTCCATTCCGACTCTCGGCGTGCTTCCTGGGGCGAGGCAAAGACTTTCGGAAACTAACATATTTTGATTAGATACGATTACCTCTTCAAGCTACTCCTCATCGGCGATTCCGGTGTAGGCAAGTCTTGTTTGTTGCTTCGATTTGCCGATGACACCTACACTGAGTCGTACATTTCGACTATTGGTGTCGATTTCGTATGCGCATGTCCGAAATCAACTATCAAACTCGAGAAACCCAAAACTAATTAGTACTGTAGAAGATCCGAACGATAGAGCTCGACGGGAAGACCGTAAAGTTGCAGATTGTGGGTCATGGTCGAATGCTCATCCTTGTGAATATCATTCCTGCGCGGTCCGGCTAACCATCAACTCTCGTACAGTGGGATACTGCTGGTCAAGAACGATTCCGAACTATCACCTCATCTTACTACCGCGGTGCTCACGGCATCTGCGTCGTCTACGATGTCACTGACATGGACTCGTTCAACAACGTCAAGCAATGGCTTCAGGAGATTGACCGATATGCTACCGAGGGTGTGAACAAGCTCTTGGTCGGAAACAAGAGTGATATGTCCGACAAGAAGGTCGTCGAATACACAGTCGCAAAGGTAAGACGCGTCCCTGAGTGATGTCGTGATCAAGGAGGGGAGGCACAGACGACAGCAGCTTTGCAAATTCTGTCAAGCATTGGGCAAACTTATGCTACTAGATTCTCAGACCCTCCACGGTTTTCGTACCCTTTGCCATGAACTGAATGCTGACCTCTACGTGCAGGAGTTCGCTGACAGTCTGGGCATTCCGTTCCTCGAGACTTCGGCCAAGAACGCTAGCAACGTCGAGCAAGCATTCTTGACAATGGCCCGCCAGATCAAAGAGCGCATGGGCACTACAACAGCCAACAACACCAAGCCCAGCGTGCAGGTTGGGCAGGGCCAAGGCGTCGGCTCATCTTCAAGCAACAGCTGCTGCTAAGCTGCGAGATTTTTGTTGTATTTTTTTTTTTACATGAGAGATTGAGTCAGCGATGGAGTAGGTACGATTAGGCGAAGCCAAGGCAAACAACTGGGCGGGCTACCTCGGAAGACAACTTTTCTTTCCCATTATCCAGTATCTCTTGTTATGCGCATAGACTGAATCATGTCCATTTGGATTTCTTCGCTCTTATTTTTCTACCAACGGGCTACGAGACCACGCACTTCGCCATGCATCGAGACGAAATAGTTCGATAAGACGGGCCACGACTGAATTTTTTTTTTCTTCCACTTGCTAAAGAGACAGACAAACACCACTTGGCTGGGGAAACTGGGGGCAAGAGTGTCGTGAGAACTGCCAGACGTGTTCAATCAAGGATGGGGTTTTTTCTCTCACTGTTTTCTGCGCCCTTTGGTTGAAACGCAAGGCACTCGGGCAATCGACGCCTCTACCCAATTGCAGCACCGCGGTTCAATTTCACTTGGTCTTGTCGCTTGGTCTTCTGTTATTTTGTTTTTATGGTCATCGATTCAGGGGGATCTGCGCTACTTTTTTTGTACTTGTGCGAGTGTGAGTATGGGCATTAAACTAGGGAAACTTGTTATGAAAGATTCACCTTCGTTGCCTTGAGAGTGAAGTGCATGTCGCGTTTCTCTTGACTCCTCGATGGGCATCGTCTGGATTCGATGGCATTTCTTCCCACACTCCTATTTCACGTGGCTGGGGGGGGGGGCAATCAGTGACTCAGCTTGACGTCGTGACACGTTCAAGCAGAACCACCAAGATTCAGGGCATTTAATTACCAAAAGGGAATCCCAATAGTCCTCTCGGGTCATTCGCTCGTAAGTTTAAATTTTTTAGCGGATTTCTTGTTAATTTTGTACGTCACCAGTTGGTAAAAGCGATTGACCTAAACGACTGCACAATTGGCAGCACCACCCACCCACCATCTTACAATTTAACCACGGGCTACGGAGTACATGCGACACAATTACACATAATATGTAGATTATTAACACGAGAATTCTCCTTTGACTATGCCACGTCTGATCTGTCTGGCCTCCAGTCCATTATCTTTGCCTAGCTAGCCTAGCCCCGAAATCCTTCAACAAGCTCATCACCTCCAGCGTATGTTTACGAAGACAACGCCCTCCTCTGAACAAATGGAAACTTTTCGGGATCCCAGTCCAGGCTCCAGCCGAAATAACCAAATCATCTCTAATATGAATGCTTTTTCAAGTATCTTCTGACGGCCATGTGGCAAAAAAGAAGGTATGAAATTAAGAAAGAGAAAGGTTCAAACATTATTGGTTCAGTACCTCAGCGCTTGCCTAAGAACGCTCGAAGAAAAAAAATCCCGACGCACAGGCGAATATATGAATCAAAGAGATTGTAATGAATGGAAAGGTCGAGCGAAATGTAGAGGCCGTCGGTTCTTTAGTGTGTATATGAATATAGTCCCGTTTGGGATAGAGAAACCAACTTAGGCCAGGCCTAAGAACTTGAGAGCTTTTCGGCTGTTTGGTTTTCGAATACTGCGCTTTTGCATAAAAAAAGGCATGAGCCGACGCTCGTCCATGTCATCTTCGCTCTCGTCAAAATACTCAAAGCCCGCCAAAGATTCCGTGTCCACCTGCGGCGCACTCTTCGTCCGTAGCTTGGTCTGGCTACGCTTGCTCTGGATTGACCTGAGTGTTCTGATCGTCTCGGCAAACGAGGACGCACGCAGCGACACAGCAGGGGATGATGGTTCGTGCGATGGCACAGCCGGTGCGCTCAAGCCTCTGGATGAAGGGGCTGTAGCTGCCGAACTTGGAGAAGGTGAGCTCTGAGATGTAGCTCTAGGATGTTCAGCCATGTGCTCGCTTTTAAGACTGAGCGGTGGTGGCGCACGTTTTCTTTTGGCCTTTTCAGTCACGGGCTCTGAAGCAGGCACCTCGGGCTCTTCGATTTCAATGTTCCATACTGTGGACACAAAAGTTGCTATATCCTTCTCCGAGGCGGTCGAGGTCAAAAGATAGTTAGCCTTGGAAACGGCAACGTCCGATGATGATCGAGTCGAGAAGGGCGGACGCGTCGGCTTGCTTTCTGATTTACTATTAATTGATGCCCCACGAATATGTGTAAATGGTGAGTCCTCTTTGCTTGTTGAATCGACGATCTGGGCTACTTTCATGACATCGATTCCTGTGAGTTTCTGCAACGCCAGCACAGTCCCCAAATGCTCAGGCGGATACATCAACAGGAGATAACGAACATCCGTGTGCAGTGTCAAGTACGTCTCTAGGTGCGGGATAATTAGTGTTGCCAGCAGATATGAGTTGGTAAACGGATTGTCGGTCTGATTAGCCAGCCGCTGGGCTGTAAAAGCTTGCATGGCGTTGGCGAGTAAATACCTGATTTGGTCAGTAAGAAGTCTTTTAAACTGATGACCACGGCCATTGGAATCTCACCGAAAATCCACGCGTCCAGTTTTGACAATCTCGCACGATTTTCTACCAACCTTCTCCAATCTCCCAGTAACCGCCTGTGAATATTCTTTCTTCACACCCTTCTGTGAACCAATTGCAAGAATTTGGGTGCCATTTCCATCGTCTCTCTGCGGGCTTCCCCCTCGAAACATGGGTTTCCAGAGTTCATCGAACTCGGGGAGGAAAGAAAACTGAAATTGACGGTAGCCCTGGGTGCCTGGGGGGAAATATTCGCCCAGGGTGGACCGGAGCGAGTTCTGCACTGATACTGCAGTTTGACCTGGAGTCATGTGAAATTCATGAACCTTGCTCTCGTTCTCACCCACGGCAGTTGGTGGAGGTGTCTGAGCAGGAGTAGGAGGGCGAACAATTGAAACGGTGGCAACAAACTCTGAAGATTTCGATGGCTGCCAAGATGGCTGAGTATAGGCAAACGGGTCATAATCGTCTGCACCGGGTGACGACATGTCCGATTCTTTTAGACACACTCGCAGTTTGTCCCCGGATTTGGGCGAAGGCTGTGTTGGGGTTCCCGGGATGGAACCGTCATTGTTCTCTGCCTCGGATGCGGTGGGAGAATACGACAAAGACGGGTAACGGCGGTTTTTGAAAGCGCTGACTGCAGACTCCAACAATGCATCTGAGCTGTCGTCACTAAAAAATATGACGAGGTCCTCGACTGGAGGTAGAATCGGTCGGAACCCCATTTCCTCGACGACGCTTTGCCGAGCATCTGTGCCTCTGTCAACATAATTGGGCTTTGAAATTTCGATTGATTCCTTTGTCTTCTTTTTCTTCTTGCAGATTGGTACTGGCTGCATTTGTACAGAAGATAGTCGTGATCTCACGACCACAGTTCTCGGTCGTTCGATGGTACTCACTCGGCTAAGTCTCCAGCCCTTGTCCTCAGATAGCCAGGTAGCAGAGTGTGGAGCTTGCAAAGCTCTTGGAGCATCTGGTTCGTCCAAGCAGGAATTGGTGGAAATATCAAGACCTCGAAACATGGGACTAGCTGGACAAATCCTGTCAAGAGACCTGACTCGTGCCAATGATTTGCGTCCCTTTGGCGGCCTCATGTCCAGAACAGAGGCTTCACCAATGACAATGTGGTCCGTTGAGCGTAGGCTGAAGGCTTCGGACATTGGTGATGCAACAGGAACATCTGAGTGGTCCCCAATACCGCCTGGGCCATATGTCTCACCAATGCAGCTGGCAGGATAAATACTAGGTGAGGCACACGATGCTCCAAATCGAGGGAGCTCCAGAGTGTTTTGTGTCGCATTCATGACCATGGCTGGATTGGGTGTAGCGGGAGCGCTGAGGCTTTCCACAACATCCCCCGCAGTACTTTCTTCCTCATTTGGTCGGACACCAAAGACATAGAAAGGCGTTGAGTCTGCAAACTCGTCCAAGAAACCATACAAGGGAAGGCTTGAGCTCCGAGGCCGGGACATTGGGTTCAATACCAGGTTGTTGGAAGGTTGCAAATTTGCCGTTTGGCGATCCAAAGCATCGGCCGCCCGCATGGCTTTCGTGATGGGGTCCTCTTCGAAAATATCGTCGTTCATTGCGTCTGAGTAGTCAAAGCTGCGCAAGTCGGGATATAATGTGTGCCTGTCTAGACCATCTAGTCCATCCTTCACAATGTCCTCGAAAATGGCCTCGGCCTCGGCTCTATCACCGTCGGTTTCGTGCTTCATGATCTCTCTAACACATAGTGTCTGAGCTCCGGGAGTACTTCCGTTCAGAAAGACGAGTCGCTTATGATCTGCAGTCGAGCCAACCAAGAAATTACGTGCCGCATCGTTCCGAGCTACTAGGGCATCGTGAACCTGCCGAACAAAGCCGCGTGCGTCGAAACATCGATCATCATCTCCTGATTTGATATAGGATTCGACACTCGGAAGAATAAGAAGCTGCGGTGATGTAGGAAGAAGACGTAGTTGTGTCGAGACGAGGTCTGGCTTCCCTTCAAAGGCAACGATGCTACCCATCATTGATTCTGTTGCCATGTTGGGTGTTTGTACCACGCTGGGTACAAAAGAAACAAGAGCAAGGCGAGGATCTCACAAGGAGTCAGGAGAAAAGGAAGAAGATGTGACAATCAATGCCAGACCTGTTCGAAAATTGACGGGGTAGTAAAAGAGGTCAATGACGCAGTCACTGAGGGCGTGGGTTTTGTTACTCTGGGTATTGAAATAACCATGCAACAACAAACCCCTGCTCCTAGGGCTGTGACAACCGAACGGGCATCAAACCTTGCGTCCCGTCTATACCATCTACCAATTATTTGAGTTTTGCGTCCGAAATCGCTGATATGAGCAGGGCCAAGGGTTTATCCCAGCGGCTCGCTCTTTTGTGAATACGAGAGATTGCTAGAATCTCGAGACTTTGACACGAAGGAACGTAGCAGCAGGCGGGAGAAGGTTTGGTGTAAGGAATGAAAGGCCACAGTGGTAAGGAAAAGAGAAGGCGGAGACGGAGACACTCGTAGATAAGTTATTCAATTCACCAACATGAGATTCTGGACGGAATCGAGAAGAGGAGGTTGAATGGGGAGGGGAGGGGGTGGGCATAGGACAAAATAACCAAAGACCAAAATGAAAGCTCGCTGGTTGAGCCTGTCGGTCCGCTCGTTTTCCACGGCCAGGTGCCGCAACACGGGTGCCAGGTGCCAGTTGTTATTAGGGGCCAAGGGGCCAGTTGCACAGCGCCTTTCCTGACGTCGCTTTTCCGCCGCAACACATCCATCCCCACGGGCAGAGCGAGCTGGCTTGGCTCGGCTTCGTTCAAGATCTAACCCTGGGCACCTGGCAGTGCCATCCTTGACCTTGCTCGAGCTATATTTGGGGCTGATTGGCCCAACGGAGCCGTGCCTCACACTGACCACGCTGTAGACGCGCGGGTCTTACGTCGGCAACCGTCATCACTCACAGTCTGCCAAGCTCGAAATGACCACGAACCGGGGCTTGCCCTGCCCTTGCCAGGACGATGCGAGATGCGAATGGACGAGAGGTTGTTGACTAATTATTACTGCTCCGTACATGTACGGATTACGGAGTACATCCTCATTGTTGTCTCCAGGTGGGGCGTGGCACGAGTGACTTCCCGCACTACAACCTTCTTCTGCTGACGACTTACTAATTATGCGCACGGCTTTTATGTATAGAAGCATCTTCGCGAGTCATCATTGTACTCGACACGATACGCCCAAGCATGCCAAACCTTGGGCCAAACCCTTTCTTCTTTGGTTTCTTTACTCGGGAGCCCGCGAGACCTAACACGTCAGAGCGGAGTTCGCCGTTCCTCACATCAACCACTTTGGTCATAGGTTGGCGAAGTGGCAATCACCCACCCATCACTTGTCAGCGGGATTTGGAAGTTGCGCGTTTCTGACAGGGGGGCAGGGAACAGGGGTGCAAATTGCTGAACCACATGGTCACTTCTTCAGTGGGAGGGAGGGGGTGTTCTCGTCCCAGTCTGCCGGTCAAGACGAATGAACTTCGGCACCACACCGATCGTCATCACAGCGTTCAGCTAGCTCTGCAGGAGACTCGGCCTCTGCAGGCAACATCTGTACCACAGCTTGTGCTTCCTGCAAACGGCACCGCGGTGTACGGGAGAATGAGTCGACCTCGAATAATGATTGCTACGTGTTTGCGGGCATATCCTGTCAATTACGGAGTACATCGTCATGGCTATCCTCGCTCTTCTGGTCTAACCAATTGCCAATTTGTTGGTGGCCATCATGTCGAATCAATGGCCAAAATAGGCTTTCTCAACTAGGACGACTGGGTCCATTGCTGTTGGCGGCTGCTAGCTAGCCTTTTAAATAATAACCCGCACTCCGTCCCGACACCCGCCTTTGCCGGTTTGCCATGTACATGGTTGATGTCATGTTATTACAATTACGATCTTCAACTCAACACTCCGTACCACGAGTAAATTAATTGCCTCTAGCGCAGTATAGCTCGGCTCGTTAGGTTGGGATTTTGATGACCCGTTCAGTGCGACGTGACGACTTGAACCTTATTGAGTAACTCGGGCGAGGAAAAAGCAATGCGACACACCCTCTTCTGTTGGTCTCATTCAGACCCTTTTTTGTTCTCATTTCTGGTCGCGCAAACGTGGCATAGGGTCGGGGTAAGTCGTGTGAGGCTAATCATGACAGATTCTTCCATTTCAACGTTGATTTCCACCGTCTGCACGATTATCGTGTGCGCCGGTGTCTATTGTAATAGGAAGGCCAATGGTCTCAATCTTTGACATTCAGCTGGCGTTTTACTGCCAGGCCAGAAAGAGATTGTGCTTCTTGTTCTTGTTCTTTTTTCTTGTTACTTTCTTTTCCTTGTTTCTTGTCCGAGAGTACTCCTGAGCTGCGCATCCTCCGTCGGAAGAAGACTGGCGGCGGATGAGCTGGGTGAGTCTGCGTTGAGCCAAGCACATGCCCATGCATTATTATTATGCATATGCTCCGTAGTCCGTACAGTGAGCAATTCCGCACATGAACTGACAGTGTCCCCTGCCGTTATTCAGCACCCCGGGGTCAAACGGGCGCTTATCCCCCTGACGGGCCGCGTTTTTCTGTCACCCCGCAAGCCCAGCAGCAGATGAGTCTGGTGCAGAAGGACGATCAATGCTGGTTCCAGCGTAGCTCGTATGCATCTTCTTTTTTCCAGAATATTAATCAAAATGCCTACAGTCAAAGATTTACGCTTTTAGCCTGGGCTTTGAGCAACAAATTCTGGCCGCTGGGGTGTCTATTAAGTTAGCGATGAAGCACATCGTCTCCCGTTGAACAGCTTCTGTGCTGTGTGCGGCGGTGTGATATCTCGGTCGATTTTCTCCAAGTATGTACGGAGTACGAGGCATAATATGGCTGTTTCATCGCTCGTACCACAAAGTATGTTCGGTCTGCATCGTCTGGCCGTGGCGGCCCAGCCTGATAGGACAAGGACTTTTTTTCGCTCTTGTCTCTCTGAACGTGGAAGACGGGAAGAAAAGGCTTGATGCATGCCATGACCAACCTTTCGGCATTCTAGGTTTCAAAGAACGGGACAAGTGGACGCCGGTGAGACCGATCAAAGGAGGCACCACTATTACTACATGTACATCGTTCGTGATGCACATTATTAGCCTGAATTGAGAAGACATCTGTTCGCTTATCGCTGCCCAATGCAGGCTCTGAAAATGCCCCTGAACTAAGGCAATGCAAGGGCCGACCACTAATGCTTGTCGACATTCCCGGTCCGGCAGTTCTCACCAACAAGTGCTTCCCCCGTATTACGGGATAAGAGCAAGGAATCGGTACGGAGTCGTCCACTTTTCCTCGACATGGACACAACCAACGCAGCGAGCTGTGTTGGCCAGAACCAGCTAGTGGTGGTCCCCAGAGGAGAGGCTTTTGATCCGTGGCGGCCGAGCCAGTCGCCATTCACAAACCAGATACCCAGATACTCCATACGGAGTACATAACAGACACGGTTAGTTCCGGCGGATCTCTCATTAATTTGCTCTACGCGGGGTTTATGAAAAGTGAGGACAATGCTTCTATCCCCATCACCGATGGCCGATGGCCGATGTCAGGACCGTGCGCCCACCGTAGCCCGGGATTCAGCTTGCAGGGGGCGGGGGGGGTCGGCTTGCTCAATTCAAGCCAAGGTCGCGACGGCGGTGACTGGTTGGACCCTCGAAGTGCGGACCGGTGTGATAGAAAAGTGATGTCTAGGTTCCAATACATTGCCTTATGTATAGTGGCGCAAACCGCTCCGTTCCAGTTCGTTTGTTGAAAGTGAATGGCGCGGCGCATGTTGCAACGGCCATTGTACGATGACAGGAGACCGCAGGACTGAAAGAAAGAGTTCGCGTTGATTGTTACGATAGTCTTTTGCAGCGCAGGACAAGGTTCGCCAAGAACAAGCCCTGTCCATCTGAATACATACGAGTCCCGGCGGCAGATTTTAACAATGGAGAACCCTGACCCATCTACTCCGTATGTATGTACGCTCCATCTGATTTGGAAAGTGGTGTACGTATTACCGGATTGAAACATATTGTACGGTCCGTAGTTCGTATGTACGTACATATAATATGCAATCCGTACTCCGTACACATGGAAGCCATGCAGAGCACATTATAAAAAAGCGGGTTCGATCGAGAAGCTTCCGCCCGAGAGTCATCATGACGACCTGCTATTCACAGGGCAGTGTGACGTTGTCTGGTTGTCGATGGACAATCCCTTCTTCTGGATTACGCACAGATGCTGTAGATTCACCCGCGTACAGAATGTTACCGGGTCGCGCCAGAGGTCTGTGAACTCGGACCGAACGGGACGGACGTTGTATTTTTATTCTTGCATGTATTGTTTTCTTTAGTCGGCTTCCGTCTAGAACAATCCTTGAGGGCTTAGCTCCTTCGGTGCTGCCACTGCGGTTTAAAAAAAAAACGGATCTTCCCACTTTCCATTCTTGGAACGAAATGCTGTCCGAGATTGTATCGTTTCAGGACGAGACCAATGCTCATTGGATTGGGTAGAAACACACCAGCCCAGAATGGCTGTGTACTTTGTTAGGATTAGGAATGGTCGATATGTCGCTCAGGTGGATTCTCCATCTAAAATGGCGGCGCGCCAAATATCTTCATCCTGCAATGGACCACACCTTCGGTGGATTGAACTAGATTGCAAGATTGCAGTTCCTTGTGATTATGTGTTTTTCTTTTTTTTTTCGCCTCTCACTGTTGTGATTGGTTTCTTTCTGGAGGGGGGGAGGAAGGGCGGTGGCGGCGCCAACTCGGGCAATTTCTCCGCCTGGTTTCTTCAGCTGTACGGAGTAGCCACTGGGTCGGAGTGAGACATTTTGATTTTGTATCTCAACCAAGAAGGGAACAAAAGGAGAAAAAAGAAACTAAAGCAAGGAATATCCAGCTAGGCGGGCAGCTAGGCACTAGGCGGGCAGAAGCACAATGAACAGAAGACACACGGGATGACGGCCCAGTTGGTAGGTACAATGTAAACCCTTTTGTTTCGGGTTCGCCGTCGGTTCACTGCATCCGTGGTGGGTGTTGGGGGCGTAAACGAGAGGAAGAAGCAAAAAAAAAAGAAAACCTACAGAATCTAATCTGTCTGGTAAATTCAGGAGACACTAACGAGGTTCTTTTCCGCCGACGAGAAGGGGAAGGGACTCGTCAGACAAGGTGGTGCGTGGATGATCGGTGTTCTAGAGGCTTTAGAGGAATGAGCTTGATGAAGAAAGTGAAACATCCCCTTTGTTCACCATGTGGCAACGTCCACACGCGGCATTTGAGGAACGCAATACGATTTTTCGCACGTTTCTTTTCCGGGTCGCTTGGTTTCTGCTCTTGCGTGAGCACTGTAGTTGCGGTGATGTGAAAGGGGATCACGATCCTGAGGTTGCTGTTAGAGTACAATTTTCGTTATGGATTTTCTGGATTTGGTGATGTTCATGCCCAATTCTAGTCATCCATCAGCTCTGCTAGCTCCGCCTCTTCTTCTGCCGTCAGCAAGCTTTCACCAGCCGGGTCTGCCTCATCAGTCTTGGCCTGCTTGAAATCCTCAATCTGTCTAATCACATCATCTAGCTGTGTCTTTTGTATAGGCCAGGTGCGGATCGTTCTGTCGATGCTGACGCTGCATATCTTCTCTGGCGTGCCTTGCGAATTGCGAAGCAGGACCAAGTCTGTGATCTCCTCGTAGTGGCCCTCTAAGGTGCAGTATAGCTTTCCAGAGGCTCTATCCCATACCTTGACGTTCTCATCTCTGCCTGCCGTGAATACCCAGTGCTCCGTGGGCTGGACTCCGCGAACGTAGTCACCATGTGTAAGGACATCTTCGGCAACAAAGTTGCGAGACCGAACGAGACATTTGGCTGTGCCGTCAGCGCTGGCAGTCCACAAGTCGGCATCTTCATTTTCCATGTCGAAAACAAGCTTGTAGATGCTCGTGTCGTGCTCTTCAATGGTTAATCGTTCTGTGTCAGGCCGATCATGGAAGGACTCCGTGACTTGCTCACAGTGGTCTAGGGTAAGCTTCCATCTCCTAAGATGTGGATCACTGCTGGCACTGACGAGAAGAAGTTCGTCGGCAGAACTGAGTGTCGGGTCCAAAGCGAGATGTTGGACGGCGAGCATGGTCGTTGTAGGATCTTGAATGGTGCGCAGTCGATGTCCGGTCTCGATGTCCCAGACATTAATCTTCTTGTCGGCTCCACCACTAATGAGAATGTCTTTGCCGCCAAGCTGTGCGCAGAGTACACATTTCACAAAATCAGAGTGGCCGCTGTATTTTCGAAGAAGCTCGGTTGAATCAACGTCCCATGACCAGATGTCTTTGTCCCATGATCCCGCAAACACAGTCTTGTTGCCTTTGCCGCCAAGGGCGAGACAGGTGACGGGGGCTTTCGGTCCACGATATGTTGCCTGGTGTTCAGAGGCCTATTGCCAGTGTTAGCTGGGGAGAGAAGATGTACGAAGACATAAAATTGAAATGATTTGTTTCGTACTGTTAGTTTCACGCGGCGGATGTAGCCCGCAGACTCTGCGACATATATTGAAGAAAGGGGCGATGCTGGATCAGCGACAGCCGCGAGAATCTTCGACTTCATCTCTATGGGGTCGCCATGCTTGTTGCCAGCCTTGGCTGCTTTTCTTGCTCTCTGAGCTTGAGATGCACTGTCCGTTGATGGAGTTAGACCTCTGATCGGGACATTATATTAGAAGCTCCGCGTTTTGTGACTTACTCGGTCTCAAAGAAGTGGTCTCTGTCTGCAGATTGCATTGTTGGGGTCCTTATCCGACAATGGGATCTATGTACTCCTCTGAGAATCGTTTCGGATCATGAAAAGAAAAAAGCATCAGAATCAAATATCGCAGCTCTTTTCCTTTTTCACGGCATTCATCGTCGGGTCTTTCTAATCTGAAAACTCGTCCCGTCCCCCTCCATCCACAGCGTTGGCAAATCCTGGTGGAGACATCGTGGGGCAGCTGCCGACGGCTGGCAACCCCACGGGCCACTTGCGCTTCTCAGTACGTACCGCGGCGGGCGGGGTGCGCGTGTCAGAACTGTCCGGCTCCGGGTTTAATTGAGACGCGTCCCAAAGCGCGTCTTCCACTTAACCAACCCTTTTCGCTCAATGTAGCAAACATCGTTTTGTTGATGCCTCACGGTGATAGTACATAGACTGTGACAGCGCTTTGCTCGAGATTCTTTCGTCTCGTCAAGGACTTTGATCAAATATCAGAATGGACTCTACAATGATGTCGAGGCCACGGCCACGACCAGCTCATACACAAGGAACGACCTGCTGCGCCTACACCACTGATGGCAATCGACTCGTCACCGTCGGCTCGAACAACACCATTCGACTTTATAAAACAGGTTCGAACGGAGAACCGACGAACATCGACGACTGCCAGGAACAGAACGTATCGATCGCAGCAGGCAAGGACATCTTCGTTGTCGGTTCTGAGGACGGCACGGTTAGTTTGTACAATATCGACACAGCCAACTTTGAACGTTTCTTGCTCCGCACGACTCTGCCGATTCGAGACGTTGCCTTGAGTCGCGACTCCCAATGGTGCGCGGTCGCCAGTGACGAGTTGAGCGTCAAACTTGTCAACACGAACGATATTACGCAAGTGAAGCATTTGCGAGAACATAGCAAGCCGGCCAGACACGTCACTTTTGACCCCCCTGGCAGACTTGCAGCTCTCTCTTGCGCAGATGGCATTGTCTATGTTTACTCATTGACGGCAGAACAGCCTGAATTGATCCGCAAAGTTGACGGTATCATCGGAGCCAACGATGGTGAGAGGGAAGTATCCACCAGAGTGGTCTGGCATCCGGATGGCCGCGCTTTCGCAGTTCCGACACCGACCAAGGATATTCAGATCATCTCTAAGCATGACTGGGAGAAACAAAGATGCTTCGCGAATGGCCATTTATCAGACATCACCGCTGTTGCTTGGTCTCCAAATGGTGCATTGCTGGCTTCAGCGAGCAAAGACGGGAAGGTGTTGGTATGGGAGACCAAGACCCAGAGTGTCATCCAGCGCTATGATTACTCCAATGTGATTGATCTAGCGTGGCACCCGTCCAAAAACATTCTGTCTTTCACGACTACGGATGGGGAAGTTTACATCTACACGGACTTCTTACCTGAACAATACGCACCATTACTGAAACTCGACACGCAACCTGCACCGTTCATCCATGATCCATTATCCGAGATCTCAGGGAATCGGCAACTGCCACCAGTCAATGGCCTCAAGGCCCAGCCGATTCCATCGAGGCCTCGCAGGGAGTCGTTAGGAAGCATTGACTCAATACTCGCCGACGGCGACGGCGACGAGGATGGCGATGACTGGGTTGTCAATGATGACAATGCTGGCTACGTGATTGATAGAGGGAGCAAGCGTGCCCGCGACCCGGACGATGTGTTCGGAGACCACAGCAGCAAAAGAATGCATCTCATGCAACCACAACACCATGAATCATTCCAACCAGGATCGACTCCCTGGCGAGGAAATAGAAAGTACTTGTGCCTCAATCTGATCGGATTCGTGTGGACGGTAGATCAAGACTCACACCACACCGTCACCGTGGAATTCTACGACCATGAGTTTCAGCGAGACTTTCACTTCACAGACACATTTTTATACGACAAGGCATGTCTCAACGACAAAGGGGCCTTGTTCTCGAGTCCACCCAAAGATGAGGCCCCCGCGTGTATCTTCTACAGGCCGCATGAGAGCTGGACACAGCGGTCGGATTGGCGGACGCAGTTGCCCAAGGGAGAGGCTGTGACAGCAATGTCGTTGAGTGAATCCTTTATCACGGTGACCACATCTGCCAACTACGTTCGAGTCTTCACCCTTTTTGGCATACCGTACCGGGTATATCGTCCCAAGAGCTCTCCGATGGTGACATGCGCCAGCTGGAGAGACTACGTCCTGACGATAGGAAATGGCCCAGTCGGGTCCGACGGAAACACGCGACTCCTCTATACTATTGAAAACGTCAAACGTGATGAAATATGCCAAAATGAAGACACCGTCGCCCTTCCCCAAGGGGCAACGCTCAAAAGTACATTCTTCTCAGACAATGGCGTATGTTTCATCCACTAGTTTTCTACTTGCGTCTTTCTTGTTCAATGTATGCTAACACCCGTGGCAGGATCCATGCATATACGACTCAACGGGCACATTACTGACTCTTCTTCACTGGCGCCAGCCATCTCGTGCCTGTTGGGTGCCGCTGCTGGACACCAGATTGTTGCCACGACTAGCGTCTGGTCGAAAGTATGAAACGTATTTTCCAATTGCAGTAGCAGACAACAAATTTCACTGCATCATTCTCAAAGGAGGTGACCAGTATCCGTACTTCCCGCGACCGCTCCTCTCGGAATTCGACTTTTCCATCCCCCTGTCGTCACCACCCGAGAAGAAGCAGAAAGAAAAGAAAAAAGGAACCCGGGCGGCACAGAACGGCGAAGATCAGGCAATGGATGAGGACGACATTGAGTCCAATGGCGAAGGGGAAGAAGAAGGAGAAGACGAGAACGCCGAGAGCAGGAAACTCGAGCAGCAGTTTATGCTCAAGGATGTGCAAAGTGCCCAACTTCGTGACCTCGTTGAATCCACATCTGGAAACCATGCGCAACGCTCTCTGCTATCGCGCATTGAACTGGAGATTGACAAGACGCTCTTACAACTCTTGGCCGTGGAATGTCGACAGGGTGAAGATCGCGGCATGCGCGCTCTGGAGATGGTAGAACTCATGCGAGACCGAACAGGTCGCATGATAGAAGCTGCGGGCAAGGTTGCCGAGCGATATGGCCGTACCGTATTGGGAGAGAAGATTCGCGAGGTTGGAGAAAAGAGGGTCAGTGGCATGGACGAATACGATATCTAATGGGGAGGGATACTATTACTGATTGTGGACGGTGTTGTGTGTATTTCCACGATTGTTTCTGTCTCCTTTGAGAGACGTCCAAAAGTCCTGGGTCTTTTGGGTATTGTTCGTCACGCAAGCATGAGAGGGAGTCAACAGAAGGAGGAGCCATTGAGCAAGCTAGTTTGAATACGATACTTGGAGTACGAATCTATGAATATTTCCTCTCTTTCCATCCTTTTCTGTCGCATCTCCCATTAATCTGTGTATTGTTTCAGAGTTATGCGAAAAACCAATGATGTTTTTGCCCGCCGCTTTTGGCCAATCCCACTTTTCGGTCGGCACGTACTATTAATACGAACAAATTCAAAGCGGCAATTTTCAATTGAATATTCGACAACGTCATGTATATGAATTTGAACATCCTCCCTTCTCTCGTCGCGAAAATCATCTTTCCGATCCGGATGGCAGCGAAAGTCCAAGCGTCCTTTTCTAGTGCTCCCTAGGATACTGTAAGGACGCGTAAACACGCATACAATACACCCCCTGAATTATTTTACAAATCTACATGACAGGGGTAATTAAGCTAATCGCATATCCTCTCGGAAATGAATAAGATATAGGCTAGGATTAATAGGTACCTTAAATTATAAATAAATTAACATAGAAAATAATATATCTTTTAGTGGCACTTAATACCCTATATATCCCCCTTATGCCTCTCTAATAGTAGCTAGCCTATATAGCATTAAATACACTAATTTCTTTAAGAATTTAGCTAGCATAGCGTTCTAAGCATTACAAATAACCTCTTATAATATATTACCACGCAGGTAATTAAGAGGGTGCTTATTATTAATTTAATATTTTATCTAAATCTATATATATTCTATAGGATTTAGGTTAGCTAACTTTAGCGGCTATGTAATAAATTCCTTACTATTAAATATAGTTTTAATTATTTCCCTAGTGTTTTTTACTATATATACTAGGGTATTATTTTACTAGATTTTAAAATTACTATTCTAAAGCTAGAAATTATATAATAGTAAGAGAATTTGCTATAAGTATGTTTTAGAAGTTATTATACCCTATAACTTCTCCTATATTAAGAATATACCCTTACTAATACCTATAAAGTAGGCCTAAAATATCTAACTATTAGCTTATATTCTTATCTTACTAAATTTATTAATATCCTTACTTATAATAAGGCTATTAGTAGTATAGTAATTAATAAGAGAAAATACTACTAATCTTTAAAGATTATTATATACTTCTTACTAGCGCTAATTCTATTAACCTAGGTTTTATTAGACTAAATCTAATACTCCTAATCTTTAGCTAAGAGGTAACCCTAATAATTTATAAAGTTAAGGTATAGCTATTAGACTTAATAGAAGAGATTAATATTTAGTAATTAAAGCCTCCTATTAGCTTTAAGATTAGCTAGGGTAGTAAATATAGTAGCCTTAAAGTATAGCTATAAAAAAGAGAGTATTATAAAGCTACTAAGAAAAAGGTAATACTTTAAGTAAGAGAGTATTTAGATTATTACTTTTAGCTACTTTTATATATTAAGAGAAATAATAAGTAGCTACCTAGTGTTTCTATATTATAGTATTATTATATAAGTAATTATATAGTAAACCTACCCTTAAGATAAATTAAGTATATTAGTAATATTACTAGCCTTATAACCTATAAGATTATAAAGGGTTTTAATAATAATCCTCTTCTCTAATATTATTATATCTCTTTTTAGGCTTAGTAAGGATAGTTAACTATTACTTAAATCTTAGCTTAGCTATAGAAGAAATTAGTAAAACCTTAAGGGTATTAAAGGTTTAGGATACTACTACTAATTTAAAGTGTCTTTATTTACTTATATAACTTTAAAGTTATTATTATTATTATTAAAGCTAGAAATTAAAGAAAGCTATAATATAAAGATATTTTCTAATATAAGAGCTAATAGTATTACTAGAAGAGAGGTTATAGGATTAAAGGTATAAGTATTAAAGGCATTAAAATTAAAGCTTAGTAACTTATTACACTTAAGGCTAGGAGAGGGTATTTAGGTTACTAAGCTTAAAGTATTTTTAATTCTCTTAGAGTAAAGATTTAGTATAATTTATATAGGAGAAGTATATAGCTAAGGAGAAAGTAATCTTTAAGAAAGTAAAAGCATAAGCTACTACTATAGAAGTATATAAGCTATAATAAAAAGTAAGGTAAAATTATAAGAGTATATATATATAAATAAGTAAAATTTTTATTACTATATATATATCTCTAATTCTATTATAAAAGTAGTATTTATATATAAATTCCTATATAATTACTACTTTACTAATTACACTACTATATTTAATTTTTCTAATTAGCTTTAAAAAAATAAGTATTATTACTAATTTTCTCTTTTAGTATTTTACCTCTTTTTCTAGCGCACAGGCCCCTTTAAGATTAGCTACAGGTAGCTATTAGAGGGGAACTTGCTAGCCGCGAAAGGTAGGGCATGTAGATTTGTAAAATAATTCAGGGGGTGTATTGTATGTTAAAGATTAAACACGCATATTGTCAGGAGCACAGAGGTCAGAGACAGGGCGATCATATGATAAAGCCTCGG
Source organism: Epichloe typhina subsp. poae (assembly GCA_030389615.1). Taxonomy (NCBI): domain Eukaryota; kingdom Fungi; phylum Ascomycota; class Sordariomycetes; order Hypocreales; family Clavicipitaceae; genus Epichloe; species Epichloe typhina. Next base: position 2,631,198 of record CP098313.1, read on the forward strand.
ATAAACCTCGGGCCGTGCGGATGACTTAGGGACTAGCTAGCTCCTAATCCGTAAATAGCTATGTATACGCTAGGTGGGGGGTATTTAGATAAAGACTGCCTATATTATATGTGGTAGGTTAGTGTTAGGAAGAGCTCCCTAAAGCATCGGATGTGTAGATACTAGTCGCGCGATAACTAGGATAAGATATTAGTAAAGATAAATATATTAGAAGTACCTCCGTAGACTAGTTATTTCTATAGCGTACTATATACCTTTTAGGTATAAAAGTTAGCTACTATTCATACTTTTAATTAATTAAATTAAACACTTTTTATTATTTATTTATACCCTTACCTAATAGTTATAAGCTTAGGTAACTTTTATTACTAAATTTATTATTATCTTTAAAAATTATTAGCTTTATTAAAGTTATTTAATTAATACTTATAAATATTATAAGATAAATACCCTTATTATATTAATTAATAGTTAATTATTATAACCTATGCTTCCTTTAACCTATATATTCCCTTTAATATATTTAAAAAACCCTAAATATAGTATTATTATTAAAGAATAACTAGATTAAGTAATATATATAAATTAAAAATTATATAGAATCTTATAAAGTCTAGAAGTGTATTAACCTAAATAAGGTTAAATTACTTAAAAACCTATAATACTTATATACTTATAAAGGGATTAAAGACTAAAGATTTTAAATAATAATTCTAATACTTTAAAAATTAAAAGCTTATATATAAAGATATAAAGAACTAATTTAACTTTAAATATAAAGAGCTTTAATTTAAGCTTATAAAGTATTAAGATCTTATAAAATAAATACTAAAGATTAGGGAATATATTTATAAAACCCTTTTAAAAATATTTAAAACTCTCTTAACTTTAATATTAAGGTAAAGAAAAAGAAGTTTATTTAATACTATACTTATAAAATACTCTTACTTCTTTATAATTAGTATAAGCTAAATACTAAGAAAATACTTATTCTTATAAAGAATTACCTAAAGAATTACTTATAATTTAAAGGTACTTATAATTAGTATAAGTAAGTAGTAATAGTTAAGGTACTTTAAAGAAATTATTTAAACCTTAAGACTTAGTAAACTAGGGAGATAATACTATATAAGTTTATTATATCTTTTAAAGTAAATATAAGTTATTTTAGAAGAAGTAAAATAATTTACTTAATAAGAGAATAAATAGTAATTTTCTTAAGGCTATTACTAAGTTTAAAAGGGATTATAAGGCTTTACTAAAGGAATTAAAGGATTTAAAAACTACTAATATACTTATAACTAATAAATTAAATAATTTAATAAAGCTAAAGAAGCCTAAGTACCTTAGATATATATATTATAATATTAAAGATACTATAAAGTAATAGGAATTATATAATTTATTTAAGGCTTTTTATAAGCTAAAAGCTACTTTAAAAAACTAGGAAGTTAGAAAAAACTTTAAAAAGAATATTAAGAAGTATCTTAAGGCTAATTTATAAGAGAAATTAAAGGCTATAAATTAGAAGCTAGAAAAGAAAAGTAATAATATTATTATATCTTTATAAAACCCTATAAATAACTTTATTATAGTTACCTTAGGTAAGAAGTTAGCTAATATATTATTATTTATATACTTTAAGTAATATAAATTATTAAAGAAAAGCATAAATTTATTAAATACTAGGAATAATTTAGATTTAAGGAGGAATATAATTCTTTATAACTCTAGAGTAAATATTTATATTTTTAATAACTTTTAATAGTTTAAGTAATTTAAATTTAATAAGGATATTATAATAAAGGTTTAGGCTAGTAGTATAATCTATATAGCTTTAGGTTAAGGGCTAGTTAGTATATTTATTATAAATCTTATATTATAAAAGGTAAGAATAATTATATTAGAGACTGCTTTATTTATTCCTAAATTCTATATTAATTTAGTATTAGTAATAATTATAATAAAGGTAAGTATTTTCTAGAATTAAAAGAAAGGATTCCTTTATAAAGAGAATTAGCCTATAGCTAGGGTTTATAATATTAATAAGCTTTATATACTATTAAGGCTATTAGAAAATCTAAAGAAAGCTAATACTATATTAAGCAAACCTCTAAGGCCTTTAATAAAGAGAGATATAAAGCTTTAGTATTAATAATATAGTTATTTAGGTAATAAGGTATTTATAAAGCTTATAAATATAACTTTAGGTATTAAATTAATAGGACCTAAGCTTATAAAGTATAAGATTTATACTATAAGTAAAGCTAAGTGCTAGAGATTATAGGTTATACCTAAAGGACTTCCTTAAGGACTAAGTTATAGGCTTTTAGTTAATCTAAAGTACTATAACTTACCTTATTAGAATAGTAATAGGTATTAGTATGTTTTTATATACCTTATAACCTTAATATAATTCTTTTACTTATTTAAGTTAAAGAATAGGATTTATAATAGCTTCTAAATAATAATAGTATTTCTAAGCACTTAATTTAGTATTTAATTACACTTTTTACATAGTAATATTAAAAAGCCCTCTTTATAGATAATATAAGGGATAAGATAGCCCTTATAGGCATTATAGTCTATAATTTAGCTCCCTTAATACCTAGTTAAAATAGTAAGGTAAAGAGATTTAGGGGGTAGTTAAGTAAAGGCTTATATATTAAGTCTAGAGGCTAGATGCCTATTAGAACTTAATAATAAGGTCTTTAATATAGTGGTTTATTTGCTAAATTAAACACTATTTAAGTATTATAGAAATTAGATTATACTATATAAACTTTAGTAAAATTAGGCTAGGAAAACTATCCCTACCTATTCATAAATATTAGAGGTTTAAAAGCCCTTAATCTTATATCTATAAGCTTATAGATATAAAGCGTTTCTAATAATAATAGAAGCTCTAGAGTATATTAAATTAAATAATGTAATCCCTTAGTTAAAGCAAAAAGCTTATATTAGATATTTTATAAGTTATAAGGGTAAATCCTAGTATATTATTTAGGTTCTAACCCTTTGTAATTATAAAGTTATTATATTAGTGTATATATAGTTTAATAAGGCCTTATTCTTTAAACTAGAAGAAAAGATTAAATTAGCCTAGAAAGAGAAAATATTAATAATTACATTACTTAAGGAACTTAAAGCTAAAGACCTTAATAAAGAAATTAGTTAAGACCTTATAGGCAGAGCATTGCAAAACGATACAATACAATACATTACACAATATAATACATCTAAAATTGTATAATATAATATAATACATGTATTATTTGTATTGTTTTGTAAATTTTTTTTTAGTTTTAAGTTAAATTCCTTAATTCTAAGGTATATATAGTTAATATAATAGCTTATAATAGCTTATAATAGTTTATAATAGTAAATAATACCCTTTAATACCTTATAATAGCTTATAATAGCTTATATATATATATAACTTATATTACTTATATAACTTATATAACTTAAAATATTATTAGTGTTAAAGTTTAATTAAAATTAAATAGTAAATAAATAACTTATATATAAATATATGTAAGTATAAAGTAATTACTATAAAAAAGCTATACTTTTTAATTACTTAGTATTTTAAGGTTTTTAAAAATATTAATAAAATAAAATGCTTTTCTTTTTTATGTTTTTGAAAATAATAATAATAGTAATAATAATAGTAATAATAATAGTAATAATAATAGTAATAATACTAGAAAATATAGGAAAACATTTATAAATGTTAAAAGATTTATTAAGGGAAAACTAGACTAAACTAGGAAAAAACCCTTATAATAACCTACTTAAAGGTCTAAATTAGAATAAATATTATCTTCAGAGGAATATTTAATATTAGGTAAATCATTAGATTTACCTAAGTTAGAATCTTCCTTTAAAGAAGATATAGACTCTTTAGAATTAAAGCTATAATAATTATAAAGCTCTAAATATTGCTTAGTAGTAATATTTCCCTCCTTTTCCTAATTCTTTAATAAGATTAATTTCTTTAAAGTAAAATTCTTTAAAGAAGTTTGCCTCTTTATAAGAATATTACCTCTAGTATTAAAAGTGCTTTCTATAGCACTAGAGGTAGTAGGAATAGCTAGGTATTTCCTAGTAATAATACTTAAAATAAGGAAAGATTTAGTATTATCTTCCTACTATTTAAAGATATTCTCCTATAATAATATTAATATATTAATAAGATTATTAATATAAGAAAGGGATTTACTTACCTTATTCTCTTAAATATCTAGCTTAGTATAAGTAGAAATCTCATTTTTTCTATTCTTTTAAATAGATTTTTCCCTCTTATTAGGAAATAAACCTTTATAAAGGTTAGTTTTAGGCTTAGGCCTAGGATTTTTAAAGGTTCTAGGTTAACTAGGCCCTGCAAGATTAACTATAAATTAGGTATTTACGTGTTAATCTTGCTTGCTAATATTACTATTAGCTTAGTTCTCTTTATAAAGAGGTAAAATCCTAATAATATTATATATTAGTATATTTAAACTATATATAAGAAAGGGTTATTATACTTATAAATTATAGTCCTTTTTAAGGTTTTTAATTAACCTTTCTAAGGTTTAATTTTCTAAATTTAGCTTTTCCTTTATAGTAAAAAGGTTAAGCTAAGGGTCTAATAATATAGCATATAGATAAGGCTAATATAAGAAGTAATTATTTCCTATATCTTTAGGAAAATAATTAGCTAGCTTATTTAAGCTAATATCTATAGATACTATAAAGGCCTTGCCTTAAGGGCTATAAGTTTCCTATTATAAGTTAGTATATAAAGGATATAATTTAATATAAGAAAGTAATATAAATACCTAGTAAATATAAGCCTTTTGGTTCTCTTTTATATTATTAAGATATTTATATATCCTAATAATAAAAAGTAGGACTAAACCTGAAGTATTATACTTCTAGCTTTAAAATATAATAGTAAGTTTATAAAAGACCTCTAATATACTACTTAGGGTAGCTAAATCCGCCTATTCTTATATTGTTAGAATAGTATCCTTAAGAGCTATAATATTAAACTCCCTATTGATTTTTAATTTTTTTTGGGGTCATTGGCTGTGGCTAATGCATCTAATTTTCAAGGAACAAAAAAAATTACTAGCAATACCTAGCTAGTGTGATAATTAATAACTAAATTTAATAATTACTATAGTGTTAGGTAAAACATAAACAAAGGAACAAGCTTTAAGCCACAAATTTGGGGGCTGAAAGTTAAACTCCCTATTAAGAAAAATAATAGCTTCTTTAAGCTCTAAAGAAGTATTAATTATCTTATAGGTTAAATTCCACCTAGTTTTATTAGCTAAAGATATAATTAGTATTATATATAAAATAATATATAATAAAGATAACTTACCTAAAAGAATTCTTGTAATATTGTAATTCTTAGTAATATAGCCTTTATTTTTTGCCTTATGTAAAGATTTTAACTAAGTCTTATATAATCCTTAGTTATTCTTAATAATAATAGTAACCCTTTTAATTTTACTAAGGATTCCTATAGAAATATTAGTAATAATACTAATAATAATTATAATAAATTACTTACTATTTGCTAAGGATTTAAATTCCTTATAATTTTATCTCTCCTTAATAAAAGAGATATCTTCTATAGAATAATATAAAAATTCACTATTCTTAAAAGCTTTTAAATTCTCTTTAGAAGAAGTTAATTTAATAAAGCTTATTACAATATCCTTTATAATAATATTTAAAACATATACTATATATTAAATATTATAGGGTTCTTCTATAATAATACTTTTATAGTTCTTATTAATATAAGAACACTTAAAAGTATTATTATTAGACCTATTATCTCTAGTAAAACTAGTATTATTCTATTAGTAAAAGGTTATATAATATATTAAATAATAAGATAATAGTTAATATACCTTAAGATTATCTTTAGCTTAAGCTAATATTCTTAAATCATTTTATTAAAGGATTTATAAATATAAGTTCTAGTGTAAGAATTTAATAGATATTTAAATCCTATAATATAAGATAATTAGTATAATAATTATAACTTACCTTATAGTTATAATAGAATAATAGGATTTACTTACCTAAAAGCTTATATTTAAGTTAAAAGTTTAGGTCTAGCTAACTAGCTATAACACCTAAATAGGACTTAGAATTAATTAAAGTCTAGATATCTAACTAAATAGATATAGATCCTTAATTTTGAAGATTATATTGGATCTTCTAGATGATTTACTACTTAGAAATATTATATATAGTATGAATTCTATACATAATACTTCTATAATTTAGTAAAAAGCTAAATTATTATTCCTAAGTTTAAGTTAGCTTATATATATAAAAAATAGTATAAAAAGAATATATTACTTACCTAGAATAATAATTTAGTAATTCTTTAAAGGAATTACTATTAATAATAGCAAAAGCAGTATTATTTTCTAGTATAAATCTTATAACTAGATTAATTACCTTTTCTAATAAAAATTCCTCTAAGGAAATTATAGAATTTTAAGCCCTTTTAGTAGGAAAAAGGATATTAAAGATAATTAGCCTAGGGATTATGGGTGGATTTTAAGTATTATTATAATATTAGTAATAAGATAATTATAAGATAATTTAAATAACTTACTTATTATCTTAGTAGGTTATTTTTCTTCTAATTTATAAGTAGTAATATCCTTATACTTTAGCTTATAATAGGTTATTTTATTAGAAGCTTAGAATCTCTTAGCCTTACTTTTAAAGGTAAAAGTATAATTAGGCTATAAACAAAAACATATAATTACCTTTTCTTTATTAAAATTAATTTTAGATAACTAAAAATTAAATAAATTATAGGTAAATATATATGATTTTAAAGAGAATTTATAACTAGCCTAATTTTCTAGGGTTTTTATGTAAACCTAGAAAATTACTAGGCTAGCTAGGCCTAATAGGCTAAGAAGATTCATTAGAAGGATAAAAAGAGGAATCTATATTAAATAAGAAGTGTTTTTACTATTTTTTGCTGTTTTTTGCTAAATTTTGCTAAATTTTACTAAATTTAATTTTTTCTTTTTTCTTTTTTCTTTTTTCTTTTTTCTTTTTTTCTTTTTTCCTTTTTTATCTTTTTTATTTTTTTATTGTTTATTTTGTATGATTTACTATGTTTTTTAAGGGTTTTTAAGGGGGTTTTTAGGGGTTTTAGGGGTTTTAGGGGTTTTTAGGTTTTTATAGCTAAAAAGAGATTTTAAAGAAACTTAAATAAGAAGAATAATAAGGGATAATAGTAAGAATAATAGGTAAGCTTTTGCTATATGATTTAGATTTTGTACGATTTTTACGATTTTTATAACGGAAAAAGAAAAGAAAAGAAAAGAAAGGAAAAAGAAGTAAGGTAATAGTATACTAAAAATCATATAAAAAGATTTGCCTTACTTTAATAACTAATTAATTTGATTTACTATAAATTACTTATATAATAAAACACCCTACTTAGGACCCACTTTTTAGACCCACTTTTTATTTATATTCTTTATTAAAAAAGAATAATATCTTATATATAAATATATAGTAAATTCTTTTTTATATTTAAAATACTATTTTTTTATTTAAAAAAACTAATTTTATTATATAAAATTATATAAAATATATATAGAATATATATAGCTTAGGCTTTTATAAAGCCTTTTATTATACTTATATAAACTATTAAAAAGTCTAATTATTAAATTAAAATAAGTATTTCTAATTAAGATAAGTATTTAAAAACTTTTTAAAGGATTTTTACTTATTTTTTTATTTAAAAACTTATAAAGTTAAAAAATTATTATAAATTAAAAAAATCTTTTTAACTTAGAATAGGTTTTATTAAGAAAAGATATATTATTTAAATTTTAATAAAGTTTCTCTATACTTATATATTTTCTTTATATTTAATATCTTATTAATTTAGAATATTAAATAATTTCTTTAGGGTAATTATTATAATAAAAGCTAAAAAAGTATAGAAAATAATATTAAATCTTTAAAAAATAATAGAATAGTAAAAAGACCCTTATAATATAGAAAAGAAATTAAAGTATAAGCTTAAACTTAAATATATAATATTTAGCTACCCTAAATATATAATAAGCTTACTTTTCTAAATAAGATAAAACTTTATATATTTTTAAATAAATTACTAAATTATATATAAAAATAATGTTAGAATAAAGGTAATATCAATCACGCGTCGCAGCCGCAATTACCTAGCAAAAGCTTAGGCTACGCGTAAGCCTTATACGTAACTTATAATCTTACTTTCTTATTAGCTAGGAATTATAAGGCTATAAACGCATAACCCCTTTTACTTTTAGTATTATAGCTTCTAGCTTTAGACTTCTCTTTTAAATATATATAATATAGCCTAAAATAAATTATTAATAATAATACTATTCTTTAGGCTTATAACCTTATTATATTAAATTTAATACCTTATAATACTAATACTAATTAGTAGTTACCTTTATAGATAACATATAGTCTTTATATACTATAGATTAGTAAGGTTATATTAGAAAAGGTAACTTACCTAATAATAACTTACCTTATAAAATAAAAAAGCTATGTTTAAAGGAAAGTTATACTAATAAAGAGATATAAATATAGCTCTTTTCTTACTTTAGTATTAATATCTAATCTATATAAACTTTAAAATAATAAAGAAAGGTTTAATACTAGTAGCTAAGCTATCCCCTTATTCTTTTTATTATATATTTTACTATATATTTAAAGTTAATTACCTTACCTTATAATCCTTTATATTAGTAATATAATTTTTATAATTTACTTTTATACTCTCTTACTTTTTTATACTAAAAGAGTTATTTCCTTATATAGTTACTTACTTAGTTAAGATATTAAATATAGCTAGCTTATTAAGGGTTACTAGTTAATTTAAAGTCCTAAGTAAAAGTAATAAATATAATAATACTATAGAAATTATTAGAACTAGAGATAATAAAGAATACCTTAATAAAGGTAAAACCCTAGACTTTACTACTTATTATATAACCTAATTCCCTTATATCTCTCTAAAGCTATACTTATATATTATAAAAGACTTACTTTAATAAATAAAAACTTTAAATATAAAAAGATAACTATACTTAAGGAGATTATACTTTATATTCTTATTAAGGCTAAATAATATAAAGAGTAAGGGCTATTTAGGAAAATACTTTTCTTTAAATTTAGTAATAACTTTTATAAATAAATAAGATATAAGTTTATAAAAGGAAAAAACCTTTACTAAAATATTATTTAGGACTACCTTCTTTATAATAATATTTATATAACTATTAGAAAAGGTATAAAGATAGCTAATAACCTTAAAGAGATAGTAACCTAAGAAATTTTTAATTCTAAACCCTTAAAGAAATTAAGAAAGCTAGGAAAAAGTATATAAACTTCTAGAAAAACTTAAAGAATAAAAACTTCCTTTATAATCTTCTAGATAATAAAGATATTAGGATTTAATACCTTACCTCTTTACTATACTTATTAGTTTAATTACTATTAAAGAGATTAATAAACTAATACTCTTTTTAAAGATTAATTACTTTAGAAGTAAGGGCACTAAAGAATACTATTTATAAGCACTTATAGGTAGTTCCCTTACTTATACCTTTACCTAAGGTTATATAGCAAGAGAAACCTAATTACCTTATAAAAATACTTCTAATTATATAATTATTAGTAAAATTAAACCTTACTACCTAGGGCTAGTAATATACCCTTTAGTATAGCTTAAAGGATTATATTTCTTACTTCTTAATATAAGAAAAGAAAGGTTAAAAGGAATTATAAATTCTAAAACTATTACCTTTAAGGCTACCCCTTAATAAATACTAACTATTCTAGTATTTCTATAAATATTAAAAAGGTATTTAAAAACCTTTAAATACCTAAAAGCTTTTTTAAAGTAAATTATTAATCTTTTAAAAGTATACTTAAAGAAATAACTATATAGTACTAATAATTATAATATACTTAAGTTAAAGCTTTAAATATTTTATAAAAATATAAGATACTTAATATCTAACTAAAATAAGCTAAATATACTTTTAAAATTATACTTAAAGGTAAAGCTTTATAATACTATATAAACTATCTCTTAAAGCCTAGTAAACTATAAGACTTTCTTATACTTATTAACTATATAAAAACTAGTTTAAAATAAAAATATATAGTAAAGATATTTTCTAAAGTAAAATAATATTACCTTATAAGGAATAATAAGTAATAGCCTAAGTATGTTAGTTACACCAAGGTGCCTGCGCAGGTAGGATAATTCCGTAATATTAAAGTTAATAATAGATAGATAGCTAGGAAAGAGAGAGAAGAGAGGGAAGGTCTAGATAATAGAAAAGTAAGTGAAACCTGTAAGTAAGGTAAAAGAGGGGGTAGCGAATTACTATAGCTAATTACATTACGTGTATTATACTAGACTTACTATTAGTCTAGTCTTTAGCTATAATTAAGCTAATAAAGATCCAAAGGATTTAACACTAGTAGTCTCTCTTTTTATCCGTAGCTAAAGAAGCCTAAAAATATAATAAAAATTAAATTAAAGAAAAGTATATATAAGTAAATCCCTTAATAGGAATTCACTGCTTTAATTAGCTATTGCGGCATTAGTTAATTAAATTAATCCGTTAGTCCTTATTTAGGCTCCTGTCCCCTAATATCGCGAGTCTCTTTACCTATCCTTTAATACAAATCGTTAATTCATTTAAATCAATAAGGGTCTTAAGGGTCTTAAAGGTCTCGAGGGTCTTGTGCCTTAATGAAGGTCTTGAGGGTCTTGTGCCTTGATGAAGGTCTCGAGGGTCTTGTGCCTCGATGAAGGTCTCGAGGGTCTTATGCCTCCTTACTGCTAATAATCTAAATCAACCGTAACTAGAGGGATATTTAACAAGCTTATGTGCGTACGTAACGTAAGCCTTCGTGATATATACTTACGTAATATATTATTCCCCTTATAGCTTCCTATCTTAAAGCATTCTTAATAATCTTTATATATAAATACTTATTATTATTAATCTTTAAGGTCCTAATAATCTTTATATTTAGTAGCTTATTAAACCTCTTTCTCTATAAGGAATGCTTTAATTAGCATCCCCTTAGTAATAACCTCTTTAATTAGGGATTTAGTTATAATCTCTTTAATTAAGGTGTTAGTTATAATCCCTTTAGTTAAGGCTTTAGCTATAATCTCTTTAATTAAGGTTTTAGCCTAGTCCTTAGGGTCTTTAGGGTCTTTAGTTATAGGCTACAGTAATTTTCTTTTTTCTTGAATTACTTATTATAAGGTAATTATAGTTAAAAGACCTCCTTAAGTAATATAAACACTACTATCTTATAGGGAATTTTATAGCTCTTATCTAATATTACTATTAGCCCTTATAAAGGTATTCTTAGACTACCCTTTAAAGTCTTTTAGGAATAATTCCTAGAGATTATTATCTCTCTAACCTTAATATTTACTAAGGTTAATAAACCTTATAATTTAGTTATTAAGTTTAGATTATATAGTAGTCTCTAGGTCTAGTTTAATAAACTCTTTCTAGTCTTTTATAAGGGCATAGGAAAGGGGTTATAATTACCTTAGTAATTTATCCTTTAAAGGTCTTGCTTAGGGCATTATAAGGGTAGAAGGGGGGGGGGTCTTTATAAATACCTATTAAAAGGAATAGAGCTTATTAGTTATTTAATTACATTAGATAGTATTATTAGTAGTAGCCCTAGTTAATTAATTTAAGTTAGCTAGCTTAGCTAAGGGTTATTTTTAATATTAGGTTTAAAATAAATGCCTTACGGCAATAGATTTAGTTAGTTAGTTAGTTTTCTTGTAATAGATAATAAAATCGATAATTAATAATAATATCCTAGATAAATATAATAAAGTTATATCCTATAAGCCTAAGGGTTAATAAATTAATTCCTTAGAAGCCTAATAAGCCTATAACTAGAATTCTAGTCTCTTCCTTTAGTATACTTATGTAATTATACCTCTTTACTATAATAACTATTAATCTAGCGTAATAAGGGGTAGTAGCTATAGTATCTATAAAAATGTCTTTTCTTATAATACCTAACTTATTTATAGTTATAAAGTTAATTACTAATTAGTGTTAGTTACACTAAGGTGCTTACGTAAGTAGGATAATTCTATAATATTAAAGTTAATAATAGATAGATAGCTAGGAAAGAGAGAGAAAAGAGGGAAGGTCTAGATAATAAAAAAGTAAGTAAAACCCGTAAGTAAGGCAAAAGAGAGAGTAGTGAATTAATGTAGCTAATTACGTTGCGTGCATCGCGCTAGACCTACTATTAGTCTAGTCTTTGGCCACGATTAAGCCGATGAAAATCCGAAGGATCTAACAAAGTAAGTCTATAGTTAATTACTTTAATAAACTTATAAAGAAACTTACTATTTTATAATATATAAACTCTAAGATAAGTTAAAGTAAAAAGCACTTTAAAATTAAATTATAAAAGCCTATAATAATATCCTTAAATATAAAGAAGCTATTATAAATTTACTAAAAATCTTTAAGAGTTTTATAAATATATAAGAATAATAATTTAACTTATTAAAGAAAAGAAAAAAGCTAGTAATAATTCCTAACTAATACTATAACCCTAAATTAATTCTAAACTAACTAAAAATATAATAAGAAAGGAAAAAGGCTTAATACTTATTTAGAAAGTCCTAGAGTAAGAGAGGGATTCCTTATATAAGGAAGTACTATATTTATAGTAAAGAAAGATACTAGTTATTAAAGTACTTAGAAAAAACTATAAGAAAGTATTTTAATATTATAAAAATTACTATCTTATAAATCTTACTAATAACTTATATAATTTATTCCTTATATAATATAAGGGTAAATAAGAGCCTTAATCTCTTATTAATAATAAAATTACCCCCTCCTGGGCACGAGGTAAAACTGCTTAAATCATTATAGATCTCTATTTTTTAACACCTTTTCCAAATATCTAGCCTTCTTCTCCAGCTTTTTATTTCCTTCTTCTTCTTACTTTTCCTAAATTCCTTAATATTTTCTTCTATCTTTTGAATTTCCTTTTTTAGAATTTCCTCGGATTTTTGGATAGCTATCAGGTTCTGTAGCCTAGTGGTTATAGCCCCTGGCTTTTAGTCACCCTTAGCTATACTATTAATTAATTAGTTAGTTATTAATTAGTTAATTAGTAGCCCTTAACATACCTATTAATTCGAATTAGATTAGCTATAATTAAGGATAAGTTGTGTTTTTTTGGTTTGCCTTAGAGCTTTAAAGGATAAGTTATAAGATAGAAGAGATATATATAGAGAGATAGAATAAACATAGTCATAGAGGAAGGGAAATCACGTTAATTTATGCTATAAGTAAAACTTAAATGGATTTAAGTTTAACTACAGTCGCGAATTATAACTCTTATATAATTATAGTCACAAAGTTTGTCATAAACTTTATATTAACCTTTAGCCCCTAAATTTATAGCTTAAAGCTTATTCACTTGTTTATGTTTTACCTAACACTATAGTAATTATTAAATTTGGTTATTAATTATTACACTAGCTAGGTATTACTAGTAATTTTTTTGTTCCTTAAAAATTAGATGCATTAGCCATAGTCAATGACCCTAAAAAATTAAAAATCAATAATAAAATTACTAAGTATATAAAAAGTATTAGATTTAAGGATAGCCTTAATAATATAAATAAGCTAATACTTATAAGCTTCTTTAATTATAGTATATAACTTAATAGTAAAAAAATAGTTTAGATTTTTATAAACTAAGTAGCTTTTATAGCTTAAGTAAGAGAGACTTTTTTAGTAAAAGCTATTTAGTAATACCCTAGTAATATTTATACTAGGAGATTACTACTTATATATAATATTCTAATGGATTATACCTAATATAAGTATTATAAAGTTCTTAATAATAAGGTACCCTTAATTCCTTACTTTATAATATATAATACTAGAGATATAGCTTAATAAATCTAAGGTAAGGAAAACTATTATTAGATTTAGTATAAGAGAGCTAATTCTTATACTAAGAGTAATTAATATACTTACTTCTTTTAGGGATATTTTTTTAAGTTATCCTTATAAATACTCCTTTCTTTCTATCCCTTAATAATATAAATTAATTATAAATTAACTTTAATATCTCTAAGAATATACTATAGTAAGAAAATATTAAAGTCCTTATAATTTATAAATAAGGGTATATCTAAATACTTCTTATATAAAAGGAAAAAGTAATTACCTAAAGCTACCTTATAAAAAGTAAGCTATAATAATTATATTATTACTTTAAGTACTTATTAATTTAATACTTATATAAGGTTCTTTATAAATTAAGGTATAAAGTTAATATTAAAGCTATTAAAGGAGTTAATAAAAGTATACTACTAATACTAAATATATATAAATAACCCTAATTACTTTAAATTTACCCTAAAAGATAAGTATACCTTTAACTTTAAGGTTATAGTAAATATCTTTTACCTTAATAGTAATTACTCTATACTCTATACTATAAATATATTTATTATGTACGCTAGTTAGCTCTATAGTTAGCTATTACTAGTACTCCTACTACTAAGTTAAAGGGAAAACCCTAAACTAGGAAGAAAAACCCTCTTATGTTTGTAATTAAGCTAGCGCTAGCCTTATAATAGGCTAGCGCTGCTTAGTATATAGCTTATTATAAGTATTTATTACTAGCTTACGCTAGCCTTATCCTATTAAAAAAAAAAAGTATATAAAATAAGTGCTTATAGGTTCTCTCTAAGCTTACTTTAGTGTAATATTAAGCTTACTCTAAGTCTCTTTAGTTTAGGCTAGGGTAAGGTAAATTTAGACTTATAGTATTAATTTACTTTTTATTTACTTTTTACTAACTCTTCTATAGCCTTACTTTTAGCTATCTCTAGCCTATTCCTACCTTATAAATCTAATAAAGGCTAAGCACTTATTTTTACTTAGGTAAGATAGGGGAGTATTACTTTAACCTAGTATTATTATAGTTCTATACTAAAGTTACTAGTATATATTAGATTTATTAATTATACTATACTTTGTTTTTTAAGTAAGTTATTTAATTTATCCCCCTTAGGGTCCTAGTCTCTTTCTTCCTTTTATATTAAACTTCCTATAGGTTTTTCTTTTCTTTTAGTTACTTAAGGCTATTCTAGGCTAGGGTTAGGTTATTTACTAATATTTATTATAGGTTTATATAAATTTACTATAATAGTGCTAGTAAAGAAAGTAAGTGTTTTAGTATTACTATATATCTAGCTCTAATTTACCTAGGAATCTAATAAGTATAAGGACTTCCTAAGGAAGTTTATAACTAAGAAGTAGTATATATAAGTCTTAGAGAAGGGTCTATCTATAAGTTATATTTACCTTTATTCTAAGCCTAGTTTACTACTAACCTACTTACTAGCTTAGTAAGCTAAGAGAGGTTTAGTATATTTCCTATAAGTCCTAATTAATTTAAAACTATAGGTATTAGTACTATATTATTATTAGTAAGTTAGTCTTACTCTAGCTTAGTAGTAAAGCTAACTTGCTAAATAAGGGTAGCTACTAATACATGTTTTAATTATTAGGTTTAGAACTATTAATACTACTAGGTAATAATTACCTTTATTCTAGTTTAGATTTAGATTTAATCTGCTTATTTATTTAGCTAAATTTATCTAGTAATTAGAATAAGCACTAGTAGCTAGTTAAGACCTAGGCTTCTATAGCTAATAAGGGTAGTGTAAGTTTACTCTAGCTTAGTAGTAATTCTATTCTAGCTTTAACTTCCTTCTTAATAAGTCCTAGATAGCTTCTAGGACTAGGCTAAGAAACTTTATACTAGTAATTAAGTAAAGAAAAATAAAGCACCTTAGTAGTAAGTCTAGACTAGGCTAGTTTCTTTAAGAAATAGTATACTAAGCTTATTTATTAGCTTATATACCTAAATATATACTAAGTAAAGATAAACTAGCTCTTACTTACTATTATTCTTATAAAGTCTTATAATAAGGTAGTAAAGAATACTATCCCTATCCTAAAGGAGAAGTAATATTATAGCTTAATTTTAGCTTAGAGTAAGGGTAGTAGTAAGCTAGTAAGACTTATAATACCTACTGTTTATAGTTAAAATTAATCTAATAACTATTATAAATATAATTATTCTCTATTATAATTATAAAATTATAAACTTAGGTTTACTTCTAGCCTACCTCTATATTTACACTATATATTCTGCCCCTTATACTAGTCCTATAATTAGGAGGTTTTTATTTATTTATAAAGTTAGCCTAGGTCTAGGGGTATTCTAAGCTATTTTATAGTAAGTTCTTATATTATTAAGTAATATTAGAGATGTTTTATGCCTAGGAATTACTTAGCTAAGTATTTTGCTCTTTAAGAATTACCTAGGGCTAGCCTTACTTCCTATGTATTAGCAGGCTATTACTATCTAGGTTACTTATAATTATATTTGCTATAATTAACTAGTATATAGTATTAGTCCTTAATAGCTTAACTATAGCTATATAAGGGCAAAACTACCCTAAGGACTTTTCTTTAGAATAGGAACTTATTTAGGCTTATCTTTCCTATATATAGTTAGATAATTATTAAAGAGATATGCTTATTTATATTAGTGTGGAATTTCTAGATTTCTTTTAGGTTATAGGAGGGTAGGTAGTTTTCTATTAGTTCTTTAATATGTTTACTCTAGGCTAGTCTCTCCTTATTATACTAGTCCTTCTAATATCTTTTCTATTTCTTATGTAAGTTTATATCTAGTTTATTATTAATAAGTACTAGTTTTCTTTTATAGCATAAGACTATTACTACTAAGTTAGCTATAGCTTAAATTATCCTTATAATCTTACTATTAATAATCCTATCCTTAAACTTTTACTTTATTTTATTTAAATAAAGGTTAAGGGGGATATAAGTCTTAACCTTTAGTTATATAATAGGTATAGCCTTAAATACCCCTATAATAATTTAAAGGTAAGCTAACTAATTTACTATAAAGCTTTTTACTACTTCTTAAGGTTTCCTTCCTTTCTTAGTAAGGGTATAGTAAGTGCTTACTTTATAAGTAAGAATAAGCTAAATTACTTATATATAAAGAAGCCTAGTATCTTTAAAGCTATATCCCTAGGCTAATACTACTAGCTTAGAGAGTATAAGCTATTACTAAGTAAATTTACCCTTAAGGATATTTTTATAAGCACTTTAGTTAAGTTTTTATTAACTTATACTCCTAGGAACCTATAGGACTTTATAAGTACTATTTTCTTTATTTTAAGTTAGACCCTAGCCTAGGGAGGCTTATAGAACTTACTAAAGTATATAAGTTTAGTTTTAGCTAGGTTAAACTTAATACTTACTTACTTTACCTAGTTCTTATAGATTTTATATAGCTTTAAGTTTTCCTTAGGTTTATATAGTATTCTTACTAAAGGCTACTATATTTATATTATTTATAAATCCTATAGCTACTATACCTAGAATAGCCTAGAGGTAAATATAAAGCTTTACTAAGTAAAGGAGAAAAAGGATTAAGAAAAGAGGTAATTCTTATAAGGTACTAGCCTTAATTATAAATAGTTTAGAAAGTCCTTTATTAAAGCTAAGCTAGCTTATTTTATTTATAAGGAAGCTTTATATTACTATTATTAGCTATTATAAGACTCCTATTATTATAAGTAAGTAAATTAGGTATAGGTAGCTAACCTTATTAAATACTAAGAATATATTTATTTACACTAGTAAGGTAATACTACCCCTTCCCTAGGCCTCTTTAATATACTTTATAAGGACTTTTATTATAGTTTTTATTAATTTATTTATCCTATTACTTATTTAATATTTAGGAGTAATTCTTTTACCTTAGTAAAGGCTGTAAGTTACTTTACTATTACTACTTCTATAATCTTTCTTACTATATTAAGTAATAAGATTAGCCTTTATATATTAGCTTTCCTTATTTCCTTAGTAGTCTTACTAGGTTTCCTAATTACTATTACTTTTATAGTTTAAAAGTAAGCTAGGAAGTAGCTTATTTCTAGGACTATATTTAGAAGCTAAGCTATAGTATTTTTAGCTAGGTTATTATAGGCTTTAATAAGGCTTACTAGGAGTTTATTATCTCCTAGTGCCTTCTAGCTAGCTATATTTACTAAGATATTAGTAATATTTTCTTATTTAAATTATTCTTTATTTAGTAATAGTATGTTTTCTAGCTTTAGGAATAAGAGATTAGGTATATATAAGAGGTTTACTATTAGTTTAGGGAAGAATCTTTATATAAGTATACTAGCCTTATTATTATATATAGTAGCTAGGTTAGGGTTATTTTTACTTCTCTTTAGCTTAGGGAGTCTAAGGAGCTCTAAGGGGCCTAGCTTTAAAGCTAGGCTTATCTCTTAAGCCTCTAGACTTCTTTATCTTTTTCCTATATATTAGCCTTTTATAAGGTATTCCTTTATATATTTCTTTTCTCTTTCCTAACTATATATTCTTAGTCCTTATTTACCTTAGTATAGGCTTGCTAGTTTATATTTATTCTCTAGTGTCTTTATTATCTCTTAGCTTATCTTGCTTTACTAACTAACTCTTTAGCTTTTCTTAATTACTATACCTCTAGGCCTTCTTTAGGATTACTTTATTTATAATCTATTTTAGGCTTATAATAAGCTAGGTTATATAGTTATTTATTCCCTCTTTATTATAAGGGTCTAGTGTGTTTTTAAGTTAGAGTATAACCTTAGCCTTTGCCTTTATATATAGCTAGTTAATAGCTTCTTATATATATCTAAGGACTTAAGGGGTAGCTTCCTATTATTTATTAAAGATACTAATTAGCTATAAAATATAGTTAGAACTAAGGAGGTCTTTAGCACTATTATAATAGACTCTAATATCTAGCGTAGCCTATACTAGGTTAATAGTGCTATCTCTATTATTTTTATATTATCTTATAGGTTTACCTTAGGGTATAATAAGTCTAAGCCTTTACTAGTTTATAAACTCTAGTAGTTTATTTACTTTATTAGTTTTCCTATTTAGTTTATCTTAGAGAGAGTGCTTTTAGTTAAAGTTACTAATAAAAACACTTTAGTTCTAAGGCTTTTCTATATTAATCTTGTAAATAAGTGTATTCTAGTTATTACTATATCCCTCTAAATAAAGGGAATATATATTAACTCCTTATAATTCTATAAGTAACTAATTAGGTTCTCCCTAGGCTAACTATAACTTTATTCTATGTTTCTTATTTATATATATTACATTATATCTATTATAGTATATAAGGTAAAACTAGGCAAGGCCTAGTACTAGGGCTATAGGTTTTTATATATTTCTATTCTTAAATTATAATTACGTCTATATTAGTCTAGTAATAAAGCGCTATATATACTAGTTTATTTTTCTTATTTATATTCTAGAAAAGGACTTATAATATTATTATATTAATTAGAGAGGTTATTAGTCTTTACTATCTTATACTAGTTTTAATTTAGCTTTAAGTTACTTTATATACTATCTAATACTTCCTAATCTTAGTTATTTAGTGCTTTACTTTATATTTATAAGTCTTTCTCTTTTCTTACTTACTATAATTATTAGCTTTAAGGCTATACTAGTTCTCTCCTAAGGCTAGGTTAAGCTTTTACTTAAGAAGTAAGTAATAAAGTAAGAGAGTTACTTAAAGTATTTTACTTTAGTAATATTTTACTTCTTTTTTAAAAGAAGGTAATCTCTTAACTAAGCTAAATATAGTCTAAAGTATAGGATATAGTTTTCTTTTACTTATTTATCTTTTATTAGGTAAGAGAATTTCTTATTCTTATAGTAGCTAGCTTTACACTAGCTATACTTTAGTATTACCTTATAAAACTTAGCTATATATTCTATCTAAAAGTAATTATAGTATTATTAAGGTTATAAGGTCTTATTATATAGTTTAGTTTAGAAAAGCTTTACTTTAAAAACTATTTTATCCTTATATATTTTATTAGTATCTTTAACTTTAGCTAGGCTTAGTATTAAAGTAGTTCTCTAGGTGCCCTTACCCTAGGGTTATCTTACTATTACCTTAACTATATTTACCTTATTAGCTTTTTTATTTTAGTTACTAGGTTCTTAATAAAGGTATATTTAGTTAGAAATCCCTTAATAATTATACTAAGTATATAGTAATAAAGGGTTATCTCTAGCCTAAATACCTTAGTAATTTATTTTTAGTTTTCTTTATATTAAATAATATTCCCTTTAAAGGTAATAATTATATTTTTACTAGGAGTCTTCTACTTACTATTACTATAGTCTAGCCTATAGCTTTATTTACTACTATTACTATATTTTCTATACTTTTAAACTAAAGTAATTTCTAAATAGTATTACTTTTAATAAGTATTTCTTATTTGTATTTACTAGGGATTTAAAGAGAGAGAGGTAAGGTATTTAATTATTTAAAAGCTAGGCTAGTAGTAATACTTACTTAGGTTAAAGTATTACTTTCTTTAGTTTCTTTTTTAATAGCTTTTTAATAGCTTATTTAAGAGCTTCTTTAGTAATATAAATATTACTATTATTATAATTTATTACCTTTACTTTAGCTTAGGTATAGTTTACTACTTATTTAGTAATAGCCTTAGTAATATACTATACCTAGTTAACTTTATTACTTAGGATAAGGCTTATAATTTTATTATAAAATTTTATATTATCTAGATATTTAAATTAGATATAGCTAGTTATTAGGTTATTCTTACTACTTTAAATATTAAACTATTTTATTCCTATATTTAAGTAGTAGTAGCTTTATACTAGCCCCCTTTCTCCTAAGTTAATTACTATTAGTATTATATTTACACTCTTACTACTAGCTTTATTATAATATAATATTATAGGGGGTAAATAAAGGTAAGGAATTCGAATATTAATGTAGTTTGTATTTTAGAGGCAATTCCGTACCTTTAGAGCAGTGCGGAAGTTTGTGCGAAGGTTTTTTAATATTAGGGATAGTAATAATAATAATGCTTTTATACTATAAATATAGCTGTAGTATTTAATATAATAAAATTCACAAAAATATCTTTATAAAAACCACCTAGGAAGCCCTCTAGATATACTAGATTAATATCTATTAAGGCCCTCTAGATTTAATTATTATAAATACTAGTATAAACTTCTATAGTAATAAATTTAGATAATTTATAGCTTTAATATTAATTTTAATTAAAAAGGTCCTTATTAAAGCACACTATAGTATTAGGAAAGTTAAAAGATATTATAGGCTGCTTTATAAGGATTATAATATTATTAGATATAAATACCTTATAACACCTAAACCTATTACTTTATAAATAGTAATAAAGGCCTTAAATAATACTATAAGCTTAAATAGCCTTATTCTAATAGTTCTTATCTTTAGTGCTTACTTATATATAATAAGCAAATCCTTACTATTACTAGATATTATATAGTATATAATTATAGTATTTAAGGCTACTAAAGAAATTAAGAGGCTTTATACTATTTAAAAGGTTAATAAAGCCCTTACTATATATAATAGCTTAAATATATTAAAGACCCTTAGCTTACTACTTAAATTAAAGGTCTAAGTCTAGTAAAAGGTAAGGAATAAAGAGGCTTATATAAGCTATTAGCTATAAATAAAGAAAGCTATATACTTAATCTTCTTAAGGGCTTAAAGACTTTTTAATTAACTTTTATTAAGCCTTATTATAATAATTTTAATAAGAAGCTATAGGTAAACTAATAGCTAATAAAGCCTAATAAAAAGGAAGAAAAGAAAAAGTAAGAGGCCTAAGGTAAGAACTTAGTATTAGTAATACCTCTAAAGTATAAGTAAAGG
This sequence comes from Epichloe typhina subsp. poae, assembly GCA_030389615.1. Taxonomy (NCBI): domain Eukaryota; kingdom Fungi; phylum Ascomycota; class Sordariomycetes; order Hypocreales; family Clavicipitaceae; genus Epichloe; species Epichloe typhina. The sequence continues at coordinate 2,653,146 of CP098313.1, forward strand.
AGACCTTAAAAGAACCCCTTAGTAATACCTTAAGAGACTAATATTTTCCTATTAATAAAGGAAGTTAGTAATCTTACCTTAGTAATTAAGCTATATAAGAAAGGGATTATTAAGACCCTAAAAGATTATTTAAGGAGTTAATAAAAGTAGAGATTAAAGCCTTAATTAAGTAAGGAGTATTTAAATTTATTATATTTAATAAGAAAAAATATAGTAAGCTTTAAATCTTTAAATCTTATATTATTAATAAAATTAAAAGTAAGATAATAAAACCTTATAAAAATTACACCTTATAATCTAAGGATATAAGAATAAAGGAAAATAAGCTATCCTTATATAAGCCTTAATAATTTAATAAGTAAGTTAATATCTTATTCTTATAATAGCCTTATTAGTAAGGTTAAGAAAATTCCTTATATAGCTATAGGATATCTATTAAGCATATATATAAGTAGGTATATTCCTAGAGCAGCTAATCCTAGTACGCTTACTAATTTAAATATAGCACCTTTACTTACCTAGAATAATTCTAAAGGTTATTAAGCCTTTCTATAGTATTATAGAAGCTAGAATATACTAGTAGGTTATATATTATAAGTATTATAAAAGAATCTCTAAATAGAAACCTTTATATATAATTTATACTTACTTATAACTATAAAGGAAAGCCTTAACTTTACTTATATTAGAATATAAACTAATAATACTATTAGCCTCTTAGATAAGAAGTTCTCTAAGAAGGAGAAGGCCTAGATAGTTACTACTAGCTTTAATATAAAGCTAAAGTAATTTCTAACTAAGAATAATCCCCTTATATTTAATAAAGGTATTATTACGCTAGAGAATAATACTATTAAGATATAGTAAAAGGGATAAAGTAATAAGCTAGATTTAGTTCCTATAACTAATTTAAAGCGTAAATATATTAAGTAAAGAGCATAAGGCGCTTATATTACCTTAATATATTAACTAGAAGCTTATTTTAATTTATTTATTATAGTATAATACTAAGAGCTAACCCTAGAGAATATAAAGACCCTTAACTATTACCTAAAGTAGTAAATAAACTACCTAGATAAAGGCCTAATATTTATCCTAATAGACTTTAAGAAAGTAAAGCTCTTTACCTTTATAAATAAATCCTTTGCTAATAATAAGGACTTATTCTTATAACTAGGATATATAATAATTCTAGCTAATAAAGACTACACTAATAGTAAATTTATAATTAAAGGTAATATTATATACTTTAGCTTAATAAAGAGTAAGAGAGTTATATAAAGTATACTTACCTTAGAGGTCTATAGTATAGTAGCTAGTGTTAATATAGCCTATGCACTAGTAATAACTTTAAACCTAGTTACTAACTAACTAAAGCTCCTAATAATCCTAATTATTATATATATAAACTTATACTCTTTATATAAATACCTTATTAAGCTTAGTATAATAAAGAAAAAGTGCCTAATAATTAATATTATAGCCCTTTAGTAATTATATAAACACTAAGAGCTTTATAAAATCTAATAGATTAATAAAGAAAATAACCTAGCTAATACCCTTATAAAGGTATTACCTAATAAGGCCCTTAAGAGCTTTATCTTAACTAACTAAATAACTATCTAAATAAAGGGATAGGTTACTTACGTGTAAAATACATATAGTAAGAGAGATAATTCTCTAGGAAGGTAATTATACTTACGCTAGCTATTAGGCCTCTCCTAGTAAATTATAAAGATTAATAGTAGTATATAGGAGAAGGAAGATATTATTTATATACTATAGTGTAGATAATAGTATTATTTTAAGGAAGGAAGGGATTTAGAAAAGACTTACTTATTCTTATATAGGCTTATAAGTTAAGTAAAACTATTTTTTTCTTTTATTAACTATAATATGCCCTAATAGGCTATAAAGTTCCTTTCTTATTTTCCCTATTAATTAAGCTATTAATCTATTATTTCTTTTTATTTTTATAATTAATATTATACGTTAATAATTATATTAAAAGAGAGAGATTTTAGTATTAAAACAAAGGTAATATTAATTACGTATTATAGCTATAATTACCTAGCAAAAGCTTAAGCTACGCGTAAGCCTTATATATAATTTATAATCCTACCTCCTTATTAGCTAGGAATTATAGGGCTATAAACGCATAACCTCTTTTACCTTTAGTATTATAGCTTTTAGCTTCGGACTTCTCTTTTAGATATAATGCAGCCTAGAATAGATAATTAATAATAATACTATTCTTCGGGCTCATGACCTTATTATATTGAATTCAATACCCTGTGATACTAACAAATAAGGATACTATAATTAAATTACTTTAACAATCTACTATATTTAAGATATATATACTACCTAACTATTATATAATACATTGTAATGTATTGTAATGTATTGTATTGTAATGTATTGTATTGTAATGTATTGTATTATAATGTATTGTATTGTAATGTAATGTATTGATTTTTAATTTTTTGGGGTCATTGACTGTGGCCAATGCATCTAATTATGTAATGTATTATATTGTATTTTTATGTAATAAAATTAATAGTAAATTATAGAAAAAGATATTAACATAAGAAAACCTTTAATATATAAAAAAAATTATTTTATAAACTAGATTAAGAATTACTTTATTAAGATATATAATATCCATAATAAGCTTACTTTTCTAAATAAGCTAAAACTTTATATATTTTTAAAAGAATTACGAAATTATATTTAAAAATAAAGATACTATAATTAGATTACCTAAAAATCTACTATATTTAAGATATTTATACTACCTAACTATTATATAATATATTATATTGTATTGTATTGCATTGTATTGTATTGTATTGAATTGTATTGTATTGTATTGTATTTTTATATAATAAAAGAAATAGTAAACCCTAGAAAAAAGATATTAGGATATAAAGACCTTTAATATATAGAAAAAAGTATTCTATAAACTAGATTAAGAAATACTTTATTAAGATATATAATATCTTTAATAAGCTTACTTTTCTAAATAAGCTAAAATTTTATAGATTTTTAAATAAATTACTAAATTATATATAAGAATAAGGATACTATAATTAGATTACTTAAAAATCTACTATATAATAAATTTATATAATACCCTACTTTTATTTTTCCCTAATAATACATTGTATTGTATGTATTGTATTGTATTGTGTTGTATTTTTAATATAATACAACACATAATATAATACATAGGGCAAAACAATACAATACAATACATCGAAGGGCCAAAAAATATAATACATGTCACGACTGTGGTTAGGGAGATGTAAACGGAGTAAAGGCTAAGGTTCTTAGTTATAGCTAGAGAGCTACTACTTAGGGGTAAGTGCATAAAGGTCTTAAACTCTAACCTCCTATATACCTTATAGGTAATCCTTATCTAAATACCTTACTATATATATATAACTATTTAGTAGCTACTTAGTTATTTATATAACCTAAGGCTTATCTAAGGGTTTTATTATATAATTATCTTATTTATAGCTCCTAACCTTTATACTCCTAATATACTACCCTCTTAATATATAATTATCCTTAATTAAAGAAAGGAGCTACTTAGGTAATATAATTATACTATATATAACTTATAGTAGTGTTTAATATTACCTATAGTTTTACTAAAGTATAGGTATTATATTTACTTTAAGTAAGGAAATAAAAGTTATAAGGTCTTAGGTATTCTCTCCCTTACCTTTCTAACTTCTAAATAGCTATATACTTACTACTTTATTACTCCTAATATATATACCTTTATTTAATAAGGTATTAGCGCTAAGTATATAAACTACTTATATTAGTTTTTATTATTAGGTTAAATAGGCTAGGTGCTATATACTATTTAAAATAAATAAGCTCTTTATCTAATAATAGGGATATTATATTAATCTTACTGTAAGTTTATAGCTAGCATATATATTTACTAGTAGTAGCTATAACTATAAATATTATAATTCCTAGATTAGCTACCTATAGCATATAAATTACTTAGGGGTCTAGGGCTAATATAAAAGAGGCTTGCTTTCCCCTACTTTTATATATTCCCTTCTTTTATATCCTTCTTTAATATTATAAGTTACCCTTACCTATAAGTTAGTAGCTTTATAGCTTTTATTATAGTAGTTACTAATATCCTATAGCTTTACTTTATTACCTATATCTATCCTTATCTAAAATATCTATATTTTCTTAAACACTAAAATATTAGTTACTTACCTTCTTTATATAAGTTTCCTATAGTATATTATTACTAACTTGCTAATAGTTAGCTATATTTATATTATAAAACACTCCTCCCTAGTAAATTCTTTAGTAATTAAGATACTTTCTTAAATATTCCCTATTAAGTTACCTAAAAAAACTACCTTAAAGATATTAATATAAGTTTAATATCTCTAATCCCTAGTATTTGCCTTACTAACTTATAGCTAGTAGTGCTAGTAATATAAAAATTCTATGTATATGCTATGTATAGTAGGTTATAATATAAGTAATTATACCTAAAGATAGTAATAGTATAGAACCGTAATATCTTATTAAAGGCAAATCCATTCTAATTTAATATACTAACTCTATAAGTATAACTCTATTACTATTTTGCTATATATCTTTGCTAACTTACGTAAATAATTTAATAAAGTATATGTATTATATGTAAAATAATAAAGACTACTCTAGGGTATATCCTCCCTTCCTTTTGCTATATATATATATACTAATACACTACTAGTCTATTATATGTTTTATAAAATTATATAACATACTCTTTAAGCATATTAATGCTTATAGTAATCCTAATAAAAACCTATACTTCCTTAATAATATATATATACACCTATTCTTATAACTTTAGTTACTACTAACCTACTACTAGCGCCTAATATATGCTAAGCGTAAACTTTATAATGCTCTCTTATTTACTAAGAATATAAATAAGCGTAGCTAGGCTAGATAAGCTAGGCTAATAGCAGAGGTTATATAAGAGGCTAATAGTAATAAATAAGTTACTATAGCCTTACTAAATAATACTATTAATCTAGAAGTTTAGATTAATATCTCTAATAGCTTATATTTTATTATATAAAACCTTTTATTTATATATTTTCTAATGTTCTTACCCTTAGCTTTGCTAACTTACTAGTAGCTTACTATATATTTTATTATAAGTTATTTATAAAAAAGCTAGAGTATTATCTCTTTTTTTTACTTTCTTTATTATTATAGCTTTTATTATCATTATTTAATATAAATATTTTATAACTTTAGTCTTTTTATTTTAACCTTATAAGTAACTCTAAGATATTAAGAACTTCTAGCTAACTATATACTTTTTTAAGTATTATTTAGGCTATTAAGGAAAATTACTATTTTTAAATATATAAGGATTTAGTTAGGTAATTTAGCTTTTACTTTAGTCTAAAGTCTTAAGAAAAATTAGAAAAACTAATTATTCTTTTACCTTAAATTTAGTAGTATTTTAATAGCTTTTAAATACCTTATATTTCTATTTATTACTTTAAAGTTTAACTAGAATTTAAATTTATCTTAGGAGTAAGCTAAGTAATTAAGTAACTTATTTACTATTATATAATATATTTATTATTACTTTATATTATTAGCTAGGTAATTACTAGTATATATTACCTTAGTTTTATTATTATAAAAGGTTCTTAGATTTAACTAGAATAATATATTTAAATTTACTAAGTATACCTATAAATTCTTATAAGTATTACTTTTATATATAAGTACTTTATAATATATCTTTATAAAGCTTTATTGATTTTGAATTTTTTTAGGGTTATTAGCTATGGCTAATGCATCTAATTTTAAGGAACAAAAAATTACTAGTAATACCTAGCTAGTATAATAATAAATAACTAAATTTTATAATTACTATAGTGTTAAGTAAAATATAAATAAAGGAATAAGCTTTAAGCTATAAATTTAGGGGCTAAAGGTTAATATAAAGTTTATAATAAACTTTATAGCTATAATTATATAAGATATAGTTATAATTCACGTCTATAGTTAAACTTATATTTATTTAAGTTTTACTTATAGTATAAATTAATATAATTTCCCCTTCCTTTATAACTATGTTTATTCTATCTCTCTATATCTCTTCTATCTTATAACTTATCCTTTAAAGCTATAAGGCAAACTTAAACCCTAAAAAAACCATAACTTATCCTTAATTACAGCTAATCTAATTTAAAACTAATAGACTGTTACGACTGTGGTTAGGGAGATATAAACGAAGTAAAGGCTAAGGTTCTTAGTTATAGCTAGAGAGCTACTACTTAGAGGTAAGTATATAAAGGTCTTAAACTCTAACCTCTTATATACCTTATAGGTAGTCCTTATCTAAATACCTTACTATATATATAACTATCTAGCAGTTACTTAGTTATTTATATAACCTAAGGCTTATCTAAGGGTTTTATTATATAATTATCCTATCTATAGCTCCCTAATCTTTATACTCCTAATATACTACCCCTAATATATAATTATTTTTAATTAAAAAGAAGCTACTTAAGTAATATAAGTATACTATATATAACTTATAGTAGTATTTAATATTACCTATAGTTTTAATAAAGTATAAGTATTATATTTACTTTAAATAAGGAAATAAAAGTTATAAGGTTTTAGTATTCTCTCCTTACCCTTTTAACTTCTAAATAACTATATACTTACTACTTTATTACTTCTAATATATATATCTTTATTTAATAAGGTATTAGCGCTAAGTATATAAACTACTTATATTAGTTTTTATAATTAGGTTAAATAAAGCTAGGTACTATATGCTATTTAAAATAAATAAGCTTTTTATCTTATATTAAGGATATTATATTAATTTTACTATAAGTTTATAGCTAGTATATATATTTAGTAGTAGTAGCTATAACTATAAATATTATAATTTATAAATTAGTTACTTATAGTTTATAAATTACTTAGGGGTCTAGGGCTAATATAAAAGAGGCTTACTTTTCCTTGCTTTTATATATTCCTTTCCTTTATATTCTCCTTTAATATTATAAGTTACCCTTACCTATAAGTTAGTAGCTTTATAGCTTTTATTATAGTAGTTACTAATATTCTATAGCTTTACTTTATTATCTATATTTATCCTTATTTAAAATATTTATATTTTCTTAAATACTAAAATATTAGTTACTTACTTTCTTTATATAAGTTTCTTATAGTATATTATTACTAACTTACTAATAGTTAGCTATATTTATATTATAAAACACTCCTCCCTTACTAAATCATTTAGTAGTTAAAATACCTTCTTAAATATCCCTTACTAAGTTACCTAAGAAATAAATTACCTTAAAGATAGTAATATAAGTTTAATATCTCTAATTCCTAGTATTTATCTTACTAACTTATAGCTAGTAGTGCTAGTAATATAAAAATTCTATATATATACTATATATAGTAAGTTATAATATAAGTAATTATACCTAAAGATAGTAATAGTATAAAACTATAATATTTTATTAAAGGTAAATCTATCCTGATCTAATATACTAACTTTATAAGTATACCTTTACTACTATTTGACTATATATTTTTACTAACTTAAGTAAATAATTTAATAAAATATATATATTATACATAAAATAATAAAGACTACTCTAGGGTATATTCTCCTTTCTTTTACTATATATATATATACTAATACACTACTAGTATATTATATATTTTATAAAATTATATAATATACTCTTTAAGTATATTAATACTTATAGTAATTCTAATAAGAATTTATACTTCCTTAATAATATATATATATACTTATTCTTATAACTTTAGTTACTACTAATATACTACTAGTGCCTAATATATACTAAGTATAAACTTTATAATAATCTTTTATTTACTAAGAATATAAATAAGTATAGCTAGGCTAGATAAGCTAGGCTAATAGTAAAGGTTATATAAGAGGCTAATAGAAATAAATAAGTTTCTATAGCCTTACTAAATAATACTATTAATCTAGACTTCTAGATTAATATCTCTAATAGCTTATATTTTATTATATAAAACCTTTTATCTATATATTTTCTAATATTCTTACCCTTAGCTTTACTAACTTACTAGTAGCTTACTATATATATACTTATACTTCTTACTTATATTAGGCTATTAAACCTTTTAAGTAAGCTTTATACTTATATTTATAAGGAGAGGGATTTCTTTAATAATAAAGCTAAATCCTTTACCCTAGGCCTTAGTGCTACCCTAGCACCTAGGAATATAAATAAAAATACTAAGGGCTTAGGGCCTAATATAGTAATAGATTAATTAGTATAAAGTAGCTATAAGGTAAATTATCTAAGAAATTATCTTTTTTTTTTTTATATTACTATTACTATCTAATCTTTTATAAATATACCTTTATATTTATAAACTAGTTACTTAGTTACTACTTATAATTATTAATAATATTTATTATAATAAAGTCTTTTTCTTTACTTATAAATTCTCTAAAGTATTATAGCCCTTTTATTTAACTAGGTATTTCTAATATCTCTTATTATAGTAGTATAAAATAATTCTCTTAACCTTAAACTCTTACTTATTATTTATAATATTATCTTATAGTAAGGATATATTTTTACACTAGTTAAGTCCCTTATAAATAGTTTAAGGTTAGTAATATTAAAGATATTATATAGTTATATTCTAGGTAGTAGCTTTAATTAATATACTAATCTATAGGTTTTAATTACCTTTTTAATTTTATAAGGGCCTAAGTACTTTATACTTAGCTTCCTACTAGGTTACTATAGGTTAATATTCTTTATAAATAGTAAAATATAGTTACTTACTTTAAACTTTATTAAAGTTTACTTCTTATTATAATATTTTATATACTAGGTTTATAAGTTACTTAGAAGCTACTTAATTACTATATATTTATCTCTTAGTGTAATAGCCTAAGTCTTTACTTAGTTATTTACTACTAGGATATTTATAATTACTTACTATAGCCCTTTAGGGTTATAGCCTTATAGCGCCTTAGCTAGGGTAAAGCTATAAGTTAAGTAAATGCTTATATTATATATAAACTATACTATTAATAAGTTATTAGCCTAATTAGTTTAATTAAAGCAAGTAAAAGCTCTTAAATAATGTTTTAAAACTTAGTTTAGATATTTTATTTACTTATTTATTTATAAGTAAAATACAGTGCTTAGTTACTACGTAGTTATAATAAGGTAGTAAAAGGTTATTTAAAATCCGCTAGTAAAGGTTAAACTATAGTCTATTATAATACCTTCTAGAGCACTATAACCCCTAAAAATATATTCTAAGAATATTATAGCTAACCTATTACTAGTTAGGCATATTAAAATAGGAATATAAATACTATACTTTATAAAGTAGTTTATAATAACTAAGATTATATTATAAGTCTAATTTATATCTTTTATAAGTAGTAGCCTTATAATAAAATTTATTAATAATTCTTAAAAAGGCTAATTAAGCACTAGTAGCGCTACTAGCTTACTATAAGGTTTATAGTGCCTTAGCTTTAAAGTTTAATAGCTTATATAAGTTTATATATATAACTTAGTGTCTTTCTTTATTAATAGCTAGTAATACTAGTTTATAATTTAATAAAGGGTTTTACTAACTCCCTAGTAGCTTACTACTAGGTTATTATAAGTAAGTAGTAAAATCTCCTTTCTTATACTATTTAGAATAAAAACTCTATTCTTAAATATTAATAGCTTAGAGGGCCTAATAAACTATATTTATAATACTTTTAGGTTACTACTCTTAAGTAGCTTCCTATAACCTATAGTAAAGTTATTACCTTACTATACTTAAAATAATATAACTTAAATTAGAGTCTTTAATTCTATATATATAGAATAAGTATTATATATAAACTTAGAAAAGGTTTACTAGACTACCTATATTCTTACTATAATATTACTATAAGTAGCTAGCTTATAGTATACTTTTAGACTTATAAATAAATTATAGCTAAGTAGTGTTTTAAGGGGGCGCTTATACTACTTACTAACTACTAACCTAGCTAGACTCCTAACCTATAGGCTTACTAGACTTATAGAAATATTAATAAATATAAATAAGGTATAACCTTACTACTTATAATTAATAAACCTAGTTAGTATACTACTTATAGGCTTTATAAGACTATTAGGTTCCTTAATAATATAATTAAGTTATATTTTCTTAAAACCCTAGAGGCTAGTATAGCCCTTATAGTGTTCTTATAATAAACTATTAGCTATACTAAGTAATATAATCTTAGGACTTATAACTATACTATTACTTATATAGTATCCTTATTACTTAGTATTTATAAACTTAAATAAGAAATTAGGTAGCTATAAGAATATAGCCTTTACCTTATGCTTTTTACTAATATAATTTGCTTTTCTTAATAGGGTATTAGTAGGATTTAACTTACTTATATAATATTTAATCCTAAAATTAAATAAATAAAGCTTATCTAATACTATTACTTACTTACTAGTTAGCTTTAGCTTTATAGCTAAGTACTTATAATTTAAATAGTCTATAATAACTATAATTTAATAAGTTAAATATATAAGGTAGTGTCTCTAGGCTTAAAACGCCTCTTAAATTACTAATAACTTAGTATCTAGGGTTAAGTAGTAAAGTTTAATATTAGTTAACTTCCTTAAAAAATACACTACTAGGTACTAGCTACCTAGCACTAATATTATAAGTATAGCTTTAATTATATAACTAAATATATTTATCTTTACTCTTAGTAAATAAAGTAAGTTAAAATATACTAAGATTAGTACCTCCTAAAACTTCTTTTAGAGTTCTCTAAATACTATAAGTTTACTAGGCTTTAGCTTAAACTTTACTAGCTAAATACCTTTTAGATAGTTTATTAGTAAAACTATTACCTTACTATATTATTTTATAAAGTATTAGTAAAACCCTATAAACCTAAGGAATAATTAAATATTAAACATACTATAAGGTATTAGCTAGGTTATAATAGCTTTAACTTATAATAGTTTTATCTTAATGCCCTTTTTAAATATAATAAAACCTAGGAATTTTGCTTATATAATAGAAAATTAGTACTTTTTAAGGTTAACATAAAGGTCTATATCCTAAAGTCACTCTAGCACCCTTTAATATACTTTATATATCTTATAGGGTTACTACTATATATTAGAATATTATTAAGGTAAATAATATAGAATTTATTTATAAGCCCCTTAAGGGTATTATTAATATATTCCTAAAAAGTAGCTAGCGTATTTACTAACCTAAATAGTATTATAAGATATTTAAAGTGCCTATAGTAGTAATAAAATACTATCTTTTACTTATTACCCTTATAAATATATAGCTAGTAGTATACCTTTTAAAGATTTAGTAATATAAAAACCTTTACACTTACTAAATAATTAAGGATTTTAGAGATTAATAGTAAAGGGGCCTTATTTTTAATAGTAATCCTATTAAGGCCCTTATAATCTATATAAAGCCTTAATTTCCCTAATTTTTTTAGAATAAATAAAATTAGGGCTCTAGCTAGGCTTATTAATGTTTTAATTTACCCTTTCTTCTATATACTTACTAGGTACTCCTCAAGTACCTCTAGCTCTTTTACTAGGTTATATATAAGTCCCTAGGGTAGTTATTTCCTTTTTCTAATTTAATTCTATAAGTGTAGCTACCTAATTCTAGGAGCTTACTAGCTAAATCTTTTAAAAATATATTTATAAACTTTATAAACTTTTTTAGGATTTACTATTAAGGTATATTACTATCTATTTCTTATATAAATACTACTAACTCTTTATAATATATTACCTAGAGTACTATTATACTTCTTAGCTTTTTCTCTTTAAGGAATAGGTATATTTTACTATTATTACTATAGCTATGCTATAAGCTAGGTTATTACTTACTATATTATTTATTAGTAAATCTTTATTAGTATTCCCTTTCTTTACCTTAGGCTTAATTACTTTAATCTTTAGTAATACTAGTACTAGCATAATAGAAGACTATTTTACTACCTTATATAGCTATTACTTACCTATAGTAAGTATAATATAGTCCTTAGTTATTAGAAATCTTTAAAAACCTTACTTTTAGTTTATTACTATAGGTTTATACTTTAGGGTCTAGTTTATTCCTAGGAGTATTCCCTTCCTTATATTAGTAATATAGTAGCTAATTTAGTAAACCTTTATATAGCCTATACTATCTTTTACCTTAACTAGTTTATATAAGATTCCCTAGTATAAGATCTTATTCTTACTTATACTTTTTAGTGTTATTTTTGCTTTCTTTATATTCTTTTAATTTTATTTTAATAATAATTTAGGGTGGATTATTAAATACTCTATGCTTATATTAAATAGCGCTAGCACTACTAACTAGTGGTTATCTTACTATAGGGATACCTATATTTTTATTCTCTTATTTATAGGTTTTTATAATAAGACTATTATCCTAGGCTTAAGCTAAGTAAATTAGAATCTTATTTAAGTCTAAGGTTTTATTACTACTATTCTTATACTTCTTAGTAGTATACTTACTACTCTTATAAATTAAGTAATTTACTACTTTATATTTATTTATATTATATTTAAGGCTACTATATTTATAGTATTTAAATAGTTTTTAATTTATATTTAGTTACTATAATCCTTACTATAAGTTATTTATAGAAAAGCTAAAGTATTATCTTTTATTACTTTTACTCTCTTTATTATAGTTTCTATTATAATTATTTAATATAAATATAGTTATAACTTTAGCCTTTTTACCTTAGCCTTATAAGTAGCTTTAAGATATTAGGAACTTTTAGCTAACTATATACTTCCTTATAGTATTATTTAAGCTATTTAGAAAAATTACTATTCTTAAGTATATAAGGATTTAGTTAAGTAATTTAGCTTTTACTTTTATTTAAAGTCTTAGAAAAGATTAAAAAGACTAATTACTTTTTTACCTTAGATTTAGTAGTATCCTAGTAGCTTTTAAGTACCTTATATTTTTATTTATTACTTTAGTGTTTAGCTAGAATATAAATTTATCCTAGGTATAAGCTAAGTAGTTAACTAACTTATTTACTATTATATAATATATTTATTATTACTTTATATTATTAGCTAGGTAGCTACTAGTATATATTACCTTAGTTTTATTATCCTAAAAGGTTTTTAGGTCTAACTAGAATAATATATTTAAATTTACTAAGTATACTTATAGATTCTTATAGGTATTACCTTTATATATAGGTATCTTATACTATATCTTAATAAAGCTTTATAGGTATATATTTACTATAAACTTAGTATTAGGTAAGAAATCTAGGAATAAGGGATTTATTAGTGTACTTATCTAAGAGGTAATTATAGGTTCTTTACTTAATTTAGCTAATTATAGATTTGCTTTTATTTCCTTAAGCTATACTTCTATATTTAAAATCTCTTTCCTTATATAAGTATTTTATAGCTAAGCTTATATAACCTTATATTACCTTTATAGCTTACCTAGATTATTAATATTCCTAGATTTAGTATTACTATATTAATTAGGTAGTGTTTACTATGCCTTATTATATTCTATAGTTAAAGTATTTAGGTTACTACCTAGGTACTATAGGTTTAGGGCTTCTTTACTAGGTAATATAAGTATGTTTTAAGTAAATATCCTATAATTCCTTTGTATTTAAATCTAGCTAATAGTTTGTTTTCCCTAAAGGGTTTAAGAGTTTAACTTATTATAACTATAGTTAAGGAGATATAAATAAAGTAAAGGCTAAGGTTCTTAGTTATAGCTAGAGAGCTACTACTTAGGGGTAAGTATATAAAGGTCTTAAACTCTAATCTCTTACATATATTATAAGTAGTCCTTATCTAAATACCTTACTATATACATATAACTATCTAGCAGCTACTTAGTTATTTGCATAACCTAAGGCTTATCCGAGGGTTTTGTTATGTGATTGTCCTATCCATAGCTCCCTAACCTCCGTGCTCCTAACAATACAATACAATACAACAATGCTCTAGGGGTAAGTACATAAAGGCCTTAAACTTTAACCTTCTATATACCTTAAAGGTAATTCTTATCTAAATACCTTACTATATATATATAGCTATCTAGTAACTACTTAGTTATTTACATAACCTAAGGCTTATCTAAGGGTTTTATTATATAATTACTCTATCCCTAGCTCCTTAGCCTCTATACTCCTAATATACTACCCCTAATATATAATTATCCTTAATTAAAAAGAAGATACTTAGCTAATATAAGTATACTATATATAAATTATAATAGTAATTAATATTATTAGTAGTTATAGCTATATATAAGTATTATATTTACTTAGGGTAAGAGATAAATATTATTAAGTTATAAGTAATCTTTACCTTACCTTCTAATTCTAAATAGCTATATAGTTATTACTTTAGTACTATAATATATATGCCTTTATATAATAGGATATTAATACTAAGTAAGTAAATTACTTATATTAAATTTTATAATTAGTTTAAATAAATAGTATACTATATGCTATTTAAAATAAATAAGTTCTTATCTAATATTAGGGATATTATATTAATCTTACTATAGGTTTATAGCTAGTGTGTGTATTTACTAGTAGTAGCTATAACTATAAATATCATAATTCCCTAATTAGCTATATATAGTATATAAATTACTTAGGAGTCTAAGGCTAATATAAAAGAGGCTTACTTTTCCTTACTTCTATATATTCCTTTCCTTTATATTCTCCCTTAATATTATAAGTTACCCTTACCTATAAGCTAGTAGCTTTATTACTTTCATTATAGTAATTACTAATATTGTTAGTTACACTAAGGTGCCTGCGCAGGTAATAGGATAATTCCTTAATATTAAAGTTAAGGATAGATAGCTAGCTAGGAAAGAGGGAGAAGAGAGGGAAGGTCTAGATGCTAGGAAAGTAAGTGAAACCTATAAGTAAGGCGGAAAAGGGGGTAGCAAATTGCTGCAGCTAATAATATTATATATATCACGCTAGACCTATAATTAGTCTAGTCTTTAGCTATAATTAATCTAATAAAGATCTAAAGGATTTAACACTAGTAGTCTTTGTTTTTATCTATAGCTAAAGAAGCCTAAAAACGTAATAAAAATTAAATTAAAGGAAAGTATACCTAAGTAAATCCCTTAATAGGAATCTACTACTCTAATTAGTTATTATAGTATTAGTTAATTAAATTAATCTATTAGTCCTTATTTAGGCTCCTGTCTTATCCCTTAATATTATAAGTCTCTTTACCTAGCCCTTTATATAAATTATTAATTCATTTAAATTAATTAGAGAGAAAAGAGATAAATTTAGCAATACCTTTATTATTATATCCGCTAGATTATTATTTCTATTAATTTACCTTACCTTATAGATCTTATGCCTTTTATATAATTAATAAAGGGCTATAATATTAATTATTAACCTTTTCTCCTTTATAGTTCCTAGCTTTATAAGGTATTTATATAATAAAAAGGAGTTAGTATAAAGGATTATAGGAATTCAAGGTATCTTTAACTAGTCTATAATCTAGTATAAGGTTATAGAAATCGCGTAGGTAATATTTACGCCTTAAACTATGCTATATAATTTAGAGGTAAGTATACTATATATAACTTGCTTACTCTTTATTAAGCTATACATAATAATATTACCTTTTATAATAAAGGTATTATTATCTTATATTATCTTATTACTAATTATAATAATATATCTAATCTATAAGCTTAAATCCTTATTATTAGCAAGTAATCTATTTATAAATATAAAGAGCTTTGCTTCCTTAAGGTTTAAAGGAATATATTATAGTCCTTACTACTAATTCTTAATTTACTATTTAAGGCGTTTATTAAGGTATGTAATATTATTAGTAAAGGGATCTTAGTATTAAGCTATAATTAATAAATTATAGGAAGCTTCTAGTTAGTATATAGTTATAATATAGCTTCCTTAGGCTTATTATTTTACATAATCTTACTTTACTATTAGGGATTAGGATTAACTTTTTAATCTTCTAACTTTAGCTCTTTTAGGTTAAAATTAATAAGTTATTAGCGTTTTAGGTTAAAATATAGCTATTAAAAATAAGGGGATTCCTAGTAGTTAATTATTACTTCTTTTTAGTAGTAAACTTAGCTTTCTAAAGCTCTTTTTTTCTTTTAAAAGAAGTTATTATTACTTAGGCTTAATATATTATTAGTTTACATTCTAATAATACTAAAGAGGTTCTTATTATTTAAAGCTATAATTAATAAGTAAGGATTATAAGTTAAGGTTATTATATTAAGGTTATCCCTATAGTAATAAAAGTACGTTACTTACTAGTAAGCTCTAGCCTTTGTAATCCTGTAAAGAGGTTTAATTAATTTAATTATAGTCCCTTCTAAAAAGAGGTATGTAATTTGCTTTAGTAATCTTATAATAATTAGCCTTATTAGCATTATATGTAATTAAGTATAGGCTTGTGTAATATCACGAATCCAAAGGTAAATGCCTTTTCTTCTTAATAATAAGGCAATAGCTATAATAAGTTATTAGCTTACTTATTATATTATTAGCAATTATATTAAGATAAATTCCTTCCCTTATTATTATAGCCTTGCATAATAAGGCAAGATTTCTTGTATAGTAAGGCTATTCCCTTGCCTTTAATCTCTCTAACTATATAAGAATTAAAGATTCTATAACTATTATGCTTTACTAGGTTATATTTAATAAATTTAAAGATATTATAAGCTTATAAGGTATTAATCTTAGCTTAATTAAACTACTTAAAGGGTTTTCCTAAGGTTATAATCTTCCTTTCTTAGTAAAGTTAAAGAGTAAGGTTTTAATTAGCCTCTTCTTTTACTATAAGAAATACTATATTTAGTATCCCTCTAGCTATAGCTTCTTAAATAAAGGCCTTCTCTTAATCTTGATTAATAAGTATATAGAGTTTAACTAGGCTAATATTCTTTCTAGAATTATAAGTTTTACCTTTTCTTACTTTTATTCCTTTAAGGCTTCTTACTTTTATTTCTTTAAGGCTAGGTAATAAGTCTTTAACTTACTAGCTTCCCCTTAGGGTTACCTAGGTATTATAAGCCTTTTCTATAAGCTTATCTATGCTTATAAATTAAACTATAAAGGCTTTTCTTAGCCTTTCTTACTTTCTCTTTAGTAATACCTATAGCTTTTTTTCCTTTTTTATTACTAATTCTTTTTTTAATACTAATTGTGATAGCCTAGGCTTTGCCTAGGCCTAGCAATATAGGTGTCAATTGCACAAGTCAGAGGGACTTATATAATATGTATTCTTTTGTTATTACTTATGGCGCAACGGGGGATTAGGCACATCACCCACATGGTGGCGCAGGCACCCGCGATTAGCCCTTAGGGCTAGACCATGACACTAATTCTTTTTTAGTAGTAGTAGTTAGTAGTACTATTATAGCCTTCTTTATATTATAAGGCTTTATCTCCTATTACTCTAGCCTCTTTATAATATATAAGTCTTTATAGTAAGGCTTTACTACTATAAAGCAGAATTTTACTAGGCTATAAGGTATATTAACTATATAAGTCTCCCTATTAGTAATAATTAGCTTATAAGGGCTATACTAGCTATCCCTCTCTCTTTATATATATATATTAGCCTATAAAGGTAGCTAATATATAAGCGCTATATTAGGGCTATTCTAGGCTTTAAGGGTATTATAGACTTACTATAAAGCTATATAATAGTAAACCTTATTAGTAACCTTTTAAATTACTTTAGTATATTAAATAATAAAGATACTTAGTAGTAACTTATTTATTATCTATAGGTAAGCTTTAAAGACTAGTAAGGTTAGGATAATACTATTAAGGCTTATAAAGTTATTAATAACTTTAATAGCTATCTAGAGATATTATTCTAGCGTAAGTTCTATTCTAATTAAGTTAATAATAATATTATAGGCCTAGCATAAGGGTCTGTAATATCTTTTAACCTTTCTAATGCTATTATAAGCTTTAATTAGTATCTTATTAGTCTTAATTAATATTAATTAAGCGTAAAACTTAAATTTAGTAAAAGCAAAGTTATTACTAGTATTATAAATAATCTATTCTAGAGGTCTAAGATAGGTATTAATCTAGTACTCTTAGATAGTATTCTAGATATCTTAAACCTTTTACTTCCTTAAATTAAGGAATTAGGCTACTTAGAATAAAGTTACTAAATTAATAATATAAAGCACTAGTTAACTATTAATTTATATAATATTAATAATAATCTTATAGTTAAATTTATAGTTATCTTTAATTATAAATTTAAATTAACTAGGGGCCTTACTATATATCTAGTAATAGTAATAGACTTTAGTTAATTTCTTAATTACCTAGTATTTAACTTTATAACTAGCTTATTAAAGAATCTTTATAAGTTATTAAATAGAAAAGTAACTAAGCTAATAATATAATTAATAAATATTTCCTTCTAAGAGGTAAAATATAACTATTTCTTTTACCTCTAGTAACTACTAAGAATAACCTTATTATTATGCTATAGGCATAGTCTTATTACCTTAAATAAGTATATTTATAAGGTTATTAATCTTAACTTATATCTTATTTATATTAGTAATTAAAAATAAGAAAGGAGTAGCTATATTAAGGACATAGAATTTAAGCTCTCTAAGTTCTATAAGTATATAAAGGATACCTTTTATAACTACTAATCTAGCACTAAATATAATAATCTAAGGTTTATAAGTAATTACCTTTAATAATAGTATTAATCTTAATAAAGCTTTTACTAATACCTTTCTTATACTTAATTTTCCTATAGTGCTAGTATTAGGTATAATACCTCTAAAGACTTCTTTAAAATAGTGTTCTTTAAAGATATAGTAAATTAAGCCTTTATTATACTCTTATAGCTTATAAAGCTCTTACTTAAGGAATATATATTAAAAAGCTTAATTATTCAAGGTTATAAGAATATTAATATTAGTAGTATTATAGTTAGTCTATAGTCTAGAGTAAAAGAATTATGTAATACTTAGATATACTATTAATAGTAGCTTCTTTACCTTATTATTATTATTATCCTAGGCCCTTATATAAGCTATAAGATATAGTTCCTAATTTTAACTAAAGTTATTATTAGGTTTATTATTATCTTACCCTTTATAGGAGGTAAGAAATACCTAAAATCTCTTCTTTATAAGGGCTATATAATATATTTTACTAGCTTACTAGTAGTCCTTCTCTTTGTAATATTCTTTAGTAAAGTAATTAGAGAACTAGTAGCTACTCTTATTATATATAAAGTAATACTTAAGGCTAGGCCTAGGGCTTTTTCTATAATAGCTTCCTTTATTATAGGATTATTATTTATACTAATAATTAGTAAATATAGCCTCTAGAAAGTCTTCTTCTTAGTACTAAAGATATTAAGAGGTTTTCTTATTTAATTTTATAATAATAATTACCTTATAAAGGTTATTAGTAAGACTTTTAAAGCCTAGGAGTATATATATTTTACTATTTAATATTTAAGTACACTAGCTATAGTATTTAATACTTACTTATAAAGCTTAGTATTTACTATATTAAAAAGGTATAGCTCTTTATAGATTTTCTTAAGGGTTAATAATATAATCTTAAAGCACTTAAGCTTACTTTTATTAGGGTTTTTATTAATTATGCTTTTTAGTATTATATTACTTTACTTATAGTAATAGAATTATTAGTTACTTTTTATCTTAAAGTATTAATAAATATAAGTAATTATCTCTTTATAAAAATAGTTATTTTTAAAGAGATAATTAAGGTAATACTATTTAGTATTACTTATTAATATAATAGGAAAAGCCTTCTAATAATATATTTAAGAAAGGTTAATTTTATTATACTTATTCTTAAAAAGTATAATCTTTAGTATTAGAAAGTTATATAGCTTCTTACTATAGTAATTATTATTCTTATATATCTTTATAAGCTTTAAGATTTTCTTTATAATCTAATCTTTAAAGGGAATTACTATAAAGGTATAATTTATTATAAATAATAGTCTATAAGTTATTATAAATAATAATTATTAAAATAAAGCTATTAATTTAAGAAAAATATTATAAGGGCTCTTAAGAAAATTTAAGGAATTATTAGGGTTAAGGAAAGTAAATTTCTAGGGTAAGTAATTAAAATTAAGGCTAAGGCTTTAGGGGTTTAGAAGATTATAATCTTTCCTATAACTAAAGAGATATTAAGGTTTAGTAAAGTATTTCTTTAAGAAATACTAAAATTAAATATCCTAGGCCTTACTTAATAAGAATACTATAATCTTATAAGAAATTCTATAGCTTTTTAATAATATTCTTATTTACTCTCTTAAAGGTATTTTTAAACTAGCCTTTAAAGTCTTCTTAAAATAATTCCTAGAGGTTATTATCTCTTTAACCTTAATACTTACTAAGGTTAATAAATCTTATAATTTAGTTATTAAGCTTAAATTATATAGTAGTCTCTAGGTCTAGTTTAATAAGCTTTTTCTAGTCTTTTATAAGGTTTTTATAAGCTATTATAAATATAGTAGTAGCTTACTCTCTTACAGTCTTTTAAAAGTAATTATTAAAGCCTTACTATTACTAGTAATAGCCCTTTCTCTTATAAAAGGTCTAGATTTAAATTTTACTATCTTATAATATCTAGGCTATAAAAGAGGGTTTAAGTTATTATTCTTTTACTACTAATTAAGCTTATATATTTACCTATTACTAGGGTTTTCTTTTGCACTTTAGAAGCATTATTACTTTAATAAAGCTAGAAAATCATAAAGATATAGAAAATTATAAAAATAAGAAAAATAAGAAAAATAGTAAAATAAGTAGTAAAAGTAGTAATAAGAATAAATTAAATTATAGGTAAATAAAGTAATAGAAGTACTAAAAGTAACTAGAAAATAATAAGAAAAATAATAAGGAAATAATAGGAATTACTACTTCTTATTTTATATAAAAAGAGAAGAAAGTAATCTCTTTTACTAATAAGTATAAGGTAAATAGTACTAAGAGTAAAGGGGGTAAGAAATAAGTAGTAAATACTTATAAAGAGAGATTAAAGATTTATTAGAAAAAGGTAATATATTAAAAGAAGTTATATAGAATTTAGCTAGCTTAGCTAAGGTTATTTAATATTAGGTTTAAAATAAATGCCTTATAGTAATAGATTTAGTTAGTTAGTTAGTTTTCTTATAATAAATAATAAAATTAATAATTAATAATAATATCCTAGATAAATATAATAAAGTTATATTTTATAAGCCTAAGGGTTAATAAATTAATTCCTTAGAAGCCTAATAAGCCTATAATTAAGATTCTAGTCTTTTCCTTTAGTATACTTATATAGTTATGCCTCTTTACTATAATAACTATTAATCTAGTGTAATAAGGGGTAGTAGCTACAGTATTTATAGAAATATCTCTTCTTATAATACCTAACTTATTTATAGTTATAAAGTTAATTACTAATTAGTATTAGTTACACTAAGGTACCTACGTAAGTAATAGGATAATTCCTTAATATTAAAGTTAAGAATAAATAGCTAGCTAGGAAAGAGGGAAAAGAGAGGGAAGGTCTAGATACTAGGAAAGTAAGTAAAACCTATAAGTAAGGCGGAAAAGAGGGTAGTAAATTACTATAGCTAATAACATTATATGCATTGCGCTAGACTTACAATTAGTCTAGTCTTTAGCCACGATTGATCCGATGAAGATCCGAAGGATCCAACAAATATCCTATAGTATTATTTTATTATCTATATCTAATCTTACTTAAATACCTAATCGCTTTTAAATACTAAAATATTAGTTACTTTGCTTTTTATACTTATATTCCTATAGTATATTACTACTCTAGATTTAATTATTATAAATGCTAGTATAAACTTCTATAGTAATAAATTTAGATAATTTATAGCTTTAATATTAATTTTAATTAAAGAGATCCTTATTAAGGCACACTATAGTATTAGAAAGGTTAAAAGATATTATAGGCTACTTTATAAGGCTTATAATATTGATTTTTATTTTTTTGGGATCATTGGCTGTGGCCAATGCATCTAATTTTCAAGGAACAAAAAAATTACTAGCAATACCCAGCTAGTGTGACAATTAACAACCAAATAGGCTTATAATATTATTAGATATAAATACCTTATAATACCTAAACCTATTACTTTATAAATAGTAGTAAAGGCCCTAAATAATACTATAGGCCTAAATAGCCTTATTCTAATAGTTTTTATCTTTAGTGCTTACTTATATATAATAAGCAAATCCTTATTATTACTAGATATTATATAGTATGTAATTATAGTATAAAAAGCTACTAAAGAAATTAAGAGACTTTATACTATCTAGAAGGTTAATAAAGCCCTTACTATATATAATAGCCTAGATATATTAAAGACTCTTAACTTACTACTTAAATTAAAGGTCTAAGTCTAGTAAGAAAGTAAGGGATAGAGAGGCCTATATAAGCTATTAGCTATAGATAAAGAGAGCTATATACTTAACCTCCCTAGGGGCCTAAAGACCTTTAGATTAACCTCTATTAAGCTTTATTATAATAATCCTAATAGAAAGCTATAGGTAAACTAATAGCTAATAAAGCCTAATAAGGAGAAAAAAAAGAAAGGGTAAGAGGCCTAAAATAAGAATATAGCACTAGTAATACCTTTAAAGTATAGGTATAGAAAACCCTAAAAAAACCCCTAGTAATACCCTAAGAGACTAATATTTTCTTATTAATAAAGGAAATTAATAACCTTACCCTAGTAATTAAGCTATATAAGGAAAGGATTATTAAGACCCTAGGAAAACTATTTAAGGAGTTAATAAAGGTAAAGATTAAAGCCCTAATTAAATAAGGAATATTTAAATTTATTATATTTAATAAGAAAGAATATAGTAAACTTTAAATCTTTAAATCTTATATTATTAATAAAATTAAGGGTAAGATAATAAAACCCTATAAAAAATTATACCTAGTAATCTAAGGATATAAGAATAAAGGGAAATAAGCTATTCTTATGTAAGCCTTAATAATTTAATAAGCAAGTTAATGCCTTATCCTTATAATAGCCCTATTAGTAAGGCTAAGTAAATTCCTTATATAGCTACAGGATATTTATTAAGTATATATATAAGTATATATATTCCTAGAGTAGCTAATCCTAGCGTGCTTACTAATTTAAATATAGTACTTATACCTACCTAGAATAATTCTAAAGGTTATTAAGCCTCTCTATAGTATTATAAAAGCTAAAATATACTAGTAAGTTATATATTACTAGTATTATAAAGAGAATCTCTAGATAAAAACCTTTATATATAATTTATACTTACTTATAACTATAAAGGAAAGCCCTAACTTTACTTATATTAGAATATAAACTAATAATACTATTAGCCTCTTAGATAAGAAGTTCTCTAAGAAGGAGGAGGCCTAGATAATTACTACTAGCTTTAATATAAAGCTAAAGTAATTCCTAACTAAGGATAATCCCCTTATATTTAATAAAGGCATTATTACACTAGAGAATAATACTATTAAGATATAGTAAAAGGGATAGAGTAATAAGCTAGGTTTAGTTCCTATAACTAACTTAAAGTATAAATATATTAAGTAAAGAGTATAAGGCACTTATATTACCTTAATATATTAACTAGAAGCTTATTTTAATTTATTTATTATAGTATAATACTAAGAGCTAACCCTAGAGAATATAAAGGCCCTTAATTATTACCTAAAGTAGTAAATAGATTACCTAGATAGAGGCCTAATATTTATTCTAATAGACCTTAAGAAAGTAAAGCTCTTTGCCTTTATAAATAAATCCTTTACTAATATTAAGGACCTATCCTTATAACTAGGATATATAATAATCCTAGCTAATAAGGACTACACTAATAGTAAATTTATAATTAAAGGTAATATTATATACTTTAGCTTAATAAAGAGTAAGAGAGTTACATAAAGTATGCTTACCTTAGAGGTTTATAGTATAGTAGCTAGTGTTAATATAGCTTATATACTAGTAATAACCCTAAACCTAGTTACTAACTAACTAAAGCTCCTAATAATCCTAATTATTATATATATAAATTTATACTCCTTATATAAATACCTTATTAAACTTAGTATAATAAAGAAGAAATACCTAATAATTAATATTATAGCCCTTTAGTAATTATATAAATACTAAGAGCTTTATAAGATCTAATAGATTAATAAAAAGAATAACCTAGCTAATACCCTTATAAAGGTATTACTTAATAAGGCCCTTAAGAGCTTTATCTTTACTAACTAGATAATAATCTAGATAAAGGGATAGGTTACTTATATATAAAATATATATAGTTAGAGAGATAATTCTCTAGGAGGGTAATTACGCCTATACTAGCTATTAGGCTCTCCTAGTGAATTATAGAGATTAATAGTAGTATATAGAAGGAGGAAGATATTATTTACGCGCTATAGTGTAAATAATAGTATTATTTTAGGGAAGGAAGGGATTTAGAAAAGACTTACTTATCCTTATATAGGCTTATAGATTAAGTAAGACTAGTTTTTCCTTTTTATTAGCTATAATATACCCTAATAGGCTATAAGGTTCCTTTCTTATTTTCCTTATTAATTAAGTTATTAATTTGTTATTCCCTTTTTATTTCTATAATTAATATTACATATTAATAATTATATTAAAAGAGAGAGGTTTTAGTATTAGAACAAAGGTAATATTAATTACACGCTATAGCTATAATTACCTAGTAAAAGCTTAGGCTACGCGCAAGCCTTGTATATAACCTATAACCTAGCCTTGTGATTAGCTAGGAATTATAGGGCTATAAACGCGTAACCCCTTTTGCCTTTAGTATTATAGCTTCTAGCTTCTAACTTCTCTTTTGTAATAATAATAAACATAATGCAGCCTAGAATAGATAATTAATAATAATACTATTCTTCGGGCTCATGACCTTCTTATTATATTGAATTCAATACCCTGTGATACTAACAGTATTAGTATAACTAATAAAGCTTAATCTTTATAAAATAACTCTAAGTAATACTTTTTCTTTATTAAGAAGTATTTATATATACCCTTATTTATATATAATAGGAACCTTAATATTCCCTTACTATAAAATGTTTTTTAATATATAAAAATTAATCTTTAAGTAAGTTATATTATCAAGGTATGAGAAAAAGAAGTATTTATAAGGATTACTTAAAAGAAAATAATTCTAAATAAAGTTAGTACTTTAATTAATCTAAGTACTTTAATTAGTTTTTAAGGCTAAATTTAATCTTTACTTTCCTAGTATTTAACTTATTAAGTATAATAGTTAGTATTATACTTTATAAAGCTAAGAATTAGTAGTAGCTTACTAATAAGTATCCTATAGTACTTATATTAGCTATAATACCTTTAAAGGTTTTAGATAAATATTATTCTTTAAGTATAAATATACTTAGTACTTTATTTAGTTTTTAAAGATTAAATAAATTCTTCTTAGCTAAAGTATAAGTTATTACTTTACTAGTAAGAATCTTAATAGTTATATAGCTATTATATATAGTCCTATATATAAAGAAGCTTATAAGCACTTAGCTATTATTATTTTCTTTACTAAAACTAAGTTTTATTAGGTATTAGTTAATATTATTATCTTTAGCTAATTTAGAATTATTATTACCTTTATACTATACTAGGAATATATTATATAAAGAAGCTATTAAGTTTATATAAGAGTAATTTTTAAAATATTAGAATACTTTCTTTTAGTCCTTATCTAAGTACTTAGTTAACTAATAACTTTCTTTACTATATATATAATACTTTTTTAAGTAAAAAGGCTTGCTTTTTATTATAAATTAACTATATTAAGCTTCCTTACCCTTACTATTATATTTATAGTTAGTCTAAAAGTATTTCTTAGTATTAGCTTTTATAAGGAACTATTACTAATTAATTAAAGCTTTAGATTTACTAATTAATATTCTTATTAATTTATAAAAGCGCTAGAGATTAATAGGAGAATTAATAATATAAGCTTTATATTCTAGGATTTCTTTATCAGTATTTAAAATCTAACTATAAAGGTCTAATTCTAACTAGGATTTATAAGAATTTACCCTTTAGAGATTTAAAAGCTTTATTATAAGGCCTTTAAAGTATTTAATTTTTAATTTATTAGGCTCTCTTAGATAATAGTAAGTAGTTATAATCTTCCTTATAATAGATAGTTTTTTTAATATATATTATTTATCTTAAACTTCTACTTAATTCTATAAATAAAAGTTAGGAGATCTTAGGGGTTTCCTTAGCTTAAAAGGTTTTCTAAAAAGTACTAGAGAGGTTTTTCTTTTAGTATAAACTTAAAACTATAGCCTAACTATTTTTATATAATTTCTAGTATTTTATACTTTCTTTAATAAATTAAGAGCTTAATATTAAGAATATTATACTTCTTAGTACTATACTTAATACTTTTATTATTATAAAACTTATTAAGATTAGATAATTACTTTAATAAGAATTAGCTTATTTTTTAAGGGAAAATAAGGATAATTAAATCTTATAAAGAAAGTGCTATAGTTTTAGACTATAAAGAGGGATTATAATATCTTATTTTAGGAGGGAAAGTAAGAGGGGTCTAGGCTTATAGTTAAAGGCTTATAATAAAGGGATTACCTTTATTATTATATCTTTACCTTATACTTAGTATACTTAGGGATTAATATAATAAAATCTAGGAATAAAATAAAAGTAATTATAGTAATTAAGGGGATTAGGAATATTATAAAGTAATTAGTTACTTTAGTTAATCTTTAAAAGAAAGAATACTAATAGGAAAAAGTTTTTATAAAAGTCTTTCTTTACTATTTACCTCTTAAAGAGAAAACACTTCCTAGTAATTTCCTATATTTCTTCTTTTTTCTAATTATAAAATTTATTATAGTTAATAATATCTTTAAGTAAGACTATTATCTTATAATAACTTTATAAGTTTATATAAATATTACTAAGGAAAAGAAAGTCTTAAAGACTTTTTATAGCTTTAAAATTTATTACTTAGAATATCTCTTATCTTTATCCTTTAAAGTTATTATTAAAGATAGTAAATAAGGTTTATAAGTATAAGTTCTTATATTTATAAGTTGCTTTCTTAATAAAAATCTAAGCTATAAGTTCTTTAGGGGTAGTTTTTACTTTAAGATTAAATAATTTCTTATTCTTTAATGCTTATTATATAATATACTAGTATAAATTAAAGAAAATATAGTTAAGAAGATAAGATATAACTTATAAATTAACTCTCTTTTAGTATTCTTAAGGGGAGGTATATTTATAATTAAAGAGAATATCTTAGGTTTTAAATCCCTTTAATTAATCTTAATATTTTACTATAATATTAGTAGTAAATAAGGAGGTAAGGGAAATAAAGAAATTATAAAGGTTTTAAGGATTATAAGTAAAGCTATTATCTTTACCTCTTAGTAAGTTTAATTAAATAATTAAGAATAAGTTAGGTTAGTTACTAACTAGGCCTTAATTATTTAATAAATATACTTCTAAGGGTTTATTTATATAATAAACATGCTAATTAAATAAATAAAGATAGGTTAGGTTAGTTACTAACTAGGCCTTAATTAAGTTAATAAGCTTAGATTTAGTATAAAGCTAGTTATAGTTACTTAAGGTAAAAGGAAAGCTAGAATATACTTCTTTCTTAGTATATTAGTATTTAAAGTAGCCTTTTATTTTATAAGGTAAGTCTATAATACTAATACCTCTTTTATAAAACCTTGCTAATTTATAGTATTTATAAAAATAACTACTAATTAGTGTAAGTATTTATAAAATACTATTAACCTATATATAAGTTTTTAGGGTAAACTAAAGTGTATATAATTATTATATATTTTAGTTTACTAAAGTAAGTAAAAGAGGGATTAAATAAAACTAAAGAAACTATACTATTTATTATAGAAAAAGGGGCCTTAATTAGGGTTATTAGCAAAGAGACTATATATGCTAATGCTAACTATAGTGTGGTTAGGCTAGACATGTGGGTCCGCGATGCAACGCGCCTAGCTAATTAGAGGCGCGTAGCCTTGTTAATATCATGCTTGTTCTAACACTATTATTACTATTATTATAATATTAAAAATATAAAAGAGAAAAGTATTTTATTTTATTAATACTTTAAAAACCTTAAAATACTAAATAATTAAAAAGACTAGCTTTTTCTATAGTAATTTACTTATACTTAGTAATATTTATATTTAATTAATTAATTAGTTATTTATTATTAATAAAACTTTAACACTAATAATATTTTAAGTTATATAAGTAATATATATAAAAGTTATTATAAGTTATTATAAGCTATTATAAGCTATTATAAGCTATTATAAGCTATTATAAGCTATTATAAGCTATTATAAGCTATTATAAGCTATTATAAGCTATTATAAGCTATTATAAGCTATTATAAGCTATTATAAGCTATTATAAGCTATTATAAGCTATTATAAGCTATTATAAGCTATTATAAGCTATTATAAGCTATTATAAGCTATTATAAGCTATTATAAGCTATTATAAGCTACTATAAGCTATTATAAGCTATTATAAGCTACTATAAGCTATTATAAGCTAAGGTAAATATTTTTACTAACACTACATTTGTAATGTATGTAGTTAGTGTAGTTAGTGAAAAAAATTTATAGTGTAGTATAGTGTAGTTTTTTTTAGCTTATAATTAGTGTAGTTTGTAGTATAGTGTAGTTTTTAGTGTAGTAACTACACTACACTACAAATACTACACTACACTGCATATCGTAGTGCAATACTCTGCTAGCTACGTAGTAAAAAAAAGCTTTAAGAGATTATATACATATATGCTAAATTTAGCTACGCTAGGATTACAAAGGTATTGTGTGCCGTAAGATACGCGCCCAAAAACACGCGATCGCGATAACAAGCGCTAGGGTTTAGGGATAGGGATATTATAATAAGGGATAACAATATTAGTTATCTAGGCAAGAGGATTATTTAATCTATAAAGGGACTAGCTGTAGCTAGATTCTTTGATAGCTACCACGCATAACCTAATTCTTACGTTTTGCCCTACCTTTAGCTTTGGCTAATATTAGACCTAATATTATAAAAGATAAATTAAAGAGAATTCCCCCTCCCTCTAATTAAGATAACACTTCCAATCTAACAGACTATTTAATCTAGAATATCTCTGTATAACGAGATATTCCTAGCTATTGTTATGATTAATATCGTTAAGTTAATTAACCCCTCTGTTATGCGTAGGCTCCTGAGCTACTTGCGACTGTGGGCTAGTATCGTGTCTTTTGGGGTGTTGTTTTCCGCTTAACAAAGTATAAGGGGTTATTATAAGGTATAGGAAATATAAGAGCTAAAGGAATTTAATAGTATATGTATAGAGACATGTTATAAGGTATTAGAAAATATAAAGATAAAATGAATTTGCGTGCATGCATGCCTAATTTAGCTACGCAGCTTTTATAAGGGTATTAGGAGATATTATAAGGTGTAAGTGTAGTAAGTTACCCTTAGCTAGCGTAATAAATAATATGTGTAGAAAAGTATAATAATTCTATACTAACTTATTAAATTTACCCTTTTATTATTATACCTTTCCTTTAGATATTATTATTTAGTAAGGGATTAAGGCCTTTCTTTATATATTCCTTTACCTAATTAATCAGGTTTTTCTTAAGATGATCCTTTACTATCTTAGCTATATTAATTCTTATTTTATTTTCTATAATTTACTAGTTATCTTTAGTAATATAACCTTTCTATTTAATAAGGAATTTAGTCCTTACCCTTTTAGTTTACTTAAAAATCTTAATCTAATAGTTATAAATTCTCTTAATTTTCTAATAGTTTACTTCCTCTAAATTATGAAACCTAATTAGTAGTAAAGCTACCTTCTCTTTTTAAATAAATCTTTTCCTTATACTAGTTTCTAGATTTATATTACTAATACTATAAAATACACTTATGAATTTAAGGGAAAATCTAAATAATATACTAGAGAATTTACCTTTTCTAATACCTTATATAGCCTTACCTTTTATAAAGACTATTTTTTCTTTAGTTTACTAGGTAATTTATATCCTTTATATAGCTATAAATATACTATATCCCCTTTATTAATATTAACTAGTTTATAGTAGTTATTATATTAGATTTTAGTAAGTATAGCTACTATTATAATTACTAGTTTAGCCTTATACTAGTATAGCTTTTGTAGCACTATAATGTTATTTGCGCTAGATCTAGTGTTAGTTATATTATTTAGAGAGAGTAAATTAATAATACTTAGTAAATAAAAACTATATAATAGCTTATTAAAAGCTTACCTTATACCTATAGCTATAGTATTATTAAGCTAATACTATAGTGCTAGTAATAGTAATATTTATATTATATCTAAGTTTATTACTATATAATATTATATTATAATTATTACTATCTAGTTTTTCCTTTCTATAGTTTTATTTATCTAAGGGTAATATACTATACCTATAAGGAGTTTAACTTTATATACTTAAAAATATCCTTTTATATATTAAATATAAACTTTAGGTCTTTATTACTTATAATTTATCTTAGTATTCCCTAGTTTATAATATATAAGGCATAAAGAAGTAATTTTACCTAGATTTTTACTAGATATATAATATACCCTAGTAATAAGAGAGTTCTCTTACTAAATAAATAATTTACTAGGTATAGTAAGTTATATATAGTATACCCCTTTATTTACTATATAGTATTTATAGCTAATATTTCTAGTATATTTATAATAAAATTAAGTAAAATTATATAAAAAGGTATTAGTTTTAACTATAATAGTTATAACTCCCTAGTAATTTTAATTAATTAATAGCGTTTTCCTAGCACACTATATAATAGGTAATATAATTACAAATTTACTAGCTTATATATAAAAATAAACTAACTATAGCTTTACTACTATCCTAGTAATTCCAAAATAGTATTAGTTATTATATACTAGTTATAAGATAGATTTAACCTTTATTATCAAAATATAAAGTTAGAAAAATCTATTCTTACTATAGTAGTATAATAACCTATCTTTATATAAATCCTATTTATATAAATGTTAGGAGCACAGAGGCTAGAGAGCTAGGGACAGAATAGTCACATGACGGAGCCCTAGGATAAGCCTTAGGTTATGCGAATAACTAAGTAGCTATTAGATAGCTATGTGTATATAGTAAGGTATTTAGACAAGGACTACCTATAAGGTATATAGTAAGTTAAAGTTTAAGACCTTTATATACCTACCCCTAAGTAGTAGCTCTCTAGCTATAACTAAGAACCTTAGTTATTACTTTATTTATATTTCTCTAGCTATAGTTATAATAAGTTAAACTCTTAAACCCTTTTAGGAAAACAAACTATTAGCTAGGTTTAAATACAAAGAAGCCACAGAATGTTTACTTAAAACACACCTATACTACCTAGTAAGGGAGATATAAACTAGTAGCGCCTAGGGAGCAACATAAACACCCTAACAATAGAACATAAAAAGGTGTAACAGATGCTACTTACTCCTAATTAACGTGGTAATACTAAATTAGGGAATAATAACAATATTAATACACTATCCAGGCGCCATAAGGTCGCATAGGCCTAGCTATAACATATCTAGATAAGGCAGGAAATCTTAAATATAGAAGCATAAATTAGGGAAATTAAGGCTAATCCGCGATTCGCTAGGATAGGCGCAAGACCCACTTTTACCCCTTAGATAACTAGGCAGACTAACCCCCTATTCCTAGGCGTTTTGCCTAACCCTAACTTCACAGCAAGAGTATACTAACAAAGCTTCGTTAAGATGCAGTTTAAAGTGCCTATATATAAAGGCAATACTTACAAGAATTTATAGGCATTCCTAGGAGATTTAGGGGTGTTATTTAAATTAGACCCTAGAACCTTCCCTAATAATAAAACTAAGGTAGTATATACTAGTAGCTACCTAGCTAATAATATAAAATAATAATAAATATATTATATAGCTATAAATAGTTAAGTTAATTACTTAGTATATACCTAGGATAACTTTATAGCCTAGCTAAACTCTAGAGTAATAGATAAAGATATAAGATACTTAGAAGCTACTAGGATACTACTAAATCTAAGGCAGAAGAATAACTAATCCTTCTAAACTTTTATAAGACTTTAGATAAAAGTAAAGGCTAAATTACCTAACCTAATCCCTATATATTTAAGGATAGTAATATTTCTTAATAGCTTAAATAACACTATAAGGAAGCATATAGTTAGCTAGGAGTTCCTAATATCTTAGAGTTACTTATAGGGCTAAGAAAAAAAGGCTAAAGTTATAATAATATCCTTATTAAGTAATTATAATAGGGGCTATAATAATAAAGAGAGTAAGAGAAAAAGATAACGCTTTACCTCCCTTATAAATAACTTATAGTAAGATTTAAAGTAAGATTTATAGTAACTAAGTAAAGGTTAAAAGTTTAAGTACTATAAATATAGTAGCCCTAGCTATAGTGCTAATAAATATAAAGCACTAGACTACTTAACCTATAAGAGTAGTAAACACACTACTAAGAAGTATAAGAATAGTAGTAATAAAACCTTAGACCTAAATAAGATCCTAATTAGTTTAGTATAGGCCTAGGATAATAGTCTTACTATAGAAGAATCTATGGACATAAGGATTAGAATACAGGTTTCCTTACAGCAAGATAACTACTAGCTAGCTATACCTACGCTATTTAACACTAGCGCATAGTTTTTAATAATTTACCCTAAGCTACTATTAAAATAGGATTAGAAAAATATAGAGAAAATAAGCTAAAAATTAGAAAGCGCAAGTAAGGATATAATCCCACACAAAGGTATCTTACAAAGATTAGTTATAGTAAAGGATAGTATAGGCTATACAAAGGTTTATTAAGTTAGCTACTACGTTACTAATATAGGAGAGGGGTTACTACTAGGTATAGATTAGACCTAGGAGTATAACCCTATAATAATAGACTAGTGTAAGGCCCCACTCACAACACGGATGCACCCCGCTAGTGCACCACGCTGTAGGGCTAGGTCCACGTGACACTAGCAAGCCACTAGCTATAAGCCAGCGACTCGCACGCATAACACACTTAGACCTAGCAAGCTTTAGTTAATATATAAGTGCCCCTATACCTCTTGCCTAGCTATCCCTTTATTCTTATAATTCTAAAGCTTCTCTTACTAGCTACCTAAGAGTAATATAAGGGGGAGAACTACCTAATTTACTAGAATAATACTATATATTACTTAGGACCCGCTAAATAATAGTAACACTATAGCTAATAACATGCTATATCCCACAAGAACCCTGTCTAAGACTAAATCCTTTATAATAGGGGTAAAAGAGGTAGTAGTTAGGGAGCGAATTACTTAGCTTAAGCAACTTAAGGAACTATAGAAATAGGAATAAGAACTTACTAACTTACTATAACTTTACAAAGAAGGAGTGCTAACAAAAAGGGGCCGAAAGGCTAGTATATTCTTAAGTCTTAGTAGCTAAGAAGTTAAGGTTTAAAATATTACAAAACTCTAATACCTTATAAACCTATAAAAGCATAAGATATAGCTTAATAACCTTAACTATACCTTTAAGGGGGCGAAAAAGAAGTATTATTAAGATAACTAAAAGATCCTTTTTACACTTAACTATATGTACATAAACTACTAGGCAAGATAGGACTAATATGTTAAAGAATAACTAGCTAATAGCTAGGATTACCCTAAGGATAACTAGGATAAGTTCTAGGACTAGACCCTTATACTACTTAAGGACTCTGTAAGCTATGACATATAGATAGCTACTTAGCTAGAGAATGTAAAGCAAAAGGAGGGCTAGAGCCCTATTAAATTTAGTATTTACTTAGATTTGCTAGAGAAATACCTTAAATAAGCTTTAGAAAAGACACGTACTCTTATGTTTTTTGTGAAATTAGTCCCTAACTTATAAGACTATATTAACTTACACGTAGATATTACTAGGCTAATATAAGAAGAAGTTATATAACTTACCTAATAATTTTAGGAGGTAATATTAAAGAACAAGCAAAAGCTAAATAATTTAGAAGAAAAGGGCCTGTATAAAGCCCCCTAATATTAAAGATGTAACTCTTTATAAGGCTATTAGCTAAATAGGGACTAAAAGGATAAGGATAAGGATAAAGAAAAGACCCTAGCTACCTACCTAAATAATAATAAGCTATGAGGAAGAAAATAGTGCTTTAATTATAGTAGTATAGAGCATCTCTTTTATAATTATAATAAGCTAAGGAAAGACTAGTAAGAAGGTTAGGGAAACTCCTAGAGGTAGAAGTAAATGCCCTTACCTTTACCTTAGATACTAGGGTACTAGTAGGACGCTAATTCCATATACTAGTTACTATTTATAGGTAAAAAGATATTAAAATAGTAGCGGATCTTAATAGTTACGCTAAGATTAATATTATTAGCGCCTAGTTTGCATAGACTTATAAGCTTAATTAGGCTAAGGCTACGGTACCTATCCTAAAGGTAGTGGGGTCTCTTATAGTTCCTTAATATAGTGTCTATAAGGTGCTTATTATAATCTAAGACTTAAGGGGTAAAAAGAAGGACCTTAAACTACTATATATAGCTATTAATAGGGATCTAAGAGCAAAGGGAAGCCCTGTATTAATTAGGATACATATACTTATGGAAGAACACGTATACCTCTGCTTATACTTGTGAGAATAGTGGTTTAAGAAAAGAAAGGTAGCCTTTTTGCTACTAACTCCCCGTAAGTTCGCGAAGGTAACACGTGATAAGATGATTATATATGCTATTATAGGTGTAATAAAAAATAAATTTATCCCTCTTAAAGATAAAGAGAAGGTAAAAGCATATAGAACTATTAAAGATATCTTAGAGAAGCTATATAAGTTTAAAGACATATTTATATTAGATAAGGCAGGGAGCCTTCTATTAAAGAAGTTAATAGACTACGTAATTAATCTTATACTAGGGGCTACATCTCTGTATAGACTAATTTACCCTCTCTCCTAAAGTAAACTTAAAGAGCTCTAGGAATATATTAATAATAACCTAAAGAAAGGCTAGATAAAACCCTTAAAGAGCTTAGTAGGTATACCTATCCTATTTATGCTAAAGAAGGATAGAACGCTTTAACTATACGTAGACTACTAAGGACTTAATAAGGTAATATAGAAGAATTGCTATGCTCTCCCCCTAATTTTAGAGATCCTTAATTAATACTAAGGGGCCTGTTTTTTCTTAAAAATTAATATTAAGGACATATACTACTAAATTTATATTAAAGAGAGTAATAAGTGGAAGATAGCCTTTTATATGTATTATAGGCACTATAAGTACCTTATAATACCTTTTAGGTTAACTAATACCCTAGCTACTTTCTAAAGCTATATCTATAAGGCGCTTCACAGGCTAGTTAACACTATTTATATAGTATATTTAGATAATATCTTAATTTTCTCTAAGATAAAGGAGAAGCATACTAAACACATTAAGTAAGTCCTAGAATGTATAAGGTTAGTAAAGTTATATATAAAACCCTTTAAGTGCTCTTTCTATAAGGAATTAGTAAAATTCCTAGGGTTTATTCTTTTTATTAATAGGATATTAATAAATACTTGCTAGGTTAACATAATTAAAGAATAGAAGGAGCTAATAAGTTTTAAGAATATATAGTTATTTCTTAGATTTTATAACTTTTACTAATAGTTTATTTATAAATACTCTAGGATTATAATACCCCTTTACGCGCTAATAAAAGGTAGTTAAAATAGCATCTAAACTAGGAGGTTTATATTTAGAGAAAAGGAGTGGCTAGCG
This sequence comes from Epichloe typhina subsp. poae, assembly GCA_030389615.1. Lineage (NCBI taxonomy): Eukaryota > Fungi > Ascomycota > Sordariomycetes > Hypocreales > Clavicipitaceae > Epichloe > Epichloe typhina. The sequence goes on from CP098313.1 coordinate 2,689,253, forward strand.
TTTAACTAGCTAAAAGACGCCTTTTAGCAAGCGCCTTTACTTTAATATTATAACCTAAGTTAAGCGGTGTGTATTAAGACAAATGCCTTAATTTTTATAATAGCAGGAATCTTATCTTAGCAGGATAATAAGGGCTATTAGTATCTAGTGGCCTTTTAGTTAAGGAAGTTTACAAATACTAAACATAACTATAGCATAGCTAATTAAGAGTTGCTTGCTATAGTAAAGTTATTTAAACACTAGTAATACTATGTTAAAGGCATGAAGATACCTGTAAAAGTCCTATTAGACTACTATAACCTATAGACTTTTATAAGGTAGTAGAAGCTAAATAGAAGGTAAGTATAATAGTATATATTTCTCTACCCTTTCTATTTTGTAATTAAGTATAAACTAGGGAAAAGCAACCCTATAGACACACTATTAAGAAGGTCTGATTATAAGGGCAAACCTATATTAAATAGGGCGCTCTTACTAGAGCTTTAAAGGAAAATAGTAGCTACCTATATAGTAGAAGAAGAAGTACTAATATATTAAAGAAGTTATAGCATAGCGCTAGTCTTAAAGCCCACTAAGTTAATAGCAGCCTAGGTAAAAGGCTAGTTAGCTACCGTGAATCTAGTAATAGGTTAGCTAAATAAGGGTAATTTTAAGAAGAAAGTAGTATGTGTCTAAGATATTAGCGTAGTATAAGTAATTTAGGGGGCTATTATATTACTAAATCCTTACTAATCCGTAGTAAATAAACTATTAGCGTAACTACTATAAAAGGTATAAGACTAAGATCTAGATTTACAAAAACACAGAGATAAGGTTAACTCCTAAGTAAAAGGGAGGGGAAAAGCTAGTTTATAGTTACATAGTATAAGGGGTCTCCTAATATATAAAGACTAGGTAGTTATTCCATAGGAGCCTATCTTGTAATAGGAGCTTCTATAGCTATACTATAATAATCTGCTAGCGGGTTACTTTAGGACTAAACATACTCTTAAGCTACTAAAACATTACTATTAGTAGCTAGTAATAAGTAAAGCTGTTTTAGACTATATATCTAGCTATGGAGTATACTAGCATATAATAGCTAAAAGGCACTGCCTATATAAAAGCCTTAAATTACTACTAATACTAAGGTAACTATAGGCGGAGATCTTAATGGATTTTATTATAGGATTACTACTAGTATAGCTAGGTAACTAAGAAACTAATGTAATCCTAGTAATTATAGACTAATTTACTAAGTACTTTATTTTCCTTGCTATAAAGACTATAATTAATGCGGCAGAATTAGTAAAGCTATTCTATAAGGAAATCAAGCTTCGATTTAGGGCGCCTAAGGGTATTATATCTAATAGAGGATTGGTATTTATAAGCTAATTCTAGTTAGATATATATTACATATTATACATAAAGCAAAGGCTTTTAATAGCGTTTTACCCCTAAACTAATAGGCAGATAAAGAGAACAAACTAAGTGCTTAAATATTATCTATAATACTTTATTAAAGAAAACTAATAGCTATAGCTAAAGCTACTCCTAATAGCTTAGTTTATATATAATAATACTATTAATAGGATAATAGGTTACTCCCTAACTACACTCTTATAGGCTATTTACCTAAGTTTTACCTAGCTCTTAAGGGTAAGAGTAGGGAAGGGAAGGTACTAGAAGCTTATATATATATAGAAAAGTTACATAAGGTTAGAGAGAAACTAGTATATAACTAGGTAAAAGCCACTAAAGCGTAGGCAAAGTACTATAACTAATAATACTAGCTGCTAACCCTAAAAAGAGAAGACCTTATACTACTATTAGCAAAGAATATTAGACTTAAGAATATAAAATAAAAGCTAACCCCTAGATTTATTAGGCTATTTTGCATACTTAACATAGTAAGTAAACAAGCATACTAACTAGCGCTACCTAATAAGTATAGTTAACTATATAATGTGTTTTACGTTAGTCTATTAGAGCTATGGAATCGCTAGGAAAACACTATAGATAAAGAAATACTAATACTAGACCTTAAAGATAAAGATAATAAATTCGAAGTTAAAGAAGTTAAGGATCACAGGAAAACCTATAAAGGCAATAAATACCTAGTAAAATAGAAGGGTTAGCTAAGCAAATATAATTAATAGGTAGTAGTAAAAGACATAGAAGGTGCTTAATGTATAATTTAGGCCTTCTATTAAAATAAAATAAGGGGGAAGCATGGCAAGACATAAGCAAATCACAAGCATTAAGGAATAACATTACCGCGGTAAAGGTTTAACATTGTTAGTTGCCTAAAAATTCTATCTAGAGGCCTGCGTTATATTACAGAAAAATAAAGGAAATAGCACCTAAAGCGTAGGTAAAGCAACTAGAAAACCCTCTATTATAGCCCCTATATAGGAGATAACCTTGCTATTAATAAACCTATATTCCACCTTATTCTTATTAGCCTAAACCACCTTCTCTATAGCATAGAAGAAGCAGTGCACTGCTATAGCCTAGGCAACGTAGCCTAGATCTAATAAACAGAGCCAAAGAACTATGCATGCTTCCTACATAGCTATAGTATCCTCTAGGTCCTCCTATTAAAACATTAGCAAAGCCTTAGTAAATAGATAATAAAAAGCTAAGGGTAAACTAGAAAAAAGGGGAATAGGGCTATAGCTACTAAGGTAACTTATAACTACTGCTAAGAAACTAGATAGCTCTAGTAAGAAATAGAGGTGGCCTACACGGAAAGGTTAGCGAATAATAAGTAACTAGGTTAGGATTTAACAGACTTAATACGCCTTTATAGCACTAGTTAACCTAAAGGTAACGTGATACGTGGTGTTTACATAGTTAAATCCTATAACTAAGTTAAGAACACATGTAGTAAAGCTATGGTAAGTTTCCTCTAAAAAAACATTAACGCCCTCCTTATTTAGGGTAGAAATAGTAGCACCTATAAGGGCCTATACTTACTTATAAATAACTATTAGGTTAGAAAAGTCACTAGCTATTATTACTATAGCCTAGTATAGAAAAGTTAGTAAGTTAGAAGCATATAATAATAGAATACTAAGTAACTCACTATCTTACAGGTATTACCACGCTTATTGCATTAGATATAATATTTTAACTGCTTACCCCTAGTAGCACTAACCCTAAGTAAAAAACAAGGAAAACTACATATAATCCTTAGCAAAGTGGCCTTAATTAGCAGGTACCTCTTAAAGTTAGCGTAACTAGTGCGTAAGTAGTATATATAAGAGTACTTATAAAAGCAAATAGCATTAGCTTTTATAACAAAATAATAAGGATAAGTGTGTAATAAGTTAGGGTAAACAAAGTCTAATTAAAATTAATTAAAATAGTCTAAAGTTATAAGGAGGAAAAGGGAGCAATATAACAACAAGTTATAATGAAATTTATATTGCAAAGCTAACTGATTTGTTTATTATTATTTTAATTGTTATGTAGTTAGTAAATAGCTGTATTAAGGCTAGTAAAAGCTATTTAGGAGCCTAGCTATAAGTAGGGGGATAATTATAAGGCCCTACTCATAACATGGATACACCCCGCTAGTGTACCACGCTATAGGGCTAGGTCTACGTGACACTAGCGAGCCACTAGCTATAAGCCAGCGACTTGCACGCATAACACACTTAGACCTAGCAAGCTTTAGTCAATATATAAGTGCCCCCATACCTCTTGCCTAGCTATCCCTTTGTTCTCACAACTAGAAGCAGGGTTTTTAGAGGTTCCTAATAACTACAGACTATATTACCCTTACTAGAGGCAAGTAATAACTACGCAGAGTATTTAAATAGTTATTAGTTATGTTTTTACTAGTATTACTAAGGACCTAGATAATTAAGCCTAATAAGAAGGTAGGGGAGGCTAATAATAACTTACTATTAGATATTATAATAAGTAATATCCTAGATCTTAGCAAAGTTATAGTAATAATAGCAAAGCATAACTATACTCTAGCTAAGGGAAAAACAAGGAGCGTAATAGCGCTTATAGTAGTATATTATAATAAGAAAGCAGCAACCACGTAGAAGGCAGATAGTAATATAACCTAATAAATTCTAGAAGAGTACGCGGAATTTACAGATATGTTTTTAAAAGAGCTAGCTAGCAAGCTTCTAGAATTAGGTAGCTACACTTATATAATCAAATTAGAAAAGAGGAAATAACTACCTTAGGGACCTATATATAACCTTACTAAAAAAGAGCTAGAAGTGCTTAGGGAGTACTTAGTAAGTACGTAGGAGAAAGGTTAGATTAGGAGATTAACTAGCCTAGCTAGAGCCCTAATTTTATTTATCCTAAAAAAATTAGGGAAATTAAGGCTTTATATAAATTATAGGGGCCTTAATAGGATTACTATTAAAAATAAGGCCTCTTTACTACTAATCTCCGAAATCCTTAATTAATTAGGAGGTATAAAGATTTTTATATTACTAAATCTTTAAGAAGCATACTACTAGCTATATATCCATAAGGGTAATAAGCAGAAAACAGCCTTCTAATACTACTATAGTTACTTTAAGTATCTTATAATGCTATTTAGTTTAGTAAATATACTAGCTACTTTTAAGAATATATTAATAATGCCCTTAAGAGGCTTATAAATAAATTTTATATTATTTACCTTAATAATACCCTAATATATAGTAGTGATATTATAAGATATATAAAGTATATTAAAAGTATGCTAGAGTAGCTCTAAGACACAGACCTCTATGTTAATCTTAAGAAGTACTAATTTTCTATTATATAGATAAAATTCCTAGGATTTATAATATTTAAAAAGGGCATTAAGATAGAACTATCACGGGTTAAAGCTATTATAAACTAGCTAATACCTTACTATATATTTAATATTTAATTATTCCTTAGGTTTATAGGTTTTTACTAATACTTTATAAAATAGTATAGTAAGGTAGTAGTCTTACTAATAAACTATCTAAGAGGTTATTAGCTAGTAAAGTTTAAGCTAAAACCTAGTAAACTAGCTATATTTAGAGAACTTTAAAAGAAGTTTTAAAAGGCGCTAATTTTAATGCATTTTAACTTACTTTACTTACTAAGAGTAGAAATAAATATATCTAGTTATATAATTAGTGCTATACTTATAATATTAGTACTAGGTAGCTAGCACCTAGTAGTATATTTTTAAGGAAGTTAACTAATATTAAACTTTATTACTTAATACCTAATACTAAGTTATTAGTAATCTAAGAGGTGTTTTAGGCTTAGAGACACTACCTTACATATTTAACTTATTAAATTATAGTTATTATAAACTATCTAAATTATAAGTATCTAGCTATAAAGCTAAAGCTAACTAGTAGGTAAGTTATAGCGTTAGATAAGCTTTGTCTATTTAATTTCAAGATTAAACATTATATAGGTAAGTTAAACCCTACTAATGCCTTATTAAGAAAAGTAAATTATATTAGTAAGAAGCGTAGGGCAGAGGCATTAACCTTATAGCTACCTAACTTCTTATCTAAATTTAATAATACTAAGCAATAGGGATACTATATTAATAATAGTGCTATTATAAGTCCTATTATATTGCTTAGCGTAGCTAATGTTTTATTATAAAGGCGCTATAATAGTCTAACTAGCCTCTAGTGTTTTAAGAAGATATAACTTAGTTATATTATTAAGGAACCTAATAGTCTAGCAAAGCCTATTAGTAGTACGCTAACTAGGTCTATTAATTCTAAGCAGTAAGGTTACACCTTATCTATATTTATTAATATTTCTATAAGTCTAGTAAGCCTATAGGTTAGGAGTCTAGCTAGGTTAGTAGCTAGCAAGTAGCGTAAGCGCCCCTTTAAAATGCTATTTAATTATAATTTATTTATAAATCTAGAAGCATACTATAAGCTAGCTACTTATAGTAGTGTTATAGTAAGAATATAGGTTATCTAGCAAACCTCTTCTAAGTTCGTACCTAATGCTTATTTTATTTATATAAAATTAGAAGCTTTAATTTAAGTTATATTATTTTAAGTATAGTAAGGTAATAACTTTACTATAGGTTATAGGAAGCTACTAAAGAGTAGTAACCTAGAAGCGTTATAAACATAGTTTATTAGGCCCTCTAAGCTATTAATATTTTAAAATAAAGTTTTTATTTTAGTTAGTATAAGAAAAGAGATTTTATTACTTACTTATAATAACCTAGTAGTAAGCTACTAGGGAGTTAGTAAGACTTTATATTAAATTATAAACTAGTATTACTAGCTAATAATAAAGAATGACACTAAGTTATATATATAGACTTATATAAGCTATTAGACTTTAAAGCTAAGGGACTATAAACCTTATAGTAAGCTAGTAGCATTACTAATACCTAACTACCCTTTTAAGAATTATTAATAGATTTTATTACTAGGCTACCACTTATAAAAAATATAAACTAGACCTATAATATAATTTTAGTTATTATAGACTATTTTATAAAATATAGTATTTATATCCTTATTTTAACACACCTAACTAGTAATAAGTTAGCTACTATATTTCTAGAATGCGTTTTTAAAGACTATAGCGCCCTAGAAGGTATTATAATAAACTATAGTTTAATATTTACTAGTAGGTTTTAAATAACCTTTTGCTACCTTATTATAACTAAGTAGTAACTAAGCACTGCGTTTTACTTGTAAATAAATAGTTAGATAAAACATTTAAACTAAGTTTTAAAGTATTATCTAAGAGCTTTTACTTACTTTAATTAAACTAATTAGGCTAATAACCTTTTAATAGTATAGTTTATATATAATATAAGTATTTACTTTACTTATAGCTACACCCTAGCTAAGGTACTATAAGGCTATAATCCTAGAGGCTTATAATAAGTAGTTATAAATATTCTAGTAGTAAATAACTAAGTAAAAACTTAGGTAGCTATGCTAAGAGATAGATATATAGTAATTAAGTAGCTTCTAAGTAACTTATAAACCTAGTATATAAAATACTATAATAAGAAGTAAACTCTAATAAAGTTTAGAGTAAGTAACTATATCTTATTATTTATAAAGAATATTAACTTATAGTAACCTAGTAGGAAGCTAAGTATAAAGTACCTAAGCCCTTATAAGATTAAAAGGTAATTAGAACTTATAGATTAGTATACTAATTAAAGTTACTACCTAGAACATAACTATATAATATCTTTAATATTACTAACCTTAAACTATTCATAGGGGATTTATTTAGCGTAGAAGATATATCCTTGCTATAAGATAATATTATAAATAATAAATAGGAGTTTAAGGTTAAAAGAATTATCTTATATTATTATAATAGGAGATATTAGAAATACCTAGTTAAATAGAAGGGCTATAATGCTTTAGAGAATTCTTAGGTTAAGAAAAGAGATTTTATTATAATAAATATTATTAATAATTACAAGTAGTAACTAAGTAGCTAGTTTATAAATATAAAGGTATATTTAGTAAAGATTAGATAGTAATAGTAATATATAAGAAAAAATAAAATAATTTCTTAAATAACCTAACTTATAGCTACTTAGCACTATTTAATCCATTAATATATTAGGCCCTAGGGCCCTAGTGTTTTATCTATATTCTTAACCACTAAGTTAGCACTAGGGCTAGGAGAAAGGATTTATCCTTATTATTAGAGAAATCCCCTCCTATAAATATACATATAAAGCTTGCTAGGAAGGTCTAGTAACCTAACATAAGTAGGAAGCGTAGACGCATATATAGTAAGCTATTAGTAAGTTAGTAAAGCTATAAGCAAAAGCATTAAAAAACTTACTAAAGGAAGGTTTTGTGTAATAAAGTATAAGCTATTAGAAATATTAATCTAGACCTCTAGATTAATAGTATTATTTAGCAGTAACATAGTAATTCATTTATTACTATTAGCCTCACACGTAATCTCTGCGTTTAGCCTTACTTGCCTAGCCTAACCATGCTTATTAGCATTCTTCATAGCTAAGAGGGTATTAGAAAGTTTTTATTTTACCTATATAAGGCGCTAGCAGGATATTAGTAGTAACTAAGTTATAAGAATAAGTATATACATATATTATTAAGGAAGTATAGGCTACCTTTAGGATTACTATAAGCATTAATATGCTTAAAGAATGCCTTATATAACCTAGTAAACTAAGCAAAACACTAGCAGTAAGTTAGTATATATATAAGTAGTAGGAAAAAGGAAGACATACCCCTGCGTAGTCTTTATTATTCTACATATAATATACACACTTTATTAAGTTACCTATGTAAGTTAGTAGTAGTATATAGTAAGATAGTAGTAAAGTTATACTTAGAGAGTTAGCATATTTAACTAGGATAGTTTTGCCTTCTATAATATATTATAACACTATGCTATTGCTATCTTTAGGTGTAATAGCCTATATTATAACCTACTATACATAGTAAATACAAGGGATTTTTATACTACTAGCACTACTAGCTATAAGTTAGTAGCGTAAGCGCTAGAGGTTAGAGACGCTATACTTATATTAAAATTTTTAAGGCTATATACTTCCTAGGAGATTTTAAAGGGGATATTAAGGAAGTTTTCCTACTAAGGGGAGGTAGTAGTAAAGTAGTCTCTTATATTAAGATATTATAAACTACTAGTAAGTTAGTAGTAATACGCTATAGGAAACTTATAGGTAAAAGGTAAGTAACTAATATTTTAGCGTTTAAGAAGGTTTAGATATTTTAGATAAGGATAGACGTAGATAATAAAGTAATACTATAGGATATTAGTAACTACTATAATAGAAGCTACAAAGCTACTAGCTTATAGGTAAGGGTAACTTATAATATTAAGGGGGGATATAAAGGGAAGAAAAAGTATATAGAAGTAAGGAAAAGCAGGCCTTTTTCAGGCCTTTTTTATATTAGCCCTAGACCCCTAAGTAATCTACATGCTACGTGTAGCTAATCTAGGAATTATAATATTCATGGTTACAGCTGCTACTAGTAAATACGCACGCTAGCTATAAACTCATGGCAAGGTTAATATAACATTCCTAATATTAGACAAGAAGCTTATTTATTTTAAATAGCGCGTAGTACTTTATTTATTTAACCTAGTTATAAAATTCAATATAAGCGGTCTGCTTACTTAGTGTTAACAACCTATTACATAGAGGCATATATATTATTATATTAGAGCTATAAGTATGTAGCTATCTAGAGTTAAAGGGTAAGGTAAGGATTACCTGTAACCTAATAATATTTGTTTTATTATTCTAAGCAAATACAATACCTACATACTGCTATAATAACTAATAATATTAGCTACCGTTGTAAGTTACATATAACGTACTTATATTAGCTAAGTAGCTTCTTTTAATTAAGAATAATTATATATTAGGGGGGTAGCATATTAGGAGCATAGAGGCTAGAGAGCTAGGGATAGAATGGTTATATAACAGAGCCCTTAGATAAGCCTTAGGTTATGCAAATAACTAAGTAGCTATTAAATAGCTATATGTATATAGTAAGGTATTTAGATAAGAACTGCCTATAAGGTATATAGTAAGTTAGAGTTTAAGACCTTTATGCACCCACCCCTAAGTAGTAGCTCTCTAGCTACAACTAAGAACCTTAGTTATCACTCTGTTTATATCTCCAGCCACAGTCATAACAATAAAGGAATCTTTAGTCTAACTTTAGTATTCCTTACTACTTACCTTTCCTAATAGGTTTTTATAGCTATAATAATTTAACTAAATTTCTAATTTAACTAGTATTCTAAGATAATTCTAGCCTTAAGCTTATTATTTATAATTACTATTATAATATATTCCTTACTTATAAAGTATACACTTACCTTTAGTTTATTATATTAACTTTTTACGCTATCTCTTTATAAGTTACTTTTACTAGTAGCTTAAAGAGCGTATTTAAAATAATATTTAACATTCCTAGTATATATATTACCTTTAAATTAAATTATAATAAATAATTTATAACTTTTACTAGTTTTAAGTTAGCCTTATCTAGAATTATTATTAATAATAAGGTATATTTAATAATACCCTTAGCTAGGAAATAGTTAATTAATATATTAACTACTATACTATTAGATTAAACTATTTTTAAAGTTTTCTAACGCTTTATATAATTATAGCTATTTCTGCTTTTATTAAGCTATACTATTTCTTAATAAATAATATTACCCTTAAAAGAAATAAAATTAGCTATATTTAGTTATTCTTAATATCCTTTTTAGTAATATTTTAACTATCCTATTTCTCTTATAATTAGAAAGTATATAAGCTAAATCCTTCCTTATATATATTAATTTTAAGAAAAAGCAGTTTCTTTAAATTATAGTGCTATAATATCTGTTTTTTGCTAAGAAAGGCTTTAATATCCTTAAATACATTTTTCTTATTTATTATTAGCAAAAATATTTTTTATTATATCTTTTATTTCTATACTAGTTTTAAAATACTAGTGATTTTTTTATTCTTCTTATAAAACTCTCTTAATAGTATAGTTTTTGCTTCTATAATAGTTAGATTTATATATTAAACTATAAAATCCTATTATAAAGAAATCTAGCTATTCTAATAAAAGTTTTAAGGCTAGATAAATTAGTTAGGAAGATTATTTTTAAAAGGCTTAGAGTCTATTATTAGTATTAGTAATTCTATTACTATTAATAATAAAACCTAGTAATTAAATAGTAAGATAGCTAATAAATAATTTCTTTACTATAATTATTATTCTATTTTTCTTAAGAATTTAAGTATATATATATTATTTACGCTAGTTAGCTCTATAGATAGCTATTACTAGTACTCCTAATACTAAGTTAAAGGGAAAACCCTATACTAGGAAGAAAAACCCCTTACGTTTATGTATAGGTTAGTGCTAGCCCTATTACAAGTCTGCGCCGCTTAGTGTGTTTCCTATTATAAGTATTTATTACTAGCTTACACTAGCCTTATCTTATTAAAAAAAAGAAAAGAAAGGAAAAATATATAAAATAAGTATTTATAAGCTCCTTCTAGTCTTATTCTAGTGTAATAATAAGCTTACTTTAGGTCCCTTTACTTTAGGCTAAGGTAAAGTAAATCTAGGTTTATAGTATTAATTTACTTCTTATTTACTTTTATACTAACTCTTTTATAGCCTTACTTTTTAGCTAACTCTAGCCTATTACTACCTTATACTTCTAATAAAGTTAAAGCACCTAGTTTTATTTAATTAGTATAAGGAGGGTAATTATAGTCCTAGACTAGTATAGTCCTAGGTTAAGATTACTTATGTATTATTAGCCTTATTAATTATATTATGCTTTGTTTTTAAGTAAGTTATCTAAATTATCCCCCCTCTCCCTTTATAGGTATAAAAGAGAGCCCCCTTTAGGGTCCTAGTCTCTTTCTTCTTTTTATATTAAACTTCCTATAGGTTTTCTTTCTTTCTAGCTATCTAAGGCTTTTCTAGGTTAGGGTTAGGTTATTTACTAATATTTACTATAGATTTAAGTTAAATCTAATATAATACTACTAGAAGCTATAAGTACTTTATTATTATTACTTATCTAGCTTTAATTTACCTAGGAATTCACTAAGTATAAGGACTTCCTAGGGAAGTCTATAACTAAGAAATAATATGCTTAAGTCTTAGAGAAGGGCTTATCTATAGGTTATATTTACCTCTGTTCTAGGCCTAGTCTGCTGCTAATTTGCTTACTAGCTTAGTAAACTAAGAGAGATTTAGTGTGTTTCCTATAAGTCTTATTTAATTTAGGACTATAGGTATTAGTGCTATATTATTATTAGTAAGTTAGTCCTATTCTAGCTTAGAAGTAAGGCTAACTCTTTAGATAGGGGTAGCTACTAATATGTGTTTTAACTACTAGGTTTAGAATTATTAATATTATTAGGTAATAATTATCTCTATTCTAGCTTAGATTTATATTTAATTTGCTTATTTTCTTAGCTAAATTTATCTAGCTAGCGGAATAAGCACTAGTAATTAGTTAAAACCTAGGCTTCTATAGCTAATAAGGGTAATATAAGTCTGCTCTAGCTTTGTAATAGTTTTAGTCTAGCTTTAATCCCTCTCTTAATAAGTCTTAGAAGGTTTCTAGGACTAGGTTAAAAGGCTTTATACTAGTAATTAGGCAAAGAAAAAACAAAGTACCTTAGTAATAAGCCTAGACTAGGCTAGTTCCTTAGAGAAATAATATACTAAGCTTATTTATTAGCTTATATACCTTAATATATATATAGTAAAGATAAACTATCTCTTACTTACTACTATTCTTATAAAGTCTTATAATAAGGTAGTAAAGAATACTATTCCTATTCTAGAGAAGGAATAATATAGTAGCTTAATTTTAGTTTAAAGTAAGGGTAATAGTAGGCTAGTAGGATATATAATACCTAGAGTTTATAGTTAAAATTAATCAAATAATAGTTCTAGATATAAATATTTTTATTATAATTATAAATTATAAAATTAGTCTTTTCTCTAGCTTACCTCTATACTTATATTATTTATTCTATCCCTTATACTAGATTTATAATTAGGAGGTTTTCTATCTATTAGTAAGGTTAACCTAGGTTTAGTAGTATTCTAAGTTATCTTATAGCTAGCTTCTATACTAATAAGTAATATTAGAGTTATCTTATACCTAGGAACTATTTAGCTAAATATTTTGCTTTTTAAGGTTTATTTAAGGCTAGCCTTGCTTCCTATATATTAGTAGGCTAATGCTACTAAGGTTACTTATAGTTATATTTACTATAATTAACTAGTATATAGTATTAGTCTTCTATAGCTTAGCTATAGCTATATAGGGGTAAAACTACCCTAGGAACCTTTCTTTAAAATAGGAATTTATTTAGGCTTATCTTTCCTATATATAATTAAATAATTATTAAAGAAATATATTTATTTATATTAGTATGAAATTCCTAGATTTCCTTTAGGTTATAGGAAGGTAAGTAGTCTTTAGTTAGTTCTCTAATGTGTTTACTCTAGGCTAGCCTCTCTTTATTATGCTAGTTCTCCTAATATCTCTTTTATTCCTTATATAAGTCTATATCTAGCTTATTATTAATAAGTAAGGGTCTTTTCTATAGTATAGTACTATTACTACTAAGTTAGCTATAGCTTAGATTATTCTTACTATCTTACTACTAATAATTCTATTCTTAAACTTTTACTTTATCTTATTTAGGTAAAGGTTAAGGGAGGGATATATATCTTAACCTTTAGTTATATAATAGGTATAGCCTTAAATGCTTTTATAATAATCTAGAGGTAAGCTAATTAGTTTATTATAAATCTTTTTATTACTTCTCTTAGTTTTCCTTCTTTCTTAGTAAGGGTATAATAGGCACTTACTTTATAAGTAAGAATAAGCTAGACTACTTATATATATAGGAGTCTAGTATCTCTAAAGCTATATCCCTAGGCTAATACTACTAGCTTAAAGAGTGTAAGCTATTACTAAGCTAATTTACCCTTAAGGATATTTCTATAAGTACTTTAGTTAAGTTTTTTATTAACTTATACTCCTAGAAATCTATATAATTCTATAGGCATTATTTTCTTTACCCTAAGCTAGACTCTAGTCTATAAGGGTTTATAGAATTTACTAAAGTATATAAGTTTAGTTTTAGTTAAATTAAACTTAACTCTTACTTACTTTACTTATTTCTTATAGATTTTCTATATAGCTTTAAGTCTTTTCTAGGTTTATACTATAGTCTTACTAAAGGCTACTATATTTATATTATCTATAAATCCTATAGCTACTATGCCTAGAATAGCCTAGAGGTAAATATAAAGCTTTACTAAGTAAAGTAAGAAAAGGATTAAGAAAAGGGGTAAACCTTATAAAGTGCTAGCCTTAATTATAAATAGTCTAGAGAGTCCTTTATTAAAGCTAAGCTAGCTTATTTTATTTATAAGGAAGCTTTATATTATTACTATTAGCTATTATAAGACTCCTATCTTTATAAGTAAGTATATTAAGTATAGGTAGCTAACTTTATTAAATATAGAAGATATATTTATTTACACTAGTAAGGTAATACTACCCTTACCCTAGGCCTCTCTAATATATTTTATAAGGACTTTTATTATAGTTTTTATTAATTTATTTATCCTATTACTTATTTAAAGCTTAGGAAGTAATTCTTTTACCTTAGTAAAAGCTATAAGTTACTTTACTATTATTACTTCTATAATCTTTCTTATTATATTAAGTAGTAAGATTAGTCTTTATATATTAGCTTTTCTTATTTCCTTAGTAGTTTTACTAGGTTTCCTAATTACTACTACTCTTATAGTTTAAAAGTAAGCTAGGAAATAGCTTATTTTTAGGACTATATTTAGAAGCCTAGCTATAGTATCTTTAGCTAGGTTATTATAGGCTTTAATAAGGCTTACTAGGAGTTTATTATCTCCTAGTGCCTTCTAGCTAGCTATATTTACTAAGATATTATTAATTTTCTCTTATTTAAATTATTCTTTATTTAGTAATAGTATATTTTCTAGCTTTAGGAAGGAAAGGTCTAGTATATATAAGAGGTTTACTATTAGTTTAGGGAAGAATCTTTATACTAGTATACTAGCCTTATCTTTATATATAGTAGCTAGATTAGGGTTATTTTTACCTCTTTCTAGCTTAGGGAGCCTAGGGAGCTCTAGGGGGGCCTAGCTTTAAAGCTAGGCTTATCTCTTAAGCCTCTAGACCTCTTTATCCTTTTCCTATATATTAGCCTTTATAAGGTATTCCTTTATATATTTTTTTCTCTTCCTTAATAATATATTCTTAGTCCTTATTTACCTTAGTATAAGCTTACTAGTTTATATTAGTTCTCTAGTATCTTTATTATCTCTTAGCTTACCTTACTTTACTAACTATCTCTTAGGCTTTTCTTAATTACTATACCTCTAGGCTAGGGAGTCCTTAGGCTTTCTTTAAGACTACCTTATTTATAATTTATTATAAGCTAGTAATAAGCTATATTATATAGTTATCTATTTCTTCTTTATTATATAGGTTTAGTGTGTTTTTAGGCTAGAGTATTACCTTAGCCTTTGCCTTTATATATAATTAATTTATAGCTTCCTATATATATCTAAGGACTTAAGGGGTGGCTTCCTATTATTTATTAAGAATACTAATTAGCTATAGAATATAGTTAGATCTAGGGAGGTCTTTAGTGTTATTATAGTAAACTCTAATATCTAGCATAGCTTACGCTAGGTTAATAGTGTTATCTCTATTATTTTTATATTATTTTATAGGTTTACCTTAGGGGGTGATAAGTCTAAGCCTTTACTAGTCTATAAACTCTAGTAGTTTGTTTACTTTATTAGTTTTTCTATCTAGCTTATTCTAAAGGGGGTATTTTTAGTTAAAGTTACTTATAAATACGCTTTAGTTATAGGGCTCTTTTAAGTTAATTATATAGATAGGGGTGTTCTAGTTATTACTATATCCCTCTAAGTAAAGGGAGTAAATGTTAATTCCTTATAATTCTACTAGTAACTAGTTAGTTCCTCCCTAGGCTAACTATGATTCTGCTCTGTGTTTCTTGTTTACGTATACTATATTGCGCCTGTCGTAATATGCGAGTTAGAACCGGGCGAGGCCCGGTGCCGGGGGCCACGGGTTTCTTGTATGTTGAATTTTAAGTATAATACTAAGATAATTTAAATAATTCTTAATGCTATTTAAAAATATAATAATATTATTAATATAAACTTAAATAAAGTATTTATACTTCTAGAAAAGTTAATTTATAAACCTTTAGGTAAAAGTAAAAGAATTTTTAAATCCTATTAGTACTATATTTAATACCTTAAGGCCCTAATTTAATATAATTACTATATAAGCTTAATAGTCCCTTCTAATTAGTAACTAATAGAAAAATCCTATTTTATTAAAAATTAAGAAAACCTTCTTACTATAGATATTATTTATAATATTACTTTAGTTTAGTAAAAGGTATATATTTAGTATTACTATATTATTTAATAGCCTTATATTAATTACTACCCTTTCTTTCTTTTCTTAGCTAGTTTTATACTATACTATAAATACTAAGTATACTATAGCTATTAGTTTATCTAAATATAATATCTTACCTTTTATATATAATTTATTATATCCTTTATTAAGTTTACTTATATCTTAGCCCCTTAATTAGTAAGGCCTAATTAGCCTTATTTAATATTACTATTCTTTAATAAGATTAATCCTTATTTTCTAGTCCTTAGGTATAGGAATAATACCTTTATCTTAATAAATATTATATTTATTTATTAATTTAATAAACTTATTTATTACCTTTAAGTTAATATTAGTAACTTATACTTTAAATTAATTAACTATATATAAGGTCTCTTCTAAGTATAAGATTTTATATAATAGCACTCTTATATTAACTTTTTTAGGTTAAACTTATTATTTTCTTTATTTAACTTAGCCTTTATCTTATTTTTCTTTCCTATAGTTTCTATAATATCCTTACTAAAATAAGTATAATATATAAAAGGATTATTAACTAAGTAATTAGCATTAACCTTACTTATTACTACTAGTTATATAACCTTCTAATGTTTAATAATAGTAATAGTTTTATTTATTAAGTTATAAGTAACTATTTATTTCTAGCTAAATCTAGTAATTAATACATTAGGGAAAAACTTTAAATATAACTATATATAGTATATGCTTATCTCTTAGTTTTCCTACGCTACTTTCTAATTAACTAGTACATATTGATTTTTAATTTTTTTTGGGGTCATTGGCTGTGGCCAATGCATCTAATTTTCAAGGAACAAAAAAAATTACTAGCAATACCTAGCTAGTGTGACAATTAACAACCAAATTTGAACTAGTACATATAACTATGTTTTTAGTGGAATTAGTACTATATAAGCTATAATCACCTGCTAATATAAAACTTTACTTATTAGTTAGAATATCTTTACCTATATAGTTATACTATAAATAAACCTAAAAACTACTTTAAAATATATAAAATTGATTTTTACTTTATACTTATAAAGAAAGTTTATTCTAAGTAGTAGTTTAAGGCCTAAATTTAGTATTATATTTACTATAACTATAAAATACCTAGTAATTTTTGTTTTATATACCACTCCTAGGATAAAAAAATTAAATATAGCTATTTTAATAATAAAAATGAAAGACTATACTTTAAATACTAGTTTTAGTTCCTATATTCTTTATTTTATATTTAACTTATTTTATTATAACTATACCTTATTTACTAAAATTAATAATATTCCTATATTAAGGTAAATTTAATAACTCTTACCCTTATTATTAAATTCAAGAGGGATTTTTAAGTATATATTTGCTTTCCTTTTATTATATTTAACCTCTTAAGGTCTTATAATAGCTTTAATTACTTATCCTAGTATAAGTTATTTTAGTTTAGTTATCTTTATCTTAGTAATTACTATATTTATCTCTTTATTACTATTTTCTATAAAATAAGTTTTAATAAAGTTAGATTCTTATGCTTTAATTTCTTTATTTTTCTCCTTAAAGACCTTTTTTCCTTAGCTATATAATAATTATATTCTTAAAGATAAGTTTTATATTATTTTATATTAGAATTATTATTATATATTATAATATAAGTATACTTCTTTTCTTTACTTAGTAATTTCTCCTAATATTAATAATACCTAAGCTACTAGAATTAACCTCTTATATTTAATAATCCTTAGTTTTAAGTATATTATTTCTTTAATTAATCTTAAGCCTTTTCTTAATAATTTTAGTTAAAACTAGATTACTTCCCTTAATTCTCCTAAGTTTTATTTTACTAAGATCTTTAGTTTTATTCTTTAGTAAGTTAATTTTATTAATATAGTTTAAGTTAGAAAAGGTCTAGGAACCTTTATTTATTTCTATTATCCTATTAGTACTATTAATTCCTAGGTAGGGAATTATATATTTATTAGCTTATTTTAATTAGCTTATATTTTATTTTTATTATCTTTTAAATTACTATTAAATATATTTATATTAAAATAAACCTTAAGCTTTCCTTTACCTTTTTACTTTTAGCCTAACCGTTACTATATAAATAGTTATATAAATTATATCTCTTATTATTTACTAATCTTATATTCTTTTAAGTTAGCTTTAGGTATATTTAGTATAATCCTAGGTAAAGTTTAAGGTATAAATATAGTAAGAGCTAATAGTTTATTATTTTACTATTTACTCTTATATATTAGAAAATCTTTAATATAAATTTATAAAAAGACACTTTTTAATAATATTCTCTTTAGTATACTTTACTTTCTTTAGCTATACTATTATATCTTATACTTAGATACTAAATTCCTTGTATATTATAGTAAATACTATTAATATCTTATTAAAAATAGTAAATTATTTACTTATATTAAGGTATTATCTATACTATACTATTATATCTTCTTAAAATAATATCTAGATCTTTTCTAAATAATTTCTTATTAGCTAGGATTAGTATAATATAAATAGTCTTTAATTACCTAGACTTATAATTTAATATTATAAAAATAGTTTATTTCCTATTATATATAATAAGATTAGTATTAGCTTCTTTTAGTTTATTATAAGGCTTAAAGTATTTAATATTTATAATTTTCTATATTAAATCTATATATTATTTTATTACTTTTATTTACTAGCTATACTAATCCTAGTCTAGTGCTAGATTTATCTTACCTTAATACCCAATGTTAGTATACTATCCTTAGTCTAAAAGGTATAGTATTAAATACTATAACTAGTAAGGATTTAACTATAGTTATATAAATCTATACTAGAATAGTAGTAGTATTAGTTATATTACTAGCCTTATTTAAGTATTTAAATAACTATTATATTAGCCCTAGTTACTTAATAAATATATAATCCCTTATATAGTATTTTATACTAATAGTATTAATTTTACTAAGGTAATAATACTTTATAAACTTCTAATTTTAGTTATTAATCTTATTACTAGCTAGTTTATTTTATTTACTATTTTATTTAATATAGACTATTATATAGCTTATTAGTATTTTAATATTTCTTATAATAACCTTATAGTATTATATTTATTTATCCTAGCTTATAATTCCCTAGTTTTAATATATTTCCTAAGGGTTTTAGTTATAAGTTCTTTAGATTTAACTTAGCTAAAGAATTAAAGAGTTTTATATATTAAGTAATAGTATTATTTTTAGAATAGAATATAATTCCCTTTTCTTTATTAATTTTACTTTTCTTTATACTTTTCCTAGTCTTAGTAATAGTAATATTATTTATAAGGCTAGTAATACTTTTAAATTATTTTTCTAAGGCCTTACTACCTTTTACTTTATTAAGATTATTAAGAAATCCTTTAAATTTAGCTTTAAAAATATAGACTTTAACTTAAGTCTAAGTAAGGTATATAGCTTATAAGTTTATTAAGTTTTAGTAAATAAGTAATTCTTAAGATATTAGCTATTTTTACTTTCTTATAATTTTATTATTAAATTTATATTTTATAAGTTTATATAAGTCTTTTTAGTTATTAATTTTAATAAGCTTTTGCTTTTAATATTTAAAATCTAGGTTTATATTATTAAAAGTCTAAAATTAGTAAATAAGGCATAATTTACTCTTAGTAACTAGAAAAGTATTTTATAATTCTTTATATTAATACTATAAATAGTTTGTTTTAAATATATAGGTTTTATATTTAGGTTACTAGAGGTATATAATAAAAGAATCTCTAATTACTACTACTTATTATATACTAGCTTTATATATTATTAGGTTAAATCTATTAGAGGGGCTAACGAATTTAATAAATTATAAGTTATACTAAGTTTACTTATAAAGCTACTAATAGGCATAGTGTGAGATATTTAAAGAAGGTTAATTCTCTAGCTAGTTAGATAAATCTAGGCTTATATAAGCCATGTCTAGCTCTAGCACGTAACAATAAGGTTATTCTTACTACTCTAAATATTAAACTATCCTATTCCTATATTTAAGTAGTAGTAGCTTTATACTAGCCCCTTTCTCCTAAGTTAATTATAATTAGTATTATATTTACACTCCTACTACTAGCTTTATTATAATATAATATTATAGAGGGGGTAAATAAAGGTAAGGAATTTAAAAATTAATATAGTTTGTATTTTAAAGGCAATTCCAGACCTTTAGAGCGGTGCGAAAGTTTGTGCGAAGGTTATTTTTTTCTTATATATAGTTTATATATTACCTTAGTTTTATTATTATAAAAGGTTCTTAGATTTAACTAAAATAATATATTTAAATTTACTAGGTATACCTATAAATTCTTATAAGTATTACCTTTATATATAAGTACTTTATACTATATCTTAATAAAGCTTTATAAGTATATACTTATTATAAAGTTAGAGTTAAGTAAAAAGCTAGGAATAAGGAATTAATTAGTATAGCTATCTAAGGGGTAATTATAGGTTCTTTACTTAATTTAGCTAATTATAGATTTACCTTAATTTCTTTAAGCTATACTTTTATATTTATAATATCTTACCTTATATAAGTATATAATAGTGTAGGTATTTACAGGATACTATTAACCTACGCGTAGGGTTTTTAGGGTGGACTAAAGTGTACGTAATTATTATATATTCTAGTTTATTAAACTAAGCAAAAGAGAGATTAAATAAAAGCAAAAAGAATACGCTATTTATTATAGAAAAAGGGGCCTTAATTAGGGTTATTAGCAAAGAGGCTATATATGCTAATACTAACTACGGCGTGGTTAGGCTAGATATATAGGTTTGTAATGTAACACGCCTAGCTAATTAGTAACACATAGCCTTATTAATATTATACTTGTTTTAACACTAGAAACTCTCTCTTTTAATATAACTATTAATAAATAATATTAATAAGATAATTAAAAGGAAATTCAGGAATAAGTAAGATTAAATAATTATAGATAATATTATAAGGAAAGAATAGGGAAGGGGTGTAATAAAAGATAATATTTAATCTATAAGCCTATATAAGGATAAGTAGGCCTAATCTTAATACCTTTAACCTTATTATATTAACATAAGAGCTATAATCACATAACCTATCCTTCTATCCTAATAGTTGCTTTATTACTTATAATAAACCTCTTAAATGCCTTATTTAGCAATACCTTTATAAATGCATTAGCGAGGTTATTATTCCTATTAATCTATTTAATCTTACAAATCTCTTGTTGCTTATATAATTAATAAAGAGCTATGATATTAATTATAAGGCGCTTCTCTTTATAATACCAAGCTTAATAAGGCATTTATATAAAGAGTATAAATAAGTATAAATAATAATAGGAATCATAAGGAGGTTTAATTAATAAGTAATTAACCTAAGTATTATTAAGATTATATAAGCTATATTAGCACTAGTAACTATACTATATATCTTAGAGGTAAGCATACTTCTTATAACTCTTTTACTCTTAGTAAAGCTATAGTATATAATATTTCCTTAGATTATAAAGATACCTTCCTTTTAGACTTTACTAGCTAGGATAAGCACATAGCCTAGTTAGGAAGTAAGGTCTTAGTTATTAGCAAATAATCTATTTATAAATACAAAAAGCTTTGCTTTCTTAAGATTAAATAGTATAAACCTTAATCCTTAGTTTAGATTATTAATTTACTATTAAATCTATTAGTTTAGGCTCTTTATATCTTAAGATAATATGTCTTAGTGTTATGTAATAATAAAGAGATTAAAATAGGCTTTAGGCTAGTAAATTAAGGTAATATACACGCCTTAAGCTTGTTATTTTATATATGCTTATTTTAAATTAGTTAGTAAGATTAATTAAAGCTTTTTACTTTACCTTTTTATCTTAGTATAATTATATTATTTTTAAGAGTAATAATACCACTATTAAAGGTTAGTAAGTCCCTTATAAAAGGATTTACTTTAGTTTAGTAATAAAAGAATTAGTAATTAATTAATCTTTCTTTTATTAAGAGAACTTATAGTTAAATAGTCTAATTATATTATTAGTTTTCATTCTTATATACGTAAAGGTTAGGTTCTTCTTTATTATTATAAGTAAGCATAGGTTAAATATAAAGGTTATTATCTAAAGCATTTCTCTATAGTAATAATAATACATTACTTACTAGTAAGTACTAGCTTTTATAATACTATATAAAGGCTTAATTACTTATATTATTATGCCTATAGGGTATAGGTAATAGATTTAGATAGGGATTTAGGCTAGAATTATATAACTAAGAAGCGTTTATGCTTATATATAGGCCTATATAATATTACAAAGCTAGAGAATAAGTCCTAGTAATAATAACGCTAGTGTTATTACAAGAATTAATTACTAGCTAGCTTATTAGATTATTAGGGCTTATATAAGAATTACTAGCTTTTTTATTACTATAACCTTAGATTATAAGCCTTAACTTCTTATATAGATTTATTATCTTACCCTTTACCTTATTAATAATATAAGAATTAAAGATTTAAACCTTACTATACTCTTTTTATTATACTTAATAAACTTAAATATACCTTATTTAATTAGAGTATTAATTTTAGCTTTAGTAAATAGCTTAAAGGGTTTGCTAGGGGTCTTAATAATTCCTTCCTTATATAATTAGATTATAAGCTTAAGATTAAAGCTTTCCTTAGCTAATAAAAAGATATTAGTCTTATTTTTTATTTAATTTATGTAATTATTATTAGATATAATAATAGGAGAGTTCTTTTAAGGTCTTCTAAGTCCTTACTTTAGGGGATTAATAGGAGGGGTAGTTATAGGCTATAAGGAAGCATCTTAGTTCTTTACGCTCTTAGGAGGCCTCTCTTTATTAAAATCTTTATAAAAAAGTCTAAAGGTTAATTTAAAGGCTTTAAGGCCTTAAGGGAGCTTAAGAGTGTAAGTTTTACCCTCTATAGCTAATAGCTTATAAAGGCCTCTTTATTCTTTACCTTTATACTATATACGTATAAGTAATCCTAGTAAGAGGTTAACTATTATAAAGGTATTAGGACTATTTCTTATAGTAAGGGTATTACTAACCTTCTAATAGGTATAAATTCGCTTAACTTCCTTTATTACTAGTTAGATTATAAGGGCTTCTTACGTAATATCTAGTAATAAAGGTAATTCCTTAACTATATAAGAATACGTACTAAAAATAAAAACTATTAGCATAAGACTATTTAATCCTATGGTATTATTTATAGCCTTAACTGCTATTTATAATGCTATAGGCTCTAGTGTTATTAGGCATGCTTATCTAATAATATTATAGGCTCTTTAGAGTAGCCTATAATATTACTTAACGTTACTAATACTATAGTAAGCCTTAATAAGGATATCTTTAATCTTAATTACTATTAATAATATAAGCTACTTAAATTCCTTGCCTCTAAAGATTATTTTAGTATCTGTAATAATTATATCTAGGGGGCCTAGATCAGAGAATTGTATGTAGTGTAATTAATGTAGTTTTTAGGGGGTAGCTTGTAATTGTGATGTAATTATTACTAGGTTGTAATTAATTAATTATAATTATTAGGTGTGAGGCCCTACTCACAACACCCGTGCGCTAGCGCACACTAGGCAGGCACACCACGCCCTAGGGCTAGGTCTACGTAACACTAGCAAGCTACTAGCTATAAGCTAGCGACTTATATGTATAATATACTTAGACCTAGTAAGCTTTAGTTAATATATAAGTGCCTCTATATCTCTTACCTAGCTATCCCTTTATTCTTATAATTCTAAAGCTTCTCCTACTAGCTACCTAAGAGTAATATAAGGGGGAGAATAACTTAATTTACTAGAATAATACTATATACTACTTAGGATTAGCTAAATAATAGTAATACTATATCTAGGGATATACTATATTTTATAACCTTATTAAAAGCTATACTCTTTACTATAAGGGTAAAAGAGGTAGTAGTTAAAGAGTAAATTACTTAGCTTAAGTAACTTAAGGAACTATAGAAGTAAGAATAGGAGCTTACTAACTTAATATAATCTTATAAGGAAGGAAAACTAGTAAAAAGAGGCTAAAAGGCTAGTTTCTTCTTAAGCCTTAGTAGCTAAGAAATTAAGGTCTAAAATATTATAGAACTCTAATACCTTATAAACTTATAGAAGTATAAGATATAGCTTAATAACCTTAACTATACCTTTAAGGGAGTAAAGAAAAATATTACTAAGATAACTAAAAGATTCTCTTTATACTTAATTATATATATATAAACTATTAGGCTAGATAGGACTAATATATTAAAGAATAACTAGCTAATAGTTAGGATTACCTTAAGGATAACTAGGATAAGTTCTAGGACTAGACCCTTACGCTACTTAAGGACTTTATAAGCTATAATATATAAATAGCTATATAGCTAGAAAATATAAAGTAAAAAGAGAGCTAGAGTCCTATTAAGTTTAGTATTTACTTAGATTTACTAGAGAAATACCTAGAATAAGCTTTAGAAAAACCTATACTTTTATATTCTTTATAAAATTACTTCCTAACTTATAAGACTATATTTACTTATATATAGATATTACTAGGTTAATATAAGAAAAGGTTATATAACTTACCTAATAGTTCTAGGAGGTAATATTAAAGAATAAGTAAAAGCTAAGTAAGTTAGAAAAGAAGGGCCTATATAAGGCCTCTTAACATTAAAGATATAACTCTTTATAAGGCTATTAGCTAAATAAGGACTAAAAAGATAAGGATAAGAATAAAGAAAAAACCCTAGCTACTTACCTAAATAATAATAGGCTATAAGGAAGAAAATAGTACTATAATTATAGTAGTATAAAGTATCTTTTCTATAATTATAATAAGCTAAGGAAAGACTAGTAAGAAGGTTAGGGAAACTCCTAGAGGTAAAAGTAAATACCCTTACCTTTACCTTAGACACTAGGGTACTAGTAGGATACTAATTTTACACACTAGTTACTATTTATAGGCAAAAAAACATTAAAATAGTAGCGGATCTTAATAGTTATACTAAGATTAATATTATTAGCGCCTAGTTTACATAGACCTATAAGCTTAAT
The DNA here is from genome assembly GCA_030389615.1 of Epichloe typhina subsp. poae. Classification (NCBI taxonomy): domain Eukaryota; kingdom Fungi; phylum Ascomycota; class Sordariomycetes; order Hypocreales; family Clavicipitaceae; genus Epichloe; species Epichloe typhina. The sequence goes on from CP098313.1 coordinate 2,714,349, forward strand.
TAGGCTAAGGCTATAGCACCTATCCTAAAGGTAGTAAGGTCTCTTATAGTTCCCTAATATAGTGTCTATAAGGTACTTATTATAATCTAAGACTTAAGGGGTAAAAAGAAAAACCTTAAACTACTATATATAGCTATTAATAAGGACCTAAGAGTAAAGGGAAGCCTTATATTAATTAGGATATATATACTTATAAAAGAATGTATATACCTTTACTTATACTTATAAGAATAGTGGTTTAAGAAAAGAAAGATAGCCTTTTTACTACTAACTCCTTATAAGTTTGTAAAGGTAATGCGTAATAAAATAATTATATATACTATTATAGGCGTAATAGAAGATAAGTTTATCCCTCTTAAAGATAAAAAGAAGGTAAAAGTATATAAAACTATTAAAAATATCCCTAAGGAGCTATATAAGTTTAAAGATATATTTATATTAGATAAGGTAAGGAGTCTCCTATCTAAGAAGTTAACTAACTACATAATTAATCTTATACTAGAAGCTATACCCCTATATAAACTAATTTACTCTCTTTCCTAAAGTAAACTTAAAAAGCTCTAGGAATATATTAATAATAACCTAAGGAAAGGCTAGATAAGACCCTTAAGAGCCTAGTAAGTATACCTATCCTATTTATGCTAAAGAAGGATAGGACGCTTTAGCTATATATAAACTATTAAGAACTTAATAAGGTAATATAGAAGAATTACTACGCTCTCCCCTAATTTTAGAGATCCTTAACTAGTGCTAAGGGGCCTATTTCTTTTTAAAGATTAATATTAAGGATATATACTACTAAATCTATATTAAAGAGAGTAATAAGTAAAAGATAGCTTTTTGTATATATTATAGGCACTATAAGTACCTTATAATACCTTTTAGGTTAACTAATACCCTAGCTACTTTTTAAAGCTATATTTATAAGGCATTTTATAGGCTAGTTAATATTATTTATATAGTATATCTAAATAATATCTTAATTTTCTTTAAGATAAAGGAGAAGTATATTAAATATATTAAGTAAGTCTTAGAATATATAAGGTTAGTAAAGTTATATATAAAACCCTCTAAGTGCTTTTTCTATAAGGAATTAGTAAAATTCCTAGGGTTTATTCTCTTTATTAATAGGATATTAATAAATACTTACTAGGTTAATATAATTAGAGAATAGAAGGAGCTAATAAGTTTTAAGGATATATAGTTATTTCTTAGATTTTATAACTTTTACTAATAGTTTATTTATAAATACTCTAGGATTATAGCACCTCTTTATATATTAATAAAGGGCAGTTAAAATAGTATCTAGATTAGGAGGTTTATATTTAGGGAAAAGAAATAGCTAGTGTTTAACTAGCTAAAAGACGCCTTCTAGCAAGCGCCTTTACTCTAATATTATAACCTAAGTCAAGCGGTGCGCATTAAGATAAATACCTTAATTTTTATAATAGTAAGAATCCTATCTTAGTAGGATAATAAGGGCTATTAGTATCTAGTAGCCTTTTAGTTAAGGAAGTTTATAAATACTAAATATAACTATAGTATAGCTAACTAAGAGTTACTTACTATAGTAAAGTTATTTAAATACTAGTAATACTATATTAAAGGCATAAAGATACCTATAGAGGTCTTATTAGACTACTATAACTTATAGACCTTTATAAGGTAGTAAAAGCTATATAGAAGGTAAGTATAATAGTATATATTTCTTTACTCTTTCTATTTTATAATTAAGTATAGACTAAGGAAAAGTAACCTTATAAATATACTATTAAGAAGGTTTAATTATAAGGGCAAACCTATATTAAATAAGGCATTTTTACTAAAGCTTTAAAGGAAAATAGTAGTTACCTATATAGTAAAAGAAGAAGTACTAATATATTAAAGAAGTTATAGTATAGCGCTAGTCTTAGAGCTTACTAAGTTAATAGTAGCCTAAGTAAAAGGCTAGTTAGCTACTATAAATCTAGTAATAGGTTAGCTAAATAAGGGTAATTTTAAGAAGAAGGTAATATATATCTAAGATATTAGTATAGTATAAGAGATTTAGGGGCTATTATATTACTAAATCCTTACTAATTTGCGGTAAATAAACTATTAGTATAACTATTATAGAAGGCATAAGACTAAGATTTAGATTTATAAAAATATAAAGGTAAGGTTAACTCCTAAGTAAAAGGGAGGGGAAAAGCTAGTCTATAGTTACGTAGTATAAGGGGTTTCCTAATATATAAAGACTAGGTAGTTATTTTATAGGAGCTTATTTTATAATAGAAGCTTCTATAGCTACACTATAATAATTTACTAGTAGGTTACTTTAGGACTAAATATACTCTTAAGCTACTAAAATATTACTATTAGTAGCTAGTAATAAGTAAAGCTATTTTAGACTATATATCTAGCTACAGAGTATACTAGTGTATAGTAGCTAGAAGGCACTGCCTATATAGAAGCCTTAAATTACTACTAATACTAAGGTAACTATAAGTAAAGATCTTAATGGATTTTATTATAGAATTACTACTAGTATAGCTAGGTAACTAAGAAACTAACGTAATCCTAGTGATTATAAACTAATTTACTAAGTACTTTATCTTCCTTACTATAAAGACTATAATTAATATAGCTAAATTAGCAAAGTTATTTTATAAGGAAATTAAGCTTTAATTTAGGCTACTAGAGGGCATTATATCTAATAAAGAATTAGTATTTATAAGCTAATTCTAGTTAGATATATATTACTTATTATACGTAAAGCAAAGGCTTTTAATAGTGTTTTACCCCTAAACTAATAAGTAAATAAAGAGAATAAACTAAGTGCTTAAACATTACTTATAATACTTTATTAAAAAAACTAATAGCTATAGCTAAAGCTACTCCTAATAGCTTAATTTATATATAATAATACTATTAATAAGATAATAGGTTACTCCCTAAATATACTTTTATAGGCTATTTACCTAAGTTTTATCTAGCTCTTAAGAATAAGAGTAAGGAAGGGGAGGTCCTAGAAGCTTATATATATATCTAAAAGCTATATAAGGTTAGGGAGAAACTAGTATATAACTAGGTAAAAGCTACTAAAGCATAGGTAAAGTACTATAACTAATAATACTAGCTATTAACCTTAAAAAGAGAAGACTTAGTATTATTATTAGTAAAGAATATTAGACTTAAGAACATAAAATAAAAGCTAAACCTAAGATTTATTAGGCTATTTTAGATACTTAATACTATAAGTAAATAAGTATACTAACTAATACTACCTAATAAGTATAGTTAACTATATAATATATTTTATATTAGCTTATTAAAGCTATAGAATTACTAGGAAAATACTATAGATAAAGAAATACTAATACTAGACCTTAAAGATAAAGATAATAAATTTAAAGTTAAAGAAGTTAAGGATTATAAAAAGACTTATAAAGATAATAAATACCTAGTAAAGTAAAAGGGTTAGCTAAGTAAATATAATTAATAGGTAGTAGTAAAAGATATAAAAAGCACTTAATATATAATTTAGGCTTTCTATTAAATTAAAATAAGAAGAAAGCATAGTAAGATATAAGTAAGTTATAGGTAATAAGGGATAAGGTAATTATAAAAAGGCCTAGCCTTATTAGCTATTATTACACTTTACTTAAAAACCTTATTAAACTATTTACTAAATAATAAAAGAAAATATTCTTATAAGGAGAGGAGTTTTAAGGGAAACCCTTCTATAGTTACCCCTTATATATTAAAATAATACTATTATAAAGGAAGTACTTAGCGCCCTTACTCTTATCCTCCTAAATTACTACCTTTATTACCTAAAAACTAGTGTTTTACTACCCCTAAGGCATAAATCCTAGGTTATAATATTATAGCTATAAAGTTATTTTTGCCTTCTAGGAATTATAATATATAGTGTAATTTAGCTATAAAAAGTTAGTAAATATATAGTAAAGGAGAAGTAATAACTTACTATCCCTAGGATAAGGGTAGGAAATATAGTAACTAAAAGTTACTAGTATAAAATAATATACTAATTATACATAGCTAAAGTAGCTTACCTAAAGAGTAAGCAAAAGTCTAGAGAACATATAGTAAAACATACCTAATAAACCTTAGCGGCCCTAGTTAAACTAAAGGAAACATAATAAGCTATATTAGTATAATTAAACCCTAAAATAAGGTTTAGATAATAGGTACTAAAATAATAGTAAGTTACTTCTAAAAATATATAATTATTAGGATTATTAGGGACCTAATTACTTAGGGTATTTATTAAAGTTTTTACCTAATTAAGGATAGTAAGGAGATTAAGGAAACCCTTATATAGTTAGTATTACCTAGAGAGATATAGGTAATTAGGGACTGAAAATAGAGAGAAAGTAATATACTTACTATCTTATAAGTATTACTATATTTAATATATTAGATATAATGTTTTAAATTCTTCCTTTTAATAATAATGCTTTATACACTAGGGAATTAATAGTTAATCTAAGGAATATTAGGCTTAGCTAGAGAATTTTTCTTAAAGTCTACATAATCTATACGTAAATAATGCATATAGCTATATCCCTTTAAATAGATATTAAGAATAGTAATAACGCTTTCCTTATCTAATTCTATAGTAAAAATATAAAGAGTAGTAAAGGTAAAATTATAGTAACTAATAATATAATAGTATCTAGAAAAAGTTTGCTATAAATAAGGAAAGGAAAAGTTAGTAATATAATAAGGAGTTATAGGTAAACTTATACTTAAGTGCTAAGTATTATTTATTATTATTTTAATATTACTATTACTTAGTAAATAGCTAAATACTACTTACTAAAAGCTATTTAGAAGCCTAGCTAAAAGTAAGGGGGTAATTATAAGGCCTTACTTATAATACCTATACACTAGCGCATACTAAGCAGGCACACTACGCCCTAGGGCTAGGTTTACGTAACACTAGCAAGCCGCTAGCTATAAGCTAGTGACTTGTATATATAACACACTTAGACCTAGCAAGCTTTAGTCAATATACAAGTGCCCCCATACCTCTTGCCTAGCTATCCCTTTGTTCTCACATAGGTATGTGTAATTAATTGTAGTTATAGTTATAATTATTACAACTACAACTACACAATTACATGTAATTGTTACTAAAAATAGAAATATTACATATAATAAGGCTACATTTTTCTTAGAAATTCTCTTTATAATATTAATATATGACTTATTTTATTTCCTATTCTTCTTAATTAGTTATTTAAGTTCTAATATCTAACTTTTTCAAAGATTTTACTATAACTAGGTTTATATATAATATTATAACTTTATAATAATACTATTATAGTAAATACTTTATTTTACTAATATAACTTAAAGAAAAACCTTCTTATTATATTATTTACTATTACTATTAATTATTTTATATTTTAATAAATTATTATTATTATTTAAAATAAAAAATACCCTAAACTAATATAATGATTTTAATTAATAATTTTAAATAAATAACTAGAAGTTAGTTAAATATATACTTAATTTCTAAATATTATTAGTAATATAAGAAAAGCTTTTAAATAGCTTAAACTATTTTTTACTATTAATACTAATTTAATATTTGTTAGATCCTTCGGATCTTCATTGGCTTAATCGTGGCCAAAGACTAGACTAAAAGTAAGTCTAGCGTAATACACGTAATATCATTAGCTATAGTAATTTACTACCCCCTTTTTGCCTTACTTATAGGTTTTACTTACTTTCCTAGTATCTAGACTTTCCCTCTCTTCTCTCTCTTTCCTAGCTATTTATCTATTATTAACTTTAATATTATAGGATTATTCTACTTACATAGGCACCTTAGTGTAACTAACACTAATTAGTAGTTAACTTTATAACTATAGATAAGTTAGGTATTATAAGAAGAGATATTTTTGCAAATACTATAGTTACTACCCCTTATTACGCTAGATTAATAGTTATTATAGTAAAGAGGTATAACTATATAAGTGTACTAAAGGAAGAGACTAGAATCCTAACTATAGGCTTATTAGGCTTCTAAGGAATTAATTTATTAACCCTTAGGCTTATAGGATATAACTTTATTATATTTATCTAGGATATTATTATTAATTATTAATTTTATTATCTATTATAAGAAAACTAACTAACTAACTAAATCTATTGCTATAAGGCATTTATTTTAAACCTAATATTAAATAACCTTAGCTAAGCTAGCTAAATTACCTATAACTTCTCTTAATATATTACCTTCTTCTAATAGACTTTTAATCCCTCTCTATAAGCATTTACTACTTATTTCTTACCCCTTTACTCTTAGTATTATTTACTTTATGCTTATTAGTAAGAGAGATTATCTTCTTCTTTTTTTTATATAAAATAAGAAGTAATAATTCTATTACTTCCTTATTATTTTTACTAGTGCTTTTCTAGTTACTTTTAGCACTTCTATTACTTTACTTAACCTTAATTTAATTTATTCTTATTATTACTTTTGCTACTTTTTTACTATTTTTCCTATCTTTATAATTTTTATGTTTTCGTAATTTTCTAGCTTTATTAGAGTAATAATACTCCTAAAGTGTAAAAGAAAACCCTAGTAATAAGTAAATATATAAGCTTAATTAGTAGCAAAAGAATAATACCTTAGACCTTCTTTTATAGCCTAGATATTACAAGATAGTAAAATTAGAATCTAGACCTTTTATAAGAGAAAGGGCTACTACTAGTAATAGTAAGGCTTAAATAATTTCTCTTAAAAGACTATAAGAGAGTAAACTACTAGTATATTTATAATAGCTTATAAATAACCTTATAAAAGACTAGAAAGAGCCTATTAAACTAGACCTAGAGACCGCTATATAACCTAAACTTAATAACTAGATTATAAGGTTTATTAACCTTAGTAAGCATTAAGGCTAAAGAGATAATAACCTCTAGGAGTTATTCTAAGAAGGCTTTAAAGGCTAGTCTAAAGATACCTTTAAAAGAGTAAATAAGGATATTATTAGAAAGCTATATAATTCCTTATAAGATTATAGCGTTCTTTTTAAATAAAGCCTAGGATATTTAATCCTAGTATCTCTTAAAAGGTACTTTACTAAACCTTAATACCTCTTTAGTTATAGGAAAAATTATAATCTTCTAAACCCCTAAAGCCTTAGCCCTAAACCTAATTACTTACTCTAGAAATCCACCTTCCTTAACCTTAATAATTCCTTAAACCTCCCTAAGAGCCCTTATAATAATCCTAATTAAATTAATTACTTTATCCTAATAATAATTATCTATAATAACCTATAGACTATTATTTATAATAAATTATGCCTTTATAGTAATTTCTCTCTAAAGATTAGATTATAAAGAAAATCTTAAAGCTTATAAAGATATATAAGGATAGTAATTACTATAGTAAGAAACTATATAACTTCCTAAAACTAAAGATTATACTCTTTAAGAATAAGTGTAATAGGATTAACCTCCCTTAAATATATTATTAGAAGGCTTTTTCTATTATATTAATAAGTAATACTAAATAGTATTACCTTAATTACCTCTTTAGGAATAACTACTCTTATAAAGAGATAATTACTTATATTTATTAATACTTTAAAATAAAAAGTAACTAATAATTCTATTACTATAAGTAAAGTAGTATAATATTAAAGAATATAATTAATAAGAACCTTAATAAAAGCAAGATTAAGTGCCTTAAGATTATATTATTAAACCTTAAGAAGATTTATAAAGGGCTATACCTTTCTAATATAGTAAATACTAAGCTCTATAAGCAGGCATTAAATACTATAGCTAGTGTACCTAAATATTAGATAGTTAAATATATACACTCCCTAGGCTTTAAAAGTCTTACTAAAAACCTTTATAAGGTAATTATTATTATAAAATTAAATAAGAAAACCTCTTAATATCTTTAGTACTAAGAAGAAGACCCTCTAGAGGCTATATTTACTAATTATTAGTATAAATAATAATCCTATAGTAAAGGAAGCTATTATAGAAAAAGCCTTAGGCCTAGCTTTAAGCGCTGCTTTATATATAGTAAGAGTAGCTACTAGTTCTCTAATTACTTTACTAAAGAATATTAGAAAGAAAAGGACTACTAGTAAGCTAGTAAAATATATTACATAGCCCTTATAAAGAAGAGATTTTAGGTATTCCTTACCTCCTATAAAGGGTAAGATAATAATAAACCTAATAATAACTCTAGTTAGAATTAGGAACTATATCTTATAGCTTATATAAGGGCCTAGGATAATAATAATAATAAGGTAAAGAAGCTACTATTAATAGTATATCTAAGTATTATATAATTCTTCTACTCTAGATAACAAACTAACTATAACACTACTAATATTAATATCCTTATAACCCTAAATAATTAAGCCTTTTAACACGCATTCCTTAAGTAAGAGCTTTATAAGCTATAAGAGTGTAATAAAGGCTTATTTTACTATATCTATAAAGAACGCTATTCTAAAGAAGTCTTTAGAGGTATTATACCTAATACTAGTGCTATAGGAAAATTAAGTATAAGAGAGGTATAAGTAAAAGCTTTACTAAGATTAATGCCTTTATTAAAGGTAATTCCTTGTAAACCTTAAATTATTATATTTAGTGCTAGATTAGTAGTTATAAAAGGCATTATCTATATACTTATAAAGCTTAAATTCTATATTCTTAATATAGCTACTCCCTTCCTTTTCTTAATTACTAATATAAATAAAATATAGGTTAAGATTAATAACCTTATAAATATACTTATTTAAGGCAGCAAGACTATACTTATAGTATAATAATAGGGTTATCCTTAGTAGTTACTAGAGGCAAAAGAAATAGTTACCTTTTATCTCTTAAAGGGAGATATTCATTAATTACATTATTAGCTTAGTTACCCTTCTATTTAATAACTCATAAAGGTCCTTTAATAAGCTAGTTATAAAATTAAACACTAGGTAATTAAGAAATTAACTAAAGTCTACTACTATTACTAGATATATAGCAAGGCCCCTAGTTAATTTAAATTTATAATTAAAGATAACTACAAATTTAACTACAAGATTATTATTAATATTATGCAAATTAATAGTTAACTAGTGCTTTATATTATTAATTTAGTAACTTTGTTTTAAGTAACCTAATTTCTTAATTTAAAAAGCAAAAGGCTTAAGATATCTAGGATACTATCTAAGAGTACTAGATTAATACCTATCTAGGACCTCCGGAATAGATAGTTTATAATACTAGTAATAACTTTGCTTCCGCTAAATTTAAATATTACACTTAATTAATATTAATTAAGACTAATAAGATACTAATTAAAGCTTATAATAGCATTAGAAAGGTTAAAAGATATTACAAACCCTTGCGCTAGGCTTATAATATTATTACTAACTTAATTAGCGTGAAACTAACGCTAGAATAGCGCCTCTAAATAGCTATTAAGGCTATTAATAATTTTATAAGCCCTAAAGGAATTATACTAACCTTACTAGTCTTTAAAGCCTACTTATAAATAATAGATAAGTTACTACCTAGTATCTTTATTATTTAATATGCTAAAGTAATTTAGAAGGCTACTAATAAGGTCTACTACTATATAGCTTTATAGCAAGTCTATAATACCCTTAGAGCCTAAAATAGTCCTAATATAGCGCTTATATATTAGCTACCTCTATAGGCTAATATATATATATAAAGAGAGAAGAGTAGCTAGTATAGCCCTTATAAGCTAATTACTACTAATAGGAGACCTATATAGTTAATATACCCTATAGCCTAGTGAAATTTCGCTTTATAGTAGTAAAGCCTTACTATAAAAACCTATATATTATAAAGAGGCTAGAGTAGTAAGAGATAAAGCCTTAAGATATAAAGAAAGCTATAATAATACTACTAACTACTACTACTAAAAAGAATTAGTAATAGAAGAAAAAGAAAAACTATAAGTATTACTAAAGAGAAAGTAAGAAAGGCTAAGAAAAGCCCTTATAGTCTAATTTATAAGCATAGAGAAGCTAATAGAAAAGGCCTATAATACCTAGGTAACCCTAAGGGAAGCTAGTAAGTTAGAGACTTATTACCTTACCCTAAAGGAATAAAAGTAAGGAAAGGTAAAACTTATAATCCTAAAAGAATATTAGCCTAATTAAACTCTATATGCTTATTAATAAAGACTAAGATAAGGCCTTTATTTAAGAGGTTATAGCTAGAGGGATACTAAGTATAGTATTCCTTATAGTAAAAGAAAAGCTAATTAAAACCTTACTCTTTAACTTTACTAAGAAAGGAAGATTATAACCCTAGGAAAACCCTTTAAGTAGTCTAATTAAGCTAAGATTAATGCCTTATAAGCTTATAATATCTTTAAATTCATTAAATATTGATTTTTAAATTTTTTTGGGGTCATTGACTGTGGCCAATGCATCTAATTTTTAAGGAACAAAAAATTACTAGCAATACCTAGCTAGTGTAATAATTAATAACTAAATTTAATAATTACTGTAGTGTTAGGTAAAACATAAACAAGTAAACAAGCTTTAAGCTATAAATTTAGGGGCTAAAGGTTAATATAAAGTTTGCAATAAACTTTATAGCTATGATTATATAAGAGTTATAATTCGCAACCACAGTTAAACTCAAATCTATTCAAGTTTTACTTATAGTATAAATTAACATAATTTCCCCTTCCTTTATAACTGTATTTGTTCTATCTCTTTACACACATCTCTTCTATCTTATAACTTGTCCTTTAAAGCTCTAAGGCAAACCAAAAAAAAACATAACTCATCCTTAATTATAGCCAATCCAATTCGCAACAGACGCAAATTAACAGGTATGTCAAGGGCTACTAATTAACTAATTAACGACTAACTAATTAATTAATAGTATAGCTAAGGGTGACTAAAAGCTAGGGGCTATAACCACTAGGCTATAGAACCTAATAGCTATTTAAAAATCCAAGGAAATTCCAAAAAAGGAAATTCAAAAGATAGAAGAAAATATTAAGGAATTTAGGAAAAGTAAGAAGAAGAAAGGAAATAAAAAGCTAGAGAAGAAGGCTAGATATTTAGAAAAGGTGTTAAAAAATAAAGATCTATAATGATTTAAGCAGTTTTACCTCGTGCCCGGGAGGAATTCATTAAATATAACCTAGTAAAGCACAAAGGCCACAGAATCTTTAATTCTTGTATAGTTAGAGAGATTAAAGGCAAGGGAATAGCCTTACTATACAAGAAATCTTACCTTATTATATAAGGCCATAATAATAAGGGAAAGGAATTTATCTTAACGTAATTACTAATAATATAATAAGCAAGCTAATAACTTATTATAGCTATTACTTTATTATTAAGAAGAAAAGGCATTTACCTTTAGATTCGCAATATTACATAAGCATATACTTAATTACACACAATGCTAACAAGACTAATTATCGTAAGATTACTAAAACAAATTACATACCTCTTTCTAGAAGGAATTATAATTAAATTAATTAAACCTCTTTATAGGATTACAAAGGCTAGAACCCACTAGTAAGTAATATACTTTTATTATTATAGAGATAACCTTAATATAATAACTTTAACCTATAATCCTTGCTTATTAATTATAGCGCTAAATAATAAGAATCTCTTTAGTATTATAGGAATATAAACTAATAATACATTAGGCCTAAGTAATAATAACTTCTTCTAAAAAGAAAAGAAAGAGCTCTAGAGGGCTAAGTTTACTACTAAGGAAAAGTAGTAATTAACCACTAGAAATCCCCTTATTTTTAATAGCTATATCTTAACCTAGAATACTAATAACTTATTAATTTTAACCTAAAAGGGCTAAAGTTAGAAAATTAAGGAAGTTAATCCTTAATCTCTAATAGTAAAGCAAGATTACATAGAATAATAAGCCTAAGGAAGCTATATTATAACTATATACTAACTAGAAGCTTCCTATAATCTATTAATTATAGCTTAACACTAAGAACCCTTTACTAATAATATTATATACCTTAATAAACGCCTTAAATAGTAAATTAAGAATTAGTAGTAAGGACTATAATATATACCTTTAACCCTTAAGGAAGTAAAGCTCTTTATATTTGTAAATAGATTGCTTACTAATAACAAGGATTTAAGCTTATAAATTAGATACATTATTATAATTAGTAATAAGATAATACAAGATAATAATACCTTTATTATAAAAGGCAATATTATTACATATAGCTTAACAAAGAGTAAGCAAGTTATATGCAGCGCGCTTACCTCCGAATTATACAGCATGGTTTAAGGCATAGATATTACCTACGCGATTTCTATAACTCTCTATTAGATTATAGACTAATTAAAGATACCTTAAATTCCTATAATCCTTTATACTAACTTCTTTTTATTATATAAATACCTTATAAAGCTAGGAATAATAAAAGAGAAAAGACTAATAATTAATATTATAGCCCTTTATTAATTATATAAAAGGTATAAGATCTATAAGGTAAGGTAAATTAACGGAAATAATAATCTAGCGGATATAATAATAAAGGTATTACTAAATTTATCCCTTTCTCTTTAATTAATTTAAATAAATTAATAATTTATATTAAAGGATAGGTAAAGAGACCTATAATATTAGGGGATAGGAGCCTTAACAAGGACTAATAGATTAATTTAATTAACTAATACTATAATAGCTAATTAAAGCAGCGGATTCCTATTAAGGGATTTACTTATATATACTTTCCTTTAATTTAATTTTTATTATGTTTTTAGGCTTCTTTAGCTATAGATAAAAAGAGAGATTACTAGTATTAAATCCTTTAGATTTTTATTAGCTTAATCATGGCTAAAGACTAGACTAATAGTAGGTCTAGCGCAATGCACGTAATGTAATTAGTTACATTAATTCGCTACCCTCTCTTTTGCCTTACTTACAGGTTTTACTTACTTTTTATTAATCTAGACCTTCCCTCTCTTCTCTCTCTTTCCTAGCTAGCTATCTATCTATTATCGACTTCAATATTACGGAATTATCCTACCTGCGCAGGCACCTTGGTGTAACCAACAATTATAGAGATAATCTTAATATAATAACTTTAACCTATAATCCTTACTTATTAATTATAGCCCTAAATAATAAGAATCTCTTTAGTATTATTAGAATGTAAACTAATAATATATTAGGCCTAAGTAATAATAACTTCTTTTAGAAAGAAAAGAAAGAGCTTTAGAAGGCTAAATTTATAGCTAAAGAGAAGTAATAATTAACTACTAGGAATCCTCTCTTTTTTAGTAGCTATATCTTAACCTAGAATACTAATAACTTGCTAATTTTAACCTAAAAGGGCTAAAGTTAGAAGATTAAAGAAGTTAATTCCTAATCCCTAATAGTAAAGTAAGATTACGTAAAATAATAAGCCTAAGGAAGCTATATTATAACTATATGCTAACTAGAAGCTTCCTATAATTTATTAATTATAGCTTAATACTAAGATCCCTTTGCTAATAATATTATATGCCTTAATAAATACCTTAAATAGTAAATTAAGAATTAGTAGTAAGGACTATAATATATCCCTTTAAACCTTAAAGAAGTAAAGCTTTTATATTTATAAATAAATCACTTACTAATAATAAGGATCTAAGCTGATAGATTAGATATATTATTATAATTAGCAACAAGATAATGTAAGATAATAATACCTTTATTATAAAAGGTAATATTATTACCTATAGCTTAATAAAGAGTAAGCAAGTTATATATAGCACACTTACCTCTAAATTATATAGTATAGTTTAAGGCGTAGATATTACTTACGCGATTTCTATAACTCTTTATTAGATTATAGACTAATTAAAGATACCTTAAATTCCTATAATCCGTTATACTAACTCCTTTTTATTATATAAATACCTTATAAAGCTAGGAATAATAAAGAGAAAAGACTAATAATTAATATTATAGCCCTTTATTAATTATATAAAAGGTATAAGATCTATAAGGTAAGGTAAATTAATGGAAATAATAATCTAGTAGATATAATAATAAAGGCATTGCTAAATTTATCTCTTTTCTCTTTAATTAATTTAAACGAATTAATGATTTATATTAAAGGATAGGTAAAGAGACCTATAATATTAAGGGATAGGACAGGAGCCTAAATAAGGACTAATAGATTAATTTAATTAACTAATACTATAATAGCTAATTAGAGTAGCGGATTCCTATTAAAGGATTTACTTATATATACTTTCCTTTAATTTAATTTTTATTACGTTTTTAGGCTCCTTTAGCTATAGATAAAAAGAGAGACTACTAGTGTTAGATCCTTTGGATCTTTATTAGCTTAATTATAGCTAAAGACTAGACTAAAAGTAAGTCTAGCGTAATACATGTAATATTATTAGCTATAGTAATTTACTACCCCCTTTTTGCCTTACTTACGGGTTTTACTTACTTTCCTAGCATCTAGACTTTCCCTCTCTTCTCCCTCTTTCCTAGCTATCTATTTATTATTAACTTTAATATTACGGGATTATCCTACCTGCGCAGGCACCTTAGTGTAACCAATAATATTACTTTTAGCATTAAAATACTTAGGGTTTAGTAAATTATACATAGTAACTTTATATTTCTTATTACTATAATATATAAAGAAAGAATATAATACACTAATATTTATAAAGTATTAATATATAACTAATAGTATTATTTAAATTTAGCTATATAGCTAGATTAAGTAATAAAAATAAGTTTAACTTATTTCTAGTAAGAACACTAGGACTCACTTTAAAATAATATACTATAATTACTAAAATAACTTAAGTAAGTCTAATAACTTTAATTATAATTAGTTAAATCTATTTTTAGAAGGAATATAAGGGCCTACTTTTATTTCATATATATAATAATTTACTCTATAACTATAATAACTTTAATAATCTTAATTAAAATTAGTAAATCCTATTTTTAGAAATCCTATTAAGACCCACTTTTATTCTATATATATAATTACTATAATAACTATAATAACCCTAATAACCCTAATAACACTATTTATAATTAGTTAAACCTATTCTAAGATATAATACTAGGACCTAGTTTTATTTTATATACTATAGTTACTTTAATAACTATAATAACTCTAATAAGCTTTTTATAACTACTAAAACCTATTCTAAAATATAATATTAGGACCCACTTTTATTTTATATACTATAATTACGTTAATAACTATAATAACTCTAATAAGCTTTTTATAACTACTAAAACCTATTCTAAAATATAATATTAGGACCCACTTTTATTTTATATACTATAATTACGTTAATAACTATAATAACTCTAATAAGCTTTTTATAACTACTAAAACCTATTTTAAGATATAATATTAGGACCCACTTTTATTTTATATACTATAGTTACTTTAATAACTTTAATAAGCTTTATTATAATTAGTTTAACCTATTCTAAGATATAATACTATGACCCACTTTTATTTTATATACTATAATTACTTTGATAACTATAATAACTTTAATAAGCTTTTTATAAGTTATACAACCTATTTTAAGATATAGTATTAGGACCCACTTTTATTTTATGTACTATAGTTACTTTAATAACTTTAATAAGCTTTATTATAATTAGTTTAACTTATTCTAAGATATAATACTATAGCCTACTTTTATTTTATATATTATAATTATTCTAATAACTATATATATATTATTTACGCTAGTTAGCTCTATAGATAGCTATTACTAGTACTCCTAATACTAAGTTAAAGGGAAAACCCTATACTAAGAAGAAAAACCCCTTATATCTATGTATAGGTTAGTGCTAGCCTTATTACAAGTTTGCGTTACTTTGTGTATTTCTTATTATAAGTGTTTATTACTAGCTTACACTAGCCTTATTCTATTAAAAAAAAAAGAAAAGAAAAATATATAAAATAAGTATTTATAAGCTTTTTCTAGTCCTATTCTAGTATAATAATAAGCTTACTTTAGGTTTCTTTACTTTAGGCTAGGGTAAAGTAAATCTAGGTTTATAGTATTAATTTACTTCTTATTTACTTTTATACTAACTCTTTTATAGCCTTACTTTTTAGCTAACTCTAGCTTATTACTACCTTATACTTCTAATAAAGTTAAAGCACTTAGTTTTATTTAATTAGTATAAGGGAAGGGTAGTTATAGTCCTAGACTAGTGTAGTCCTAAGTTAAGATTACTTATATATTATTAGCCTTATTAATTATATTATACTTTATTTTTAAGTAAGTTATCTAAATTATCCCCCCTTTCTTTATAAGTATAAAAGAAAGCTCCCCCTTAGGATTCTAGTCTTTTTTCTCTTTATATTAAACTTCCTATAGGTTTTTCCTTTCTTTCTAGCTATTTAAGGCTTTTTTAGGCTAGGGTTAGGTTATTTACTAATATTTACTATAGATTTAAGTTAAATCTAATATAATACTACTAGAAGCTATAAGTACTTTAGTGTTATTACTTATCTAGCTTTAATTTACCTAGGAATTCACTAAGTATAAGGACTTCCTAGGGAAGTCTATAACTAAGAAATAATATACTTAAGTCTTAGAGAAGGGCTTATCTATAAGTTATGTTTACCTTTATTCTAGGCCTAGTTTATTACTAATTTACTTGCTAGCTTAGTAAACTAAGAGAGATTTAGTGTGTTTCTTATAAGTCTTATTTAATTTAGGACTATAGGTATTAGTACTATATTATTATTAGTAAGTTAGTCTTATTCTAGCTTAGAAGTAGGGCTAACTCTCTAGATAGGGGCGGCTACTAATATGTGTTTTAACTACTAGGTTTAGAATTATTAATATTATTAGGTAATAATTATCTCTATTCTAGCTTAGATCTATATCTAATCTGCCTATTTTCTTAGCTAAATTTATCTAGCTAGTAAAATAAGCACTAGTAATTAGTTAAGACTTAGGCTTCTATAGCTAATAAGGGTAATATAAGTTTACTTTAGCTTTATAATAGTTTTAGTCTAGCTTTAATCCCTTTTTTAATAAGTCCTAGAAGGTTTCTAAGACTAGGTTAAAAGGCTTTATGCTAGTAATTAGGTAAAAAAGAAATAAAGTACCTTAGTAGTAAGCCTAGACTAGGCTAGTTTCTTAGAGAAATAATATACTAAGCTTATCTATTAGCTTACATGCCTTAATATATATATAGCAGAGATAAACTATCTCTTACTTACTACTATCCTTATAAAGTTTTATAATAAGGTAGTAAAGAATACTATTTCTATTCTAGAGAAGAAATAATATAGTAGCTTAATTTTAGTTTAGAGTAAAGGTAGTAGTAAGCTAGTAAGATATATAATACCTAGAGTTTATAGTTAAAATTAATCTAATAATAATTCTAGATATAAATATTCTCTATTATAATTATAAATTATAAAATTAGTCCTTTCTCTAGCTTACCTTTATACCTATACTATCTATTTTATTCCTTATACTAGATTTATAATTAGGAGGTTTTTTATTTATTAGTAAGGTTAACCTAAGTTTAGTGGTATTTTAAGTTATCTTATAGCTAGCTCCTATGCTAATAAGTAGTATTAGAGTTATCTTATACCTAGGAATTATTTAGCTAAATATTTTGCTTTTTAAGGTTTATTTAAGGCTAGCCTTACTTCCTATATATTAGTATGCTAATGCTACTAAGGTTATTTATAGTTATATTTACTATAATTAACTAGTATATAATATTAGTCTTCTATAGCTTAGCTATAGCTATATAGGGCGAAACTACCTAGGAACCTTTCTTTAGAATAGGAATTTATTTAGGCTTATCTTTCCTATATATAATTAAATAATTATTAAAGAGATATATTTATTTATATTAGTATAAAATTCCTAGATTTCCTTTAGGTTATAGAAGGGTAAGTAGTCTTTAGTTAGTTCTCTAATATATTTACTTTAGGCTAGCCTTTTTTTATTATACTAGTTCTCCTAATATCTCTTTTATTCCTTATATAAGTTTATATCTAGCTTATTATTAATAGGTAAGGGTTTTCTTCTATAGCATAATACTATTACTACTAAGTTAGCTATAGCTTAGATTATCCTTGCTATCTTACTACTAATAATTCTATTCTTAAACTTTTACTTTATCTTATTTAAGTAAAGGTTAAGGGGGATATAAGTCTTAACCTTTAGTTATATAATAGGTATAGCCTTAAATACCCTTATAATAATCTAAAGGTAAGCTAATTAGTTTACTATAAAGCTTTTTATTACTTCTCTTAGTTTTTCTCCTTTTTTAGTAAGGGTATAGTAAGCACTTACTTTATAAGTAAGGATAGGCTAGACTACTTATATATATAGAAGTCTAGTATCCCTAAAGCTATATCCCTAGGCTAATACTACTAGCTTAAAGAGTATAAGTTACTACTAGGCTAATTTACCTTTAAGGATATTTCTATAGGTACTTTAGTTAAGTTTTATTAACCTATACTCCTAGGAACTTATATAATTTTATAAGTATTATTTCCTTTACCCTAAGCTAGACTTTAGTCTATAGGGGTCTATAGGATTTACTAAAGTATATAAGTTTAGTTTTAGCTAGGTTAAACTTAACTTTTACTTACTTTACTTATTTCTTATAAATCTTTTATATAGCTTTAAGTCTCTTCTAAGTCTATACTATATTCTTACTAAAGGCTACTATATTTATATTATTTATAAATCCTATAGTTACTATACCTAGAATAGCTTAGAGGTAAATATAAAGCTTTACTAAGTAAAGTAAGAAAAGAATTAAAAAGAGGTAAATCTTATAAGGTGCTAGCCTTAATTATAAATAGTTTAAAGAGTTCTTTATTAAAGCTAAGCTAGCTTATTTTATTTATAAGGAAGCTTTATATTACTACTATTAGCTATTATAGGACTCCTATCTTTATAAGTAAGTATATTAGGTATAGGTAGCTAACTTTATTAAATATAGAAAATATATCTATTTACGCTAGTAAGGTAATACTACCCTTACCCTAGGCCTCTCTAATATATTTTATAAGGACTTTTATTATAGTTTTTATTAATTTATTTATCCTATTACTTATTTAGAGCTTAGGAGTAGTTCTTTTACCTTAGTAAAGGCTATAAGTTACTTTACTATTATTACTTTTATAATTTTTCTTACTATATTAAGTAGTAAGATTAGTCTTTATATATTAGCTTTTCTTATTTTCTTAGTAGTTTTACTAGGTTTCCTAATTATTACTACTTTTATAGTTTAGAAGTAAGCTAGGAAATAGCTTATTTCTAGGACTATATTTAGGAGCCTAGCTATAGTATCTTTAGCTAGGTTATTATAGGCTTTAATAAGGCCTGCTAGGAGTTTATTATCTCCTAGCGCCTTCTAGCTAGCTATATTTACTAAGATATTATTAATTTTCTTTTATTTAAATTATTTTTTATCTAGTAATAGTGTATTTTCTAGCTCTAGGAAGGAGAGGTCTAGTATATATAAGAGGTTTGCTATTAGTTTAGGGAAGAATCTTTATGCTAGTACACTAGCTTTATCTTTATATATAATAGCTAGGTTAGGGTTATTTTTACCTTTTTCTAGCTTAGGAGCCTAGGGAGCTCTAGGGGCTAGCTTTAGAGCTAGGCTTATCTTTTAAGCCTTTAAACCCCTTTATCCTTTTCCTATATATTAGCCTTTTATAAGGTATTTTTTTATATATTTCTTTTCTCTTCCTTAATAATATATTCTTAGTCCTTATTTACCTTAGTATAAGCTTACTAGTTTATATTAGTTCTTTAGTATCTTTATTATCTCTTAGCTTACCTTACTTTACTAACTATTTCTTAGGCTTTTCTTAATTACTATACCTTTAGGCTAGGAGTCCTTAGGCTTTCTTTAAGACTACCTTATTTATAATTTATTATAAGCTAGTAATAAGCTATATTATATAGTTATTTATTCCTTCTTTATTATATAGGTTTAGTATATTTTTAGGCTAAAGTATTACCTTAGCCTTTACCTTTATATATAGTTAGTTTATAGCTTCCTATATATATTTAAAGACTTAGGGGTAGCTTCCTATTATTTATTAAGGATACTAATTAGCTATAGAATATAGTTAGATTTAGGGAGGTCTTTAGTATTATTATAGTAAACTTTAATATTTAGCATAGCTTACACTAGGTTAATAATACTATCTTTATTATCTTTATATTATCTTATAGGTTTACCTTAGGGGTAATAAGTCTAAGCCTTTACTAGTTTATAAACTCTAGTAATTTATTTACTTTATTAGTTTTCCTATCTAGCTTATCCTAGAGGGGTATTTTTAGTTAAAGTTACTTATAAATATACTTTAGTTATAAGGCTTTTCTAAGTTAATTATATAAATAAGGGTATTCTAGTTTTTACTATATCTCTCTAAGTAAAGGGAGTAAATATTAATTCCTTATAGTTTTACTAGTAACTAGTTAGTTTCTCCCTAGGCTAACTATAATTTTACTTTATGTTTTTTATTTATAAATACTATATTATATTTATTATAATATATAAGTTAGAACTAGGCAAGGCCTAGTGCTAGGGGCTATAGGTTTCTTATATATTCCTATTCTTAAATTATAATTACGTCTATATTAGTCTAGTAATAAAGCACTATATATACTAGTTTATTCTTCTTATTTATATTCTAGAAAAGGACTTATAATATTATTATATTAATTAGGGGTTATTAGTCTTTGCTATCTTATACTAATTCTAATCTAGCTTTAAGTTACTTTATATACTATCTTATACTTCCTAATCTTAGTTATTTAGTGCTTTACTTTATATTTATAAGTCTTTCTTTTTCTTACTTACTATAATTATTAGCTTTAAGGCTATACTAGTTCTCTCCTAAGGCTAGGTTAAGCTTTTACTTAGGGAGTAAGTAGTAAAGTAAGAGAGTTACTTAAGGTATTTTACTTTAGTAGTATTTTACTTTTTTAAGATAAGGTAGTCTCTTAACTAGGCTAGATATAGTCTAAAGTATAGGATATAGTTTTCTTTTACTTATTTATCTTTTATTAGGTAAGAGAATTTCTTATTTTTATAGTAGCTAGCTTTACACTAGCTATACCTTAGCGTTACCTTATAGAACTTAGCTATATATTCTATCTAGAAGTAATTATAGTATTATTAAGGTTATAAGGTTTTATTATATAGTTTAGTTTAGAAAAGCTTTGCTTTAAAGACTATTCTATCTTAGTATATCTTATTAGTATCTTTAACTTTAGCTAAGCCTAGTATTAGGTAGTTCTTAGGTACCCTTACCCTAGGGTTATCTTACTATTACCTTAACTATATTTACCTTATTAGCTTTTTCTATTTTAATTACTAGGTTCTTAATAAAGGTATATTTAGTTAGAAATCCCTTAATAATTATACTAAGTATATAGTAATAGAGGGCTACCTCTAGCTTAAATACCTTAGTAATCTATTTTTAGTCTTCCTTATATTAGGTAGTATTCCTTTTAAAGGTAATAATTATATCTTTACTAGGAGTCTTCTAGTTACTACTACTATAGTCTAGCCTATAGCTTTATTTACTACTATTACTATATCTTTTATGCCCCTAGACTAAAGTAATTCCTAGATAGTATTCCCTTTAATAAGTACTTCTTATTCTTACTTACTAGGAATTTAAAGAGAGGGGGGTAAGGTATTTAATTATTTAGAAGCTAGGCTAGTAGTAATACTTACCTAGGTTAGAGTGTTACTTCCTTTAGTTTTTCTTTAATAGCCTTTAATAGCCTATTTAAGGGCTTCTTTAGTAGTATAAATATTACTATTATTATAGTTTATTACCTTTGCTTTAGCTTAGGTATAGTTTACTACTTATCTAGTAATAGCCTTAGTAATACATTATACCTAGTTAACTTTATTACTTAGGATAAGGTTTGCGATTTTATTATAAAATTTCGTGTTATCTAGGTATTTAAATTAGATCTAGCTAGTTATTAGGTTATTCTTACTACTCTAGATATTAAACTATCCTATTCCTATGTTTAGGTAGTAGTAGCTTTATACTAGCCCCCTTTCCCCTAAGTTAATTACTATTAGTATTATATTTACACTCCTACTACTAGCTTTATTATAATATAATATTATAGGGGGGTAAACAAAGGCAAGGAATTTAAATATTAATGTAGTTTGTATTTTAGAGGCGATTCCGGACCTTTAGAGCGGTGCGGAAGTTTTTAAAGGTTTTTCTAATAACTATAATAACTTTAAAAATATAAAAATATAAAGAAAGGGATTTTATTTTATTAATATTTTAAAAAACCTTAAAATACTAAATAACTAAAAAGTCTAGCTTTTCCTATAGTAATTTACTTATTTATACTTATACTTATATTTTATTTATTTATTTCTTATTTATTTTTATTTAAACTTTAACACTAATAATATTTTAAGTTATATAAGCTATTATAAGCTATTATAAGCTATTATAAGCTATTATAAGCTATTATAAGCTATTGTATTACTATTATATTACTATTACTATAACTACTACTATTGTTAGATCCTTCGGATCTTCATTGGCTTAATCATAGCCAAAGACTAGACTAATAGTAAGTCTAGCGTAATGCACGCAATGTAATTAGCTATATCCTTTGCTACCCCTTTTCTGCCTTACTTATAGGTTTCACTTACTTTCCTAGTATCTAGACTTTCCCTCTCTTCTCCCTCTTTCCTAGCTAGCTATCTATTATTAACTTTAATACTATAGAATTATCCTATTACTTACGTAGGCACCTTAGTATAACTAACACTAATTAGTAATTAACTTTATAACTATAGATAAGTTAGGTATTATAAGAAAAGACATTTCTATAAATACTATAGCTACTACCCCTTATTATACTAAATTAATAGTTATTATAGTAAAGAGGCATAACTATATAAGTATACTAAAGGAAGAGACTAGAATCTTAGTTATAGGCTTATTAGGCTTCTAAGGAATTAATTTATTAACCCTTAGGCTTATAGGATATAACTTTATTATATTTATCTAGGATATTGTTATTAATTATTAATTTTATTATTTATTATAAGAAAACTAACTAACTAACTAAGTCTATTACTATAAGGTATTTATTTTAAACTAAATATTAAATAACCTTAGCTAAGCTAGCTAAATTACCTATAACTTCTCTTAATATATTACCTTTTTCTAATAGACTTTTAATCTCTCCTTATAAGTATTTACTACTTATTTCTTACCCCTTTACTCTTAGTGCTATTTACCCTATACTTATTAGCAAAGAGAGATTACCTCCTTCCTCTCTTTTATATAAAATAAGAAGTAGTAATTCTTATTTTCCCCTTATTACTTCTCTTATTTTTCTCTTATTACTTTTAGTAATTCCATTACTTTATTTATCCCTATTAATTTGTTTTTATCGCTACTTTTACTGTTTTTTTCACTGTTTTTCCTATTTTCGCGATTTTCTATGTTTTTGTGATTTTCTAGCTTTATTAGAGTAATAATGCTTCTTAAGTAAAAGAAGGCCCTAGTAATAGGCAAATACATAAGCTTAATTAGTAGTAAAAGAATAATGCCTTAGACCCTCTTTATAGCCTAGATATTATAAGATAGTAAAATTAGAATCTAGACCTTTTATAAGAGGAAGGGCTGCTAGTAATAGTAAGGCTCTAATAATTACCTTTAAAAGACCTTAAGAAAGTAAACTACTACTATGTTTATAATAGCTTATAAATAACCTTATAAAAGACTAGAAAGCGCCTATTAAACTATACTTAAAGACTACTATATAATCTAAACTTAATAGCTAGATTATAAGGTTTATTAACCTTAGTAAATATTAAGGTTAGAGGGATAATAACCTCTAGGAATTATTCTAAGAAGACTTTAAAGGCTAGTTTAAAGATATCTTTAAGAGAGTAAATAAGAATATTATTAGAGAGCTATGTAATTTATTATAAGATAATAGCGTTCTTATTAAGCAAGGCCTAGGATATTTAATCCTAGTATTGCTTAAAGAAGTGCTTTATTAAATATTAATACCTTCTTAGTAAGAAGAAAGATTATAATCCTCTAGACCTCTAGAGCCTTATCCTTAGTATCCTAACTACTTACCTTAGAAATTTACTTTTCTTAATCCTAATAAACTTCTAAACCCCTTAAAAACCTTTATAGTAATCTTGATTATATTAATTACTTTACCTTAAGGATTATTATTTATAATAACTAGTAGACTACTATTTATAATAAATTATGCCTTTATAGTAATTTCTTTTAAAAATTAAATTATAAAGAAAATCTTAGAACTTATAAAAATATATAAGAATAGTAACTATTATAGTAGGAAGCTATATAACTTTCTAATGCTAAAATTATACTCTTTAAAAATAAGTAAAATAAAATTAACCTCCCTTAAATATATTACTAGAAGGCTTTCCTTATTATATTAATAAGTAATACTAAATAATACTACCTTAATTATCTCTTTAGGAATAATTATTCTTATAAAGAGATAATTACTTATATTTATTAACACTTTAAAATAAAAAGTAACTAATAATTCTATTACTATAAGTAAAGTAATATAATACTAAGGAATATAATTAATAAAAACCCTAATAAAAGTAAGCTTAAGTGCCTTGAAATTATATTATTAACCCTTAAGAAAATTTATAAAGGGCTATACCCTTTTAATATAGTAAATACTAAGCTTTATAAGTAAATATTAAATACTATAGCTAGTGTATTTAAATATTAGATAGTTAAGTATATATACTCCCTAGGCTTTAAAAGTCTTACTAAAGACCTTTATAAGGTAATTACTATTATAAAATTAAATAAGAAAATTACTTAATACTTCTAGTAGTAAGAAAGAGACTTCTTAAAGGCTATATTTACTAATTATTAGTATAGATAATAATCCTATAGCAAAGGAAGCTATTATAGAAAAAGCCCTAGGCTTAGTACTAAGTATTACTTTATATATAGTAAGAGTAGCTATTAGTTTTCTAACTACTTTACTAAAGAATATTAGAAAGAGAAGGACTACTAGTAAGCTAGTAAAATATATTATATAGCCTTTATAGATAAGAGATTCTAGGTATTTCTTACCTCCTATAAAGGGTAAGATAATAATAAACTTAATAATAACTTTAGTTAGGATTAGGAGCTATATTTTATAGCCTATATAAAGGCCTAAGATAATAATAATAATAATATAGAAAAGCTACTATTAATAGTATATCTAAGTATTATGTAATTCTTTTACTTAGGACTATAAACTAACTATAATATGATTAATACTAATATTCTTATAATATTAATACTAATATTCTTATAATATTAATACTAATATTCTTATAATATTAATACTAATATTCTTATAATATTAATACTAATATTCTTATAATATTAATACTAATATTCTTATAACCCTAAATAACTAAGCCTTTTAATATGCATTCGTTAGGTAAGAGCCCTATAAGCTATAAGAATATAATAAAGGTTTAATTTACTATATCTCTAAAGAATACTATTTTAAAGAGATTTTTAAAGGTATTATACCTAATACTAGCGCTATAGGAAAATTCTCTATAAGAGAGGTATAAGTAAAAGCTTTATTAAGATTAATACCTTTATTAAAAGTAATCCCTTATAAGCCTTAGATTATTATATTTAGTGCTAGGTTAGTAGTTATAAAAGGTATTCTTTATATGCTTATAGAACTTAGAGAGCTTAAATTTTATATTCTTAATATAGCTACTCCCTTTCTTTTCTTAATTACTAATATAAATAAGATATAAGTTAAGATTAATAACCTTATAAATATACTTATTTAAGGTAATAAGACTATACTTATAGTATAATAATAGGGTTATTCTTAGTAATTACTAGAGGTAAGAGAAATAGTTACCTTCTATCTCTTAGAGGGAGATATTTATTAATTATATTATTAGCTTAGTTACCCTTTTATTTAATAACTTATAAAGATACTTTAATAGGCTAGTTATAGAGTTAAACACTAGGTAATTAAGAAATTAACTAAAGTCTACTACTATTACTAAATATATAGTAAGGCCCCTAGTTAATTTAAATTTATAAATTTAACTATAAGATTATTATTAATACTATATAAATTAATAGTTAACTAGTGCTTTATATTATTAATTTAGTAACTTTATTCTTAGTAGCCTAATTCCTTAATCTAAAGAAACAAAAGGCTTAAGATATCTAGGATACTATCTAAGAGTGCTAGATTAATACCTATCTAGGACCCCTAGAATAGATAGTCTATAATACTAGTAATAACTTTGCTTTTACTAAATTCAAATATTATACTTAATTAATATTAATTAAGACTAATAAGAAGCTAATTAAAGCTTATAATAGTATTAGAAAGGTTAAAAGATATTACAAACTCTTACGCTAGGCCTATAATATTATTATAGACTTAATTAGCGTGGAACTTATACTAGAATAATATCTTTAAATAGCTATTAAGGCTATTAATAATTCTATAGGCCCTAAAGGTATTATCCTAACCTTACTAGTCTTTAAAGCTTACTTATAGATAATAGATAAGTTATTACTAAGTATCTTTATTATCTAATACGCTAAAGTAATTTAGAAGGCTACTAATAAAGTTTGCTATTACCTAGCTTTATAGTAAGTTTATAATGCCCTTAAAGCCTAGAATAGCCCTAATATAGCGCCTATATATTAGCTACCTTTATAGGCTAATATATATATATAAAGAGAGAAGGGTAGCTAGTATAGCTCTTATAAGCTAATTACTACTAATAAGAAGACTTATATAGTTAATATACCCTATAGCCTAGTGAAATTTTACTTTATAGTAATAAAGCCTTACTATAAAGACTTATATATTATAAAGGGGCTAGAGTAATAGGAGATAAAACCTTATAATATAAAGAAGGCTATAATAATACTACTAACTATTACTACTAAAAAGAATTAGTAATAAAAAAGAGAGAAAAGCTATAAGTATTACTAAAAGGAAAGTAAGAAAAGCTAAGAAAAGCCTTTATAGTCTAATTTATAAGCATAGATAAGCCTATAGAAGAGGCTTATAATACTTAGGTAACCCTAAGGGCAGAGCATTGCACTACAATGTGTATTGTAGTGTAGTTTTTGTAGTGTAGTGTAGTACTACACTACAAACTACACTATATTACAAATTACACTAACTACAAAGGCAAAAACTATATTACACTACACTACAAATTTATTTTCATAAACTACACTAACTACAAATACTACATTTGTAGTGTTAGTAAAAATATTTATCTTAGCTTATAATAGCTTATAGTAACTTATAGTAGCTTATAATAGCTTATAATAGCTTATAATAGCTTATAATAGCTTATAAGTATATTACTTATATAACTTAAAATATTATTAGTGTTAATAATATACTATAATTATTATAATTAGTATTATTATAATATTAAAAAATATAAAAGAGAAAGGGATTTTATTTTATTAATATTTTAAAAACCCTTAAAATACTAAATAATTAAAAAGTTTAGCTTTTCTATAGTAATTTACTTATAAATACTTATACTTATATTTAATTTATTTATTACTTATTTATTTTTAATTAAACTTTTAAAAGTAAGTCCTAGTATTTTATTTAAAAATAAGTTAAAATAATTATAATAAAGCTTATTAAAGTTATTATAGTAATAAAAGTAATTATAGTATATAAAATAAAAGTATATTTTATTTTTTATTTTAAAAATAAGTTAAAAATATTTTAATAGCTTAATTTAGTTATATAGCTTAGTTTAAATAATATAATTAGTTATATATAAATACTTTATAAATATTACTATTTTTTATTCTTTTTATATATATTATACTAAGAAAATATATAAAGTTCTTATATATAACTTCTTAAAGCTTTATAATTATAAAGCAAAAAGTAATATTTAAATAGTAAATAAATAGTTTAAGCTTTTTTAAGTTTTTATCTTATTAATAATAATATATAAGTACTAAGTATATATATTATTAACTTCTAGTTATTAATTTTAAATTCCTAATTAATTTAACTATATTAGTTTAAAGTATTATTTTAATTTAAAGTTATAAAATAAATTATAAAAATACAAAATAATTTTAGTAATAGTAAATAAAATTATAGTAAGGTTTTTCTTAAAGTTATATTAGTAAAGAAAAATATTAAGAATAATAGCCTTATAAAAACTTATAATAGTACTTATAACCCTAGTTATAATAAAATCTATAAAAGGTTATAATCTTATAACTTAAATAACTAATTTAATAAAATAGCTAATAATATAAGTATAAAATTAATAGCTTTCTTCTAATTAGTATATTAATACTACTATATAAAAGACTTACTTTTTATTTACCTAATACTATATTTATAGTTTTTGTAGTGTAGTGTAGTTAGTGTAGTTAGTAACTACACTAACTACAAGAAAAAAACTACATTACACTAAATACTAGCTAAAAAAACTACACTACGACTACAAAATTTTCCTAAAACTACACTAACTACACTACAAACAATGCTCTGCCTAAGGGAAGCTAGTAAGTTAAAGACTTATTACCTAGCCTTAAAGGAATAAAAGTAAGGAGAGGTAAAACTTATAATCCTAGAAAAATATTAGCTTAGTTAAACTCTATATACTTATTAATAAAGATTAAGATAAAGCCTTTATTTAAGAGATTATAGCTAGAGGATGCCTAGTATAGTATTCCTTATAGTAAAAGAAAAGGCTAATTAAAACCTTACTCTTTAACTTTACTAAGAAGGGAAGATTATAACCCTAGGAAAACCCTTTAAGTAGTTTAATTAAGCTAAGATTAATGCCTTATAAGCTTATAATATCTTTAAATTTATTAAATATAACCTAGTGAAGTATAAAGGCTATAGAATCTTTAATTCTTATATAGTTAGAGAGATTAAAGGTAAGGGAATAGCCTTACTATATAAGAAATCTTACCTTATTATATAAGGCTATAATAATAAGGGAAGGAATTTATTTTAATGTAATTACTAATAATATAATAAGTAAGTTAATAACTTATTATAGCTATTGCTTTATTATTAAGAAGAAGAGGTATTTACCTCTAGATTTGTAATATTATATAAGCCTATACTTAATTATATATAATACTAATAAGGCTAATTATTATAAGATTACTAAAATAAATTATATATCTCTTTCTAGAAGGGACTATAATTAAATTAATTAAATCTCTTTATAGGATTATAGAGGCTAGAACTTACTAGTAAGTAATGTACTTTTATTATTATAAAAATAATCTTAATATAATAACCTTAAATTATAATCCTTACTTATTAATTACAGCCCTAAATAATAAGAATCTCTTTAGTATTATTAGAATACAAACTAATAATATATTAGGCTTAAGTAATAATAATTTCTTTAGAAAAGAAAAGAAAAAGCTTTAGAAAGCTAAATTTATAGCTAAAGAGAAGTAATAATTAACTACCTAGAATCCCCTTATCTTTAATAGCTATATCTTAACCTAGAATACTAATAATTTATTAAATATCAGAAGTACAAGGCAGCAACAGGCCGGAGTTAGCTAAAAAGTGGGGCCACGGAAGAGTCAGCGCGAAAGTGAACAAGAAGTGAATTAACGCTACAAACCTAGATTCACTCTACCCTAGCCTAAAGCAAAGGGACCTAAAGCAGGCTTATTATTACACTAAAATAAGACTAGAAAAAGCTTATAAATACTTATTTTATATATTTTTCCTTTCTTTTTCTTTTTTAATAGGATAAGGCTAGTGTAAGCTAGTAATAAATACTTATAACAGGAAACACACTAAGTGGCATAGACCTGTAATAGGGCTAGCACTAACCTATACATAGATATAAGGGGTTTTTCTTCCTAGTATAGGGTTTTCCCTTTTAACTTAGTATTAGGAGTACTAGTAATAGCCATCTATAGAGCTAACTAGCGTAAATAATATAATAATTTATTAAACTTAACCTAAAAGAGCTAAAGTTAGAAGATTAAGGAAGTTAATCCTTAATCCCTAATAGTAAAGCAAGATTATATAAAATAATAAGCCTAAGGCTATATTATAACTATATACTAACTAGAAGCTTCCTATAACCTATTAATTATAGCTTAATACTAAGAACCCTTTACTAATAATATTATATGCCTTCATAAACGCCTTAAATAGCAAATTAAGAATTAGTAATAAGGACTATAATATATCCCTTTAATTCTTAAGAAAGCAAAGCTCTTTATATTTATAAATAAATTACTTACTAATAATAAGGATTTAAGCTTATAGATTAGATATATTATTATAATTAGTAATAAGATAATATAAGATAATAATACCTTTATTATAAAAGGTAATATTATTATATATAGCTTAATAAAGAGTAAGTAAGTTACACGTAGTATGCTTACCTTTAAATTATATAGTATGGTTTAAGGCGTAGATATTGCCTAGGTAATTCCTATAACTCTTTATTAAATTATAGACTAATTAAAGATACCTTAAGTTCTTATAATTCTCTATACTAACTCTTTTTTATTATATAAATACCTTATTAAGCTAGGAATAATAAAGGAAAAGAGGCTAATAATTAATATTATAGCCCTTTATTAATCGTATAAAAGGCATAAGATTTATAAGGTAAGGTAGATTAATAGGAATAATAATCTAGTAAATATAATAATAAAGGCATTGCTAAATTTATCTCTTTTCTCTCTAATTAATTTAAATAAATTAATGATTTATATTAAAGAATAAGTAAAGAGACTTATAATATTAGGGGATAGGAGCCTAAATAAGGACTAATAGATTAATTTAATTAACTAATGCTATAACTACTAATTAGAGTAGCGGATTCCTATTAAGGGATTTACTTATATATACTTTCCTTTAATTTGATTTTTATTATATTTTTAGGCTCCTTTAGCTATAAATAAAAAGAGAGACTACTAGTATTAAATCCTTAAATCTTTATTAGCTTAATTATAGCTAAAGACTAGACTAATAGTAAGTCTAGTGTAATATATATAATATTATTAGCTATATCCTTTACTACCCCCTTTTTTACCTTACTTATAGGTTTTACTTACTTTCCTAGTATTTAGACTTTCCCTCTCTTCTCCCTCTTTCCTAGCTAGCTATCTATTATTGACTTTAATACTACGGAATTATCCTATTACCTGCGCAGGCACCTTGGTGTAACTAACAACTATTATTATTATAATAATTACATGTAATTATGTAGTTGTAGTTGTAATTGTAAAATTTGGTTTGTAATTAATTGTAATTGTAATTGTAGTTGTAATTAAATACAATCCTCTGGCCTAGATAGATGTTAATTTAGTAAAGATAAAGTGCTTCCTATATAGTCTTGATAAAGAAATCCTTAATAAATCTAGCTATATTAAAGGATATAGCTATATTAATAACTTATAAAATAAGGGGGTTACTATTAATATATATAATATTTATAATAATTTTATAATTATAAGTATATTTATCCTAAAGAGTGAATTTAAATTAATATAGGCGATTTATATATAATTAGCATTATTAGTAAACCTTAGTTAGCTTCTTAATAGCCTTAAACTTAATCTTATACCTTAATTTATATAGAAAATTATAAAGATATTAAACTAAAGGGTATTTAAAGTATTAGTATAATTAATAAAGCTTAATCTTTATAAGATAACTTTAAGTAATACTTTCTTTTATTAAGAAGTATTTATATATACCTTTATTTATATATAATAAGAACCTTAATATTCCCTTACTATAAAATATTTTTTAATATATAAGTTAATCTTTAGGTAAGTTATATTATTAAGGTATAAGAGAAAGGGAGTATTTATAAGGATTACCTAAAAGAGAATAATTTTAAATAAAGTTAGTACTTTAATTAGTTCTCTAAGGCTAAATTTAATCGTTACTTTCCTTATTAGTTACACTAAGGTACCTGCGCAGGTAGGATAATTCCGTAATATTAAAGTTAATAATAGATAGCTAGCTAGGAAAGAGAGAGAAGAGAGGGAAGCTCTAGATAATAGAAAAGTAAGTAAAACCTATAAGTAAGGCGAAAGAGGGGTGGCGAATTAATATAGCTAATTACGTTACATGCATTACGCTAGACCTACTATTAGTCTAGTCTTTAGCTATAATTACGCTAATAAAGATCTAAAGGATTTAACACTAGTAGTCTCTTTTTTTATCTATGGCTAAAGGAGCCTAAAAATGTAATAAAAATTAAATTAAAGGAAAGTATATATAAGTGAATCCCTTAATAGGAATCTACTGCTTTAATTAGCTATTATAGCATTAGTTAATTAAATTAATCTATTAGTCCTTATTTAGGCTCCTATCCCCTAATATTATAAGTCTCTTTACTTATTCTTTAATATAAATTATTAATTTATTTAAATTAATTAGAGAGGAAAGAGATAAATTTAGTAATGCTTTTATTATTATATCCGCTAGATTATTATTTCTATTAATTTACCTTACCTTATAGATCTTATACCTTTTATATAATTAATAAAGGGCTATAATATTAATTATTAGTCTCTTCTCTTTTATTATTCCTAGCTTTATAAGGTATTTATATAATAAAAAGGAGTTAGTATAGAGAATTATAGGAATTTAAGGTATCTTTAATTAGTCTATAATTTAATAGAGAGTTATAGAAATTACGTAGGTAATATTTACGCCTTAAACTATGCTATATAATTTAGAGGCAAGCGCGCTACGTGTAACTTACTTGCTCTTTATTAAGCTATATGTAATAATATTACCTTTTATAATAAAGGTATTATTATCTTGTATTATCTTATTACTAATTATAATAATATATCTGATCTATAAGCTTAGATCCTTATTATTAGTAAGTAATTTATTTATAAATATAAAGAGCTTTACTTCCTTAAGGGTTAAAGGTATGTATTATAGTCCTTATTACTAATTCTTAATTTACTATTTAAGGCGTTTATTAAGGCATGTAATATTATTAGTAAAGGGTTCTTAGTATTAAGCTATAATTAATAAATTATAGGAAGCTTCTAGTTAGTATATAGTTATAATATAGCTTCCTTAGGCTTGTTGTTTTATGTAATCTTGCTTTACTATTAGAGATTAAGGATTAACTTCCTTAATTTTCTAACTTTAGCCCTTTTAGGTTAAAATTAATAAGTTATTAGCGTTCTAAGTTAGGATATAGCTATTAAAAATAAGGGGATTTCTAGTGGTTAATTATTGCTTTTCTTTAGTAGTAAACTTAGCCTTTAGAGCTCTTTCTTTTCTTTTTAGAAGAAGTTATTATTACTTAGGCCTAATATATTATTAGTTTACATTCCTATAATACTAAAGAGATTCTTATTATTTAGCGCTATAATTAATAAGCAGGGATTATAGGTTAAAGTTATTATATTAAGATTATCTCTATAATAATAGAAGTATATTACTTACTAGTGGGTTCTAGCCTTTATAATCCCGTAAAGAGGTTTAATTAATTTAATTATAGTCCCTTCTAGAAAGAGGTGTGTGATTTACTTTAGTAATCTTATAATAATTAGACTTATTAGCATTATATGCAATTAAGTGTATGCTTATGTAATATTATAAATCTAAAGGTAAATACCTTTTCTTCTTAATAATAAAGTAATAGCTATAATAAGTTATTAGCTTACTTATTATATTATTAGTAATTACGTTAAGATAAATTCCTTTCCCTTGTTATTATAGCCTTACATAATAAGGCAAGATTTCTTGTATAGTAAGGCTATTCCCTTGCCTTTAATCTCTCTAACTATATAAGAATTAAAGATTCTATAGCCTTTGTGCTTTACTAGGTTATATTTAATAAATTTAAAGACATTATAAGCTTATAGGGCATTAATCTTAGCTTAATTAGACTACTTAAAGGGTTTTCCTAGGGTTATAATCTTCCCTTCTTAGCAAAGTTAAAGTAAGGTTCTAATTAGCTTCTTCCTTTACTATAAGGAATGCTATACTTAGTATCCCTCTAGCTATAACCTCTTAAATAAAGGCCTTATCTTAGTCTTTATTAATAAGCACATAGAGTTTAATTAGGCTAATATTCTTTTAGGATTATAAGTTTTACCTCTCCTTACTTTTATTCCTTTAGGGCTCCTTGCTTTTATTTCTTTAGGGTAAGGTAATAAGTCTTTAACTTACTAGCTTCCCTTAGGATTACCTAGGCATTATAAGCCTCTTCTATTAGCTTCTTTATACTTATAAATTAGACTATAAGGGCTTTTCTTAGCCTTCCTTGCTTTCTCTTTAGTAATGCCTATAGTTCTTTTTCTTCTTTTATTACTAATTCTTTTTAGTAGTAGTAGTTAGTAGTATTATTATAGCCTCCTTTATATCTTAAGGCTTTATCTCCTATTACTTTAGTCTCTTTATAATATATAGGTCTTTATAATAAGGCTTTACTACTATAAAGTAAAATTTCGCTAGGCTATAGGGTATATTAACTATATAGGTCTCCTATTAGTAGTAATTAGCTTATAAGGGCTATGCTAACTACCTTTCTCTCTTTATATATGTATATTAGCTTATAAAGGTAGCTAATATATAGGCACTATATTAGGACTATTTTAGGCTTTAAGGGTATTATAAACCTGCTATAAAGCTATGTAGTAGTAGACCTTATTAGTAGCCTTCTAAATTACTTTAGCGTATTAAATAATAGAGATACTAGGTAGTAACTTATTTATTATCTATAAGTAAGCTTTAAAGACTAGTAAGGTTAGTATAATTCCTTTAGGGCTTGTAAAATTATTAATAGCCTTAATAGCTATTTAAAGGCACTATTCTAGTGTTAGTTTTATACTAATTAAGTTAGTAATAATATTATAAGCCTAGCGTAAGGGTTTATAATATCTTTTAACCTTTCTAATACTATTATAAGCTTTAATTAGTATCTTATTAGTCTTAATTAATATTAATTAAGTATAATACCTAAATTTAGTAAAAGCAAAGTTATTACTAGTATTATAAACTATTTATTCTAGAGGTCCTAGATAGGTATTAATCTAGTACTCTTAGATAGCGTCCTAGATATCTTAAGCCTTTTGCTTTTTAAATTAAGGAATTAGGCTACTTAAAACAAAGTTACTAAATTAATAATATAAAGCACTAGTTAACTATTAATTTGCATAATATTAATAATGATCTTGTAGTTAAATTCGTGGTTATCTTTAATTATAAATTTAAATTAACTAAGGGCCTTGCTATGCATCTAGCAATAGTAGCAGACTTTAGTTAATTTGTTAATTACCTAGTGTTTAACTTTATAACTAGCTTATTAAAGGACCTTTATAAGTTATTAAATAAAAGGGTAACTAAGCTAATAATATAATTAATAGATATCTCTCTCTAAGAGATAGAAAGTAACTATTTCTTTTGCCTCTAGTAACTACTAAGGATAACCCTATTATTATACTATAGGCATAGTCTTATTACCTTAAATAAGTATATTTATAAGGTTATTAATCTTAACTTATATCTTATTTATATTAGTAATTAAGAAAAGGAAGGGAGTAGCTATATTAAGAATATAAAATTTAAGCTCTTTAAGTTCTATAAGTATATAGATAATACCTTTTATAACTACTAATCTAGCACTAAATATAATAATTTAAGGTTTATAAGGGATTACCTTTAATAAAGGTATTAATCTTAGTAAAGCTTTTACTTATACCTCTCTTATACTTAATTTTCCTATAGCGCTAGTATTAGGTATAATACCTTTAAAAACTTCTTTAGAATAGTATTCTTTAAAGATATAGTAAAATAAGCCTTTATTACACTCTTATAGCTTATAAAGCTTTTACTTAAGGAATATATATTAAAAGGCTTAATTATTTAGAGTTATAAGGATATTAATATTAGT
Source organism: Epichloe typhina subsp. poae (assembly GCA_030389615.1). Classification (NCBI taxonomy): domain Eukaryota; kingdom Fungi; phylum Ascomycota; class Sordariomycetes; order Hypocreales; family Clavicipitaceae; genus Epichloe; species Epichloe typhina. The sequence goes on from CP098313.1 coordinate 2,750,346, forward strand.
AGTGTTATAGTTAGTTTATTATCTAGAGCAGAAGAATTATATAATAATTAGAAATACTATTAATAGTAGCTTCTTTACCTTATTATTATTATTATCCTAGGCCCTTATATAAGCTATAAGATATAGTTCCTAATTCTAACTAGAGTTATTATTAGGTTTATTATTATCTTACCCTTTATAGGAGGTAAGGAATGCCTAAAATCTCTTCTTTATAGGGGCTATATAATGTGTTTTACTAGCTTACTAGTAATCCTTTTCTTTCTAATATTCTTTAGTAAAGTAATTAGAGAACTAGTAGCTACTCTTACTATATATAAAGTAATGCTTAAAGCTAGGCCTAGGGCTTTTTCTATAATAGCTTCCTTTACTATAGGATTATTATTTATACTAATAATTAGTAAATATAGCCTCTAGAGAGTCTCCTTTTTAGTACTAAAGATATTAAGAGGTTTTCTTATTTAATTCTATAATAGTAATTACCTTATAAAGGTCTTTAGTAAGACTTTTAAAGCCTAGGGAGTGTATATATTTAACTATCTAATATTTAGGTATACTAGCTATAGTATTTAATACCTATTTATAAAGCTTAGTATTTACTATATTAGAAAGGTATAGCTCTTTATAAATCTTCTTAAGGTTTAATAATATAATCTTAAGGCACTTAAGCTTACTCTTATTAGGGTTCTTATTAATTATATTCTTTAATATTATACTACTTTACTTATAGTAATAGAATTATTAGTTACTTTTTATTTTAAAGTATTAATAAATATAAGTAATTATCTCTTTATAGAAATAGTTATTCCTAAAGAGGTAATTAAGGTAATACTATTTAGCATTACCTATTAATATAATAGGAAAAGCCTTCTAATAATATATTTAAGGGAGGTTAATCTTATTACACTTATTCTTAAAGAGTGTAATCTTTAGTATTAGGAAGTTATATAGTTTCCTGCTATAGTAATTACTATCCTTATATATTTTTATAAGCTCTAAGATTTTCTTTATAATTTAATCTTTAGAGGGAATTACTATAAAGGTATAATTTATTATAAATAATAGTCTATAAGTTATTATAAATAATAATTATTAGGATAAAGTAATTAATTTAATTAGGATTATTATAAGGGCTTTTAGGGAGGTTTAGGGAATTATTAGGGTTAAGGAAGGTGGATTTCTAGGGTAAGTAATTAGGTTTAAGGCTAAGGCTTTAGGGGTTTAGAAGATTATAGTTTTTCCTATAACTAAAGAGGTATTAAGGTTTAGTAAAGTACCTTTTTAAGAGATACTAGGATTAAATATCCTAGGCCTTATTTAATAAAAACACTATAATCTTATAAGGAATTACATAGCTCTCTAATAATATCCTTATTTACTCTTTTAAAGGTATTTTTAAACTAGCCTTTAAAGTTTTCTTAGAATAACTCCTAGAGGTTATTATCTCTCTAGCCTTAATACTTACTAAGGTTAATAAACCTTATAATCTAGTTATTAAGTTTAGGTTATATAGCGGTCTCTAAGTCTAGTTTAATAGGCTTTTTCTAGTCTTTTATAAGGTTATTTATAAGCTATTATAGATATACTAGTAGTTTACTCTCTTATAGTCTTTTAAGAGAAATTATTTAAGCCTTACTATTACTAGTAGTAGCCCTTTCTCTTATAAAAGTCTAGATTCTAATTTTACTATCTTATAATATCTAGGCTATAAAAGAAGGTCTAAGGTATTATTCTTTTACTATTAATTAAGCTTATATATTTGCCTATTACTAGGGTCTTCTTTCGCACTTTAGGAGCGTTATTACTTTAATAAAGCTAGAAAATCACAAAAACATAGAAAATCATAAAGATAGGAAAAACAGTGGAAAAAGTAGTAAAAGTAGTAATAAGAACAAATTAAATTAGGGTTAAGTAAAGTAATAGAAGTGCTAAAAGTAACTAGAAAGCACTAGTAAAAATAATAAGGAAGTAATAAAATTACTACTTCCTATTTTATATAAAAAGAGGGAAGGAGATAATCTCTCTTACTAATAAGTATAAGGCAAATAACACTAAGAGTAAAGGGGTAAGAAATAAGTAGTAAATACTTATAAAGAGGGATTAAAGGTTTATTAGAAAAAGGTAATATATTAAGAGAAGTTATAGGTAATTTAGCTAGCTTAGCTAAGGTTATTTAACATTAGGTTTAAAATAAATACCTTATAGTAATAGATTTAGTTAGTTAGTTAGTTTTCTTATAATAGACAATAAAATCAATAATTAATAATAATATCCTAGATAAATATAATAAAGTTATATCCTATAAGCCTAAGGGTTAATAAATTAATTCCTTAGAAGCCTAATAAGCCTATAACTAGGATTCTTATCTCTTCCTTTAGCACACTTATGTAGTTATGCCTCTTTACTATAATAACTATTAATCTAGTGTAATAAGGGGTAGTGGCTATAGTGTTTGTAAAAATATCTTTTCTTATAATACCTAACTTATTTATAGTTATAAAGTTAACTACTAATTAGTATTAGTTATACTAAGGTACTTACGTAAGTAAGATAATTCTATAATATTAAAGTTAATAATAAATAGCTAGCTAGGAAAGAGAGAGAAGAGAGGGAAGGTCTAGATAATAGAAAAGTAAGTAAAACCTATAAGTAAGGCAGAAGAGAGTAGCGAATTAATATAGCTAATTACGTTACGTGCATTACGCTAGACCTACTATTAGTCTAGTCTTTGGCCACGATTAAGCCGATGAAGATCCGAAGGATCTAACATTCCTAGTATTTAACTTATTAAGTATAATAGTTAGTATTATACTTTATAAAGCTAAGAATTAAGGGTAGCTTACTAATAAATATCCTATAGTACTTATATTAGCTATAATACCTTTAAAGGTTTTAAATAAATATTATTCTTTAAGTATAAATATACTTAGTGCTTTATTTAGTTTTTAAAGATTAAATAGATTTTCTTAGCTAAAGTATAAGTTATTACTTTACTAGTAAGAATCTTAGTAGTTATATAGCTATTATATATAGTTTTATATATAAAGAAGCTTATAAGCACTTAGCTATTATTACTTTCTTTACTAAAACTAAGTTTTATTAGGTATTAGTTAATATTATTATCTTTAGCTAATTTAGAATTATTATTACCTTTATATTATATTAGAAATATATTATATAAAGAAGCTATTAAGTCTATATAAAAGTAATTCTTAAAGTATTAGAATACCTTCTTCTAGTCCTTATCTAAGTGCTTAGTTAACTAATAACTTTCCTTACTATATATATAATACTTTCTTAAGTAAGAAAGCTTACTTTTTAATATAAATCAACTATATTAGGCTTTCTTACCCTTACTATTATATTTATAGTTAGTCTAAAAGTATTCCTAGTATTAGCTTTTATAAGAAATTACTACTAATTAGTTAAAGCTTTAGCTTTACTAATTAATATCCTTATTTATTTATAAAAGCACTAGAGGTTAATAGGAGAATTAATAATATAAGCCTTATATTCTAGGATTTCTTTATAGGTATTTAGAATTTAACTATAGAAATCTAATTCTAACTAGGATTTATAAGGGTTTGCTTTTTAAAGATTTAAAAGCCTTATTATAAGGTTTTTAAAGCACTTAATCTTTAATTTATTAGGGTTCTCTTAGATAATAGTAAGTAATTATAATTTCCCTTATAATAAATGGTTTTTTAATATATATTATTTATCTTAAACTTTTACTTAATTTTATAAATAAATGTTAGAAAATTTTAAGGGTTTCCTTAGCTTAAAAGGTTTTTAGGAAGTATTAAAGAGGTTTTTCTTTAGTATAAACTTAAAACTATAGCCTAACTATTCTTATATAATTCCTAGTATTTTATACTTTCTTAATAAGTTAAGAGCTTAATATTAAAAATATTATACTCCTTAGTACTATACTTAATACTTTTATTATTATAAAACTTATTAAGATTAAGTAATTACTTTAATAAAAGTTAGCTTATTTCTTAAGGGAAAATAGGAATAATTAAATCTTATAAAGAAAGTACTATAGTTTTAGAATATAAAGAGGGATTATAATACCTTATTTTAGAAGAGAAAGTAAAGAAAGTCTAGGTTTATAGTTAAGGGCTTATAATAAAGGAATTACCTTTACTATTATACCTTTACCTTATACTTAGTATACTTAGGGATTAATATAATAAAATCTAGGAATAAAATAGAAGTAATTATAGTAGTTAAAGGGATTAGGAATATTATAAAGTAATTAGTTACTTTAGTTAATCTTTAAAAAAGAATACTAATAGGAAAAAGTCTTTATAAAAGTCTTTCTTTATTATTTACCTCTTAAAGAGAATACTTCCTAGTAACTTCCTATATTTCTTTTTCTTTTTAATTATAAAATTTATTATAGTTAATAATATCTTTAAGTAAGACTATTATCTTATAGTAACTTTATAAGTTTATATAAATATTACTAAAGAAAAAAGTCTTAAAGACTTTTTATAGCTTTAGGATTTATTACTTAAAATATCTATTAGTTTTATTCTCTAAAGTTATTATTAAAAATAGTAAATAAGGTTTATAAGTATAGGTTTTTATATTTATAAGTTACTTTTTTAATAAGAATTTAAGCTATAAGTTCTTTAAGAGTAATATTTACTTTAAAATTAAATAATTTCTTATTCTCTAGTACTTATTATATAATATACTAGTATAAATTAGAGAAAATATAGTTAAGAAAGTAAGATATAACTTATAAATTAACTTCTCTTCTAGTATTCTTAGGGGGAGGTATATTTATAATTAAAAGAAATATCTTAGGTTTTAAATCCCTTTAGTTAATCTAAATATTTTACTATAATATTAGTAGTAAATAAGGAGGTAAGGGAAATAAAGAAATTATAGAGGTTTAAAGAATTATAAGTAAAGCTATTATTTTTACTTCTTAGTAAGTTTAATTAAATAATTAAGGATAGGTTAGGTTAGTTACTAACTAGGCCTTAATTATTTAATAAATATACTTCTAAGGGTTTATTTATATAATAGATATACTAATTAAATAAATAAAAATAGGTTAGGTTAGTTACTAACTAGGCCTTAATTAAGTTAATAAACTTAGATTTAGTATAAAGCTAGTTATAGTTACTTAAGGTAAAAGGAAAGCTAAAATATACTTCTTTCTTAGTATATTAGTATTTAAAGTAACCTTTCTTTTTATAAGGTAAGTTTATAATACTAATACCTTTTCTATAAAACCTTACTAATTTATAGTATTTATAGAGATAACTACTTATTAGTGTAGGTATTTATAGGATACTATTAACCTATATATAAGGTTTTTAAGGTAGACTAAAGTGTACGTAATTATTATATATTCTAGTCTATTAAAGTGAGTAAAAAGGGATTAAATAAAAGCAAAAGAATACGCTATTTATTATAGAAAAAGGGGCCTTAATTAGGGTTATTAGAAAAGAGGCTATATATGCTAATGCTAACTATAGTGTAGTTAAGCTAGACATATAGGTCTGCGATATAACACGCCTAGCTAATTAGAGGCATATAGCCTTGTTAATATTATGCTTGTTCTAACAAATAGCTATACTTATATAACCTTATAATACCTTTTTAGCTTATTTAAATTATTATTATTTCTAGATTTAGTATTACTATATTAATTAGGGTTAAGTAGTATTTATTATACCTTATTAGGTTTTTTAGTTAGGGTATTTTAATTATTTCCTAAATACTACTAAGTTATTTCTTCCTTACTAGGTAGTATAAGTATATTTTAAGTAAATACTTTATAGCTTCTTTATATTTAAATCTAGCTAATAGTTTATTTTCCTTAGAGAGTTTAAGAGTTTAACTTATTATAACTAAATTAGGAAAATATAAATAAAGTAAAGGCTAAGGTTCTTAGTTATAGCTAAAGAGCTATTACTTAAGAGTAAGTATATAAAGGTCTTAAACTCTAACCTTTTATATACCTTATAAGTAGTTCTTATTTAAATACCTTACTATATATACATAGCTATCTAGTAGCTACTTAGTTATTTGCATAACCTAAGGCTTATCTAAGGGTTCTATTATGTAACCACTCTGTCCCTAGCTCCCTAGCCTCTGTGCTCCTAATAGTAGCTTACCTAATAATAACTTATCCTATGAAATAGAAAAACTATATTTAAAGGAAGGTTATACTAATAGAAAGGTATTAATATAGCTCTCTTCTTACTTTAGTATTGATATCTATATCTATATAAACTCTAAAATAATAAAGAAAGGTTTAATACTAGTAGCTAAGCTATCCCCTTATCTTTCTTTATTATATATTAATTATATATAAAGCTAACTACCTTACCTTATAATCCTTTATATCAGTAATATAATTTTTATAAGATATAATTATACCCTTCCTATCTTCTTTATACTATAAGAGTTACTTCCTTATAGCTAATTACTTAGATAAAATATTAGATATAGCTAGCCTATTAAAGGCTACTAACTAATTTAAAGTCCTAAGTAAAAGTAATAACTATAATAATACTATAGAAAGTATTAGACCTAGAGATAATAAAGAATACCCTAATAAAGGCAAAGCCCTAGACTATATTACTTATTATACTACCTAATTCCTTTATATCTCTTTAAAGCTATACTTATATATTATAAAAGACTTACTTTAATAGATAGGAAACTCTAAGTATAAAGAAATAATTATACCTAAGGAGATTATACTTTATATCCTTATTAAGACTAAATAATATAAAGAGTAAGGGCTATTTAGGAGAATACTTTTCTTTAAATTTAGTAATAACTTTTATAAATAAATAAAATATAAGTTTATAAAAAGGAAAAACCTTTATTAAAATATTATCTAAGACTACCTCCTTTATAATAGGGTTTATATAACTATTAGAAAAGATATAAAGATAGCTAATAACCTTAAAGAGGTAGTAACCTAGAAAATTTTTAATTTTAAACTTTTAAAGAGATTAAGAAGGCTAGTAAAAATATATAGACTTTTAGAAAAACCTAAAGAATAAAAACTTCCTTTATAATCTTCTAGATAATAAAGATATTAGGACTAAATATCCTACCCCTTTACCTTACCTTTTAGTTTAATTACTATTAAAGAAATTAATAAGGTAATTCTTTCTTTAAAGATTAGTTACTTTAGAAGTAAGGGTACTAAAGAATACTATTTATAAATATTTATAAGTAGTTTCTTTACCTATAACTTTACCTAAGGTTATCTAGTAGGAGAAACCTAACTACCTTATAGAAAATACCCCTAATTATAATAATCCCTAGTAAAATTAACCCTTACTACTTAAAACTAGTAAGATATCTTTTAGTATAGCTTAAAGAACTATATTTCTTACTTCTTAATATAAAGGAAAGAATAGTTAGAAAGAACTATAACCTTTAAGACTACTACCTTTAAGATTACTCTCTTACTAAATATAAACTATTTTATTACTTTTATAAATATAAAGAAAGGTACTTAAAGAATCTTTAAATACCTAGAGGCTTTTTTCTAAGTAAATTATTAACCTTTTAAAAGTATACTTAAAGAAATAGCTATATAGTGCTAATAATTATAATATACTTAAATTAAAGCTTTAAATATTTTATAGAAAATATAAAATACTTAATATTTAACTAAAATAAGCTAAATATACCTTTAAGGTTATACTTAAAGGTAAAGCTTTATAATACTATATAAATTACCTCTTAAAGCTTAGTTAACTATAAAATCTCTTTATACTTATAAACTATATAAGAGAATAGTTTAAGATAGAAAATATATAGTAAAGATATCTCCTAGAATAGTATAATACTACCTTATAAATAATAATAAATAATAACTTAAGTAAGTTTATAATTAATTACTTTAATAAAGTTATAAAGAAGCTTATTATTTTATAATAAGTAAACCCTAAGATAAGCAAAAGTAAGAGAGCACTTTAGAATTAAATTATAAAAGCTTATAATAATATCCCTAAATATAAAGAAGCTATTATAAATTTACTAAAAGAGCTTTAAGAGTTTTATAAATATATTAAAATAATAATTAAACTTATTATAAAAAGAAGAAAAGCTAGTAATAATTCCTAACTAATATAATAACCCTAGAGTAATTCTAGACTAACTAAAGATATAATAAAAAAGAAAAAAGGCTTAGTACTTATCTAAAACATCCTAGAGTAGTAAAAGAAACCCTTATATAAGGAAATACTATATATATAGTAAAGAAGAATACTAGTTATTAAAGTACTTAGAAAAGAACTATAAGAAAGTATTTTAATATTATAAGAGTTACTACCTTATAAATCCTACTAATAACTTATATAGTTCTTTCCTTATATAGTATAAAGGTAAATAAGAGCCTTAATCCCCTTATAATAATAAAATTACTAAGTATATAAAAAGTATTAGATTTAAGAATAACCTTAATAATATAAATAGGCTAGTACTTATAAGCTTCTTTAATTATAATATATAGCTTAATAGTAAGAAAATAGTCTAAATCCTTATAAATTAAGTAGCTTATTATAGCTTAAGTAAGGAAAACTTTTTCTAGTAAAAGCTATTTAGTAATACTTTAGTAATATTTATACTAGGAGATTACTAATTATATATAATATTCTAAGGGATTATACTTAATATAAGAGCTATAAAGTTCTTAATAATAAGGCACCCTTAATTCCTTACTTTATAATATATAATACTAAAGATATAGCTTAATAAATCTAAGGTAAGGAAAGCTATTATTAGATTTAGTATAAAAAGCTAATTCCTATACTTTAAGTAATTAATATACTTACTCCCTTTAGGAATATTTTTTTAGGTTATTCTTATAAATACTTCTTTTTTTCTATTAATAATATAAATTAATTATAAATTAACTTTAATATCTCTAAGAATATACTATAGTAAGAAGATATTAAAGTTTTTATAATTTATAAATAAAGATATACTTAAATACTTCTTATATAAAAGGAAAAAGTAATTACCTAGAGTTACCTTATAGAAAGTAAGCTATAATAATTATATTATTACTTTAAGCACTTATTAATTAAATACTTATATAAGGTTCTTTATAAATTAAGGTATAAAGTTAATATTAAAGCTATTAAGAAGCTAATAAAAGTATATTACTAATACTAAATATATATAAATAGCCTTAATTACTTTAAATTCACCTTAAAAGATAAGTATACTTTTAACTTTAAGGTTATAGTAAATATCTTTTACCTTAATAGTAATTACCTTATACTTTATATTATAAATATAGCTATAGTATTTAATATAGTAAAATTCATAAAGAATATCTTTATAAAGACTACCTAGGAAGCCCTCTAGATATACTAGATTAATATCTATTAAGGCCCTTTATATTTAATTACTATAAATACTAGTATAAACTTCTATAGTAATAAATTTAAATAATTTATAGCTTTAATATTAATATTAATTAAAGAGGTCCTTATTAAAGTATACTATAGTATTAGAAAGGTTAAGAGATATTATAGGCTACTTTATAAGGCTTATAATATTATTAAATATAAATATCCTATAATACCTAGACCTATTACTTTATAAATAGTAGTAAAGGCTTTAAATAATATTATAAGCTTAAATAGCCTTATTTTAACTATTCTTATCTTTAGTACTTACTTATATATAATAAATAAATCCTTACTATCTCTAGATATTATATAGCATATAATTATAGTATAAAAGCTACTAAAGAGATTAAGAGGCTTTATACTATTTAGAAGGTTAATAAAGCCCTTACTAAATATAATAGCCTAGATATATTAAAGACCCTTAGCTTATTACTTAATTTAAAGGTTTAAGTCTAGTAAGAAAGTAAGGGATAAAGAGGCTTATATAAGCTATTAGCTATAGATAAAGAGAGCTATATACTTAACCTCCCTAAGGGCCTAAAGACCTTTAGATTAACCTTTATTAAGCCTTATTATAATAATCCTAATAGAAAGCCTTATATAAACTAGTAGCTAATAAAGCCTAATAAGTAAAAAGAAAAGAAAAGTAAGAGACTTAAGATAAGAATATAGCACTAGTAATACCTTTAAAGTATAAGTATAAAAGACCTTAAAAGAACCCCTAGTAATACCTTAAGAGACTAATATTTTCCTATTAATAAAGGAAGTTAATAACCTTACCTTAGTAATTAAGCTATATAAGAAAAGGATTATTAAGACCTTAGGAGAGCTATTTAAGGAGTTAATAAAAGTAAAGATTAAAGCCTTAATTAAGTAAGAAGTATTTAAGTTTATTTTATTTAAGAAAAAAGAATATAGTAAGCTTTAAATTTTTATTCTTATATTATTAATAAGATTAAAGGTAAGATAATAAAACCTTATAAAAAGTTATACCTTATAATCTAGGGATAAAAGAATAAAAAGAAATAGGCTATCCTTATATAAGCTTTAATAATCTAATAAGCAAGCTAATATCTTATCCTTATAATAGCCTTATTAATAAGGTTAAGGAAATTCCTTATATAGCTATAAGATATCTATTAGGCGTATATATAAGCATATATATTCCTAGAGTAGCTAATCCTAGTATACTTACTAATTTAAATATAGTACCTTTACCTACCTAGAATAATTCTAAGGGTTATTAAGCCTCTTTATAGTATTATAAAAGCTGGAATATATTAGTAAGTTATATATTATAAGCACTATAGAGAGAACCTCTAGATAGAAACATTTATATATAACTTATACTTACTTATAACTATAAAGGAAAGCCTTAACTTTACTTATATTAGAATATAAACTAATAATACTATTAGCCTTTTAAATAAGAAGTTTTCTAAGAAGGAAAAGGCCTAGATAGTTACTACTAGCTTTAATATAAAGCTAAAGTAATTCCTAATTAAGGATAATCCCTTATATTTAATAGAGGTATTATTACACTAGAGAATAATACTATTAAGATATAGTAAAAGGGATAAAGTAATAAGCTAGAATTAGTTTCTATAACTAACTTAAAGTATAAATATATTAAACAAAGAGCTTAAGGCACTTATATTACCTTAATATATTAACTAGAAGCTTACTTTAATTTATTTATTATAGTATAATACTAAGAGCTAACCCTAGAGAATATAAAAGCCATTAATTATTACCTAAAGTAGTAAATAAACTACCTAGATAAAGGATTAATATTTATCCTAATAAATCTTAAGAAGGTAAAGCTCTTTACCTTTATAAATAAATCATTTACTAATAATAAGGACCTATCTTTATAACTAGGATATATAATAATCCTAGCTAATAAAGACTATACTAATAGTAAATTTATAATTAAAGGTAATATTATATACTTTAGCTTAATAGAGAGTAAAAGAGTTATATAAAGTATACTTACCTTAAAGGTCTATAGTATAATAGCTAGTATTAATATAGCCTATATACTAGTAATAACCCTAAACCTAGTTACTAACTAACTAAAGCTCCTAATAATCCTAATTATTATATATATAAAGTTATACTTTTTATATAAATACCTTATTAAGCTTAGTATAATAAAGAAAAGGCGCCTAATAATTAATATTATAGCCCTTTAGTAATTATATAAATACTAAGAACTTTACAAGATCTAATAAATTAATAAAGAGAATAACCTAGCTAATGCCTTTATAAAGGTATTACCTAATAAGGCCCTTAAGAGCTTTATCTTAACTAACTAGATAATTATTTAAATCAAGGGATAAGTTACTTATATATAATAATATATATAGTAATAGAAGAGATAATCCTCTAGGAGTGTAATCATAGGGATAAGATAGTAATATATAAGGAACCCATACCCTTATAATTAATATCCCTAGTAGCTATGCTTACGCTAGCTATTAGGCCTCTTCTAGTAAATTATAAAGATTAATAGTAATATATAAGAGAAGGAAGATATTATTTACATGCTATAGCGTAAATAATAGTGTTATTTTAGGGAAGGAAAGGATTTAGAAAAGACTTACTTATCCTTATATAAGCTTATAGGTTAAGTAAGACTATTATTATTCCTTTTATTAGCTACTATATACTCTAATAGGCTATAAGGTTCCCTTCTTATTTTCCTTATCTAATTAAGTTACTAATCTATCTTTCTTTTTATTTTTATAATTAATATTATATATTAATAATTATATTAAAAGAGAGAGGTTTTAGTGTTAGAATAAAGGTAATATTAATTACGTAGTATAGCTATAATTACCTAGCAAAAGCTTAGGCTACGCATAAGCCTTATATATAACCTATAACCTTACCTCCTTATTAGCTAGGAATTATAAGGCTATAAACGCGTAACCCCTTTTGCCTTTAGTATTATAGCTTCTAGCTTCTAACTTCTCTTTTAAATATATATAATATAGCCTAGAATAGATAATTAATAATAATACTATTCTTTAGGCTTATAACCTTATTATATTGAATTTAATACCCTGAGAAACCAACAGGATTACTAAAGCCTATAAGGTATATATAATGTTATAGAAGGTTAGCTAATAGTATAGTGCTAATATTCTTAGAGAAATTATTATAGGTCTTATTATAGATATACTATAAAAACATAGTAATATTTAGGACTTTACCTAGGTATTTAAATAGTAACTATATAAACTTCAATATATATAATTAGACTAAAAATACCTAATAAACTTTATTAACTATAGTTCCTAAGTAACCTAAGGGATATATTTAGTATCTTTAGGTCTTAAGTATTCTAGTAGTATAAAATAGCTAGGGTTAGAAATAGGACTAATATTACGCTAAATACACTAATAGAATTAGCCTAAGATAAATATTAATACCTAGAGACTAAGAAGAAAATATTAGAACATATAAGTAATATAATTACTAGTAGCTTAGCATACCTTACTTATACTAGTAGTAAACATAGAAGAGATATAACTAGCTTAACTTAACTATAGAAGCGTATAAAGCTTTAGAAGCTAAGTAACTATAAAGGTCTATATTAGAAGGTCTACACTATATATAGCTAAATCCTTGCACTAAGTAATTATAATAATAGTAAATATTATAGCTAAAATAAGAAATAAGAAAAGGTAGTAAAAAAGCTATTAGCCTATAATATTAATATAAATATACCTAAAAATAAGGCAAATACATTCCTTATATAGCCCTAAGACCTTAGAGACTGCTTTATAGCTAATATTTATAAACTAATAGTGTTAAGTATATAGATTAATAGCTAGAATACTAATACTAGAAGCCTAGATTAGATCTTTAATAGTATTACTAAATATTATATTTATTATAATAAGTATATATTTAGTAACTATAAGGAATTTACTAACCTTATTCTAATAAATAAAGTAAGAGAAGGTGCTTATACACTTAGTAGTAAAAGTATTTTACTAATAATATAGCATGTAAAAAACACTAAGCTAATTTACCTAAAGTAAGTTCTTTATATACTAAGTTTACCTATTAATTTACTTTCCCTTAGGGTATTTATAAAATAACCTAGATTTATATATCTCTAGACTTATAATAATACGAAAGTTAGGTATAATAATAGCCTAATAATCTATAGCATAACCTATAGTTACTTTAAATATCTAGATTACTCTTACACTAAAACTATATATTACTAGAATATACTAGAAGTTTTTAATAACCTAGTAGTATTTATTACCTTCTATACTACTAAAAGCATTTTACTATAAGTCTTTTACCTTAGAATAGGCTATTTAAATTACACTAATTATATTAAGCTAGCTAGTAACCTTAGGATTTAGATTATAAATAAATAAGCTAGACTATATAAGGTATACACTATAAGTAAGGGAAAAGTATAAAATACCTAAGCTATATTATATAAAGTACTTAACTATAGCTAAAGGTAAATAGTGGATTTAGGAGAACTTATTAAGCCTTAAATACCTGTAGGTAAAGAATATTACCTAATAATTATTAATAATCTAATAAAGAAGCCTAGAATATACTTAGTATAAGAAAAGTTATAGGTAATAGTTTATATCTAAGTAAATATAGCTATAGTAAAAGTATAAACCTTTAGTTAAATTTAGTAATATAAGCTAGATAATAAAGGGAGTTTAAAAATATAGTATTACTAAACTTCTTTAAGTAAAAGGTATTATACCTAAATAAACTATAGTATATTAGCTAAACTAGAATCTAATAAAATATATATACTTTACTATCTAGAATTAAGTATAAGTAATATTCTTTAATAGTAAGCTTCTAAAGAAACTTTAGGAGGAGATTTTATAAGTAGTAGTATATACCTAGGAATAGTTTCCTTATAGTGCCCTAAATAAAATAACCTTATATAAAGTATAGTTAGGAATAAAGCTATATATAAAATACCTATACTACCTTAGGTATTATATATATAAGCTAGTCCTAAAGGTAAAGCACTTAAAGAAGCTTAATAATAGAATATACTTATATTTTCTTATAGGCTATAAAGCTAATAATATTTACTAACTATAAACCCTAATTACTAGCCTAGTAAAAAGGGTAAAGAGGTTACCTTTAATAAATAAATATAAATTAATCCTAAGGTAAACTTTAAACTCCCTTAGTAAAGTACTAATCTTCTAGTACTACCTTATATAAAGGAAATACTATTACTAAATTAACTTAACCTATTTCTATAACTTAAACCTTTAGAACTATTAATAGTTAAGAAGCTTACTAATTAGGTTTAGAAAGGGATATAAGTAGTAGTAAATAATAACCCTAATTAGTAAATAAATAAAGTAGCTAAGTAAGTAAGGTTCTAGGAGGGAATTAAGGTAATTAACTACTTATTAGGAAATCTTAACTATTTACTAGAAAATCTATTAATATATTACTTAACCTTAAAAAGCCTTAAAATTAGGAAATAAAAATACCTTAAACTTAAAGTAAATTACCTTAAACTTAGGATATAAGAATTTACTTTCCTTAATAAATTCTAGGGAATACTAATAGCTTTAAATAATATTACTTTACTTCTAGTAGTATACTTAATTACTTTAAATAAGTTACTTAAAGAAAATAAGCTAAAGTCTTATAAGAAAGCTTAGTAATTAGGAAACTAGTTAAAATAAAAGAAAGTTATAAAGAGAAATATAATACTCTAATTAAAAATAATACCTTTAAAGTAGTTAATATTAATAATACCTAGTATATCTTATTAAGGAAATATATCTTTAAAGCTAAGCTTAGCCTCTTTAGTAATATTAAATAATATAAAGCTTACTAGGTTATAAGAGGTTTTAAATAAGAATATAGTATTAACTATAATAAGACCTTTGCTTTAGTAGTTAAGTAAAAGATATACTAACTACTATTTATACTAGCTATTATACTAAACTAGGAAATTAAATAAATAAATATAAAAATAATATTCCTTTATAGTATAGTAAAGGAAACTATTTATATAAAGCTACCTAAAGGGTTTAAATAAGAAGGAAAGGTTTATAGGCTTCTAAAAGCCCTTTATAGCCTTAAGTAAGCCTTATAAGTATAGTTTAAGACACTTTTTATAAAGCTTATTACTATAGGATTTACTTAGTTAAAATTTAATAAGGCTATCTTCTATAAGAATAATATAATTATTACTATTTATATAAATAATATACTATTCTTTAGGCCTTATATTACTATAATTAGGGAAGTTAAGGTAAAACTAGTAAAGAAATTTAAGATAATAAACCTAGGCCTAGCACGTTACTTCCTAGGCATAATAATTACTTAAGATTAGAAAAGAAAACTATCTCTCTTTTATAATAACTATACCTAGAAAGATTACTAAGATAACTAAGATAACTAAATATAGAAAACACTAAAACATAAAACATACCTATAAATACCTTAGAGATATTAGAGCCCTATATAGAGGGGGAAGAGTGCTATAAAGATAATTAATTACTATTTTAGTATATCCTTAGAATGCTAATGTTTATAATAATTAGAACCTAGATTAATTTATTATATCTAGTAGCTAAGCTAAGTAGATTTATAACTAACCTAGTAGTAAGACACTTATTAGTAGTAAAACGCATGCTATAATACATTAGGTTTATAGTAAATCTAGTGCTTTTCTTTAATAGGATATAAAATAATAAGATTATAGGCAGAGCTTTACATTACATTGTGTAATGTTTGTAATGTAATGTAATTATTACACATTACATTACATTACATTACCCCTTTACATATCACATACATTATTACATGTAATTATTTGTAATTACTTTTGATTTTTAATATTTAAGTTAAGTAATTAGAAATTAATAGGAAGAAATTACTTAGATAATTAGAAAAGTATATATTAGGATTCTAAAAATATAGATTAAGGTTAAATTACTATATTAATCTTAATTATAACTTATAAAACTAATAAAACCTATCTTTTAAGCTTATTTCTAAGAAAAATATTAAAGACTTACTTTTAGTATACTTATTTTAATAGAAAATTATATAAAACTAAGTATATTAGTAAATGTAAGTTATTACTATAAATAAAAAAACTACTTTAAGATAAACCTCTTTTTAAGAAAATCATATATATCTAAGCAAATAAGCTATAAAGAAGTAAGTACTATAATTAGGAAAACCTACTTTATACCTACTTTTTAATATAGGCTATATTAATTCTAAATAATAACCTTATTATCTTAAATCTAGTAAATATAGCTTTTTTAATCTTTTAATCTTAAATTATTATATTTTGTTTCTAAATTTTATAAAAGAAAAGAAAAAATTAAAGAAATTAAAGAAATTCAAAAATAATATATATTAAATCTATATTAAATCTATAAAAATAGACATTATTCTAAATATAGCTTATACTAATAACATTAACTATAAGGTATATAAGAGTCTAAATATAGTCCTTAATATAATTATTTAGATTTATAATATATTATTTTATATTATTTATAAAAGTATATATAGGGTATTTTTAGTACTAAAAGGTTTTATTTAAAATAATAAAATATTAATTATTAGAAAATAAATCTATACTTAGTATAATATCTTATAATATATAGAAAAATTCAAAGAATTTAATTTAGCTTATAAACCTGCTATATATACCCTATTGATTTTTAATTTCTTTTAGGGTTATCAGCTATGGCTAATGCATCTAATTTTCAAGGAACTAAAAAAATTACTAGTAATACCTAGCTAGTGTAATAATGAATAACTAAATTTAATAATTACTATAGTATTAAGTAAAACATAAATAAAGGAATAAGCTTTAAGCTATAAATTTAAGGGCTAAAAGTTAATATAAAGTTTATAATAAAGTTTATAGCTATAATTATATAAGAGTTATAATTTATAACTATAGTTAAACTTAAATCTATTTAAGTTTTACTTATAGTATAAATTAATGTAATTCCCCTTCCTTTATAACTATGTTTATTCTATCTCTTTATATTTGTTTTATCTTATAACTTATTCTTTAAAGCTCTAAGGCAAACTTAAACCCTAAAGAAAAACACAACTTATCCTTAGTTATAGCTAATCCAATTTAAAACGCACTACACCTAAATTAACAGGTATGTTAAGGGCTACTAATTAACTAATTAATAACTAACTAATTAATTAATAGTATAGCTAAGGGTAACTAAAAGCTAGGGGCTATAACTACTAGGCTATAGAACCTAATAGCTATCTAAAAATCCAAGGAAATTCTAAATAAAAGGAAATTTAAAAGATAAAAGAAAATATTAAGGAATTTAGTAAAAGTAAGAAAAAGAGGAAATAAAAGCTAGAGAAAAAGCTAGATATTTAGAAAAGGTGTTAAAAAATAAAGATCTATAATAATTTAAGCAGTTTTACCTCGTGCCCAGGAGGGGCTATATATACCCTATACTAGAAAATATAACTAATAATCTAAAACATAGGAAATTTAGATAATTAATAGTAAATTTAATAAAATACCTATTATAAAAACGCTAATATTAATTTAATCCCCTCCTAGGCATAAGGTAAAACTACTTAAATTATTATAGATCTCTATTTTTTAATACCTTTTCTAAATATCTAGCCTTTTTCTCTAGCTTTTTATTTCCTTTCTTTTTCTTACTTTTCCTAAATTCCTTAATATTCTTTTATTTTTAAATTCCCTTTATCTAGAATTTCCTTAGATTTTAAGATAGCTATTAGGTTTTATAGCGTAGTAGTTATAGCCCCTAGCTTAGTTACCCTAGCTATACTATCTTCTAATTAGTTAGTTATTAATTAGTTAATTAGTAGCCCTAACCTACCTGTTAATTATGCATAAATTGGAGTGTAGTTTAGTGAAAATAAGTTATGTTTTTTTTTAGGGTTTAAGTTTGCCTTAGAGCTTTAAAGGATAAGTTATAAAATAAAAGAGATATAAAGAGATAAAATAAACATAGTTATAAAGGAAGGGAAATTATATTAATTTATACTATAAGTAAAACTTAAAAGGATTTAAGTTTAACTATAGTTATAAATTATAACTTCGTAAAGCTTACGTAATTATAGCTATAAACTTTATTATAAACTTTATATTAACCTTTTAGCCCTTAAATTTATAGCTTAAAGCTTATTTCTTTATTTATGTTTTACTTAACACTATAGTAATTATTAAATTTAGTTATTAATTATGACACTAGCTAGGTATTGCTAGTAATTTTTGTTTCTAAAAATTAGATATATTAGCCACAGCTAATAACCTAAAAAAATTAGAAATCAATATTAATTTAATAAAGAAAATTCTAAACTATATTATAAGATATTAATATACCTTACTTTTCTTTTTCCTAACATTACATCTGTAATGTTTGTAATGTAATGTAATGTAATATGTAATAATTACATATTATATTACATTATATTACTGTTAGTTTCACAGGGTATTGAATTCAATGTGATAAGGTTGTGAGCCCGAAGAATAGTATTATTCTGTTAATTATCTATTCTAGGCTATGTTATATATATGTAAAGAGAAGTTAGAAGCTAGAAGCTATAATACTAAAAGCAAAAGGGGTTACGTATTTATAGCCTTATAATTCCTAGCTAATTATAAGGCTAAGTTATAGGTTACGTGCAAGGCTTACGTATAGCCTAATCTTTTACTAGGTATTTATAGCTATAAGGCGTAATCAATATTATCTTTATTTTAACACTAAAACCTCTCTCTTTAATATAATTATTAACGCATAATATTAATTATAAAAATAAAAAGAATAACAAATTAATAACTTAATTAATAAGGAATATAAGAAAGGGAACTTATAGCCTATTTAGGTATATAGTAGCTAATAAAGGAAATAATAATAATCTTACTTAATTTATAAGCCTATGTAAGAATAAGTAAGTCCCTTCTAAATCCCTTTCTTCCTTAAAATAACACTATTATTTACACTATAGTATATAAATAATATTTTCCTTCTCTTATATACTACTATTAATCTCTATAATTTACTAGGAGAGACCTAGTAGCTAGTATAAGTATAGCTACTAAGGATATTAATTATAGAGGTGTAAATCCCTTATAAATTACTATCTTATCTTTATAGTTACCCTCCTAGAGGATTATCTCTCCTATTACTATATATATATTATATATAAGTAACCTATCCCTCTATTTAAATAGTTATCTAGTTAGTTAAAATAAAGCTCTTAAGAGCCTTATTAAGTAATACCTTTATAAAGGCATTAGCTAAGTTATTCTCTTTATTAATCTATTAGATCTTGTAAAGTTCTTAGTATTTATATAATTACTAAAGGGCTATAATATTAATTATTAAGCGCTTTTCCTTTATTATACTAAGCTTAATAAAGCATTTATATAAGGAGTATAAGTCTATATATATAATAATTAGGATTATTAGGAGCTTTAGTTAGTTAGTAACTAGGTTTAAGGTTATTACTAGTATATAAGCTATATTAATACTAGCTACTATATTATAAACCTTTAAGGTAAGTATACTTTATATAACTCTCTTACTCTTTATTAAGCTAAAGTATATAATATTACTTTTAATTATAAACTTATTATTAGTGTAATCTTTATTAGCTAGGATTATTATATATCCTAGTTATAAGGATAAGTCCTTATTATTAGCAAAGGATTTATTTATAAAGGTAAAAAGCTTTACTCTTTTAAGGTTTATTAGGATAAATATTAAGCCTTTATCTAAGTAGTCTATTTACTACTTTAAGTAATAATTAAGGGCTTTTATATTCTCTAGGGTTAGCTCTTAATATTATACTATAATAAATAAGTTAAAATAAGCCTTTAGTTAGTATATTAAGGTAATATAAGTTCCTTATACTCTTTACTTAATATATTTATACTTTAAGTTAGTGTTACGACAACTAGGTTAACATCGGGTTAACCACTAGGAAAGTAAAGCACGTGCGGTAACGCTACGCTATGATTAGCTACACTTATACGCAAGGCACACACGTGACTTACGTCCCTTATCTCTTGTAGCCATATTGATTTTAATTCTTTTTGGGGTCATTAGCTATGGCCAATGCATCTAATTTTCAAGGAACAAAAGAATTACTAGTAATACCTAGCTAGTGTAATAATTAATAACCAAATTTAATAATTACTATAATATTAGGTAAAATATAAATAAAGAAATAAGCTTTAAGCTATAAATTTAGGGGCTAAAGGTTAATATAAACTTTATAATAAACTTTATAGCTATAATTATGTAAGAGTTATAATTTATAACTATAGTTAAACTTAAATCTATTTAAGTTTTACTTATAGTATAAATTAATGTAATTCCCCTTCCTCTATAACTATATTTATTTTATCTCTTTATATATATCTCTTCTATCTTATAACTTATCCTTTAAAGCTCTAAGATAAACCAAAAAAAAACATAACTTATCCTTAATTATAGCTAATTTAATTCGAAACTAACAGACGCACTGCATCTAAATTAATAGGTATGTTAAGGGCTACTAATTAACTAATTAATAACTAACTAATTAATTAATAGTATAGCTAAGGGTAACTAAAAGCTAGGGGCTATAACTACTAGGCTATAAAACCTAATAGCTATCTAAAAATCCAAGGAAATTCTAAATAAAAAGGAAATTTAAAAGATAAAAGAAAATATTAAGGAATTTAGGAAAAGTAAGAAAAAGAAAGGAAATAAAAAGCTAGAGAAAAGGCTAGATATTTAGAAAAGGTGTTAAAAAATAAAGATCTATAATGATTTAAGCAGTTTTACCTCGTGCCCAGGAGGGTCTTATAGCCATATAACGCTGTAAATAGCTTTAATCCTTAGACCTTATTATATTATTAAACCTAACCCTAACTTGCACTAGTGTATTACACCTTAGTGTAACTAATACTAATTAGTGGTTAAAAACCATAGATAAGCAAGGGACATAAGAAAAGGCCTTCCTTTAGCTACCTAAGGAAGTATACTAAAGGAAGATAAACTCTAGATACTAGATATTAGGCTTCCTAGGGATTTGACTTTTTCTATTAGTAAGTCTCTAACTATTAATAAAGGAATTGATTTTATTGTCTATTATAAGAAAACTAATTAAATAACTAAGAGTTTATAGCTACGTATAACTTCTTAAACTAGAGATTAAAAATCCCTTAACCCTTACTAGTTGAAAATCCCTTAGCCTTGCTAGCTAAAAAAAAAAAACACACTTTATAATAATAGCCTCTAATAACGAATAAATATTATTATAGACTGCTAAGGAAAGCAGCCTACCTAACTAAAACCTAACAAGTTTACCTTACTATAATAACTCTAAAAACATACCTTAGTTATTACTACTAACTAGGAGAGCTCTAAAAAACTAAATTCTTAGACTACTAAGGAATAGAAGCTTAATAACTACCTTACTTAGATAATTAATATCTATAAGAGTAGCTAATATAAAGATCTTACCCTTTAGGAAATCTTCTATAATAACCTTAATAGCTAGACTAAAGAAATACTTAAATAAACCTTATAACCTTTAGTATGTAAATTATAAGATTACCTTTATAAAAATAGTGTTTATATTATTTAAAATTAAAGTAGTAAGATTATTAATTTATTAGTTTGAATTCTTAAAGAAGAAATAATGTTATAATAGCCTAAGAACAAAATTATAAAGTAAATAGCCGTAGGCAAATTCCTCTCTTTTAATAACCTTACCTTTAATAACCCTTCTATTATAAGCCCTTTTACCTATACTACTTCCCTTTATAACCCTCCTGCTTATAATTCTCTTATTAATAACCCTCTTGCTATATAACTACCTTTAAGAAGAAACATGCCTTAACTAATAATAATCCTACTAATTACCCTAGAATAACTAGTCTAATAGCACTAAGTAACCCTAGCTATATAAGTAATAATAATCCTATTTAAAGACTAAATTATAAGAAAGATCTTAGAACTTATAAAGGGATATAAGGATAATAATTATTATAGTAAGAAGATATATAACTTCCTTACGCTAAAAGTTAACTTATTCTAAAATAAATATAATAGACTAAACCTCCTATAGGAATATATATATAAGGCCTTCCCTATTATGCTTTTAGGTAATACTAAATAGTCTTACCTTAATTATCTAGTAAATAAGGGCCTTATATATAAATAAATAGTTAATAATGTTTATTAACGCTTTAAAATAAAGAGTAACTAATAGTTCTATTACTAAGAATAAAATAATATAATACTTAGGAATATTATTACTAAGAATCCTAATAAATCTAAGCTAGATTATCTTAAGATTTTGCTTATAACCCTTAAACGCATTTATAAAGGACTCTTTCCCCCTTAATAGTTAATATAAAACTCTATTATTAGACCTTAAGCGTAATCTCTAGTATTTTAGAATATAAGCAAGCTAAATATAATTATTTACCTAGCTTTAAAGGACTTACTAAAAACCTCTATAAATTAATCTTTATTACTAAAGCTAATAAGTTAGCTACCTAGTTTAATTAAAGCATTATTAATATTACTAATACTAATAATTTAGAGGTAATATTCACAGACTACTATTATAATTAACTATATAATTAATAAGGTTAAGGTAAAGGCTATAGTTACTATAACTAAGGCTATAACTATAGTAAATACTATATCTATAATAAGAATAGTTATTAGTTAATAAATTATTTAGAGAAAAACTAAAAGAGGTAAAAGAACACTAGTAAAAAAATAAGAAATACTAATTACTACCTATAAAGAGAAAGTTTTAGGTATTTCTTATAGCTTATAAAGGCTAAGTACCTAAAGAAGCTAATAACCTTACTAATAAAGCATAGGAATTAGCTAAAGCCTTTATTAAGTCTAATAATAATAAAAATAAGGATAATAACACTAAAGAGACCTTTATATTAAAGTTTAACTAACTAAGTATTATATAATTCTTTACATTAGGGTCTTAACTAAATAATAGTAATATTATTACTATCTTAAAAGATAAATTATTTAAGCATGCTTACCTTAAGTATAATCCCTTTAATAAAGTAAAAACCTCTTATATTTTAAAGAAACATTACTCTAAAGAAGTTTTCTAAGGGATTATGCCTAATATAAGAGCTTTAGGCATATTAATAGCTAGAATTAGATAAGTACAAGCCCTAATGTAATTAATACTATTACTAAAGATTAATCTAACCCTAGAGAAAATAATGAAATTTAGTACTAGAAATGTAATTATATAAGAAGTAGTTAATATGCTAATAAAATTAGGTAACATCTCGTTTTATGTAATTAATATATATATGCCTTTCTTATTCTCTTTAGTTAATATAGATAGGTTACGTATTAAGGTTAATAACCTTACAAACATATTAATCTAAGATAATAAGATTATTCCTATTATTAGGAAATAAGGATATCTTTAGTAGACTTTAGAAGCTAGAGAAATAGTAGCTTTTACCTATTAGAAACAGAACTTTATTAATTATATTATTAATTTAGTTACCTATTAGTTAAATAGCTTATAAAAATACTATAATAAGCTAGTTATAATATTAAAGCTAAAGCTATTAAATAATTAACTAAAATTTGCTACTATTACTAAATAAATAAAAAGGCTTTAGGTAAATTTAAGTTTATAATTAAGGATAATTATGAATTTAACTATACGATTATAGTTAATATTACTTAAATTAACAAATACCTTATCCTTTATGTTATTAATTCTACAACTTTATTTTAAATAGCCTAATTTCTTAATTTAAATAAGTAGAAAGCCTATAATATTTAGAATGCTTTATGTAAATACTAGATTAATACCTATCTAGGTCCTCTAGAATAGATTATTTATAATACTAGAAAGAACTTTATATTAGTAGAATTTAAATATTACGTATAATTACTATTAATTAAGATTAATAAAGTTCTAGTTAAAGCCTATAATAGTATTAGAAAGGTTAAATACTACTATAAACTATTATAGTGAGCCTATATAATTATTATAGATTTTATAGGTTAAGACCTTATACTTAAATAGTAACTCTAAATAGCTATAAAAGCTATAAATAACTTAGTAAGCCTAAATAGTCTTATACTTACTATCCTTATCTTTAGTGTATATTTATAGATAACTAATAAGTTACTACTAAGTATATTTATTATTTAATAAGCTAAAGTAATTTATAAAGCTACTAATAAAGTTTAATAACTTCTAGTAAAGTAGTAAGTTTATAATGCTTTAAAAACCTAAAATAGCTTAAATACCTTACTAATACACTAACTTTTACTATAGTTAAATATATATATCTAGAGAGAGAAAGATAGATAGTATAGCCCTTATAAGCTTCTTACTACTAATAAAAAGACCTATACCCTTTCAATACCTTATAGACTAATAAGATTCTAGTTAATAGTTATTAAACCGTATTATTATAACCTATACTACGCTAAAGAACCCTAAGAATTAGCGCCTAAGGATAAAGAATAGGCTATAGAAAGAGATAAAACCTTAGTTATTAAAGAGATTACCCCTAAAGCTTTAGAAGCTAATAAGAAACCTCTATAGCCTAAGAGAAAGCGTAAAAGACTGTAAAAGAAGCTTATAGTTTAATTTAACCTTATAGGGATTAATACTTTGTTTACTATAACTACTTACCTAGTAAATAAAGACTAAGAGAAAGTATTAATAAAGGAAATTATAGCTAATAGTAAGTTAAGTAAAATATTCCTTATAGTAAAGGAAAAAGCTAATTGAAATCTAGCCCTTTAGTTATATTAAGAAGGGAAAATTACAACCTTAGGCAAGCCCTTTAAGTTATTAGATTAAGCTAAGATTAATGCTTTATAAGCCTATAATGTGTTTAGATTTATGTTATTTAACCCTGCTAAACATAGTAATAAGAGACTCTTTAAATCTTATATAGTAAGAGAAATTAAGGGTAAAGGAATAGCTATGCTATATAAAAGTTATAACTTATAATTTAAGGGATAAATAATAAAGGGAAGGAATTTATTCTAACCTAATCCCTAATAATTTAATAGTTAAGTTAATAATTAATTATTATAATTACACTATTGCTTAAATCTAGAGGTATTATCCTATGGATTTAAGATATTATATAGGCATACGTGTAATTAAAACCGTAGCTTATAAGATTAATTATTACTATATTACCTAAATAAATAGTATATTTATTTCCTAAAGGAACTATTACAAAAGTTATTAAGCCTTTATATAGAATTATATAAGTAAGAACTTACTAGTTTATAACTTACTTCTATTATTATAAAGAGATGCTTAATATAATAACCTTATCCTATAATCTATACTTATTAATTATAGTAAAGAATAATAATAATCTCTTTAAAGTAATTAGCATGTAAACTAATAATACGCTTAGCCTTAGTAACTAGAACTTCTATAACCTTAAAGAGAGAGCTTTAAAAGGTAAATTTCTTAGTAAAGCTAAAGTAAAAGCTATTAACTAAGAATCCCCTTATCTTTAATAGTTATATCCTTACGCAAAACTCTAATAATTTAATAGAATTACATTAGAAAGGCTAGAGTAAGAAGATTAAATAAATTAACCTAAAGTCACTAACTATAAAGCAAGGTTATATTAAATAATAAGCATAAGGAAGCTATATTATAACTGTCTATTAACCTAAAGCCCTTTATAACCTCTTAATTATAGTATAATATTAAGATCTAACTCCTAATAATATAACTTAATTAAATAAGTAACTAGATTAGCAAATCTAACATTAAGATTAAGGTTTATATTATATCCCTCTAAACCTTAAGAACATAAAGTTATTTATGTTTATAGATGGATCTCTTGCTAATAATAAAGATCTAAGTTCCTAGATAGGATATGTGATTATTATTATTAATAAAGAGGCAAAAGATAATATATTTACCTTAAAAGGTAATATTATTATATATAGGTTAACGAAGAGTAAGTGTGTGACCTATAGTGCCCTTGCTTCTAAATTATATATAATAGTATAAGGTGCTAATATAGCCTATGTAATTGCTATAACTCTTAATATAATTATAGACTAATTAAAGATTAACCGCATTCCTATAATCCTTTATATAGACTCTTTCTTACTATATAAGTACCTTATAAAGTTAGGCTTTACGAAGGAGAAACGCCTTATAATTAATATTATAGCCCTCTAATAGTTATATAAGTACTAAGAGATCTATAAAGTCTAATAGATTAATAGAAATAATAACCTTACTAATATAATAATAAAGGTATCTTTAAATAAGAGCCTTAAGACTTTTATTAACTTAAATAAAGCTATAATTTAAGTTAAAGAATAGGTAAAAAGGCTAGAGACTAGATAAAATCAACGAAAATCTAACCTAACTATAGCTAAGCTAATAAGAGGCCTGCATTTAATTCCTTGGATTTACTTATATTTATTTTGATTAATTTGATTTTTATTGTGTTTTTAAGCTTTTAGAGCTCTTAATCTAGCCTGCTTTCTAATTCGTAAATTAACTAATTTTCTTTGCATTATATTAATAACTAATAAGGAGTCTAAATTTAATATCAGACTTACTTATCCTTATATAGGCTTATTTTATTTATTTACTTACTTATTCCCTCTTTTAGTATTAGCCTTACTTTCTTCCTAAAAAGAGAAGTTACTAGTGTTATAATAACTAGGTTAATATTAGGTTAACTACTAGGAAAGTAAAGCATATATAGTAATACTATGCTATAATTAGCTACACCCGTACGCAAGGCACACACGTGACTTACGTCCCCTATCTCTTGTGGCTATATAACGCTGTAAATAGCTTTAATCCTTAGACCTTATTATATTATTAAACCTAACCCTAACTTGCACTAGTGCATTACACCTTGGTGTAACCAACAGTTAGTTATAAGAACTAATTCTAACTTATTACTCTATCCCTTTTACTATATCTTAATAGTATTATCTTTTAGTATAATAATACCTCTATTAAATATAAGAGGGTTATCCTTAGTTAGAAACTACTTTAGCTTTATATTAAAGCTAGTAATAACTATCTAGGCCTCTTCTTTCTTAGAAAACTTCTTATCTAAAAGGCTAATAGTATTATTAGTTTATATTGTAATATAAGTAAAGTTAAGGCTTTTCTTTATAATTATAAGTAAGTATAAGTTATATATAAAGGTTTTTATTTAGAGGTTCTCTTTATAATACTTATAATATATAACCTACTAGTATATTCTAGCTTCTATAATACTATAAAGGGGTTTAATAACCTTTAGAATTATTTTAAGTAAGTAAAGGTATTATATCTAAATTAGTCCCCTCCTGAGTACGAGGTAAAACTGCTTAGCTTACTACACCCTAATACCCTATTCCTTTAACTTCTTTTTATCTGCCTTATAAAGCTTATTGTTAGGCTTACCCTTATTTTTGAGCATTTTTTCCCTTATATTATAGATACTATTAATTATCTTTAGGTTAGATTTATCTTCCCTTTCCTTCCCTTTGCTTTTCTTCTTTTCTGCTATATTATTTAATATTTTAGATAGTGTGGTGTCTTTTTTATTACCTTTGGCCATACTGTTATCTAATTAGTTAGTCGTTAATTAGTTGATTGGTACCCCATGACCTACCTAGTAATGTAATGGATGCAGTGCGTCTGTTGCGAATTAGATTGGCTGCAATTAAGGATAAGTTATGTTTTTTTTAGGGTTTAAGTTTGCCTTGGAGCTTTAAAGGACAAGTTATAAGATAGAAGAGATATAGAGAGATAGAACAAACATAGTTATAGAGGAAGGGGAAATTACGTTAATTTATGCTATAAGTAAAACTTAAATAGATTTAAGTTTAACTACAGTCACGAATTATAACTATATCTTATGTAATTATAGCTATAAAGTTTATTGTAAACTTTGTATTAACCTTTTAGCCCCTAAATTTATAGCTTAAAGCTTGTTCCTTTATTTATGTTTTACCTAATACTATAGTGATTATTAAATTTGGTTGTTAATTGTTACACTAGCTAGGTATTGCTAGTAATTTTTTTGTTCCTTAAAAATTAGATGCATTGGCCACAGTCAATGACCCCAAAAAAAATTAAAAATCAATATCTAAATTAGTTAGTATGCTAGGATTAGCTACTCTAGGAATATACATGCCTATATATATACCTAATAAATATCCTATAACTATATAAGGAATTTCCTTAACCTTACTAACAAGGCTATTATAAGAATAAGTTATTAGCTTGCTTATTAGATTATTAAAGCCCAGAGGATTGTATTTAATTACAACTACAAATGTAATTGTGTAGTTGTAGTTATAATAATTACAATTAATTACAACTACAACTACAATTACAATTAATTACAAACCAAATTTTACAATTACAATTAATTACAATTACAAATTAACAATTACAACTACAACTACACAATTACATGTAATTATTATAATAATAATAGTAGTAGTTATAGTAATAGTAATATAATAGTAATACAATAGCTTATAATAGCTTACAATAGCTTATAATAGCTTATAATAGCTTATAATAGCTTATATTAGCTTATATTACTAATATAACTTATATAACTTAAAATATTATTAGTGTTAAAGTTTAATTAAAAATAAATAAGAAATAAATTAATAAAATATAAGTATAAGTATAAATAAGTAAATTACTATAGGAAAAGCTAGACTTTTTAATTATTTAGTATTTTAAGGTTTTTAAAATATTAATAAAATAAAATCCTTTTCTTTTTATATTTTTTTATTTTTAAAGTTATTAAAGTTATTATAGTTATTAAAGTAACTATAGTATATAAAATAAAAGTGGGTCCTAGTATTATATCTTAGAATAGGTTTAACTAATTATAAATAGTGTTATTAGGCTTATTAAGGTTATCATAGTTATTATAGTTATTATATATATAGAATAAAAGTAGGTCTTAATAGGATTTCTAAAAATAGGTTTTACTAATTTTAATTAAGGTTATTAAAGTTATTATAGTTATAGAGTAAATTATTATATATATGAAATAAAAGTGGGTCCTTATATTCCTTTTGAAAATAGATTTAACTAATTATAATTAAAGTTATTAGACTTACTTAAGTTATTTTAGTAATTATAGTATATTATTTTAAAGTAGGTGTTAGAACAAAGGTAATATTAATCGCGCGCCGCAGCCGCAATTACCTAGCAAAAGCTTAGGCTACGCACAAGCCCTGCACGTAACCTATAACTTAGCCTTGTAATTAGCTAGGAATTATAAGGCTATAAACACGTAATCTCTTTTGCCTTTAGTATTATAGCTTCTAGCTTCTAACTTCTCTTTTAAAAGAATAATAAACATAATATAGCCTAGAATAAATAATTAATAATAATACTATTCTTTAGGCTTATAACCTTCTTATTCTATTAAATTCAATACCTTATAATACTAATACTAATTAGTAGTTACCTTTATAGATAACTATATAGTCTTTAAACACCATAGATTAGCAAGGTTATATTAGAAGAGGTAGCTTGCTTAATAATAACTTGCCTTATAAAATAAGAGGGCTATATTTAAAGGAAAGTTATACTAATAGAGAGGTATAAATATAGCTCTTTTCTTACTTTAGTATTAATATTTAATCTATATAGACTTTAAAATAATAAAGAAAGGTTTAATACTAGTAGCTAAGCTATTCCCTTATCCTTTTTTATTATATATTCTATTATATATTTAAAGTTAATTACCTTACCTTATAATCCTTTATATTAGTAATATAATTTTTATAACTTACTTCTATACCTCCCTTACCCCTTTATACTAAAAGAGTTATTTCCTTATATTATTACTTACTTAGTTAAGATATTAAATATAGCTAGCTTATTAAGGGTTACTAGTTAATTTAAAGTCCTAAGTAAAAGTAATAAATATAATAACACTATAGAAGGTATTAAAACTAAAGATAATAAAGAATACCTTAATAAAGGCAAAACCTTAGACTATATTACTTATTATACTACCTAATTCCCTTATATTTCTTTAAAGCTATACTTATATATTATAAAAGACTTACTTTAGTAAATAGGAAATTCTAAGTATAAAGAGATAACTATACCTAAGGAAATTATACTTTATATCCTTATTAAGGCTAAATAATATAAAGAGTAAGGACTATTTAGGAAAATACTTTTCTTTAAATTTAGTAATAACTTTTATAAATAAATAAGGCCTAAGTTTATAAAAGGAAGAACCTTTATTAAAATATTCTTTAAGACTAACTTCTTTATAATAAGGTTTATATAACTATTAGAAGAGGTATAAAGATAGCTAATAATCTTAAAGAGATAGTAACCTAAGAAGAATTCTAATTCTAGACCCTTAAAGAGATTAAGAAAGCTAGGAAGAAGTATATAAACTTCTAGAAAAACCTAGAGAATAAAAACTTCTTCTATAATCTTCTAGATAATAAAGATATTAGGATTTAACACCTTATCCCTTTACTATACCTATTAGTATAATTACTATTAAAGGGATTAATAAATAAATTCCTTTTTTAAAAATTAGCTACTTTAGAAATAAAAGTACTAAAGAATACTATTTATAAGTACTTATAAGTAGTTCCCTTGCCTATACCTTTACCTAAGGTTATATAGTAAAAGAAACCTAACTAACCTATAAAAACACCCCTAATTATAATAATTATTAGCAAAATTAAACCTTACTATATAAGGCTAGTAATATACCCTTTAGTATAGCCTAAAGGACTATACTTCTTACTCCTTAATATAAGGAGAAGAAAGGTTAAAAGAAATTATAATACCTAAGATTATTATCTTTAAGGCTACTCTCTTAATAAATACTAACTATTCTAGTGCTTTTATAAATATAAAAGAGATACTTAAAGAATCTTTAAATACTTAAAGGCTTTCTTTAAAGTAAATTATTAACCTTTTAAAGTATATTCTAAGGAATAACTATATAATACTAATAATTATAATATACTTAAGTTAAAGCTTTAAATATTCTATAGAAAATATAAGATACTTAATATTTAACTAAAATAAGCTAAATATACTTTTAAGGTTATACTTAAAGGTAAAGCTTTATAATATTATATAGACTATCTTTTAAAGCCTAGTTAACTATAAGACTTCCCTATACTTATTAACTATATAAAAGACTAGTTTAAAATAAAGAATATATAGTAAAGATATCTCCTAGAATAAAATAATATTACCTTATAAGGAATAATAAGTAATAGCCTAAGTAAGTTTATAGTTAATTACTTTAATAAACTTATAAAGAAGCTTACTATTTTATAATATATAAACCCTAAAATAAGTTAAAGTAAAAGAGTACTTTAGAATTAAATTATAAAAGCTTATAATAGTATTTCTAAATATAAAGAAGCTATTATAAACTTACTAAAAGGTTTTTAAGAGTTTTATAAATATATAAGGATAATAATTTAACTTATTAAGGAAGAGAAGAAAAGCTAATAATAATTCCTAACTAATATTATAACCCTAGAGTAATTCTAGACTAACTAAAAATATAATAAGAAAGGAAAAAAGGCTTAATACCTATTTAGAAGGTCCTAGAGTAAAAGAAAAATCCCTTATATAAGGAAATACTATATATATAGTAAGGAAGAATACTAGTTATTAAAGCACCTAGAAAAGGACTATAAGAAGGTATTTTAATATTATAAGAATTACTATCTTATAGATTTTACTAATAACTTATATAATTTATTCCTTATATAGTATAAGGGTAAATAAGAGCCCTAATCTCTTACTAATAATAAGATTACTAAGTATATAAAGAGTATTAGATTTAAGGATAGCCTTAATAATATAAATAAGCTAGTACTTATAAGCTTCTTTAATTATAGTATATAGCTTAATAGTAAAAGAATAGTTTAAATCCTTATAAACTAAGTAGCTTTTTATAGCTTAAGTAAGAAGAATTTCTTTTAGTAAAAGCTATTTAATAATACTTTAGTAATATTTATACTAGGAGATTACTACTTATATGTAATATTCTAAGGGATTATACTTAATATAAGTACTATAAAGTTCTTAATAGTAGGATACCCTTAATTCCTTACTTTATAATATATAATACTAAAGATATAGCTTAATAAATCTAAGGTAAGGAAAGCTATAATTAGATTTAGTGTAAGAAAGCTAATTCTTACGCTTAGAGTAGTTAATATGCCTACTTTATTTAGGGATATTCTCTTTTAGGTTATCCCTATAAATACTCCCTTCCTTCTATCTCTTAATAATATAGATTAATTATAAATTAACTTTAATATCTCTAAGAATACACTATAATAAGGAGATATTAAAGTCCTTATAATTTATAAATAAAGGCATACCTAGATATTACTTATATAGAAGGAAGAAGTAATTACTTAGAGCTACCTTATAGAAAATAAGCTATAATAATTATATTATTACTTTAAATACTTATTAATTAGACGCTTATATAAGGTTTTTATAAATTAGGGTATAAAGTTAATATAAAAGCTATTAAGAAGCTAATAAGAGTATATTACTAATACTAAATATATATAAATAGCCTTAATTACTTTAAATTTACCCTAAAAATAAGTATACCTTTAACTTTAAGGTTATAGTAAATATCTTTTACCTTAATAGTAATTACCTTATACTCTATACTATAGATATAGCTATAGTATTTGATATAGTAAAATTTATAAAGAATATCTTTATAAAGATTACCTAGGAAGCCCTCTAGATATACTAGATTAATATCTATTAAGGCTCTCTAGATTTAATTATTATAAACACTAGTATAAACTTCTATAGTAATAAATTTAAATAATTTATAGCTTTAATATTAATTTTAATTAAAGAGATTCCTATTAAGGCGCACTATAGTATTAGAAAGGTTAAAAGATATTATAAGCTACTTTATAAGGCTTATAATATTATTAGATATAAATACCTTATAACACCTAAACCTATTACTTTATAAATAGTAGTAAAGGCCCTAAATAATACTATAGGCCTAAATAGCCATACTATAGGCCTAAATAGCCTTATTCTAATAGTTCTTATCTTTAGTACTTACTTATATGTAATAAGCAAATCCTTACTATTACTAGATATTATATAGTATATAATTATAGTATAGAAGGCTACTAAAGAAATTAAGAGACTTTATACTATTTAAAAGGTTAATAAAGCCCTTACTATATATAATAGCCTAGATATATTAAAGACCCTTAGCCTACTACTTAGATTAAAGGTTTAAGTTTAGTAAGAAAGTAAAGGATAAAGAGGCCTATATAAGCTATTAGCTATAGATAAAGAGAGCTATATACTTAACCTCCCTAGAGGCCTAAAGACCTTTAGATTAATATCTATTAAGCCTTATTATAATAATCCTAATAGGAAGCTATAAGTAAACTAATAGCTAATAAAGCCTAATAAGGAGAAAGAAAAGAAAGGGTAAGAGGCCTAAAATAAGAATATAGCACTAGTAATACCTCTAAAGTATAGGTATAAAAGACCCTAAAAGAACCCCTTAGTAATACCCTAAGAGACTAATATTTTCCTATTAATAAAGGAAGTTAATAACCTTACCTTAGTAATTAAGCTATATAAGGAAGGGATTATTAAGACCTTAGGAGAACTATTTAAGAAGTTAATAAAAGTAAAGATTAAAGCTCTAATTAAATAAGGAGTATTTAAATTTATTATATTTAATAAGAAAGAATATAGTAAGCTTTAAATCTTTAAATCTTATATTATTAATAAAATTAAGGGTAAGATAATAAAACCCTATAAAAATCATGCCTTATAATCTAAGGATATAAGAATAAAGGGAAATAAACTATTCTTATATAAGCCCTAATAATTTAATAAGTAAGTTAATGCCTTATTCTTATAATAGCCCTATTAGTAAGGCTAAGGAAATTCCTTATATAGCTATAGGATATTTATTAAGTATATATATAAGCATATATATTCCTAGAGTAGCTAATCCTAGCGCTTACTAATTTAGATATAGCACTTATACTTACCTAGAATAATTCTAAAGGTTATTAAGCCTCTCTATAGTATTATAAAAGCTAGAATATACTAGTAGGTTATATATTATAAGTATTATAAAGAGAATCTCTAAATAAAAACCTTTATATATTATTTATACTTACTTATAACTATAAAGGAAAGCCTTAACTTTACTTATATTAGAATATAAACTAATAATACTATTAGCCTCTTAGATAAGAAGTTCTCTAAGAAGGAGAAGGCCTAGATAGTTATTACTAGCTTTAATATAAAGCTAAAGTAATTCCTAACTAAGGATAATCCCCTTATATTTAATAAAGGCATTATTACACTAGAGAATAATACTATTAAGATATAGTAAAAGGGATAAAGTAATAAGCTAGATTTAGTTTCTATAACTAATTTAAAGTATAAATATATTAAGTAAAGAGTATAAGGTGCTTATATTACCTTAATATATTAACTAGAAGCTTATTTTAATCTATTTATTATAGTATAATACTAAGAGCTAACCCTAGAGAATATAAAGGCCCTTAATTATTACCTAAAGTAGTAGATAAACTACCTAGATAAAGGCCTAATATTTATTCTAATAGACCTTAAGAAAGTAAAGCTCTTTACCTTTATAAATAAATCCTTTACTAATAATAAGGACCTATCCTTATAACTAGGATATATAATAATCCTAGCTAATAAAGACTATACTAATAGTAAATTTATAATTAAAGGTAATATTATATACTTTAGCTTAATAAAGAGTAAGAGAGTTATATAAAGTATACTTACCTTAGAGGTCTATAGTATAGTAGCTAGTATTAATATAGCCTATATACTAGTAATAACCTTAAACCTAGTTACTAACTAACTAAAGCTCCTAATAATCCTAATTATTATATATATAGATTTATACTCCCTATATAAATACCTTATTAAACTTAGTATAATAAAGAAGAAGTGCTTAATAATTAATATTATAGCCCTTTAGTAATTATATAAACGCTAAGAGCTTTGTAAGATTTAATAGATTAATAGAGAGAATAACCTAGCTAATACCTTTATAAAGGTATTACTTAATAAGGCCCTTAAGAGCTTTATTTTTACTAACTAGATAATAATCTAGATAAAGGGATAGGTTACTTATATATAAAATACGTGTAGTTAGAGAGATAATCCTCTAGGAGGGTAACTATGCCTATGCTAGCTATTAGGCCCCTTCTAGTAAATTATAAAGATTAATAGTAGTATATAAGAGAAGGAAGATATTATTTATATACTATAGTGTAAATAATAGTATTATTTTAGGGAAGGAAGGGATTTAGGAGAGACTTACTTATTTTTATATAGGCTTATAGGTTAAGTAAGACTAGTTTTTCCCTTTTATTAGCTATAATATATCCTAATAAGCTATAAGGTTCCTTTCTTATTTTCCTTATTAATTAAGTTATTAATCTATTATTTCTTTTTTATTTCTATAATTAATATTACATATTAATAATTATATTAAAAAGAGAGGTTTTAGTATTAGAACAAAGGTAATATTAATTACATACTATAGCTATAATTACCTAGTAAAGGCTTAGGCCGCGCGTAAGCCCTACACGTAACCTATAACCTAGCCTTGTAATTAGCTAGGAATTATAGGGCTATAAACGCGTAATCCCTTTTGCCTTTAGTATTACGGCTTCTAGCTTCTAACTTCTTTTTTAAAAGAATAATAAACATAACATAGCCTAGAATAGATAATTAATGATAATACTATTCTTTAGGCTTATAACCTTCTTATTCTATTGAATTCAATACCTTGTGATACTAACAGTAGGTCCTAGTGTTTTTACTAGAAATAAGTTAAACTTATTTTTTATTACCTAATCTAGCTATATAGCTAAATTTAAATAATACTATTAGTTATATATTAATACTTTATAAATATTAGTATATTATATTCTTTCTTTATATATTATACTAATAAGAAATATAAAGTTACTATATATAATTTACTAAACCTTAAGTATTTTAACACTAAAAGTAATATTAAATTAGTATTAATAGTAAAAAAATAGTTTAAGCTATTTAAAAGCTTTTATTGTATTACTAATAATATTTAGAAATTAAGTATATATTTAACTAACTTCTAGTTATTTATTTAAAATTATTAATCAATTTTATTATATTAGTTTAGGTATTTTTATTTCAAATAATAATAATAATTTATTAAAATATAAAATAATTAATAGTAATAGTAAATAATATAATAAGAAGGTTTTTCTTTAAGTTATATTAGTAAAATAAAGTATTAACTATAATAGTATTATTATAAAGTTATAATATTATATATAACCCTAGTTATAGTAAAATCTTTGAAAAAGTTAGATATTAGAACTTAAATAACTAATTAAGAAAAATAGGAAATAAAATAAGTTATATATTAATATTATAAAGAGAATTTCTAAGAAAAATATAGCCTTATTATATGTAATATTTCTATTTTTAGTAACAATTACATGTAATTATGTAGTTATAGTTATAATAATTACAACTACAACTACAATTAATTACACATACCTAACAATTACAATTAATTAATTACAGCCTAGTAATAATTACACTACAATTACAAGCTACCCCCTAAAAACTACATTAATTACACTACATACAATTCTCTGTTAAAGCCTATATAAAAATAGCTTATTTCTCTTTATCCTTATACCCTTAGATTATAAGGTATAACTTTTATAAGGTTTTATTATCTTACCTTTAATCTTATTAATAATATAAAAATTAAAGATTTAAAGCCTACTATATTCTTTTTTATTAAATATAATAAATTTAAATACTTCTTACTTAATTAAAGCTTTAATCTTTACCTTTATTAACCTTTTAAATAGTTCTCCTAAGGTCTTAATAACTTCTTTCTTATATAGCTTAATTACTAAGGTAAGGTTATTAACTTCCTTTATTAATAAGAAAATATTAGTCTCTTAGAGTATTACTAAGGGGTTTTTTAAGGTCTCCTATACTTATACTTTAGAGGTATTACTAATACTATATTCTTATCTTAAGCCTTTTACTTTTCTTTCTTTTCCTTTTTATTAGGCTTTATTAGTTACTTTATATTTAGATTATTATAGTAAGGCTTAACAAAGGTTAACCTAAAGGTCTTTAAGCCCTTAAGAAGGTTAAGGGTATAGCTCTCCTTATTTATAATTAGTAGCTTATATAGGCCTCCTTATCCCTTACTTTCTTACTAAACTTAGACTTTTAATCTAAGTAATAAGCTAAGGGTCTTTAATATATTTAAGCTATTATATTTAGTAAAGGCTTTATTAACTTTCTAAATAGTATAAAGCCTCTTAATCTCTTTAGTAGCTTTTTATACTATAATTATATACTATATAATATCTAGTAATAATAAGGATTTATTTATTATCCTTAGGTAAGCGCTAAAGATAAGGAAGGTTAGAATAATACTATTTAGGCTTATAGTATTATTTAAGGCCTTTACTACTATTTATAAGGTAATAAGTTCTAGTGTTATAAGGTATTTATATTTAATTATATTATAAGCCTTATAAAGTAGCCTATAATATCTCTTAACCTTCCTAATACTATAGTATACTTTAATTAGGACCTCTTTAATTAAAATTAATATTAAAGTTATAAATTATCTAAATTTATTACTATAGAAGTTTATACTAGTATTTATAATAATTAAATCTAGAAGGCCTTAATAAATATTAATCTAGTATATTTAAAGGGCTTCCTAGGTAGTTCTTATAAAGATATTCTTTAGGAATTTTACTATATTAAATACTATAGCTATATTTATAGTATAAAGTATAAGGTAATTACTATTAAGGTAAAAGATATTTACTATAATCTTAAAGTTAAAGGTATACTTATCTTAAAGGGTAAATTTAAAGTAATTAAGGCTATTTATATATATCTAGTATTAGTAGTATACCCTTATTAGCTTCTTAATAGCCTTAATATTAATATTATACCTTAATTTATAAAGAACCTTATATAAGTATTAAATTAATAAGTGCTTAAAGTAATAATATAATTATTATAGCTTACCTTTTATAAGGTAGCTTTAGGTAACTACTTCTTTCTCTTATATAAGTAGTATTTAAGTATACCTTTATTTATATATTATAAGGACTTTAATATCTCCTTACTATAAAGTATTCTTAGAGATATTAAAGTTAATTTATAATTAGTTTATATTATTAAGGGATAAAAGAAAGGGAGTATTTATAAAAATAATCTAAAAAGAATATCCCTAAAGGGAGTAAGTATATTAATTACTTTAAGTATAGTAATTAGCTTTTTTACACTAAATCTAATAACTACTTTCCTTACCTTTAATTTATTAAGTTATATCTTTAGTATTATTTATTATAAAGTAAGGAATAAAGGATATCTTACTATTAAAAACTTTATAGCTCTTATATCTAGTATAATTCCTTAGAATATTATATATAAATAGTAATCTCCTAGTATAAATATTACTAAGGTATTACTAAATAGCTTTTACTAAAAAGGGTTTTCTTTACTTAAGCTATAATAAACTACTTAACTTATAAGAATTTAAACTATTTTTTTACTATTAAGCTATATACCTTAAGTAAAGAAGCTTATAAGTACTAGCTTATTTATATTATTAAGGCTATTTTTAAATCTAATACTTTTTATATATTTAGTAATTTTATTATTAGTAAAAGATTAAGACTTTTACTTACCTTTATATTATATAAGAAATAAGCTATATAAGTTATTTATAAGACTTATAAGGTAGTAATTCTTAAAGTATTAAAATACTTTCTTATAATTCTTTTCTAGGTGTTTTATTAACTAGTATCTCTTTTTATATATATATAGTATTTCTTTATATAAAGAGGTTTTTCTTTTCCTTAGGATTTCCTAGATAAGTACTAGGCTTTTTTTTCTTTCCTATTATATCTTTAGTTAGTTTAAAATTACTTTAAGGTTATAGTATTAGTTAGGAATTATTACTAGCTTTTTTCTCTTTCTTAATAAGTTAAATTATTATCCTAATATATTTATAAAACTCTTATAGGCTTTTTAGTGAATTTATAATAGCCTCTTTATATTTAAGAATACTATTATATACTTTTATAATTTAATTTTAAAGTACTTTTTACTTTAGCTTACTTTAGGATTTACTTATTATAAAATAGTATGCTTTTTATAACTTTATTAAAGTAATTAATTATTAATTTAGTTAGGTTATTATTTCTTATTTCTTATAAAGTAGTATTATACTATTCTAGGAGATATTTTTACTATATATTCTTTATCTTAAACTATTTTTTTATATAGTTAATAAGTATAAAGAGGTCTTATAATTAACTAGACTTTAAAAAGTAATCTATATAGTATTATAAGGCTTTACCTTTTAGTATAACCTTAAATATATATTTAGCTTATTTTTATTAGATTTTAAGTATTTTTATTTTTATAAAATATTTAAAGCTTTAACTTAAGTATATTATAGTTATTAGTACTATATAGTTATTTCTTTAAGTATACTTTTAAAAATTAAGAATTTACTTTAAAGAAAGTCTTTAAGTATATAAAGGTTCTCTAAGTATTTTTATTATATTTATAAAAGTAATAGAATAGTTTATAACTAATAAGGGGTAGCCTTAAAGGTAGTAATCTTAAAGGTTATAATTCCTTCTAACCTTTCTTTTCCTTATATTAAGAAAAAGAAAGTATAGTTTTTTAGGCTATACTAAAAGGTATATTATTAGCCCTAAGTAGTAAGGGTTAATTTTACTAGATATTATTATAATAAAGGGTATTTTTATAAGGTAATTAGGTTTCTCTTACTTAATTATCTTAGGTAAAGGTATAAGTAAGGAAACTACCTATAAATATTTATAAATAGTATTCTTTAGTGCTCTTACTTCTAAAGTAACTAATCTTTAAAAGAAAGATTAGCTTATTAATCCCTTTAATAGTAATTAAACTAATAAGTAAGGTAAAGAGATAAGATATTAAGCCTTAATATCTTTATTATCTAGAAGATTATAAAGGAAGTTTTTATTCTTTAAGTTCTTATAAAAATCTATATACTTTTTCCTAGCCTTTTTAATCTCTTTAATAGTTTAAAATTAGAATTTTTCCTAGGTTACTATCTCTTTAAGGTTATTAGCTACTCTTATGCCTTTTCTAATAGTTATATAAATACTATTATAAAGAAAGTAATCCTAGATATTATTCTAGTAAAGGTTTTTCCTTTTTATAAACTTATACTTTATTTATTTATAGAAGTTATTACTAAATTTAAAGAAAAGTGTTTTTCTAAAAGTCCTTACTTTTTATATTATTTAGTCTTAATAAGGATATAAAGCATAATCTCCTTAAGTATAGTTATCTTTTTATACTTAGAATTACTTATTTAGTAAAGTAAGCCTTTTATTATATATAAGTATAGCTTTAAAGAGATATAAGGGAATTAGGTAATATATTAAGTAATGTAATCTATAGCTTTACCTTTATTAAGGTATTCTTTATTATCTCTAGTTCTAATACCTTTTATAGTATTATTATAGTTATTACTTTTACTTAGGACTTTAAATTAACTAGTAGCTCTTAATAAGCTAGCTATATCTAATATATTAACTAAGTAATTAACTATAAGGGAAATAACTCTTATAGTATAAAAGAAATAAGAGAGTTTAAAAGTAAATTATAAAAATTATATTACTAATATAAAGGATTATAAAGTAAGGTAGTTAACTTTAAATATATAATAAAATATATAATAAAGAAAAATAAGAGAATAGCTTAGCTACTAGTATTAAACCTTTCTTTATTATTTTAAAGTCTATATAAATTAGATATTAATACTAAAGTAAGAAAAGAGCTATATTTATACCTCTTTATTAGTATAACTTTTCCTTTAAATATAGCCCTCTTATTTTATAAGGCAAGTTATTATTAAGTAAGCTACCTTTTCTAATTTTAACCTTACTAATTTATAGTGTTTAAAGACTATATAGTTATTTATAAAGGTAACTACTAATTAGTATTAGTTTTATAAGGTATTAAATTTAATATAATAAGGTTATAAGCCTAAAGAATAGTATTATTTTGTTAATTATTTATTCTAGGCTATATTAAATATATATAAAGAGAAGTTAGAAGCTAGAAGCTATAATACTAAAGGTAAAAGGGGTTACGTGTTTATAGCCTTATAATTCCTAGCTAATTATAAGGCTAGGTTATAGGTTACGTGCAGGGCTTGCGCACGGCCTAATCTTTGAGTTCTGCTAATCGGAGCTGTACGGAAAAACCGCAATAATCCGTACCCATAATTATGATGCGCCCACATCCCACATCCCACCCCTTCGCACCTAATTTATATGGGGCGCCATAGCAAAAAAAATATCACGTAACATCACAAGGCTACACAAGGCAGTCCGCCTACTTGCCTAGGCGAATTTCTTCTAGAAATCGTGTTTTTAAGCAAATTAGCCGTAGCTGTAATTAAATTAATAAATATAATAGACTTCGTTATGTGTGCGGTGGTAATATGCCATAACTGTAGGTGTGATTTACGTGTGGGTGTGTGGCAAGTAACCTTTCTATCCGAAAACGGCTAGTCACAGCTTTGACGGTTTTTCCGTACAGCTCCGATTAGCAGAACTCCTAATCTTTTGCTAGGCATTTGCGGCTGCGAGGCGCGATTAATATTATCTTTCTTCTAACAATTACATTACATTACATATTACATCCAAACCCTAAATATTACATTATATTACATTACATTACATGCTTTAATTATAGATTACTTAGACACTAAGTAAGCATATAATAAGAATAACTTTAAGTCTATTAACTACTATATTTTCCTACTAGCTAGAGCTATAATTAGCTAGAAAAGTAAGAAATAAAGTATAGTTATAATATTAAGTACTAAAGCTAAGTATATAAGTCTCTTTAGCACTAGCCTTAAAGTAATATATTTAGAAGGATTAATAAGTAAGATTTATAAGAAGTAAGTACCTTTATAGTTATATATAAATAATACTAGTACTTAAATAATCTTAAATAATATAAAATTTTATAAATAAATAAAGCATATTTAAATCTAGTACTATAAGATTTATAAATTAATTTAGGAAGAGATTATTGATTTTTAATTTTTTTAGGGTTATTAGCTATGGCTAATGCATCTAATTTTCAAGGAACCAAAAAATTACTAGTAATACCTAGCTAGTGTAATAATTAATAACTAAATTTAATAATTACTATAGTATTAGGTAAAATATAAATAAAGAAATAAGCTTTAAGCTATAAATTTAAGGGCTAAAAGTTAATATAAACTTTATAATAAACTTTATAGCTATAATTACGTAAGATATAGTTATAATTTACAACTATAGTTAAACTTAACTCCATTTGAGTTTTACTTATAGCATAAATTAACGTGATTCCCCCTTTCTCTACGACCGTGTTTGTTCTATCTCTCTACATCTCTTAGGAAGAGATTATTAAGGTAAATTAAATCTTATATATAAAGAATCTAGTAGACTTAGGAACTAAGGCCTTAGTAGGGCCTAAACTAAAGAAATAAATAAAGGTAATTAGTTTTTAAAGGAAGGAGTAAAGGAATAAGGTAATTATAAGTATTGATTTTTAATTTTTTTTAGGGTCATTGACTGTGGCTAATACATCTGATTTTCAAGGAACAAAAAAATTACTAGCAATACCTAGCTAGTATGATAATTAATAACTAAATTTAATAATTACTATAGTGTTAAGTAAAATATAAACAAAGGAATAAGCTTTAAGCTATAAATTTAGGGGCTAAAAGGTTAATATAAAGTTTGTAATAAACTTTATAGCTGTGATTGCGTAAGAGTTATAATTCGCGACCGCAGTTAAACTCAAATCCATTCGAGTTTTACTCATA
The DNA here is from genome assembly GCA_030389615.1 of Epichloe typhina subsp. poae. Lineage (NCBI taxonomy): Eukaryota > Fungi > Ascomycota > Sordariomycetes > Hypocreales > Clavicipitaceae > Epichloe > Epichloe typhina. Next base: position 2,793,789 of record CP098313.1, read on the forward strand.
GCATAAGTAATTATAAGTATTATATTAGAAATTACTATAAGGCTACTACTCTTTTTCCTATAGGGTTTTAATAAGGGTAATAAGAAGGAATTATTTACTAAGCCTAGTATTATTATAACTTTTACTTAAGGAGAGGTATTAGATTTTATAGCTAATTAGAATTACTTTAGCTAGATTACGTAGTAAAGTATACATTAGGGCTAGTACTGCCTATAACCTGTACTTATATAACTTGTACTTTACATGTAATATAAGCAGTCATACCATACAATTCTAACAAGTGGTCACCCCGAGGGGCGTGAGAACGACGGATCATCCCGGTGTGTTGCGTTGCGACTCGCATTAGGGGATGATGGCCTGTGGGGGGGGTAAGGCCTTGGCGTCGTTGCTGTCGAGGGAATGGAGTGAGAACCGTCTTCTTGTGCTGCCATCGTGGCGTCCGCCTCGAGGCTCTTCGGGCCTAAAACGGGCCTAAAACATGTTCGAGCCGCCTTGCTTCTCGAGCAGCACGGATTTGATCCTGCTTCTCCTTACTCCATAGCTTTGACTGGTGCTTCCGACTCCTTGCCAGCCACTTTTCCCGCTTTTCTGCCGCTTTAATCTCAGGGTCGACATAAGGAGGAATGGGGCAGGTTGAGATTTCCTGCAAGATATCCAACATCTCGTCATCTTGGTGTTGACTGATGCACCACTTCGCTGCTAAGAGGAGAAGAGCCCTTAAAGTGAAGTTGGCATCGTTTCCAGCAACGTGCAGTTTGTTGAAAGGGCACCCTAATGCACCTAGCAGGTCGCCAAGAGAGCCGCGCCAGAACTGAAACACTTCATTAGCAATGCGCGACGTATCCAGAATCCCAGAAGGTGGCCGTTCAAACTCGAATCCTAAAGCCTGTAAAGCCTGGAGGTCGTTCACGATACCGTGGCCCACAAGTACCACGTTGCGATCTTGAGGAATGTGTGATTGAATGGTTTGCACCATGGACGATGATTGAATCGTGATTGTCTCTCCAAAGATAAACCTATTAGATGCTTTTGTGACGTATAATGACGACCCTGTAGCAAAGTTTAGGGTTGAAATGAGCTTTTCTGGTGGGACCTGGCGAAGATGCTTGGTATCGAGAATCGCAAATCCAACTTGACTATTGTCCTCCTGGGTGAGCCCTCTTTTAATGGTATCGATACCCTCAAAATCGATGGCAATGATGACGGCATCATTGAGTGCTGGTGATTTCGAGACAGAAGGACTGAGCCCTAATATCTCAAGTAGCACAGAAAGGCCATGCCTCGTGATACTCGGGATTGCCGACGGGACGGCTTCCGGCTCCTCCATACAGGGCTATTTGTCGATGGTAGTGTCAGTCGTGGCAATGACGGCAGCTGTGTGGTCAATGAGAGATTGAGAAAGGTGTAAGCAATTGTGGTAAAGGTTGATTCTCCCTAGCTAGTCTGTCTGTTGTGCGCGCTATACATGTATATAGCGTGCCTGACTATCCGACGGCTCACTTTGTCGCGACACCTACTGGGTTTGGCACTAAAATAAGGGTCTGATCCACAACTCCACGAGCCGCTGCAAAGCTTGCAAGCTACTTTATCTCCTTAGGCGTCATAAGCCTTATGGATCTATGGGGCCCCCACAGCCCTCCTGCCACAAGGTCGGTGACCGCGTAGGTACGCGAAAGTGTAGTGTGGTGTAGTGTGGTGTAGTGTGGTGTAGTATTACAGTAGTGAGTTGTACAGGGAAAATCAGCAGTACATTTTTTAGTAGCCTATTTATGTACAGGCGAATGTACCTCTAATCCAATTCTATCCAATTAGATACAGACCTTAGTTAACGTGACTCCACAAGGCTTATGACGCCCAAGGAGATACTATTGTTGATTTTTTTATTTTTTTGGGGGGTCATTAGTTATGTGTGTATTAAGGTATTAGAGATATTAGTAAAGGTATTATTAACAGCTTTGTCTTCAAGAAGGTCAGGAAAGATGTTGGAGGTTCCGCAACATTAGAGGTTCCCCGGAGCCGTCGACCACCAACCAAATCTGGTGCGTCTAGGGACGAATAGCACCGCTGAGGGTCATGGAATGGACTGAGCGAGTAGAGTCTGGGGATGGCTGTGAGGCAGCTGGATTCTGTAACATTCGCACTCTCCAACTAGGCAGTTCTGAAGCTAGGGACTACCTCTTTGCCTTTTGAGAGGGACTGGAGAAATGGACAGCTTGAGAGGGCAGAGCATCGAACACGCCCTGAAGCGCTGCGGATATCACAAGATTGATTGCATGGCAGTTGTTGACAATTGGAGCAAGAGACTCCGAGAGAGCCTGGGCACAGCTTTCGTATGGCATGAATGACAGGGGAAACCGCCCAGGGAGAGGAACTAGGACAATTAGCAGAACTTGTCGAGCGACAACCGGGTGATAGATGGCTAAAATAATCATAATCTTCGTAACTTTTCGAAACAAAGCAACCAACCAGAAAAAGAAAAAAAAAATCTACTCTTCTTGCGCCATATCAATGTCTCCGTTGGCCCGCACCCTCAGTTTTCTCTGTTCCCCACCAAATACTTTATTCTTGGGCTTGGTAATAATGCGCTCCTCTTGGTCCACCTCCATGGCAACATCTCCCACCTCCATGGCAGCAGCTTCTTTGAGACGGCGCAACTCGCTGCCGCGCATGCGTGGCAGCAGATGCTCGTTTTCTGCCACCAATTTCCGTGCTAGGGCGAGTTCTCTGGCCTTCTTGCCAACCATGCGCCTCTTGTAGAAGGCACGCTCTCTGCGCGCCCTGATCTCGCTGACACGCGCCATGGCCTGGATCGTCTTCTCCATGAGATGGCGGTTGTATCGTACGGGGACGTTGCGGCGGGCGCTGAACAGCAGCGTGCTGTCTACCGTCATCTCCTTGCCGGCCTTTATTCGGGAAGCCTTGGTCCACTTCAATTTATTGGGATTTCGACGATGCTTGAAATTCTTGTGACATTTGCTCCGGCTTCAGTGAGAGATGTCGTGTTAGTATGTGTGCCTTTTGCAGGTGAAACGTAACCCGGGGGCAAGAGAGCTCTACCAGAATCTGAATGATCGTCCTGTCAAGACACCGACGTTAGCTTCTCTGCTGCTTCGTCCAGTCAGAAGTTCTGGAGGCAAGGCACAAGCGTACCGTCATTGCGATTGAATACGATCCCCTTGCTGGGGAAGGTCGGACGACCGCAGAAATAACACGGATCGACTCTCATGTTGTGTGGTGGTGATGTTTTCACCTGTTGTGAGGTCGAAAGTGGTTTTTTAGAAAAGAAAAAAAAAAGGCTTGACGGCCAGGGTGCAATGGCGAGGTGGGTCGAGTCACTGGGGCGCAACGCTAGCGGACCTACCACGGTCCACGGATAAACTTGGACAAGTCTGATGAGTGACTCAGTGTTGCACCCACAAGGGCATAATTGATCCCGGTCGCACGATAGTCTCGCTACTTAACTAGCTAAGACAAGAGTCCACCCCTAGCTAGTTATTTTCTAAGATCTCTGTAACTTTATAGTATATTTTAGTACTATATAAGTACCTTACTAATAGTAAAGGTACTTAGGTATTTAAGCTATAGTTCGCACCCTCTTATAGGGTTAGATAACTTAATAAAGGTAGTTATATTAAACCCTAGCTTTATAGTCTAATATAGTAGTAATTACGTGGTGTTTATAATAATTATACCTTTTTTAAATTAGTACTCTTCTCTTTAAATTAACTAATTATTTAATCTTTAAATAATTAGTATATATATAGTAAAAGAGAGGCCTAATTTATTAATATTATAATTAGGCAACCCTAGTATACTAGGATTAACACTACTATCTATTAGTTTAATAATAATAATACTATAGGTATCCTTATAATATCTAAGGAGTCTTCTAAGAGTAATAAGCTAGCTATTAAGCTATAGGAGCCTTACTACTAGGACCTATAGTATAAGATAGTTAAGGTAAGAGCTATTAAAGATAGAATTTAGGTCTTTATTAATCCTAATTTAATTATATAGCTAGACTGCCCTCCTAAGCCTCTAATTCTTATAGGAAATAAGACTCTAGTAAAGAGAAAGGTAGTAAAGGCTATATAAAGTTAATTATTTACATTAGATATTACAGGAGTTTAAATATGTTTATATAGTAGTAAAGCTATAACTAGTAGCATGTAGTAACCCTAGGAAAGCTTTTCTAAAGGTTATAATATACCTAAAGAGAGTTATTTTTAGTACCCTTAGTAACCTAATAATACTAAAGATAGTGCCTAGTTTGTGGTCCTTAGTAGTTATTATTAGGTCTTTAATAGTTAATTCTAAAGTCTTATAAAGGCTATATAAAAGTATTATACTTAGTTTATAACTATACTTAGTTTTAAATATAAGTAAATAACCTTAAGGTATATATCTCTTTATAATAAGATTAAAGAGCTTATAAGGAATATAATACCTTTAAGTAGTACTATTAAGCATTATACTAAAGTTAATTTTAATAAGACTATTAAGCAAAACCTTATAAGGGTAAATATTAATAAGTAGCTTATAAATACCTTAATTAGCTATAAGAGATGCTTCTAAGCAGACTACCCTATTACTAAGGGTAATTTACCTATAGAAATAATTAATAATGCTATTAAGGCTTAATTTCCTACTATCTTAGCTTAAGTTAACTTATTAATTTATATAGTAAAGAGTAAAGGAAAGGTCCTAGATTTCTATAGTATTATAAGTAGGATTAGGCACCTAATTAAAGCCTAAGGAAGGTCTTAGGTAAAGGCTAATAATGCCTTTAGAGCTAAGCTAACCCTTAATAGTAAAATAAAGGATAAAGCTAAAAAGAGAAAGTAAAGAAAAATAACTATATATACTATAAAAACATAAGGTAAAGAAGTTAAAAGACTTATAAAAGGTCTATAGGGCGCTCTGCCTAATAAAGGACTAGAAAATTAATAAAAAGCTATTAAAGAAAGTAAAAGAAGTAATAAATTATTAACCTAATAATATAAAAAAGGCATATAATACGTGGTTAAAGGATAATAGCGTAAAGGAACCTAAAGAAGATAATACTATATTTGCTACTATAGAAGAGTTTATAAAGGCTTTCCTTGCCTAGGGTAAATCGCGAGTTATACTTAATAGTAGTACCTTAATTTATATCTTTAATAATAAACGCTAGTTTATAGACCTTAATTATAGCTAGTAGCCTAGAATTTAAGCAAGTTATAGTATCACAAAGGCCCTTAGTGTTAGTATAGCTTAGATTATCTTAATAGATAGCTAGACCCTTACCTTATTAAAGGCCTAGTACTAACTAATATTCTTTATAAACCTTATATCTCTTTAACTACTTATGTAGAAGGGAATAAGGTAAGATAACCTTACTAGTAAGGTAATAGACCTAGTAAGAGGTAATTAGGAGATATTCTAAACTTAGATTATTAGTATGTAGCTATATATAAAGGGCTTAAGCCTATTAGAGGTTTTTGCTATTAAGGGAGATTTATAAGACCTAAAGACTATTATAATAATGCCTGCGGACCTGTGGCACACTAGATTAGCATATCTAGGTAAGGATATGATAGATTAAGTGCTTTAGAAGCTTTAAATTCTATTAAAGAAAAGGAGCGTAAGTAAATATAAGGTTTACTAAACCGCTAAAGCATAAAGGCAGATATTACAAGTTCCCTAGATAGGATCCTTACCTTTAGGGCTACTTTAAGTGGTTTCCTTTAACCTCTTTGCTTAATTATTAGGGTATAATAAAGACTACTATATTGCTCTTTTTACTTATAGAGTAATAGGGCTATGTTATATCTTTATAATTCCCTTAAAAACAGATATTACACTTTACTTTGATTAGTTAGAAGCTATATACATAAGAGTATATAGCATCTATATTATGGTTATAATAACTAATAGTAAGACTGCCTTCTAGACTAAAAAGCAAGAAGAAAAGGTTATAAACAGAGGTATTATTATTAGAAAGTCTAGCCTAGCTTACCTATATTAAAATAGGCATGCTAAATAGTCTAGGGGGGTAATAATAAGGGTTATAATAACTCTTATAATATAATTAGGCTTCCTAGAAGACCTTTAGCCTATAGCTGCTAAAGCAGCTATTTACATCTTAAATTATATACCTTAGAAGGTGCTTAACTAGTAATTGCCTTAATAAGCATTAAATAGGTAGTTAAGAGAGAATAAGCTTTAATAGAGTTACTTACTAGAGAAACTAGAAGCCTCTTTAACCTATCTTTAAGCCTTTAGTTATAAAGCATTTATAATAACGCAAAGTAAGCTTTATAAGGTAAGTCTAAAGCTTGCTTAGAGAGCTTATATTAAATACCTTGCTAGATACGTTTCCTTAACGTAATATTTAATTTAGGTGCTAATAATAAAGAAAAGCTACTAGTTCTTATTAAGCTATATTACTTTTAATAAATCTATCTTCTATACTTAAGAAAAAGGCCTATTATTAACTATAAAAGAGGTTAAAAAACGCGTTCTTAAAGAGCTAGTTAATAATAATAAGGATAAAAGCTCTAATATAAGGCTTCTATAGATAGTATACCCTCTGTTACTATAATAACCACTTAATTAGCCTTAATAAGTAAAAACTCCTACTAGTTATAATTAGCTAGATTATAAAGAAAAGGAAAAAGAAAGTTAAGAATTAAACCTACTAACTCCTCCGAATTTACTAGGATAATTTCTAGATTTAATAGACTATATGCTATTAAGTATTAATAATTTGCTTAACTTACCTAATAGTAGTAATAGTCACGAAATGTTAGAAAATCCATAAGATTATAATAATCTTAAGGCATTTGCTATAGCCTTTAGGCTAGGACCTAAAAGTAAAGAAAAACCTTATATATTAAGGCTTCCCCCTCCTCTAGCTTATTATAACTATTTAGCTAGTTATCTAAAGGAAAAGGAATTCCGTAAAGCATAAGACAAGGAATATAATAGAATTATTAATAAAAAGGTAGCTAAGAAGGTATCTAGAACTAAAGTTCCTATATATATAAAGCTTCTAGGTCTTACTTAAGTCTTCTTATATAAATTAGATAAGCAAGGCTACCTCCTATAATATAAAGCTTATCTTTATGTTCTTAGGAATTATTAACTAAAGAGTTATCTATTAACTTAAGCAGTAACCTTAGCTACTAATACCTTTAGGCTATTTATAGCTATTATATATTACTTTAACCTTAAAGCATACTAGTATAACTTTATTATAGTATTCCTAAATTTAAATCTTAATAAAGAGGTTTACTATAAGATACCTCTAGGCTATAAAGATAAATAAGCCTATCTAAAGCTTCTTAGAGTAGTCTACAGGCTATAGAGAGCGCCTTTTCTATGGATAAAAGAGCTAATTAGCTAGCTAATTAGTAAAGGCTTTACGTAAATCTTTAAAGATATTTATATATTTATTAAGGATAAGTTAATTATTTTCTTCTATATAAATAACCTTATTACCTTATTTACTAAAGGGAAATTATACCTATATAATAAATTTAGAGTAAGACTCTTTATAAAATATAACATTAAGGACCTTAGAGAGCTATAAGCTAAAATATCTATATTTATACTGTTATTACAATTAGTTTATTATACTAATAATCGTTTCGAACCCTCGGCTACAGAAATGAGCTGAACATCTATATTATTAATGAGTTCATTATTTTCATTAATAGTTGGTACAGTTGTAGGTTTAACTCAATTCAGAATTAAAAGACTATTAGCTTATAGTACAATATCTCACGTAGGATTTATGTTATTAGCTTTAGGTATTTCTAGTGTTGAATCAACACAAGCTTTCTTATTCTATTTAACACAATATACAATAAGTAACTTAAACGTATTTATTATATTAGTTGCTATAGTTCCTAGGCATTAAAATTATTAGAGATTATACTAATAGGAAGGTATAGCTTAATTAGAAATCCTATTAGGATAAAGCTACTACTAAATTTAATATAAAGATCCCTTAATAAAGGCCTATAGCCCTAATAACTGCTATACTACTAAAACCCTTTAAAGAAAAGGTTAGCATATAAGATCTTAAGAGGTATTAATCTCTAATTAGAACCTTACTATATCTAATAATAGTTTTAAGACCTAATATTACTTTTATAATATTATAACTCTTATAATACCTATAAAACCTAAGGCTATAATATATAGAAGTAGCTAAAAAGCCCTTAAGTATAGGTATATATAGGTAAACCTAGTAATTAAATATAGTAGTAATAACCCTAAATTAGAGGCATATAGCAATGCCTTTTTGCTAATAATACTATAATATAAAAGAGCTTATAAGGCTATATTATAAAACTCTTTAAAAGGCCTATACTCTTTAAGGTAAGTAAGTAAGCTACTATAATAATATTATTAACTAAAGTAAAGCTCCTAGCGCTTTCTTACTATAGTAAAGAGCTTATAGCCTTTAGATAGCTATATTAAGAGGTTAGGCTATGCCTAGGTAATAATATACTTAAAATTAAATATAATAATATATAAATAATTTACCTCCTTAAGGAAGAGTTTATTAAGCTTATTATAAAGCTCTAGTATATAGATATTTATTACTACTAGCTTTATTAAGAAGTTATAAAAGGAACCTTTAATATTACCTAGATTATTACTAAAGAGATAATTACTAATAGCCTTATAAAGCCTTTTATAGGGAATACTTTTATAAGCTTCTATAAGGTATTAGGGCTTATGTAACTACCCTCTAGTATACTTAGTAAAAAACCTAAAGAGTAAGTATTATATAATAACCTTAATTTAGATAAGATTATAACAAATTAATTACATTCCTACACTATAATATTAATTTAAATATTATAATATTAATTTAACTAATTTTATTAATTTAGAATTATTATAAGGAACCTTAAATAAGGTCCCCTAGGGGGGTGTATTACACCTATAAGGGCATAATTAATCCTAGTCGCATAATAGTCTTACTACTTAACTAGCTAAGACAAGAGTCTACCCCTAGCTAGTTATTTTCTAAGACCTTTATAACTTTATAGTATGTTTTAGTATTATATAAGTACCTTACTAATAGTAGAGGTACTTAGGTATTTAAGCCATAGTCCGCACCCTCTTACAGGGTTAGATAACTTAATAGAGGTGGTCACATTGAACCCTAGCTTCGCGGTCTAACACTCAGCTAATTATTATGTTTCCCCTTTATAAATTAGATGCATTGGCCACAACCAATGAGCCCAAAAAAAATTATAAAAATCAATACTACGGATCCGTTCTCCGTATTGAGCCATGGATTTTCGAGTACAATGAGGGACGCCTAAACACGCATAAGCCGCTAGTCCTAATCGGAAGAGATAGACTAAATTATAATAAATCCCTCGCTAGCTTACACATTCTTAATAGCGTCAAGTACAGCTTTTATAGGCAATGATATAATAGTAAAGGGATCAAAGGAAGCGACGGGGCGAGTCAGTCCAGTCCACGGATATAAACCAACTCTCGCCGCCAGCACAACATTTCTTGTCGTTTACCATGCTGGAAATCCCACGAGGCACAATCATGTATCACCCCGAAATATCCTAGCAGTGTGGCTTGCTGAAGAAGCCACTGCTTCCATGGCGCAGCAGAAAAGTCTGCCATCTTCACTCTACCAGCCATGGCCGTCCCTAGCTCCTGGCAGTGCATATTCGTGTAATATGATTGGTCCAAGCTCGACCAGGCAGACAGACATCAAGAACTGATATCAATCATGATGTGAATATAGTTTGACAGAAAAGTTGGCGAGGAAGCTTAACTGGATTACGGTTTTGAAAACTCTCGACGCATAAATACAAGACCCAATCAACACTGCTTTCCTCTCTTCATCGCCCCTTCCTCTCTTGTACTCGACCATAGCCACCAAGAAGGAACGTGGAGTAGAAACTCGTCCGAATTCCACGACTTCTGCCAAAAAAAAATACCTTTGGCTGTGGCTCAGACTTATCCGCACAAACAAGACTATATTATCGGCATGCCACTCTTTTCCAGTGTCAAAGCCAAACTGCGCCTGTCTTCCAGTCGGTCAAAAATGAGCCCCAGCGCCTCCCGGGAAACCCTCCACGAGAGCCCTGCCTCCTCTTCGAGTGCAGCTCCCGCCTCTTCATCAAAGTGTCAGTATGGTCTAATATATATCACGAAAGACTCTCGAGCGAACGACTAACATCTACGTTGGCAGCGGGCCCTGGTTTCAAAGTGCCTCCGCCAGCCTACACGTCAGCTCCGCAGCCGTTGGCAACAAGCAGCGCGAGCTTAGACGACGATCGCTATGCCTTTCTCGCCAAGTTTGACACAATATTCCTGGTAGACGACTCGAGTTCCATGGCAGGCCAGAGGTGGGAGGAAGCACGAGCGGCTCTTGCGTCCATCACTTCCATATGCACCGAGCGCGACAAGGACGGCATCGACTTGTATTTCCTGAACCACACGTCTGGCGCCAGAGCCACTGCCGACAGAGCTGCCGACGGATACTACAATGTTCAGGGCCATCAGTCCCTATGGCTGGACCAATACCGGCGAAAGAATCAGCAGCATTCTCACGCCTTATATCGAAAAGCTGTCGCGCACCAAGGACTTTTCCAGCGTCAAGCCCATCAACTTGATTGTCATTACCGACGGGCGGCCCACGGATGATCCGGAGGCCGACATTGTGCTGCACGCCAAGAGTCTCGACAGACTCAACGCACCGCTGTACCAAGTGGGCATCCAGTTCTTCCAGCTTGGCAACGATGAGGAAGCAACAGAGGCTCTGCGGAACTTGGATGATGGATTGTCCGGTGACGGGATGCGAGACATGGTTGACACAACTTCCTTTGATGCGAGGGACCAGTTTGGGAACAAGGCCCTCACCGCAGATGGTATCTTGAAAGTCGTGTTGGGTGCCGTGGTGAGGCGTCTTGATCGCCAGGCCACGGGTGGGAATTGAGGATAACTTGACCGACAACAGGAGGTGATGCAATCTTGCATTCCTAGCTATATTCGTAGTCCAGGAATACCTTCTTTCATAGCAGAGGCACTCGTCATGGTTTTATCCACCAGTCTTTACAAACGTGACGTTGTGACGTCATGTCATTCGTGGAATCTAGCTGTTCTACCCGACGAAGCCATTTCTGCTGGGAAAAAAGAGAAGAAAAAAACACCAGTTTGAGAGCCCCTTTTGGTAAAAACGAAGAAGGGAATAGTTCGTATCTCGTAATGTCCCCGATACACATGCGGACGAACCCACCTCCCTGAATGAAGAACACAGCCATCCAATCCAAATCCTTGATGATGTCCTCCGAGATGTGATGAAAATAACCTGCCTAAAGCACAAACTGATTGTCTCGCCAAGAAAAATGTCCCAAAAACCATCCCCCTTCTTTCGTCGCTTCCGAAGAAAAAAAAAAAGCCTCTCATCCACCCTGCAAGCAAGTTGCCTTCATGTCCGCCTCGGTTTCCATTCCCATCTTCACTTGTATTTCATCCCTGTTTGCATCTCCAATTCCAAGTCCGTTTCATGTCCATGCCTACGACATCTCGGGGTTTAAGAAAAAAAAAGTTCAAATCGCATGTCCCTCGCAATCATTGCATGCAATACACATCCGCCAGCGCCACCGAATGCGCCGAGATATTACTCCCCGTATCGTTCCGACACGTGATGACCGGAGTTGTCACCAGCGCCACCCGCCAATGCTTCGCCTGCAGCTCAGAGGGGTCCAAGGCCGGCCAGATGGGCAGCATGCTCTGCGAGGAAAACCGCGTGCCCACCTCTGGGAAACGAAAGTCAAAGGTCAATCTGCTGGTGAGGATCCTGGACGACAGCTCCCAGGCGTGGTCGGCGACCTGCTCGAGATCCCGATGCGCGTCGGCTGGGTTGTGCAGACGGTTGAGGAGGGGCTGGACCATGGACAGCAGCGACGTGGTTATGTCGTGGACCTTTGCCGAGTGGAAATGGGAGGGCTCGGATCTGATGATGGCATCGACGAGGTGGGCTTGTCTGTCGAGGAGGGGCTGACGATGGGCCGAGGGTTGGCCTTGGGTCTTTTCCAGATCGCGCTCCAGGTCGACGAGGGCTAGCGAGACTTGGTGGTCGGTTGAGTTGGCCCAGGCGGCGGGGACCCAGACCCTGTTGACGATGTAGTCGATTATGACGCGGGTGACGAGGCAGCATTTGGGGTTGTCTTCGCGGAGGTGCAGGTCCAGGTACGAGGTTGCTTCGCGGGCCGACAGCGGGTGGTAGGTGGCGAGGAGGACGGGCCAGAGGTGCGTGGCCGAGACCTTCATGGCCATGGCGGGATCGGGGACGTTGGCGTGGCGCTCGACGAAGGCGCGGATGAGGGCGTAGAAGTCCATTATGCATTCGTTCCAGGCGGCGACGGAGCGGTCCGTCATGTGGATGAGGGGGCTGGGGAAGCTGTTGCGGTGAGGGACGAGGGTGGTGTTGGCGTTGGCTCGTCCGGAGGGGGTGTTTGCGTATTCCGGGGCGTGGCCGGGGGCGTTTGCGCTGTTGACGTCGTGGAATCGGCCGAAGCGGCTGCGGTTGGCGGATGTAGGTGTCTGGGGGCCCATGTAGTCTCCTCTCGGGGGTTGGTGATGGCGCGGAGGATGATGGCCGAGCGCCGTGCCGGGACGAGCGGGCATGTTCTCGGGGAAAGTGTGCCCAGAGGGATGGAACTCGGCTGCTGTAGGCCGGTATCGTGATGAGAGGTGGTACGCTGCTTTGCGGGGAGCGGCGTTGCCCCGACCGAATGCTGAAGCGGTGGATGTGAAGAAGGGATTCTGGCTCGATGCTGCGCGTGGTTGGGCAGAGCTCCACGAGGACGAGCTGTTGCTGTTGTTATATCGACGGTCATGGGCAAAGGCAGACGGCGCGCGAGGAGGCCCGGCCTGGAGAGGGCCGAACTTGGGAGGAGCTGCGGTCGAGGGCCGGTTGAAGGGCTGGAAGACGCTGGGCGGACGAGCAGGAGGCGCCATATCGCAGAACGGACGTGAAGCTTCGTCCTCGGGGGGGCTGTGGTCGTGGTCGGGATACCGCGACGCCATCGTCTTCATGGACATGATGGTTTGGTGAGCCGTCTCGTTGTCTTGCACGGATCCCGCAAGTGTCTCGATGGCGCGAGCGACGGACTGCGGGTCGGAGTGCTTCATGACCCAGAGAGACCGGCGGTTGTTGACCTGTTCCACCAAATGGCGGATACTGTCTTCAAGTCCCTGTTGCTATCTGTTAGTTTCATCATCGTTTCTGTCTTGCCTTTACGAATCGGACCCTCAGAAGAAAACCGCACCTTGATGATCTCATCTCTTGGATCAGTGTCGCTCCCCTCGCTCCTCCCCTCCGCCTTCTGCTTGAGCGCCTTGGCGTGGCCCGTGAACTCGAGCAGCTCGCTCATCACATTCTTGACATTGCCTTCCGCCTGCTCGCGTTTGTTTCTCTCTGCCTCAATTTCGGCGCGGAGGTCCCGAATGGTTTGCGCCTGGTCCTCGATTGTAGCCTTTGTCAAGCTTGCCTCGAGTCCCATTCGTGCGATAGCCTTGTCCGTGTCCTCTTGATCGAGAGTCAAGTTCATCAAGGCGTCCACGAGCTGGCTCGTCTCCTGGCTGATAACTTGGCCAACTTCTTGGAGTTGATCTACAATCTCGTTGGATTCACCGGCAGATACGCCTGGCATGCGGCGGAGAGATTGTTGGATCTTGACGAGAATTTCTTGTATGAGACGGGATTTTTCGAATGCAGGCTATATATGTATGGAACACATTCTGTCAGACAAGTTGGCCGTTTGCCCCCTCCACCCCCAAAAAAAACCCAGGAGCAGCGTGGACTTACGTGGTTGTGCGACAGTTGCCTGATCCTCTCGGAACGGGCTGTTCCCGATAGGGGCGTCGAGAAGTCAACAGAAAGCATGGCGTTGGATTCAAAGTTGGCGTCTTTCTGAGATTCCCTGACTGTTCTGACAGATGGTGTTTTCCCCGAATTGGTCATGCTGCAAGCTCGCGTGCAATGTCAGGAACTAGCGCAAGAGTTGCGCCAGACAAGTGTCCTCGCCGGACGAACAATGATGGGATGAAAAAAATATGCTGTGAATAGCACTTGCGGCTATTGTCCAGAGCCGGATCCCACCTCTGTTTGCTGTGGGCTCCTGCAACAATGTGTCAAACGCATGTCGGGTACTCGCAAGCAAAGCTAACAGTGAAGGCGCTCGGCAACTTACAAGTGAATGGGCGAAGTGCTTGCTTCAGCCCCTGAAGACGGTTTGAAATTAGATGCAGCAGTGCCCGAATATCGTGACATGAAGTGTTCGACTGCGATTGCCCTGTCCCGTGCTGCAACTAATATCATTGATATGAGCTTGTCAGCGTCAGTGCCCGCACGCAATAAGTACGTAACAGTGCGTTTCGGAAGACCTTGCAGAGAAAAAAATGTATCCCAGAAACAATATCAGTAGTGCAATGACGAAAAGTGTAAGAAGAGCGAGGCGAGAAAGAAAGCAAAGAAAGTCAAAACACCCCAGTAGATACAAGTGAAGCTAAGTAGTGACAAGTAGACCGGAAGTGGTCACGTTGACGGATCCCCGAAGGAAAAGTGAGATGTAAGTGAGTTGTGACGGGAAGATGGAACGCCTAGGAAGCCTGACTTGGGCACACCTGGTCAGAGATCAAACAAATGGTCAGTAAAAGTGGTGAGATGAGCAGGCTCACTTTCTTCACCAATATCTCACCTCGAGGGTTGCGTGATTCATTCACGGCCAACGTGCCCTGGCCCTTGCTGCCGCGAGAATCTGCCTCCCCACGCTCACCACCTGCTCGAGGTGAGCATGCAGACTCACAGCTGCAGCACGAGCCAGCATCAGTCAAGTATCTTTGCGGGCTGGCACTCAGATCTGATCGTAGCACCCCGCGCGTCCTGAGAGCAAAGTAGAAGACATATATAGAGGTATATTTTCACTGACAAAGTACGGAAGACCCATGCCACAACACCGAACCCACCACAGAAGATTCTACCAACGTGAAATAAAGCCGCATGGAACAGCATAACACCAATTGCATTTGTACAGTCATTAGTGCAACGAAAGAGCAAAAACCGGGTCAACAGAAGCCTAAATAAGTCTGACCGTAACCGGTTGCGTAACGTAAGGGGGAAACCTGCGACATCATGTCTAGCTTAGTGTTCTCTGTCAAGGCACGGGTGTGGCGTGTTGAATGATTCTTGCCAACTAGTTCCTGCGGATTGGGTCAAGAGGTTGTGGCATCTAAGGTTGGGACGAATGAATAGCTGGCTAGCTGCCGTCGGCGGGTCGTCGTCTGGACTTGTTTTTTTCATTCTAAAAAGAAAAAGATGAAGAAGTTTGGCACGATGCGCGATGTGCTGAGGATTACTCTTAGTGGTCACTCCATCAAGTTCATGTTTGGAAACTATCACTAACCTGTCGAGTACCTAGATGCTGAGCGAGGGTGAAGCGCCGGCCACTGTTAGCTTGCTTACATGGCTCTGGTGCGAGAGAAGAGACTGCTGTAGACAGCGTCAACAACATGAGACGCATTGATCATTCTGCCGCCAAAGTATCTTCCGTTCAAGCCCTTGATGGCGTTTTCGCCGCCTTGAACCTTGTCGAACTTGAGATAAACGTCACCCTTGGAGTTGGGATCAACAGCAATGTGGACAACATGTCCATACTGCTTTTCGGCCTCGGCTCGGATATCTTCTTCGAGCTCCTTGACCCAATCCTCGCCTTCCTCTCTGAAGTAGTTTCGTTAGTCAAATTACTCAAAAGGAAATTCGAGGAGAGATAGAGGGCAGGGGGCGGGTGGGTTAAAGGAAAAGAAGAAGCAGGGCAGGATAGCCACCTACTCTTCGGGATTAAACATGTTGTGAAGCACCACACAACGGCTGGCCATGTTGACGTTCACGGGAAGCGGCTTGGCTTCAGTCTTGGGCTTCATGACGGCATGGTCTTCTCTTCCATTAGGCAATTCATCGGTCCTGGCAAGTTTTCTCATCAATGCATCGCGACTGTAGTTATTGAAGTTTACTCCTGCGACATCTGTGTCGTCTAGGGCGCTCGCGCCGCCCGCTTTGTCGCTGTCTCGTCCTCCAGCTCTATCAAACGTGGACGCCTGTGAGCCGCGGCCGCCGGCTCCCGAGAAGGAAGAGCCCTGGAAATTGTTCTGTCCTGAAAACCTGTGCATCAAGTTGGCTGTGGTCTCAGGGGTAAACTTATCGTTGCCTAGCCCGACTCGGATGGGTCGGCCTGCGAGGTCAAAGCCGTTCATCTTCTCCAATGCTTCGCGGGCCTGGCCAGCGTCACGGAATCTGAGAATTGTTGTTAGAGCTTGGTAAGCCAATACGAGAAGCGGAAAGTGATGATTTGACTTACTGAACAAATCCATAACCACGGCTGCGACCATTATCGTCCTTTTGCAGCTGAACGTACTCGAGCTCGCCGAAAGGCTCGAAGACGGCCTGAAGGTCTTGTTCCGTAACGTTGAAATGGATGTTTCCGACATACAGGCGGTGAAAGGGAATAGAATTCGGATGTCCACTGGTCGACTCGGTGTTACGAGCTTGTCGGTTCTTTTCAGCTTCTGTGAGCTTCACAATGATGGGAATACCTGCCAAGGGCTTTCCAGTAAGCTGAAGGGCCTTTTGAACAGTTTCCTCGCTTTTGAATTCAACATAACCGACTCTAGAAAATGTGTTTTAGCAAATGAAGAAAGGATGAACCCTTTGTGATTTTGATCTTCGGGCAAAACTTACCCCTTGGACCGTCCACTAATGCGGTCTTTCACAATCTGAGCCTCGTTAACAGGACCAGCGTTCTCCTCGAAGAATTTTTTGAGCTTGTCACTTCGCAAGCGAGCGGCAAGCTGTTGGACGAATACCGTCCGACTGTCGCGCTCGTCTTCGTTGAGCTGTGGGGAACGAGACCGTCTACCAGGAGATCGTTCCCTAGCACGACCTTGGTCTCTGCGATCTGAGCGCTCTCGACGGTCCCTACGGTCTCGGTCATCTCGGGGGCGATAGCGCCTGCGAGGGGATCGTGAGCGCGAGCGGGATCGTCCGCCGCCGCGTCGCCCACGATAGTAATCGCCGTCCCTAGTTCGGCGTGAGTTGTAGCGATCTCTATCCCGGCTTTCGCTGCGGCGTCTGCTACGGTGACTTCCAGTATCACTGCGAGGGGTGGTCTCGCCAGGAGTGCCCTTACGGTGTCTTGAAGGAGTCAGATCTCGACGATCGCGTCGTCGTCGATCATGGTCCGTATCTCGTTCGCGGTCGCGGCTATCATCGCGACCTCTGGAGCCCTCTCGATCGAGTCCGTTGCGGTCACGACCAGTCCTGTCGTTTCTAGGCGATTCATCTTTCAGAGTGCTCGCAGTCTTTTTTGCTGAGCTTTGGGCGGTAGCCTCGAGGAGGGCTTCCACATCTAGACCCGACATGATCACCTACTCAGTAGTCCGGATGATGGTGGGCGCCAACTATTTTGCTTCCACGGAGACCTTGTCAGGGAATTGAGCTCGGCGGTTTCAGAAGGCGGATAGAAGTTCAGTGCCCTCCTTGAAGCGCTCCGTCTGTCACTGGTCGAAACAAAATGTCTAGCTACAAGACCGAAAGGAATTTTGGGGCGGCTGCGAAGTGGAGGGCCTTCAAGAAGTTGATAGTATCAGCATCACGTGATTCCATTAGCTTGGAAATTTCCGGTGGGGCGGCATCAGGCCCCACAAGTTCTTCACCACGGACGGCGTTGGGTAACTTGAATACTTATCGTTCGAGTTATACCTTATTGAAGGGAGACCACGATTGATGCAAAAAGTATCAAAGACTGTAGTTTCAAACCGTACTATTCTAAGTTTCAATGCGTCAGAGGATATTCATGTGGACCGAGTTGTCCAATACGACGCCCATTGCAGTTTACTACATGAGCTTCCCTGCGTTCATCGTCATGAGCACCATTGGGCAGGCGCGTATTACTATTAAAGGGGGACTTTATGTAAGACCGGCAACTGGCCGTTACTTTAAAAGGTGTTCGTCGTCATCTTCCACGTCACCCATCGAATACCGTTCAAACGCCGTGCCATGTTGGACAAGAGATGAAAAGAAAAGTGAAGCAGTTATGCACACAAGACCCGGAATTTCGGGAGAGGGATAAGTGAATCACTTCGTCTTGATCGGGGTCTGCAGCTCGGTACCAAAGATTTGGTCCCAAAACTTGCTAGTGACGCCAAAGCCCAGTTCGTAGTCGAGGAAATGATGAGCGAGATGGTACTTCTTCAGCTGCTTGTACCACAAGGGCAAGTTCTCATGATGCAGGAAGTAGTGTGTCAAGTCGTAGCAGACGTAGCCAAAGATGCCCCCGCAGTAAACAGCAGTTCCTGCGTGCCAGCTGTACCAGAAGAGAGCATGTGTCAGCTTCCAGAAGGGAGCTGCGAGAACTACAAACAACGTAGGGGGCATGACGAGTCGGTACTTGTCCATGGGCAAATAGTGATGGATGCCATGCAGCAGGAAGTGCAACGTAATGAAGACTCGGTTGTCAGGGAGGTAGCTGCGATAACATGTTAGTGAATTGAAAGGAGACGTTCCATTCGAGTGGAAATGGGCTCAGCAACTTACTCATCCAGGTGGAATAGAAATCTGTGAAGGCAATATTCGATTAACGTCCAGAGGAGAACACCAAACACCCAGTACCCGGCAAGCGCAAAGGGGCTCTGAAAGCCCTGACTGGCCAGGTAAGTGCCATAGGCAACGCATGGCAGCCACAGCGTGGGCACCATCCACCAAGGGGTTTTGGTGAGCGGCTCTAGGAAGTTTCCAAAAAGAGGCGCAGAGGCACCGCCCTTGTAATGACGAGGACGATGAACTTGGTCCAAGTAAAACTGCTTGGAGAAGCCACCATTCCAAACTTGGAGGAACAGAGGCTTGCTGAGATCCAGGAACTTGTACTTCTTGTAATCCTGATTATAATCGGTGTCCTTGCTGAGATCCTCCTCGCACGACATGCCGGTTCGGGGGTGAACGTGAGTCGAGTTCTCAGACGCTGATTCCGCAGCGCCGTTGGCCGATTTGGCATGACCGTTAGGTGAAGCCAACTTTTCATTCACAACGAAGCCGACGAGTGAATCATCGAGAACCTCGTAAGCAGCCTCAGAGTGAGGATGCGACGTGGGTTCTTTGAGGATTTCCTCTACATCTTTGCCAGCGTACTCAATGATCAAGCTGCCGCCACCAGGGTGATCATCGACAAAGTCGGTGACATCGTAGACCTTGGATCCGATGGTGACGTAGCACGACGAGGCCGAGTTGTGCGTTTCGACCTCTGCGCGTGTCAGAGTCGGCAGCGTTCTTGCAGGCATTTTTGTTGTGCTGGACCAGTTCGGTCTCTTCGGAATCAACGGCGGCGGAGAGGCGGTGGCGCGCGGATGCAAAGGGATGGAGAGCAGCCGTCAGGTCGATGTCTTGAGCAGAGGTGCAGTCGAAGAATGAGAGGCTTCTGGGATGAGCTGGGATGGGACTGTAGGGGCGGGTGGAGGATTTTAATGAGGATGGTGGATGGACGCCAGCACTAGTTGTCGCAGCCCCTAAAATCCGAAGAACAAACTGAAATGTCACATCAGGAGCGAGCGGATGGCGAAGGTCCAGAAAAAAGTGGCGTTGCGCTGGGTGTTACGCTGGATGTTACGCTGGGTCGATTGGGTAATCACTCTGGGTGCCAGCACTGTCAGGTGCCAGCACTGTCAGGTGTCTGGGGTGTCTGGCCGCCCCTGCAACCCGATTCCCCAATTCCTCCGTCCGGACCTTTTGTCATCTCCACTCTTCGGATCCGCGTGTCCAAGATGCAGTTGGAAATGCTCAACACACCGGACGTGGTGGTCTGGCGGCCTCCCGACGATCGCGCCATGCTCAGATTGGCCTGCATCATCAACCATGTCATGTATGCACTGTCAGCCCTACGCGCTATGAGAGGCATGTCGTTGTGAAACCAGACTACAACCAATGATGAAATGAAATAGTAAAATATTCTCAAGCTCGACACTCAAGCCTGATTGAATCGCAATGCCAGCCGCTGGCGGCTGCCAGGCTGCATTTGGAAGCATGTGCGGGGCTGGGGGGGGGGACTGTGAACAACCCATCCAGCATCCAGCGTCCAGCATCTAGCATGAAGACGTCTGTCTGCCCTCACCTCAAAGCCCAGCACATCCGTCCCATCTGCCGATCCAGACTATCGCATCAACTGTCGGTGTAAATAAAACTCTCCACTGCTCACCACCGCCGCCGCAGACTGGCCACGGTTACGTCATGGCGACTTCTTCTCTGCCGCGGGGCACCTGGCTCTTGTTGCTCTGCGTCTGCGTGGTCCTGCTCCCCGGCCAGGCTGCCGCGTTTGGTGCTGGCAACATCCCATCCATTGCTCAGGTGTGTTCATCAAGAGTCTCGCCTACGTTGAAATAGAAGTTGCCGGTTAACAATGGCGGCAACCACCAGGTCGAAGGACACAATTGGCGTCATGGTGGTAAGCTGAACCAAGTGTTGCCTACACATTCGTGGCACAGAGAAGTGAACTGACATGCCTCCCGCACTCCCGCAGACATCGAAGACATGCTTGCCAGTGTCGCCTTCTTGCACGGCAAGAAATGGACCTCTATGTTGATCAAGCGCACCTACTTTGGCAATTGGCTCCGAGACTATTCACAAGCCGTCGACGTTGGTAGTCTAAAGGGCGTCAACGCCGCCACGATTCGCATTCTGGTCTGGGTCTTGTCCTTCATGGCATTTGGCTATGCCACGGAAGAATTCGAGGTTACCGAAGAGCGTCTCGGCTGCTACCGCCCAGAGGAGCACATCGACAACCCCTTGGGCTACGCCGATGGCCTCGATGCGCGCAAGTTCGACCCCCGTCTTCGAGGCCCCGTCGAGCCCGTCGAAACAGAAATCGACATGAAGACGGGCATGAAAAACTACATTTCCAACGAGACGGGCAGATGGGCCACAAGCGCCGGCTTCATCCGCTTCAGCTTTGCCCGCTCCATTCACTTTGGCCGACTATACACCTGCGGTGAGCATGGCAAGGGGAAGGATGAGAATCTCTGCGAAGCCCTTCGCTGCCTCGGCCAGGCCCTTCATTGTCTAGAGGACTTTGGCGCGCACAGCAACTACTGCGAGCTGGCGCTTCGCGAACTCGGCTACCATAACGTCTTCCCTCACTGTGGCACACAGACCGAAATCAACATCAACGGCAAGAGAATCTATCCCATTGTTACGGGCACTTTCGGCGCCGTCGACTTCTTGCACTCTGTCATCGGAGAAGCCAACGATCACTTCACTCAGTCTGAGGTCGACGAGGTCGATGTTGCTCTCAAGAATGCCGAAGGTGCGCGAAGCGGCCCGGTATCCACCGGAGACCGAGGCCTCTTTGATGGATCCGGTCCAACCGACTTCATCTCCTTGCTTTCCAATGTGCCCGATCTGGGAACGGGGTTTGCCGCCGAGGCGCGAGGGCTCAAGGAGGCATCGGACGCTCAAGAGCGGGCGAACCAGCAAAACCAACAGCGCACCCGCGCCGACAATGTCAACATTGTGCCTGGCATGAGTCCGGACTTTGACCCCGTCAAGACGGCCAAGCGCATCTACCCCATTTTGGTCTTCCGCGATAACATTGTCAAGGCCATCAGCCGCGGCATCGCCAAGGTGCCCGGGCTCGAGAAGCTGCTCGAACACATTAGCGAGACCATAACGGCCTTTGTCCTCGGCCTCCTCGCCCCCTTTATCCGACCCATCATCAGTTCCGTCACCAAAGTCCTGAAAGATGGCTCAACCGGCGTCATCACCGCCAGTTCCAAGTCTCAACTCGAGCCGTGGGAGAACGACCGGTGTTCCGACCCTACACACTCCATGCTCTCCAAGGACCACTTTACCAACGTGCTCAACTCGTGCGCCGGCCGAGTCGCCACCACTATTCTTCAATATGCCGTTCCGTAAGTTTCTTCCTCTGTCTTGCATCCCATTGCCAAGCGTGAATTTTGAGCTAACCAACCAGTCGCGTCCTCTTCGCCTGGGAAAACCCCAACGTCCCCGTCGACGAAGTCGTAAACGACGTCATCCGCGCATTCCACCACCCAGCTCTGCGTCACGAAGACATTGAAATCCAGCGCGACATGTTCAACACTGTGCGCAAATGGGCGGAGGAGCACCCTCGCCGCCACGAACTAGACCGCCTCCTGTCCTCTGAATCGGTCAAGAAGGGGAAAAACCACGTCCTCGGCCAATCTTCCACAAAGACCGGCGGCGGCGGCGGCCACTCCCACGGTGCCTTCGAATCCCTCAGCCAGCTTGGCCACGGAAAAGTCGCTGGCTCGTTGTGGGCTCAAGTCAAGACGCGTGATCTCGACTCCATGTCTGGCAATGACGGCAACCAATCCGCCAACTATATGTCGGATACGCCTGCTCCACAAGGCAGCAAGATGCCTACTCCCCCCTCGTCGTACGCGTCGGGCTCTGGGACAGCGGCGCCCACCGGCGAAGCTGCATCGTACTTGAACGAAAGCAATACCTTCCAGACCGGTCCGACCGGCGGCTATGATGGACCGCCGCCTCCTGGACAGTACTACCAGAGCTATAATCAGCAGCAGGGCGTTGGTCCCCCGGCATACGGAGGTCCTCCTCCCTCCCAAGGCTACGGCGGTCCCCCTACCGGTCAATGGGGACAGCCTCAACCTCCCCAGGGGTACGGTGCTCCGGGGTACGGCGCTCCCGGGTACGGCGCTCCTCAGGGTCAGTATCCTGGGTATCAGGGACAGCAGCAGCCCCCAGGGTGGAATCAGTACCCGGGACAGGGACGGTACTAGAGCCTTTACAAGCCAGTCAGAAGATGGTACAGCGGAGTTGGATTACATGATTGATTTGTTCTGAGAATGCACAACATGGTTCTGGTTAGATATATAAAGCGTATACTCCGTGGAACCGCCTCTAATCACGACTCCCATGTTGTGAATAAATACATAGGCAATACCCATCCTGAACCCCATCTCTCCCCCTTACGCAACGCATCCTTGGAGAAAATATGCTCATCCTGCTGAGCAGCATGCAGTATGTCTATCATGGAAGAATACAAGCCCTCATCCACTACCTTCCATTCCCACCATGGAGAAACACTACTCGCCTCAACTGACGCACCCAAGGACTCAGAGACTCATAGTCCTTGGTGAAAACCACCTTTATAGAAGTGCGAAAAGCACCCTCATCAGAATTGTCCCGGACTTTAGCATCCCTAGCTCCTCCATGTCAACGTAGTTCCACTTGTCAAACTGGGAGGACCCTTCCATGGCCTTGACCATCGTAATGGATACATGTCCGAAAAGGGACCAACAAAGAACGACTCAAGATGATGCATGAAGGAACGGTGCTCGCCTACAAGCAACCCTATCGCCATGAATGCTCTTATGCCAGCCTTCTTTCGATGCATTCGCCACGACCAATAAGCCAGAAATATGTATTTAAATTCAGCATCTACAACACATGCCATGCAGTCTATCAGAACAAGATGCCATATTCGCAGTCGCTGTTTGTGAATTCCAGTTGAACCAAAGATTCAATGTAAAATGAAACTCCCGTTAATGCTCGGCGCATTCAACTCCAAGCGCATCGGGCTCGACATCATAGTCACCCGAGCACACCACGACTTAGTCGAAAGTAGTTTCTCAAGAGAGCCCTTCTCAAAAAAAAAAAAAAAAAAGAATCACCTCTTTCCCCTCCTCGGATCCTGGGCCTCTGCCCTCCGGATATCCCGAATCTCCTTGGTCCCCATGCTGCCGAGCCCGCCCTCGCTCCTGCGCTCCCACCCGCCTAGTCTGACGACCTGGCAGGTGGCGTTGTCTCCGTCCTTGGACACCTCGGTCGCCAGGTCGACTATCTTTCTGGCTCCGTCCTCGGGTGTCTTGGACTCCTTGATGACGTCGACGATTTCCTGGTCGCTGAGGGTGCCACTTACGCCGTCGCTCATGAGGACGAGGAAAGAGTACTCTGCGGGGCCCATTTCCACGCGTGTGATTTCCGGCTCGGCCGAGACCCCGATCCGCTTGGATCTGATGTCGCCGAAGGCGCGCGAGTTGGCGAGGCCGGCGATGCGTTCCTCGCCGAAGCTGTCGCCCGTGACCATGGATCCGGCGGGTGCGTAGCGGCGGAGGCGTCTGCTCTCGGTGGGAGTCGTGGGATGGTGGTCCGAGGTGAGGGGGTGGGGGAGTCCCGTGGCTGTTTCGCAGAGGAGGATGCGCGAGTCGCCGACGTGGGCTGCCACGAGGGTCGAGGTTGCTGCCGGGTGCCAGAAGGGCGCGGTCGTGGGCGTGGATATGAGAACTACCGAGGCGGTTGAGCCGCCCTTGAAGCGGGTGGTGCCTCCGATGCCGTGGCCAGAGGGAGTGGCATGGGGCATGCCGAGGATCTCGTCGTTGTTGAGGGGCTGGTCTGAGTCGTCTGGGTCGGCCTTGCGTGCTTGCGCAGACACAAAGTCCAGGTCGGCGCGGAGAAAGGCGTACTCGAGACTGGACTCGACCGTCACCGAGGTTGGCTTGCCCGCTTCTTCGGACAGGTCGAAGTACTCGGGGCTGAAGCGGCGGAAGTAGCCGCCAATCGTGCTCCCGTAGGACTCGACCAGTTCGCGCTCGAGTTGGATGGCCTTGCCAATGTCTTGCGACTGCACCGGCAGCGATTCCGCACTGGGCAAAGGCTTGCCATGGTCTGGTTTGTCAACAAGTCTTTTGTCATCGGCGTCGGGCACCTTCATGTCCTTTTCTACCTCGTGGGCAGTCTTCATTTCTACCGAGTCTAGCGCTTTTTGTTTGGATGTGGCTTGCGGTCTCGCACCAACGGCATGGCTCTGTTCTTGGCCTGGCTGCTTCTTCTTGCGCAAGCTGCTCTGCAACCCGAATTCTCTCGCCGCCTCCTCGACATAGCCGTGGAGCTCGTCTCGCAGGAAATGCGAGCATTGGGTCCCACCGTGACCGTCAAAGACGGCAAAGTAGAATATCTGGGGGTCCCCAAGCACGCTGTCCGCCGGGGTAGCTTCACCTGGCTTTTGCCTCACGCTCATGGGACCTCTCTTGGCAAAGGCGGGTATGTCCACTGTGCCTGCCTGGTCGGTGTCTTCGTTGTAGGCACGGCTCCCTCTGGCCGTGGCCGAGCCAAAGTGGTGCTTGGCCCTTCGCAACGGTATTCGCACCACGGTCAAGTCACGGTTGGACATGTTGGGGATTGAGACGGCGGCGGGAGACGAGCCCGGACTGGGTGTATGAGGAGTCGACGCATCGCGGGGCAATTTGTGACCGGGACCGACAACGCGATGAGAGTCTGGGTGAAGCGATGACGACGGCAGATGGGTGACAAAGTATGTATGGAAGTAGTGCCGTAGTTGCTGATCTGGGTACCGGGACATGGACACGCAGTGGTGGTTCGCTGCAACGGAGGAGGAAGAAGTTTGGCGAGGCAAGTTGGTATGTCGGGAGGGAGTCCCGGACCTCGACGTGGCTGGGAATGATGGCCGCGACGTCGCTCCCGCTCGAGCTCGAGCTCGAGCTCCAACTCCCGGGGCTTTCGATTGTGAGGTCCCAGAGTCTTCAGCTGGCGAAGAAGTCGGTGGCGTCGAGCGAGCAGCAAGCAGCGAGGACGACGCTGCCAATGGTCGTGGTGCGCTTTCTGCCGACAGGTGAGCGGCGGCCCTGGATGCTGAGCATCGCGCCGTGTGCCCAAGAGAAGCCATTTTCGGGTGGAAGAGGTGAAGAGACGGGTCACAGCAGTATCGAGCTTCGGCTTCCCCTGGGGGACCGAATCGACGCAAGAGTGGTGCGAACAGCGGCCATGGGAACCGTGTGGTGGTCGACTGCGACGACGACGACGACGACGACGACGACGACGACGATGACAAGTTCCTGCCACCTGGTGCGGGCCGAACCCCACAGCCAACGGCGGTGCCTGTTCGGGCCAATCCACTTCGACAACAACCATCATCCCCATCATCCCCATCATCCCCCCTTCCATGCCATCTCCAATCCATGCCATCTCCAATCCATGCCATCTCCATCCATGCCATCCATGCCATCTTCCCTCTCACCAGCATGTAAGCATGGGCTGCGAGCCTTCCGCCGACGGAGAAGCACCATCCGACAGCGCCCGCGCCAAGCACCACCAACAGCTCATTAACGTCTCACACGACGGCGACATCATCCTCTCCGTGAGCTTCCTCACCTCGGACGCCACTCTTAGAAGGGCCCGCAAAGCAGCAGCCGGCCCCAAGCCCCCCGGTCACACCAACAACAACGCCAACAACACCACCACCACCACCAGTGAGCCCCCCACGATACTCGCGCCGAAGCTCACGCTCGCATATCGCGTGAGCGTCGCCGCCCTCACCAAACACTCCAAGTACTTCGCCAACCTCCTCACGAACCCGTCGTTCCGCGAAGCCCAGCTCATCTCGTCCACGCACGCCGCCCTCGCCGCTCGCAAGCTCAAGGTCGGCGAGGCAGACCCCCTCGACCTGCCCTGGGTGCTCATCACCGACGACGACGAGGCCACCCAATCGGCGGGCAGGCAGCACGCTCTGGAGGACATGCTTCGCATCATGCACGGTCTCCCCATCAAGACGGCCCGCCTGCTCATGTCGCACATGACCACGCTGGCCATCACCGCCGACCGCTTCGACTGCACGGCCGTCGTCTCCCGCTCCCTGGCGCACCTCAAGTTCAAGTGGCCCCTGACCGACACCCGCCCCTACCTAGATGAGGCAGGCCGCCCGACAGACGTGGAGAATGTCCTCCGGAAAAAGATCCTCGTCGCATGGCTGCTCAACCAACCCATGCGGCTGCACCAAGATACAAGAGAACTGCTCATCAGGGGGTCCCGCCTCTGGGGCACGTATGCCGAGGAAGAGGCCGATTCATCATCCGCCGCGTGGTGGAACTTGCCCCAAGGCATAGAGGGTAAGAGTTGCTAGCACTTCAGCCAGCTCTTTCTTCACTGGTTATTCCCTCTGTGCCTCCGCAAAGACTGACAAAACCTCACCGTAGAAGAACTCCGGCACAGAAGGGAGTGCATCCTCAACACCATCTCCTCCATCCAGAGGCACTTCATAGCGCTGTACTCGTCGCGCGACCGCCAGTGCAAACTAGGCTACGACTCCAGCGCCGCCTGCGACTCCTTCCAGTTCGGCCAGATGATCAGGTTCTTCCTCTCAAAGGACCTGCTCTCCATGGTGGACTACTCCCCCGCGTCGGCGGACAGCCTCCCCGACACGTCGCTGATTGATCTCGGCGACCTGCTGGCCACGCTGAAGCAGTGTCCGAATTACCAGGTGGACAAGCACCACATGAATTGCGGGCTGAGGATCCGCATTGATCCCATACTGGACTATGTCAAGGCCATGTTGGCGGCGAGCGTGGTGAGCATCCCGCTGGCGGACTGGAAAAGGAGGCGCGGGCACGTGTCGTGGGTGTCGGCGGTGGATGCGGGCGCGAGAAGCAGGGCCGAGGATGATGACGAGAAGCGTGTCTTTGCATTTACGAGGGCGTTGGCGAATGACCAGAGGTTGCGATATGAGGGGGCCATTTATGCCGATAGGATGGCCAAGAGCTTGTTTACGGCGAATGCATGGGATTGGACACCGGAGGTTTGATGAGGCAGCACCATTCTTTTTTTTTTTTTTTTTTTCTCCTCCATTTAGGAGAGCGACAGAGAGGAGCGAATATCACACAACGTCGATACCATACTACCAGACTTTATATATAGAAGACGTCGTTCATCTCTGGAAATCTAATCATTTCATCTCAAAAAACACGGGGCAGAAACGTTTTTTTTTGTCATTCCCGGTTGGTTACGCGCCAGGGGCACCGGCTATCTTGACTCGGGCAGTCTTGTCGACATCAACGGCCTGCTGGCTCGAGCTGCTGCTGAGCGAATTCACAGAGGGAGCCGCCGTCTTGGGCTTTACGAAAGGATAATGGCCCTTGGTCTCCTTGAATCGCATGATGCAGAAGCCGGCCATGACAAAGATCCAATACACATTGTAGGAAATGACGGAGCCGTAGGTGGCAGAGTTTTGCCAGCCGAGAATTGCATTGAAGACACCCCAGCCGCCATTGTCGGCGGCAGAAGGTGAACAGCACTATGATGTTCCGGTTAATGAGAAAACCCCCGTTAATAAAAATAAAATAAAAATCCGTTGCAAGTTGCGGTGGGGGAAGTGCTGGCTTACATTGACGTGCCAAACGCTGTTGTCAATGTCGTACGAGCCCGGGCCACTACCCGTCTCAGCGGCATCGCCGCCAATGGCAATGTTCCATTTCTGCGCCTCGAGACTCCACACACCGCGGGAAAACAGGCCAGCGGCCACCAGGTACAGGAGGCAGGTCGAAGCGGCCAGGAACATCCGCAGTCTGGCAGTGGAGCCGCCTCTGTCGGGGGTTGTCAGCGCATTCATCATGGGCCGGAAGCCAGGGGAAAAAAAAAAAAAAAAAACTCACTTGTACAGGATCCAGCCGATGAGGCCGCCGACGACGAGGCCGACGCACACGGGCAACGGCACGGCACGGGCGGGCGCGGAAAACGTGACGCCCGCGACAAACACGACGGCCTCGATGCCCTCGCGAAGCACCGTGATGAAGGGCAGTACGAACATGGCGTACTTTTCCAGCCAGTGCGCGAAGCAGCCGCGCGTGCCGCCGGCCTTGACGGGCGACTCCATGGCCCTCGCGAGCTTCACCCGCCATTTCGCCTGCATCCTGCCGATGCGCAAGAGGGCGGCTCCCATGACGGTGATGATGGCGGCGGCCAAGAGGCAGAAGGCACCTTCGTAGTAGTTCTCGTTGGCCTCCCAGGCGTTGGAACCGACCGTGTAGAAGACACCTATGAGTGAGGCGGCGACAATCATGCAGACCAAGAGGCCGGCGGCCACGCCCAGCCAGACCTAACCGTGATGACGAGGAAAAACTTGGTCAAGACAAATACAAATACAGATAAAACAAACAGCTTTAGAGCAGAGGGGACCTCCTTCTCACCTGTCGGCGCAGAGCTTTGTACGTCTTGACATGGGGCTCGGATCCGTCCAGTGTCTGCTTGAGAAAGGCGAGCAGCACCGAGACTATGATGACGGTTTCCAACGTCTCTCGAAAGACGACGAGGAAAACGGGCACGGAAAAGACGTCCTTGGCCATGTTGAAAAGCGATTCTGGCACAGAGGGAGAACTCACTCTTGTCTCTGGGGGGAAAAGAACAGAAGACGAGACTTGTTGCTGGCAAAGTGCGCCGAGACTACGGATTGTTGGTACATGTAGCCACCGATGGTAGGCTGGGATGAGATAACGGGGGATCGGATCAGATAACAACAGCCGGGTCGAATGACGGGTGGGTCGCTCTGACGGATTAGGACTAACGGCGGATGCACATTTACATTGAATTTTCAACGGATGCGCGTTTTAGTTGATGCAAAAAAGTAGCGCATTACATGTATTACTAGTACGGATCACACTGGCTTGTGTTTGCTGCCAGCATCTGATTACGAGGTGGGTCCAAAGATGCGACAGTCTCGCAGCAGGATTCTATCGCACGGCGAGCTGCGCTCTACCAGATTTCGCGCCGATCCCTGGGGGCGGGTTTTTCAAGTCGTCCGATTCGCGTGGTCGCGCCCTGCAGTTGGCCCTATTCGGGAGAAATGGTGCCCTTTGTATTTTGCATCCTTGGTGTGCGACTGACACTGACTGTTTGTTGGGCACCGCGAGGCTGAAACTTGACCCACAATAAGCACACGACCCATAAATTCGCTTATCAGATGCAGATGGGTCGGCGCTAATTCACCGAGTTTTTATCAATCAGACAATCAGGCCACCGGAGACGTGCAGGGGGGGCCGTTGTCGTGTCCTGAGGAGCCGCAAGGTGCGACGAGCGCTTTTCCCTCCCCAATTGATCCCCAATTGATCCCCAATTGGCAAGCAATACTCCGTTTGAGCACGTTTTTTTTTTTTTCCTTTTTTCTTTTTCTTGCTCATTGTTGATCATCCTGCGCTGTTGAAACCAACTCAAAAGACGTCTGGATCTTTCCGCCAAGTTCCCCGGACCAAGATGGCGCGTCTTGCGCGTTTGACAGCCGTCTTGGCTGCGTCTATACGCTTGGCAGCGGCTGCCACCATCAACCACGATTTCAACGTCACTTGGGTCAGAGCCAATCCGGACGCCGCCTTCGAGCGGCCCGTCATTGGCATCAACGGCAAATGGCCGATTCCCACCCTTGAGTGCAATCTCGGCGACCGCATAGTCATCAACTTGAACAACCAGCTCGGCAATCAGTCGACCTCGCTGCACTTTCACGGCCTGTTCCAGAACGGAACGAACCATATGGACGGCCCATCGGGCGTCACTCAATGCGCCGTCCCCCCCGGCAGCTCAATCACTTACAACTTCACCGTAAGTAAGCCTCGTCGACTTTGCAGAAACTCATGGCTGGACTGCATTCGTATCATGTACCACTAACAAAGGATCTGCCAAGGTAAACCAACCCGGGACGTATTGGTATCACTCTCACAATGACGGCCAATATCCCGACGGCCTTCGCGGGCCTCTCGTTGTTCATGATCCCGGGTTCCCATACAAAAAAGAGGTGGATGAGGAAATCGTCCTCACTCTTTCCGACTGGTATCATGACGAAATACAGACCCTCATTCCTCGATTTTTGAGCAAGACGAACCCTACTGGCGCAGAGCCTGTCCCTAATGCTTGCCTCATCAATGACACGCAGAACATGACCGTCTCTGTGCAGCCCGGAAAGACGTATCACGTCCGCGTCATCAACATTGGTGCCTTTGCCGGTCAATACTTGTGGTTCGAGGGCCACAAGATGCGCATCGTCGAGGTCGACGGCGTGTATACCAAGGAAGCGGAAGCCGACACGGTTTACATAACTGCCGCTCAGCGCGTCAGTTTTCTCCTGACGACCAAGAACGACACAGATGCCAATTTTCCCTTTGTGGCCAGCATGGACAAGGTACGGGAGGGCGGCCACGTTTGTTCGAAAGAAAAAAAAGAGGCACGAAACCAAGGCGCAGCAACGCAACGCTAACGTATCATCCCGGGCATAGACTCTCTTCGACGCGCTTCCCACCGACCTGAACTACAACTCGACGGGCTGGCTCAGCTACGACAAGTCCAAGAGCTATCCCGAGCCGGCCCTGGTGGACGAGCTGGTTCCCTTTGATGACATGACTCTCGAAGCATACGACGGCATGGAACTCTTGCCCGAGCCCGACCAGAACGTGGCGCTCAATGTCATCATGGACAACCTCGGCGACGGAGTCAACTACGCCTTCTTCAACAACGTCACCTACAAGTCTCCCAAGGTCCCCACGCTCTACACCGCGCTCAGCTCAGGCGACAAGGCCACTGATGCCGCCGTATACGGGGAGTACACACACCCCTTTGTCCTGAGAAGAAACGACATTGTCCAGATTGTCGTCAACAACCTCGATCAAGGCCGCCACCCATTCCACCTGCACGGCCACAATTTCCAAGCCATCTTTCGCTCCAACGAGTCGGCCGGCACCTGGGAAGACGGCGGCGGCGCCGCAGCAAAGACGTTTCCCAAGGTGCCCATGAGGCGCGACACCTTTCTCGTCTACCCCAACGGCAACATGGTTCTGCGATTCAAAGCCAACAACCCCGGCGTCTGGCTCTTCCACTGCCACATCGAATGGCACGTCGTCTCGGGACTCGTCGCCACCTTTGTCGAAGCGCCTCTGCAGCTGCAAAAGTCTCTTGCCGTCCCGGCAGACCACCTCCTCGCGTGCAAGGCCGGGAACACGCCTACCGAGGGCAACGCCGCCGCCAATACCAAAGACTTGCTTGACCTGTCGGGCCAAAATACGCCGCCCGACCCTCTCCCAGCTGGGTACGTTTTCCCCCTTCCCCCCTGTTCTTCATTGCACTCTCCTTGACTGACGACAACGGCCCGGCCCTTTCCCAGATTCACCACCCGTGGTATCGTCGCCCTGGTATTCAGCTGCCTCACGGGCATTCTTGGAATCTGCGTCGTCGCATGGTACGGCATGTCGCAGCCCCTTGAAGAGGCCGCCGCCGCCGCCGCCGTGGCCGTGCCAACACAAGTACCTGTCCGAGAAGCCCATCCGGATTACGACGACGGAAACGCAGCAGCAACGGAGGCGGGTGTTCTCAGACAAAGGACCTAGCAAGGCGACAGTCAACCAACCCAATTGTTTTGCAAAATGCAGCATGTAGTAGACCCATGTTGGATTTAGAAACGAAACGCAGAGTTGTCATGAAACATGTTTATTACATACCCCGCCCAATTCATCATGAGCCCTCAATTACCCGCTCTCCAATATCAGCACGCAATTCAAGCCAGGGTCCTCCAGTCCAAGGAACTTTGTTCTCAAATCGGAAAAAAAGAAAATATGGAATTATCAGTAAGCGAGAGATTGCCCCCCTCTAATTAATATATATATATATGATCCAGCACTGTATCCCACCCACCTAGGGAACGTAGATTGTTCCGACGCAAGATGCGGCGATACATGCATTGTGCTTCATAAATTGAAACTGCAAGAGTGTCCCCCATGATGGGTTTTTGAAGAAGGAAGAAGCAGCCCATTTTCTCATGACATTAACCCTCCACCCAAGGCAGTGTAATTTCCGTATGTCATCGCCGCCCCGGCCCTCCCCAGCCGCCTTCGTATTTCGTTTCCCCAAGACGCCGATTCCATGCTTTTTTTTTTTTTTTTGGGAGAATCAAGTATTGGCGGATGCGGATGGGTGCATCCACAATAGCGCAAGTGCTGTTGTTGACCTCGTAATCGAACGGGGTTGGTAGCAACAACGGAGAAGAAAGTAGTTCCACTAAATTTTCCTCATCCTTCATTTGTTCGAGTTGGCCAAAGGGTTTTGTTTTGATGAGAGGGTATAGCATTTGTAGTGCTGCCTGTCTCGAAACAAAGAGTCACAAGGGTCTGTGTTGTGCGTTTCATGCAAAGTAGGTTTGTTTTGAAAGTCCGACGCCTGCGCCAGGTCGTTGGAGGAGAAGGGGGAAGGGGGCATCTGGCTCTAGACTCGCTTAGCCTTGGCCTTGCGCGGAAGACCCTTCTCCTTTCGCATCTTAATATCCACTTCGGCGAGCCAATTGCTGGCATTGTAAAGCTGCACTCCGTTGATGATTTGCTTGACTAGCATGAAGGGCAAGCTGATGCCGGCGATGAGCCAGGGACCCAGCGAGTCCATCTTGTTGGTGCGGGCGATTTCAAGGGCGGCGGCGCTGAATGGATCGGGGAACATTTGTCGAAGCACCGAGGTGTTAACTGGCGCGCCGGGGTTGATGTGTCCGCCGCTGGATTCTTCGACGCTCCTGAGCAGATGGGGGGACAACCAGGGCGAGGAGAAGGCGAGGAGGTACAGGCCGATGAAGAAGAGCTCATTGAGAGCGCAGAGAGTAAAGAGAACACCCTGTGTGGCGACAGACATGGATGAGCATTTGGCAACATGCCCCCGACGTCGCGCATAGATGGGGTGCCAGACCGTTGTCACGTACCTTGTTGGTGTAGTACAGGTTGAGCAGCCAGTTCTGGCTTTTATCAATGTTCTTGTGGCTCGAGTCGGAGCCGCCAACCACAAGCGTAGCATACATGTGCATGTAGTGGCTGGCGAAATCCAGAGCAATCAAGCCCTGGAAAAGAATGGCCCATCGAGGGAAGGCAGAGGACAGGAAGACGAGGAGGCACGACGTGGTGCAGCGATCCGTCACCATGTCGAGAACGGCGCCGAAACGCGTCGACTGTTCAAAAACTCGGGCGGCGTAGCCATCAATGGCATCGAGGAGGCACGAGATGCTGTACAGGACGGAGCAGGTTCGCGGGTGGACGGGCATGTAGTATAAGGAGGCGATGGCGAGGATGATGCGAATGTACCCTGATGAGATGGTTAGCTGCCACGACGGGAGTTGGACTTAGATCGGGGTTTTTTGGGAAGGCTTTTTTTGTGAGGGGAGAGGGGGGTTTGTCTTTGCGCACCGATGATATTGGGCCAGAACAAAAAGATGTTCTCGCCTTCTTCTGAGCCCGAGGCTTCCGCCACGTGGTTGGCAGAGCCATTGCCGTTCACCAAGGTGGCTTGCTGATCATCATCGATTGTTCCTGCCGCGGCTTCGCGCAGCTTCGCAGACTTTCGTCGGGTTTGGCGGTTAGACATTGTTGACAGATGTGATTGGTTTTGAAAACGAGCACGGGAATCCGAATGTTTGCGACTTGTAACTGTCGAGATGCGAACCCGTGGCAGCCTGCGTGTCTGCGTTGGGTTGGGGGTCGGGTTTTCACGATTCTCGATCTCAAGCTCGAACCAGCAATACTCGAACCAGCAATAGCTGGAGTTTTCGCGCGCGCGCGACCAAAGGACCCGAAAGGAGGCACCAGGGGCGTGTGTCTGGCGGTGGTGGTGGTGGTGGTGGTGGTGGTGACGACGCTCAGATACCAGAGCGTCGGTTCAAGGGAAGAGGGAAGAGAAATGGGATCCGCCGTGAAGAGGAAGGAGCAAAGGAAGGAGCAAAATGAGTGGATGAGAAGGAATAGATGGTGAGGGGAAATTTCAAATTCGGGCCAGGCAAGGCAAGTGGGTTGCGAAGATGGAAGCAAGATTTCTGATGATGGATGGCTTGGTTTAATTCATGTCAGGTCTGTCTATCTGTCTGTCTGTCCGTCTGTCTGTCCGTCTCAGTCCGTGCTGCCTCCTGAATCGGCCCGCCAGTGAGTGTCTCCTGGGGTCCGCCAAACTGTCCGTGTCTTGGCACCACGTGCACCACGTCACACTGACGCTCCTGACATTTCTTCTCGTCCTGCTTCCCCGTGGACCCTTGTGGAAATGCGAGCCGTTTTGGGTTGAGAGATGCACCCACAAGGGCATAATTGATCCCTGCCGCACGATAGTCTCGCTACTTAACTAGCTAAGACAAGAGTCTACCCCTAGCTAGTTATTTTCTAAGACCTCTATAACTTTATAGTATATTTTAGTACTATATAAGTATCTTACTAATAGTAAAGGTACTTAGGTATTTAAGCTATAGTTTATACTCTCTTATAAGGTTAAATAACTTAATAAAGGTAATTATATTAAACCCTAGCTTTATAGTCTAATATAGTAGTAATTATATAGTATTTATAATAATTATACTTTTTCTAAATTAGTACTTTTCTCTTTAAATTAACTAATTATTTAATCTTTAAATAATTAGTATATATTGTTATGGACTCGAGCTATGAGCTGTGAGAACAAAGGGATAGCTAGGCAAGAGGTATAGGGGCACTTGTATATTGACTAAAGCTTGCTAGGTCTAAGTGTATTATGCGTGCAAGTCGCTAGCTTATAGCTAGCGGCTCGCCAGTATCACGTAGACCTAGCCCTAGGGCATAGTGTGCCCGCCTAGTGTGCGCTAGCGCACAGGTATTATAAGTAGGGCCTCACAATTACCCCCCTACTTTTAGCCAGGCTCCTAAACAGCTTTCGGTAAGTAATGTGCAGCTATTCGCTAAGTGGCAGCTATATCAAAACAATAATAAATAACAGCTAGCGCTTAAGTACAAATTCACCTTTAACTCCCTTTTATATTACGCCCTTTTCCCTTATGTAACTATAGCAAACTTTTCTTAGATACTATTATATCATTAGTTCCCATCACTTTTTATTCATTACTTGCCATATTATTACCATAGAATCAGACAAGGAGAGCGTCATTACTATCCCTAACATCTATTTAAAAGGGTGTAGCTATATGCATTATCTACGCACAGGTTACGCAGACTTTAAGAAGAATCCTCCAGCCAAGCCTAACATCCCTCAGATTAACTGTCAATTCCCTGGCGCATAGACTATTGTTATTAAAAGGAAGAATTCAAAACATTATATCTAATATGTTAAACGTAGCAATACTTACGAAATAGTAAGTACGTTATTTTCTCCGTATTTTCAGTCCCTAATCGCCTGTGTCTCTCTAGGCAATGCTAACTATACAAGGGGATTTCCTTAATCTTCTTGCTATCCTTAATTAGGTAAAAACTTTAATAAATGCCCTAAGCAATCAGGTCCCTAATGATCCTAACGATTACATGTTTTCAGAAGCAACTCGCTGCTATTTCAGCACCTATTATCTAAACCTTATTTTAGGGTTCAATTATACTAACACAGCTTATTATATTTCCTTTAGTTTAACCAGGGCTACCAAGGTCCATCAGGTACGTCTCGCCATGTATTCTCCAGACTTTTGCTTACTCCCTAGGTAGGCCGCTTTAGCTACGTATAATTAGTATATTATTTTATGCTAGCAACTTTCAGTTACTATATTTCCTACCCCTATCCTAGGGATAGTAAGTTATCGCTCCTCCTTTACTATATATTTGCTAACTTTTTACAGCTAAATTACGCTACACATTATAATTCCTAGAAGGCAAAAATAACTTTACAGCTACGACATTATAACCCAGGATTCGTGCCCTAGGGGGTCGTGAAACACTAGTTTTTTTAGGTAATAGAGGTAGCGGTTTAGGAGGATAAGAGCAAAACTACGGAATATCTTCTTCGTAATAGCGTTATTTTAACGCATAAGGGTATAACCATAGAAGGGTTTCCCTTAAAACTCCCCTCCTTATAGGGATCTTTTCTTTTGTTATTTAGCAAATAGTCCAATAAGGTTTTTAATTAGAGTATAATAGTGGCTAACAAGGCTAGGCCTTTTTTGTAATTACCTCATCCCTTATTACCTATGACTTGCTTACATCTTACCACGCTTTCTCCTTATTTTAATTTAATAAAACGCCTAAATTACGCATTAAGCGCCTTCTATGTCTTTTACTACTACCTATTAATTATATTCGCTTAGCTAACCCTTCCACTTCACTAGGTATTCGTTGCCTTTGTAAGTCTTCCTGTAATCCTTAACTTCTTTAACTTTAAATTCATTATCTTTATCTTCAAGGTCTAGTATTAGCATTTCTTTATCCATAGCATCTTCCTAGCAATTCCATAGCTCTAACAGGCTAACATAGAACACATTATGTAGTTAACTATACTTATCAGGTAGTGCTAGTCAGTACGCTTGTTTACCCACAGCATTAAGTATCCAAAACAGCCTAATAAATCTTAGGTTTAGCTTCTATTTTACGTCCTTAAGTCTAATATTCTTTGCTAATAGTAGTACTAAGTCTCCTCTTTTTAAGGTCAACAGCTAGTGTTATTAGTTATAGTACTTTGCCTATGCTTTAGTAGCTCTTGCCTAGTTATATACTAGTTTCTCCCTAACCTTATATAGCTTCTAGACACACACATAGGCTTCTAGGACCTCCCCTTCCCTGCTCTTATCCTTAAGAGCTAGACGAAACTTAGGCAAATAGCCTATAAGAGCGTAGTTAGGGGAGTAACCTATTGTCCTATTAATAGCATTATTACACGCAAATTAAGCTATTAGGAGTAGCTTTAGCTATAGCTATTAATTTTCTTTAATAAAGCATCATAGGTAATGTTCAAGCACTTAGTTTATTCTCTCCATCTACCTGTTAGTTTAGGGGTAAAACGCTATCAAAAGCCTCCGCTTTACGCATAACAGGTAACATATGTCTAACTAGAATTAGCTTGTAAACACTAATCCTCTATCAGATATAATACCCTCCGGCAGCCTAAATCAAAGCTTAATTTCCTTGTGGAATAACTCTACTAATTCAGCCACATTAATTATAGTCTTTACAGCAAGGAAGACAGAGTACTTAGTAAATTAGTCCACAATCACTAGGATTGCGTTAGTTTCTTAGTCGCCTAGCCATACTAGTAGCAATCCCGTAACAAAATCCATTAAGATCTCTGCCCACAGTCGCCTTAGTATTAGTAGCAATTTAAGGCTTCTATACAGGCAGTGCCTTCTAGCTACCACACGCTAGCATACTCCGCAGCTAGACACATAGTCTAAAACAGCTTCACTTATCGCTAGCCACTAATAGTAACGTTTTAGTAGCTTAAGAGTGCGTTTAGTCCCAAAGTAACCCGCTAGCGGATTATCATAGTATAGCTATAGGAGCTCCTATTACAAGATAGGCTCCCACAGAACAACTACCTAGTCTTTATACATTAGGAGACCCCTTACGCTACGTAACCATAAACTAGCTTTTCCCCTCCCTTTCACTTAGGAGTTAACCTTACCTCCGTGTTTTTATAAATCTAAATCTTAGTCTTATGCCTTTTATAGTAGTTACACTAATAGTTTATTTGCCGCAGATTAGTAGGGATCTAGTAACACAACAGCCCCCTAAATCTCTTATACTACGCTAATGTCTTAGACACATGCTACCTTCTCCTTAAAATCACCCTTATTTAGCTAACCTATTACCAAATCCATAGCGGCTAACTAGCCTTCCACCTAGGCCACTATTAACTTAGTAGGCTCTAAGACTAGCGCCACGCTATAACTTCTTTAATATATTAGTACTTCTTCTTCTACCACATAGGCAACTACTATCTTCCTTTAAAGCTCTAGCAAGAGCGCCCTATTTAACATAGGTTCGCCCTTATAATCAGACCTTCTTAATAGTACGTCCGCGGGGTTACTTTTCCCTAGTCTATACTTAATCATAAAATAGAAAGGGCAGAGAAACATACACTATTATGCCTACCTTCTATTTAGCTTCTACTGCCTTATAAAGGTCTACAGGTTGTGGTAGTCTAATAAGACCTCCACAGGTATCTCCATGCCTTCGACATAGTATCGCCAGTGTTTAAATAACTCTACTATAGCAAGCAACTCTTAGTTAGCTATGCCATAGTTACGTTCGGCGTCTGTAAACTTTCTTAACCAAAAGGCCACTAGATACTAACGGCCCTTATTATCCTACTAAGACAGGATTCCTACTATTATAAAAATCAAGGCATCTGTCTTAATACGCACCACTCGACTTAGGTCATAATGTTAGAGTAGAGGCGCTTGCTAAAAGGCGTCTTTTAGCTAGTTAAACGCTAGCCATTCCTTTTCCCTAAATATAAACCTCCTAGTCTAAATGCTATTTTAACTGCCCTTTATTAACACATAAAGAGGTGCCGTAATCCTAGAGTATCTATAGATAAACCGTCAATAGAAGTTACAAAATCCAAGAAACAATTATATATCCTTAAAACTCGTTAGCTCCTTCTATTCTCTAATTATATTAACCCAGCAAGTATCCATTAATATCCTATTAATAAAGAGGATAAACCCTAGGAATTCTACTAATTCCTTATAGAAAGAGCACTTAGAGGGTTTTATATATAACTCTGCTAATCTCATACGTTCTAGGACTTACTTAATATGTTTAGTATGCTCCTCCTTTATCTTAGAGAAAATTAAGATATTATCTAAATACACTACACAAATAGTGTTAACTAGCCCGTAAAGTACCTTATAAATATAGCTTTAAAAAGTAGCTAGGATATTAGTTAACCTAAAAGGTATTATAAGGTACTTATAGTGCCCATAACACGTGCAAAAAGCTATCTTCTACTCATTACCCTCTTTAATGCGGATTCAGTAGTACGCGTCCTTAATATTAATCTTCGAAAAGAAACAGGCCCCTTAGCACTAATTAAGGATCTCCAAAATCAGGGGGAGAGCGTAGTAATTCTTCTGCATTACCTTATTAAGTTCTTAATAGTCTACGCATAGCCAAAGCGTCCTATCCTTCTTTAGCATAAATAAAATAGGCACGCCTACTAGGCTCTTTAAGGGTCTTATCTAGCCTTTCCTTAGGTTATTATTAATATATTCCTAGAGCTCTTTAAGTTTACTTTAGGAAAGAGAGTAAATCAGTCTATACAGGGGTGTAGCTCCTAGTATAAGATTAATTACGTGGTTAGTTAACTTCTTAAATAAGAGACTCCCTGCCTTATCTAATGCAAACATATCTTTAAACTCATGTAGCTCCTTAGGGATATCTTCAATAGTTTCATATGCTTTCACCTCCTCTTTATCTTTAAGAGGGACAAACTTATCTTCTATTACACCTATAATAGTATACATAATTATCTTATCACATGTTACCTTTGCAAACTTACAGGGAGTTAGTAGCAAAAAGGCTACCTTTCTTTTCTTAAACCACTATTCTTACAAGTACAAGCAAAGGTGTACGTGTTCTTCCGTAAGTATGTGCATCCTAATTAATACAGGGCTTCCCTCTGCTCTTAAGTCCCTATTAATAGCTACACACAGTAGTTTAAGGTCCTTCTTTTTACCCCTTAAGTCTTAGATTATAATAGGCACCTTATAAACACTATATTGGGGAACTATAAGAGACCCTACTACCTTTAGAATAGGCGCCATAGCCTTAGCCTAATTAAGCTTATAGGTCTATGCGAACTAGGCGCTAATAATGTTAATCTTAGCGTAACTATTAAGATCCGCTGCCGTTTTAATATCTTCTTGCCTATAAATAGTAACCAGTGTGTGGAATTAGCATCCTACTAGTACCCTAGTGTCTAAGGCAAAGGTAAGGGCATTTACTTCTACCTCTAGGAGTTTCCCTAACCTTCTTACTAGTCTTTCTTTAGCTTATTATAATTATAGAAAAGATACTCCATGCTACTATAATTATAGTACTATTTTCTTCCTTATAGCCTGTTATTATTTAGGTAAGTAGCTAGGGTCTTTTTTTTATCCTTATCCTTATCTTTTTAGTCCCTATTTAGCCAATAGCCTTATAGAGAGTTGTGTCTTTGATATTAAGGGGCCTTATATAGGCCCTTCTCTTCTAAATTACTTAGCTTTCGCTTGTTCTTTAATATTACCTCCTAGAACTATTAGCTAAGTTATATAACCTCTTCTTATGTTAACCTAGTAATATCTGCGTGTAAGTTAATATAGTCTTATAAGTTAGGAAGTAATTTCGCAAAGAACATAAGAGCACGGGTCTTCTCTAGGGCTTATTCCAGGTATTTCTCTAGTAAATCTAAGTAAATGCTAAACTTAATAAGACTCTAGCCCTCTTTTTGCTTTGTGTTTTCTAG
This sequence comes from Epichloe typhina subsp. poae, assembly GCA_030389615.1. NCBI lineage: Eukaryota > Fungi > Ascomycota > Sordariomycetes > Hypocreales > Clavicipitaceae > Epichloe > Epichloe typhina. The sequence goes on from CP098313.1 coordinate 2,834,842, forward strand.
CTACATAGCCATTTATACATCACAGCTTGCGAAGTCCTTAAGTAGCGTAAGGGTCTAGTCCTAGAACTTATCCTAGTTATCCTTAGGGTAATCCTAACTATTAGCTAGTTATTCTTCAACATATTAGTCCTATCTAGCCTAATAGTTTGTATGTATATAATTAAGTATAAAAAGAATCTTTTAGTTATCTTAGCAATATTTCTTCTTCGCCCCCTTAAAGGCATAGTTAAGGTTATTAAGCTATATCTTATGCTTCTGCAGGTTTATAAGGTATTAGAGTTCTATAATATTTTAGACCTTAATTTCTTAGCTACTAAGGCTTAAGGAGAAACTAGCCTTTTAGCCCCTTTTCGCTAGTCCTCCTCCTCTATAAAATAATATTAAGTTAGTAAGCTCCTATTCTTACTCCTACAGTTCCTTAAGTTACTTAAGCTAGGTAATTCACTCTCTAACCACTACCTCTTCTACCCTTATAGCAAAGGGTATAGCTTTAGATAGGGTTATAGAATATAGCATATCCCTAGATATAGTATTACTATTATTTAGCTAATCCTAAGTAATACGTAGCATTATTCTAGTAAATTAGGTTATTCTCCCCTCTATATTACTCTTAGGTAGCTAGTAGGAGAAGCTTTAGAATTATAAGAATAAAGGGATAGCTAAGTAAGAGGTATAGGGGCACTTATATATTAACTAAAGCTTACTAAGTCTAAGTGTGTTATGCGTGCAAGTCACTAGCTTATAGCTAGCGGCTCGCCAGTGTCACATAGACCTAGCCCTAGGGCGTGGTGTGCCCGCCTAGTGTGCGCTAGCGCACGGGTGTTGTGAGTGGGGCCTCACATAAGCTTAGGTTAAGTCTGGCTCCGGAAAGTATGCGTACTTTATGTAGCTAAGTTAGGGCTTTACACAGGCTATGCATAGACTACGCATAAAGGACTATATATCTAGATATTATATAACTACTAGTATAAATTCTTTTTTCTTTTATAAGAATAATATTCTTATTTTAAATGCTTATATATAGTAGCTATAAGGCTAGTTCTTAATATATATTATTCTTTACTATAAAAATAGCCTAGCTAGCAAATATACTATTACCTCTAGATATAATAAATACTAATAAGTTAGCACTTCTATAATAATAAGTAAAATAATAAGCAAAATAAATCTAGTACTTAGCTAAGGTATAAAATATAGTATTTATACTAACTTAGATTAAGCAAAACCCTTACCTATAAGGCCCCCTTTAATAGTAATAAAGTCCTATTTATAGCTTAGAAAGGCCTTATAGCTTATAAGCTACTAGTAAATAAAGAGTTTATTAGTAGTAATTAGAATTAGTAATACTTTATTTACTAAAACCTATTACCTAAGGTTTAGGTATAAGTTATACCTTTCTTTAAGAAGGGCTACTTAAAGGACTTTTACCTAGCTAAACTTCTTAATTATCTAGGGGAAATATTTAATAACCCTTACTACTAGGAAATAGCTATTATAAAACTTAACTAGTTAATATAATAATAGAATAAGAGGTTTAGTAACTTTTATATTTACTTTAAATAAAAGTTAGCCTTAGCTAAGGGGCTTAGGTAAGTAAACTTAGTAAAGTTATCTAAGTTATATATAATACTTAATAAGTAAATAAGAGACTATAGTATTAGGTAAGATATACCCTAGGCTAATTATATAGTAGTAATAGCTTACTATTAAAGCATTATACTAGATATTAAATCTTACTAACTAGAGGAAAAACACTATATATAGAAGTAAGGTAATCTAGCACCTAACCTAATTAAGGCTAAGGTATAGGATAAAGATATGCTAATAATAGATATTTACTTTATAAGTATAATAAGGACTTAGTAAGGTTTTAGGAAGTCTATAGAATACTAAAAGTTAGGTAATAAAAGAGGTAGTAAGTAAGCTAAGTAAGTTACTTAGAATATACTTAATATATACTATAATAAGGGCTAATATTTATAATATAGCTTCTCTAAGTATTTTACTATAATATACTTATTATATTTTACTATTTACTTATAAAAGAAGTTCTTTATTAATACTTATAATATAAAGAAAGCACTTACTATTAGCTTAGATAATAAGTCTATAAGTTAGTTAGAAAAAAGTAACCTTATTATTAAGTTATTTAATTAAAGATAAAGAAAGGAAGTATAAAGAGGCTTTATAGTATATAATTATTACTAATAAAAACTATAAAGAGATCTAAAGTAATATAAACTTATTCCCTTTCTTAGTTCTTACTTTAATTAATAAGACTACCTTTATAAATACTTAAGTTAATATAAGCTATAACTACTATACTACTATAAGTAAATACCTTATCTAAAAGCTTAGGTTAAAATACCTCCCTTTTCTAACTAAAAGATTAGTTTATATAGCTATTAGTATAAAGTAAAGAGAAAAAAAGTTAGGAGAAATAATTATATATTTTATATATTATTTATTTTTAGTTAGATTTAGATAGATTAGGAATGCTAATTATAATATATATAATCCTAGGACTAATAAGATAACTAATCCTAGGTATACTATAAATAAAATAAAACAAAATTAGCCTAGATATAATATAATAGTAAGTGTATATAGGATTAGCTAATAGGCTACTTATATAGGCTATAGCTAATAGAAAGGTTAACTAACCTATAGTATTTATTCTAGATTTAATATTTATAAGGATAATATAATAAGTAAAGAAATAAAAGGAAAATATCTAGCTTTACACTATAAGCCTATAGGAAATTATATTTATTTTATAGATTAATATAACCCTAAAGCCTATAAAGGAGAAGCTTCTAGCTTCCTTACTAAAGATATTATAGGACTTTAAAGACTTATTTCTAGAAAGTAAGGTAAGTGCCTTACTACTATACTAAGGAAAGTTAAACTATTATATTTACTTAAAATATAATATAGATAAAAATAAACCTAACTTACTATAAGTACCTTTATATAATATACCTTAGGAGTATTTACTAGAAATCTAGAAATAAGTAATAGACTTAATAAATAAGGGTTAGATTTAAGTAAGCTTCTTATTAGTAATAGCCTTAGTATTACTAGTAAAAAGCCTAGTAAGGGTTAGAGGTTTTATATAAACTATTATATACTTAATAAGATTATAAAATAAGACTATTACTTACTATTACTAGTAAAAGAAATATTATATTCTTTAGCTAAAGTAAAGTAGTTTATAAAGCTAAATATATAATTAGTGTTTTACTATATATATATTACTAAGGGTAAGGAATACTAGACTATATTTTAGATAAGGTTTAGCTTATTTAAATAGCTAGTATGCCTCTTTAAGTTAGTAAGTATACTAGTAACTTTCTAGAGGTATATTAATATTATATTAAGTAGTATTCTTAGTAATTATATTACTATATATCTTAATAATATACTTATATACTTAGGTAAATTATAGAAGGATTATATATAGAAAGTCTATAGTATACTATCTAGACTATAATAAGCTAGTCTAAACCTAGATATTAAAAAGTATATCTTTATAACTAAAGAGGTTAAGTACCTTAGGTTTATTATCTAGGTAAGGAAGGCTATTTATCTAAATAAGAAGAAGATTATAGTAATTTAGGATTAGAAGGCACTAACTAGGGTCTAGAGTATTTATAGCTTTCTAGGTTTTACTAACTTTTATTATAATTTTATACTAAATTTCTTAAATATAGTAAGCCTCCTTATTAACTTAATAAAGAAAGAAGCCTTATTTTACTAGTTAAAGAAATATAATAAGGCTTTTAAGGTATTAAAGTTAGCTTTTATATTATACTTAATCCTAGCTTAGTAGGATCTAAAAGGAATACTTTAGTAAAGATAAATTACTTAGGAATAGCTTTAGGGGGTATTTCTCTTAGTTTAGTAATAATAGTATTCTATATCTAGTAGCCTACTATTTAGCTTAATTATAAGCTACTTAGTAAAATTATATAATTTATAATAAGAAGCTACTAGTAATTATCTCCTATCTTAAGGCGTAGTTAGTAAAGCTATAGAGTGTAAGTAAACTATTTATAATACTAATAAACTATAAGAACCTTAAGTACTTTATAGCGCTAAGGGAGATATTAGAATATTAGGCATAGTAGGTAAAGACTCTAGCACTCTTTAATTTCTATCTATATTATAAACTAAGCACTTAAGCGAAATAACTAAATACATTATTATAGCGTTATTTAGATAGGCTAGAAATAAAAAGGGTAAAGGTACTAATTATTTAGTTAGTAATAAGCCTTATAAAATTCTTCTTTAAAGGGGGATAGCTATATATAGGCCTTAAACCTATTATAGTAATAAATAGGATAACCCCTAATAGTAGCCTAGCTAAGTTAAGGAATCTACCTGCTAGTAAGTTAATATTTACAAATAAGCACCTTTAGTCTCTATAGGATTAGTCTTTAACTTAGGATAAGGCTTATAAATTATAGAGAGATACTATAGTAATAGGGGCTAGGAAGTTCCTAGATATTACTAATACTAGAGAATAGATTATAAACTATTAAATTAGTATAAAAGAAGCGCTATAATTTGCAGATAAATATAGATTCCTAAGTAAGAGCCGCTAACTATAATATTAATATAGTGTATTTATAACTTACCCTTATTAGGCTACCTAGGCTAGAATATAACCTTTAAGGCGCTTTAAAGGGACTTCTATTAGGATAGTATATTATAGGATATAGCCTAATTTATATAGAATTACTACTATTATAAAGGGCAAAAGAGCTAGTAACTATAATAAGGCTTATTAAAGCTAATTCTATTACCTAATAAGTACTAGTTATAAATATTTATTAACTTTATAATAAACCTCCTAGTAAAAATATAAAATTAGCTATGGTTTCTTATAGTTATTACTAATTATCTATTAAAGTATGTTTAGTTAAAGGTAATAATATTAATAGAAGCTAGGGCTTATATAAAAGATTTAAATATTACTAGTAATAGTTTTATAGGTTTCTTATATAAATTATTATAGACTATAGGTTAGATTAGCTTAGTAATTTCTAGACTAAGCTTTGTAGTAAGGTTAGTATATAATAGTTACTTTTTACTATATATTACCCTTAGATAAATAGTAGTATAGAAAGGGCTAACTAGGAAGTATAGGCTATACTATATATAATACTATCTTTCTCCTAGTGTAAATAGCTAGATTACCTACTAGCTTACTAATTAGTATTAAATAATAGGGATTTATTAGTAATAAGGATAAGCGTGAATATAGCACTCTATAGGTTTAATATAGCTATAATTTAGAGTCTATCCCTTATAAGGCAATTTACTATATTAGTAAAGGGAAGGGCTTAAGCCTTTTATAATATTTAAAGAATAGTATAGATTTAATATAAGCTATAATAACCTTTATCTAGTAATAATAGCAAGAGAATATAAATAGTGGCTATAGGCTAGTAAAGTAATTCTAGGTTAGGGACTATATATAGCTTAGTTTTTATAATATTAAGATAAACTATCCTTATAAGAAGTTAGATTAGGTTATAGCTAAATATAAAGTACTTAAGGTTCCTATGCCTTTAATAGTTAAATTAAATATCCTAAGGGGACTATATCCTATCTTTTATATTAACCTAGTCTAATATATAGTAAATAACCTATTACTAAGCTAGAGACTAGCTAATAAATATTTACTACTAGAACTTATTATAATAAATACTAATAATAATCTTATAAAGTATTAGGTAAAGGAAATTCTTATAGCTAAAAACACGCTAGGTAAGGGTTTAAATTAGAATATCTTAGTTAAATAAAAAGGCTATATATAGCTAATATAGGAGCTATTAGAAAGCATAATACATATAAAGGTACTTAACTAATTTAAATTATAATAAGGAGATATATAGATAAATAATAGCCTTAAAAGAGTATATTTTAATTTAGCTATAAAAAATTAAGGCACTTAGTTTGTATTTAGTGCACGTATACTCTAGCACTAAGGTTTTACTATAGTATAAAGTAATTAGAAAGGGGGTGTTATTAGTATTATTATATTATTAGCAAGTCTTAGTAATAGTATAGGCTAGCTTTATAATAGTTTTAGCTATTTATTAAACTTAGGTATTACTTACCTCCTAGGTAAAGATAAACTAGGCTAAGTTATTATTTATAGTTCTTATACTATAAAAGAATTTAGTAACTAAGTTATTATAACCTTAGGAAATAGGTATTATTTAAGTAAGTATAAGTTACTATGCCTTAGAGGTACCTTAAGTATAGGCTATACCTATAGGGGAAGAAGCTAGGGCTAGGCCTTAGCTAGATTAATTTAGGCTATAGTAAGTATACTATTAAAATATTTATAATAGTAAATAAAAGTTTTTATAAGGGTAGTATATTGATTTTTAATTTTTTTTGGGATCATTAGCTGTGGCCAATGCATATAATTTTCAAGGAACAAAAAAAATTACTAGCAATACCTAGCTAGCGTGATAATTAATAACCAAATTTAATAATTACCGTAGTATTAGGTAAAACATAAATAAAGGAATAAGCTTTAAGCTATAAATTTAGGGGCTAAAAGGTTAATATAAAGTTTGTAACAAACTTTGTAGCTATAATTGCGCAAGATATAGTCATAATTCGCGACCGCAGTTAAACTCAAATCCATTCGAGTTTTACTCACAGCATAAATTAACGTGATTTCCCCTTCATAAGGGTAGTATATTACCTCTTACTATTAGTAAACTATAGTATAACTAAAGTCTTAATAGCTTTACTTATAGCTAAAAGGGTCTTAAGGTATTTAAAGGTATAATAAAGTTTTAAGTTAGTACTATATAAGTGCTTCTCCTAGATATATATATAATAGCTAGTATAGTAAGGGATATAAGCCTAGTTTAGCCCTAGATTATAAATATATTTACCTTTATTCTAAAGATTATTTATATAAGGACTATATAGGAAATTATACTCCTTACTATTAGAAAAGGCCTTATTATTAAAGTTTTCTTTTAAAATATACTTACTAAGGTAAGTACCCTTAAGTAAGGTAAGAAAGAAAGAAAAAAAAAGTATACTAGAAGTAAGTTAGTTAGTAAGGGTAATAATACTACTTATAATAAGGAGTAAACTAAATATAAGAAAAGGGCTTTATAATTATAAAAGGATTAATAAATAAAGATAAAAAGGTATAAAAAAGGATTTATAATAATATAAAGAGAAAAAAGTATAAATTTAAAGGAGAGAAAATAGAATATTTATATTTTAAAATAAATTAGTTAAGCTTTAATTAGGGTATAGGTTTTTATATTTATAAATAATAGCTAGAAGTAAGTAAAGGTAGTATATTATATAATAAGGGGTTAGATAATTACTAATAAGAGGGTTATTTAAAGTAAAGTTTAAATTTAGTAAATAATAAATAGGATATAAGATTAAGGTAAAGGTAAAAGGCTAGATAAAGTAAGAAGATAGCTAGTAGTAAGAGGCTATAAAATAAGTAGCTAGTATTTTTAAGGGTAAAGCTAAAGTAAAGTAAGGTAATCCTATACTAAAAACTTTTTAGACTTATATAGTAAAAATATAACCTTACTAGGTAACTTACTAGCCTTACTAGGCTACTTATATTACTTTAATGTATTTTTAGGGGGCTATATAATAAAGGTTTATAGTTAATATATACTTACTTTTTAGTAAGAGAAGGAAGGGTAAGGTAAGTAAGGGGGTATATTATAGACTTAAGCTATAAGCTTAGGTTAAGTCTAGCTTTAGAAAGTATATATACTTTATATAGCTAGGTTAGGGCTTTATATAAGCTATGTATAGACTACGTATAAGGGACTATATATCTAGATACTATATAACTACTAGTGTAAATCCCTTTTTCTTCTGTAAGAATAATATTCTTATTTTGAACGCTTATATACAGTAGCTATAAGGCTAGTTCTTAACATATATATAGTAAAAGAAAGGCCTAATTTATTAATATTATAATTAGGGAACCCTAGTATACTAGGATTAATACTACTATTTATTAGTTTAATAATAATAATACTATAAGTATTCTTATAATATCTAAGAAGTCTTTTAAGAGTAATAAGCTAGTTATTAAGCTATAGAAGCCTTATTACTAGGACTTATAGTATAAAATAGTTAAGGTAAAAGCTATTAAAGAAAAAATCTAGGTCTTTATTAATCCTAATTTAATTATATAGCTAGATTACTCTCCTAAGCCTTTAATCCTTATAGGAAATAAGACTTTAGTAAAGAGAAGGGTAGTAAAGGCTATATAAAGTTAATTATTTATATTAGATATTATAGGAGTTTAAATAAACTTATATAGTAGTAAAGCTATAACTAGTAATATATAGTAACCCTAGGAAAGCTTTTTTAAAGGTTATAATATACCTAAAGAGAGTTATTTTTAATACCCTTAATAACCTAATAATACTAAAGATAATACCTAGTTTATAGTCCTTAGTAGTTATTATTAGGTATTTAATAGCTAATTCTAAAGCCTTATAAAAGTATTATACTTAGTTTATAGTAATACTTAGGCTAGAGTATAAGTAAATAACCTTAAGGTATATATCTCTTTATAATAAGATTAAAAAGCTTATAAGAAATATAATACCTTTAAGACTATTAAGTATTATACTAAAGTTAATTTTAATAAGACTATTAAGTAAAACCTTATAAGGGTAAATATTAATAAGTAGCTTATAAATACTTTAATTAGCTATAAGAGATACTTCTAAGTAAACTACCTTATTACTAAGGGTAACTTACTTATAAAAATAATTAATAATACTATTAAGGTATAATTTCCTGCTATCTGTAAGGCCCTACTTATAACACCCGTGCACTAGCGCACCACTAGATAGGCACACTATGCTCTAGGGCTAGGTTTACATAACACTAGTAAGCTACTAGCTATAAGCTAGTAACTTATATATATAATATACTTAGACCTAGTAAGCTTTAGTTAATATATAAATACCCCTATACCTCTTACCTAGCTATCCCTTTATTCTTATAATTCTAAAGCTTCTCTTACTAGTTACTTAAGAGTAATATAAGAAGGAGAATAACTTAATTTACTAGAATAATACTATATATTACTTAGGATTTACTAAATAATAGTAATACTATAGCTAGAGATATACTATATTTTATAACCTTATTTAATACTATACCTTTTACTATAAAAGAAAAAAATAGTAGTTAAAAAGTAAATTACCTAGCTTAAGTAACTTAAGGAATTATAAAAGTAAAAATAAAAACTTACTAACTTATTATAACTTTATAAAGAAAGAAAACTAGTAAAAAGTACTAAAAAGCTAGTATATTCTTAAGTCTTAGTAGCTAAGAAGTTAAAGTCTAAAATATTATAAAACTCTAATACCTTATAAACTTATAAAAATATAAGATATAGCTTAATAACCTTAACTATACCTTTAAGAGAGTAAAGAAAAAGTATTATTAAAATAACTAAAAGATTTTCTTTATACTTAACTATATATATATAAACTATTAGGTAAGATAAGACTAATATATTAAAGAATAACTAGCTAATAGCTAGGGTTACCTAAAGAATAATTAGGATAAGTTCTAGAATTAAACTCTTATATTACTTAAGGACTTTATAAGCTATAATATATAAATAATTACTTAGCTAGAGAATATAAAGTAAAAGGAGGGCTAGAGTCTTATTAAATTTAGTATTTACCTAGATTTACTAGAGAAATACCTAGAATAAGCTCTAGAAAAACCCTATACCCTTATATTCTTTATAAAATTAGTTTTTAACTTATAAGACTATATTAACTTATATATAAATATTACTAGGATAACTTAAGAAAAGGTTATATAACTTACCTAGTAATTCTAGGAAGTAATATTTTAAAATAAGTAAAAGCTAAGTAATCTAGAAAAGAAAGGTCTATATAAGGCCTCTTAATATTAAAGATATAACTCTCTATAAGGCTATTAGCTAAATAAGCACTAAAAGAATAGGGATAAGGATAAAGAAAAGACCCTAGCTACTTACCTAAATAATAATAAACTATAAGGAAGAAAGTATTACTTTAATTATAGTAATATAAAGTACCTTATTTATAATTATAATAAGCTAAGAAAAGACTAGTAAAAAGGTTAGGGAAACTCCTAGAGGTAAAAGTAAATACCTTTACCTTTACCTTAAATACTAGGGTACTAGTAGGATATTAATTTTATATACTAGTTACTATTTAAGGGTAAAAAGATATTAAAATAGTAGTAAATCTTAATAGTTATACTAAGATTAATATTATTAGCGCCTAGTTTATATAAACCTAGAAGCTTAATTAGGCTAAGGCTATAGTGCTTATTCTAAAGATAATAAGGGCTTTTATAGTTTCTTAATATAGTATTTATAAGGTACTTATTATAATCTAAGACTTAAGGGGTAAAAAAAGGACTTTAAACTACTATATATAGCTATTAATAAGGACCTAAGAGTAAAGGGAAGCCTTATATTAATTAGAATATATATACTTATAGAAAAATATATATACCTTTACTTATACTTATAAGAATAGTAGTTTAAAAAGAGAAAGGTAGCCTTTTTATTACTAACTTCTTATAAGTTTATAAAGGTAATATATAATAAGATAATTATATATATTATTGTAGGTATAATAGAAGATAAGTTTATCCCTCTTAAAGATAAAAAGAAGGTAAAAGTATATAAAACTATTAAGAATATTCTTAAGAAGCTATATAAGTTTAAAGATATATTTATATTAAATAAGGTAAGAAGTCTCCTATTAAAGAAATTAACTAATTATATAATTAATCTTATACTAGGAGTAATACCCTTATATAAACTAATTTACCCCTTTCCTAAAGTAAACTTAAAGAGCTTTAGAAATATATTAATAATAACCTAAGGAAAGGCTAGATAAAACCCTTAAAAAGCCTTATAGGTATACCTATCTTATTTATACTAAAGAAAAATAGAATACTTTAACTATATATAGATTATTAAGGACTTAATAAGGTAATATAGAAAAATTACTATACTTTTCTTTTAATTTTAAAGATTCTTAACTAATACTAAGGGGCTTACTTTTTCTTAAAGATTAATATTAAGGATATATACTATAGAATTTATATTAAAAAGAGTAATAAGTAAAAGATAGCTTTTTATATATATTATAAGTACTATAAGTACTTTATAATACCTTTTAAGTTAACTAATACCTTAGCTACCTTTTAAAGCTATATTTATTGATTTTTAATTTTTTTTGGGATCATTAGCTGTGGCTAATGTATCTAATTTTCAAGGAACAAAAAATATTACTAGCAATACCTAGCTAGTGTAATAATTAACAACCAAATTTAATGATCACCGCAGTGTTAGGTAAAACATGAACAAAGGAACAAGTAAAGCTATATTTATAAAGCACTTTATAGGCTAGTTAATACTATTTATATAGTATATCTAGATAATATCTTAATTTTCTCTAAGATAAAGGAGAAGTATACTATATATATTAAGTAAGTTCTAGAATATATAAGATTAATAAAGTTATATATAAAACCTTTTAAGTGCTCTTTTTATAAGGAATTAGTAAAATTCCTAGGGTTTATTCTCTTTATTAATAAGATATTAATAAATACTTACTAGGTTAATATAATTAAAGAATAGAAAGAGCCTATAAGTTTTAAGAATATATAGTTATTTCTTAAATTCTATAACTTTTACTAATAGTTTATTTATAAATACTCTAGGATTATAATATCTCTTTATATATTAATAAAGGGTAGTTAAAATAGTATTTAGACTAGGAGGTTTATATTTAAAGAAAAGAAGTAGCTAATATTTAACTAGCTAAAAGATACCTTTTAGTAAGTGCCTTTACTTTAATATTATAACCTAAGTTAAGTAGTATATATTAAGATAAATACCTTAATTTTTATAATAATAAGAATTTTATCTTAGTAGGATAATAAGGGCTATTAGTATCTAATAGCTTTTTAGTTAAAGAAGTTTATAAATACTAAATATAACTATAGCATAGCTAACTAAGAGTTACTTACTATAGTAAAGTTATTTAAATACTAGTAATACTATATTAAAGGCATAAAAACACCTATAAAGGTCCTATTAGATTACTATAACCTATAGACTTTTATAAGATAGTAAAAGCTAAATAAAAGATAAGTATAATAGTATATATTTCTCTACTTATTTTATTTTATAATTAAGTATAGACTAAGGAAAAGTAACCCTATAAATACACTATTAAGAAAGTCTAATTATAAGGGTAAACCTATATTAAATAAGGCACTTTTACTAGAGCTTTAAAGGAAAATAGTAGTTACTTATATAGTAAAAGAAGCTACTTATATAGTAAAAGAAAAAGTACTAATATATTAAAGAAGTTATAGTATAGTACTAGTCTTAGAACTTACTAATTTAATAGTAGCCTAAGTAAAAGCTAGTTAGCTACTATAGATTTAGTAATAGGTTAGCTAAATAAGGGTAATTTTAAGAAAAAGGTAGTGTATATCTAAGATATTAGCGTAGTATAAGTAATTTAGGGGCTATTATATTACTAAATCCTTACTAATTTATAGTAAATAAACTATTAGTATAATTACTATAGAAAGCATAAGACTAAGATTTAGATTTATAAAAACATAAAAATAAGGCTAACTCCTAAGTAAAAGGGAGCGGAAAAGCTAGTCTATAGTTATATAATATAAGGGGTCTCCTAATATATAAAGCCTAGGTAATTATTCTATAGAAGCCTATCTTATAATAAAAGCTTTTATAGCTATACTATAATAATTTATTAGTAAGTTACTTTAGGACTAAATATACTCTTAAGCTATTAAAATATTACTATTAGTAGTTAGTAATAAGTAAAGCTATTTTAGAATATATATTTAGCTATAGAGTATACTAATATATAGTAGCTAGGAGGTATTACTTATATAAAACCCTTAAATTACTACTAATACTAAAGTAACTATAAGTAAAGATTTTAATAGACTTTATTTTAGGATTACTACTAGTATAGCTAGGTAAGTAGACAACTAATATAATCCTAGTAATTATAGACTAATTTACTTAGTACTTTATCTTTCTCTTTATAAAGACTATAATTAATATAGCTAAATTAGTAAAGTTATTCTATAAGGAAATTAAGCTTTAATTTAAGGCACTAGAGGGTATTATATCCAGAGCATGTAATGTAATGTAATGTAATGTAATGTGTAATTACATTACATTACATTACATTACATTACATTACAAACATTACAAATGTAATATTAGGAGAAAAGAAAAGTGGGGTATGTTAATATCTTATAATATACTTTAGGTTTTTCTCTATTAAATTAATATAAGTGTTTTCATAATAGGTATTTTATTAAATTTACTATTAATTATCTAAATTTCCTATCTTTTAGACTATTAGTTATATCTTCTAGTATAGGGTATATATAGTAAGTTTATAAAGTTAATTAGATTCTTTGAATTTTTCTATATATTATAAGATATTATATTAACTATATATCTATTTTCTAATTATTAAATTTCTATTATTTTTGTTGGTTACACCAAGGTGCCTGCGCAGGTAAGATAATTCCGTAATATTGAAGTCAATGATAGATAGATAGCTAGCTAGGAAAGAGAGAGAAGAGAGGGAAGGTCTAGATAATAGAAAAGTAGGTAAAACCTGTAAGTAAGGCAAAAGAGGGGTGGCAAATTAATATAACTAATTACATTATATGTATTACGCTAGACTTACTATTAGTCTAGTCTTTAGCTATGATTAAGCTAATAAAGATCTAAAGGATCTAATACTAGTAGTCTCTCTTTTATCCGTGGCTAAAGAAGCCTAAAAATATAATAAAAATTAAATTAAAGGAAAGTGTATATAAGTAAATCCCTTAATAGGAATCCGCTGCTTTAATTAGCTATTATAGCATTAGTTAATTAAATTAATCTATTAGTCCTTATTAAGGCTCCTATCCCCTAATATTATAGGTCTCTTTACCTATCCTTTAATATAAATTATTAATTCGTTTAAATTAATTAAAGAGAAAAGAGATAAATTTAGTAATACCTTTATTATTATATCCGCTAGATTATTATTTCTATTAATCCACCTTACCTTATAAATCTTATGCCTTTTGTATAATTAATAAAGGGCTATAATATTAATTATTAGTCTTTTCTCTTTTATTATTCCTAGCTTTATAAGGTATTTATATAATAAAAAGGAGTTAGTATAAAGAATTATAGGAATTTAAGGTATCTTTAATTAGTCTATGATCTAATAGAGAGTTATAGAAATTACGTAGGTAATATCTACGCCTTAAACCATGCTATATAATTCAGAGGTAAGCGCGCTATATATAACTTGCTTACTCTTTGTTAAGCTATACGTAATAATATTGCCTTTTATAATAAAGGTATTGTTATCTTGCATTATCTTGTTGCTAATTATAATAATGTATCTGATTTATAAGCTTAAATCCTTATTATTAGTAAGTAATTTATTTATAAATATAAAGAGCTTTACTTCCTTAAGGGTTAAAGGTATATATTATAGTCCTTACTACTAATTCTTAATTTGCTATTTAAGGCGTTTATTAAGGTATATAATATTATTAGTAAAGGGTTCTTAGTGTTAAGCTATGATTAATAAATCATAGGAAGCTTCTAGTTAGTATATAGTTATAATATAGCTTCCTTAGGCTTATTATTTTATATAATCTTGTTTTGCTATTAGAGATTAAGGATTAACTTCCTTAATCTTCTAACTTTAGCCCTTTTAGGTTAAAATTAATAAGTTATTAGTATTCTAGGTTAAGATATAGCTATTAAAAATAAGGGGATTCCTAGTGGTTAATTACTACTTTTCCTTAGTAATAAACTTAGCCTTCTAAAGCTCTTTCTCTTCTTTTTAAAAGAAGTTATTATTACTTAGGCCTAATATATTATTAGTTTATATTCCTATAATACTAAAGAGATTCTTATTATTTAGTGCTATAATTAATAAGCAAGGATTATAGGTTAAAGTTATTATATTAAGGTTATCTTTATAATAACAGAAGTATATTACCTACTAGTGGGTTCTAGCCTTTATAATCCTATAAAGAGGTTTAATTAATTTAATCACAGTCCCTTCTAGAAAGAGGTGTGTAATCTGCTTTAGTAATCTCACAATAATTAGTCTTATTAGCATTATATGTAATTAAGTGTATGCTTATATAATATCGCGAATCTAAAGGTAAATACCTCTTCTTCTTAATAATAAAGCAATAGCTATAATAAGTCATTAGCTTGCTTATTATATTATTAGTAATTACGTTAAGATAAATTCCTTTCCCTTATTATTATAGCCTTACATAATAAGGCAAGATTTCTCGTATAGTAAGGCTATTCCCTTGCCTTTAATCTCTCTAACTATACAAGAATTAAAGATTCTATAGCCTCTATGCTTCGCTAGGTTATATTTAATAAATTTAAAGATATTATAAGCTTATAAGGCATTAATCTTAGCTTAATTAGACTACTTAAAGGGTTTTCCTAGGGTTATAATCTTCCCTTCTTAGTAAAGTTAAAGAGCAAGGTTCTAATTAGCTTCTTTCTTTACTATAAGGAATACTATGCTTAGCATCCCTCTAGCTATAACCTCTTAAATAAAGGCCTTATCTTAGTCTTTATTAATAAGCATATAAAGTTTAATTAGGCTAATATCCTTTTAGGATTATAAGTTTTACCTCTCCTTACTTTTATTCCTTTAGGGTAAGGTAATAAGTCTTTAACTTACTAGCTTCCTCTTAGGGTTACCTAGGCATTATAGGCCTCTTCTATTAGCTTTTCTATACTTATAAATTAGACTATAAGGGCTTTTCTTAGCCTTCCTTACTTTCTCTTTAGTAATGCTTATAGTTTTTCTTCTTCTTTTATTACTAATTCTTTTTAGTAATAGTAGTTAGTAGTATTATTATAGCCTTCTCTATATCTTAAGGCTTTATCTCCTACTACTCTAGCCTCTCTATAATATATAGGTCTTTATAGTAGGGCTTTACTACTATAAAGTAAAATTTTACTAGGCTATAGGGTATATTAACTATATAAGTCTCCCTATTAGTAGTAATTAGCTTATAAGGGCTATGCTAGCTACCTTTCTCTCTTTATATATATACATTAGCCTATAGAGGTAGCTAATATATAGGCGCTATATTAGAACTATTCTAGGCTTTAAGGGCATTATAAACCTATTATAAAGCTATATAGTAGTAAACCTTATTAGTAGCCTTCTAAATTACTTTAGCGTATTAAATAATAAAGACACTAGGTAATAACTTATTTATTATCCATAAGTAAGCTCCAAAGACTAGCAAGGTTAGTATAATTCCTTTAGGGCTTATAAAATCATTAATAGCCTTAATAGCTATTTAAAGGCACTATTCTAGTATTAGTTTTATACTAATTAAGTTAGTAATAATATTATAAGCCTAGCGTAAGGGTTTGTGATATCTTTTAACCTTTCTAATACTATTATAAGCTTTAATTAGTATCTTATTAGTCTTAATTAATATTAATTAAGTATAATATTTAAATTTAGCAGAAGCAAAGTTATTACTAGTATTATAAACTATCTATTCTAGAGGTCCTAGATAGGTATTAATCTAGCACTCTTAGATAGCGTCCTAGATGTCTTAAGCCTTCTGCTTTTTAAATTAAGGAATTAGGCTACTTAGAATAAAGTTACTAAATTAATAATATAAAGCACTAGTTAACTATTAATTTACATAATATTAATAATAATCTTATAGTTAAATTTATAGTTATCTTTAATTATAAATTTAAATTAGCTAGGGGCCTTACTATATATTTAGTAATAGTAGCAAACTTTAGTTAATTTCTTAATTACCTAGCGTTTAACTTTATAACTAGCTTATTAAAGGACCTTTATAAGTTATTAAATAGAAAGGTAACTAAGCTAATAATATAATTAATAGATATCTCTCTCTAAGAGATAGAAGGTAACTATTTCTTTTGCCTTTAGTAACTACTAAGAATAACCCTATTATTATACTATAAGCATAGTCTTATTACCTTAAATAAGTATATTTATAAGGTTATTAATCTTAACCTATATCTTATCTATATTAGTAATTAAGAAAAGGAAGGAGTAGCTATATTAAGGATATAGAATTTAAGCTCTCTAAGTTCTATAAGTATATAGATAATGCCTTTTATAACTACTAATCTAGCACTAAATATAATAATTTAAGGTTTATAGGGATTACCTTTAATAAAGGTATTAATCTTAGTAAAGCTTTTACTTATACCTCTCTTATACTTAATTTTCCTATAGCGCTAGTATTAGGTATAATACCTCTAAAGACTTCTTTAAAATAGTATTCTTTAGAGATATAGTAAAATAAGCCTTTATTACACTCTTATAGTTTATAAAGCTCTTACTTAAGGAATATATATTAAAAGGCTTAATTATTTAGGGTTATAAGAATATTAACATTAGTAGTATTATAGTTAGTTTATTATCTAGAGTAGAAGAATTATATAATACTTAGATATACTATTAATAGTAGCTTCTTTACCTTATTATTATTATTATCTTAGGCCTTTATATAGGCTATAAGATATAGTTCCTAATTCTAACTAGAGTTATTATTAGGTTTATTATTATCTTACCCTTTATAAGAGGTAAGGAATACCTAAAATCTCTTCTTTATAAGGGCTATATAATATATTTTACTAGCTTACTAGTAATCCTTCTCTTTCTAATATTCTTTAGTAAAGTAGTTAGAGAACTAGTAGCTACTCTTACTACATATAAAGCAGCGCTTAGAGCTAGGCTTAGGGCTTTTTCTATAATAGCTTCCTCCGCTATAGGATTATTATCTATACTAATAATTAGTAAATATAGCCTCTAGAGAGTCTCCCTCTTAGTACTAAAGATATTAAGAGGTTTTCTTATTTAATTTTATAATAGTAATTACCTTATAAAGGTCTCTAGTAAGACTTTTAAAGCCTAGGGAGTATATATATTTAACTATCTAATATTTAGGTATACTAGCTATAGTATTTAATACTTACTTGTAAAGCTTAGTATTTATTATGTTAAAAGGTATAGCCTTTTATAAGTTTTCTTAAGGTTTAATAATATAATCTTAAGGCACTTAAGCTTACTTTTATTAGGGTTCTTATTAATTATATTCTTTAATATTATACTACTTTACTTATAATAATAGAATTGTTAGTTACTTTTTATTTTAAAGCATTAGTAAATATAAGTAATTATTTCTTTATAGGAGTAGTTATTCCTAAAGAGGTAATTAAGGTAATACTATTTAGTATTACTTATTAATATAATAAGAAAGGCCTTCTAATAATACGTTTAAGGGAGGTTAATCCTATTATACTTATTCTTAAAGAGTGTAATCTTTAGTATTAGGAAGTTATATAGCTTCTTACTATAGTAGTTACTATTCTTATATATCTTTATAAGCTCTAAGATTTTCTTTATAATCTAATCTTTAGAGGGGAATTACTATAAAGGCATAATTTATTATAAATAATAGTTTATAGGTTATTATAGATAATAATTATTAGGATAAAGCAATTAATTAAATTAGGATTATTATAAGGGCTCTTAGGGAGGTTTAAGGAATTATTAGGGTTAAGGAAGGTGAATTTCTAGGGTAGGTAATTAGGTTTAGGGCTAAGGCTCTAGGGGTTTAGAAAATTATAATTTTTCCTATAACTAAAGAGGTATTAAGGTTTAGTGAAGTATCTCTTTAAGAGATACTAGGATTAAATATCCTAGGCCTTGTTTAATAAGAACGCCGTAATCTTATAAGGAATTACGTAGTACTCTAATAATATTCTTATTTACTTTTTTAAAGGTGTTTTTAGACTAGCCTTTAAAGTCTTCTTAAAATAACTCCTAGAGGTTATTATCTCTCTAGCCTTAATGCTTACTAAGGTTAATAAACCTTATAATCTAGTTATTAAGTTTAGGTTATATAGTAGTCTTTAGGTCTAGTTTAATAAGCTCTTTCTAGTCTTTTATAAGATTATTTATAAGCTATTATAAATATACTAGTAGTTTACTCTCTTATAGTCTTTTAAGAGAAATCATTTAAGCCTTACTATTACTAGTAGTAGTTCTTTCTCTTATAGAAGGTCTAGATTCTAATTCTACTATCTTATAATATCTAGGCTATAAAAGAAGGTCTAAGGTATTATTCTTTTGCTACTAATTAAGCTTATGTGTTTGCCTATTACTAGGGTCTTCTTTTGTACTTTAGGAGCGTTATTACTCTAATAAAGCTAGAAAATCACAAAAACATAGAAAATCATAAAGATAGAAAAAAATAGTAAAAAAGCAGTAAAAGTAGTAATAAGAATAAATTAAATTAAGGTTAAGTAAAGCAATAGAAGTTCTAAAAGTAACTAGAAAAGCACTAGTAAAAATAACAAGGAAGTAATAAACTTACTGCTTCCTATTTTATATAAAAAGAGGGAAGGAGATAATCTCTCTTACTAATAAGCATAGGGCAAATAACACTAAGAGTAAAGGGGTAAGAAATAAGTAGTAAATGCTTAAAGAGAGGGATTAAAGGTCTATTAGAAGAAGGTAATATATTAAGAGAAGTTATAGGTAATTTAGCTAGCTTAGCTAAGGTTATTTAATATTAGGTTTGAAATAAATGCCTTGTAGTAATAGATTTAGTTAGTTAGTTAGTTTTCTTATAATAGATAATAAAATCAATAATTAATAACAATATCCTAGATAAATATAATAAAGTTATATCCTATAAGCCTAAGGGTTAATAAATTAATTCCTTAGAAGCCTAATAAGCCTATAACTAGAATTCTAGTCTCTTCCTTTAGTATACTTATATAGTTATGCCTCTTTACTATAATAACTATTAATCTAGCGTAATAAGAAATAGTAGCTATAGTGTTTATAGAAATATCTTTTCTTATAATACCTAACTTATTTATAGTTATAAAGTTAACTACTAATTAGTGTTAGTTACACTAAGGTGCCTATGTAAGTAAGATAATTCTATAATATTAAAGTTAATAATAAATAGATAGCTAGCTAGGAAAGAGAGAGAAGAGAGGGAAGGTCTAGATAATAGAAAAGTAAGTAAAACCCGTAAGTAAGGCAGAAAAGGGGTGGCAAATTAATGTAGCTAATTACATTACATATATTACGCTAGACTTACTATTAGTCTAGTCTTTAGCCACGATTAAGCCAATGAAGATCCGAAGGATCCAACAATTTTAAATAAGACTTTTTATTACTAAAAATACCCTATATATACTTTTTTAAATATTATAAAATAATATATTATAAATCTAAATAATTATATTAAGAAACTATATTTAAACTTTTATATATATTAAAACTAATATTATTACTATAACTTTTATTTAAAATAATACTTATTTTTTAGATTTAATATATATTCTTTTTAAATATCTTTTATTTTTTTTTTTTCCACAAAATATAGAATTAAAAAGGGTAATTTAGGAATAAAAAGTTAAAAAGAAATAGTATAATTATATAATTAAAGATATTATATTATTTATATTATAATTAAAGGCTTTATTTATTATAAAAGCTTTTAAGTATAATATAAGTAATATAAAACTATATATTAATTTTTAAAATAATATTTTAATAAACAGAAATCCTAGTTTATTTATTTATTAAGTAATCTAAGGAATTTAAAGTATAATTAGCTTATAATACTTCTATAATACCTAATTTATCTTAATCTAATACTTAAATACATAAGAAATAATTTATATAAAATAAAATAAATAATTTTATAGTAAAATTTCCTAGAAAAAGAGTAAAAAAGCTATATTTACTAGATTTAAAATAATAAGGTTATTATTTAGAACTAATATAAGCTATGTTAAAAAGTGGGTCCGAAAAGTGGGTCTTATGTGGGTCCTTGCTTGACTGATTAGACAATTAGGGTTTATTGTGGGTCCTTACTAGTCTAATTGGATAGTTAGTATATTATGTCATTTGTGACTTACTTACAAAAAATTTTCAAAAGAGAGGTTTTCCTTTACCTTCTCTTTTCTTTCTTTCTTTTCTTTTTCTTTTTACTTTAGTAAATCCAAAAAAAACTATAAAAACCCTTATATAGTTAGGCTACACACTTTACTACTTATTATGCTTACCTTTATTTTTATAGTCTTTTTGCTTTATAAATAACTTATAAAAACACATAAAAACAAAAAATTAGAAAAATCAGAAAAATTAGAAAAATCTAAAAAATCTAAAAAATTAAGGAAAATCGGAAAAAGGTCGGAAAAAATCGGAAAAATTTAACCTTTTAAAATCAAACTCTAAGAAAAATCGAAAAATTAGCAAAAATTAGCAAAAATCAGGAAAATCAGAAAAAACATACTTTAATATGGATTTCTCTTTGCCCCTCGGATAATAATTCTAATGCTAGTATGCCTAGCCCTTCTAGGCCTAGCTCTTCTAGGCCTAGCTTACCTTCTAGGCCTAGCTAAGCTAGCCTAGCTTCAAAGCCTTCTTAAGTAAGTTATCTTTAAGGATTATATAAGAAAACCCTTGAAAATCAATAAGATTACAAGTTTTCTTTAAAAGCATATATTTTTACCTATAATTTATTTAATTATTAGTTATCTAATATTAAATATAATAAAGACAGGGAAATTATATGCTTTTATACGCAATCTAATTACACTTTTACTTTTAGAAGTAAAGTAAAAGATTTCAAGCTTCTAATAGTGTTTATTACTATCGAATTAAGCATCCAGAGATTGCTACTTCTAAATCTAAAGAAAAACAACCTAAAAAGATTACTAGTAAGTTTTTATTCTATTTTATTCTATTTTATTCTATTTTATTTATACTAATATTATATTTAGTACCTAAGATTCCAGTAGTATTAACCCCTATAAATCAATCTTCTTTAACCTCTTTTTTTAACAAAAGACCTCGAAATCACACTATTTCAGAGGTATTTTCGTCTGAAAAAGCAGTTATTCTAGTTATTAAATTTATACTAGAAAATAACCTTTCTTTTGCTATAATTAATAGCAAATCCTTTAAAAATTTGCTAAATTATTATTCTAGGTAAGTTATTCTCTTATAATAATTAGTTATTTAAGCTAATTTATATATATAGGAATAATAATTTAGCTTCTTTGCTTAGCCACTAAATAATAACATATAGGATAAATACTATGTATTATTTATCTAAGCAAAAATCCTTTAATAAATCCAATATTAAATTAAATATTAAGGTTTAATTTCGGTTTAACTAGATATATGGACTTCGTTTAATTCAAAGTCTTATCTAGGGGTTATTATAAGCTAGCTTAATCCGAATTTTAAGCTTAAGTATAAGCTAATTAGTAAGTCTTTTAATTAGTCTTATTATTCTTATTATTTACTAACTATTTACTAACTATTTACTAACTATTTACTTATAGGATTTAAATATTTATTAAATTCACATACTAGAGCTTCTATTTACCAATACTTTAATAATCTTATTAAGGATTATTACTTAGAGCCTAAGGATATCCTTAGGTAAGTTATTTCTTTTAATAATAATTTTATATGATTATAATTCTAATTATATACAGTTTTACTTAGGATAATAGTTCTAATAATAATACTTTTATAACTTCTTATATTAATAAGAGTTATAATAATATTAGTATTAAACTATATAATATCTAATATACAGCTTATGTTTTAAACATTATAGCTAAGGATATTATTATAAGTTTTATTAAATCTATATCTTCTAAGGAAGACTTAGAAAGCTTTAAGAATAGTGAATATCTTCACTATTCTACAGAAGAAACTTTATATATCCAAGGAAATCCTAATTTTTAACAATTTAAATCCTTAGCTAATAGTAAGTAATTATTTTATAATTTTTACTACTATAATACTAATATTAGTTATAGGTATTCTAGGAAAGGTTAAAAGGATTACTATTCTTATTAAGAATAACTAAGCTTTATATAAAACTTAGTTAAAATGCCTTAGAAAAGCAAAAAAACAAGGCAACTTAGCTAAGAATTATAATATTACAAAATCCCTTTAGGTAAGACTTTATTTCTTCTTATATTATTCTTATAAGTTATAACTAATTATAATATTTATAGCTAACAAAACTAGGTGGAATTCAACCTATAAGATAATTAATACTTCTTTAGAGCTTAAAGAAGCTATTATTCTTCTTAATAGGGAAACTAATATTACTACCCTTAAGAATGCAATACCTATAACACAAGTATAGGCCGATTTAGCTACCTTAAGCAGTATTTTAGAGGTTTTCTATAAGCTTACTATTATACTTTAAAGCTAGAAGTATAATACTTTAGGTCTAGTCCTACTTTTTATTATTAAGATATATAAATATCTTAATAATATTAAAGAGGACTAAAAGGCTTATAATAGTCAGGTATATATCCTTTTACCTTTTTTAATTAAATTATACTAACTTATTTAACTAGAAACATATTTATAATCCTTTTAGTAAGGTCTTTATAGCCTCTATAGATATTAGCCTAGAAAAGCTAGATAATTATTTCCCACAAGATATAGGGAATAATTATCACTTTTATAAGCCTTATTTATATGCTATATTATTAGGCCCTAGGCTTAATCTTATTACTATAAAAGATAAGCTTAGATTACAACTAAAAACAATAAAAAGGCTACTCAATAACCTAGAAAAAGATTATAATCTGTAAGTATAATATTTATTATTATTATTATTATTACTAACTTTACTACTAGGCTTCTCCTACTTATAAGGAAAATTAGGCTAATTTAGGCCTAGGGCTAGGCTTAGAGAATTCAGAGAATTCAGAGGCAGAAAATACCTGATTTTAAGTAGGAATTAGGGGGCCTATTCAGCCTAGAACCTTTTCTAACCCTTAGCCTAAGCCTAAATCTTCTAACCTTTATAAAGGGTTATTTCTTAATAAGAGGGATAAATCTATTTAAAGAACTTAAAAGAATAAAATCCCTACTTTTACTAACTTAGACCCTAGAGAGGATAAGGTAAGTAAATATTTATTCCTATTATATTATATTACTATACTAATATTATAATAAAGGAAGATATATTTAAATAGTAGGAAGAAAACCAAAAATCTTTCCCTATTTTAAGTATACTTACTAGAAGATATCTAGCTATTCCTACTACTTCTAGTGCAATAGAAAGCACCTTTAATACTAGAGGTAATATTATTACTAAGCACCAAACCTCCTTAAAGCATTATACTATTAAGCAACTAATTTTACTAAAGAATTAGGAAAAGGAGGAAAATATTACTATTAAGCAATATTCAGAGCTATATAATTATTATAGCTCTTTATCTAAGGATTTAGATACTATATCTTCCTCTAAGGATAAAGAGAAATTAGATAAATCCTAGGATTTATCTAGTTTCTCTTCCTTAGAAAATATATATTCTAACTCAGATTAAGTAAGTCTATATAAGGGTTTTTTCTAGTTTAGTCTAGTTTTCCCTTAATAGATATTTTTAACATTTATAAACGTTTCCTTTATTTACTATTATTATTACTATTATTATTACTATTATTACTATTATTACTATTATTACTATTATTACTATTATTACTATTATTACTATTATTACTATTATTACTATTATTACTATTATTACTATTATTACTATTATTACTATTATTACTATTATTACTATTATTACTATTATTACTATTATTACTATTATTACTATTATTTTTACTATTATTTTGACTATTATTTTAACTATTATTTTAACTATTATTATTATTTTAAAAAACATAAAAAGAAAAGTATTTTATTTTATAAATATTTTTAAAAACCTTAAAATACTAAGTAATTAAAAAGTATAGCTTTTCTTATAGTAATTTCCTTATACTTACTTATATTTTTATATAAGTTATTTTTTTACTATTTAATATTAATTAAACTTTAACACTAATAATATTTAAGTTATATAAGTAATTTTTAATATTATTACTATTATTAATATATTAAAAAATATAAAAAGAAAAGTATTTTATTTTATTAATAATTTTAAAAACTTAATAATACTAAGTATAACTTTTTAATAGTAATTTTCTTATACTTACTTATATATATATATAAGTTATTTATTTACTATTTAAATTTAATTACACCTTAATACTAATAATATTTTAAGTTATATAAGTAATATAAGTAATATATATTATATATATAAGCTATTATAAGCTATTTTAAACTATTATAAGTTAGTATAAGTTATTATAAGCTATTATAAGCTATTATAAAGTATTTTATAAACTATATATATCTTATAATAAAGGAATTTAACCTCAATAATAAAAATCAAAAATAATTACAAATAATTACATGTAATGTAATGTAATGTGTGAAAGGGGGTGTAATGTAATGTAATGTAATGTAATGTAATGTAAAGCTCTGCCTTCTAGGGTATTATAGTCCTTAAAAACATATTCTAGAAATATAATAGCTAACCTATTACTAGTTAGTTACGTTAAAATAAGGATATAAATACTATATTTTATAAAATAGTCTATAATAACTAAGATTATATTATAAGTCTAATTTACGTCTTTTATAAGTAATAGCCTTATAATAAAATCTATTAATAATTCTTAAAAAGCTAATTAAGTACTAGTAATACTACTAGCTTACTATAAGGTTTATAATACCTTAGCTTTAAAGTCTAATAGCTTATATAAGTTTATATATATAACTTAGTGTTTTTCTTTATAATAACTAGTAATACTAGTTTATAATATAATAAAGGGTCTTACTAACTCCCTAGTAGCTTACTACTAGGTTATTATAAGTAAGTAGTAAAATTTCCTTTCTTATACTAGCTAGAATAAAAACTTAATTTTTAAATATTAATAGCTTAGAGAGCCTAATAAACTATATTTATAATGCTTTTAGGTTACTACTTTTAAGTAGCTTCTTATAACCTATAGTAAAGTTATTATCTTACTATACTTAAAATAATATAACCTAAATTAAAGCCTCTAATTCTATGTTTATAAAATAAGCATTATATATAAACTTAGAAGAGGTTTACTAGACTACTTATATTCTTACTATAATATTACTATAAGTAGCTAGCTTATAGTATACCTATAGACTTATAAATAAATTATAAATAAGTAATATTTTAAAGGGGTACTTATACTACTTACTAGCTACTAACCTAGCTAGACTCCTAACCTATAGGCTTACTAGACTTAGAAAAATATTAATAAATATAAATAAGGTATAACCTTATTACTTAGAATTAATAGACTTGGTTTATATATTACTACTAGGCTTTACTAGATTATTAGTTTTCTTAATAATATAATTAAGTTATAACTTCTTAATACCCTAAAGGCTAGTAAGACTATTATAATATTTTTATTATAAAATATTAGCTATGCTAAGTAATATAATACTAAAACTTATAATAATATTCTTATTTATATAGTATTCTTATTACTTAGTATTATTAAATTTAGATAAGAAGTTAGGTAGCTATAAGGTTAATGCCTTTACCCTATACTTCTTACTAATATAATCTGCTTTTCTTAATAAGGTATTAGTAAGGTTTAACTTACTTATATAATATTTAATCCTAAAATTAAATAAATAAAGCTTATCTAATACTATTACTTACTTACTAGTTACCTTTAGCTTTATAGCTAGGTACTTATAATTTAGATAGTTTATAATAATTATAATTTAATAAGAAAAATACATAAGGTAATATCTTTAGGCTTAAAATACCTCTTAGATTACTAATAACTTAGTATTAGGTATTAAGTAATAAAGTTTAATATTAGTTAGTTTCCTTAAAAATATACTACTAGGTGCTAGCTACCTAGCACTAATATTATAAGTATAGCTTTAATTATATAACTAAATATATTTATCTTTACTCTTAGTAAGTAAAGTAAGTTAAAATACACTAAAATTAGCGCCTCTTAAAACTTCTTTTAAAGTTCTTTAAATACTACTAGTTTACTAGGTTTTAGCTTAAACTTTACTAGCTAAATACCTTTTAAATAGTCTATTAGTAAGATTATTACTTTACTATATTATTTTATAAAGTATTAGTAAAAACCTATAAATTTAAGGAATAATTAAATATTAAATATACTATAAGGTATTAGCTAGGTTATAATAGCTTTAACCTATAATAGTTTTATTTTAATACCTTTTTAAATATAATAAAACCTAGGAATTTTACTTACCTAATAGAAAATTAGCACTTTTTAAGGTTAATATAAAAATCTATATCTTAAAGTTACTTTAGTATACTTTTAATATACTTTATATATCTTATAGGGTTATTATTATATATTAGGATATTATTAAGGTAAATAATATAGAATTTATTTATAAGTTCCTTAAGGGTATTATTAATATATTCCTAAAAAGTAGCTAGTATATTTACTAATCTAAATAGTATTATAAGATATTTAAAGTAGCTATAGTAATATTAGAAAGCTATTTTTACTTATTACCCTTATAAATATATAGCTAGTAGTATACTTCTTAAAGATTTAGTAATATAAAAACCTTTATACTTACTAATTAATTAAGGATTTTAGAGATTAGTAATAAAAAGGCCTTATTTTTAACTATAATCCTATTAAGGCCCTTATAATCTATATAAAGCCTTAATTTCCTAATTTTTTAGAATAAATAAAATTAAGGCTTTAGCTAAACTAGTTAATCTTCTAATTTACCCTTTTTCCTATATACTTACTAAGTACTCCTAAGTACTTCTAGCTCTTTTTAGCTAGGTTATATATAAGTCCCTAGGGTAGTTATTTCCCTTTTCTAATTTAATTATATAAGTATAGCTACTTAGTTTTAAGAGCTTACTAGCTAAATCTTTTAAAAATATATTTATAAATTCTATATACTTTTCTAGGATTTACTATTAGGTTATATTACTATCTATCTCTTATATAGTTACTATTACTTTCTTATAGTATACTACTTAAAGTGCTATTATATTTCTTAGTTTTTTCTTTTAAGGAATAGGTATATTTTTTACTACTATTACTATAGCTATACTATAACCTTAGTTATTACTTACTATATTATTTACTAATAAATCTTTACTAGTTTTCCTTTCTTTTCCTTAGGCTTAATTACCTAATCTTTAGTAATACTAGTAATAATATTATAAATAACTATTTTATTACCTTATATAGTTATTACTTTCCTATAGTAAGTATAATATAGTCCTTAGTTATTAAAAACCTCTAAAAAATTACTTTTAATTTATTACTATAGGTTTATACTCTAAGGTTTAATCTATACTTAGAAGTATACTCTCTCCTATATTAGTAATATAGTAGCTAATTTAATAAACCTTTATATAGCCTATACTATCTTTTACCTTAATTAGCCTATATAGGATTTCTTTATATAGGATTTTATCCTTACTTATGCTTTCTAGTATTATCTTTATTTTTCTATATTCTTTTAATTTTATTTTAATAATAATTTAGGGTAGATTATTAAATACTTTATACTTATATTAAATAGCACTAGTATAGCTAACTAGTAGTTATCTTACTATAAGAATACTTATATTTTTATTCTCTTATTTATAAGTTTCTTTATAGTAAGACTAGTATCCTAGGCTTATACTAATCTAATTAAAATCTTATTAGGGTCTAAGGTCTTATTATTACTATTTTTATACTTCTTAGTTATATTGTTAGTATCACAGGGTATTGAATTCAATATAATAAGGTCATGAGCCTAAAGAATAGTATTATCATTAATTATCTATTCTAGGCTGCGTTATATATATATTAGTGTAAAAAAGAGAAGTTAGAAACTAGAAGCTATAATACTAAAGGTAAAAGGGGTTACGCGTTTGTAACCCTATAATTCCTAGCTAGTCACAAGGCTAGGTTATAGGTTACGTGTAAGGCTTACGCGTAGCCTAAGCTTTTGCTAGGTAATTACGGCTACTACTTATATAATTAATATTACCTTTGTTTTAACACTAGAACCTCTCTCTTTTAATATAATTATTAACACGTAATATTAATTATAGAAAATAAAAAAGGAATAATAGATTAATAACTTAATTAATAAGGAAAATAAGAAAAGAACCTTATAGCCTATTAGGGTATATTATAGCTAATAAAAGGGAAAAATAATCTTACTTAACCTATAAGCCTATATAAGAATAAGTAAGTCTTTTCTAAATCCCTTCCTTCCTTAAAATAACACTATTATTTACACTATAGTGTGTAAATAATATCTTCCTTCTCCTATATATTACTATTAATCTCTATAATTTACTAGGAGGGGTCTAATAGCTAGCGTAGGCGTAATTACCTTCCTAGAGAATTATCTCTCTTACTACGTGTGTTTTACGCATAAGTAACCTATCCCTTTATCTAGATAGTTATCTAGTTTATAAAGATAAAGCTCTTAAGGGCCTTATTAGGTAATGCCTTTATTAAGGTATTAGCTAGGTTATTTTCTTTATTAATTTATTAAATCTTATAAAGCTCTTAGTATTTATATAATTACTAAAGGGCTATAATATTAATTTTTAGGTATTTCTTCTTTATTATACTAAGCTTAATAAGGTATTTATATAAAGAGTATAAGTTTATATATATAATAATTAGGATTATTAGAAGCTTTAGTTAGTTAGTAACTAGGTTTAGAGTTATTACTAGTGCGTAGGCTATATTAACACTAGCTACTATACTATAGACTTCTAAGGTAAACATACTTTATATTACTCTCTTACTCTTTATTAAGCTAAAGTATATAATATTACCTTTAATTATAAATTTACTATTAGTGTAGTCTTTATTAGCTAGAATTATTACGTATCCTAGTTATAAGGATAGGTCCTTATTATTAGCAAAGGATTTATTTATAAAGGCAAAGAGCTTTGCTTTCTTAAGGTCTATTAGGATAAATATTAGGCCTTTATTTAGGTAGTTTATTTGCCACTTTAGGCAATAATTAAGGGCCTTTATATTCTCTAGGGTTAGCTCTTAGTATTATGCTATAATAGATAAATTAAAATAAGCTTCTAGTTAATATATTAAGGTAATATAAGTGCCTTATGCTCTTTGCTTAATGTATTTACGCTTTAAATTAGTTATAGGAACTAAATCTAGCTTATTACTTTATCTCTTTTACTATATCTTAATAGTATTATTCTTTAGCGTAATAATACCTTTATTAAATATAAGGGGATTATCCTTAGTTAGGAATTACTTTAGCTTCGCGTTAAAGCTAGTAGTAACTATCTAGGCCTCCTTCTTCTTAGAGAACTTCTTATCTAAGAGGCTAATAGTATTATTAGTTTATATTCTAATATAAGCAAAGTTAGGGCTTTTCTTTATAGTTATAAGTAAGTATAAATTATATATAAAGGTTTTTATCTAGAGATTCTCTTTATAATACTTATAATACATAACTTACTAGTGTGTTCTAGCTTTTATAATACTATAGAGAGGCTTAATAACCTTTAGAATTATTTTAGGCAAGTAAAGGTGCTATATTTAAATTAGCAAGTGCGCTAGGATTAGCTACTCTATTAATATATATACTTATATATATGCTTAGTAAATATCTTATAGCTATATAAGGAATTTCCTTAGCCTTACTAATAAGGCTATTATAAGGATAAGACATTAACTTGCTTATTAAATTATTAGGGCCTATATTGATTTTTAATTTTTTTTGGGGTCATTGACTATGGCCAATGCATCTAATTTTTAAGGAACAAAAAAAATTACTAGCAATACCTAGCTAGTGTAATAATTAACAACCAAATTTAATAATTACTATAGTGTTAGGTAAAACATAAATAAAGGAACAAGCTTTAAGCTATAAATTTAAGGGCTAAAAGGTTAATACAAAGTTTGTAATAAACTTTATAGCTATAATTACGTAAGATATAGTTATAATTCATAACCATAGTTAAACTTAAATCCATTTAAGTTTTACTTATAGTATAAATTAACGTGATTTCCCCTTCCTCTACGACTGTGTTTATTCCATCTCTTTACATCTCTTCTATCTTATAACTTATCCTTTAAAGCTCTAAGGCGAACTTGAACCCTTCCACCAAAAAAAAAACCACAACTTATCCTCAATTGCAGCCAATCCAATTTAATCACCAGGTAGGTCATAGGCTACTAATCGACTAATTAACGACCAACTAATCAGATAATAGTATAGCCAAAGGTAATAAAAAAGACACCGCACTATCTGAAATATTAAATAATATAGTAAAAGAGAAGAAAAGCAAAGGGAAGGAAAGGGAAGATAAATCTAACCTTAAGATAATTAATAGTATTTATAATATAAGGAAAAGATACTAAAAATAAGGGCAAGCCTAATAATAAGCTTTGTAAGGTAGATAAAAAGAAGTTAAAGGAATAGGGTATTAGGGTGTAGTAAGCTAAGCAGTTTTACCTTGTACTCAGGAGGGTTAGGGCCTATATAAGGATAGTTTATTTCCTTTATTCTTATATCCTTAGATTATAAGGCATGATTTTTATAGGGTTTTATTATCTTACCCTTAATTTCATTAATAATATAAGAATTAAAGATTTAAAGCCTACTATATTCTTTTTTATTAAATATAATAAATTCAAATACTTCTTGCTTAATTAGGGTTTTAATATTTACCTTTATTAACTCCTTAAATAGTTCTCCTAAGGTCTTAATAATCCCTTCCTTACGTAGCTTAATTACTAAGTTAAGGTTATTAACTTTCTTTATTAATAGAAAAGCATTAGTCTCTTAGGGTATTACTAAGGGGTTTTTTTAAGGTCTTTTATGCTTACACTTTAGAGGTATTACTAGCACTAAGTCCTTATCTTAGGCCTCTTACTTTTCCTTTTCTTTCTTCTTATTAGGCTTTATTAGCTATTAGTTTACCTATAGCTCCTTATTAGGATTATTATAATAAGGCTTAATAAAGATTAATCTAAAGGTCTTTAGGCCTCTAGGGAGGTTAAGCATATAGCTCTCTCTATCTATAGCTAATAGCTTATATAGGCCTCTTTATCCCTTACTTTCTTACTAGACTTAGACCTTTAATCTAAGTAGTAAGCTAAGGGTCTTTAATATATCTAAGCTATTATATATATTAAGGGCTTTATTAACCTTCTAGATAGTATAAAGCCTCTTAATTTCTTTAGTAGCCTTCTATACTATAATTACATGCTATGTAATATCTAGTAATAGTAAGGATTTATTAGGAGCATGGAGGCTAGGGAGCCAGGGACAGAATAGTCACATAATAGAACCCTTAGATAAGCCTTAGGTTATGCAAATAACTAAGTAGCTATTAGATAGCTATGTATATATAGTAAGGTATTTAGACAAGGACTACCTATAAGGTATGTAAGAGGTTAGAGTTTAAGACCTTTATATACCTACCCCTAAGTAGTAGCTCTCTAGCTATAACTAAGAACCTTAGCCTTTACTTTATTTATATCTCCTTAATCTAGTTATAATAAGTTAAACTCTTAAACCCTTTAAGGTAAATAAACTATTAGCTAGGTTTAAATATAAAGAAGCTATAAAATATTTACTTAAAACACATTTATATTACCTAGTAAAGGAGACGCAAACCTATAGCACCTAGGGAGCAACTTACATACCCTAACTTTAGGGCCTAATAATAAAAGGATTTAATAGACGCTACCTAACCCTAATTAATATAGTAATACTAAATCTAGGAATAATAATAACCTAGATAAGCTAGAGCGTTACTATAAGGTTACATAAACCTAGCTATAATATGCCTATATAAGGTAGGATATTATAAATATAGAAGCATAGCTTAAAGAAATTAAGGTAAACTTATAATTAGCTAGATTAGGTAAAGAACCTATAATTACCCCTTAGACACTTACACTAATTAATCCCTTATTCCTAGCTTTCCTACCTAACCCTAACTTTATAGTAAGTGTATACTTATAAAGCTTTATAAAGATATAGTATAAAGTACTAGCATATAAAGGTAACACCTATAAGAATTTATAGGCATACCTAGCGGATTTAAATATATTATTTTAGTTAGATTTAAGAACCTTTTAGGATAATAAAACTAAGGTAGTATATACTAGTAACTACCTAGTAGATAATATAAAGTAATAATAAATATATTATATAATAGTAAATAGGTTAGTTAACTACTTAGCTTATTCTTAGGATAAATTTATATTCTAGTTAAACTTAGGAGTAATAAATAAGGATATAAAGTACTTAGAAGCTACTAGGACACTACTAAATCTAAGGTAAAAGAATAACTAGTTTTTCTAGTCTTTCTTAAGACTTTAGACTAAAGTAAAAACTAAATTACCTAACTAAATCCTTATATACTTAAGGATAGTAATTTTCCTAAATAGCCTAAATAATACTATAAGAAAGCATATAGTTAGCTAGGAGTTCCTAATATCTTAAAGCTACCTATAGGGATAAGGTAAAAAGGCTAAAGTTATAATAATATTTATATTAAATAATTATAATAAAAACTAAGATAATAAAGAAAGTAAGAGAAAGAGATAATACTCTAGCTCCCCTATAAATAACTTATAGTAAGACTTATAGTAACTAAGTATAGGTTAAAGACTATTTAAGTGCTATAAATATAGTAGTCCTAGATATAGTGTAAATAGATATAAAGTAGTAAATTATTTAATTTGCAAAAGTAGTAGGTATATAACTAAGAAGTATAAGGATAGTAGTAATAAGACTTTAGACCTTAATAAGATTCTAATTAGGTTAGTATAAGCCTAGGACAATAGTCTTACTACAGAGAAACCTATAGATAAAAGAATAAGAATATAGGTGTCCTTATAGCAAGATAACTGCTAGTTAGCTATGCTAGCGCTATTTAATACGGGCGTAAAGTATTTAACAATCCACCCTAAATTATTATTAAAATAGGATTAGAAGAACGTAGAAAAAACGGAGATAACACTAGAAAGCGCAAGCAAGGACAAAATCCCGCACAAAGGAATCCTGCGCAGGCTAATCAAGACGACGCAGCGAGCGACAACTAAGGTCGCAGCGTGGCCATAGCGACAGTGGTAAAACATGCCTATTCCCTAAAAAAGAAAAAAATAAGAAGCGTGATAGCACTCTAGGTAGTATACTATAAGGAGGTAGCAGCGACCCCGCAAGAGATAGATAGCAACATAACCTAATAGTAAATCCTAGAAGAGTACGTAGAATTTATAGATATATTTTTAAAAGATCTAGCTAGTAAGCTCCTAGAATTAGGTAGCTATACTTATATAATTAAATTAGAAGAGAGGAAACAACTACCCTAGGGACCTATATATAACCTAGCTAAAAAAGAGCTAGAAGTGCTTAGGGAGTACCTAGTAAGTACATAAGAAAAAGGGTAAATTAGAAGATTAACTAGTCTAGCTAAAGCCCTAATTTTATTTATTCTAAAAAAATTAGGGAAATTAAGGCTTTATGTAAATTATAGGGGCCTTAATAAGATTATAGTTAAAAATAAGGCCCCTTTACTATTAATCTCCGAAATCCTTAACTAATTAGCGGGCATAAAGGTTTTTATATTACTAGATCTTTAAGAAGCGTATTACTAGCTACATATCCGCGAGGGTAATAAGTAAAAGATAGCTTTCTAATGCTACTATAGCTATTTTGAATACCTTATAATACTATTTAGATTAGTAAACGCGCTAGTTACTTTTTAGGAATATATTAATAATGCCCTTAAGGGACTTATAGATAAATTCTATATTATTTACCTTAATAATATCCTAATATATAGTAGTAACCCTATAAGACATATAGAGTATGTTAAAAGTATACTAAAGTAACTTTAAGATACGGACCTTTATATTAACCTTAAAAAGTGCTAATTTTCTATTAGGTAGGTAAAATTCCTAGGTTTTATTATATTTAAAAAGGGCATTAAGATAGAACTATCGCGGGTTAAAGCTATTATAACCTAGCTAATACCTTATAGTGTGTTTAATATTTAATTATTCCTTAGGTTTATAGGTTTTTACTAATACTTTATAAAATAGTATAATAAGGTAGTAGTCTTACTAATAGACTATTTAAAAGGTATTTAGCTAGTAGAGTTTAAGCTAGAACCTAATAAACTAGTAGTATTTAGAGAACTTTAAAAGAAGTTTTAAGAGGCGCTAATTTTAGTGTATTTTAACTTACTTTGCCTGCTAAGAGTAAAGATAAATATATCTAGTTATATAATTAGAGCTATACTTATAATATTAGTGCTAGGTAGCTAGCACCTAGTAGCGTATTTTTAAGGAAGTTAACTAATATTAAACTTCGCTACTTAATACCTAATACTAAGTTATTAGTAATCTAAGAGGTATTTTAAGCCTAGAGACACTACCTTATGTATTTTTCTTATTAGATTATAGTTATTATAGACTATCTAAATTATAAGTACCTAGCCATAAAGCTAAAGCTAACTAGTAGGTAGGTAATAGTGTTAGATAAGCTCTATCTATTTAATTTTAGGATTAAATATTACATAAGTAAGTTAAACCCTGTAGATACCCTATTAAGAAGAGTAAATTATATTAGTAAGAAGCGTAGGGCAGAGGCGTTAATTTTATAGCTACCTAACTTCTTATCTAAATTTAATAATACTAAGTAATAGGAATACTATATAAATAATAGTGCTATTACAGGTTCTAGTATTACATTGCTTAGCATAGCTAATGTTTTATTACAAAGACGCTATAATAGCCTTACTAGTCTTTAGGGTTTTAAGAAGTTATAACTTAATTATATTATTAAGGAACCTAATAGTCTAGCAAAGCCTAGTAGTAGTACGCAAACTAGGTTTATTAATTCTAAGTAATAAGGTTATACCTTATCTATGTTTTTTAATATTTCTATAAGTCTAGTAAGCCTATAGGTTAGGAGTCTAGCTAGGTTAGTAGCTAGTAAGCAGCGTAAGTGCCCCTTTAAAACATTACTTATTTATAATTTATCTATAAGTTTATAGGCATACTATAAGCTAGCTACTTATAGTAATATTATAGTAAGAATATAAGTAGTCTAGCAAACCTCTTCTAAGTTTGCATGTAACGCTTATTCTATATATGTAGAATTAAAGGCTTTAATTTAAGTTATATTATTTAAAGTATAGTAAGGTAATAACTTTACTATAGGTTATAGGAAGCTGCTTAAGAGTGGTAACTTAGAAGCATTATAGATATAGTCTATTAGGCCCTCTAAGCTATTAATATTTAAGAATTAAGTTTTTATTCTAGCTAGTATAAGAAAGGAAATTTTACTACTTACCTATAATAACCTAGTAGCAGGCCACTAGGGAGTTAGCAAGACCCTTTATTATATTATAAACTAGTATTACTAGCTATTAATAAAGAAAGACACTAAGTTATATATATAAACTTATGTAAGCTATTAGACTTCAAAGCTAAGGTATTATAAACCTTACAGTAAGCTAGTAGCGCTACTAGTGCCTAATTAGCCTTTTTAAGAATTATTAATGGATTTTATTATAAGGCTACTACCTGTAAGAGACGCAAATTAGACTTACAATATAATCTTAGTTATTATAAACTATTTTATAAAATATAGTATTTACATCCCTATGTTAATATAGCTAACTAGTAATAGGTTAGCTACTATATTTCTAGAATATATTTTTAGGGACTATAGTGCCCTAGAAGGTATTATTATAGACTATAGTTTAATATTTACTAGCGGGTTTTAGATAACCTTTTACTACCTTATTACTACTAAGCAGTAACTAAGCACTGCGTTTTACTTATAAATAAATAAGTAAATAAAACATTTAAACTAAGTTTTAAAGCATTATCTAAGAGCTTTTACTTGCTTTAATTAGACTAACTAGGCAGATAACTTATTAATAGTATAGTTTATATATAATATAAGTGCTTACTTAACTTACAGCTACACCCTAGCGGAGGCGCTATAAGGTTATAACCCTAGAGGCCTATAGTAAGTAATTATAAATATTCTAGTAGTAAATAACTAGGTAAAGACTTAAGTAACTATGCTAAGAGATAAACATATAGTAATTAAGTAGCTTCTAAGTAACTTATAAACCTAGTATATAAAGCACTATAATAAGAAGTAGACTTTAATAAAGTTTAAAGTAAGTAACTATGTTTTATTATTTATAAAGAATATTAACCTATAGTAACCTAGTAAGAAGCTAAGTGTAAAGTACCTAGGCCTTTATAAAGTTAAAAGGTAATTAAAACTTATAGATTAGCATACTAATTAAAGCTACTACCTAGTATATAATTATATAATATTTTTAATATTACTAACCTTAAACTATTTATAAGGGACCTAACTAGCATAGAAGACATATCCTTACTATAAGATAATATCGCGGATAATAAATAGGAGTTTAAAGTTAAAAGAATTATCTTATATTATTATAATAAAAGACATTAGAAATACCTAGTTAAATAGAAGGGCTATAATACTTTAAAGAATTTATAGGTTAAGAGAAGAGATTTTATTATAATAGATATTATTAATAATTATAAGTAGTAACTAAGTAGCTAGTTTATAAACATAGAGGTGTATTTAGTAAAGATTAGATAGTAATAGTAATATATAAAAAAAAAACTAGATAATTTCTTAGATAATTTACCTTATAGCTACCTAGCACTATTTACCCTATGTTTACATTAGGCCCTAGCCCCTAGTATTATTATTTTTATTCCTAGGCACTAGGTTAGTAGTAAGGCCCTAGGTAAGGGATTTATCCTTATTATTAGAGAAATCCCCTCCTTATATATATATATATAAAGCTTACCTAAAAGGTCTAAAGGCCTAATATAAGTAGGAAGCGTAAGTATATATATAGTAAGCTATTAGTAAGTTAGTAAGGCTATAAGTAAGAATATTAAGAAACTTACTAAGGGAAGGTTTTATATAATAAAGCGTAAGCTATTAGAGATATTAATTTAGACTTCTAGATTAATAGTGTTACTTAGTAGTAATATAGTAATTCTCTTATTAGTATTAGCCTCTTATATAACCTTTATAGTTAGCCTTACTTATTTAGCCTAGCTATGCTTATTAGCGTTTTTTATAAATAGGAGTGTATTATAAAGTTTATATTTTATATACATTAAGCACTAGTAGTATATTAGTAGTAACCTAAGTTATAAAGATAAATATATATATATATTATTAAGAAAGTAAGGATTATTATTAGAGATAATATAACTATTAATACACTTAAAGAGCACTTAGTATAATTTTATAAAGTAAGTAAAGCACTAGTAGTATATTAGTATAAGTATAAGTAGTAAAAAGGGAAAACATATCCCTAAGTAGTCTTTATTATTTTATATATAATAGGCGTATTTTATTAAGTTACCTATATAAGTTAGTAGTAGTATATAGTAAGGTAGTAATAAAGTTATACTTAAGGAGTTAGTACACTTAGTTAAAGTAAATTTCCCTTTAGTAATATACTATAAAATAATACTATTACTATCTTTAGGGGTAATAGCCTATATTACTACTTACTATATATAGTATATATAAGGGATTTTTATGCTACTAGTGCTACTAGCTATAAGTTAG
The DNA here is from genome assembly GCA_030389615.1 of Epichloe typhina subsp. poae. Lineage (NCBI taxonomy): Eukaryota > Fungi > Ascomycota > Sordariomycetes > Hypocreales > Clavicipitaceae > Epichloe > Epichloe typhina. The sequence goes on from CP098313.1 coordinate 2,873,563, forward strand.
TAAGGTATATACTAGGGGATAGAGATACTATACTTATATTAAAATTTTTAAAGCTATTTACTTCTTAGGAGATTTTTAAGGAGATAACTAAGGTATTTTCTTAGTTATTAGAGAATTTAATAAAGTAAGAGTACTATAGCGCTTAGATATAATTTACTATTAGTAAGTTAGTAATAATACACTATAGGAATATAAGTATAAAAGGCAAAGTAACTAATATTCTAGTGTTTAAAAGGGATTAAGCATTTAAGTAAGATTAGATATAAATAATAAAATAATACTATAGGATATTAGTAACTACTATAATAGTAGCTATAAAGCTACTAGGTTATAGGTAAGGGTAACTTATAATATTAAGGAGAATATAAAGAAAGAGAATATATAAAAGTAAGGAAAAGTAAGCCTCTTTTATATTAGCCTTAGACCCCTAAGTAATTTACACGCTATATATAGCTAATCTAGAAATTATAATATTTATAGTTACAGCTACTACTAGCAAATATGCACACTAGCTATAAACTCCTAGTAAGAATAACATAACATCCCTAACATTAGATAAGAGCTTATTTATTTTAAATAGTATATAGCACCCTATCTATTTAACCTAATTATAAAATTTAATATAAGTAGTTCTCCTACTTAGTGTTAATAACTTATTAGGTAAAGGTATATATATTAGAAGTAATAAAATAGTAAGTATATAGCTATTTAAAGCTAGAGAGTAAAGAAAGGAATTACCTAAAACCCTATAACTTTTATTTTATTATCCTAAGTAAATATAATAGCTACACACTTATAAAATAGCTAGTAATATTAAATGCTATTATAAGCTATATATAGTATACTTACATTAGCTAAGTAGCTTCTTTTTAATTAAGGATAATTATATATTAAGGGGTAGTATATTAGGAGCATAGAGGCTAGGGAGCTAGGGATAGAATAGTTATATAATAAAACCCTTAGATAAGCCTTAGGTTATGTAAATAACTAAGTAGCTATTAGATAGCTATGTGTATATAGTAAGGTATTTAGATAAGAATTACCTATAAGGTATATAGGAGGTTAGAGTTTAAGACCTTTATATACCTACCCCTAAGTAGTAGCTCTCTAGCTATAACTAAGAACCTTAGCCTTTACTCTGTTCATATCTCCCCAATCCAGTCGTGACAGGATTTACTTATTATACATAAGTAAGCACTAAAGATAAGGACTATTAGAATAAGGCTATTTAGGCCTATAGTATTATTTAGGGCCTTTACTACTATTTGTAAAGTAATAGGTTTAGGTATTATAGGGTATTTACATCTAATAATATTATAAGCCTTATAGAGTAGCTTATAATATCTTTTAACCTTCCTAATGCTATAGTGTGCTTTAATAAGAACTTCTTTAATTAAAATTAACATTAAAGCTATAAATTATCTAAATTTATTACTATAGAAGTTTATACTAGTGTCTATAATAATTAAATCTAGAGGGCCTTAATACATATTAATCTAGTATATTTAGAGGGCTTCCTAGGTAGTCTTTATAAAAATATTCTTTATAAATTTTACTACGTTAAACACTATAGCTATATCTATAGTATAGAGTATAGGGTAATTACTATTAAGATAAAAGATATTTACTATAACCTTAAAGTTAAAGGCATACTTATCTTTTAAGGTAAATTTAAAGTAATTAGGGCTATTTATATATATCTAGTATTAGTAGTATACCCTTATTAGCTTCTTAATAGCTTTAATATTAACTTTATGCCCTAATTTATAAAGAACCTTATATAAGTATCTAATTAATAGGTATTTAAAGTAATAATATAATTATTATAGCTTGCTTTCTATAAGGTAGCTTTAGGTAACTACTTTTTCCTTTTACATAAGAAGTATCTAGGCATGCCCCTATTTATAAATTATAGGGACTTTAATATCTCCTTATTATAGTATATTCTTAGAGATATTAAAGTTAATTTGTAATTAATCTATATTATTAAGGGATAAAAAGAAAGGAGTATTTATAAAAATAACCTAAAAAAGAATATCCCTAAAAGGGGTAGGTATATTAATTACTTTAAGTATAGGAATTAGCTCTCCTATGCTAAATCTAATAATAGCCTTCCTTACCTTAGATTTATTAAGCTATATCTCTAGTATTATATATTATAAAGCAAGGAATTAAGGGTGCCTTATTATAAAGAACTTTATAGTACTTATATTAGGTATAATCCCTTAGAATATTATATATAAGTAGTAATCTCCTAGCATAAATGTTACTAGAGTATTATTAGATAGCTTTTACTAAAAAAGTTCTCCTTACTTAAGCTATAAAAAGCTACTTAGTTTATAAGGATTTAAACTATTCTTTTACTATTAAGCTATATACTATAATTAAAGAAGCTTATAAGTACTAGCCTATTTATATTATTAAGGCTATTCTTAAATCTAATACTCTTTATATACTTAGTAATCTTATTATTAGTAAGAGATTAAGGCTTTTATTTACCTTTATATTATATAAGGAATAAATTATATAAGTTATTAGTAGGATTTATAAGATAGTAATTCTTATAATATTAAAATACCTTCTTATAGTTCTCTTCTAGGTGCTTTAATAACTAGTATCCTTCCTTACTATATATATAGTATTTCCTTATATAAGGGGTCTCTTTTGCTTTAAAACCTTCTAGATAAGTATTAAGCCTCTTTTCCTTTCCTATTATATTTTTAGTTAGTCTAGAACTACTCTAGGGTTATAGTATTAGTTAGGAATTATTATTAGCTCTTTTTCTCTTTCTTAATAAGCTAAATTATTATCCTTATATATTTATAAAACTCTTAGAGACCTTTTAGTAAGTTTATAATAGCTTCTTTATATTTAAGAATATTACTATAGGCTTTTATAATTTAATTCTAAAGTACTCTCTTACTTTAACTTATCTTAGGGTTTATATATTATAAAATAGTAAGCTTCTCTATAAGTTTATTAAAGTAATTAACTATAGACTTACTTAGGCTATTACTTATTATTTCTTATAAGGTAATATTATTTTACTTTAGAAAATATCTTTACTATATATTCTTTATTTAAAACTAGTCTTTTATATACTTAATAAGTATAAGAAAGTCTTATAGTTAACTAGGCTTTAAGAAGTAGTTTATATAGTATTATAAAGCCTTATCTTTAAGTATCACCTTAAAAGTATATCTAGCTTATTTTAGTTAGATATTAAGTATCTTATATTTTCTATAGAATATTTAAAGCTTTAACTTAAGTATATTATAGTTATTAGTACTATATAGTTATTTCTTTAAATATACCTTTAAAAGATTAATAATTTACTTTAGAGAAAGCCTTTAGGTATTTAAAGATTCTTTAAGTATTTCTTTTTATATTTATAAAGATACTAAGATAGTTAGTATTTATTAAGAGGGTAGCCTTAAAGGTAGTAGTTTTAGGGATTATAGTTCTTTCTAATCTTTCTCCTTCCTATATTAAGAAGTAAGAAGTATAGTTCTTTTAGCTATACTAAAGGGCGTATTACTAGCCCTAGGTAATAAGATTTAATTCTACTAATAATTATTATAATTAAGGGTATTTTCTATAAGGTAGTTAGGTTTCTTTTACTATATAACCTTAGGTAAAGGTATAGGTAAGGGAATTACTTATAAGTGCTTATAAATAATATTCTTTAGTACCCTTACTTCTAGATTAGCTAATTTTTAAAGAGAGAATTAGTTTATTAATCCCTTTAATAGTAATTAGACTAATAGGTGTAGTAAAGGGGTAAGGTATTAGATTCTAATATCTCTATTATTTAAAAGATTATAAAGAAAGTTTTTATTCTCTAGGTTTTTCTAGAAGTTTATATACTTTTTCCTAGCTTTCTTAATCTCTTTAAGGGTCTAGAATTAGAATTCTTCTTAGGTTACTACCTCTTTAAGGTTATTAGCTATCTTTATACCTTTTCTAATAGTTATATAAACCTTATTATAAAGGAGGTAATCTTAGATAATATTTTAGTAAAGGTTTTTTTCTTTTATAAACTTATACCTTATTTATTTATAGAAGTTATTACTAAATTTAAAGAAAAGTATTCTCCTAAATAGTTCTTACTTTTTATATTATTTAGCCTTAATAAGGATATAAAGCATAATCTCCTTAGGTATAGTTATCTCTTTATGCTTAAAATATCCTATTTATTAAAGTAAGTTTTCTATAATATATAAGTATAGCTTTAAAGAGATATAAGGGAATTAGGTAGTATAATAAGTAGTGTAGTCTAGGGTTTTACCTTTATTAAGGTATTCTTTATTATCTCTAGTTCTAATACCTTCTATAGTATTATTATATTTATTACTTTTACTTAGGACTTTAAATTAACTAGTAACCCTTAATAAGCTAGCTATATCTAATATCTTAACTAAGTAAGTAATAATATAAGGAAATAACTCTTTTAGTATAAAGGGGTAGGAGGGTGTAGAGGTAAATTATAAAAATTATATTACTAATATAAAGAATTATAAGGTAAGGTAGTTAACTTTAAATATATAATAAAATATATAATAAAAAAGGATAAGGGGATAGCTTAGTTACTAGTATTAAACCTTTCTTTATTATTTTTAAAGTTTATATAAATTAGATATTAATACTAAAGTAAGAAGAGAGCTATGTCTATATCTCTTTATTAGCATAACTTTCCTTTAAACGTAGCCCTCCTATTTTATAAGGTAAGTTATTATTAAGCAAGCTACCTTTTCTAATATAACCTTGCTAATCTACGGTGTTTAAAGACTACGCGGTTATCTATAAAGGTAACTACTAATTAGTGTTAGTATTATAGGGTATTGAATTTAATATAATAAGGTTATAAGCCTAAAGAATAGTATTATTATTAATTATCTATTCTAGGCTACGTTATATGTATATTAGTGTAGAAAAGAGAAGTTAGAAACTAGAAGCTATAATACTAAAGGTAAAAGGGGTTACGCGTTTGTAGCCCCATAATTCCTAGCTAATTACGAGGCTAGGTTATAAGTCACGTGCGGGGCTTACGCGCGGCCTAAGCTTTTGCTAGGTAATTGCGACTGCTGCTCGCGCGATTGATATCACCTTTTTTCTAACATATATACTTATTACTTTTATAAATTAAGTAATTTATTACTTTATATTTATTTATACTATATCTAGGACTACTATATTTATAGTATTTAAATAGTTTTTAACTTATACTTAGTTATTATAAGCTTTACTATAAGTTATTTATAAGGGAGCTAAAGTATTATCTCTTTCTCTTACTTTCTTTATTATTATAGTTTTTATTATAATTATTTAATATAAATATTATTATAACTTTAGCCTTTTTACCTTAACCCTATAAGTAGCTTTAAAATATTAGAAACTCCTAGCTAACTATATACTTCCTTATAGTATTATTTAGGAAAATTACTATTCTTAAGTATATAAGGATTTAGTTAGGTAATTTAGCTTTTACTTTAATCTAAAGTCTTAAGAAAGACTAAAAAACTAATTATTCTTTTACCTTAGATTTAGTAGTATTTTAGTAACTTCTAAGTACTTTATATCTTTATTTATTACTTCTAAGTTTAACTAGAATATAAATTTATTCTAAGAATAAGCTAAGTAGTTAACTAACTTATTTATTATTATATAATATATTTATTATTACTTTATATTATTAGCTAGGTAATTACTAGCAGAGCTTTGCACTACACTACACTACACACTACACTACACTACATACTACACTACAAGGGAATTTTTTCACTACACTACACTATATATAGTATTTTGTAGTATTTGTAGTATTTATAATTTTTAGTAATATAATAGCTTCTAATAGCTTATAATAGCTTATAATACCTTATAGTAGCTTATAGACTATAAAGTATATATTACTATAAGTTAAAATAACTTAAAATAACTTAAAATAACTTATAATATTATTAGTGTTAAAGTTTTATTAATATTAAATAGTAAATAAATAAGTTAAATATAAAAATAAGTAAGTATAAAGGAATTACTATAGAAAAAGCTATGCTTTTTTATTATATAGTATTTTAAAATTTTAAAAATTATTAATAAAATAAAATACTTTTCTCTTTTATATTTTTAATAATAATAATAATAATAATAATAATAATAATAATACTAGTAATAATAATAATACTAGTAATACTAGTAATAATAATAATAATAATAATACTAGTAATAATAATAATAATAATAATACTAGTAATAATAGTAATAATAGTAATACTAGTAATAATAGTAATAATAGTAATACTAGTAATAATAGTTATAATATAAAGAAATTATAAAGAATACCAATAATGTTAAAAAAGTATATTAGGGGAAAACTAGACTAAACTAGGAAAAAACCCTATTATACCCTTATTCCACGTCAGAATAAATATCTTCTAAAGATTCATTAGATAAATCTTTAGAGATTTCCTTAGAGGAATTATTAGATTCCTCCGAATAAGAGCTATAGTAATTATAAAGCTCTGAATACTGCTTAACTATAATATTATTCTCTTTTGCCAATTCTTTAGAAGAATTAATTCCTTAATTGTAGAATGTTTTAAGGAAGTTCTTCTTTTGTAATAATATTACCTCCAGTATTAAAAGAACCTTCTATTGCACCAGAAGTAGCAGGAATAGCTAGATATTTTCTAGTAATAATACTTAAAATAGGGAAAGACTTTAAGTTATCTTCCCACCATTTAAAGATATCTTCCTATTATAATGTTAATAAATTAGTCTAATAATAATAGGAAGAAATTCTAACTTACCTTATCTTCTTTAGCTTCTAGCTTAGTAAAGGTAGAAATCTCGTTTTTTCTAGTTTTTTGAATAGATCTGTCTCTTTTGTTTAGAAATAGACCTTTATAAAGCCTAGAGGCTAGCTTAGGCCTAGGATTATTAAAAGTCCTAGGCTGACTAGGCCCTCCAATTTCTACTTGAAATTGGGTATTTTCTAGATCCGAATTATCAGAGACTAGGCTTTAATTAGCCTGATTCTCTTTATACGTAGGTAAAATCCTAATAAATCTATTAGTAATAGTAATAATAGTTATAATAATAATACTTACAAATCATATTCTTTTTGTAAGTCTTCTAATAGCCTTATACTAGTTCTTGCTTGTAATTTAAGCCTATCTTGTATAGTAACAAGATTAAGCCTAGGATCTAGTAACATAGTATATAAATAAGGCTTATATAAGTAGTAATTATTATCTATATCTTGTGGAAAATAATTATAAGTTTATCTAAGCCTTTATTTATAGAGGCTATAAAGGACTTGCCTTGAGAGTTATAAACCTTCTAGAATATTAAGTTAATTAATATATAATTCATAAAGGGGAAAAGAGAATAATAGAATAAATACCTAACGAATATAAGCCTCTTAGTCCTCTTTTAAATTATTAAGATATTTATATATCCTAATAATAAAAAGTGGGACTAAACCTAAAGTATTATACTTCTAGCTTTAAAGTATAATAGTAAGTTTATAGAAAACCTCTAAAATACTGCTTAAAGTTACTAAATTAGCCTATTCTTAGGTAGTTAGCATTGCATCTTTTAAGGCAGCAATATTAGACTCCCTATTAAGAATAATAATAGCTTCTTTAAGCTCTAAAGAAGTATTAATTATCTTATAGGTTGAATTCCACCTAGTTTCGTTAGCTATAGATATAATAGATTAGTAATAAGTAAATTATAAGAAGAAATAAGTACTTACATAAAGGGATTTTCGTAATATTGTAATTTATAGCAATATAGCCCTCTTTCTTTGCCTTTTGTAAAGATTTTAACCAAAGTTTATATAATCCTTAGTTATTTTTAATAATAATAGCAAGTCTTTTAACTTTGCCTAGTAAACCTATAGAAATATTAGTAATAATAGTTATAATATTAATTATAAAGTACTTACTATCTGCTAATGATTTAAATTCTTTAAAATCTTGCCTTTCTTTAATAGCTAAGATATCCTTAGTAGAATAGTAAAGATATTTACTATTTCTATAGGATTCTAAGTCTTCCTTAGAAGACATTGATTTAATAAATATAGTTATAATATCCTTAGCCACAATATTAAAGACATAGGCTACACATTGGATATTATATGGCTCATTAATAATACTATTATAATTCTTACTAATATAAGAAGTTATAAAAGTATTATTATTAGAGCCATTATCCCTAGTAAAACTATAAAGAATTAGCTATAACTCCTAAATCCTAATATAATTAGAATATAAGATAAAGATAACTTACCTAAGAATATACTTAGGGTCTAAGCTATAATCTTTAATAAGATTATTAAAGTATTAATAAATATAAGCCCTAGTATAAGCATTTAATAGATATTTAAAGCCTAGAAGTTATAATATTAATAATAATAATAATAATAAGTAAAAAAAGGGATATTACCTATTAGCTTATATTTAAGCTTAAAGGTAGGGCTAATCTAACTTCCTATAACTCCTAAGTAAGACTTAGAATTTATAGACATCCAAATATCTAATTAAATAAATATTAGACCTTGATATTTTAGCTAATGTTAGATTTGCTAAATAATTTAATGCTTTGAAGAATTATACATAGAATTAATTCTATGTGTAATTATTCAATAGCTTAGTAAGGAAGCTAGATTATTATTTCTAAGGTTTAAATTAGCTTTTATTCCTTATTAAAGCAAATACTTAGTACTTACCTAGAATAATAATCTAGTAATTCCTTAAAGGATTTACTATTAATAATAGTAAAAGAGATATTATTCTCTAGTATAAATTTAATAACTAGAGTAATAGCTTTTTAGATAAAAATTCCTTTATAATAGTATTATTATAAGGCCTTTTTATAGAAAAATAAGAGGTTAAAGAGGCTTATGTGTTAGGTAGTGAATCTTGTTAGATTTCTAGTACTAAGAAATAGTTAGTAAAAGGAAATAGTAAAAGAAAATAGTAAAATAGTAATAAATAAAGAAAAATACTTACAAGTAACCTTAAAAGGCTTCTTTTCTTCTAATTTAGAAGTTATAATCTCAGGATACTTAGCTTTATAATAGCTAACACCATTAGAAGCTTAAAATCGCTTAGCTTTACATCTAAAGCTAAAAGAGCATTGAGATTGCGTATAAAAGCATATAATTTCCCTTTCTTTATTATATTTAATATCAGATAACTAATAATTAAATAAATTATGGGTAAAAATATATGCTTTTGAAGAAAATTCGTAATCTTGTTGATTTTCAAGGGTTTTCTTGTATAATCCTTGAAGATTACTTCCTTGAGAAGGCTTTGAAGCTAGGCTAGCCTGGCTAGGCCTAGAAGGTAAGCTAGGCCTAGAAGGGCTAGGCCTAGAAGGGCTAGGCCTAGAAGAGCTAGGCATACTAGCATTAGAATCGTTATCTGAGGGGCAAAAAGAGGAATCCATAGTGAAGGAGGGTTTTTCCGATTTTTTTTTCGATATTTTCCAAGCTTTTCTAAGTTTTTTCGATTTTTTCCGATTTTTTCCTGATTTTTCCTGATTTTTCTTAATTCTTCTTTTTTTCTGATTTTTCTGATTTTTATATAGTTTTAGAAGCAAAAAGACTATAAAAATGAAAATAAGCACAATAAGTAGTAAAGTAGCTAGTGTAACTATATAAAGGGTTTTCTAGATATTTTTTAGATTTACTAAAGTAAAAAGAAAGAGAAAAGAAAGAAAGAAAAGAGAAAGTAAGGGGAAACCTCTCTTTTGAAATTTTTTCGCAAGTGGGTCCTAAATTACGTAACGTACTAACTATCCAATTAGACTAGCAAGGACCCACAAAAGACCCACTTTTAGGACCCACTTTTTATATTAACTCTATAAATTATAAAGACTATACCTATTACTTTAAATTATTATAATATAACTTAATTTATAGTTTTTTTATTGTTTTTACTAGGTTTACTAAGAAATAATTTATTTTTATTATTTAAAAATTAATTTCTATATATAAAAGTATTACTTTATAAAGTATTTAGTAATTAATAGTTTTCTTAACCTAGTTATATTATATAGCTAGTAAATTATATTATATAAAGAAACTATAAATTAATTAAAATATTTATTTATTTTAAATTAAAAATATAATTTTATATAATTAGTATTATATCTTAAAGTTATTATAAAAATAAAGTCTTTTTTTTAAATTATATTACTTTTATAATCTTATTTATTTTATAATTCTATTTCTAAAAATAAATTTTCTCTTTTAGAATAATATACTTTTAATTCTAATTTTATAAAAAATAAAGAAAAAAATATAAAAAGCTAAAATAATTAATATTAATTCTTAATAAATATATATAAACTTTATTTTAAAATATATAAAGTATATAAATTAAAAGCTATATATATCACTTTTCCTAGCTATTTAATTCCTTTTTTAGATTTAATATATATTTCTTAAACTTATTTTATAAATATATATAAGGTAAATTTTAGAAAATAAAAACACTTTAATTTAATAATTAAGTATTAATATTATAAAAATATATATATTAGTACTAAAATATTCTATTAAATAAAGAAAAAAAGCTTTACCTAAAAACATACTTTTATAGCTATATATACCTTATATATTAACCTATAGCTAATAATCTAAATTTATTAAAGTTTAATTAATTTATAACTAAATAACTAAATTATAATAAAAAATAAGGCTTATAATAACTTAATAAAGAAAAATCTAAGGAATATTATAAGATATTAATATGCCCCACTTTTATTTTTACCCTTACACTACATGTAGTATTTGTAGTGTAGTGTAGTATTTACTACACTACACTATACACTACACTCAGAGCATTGTTTGTAGTGTAGTTAGTGTAGTTTTTAGGAAAATTTTGTAGTTATAATGTAGTTTTTTTAGCTAGTATTTAGTATAGTGTAGATTTTTTTCTTGTAGTTAGTGTAGTTACTAACTACACTAACTACACTACACTACAAAAACTACAAATGTAGTGTTAGGTAAATAAAAAGTGGGTCTTTTTATATAGTAGTATTAATATACTAATTAGAAGAAAGCTATTAATTTTATACTTATATTATTAGCTATTTTATTAAATTAGTTATTTAAGTTATAAGATTATAACCTTTTATAGATTTTATTATAACTAGGGTTATAAGTACTATTATAAGTTTTTATAAGGCTATTATTCTTAATACTTTTCTTTACTAATATAACTTTAAGAAAAACCTTACTATAATTTTATTTACTATTACTAAAATTATTTTCTATTTTTATAATTACTTTTATAACTTTAAATTAAAATAATACTTTAAACTAATATAGTTAAATTAATTAGGAATTTAAAATTAATAACTAGAAGTTAATAATATATATACTTAGTACTTATATATTATTATTAATAAGATAAAAACTTAAAAAAGCTTAAAATATTTATTTACTATTTAAATATTACTTTTTGCTTTATAATTATAAAGCTTTAAGCAGTTATATATAAGAACTTTATATATTTTCTTAGTATAATATATATAAAAAGAATAAAAAATAGTAATATTTATAAAGTATTTATATATAACTAATTATATTATTTAAACTAAGCTATATAACAAATTAAGCTATTAAAATAATTTTAACTTATTTTTAAAATAAAATAATAAAATATACTTTTATTTTATATATTATAATTACTTTTATTACTATAATAACTTTAATAAGCTTTATTATAATTATTTTAACTTATTTTTAAATAAAATACTAGGACTTACTTTTAAATAATATATTATAATTATTATAATTAGTATTATTATAATATTAAAAAATATAAAAGAGAAAGGGATTTTATTTTATTAATATTTTAAAAACCTTAAAATACTAAATAATTAAAAAGTTTAGCTTTTTCTATAGTAATTTACTTATAAATACTTATACTTATATTTAATTTATTTATTACTTATTTATTTTTAATTAAACTTTAACACTAATAATATTTTAAGTTATATAAGTAATATAATTATAAGCTATTATAAGCTATTATAAGCTATTATACGCTATTATAAGCTATTATAAGCTACTATAAGCTACTATAAGCTATTATAAGCTAAGATAAATATTTTTACTAACACTACAAATGTAGTATTTGTAGTTAGTGTAGTTTATGAAAATAAATTTGTAGTGTAATGTAATGTAGTTTTTTTCCCCTTATAGTTAGTGTAGTTTGTAGTGTAGTGTAGTTTGTAGTGTAGTGTAGTTTGTAGTGTAGTTACTACACTATACTACAAAAACTACACTACAATACACATTGTAGTGCAATGCTCTGACTACACTACACTACAATTCACTACACTACATACTACACGGAAAGTCAAATTACTACATTTACTACACTACATGTAAAGCTCTAATTACTAGTATATACTACCTTAGTTTTATTCTCCTAAAAGGTTCTTAAATTTAACTAAAATAGTATATTTAAATCCGCTAGGTATACTTATAAATTCTTATAAGTATTACCTTTATATACTAGTACTTTATACTATATTTTTATAAAGCTTTATAAGTATATACTTACTATAAAGTTAGGGTTAGGTAAGAAGGCTAGAAATAAGGGATTAATTAGTATAATTATCTAAGAGGTAATTATAAGTCCTTTACTTAATCTAGCTAATTATAGGTTTACCTTAATTTCTTTAAGCTATACTTTTATATTTATAATATCTTACCTTATATAAGTATATTATAACTAGGCTTATATAACCTTATAGCGCTATTCTAGCTTATCTAGGTTATTATTATTCCTAGATTTAGTATTACTATATTAATTAGGGTTAGGTAATATTTATTATACTCTTTTATTATTAGGCCTTAAAGTTAGGGTATATAAGTTACTCCCTAGGTACTATAGGTTTATATCTCTCTTACTAAGTAATATAAGTATAAGTATATTTTAAGTAAAGATTTTATAGCTTCTTTATATTCAAACCTAGCTAATAGTTTATTTACCTTAAAGGGTTTAAGAGTTTAACTTATTATAACTAAATTAAAGTAATATAAATAAAGTAAAAGCTAAGGTTTTTAGTTATAACTAAAAGCTATTACTTAGGGGTAAGTATAGAAAGGTCTTAAACTCTAATCTCCTATATACCTTATAGGTAATCCTTATCTAAATACCTTACTATATATATATAGCTATTTAATAGCTACTTAGTTATTCGCATAACCTAAGGCTTATCTAAGGGTTTTATTATGTAACTACTCTATCCCTAACTCCCTAGCCTCCGTGCTCCTAACAGAAAGGGAGTTTTAAGGGAAACCCTTTTATAATTACTCCCTTATACATTAAAATAATACTATTATAAAAAGGTATTCTATAATATTACTCTTATTCTCCTAGACTACTAGTTATATTACCTAGAAAAGTAGTACTTTATTACTACCTAAGGTATAAATCCTAGATTATAATAATATAAATATAATATTATTTTTACCTTCTAAGTATTATAATATATAAGGAAGTTTAGCTAAAAAAGTTAGTAAATAAGTAGTAAAAAGAAGTACTAACTTACTATCCTAGGGATAAGGCTAGGAAATATAATAACTAAAAGTTACTAGTATAAAATAATATACTAGTTATATAAGGCTAATATAGCTTACCTAAGGAGTAAGTAAAAACCTAGATAATATATAAGGGAATATACTTAATAAACCTTAGTAATACTAGTTAAACTAAAGGAAATATAGTATATAGTATTAGTATAGTTAAACCCTAAAATAAGGTTTAAATAATTCTTACTAAAATAGTACTAAGTTACCTTTAAAAATATATAGTCTTTAGGGTTATTAGTAACCTAATTACTTAGGGTATTTATTAACTCTTATACCTAGTTAAGAATAGCTAAAAATTAAGGAAATCCCCTCTTATAGTAAGTATTACCTAAAGAAATATAAGTAATTAAGTATTAAAAACTTAAAAGAAATAATATACTTACTATCTTATAAGTATTACTATATTTTATATATTAAATATAGTACTTTAAATATTTCCTCTTTATAATAATACTTATAAAGCCTAGGAATTAATAGTTAATTTAAGGGACTTTAGGCTTAGCTAAAGGGTTTTTCTTAAACTTTATATAACTAGTATATAAATAATATATATAAGAATACTCTTTTAAATAAATATTAGGAATAATAATAATACTTTCCTTATTAAAATCTATAGTAATAATATAATAAGTAATAAAGGTAAAGTAATAAAAACTAATAATATAATAATATCTAAGAAAAGTTTACTATAGTTATATAAGGAAAGAGAGTATAATATAAGAGAGAGTTATAAGTAAATTTATACTTAAGCACTAGCTATTATTTATTATTATTTTAATATAGCTATTACTTAGTAAATAGCTATATACTAGCTAATAAAAGCTATTTAAAAGCCTAGCTAAAAATAAGGGGGTAATTATAAGGCCTTACTTATAATACTTATATACTAGCATACTACTAGATAGGTATACTACGCCCTAGGGCTAGGTTTATATAATACTAGTAAGCTACTAGCTATAAGCTAGCGACTTATATGTATAACACACTTAGACCTAGTAAGCTTTAGTTAATATACGAATGCCCCTATACCTCTTGCCTAGCTATCCCTTTGTTCTCATAGTATAGGTATATATAAGCAAACCTAGTAATTAAATATAGTAGTAATAACCCTAAATTAGAGGTATATAGTAACGCTTTCTTTACTAATAATACTATAATATAAAAGAGCTTATAAGGCTATATTATAAAGCTCTTTAAAAACTTATACTTTTAAGATAAGTAAGTAAGCTATTATAATAAAATTATTAACTAAAGTAAAGCTTCTAGTACTTTCTTACTATAGTAAAGAGCTTATAGCCTTTTAATAGCTATATTAAGAGGTTAGGCTATACTTAGGTAATAATATACTTAAAATTAAATATAATAATATATAAATAATTTACTTTCTTAAGAAAGAGTTTATTAAGCTTATTATAAAGCTTTAGTATATAAATATTTATTACTACTAGCTTTATTAAGAGATTATAAAAGAAACCTTTAATATTACCTAGATTACTACTAAAGAAATAATTACTAATAATCTTATAAAGCCTTTTATAAGGAATACTTTTATAAGCTTTTATAAGGTATTAGGGCTTATATAATTACTCTTTAGTATACTTAGTAAAAACCTAAAGAGTAAGTATTATATAATAACCTTAATTTAAATAAGATTATAACTAATTAACTATATTTTTATACTATAAAACTAATTTAAATATTATAGTATTAATTTAACTAATTTTATTAATTTAGAATTATAATAAGAAACCTTAAATAAGGTCCTCTAAGAGGGTATATTATACCTATAAAGGTATAATTAATTCTTACTATATAATAGTCTTATTACTTAACTAGCTAAGATAAGAGTTTACTCTTAGCTAGTTATTTTCTAAGATCTCTATAACTTTATAGTATATTTTAGTACTATATAAGTACCTTACTAATAGTAAAGGTACTTAGGTATTTAAGCTATAGTTTGCACTCTCTTACAAGGTCAGATAACTTAATAGAGGTAATCACATTAAACCCTAGCTTCGCGGTCCAACATTGAGCTAGGCTAGCAATACCACCATACCACCACCTTTGCACCACTAGATCCGCGAGAATAAGCTTACACCCCACTGTAGTTTGTTGGACAAGCCAGCTCGTCAACTTTGTTAATGAGTTCCAAAGGACCCGTTGAAACCACCTCGTCGCCACTTTTACGTTCAGCCAAGTGCGAAAGAAACATCTCATGCAGTCCATCATTCGAGCACCGCTTTTGATATCGGTCATGCTAGCACTGGTAAACCAGATGATTCATTGCAGCGAGCATAGATTCGATATGAAGGAGAGAGTGGAGGTGGGATCTGACCAGGCTGAAGATGCCGGCATTCTCGATGAGCGGTACTTTTTTTTTTATGTCAGGGAGCATGAGAAGAAGTCCTCTTTATCGGCCGAGGGTACAGTAAATTGTACATTAGATCTCATCGGACATCTGGGGACGTGATCCAAACACACTAACATCTAGGTTGATGCAAGAAGGCTTTTCAATGTACCGAGTCGAGGACGACTACGAACCACTCTGCGCCCCGTACTCCGCATGAGATGCGTTTTTTTTCTTCACCATGGCTGAGGCTCCCCTGCGTCTCATGTCAAATCCCGATACCTTTGTGGTGAGCCAGCCGAGACGATGGCCGCATTCCTGATATTGTTGTTCAGAGGCTCAGATTGGAGCAAGCCGGTCCAAGAAACAAACGAGGTGCGTTCGGTTGTGCCATTCGGAAAGAGGGCTATCAAAGGCCTTGTCAACAAAATCAGCAGCGGCTGCTGAGAAACATGATTTTAGCCGTGGCCAATAACTGTCAGTGGGCGGTTACGTTGGCTTTGCAACGTCAAATTGCACCATAAAGATTGAAGGAATAAGGACCCAACGGTTTGTCCGAAGTCGTAAATGTGCGCAAATACACACATTATCAGATGCCGTGTATGCCCCTTGGTCCACTACTCCCCCCATCCGGCGATACCCTTGAATACTCCAAGTAACCACGAGCAAGTGACACATATTGTACTCCGTACCAACGGGACATTTGTGGACGTCGTTTCTTCGTATAAACCTCTGGGTATCAAGAGGCCATGATGTGTAGATTCAGTGTGAAAGGGAGTCCAAATCTGCAGATTGAAAACGATAGCATCAGAATTGCAGACTTTGACGTTAGTCTGTGCCCTGGTTCTTCCATTCCGTCGGCTGAGAATCGACATGGCTTTTGTGCTCCAGATCCAAGAGGGTAAGAAAGAATGCAGCCAGACGGCGATCCATATTCTTCAAAGCCTAATGCCATTACGGATTAGGAAGTTGACTGTTGTCAAAAAGGATCGGGGGGAAGGATGCTTGTATTCCATAATTAGCTAAGCGTAACGCATGATGCCGAAACAGAGAATGATGCGTACCTCCTATTTTCCCCATGTTTGTGCTTCTTCCTTCAAAACGCCAGGTTAGTTTCAAGCAAAATTTTCATAACCAATGACCAGCCACCTAGCTCAAGTTGCTAGCGAACCCTCTCGGTGTAACCCTTCCAAGCCGCAGAGCGATATCGCTCCGTTTCGCCCTCGGGGTCCCCTGCTTTGAGGATCCCACGGCCGACAATGACGATGTCCGCTCCAGCTACGCCGATAATCTTTTGTGGTGTATTATACTGCTGGCCTTTTCCGTCGCCCTGGACCGTGCCATTTTGATCCTCGTCTTCGGGTGGCAGCTGGCAGCCTGGCGTCATGTGAATAAATTTGTCATCGGGTTCCGTATTCAGCGTCTCTTGTGATACAAATCCCATGACAAAATCTTTGTGTTCTCTGGCAGCCTCCACGCAAGCTTGTGTATACTCCTTATTCATAAAGTTACCCGCCGAGGACATCTGCGCCAGAATGAGTAGACCTCGCGCCATAGGTGCCTCCTCGATGCCAGCAAACAGAACCTCATCCCCACCAGTCATGCTTTTGGTCAGTCGAGGGGAGTTGACGGGTTCGTATTGCTGTGTTACTGTCGTGACGGAGACGATGCTCCCCTTACGACCATCGTCTGGCCGCCGAGATGTCTTGTCGTTAGTTTCGTCCCGGCCGCTGGACCCCGCGTCATTTTCTTCAAATTCTTCCGGAGTCGGTGTGCCCACGGAAACTGACGTCTTCACTTCATACGGGTACCGTTCGAACCACCGGGTAGCAGCATTTGCCAGGGAAGTGACAGACGCCTTTCCGGGAACCATGTTAACATTGACTATGTGTGCCCACTCGATGATGCGTGCAGAACCGCCAATGTACTGCAACTCCACCGTGTTACCAATGTCAGCGAACTTGCGATCTTCGAATATCAAGAATCCATGGCGACGAGCTAACGACGCCAACTTTGCGCCAGTGCCAGTTTGCGGGTGGAAGTCCCAGCCGGAGACCATATCATAATGTGTCTTGAGAACAACAATGGACGGGCCAAGCTTGTCGGCAAAGTAAAGAAGTTCCCGGGCAGTCGCGACATCAGCACTCAAACAGAGGTTGGAAGCCTTCAAGTCCATAAGCTTGAATAGATAGGCGTTGAGCGGGTGTGTGGCACTCTGAGCTCTCGAGGCGTAAGTCGCCTTGAGGGTTTGGTGCGGCGCCATGGTTGCGATCTCGCCACAATATTTGGATCGTTTGGTACGTAAAAGGCTTTGTCAAGATATATTGAATTTGCGCAAGTAAACAAGTTCCTCGGCAAAAAATGTGACGATGAAACAATGCAGGGTCAATACTCAGATGATTTTTTCATGAACAAAAGTCAATTAGCTTTATAAGGATGAAGAAGAAAAAACCCAACTATCTCCTGCGGAGAAACATTTTCGTAAGGGGAGTGGGGCATAGCTTCCCCCCTTCGCGTCCACCAATTACGGGATAATCGCCCTGGACAGATTAAGTAAGTTATCCATATTGATAAAACCTCTGATAGTAAAAAAGGGGTCTTAATCCCTACATGTAATAATTCCCCTTTCCTTAGAGTTAAATAGCTAGGCCTCTAACTTCTAAGCATGTTTAGTTCCTTTATTACTATTAAGCGTTGCTATTTGGTGCTGTGTTTTCTTGCTTATTAAAGCTATACCTACCACGTGATAATCCGTATCCCACGCTTCACCCATCTTCCTTTGATATCACCACTTTTATTAGTAACGCCGCTGCATTATTAGGAGCATAGAGTCATAAGCGCGACCACATTATAGAGCATAGTAGGTACTAGAATAGTAGAACGTAGTGGCCTAGCTACTAGCTAGTCACGTGTTGTAACGGCTTATGCCTGGGTTCTGTGAACAGAGTGATGGTCAAGATCCCTCTCCGCAATTGCTTCCGGACCGGGAAAAGAGAAGCACGTGGCAAACCTGTGGACAGCCTGTCTAAGTTATTGTCAGGTAGGGGTGTAGATAGATGATAAAAAGTGTTTAATTCAATCAATCAGAGGTGCAGACAGTAGCTAACTTTTATACCTAAAAGGTATATAGTATACTACGGAAATAACTAGTCTATAGAGGTACTTCTAATATATTTATCTTTATTAATATCTTATCCTAGTTAATACATAACTAGTATTTATATATCTAATACTTTAGGGAGCTTTTCCTAATATACCCCCTAGCTAAGATATTTATTAAAGCTAAAGATTAAAGGTATAAGAAAAGATTATAAATAATCCCTAGTATTATAATTAAGTAAGAATCTCCCTTAGGCTAATTTTATAGTAAAAGTCCTTATATATTTAGCTTAATAAAGGCTTTATAAAGCTATTTATAAGTATCTTAAAGGTCTTCATTTAATTTACCTTAATATTACCTATTATATACTATTCTTAAATTTATATTTAATTTATATTAAGGTACTTAAGGCTAGTTTAAAGCCTTTCTTTTATATATTTAGTAATTTAGATTATTTACTTATTATTACACTAGATAATTAAGAGTAGTAGTATATATATATTAATATTATAAAGTAGCTTACTAAGAGATATATACTTTTTACACTATAATTTAAGGTAAAGAGCTTTACTTTTATACTTAAAGTTATTATATAATATTACTTTCTAGACTTCTAATTAATTATAGTACTATATATTATAAAAACATAGCCTTATATTAACTTCTAAAAGTCTTAGGATTATTACTAAGTAAGGCATCTATACTAGAAAATAGTATATTAAAGCTATCTATACTTAAATATTATAAGTAAAGCTTCTTTATATTCTAAGTATATACTAAAGCACCCTAAGCTAATTTAATATGCTTTACTAACGGATTTATTATAAAAGAGGCTAGCTTTAATACTATAAACACTATATCTAGTCTTCTAATAATATAAAGATACACTAAAGAGCTTATAATTACTCTATAGTAGCTAATTTCTTTATTAGAAGCTTTATTATTATTTAGGTAAATTATAGCTATTAGAAAAGAAGCTATAATTAAGCTCTTTAACTTATTATTAATAATATTAGGAATAAACTTCTAAGTAATCTTTTAAATATATAATTCCTATAATAACTATATCTCTTTAGTATTATAATTTCTAATAATTTTAATACCTAGGAATTACTTTAATTTACCTTAGTTCTTAATATCTAGACTATTTATTAATTACTTATATAATTCTTTAAATTTTACTTTAAATCTATTAGGGTATAATACTATAATATTATCTATATAAAAAATAGGATAAAATTATCCTTTATAAAGATATATAAGTTTTCTTTCCCTTAGATAAAGCTAAGCTTTAAAAGAAATCTTATTAAATAAAGAAATTATTATTAGGAAGCTTCCTATAGCCTATATAATACTCTAATTATTTTCTAGAGATAACCTCTTATATTTATACTCTCTAGAGGCTTATAGAAAATAAGTTTTTAAGTTCTATATATAGGAAGGTATTCTAAATATTATATTATTAAGTATTAAGATTATTAGTATAATAAACTATAAGTAATATTTATAAAGATTAAGAAGTAAGGGTAATAGCATAATTATTAAGATTATCCTTTAGTTACTAGTTACCTTATATTACTATTTAAGCCTTAAACTCTATAACTATACCTTTCTTATTAGTTTTATATTTAAAAACCTAGCTAAGGTTAATAATTTCCTTATGCTTATTAGGATTAATTAGTTTCTTAGGTATATTCTCCTAGTAGTTTAAGGATAAAAGCTTTAAAAGCTCCTTTATAATTACTTCCTTCTAGTAATTATAATATAGTAATACTATTATCTAATAATAATAAGTAGGTTTTATAAGTATATCTTTAATTTATAAATTATATTAAGTTCCTTAGAGTACTAAAGAGAAAGCAAAAGAAAACTAAGCTTATTTAGCCTTCCTTAACTCCTTTTATTAGTATTTTCTAGTTATAATATTATCTAGGTTAATACTATTATTATAAGGACTATAATTTTCTATAGTCTTACTACCCTTAGTAGTAATTTCGCTAGTCTTCACAGTAGTCTCTATGTGTTTAGCTATTATATTATTTATAAATTTATTAATCTCTTAAAATAGCGTATTATTACCTTATAACTAAAGCTTTATATTCTCTAGGATAACTAGTCCTTTATAAGAAAAGTTAGGAGAGGTTAAAAGAGTACTAATATAGCTACTTTCTTATCCTAATATATAAGGTAGTGTTTTTGCTTTAATCTAATTATTTTCCTTATTTATAGCTAATAGTAAGAAGTTATAATTCTCCTCTTCTAGGTCTATTCCTATAAGGTCTTAACTAATTTCTTTATTAAGGTCTTTAGCCTTAAGCTCTTTAAGTAGTATAATTATTAATATCTTCTCTTTCTAGGCTAATTTAATCTCTTCTTCTAGTTTAAAGAATAAGGCCTTATTAACTAAATATATACTAATATAATAACTTTATAATTATAAAGAGTTAGAACTTAAATAATATACTAGGATTTACCTTTATAACCTATAAGGTATTTAATATAAGCTTTTACTTTAACTAAGGGATTATATTATTTAATTTAATATGCTCTAAAGCTTTTATTATTATTAGAAATGCTTTATATTTATAAGCTTATAGATATAAAATTAAGGGTTTTTAAACCTCTAATATCTATAAATAAGTAAGGATAGTTTTCCTAGCCTAATTCCACTAAAGTTTATATAGTATAATCTAATTTCTATAATACTTAAAAGGTGTTTAATTTAGTAAATAAACCGCTATATTAAAGACCTTATTATTAAGTTCTAATAGGAATCTAGCCTTTAGACTTAATATATAAGCCTTTTACTTAATTACTTCCCTAGATCTCTTTACCTTACTATTTTAACTAGGTATTAAGGAAGCTAAATTATAGACTATAATACTTACTAAGGCTATCTTATCCCTTATATTATTTATAAAGAGGGCTTTTTAATATTACTATATAAAAAGCGTAGTTAAATACTAAATTAAGTGCTTAGAAATACTACTATTATTTAGAAGCTATTATAAATCCTATTCTTTAACTTAAATAAGTAAAAGAATTATATTAAGGTTATAAGGTATATAAAAACATACTAATACCTATTACTATTCTAATAAAGTAAGTTATAGTACTTTAGATTAACTAAAAGCCTATAACCTAGTCCTTAAGGAAGCCCTTTAAGTATAACTTATAATCTCTAGTACTTAGCTTTACTTATAGTATAAATCTTATACTTTATAAGCTTAAGTCCTATTAATTTAATACTTAAAGTTATATTTATAAGCTTTATAAATACTTTATTACTAAAATAACTATATTATTAATACTAAAGCTTTAAATCTCCCTTTATTAGAGGCCTTAGAGGTTTGCTTAATATAGTGTTAGCTTCCTTTAGATTTTCTAATAGCCTTAATAGCATATAAAGCTTATTAATATTATAGACCCTAGCTATAGGCTAACTCCTTTTATAAAGGAATCCCTTCTTCTAATTCTAGAAAATACTTACTTTTATTATAATTATTACTAACACTAGATTAATATAGAATTTAGGAATAAATAAAGTAGTCTCTAATATAATAGTTCTTATACTTTATAATATAGGATTTATAATAGATATACTAACTAGCCCTTAACCTAAAGCTATATAGATTATACTACTAGCCTTAACCTTTATTATAATATCCTTATTAAATTTAGATTACTTAAACTATTAGAAGTTATTAAAAATATAAATATTTACTCTAGAGTTATAAAAACTATATTCTTCCTTAAATCTAAAATATTCCTAGTGTTTAATAAATTTATGCTTTTCTTTAATAATTTATATTACTTAAAGTATATAAATAATAATATATTAGCTAACTTCTTACCTAGAGTTATAGTAATAGAGTTATTTATAAGGTTTTATAAGGGTATAATAATAATATTATTTTTCTTCTCTAGCTTCTAATTTATAGCCTTTAATTTCTTTTATAAATTAGCCTTAAGATACTTCTTAATATTCTTTTTAAAGTTTTTCCTAACCTCCTAATTCTTTAAAGTAACCTTTAGCTTATAAAAAGCCTTAAATAAATTATAGAATTCCTATTACTTTATAATATCCTTAATAGTGTAATTTATATATCTAAGGCACTTAGGCTTCTCTAGCTTTATTAAATTATTTAATCTATTAGTTATAAGCATATTAGTAGTTCTTAAATCCTTTAATTCCTTTAGTAAAGCCTTATAGTCCCTTTTAAACTTAGTAATAGCCTTAAGAAAATTACTATTTATCCCTTATGAAGTAAGTTATTTTACTTTTTCTAAAATAACTTATATTTACTTTAAAGAGGTATAATAAACTTATATAATATTATCTCCCTAGTTTACTAGGTATTAAGATTAAGATAATTCCTTTAGAGTACCTTAACTATTACTACTTACTTATACTAATTATAAAGAAGCAAGAGTATCCTATAGGTATAGTATTAAATAAACTCTTTCTCCTTTACCTTAGTATTAAAGTTAAGAGAGTCTTAAATATTCTTTAAAAGGGTCTTATAAATATATTCCCTAATCTTTAGTATTTATTTAGCTAGATCTTAATACTTTATAAGCTTAAATTAAAGCTCTTTATATTTAAAGTTAAATTAGTCCTTTATATCTTTATATATAAGCTTCTAATCCTTTAGAGTATTAGGGTTATTATCTAAAGTCTCTAGTCTTTAACCCCTCTATAAGTATATAAGTATTATAAGTTCTTTAAGTAATTTAACCTTATTTAAGTTAATATACTCCTAGACTTTATAAGATTCTATATAGTTTTTAATTTATATAAACTACTTAATCTAGTCTTTCTCTAATAATAATACTATATTTAAGGTTTCTTTAGATATATTAAAGGGGAATATATAAGTTAGGGGAAGCATAGGATATAATATTAGCTATTAAATAATATAATAAAGGTATTTATCTTATAATATTAGTAAGTATTAATTAAATAACTTTAATAAAGCTAATAATTTTTAAAGATAATAATAAATTTAGTAATAAAAGCTACCTAGGCTTATAACTATTAGGTAAGAGTATAAATAAATAATAAAAAGTGTTTAATATAATTAATTAGAGGTATAGATAGTAGCTAACTTTTATATCTAAAAGGTATATAGTGCGCTATAGAAATAACTAGTTTACGGAGGTACTTCTAATATATTTATCTTCACTAATGTCTTATCCTAGTTAATGCGCGACTGGCATCTACACATCCGATGCTTCAGGGAGCTCTTCCTGACAGTTATAATAGTTATAATGCATCTATGGCCGTCTCGCTGTTGGCATTTCATTGCTTCTGACTTAGTACTACGATTGGCGTTAGGAGATGAGACATTGACTTGACTACCACTTTTAGCTAGGGGTTAGGGCGTTAAGGTCTAATCTCTAGCTATAGGCTTTCTATATGACTAAGAACCTTATTCATTACTCTATTCACACAATAAATCGATCTCTAACCTGAGTTCTGCTAATGGGAGCTGTACGGAAAATCCAAAATGATCCGTACCCACCCACAATTGTGATGCGGCCACATCCCACATCCCACGCCTTCGCGCCAAATTTATGTGAGGCGCCATGGCAAAAAAATATCACGTATTATCGCAAGGCTGCACACGCCTTTTTAAGCAAGTCGGCCGCAGCCGCGATTGAATTAGCTGGCCGCGATTGAATTGATTGAATTGATGAAAATTACAATGCTGTGTGTGCGGGGGTAATGTGCCGTGACTGGGGGTATGATTTACGTGTCAGTGTGTGGCGAGTAACCTTTCTATCCGAAACCAGCTAGTCACAGCGTTAAAGGCTGTTCCGTACAGGTCTAATTAGCAAAACTCGTTGTAATTTGTTTCGGGAAAATCACTAGTATATTTATCATAAGCCTACCTATTAAATATACCTCTAGTTTACTTTTATCTAATCAGCAAGGTAAAACACGCTTAAGGAGATTCTCTCTGCCCCCTCTGCCCTATCTCCTTAACTGTTGTCCCCCTTGTGGGTCTGTGGGGCCCCCACAGGCCCCCTGTCACAAGGTCAGTGACCGCGCGGGTACGCGTTGCTTATGTATCTAAATAATCGATAAATGTAATATAGCTATTTATACAAAGGAGAATAGCTAGTACAATAACTATAGGCTAATTTACATATGAATCTGTGTACTTCTAATGCACTTTTGTCCAATTAGATACAGACCCTACTTGACGTGACTTAACAAGGTGGAAAACAAGTTAGGGAAATCATCTACTCCATATGTTCGGAGACTATTCCTCTGTGCTCCTAACACGTGTGCGTAAGGCGGGGTCTATAGCAAAGACCGCTTATGATATAGCAGGGGTTAGAGATCAAAAACTTTAAGCTCACACCCCTAGCTATTAGCTTCCTAGTAAATCGTAGCGACAACTAAATCCTAGCCTTTACTCTGTTTCAACCTTTACAGTGTGGCAATTAAGTCGCTTAATTAAATGCAGCTAGGGCAAATTCTTATGTGAGTATAGCTCTCGTGAGCAAAAAACCGCAGTTCCGGATAGGAACGCTTATTAACAAAGGTATTATTTGATTTATATAATGATTTTTAGTCTCTTGTGGTGTCTGGTCCGTTGTGGTGTCTAGCAGTACCTAAGGTGAGGCGTGGCACGAGTGACACGGCCATGAACGTAGGAATCGCTGGTGGGGTGTGCTACTACTGCGGGCGCGTAGCTCGGCGGCTCGGGAACTCCGCCAGGCCGAGTCAATTGCGTTTCCCGACTGTGTTAGGGGAAGAATCTGGCTTCCAGTCTGGCGGCAACTCGCAGACATGTAATACAGTAAGCTCAGGTAATTTCGAAAACGCCGCCCGCGACCATGTACCAGATAATTTTCGGAATTACCTAAGACCCACTGTACACTACACCCCCTCAATTATTATACAAACTTACATCAAAGGGGGAATTAAGCCCATTAGCTATTAGCAAGAAAATAAGGGAGACAGGGGCTAGGATTAAAGGTTCCTTTTGTTACTAGTAATCTATATAGAAATAGATATATTCCTTTATAATACTGTACACCCTAACCCTATGTATTTTCCTTGTAGCTCTCTATACTTTATAGCTCATTATCTCCTTGGACTCGGTCCACCTTGTGGGTCTATAGGGCCCGCAAGCTATATGTGTCTCTAGTTTATTTTTATCTACTTGGATACATACAGACCCTAGTTAACGTGACTTCACAAGGCCCATGACCTCTAAGAAGATTAGAGAGGAACAAAAAACTAGGGCATGTAGATTTAAACCCCAATTCAGGGGGTAGAGTGTGGAGGCATTTTGAGCTGCAGCTCGCGGGAGGGCTGGAAGAAGACCCAATTGGTTCAGCGTTGGTCATGAATGGTGTTGGCGCTAATTACTGGTCGAGATACTAATAACAATAACAACGGCGATGCAATGCGCTGCAATGCGCTGCAATGCGCTGCAATACGTTGCACTGCACTATTATCCTGATGCGTACAAGGCTAGTTCTATGTTGTATTCTGTTATCGTTGCGACCAGTCATGCCGGTCGTGTCTCCACTTTTGCCCACGATCCACTTGCCTCGCGAGCCGATGGCACCGGTCTGCCATGTATGTACGTATGTGGATTACATACAGTCTAATCTCTGTTTGTTTTTACAGGAGGTACATACATAACGAGGGGCAGCAAGCTAAGAACAGATCTTGCTATGGGACTTTGTAAAGTAAAGGGTACCTTAAGTTATATGTATTTTACTAGGACTACTCAGTACCTCTTACCAGTGTAAATACCCCTGCAGCATCTCTAACAGCTTCACTCACTATAGACACCAAGAGCTGATAGTGGTCGCCCCGCGTGAGGCTTGTAGTCGCTGCAAAATCATTTGTACATGTACAACACAAACCCGTCCAAAAATAACCAAAGCTTGACGCCTGGCCCCTGCTTGCTACCTACGCGCCGACATCTGGATTGTGAAAATCCACGGGAGTGCTCAATTTCTGGCAGCCCAGAGGCAAGTGAAGATTCAGTGTGCGCACAGGTATAAAACCCAGTCACTGCTGCGTCCTTCTCGTTGTTCGCGCAATCAATTCAGTCTGACCCGTGACTTCTGACCCGTGACTACTCGAAATTGCCTTGCTAATTCCCCCAAAAAAAACAACAACTGCTATCAAGATATTCTCCAGGGTCAGAGACGGCACGCGCATTACGGAGTAATTACTTACTGCTCATCCCGCTACTCCGCACTCTGGGGAAGGAGCCAAGCCGTCAACGCCTTTGCTTCTTTTCGCTGCTCGGTCTTGGTCGGATTCGCAGGATTCGCATTTCACGTACAAGGCAGAGCACCAACCACCAACGCTCTAAATACGAGATTCTACGTCGCCACACAAGATGGCGTTGACGACAAATCTCATGGACTTTGTCCAGCGGTTCCAAGATATACAGCATCAAAGGGACTCATCAGATCAGCTCATACGGGTGGGTTGTGTTCTCGAGGGTGCTGCTGAAATTGGCAAACTCATTTATTAATCCTACTAGGATGTCCTCTTATATTGCGACAAGCTCGAGACAGCGCTCCGATATTCGAAACAAAATATTCCCGACGAATTACAAGACTGTAAGCGCGAAAAGAGAGAGCTGCAAGCCCGGCTCTCCGATAGCGAGGCCAGGATAGAATGGTATACCAACGAAATTGATGAAATAAGGGTATGGGGGACATGAACGCCCTCCGTTTCATACGCCTTTTGCCGATATGAGTTGCTGACCCTGTGGTGGTAGAACCAAAATGCTTATATACTGGTTGCGATCGACGGCGATAGCGTGCTGGTGCGTCCCTCCCCTCCTCCCTCTCTGTGCATTTGACAATTAATTCAAAATGTTCAGGACTGTGCTGACAGACTGAAAGTTCCGCGATCATTGGATCAAGCAGGGCGTTCAGGGAGGCAAAAAGGCAGCCCTGGCCCTCCGAGATGCAATCAAAGTCCAATGCGGCGAGCACGCGGACGACGTCGAGGTCGTTACAAAAGTCATAGCCAACCTAGGCGGTGTTGCCAAGGCTCTGGGGCGGGACTTGTCAGATATCAGAGACTTTGCTTTGGGTTTCACACAAGCAAAGGCCGCGTTTGATTTTATAGACGTTGGATATGGCAAGGACTGCGCGTCTTCGAAAATCAGAGGTTCGTTGGCAGCAATGGTCAAGCATGGATGAAGGGACAAACACCTGCAGGGGATGCTAACGCTCACACCTGCCCAGATATCATCAAGTGGCATATCAACAATCATAATTGCAGACATGTTCTCATGGGCGTCCCTCACGATGCGTCATACGCCTCCTTCTTGGACGAAGTCGCCCAAGACGACTTCAATCGTCAGCGCCTTACCATGATCGAGGGGGTGCCGGCAGCGCCCGGCTTTGCCGCCTGCGACATCAGCACGATAAATCTGGGCAGAACCCTCTTCCGCGCCGATAAACAAAACGATAAGAATGCACCTGTCTGGCCATTTGGCGCGTGGGCAGCCGGTCCTCGAACTGCCAGCCCTACCGCGAGCATCGCATCCGCCAGCACGCCGGGCCGCTCCTCATTATCCTACGCCAACGCCGCCAGCACCGCCCAGAGCAGTCCTCCTCCTCCTCCGCCGCAATTGACTCTGCCGATTCCTCCCAAGCCCATGGCTCGACCTGCCAAGGCGCAATATCAGCAAATTCCGCCTCAACAGCCGGACTGGGATCCGGGCTTCCGTGGTCTAGACGAGCCCATTACCGTGAGCATTTCTGCAATGGACAGCATCAAAAAACGCAGAGAGTCGGATAAGCTATGCAATAACCACTTCTTGCGAGGACCATGCGCCAAGGGAGACTCGTGCTTCTTCGTGCATGATTACAAGCCCAGTGACGAGGAGATCAATGCCATTGCAGTGTTGGCGCGTCAGAACCCGTGCACGAATGGTCAAGATTGCGACTCTGACGATTGTATATACGGGCATCACGTGAGCCAGACAGAGCCTTTCTCTCTACGTCGCGATATTTATTAGAAACAACCATGGGTGGTAACTAACATGATCCCTCGCAGTGTCCCAGTATCCGCGAAGGCGTCTGCGCACATCCGTTTTGCAAATTCGCCGAGGACGCCCATCCGCCTGGCACAAAGTATAAGAATCCCAATATCAAAGTAAATTGAAACAGCGGACGAATGCAAGGCGTTTATATATCAAGAAAAATACTGTGCTCTTGCATGTATCTATTTATTCTTCATCTTGCTGCACACTGCACAGCGTGAGGTACAGGATCGTCTCATTTCTGGTGCAACGGTATTTAAGACGAACGGCCAGAAAGCCGGAAAAAGGCTTTCCACACGCAGTGCACGGAAGACATGACTATACGTGCCCTGGCTGGGGAGACGACTGAATATAGTTTTTCCCCCATGTGTACAGAGATTTTGGTTCTCGATTGTATAGCTTCAGGTTGAATGAGATTCGCTCTTGGCTTTGCAACCTTGCTTAGGGTTTTTTTTTTCTCTTTGGTTTCTTGCCCGTGATGAGAATGCATCGTGTCCAACGATTTTGTGTCTCAAGATGAAAACCTCACGTGCCCGCCCCTCATCGAGAGCACCTCAGTGCACCTGCGACCCCACCATCAATTCAACTACTCAGCTCCCACGAAATCAGCATCTCATCTGCCAACAACAACCTCTTGTCCAACACTCTCCGAGCCACCCTCGCCCACCATGTCCCACCCACGCGTAGAGGAAGTCTCGGACAGCGATCCAGACATGGTGTCGGACCCCGACGAAGGCGACATTGACGACTTTGTCGACTCGGACATCATGCGCCGCGTCCCCAGCTCCAGGACCAGCACCACACCGAAGCACCAGCCATCACAACCCCAACCCCAACCCCAACAACATCACATGCCCGCCCCCTCGCCGCCGTCCTCGGCCCTCGCCCACGGCGCCGACCGCTCCGCCTACAGCGACTACCAGTGCCTATACCCGGTCTACTTCGACGCGACCCGCAGCCGCGCCCAAGGCCGCCGCATCGCCTCCCCCCTCGCCGTCAAGAACCCCCTCGCGCGCGAAATCGCAAACGCCTGCTCGCGGCTCCGCCTGCCCACCCTCCTCGAGCCAGACAAGACGCACCCCAAGGACTGGGCGAACCCGGGCCGCGTCAAGGTCGGCGGCCTGAAAACGACGAGCCCCAGCAGCGCGTCGGCCCGAGCCCAGGTCCAGGTCCAGGTCCGGAACAAGCACCACCTGTACGTCCTCGTGGCCAAGCACCTGCGGGAGAATCCCACCACCGAGGACAGTCCCGGCCTGAGGGTCCGCATGGGCGGGCAGGTGCAGCCGCCCGAGGGGAAGCCCTACCCCCGGCCTGCCGTGCCGAGGGGGTGGAAGATGGGCGAGTACGTGCCGTATCTGAGTCCCGCCATGACGGGCGGCGGCGTGTCGGAGAACTTGCTCAAGGACATGATGAAGGAGATGCAGGGCGGGGGGGACCCCATGGCGGCGCTGATGGGTGCCGGTGCGGGTGACGAGGAGGCCGGTGCTGGCCCTGGGGCCCACGGAGGGAAGAAGAAGAAGAAGGATAAGAAGGGCAAGGGGAGATCATGAGTGAACTTGAACAAAAGGGGGGGTGGGCCGGCCAATGTTGTCAAGTGGGAAAAGACAACATTGTTCGGCCCCGACATGTCGGGCGACATGTCGAGCGGGATATCCATCAGGGCTTTCGTTGTCGGCAATGACGGGATACAAAATGGCATGGCAGGGAAACTACCGCCATCATATTCACTTGTATTTTGCCCACTTCTCCGTGGCAATGCCAACGACACCGTGAGCCATCGAGGTAATGCATAAAGCTACCCCCGCCCATGTAGCTAGGTGCCTACACAATCGTCGAGACATGGACCGCGCAGATGCATCTTTGTACGGAATCAAACTCCGATTCTGATTCAATATCCACAGGGTATCTAAATACAATTATTTGGGATGGATACACAAAAAAAAGACCTTCCTTGTTTGCACCTTGTTTGCACCTTTGGTCAACAAGGGGGCGTCTTACACGGCAATTCTACTGCTCTGGAGAGCCTCCCACTCGCGAGACCCGACAATTTCGACATTCCGTCCGAGGCCAGACCCCGTCATCATCTTGCCATCTGGACCGGGCAATTTGATTCGTAGCTGTGCAGCAGGGTTCCGCATACGACCTTTTGCCTTGTCGCTTGCGCCCTGGGTGGTGTTGCGAAAGAGGGACGATTTCTTGAGCACAGAGTCCTGCCAGGCTTTCCATGAGGCAAAGTCCTCCATTTGCTTGGCAGCGTGGTATTGCGGTGTCGTCTTGGCTGGTTTCCAGGCAAGCTTGTCCTTTGGCAGGGCTGCAAATTTGAACATGGTTGCCGAAGTGGTCATCTTGACGAGCTCGCCCAGCACATCTTTGCCCTCGGCCACGACAAGTGCCTTGCGCTGCTCAGCCATGGGCGCTGGCTTCTTGAGCGGCTCGGCGAGCCAGTCGTAGTTTTGTTGCTCCGTCATGCGGGCACGACGGTTGTCCTCCCGTAGATATCGTACAGCCGATTGAAGACTCTCAATGTCCTTCTTCAGCGCATCCATCTCACGAGCTGTGGCCACGGCCCGTTCTTGGCCGGCCTTCATGCCCGCCGCATCGGCACCGTCAGCAAACGCTCGGCTGTCGCTGGCAATCTTCTTCCATTTGTCACGCTCGGTTTCGAGGCTCTTGAGCTCCCGGTCTTGCTTCTCAATGTCCTCCTTGAGGCTGGTCACTTGCTCGCCTGCCGCCTCGAGCTGCTGCTGCAGATTGGTGATGCGCTCAATATTGGCGTGGGCGTCACGCATGCGTGACTCCAGAGTCTCAATCTTGAGAACCGCAGTGCTGAGATGCTCGTCCCGCTGCGCAATGGTTCTGCGTGCCTCGTTGTGTTCCTCCTTGAGACGTCGCAGCTCTTCCTCGGCATTGACAGGTACAGTCTTGAGGGCCCTGAGCTCTTGGGATCGAAGCTTCCATGGAGCAGGGTGCACGTCGAATTCTTGCGTCTGGTCGAGGTCCGTCGCCAGCGCAGCCATGTCGTTGATCTGGGCAGTGACTGCACGCAGCTTGTTCAGAAACGCGGAGAAGGTGTCCGACTCTCCTGCCGAAGTCGCGCTCATAACACCCTGGTGGATAGCTTGTTGAATCTCGTCCAGCGTAAATGGCTCGTTGCGTCCTTCGTCTTGAGTAAGCAGGGCGTGGGTGCTATTGCCCATGGCTCGTGCCATGGTTGCCAGCTCTTGACTGGCAGTTTCGCACCTCTCAAAGACCTCCCTCGTGTCGGGGAGCAACGACAGAGATCGCATGTTGAGATCTTCCAATGCCCGGACCGCCTTTCCAGCAATCACCTTTGTGCTTCTCGTCTGTGTAATGACAAACTCGAGCTTCTTTGCAAATATCTGGACCATCTCATCTTCGGTCTCGCCCTCGGCCGTGGGAGAGGGAATGGCTCGCTGGACCATGGCTCTCATCGTGTTGAACGAAATCGCAGCCATGTCCAAATGGCTCTGCACCACCAGCGATGACATGTGCAATTCATCCGCAAAGCTTGGGAGATCATCGGAAATATGTACCTCGGCCAAGTGCGACATGAGGGCCATGGTTCGCTGGAGATCATCGGCGCATTTCTTCTCCTTGAGATCGTCGCGACGGAGACCATCAATCCAAGCATTCAGTGCGCGTTCCACGGGTTCCAGCTCCAGTAACGAGATTTGGTACTTGGAGAACTGCTCAATCGTACAGTGACTAATGTCGTTGACGAACCGGTCGCACATGGCTGACACCCACACCAGCTTGTCCGCGGCATCGCATCCCGCAAGGATATCGTCCTCATGGCCGGGATGCGCCTGTCCGTTGATGCGTTCCTTGATAAACCCGTTGAGAAGATTCGCCTTGAACGATAATCTCTTGAATCGTAGCAGGGCGAGCACCGAGTCTTGATCCTCCTGGTACGTGTCCGGCAGGAAAAGTTTGACGATTTCGAGATGCTGGTCAGCCTCTTGGGCACCCAGGCGACGCAATTCCAAGTCAATCGTCTTGACCTGTGCCTTGGCCGCAGAAATCTGGAGCTTCATGTTTAGGTCCATCATGGCTCGCGAGCGATCATTGAGCTTCTCTGACTCTCCTTCAGTGACTGCCTGGGAAGCCCGCATATCTTCCAAGTCGCTCTGCAGGTTGGTGACGAGTTCTCGGAACCTCGAAACCGTGTACTCCATGTCTTCAAATGCTTCTTCCTGCTGCCCAGCTCGTCGTGCTTGTTCGGTAATGACACTGTCCTTGAAGTCCAGCTCTTCCTGCATCTCCTTTTCATTTTGCACATGGTTGGCTTCGAGCTCGTCGTTGATTTCCTTGAGGCTCTCGAGGTCTTCTACGATGGCCTTGAGTTCCTCGATTTGCTCCGACATGCTCATGTTTCGTTCCGTCAAGTCTTCAATCATGTCCTCCGCCCCGAGCGCCGTATCGAGTTGCTGTCTGAGGTCGTCCACAGCTGCCTCTGATTGCGTCAGCTTTTCCTTTGTAGATGCATATTCGTCCTTGATCTGGGCGAACTCTTTCACGTCTTCCTCCAGGCCCACTATTTGGTCCCGAAGCTCCTCCTCCTGAGCTTGTGTCAGGTCACGGAGTCTTAACAGGGCTTCTCGTAGACGCTCATTCGTCCTCTCCATTTGCAGCCAACCAGTGCTTGCGCGTTCTTCGGGTGTCATGCCGTTGCTGTATTCCGAATTCTCTTCTCGAAGCACCTCAGCCTCAAGCTCCAACTCTTCCGTCTTTTGCTTCAGTGCTTCTACCTCCATTTTTAATACCTCGGCCGTTTCCTCCGCCATCTCCCGGTCAAGGGCCGCCAGCTCAAGAGCTGTGTCATTCTCGGCCTGCATGGTTTCAATTGATTCGAACTTTGCCTCTGCTTCTTTGAGTTGCTTCCGCAGGTCTGCAATTTCCTGCTGCTGGGGCTGGTATTTTTGTTGGAGCTTTTGGATAATTCCTTCAAAGTTGTCTCGTTCACCCTGCACTTTTTCCAATTGTTTGAGTTTATCCCTGTCCTCCAAGCGCTTTCGTTCCAAGACTTTGAGTTTCGCCTTGAGGTCCTCGATCTCGCGGTTGGCTGCCGCGGCATGCGAAACAGATCGCTGGGCAGGTGCAGCCGTAGGTCTTTTCGATACTGGCGCGATGGAGGACAATGGCTCGGGAGATGTTTGGGCTGCCATTTTTTCCAACGCGATGGCTCGTCCCGCCACGGGACTTTTTGGTTGTGGTGACAAAATCTCGCCATCGCTCTTCATTGGAGACCCTGGGCCTGTATCTTCGGCGGAGCCGCTGTCCCGTCCGGCCTGTGAATCAGCAGAAGGCCTTCGTCCAGAATCTGGGCGAGATAATGCTCGGAGGGATCCAAATGGGCGAACACCGCTCGCAGACCTCGTATGAGCACCACCTGTCTTCGATGCAACAGTCGACCCAGATGACACTCGTGCTGCTCGTGGCGCGGGCACAGCTGGTGGACCCATCGACAGTCTTTGTGATGTCGTCGACGATCGTGTTCGCGAAGCAGTAGCCCCTGCTGTCGCAGGAGCAGAGGGGACTCGTGCATGAGAAGGTGTCCCCGTTCGTGAGACTGCGGCACTCGAGGCGGCACTTAGCTGCTTGGTTGGTGATTTCGCCGGAGATCTCACCAGGCTGGTCGGGCGAGCCCTGGGGACGGGACTGGGGCTAGGAGCATTCAGACTCCTCCTCTTGGCCAACGCAACATCGCCACTGGGTGCTGTCTTGGCGGATGCAGGAGCAAAACTGCTTGGGCGAGCCGGCTTCCGAGGCGGTTTTGTAGTCGGGGGCTGGGCAATGATTGTTGCCATCATGGGCTTGACAAACATGCCGTAGCCCGCGGGACAATCAAAGTACCTGATTCCTTGAACGCTTCCATCATTTTTCCCCGTCTTGTCCTCCAGCTCAACACCAATCCACTCTCCGACCTGGAAGCTGGTCTGCCCGGCAAATCGGACGGTAGCCTGGCGGCCATCGCTGAGTTGCACCGTCTGGCCAGGTTTGAAGTCTGGCATTATGAGCAGTCACGAGGGACAAGTAGGAGCATCGTGATGTCGTTGGAGGCGGTAGTGCTGACGCGGTACTGTTGTGAGGCTGGCTGTTGTGTTCCGTCAGAGCTCGTCAGGGCGTCAGGGGGTGACGATGGCATGTTATCCACCAGACTTGCATGTGGGCGGCTGGTTGAGTGTTGCTGTCGTCTCAATTAGACGCGTCACAGGCCCTGTACGGAGCACACGCGCCTAAATTGTAGGCCTTGTTGTGACCGACGGGGCATTTTCATGCCTGACACCTGAGGCCACGGC
The DNA here is from genome assembly GCA_030389615.1 of Epichloe typhina subsp. poae. Lineage (NCBI taxonomy): Eukaryota > Fungi > Ascomycota > Sordariomycetes > Hypocreales > Clavicipitaceae > Epichloe > Epichloe typhina. The sequence goes on from CP098313.1 coordinate 2,908,994, forward strand.
ATCTGGAGATCTGAGACAAGGCGCGGGCAGCTCGGCGCAGCCGCAACCCACCTGCACCCACCCGCACCTGCACGAAAAGAAACTATCCCCGATTCTACTTCAGACGGAACTTGGAGAAACGCACATCTCGTTTCAACGAAAGATACTATTTTGCAGTCCACCGCAGTCTCGATCAATGTTCTTCTTCCTAAACGCCATCGGACGCCTTACTCGAGTCGGACCAATACAAACCATTCTAACCTCCCTTAGAGCCGACACTTCCTCTTTGTAATGGTACATGAAAAAATCTCCTGCTGTCCTGCGAGAATGAGGAAGACTTTCCTCCTCAGCCTTCTCGCCTCTCAAAACGAGTCCTGTCTCCATCTCGCGGGAACCTCATCTCTAAACGGTCCATCCCTCATCCATTCCATAATCTCGAATCCCATCCGGCGTTCCGTTGCTTCATCCAAGCCTCGATCTTTTGGCAATCTTATAACCATCAACCCCATTCTTTTCGACACATCCACAGTTCCTGTTGTGTCATTTGGTCCGTCGTTACTTTCTTGAACATGTACCACCAGGTCAGGATTCGCCGTTCCTCGCCAGAGACTGGCCAGCCACTGCCAATGGTCCGCAGGCGTGTATCTGTCCGAGATGGGCATTGCGGATGCATATTTGTCTGAAAGTGTCAGGCTCAGCCCGCCCTTCACCAAAGCAACAGGTATCTTGGGGGCGGCTGCTGGGCTCTTGTCGTCACGGGGGGGAGGAGTGCATGGTTCAATTGACAAGGCTTGAGCGACCTTGGAGTTCTTGTCCTGGATCCCTTTGAGAAATTTTCCTCCCACATCTCCACCAGTGACATGGTAGGCAATCTGCTGCGATTTCCGCCTCCACGAGAGAATAGTTTGGAAATATGATGAGAGCAAATCGTCTTTGCAACTACCCCCCTCGACCTCAGCCGCCGGTCCAGCATCGACACCCTTACCCTTTCTTACACCCGAGCCCGGTGTGTCAGATTCGCCCGACTCGTCATTTGTCCAAACTTTAAGGGTAACATCGCCGCCAGCGACGAGGACCTTCTCAAGGGATCGACCCACTTGATCGAGAACAGCTGGGTTGGGCCCTTCAACAGCAATAAATGCACCTCGCTTATCATAAAGTGTTCCGTGGTGACCCGCACACGGCAATGGGTCAGAAACAATTGAAAGGATTTCAAGCTTTTGATTCAGAGTTGGTTCCATTGATGCCGTCTTTGCGTCCAAGCTGCGTGAGTGCTGGTCCCTTGTTGGTGAGACATTTAATTTTGTTGACGGGATGCCCACATGCCTCCCCTCTGATACTGAGGACTCGGAGGGAGAGGGAGGAATTGATGATTGAAGCGGTGGCAATCGCAAGGATTCATCAAACCCGCTGTGTCGACGACTGAGAGGCTCTTTTTCAACGGCCCAAGAAGAAGACCCTAGAGGGCGAAAAGGCGGAGGCATAGGACCGCTCTGTGATCTCGGGAAACTTGCCAGATCCGGCAGCGTTGTCCCTGCATAATACCTCATCAGGTTGGACGCAGAATCTGGTGGCGTTCGTCTCAAATCCGGAGGTGGCCTGATAGTGTATGCCCCAGGCAGTCCCGTGATAGCATGGTAACCGCCTGCACAGTTGGCGCGTCGTCGTTTGACCTCGGAGGAATTTTGTTCGCTCTTGTCAAAGTCTCGGACAGAAGGCAGCTGATGTGAGAATGGTAGGCTGCTGGTGGGAGACTGCTCAAAGCTTGATCGGCGAGAGGAAGCAGCTGTGTCCAGGCGCCTCAATGAGGGCTGCGTCTGGGAAGCAAAAGAATGGTTTCCAGCCGGCGATGTCGAAAAGGGGGTCGACGGCGTTCTTGGAGTCGAGATGGAACGTCCATGGCATTTAGGGCACCGACCATGCTCATCTGTCGGGGAGGTGCTCGTCCAATTCCCCTGCGTCTTGGTGCCTCGTCGGGGCTGATATCGATAGTTGGGATACTGATGTTGGTGTCGCTGCTTCTCCTCCTCGGCGAGCTTCTTCCAGTTGTCCTTGACATCTTCGCTCTCATGCTTCCACTTGTCTCCAATGATTTTTGAGATTTCTGGGTTCGAAAGCTTGGGATTCTCTGCAGTTACCTGGGACTGATGATGTTGACGGTATAGAATGAATGCTGAGACAAGAGATTCGTCAGTCAGATATCTTATGCGGGGGTTGAACAACGTCTTCTAGGAGCGGACTTGGAAGAGATTTTTATTTATTTAGCACATTGCTCAATTGAAGCATGCGACACGACAAGACGCCGAAAACTTCACGACAGCCTCTTGAGGATATAGTCAACGAATTAGCGCGGGGTTGGACAGCTCACCGTTCCTTGGCCTGGGTATCTTTGGCGCTGGAGTACAAAGACAGATGATGTCTCGAGGGCCATCTTGCGTGGCCTGCCCAGACGTGCTGATGCTGAGCGGTTCAAACATGCCGTGGTTGGCAGGGGCAGTGTTAATCGTTGATGCTCTTTTCCTCCCCGACCCTGTTCTGAACGGACTGGGAGAGAGTCTCCCATCTTGGGCCAGATCAAAACCCCCTCGGCTTCTGAAGGGCTTCTCAAGGCTCATGTGATGGTGAACTGAAGCACCCACGGTTTCCATGTCTTGAGTGGCCAAGGACAGCACTTGGGCCATGGTGCGGTGGGCTGGGGAAGGGGCGCAAGCGTCGGTGAAGTCGGCGTGATCAGAATCATTCAACCCAGTTGTGTGTCCTCAGCTTACACCACTGTCCCCAAACCTAAACGGCAGAGGTTTTTTATTAGATGTGGCTGCTCAAACACCTTGGAGAAGAGGAGCAAGAGAAACACAGCAAAAAGAAAAAAAAGTATTCTGGATGTCGAGGGATAATAAAGAATGCTCGAGAGTCGGAATGGTGGGGAAAGGTTGTTGCTAGAGCGCTCTTTGCTCGTTTGGAACTGGTGCCTTTTGGTATTCTCACACCTCAAAGGACCCGTTAGCTGTACTTCAAACGTCGACAGGTACTGGCTTGCCAACAGCCCGTCTTGGGACAAGCTCATGGCTGGCCAGCTTACATGCTCGCTAGCCTGCCGCCATTATTCTAGCTCGTGGGACTGCTTCGCCTTTACATGTCTCGGGAGACCTTCAGAGTGGGTTCGGCAGCCAGCCCCAGGCTTGTCAGAAGGTTACGATCGCCTGTCAAGATCGGAAGCAGGCAAAGCGAGGGGAGCTTGCTCTTCTCTCCGGCAAGTTAGGATCATACTTTAACTACAGATTGCACCATCAACCCGTTGTTATTATCTTTCAACTTCGGGCCTTTATCATAATGACAATTCAGATGACACCGGTAAAGGAAAAGTGTCAGGGTCAGGAGGGGGAACTCAGTTCTGACAACTCAAACCTCCTTCAGGTCAATGTCGAGATTCGCTTTCAGACGCACCTCCGTCTCTCTACTAGACTGCTGCTGCCTGCCTGAACGTCTCGAGCTGCCGGCCATCTTACATTCGCATCCACTAAGATTGCCACCGTGTGGCTTTCTCATCCCAGTCCGTTCGACGAAAAGGCTCCTGTCCACACCACCCGTACCCGCCCCAACCTCACTGAGCGACGACAATGGCCAGGCTCAATCCTCGCAGGAATGTGAGACGGCTGGCCTCTGGAATGCTACAATGCCTGAGACAAAGGCTATATCTCATCATCCGAACACGGCCGACATTTCCTGCCGCACGTGATGCTCAATATGCGCCAATCCATTGCCATCTGCCTCTGCAGGTTGTGTCATGCCGTGCGTGCGTTGCACCAAGGCGGAGAAGCACGTCTATCGACCCTCAACAAAAGTGGACAGGCAAACAGGGTGGTGGCTGATGCGTTCTGTTGTACGGAGGGAGTACTGGTGCCCCGTAGGTGGTGCTTTTTTCTCAGTCCCTGGATGTCTCAGACTGGCAAGCCGACGTGGTGTGACTATGCCTCGCAGAAGAATGGGTCATGACTTTAAGGCTGTCTCCCTGTCAAAGACTTGATGAAAGTTTTCAGCGCTTGAATTTTGAGCATTTTTCATTGTGTCTTGCTATATCCCTTTGTGTCTGGCGCTCCGTGCCTTGCACCTCTGCGCTCTACCTCTGCGCTCTACCACTGTCACTCCGAAGCTTTTGTGTGAGCAACTTGGCCGTCTCGACAAAGTCGAGCATTCCGTCGACTATCAGCGCTACAAAAAACACACTAGTCCGTCTCGGCTCTCCTATAAGCTTGAAAACGGCAGGAAACACCCAGTGGGTATTTCAAAGACAGGCAAAGAAAAGTCTAATTTGAAATACGTCCGGTATCCCAGCGCCGTCTAAACTTGTCTCCTATAGAGGACACGTGCCTCTAGAGGACACGGGAAAGAACTCAAACTAAACCTCTGCTGGACGCCTTACTATGAAAAAACAAAACTCATCTACGAAATGTAACCTCGTCCGGCTTCACTGCTCAGTAGCGTGGCACTACGGCGAGCGTCGAGGAACAAGTCCTCACACTCACCGACGTCCTGAATGTCAATTTGGGAGCGGCCGTTTGCCTTTGCAAGAATGCTATTGCGTTGTGTCGTCAGCGACCATGTCTTAGACAGTCCATAGTCATCATGTGGAGGGACCACGCCAACATTTGACACAGGTGCCGCCGGTCTAGTGCTAGCGATGGAATACGACAGAAAGGGGGGGGGGAGGTCAAATCGCGCCAAAGCGGGAGGGAAAGCTTCTTCTAGCTCATTCATACCTTGCTGGGGTAAGTAACTGCAAGCAATAGCGCAGACTGATTCGTACTCCGTGGTCGGAAATTTTATCGATTGCCGCATCCGTGATGGCCACGCCTTCGGTCGAGGCTCGTATCCGCACAATCTGCTTGATCTCTTCTGCTTGGTATGGCGCTGTAGGAATAATGAGCAGTCGGGCGAGGAAATCAGTAGGAATGCCGTGGGCAGCGACAACGTCGTCGGTGCCCCTTATTGTGCACATTCCGCGATTCGACGCCAATACCACAATGGGGGCAATCGGCGATTCCAGTGCTCTGTTGAGGTAGGTGAAGCACTCTATGTCAAGCATGTGTGCCTATCATTCCCCCCCCCCGAGAATAATTGTTAGCTTCTTTTCGTGTCTCTTCCCGCACATGAGATCTCTTGGGCGTGTTCTAGACAGGAGTGAAACAAGGAAGAATATAAAGGGCTTTCTTTTTTTTTTTTTTTGTATATCTCTGTATGTGTGATTGCACTTACCTCGTCAATGAACAAGACACCGGGAACGAGTTCAGCCACACCTTGGTCAATGTATTTGCTGACCACCTTGTTGATCTCGGTACGTAATTTCTCCGTAATCTCAGTCATTCTGGGCTTCATGAGCTGGCCCATCATGCTCATGATATCCTGTCCACCTTGGGGTCTGGCGTTGGCGACATCCAAATCATGAAGAGTCACATCTTGCACGATTTCCTTCTTCTTATGAACCTCTCCTTTGGGGATCGGGACATATTCCTCGGCCTCGAGGTCGAACTCGGTCGCATAGGCATCTGATCTGCCGACTCGCTTGCAAGCACCCGTGTTGGCTTCAATATAGATGACGTCGCCGACAGTAACTCTCTCCTTTTGAATCGCTTCGTAGATGCTAGGGTCCAAACGTAGCTTCTTCTGTCCCTTGGCGCTCTTCAACCCGATGAGAAGAGTGCTGATCGTCTTGCCATAGCCGCCCAGCGGGTTCTCAGCCTCCTCGGGCGTCAGCTCCGTCACCTCGCCCTCGTACACTTCCTTTGTCTCCCGGACTTTCAGACCGATGGCTCTCCGGAAATTCTCCATCAACATCTCCGTCTTCTTCACTTCGGTGGAGTACACTTCGCTGCCGACAATGGGGCAAAATGGAATCTTTGTGCCCAGTTCTTGGCTAATCGCGAGCGCGAGCGCTGTCTTGCCGGTTCCTGGACCACCGGCGAGTAAGACGCCTCGTCCCGCCATTTTGTGAGCTCGAACCAAGTCGACAACAACACCGCATGACTGTGGCAAAAGAAGAGAACGAAGAAGCAAAAGAGAAAAAAAGTCAGGTACCTGGTCGTTGGGGCTTTTAAAAAAAAACAGAATACTTGGTCCATACCTCTCTGGCAGGTGCTTGTCCGACGAATCCAGCACCATTCTTGTCTGCACGTCCATCCAACTTTAATCCAAGGCCCTTGATGTGTGTGTGTGCAGCTGTACGGTTGTCCCGCTTGTTGCCCTTGACTTCGCTGATTTGGACCATCTTGGCGGGGTGCCTTGGTCCGGGTTAGATGAGTAGGTGAAGAAGGGTCAATCGTTCAAGCAAAAGAAGATGGGATCGATGGAGTCGGGATCCTGATGCTGGTTTTCGGACGAAAGCTGAAGAAGGGTAGGGGTGGCGCAATTGACAAGATTTTCCTTTTCGACTTCTTTTCTGTCCCGGGCTTTGCTTTTCCCCTCGGAGGTTTCGCTCGCGACAAACGGGTATTCGCGATCGCGTCACGTGATGATTGCGATAACATACAGGTGCCTCGAACTACCCTGTACTGTTCTCGGAACTCGCGTGACGCACAGTAAAACGGGACTTTTTCTGTCAAGTCGGCTCACACGGAAACATTGCGGGATGGTTGTTGGTTTCGTACGTTTGGAACGGCAGGAGCAATTTTTTTTTTTTTTTTTCCTTGCGAGGCATTCTTATTTTGTGCGCGGGAAACTCCCATTCTGACTACATCGAAACCCTATCGCCGCATTCTCTCCGAATTCACACTTTCCGCATGTCGTGCAACACCCAACAGCACTGACGAGCCTTCTGCCTCGTCAGAAAAGTTGCTTTGCGTCTCCACGTCCCCGGAGGCCTTTGGCAATAGAGGCGGCTTCTTGAGGACGATGACACCAACAGCACTCCCCAGGATCAAGGTGCACCCAGCAAAGCTCATCAGCCCCATCCGATGGCCGAATATCCACCGGTCAAAGCTGGCAGCGAAAAGCATGTGCGTGTACACCATGGCGTTGGCCCGGTTGGACTTGTCGGCGCCCAGTCCGGCCGTCATGAGATACTGCATGACGAAGCCAAACCAGCCGAGCGACGACAGGAGCAACCACTGCTTGATCGAGGTCGGCGGCATCCAGCGCAGGGAAGGCTGGCCGATGTCCAAGACGGGCCCGAGAGCCAGGGACGTGGCACAGATGATTGTGCATGTCACGGCGAAGGCGTTGACCGATATGAGGGGATGAGCTCGTTTGCCGATGGCGCGCAGGGCCGTGAATGCACCAGCAGCACCGAGCACGCCCAAGAGAGCCACGCCCACGGCCAGCAACCGCTCATGAGGCGTGGTATGATGATCCGCGCCAGGGACGGAGCTGTGCGGCCGCTCCGCACCCGTGGCTTCATGACTGTGATGCTTCGTCGTGTCGTCCGAGGGAGGGGCGTTGGCAAAGAGAGCCGTCGGCTGAGCAATGAGAATCACACCGAGCAACGCCGCAAGCGTTGCCATCTGCTCGATACGTGTGAATGGTTCCTTCAGGAGGAAATAGCACACGAAGCCAGCGACGCCGGGCGCCAGGAACGTGATGACGGTGGCATCGGCGAGCGGCAAGTACATCATGGACCACCACATGCCGAATATGCCGAAGAAGCCCGTGATGCCTCGCGCCAATATCAGCCATCGGATTTCCCTTCTGCCAAAGGGGTAGTTGGGAACCTTGATCCACCACATGTACAATGAGCAGCATACCCATGTCACGCTCTGTCGCAGAAGCAGCATTTGCACGGGATGCATGCCGTCACCCTCGAGCTCCAGAAATCGCGCACTCAGATTCATCAGAGCAGCAAAAAGCTGCGACAGGGCCACAAGTATGGACGGCTTGTTGGCTATCCAGAATTCCTTCAGCATCGACATTCTTCTCTCAGTCATGAGATGTACGCCGTGATATGATGCACGAGGGACCGGCGACAGGCGACCGCTCGGGGCCGGACTCGGCAACAGCCTTCCACGCTCTCCGTCCTCGGTTGCGTACGCCTTGTCGCTCGCCCGTCCGTCGGGAGACAAAGCACTCGGTGCTCCATTTTGGGAAACCATGGTATTTGCAGAGACTCCGCCTTGCGCGGTTGTTGTGCATCCCGGCCAGGCCTCCGCAATTTCGGCTGGAGCCATCGGTGGCGGTCCTCGGTCCGTGACCCCAATTATTGCGAGAATGAGGGCAATGCGAAGCAAGATGGAATACACAGCATTCCTAGGTCCGTTATTTCACACCGAAAGGCGACTGCAAAAAAAAAAAAAAAAAAAAGGAAGGGAGGCGACAAAGAGGAGCAACATTGCAATCAAAATGGCGCATATGTGCCGTCGACTAATGCGCGGCGATGGGACTGACTCCCCCCATCTGGACCCGACGTCTACATATGATTTTCTCGAAGCCTAACAAGTGGGCATTCAAGTCCAAGGTCCGTGGACCGGCTCAGCACACCATGAGCCGCCGCGGGCATGCTCGGGAAGCCGTTTTGGATTTCCTTGAGTCTTGCATGTTGTCACGTCCGTAGTCCGTACGAGGCTGCGTCGGTACGGAGTACGGCAAGCAGAAAGTGGAAACTGAAAGGGGAAGCTGGCGCTGTTTGCATTGCATGAGTGGCTCAGCCGGTCGAGGTTGTTTCTGCCAGCCCGATATCGCATTCGCCGGCTGCTGGGTCGGAGGAGGGGCACCGGACCGGCGTTGGGCGGCCCAATGCACATCGCCGAGGGTCTGAATGCTGAATCTGTAATCTGTGTGCCGGGTTATTATATTCATCGAAATGTCTCTACAGCACACATGTGCTGCCTGATCACAGATGGTAAATGAATTTGATCTTGATCATGATTTCGTTACAATGTGCAATGCTTTATGCAAGCGCCAGAGCCATGGCATCAATGAATGATTCCCATGTCAAAAGCTCCAAGTTTCCAATCCCAAACGCCAGTTCCATGACCATGCAACCTGCCACCATGCAACCGAATTTTATCCCAGACAACAATATTTCTCCAACCCATCATCTTTTCTTCCCCAGCGCATCCGCCTCCGCCTCCGCATCATCATCCGCCTCACCCAACTCCTCCTCCGCCCTCTTTGCCGCAGCACCGGCACCGGCACCGGCACCAGCACCAGCGACCCCTTCCTTCTCCTTCTTCTTCTCCTCATCCGCCGCATCCTTCATGATCTCGTCTTCGCCATCTCTGAGGATCTCACGAGCCTTCTTGATCTCCTTTTGCTTCTCAAACACCTCCTGGACCTTGCCCAGAAAAGCAGGGTTCTTGCGAAACGCGAATTCAAAGTCCTCGTACTTGATCTTTTGACGGCCCGAGTAGTGCGCCGCGCGGGTGGCTTCAAAGGCGATGGATTGCATGAAGTCGGTGAGGATCTCGTCGAGGACGCGTATCGTTTCGGGGAGAGGGTTCTTCACGTCGCCGTGGGCGTAGAGCAGCTGGGCTACTAGTAGTTGGAGAGGCTTGAGTGACATGCTTCATGGGTGGTGCGGATGGGCAGGGACAAGGGAGAAGGGATGGGGGACGTACGCTCGTTGTGAGAAAAGTTCATTTTGCCGACATTCTTGCCGGCTCGTGCTCGGGGTTCCATCTTGGTGGGTGTTGCGATGTTGATGAGCTGCTATGCTGTGCTGTGCTATGCTATGCTATGCGATGCGATGCGATGCGATGCGATGCGATGCGATGCGGAGATGGAGACTTGAGACTTGGGGACGGTAGCGTGGGTGGATGTCGTTGAATTTTGCGATTGAGCTGTGCATGGAGTGAGCGAGTGTAGTGAGCAGAGATGGCGGTGCCTGGGTTGAGATGTGGTGATGCTGGCATGCAGTTCTTGATGTTTCAATGTTTGGCAGGAGCTTTGTGGTGGGTGGTCTTGTTGGTGGAGGGAGGAGACACAACGGCTCGTCACTGCCTGCGCGGCGCGGCAAATCTTTGCTCCTCCGCACCGCCCCCCAGAACCCAGGAGCTACGTGGTACCCGGGAGAGCTACGACAGCGAGACCCATTGTCCAGCCATCGCGACGACGTTGCACATTTGTGCAGATTTGCATCCTTCCCGGTCCCCTGCCCTAGCCCAGTCTATTGCAAAAAAAAAAAAAAAAAAAAGAAAAAGAAAAGAAAAAGAAATGGTAAAAGATGCCCTTCAACTTGTTCTCCACGAAGCATCGCTAATCAGGTGCGCGGTGCGCAGTCCGCACTCTTCAATTTCCGATCTCTCCTCCTCGTTCTGCTCCTCCTCATTTGCACGAGCGCATACGTCCACCATTTCACACCCGGCATCATGGATCGAAATAAGAACGGGTACGATGCAATCTGATGCGCTTCTCTGACCAGATCATGGCCATGAGCAACGGATTGTACTGACAAATGTGTAGTGTCATGGGCATTTTCTGGAAATGCGCGAGAATAGGAGAACGGCTCAGTCCTTACATTAGCATATGCTGTGTCCTCATGGCTGTAAGTGCTGGACGGGTGTGACCGGGCAGGCCGTCCTCACGATAGGAAGTGTTTGCTAACCAGTCGATAAGGCATCCATTCTCATGAACTAGAGTTGGACCATTCTACGCTTTGATATGCGTCATCTCTGTTTCGAACGGGGGAAAAGGGAAAGCGGAATCACAATGCAGTTTTATCTACGGCTTGGGCTTTGACGAATGCAGACTGACATTTGGAATGGTATGGGATGCAGATAAGATGAAACAAGTTCATACTTGTGGTCTTGCATTTTTGATGCTGCGACGCTCGAACTCCACGATACTGGACGAACATGATGTGCACGCTGTCAACGTGGTTGCCTCGCAAGAGCGTCAGCAGATCATGCCGCTGAATCGGTCGATATGGTAGCCAGTGCGTTGACGATGAAAACGATCTGTTTCCATTCCGTGTACCAGCCTGTCCCTGGCGCGAAAGAAAGAGCTGTGCCGGCTCGCCGCGGCAGAGGTGGCAAGTTTGATGCTCGACATTGAATTGAGTCGACACCTACCGAGATAGCCGGCCCGGATTGGGCGCGCCATGTTAGAAATGAAGACTCTTCCCGAGTCAAAAGCCCGAAACTGTTTAATGACATGTTTCTGGGTGCGCGCCGTCTCCGTCCCCGTGAACGTGAAATGACCTCGTGACCTCCATTCACACAAACATCGGGCCGGAGATGGTTGGGTGTTTCAGTGGCGAAATCTTGAAGTCGAAACGGACCAAGGTTTTGGCTACCTCTTGCGGCCCAACCTGCCGCCGGATCGGAAACACCCTAGGCTGGCCTTTTTTTTTTCTTTTTTTTTGAATTGCCTTCAATCTCATCACACCATCACAACTCGTTTAGACGCGCAAGCATCGGAACATGAGCAACCGAAACCATTCAGCAGCTGTGACAACCTGCCTGTGCCTGATACTTCACATGGCCTCAGACTTGGCGACCGATACGATCGATCGGCCTTCTTTAACTCGACTTTTGGGAAAGATCCAGGGTTAGAAAAAAACCCAAGGACAAGGGGAAGTGGGCTCAGCTTCTAGAATTTGTTTTCGAATGTCGGAACAGCCATGAACAAAACTAGCGGATCCGTCACAATTCACTCCTCCATCATGCCCTTCCGGAATTGGTGCCACACCTGGACAAACGCCCGCCGGAAGTGTGAGTGTGCGCGCACCCGGAAGGAGGCAACGCAACCACCCACCCATGCATGGTACAAAGTGCCTTGCTGACACCGTCGACAGAGTATTAACTCAATTATATGGCATGGACGGTCTCGGCAGGTGTATGTAGATTGCTTGTGATGGCCATCATTTTTCTCCTTCAAATCCTCATTAACAAGTCGACGAATCAGCTCTTGGGCCGAAAGTACCAACATCAATTGGTTTGCACCAGCCAAATGACCCACTTGATTGATTGTGACAGGAGAGATCTCGATACCCGCCACGTGAGCTGAGTATCCCGGCCCGGCCCAACCAGAACAAGGAACCTTGAAAGAAAAAAAACGTGGCCAGCGTTACCGAGGTATTGGGACGACAAGAAATCAGCCTGATGCCCTCTGTCTCCGGATAATACTTATCATACAAAGTACATATATGGCCGGAAGAGATCGGCCAAGTACTCCGTACGTACTCCGTATGTAGTGCCCATATCCGTGAGTGGTTGGTTACACAGTCCTCCCAATCTACCAAAGAGACAAGGGATTTGTTCGCCAGACGATCCCATGTTGTCTCAAGGGTGATGCCTGCTTTAGGCGGCCGTGCTATTTGTTCGACACGAAGAGTACATATTTTTTTGGCGACTACATACGTCCCTTTGGCAGGGAACATCCTGTGCCGACCTCATGCAGACGGACCCGACTCCATGGAAGTCCCCCCTGGAACGGCAAGCCCCCCGTGGTATGTATGACAATGGCCTTCGTGTTTCAGTAGTTTCAGTTCCTTCCGGGAGATAAGCGAGGCTTGTCAGCCTTTCGCAATGTGGGCATGCAAATTTATTATTATTAGACGGAGTATTGCTGTATTGTTGGTGGAGAACTCTTCCTTCCAAACACCCACTGGCCATATCGTGCCAAGTCCTGGCTGATTGGTGGTGGCGTTTGGCTATGCGTGGAGCCATGACTTGCCTGCCCCATTTGAAGTGACCGAATTTGGTCAACAATGCGACCACGGGCCTCGAAGCTGGAGCTGGGAGCCAGAGACAAGTCGTGAAACTGAGGAATTCATGGCAACTCATGTCCAGAATTGCGGCTGGCCGAACCGTCATGACCAATGATCAGGTCCGCTGGTCACTCTCCAAACTGGCAAGGTCTAGGTAGTGTTGGAAATCAAATTGATTTGGAGACAGGCTGTCAACTTGAATTCTGCGGCTGTCGCGCATGTATAAATGCAATGTGCGTGTGTGTGTGAGAAGACCATGAGCAAGAAGCGATTGCCCATGTCAGAGACCCATGCACGAACTCCAGAGACATATTGATAAGTGGACTGATCCCATCAACTCTGCGGGCAGGCACACAGGAAATCATGATAGATGGAACGGCGAGTCGTACGAATGCGGGTAGTGGTGGTGGCAAGCTGAAGACGCTTTTAAGCCTGCCACTCTTGAATCAGATTTGTTGGAGCACTAAATCAGACATCTCTACTCGATGTCTTCGATGGTGTTGAAAATCGGCACCGGTTGAATTTGAATTTGCACTGGCCTCCACCCCTCCCGTCAAAGGGCTGTGTGCCCTGCTTGCACATGCAGCAAGGAGGGCTGATTCCTTGTCGCGTGAGGGGCTTTGTGGAGTTTTCGTCTCCCTCTCTCGTGAGTGAAACTCCTTAATAAGAGTCAAAGTCGTTGCCGGGCTGTTTCTCTTTGGTTTCCCTTTACATGAACGAGCTGCAGTTGTGACACTGTGTTGGTTACACGTTACTGGGTCAGGAGTGCCGAATCTGATGACGGATTTTCCCTTATGTATACTCAGATGTGAAACCCCTGCCCTCATCTAGTGACGGGTTGCGACAGTTTCTCGGGCCAACGATAGTTGGGAAGAATGATGCGGGCGTTGAGTGACGGACCGACGGACTGACGGACTGACGGCGACTCTTTCCTGTTACCTTGCATCCGGTTTCAAATGACACGGAGGTGCCACTGCGAAGAGACCTGGTGAAGAGAAAATGGGCTCATACATACCCATTCATCTGCTGGAGGAACAGGGAAGCAAATGGTCTACATGTATGTAGTGCACCAGACTCACCCCTGTTCCACGGGCCACCCAGTCCCAGCAGTGCGGCAAGCCTAGTATAGTAACATTGTCGGAGGGTCCCACAGAGATCCGGGTATTGTCGTCCAATAGGCAGCTTGGCAGTCGCAGATCTAACCCAGGCTGGCAAGTTGAGAATGAAGGCTCAACTGTGGTGTGGCGTCCCTGGCGATGCATGAGAGAGCGCCGCACGTTACCAGTTGGTTGCGGGCATGGCAGCCACACGGCATGCAAAGGCGAAGTTGACGTTGGGTGCTTGTGAGAGGGAAGGACTCAAATTTTTTTTTTGAGGAAGGAGACGAGGAGCGTGTGGAGGGGGCCGGGCTTCAGAGCATGAGAGCATGCCACCATGCCTAATTCGGGGGTCTACTGGCCCTTTGCGATGCGTGTGCTGTGACCCAAACGGCTGAGGAGTTGCTGCTAGATATGCACGCTAAATAATGCCGGAGGTCGCCATGCGTCGTCCTGTTCAGCTCCAGCTTGCCAGTGGCAGCATTATATCAATCAAATGAGATGGATGGATGGATGGATGGGTGAATGGATGAGAAGAACCCTGGCAATTAATGCACCACACGGCTTGCTTGGAAAGAGTCACCTGGCCGCTTAGGATGAAGGCAAAAGAAGAATAACCGGTCGTAGAATCGTGCGATCAGCGTTGAGCCGGGGAACATGGGCTCACAAGACGTCAGGTGGCCAGGTGAACGAGTCAGGCAGTTGCAGCTGGCATCTGGCGACAATTGCCAGCTCTTGCCGTTCGCAGTGCTTGTCGCTTGTGAAGACTTTTCGCCAATGCGTCCAGCCTCATGAAAGGGAAGGTGCTCCTGAAGAGAGTCCAGAGCCATTCGAAGATTTGCAGAGCCACGATGGCGACTTGCGCTCGTCAAGCTTTCTCAATTTATCCCTCAAGCATGAAGAAACTTTGCACGAGCTCCCTACCATCACTTCAATGCAGCAATTCCTTTGTTGCCCATCATGATAATGCACACAGTCATGAGCTGGCTGCCCCAAACAAATTGCAGTGACCTCGCTGCTGACAATAATCCCAGGCCGACGGACTTGCCTCATTCAGTCTGCTCACAAGTACACCATGTGGAGGGCGGCGGAGGCGACAGAATGTTCCACCTACCTGGGCGGGTAACGAGCAAGTCTTGCACAACCATTCTCACAACAGGTTGAAAAAAGATGACGATGCGGCAAGTAATTCGTGTATGTACGCGACGGGCCAGGAGGAAGGCAACTCGGCAATGCAACACAATAGAAACGGCGTCAGTAATCAAGATTACGAGTGGCTGGGTAATACAACATTGACTCGTGACTCGGCAACATATTGCTTTTCTCAACCCTCGACAGCGAGGGCGGATGGTAATTATGGCGTGCATAGGTGTCGAAATCTAGTTGCCGGCTAATCTTACGAAGGACTATTATGGCATTATTAGACGTGGATCTTGGGGGAATAGCGAAATGCGCCCCAGAGTACGGACTTGTTCAAAGGTTCGAATTGCTTTTGCCCTGCGTTTGCCGCCCATCCCTTTCGAAACCCCAACTACAGACGAATCAGTCAGACTCATTATACCCAAGCCATCATGAGAATGCAGCGAGCCCCTTTCATTTAGAAAGAGCGAGCAGTGAGCACACATTCGTCGTGGAGAACAACAATGTCAGGCGCCCACAGCAGACATCATCACCCCCGGCTTGCAACAGAGACATGCAAGGGCAAGCAATGGCCTCTCAAACATATCAATTTTTTTTTTCAGCTCCAAGTGAATTCCAAAGGCTCACGCCGCGAACTTTGTATTGCTCTGCTCAAGTTTCATGTTTTGATCGCCGATAGAGTGCGGACACCTACCAACAGACACTTGTGGCAACCAAAACATAACAAGACCGTGATGGCATGTGGAAGGGGCAGCTACTCCGAGGAAGTTGCCTGCAGTGTTTCTCCGTGTCAGAATGTCTGGGCAGAACCGGAGCGGCCGCCATAATACAGCACCAGACGGCACCAGACGGCACCAGACGGGACTGTCTGACTTTGTAGGTTTTCAGGCACACAGTGCTCCAGCCTGAGCGCCGAGCGAGAAGCCACTTACGACGGGAAGCCGCCAACGCCGCCGCCACCACTTTGTTATTAGTAATGACAGACTGGAAGACACGGCTCGGCCATTTCAGGACAGTTTCGAGAATGGCCTCTATTAGCACTGGCATCCACGGCTTCCAGAACTATCGAGCCGGAAGTAACCCTACATATATAGAGATGTTTGGTAAGGTGACTTGGCATTAGTAACATGACTTGGCATAATAGCGACTCGCACAAAAGCCAGACCAAATGCCATTCTTCTCAATATGTATTTGAAATTTTTTTTAATCCGTCTTGGGTCTTTTGGCTCCTTCTCTGGACAGAGTAATACCGGTCGTCCGGGGTCCGGGGCCGGGGCCTGCGACCAGGGACCTGCCCTGGGGATGTGAGAGGCTTATTCTGCATGGTGAGATTATTACGGCGACGCTGCTCATCATTACCGGGGGGGTGTGTGCTTGCGAGGTGGGAAGGCCATGTGTGCTGCGGATGGGCCAATTTCTCAAGAACAGTCTGTGTGATTCAGCATTAGGCTTTGTCGGCCAGCACTTCCGCGGTAATAAGATGGCTAATTGACAAGTTGTCGAAAGATGCCAAGCAAGGCGTTGTGCCACGCTGACGATTTGGGTAGAAGGTGCGAATATGACAGCACAGTTGTCCGGGCCATCCTCGTGCGAAGTTTCCAGATATTTTAGACAGCTCTTCCTACGAAATCTATGCGTATCGTCGACCTCGTGAATTCAGCAATTGGGCGTTCATATTGTTGTATCGTGACCCACGTCAAGACACGCACTCGGTTCAGGTCGAAGGGCCCAAGCCCACGCCCCCCCGTTGAGGCTTACACATGCACATCCTTATATGCACACACCCCCTGACCCCACCGCATCGGAAAAGGAACCAGGACCCATCATGACCCATGCGAGGGGGACCAGAACCCACCTTTGCGAAGTAACGGCACTGGGCTGTCACGAGACCCGCGCAATAACGGGACAGCCGTGGCCACAAGCTGTAACGGTACAAAGGTAAAATGAGCCACGACCAACACCCGAAAACAGCAGGCACCAGAAACAGAGGCACTGGCCACTGTCCTCTGTCCTCTGTTGGATCCGACTCGCAAGGGGGCGGTCCTCACCGACCGAAGGGATTTGGAAGCATTGGCAATTATCTGAGGCAGCAAGCTATTCAGGAATTGGCCGCCGCCGCCGCCGCTGCTGTCGGAGCGCCACAGATGGTTTTGTTAAGATGCAGCAGATTGTAGGATCATCAGTGAGCATTGTTGCTGAGACCAGACCACCGCATCGCACCGCATCGCACCGCATCGCACCGCAGTGGCTCACTCCGGTGGTGTAGGCGCCCCAGCGAATACGAATGCAACAGAGTCTGTTCTGGTACGGAGTAAAGTGTGTAGAGGTGAGATGGGGGCGGGCGGGCGTTACTAGACTCGAGTGATTATTGCCTGTCCGTCGCCAAATCCGCTGCTGCCGTCCTTTTTTTTTTTTCCCCCCCTTTCCTCGGGCGGCCAGACCACCTACCTGCACGCTGCACGCTGCATGCTGCACCATGGTATGTACATGTAGCAATCAGGACCAGTCTGAGTTCTGAGTACCAGTAATAAACACGGTCTCGTCCAGCTGCGCGCGCTGCCCCCACCAGCAAGCAGTCAGTACATGTACGGCAGCTGAGACGGTTGCTGTTTGAGCGCATGCTTGACGGTGACTTTGACCTGACTTTGACCCAGAGCACCCAGAGCACCCAGGGCACCCAGAACACCCAGAGCCAAGTCGAGTCAAGCCGGCGCCGATCGACCCCCAAACTCGTGCCCAGACTCAGGTTGCCAGACATTACTCGTGCCTGCCTGCCTGCCTTCCTTCCTGCCTTCCTTCCGGCCTTCCTTCCTGCCTGCCTCCACGGAGTGCCTGTATGTATTCGGTGCTCCGGGCCACGGTCCACCAGACAAGGAGGAAGGAGGACCTGGTACCTCCAACTCCGTACTACGGAGTAAATGCTAGTCATCTCTCATCTCCCACCAGACCGCCCCCTTCAGAATATGGAAAGCCTCGACGGCACCGGAAAGTCGCTACGTACTGCACTAATTCTAGACAGATGATGGGCGATGCCCCAGCGGCGCCCCCTCTGCCGTGCCGCCAGACGGTGTCTGCGACTTTCATGGCTGCCCGGCGCCCGGATCGATGGCGGCGTGCCCTTGCGCTAGTCTAGTCATACCATTGGCAAGACCGAACCCATCCCATCCCATCCACTTGGTCTGCCCATGCCAATCCGACCGAATCTGATCAACCCACCGTCCACAGCCCGTCCCCTTGCCAAAGTCCCGGTCCTCCTTTTCACCTGTAGCCGGTACCATGTCATGTCGTGTCCTCCCTCCTTCTCCTTCCGTTTAGGATCTATTTTCCTTATTCTTCCTCCCATCTGCTGCTTTCGTTCCCAACTTTTTCCACTTCCCTCCTTCTCTCACACTCCTATCCTAGATCCCCTCGCGGAACAGCTCTTGCTCTTGCCCTATTCTTCTCTCCTATTTACTACTCTTTTTTCCTATTCTTCTTTCCTTGGACTGAACAACAATTACGCTCTCTTGATCTGCCCACTCACAAATCGATCGATCTACTACATACCCCCCTGCCAACTACAAGACGACAATTCCGGCACCGACACTCTCTCGCCAAAACAAGTCTGAGTTGAGCAGCAAGAGGACCATCTCTCTCAACAAGACAAACAGGAGGATACCGACAATTTTGCTTACACTGTACCGCCCTCTACAAATCCGGCAGCAGGGGATAAAGCACGAAACCGCGAGGTAGACCGGCAGACCCCAATATACTTCCTCGGGGAAGACGCCGTGGAACTTGTACATACCTGGATGTAAGCACAACAAACCAATGTTTGATTCTTCTGTTATTCGAAACCAAGTCGTGCAGTGCAGTCTTGTGACGGGAAGGAACCTGGAGTGGGACTGAAAAGCGTTTGGTTTGTCATTTTCATTGGGCTTGTCCTTGTGTGCGTGGCGTGTGCGTGTGTGCGTGTGCGTGTGTGTGTATGTCTGTTCAACTTTGGTGTTGCTCGGGCCTGCACTTGGGATTCAGCTACACGATTTCTGCACCTCGCCCTCGAATAGGCGACCTGAGTCTGCAACTGCCCGTGCCTCGTGACAGTGCGCTCTGTTGCACATTGCCTTGTTTGCGTTTGCACATTCGTTGAGGGTTTTCTCCTTTCTTGTCTTGTTACTGCCTCTCTTTGGGTCTTCCGTGCTAACGGCTGGTCAGTCACTGTGTAGCGTTTGACCTTGATTCACCAAACCGACGACTATTTGTTAAATACGAGAACCTCCCCAGCAGACTTCGTCTGGTTGCAAGCCTGCGTACTCCTCGACGAGCTTGACCAATTACGCCAAAAAAAAAAAAGGGCTTTCAAAAAATGCTACTAGAACAAGGCACCGGCGGCCCTGTTGAGAGGTCACGCAGAAGCCTCTCTACTTCAACCCCTTGCCCCAAAACCGACGGTGAATCCATGCAAGATGCGGATGTCCAGATGCAAGCACCACCTCAGGATGAGTCGCCAACTTCGAGCACCACGCAATCATCCTCACAAGAATCACCGAGGCGATGCGAAGCCGCCTTGCGATCTTCAACCCCTGGATCCACGGTTCTCTCAAGGAACCCCTCCAGCACCTCGACTTCATCGACGCCAACCCCTGAGCCAGCTTCCACACGCCGCCACTCACGGCGGACATCCTCTCATCACCACTCATGGCCCGTGGAGCCTCCTGTCACGAGATCAACACTGAGTGAATTGGACGTGTCCAAGATCATTCATAACCCGAAACTACGACACGACATCAATTTTGATCCCGAACTGCACTTCAGACCTAATCTGGATGGAGAAAAGGGCCGAAAGAAGCAAGAGAGGGCCAATCAGTTTTGGAAGGCAATGAAGGAGGAGTTGTCCATGTTCATCACGGACCGGCCCGGTTTCTACGCCAAGCACGGTGAGAGTGACGATTGGACGCTGCCGTCACTACTGAAAGCCGTCAAGGATATCATCCAGACACTAGTACCCCAACGCGACCGCCAGTTTCTGGACGAGGGCCTCAACGTCGAGCTCCTGATGCAGCAGTTCCACAAGGGCATCGCTGACCTCGAGAAGCTCGCCCTTTGGCTCTCCCTCGTTCTCAAGTCTCATTGTGCTCCGATGCGGGATGAGTGGGTCGACACCATGTACACCCAACTCAGCAATGGCAACCGAGACTCTGATCTGGACCAATTGGTGACTGGAATGCGCAGTCTGCTCAGCGTTCTGGAGGCCATGAAGCTGGATGTTGCCAACCATCAGATTCGATGCCTGCGACCTGTCCTCATTGAAGATACGACACACTTTGAGCAAAAGTTTTTCCTGAAGAAAATTCAGCCTCGCAAAGTGGACATTGGTGGCGCCCGAGATTGGTACAGAAATGCTGACAGACATTATTCAGCCACCCTCGGCGGCGGCGGCGGCGGCGGCGGCAACACATCTCACAACTTTGGAGACATGGGCGTCTTCTTTGAGGCCCTGTCTCGCTTGGTCTTGCCTTCATCAGGTGAGAAGCGTGTACCTAGCACATTCCTGTTTGACGAGGAGCGCATCTTGAAGCTTCGATCCGACATGGTTGACGCCATCAATCTGGACATTTGCATGCGCATGTACGAGGACCTCGACAGGGTCGGACGTTATAGCGCCAAGATGCTTGGCCGCAACACTCAGCCCTTGGATGAAGAGACGCTCGACTCGTCGACAACATCCAGCTCAGAGTTTAACTTCAACACGCCCCTGTCAAGCTCAAGACCGTCAAGTCTTGTTCTCAGTGCCTCTGACTCGTCGGCCGCCTCTTCTCCACGATCCTCTCTCGTCATGCCTTCCTATGTCGCTCCCGAGAACAGTGAGTCGAGAATCAAGTCTAAGAATGTGTACAACTCGCTCGTCGCATTGCTTCAGTCAGTCACGCCCTCGTCACGTCACTCAAGCCGCTGGCAGACAATAGCGCCATCCATGGCGCTCCAAATCTTCCGCTACACGGACGCACCGCCTGAGCTATTGCCGACCTTTGAGGAGAGGTTCATGGATAATGTTTGCCGAGTTGACTCACAAATCTACCGAGAGGTTGAGCTTGCCTTCCACAGCAGGCTCATGGTCGAGCTGACCAATCGAGTCCGGAATTTCAAGGCTCTGTCCGGCGTCTCCCTCTTCTCGGTCGCCACCGGCGGACGCGGGCCTAGCGGCAGCAGCGGCAGCCATCTAGCCCGAGACCTCGACTCGGGGCTACGTGATGGACAGGACGAGGGAGGCATCGAGGACATGGCAACTCGACTTGCCCATCTCGGTGTGTTGCACTGGCGTGTGTGGGCCCAACTGGCCTATCTCGGTGACGACGAAGACATGGCCGTGGATTCCACGTCCTAATTCGGATTCACATTTACCGATGCCCCCCTAGCTCTACCTGCTAGTCTTTTCACGGGAACGCCCGCTCGTGACGCCCGTGACACCCTTTCCGTCTCCAACATGCGGTAGAATATCTTATCTCGGTCGGCAAATTCCATCTTTTCTTTCCATATCAATATATCCTCGGGGCTTTCACCAAAGCTTCCGCTTGATAGTTGATAGGGGCGAGCCTCAAATTCTTGCCACCTCAAGAAATGGGCCGCGGCTCGTCAACCTGGCATGATCTAGAATCACACCAACATCTATCTAGCTGGACCTGCGACTCTTTTTCACATTATCTCTTTCTTTATTCTTTTTTTCTTTTTCGTTCACTCAAGTTGATGCATTTCCAATTTGGGCACTGCGAGTTGGAGTTGGAGAATAGATTGGGCAATTGAGATGATCGGGTATGCTTTTTTGGCGTCTGCATACTGGCTGCTGCTGCTGCTGCTGCTGCTTTCTGCTTTGTCTTTGTTCATGCAGGCTTGGCTTATACTTGTTCTGGTTTTTACTCCTGCACCTTCCCCCATACCTTTTCGATGTCCCCACGCAGGGACAAGACTTGCCTTTTCTTTTTCGGTTCACCCGTCGTCATTTTTTCAGACATGGCGTTCATGAGAGGCGGGATAGAGAGTCGGCGCAGATATAGCCAGACACGCTTACCCCAGCTTCGCGGCTGCAAGCCTGACACCTGTGGAGGGGATGTAGCATGTATGGAAGCGCCGCGGACGCAATACATTTTGTGCATTAGCTAAGATGAGTGATAGTCGAGTCCCTGCTCTGGCCGAATCAATTAAGAGGGCTGCGGCGGCTATTGAGAAGCATCAATACAGCATATAGGGCGCTAGTCTATGAATAATACTAGGGGGTTTTCACATGACTATTGATGATGTGCGTGTATTTGTTGTTGTAGGATCGTCGACGGTGTCTGGTGACGGAGGCCGACAGATTCAGATTCGTCCTACTTGGCATTGTCTGCTGGACCACGGCCGTGAAGAAGATGTGAATGCTCATGTACAATGAGTCATGGTTGGTTCTTGGTGCTTCTTGGTGCTTCTTGGTGTGCGAATACGTGTGCTCTTCAAGAAAGTTTGCCGGCCCCCATATGCACGCACGTTGGCTGCGGGCGTGAATAAGTCTGACTCGAAGCAGAATCTCTGAGCGCTTTCAAGAAGAATCAGGAAGAATCGGGAAGAATTCAAGGGAGTGGAGCGGAAACGGGAAGAGCCGAGGCTTATCGATTGGTCTCTCTCTCCATCTCTTTTTTTTTGGCCTTTTCCAGGGTGGCGGCGCGGATTGGAAGCTGGCTGGTCTAAATTGGTGTACATAGTGCAGGTAGGTCGAAAGTGGGTTGTGGACATTTTTGACATGTTCATGATTCATCTGGGTCGATGGATTTGTCAGGAAAGAACTATTCATTCGGAAAATGGGGAAAAATATATCTTGGGGGTTCCGCGCCACTTGTGCAGGGGGCGTAGTGTGGGACCCGGGGACCCGGGGGCTGGAAAAACCGGGGTCTGCGCCCGGCAGGGCTGCGTAGGGTAGGTTCCCGGAATGGCAAACCCTGCCTGCCGCTGTGCATCATGTTTTAGACTCCGGAGGAAAGTTATTTATTCACTTGATACACTAGGGTTCCCGGCGGTTCCCGGCGGTCCGCGGCGGGTCTCTATATTGGGGTTTTTTTTCTTTGGGGGTATGGGGTTTGGCAAGCCCTTACATGCGTTTGTGGAAGTGTTGGTTCGGCATCTACGAAAAGGAACTCACTCGCTTGTTCGGCCAAGAATAGTTTGGTTGGTGGCGGAACGAAAAAGAAAAACAGGGTTGGATGGCGCTTGGATTCAAGGAGACGCGAGGATGGCTTCAAAAGGCTGTTTTGCGGCTGAACAGAGCTGGTGGTCTTCACGTGCTAGCATCGTGAGTGACTTTTGCCGGCCCTCAGTCCACTTCACACAAGCTTTAGTCAACGCATCATACAAACAGCAGTACTCATCAGTTGTGTATTTCCTAGAATGTCGTCATCCAACAAACATCCCGTCTTTTCTATCCCCCAAGAAAGCAGCATAAAGACAACAGTATATATAAGAACATGAAAATAAAAAATTAAAAAAGGGGACGGGGGTTCAGGGTAACCCCGTCCCACCGCCCCTTTTTCATCGTGATCCCCATCGTTAATGACATAATGACATCGTCTCCCTTGGAAGAATGCTCCTCGGGGAATTTCGAGGAGGGGGAAGGGGGTCTGTCCATGCTGTGCCGGCATGCCATGCTATATACATAATGGAAGAACAAGTCTATACGCGGTGTGTGGGGGGTTTTGCGAAACAGCCGGTCGCCATGTGGTCAAGGTGAACGGAACGTGTCACGTACATTTGACCAACGTGAGAGCATGCATCAGGTGGGCTGTTGACAATGGTCCCGAGTTTTCCGAGAGTTTTCGCAGGGTTAACAAGTATAGTGTGCTGAGAATGCTGCTTCAGGAACAATGACGCCGTCGGTTCTACCGTGGACTCAGAGGACTCTTGCCAGGCCCTTGGCTGCGTTTTAACCTGGATAATTCATCCTCCAATTTGCGACATCGTGTCCGTTCCTCCTGTAGAAAGCAGTCAGTACAGTACCACCAAACAAGGTGGCATTTCCCAGTGACGCGTGAATTGGATATACGCACCCTGAGGTCCTCCTGGAACTTCTTGCGCTCTTCCCTCATCGTAGCCCTGAAGCGCTCGCTCAACACGGACGCACCAGCGCCTGGCTTGGACCCATCGCCGTGAATCTTCAGACGCTCGCTATCCAGCTCCTCTTGCAGCTCGGCCATCTTGTCCCGCGCCTTTTGCAGTTCTGATTCGAGCGACGTCCTGGCAGCCAGGGCCTCGTCCAGCTTGGCCTCGACATCGGCCCTTTCCTTTTCGGACCCAATCGTCTCCTTGGTGACTCCCTCGAGTTCCTCGACCGTGGCACCAAGCTCCTTCTTCAACCTGTCGACTTGGTTCTGGAGCTTGAGACACTCGGAGCTTTGCTTGATGGCCGCCACTTCCGCCGCTCGCTCTGCACGGGATCCATAAGCACCGTCCAGTTCGGCCCTGGCAATCGTCACTTCCGTCTTGAGCTCCGCAATCGTCATGTTGAGTTGGTCGACCTCGTCATCCTTGATCTTGAACTGTTTCGTCTTGGCCGCCAGTTCTTTCTTGAGTTCCTGGGCCGCCTCGTCGGCCGCCTTCTTTTCCTGTGTCAGAGCTGCAATCTGCGCGGCGACTTCCGCCATCTTCTCTCCCGTTTCCTTGCTTCCCGATTGAGTCGTCGACAAGCTCTTTTCGGCCGACGCCAGACTGTCCTGGGCGGCCCTGAGATTCTTCTCGAGCTCTCCAATCTTGGCGTCCCTCTGTTGAATGCTGGCCTCGGCCGCTCCCGCTGCTCCCGCGGCGTTTCTGGCTTCCTCTAGGTCCGTCATGGTATCGGAGAGCATCCTCTGGGCGTCCATGGCGTCCTTCTCGGCGCGGCTGAGCAGCTGGCGGCTCTTCTCCAGCTCCTCTTGTTTGCGGGCCAGTTCTTCGTCCTTTTCGGCATCCGACTTGTTGTTGAGCTCACGCTGCTGCTTTATCTGTCGCTTGAGGACGTACTTTTGGTCTCTCAAGGTGATGGCCTGCGCGTGCATCCACTGTACCCTGTTGGAGAAGGAACCCAACGAGTAGGGCTCCGCGGCATCGAAGCCTTCGTCATCAGACATGTCCTCGTCGTCCTCGGGCAGGCCCTTTTCGACTCGGGTTCTGCGGCGGTCGTCCTTGCGCTGCTTGGCTTCTGAGAATCCTCGCTGAATAGAGTCCCATAGACTGGTGAGCACGGGGCCGATCTCGTCGTTTGCGCCCTGCGAGGAGTTGGCTCGAGCAAGTTGCGAGTCGATGGACCGAATGGACTCTTCCAGATAGGCAATCTGGCCATTGAGATCGGATTCTGATGGGAGCATGGTGGGCAAGTAATGGGGGTCGGACGTCATGAGGAGGTCGCGAAGCTGCAGGTTGACGGCCTCGATGCGCTCGCCCATCCGACTGCCGCCGGCGAACGAGTCTTGCTCAGCTTGCACGGCAAATAAACCGCTCTCGAGATACTCCATCTGACTCTTGAGCAAGTCGGCCAGCTTAATGTCCGGAGCCGCGGAAACCTGGGGCGGCTCATCGTAGCCGTGGTTGACCTGTGGGTTGAATCGGACAATGGTGTCCCGTAGCGACGAATTGAGGCCCTGGAGCTTCTTCAGCAGACCGTCAGTTTGGCTCCGCAAGTATGTATTCTCCTCACGCATGCGATCCAGCTCCACACGCATCTGGTTCTGTTCGCGGATCGGCGACTTGAGCGGAATCTCAATGGCGTTTTTCCGAGCTCGCTCCATCCCATCGAGCTGATAACCTGAGGGGTCGTCAAAGTAGGTGTCATCGCCCATCTGGTCCAAGCTGTTCCGGCTTTGAGAGTAGGCGTATAGGCTCTCGGGACTGCCAGGAATTCCATTGACTAGTTGGCCATTTTGCGGCGACGTCTTCTTCTTTGACGCCTTATGTGTCAGTTGCAGGATGGCCGCCGTGTGTTCGAGGATTTTCCGATGAGGGATGAGCAGACGTTTTTCGAGTTCAAGTAGCTCTGATGCTAGTTGGTCACATTTTCGCTCGCATTCGATCCTTTCGCGCTCGGATTCCTGGGACCGACCGTTCTCTGCGCCCTTCTGACCGAGCCTGGCCATGGACGCCGCGGCATCTCGGTATTTCGATTGGATGGCGAGGTTGGATCTCGTTGATTCCACGCGCTGAGAGATCAACTCAGCCTGCTTCTTCAGTTCGTCCACCTCCTCTTGTGATAGAATCTCGTATCCCTTGCTGTCTGAAAGCGCTGTTTCGGTGAGTAAATGGACCTGGATTGGGTCCTTCAAGTCAACCTGCGGCGACCGCCGTGTTGACGTCGGGTCCGAAGCCTACATGAGAAGACGCATCAGACCCCTTCATGTTTAGAACCGTGATACAATGTGTGCTGTGCTGCTGTGCTGTACTGCTGTGCTGCTGTGCTGCTGTGGCACAAAAAGCCCTTACCTGATTGAACCGTGATCCATCTTGAGCAAACCCATTCATGATCCTGTCCTGGCGGAATTCGTCTTGTTTGCTGTTGGGGCTCGAGGCAGGAGGCGTCAGGTTGGAAACCCCGTAGTCGTCTGGGGTCCTACCCGTCTGGTAGCTGTTCATAGTACTCCGCGGAGCAATAGTCGTTGTGGCTTGTCTCCTCCCGTTCTACGCGTGTATGGTCATGAGTGCCTCAAGAAACAAAGATTTCCAAGCAAGCACGCACGCGCAGAAGCACACACGCGGCCCCCCCCCAACCCAAGAAAAGAGCAAAGAGAGCTGTTGAGTATTGGAAAGCCAATCAGTCACTCAAGCCCCCATGAAGTCGAGTCCTTGGGGGCGCAGTCGTGGGTGTCCCGAATCAACCGTGCGGGATTGTCGACGATGTCGCGCTACAACAAAAGGAAGAAGAAGAAGAAGAAGAAGAAGAAGAAGAAAAAGCAAGTGTCTCAGAATACAGGTGTTGTTCGGCGCGCTCCAAAAAATAAAGGAGAAAATCTAGCTGCCAGTAGCAGAATCGTAAACGGTGATGTTAGCAATAGCAAATTCGAGCAAATGGCCAAGGTTGGCGGCAAGCGAGAGCAAAAGGGCGTGGGGATGATGGTAATGGTGGTAATGGTAGGAGAGGATCATGAGGTAGCCTCATCTCATGGTCCTCATGGTCATCTCATTGGGGTGGAGGCGGGTGGAGGCGGCCAGGGCGGGCTGGAGTGGCAGCGGAAGCGGAAGCGGAAAAGGGGAAAGGAGAGAGACAGTAATCCGTACTCCGTATGTACATACATAAATTATAATACAGACAGTGGGTCCCAGCAATTCCGAAGCAGCAGCAACGGCGACTTCTGGTGGAAATTCTTCGGAATTACTGGGATCCCACTGGTGAAGTCAGTACGCAGCAACTGGACGGGGGGGGGTTGTTGTCATCAAGCCAGGCCCAGATGATTGTTGGGATGGGGCATCGTGAAACCACCCAAGCACCAGACTGGTCTCTCTGGCATCATGCATCATGCATCATGCATCATGCATCGAGTATCAAGTATCGTGTATCATGTGCTCCGTATCAAATGCAAACGCGGAGTACTTTCTTGCTTTGGATGTGTCAACTTCTTGCACTCCTGCTTCTGGGACTGACAGTCCATGCCAGTAATGCTGGGCATGGCTAATGGGAAAAAGGAACAGGAATTTCCATTCGGCGCCTCTGCCTCACCCAGTCTTTCCAACCCACGAGTCGAGGACGAGTCGAGGAATGCACACCTGATCATCTACATGTAGACCCGCCTCTTCAAGGGACAAGCCGACGACGCCGGCCAACCGACAGCAAGGTGAAGTGGCGTGGTTTGACGAGAATTCGACATTCACTGGACTCCATTTGTTTTCAAGATTACTGCTCACGGTAAAAATATAAAAAACTATGGAAATGGCTGATTTGATACACCAACGCTTGCTAACACGAACCAACGCTTGCTCACACGATTCTTCCTCGTACAAGGGACTACAAAGCTTCCCGAAACTGGTCCACAATCTGCTGTCTCATGGTCCGTCGCCGTTCCGCGTGCTGGCCTTCAGACTGCACCCCAGATGATACACCAGTGACTGGCCCATTCTCTCCCTCAAGCCGTCTTCGTAAGCCCTCGAATTCGGCGCTGCGTCTGTGAGAGCTTAGTCCAACCATCCAGCCCGGTAATCGCCATGAGATGAGGGAAGCGGGCATCACACCTCCTCGCCACGCATTGCCCACGACCCAGCCAACAGAGGCACCGAGAATGGATCCGGGCCATTGTAAGAGTGATAAGTGAATGGCAATGGCGTATTGGAAGGATTTGTCGGAGAGCGTGACACCAGACGACTCGTCGTCTGCTTGCGAGTTTGGCGATGCGGCCACGCGGTACCTGTATACATGAGGCACCATGGCGTGGTATTGGACTAGGATGGCAAAGATGATCGGTGTTGGGCCCGCAGGCATATAGTTGAAGAATCCGGGCGAGAAAGGACGTAGAAAGACCATGATCATCGGCGGAATGATGGCGGTCAGGAGTGACGACACAAGCAGAAACGACTGGAGCGGTTTGTTCAGTTTTGTTGTACGCGTTTACGGGCCAAAAGAGGTGAGGTGACGCCTTGTGAAACTTACAGCGTACTTTCGCGGGCCCCACATGCGTTCGACGACGCGCAGATTATACAATAATATTGCTGAAAACAGCACCTCGGTCGAGTTGGTATAACATAGTTGATAGGTGAGTAACCTCCAGAATTGCCGATACTTCCACAGATGCGTGTCGATGGAGATGTAGAAGTAGTGTTTGATATCAAGCATGCTGGCACCGATAGATGTTGAAATAAGACCGAGAACCAGAAAGCTGGTCACAGGGGCGTTTGTGAATGTCATGGCAGGGTTTTGTTTGTTTTTTGTTTGTTGGTGATGTTCATCAGCTGGGGGGTAGTTTGGGAGGTGGTGGGAGGCCGTGTCGTTAATGTCGACGCATGCTGGTTGTGGCCTTATCCAAGCGTTGCGAGGATTCTGGGCCAAGGCTGGCAGGTGGAGGAACGACCGGGCGTCACGTGCAGCTCTCTGGGCCACCTGCCCCGTACTCCGTAGAAGGAAGGCATGTAATCCGTATGTAATACAAGCTCCCATCGCAGTTGCCCACTTGAGCACCCGGCATCACGGTAACATCCCGGTAATTACCCATGGATCGATCCCATCCATTTTGGCAACCTCACGAGTCACTGATCAGTGACCTCACCGTCGCCATCCAATCCAATCCTACGCATCTCATCGTCGCTTGTGTTCGCTACCTCGGCAGTCCTCTCCATCGATTCCGTCACGCACTCGGATACAGTCGGGCCTTGCCTGCCCCACGGGGGAACCACCACCCAGCATCCACGACTGACTGACCTCGAAACCGCAGCATCATCACAACGAAACGTCGCTCCAAGTTTGCCCAGTACTACGCCGTGTCGTTTCGGTGTGCTTGCCGACACTTTGATAGGGGAGCAGAACTGAGCCTTGGGAGAGGTAAATGTAGTATGCCTCTAGCAAATGTCGGCTCCATTGTTCTGCACCAAATCGTCTTCATCACCCACCTGGTCTATATCAGCTTGGCCTTTACCCATGCTGAGCCCAGCCTGCTCGTCCTGCTCTACTTTCTATCCAAGCTTCTGGCCAGACGACCAGAAGATCTGGACCCTGCCATATGGCCGCCAACAACGCCCAAGTTCTAGATGCAGCCAAAACTGGCCCGAACTCACCCGAGTGCGGGTATGAGTCTCCCAATGAGCAAACCCAGCCTGGGTTCTTCTCGTCGCCTTCCCCTACGCCTAGCATGCAACGAGCCCAACTGTGTCATTCATCTGTAGCTGCAGCCCCGGCTTCGAGCTTGCTGCCGACGACGTCGATGGCTGCTCTTCGTCCTAGAGTCTCCTTTGGCCCGCACCTCTCGGCACCAAACCAGGCCTGCATACATGATGTCGTTGGCAAGGCCGAGAAACTGCGTCCTGATGGCAAGGTGACACTGAAAGATCGAATCGCATGTTGTCAGTGGACGTTCTTTACAATGGTGCGCATGAACGAACAGATGCTTCCGTTACCGCATTGAGACTGACGGGGAACCATGTAGACCATGGCAACGGGTGGTGTGGCCAATGTGCTTCATGCATGTAGGGAAGTCCGAGGGAGAAGTTTCGAGCAAGAGCCGGAATCGCTGACAGCATAGTAGCATATTATCGAGGCAGTTGGATCACCATCGTTGGCACATGCTTTTGCCTCCTGAACATGGCGCTTTTCGTAATGAACTGCATCCTCCTGTCTTGTCGTTTCTATATGCGCCCCGGCACTTTTATGAATTCCTTTACCGATCAAGTCGAATCACTATTCATACCAGCTTTTGTGAGTGTCTCTAATCCAGACTTGTGCAGCGAACCTAACAGATGGCAGTTTGTTTCGTGAGAAAGCCACCAAAACCTGGTCTTGGTTGCATCGACTAATGTTTGTCCGCAGCATAGCCATCATTCTTATCAACATTTGTGAATATGGAGTTCCTCATTGCGGAGCCTGGTTATCACGGACTATGCAGATTTGTTTCTGGATTTATGTTGGCTTAAGTACCGTAGCCAGTGCTGGCTTATATCTTGTCCTATGGTCGACTCTGTATGTACAAATTCTGCCCTCCAAACCAAATCAAACCAAATCGCGTCTAATATGCAAAGAGTATTTCCCATCCACATGATGACACCTACTTGGGTTTTCCCTGCCTACCCACTCCTGCTCACATGTCCATTCGCGGCGCACCTTATTGACTCCGCAGACGTTGCTGGACATCCGCTCTCCATCAACAAAACGGCCATAGCCCTGTGCGCAACCGCTACGCAGGGAACGGGCTGTCTGATTGCCTTCATGATTTCGGCGGCCTTCATCTACCGTCTCATGACGCAGAAGCTGCCTCGAGACATGCAACGGCCGGGTGTGGTGAGTGTTTGCCCCAGTCACGCGGTAGAAACAAGTATCAGCCACTGGGTCGATGCTGACCAGTCCCAGTTCATCTCTATCGGACCATTTGCATTCACGGCCGCTGGTATAGGTAGGATAAGTCGTCGTAGATGTGTTTCTTCTGCCTTGGGCTGACATTGGCAGCGCAACTTGGGAGCCGATCCAGCAGCATCATTCCCGACAACTTTCTCGACACGCCCATCACGGCCGATGTGATCAGAGTGGTCTCTGTGCTCGTGGGACTGTGGCTCTGGGGCCTCGCAATGTGGTTCTTCCTCGTGTCGGTCGGCTCGCTGTGGAAGTATACGCGGTCGGGGCACAAGATGCCGTTTCAAATGACGTGGTGGTCGTTTGTATTTCCCAACACAGCTTTGGTATGTAGCAAGCAAGACGTGTCGTTGCCCCGTTGCCCCGTTGCCCGTTTTTGCAGAGAAAAAAAAAACTAACAGGGTTCTTCAAAAAAAGGTCGTGGCAACGGAAACTATGGGCGACGTCTTCAACAACGAGGGCATTCATCTCTTTAGTGCAGTCATGACCATCGGCCTCGTTGTGGTTTGGATCGTCGTCTTTGTCACCATGGTGCGCTGTCTACGGACAAGGAAATTGCTCTGGCCCCAAGATGTCCATGTCTAGTCGACAAAGTCCGGGACTCGATCGTTTTCACGTCCAAACGTATCCTTGCTTCACACTGGGCTGCCATTTGGTGTATAATGCAGAGCATGTGCCCCCCATGTCGAGATTCTATTCCGCTCTAGGCATGCTTGCTGGTGTCGAACCACGGCATGTAACACTAGTTAAAAAACCTAAAGTAACATACAGTACAAACAGTGATTCCGTCAGTGCTTCACTTGATATTTTGTCATTTTTTGTCTTTGCTTCTGTTTTCGCTTCGTAATGATGAAAAAAAAAAAAACACACACAACACTTCTCCTTCTCTCGCTTCAGGGGCTAAACGCACTATGCATATGCTTCATTGCAGGCATTTCGCCGCCAACGGAATCTTCTTATACAGACAGACCAGACCCCCCTTTATTAAAGTAACTGTGAATGACGAGCCCAGCCAAACATCAGCGCAGCCATGATGGCCCAAGCGACGAAAAATTCGTCAAAGGAGCTCATCGTGACAACCGCGAAAGGCAGAGTCGTGTGCATACGTAGAGGCCAGTACGCGGGTGTGCAGAAACGCCTGTTCACCTAGAGCTTAGGCCTTGGCTCGGCAGTATCGGCCGTGGCATCGAGATTGATGGTGACCTCGCCTGTCTTGGGGCCGTTTCCAAAAAAGATGACCTCGACTGTGAGATCGTCGCTACAAAGGCCGTTTAATACAAAGGTGTTGCGTGGCGGTGTGAAGAGCAGGAAAGAGGAGAAGGGGTGGGGTGAGGTGAGGGGTGAACGTACCGATATCGTCTTGAAAAGGGGGAAGGGAGCGTGAGCAGCGCCCTGACTTGCTCATCGTTGTTACCACCCAGTGCGTTCCTGACCAGGTGGGTCGCGACGTTGTTGTCCTTGAGCGTGAAGCGATCCTTTGCGTCGGGGTCGATGCCCCATTGCTGGACACGAATGGGCGTCTTTTGACCGTCGAGGCTGTCGGTCTTGGAGTGTTCTACGGGCAGAGGTTTGTTCCGGGACCCAAAGACTCTGGACCACGTTGCTTCGAACAGGGACGATGACGACGACGATGACGAAGACGACGATGATGATGATGATGAGCTGGTGGCTCGGGATTCGATCCATTGGCCCACGAGGCCGACTACTTCTTCGTTGGTGAGCATTTCCCAGAGCCCGTCTGTGGCGAGGACGAGGAAGTCGCCCTTTTCGGGATGGATCTTGGTGGTGGTGACGACGGGCTCGGCCGTGACGTAGGGGGTTTTGAGCAAGGGGAGGGGAGCGGCCGAAGAAGCTACTGCGTAGCTTGCCGGCTACGTCGCGGCTCCATTTGTAGACGGCGTCGCCAAACGCACGGGTTGGCTCGAGACCGCCGAGGACGCGGCCGTTTCGGACAACGTTTTCTTCGCCGGGGTGTTCTTTGCGCATGCGTGCGGCCTCGTTGGGGTTCCCGCCCGTTTGGTCCTCTGAGAGCGCCGTGGCCGTCCACTTGCCCGAGTCGGAGCGGCGTCCGAGGACGGCGCGTGAGTCGCCTGTGCAGGCCACGCGGAGGAGGCTGCTTCGGCTGTCGTAGAAGGAGAGCAGGGCGCAGGATCCGGATAGGGCGGGCTGGAGCAGTTCGGCGGCTACGGCCTTGGAACTGGCCTTGAAGACCTTTTCGACGCTCTTGTGCACGATTTCGTCGTCCAGGCGGTTGAAGCCTGTCCTGATGGCTCGATCGATGGCCTCGTTGGGTGGTAGGCTTGCCTCGGCAGACTTGTATGTCTCGTTGAGCTCTCGTGCGACGTAGCTTATAAGGCTTTCTCGCAGCGTTGCCGATGTTGTCCAGCCGCTGATTGGGAGAAAAAAAAAAAAAAGAAAGTCACACATTAGTAGAGGTTCTGCTGTGCCCGTTGGGAAGAGCGGGAGCAACTCACGAATGGCCGTCGAACACGCCCCAGAACATCCAATCGCTGCTTGTTCCCTCCACCACGCCGGAAGATCGGCTGGGCACCTGAACGATTTTCTCGGCGTGGTCATCCTCGATGGGGTCATTGCTCGGCAACTGCACCAAATCATATCTCGTCACGCCCTGGCCACGGTTTACCGAGAAGGACTGCTCCAGGTTTCGCAGCTTCTCCGTCGCCTGGTCCGGGGTCAACATCTCGACGATGCGGAGGCCGTCAGCCGTTTGCTTGGAGATGGGCATTTCGCCAACTATGGTGCCCTGGCGTAGCTCGTCTGCTCCGACAACGAGAACGGTTCGGGTGGCAAGGGCATCGCGGGTGGCGCCCTGGGTCGAGGTGAAGCTGCGTGCAACGGACTGGGCGCCGGGAACGCGGGTTGAATTGAAGGAATACCAGGCGCCGTAGCCAACAACCACGCTGGACACCAGAGCAACGGGCAGGCGTCGAAAGTACATGGATGATCTCAGAGGCTCATTGGCGGTGGTTTGGTCACGAGCGTTTTGGCTGGCGGCAGAGAAGAGAGCTCGGCGCGAGGTTCGCGAGGCGCGAGGAAGGTTGCGGACGGCGTTCAAGTATAATGATGTTGTCCGGAACGCTTTGAGGGCCGCTCGATGCATTGGATCGGCGAGCTGGGGGAGGGACGATCGTCGAGAGCTACAGAGTATCGTCGGTGACGACTTAGAGGCGGAACGATGGCTCTGCCACAGAAACGTCGTCTGTCCTAGGTGACGCCGCTACGTGAGGATGCGAGTTCTGATGTCCGGTGAGCATGGGTGCCAACGTTGATGGAAAGGTTGAGGGAAAAGAAAAGGCAGGAATTGCGATGGTGGAGGAGGAGTGACATTGTGGACATTGTGGACATTGCGGTGCTGGTGCTGCACTGGCAACTACACTTAACCAATCCGTAACTGCTGAAGAAACTGCGATGCCGAGAGGTTCAGCACGGGGATTGGCTGCTGGCCTCAACTGCGGTGGGTCCCATGCGTCCCACGCGAAGACCCATTCACACTTGCACTCGCTCACTCACGTCAACCTCCAACAGACTCAGTCTCAACCTCAAACCACGTCCAGAAACCTCGCCAAACCGCGCCCCAATGGCCCAACCAACGCCTTGCCTCTCCGGAGCCGAGCGCATCCGCTCCCTCCAAGACGATGACTCCATATTCCAAGCCTTTGACGCATACCCCTGGACAAAAGATAAGATGTTCCTGGTATGAGCCTCACTTCCGAAAACTCATAAAAATCAACAAAGCAACGTCATGCAACAATCAGTCTCATTGGTCTGACACTTATCAGTCCGGCCTCTCCGCCATCCTCGGGCCCCCCAATTCTTCAAATGGCTCACCCGCCGACATGGCTGTCCACGCCCGCATCTTCTACTATGCCCAGCGGGTAGGCGTGCAAATAGACTTTGCCAGATACACAGCCTGGCTAGCCGAGAATCCAAGTCACTCGCCGGCGCAAGTCTTGCCAGAAGAGTATCTGGCATCTCAAACCAGACCTCTGCTCCCCTGGCAGCAAGCGGCTCCAAAAGCAGATCTTTACGTTGATCGGAAAGCCGCTGCTGCGTGCTCTCCTGACGGCCAACCCAGCTACCCGATGGGATTCGCTGACATGTTACAGTTGCTGCAGGAAGGCAAGGAAATTCCAGGCATACGGCAGATCCCCAATACCATTGCTAGAGACCCCGTATGTTCCCGCACCAAACCCTCCTCATCGTACCGCCTTGGGAGCCTCGCCTAACAAATATTTCTTCTTCAGTCAGTGAGACCTTTAGGAGCGCGGGCAGCTCCAAAGAAGCCTTGGGAAAAGGAATCCATTCAGCAGGCTCCAGATCTGAGTCTCCCCAAGGCTCTCGACACCGAATTCCCTCCTCTCGATACAGACCCTACGGAACCTGCGTGAGACTGTAGCATCCTGAATTCCTTCTTTTTCTTCACACCACGAGCAGTGCACATCGGGGAGGCTTTTTCCTTTATTGATTCGTGCGAAAATGCCCAGGCTGTTCAGCGGCGTGAATTCATACTGTCCTCGGCATTCGTCGCCCCTCCAATCACATTCAAGAACATAGCAACATGCAATTCAAAGCAAAATTCCTATATTATGCAAAGGCGATAATGACTTCAAGATCCGAATAAAAAACAGAGGCTCAGCATCTCCCTGTACCCCTTTCCCCTCCTAACGATATGCTCCTCCAAATCGTGGACCAGGTCCCATCCTACCGCCACCCATGCCAGGGCCGACACCAGGACCAGGTCGAGTGGTGACGGCGTGGTTGGTGCAAAGCATGCCAACTCGGGACCCAAACTTGGATCCGCGGAGAGACACCATGTGCTTGCGGATATGTGCTGCCACTACCTCTCGGTGCTGGGGCGTGGCATTGTTCAGAATCCACTGCACAAGATAGTTGCCATACTGGTCACTCGCAATGTCGATCAAGGGAATTCGTGTCCGATCCAAGCGGCCCTCGCAAACTCGGTCTAGATAGCGTCCCAAGAACTCGCCGCCGCCAATTTTCAAACACTTTTCCACCACTTTGGACGCAAACTGGTCGGTACTGTATTCGGCTGCATAGCGAATGACGTGATCAACGGCCCTGCCACGGTCTGGGGGTGCCCCGTGTTCGCAAATGTGCTGAATGCACCAATTGCCAAACTGACCATGAGCGACGATATCAATATTGGCGAGAACTTCTTCAATACAAGGGCGCTAATGGGGACAAAGAAATTAGAAATGGAGCCAGCCCGCCTTTGTCAAATCGAACAGCTTACCTTGTCCTCCTCCAAACAATTCTCAAAAATATTCTGGACCACCAAGCTGCCCGTTTCGCCCAAAGCTACTTCATGCCACATGCCTCGCAAAGCTTCATTGACGTATTTCATAATTTGAGGCGGAGATTCGGTCCATCGAAGCTCAAAAAGCTTCTGCCATACATGGCAAGCATATCGATGTATAACTGTTTCGGGAATGCGGCGGAGAAGCTCATGCACCATGATGGCCTTGTACTCTTCCGGCACTGAGTCAAATGCCTTTTGCACCACGTGGCATCCAAAGGGGTCCATGGATAGATTGAGTGTGTTGCCGCGGATGGCCTGATCAATCTTGACAACCTGCTCTGGCGTTCCATGCTCAAAGCACCGCTGGACGAGAAAATTGCCAAACCTGTTCACCATCAGTGGATATGCCTGTGCCACAATACCTTCGACAATGTCATATTTCTGATCTGGCGTGCCGACTTTTAATTTCTGTTGTAGGAATATGGAGGCTTGTTGATCATTGTTGCACACAATCTTGTCGACGATGTATTTCCAATTGCAAGTCACATTACGGTCGAGCAGACGGCGATAGTTCAGAGGCTCAGTAGGGGGCAAATATGTCGGGCCCTCGGCAGCAAGTCCCTAACTTTGATGTCAGTGAGCAGATCATTTTTTATTTTTGCCACAGTGACTCACTTCATTCTTCCAACCGGTTTTGGACGTGAATTCAGACGCGTGAGGAGACAGTGGCGTGCCGACAGGCTGTTGCTGATAGCCGGGATAACCTCCTATGCCCAGAGCACCTAGCCCAGGAGGCGGGGCCAACGGCCCTGATGGCATGGCTCCTCCTCCTCCTCCTCCTCCCATTGCCTCGTATTGGGCCATCGGCCCTCCGCCGATGGGGTTGTACCCCATGTTGGCAAGATGGTGTGAGTTGCTGATTCGGTGATCGTACCGATGCACTCGACGGTTGGCGGATTGACGCATCACAAGATCCGAGTCTGGGCTCAAGCGTTCTCCACGGTACCCCTCCATTAGCTGATAAGAGACAGGTGCCTCAGGAAATCCCGTGTTAAAAGCCCGATTTCCCAGCCAGGATCCTGGTTGGGGCTCATTACTGGTTGTACCTATAGGCCCATTGTTGGCAAAGTTTGGCCCCTTTGGATTGCCCCAGATGCCTTTGGCTCGGCCAAAAGCAGTCGTAGACAGGTTGTCGCTTATGTCCGACTGGTCATCATCCACAATGGACCAAGTACTTTCCCGAGATGCTGTGCCCATGTTTCGAGGCATGTGAATTGGATACATGTCCGACTCGCCCTCTTTGAAGGAGCGAGTGGACAGTTCCTGGTCGAGTTTGGAAATTTTGTTTTGGGCTTGTGCAAGCTGGAGCTTCAATCGAAGAACCTCGTCAGTTTCAGGACGAGCGTCATCCAAGGTGGCACTAGCTGGACGAGTGCTGGGCGCTGTAGACGAGAAGCCCTCTGAGGCTGGCGTAATGGGCAACGAGTTACTGGAGGATGTGTGGCCTGGCAGCCTCTGACACATGGTCATATTATCGTCTCCAGACCTGAGGGCTTCGTTCTGCTGGTTTAAAACTGCCTTTTGTTCTGACAGTTTTGCCAAAAGCTTATCCATCGGGTAGCTCTCATTTATTTTCTGACCATCCGCAATTTCCTGCTTATCAGCCGTGTCAGATCAAGAATTTCTACCACGGTTCTGTAGAACTAACCTTTGGACAGCCTTGATTGACAAGCTTTGATGATGCCAACACTTGAACACTTTGTTGTCCCTGATAGGTTGGCCCCGTTTCCTAGCAGAAGATTGTAAATCCTGATGAAGTGGGTGTTGAAACAAGACAGGCCCCAGAAGAAAGGATCGATGAACTCGTGTGAAGACGGGCATGAATTTGGCACCTACATTACCTTGATTGACAGGTGACGGCCGGTCACTGTCAGCCTGTGAAGAGTCTTCCTGAAAACAGCTTCCAGGATTGACACCAGTTCGTTGAGAAGGGGAGCCTCTGAAATCCGGGGTGGTCATTGTGAGTTCAATTTGGGGACGGTGCAGACCAAAGCTGCTGAGATGTATTGAAAAGGAAATAAATAACAACCACTGTGCTCTTCACGCGAGGCACAGCCAATAAGATTATGAAGATTTCACTCAAAAAAACAGACCTGTTAGATCGCAGACAGAGGTGACGTGGGAAAAACCAAGACAGTGGGTGCAGAGAAATTAGAAGAGATGGAAGAACAAAAGAAGCGGGCGAAGCAGAAGAAAAGGAGAGATGGCTGTGAAAGAAGATGGCTGCAGTAGATGTTGGCTGAATGGAGCTGACGAAAGAACGACTGAAGGAGGAAAATGGCAGGTGCCGGCAGGTGCTGAATTGCCTGAGGTCATCTCCGTGGACCAGATTAGACGGAAATGGCAGGGCAATAAATGGCAGGAATCGAGTGTCAAGCGAGCATCTCCTCTGACGAGAGATTTGGGGATATGGAGATGGGAAAGACGATGGGACACGAGAGATGCCGAGGCCGGAGAATGAATAGATCTCATCGTGCCCAAGCTCGGGAAAGCCCTGAGCAGCCGCATACACCTGGCAAAGGCGGTGGCAGGTGGAAGGTGGAAGGGGATGGATCAAGCGCGTCACTTGTACCAGCCACAGGCCAAACAGTGCATCATCCTTCAACATGCTCTCGAAAGTCGGAAATGTCGTGTTTCAAACTCTTTATGTTGGTGGAGTCTTCCTTTCACGATGCAACTTTATGCGCTGCGTGATGTATTGGTCCGGTGTTCCGTCACTTTCTGGAACATTATGTCTGCGACTTTAACAGCCCATCGATCTGGGAGGAGGTAGCAGCTGGAAGTTGCCTGAGACGCGGGAACATATCTATGCATTCCCATGATTCTATGGTAAAATTTGTACAACAGATATACACACTCCGCCTCTCGAATCAGTATTTCTCCAACATGGCCACCACCGGTGGAGAGTCTTGGATTCCTGCCGTGGCAGCTCTCTCTCCGTGACACCGACTCGAGCGTTGTTCTTCTCGATTATTTCCTGCCTATCGGAATAACGTCATACCACCATCGATCGTACAGCCCCAACACCAAATCTTGCCCTCAGCTACCGCTTATCGCTTCCTTCCAGGTTTTTCAACTGTCATGCGTTAGCACACATTGCAACATGAGTTGTTCCCCCTGAAGAATAATACATACCAGGAGGTCCATTCTTCTTCTTTGGCGCGCTCTTGCCACGTTGTTTCAACCTGTGTGCAATTAGGTTAGCCATCTCGCGATACCCAGCATGGACCAATATCCAAGGTCAACGTACTCCTCAATGTACTCGAATCGGTCTTCTTCACCCTCGTCCCATGTCGCAAGAACCGGACCAAACTCTCGCTTCACATCTTTTATGGTCGCCATCTTTCTCGGATAGTAAGCTGCGAGGGCCGGGCCTTTTAATCGTTGACGCAGGACCTTGTTGCCCATGCGCACACCTTCGGGATTGAATGTCGTGGCAAAGACTTGGCATTGCGCCTGCAAAATAGTCAGCATGAAATTGGGAATCCGGGCTCGCCTCATCACACCTTCATCAAATCCAACAGTCGCGCTCGAGGAACACTCATCTTGGCATGGTTGTCGAGGTTGTCACTCGAATCCAACCTTTTTTTTCTCCTTCACTGATAGATGAACTGACATTGATGGAAGTGGAATAAGTGCAAGGGGCGTGGTCTCTTTTTTGATTGGCCACATAACTTTCAAAGGTGGAGCCATCAGCTCACAGCCGTAGGCAAACTCCAGTAATTACCAGACCATAAAAGTTTGAACAACCGTCCAAATTCATCAACATCTTTGAAGATACACATCTTGCACAAATATATTCATTCGTTTACTTCGCCAGCACTTTTACTTTTCCATTGTCTACAGCAAAGTGCACCCCCAAGCGCGATCACAAACTTTGGCGCTTCTTGGTTGGACTTGCGTCAGCTTGGGCCCCGTTGGCATTGACATGACTTTCAACACTGGTGAAGCAAAACATGTCGAAACGAGAAGCTCCTACTCTAGACGGTGACGAGGATCGTGGTTCAAAAAGGCGGGTTATCCAGCCAAACGTTGACCATGACGAATCTCAACGCAAACCCTGCAGCCTTCATTTTCCCGTTCCCACCATGCCGCCTGCAGTAAAGCCTTGGAGGGCATCAGAAATCACTGCGACTCTTCCGCCGTTGCCAAAAATCTTTGATGCAGGACTTGAGCAGACCGTATTCCGTCATCCTGGGCTAAGTACCGCGGGTCCCAGCTACGAACGCCTTGAATGGCTAGGAGACGCTTACTTGGAGCTGATAGCATCGAGTCTTATTTTTCAAACATTTCACACCACTCCATCAGGGAAGTGCTCACAGCTTCGAGAACTGTTGATTTGCAACAAAAATCTGTCAAAATACTTTCGTGAATATGGTCTGGACGCCAAAGCACAACTGCCGCCAGATGTTCACAAATTCCGCGGCCAGGGTAAATCAAACGACAAGGACATGATCAAAATCCATGCCGACATGTTTGAAGCGTACGTAGCTGCCGCCATCATGTCCGATGCTGAAAATGGCATGCAAAACACAACATCATGGCTCAAAACCTTGTTCGGCAGGACCATTGAAACGCAAATCCTGCAGAATGAGAAGGAGACGGCCAGAGAGGGGGATGTGCAGACGTCCCAACTCAGTGCTAAGGATCAGTTACGGGCAGATATCGGGACAAAAGGGATTCAATTGCGGTACGAGGATAGGCCGGGACCCTCCAAAGATAAGCACTCTGGCTTGCCTTTGTTTACAGTCGGCGTCTACCTCGATGGGTGGGGAGAGAAGGATAAGTTGCTCGGCTGGGGCACAGCTCTGGGAAAGAAGGAGGCAGGCCAAAAGGCTGCGACAATGGCTTTGGAAAACAAGAAGCTTATAAAGTTATACAAGATGAAAAAAGAAGAGGCCCAAAAGGCCAATGGATGAGAGCACACAGTGGTGTATGGATGGATATAGCCAAATACAACAATGTGTACATGTACACGAGGAAAGTGTAAATACATACGTGTCTCTGTTGATTTCATTGATCATCGTTGCTTTTGTTGCTGAGAAGAATTAAAATCATCACGTCCGTCCTGCACCGCTCCCTACACTTGTCAATATTAACTCATGTACCGACGACTTACCCGGCCCGGCGGTGCTCTGCGGGTGGTGCTCTGCGGGGCGGGCTGAATAGGGAGCATCCGTTTTGCCTCGGTTAGTTACATAGCGGCGTTTCGGGGGGGGCAGCACCTGCCATTTTGTGCTTGTGCTACTTGTGCCAACCTGTTCTGATAGTAGCAGCCTAGGGGCCTCGGTCCGTTCAACGTTGAAACAGAGACATCCATCGACCACCATCCGTAGCATCCGTATCATCTGGCTTTCGTCACTAACAAAGCTCGACTCCCTGCTCCTCCGCGCTCGGGATTCGCAATTTTCGCAACAGCTGCTCTCCGCGGGGAGAATCGGTATCGTGGGCCGTCTAGGTACCCACGCGGTACACCAGACGTCGACGATAACGCCAGACCCTGACCCGCCGTGTCCGGAGCCAAGCGCGTCACCGCGCAGAATTCGTCTGGGCAACGAGAAGCAAGCCAAAGACACGATCAGGTGCGGCAGACGCTGCACCAAGTTTCCAGAATGGCCGACTCTGTGGGTGCGTAAGAGGTCTCCCCACTCGATATTGTCCTTTTGTTGACGTCGTGCATTAATTCAACAGACCGCGTATTCGTCCATGCGCTAAACACGGTCAAGAAGATTCCCAAGACGGGTGCGTCGCGGCCGCCGCCCTCTGACCGACTACGTCTCTATGGCCTCTACA
The DNA here is from genome assembly GCA_030389615.1 of Epichloe typhina subsp. poae. Classification (NCBI taxonomy): domain Eukaryota; kingdom Fungi; phylum Ascomycota; class Sordariomycetes; order Hypocreales; family Clavicipitaceae; genus Epichloe; species Epichloe typhina. Next base: position 2,950,984 of record CP098313.1, read on the forward strand.
AGCAAGCAATGGAGGGGGATGTCGATGGCGTCATGGAGCAACCCACAGCAGGTCCCTTTCTCACAGCAGAAGAACTTCAAAGAGAACGAGACAAGTGGGATGCGTGGAATGCGCAAAAAGGCCTGAGTCGGACAGAGGCGAAACGGAGATATGTCGAGGCCCTCATCGAGACCATGTATCGATATGCCAACACAACGTACGTTGGCGCCGAGCCAAAACCACCCCTCGATCCAACTGAAAAACAGCCCTGCTAACAATCACCCTTCAGTGATGCTATCGAACTCGTGACGGAGCTAGAATTCGTGTGGAATCAGATCAAGCACAACACGCCGAGCTCGACCGACTCATCCCCCAAAGCGACCGCCTCCTCAAACAAGGCACGCCGCCAATTTCAGCAGCCCTTGAGCGGATCCGAGGGCCCGATGAAGATTTTAAGCCCCATGAGCGAACAGGACGAGGCCGAATTACGATCACAAAAGTTGGTGGACGTCGATGATGCGGTTGAAGAAAGTGGGGAACAGAAGTCGTCGAGGTGGCAAAAGAAGGTCGAGCGAGCCGTGACCAAACTGTCGGCAGAGGTTGCTGCTTTGCGGGAGCAGATTACGACGGGCAGGGAATGGCGGTCGAAGAAGGACCGAAGCTTCCACGCGTGGTTTGGCTGCATACTATGGGTGATGTTGAAGCACTTGGTCGTCGACTGCGTCCTGCTTGCCATTGTCCTGATATGGATGCGGAAACGCAAGGATCGTCGACTCGAGGATTTGGTCCGATCTACGTTGAAGCTTTTCAGAGAATATGTACAAAAGGTCCTGCCAACAAGGTGATTGAGCCACTGAGTACTTCACAACGACAGATGAAGCGGAGTAAACAAGACGTGTCACAACCAAGTTTTCCGGGGCCGCGTGGGAACTCGCTTCGAGGCAGGCGAGTCTTGTTATCGCCAAAGCCCAAAGCAGAACTGCTGACAGAGGAACTGGCGCTCATCACTCGCTAAGACATCATCACATTGGTTTCCAATCAGAACCAGCTTTCTCCAAACACAAGCGCTCATGTTGAAAATGAGCTTGAGGACGAACATGGACTTCTTCCCCGCTTGTGCTGAAAATGCACAGGAGCAGGTCCATGCCAGCATACAAGTGCCAGATAGACCAATGCAAGCATGCGCAATGAAATGTATATAATTTACTCTAATCAGATACAAGCCGTGTTTTCACAAGGCTGCCACAAGCCCTGTGGACCCGTCCTCAATTATGTACGTCCGTAAAGCGCCGGCCACACGACTTGACTTGCCAACCATGATCTTGTTTTCGTCACGGTCCACCCCCCCTCGTCTCGTCAACATCCAATCCCATCAAACTCTCCCCCAGTCCACCCAAACAACCCAATGTCAACAACAACCCGTCCATATTCATCAACCACGATGATCCCCAGACCGCCGACCCCGCCTCGGGCCAGCCAGCGCCCACCCTCAGAAATCCCCGTCCTCACATCCGTCACCCCAGCAATGTACGTCCCCACGCCGCCCGACTTCTTCGTCAAGACCTTCGAAGCGCCCACCACGCGCGAGGCCCACCTCGCCGCCGGCCTCGCCACCCTCGACGCACACGCCTCTGCCGTCAAGGCCAATATCCTGGCCCTGACGAGGCGCGAGTGCATACGCATCGCCCGCGAGCTGCCCGCGCGGCAGCAGGCGGATTCGCCGGAGCGAGAGCGAATGGGTCTGCACCCCGATGACAGGAGGTCCATGATTGCGAATATGGAGGCGCCGAGGGGGTCCGCCGCCGGTCGGGAATTGCCCGCCGTGCCTGACTTTGACACATGGCCTGCTTTTGGCCCGGAGGAGGCGAGGGAGATTAGGATGATGGCCACGGTGTCGAGGACCATGATTGAGATGAGCGGGTATGAGAGGCATGTTGGGCTGGTCAAGGCTGGGTATGCGGAGGCGTTGGAGAAGGAGAGGGAGAAGGAGAGGGGGAAGGGGGCCACGACGGTCGAAATGGATCTTGATGTGCGTTTGCCTGCCGAGACGGATACCATCATGGACGAGAGCGCACGTTGATTCGATTTGATGACCCGACATGACATATTCACCAGGGGGGACCTGTGCACAGTTTTTACGGCAAAGAATTATTTACCTCTGCGACTACGATGCGACTACGATCCTCTAGTCCTCTGCTGTCTTGCCCCCCTTCCCCCCTTCCCTGACATCATATATGTACAAAACGACACGCTTCTCCCGCGTAGGAAAAATTAATAACAAAAGAGACTTCTTTTTATCTTGGTACAGCCGCCGTCAATAGTATGTTTTACGATCCGTAGGCAGCCTGGCCCATGGGCCTGTCCTCCTCCATTCCAGGGGCCATCAAGTTCGTTCTGGGGTCGCCGGTAGCCTTGGCTACTGAGCAACGAGCCATGGTTGGTGAACTAGTTCAAATTTATTAGTTGCAAGTCGTGGACGTGCGTCGCGTGAGAAGGGGGGTCAATGGAAGATATACCTTCTAGAGATGACATCTGTGAAATAAAAATTGTCAATGACCTTCTTCAATGGCTCCCCGGTAGCCTTTGATCCCTTGTTATGATCCACCAATTGAACCTTGCTCAGCTGTCGCAGAGCGACGGGCTCAACCACGTCGTAGGCCGCCAGGGCAGGAGAAATCTCAACCATGCGGTCGCGAACAGCAGTGAGGTTGTCGTATGGCAGAGATACGCCGAGGAATTCACTAGCGGCGCGGAGGATCTTCCAGTCAGTGCGAGAAGCACCGGGCAGAGAGGTGGCGGCACGAGTGGTCTGCACGCGGCCCTCGGTGTTGATGTAGGTACCAGCCTTCTCCGTGTACGCAGCACCAGGCAGGATAACGTCGGCAATCTGAGCACCGCGGTCACCGTGGTGGCCCTGGTAGACGACAAAGGCATCCTTGGGGATGTCGGCCTCGCTGAACTCGTCAGCACCTAGCAACCACACAAACTTGGGCTTGGTCTGGGCAACCTCGGCGGAAGGTGTGGTGAAGCCAACCTCAAAGGCACCGGCCCTTGAGGCATCTCGTTGAAGAACATTGTAGCCATCCCAATCAGGAGTCATGAAGGTGGCGGCGTTCTTCTCGACAAAGGCACCGACGGTCTCATAGAAGGCCTTGGCATCGACGTGGTCCGTCACGCCAGATCCCACGATTACCATGGGCCTCTTGGCGGCCTGGAGCTTCTTGCCAAAGGGACCAGCGAGAGCCTTTTTGAGGGCAGCGTGGTCGGCTCCGAGGTGCTCAAACTCGAATGTGGAATCCCATGTCTCGCCAACAACACCGATCTCGAGGTCGGATCGGAGCCACTGCTTGCGGATACGGGCGTTGAGGACGGCAGCCTCGTGTCGGGGATTACTGCCAACAATCAAGATGCAGTCGGCTTCCTCGATGCCCCAGATTCGGGAGTTGAACAGGAAGTTGGATCGGACATCGACACCGTGGGCAATGGGTTGGCTGCCGGTGGGTGTATCCAGAGCGAGGTTATCAGATCCAAGCTTGTTGGCCATGTCCTTGGCGACAACCAGGGACTCAACCTCGGTCAAGGCACCAGAGATGACCTTGAACTCATTGCCCTGGGGCTTCTTGGATTCCCAGGCCTTGGCAACCTCAGTAAGCGCCTCTTGCCAGTCAGCAGGTTCAAATTTTCCTTCGCGACGGATCAAGGGCATAGTCAGTCGCTGCGTTTTGAGACCGTCACAGGCGAATCGGGTCTTGTCGTTGATCCATTCCTCATTCACGTCATCGTTGAGGCGGGGCAAGACGCGCATCACTTCGAGACCACGGGAGTCGACACGGATATTGGAGCCAAGACCATCGAGAACATCAATGGACTCGGTATGCTTCAGTTCCCAAGGACGGGCTCGGAACGCATACGGCTTCGACGTCAAGGCCCCGACGGGGCAAAGATCAATGACGTTTCCAGACATTTCAGAGTCCAGGTTCTGCTCTAGGTAGGTGCCAATCTGGAGGTCGTTACCGCGGCCGGTGGAGCCGAGCTCAGGGGCACCGGCAACATCGTTGGCAAATCGTACACATCGAGTGCAGTGGATGCAGCGATTCATTGACGTCTTAATCAAGGGTCCGATATTCTTGTCCTCGACGGCACGCTTGCCGCCAATCTCATGAAATCGGCCACGGTCGGCTCCGTATCGCATGGACTGGTCCTGGAGATCACACTCACCTCCCTGGTCACAAATGGGACAGTCGAGGGGGTGGTTGGCCAACAGGAATTCCATTACACCCTCACGGGCCTTGTGTGTGATGGCTGAGTTGGTCTTGACAACCATGCCGGGCTGCACTGGCCAGGCACAAGAGGCAACGGGCTTGGGAGCCTTTTCCACTTCGACCAGGCACATTCGGCAGTTTCCGGCAATCATTAGTTTTCTATGTCACTTGTTAGGTATCAATTTGCGGATGCTCGGCTCGTCGTAGGGGCAGGAAATCGTACTCGTGGTAGCAATATCTATGGTGAAATGAGTTAGATTTTTCCAGAAAGCTTCATCTCAGTCGTCATCCGCTTGCCTTGGAATGGTTACGCCTGCTTTCTCGCAAGCTTGAATCAGGGCAGAGCCAGCTGCAAAACGACACGGTCAGATATGATTTGAGGGGGTCCAAGGCAAAAGTCGACTCATCCAATCGTCATGTCGCACCTTCAATCGAGACCTTTTTTCCATCTGGCACCATGTTAGCACGGATCCAACCCTCAATGGCTCCGGGGGCAAGAAGCTACGCACCAACTGTCAATTCGACCTCTGCTTGACGTCTAGGAGTTGTCGCAAAAGCCCGCGAGGCGTTGGCGGTCCGCCTGCTTGTCCGCCAAGCCGAACGTGCCAGAGACTGTCGGAGCATCGTGTCGCCTTGACGGAAGTAGGGAGGGAAGATGGGCGATACAAGGCGGGCGGCGGCGAGATAAAGACTCATTCCGTTGACGTCCACCAGGAAGAGAGAACTTGGCCCGGCGGAAGCATTATTAGCAGCGAATGATCCAACAGACATCGATTAATTTACATTCGCGCTGATTGGCTGGTCGACCGCACCCTTTCTGCCTGAGGCCACCCACCCACTTTCTGCAGCGCACTACGTCTCTCACTAGAATTTTTGCCGAGCTGCCAGGTTCCCTCTTTTTTTCTTCTTCTTTTCCAATTAATTGTACACGGGCACACTTTATTGTAGGTGAGCTTGAGCTTCGCGTTTGCACCTGTGGACGCGTTGCTTTCAGTCGAGTCTTCCTCTATCTTGTGCTCAAGATAAATTTTTGCATTACGCCGTTTATGGAAGCATGGGAGAGATTTCAAACATCTCGTTGAGCGTTGCCTCTTACCGCCGGTCGTGACATTTTTTTTTTCTCCGCCAGGGAATAACTCATCTGCGCGCAGTGTCTTGGTAACGTAAAGTAGCGAATGATTTGTTTACACGTGCTTCCTCATGGTAATGTAGCTTTATGAGCTGCAGCTACATTGCATCGCCCTACCCGCACGCGGAACATCGCCAACCCATCTTTGCTCTTCTTCGGCATCACCCTTGTATTCTCTACCATCAAATGACTTGCCATTCCATTCGTCTTCAAAGGGATTCAAAGCCAAGTGCATGATGCGATCCAGCACATCACGCTCGCCTTCCTTTTCGACCCGTCGGATCAATTCATCCAATACCCAGCCTCTGGGTACAAAGTTCGGATTGACTTGCTTCATGGCCCGGATTCTCTCTTGATCTCTAGTATCACTGACCTGCTCGCCCTCGTCCTTCCAATCTTCTACAATGCGTGCTTGCCACTTTTCTAGCCACTTGGCCAGCCGTTCCCGGGCTTCATCTTCACCAACAACGCCGTCATTGTGGAAGAAGACGGCCGCTTTCTCCTTTCGGACTTCATGTGAGGTGATATCTGATAGTTGAATATGGCCAAGTCGGCGGAAAAAGTGGTTAAAGTCGAGCTCGTATTTTTCCAATATGTCAAGAGCTGAGCTAAACAGCTCATCAAAATCCGTCTTTTTGAGTCGGCGCAAGCCAAATCTTGCCGCCATCAACCTCTTGTACTCGGTCAGGAACATCTCCTTGAACTCATCGCCCGTCTGCACGATGAGTTTCTCCGCTCGCGAGATGATTTCTTCCTGCTGGTCTTCCTTGACCCCCTCCGAGATGAAAGTGGCATCGTCAACAAGGCCACCAGCGCCCATCAACTCCCCTACCGCCTCGCCAAAGCGAACGAGGTTCCACCAAATAATGGTTGGTTGGTTTCTGTAGCTATATCGCAGCATATGATCATCATGGTTTGGTGTATATGATGGATCAAAGTTGTCCATGAAGGCAAACGGGCCAAAGTCTATGGAGAGGCCGTACACTGACGTATTATCCGTATTCTATCTTGTGTCGTTAGGCTTTGGAAATGGTCTAGAAAGGTTGTCGGAGGGGGGCCTTACCAAAACGCCATTCATGAAACCGTACGCTTGCCATGCTGCGACGCATTTGGCACTGCGACGAGCTATCTCCCTGTAGAGTCTGGTGAAACGATTTTCTGCCGTCTCAGCTGGTCCCTGGAGGTCCTTTTCCCCAACTCCGTGCCCCGGAGGCGGCGACTCAGAAACCTTTTCGGGGTTCTCCAATCTCGCGGGCAGGGTCTCCCATCCGCCAAAGACATCCTCGGCGACGTACGTGGCTAGTTTCCGAATTAGATGACGATCTTGCCGAGCACGGAGTATGTCAAAGTTGCCCAGCCTGATCCAAGATTCTGCAAATCGTAGCACTATGGCTCCTGGTTCCATGGCCTCACGTGCGACTTTGGAATGAGGCAGAAGGGTAAGGGATAGCGCTCGAGTGGTTGGAATACCGACGGCGTTGAGGGCCTCGGATACCACAAACTCTCGGATGCTGGACCTCAAGACTGCCTTGCCGTCGGCGAATCGGGAGTACGGGGTAAGGCCAGCCCCCTTGAGCTGCAGCTCGTACTGTTTTCCCGTCGCGGGATTCTTGGTTTCGAAGAGCGATATTGCGCGACCATCGCCGAGTTGGCCAGCCCATTGACCAAACTGAAACCCTCCGTAGCATTGAGCCCAAGGGTACCCTCCTTCCAGCTTGTCTTGATCCCAGCCATATAATTTGTTTCCCGCAACGAGCTGGCGAAAATCGTCCGTCTCTTCTTCGCCTGCTTTGATGCCCAGATCACGAAGCGCTGCTAGACTGACTGCGAGAAGCTCCGGGTCCTTTTGCTCCTCTGGTCGCACCCAGGTAAAGGCGGCGTTGCGCACTTGTCGCGGCCGGATTTGATCACGGGGTGTCTTGTGCGAAGCGGCTGGCGTCGGATACTCCGAGTCTGCAGGGAGTGATTCAGTAAAGTGCCATGATTTTGGCAGGTCTTGAAGCGTTGCGCCAGGATACGGCGCGCCAGATGCGGCTGCCGTGTGCTTGGCCGCCATGATGACTGGAGTTTGAAGTCGCAATATGGCTCGCGGGAGACCTGCACGGGAAAGCATCAAAGGCGACTTGCATTCACTGGCCGTGGCTGACTATAGAAGAACTCTCTCTGAGGGTTTCATTCGGAGTTTGGGGACTGCTTTGATTCCGGCACGATGATCAGTGGCGACAACGGTTGACGTCAAATTGACAGAATCATCGAATCCGAAACCCACTTTATTACGGACTACCGGATCTTCTCCTCCAACGCGCACCAGCTTTCGAAGAGATGCAGCGACAGATACAATGGACCCCGACTATGGTGTCTTCCCGTTGCGGGCATCCCCTCCAATGCACCTCGGCGGGGACAAGTCGTCAACCTGCTTGCTTCCGTCAAAGCCGACGCAGAATCTACCTTCATCACGTTCAACCAACACGTCGATACTCTGTAGTCAAAGCCAAAGCCACGTCTCTCAAAATGACACCTGTCGTTTCAGCTCCAAAGGGAAACTTTCCGCCGACCTTGAAACTCAATGACGGCAACGAGATTCCAGTAGTATGTGTGTTTCGCGCACGTCATTAGACTGGCTGCCAACTAACGAGCCAGCTTGCGTATGGCCTCGGAACAGCAAATTACAAGTCAGACTCTTCATTTGACCGGCGCATTGTGGATGCGACAAAGCAAGCTATTGAAGTTGGCTATCGTCACCTTGACGGAGCCGAAGGTACGAGTGTCGAAATACGTCAACTGCTGACGCAATGCCTCGCTGACGCACGCCGCTAGTATACGGTAACGAGGAAGAACTTGGCGCTGCAATCAAAGAATCTGGAATCCCTAGAGACCAGCTCTTCGTCACGACCAAAATTGGCGGCGAAAAGGAGCAGCCGACCGAGGAGGCATTTGAAACATCTCTCAAGAAACTTGGGTTGGATTATGTCGACCTATACCTCATCCATACGCCTTGGTTTGCCACTTCCGACGAGGACCTGCAGAAGAGATGGGCGGACTTGGAGGCCATCAAGGCTTCAGGACGGGCCAAGTCAATCGGGGTCTCCAATTTTCTCCAAGAACACCTCGAAGCGATTCTTAAGACGGCCAAGATCCCTCCCGCCATCAACCAGATTGAGTTCCACCCCTATCTGCAACATGGAGATCTCATTGCCTTTCACAAGAAACACAATATAGCGGTAGCGTGCTACGGGCCACTGATTCCAATCACAAAGGCCAAGGGCGGCCCTGTCGACCCGATCTGGTCCGAGCTGGCCAACAAGTATGGCGTCTCGGAATCCGAGATTGGCCTACGCTGGGTTATAGATCAAGGGTTGGTGGCCGTGACTACAAGCTCAAAAAGAGATCGATTGGAGGGCTACCTGGCCAATTTGCCTCTCTTTTCGCTTACAAATGAAGAGATTGCTCGCATTGCAGAAGCAGGTAATAAGAAGCATTTCAGGGCCTTTTTCGGTAAAAGGTTTGACGCCAATGACAAACGTTGAACCAATTCCTGTAGAATGGATAAGATATAGAATGAGACAGACCTTTCCTCCTGAACATCTGAAGCCTCTGCTACAACTCGTCATCGGAGTCAGTATCATTTGTAGTGGCTACAGGCTTCTTCCGCTGGAACGGCAAACTCCTTGGAGGAGGAGGAGGAGCCACTGCTTGCTTTTGAGGCGGTTTCGATTCATGTGCGCCCTGAAAACTTCCCTGCGGCTCATCCATAGCATCGTCGTCGTCGTCATCATCATCATCGTCACTGGCCACAGAGGCAGTCGCCTCAGTTGTGTGACCACCATCCGAATCCTCTGATTCTGACTTGACTGCCACGATTAATTCCTCCGCAGGCTCCTCGAGGTCGGCGGCCTTGGCCTTTCTTTTTGTCGCCCTCGTCCCTGACGGTTTCGATCCAGGCTGCTCATTTTCTGACTTTGGCTCTTCAGACGTCCCCCTCGCATTGACTGATAATTCCATAATAATCTTTTGTTGTTGCCGGATTTTGACCTTTTTCTCATTCAATAAATCCCTAACCTTTTGCAGAAGTGCGACCTCGTCCTCTTGCTTGGCTTGAATCAGCTCGTCCAGCTGAGACTTGAGGTCATCTACCGATGCTTGCATGCCACTGAACTTGCCAGCAGACTCGGTGGCAGATTCTTGAATCTGCGTCAAAGCATCCACAGAGATGGCGCACCAGTCAAACAACTCGATCGTCTCATTCACTTCATAGTTTAATGAGATGGCACCGAGGCGTTGCTATCACATGTCAGGTCTCTCTGAAGGAGAGACTCGGCGGAGATGGGGTTTTGGCTTACGGTAATTCCTTGAACTTGTTTTCGTACAGTGAGAACTATCGATGATTCACTCTGCACTGTGGCGGTCGCTCGTATATCGGAGTGGAGTTCTTGTTGGAATATGGAGATGAGGATATTCTGCCATTCCGTTTCGGAAACGGGACAGTTCTTCACGCGAAGAAAAGAGACACGGTCATGTCTCACTGCGCTTGTTAGACCGAGGCAGCATGAGTGAAATAATACAACTCACACGAGCAGGCATAAGGAGCTGCTCCCTCGGTCCCTACTAACTTGAGGTCGAGCGCCTTTGAACCTTTGGAGGAGACATGGACGAGAACAGAGGAGGATTCTTCGTCGGTTCGGACAAATTTGAGCACTCTCGACGCCATGATGCCGGAACGAGAACTGTGCTATTCGAGCGGACGAAGGATGCATTCGAACAACTTGGACGATGCCTGTCAACGTGAACTTGCTGCAACTCAAGTTGCAAGCACAAAGCCAAGCCAAGCCAAGCCAAGCCAAGCCAAGCCAAGCAGGGCTTTCATTGGATGCATGCAAGCTTATGTGGGGCCACTGTCAATGCTACGGACGGAGTGCTCCGTACATACATGTACGTTCTGCAGGTCGCTGGCAACCAGCCACGTGGGTGGTGTGTGGCCCTTTGGTGAGCGACAAACGCCAGAAACCACTTTGTGAAAAAGATGCACGATGCTTTGTCACGTTGGATCGGTCACGTCGACATTGACGCCTAGCAGAACATGTTTGCTGGGCAGATGCTGTTAATTACCAAGTTGTGCGACCTCTGGCGCGAACTCGACGCGCACGTTGTTGATTTTGGCCGCACGCGACTTTGCGTCTCCGCTTTTAGCGAAAGCCGGGTTGCCTGTGCCCTACAGTACGGATTATGTAATTTTTCATAATTACTACGCGAAGAGTGTCCTTTGACGGCGGCCTGTTTCCGCTTCCTTGTTAGAGCACGTGCATGCTTGCCAATTGGATGCCACCTTGTCCCTGACCGGTTTGTTTTGTTTTATTGGAAATGGATGCACCTTGACATTCATTGACACTCTCTCGCAACAACGGTGGGGCGACTCCCACGGAGTAATCCGTAGAGAAGAGGAACATGGAAATGTATCATCATCACATCAGTTTGCAATCCATGTCGTTCGGAATCACGACGTGCATGATATTGCGCTGTTGCGACAACGCAGTCAGTTGAGACAGCGTCGACGCTAGTCTTCTTTCGGAGAAGCTTGGATTGAGAGTGAGAGCTTATCCGGCGCTGAAGAATGGTTTGTTTGAGGACGGCTGGCGGCTGGAGGGCCACGCTGGAGGGCCACGGTCAGTGCTCGAGTGCCTCCACACGGCTCGTTCGGGACCCCGGGAAGATGCCAGCCACCCCTGAAAACTGGAAAATGCCATCGCCCACATTCTGCCAGTGAGCTGCTTGAGCGCTTGAGCCCCGTGGCCCCCTCCCAGCCTTTCCCCCATTCCCATTCCCAGCAGCTCGCAAGCTGCACCCGCCTCCTCAATCCATCCATCGCACCACACACCAGCTGACCGCATCGCCAAGTCGCTTCTCAACGTCACGCCCACATCAACGAGTCAACGACACACTTATTCCAGGTTTCTTTTTTCTCATCGCACAGTGTTTCTCGACAGCTGTCGCGCAATCAAGAGCCATCGCCGTTGCCGCATTTTTCGACAGACCTTGCCATCACCCCGAACCGATCTCCACTCTGTCCACAGGAAATCGACAAAACAACCTCAACCCAACATTCAAGACGAAAATAAAGGAACAAAAATTGGCTGTGCCGTGCCTGAGATTTTCGGAACGATTCACCAAAAGCAACGCTGTACAAGTGACGATTATGAGTCGGCCCCAGTGATACCGAACCCTGGTCGCAATCGCACACCCACTGAAAATCAACCAAATTCTTGTCCAATCATCCCAGAGACGAGGAAGAAGAAGAAGACGAAAAAAAATCAAATCGACAACCGACACACTGTTGCCATCACGTCCCTGCCTGCGCGACTGCCAGGCATGGAGCCTCTACGATTGAAGCTACGGCAGCCCGTGGAGAATGAAATCGAAAATTGGGACGATGACGAGGACTTCCTCGTAGAAGGCGACGAGCTTTCATTTCGAAGCTCCTTCGCCACCACCAACACTGGGCCTGCCAACTCGCATGCTTTGTCAAGACCACCCTCTCGGCGACGTGACTCAACTTCGTCGCATGTATCCTTTCGATCAGAGGTGGAATCCGTGGCTGGAGAAGAAAAGCACCTCCATTTGCCTGGAGACGATGAATCTTCCACCTTGGATGCCATTGCCGCCGCAGAGCATGCGGGGATCCCATTGCCCAAGAACATTCCGTCCACAGCTTTAATGGGGGGCACGATCAAACGACTGGGAGGACGCAAATTGAAAAGAATTATTCAGGAAGACTGGGAAACTGATCTTGAACTTCCAGATGCCTCGCAGGCGTTGAGCGTCAAGCCCAAGACGGATGTGGAATTTCCGGAGACTCTTCGCCAAGTGAGCGGCAGCTCATCAGCCCAGCCGCCGCAATGCAGGCAAGCCACGCAATCAAATGCTAGTGCACTATCTTCAGCCCTCAACCTAGACAAATTCAAGGACACGGAGGACGATGATGACTTTTTCGGCGACGGATCTGCCACCATCAAAGTCTCCAAGGGAAGAATACCACCGCAACCCGTCTCTTTCATCACACCACCTACCCCGCAAAAGTCTGAAAAGGCCAAGGAGCCCGAAGACGACTTTGAACTAGATCTTGAACTGCCTTCTGATGGCAGGCTACGGTTGTCGACTAAGAGGGACATACCCAAGACTCCGTCATCATGCTCATCCAACCTCGACGATCCGGACTGGGGCGAGGGCAGTCTGGGCACCCGGTACGGTGGAACTCGACGAGACGGGCGCTCGGCACGAAGCTCTTCAGCGTCTGCCCTCAGCCCCAGCATCTCCAGCTCCATCACCGCCGAGAGCGAAGATGAGACCTTTGACGGACTTATTCTGCCGCCTGGGCCTTTCAACTTCATAGAGCGTCTCCAGCAGCGCAAGAAGAGCTTCTCTCCCGAACGAATCCCCGAAGAGTCGCCGCCGTCACCAAAAACGGCGACACCAGCACCAACAGCACCGTCCAAGAAGCCCTCACAGGCAGAAGCAGATCGCGAGGACTTCTTTGACGACCTGGACATTGGAGACGGCAACGTCTTTGGCCCGGGCAGAATGACATTGCACCGCAACATCAAGGTCAAGGAGAGCCAACCGGCCAGTCCCGCACGGCCCAAGACTGCCATTTCTCTGACCTTTACAAACAAACAAACGACGACGGGCGCCGGGTCCGCGTCCTCTTCCTCCTCACAGACCAGAATCCCCCGCTTGAGCCATGAACGCGCGCATTCTACATCGCTGGAACCGGTATATGAAAGCACTGGCGGCGCTTCGGGAGCTCCCTGGCGCAGCAGTCGTCGTTCGCAGTCTCGCCTAGGTCACTCACATCAGTCCTCCGTCGCCAGTCTGCCCACGCCAACAACCACCTCCCCCGGTCGACATTTTCCTCTACCAACGCCGCGCGGTCGCGAAGTGGGCTCCAGATCATCCTTTTCTTCGCTCAAAGGCGAATCGTCGTCCACGAGTTCTCAGCTTCTCAAACAGAAGCGTTCCCTGCCCGTGGTGCGCGCTCTTAACAACTCTCATTCCAAGCCCGTGTCGTCCCATCGTCCACCGTCGAGGGGCGAGACAACGGGCCGTCCGCAGTCTAGCTTGCGACCCAAGACACCGGTGGAGCGACACCAGCGCTCGGGTCTTACCGACAGCCCTGCCTCGTTGACGCGGAAACCCCAGCCCTTCTTACCTGCCGGCGCCTCCCAAGGAAAATCGCAGCACGTTGCCTCCAAGTCTTTCCGCCAGTTCCGCCGCCACGACTCGGACAACGCCATTGACCTCCGACCTGTTTCCCGGGCCTTTTCGAGGTCGGGCGTGCGATCTCCCAGCCCGCATCGATATAGGGTCGCCGCGGACACGTGGGAGCGCCTCAGTAAGCCCAAGAACAAGAAGCATTTTGGCGACGGCCACGAACTTGATGGGTTCGACGATCTTCCCACCTCGCGAGAATCAGAGACGCGGTTTCTCAAGCAGCCTCTAACCGGTGGGACCGCCAAAGCCACGATCCGAAACAGGCTCTACCAAAATATCCTGCCCGACCGAACCGCCACGCCGGCACCCCTCACAACTTTCTCTCCAGTCAGGACGACGACGACGGCGACGACGACGACGACACACACGCCACGCTTTGCCCGCGATACCACTGCCAGCCGCATCGCGCGCGAGACATCGCGAGCCCACCGCGCACCCAGTCACGGCCCATTATCCACCATTACCACCCAGCGTGAAGCTCACGCTCCTCCTCACGCACCCAAGACACCCAACTTGAGCCATCCACACCCACCGCCGCCCAGCCTGCCCCAGGCGACGATACGCTCCAAGAAAAAGACAAAGAGGCCGCAGCAGCTCAAACCGCACCTCATCTCCAACCTCAACGCGGGCAAGGACTCCAAGGTGGTCAATGGCATGTATTACAACGCCGACACCTTTCGATGGGAAGGCAACGAAAACGCACTTCATGTTTTTGATGCCACAGTCTCTACACCCACTGCTGCTGTTGCTGCCGCCATGACGGCCACGAACCCCTACCACCAGGCTCGTGACAAGGACATGTCTACCCCTCGACCTGCTCTCATCACCAACATCAGCGCCACCAAGGGTGTCCAGGTTGTCAGCGGGATGGTATTTGACCCCCAAAACATGTGCTGGTTGAAGCTGGGTCCCCAGGGCAAGGCCAAGTCGGAGGCCACCAGCGACACATTGGACGGCTTTGATGCTCTCGACGACGAGGATGACGTCTTCAAGGACATTCCCGATCTCGATGACAATGCGGGAGAAGAGGAGCGTCGTGGCGGAGAGGGCGGTGGTGGCGGCCGCGTCTCCGACATCAAAGATGACTGGCTCGTGGGAGAAGAGTTCGACGTTGGACCCGAATTCGTTCGAAGACAACGCGAAGAGGAAGAACGGTGGAGGAAGAAGTGTGAGAAGTGGGTTGGTCGCGGTCCAAGAGATCGAGACATGTGGAGGTGGACCATCCGGGATCTCGTTTCCCAGTTTGACGAGCTGGTTGTATGATGACGGGGTTCGATCTTTATGGGCAATAGACATGTATAGAAAAAAAAAAAGAGGGGGCGGAGGGGAGTTTGCTGCGGTTGGGTTTACATTTTTTACTTTTCACGACTTGAGATGACGGACATGATGTTTGATGAATTACATTACTTTGGCACTGGCTGGATGAGAAGGGTGGGGGGCGTCATTTCTCGGCGTAAGTGGACATTAATAACAATTTATTCTTGTTTTGAACTCCTGCAGTACATAAAGAACCGTGTGGCCGGGCTGGCTCCTGACCGCGACCAACAATTTATACGGGGGGTTTTTTTTTTTTTCACTCTCTCAGCTTTCTCCCCTTGGTCTTGGTCGAGTTGCTCCTTGGATCGAGGCCCCTTCTGCGCATGGCATTCCTCCTCCCCTTCTCCATGTACGCCTCGTCCTCGTCCTCGTCCCAGCCGCCAAAGTCGTCGTCCTTCTCGGCGGTCTCGTCCTCGATGATGGAAATGGGCGTCCTGTCCACGGGGACAGCGCCGTCGGACACGCCGCTCTTGGCGGGGGGCGACGGCCCAATCTTCTTGAACTTGGCGACGTAGAAGCCGTCGACGTTGTACGTGTGCGGGTAGTATCTTCTCGTCAGGCGAAGACTGGCATCAAACTTCTTGCCCATGAAGCTCGTGAATCCCTCCTTTCCAAAGGCCAGTCCCGTCTCGACGAGCCTGACGTTGGGCCTGCGCGAGAGGGCATACTGCACGACCTGCTCGTTTTCCTCAATCGTCACCGAACAGGTCGAGTAGACGACGTAGCCGCCCGACTTGGACGAGTGGTTGACCGAGTCAATGGCCGCGAGGAGCAGCTGCTTCTGGACATGGGGCAGCTGCATGAAGTCCATCTCCGTCTTGTTGGTCTTGACGCTGGGGTCCTTGGCGATGACGCCGGTTCCGGAGCAAGGGGCATCGAGGAGGACGCGGTCGAAGCCGCCCATGGGCTTTGGGAACTCGCGGGCGTCGTAGTTGGAGACGATGACGTTGCGGGCGCCGAGGCGGTGGATGTTGCCGATGAGACCCTTTGCGCGGGACCTGTTGGGATCGTTGGCAATCACCACCCCCGTGTTCTTCATCATGGCGGCCATGTACGTCGTCTTGCCACCGGGGGCGGCGGCCATGTCGAGCACGCGCTCGTTCTCTTGCGGGTCGAGGGCCATGCAGGGGAGGAAGGACGACGCCGCCTGGAGAATGTAGTGGCCCGCGAGGTACTCGGGGGTGGCGCCGAGGGGAACGCTGCTCTCGAACACCTGCAGACCGACCTTGGACCACTTGCCGACGGGCTCGAGCGTGACGCCGCGGTTGATGAGGGCCTGGGCGAGGTCGCGACGGTGCGTGCGAAGCGTGTTTGTTCGGATCACAACGGGCCGCGCCGACTCGTTGGCTTCGAAAAAGGCAAACGCCTCGCGGGGCGTGAACAGGTTGTACAGCTTCTCGGCCAGGTACTCGGAGTAGCCGTAGTAGGCGCACACGTCCTTGATGAGCTGCGACGTGTGTTCTGACCGCGACCGCCCTTCCTCGGCGAGATTGGCAAAGTCGTCAAGCACGCGGATGTTCTCGGTGATTCTGGTACGCAGCAGCTGCAGATCCGGCGCGAGAAGAGCATTCGTCTTGCCCGAGAGCTCGTCGTCTTCGTCGTCGTCGTCTACGATGCGAGGCTTATCTCCATCAATGTTGGTCTGCATGGCGCTCTCTACCAGCTCGGCCGCGTTGGCCGCTTCCTCCTCTGCCCTTTGCAGATCCAGCTTTCGCGACAGACCCTCAATGTTCGCCGCCGTCAGCTTCTCCTCTGCGTCAGACTCGTCCTCGTCTTCCGAGAAGATGGGCTTCTCAACATCGCCTTCCGCGTCAGAGTCGAATACGGACGAATCCGACTCTGAGCCCAGAAAGTCATCGCCTAGCCTCGCCCCCGCCTCGCCGTCTTCCAAATCGGGTAGCTTGACCATGTTCAAGTCTGATGCGTTGAACTCGTCTTCGCCCTCGCCCTCGCCCTCGCCCTCGCTCTCGTCCTCCAACACGGGCTTGGCCTTTTTCACCCCGGTCTTTTTGGGAGCAGCAGCGCCGTTGATCCCCTTCGACTTCGCCGCATTTTTCGGCAACGCAGACCCCCCATTGGCCTTGTTGCCCTTGGGCTGTGCACTCTTCTTCCCTGTTCTCCTTCGCTTGTTGTCGGATGTCTCTGTGGGAGCGTCGACCGGCAGACCGGCCTTGCGCTTGAGTCTGGCAAAGTGTTCTTCCGATAGGGGCTCGGGAGCACCCTGCTTTCTGTTCATGCGTCTTCCAGCGCCCATGATGTATGGTTTGGGAGGTATTTGGGCAACAGGAAGATGAATGGGCGCGTTTCGCAAGAAAACGTATGGACGGCTTGCCAAATCTGTCGGCCCGCCAAACTTTTTTTTTTTCCTGGATAAGTTGCCGATAGCGATAACAAGGGGGGTGGGTCGGCGAAACTTCGTATCGGAGACCCCTTAGTTCAGCCACACTGGCATCAGCCACGTGGCACAGAGAACTTCGAATTTTTGGAATCCAGATACAATGTAGTTTGTCGACCGGTATTTTCCCCGACGACCTGCCACCCGTTCAAGTAATCGACATGGACGACAATGCGTGGATCATTGACTTTGGCGGAAGTTATACTTTATGAGATGAATTCGAGCAGTCAAACATCCATGGAATTGAAAGGCGCCCGTCGCTTGTCAGGGCGTCTAGAGAACCACAACGACTTTAATAACCATGGCAAACAAGCACTTGCTGCTGGTCTTTTTGGATCTTGTATAGCCCATCGTTAGAGACGACACGATAACTCGAGATTGAAAAGATGATCTTTTCGAGCCTGCCCCGCGTGCAGCGTGTATTATTTATTATTAGCGTGGCCGGGAGGGTGAGACCACAGTGTCGAATGGCGCTCGCCCGTCGAAGCTTCACACTGTGATGACTGTGATGACTGTGATGAGAAGTCAAGCTAAAACTATAAGTTTTCTCTTGAAATGGGCCCGGGCCCGAGGCTTGTTTCGCGTCAACTGATCAGTCAGCTGCGGTCTTACGTCGGCAATGCCCGCAGCAAATACCATGTTGCCCTTTTCGCCATGTCCTCTTCTCCTTGTCATTAATGTTCCGCGTACGGAGCATTAGACGGGATGCTTAAACAAGACTGGGGTTTCAGGTTCGCGCTACTATGCGACTTGTCAAACGGCGCCAACTGAGCCCGCCGCGGGAGCCGTCCAATGGCGAAAGAGGAAGGAGGGGCTTGGCGCCTGCCAAAGTTTGGTAAATCCTTGTTCCTTGAGACGACTCCATCTGCATCAAGGTCAGGGAACCACACGACACCTCGACTCCTATATGCGCTTTCACCACATCGACAAACGACTAACTCAGTTTGCCATCTTGATCAGGCGATTAAGGGGCCGTGCTCCACCACCTTCTCCATGTCCGTCACATTATCCATGTCGGTCGACTGCGTCTCCAGTCGAGAATTTTCCGTCCGATCAGGGATAATATTGTCCGATATTCCGCGCCAGGTTTCGATCTGCAGTCCGACGACGCGCTATGGACAGAGAAACACAACAATAGCCCGTCTAAGAGGGGACAAAGAGGGGGCCGGTTTAAGAAGGAATATAAAGTAGCCAGCAAGTCATCCCATCTGAGCGCAATCTACCCGCCTTCACCCATCATCACCTTTTCATTCTTTTTCTCGTGTTTTTTTGCTTCGTCTTCTTCGTCTTATTCTTCATTCATTCATTCACAAGCTCAAATCTACAGTCTTTTCCTAAACCGAAGATAACAATTTTCTGTTCAAATCTCACGTTGATCGTTTGAGAAATCCTGATTACTTTTTCCAAGATGAAGTTTTCCACCACCAACACTGCTCTCGCTATCCTGTCCGCGGCTGGCTTTGCCGCAGCCCACATGGAGATGAAGGACCCTCCGCCTCTGCGATCCAAGTTTAACAAGTTCACTACCAATATCGACTACGACATGACGGCGCCGCTGGCCCCGAGCGGCGCCAACTTCCCATGCAGGGGCCACTTGAGCGTTCTCGGGTCGCCCCAGGCCAAGCCCGTCGCCGACTGGGCTCCTGGCCAGCCCCAGAACTTGACCGTTGTCGGCTTCGCCAGCCACAGCGGAGGAAGTTGCCAGGCCTCTCTGTCGTTCGAAAACGGCAAGTCGTGGAAGGTTATTCACTCGTGGATCGGCAATTGCCCGACCTCGGGCGAGTCCAAGGATCAGTTCACGGTGCCTTCCGATGCCCCCGCTGGCGAGGCCATCTTCGCCTGGACCTGGTTCAACAAAGTCGGAAACCGCGAAATGTACATGAACTGCGCCATCATCAACATCACGGGTGGTGGCAAAAAGAAGCACGGTAGCACCCAGTCGTTCCAGAGCCGCCCCGACATGTTTGTTGCCAATGTTGGCAAGGGCTGTGGCACCACCGAAGGCACTGACCTGATGTTCCCCAACCCTGGCCCCGATGTCAACATGGAGTCCAAGAAGACTTCTCCTCCCACTGGTAGCTGTCCCGGATCAACTTCTGATGGCTCATCGCCCGCCCCCGTGCCCAAGCCCGGCAACAACAACGACGAAGACGAAAACAAGAAGCCTTCTTCTCCCCCTAAAGACAAGAAGCCCTCATCGTCTTCCGCGCCCACCGATCCCGCGCCCACCGATCCCGCGCCCACCAAGCTGCCCCCCGTCAACAACGGCCCGACCAAGCCTTCCTTCACAACATCTGTTGTTTCCCAGACGTCCCAGCCTGATCCCGTTGCTGCCCCCACCAAAACTCCCGATACGCCGCCTGCCGAGGGCGGCGGCACCTGTACCCCTGGTGCCTATTCGTGCACTTCTGACTCGCGAGGCTGGCAAGTCTGCGACGTTTCCCAAAGCTGGGTGGTAAGTTCATGTGTCGTCGTCTCTACGGTTATTATTACTAACATGGCTACTAGCGCGTCGCCGACTGTGCCCCTGATCAGAGCTGCCAGCTCAACTATGCCAACAATTCTCCCTACTGCGTTGCCCAGAGGGCCTATGGGCTGGGATTTTAAGTGGCTGCCTGGCTCACAGGCATTCATTGTACGAGTCTGGGCAGCAGGGGTCTTTTTCACCGCATTTCATGTGCAAAGCTTGCTGTAGCACATTTCTACTTCTTGTATAGATATATATAGATATTGGTGTCTCGATCATCGTTTAGATGCGGTGCATCGCAATAGAACGCTGGCTTTACTGGGGAATATTGTCTGCAGCTTCGCGTACAAAGGTTACCTACGTACCACGATGAGTCAATACAACACCAGTTCAACTAGTCAGTCCATGGCCACGGTTGGCCAACTGACTAGATACCTGAACAAAAGAGTCATTCAAGATGGATTTCCAGGAAAAAAAAAGAAGAATGCAATTAATTGACTTACTCGTCTGCATGTACGTCCGTAATGAAGGGGTTTATTGTTGACGGGGTCACAGGAGCCCACGCGATTGGTCGAGTGGATGGCAGCCCCGATGATCCGCGCAAGCAAGCGCGAGGTCACGTGGCTATCTTCACGGGAAATTCATCTGAGACAATTCGTGCTCTGCATCATGTCTCTGTCACGTTTATCTGCGATTTTGGGCTCCAAGACCGGGTCGGGCGGGTACTTTACCCTTGACAATGCAACGAACGACTCCAGAGTGAGTGGATGTGTTGCCATGGCACTTTTTTGTGTGTAATGCTTGTGAAGCACGCTTCACAGCGGCTCGCGCAGCTTCTTTCGAATCCACAAGACGGAAAGCGTGAACAGCGACGTGCCGCTCGTTCGGGAGATAGTTATTATGTAGTCCTTGGCCCGCCAATGTATCAGGGTCATGCATTGTTATCTCCCCCTCACGAGAAAATTTGGCGAACATGACCATGATCCATTACTCCTGCCCGTTCTTTTCTTCTTTAAGAGGACTATATTGAAGCCATTTTTCACCCACTGTGCACGAAACTTAGGCTGGTCCGTAGACCCTGACTGAACCTCGATTCGAGATGTGGTGGTGGTCCGTTGTCCACTCCAGGCGGCGCTGTCGCTTCCCGGACGAATGGCTTGTCGTCGTCATCCTCTAGAGATGGTGAGCACGACGGCCCGACATATCGCGAAGGATTCAGTTTCTTGACCACCTTGGCAGCCCGCTTCCAACCCTTTTCGGTGTCGCCAAAGGAATATATATAATCCGTAGGCGAGCAATCAAAAGGGAGCACAGAGATGAGGGGGTGGGGCGTTCAGGCTACACCCCACTCTAAGCACCCGTCACAGAATCTCGGCTACGCTTTTCTTCTGCTTTTCGTGACAACAACATGGTCTCCTTCGAACTCACACCAGAAGCATCCGCCTACGATGTCCTTGCCTTTAGCGATGCAGAGCTTGTTCAATACATGACGCAAAACCGCCGTCCCGATGGCGGGTTTGACCTCGACCCGGCCGGCTGGGACGCGCTGCCAAGGGATCAGCGAGAGAGGCTCGCTGAGCGATTGAAGCAAGTACTTGA
The DNA here is from genome assembly GCA_030389615.1 of Epichloe typhina subsp. poae. NCBI lineage: Eukaryota > Fungi > Ascomycota > Sordariomycetes > Hypocreales > Clavicipitaceae > Epichloe > Epichloe typhina. The sequence goes on from CP098313.1 coordinate 2,972,394, forward strand.
TGCCCAGTGGTGCCTTGCCCGCCACTGCTAATAGCTAAACAGGTTCGGAGCGCGGAAAGCTGCCGATACCGCGCGGTCCCATAGTATCGATCTTGCCCAAGTCACAGCACGATTGCTGGAAGCAACAGACGATGCATCGCACAAGCTCGAATCTACACCGCCCCGCTATATTCGATGTCGAACTCAAACGCCGCCCGGTTTAGACGAGTACCGGGAGGTGGAGAGGCTGTACCATGCTGCACTGGTCAACGATGGCGGACGACCCTGCTACCCGATCGCTCTTCTCGAGAAGGTCTCCGAGAACCCCCAGGCGTATCGTGGGTTGCTGCGGTCATGGCAAGGGAGCTATCCGGACGCTAGTGTGCCTAGTTGGGAAGTGTTCGACCGACAATTGAGCCGGTGGGAAGACTTCCGCGTATGGCAGCTGGTCAACAGGGGCATCTACAACGCCGACAGAGACTATCTCGCATTTGTCGAGAAGGAGAAGCGCATGGCAACTACAGAAAGCGAGATGGAAGAGCTGGCTGCGCTCGCAACCAACCCCTCACACCTCAGGCCACTTTGGAAGGATAAACAAGATCAGCGCAGACGGGATTACCCGCATCTTTGGCGGATGGAGGAGCCGAAGCCAGCGGCGCCGGACAGCGACGACGATTATTTCCGCGCGTACGTCGAGAGGGTGAAGCGCCGCCTGGCACTGCACGGATTCACGCGGACATTCAAGCTCGAGGAAGATCCGAAACGACAAGACAAGCTGACGACCTGGATCGAATACCTTAACTACGAGTATGCGTGGTACGATCGATACATCCGTGCTGTCACGCGTCTGCAGCCTCAGCACGACGAAGACTGGACGAAGCTCGTGGACTCCGGGGTGTTGCAACCCTCGGAGACGGAGCGTTATCTATTGACTGAAGAATCCGCGTTCCAATGTCAGCGTGAATGGAGCGCGGCATACAATGCTCGTCAGTTCGCCAGGAAAACAGCCGAAGCACTTTTAGTAGAGTCAGAGAAAGCCAAGCATGGACGCAGCAGACTCAGCACATCGGAGCGCAAGCGGAGATTGGCAAAGGCACACTCCAGGATGGTTGCAGCAAACGAGTCCTGGGAGGCCACGAAGAGACGGGCTGATCTCATCGACGGGTTTGTCGACGGGATAAAGGACTATCGAATCGCGAAGGACGACGTATACCGCCAAGAAATTCTACTGCAGTGGATTCTAGAGCAGATTCCTCTAATCGAGGCCGAGTTGAACGAATCCCCGGTGGCCAAGCTAGAGTCAGAGCTGGGCGTAGCCGACCCTCCAGCCTCGAAGCGGATTGCAAACACGGCACCGTCACGTCGACTAGCGAACGACGCTTCTCGCAAGACTCGTGGTGGTCGAATCTCGAAGAATCTGCCACAGAGACAAAGCGGTCGCAGCCAAGGCACCAGACCCCGACAAGCTCTGCCGACGAGTGCAGAAGCCCCCAATCGAAGGCGCAGCTTCTCCAAGCCCGATTTGATGGAAGGGATTGGCAACACTATACGATGAGCACCCCAACGCCGAAGGCAACGCAAGACATACGAGAAGGAGCGGACAAGCCAAAGGCTCGCGCGGCAGCCACCCGAGTTTGGGATGCTACCAGTACGAGGCGAAGCAGCTTAACTCTCCGAGGCCTCCTTGCGACACGCAGACAAGCTGAGCAGCTCGGTTTCTCGGAGCAGCAGGCTATCGGGGGACCAACGGTAGTCCCAGGTGCGAAGCCTCACTGGGTTTCGAAGGCGTGGGCAAGCAGGAACAAGCCGTGCCAGAAGGAGGGGCAAAAGATTAAAGGGCTAAGAGAATACCGGAGTTGGCAAGCAAATTTGGGCGAAGCACGCCTTGAGACACAACACGCTTTTTGCTGTCGTTGGGCAGCCTATTTCTACCTGGAGTCCTGCCCGCTGCCCCGGCCAAGCCGTGCTGGCACGTCCGAGTAAAGGAGAGGAGTGACCGGTCAGGGCACCCAGAGCCGTCGGATTTGTTTTCACCAATCCGTGCCAGATCCGACGTCGAGAAGTGGCTGCGCTTCTGTGTGAGGTCATCTGCGTCGCTAGCAGACACAATGACGGCACGAAGCGATGAGATATCGTGTAGTTTGGCGTCTAGATCGCCATGAGTCGTGTATCTCTACTTTGTTTATCAGATACTTAAGCAGTCGGCTCTGGTTTGCGCGCGTGTCCGTTGCCGTAAAGGATACACACGAATCTCTCAAGCACGAGAGGCCCGGCCAACTTCAAACGGTTAGCTATTGATGGCGGCGTGCCTGGATGGTCATACCATGATAGTGCGCTTTACGATTGTCTATTCGATGAACGCTTGTGCATTTAGGTTAGGCTAGGGGGTGTAATAAGACTAGTTAAGCCTAGGATAGTTTATCTAGATACCCTTAATAGTATTTTTATTATGACTTAATATATATAATATAAGGCCTTACTTATAACACGGACGCACCCCGCTAGCGCACTATGTAATAGGGCTAGGTTTATGTAATACTAGTAAGCTACTAGCTATAAGCTAATAACTTATATATATAATATACTTAGACCTAGTAAGCTTTAGTTAATATATAAATACTTTTGTATTTCTTAGTTATTTCTTATTCCTATAATTCTAAAGCTTTTTTACTAATTACTTAAAAAAATTTAAGGAAAAAAATTACTTAATTTACTAAAGTAATACTATATATTACATAAAACTAGTTAAATAATAGTAATACTATAGTTAAAAATATACTATATTTTATAATCTTATTGTAGGTATCTACAGGCAGAGCATTACATTACATTACATTATATCGCTATGTGGCACGTGACTTGGGCAAAAGATGTGATTAGAAGGGATGATTAAAGGCAGAAGAAGTGATTGAATTAATGCTAATTTTATTATATAAATAGAAGAATCAAAGCTCTTCTTTTATAGATAGAGTAGTTATAGTAAATCTCCTATGCTTCTTATTCCATAATCGCACATCCTAATAAGGTGTATTTTAGCTTCCCTAATACAGTCCTATGCGCATAGAGTGTATAATTAATTATATTACCTGCGCATAATTAGTTATATTACCTGCTACTAGGTAACACACCCCTAATTAGTGTTAAGGTTATTAAGACTACTAATTATTACCTTAACTAGTAAATATATAGTATTATTATTATAGGCAAACCTAATATAAGATTAAAGTAAGCTTTCTTACTTTTATACCTATGCTTTTTCTTATAAAGGCTCTTTTAATATAATATTTATAGGCTTCCTTTTCTTACCTTTATAATATACTTTCTATTAACTATCCCTTTATTTTAATTAATATATCTCTTTACTTATAAGCTTAAGCTAAGAAAAAGGCTTACTCCTAGGAGGGCTTAACTACTTCTAAGCATAAGCTTTATATTATTAGTAATTTAGTATTAAATAATATCCTAGGCCTTAGTATAGCTTATAGTAATTATATTCTTTCCCTAGCATACTCTAAGCAGCCTACTAGTAAGTTATTATCTCCTATAATTACCCTAGGAAGGCATTCCTAGTATACTCCTTTATAAACCTTATATCCTTTAAAAGGCTAGGTAAGAGGTAATATAAGGCATAATCCTCTATATAGTTTGTAAAAGTAACTTATTTATACTATACTTTCCCCCTTTAAATAGTAAGCGCTAACTTTATAGCCTAATATACCTATGCCTTATAGTATTTTATAAGATATACCTTATAATAAGTGTATTTAAGTAAGTATTATAGGTAAGGGTAACTTAGGTTATTACTATAAGGTTAGGTCTAGATAATCTTAGAGATATTACTTATATAAGGTTAGTAATTACTATTATTAACTATTACATAATACTTATATTCCTCTTACTAAGCGGATGCTATTAGCGCTAGATAAGGACTCTAAGGTTAGGCATATTTTTTCTTATTTTCTATACTCTTTACTAATAACTTATATAGATAGTAAAGCGTTACTATAAGGCTTTATAACTCTAATTAGAACTTATTATAAAGCTAGACTCTATATATAAAGAAGTTATTACTCTAAGTAATAGGGCTATTACTACTACTAGGGGCTCTTTAGTAAAGGTTAATAAGAAGGTAACTAAGGTAATAGCCTATCTTAAGGAGGTTATTTGCTTTCTTATATAAGTCTTATTAATTTTCTTTGTTTAGAATAGCGTTTATATATATATTTTTATATAATAGTGTTTTAGAGTTTATATTTTACTAATCCTATTTACCTTAGAAGCACTTTATATACTAAGGAGAGGGCCTTCTTATATTTCTAGGGTAATTAATTTCATGCCCTCTTATTAATATTCCTACGCTTCCTTAGTAACCTATACGCTTTAAATATTATATAGTATATGTAAATTTACTAACCTAAGTATTAATCTAAAGCATTTAAATTACTCCTAATTTAACGCCTTTATGAATCCATTAGCAGGCATTTTAGCTATTAGTAAATACGTAATCTTAAAGCTTCCTTTCTTAAATTCTTGCTTTAACCACATATTATAAATATTAATATAATATAGTTAAGTATTTAATCGCTTACTCTTATTTAATACAAGCCAAATTGTTTACTAATTATTATAGTTAATAACCTAGTCTTTATAAGTATTAAATTTAATATCTTTAAATAGGCACTATAGACTTATAGTCTCCTTTACTACTTATTATAAAGCAAGTAATTTAGCTTTTATTATAAATATAGTTACTATTATTTAGCACATAGCTTTCTAGATAATTAGTTTACTAAAGAGAGTAATTAGATATTCTTATAATAATTTATATATCTTAAGATTATTTATAAATAAAGCATTACTTAAGATCTAAAGAGCTTAAAGTTTAGTGCTTATACTAAAACATAGCATAAGTTTATATATAATAAGCAAATAGCAAATAGCTTAGTCTATAGCCTTTATATGCTCTAGTCCTAGATTTATAAGGTATTATAATAACTTCGCTACTATAAAGGCTATATCTAGTCTAATTATAATTATAGTATATAGGATTAATCTAATCTTCTCTTAGTAAACCTTAATTACTTACTTCTTAGCTTTACTTATAAACTTATAATACTTTACTATAAGGATTAGTATAGTAAGGAAAGTGCCTTTTCTTACTTAGCTAAATTTCTCCCTAATCTTACTAATATATGCCTTATAACTAAGATATACCCTTTACTATAGTTAGTCTCTAATAATCTAAATCCTAAGAAAGAATCCTACCTTACCTTTTTATCTAATTTATATACCTCCTTTAGTCCCTTAGAGATCTAGTTAGTGGTTTTCTTATTATCCTTATAAAAAGCTATAAGAATATTATTTACAAAGAATATAAGGAAGATAGTCTAATCTTTTATATAAAATAAGCAAGGCTTCTCTTAGCTTAACTTAAGCCTAAGCTTCTTAAGAGACTTACTTAGTTTTTTAAACTAAAGCTATAAAAAGTCCCTTAATCTATATAAAGCCTTAAGTAATTCTATATACTCTCTAAGTACTATAAAGCTATTAGGAAGTTTATATATTATAGGAATTCCCTCTTTTCTATGTTTTACATAAAGGAAGGCATTCTTAATATTATACTACTTAATCTTTAAATTAAACCTAGTAACTAGCGCTATAAACATACGGAACATATACGTAATAAGTGTTATAGCATAGGTGCGTTTAATTATTAAGGTTTCCTAGAGATCTCCGCGCACATATAAATACGCCTTATAATAGATTAACATCCCTTTCTTATTAAACTTATAAGAAAACACTTATTTTAATAGTAAAGGCTTTAATTAAGCTACTAAACACTTTATTTACTACTATATTCCTTATTCTTTTAGCTTATTAATCTCTTTGTTTATTATATTAATCTATTTCTCCTTAAGAGGATAATCCTTTACTCTTTTCTATAACTTTAGAGGTTTAGCTAAGTCTAATTAATAAATAGTCCTTGCTTTCCTCTTTAGTTTAAGAAGTAATTTACTTTTCTTATTATAATATATATTAATTACTAAAAACACTATTTTATAGCTCTTAAAATCCTAATCTCCTAGAAAGAGCTTATAAGGGTCTTTATTCTTAGTCTTCCTAAACTCTAAGAAAAGATCTTTTAGGTCCTAGAGGCTATTAATAAGAGCTTTATTAAGTCCTTTTCTTTTTCTCCTTACTAGTAAAGCATGTAAAGGAATCTAGCCTTGCTCTTTTTTAGTTTATAATCTTAAGCTAGTCTATATACCTTCTTATATTATAACTATTCTAAGGCTCTTTTCTGTGATTTCTAACTATATAGCTAGAGCTCCCTTTAAGCTTTTTACATAGGTAGCTAGTCTAGCGTCTGCTCTTACAGGTTTATCTTATTACTAGTCTGCTTTATTTCCTAGCTTAGGTAGTTAATTACTTATTAAGTTATTAATAACTTAGTCCTTAGCATTATATACTTAGTGTTCTAGAACCTTATAAGGACATTAGCTCTCCTAAGCCTTTATAGTAGTATCCTACTTACTACTTATTAAATCTATTACTATATTACTTCCTTAAGCATATAAATCTAAAGCTTTATACTTTATTTCGCTCTCCTAAGCGCCTAGATTAGGAGTCTCTTACTCTCTAATTAGTAAATCTAGTAATAGCTAAGGTATTTAAAGTCTAATATCTTTATTAAAATAAATAGCTTCTCCCTCCTTTAGTTATAATTAAGAAGTCTATAGGGTATCCACCCCTAAGTTTAAACTCTTAGTTTAATCTATCTAAGGTTTAATTAGTGTAAGGAAAAGATTTAATTTATTATTTAATTTAGTATTAATTTTAAGGACTTAGAATTACGCTTTAAGCTTATTAATTAAAAGCTTAATCACGCTTTTATATACTATATTATAAAAAATTAACTTATTAAACATAATATTCCTTATTATTATAACCTTTCCTAGCTTTAGGATCTAAATGCAATAAATATTAGAGGCAGAATACCTAACTAGATATCTAATGTAACCCCTAGGATTTATCTTATAAAACTATCTGTGTTTATTAGCCTTGTAATCCCTTTTAAGGGGATACATATAGCAGCTATATGCGTGTAAACCACTTTAATCTAGCCTTAGGTTAGCTATAGGCTCCTAAATTAGTAGCTAAGCATTATTACGAAACTAGCTTTCTAGGGTCTCTAGTGGTGTTTTTTAACTAGATTATTAAATAGGACTAATATTATAAAGGTACGCTGCTGCTTATATGCTCTCTAACTATAGATTTAGTAGTAGCCTTATGCCTATAAGTATTGCATTTAACCGTAGCGTAATTATCTAGCTTACTCTCTCTATGACTTTATTTAGTTTATAAGTATATAGTAGTGTAAGCTTAAGATTAATACCTTATAAGCATGCCTACGTCTAAAAGATTATATTAGTAAATTAGCTAATAATAGCTCCCTTATAATCTTGCCTAATCTTTATAATTAATAATTTAAATTACCTTATAACCTATTATTTAAAGTAAATAAGTATATTAAACACTATTACTTATAACTTATTAGGTAATGTATAAACTTAAATTATACCTAAGAACTTATCTTTTATAACTAGTAACTAGTTTATACTATTATAACTAGTCTTATAGTCCTAAAGGTCCTAATAGATTCTCTAGAATAGCCTTAGTAATATATATTCTAGTAGTCTTCTTAAAATAACTTAGTAAGTATAGACTAGAGTATATATCTTATAGTCTCTACGCTTTATACCTTATAATTACACTCCCTTATATAAGTATAACTCTTAGCTAGAGTATTCTTTCTAAGGTAGCTAGAATATAAGTACTAAAGTTCTTTAGGGTTTGCTTATATAGGATATAAGTCTTTGCTTAGTTAACTATACTATAAGCTTTATTTATTTGCTTCTAAATTAATTATTAAGAATATTACTAGTGCTATAGCTAAATTCACTTTTTACTTAGGACTATTATAAGAGAAAAGAGGCTTATATTAAAGGAAAATAATATTATACTTTCTCTTAAGTTTAGCTAATAATAAGCTCTTATAGAAAGGTTTAATACATAAGGAGTAGTCCGCTTTATAATACTATACGCCTTTTTTCTAAAGAAGGCTTTTAGATATAATATTTACATAAAACCCTTCTATAAGTATAATATTTTATAAAGTAAGGTTTTCTATAAGTTTCCTCTTAGGCTTATTAAAAATATTCTTAATTACATAAGTGCTTCTTCTAAGAATTTAGAAAGAGGTTATTCTAGCCTTAAGATAATTATTAACTATTTCTTTAAAGGTTTTAGGCTTAAAGTAACTTATATTATTAATAATATAAAAAGCGCTATAGTTATTAAAAAGAGTGCTCTCTAAGAGCATATGCTTTATGTTCTCTAGTGTAGTATAGCTTCCCTTTAAAGAAGCTATGCTCTCTAGAATATTAGGATTAATAATTATAGTAATAATAGCCCTAGGTAACTTCTCTCCTTTATAATCTTTAGTGCTTTTACTATTTACCTATCCTTTACTACCTTAGTATATAAGTTTTTCTATTTTACACTCTTATAGCATTCCTTAACCTTCCTATAATTAACCTTTAAAAAGAGCTTAAATCCTTAAACTTTCTTACTAGTTACTATATAGTATAAGGTATAGCATACTTAGGAAAACTAAAAGTAAGTATTTAGTGCCTTACCTATATAGTAAAGGTATTTCTTAGGACTATTATTTTTCTAGTCTTACTTCTTATTACCTTAGTTAAAGTATTCCCTAAGTGTAATTATAAAGCTCTCTTTATTAGAGTTAGTATATATAGTTTATATTACCCTATAGTATTAAGTATACTTAGCTATAATACTTATAAGAGTAATATCCTTAGGAAGAGAGTCTAAGGTTTATACTAGCTATATAATCTTAGTTTTTACTTATTTAAGGTTAAAGTATGCTCTAACTACTATAATAAAGTTATAAATTATATTAGGACCTTAAACTTTATTAATCTTATATATTAAGGCTTTTTAGTATAGCTTTCCTTATTACTTATTCTAATACTTAAATTATATGTTTATATATTTAGCTTTATTAAGGTATGCTATATACTTAGCTATAACTTTTACTTTAATAATAACTTAACTAGGTAAGAATTTCTTTTAAGCTTAATAGTAATTTAGCAAAAGTAAGTTTCTTATTATTAGTGTTTTCCTCCTTAATCTTATTAATTACTATTATATAAGTATTAGGATTAATAGTGCTAGTAATCTAGGTTCTAATAGTCCTTTCTCTAGACTTAGTTACCTTATATACTTAATACTTAAATATATACTTATAAGAAAGGAAGGAAAGAGCCTCTTAGAAAGTAAGCTTAGTTTTTACACTTCCTTAGTTCTTAGTAATAAGAGCCTTATAGGCCTTTAGTATAATTATAGAGGGCTCTTATAAGTAGTTAGAGTTAAGCTTTAGGAGCTAAGGATTAACCCTCTCCTAAATCTCTTAGCTCTAGGTAGCTTACTTTAATACTTTATACTATTTCTCTTACTTATTAGATAAGACTAACTTAATATTAGTCTTAAGACTTAGGTAAGGAGAAGTTAAGGCATCTATTATAAGCGTGAATTAGTAAGTAAGGCGCTATGCACATATAGGTCTTATACATTAGGAATTTAGTAGAGTTATAGGTATGTACCTCCTAGGCTTATAACTATTACTATATAGCACATAACTTAGGTAAAAGATATAATTAGAAGGGATAATTAAAGGCAAAAGAAGTAATTAAATTAATACTAATTCTATTATATAAATAAAAGGATTAAAGCTTTTCTTTTATAGATAAAGTAGTTATAGTAAATCTCCTATACTTCTTATTTCACAATCACATATCCTAATAAGGTGCATTTTAGCTTCCCTAATACGGTCCTACGCGCATAGAGCGTACGATCGATCATATTACCCGCGCACAATTGGTTATATTACCCGCTGCCAGGCAACACATTACACCCCCTCTTTACTGTCAGGAGCACAGAGGCTAGGGAGCTAGGGACAGAATAGTTACATAATAAAACCCTTAGATAAGCCTTAGGTTATGTAAATAACTAAGTAGCTATTAGATAGCTATGTGTATATAGTAGGGTATTTAGATAAGGACTACCTATAAGGTATATAAGAGGTTAGAGTTTAAGACCTTTATATACTTACCCCTAAGTAATAGCTCTCTAGCTATAACTAAGAACCTTAGCCTTTACTTTATTTATATCTCCCTAATCTAGTTATAATAAGTTAAACTCTTAAACCCTTTAGGGTAAATAAACTATTAGCTAGGTTTAAATATAAAGAAACTATAAAATATTTACTTAAAACACACTTATACTACCTAGTAAAGAAGATATAAACCTATAGTGCCTAGGGAGTAACTTATATACCTTAACTTTAGGGCCTAATAATAAAAGGATTTAATAAACACTACCTAACCCTAATTAATATAGTAATACTAAATCTAGGAATAATAATAACCTAGATAAGCTAGAGCGCTACTATAAGGTTATATAAACCTAGCTATAATATACTTGTATAAGGTAGAATATTATAAATATAAAAGCATAGCTTAAAGAAATTAAGGTAAACCTATAATTAGCTAAATTAGGTAAAGAACCTATAATTACCCCTTAGATACTTATACTAATTAATCCCTTATTCCTAGCCTTCTTACCTAACCCTAACTTTATAGTAAGTGTGTACTTATAAAGCTTTATAAAGATATAGTATAAAGTACTAGTATATAAAGGCAATACCTATAAGAATCTATAGGTATATTTAGCGGATTTAAATATATTATTCTAGTTAAATCTAAGAACCTTTTAGGATAATAAAACTAAGGTAGTATATGCTAGTAGCTACCTAGTAAATAATATAAAGTAATAATAAATATATTATATAATAGTAAATAGGTTAGTTAACTACTTAGCTTATTCTTAGGATAAATTTATATCCTAGTTAAACTTAGGAGTAATAAATAAGGATATAAGGTGCTTAGAAGCTACTAGGACACTACTAAATCTAAGGTAAAAGAATAACTAGTTTTTCTAGTCTTTCTTAAGACTTTAGACTAAAGTAAAAGCTAAATTACCTAACTAAATCCCTATACACTTAAGAATAATAATTTTCCTAAATAGCCTAAATAACACTATAAGAAAGCATATAGTTAGCTAGGAGTTCCTAATATCTTAGAGCTACCTATAGGGATAAGGTAAAAAGGCTAAAGTTATAATAATATTTATATTAAATAATTATAATAGAAACTAAGATAATAAAGAAAGTAAGAGAAAGAGATAATATTCTAGCTCTCTTATAAATAACTTATAATAAGACTTATAGTAACTAAGTATAAGTTAAAGACTATTTAAGTACTATAAATATAGTAGTTCTAAATATAGTGTAAATAAATATAAAGTAGTAAATTATTTAATTTATAAAAGTAGTAGGTATATAACTAAGAAGTATAAGGATAGTAATAATAAGACCTTAGACTCTAATAAGATTCTAATTAGGTTAGCATAAGCCTAGGATAATAGTCTTACTATAAAAACCTATAAATAAGAGAATAAGAATATAGGTATTCTTATAGTAAGATAACTACTAGTTAGCTATGCTAGCGCTATTTAATATAGGCATAGAGTATTTAATAATTTACCCTAAATTATTATTAAAATAGGATTAGAAAAACATAGAAAAAACAAAGATAATACTAGAAAGCGTAAGTAAGGATAAAATCCTATATAAAGGAATCTTATATAAGCTAATTAAGGTAAAAGATAGTATAGGCTATATAAAGGTTTACTAGATTAGCTACTATATTACTAATATAGGAGAGGGGATGCTCCTAAGTATAAATTAGACCTTAGAGTATAAACCTATAATAATAAATTAAAAGTAAAATTTTTAGAGGTTCCTAATAACTAAGGACTATATTATACTTACTATAAGGAAGCAATAACTATATAAGGTAGTAAAATAATTATTTATTATACTATTACTAGTATTACTAAAGATTAGGTAATTAAGCCTAGGGAAAAGAAAAGAAGACTAATAAAGACTTATTAGTAAATAATATAGTAAGTAATAACTAAGGTTATAGTATAGCTATAGTAATAGTAGTAAAATATACTTATTCCCTAAAAAGAAAAAACTAAGAAGTATAATAGTACTCTAAGTAGTATACTATAAGGAGGTAGTAGTAACCTTATAAGAGATAGATAGTAATATAACCTAATAGTAAATCCTAGAAAAGTACGTAGAATTTATAAATATGTTTTTAAAAGATTTAGCTAGTAAGCTCCTAGAATTAGGTAGCTACACTTATATAATTAAATTAGAAGAGAGGAAATAACTACCTTAAGGACTTATATATAACCTAGCTAAAAAAGAGCTAGAAATACTTAGGGAGTACCTAGTAAGTGCATAGGAAAAAGGTAAATTAGAAAATTAACTAGTTTAGCTAAAGCCCTAATTTTATTTATTCTAAAAAATTAGGGAAATTAAGGCTTTATGTGAATTATAGGGGCCTTAATAGGATTATAGTTAAAAATAAGGCCTCTTTACTATTAATCTCTGAAATCCTTAACTAATTAGTAAGCATAAAGGTTTTTATATTACTAGATCTTTAAGAAGCATACTACTAGCTATATATCTATAAGGGTAATAAGTAAAAGATAGCTTTCTAATACTACTATAGCTACTTTAAATACCTTATAATGCTATTTAGATTAGTAAACGCACTAGCTACTTTTTAGGAATATATTAATAATGCCCTTAAAGGACTTATAGACAAATTCTACATTATTTACCTTAATAACATTCTAATATATAGCAGTAACCCTATAAGATATATAAAGTATATTAAAAGTATACTAGAGTAACTTTAAGATATAGACCTTTACATTAACCTTAAAAAGTACTAATTTTCTATTAGGCAAGTAAAATTCCTAGGTTTTATTATATTTAAAAAGGGCATTAAGATAAAACTATTATAGGTTAAAGCTATTATAACCTAGCTAATACCCTATAGTGTATTTAATATTTAATTATTCCTTAGGTTTACGGGTTTTTACTAATACTTTATAAAATAGTATAGTAAGGTAGTAGTCTTACTAATAAACTATTTAAAAGGTATTTAGCTAGTAAAGTTTAAGCTAAAACCTAGTAAACTAGTAGTATTTAGAGAACTTTAAAAGAAGTTTTAAGAGACGCTAATTTTAGTGTATTTTAACTTACTTTGCTTACTAAAAGTAAAGATAAATATATCTAGTTATATAATTAAAGCTATACTTATAATATTAGTGCTAGGTAGCTAGTACCTAGTAGTGTATTTTTTAAGAAAGTTAACTAATATTAAACTTTATTACTTAATACCTAATAATAAGTTATTAGTAATCTAAGAGGCATTTTAAGCCTAGAGACACTACCTTATATATTCTTCTTATTAGATTATAGTTATTATAGACTATCTAAATTATAAGTACCTAGCCATAAAGCTAAAGCTAACTAGTAGGTAGGTAATAGTGTTAAATAAGCTTTATTTATTTAATTTTAAAATTAAATATTATATAGGTAAGTTAAACCCTGTGAATACCTTATTAAAAAAGTAAATTATATTAGCAAGAAGCATAGGGTAAAGGCATTAACCTTATAGCTACCTAACTTCTTATCTAAATTTAATAATATTAAGCAATAGAAACACTATATAAATAATAGTGCTATTATAGGTTCTAGTATTATATTACTTAGCATAGCTAATGTTTTATTATAAAGACACTATAATAGCCTTACTAGCCTCTAGGGTTTTAAGAAGTTATAACTAATTATATTATTAAGAAACCTAATAGTCTAGTAAAGCCTAGTAGTAGTACGTAAACTAAGTCTATTAATTCTAAGTAATAAGGTTATGCTTTATCTATATTTTTTAATATTTCTATAAGTCTAGTAAGCCTATAGGTTAGAGTCTAGCTAGGTTAGTAGCTAGTAAGTAGCATAAGCGCCCCTTTAAAACATTACTTAGCTATAATTTATTTATAAGTCTATAAGCATACTATAAGCTAGCTACTTATAGTAGTGTTATAGTAAAAATATAAGTAGTCTAGCAAACCTCTTCTAAGTTCGTATGTAATACTTATTTTATACACATAAAATTAGAGGCTTTAATTTAGGTTATATTATTTAAAGTATAGTAAGGTAATAACTTTACTATAGGTTATAGGAAGCTACTTAAAAGTAATAACCTAGAAGTATTATAAATATAGTCTATTAGGCTCTCTAAGCTATTAATATTTAAGAATTAAGTTTTTATTCTAGCTAGTATAAGAAAGAAAATTTTACTACTTACCTATAATAACCTAGTAGTAAGCTACTAGGGAGTTAGTAAGACTCTTTATTATATTATAAACTAGTATTACTAGCTATTAATAAAGAAAGACACTAAGTTATATATATAGACTTACATAAGCTATTAGACTTTAAAGCTAAGGCACTATAAACCTTATAGCAAGCTAGTAGCGCTACTAGTGCCTAATTAGCCTTTTTAAGAATTATTAATAGATTTTATTATAGGACTACTACCTATAAGAGATATAAATCAGACTTATAATATAATCTTAGTTATTATAGACTATTTTATAAAATACAGTATTTACATCCTTATATTAACATAGCTAACTAGTAATAGGTTAGCTACTATATTTCTAGAATATGTTTTTAGGGATTATAATGCCTTAGAAGGTATTATTATAGACTATAGTTTAATATTTACTAGCGGGTTTTAGATAACCTTTTACTACCTTATTACTACTAAGTGGTAACTAAGCACTACGTTTTACCTATAGATAAATAGGTAAATAAAATATCTAAACTGTCACGACTAGATCGGGGAGATATGAACAGAGTGAAGGCTAAGGTTCTTAGTTGTAGCTAGAGAGCTACTACTTAGGGGTAAGTATATAAAGGTCTTAAACTCTAACCTCCTATATACCTTATAGGCAGTCCTTATCTAAATACCTTACTATATATATATAGCTATCTAATAGCTACTTAGTTATCTATATAACCTAAGGCTTATCTAAGGGTTCTATTATATAACTATTTTATCCCTAGCTCCCTAGTCTCTATGCTTCTAATATACTACCCCTAATATATAATTATCCTTAATTAAAAGGCGCTGCTTAGCTAATATAAGTATACTATATTTAGCTTATAATAGTATTTAATATTACTAGCTATTTTATAAGTGTGTAGCTATTATATTTACTTAGGATAATAAAACAAAAGTTATAGGGTTCTAGGTAATTCCTTCCTTTACCCTCTAGCTCTAAATAGCTATATACTTGCTACTTTATTACTTTTAATATATATACCTTTATCTAATAATTTATTAATACTAAGTAAGTAGACTACTTATATTAGATTTTATAATTAGGTTAAATAGGCAGGGTGCTATGTGCTATTTAAAATAAATAAGCTCTTGTCTAATATTAGGGATATTATGTTATTCTTACTAGGAGTTTATAGCTAGTGTGTGTATTTACTAGTAGTAGCTATAACTATAAATATTATAATTTCTAGATTAGCTATATATAATATATAAATTACTTAGGGGTCTAAGGCTAATATAAAAGAGGCCTACTTTTCCTGCTTCTATATATTCTCTTCCTTTATATTCTTCTTTAATATTATAAGTTACCCTTACCTATAACCTAGTAGCTTTATAGCTACTATTATAGTAGTTACTAATATCCTATAGTATTATTTTATTATTTATATCTAATCTTACTTAAACGCTTAATCCCTTTTAAACACTAGAATATTAGTTACTTTGCCTTCTATACTTATGTTCCTATAGTATGTTATTACTAACTTACTAATAGTAAATTATATCTAAGCGCTATAGTACTCCTATTCTATTAAATTCTTTAATAGCTAAGAAGACCCCTTAGATATTTCCTTAAAAATCTCCTAAGAAGTAAATAGCTTTAAAAATTTTAATATAAGTGTAAAGTCTTTAACCCCTAGTGTATGCCTTACTAACTTATAGCTAGTAGTGCTAGTAATATAAAAATTCCTTATATATACTATATATAGTAAGTAGTAATATAAGCTATTACCCCTAAAGATAGTAATAGTGTTATTTTATAGTATATTACTAAAGGGAAATTTACTTTAACTAAGTGTGCTAACTTCTTAAGTATAACTTTACTACTACCTTACTATATACTACTACTAACTTATATAAGTAACTTAATAAAATGCGCCTATTATATATAAAATAATAAAGATTACTTAGGGGTATATCTTCCCTTTCTTTACTACTTATATTTACACTAATACACTACTAGTGCTTTACTTGCTTTATAAAATTATACTAAGCGCTCTTTAAGTGTATTAATAGTTATATTATCTCTAATAATAATCCTTACTTTCTTAATAATATATATATATATTTATCTTTATAACTTAGGTTATTACTAATATACTACTAGCGCTTAATATATATAAAATGTAAACTTTATAACACACTTCTATTTATAAAGAATACTAATAAGCGTAGCTAGGCTAGATAAGTAAGGCTAACTATAGAGGTTATATAAGAGGCTAATACTAATAAGAGAATTACTATATTACTACTAAGTAATACTATTAATCTAGAAGTCTAGATTAATATCTCTAATAGCTTATACTTTATTATATAAAACCTTCCCTTAGTAAGTTTCTTAATATTTTTACTTATAGCCTTACTAACTTACTAATAGCTTACTATACACATACTTACGCTTCTTACTTGTGTTAAGCTATTAGACTTTTTAGGTAAGCTTTATATATATATATATAGGAGGATTCCTCTAATAATAAGGATAAATCCCTTACCTAAGGCCTTGCTACTAACCTAGCGCCTAGGAATAAAAATAATAATACTAGGGGCTAGGGCCTAATATAAATATAAAGTAAATAGTGCTAGGTAGCTATAAGGTAAATTATCTAAGAAATTATCTAGTTCTTTTTTCTTTATATATTACTATTACTATCTAATCTTTACTAAATACACCTTTATATCTATAAACTAGCTACTTAGTTACCGCTTATAATTATTCATAATATCTATTATAATAAAATCTCTTCTCTTAACCTATAAATTCTCTAAAGTATTATAGCCCTTCTATTTAACTAGGTATTTCTAATGTCTCCTATTATAATAATATAAGATAATTCTTTTAACTTTAAACTCTTATTTATTATCTATAATATTATCTTATAGTAAGGACATGTCTTTTACACTAGTTAGGTCCCCTATAAATAGTTTAAGGTTAGTAATATTAAAAATATTATATAGTTATATACTAGGTGGTAGCTTTAATTAGTACGCTAATTTGTAAGTTTTAATTACCTTTTAACTTTATAAGGGCTTAGGTACTTTATACTTAGCTTCCTACTAGGTTACTATAGGTTAATATTCTTTATAAATAATAAAACATAGTTACTTACTTTAAACTTTATTAGAGTTTACTTCTTATTATAGTGCTTTATATACTAGGTTTATAAGTTACTTAGAAGCTGCTTAATTACTATATATTTATCTCTTAGTATAGTTACTTAAGTCTTTATCTAGTTATTCACTACTAGAATATCTATAACTACTTACTATAGGCCTCTAGGGTTATAACCTTGTAGTGCCTCTACTAGGGTGTAGCTATAAGTTAAGTAAGTGCTTATATTATATATAAACTATACTATTAATAGGTTATTTACCTAGTTAGTCTAATTAAAGCAAGCAAAAGCTCTTAAATAATACTCTAAAACTTGGTTTAGATATTCTATTTGCCTATTTATTTATAAGTAAAATATAATACTTAGTCACTACTTAGTAGTAATAAGGTAGCAAAAGGTTATCTAAAACCCGCTAGTAAATGTTAAACTATAGTCTATAATAATACCTTCTAGGGCACTATAGTCCTTAAAAACATATTCTAGAAATATAGTAGCTAACCCATTACTAGTTAGTTATATTAAAATAGGGATGTAAATACTATATTTTATAAAACAGTTTATAATAACTAAGATTACATTATAAGTCTAATTTATGTCTTTTATAGATAGTAGCCCTATAATAAAATCCATTAATAATTCTTAAAAAAGCTAATTAGGCACTAGTAATACTACTAGCTTGCTATAAGGTTTATAGTGCCTTAGCTTTAAAGTCTAATAGCTTACGTAAGTTTATATATATAACTTAGTGTCTTTCTTTATTAATAACTAGTAATACTAATTTATAATATAATAAAGGGTCTTACTAACTCCTTAGTAGCTTACTACTAGGTTATTATAAGTAAGTAGTAAAATTTCCTTTCTTATACTAGCTAAAATAAAAACTTAATTCTTAAATATTAATAGCTTAGAGGGCCTAATAGACTATATCTATAATGCTTCTAGGTTACTACTCTTAAGTAGCTTCCTATAACCTATAGTAAAGTTATTACCTTACTATACTTTAAATAATATAACCTAAATTAAAGCCTTTAATTTTATATGTATAAAATAAGCATTATATATAAACTTAAAAGAGGTTTACTAGACTACTTATATTCTTACTATAATACTACTATAAGTAGCTAGCTTATAGTATGCCTATAGACTTATAGATAAATTATAGCTAAGTAATGTTTTAAAGGGGTACTTACGCTACTTACTAGCTACTAACCTAGCTAGACTCCTAACCTATAGGCTTACTAGACTTATAGAAACATTAAAAAATATAAATAAGGCGTAATCTTACTACTTAGAATTAATAAACCTAGTTTATATACTACTACTAGGCTTTACTAGACTATTAGGTTTCTTAATAATATAATTAAGTTATAACTTCTTAAAACCCTAAAGGCTAGTAAGGCCCTTATAGTATCTTTATAATAAAACATTAGTTATGCTAAGCAATATAATACTAAAACCTATAATAGTACTATTATCTATATAGTATTCCTATTACTTAGTATTATTAAATTTAGATAAGAAGTTAGGTAGCTATAAGGTTAACACCTCTACCCTACGCTTCTTACTAATATAATCTGCTTTTCTTAATAAGGCATTTATAGAGTTTAACTTACCTATATAATATTTAATCCTAAAATTAAATAAACAAAGCTTATCTAATGCTATTACTTACTTACTAGTTAGCTTTAGCTTTATAGCTAGGTACTTATAATTTAGATAGTCTATAATAACTATAATCTAATAAGAAGAATATATAAGGTAGTATCTCTAGGCTTAAAATGCCTCTTAGATTACTAATAACTTAGCATTAGGTGTTAAGTAATAAAGTTTAATATTAGTTAACTTCCTTAAAAATACGCCACTAGGTGCTAGCTACCTAGCACTAATATTATAAGTATAGCTTTAATTATATAACTAGATATATTTATCTTTACTCTTAGTAGGCAAAGTAAGTTAAAATACACTAAAATTAGCGCCTTTTAAAACTTCTTTTAAAGTTCTCTAAATACTACTAGTTTACTAGGTTTTAGCTTAAACTTTACTAGCTAAATACCTTTTAAATAGTCTATTAGTAAGTCTACTACCTTACTATATTATTTTATAAAGTATTAGTAAAAACCTATAAACCTAAGAAATAATTAAATATTAAACACGCTATAGGGTATTAGCTAGGTTATAATAGCTTTAACCTATAATAGTTCTATCTTAATGCCCTTTTTAGATATAATAAAACCTAGGAATTTCACCTACCTAATAGAAAATTAGCACTTTTTAAGGTTAATATGAAGGTCTACGTCTTAAAGTCACTCTAGCATGCTTTTAACATACTCTATATATCTTATAGGGTTACTACTATATATTAGGATGTTATTAAGGTAAATAATATAAAATTTATCTATAAGTCCCTTAAGGGCATTATTAATATATTCTAAAAGTAGCTAGCGTGTTTACTAATCTAAATAGTATTATAAGGTATTTAAAGTGGCTATAGTAGTATTAGAAAGCTATCTTCTACTTATTACCCTTGTGAATATATAGCTAGTAATATGCTTCTTAAAGATTTAGTAATATAAAAACCTTTATGCTTACTAATTAGTTAAGGATTTTAGAGATTAATAGCAAAGGGGCCTTATTTTTAACTATAATCCTATTAAGGCCCCTATAATTCACATAAAGCCTTAATTTCCTGATTTTTTTAGAATAAATAAAATTAGGGCTCTAGCTAAACTAGTTAATCTTCTAATCTACCCTTTTTCCTACGCACTTGCTAGGTACTCCTAAGTACTTCTAGCTCTTTTTTAGCTAGGTTATATATAGGTCCCTAAGGTAGTTATTTCCTCTCTTTTAATTTAATTATATAAGTGTAACTACTTAATTCTAGGAGTTTACTAGCTAAATCTTTTAAAAACACGTTTATAAATTCTATATACTTTTCTAGGATTTACTATTAGATTATATTACTATCTATCTCTTATAGGGTTACTACTACCTCCTTATAGTATACTACCTAGAGTACTATTATGCTTCTTAGTTTTTCTTCTTTAAGGAATAGGTATGTTTTACTACTATTACTATAGCTATACTATAACCTTAGTTATTACTTACTATATTATTTACTAATAAGTCTTTATTAGTCTCCTTTCTTTTTCCCTAGGCTTAATTACCTTAATTTTTAGTAATACTAGTAATAGTGTAATAAATAACTATTTTACTACCCTATATAGTTATTACTTCCTTATAGTAAGTATAATATAGTCCTTAGTTATTAGGAACCTCTAAAAATTCTACTTCTAATCTATTACTATAGGTTTATACTTTAAGGTTTAATCTATACCTAGGAGCATCCCCTTTTCTATATTAGTAATATAGTAGCTAATCTAGCAAACCTTTATATAGCCTATACTATCTTTTACCTTAATTAGCTTATATAAGATTCCTTTGTATAGGATTTTATTCTTACTTATACTTTCTAGTATTATCTTTGTTTTTTCTATGTTTTTCTAATCCTATTTTAATAATAATTTAAGGTAGATTATTAAATACTTTACGCTTATATTAAATAGCGCTAGCATAGCTAACTAGTAGTTATCTTACTATAAGGACACTTACATTCTTATTTTCTTATTTATAGGTTTCTTTATAGTAAGACTATTATCCTAGGCTTATGCTAACCTAATTAGAATCTTATTAGGGTCTAAGGTTTTATTACTACTATCCTTATGCTTCTTAGTTATATACTTACTACTTTTACAAATTAAATAATTTACTGCTTTATATTTATTTACACTATATCTAGGACTACTATATTTATAACACTTAAATAGTCTTTAACCTATACTTAGTTACTATAAGTCTTACTATAAGTTATTTATAAGGGAGCTAGAATATTATCTCTTTCTCTTACTTTCTTTATTATCTTAGTTTTTATTATAATTATTTAATATAAATATTATTATAACTTTAGCCTTTTACCTTATTCTTATAGGTAGCTCTAAGATATTAGGAACTCCTAGCTAACTATATACTTTCTTATAGTATTATTTAGGCTATTTAGGAAAATTACTATCCTTAAGTGTGTAGGGATTTAGTTAGGTAATTTAGCTTTTACTTTAGTTTAAAGTCTTAAGAAAGACTAGAAAGACTAGTTATTCTTTTACCTTAGATTTAGTAGTATCCTAGTGGCTTCTAAGTACCTTATATCCTTATTTATTACTCCTAAGTTTAACTAGGATATAAATTTATCCTAAGAATAGGCTAAGTAGTTAACTAACCTATTTACTATTATATAACGTATCTATTATTGCTTTATATTATTTACTAGGTAGCTACTAGTATATATTACCTTAGTTTTATTATCCTAAAAGGTTCTTAGATTTAACTTGAATAACATTTAAATTTACTAGGTATACTTATAAATTCTTATAGGTGTTACCTTTATATGCTAGTACTTTATACTATATCTTTATAAAGCTTTATAAGTATATACTTACTATAAAGTTAGGGTTAGGTAGGAAGGCTAGGAATAAGGGATTAATTAGTATAAGTATCTAAGGGGTAATTATAGGTCCTTTACTTAATCTAGCTAATTATAGGTTTACCTTAATTTCTTTAAGCTATGCTTCTATATTTATAATATCTTACCTTATATAAGTATATTATAGCTAGGTTTATATAACCTTATAGTAGCGCTCTAGCTTATCTAGGTTATTATTATTCCTAGATTTAGTGTTACTACGTTAATTAAGGTTAGGTAGTATTTATTAAATCCTTTTATTATTAGGCCTTAAAGTTAAGGTATATAGGTTACTCCTAGGTACTATAGGTTTATATCTCCTTTACTAGGTAGTGTAGGTGTGTTTTAAGTAAATATTTTATAGCTCCTTTATATTTAAACCTAGCTAATAGTTTATTTACCCTAAAGGGTTTAAGAGTTTAACTTATTATAACTAGATTAGGGAGATATAAATAAAGTAAAAGCTAAGGTTCTTAGTTATAGCTAGAGAGCTACTACTTAGAGGTAAGTATATAAAGGTCTTAAACTTTAACCTTCTATATACCTTATAGGTAGTCCTTATCTAAATACCTTACTATGTATACATAGCTATCTAATAGCTACTTAGTTATTCACATAACCTAAGGCTTATCTGAGGGTTCTATTATGTGACCATTCTGTCCCTAGCTCCCTGGCCTCCGTGCTCCTGACATAAACTAAGTTTTAGAGCATTATCTAAGAGCTTTTGCTTACTTTAATTAGACTAACTAGGCAAATAACCTATTAATAGCATAGTTTACGTATAATATAAGCACCTACTTAACTTATAGCTACACCCTAGTGGAGGCGCTATAAGGTTATAACCCTAAAGGCCTGCAGTAAGTAGTTATAAATATTCTAGTAGTAAATAACTAGGTAAAGACTTAAGTAACTACGCTAAGAGATAAATATATAGTAATTAAGTAGCTTCTAAGTAACTTATAGACTTAGTATATAAAGCATTATAATAAGAAGTAAACTTTAATAAAGTTTAGAGTAAGTAACTATATTTTATTATTTATAAAGAATATTAACCTATAGTAACCTAGTAGGAAGCTAAGTGTAAAGTACCTAGGCCCTTATAAAGTTAAAAAGGTAATTAGAACTTATAGATTAGTATACTAATTAAAGCTATTACCTAGTATATAACTATATAATATTTTTAATATTACTAACCTTAAACTATTTATAGGGGACCTAACTAGCGTAAAAGATACGTTCTTACTATAAGATAATATTATAGATAATAAATAGGAGTTTAAAGTTAAAAGAATTATCTTATATTATTATAATAGGAGATATTAGAAATACCTAGTTAAATAGAAAGGCTATAATACTTTAGAGAATTTATAGGTTAAGAGAAAAGATTTTATTATAATAGATATTATTAATAATTATAAGTAATAACTAAGTAGCTAGTTTATAAATATAGAGATATATTTAGTAAAGATTAGATAGTAATAGTAATATATATAAAAAAAGAACTAGATAATTTCTTAGATAATTTACCTTATAGCTACCTAGCACTGTTTACCCTATATTTATATTAGGCCCTAGCCCCTAGTATTATTATTTTTATTCCTAGGCACTAGGTTAGTAGTAAGGCCCTAGGTAAGGGATTTATCCTTATTATTAAAGAAATCCCCTCCTTATATATATATATACAAAGCTTACCTAAAAGGTCTAATAGCCTAATATAAGCAGGAAGTATAGGCGTATATATAGCAAGCTATTAGTAAGTTAGCAAGGCTATAAGTAAGAATATTAAGAAACTTACTAAGGGAAGGTTTTATATAATAAAGTATAAGCTATTAGAGATATTAATCTAGACTTTTAGATTAATAGTGTTACTTAGTAGTAATATAGTAATTCTCTTATTAGTATTAGCCTCTTACATAACCTTTGTAGTTAGCCTTACTTATCTAGCCTAGCTATGCTTATTAGTATTCTTTATAAATAAAAGTATATTATAAAGTTTATATTTTATGTGTATTAAGCGCTAGTAGTATATTAGTAGTAACCTAAGTTATAAAAATAAATAAATATATATATTATTAAGAAAGTAAGGATTATTATTAAAGATAATATAACTATTAATATACTTAAAGAGCACTTAGTATAATTTTATAAAGTAAGTAAAGCACTAGTAATATATTAGTGTAAATATAAGTAGTAAAAAAAGGAAGACATACCCCTAAGTAATCTTTATTATTTTATATATAATAAGCATATTTTATTAAGTTACTTATATAAGTTAGTAGTAATATATAGTAAGGTAGTAGTAAAGTTATACTTAAGGAGTTAGTATACTTAGTTAGAGTAAATTTCCCTTTAGTAATATACTATAAAATAATACTATTACTATCTTTAAGGGTAATAGCCTATATTATTACTTACTATATATAGTATATATAAGGAATTTTATACTACTAGTACTACTAGCTATAAGTTAGTAAGGTATACACTAAGGGTTAGAGACTTTATACTTATATTAAAATTTTTAAAGCTATTTACTTCTTAGGAGATTTTTAAGGAGATATCTAAGGGGTTTCTTAGCTATTAGAGAATCTAATAGAATAGGAGTACTATAGCACTTAGATATAATTTACTATTAGTAAGTTAGTAATAATACACTATAGGAATATAGATATAGAAGGTAAAGTAACTAATATTCTAGTGTTTAAAAGGGATTAAGCATTTAAGTAAGATTAGATATAAATAATAAAATAATACTATAGGATATTAGTAATTACTATAATAATAGCTATAAAGCTACTAGGTTATAAGTAAGGGTAACTTATAATATTAAAGGAGGATATAAAGGAAGAGAATATATAGAAGTAAGGAAAAGTAAGCCTCTTTTATATTAGCCTTAGATCCCTAAGTAATTTATATATTATATATAGCTAATCTAGAAATTATAATATTTATAGTTATAGCTACCACTAGTAAATACATATACTAGCTATAAACTCCTAGTAAGAATAATATAATATCCCTAATATTAGATAAGAGCTTATTTATTTTAAATAGCACGTAGCACCCTGCCTATTTAACCTAATTATAAAATCTAATATAAGTAGTTCACTTACTTAGTATTAATAAATTATTAGGTAAAGATATATATATTAGAAGTAATAAAGTAATAAGTATATAGCTATTTAGAGCTAGAGGGTAAAGAAGGAATTACCTAAAACCTATAACTTTTATTTTATTATCCTAAGTAAATATAATAGCTATATACTATAAAATAGCTAGTAATATTAAACACTATTATAAGCTAAATATAGCATACTTATATTAGCTAAGCAGTGCCTTTTTAATTAACCATAATTATATATTAGGGGGGTAGCATATTAGGAGTATAAAGGCTAGGGAGCTAAGGATAGAATAGTTATATAATAAAACCCTTAGATAAGCCTTAGGTTATATAGATAACTAAGTAGCTATTAAATAGCTATATGTATATAGTAGGGTATTTAGATAAGGACTACCTATAAGGTATATAGGAGGTTAGAGTTTAAGACCTTTATATACTTACCCCTAAGTAGTAGCTCTCTAGCTATAACTAAGAACCTTAGCCTTCACTCTGTTCATATCTCCCCAATCCAGTCGTGACATTTACATTACATTACATTACATGTAATTATTGTAATTATTTGTAATTATTTTTATTTTTAATATGAAGTGTTATTTACACCAAGGTGCCTACGCAGGTAGTAGCATAATTCCGTAGTATTAAAGTTAATAATAAATAGATAGCTAGGAAAGAGGGAGAAGAGAGAAAGTCTAGATAATAGGAAAGTAAGTCCCTCCTAAGTACGAGGTAAAACTGCTTAGCTTACTACACCCTAACACCCTATTCCTTTAACTTCTTTTTATTTACCTTATAAAGCTTATTATTATACTTACCCTTATTTTCAAGTATCTTTTCCCTTATATTATAAATACTATTAATTACCTTAAGGTTAGATTTATCTTCCCTTTCCTTCCCTTTACTTTATTTCTTTTTACTATATTATTTAATATTTTAGATAGTATAATATCTTTTTATTACCTTTAGCTATACTATTATCTAATTAGTTAGTTGTTAATTAGTTAATTAGTAGCCTATAACCTACCTAGTGATTAGATACAAAAATTAGATTAGCTGTAATTAAGGATAAGTTATGGTTTTTTAGGGTTCAAGTTTGCCTTAGAGCTTTAAAGGTTAAGTTATAAGATAAAAGAGATATAAAGAGATAAAATAAATATAGTTATAGAGAAAAGGGGAATTATATTAATTTATAACTTAAATAGATTTAAGTTTAACTATGGTTTGGTTAGTACGTAATTATAGCTATAAAGTTTATTATAAACTTTGTATTAACCTTTATCCCCCTAAATTTATAGCTTAAAGCTTATTTCTTTGTTTATATTTTACCTAAGACTATAGTAATTATTAAATTTAGTTATTAATTATTATACTAGCTAGGTATTACTAGTAATTTTTTTATTCCTTGAAAATTAGATACATTAGCTATAACTAATGACCCCAAAAAAATCAAAAATCAATAAAAGTCAATAGGAAAGTAAGTAAAACCTATAAGTAAGGCGGAAAAGGGGTGGCAAATTAATATAGCTAATTATATTATATGCATCCTACTAAACCTATAATTAGTCTAGTCTTTAGCTATAATCAAGCTAATAAAATCTAGAGGATTTAACACTAGTAGTCTCTCTTTTATCTAAAGCTAAAGAAGCCTAAAAACATAATAAAAATTAAATTAAAGGAAAGTATATATAAGTAAATCCCTTAATAGAAATCCATTACTTTAATTAGTTACTATGGTATTAATTAATTTAATTAACCTATTAGTTCTTATTTAGGCTCCTATTCCCTAACATTATAGGTCTTTTTACCTAACCTTTAACCTAAATTATTAATTTATTTAAATTAATTAAAGAAAAAAGTAATAAATTTAGTAATACTTTTATTATTATATTTACTAGATTATTATAGCTATTAATCTATCTTATCTTATAAATCTTATGCCTTTATATAATTAATAAAGAGCTATAATATTAATTATTAGTCTTTTCTCCTTTATTATACCTAGCTTAATAAGGTATTTATATAATAAAAAAGAGTTAGTATAAAGGATTATAAGGATTTAAGGTATTTTTAATTAGTCTATAATCTAATAAAGTATTATAGAAACTATATAAGTAATATCTATACCTTAAACTATACTATATAATTTATAAGTAAGTATACTATATATAACTTACTTACTCTTTATTAAGCTATATATATAATATTATCTTTTATAATAAAGGTATTAGTATCTTATATTATCTTATTACTAATTATAATAATACATTTAATCTATAAGCTTAAATCCTTATTATTAGTAAGTAATTTATTTATAAATATAAAGAGCTTTAATTCCTTAGAAACTAAAAGAATATATTATAGTCCTTACTACTAATTCTTAATTTACTATTTAAAGTGCTTATTAAGTTATATAGTATTATTAGTAAAGGGTTCTTAGTATTAAGCTATAATTAATAAGTTATAAGAAGCTTTTAGTTAGTATATAGTTATAATATAGCTTCCTTAGGCTTATTATTTTATATAATCTTACTGTTATGAACTGGCCTTATAGCTACTGCGTATAAGCGTTTAGAATAAGAATATTATTCTTATAGAAAAAAAAGAAATTACACTAGTAATTACATAGTATCTAGATATATAGTCCCTTATACGTAGTTTATGCATAGTCTATGTAAAGCCCTAACCTAGCTATATAAAGTATATACTCTTTCTAAAGCTAGACTTAACCTAAGCTTATAGCTTAAGTTTATAATATACCCCCTTACTTACCCTCTCTTTTTTTCTTTTACTAAAAAGTAAGTATATATTAAATATAAACCTTTATTATATAGCCCCCTAAAAACATATAAGTAGCCTAGTAAGGCTAGTAGGTTACCTAGTAGGGTTATGTCTTTACTATATAAGTTTAAAAGTTTTTAGTATAAGATTACCTTACCTTACTTTAGCTTTATCCCTAAAAACACTAGCTACTTATTTTATAGCCCCTTACTACTAGCTATCTCTTTACCTTATTTAGTCTCTTACCTTTACTTTAATCTTATATTCTATTCTTTATTTACTAAATTTAAGCTTTACTTTAAATAACCCCTTTATTAGTAACTATCTAATCCCTTATTATATAATATATTACCCTTACTTACTCCTAGCTATTATTTATAAATATAAAAACCTATACCTTAATTAAAGCCTAACTAATTTATCCTAAAATATAAATATTTTATCTCTTTTTCTTTAAATTTATACTTTTCTCTCTTTATATTATTATAAATTTTTCTTTTTATATTCTTCTTATCTTTATTTATTAATTTATTTATAACTATATAGCCCCCTTCCTATATCTAGTTTACTTCCTATTATTAGTAATATTATTACCCTTACTAATTAACTTACCTTTAGTATACTCCTTTCCCTTTCTTTACTTTCTCTTACTTTACCTAAGGGTACTTACCTTAATAAGTATATTTTAAAAAAGGACTTTAAGAATAAAGCTTTTTCTAATAGTAAGAGTATAATTTCCTTATAGTTCTTATATAAATAATCTCTAAAATAAAGGTAAATATATTTATACCCTAAGGCTAAACTAGGCCTATACCTTATACTATACTAGTTATTATATATATATCTAGGAGAAGTACTTATATAGTACTAACCTAAAACTTTATTATACCTTTAAATATCTTAAAACCCTTTTAGCTATAAGTAAAGCTATTAAGACTCTAGCTATTTTATAGTTTACTAATAGTAAGGGTAATATACTACCCTTATAAATTTTTTATTTATTATTATAAGTATTTTAATAGTATATTAGCTACTACTTAAATTAACCTAGCTAAGGCCTAATCTTTAGCCTTCTCTTCTATAGATATAGCTTATACCTAAGGCACTTTTAAAGCATAGTAGCTTATACTTACCTAGATAATACTTACTTAATATAGCTATAATAACCTAGCTACTAAATTTTTATAATATAAAAACTATAAATAATAACCTAACTTAGTTTATCTTTACCTAGAAGGCTAGTAATACCTAGGTCTAATAAATAGCTAAAACTATTATAAAGCTTACTTATATTATTACTAAGGTATACTAACCCTATAAGGAGTCTAGAATACCCCTCCTTATTCTAATTACTTTTACTATAGTAAAACCTTAGCACTAAAGTGCATACACACTAGATATAAACTAGGTACCTTAATTTTTATAGCTAAATTAAAATATACTCTTTTAAGGCTATTATTTATTTATATATCTCCTTATTATAATTTAAATTAGTTAAGTACCTCTATATATATTATACTTTCTAATAGCTTCTATATTAGCTATATATAGCCTTTTATTTAACTAAGATATTCTAATTTAAACCCTTACCTAGTGTGTTTTTAGCTATAAGGATTTCCTTTACCTAATACTTTATAAGATTATTATTAGTATTTATTATAATAAGTTTAGTAATAGATATTTATTAGCTAGTCTTTAGCTTAGTAATAGGTTATTTACTACACGCTAAACTAGGTTAATATAAAAGATAGGATATAGTCCCCTTAGGATATTTAATTTAACTATTAAAGGCATAGGAACCTTAAGTACCTTATATTTAGCTATAACCTAATCTAACTTCTTATAGGGATAGTTTATCTTAATATTATAAAGACTAAGCTATATGTAGTCCCTAACCTAGAATTATTCCACTAGCCTATAACTACTACTTATATTCTCTTACTATTATTACTAGATAAAGGCTATTATAGCTTATGTTAAATCTATACTATTCTTTAAATATTATAGAAAGGCTTAAGCCTTTCCCTTTGCTAATATAGTAGACTACCCTATAGGGGATAGGTCCTAAATTATAGCTATATTAAACCTATAAAGTACTATATTTACACTTATCCTATTACTAATAAATCCTATTATTTAACGCTAATTAGTAAGCTAGTAAGTAATTTAGCTATTGAAACTAGGAGAAAGATAGTATTATATATAGTATAGCCTATACTTCCTAGTTAGCCCTTTCTATACTACTATTTATCTAAGGGTAATATATAGTAAAAGTAATTATTATATACTAACTTTACTATAAAGCTTGGTCTAGAATTTACTAAGCTAATCTAACCTATAGTTTATAATAATTTATATAAGAAACCTATAAAACTACTACTAGTAATATTTAAATTATTTTATATAAGCCTAGCTTCTATTAATATTATTACCTCTAACTAAATATACTTTAATAAATAATTAGTAATAACTATAAGAAACTATAGCTAATCCTATATTTCTACTAGTAAGTCTATTATAAAGTTAATAAATATTTATAACTAGTACTTATTAGGTAGTAAAATTAGCTTTAATAAGCCTTATTATAGTTACTAGCTCTTTGCCCTTTATAATAGTAGTAGTTTTATATAAATTAGGCTATGTCCTGTAATATACTATCCTAATAGAAGTCCTTTTAAAGTGCCTTAAAGGTTATATTCTAGCCTAGGTAGCCTAATAAGGGTAAGTTATAAATATATTATATTAATATTATAGTTAGTAGCTCTTACTTAGAAACCTATATTTATTCTTAAAATTATAGCACCCCTTTTATACTAATCTAATAGTTTATAATTTATTCTTTAGTATTAGTAGTATCTAGGAACTTCCTAGCCCTTACTACTACTATATTAACCTATAACCTATAAGCTTTATCCTAAGTTAAAGACTAATCCTATAAAGACTAAAGGTACTTATTTATAAATATAGACTTACTAGTAAGCAAAGTCCTTATTATAGTTAGGTTATTATTAAGAATACCCTTATCTATTACTATAATAGGCTTAAGGTATATATATAGCTATCCCCCTTAAAGGAGAATTTTATAGGGCTTATTACTAACTAAATAATTAGTACCTTTACCCTTTCTATTTCTAGCCTATTAGGATAGCGCTATAATAATATATTTAGTTATTTTACTTAAGTGCCTAGTTTATAATATAAATAAAAATTAAATAGTACTAAAGTCTTTACTTACTATACCTAATATTTTAATATCTCCTTTAGCGCTATAAAGTACTTAAGGTTCTTATAGTCTATTAGTATTATAAATAGTTTACTTACACTCTATAGCTTTACTAACTATACTTTAAGATAGGAGATAATTACTAGTAGCTTCTTATTATAAATTATATAATTTTACTAAGTAGCCTATAATTAAGCTAAATAGTAAGCTACTAGATATAAAATACTATTATTACTAAACTAAGAGATACCCCCTTAAAGCTATTCCTAAGTAATTTACCTTTACTAAAGTATCCCTTTAGGATCTTACTAAGCTAGGATTAGGTATAATATAAAGCTAACTTTAATGCCTTAAAAGCCTTATTATATTTCTTTAACTAGTAAAATAAGGCTTTTTTCTTTATTAAGTTAATAAAAGGGCTTACTATATTTAAGAAATTTAGTATAAAGTTATAATAGAAGTTAGTAAAACTAAGAAAGCTATAAATACCCTAGACTCTAGTTAGTGCCTTTTAATCCTAAATTACTATAATTTTCTCCTTATCTAAATAAATAGCCTTCCTTACCTAAATAATAAACCTAAGGTACTTAACCTCTTTAGTTATAAAGATATACTTTTTAATATCTAGGTTTAGACTAGCTTATTATAGTCTAGATAGTATGCTATAGACTTTTTATATATAATCCTTTATAATTTACCTAAGTATATAAGTATATTATTAAGATATATAGTAATATAATTACTAAGAATACTACTTAATACACTATTAATATACCTTTAGAAAGTTACTAGTATACTTACTAACCTAAAGGGGTATACTAGCTATTTAAATAAGCTAAACCTTATCTAAAATATAGTCTAGTATTCCTTACCCTTAGTAATATATATATAGTAAAACACTAATTATATATTTAGCTTTATAAACTACTTTACTTTAGCTAAAGTATAATATTTCTTTATTAGTAATAGTAGGTAATAGTCTTATTTTATAATCTTATTAAGTATATAATAGTCTATATAAAACCTCTAATCCTTACTAGGCTTTTTACTAGTAATACTAGGGCTATTACTAATAAGGAGCTTACTTAAATTTAACCCTTATTTATTAAGTTTATTACTTATTTCTAGATTTCTAGTAAATACTCTAAGGTATATTATATAAAGGCGCCTATAGTAAGTTAGGTTTATTTCTATTTATATTATATTTTAGGTAAATATAATAGTCTAATTTCCCTTAGTATAGTAATAAAGCACTAGCCTTACTTTCTAGAAATAAGTCTTTAAAGTCTTATAATACCTCTAGTAAGAAAGCTAAAGCTTCTCCTTTATAGGCTTTAGGGTTATATTAATTTATAAGATAAATATAATTTCCTATAAGCTTATAGTATAAAGCTAGATATTTTCTTCTATCTCTTTACTTATTATATTATTCCTATAAATATTAAACCTAAAATAAATACTATAAGTTAGTTAACCTTTTTATTAGCTATAGCCTATATAAGTAGCTTATTAGCTAATCTTATGTATACCTACTATCTTACTATATCTAGGCTAATTTTATTTTATTTTATTTATAGTATACCTAGGATTAGTTATCTTATTAGTCCTAGGATTATATATACTATAATTAGCATTTTCTATTTATCTAAATCTAACTAAAAATAAATAATATATAAAATATATAATTATTTCTCCTAACTCTTTTTCCCTTACTTTATACTAATAGCTATATAAACTAACCTTTTAGTTAGAAAAGGGAGGTATTTTAACCTAAGCTTTTAGATAAAGTATTTACTTATAGTAATATAGTAGTTATAACCTATATTAACTTAAGTATTTATAAAGGTAGTCTTATTAATTAAAGTAAGGACTAAGAAAGAAATTAAGTTTATATTACTCTAGATCTCTTTATAATCCTTATTAGTAATAGCTATATACTATAAAGCCCCTTTATACTTCCTTTCTTTATCCCTAATTAAATAACTTAATAATAAGGTTACTTTTTTCTAACTAGCTTATAGACTTATTATCTAAGCTAATAGTAAGTACTTTCTTTATATTATAAGTATTTATAAAGAACTTCTTTTATAGGTATATAGTAAGATATAATAAGTATATTATAGTAAAATACTTAGAGAAGCTATATTATAAACACTAGCCCTTATTATAGTATATATTAAGTATATCCTAAGTAACTTACTTAGTAAACTTATTACCTCTCTTATTACCTAACTTTTAGTATTTTATAAACTTTCTAGAACCTTACTAAGTCCCTATTATACCTATAGAGTAAACATCTATTATTAGCATATCCTTATCCTATACCTTAGCCTTAATTAGGTTAGGCGCTAGATTACCTTATTTTTATATATAGTATTTTTCCTCTAGTTAGTAGGATTTAATATCTAGTGTAATACTTTAATAGTAAGCTATTACTACTATATAATTAGCCTAGGGTATATCTTATCTAATACTATAGTCTCTTATTTACTTATTAAGTGCTATATATAACTTAGATAACTTTACTAAGTTTACTTACCTAAGCTCCTAGCTAAGGCTAACTTTTATTTAAAGTAAATATAAAAGTTACTAAACCTCTTATTTTATTATTATATTAACTAGTTAAGTTTTATAATAGCTATTTCCCAGTAATAAGGGTTATTAAATATCTCCCTAGATAGTTAAGAAGTCTAAATAAATAGAAGTTCTTTAGGTAGCCTTTCTTAAAGAAGGGTATAACCTATACCTAGACCTTAGGTAATAGGTTTTAGTAAATAAAGTATTACTAATTCTAATTACTACTAATAAACTCCTTATTTACTAGTAGCTTATAAGTTATAAGGCCTTTCTAAGCTATAAATAAGACTTTATTATTATTAAAGAGGGCTTATAGGTAAGGGTTTTTGCTTAATTTAAATTAGTATAAGTACTATATTTTATATATTAGCTAAGTACTAGATTTATTTTACTTACTATTTTACCTATTATTATAGGAGTGCTAACTTATTAGTGTTTATTATATTTAGTAGTAATAGTGTATTTACTAGCTAGGTTATTTCTATAGTAAAGAATAATATATATTATAAACTAGCCTTATAGCTACTATATATAAGTATTTAGAATAAGAATATTATTCTTATAAAAGAAGAAAGGAATTACACTAGTAATTATATAGTATCTAGATATATAGTCCCTTATACGTAGTCTATGCATAGTTTATGTAAAGCCCTAACCTAGCCGCACAAAGTACGTATACTTTCCGGAGCTAGACTTAACCTAAGCTTATAGCTTGAGTCTATAACACTTACTTTACTATTAGGGATTCAGAATTTACTTTCTTAATCTTCTAACTCTAGCCCTTTTAGATTAAGTTTAATAAGTTATTAGTATTTTAAATTAAGATATAGCTATTAAAGATAAGGGAATTCTTAGTAGTTAATTATTACTTCTCTTTAGCTATAAATTTAGCTTTTTAAAGCCTTTTTTTTTTTTTTAGAAAAAGTTATTATTACTTAGGCCTAATATATTATTAGTTTATATTCTAATAATACTAAAGATATTCTTATTATTTAAGGCTATCATTAATAAGTAAGGATTTGTAAGGCCTTACTTATAACACCCATGCGCTAGCGCACTACTAGGTAAGCACACCACGCCCTAGGGCTAGGTCTATATAACACTAGCAGAGCATTGCACTACAATGTGTATTATAGTGTAGTTTTGTAATGTAGTGTAGTAACTATATTATAAACTACACTATACTATAAACTACACTAACTATAAGAGGAAAAAACTACATTACATTACACTACAAATTTATTTTTATAAACTACACTAACTACAAATACTATATTTATAGTGTTAGTAAAAATATTTATCTTAGCTTATAATAGCTTATAGTAACTTATAGTAGCTTATAATAGCTTATAATAGCTTATAATAGCTTATAATAGCTTATAATAGCTTATAATAGCTTATAAGTATATTACTTATATAACTTAAAATATTATTAGTGTTAAAGTTTAATTAAAAATAAATAAGTAATAAATTTATAAAATATAAATATAAGTATTTATAAGTAAATTACTATAGAAAAGCTAGACTTTTTAATTATTTAGTATTTAAAGGTTTTTAAAATATTAATAAAATAAAATTCCTTTCTCTTTTATGTTTTTAATATTATACTAATAAAAAGTAAGTCCTAATATTACTATAAGACTTACTTTAATATATTTTACTTTTTAAGCTAAAATTATATAACTAAGTAAAAAGATTATACTAGGTTTATAGTATACTAATAAGACCTACTTCTAGACTTACTTTTATATATTTATTTCTTCTAAGCTAAAATTATAAAACTACATAAAGAGATAATATTAGGTTTATAGTAAAATTAATAGGACTCACTTTTAGACCCACTTATGTATAAACTATATAAAACTCTCTTTTAAGCTAGAATTACATAACTAAGTAAAAGATTATACTAGGTTAGACCCACTTATAGACCCACTTTTATATATTTATTTCTTCTAAGCTAGAATTATAAAACTACATAAAGAGATAATATTAGGTTTATAGTATAATTAATAGGACCCACTTTTAGACCCACTTTTATATATATATTTCTTCTTAGCTAAAGTTATATAACTAAGGGAAGGGATTATACTCGGTTTTTAGTGTTTAAAAGACCTACTTTTAGACCCCTTTTTAAAAACGCTATATAACTAAGTAAATAAGCTAAAGTAGTATAAATAATTAAACTTACTTCTAAAGCTTATTTATTTATCTATTTAATATTTAAAAAATATAGTATATATATTATAATTATTCTTTATATTATATTTTAACCTTTCTTTATAAGCTTTTCCTAGGTTTTTTCTTTCTCTTAGTTTAAAAAGGTTAAAAGCTAATATATTTTATTATAATTATAATAAAATAGTTTAATATTAAAAGAAGCTTTATTAAATAAATTTAAATTTTCTCTTTATAATAAAATCCTTATATATATAAATATATTTTTATAAGATTTTTAATCTTATTTATTTAGAATTATAAATTATTTATTTAGGGTAAATATTGTATTTAAAGCAAAAACTATATTAAAACGCATAGTAAATCTTAAAAAAAAGCTAGAAAAATAAAATAAGCTTTAAAATATAAAGAATAAATATTACTATAAGTTAAGCCTAGATAATACTATTTATAGCTACCCTATATATATATATAGCGTAATAGTCTAAATTAGCTAAAACTTTATAATTTTATAACTAAATACCTAAAGAGTATAGAAATTTAAGGATATCTTACTTAGATTATATTAAAAATCTACTATATAATAAATATATATACTACCTTACTTTTTAATAATACATTATATTGTATTGTATTGCGATGTATTGTATTGTATTGTATTGTATTATAATGTATTTTTATATAATAAATAATTATAATAAATCATAGAAAATAGATATAAGAATAAAAAGACCCTTAATATATTAAGAAAAATCATTCTATAAAATAGATATAGAAGAATATTACTAAGATATTATGTATCTAAAATAAGCTTACTTTTCTAAGTAAGCTAAAACTTTATGGATTTTTAAATAAATAACTAAATTATTTATAAAAATAAGGATACTATAATTAGATTACATAAAAAATCTTATATATAATAAATTTATATAATACCCCACTTTTATTTTTCCCTAATAATACATTGTATTGTATGTATTGTATTGTATTGTATTGTATTTTTAATACAATACAATACACAATATAATACATAGGGCAATACAATACAATACAATACAATACATCGAAGGGCCAAAAAATACAATACAATACAATACAACAATGCTCTGGTCCTTAGTAATTATCTCTTATAATAAGGGCGTGATAGCATACTATACCTAGTAGCCTACTACTCCGCTAGCCTTATAGTATTATAAAAGAACTATATAATTTATAATAAGGAACTTTTAGCTATTATCTTATGCTTAAGGTATAGTTAGTAAAGTTATAAGGTATCTCTTACCTATTTATAATTTATATAGACTATAAAAACCTAGAATACTTTATAACGCTAAGGCTAATATTAAAACACTAGGCCTAATAGGTAAATATACTTATACTATTTAACTTCTATTTATAGTATAGACCTAGTATATAGGCTTAATACCTAGATACCTTATCTAAAAGAGAATAAGACTAATATAGTATATCTTTAAGAAAGGGATAAGTCCTATAACTAATTACTATTATATAACTATCTTTATTACTAAAAGGAAACTAGGATAGTTTTAATATAGCTTTATATATACCTTATATATTCCTACTACTAATAAGGGAGACTCTTTTATAAGTAAGTATATTTAGACTCTTTAGGATTAGGCTATTATATTAGACCTTATATATAGTATATAGTTAAGGGCTATCTAGGAGGGTACTTAGAAGTTTCCCTAGAAGTAATAATAAGAGAATAGATTATAAAATAAATTACTTTATAAGTGCTTATAGTATGCTTTAGTTCTAAGGGTGTATATAAGTCCTAGCCTAGGAGCCCCTTATAATAACCCTTATCTAGTAGTACTATAACTTACTAGTTATAAAATACCTAGGCTTTAATACTATATTCTAAATACTATAGTAATAGTTTTATTAGGATAAAATATTATAGAATATTATAAGGTTTTTATAACTACTACTATACTAGTAGTTATAAAAGCTAGTAATAGTGCTAAGGCTTACTAAAACCCTTACTAATCCTTAACTAGTTTTAGTTATAAATCTTTATTAATTTTATAATAGACTTACTAGTATTATTACCTAAGAGACTATAATACCTTATAGTTATTATAGATAAACTATTAAAGTTTATATAGCTTAAGGCTATAACCTTTATAAAGGCTAAGGATTATATAAAATATTTTAAAATAGTTTAGTAAAGATTTAAGGGTTCCCTTAGTTTATTATTATAAACTAAGGCTTAGACTAGTTAGGAAAATTCTAGATAATACTATATTCCCTAGTAAGAATAAATTAATTACTCTTTATATTATATTACCCTAGACTAATAGTAATATAAAATAGGTAAATTAAGAAGTATAAGTAATTTTATATATTACTATTTCCTTCTTATAGTATAACTAGCTAAAACACCTTATTACTTATTAACTAGTAATAAATAATAAAACCTTATTAGTTACTAGGGTAAGCCTAAATAAATTACTTTATAGCTATAATCTAAAGCTAATTTAATTCTAGCTAGATATACTTATATTTATAATAATACTAAAGGGTAAAGCTATTTATTTCCTAAGTTACCTTTAGGAAAGTACTTTTCTAGCCTAAGCTATAATAGCTTATATATAATAATAATAATAAAATATAACCTTAGTATTAAAATACCTAGTAAAATACTTTTAGGTTAGAAATAAGGTATAGCTATTACTTAGAAATATTAAGATAAACTATTCCTTAAGGAAACTTAACTAGGTAGCTATAAAGTATATAGTTATAGAAATACTAACCTCTCTTATAGTTTAACTTGATATACTAAAGGGTATTTATTTAGTTTTTATATAAACCTTATTAAATAAGTAATAAAGAACTTACTTCTAAGCTAATAGCTATAAGACTTATACCTAGGTCTAGAATAAGTTCTAGTAAAAGATAATAATAAACTTATTAAAAAATACTAGGTTAAATATATTTTAGTAGCTAAGAATACACTAAAGTAAGAAGAGAAGTAAAATATCTTAGTTAAGTAAGTAAAATACTTCTATTTAATATAAGAACTATTAGAAAGTATAAAGAAAATATAAGTACTTAATAAATTTAAGGTAAAATTATTATGGACTGGCCCCTAGGCGACTGCAATAGGGCGTTAATATAATATTAAGAGACTTAAGGAGGAAAAGAGAAAGGAAAAGAGGCTATCCCTAGTGGTGCCCCTTATACCCTCTTAGCTCCTTATATAAGCCCCTTTTCCTTACCTAGCTACCTTTGCTTATCCTCTCCTATTTACTATATAAATAATACTTAGGTAAAGCCTAAGCCCTTATATATGCCCTTACTTATCTATAATTAATAAACTTTCCTCTTACTATATCCCTTATTAATAAGCGTAATAACTCCGCTTCGCTTCTTATCTAATATTACTATGTGCGTGACGTGCCTATTTTACTAACCTATTGTTTATTATAATAATACCTGCCCTACCTCTGTGTGTTATATTATAGTGCGTATAATACGTTTACCTTACTAATAGTTTATTTATTATATATATCTACCCCGCCCTTACTAGTTTATAGGGTGCCTAATATAGGTATAACTACCTATATAAATATCCTACTTATTTACTTTTTATTATCTTACCTTCCCTTATATAACACTATCTATCTATTATTATAGTTCTATTATACCTTCCCTTTATTCTATTTATCTCTCCTTCTTAGATAGTTACTTTCTTATTAAATATACCTTATAATCTATCTAACCCTCCTTCTCCCCTAGCCACTCTATAATACCCTTAGCCTATTCTATTAGTAAGTTCCTTATAGAAGGTAACTTTAATAATAAATAATATACTACCCCTAATTTATCTAGTGCCCTTATAGGCTATATATAAAATAAGCCCTTACTACTAGTATTCTAAAATATTACTTACCTAAATCTAGGGAATTATGCCCTCTATATTAGAAGTAATATCTTACTTATATTTAGCATACTAGGCTCTTATTTACTAACTTATATCTCTATTATACACTAAAGGATATTAAGGTAGAGATTACTATACGTATATATATTATTAAACCTAGAGTCCTAAAGACTCTAGAGATAAAGAAGAAAATACCTATTTTATCTTAAAGGTATTACTACCTTATTAATTAGTAAAACTCCCTCCTTACCTAGGCTTAGTTTAACCTAGCTTTTATTTAGTTAGCCCTTAGAGTATCCCTAGCTATAAATATTACTATAATAAATATAACTAGTCTTAAAGTTACCCTTTTATTAGCACTAGCCCTTTAGGTAATTATAGTATAGCTTACTTTATATAATAAGTTATAGGTATTTTATTCTAATAGAACTAATAAGTTATAGGTAAGTTAAGTATAATATATAAAGAAATATATAAGTAATTTACTACGCTTCTCTAAGCCTTAATGCCTTACTACTAAAATAAAATCTAGTAATATTCTTAAATTACTAGGTTAAGTAATAAATCCTTTTATATTACTACTAGTAATATTTATACCTTTCTTTTATATTAGGTTTAACTTATAATTATATTTCTAAAGTATTAGGAGCTAGCTATTCTCTAGCTAGAAATAATACTTCTTTTCTCTTAGTTATCCTTCTCTTATACACTACTCCTACTAGGTTTTCTATTATACCCTCTCTTACTTATACTTTTTATACTAATCTTATTTACTTTATCTAGGTTTTAGGTTATATCTAATATAAACTAGGTAGCTAACTTATTATACTATGCTTATTACCTAGTAAAGATAATACTATAGCTATAGTAATAGTAGTATAACTTTAGCTAGAGATAGTATTCTCTTATTTATTTTCTTCTAGTAATTTAGGTAATAACTTAATAAATAACTATTCTTATTAAGTAGTAGTAGTAAAATATAGTAAGTTAGTGCCTTAGGTGCTTATAGGAGTCTTTATAAATATATAAGTTTTCTAAAATTAATTTAGTTTATTATTAGTTTATGTATTACCTTATTTTACCTTAAATTTATTAAGTGCTTATATTTT
This sequence comes from Epichloe typhina subsp. poae, assembly GCA_030389615.1. Lineage (NCBI taxonomy): Eukaryota > Fungi > Ascomycota > Sordariomycetes > Hypocreales > Clavicipitaceae > Epichloe > Epichloe typhina. The sequence goes on from CP098313.1 coordinate 3,013,294, forward strand.
CTCTATACTTTCTAATAGCTTTTATATTAGCTAGGAGTATCTTACTTACTTAACTAGGATATTTTACTTCTCTTCTTACCTTAGTATATTCTTAGCTACTAAAATATATTTAACTTAGTATTCTTTAATAAGTTTATTATTATTTTCTACTAGGACTTATTTTAAACCTAGGTATAAGTCTTATAGCTATTAGCTTAGAAGTAAGTTCTTTATTACTTATTTAATAAGGTTTATATAAAAAACTAAATAAATACCCTTTAGTATATTAAGTTAAACTATAAGAGAGGTTAGTATTTCTATAACTATATACTTTATAGCTACCTAGTTAAGTTTCCTTAAGGAATAGTTTATCTTAATATTTCTAAGTAATAGCTATACCTTATTTCTAACCTAAAAGCATTTTACTAGGTATTTTAATACTAAGGTTATATTTTATTATTATTATTATATATAAGCTATTATAGCTTAGGCTAGAAAAGTACCTTCCTAAAGGTAACTTAGGAAATAAATAGCTTTACCCTTTAGTATTATTATAAATATAAGTATATCTAGCTAGAATTAAATTAGCTTTAGATTATAGCTATAAAGTAATTTATTTAGGCTTACCCTAGTAACTAATAAGGTTTATTATTTATTACTAGTTAATAAGTAATAAGGTATTTTAGCTAGTTATACTATAAGAAGGAAATAGTAATATATAAAATTACTTATACTTCTTAATTTACCTATTTTATATTACTATTAGTCTAGGGGTAATATAATATAAAGAGTAATTAATTTATTCTTACTAGGGAATATAGTATTATCTAGAATTTTCCTAACTAGTTTAAGCCTTAGTTTATAATAATAAACTAAGGGAACCCTTTAAATCTTTACTAAACTATTTTAAAATATTTTATATAATCCTTAGCCTTTATAAAGATTATAGCCTTAAGCTATATAAACTTTAATAGTCTATTTATAATAACTATAAGGTATTATAGTCTCTTAGGTAATAATACTAGTAAGTCTATTATAAAATTAATAAAGATTTATAACTAAAACTAGTTAAGGATTAGTAAGGGTTTTAGTAAGCCTTAGCACTATTACTAGCTCTTATAACTACTAGCATAGTAGTAGTTATAAATAAACCTTATAATATTCTATAATATTCTATCCTAATAAAACTATTACTATAGTATTTAGAATATAGTGTTATAGCCTAGGTATTTTACTACTAGTAAGTTATAGTACTACTAAATAAGGGTTATTATAAAGGGCTTCTAGGCTAGGACTTATATATACCCTTAGAACTATAGTATACTATAAGCACTTATAAAGTAATTTATAACTTATTCTTTTATTATTACTTCTAAGGAAACTTCTAGGCACCCTCCTAGATAGCCCTTAACTATATACTATATATAAGGTCTAATATAATAGCCTAATCCTAAAGAGTCTAAAGGTACTTACTTATAAAAAAGCCTCCTTACTAGTAATAGGGATATATAGAATATATATAAGGCTATATTAGAACTATCCTAGTCCTCTCTTAGTAATAAAGATAGTTATATAATAGTAATTAGTTATAAGACTTATCCCTTTCTTAAAGATATACTATATTAGTCTTATTCCCTTCTAGATAAGGTGTCTAGGTATTAAGCCTATATACTAGGTTTATACTATAAATAGAAGTTAAATAGTATAAGTATATTTACTTATTAGGCCTAGTATTCTAATATTAGCCTTAGTATTATAAAGTATTCTAGGTTCTTATAATTTATATAAATTATAAATAAGTAAAAGATACCTTATAACTTTACTAATTATACCTTTAAGCATAAGATAATAGCTAAAAGTTCCTTATTATAAATTATATAATTCTTTTATAATACTATAAGGCTAGCAAAGTAGTAAGCTACTAGGTATAGCATACTATTATACCCTTATTATAAAAGATAACTACTAAGGGCTATACCTAAGTAATTAGCTTTAACTACTATAGGGTAATCTAGGTCCTATTATACTAAGACTAGATATGTAATAAAAGCATTTTTTAACCTCTTAAAAGCCTTATTTTTCTCTAGCCCCTAATAAAAAGAGGTATTTTTCTTAGTAAGGTATATAAAAGAAGCTACTAGCTTAGAAAAGTTCCTAATAAAGTTATAGTAAAAATTCATAAACCCTAAAAAACTTTAGATCTCTTATAGCTTTATAAGTACTACCTATTCCCTTATAGCCACTACCTTTACTAGGTTAAGATAAATAAAATAACTTACTATAATAATATATCCTAGGTATTAGACCTCCTTTATAGTAAATACTAACTTATTAATATTAAGGTATAGTCTTATAGCCCTTAAGCACCCTAAGATAAGTTAGACCTTTTTTATATAGTCTTTCCTTAATCCTTCTAAATAAACTAGAATATTATTAAGGTAAGCTATTATAAAGTCCCCTAATATATTTCCTAAGGATTTATTAATATAGTATTAGAAGGTTACTAGTATACTAGCTAGGCTAAATAAATAAACTAGCTACTTAAATAACCTAAACCTAGTATAAAAGGCTATAAAGTACTCCTTACCCTTAGCTATCTATAGTTTATAAAATACTATATAAATATTTACCTTTATAAACTAGTATACCTAGGAGAAGGAGTATAGTATTTCCTTAATTAAGGGAAGTAAGTAATAGTCTTATACTATTATCTTATTAAGTATGTAATAATCTATATAAAACTACTAACTCTTATTTAATTTCTTAATAAGAAAAATAAGGCTATAGCTAATAAGAAGCTAGCATAAATCTAGCCTTTATCTATAAGGTCCGTGATCTAGCATTAAACCTTAAGTAACTAGTCTCTTAGTATATTATATAGTAGGCCCTATAGGAGTACTAGTTTAGACCTATCTAGGTTCTTATATAGCTAGATATAGTAGTTAAGAGACCCCTTATAAGGAGGTAGACTATTAGCCTTAGCCTTATTAAAGAGATTTATAAAGTCCGCTAGTTCTTCTAGTAATATAGCTATATTAAGGCTATCTAGCTTTATCTTAGGCACTATTATCTATAGCACTATAGTTATCTCCTTAAGGCTTATTACTATAAACCTTATTATAGTATCCTTATCTATTATACTTAATATACCTTTACTATATATAAGAACCTAATAATCCCTATACTAGGGGTTACCCCTTATGCTTAGTAGCTTTAGAAATATAAAGGCCTTTTACTATACTAATAACTAGTTACTATTTTACTACATAAATTATAATATTATAATACTTTAGCTATAGTATCCTAAATATAACATCCTAGGTAAGGCCTAGGATAATATATAAATACATAGATAATTCCTAACTATTAATATTAATCCTAGCCTAGACTATATAGGTAATAGAGAAGGATTTCTTCTTCTAGTACTTCCCTTATCTCTTTATTTCCACTATAGTGCAAACCTGCCTCTATTTTAGTAGTTATATAAGCTCTAGGCCTAGCTACCTTACTACTAATTTACTTATAGCATTATAGTAGTTATAGTTATAATTAATCTAAATATTAATATAAAAATATATATTAAAAAGTACTAGGATTAAGAAAGGTAATTAGTCTATATATTATTCTATTTCTTTATTTATATTTACATACTAGCTATACTTATCTAAATCTATAGCTACTAGCTAGCCCCTCCGCCCCTATATAAGACTTTACTTAAGGGTTACTTATTTTCTAAGGTATTAGTATTAATCTCCTTATTTACGCTCTCTGCGTCTGCCTTATATAAGTTAATTTAAACCTTTAGTTAGTAAGGTAAAAGGAAGGTATAGTCCTAAATATAATAGTCCTTAGACCTATAATATAAGTAACACCCCTCCTAGTAGTATTTAGTTAGTTTTACCTAGGTTACTTACTTAGCCCTTAGCTAATTTATATTCTTCTTTAAGCCCTTATCCTTCTTATCTAGCTTATTCTAATTCCCTTACTAAGTAGTTATAGCACATATCCCTATTATAGGCATGTTACTATTATAATCTATTTATTAGGTTATAGGATAAGTTAGCTAGGGACTACGTTAGTGCTAGTACTTCTTCTCTAAGGTAAATAATTTAATATTAACTATAATACTATAGTACTAAGCAACTACTATATAGTATTCTATTTAGCTAATTTCTTTACTAACTAATATCTCTCTTATGCTTATTAAGCATATATTAAAGCAGCTAGCTTAATATCCTTAGTTTAATAAGACCCTCCTATAAGGGAAAGTTTCTATTTAAAGTAAATAAAAACATAGTAAATACCTCCCTTACCCCTTACTTTATTTAATTAAGTTCTATAAAGGCTATCTCTTACCTATAAGAATCTATATATAATATCTTTAAGTAACTAAGGAAGGCCTTAGGGTTATAGTTACTAGTATAGCCTATCTTAAAGAATAATATAATATAGGCTTAGACCTTAGGTAATAGATTCTAGTAAATAAATACCTATTAGTTCTTACTAAAACTAATAAAGTCCTTATTTACCTCTAACTTATATTATATTAGGAACTTCTAGGTAGTAAATATAGCCTTATTATTATTATATAAGTTACCTATAGGGATTAGTTTCTAGCGGATTTATAATATAAGGGGTAGTAGTATTAGCCCCTAAGGTAAGATTAGCTTTAGGTTAGAGAATATTAGGTTTATAGGAGCGTTTAGAGGAAAGGTTAGTTAAGTGGTTAGTTCTAGGTTTATATATATATATTACTATAGATTTTTAATTACCCTTACTTACTATTATAGTATTAGTTAAAGTGTTTTAAACTAGGTAATATAGGCGTCTAGTAGTAACATAGCCTTAGATAGGGAGTATAAGTCCCTTAACTAGGTTAGTTATAAGGTTAAAGCGTATCTATTAGGTTTATTATTATTTTCTTTGTTTTTAGTAGCTTTCTTTTAGACTAAAGGAAGTCTCTTAATTATTATAAACTAGCCCCTAGGTAACTATAATAAGGCATTAATATAATATTAAGAGACTTAAGGAGGAAAAGAGAAAGAAAGAGAGGCTATCCCTAGTAATGCCCCTTATACCCCCTTAGCTCCTTATGTAAGCCCCCTTTTCCTTACCCTAGCTACCTCTGCTTATCCTCTCCCTATCTGCTATACGGATAATGCTTAGGCAAAGCCCAAGCCCTTACAAAAATAAGGTAATATATAAACTAATAATAAACTAAATTAATTTTAAAGAACTTATATAACTATAAAGACTTCTATAAGTACTTAAGATATAAAATTACTATATTTCTTTACTACTACTTAGTAAGAATAATTATCTATAGGCTTTACTAGTAAGTTACTATTAGAAAATAAAGTAAAAGTATTACCTCTCTTTAGAGTTAGTTTACTACTAATATAGCTATAGTATTATTATTACTAGGCACTAGGGCTAGTATAATAAATTATCTATCTTCTTTAGCTTAGGTATAACCTAGGATTTAGATAGTATAAATAAGATTACTATAAGGGGTATAAGTAAGTAAGGGAGTAATAGGAGATTTAGTATAAGAATAGTAAGTATAAGAAGTAAGACTAGGAGAATAAGAAATATTATTCCTAGCTAGGGGATAGCTAGCTCCTAAGGCGCTAGGAATATAGTTATAGGTTAGACTTACCTTAGAGAGAAAATATAAATACTATTAGTAGTAATAAAAAGGAGATTTATTACTTAATCTAGTAATTTAAAGATATTACTAGTTTTATTTTAGTAATAAGGAGTTAAAGCTTAAGAAGTATAATAAACTACTAATATATCTCTTTATATATTATACTTAGCTTACTAATAACTTATTAGTTCTATTAAAATAAAACGCCTATAACTTACTATATAAAGTTAGCTATATTATAATTACCTAAAAGGCTAGCACTAATAAAAGAGGTAATATTAAGACTAGTTATATTTATTATAAGTATGTTTATAGCTAGGGATACCTTAAGGGCTAACTAAATAGAAGCTAGGTTAAACTAAGCTTAAGTAAGAAAGGTATTTTACTAATTAATAAGGTAGTAATATCTCTAGAATAAGATAGGTATTTTCTTTTTTATTTCTAGAGTCTTTAGGACTCTAGGCTTAATAATATATACTTATTATAATCTTAGTCTTAAGATTCTTTAAGGCATAATAAAGATATAGGTTAGTAAATAAAAGCGTAGTATACTAGATATAAGTAATATAGTATTACTAATATAAGGGGTATAATTCTTTACTTACTAAAGGAGAATAATTTAATACTTTAGTAGTAAGAGCTTATTTTATATAAGGCCTATAAGGGCGCTAGACTAACTTAGGATAGTATACTATTTATTATTAAAGTTACTTTCTATAAAATACTTACTAATAAAATAGGATAAGGGTGTTATAGGAGTAGCTAGAAAGCTAGGGAGATTAGTAGGATTCTAAGGTATATTTAATAAGGAATATTTAGTGTAATAAAAGAGTTTAATAAAAATAGAAGGAAGGTATAATAGGATTATAATACCTAAATAATAGTATTATATAAGGGAAGTATAATAATATAAGGCAAATAAGTAAGATATTTATATAGGTAGTTATATTTATATTAAGTACTTTATAAACTAGCAAGGGTAGGGTAAGATACTATAATAAATAAGGCATTAGTAAGGTAAATGTATTTTATATATTATAATATAATATATAGGAGTAAGGTACACTTATATTAGGCACCTTATAAATAAGTAAGGGTAAGGTAAATATATATAATAAAAATAAACTATTAGTAAGGTAAATACATTATATATACTATAATATAATACATAAAGGTAAGGCAGGTATTATTATAACAAATAATAGGTTAGCAGGATAGGCATATCACGCATATAATAACATTAGACAAGAAGTAAAGGTAGTTTTTTATTATAACTAATAGTATATAGGGTAAGGTTATTATATATATTACTAGGGGACACTATAAAAGGAAAATTTGTTAGTAATAAATAAGCAAGGGCATATATAAGGGCTTAGGCTTTGCCTAAGTATTATCTATATAGCAGATAAGGAGGGGTAAGTAAAGGTAACTAAGGTAAGGAAAAGGGGGCTTATATAAGGAGCTAAGGGGGTATAAGAGGTATTACTAGGGATAGCCTCTTTTCCTTTCTCTTTTTCTCCTTAAGTCTCTTAATACTATATTAATGCCCTATTGCAGTCGCCTAGGGGCTAGTCCATAACAATAATAAAACAAAAGTTATAGGGTTTTAGGCAATCCCTCCTTTACTCTCTAACTCTAAATAGCTATATGCTTACTACTTTATTACTTCTAATATATATACCTTTACCTAATAGGTTATTAACACTAAGTAAGTGAATTACTTATATTAGATTTTATAATTAGGTTAAATAGATAAGGTGCTATATACTATTTAAAATAGATAAGCTTTTATCTAATATTAGGATATTATATTATTCTTACTAGGAGTTTATAGCTAGTATATATATTTACTAGTAGTAGCTATAACTATAAATATTATAATTTCTAGATTAGCTATATATAATATATAGATTACTTAGGGGTCTAAGGCTAATATAAGAGGCTTACTTTTCCTTACTTTTATATATTCTTTTCCTTTATATTTTTCTTTAATATTATAAGTTACCCTTACTTATAACTTAGTAGCTTTATAGCTACTATTATAGTAGTTACTAATATCCTATAGTATTATTTTATTATCTATATCTAATCTTACTTAATGTGAGGCCCCACTCACAACACGGATGCACCCCGCTAGTGCACCACGCTGTAGGGCTAGGTCCACGTGACACTAGTAAGCCACTAGCTATAAGCTAGTAACTTACACGTATAACACACTTAGACCTAGCAAGCTTTAGTTAATATATAAGTGCCCCTATACCTCTTACCTAGCTATCCCTTTATTCTTATAATTCTAAAGCTTCTCTTACTAGTTACCTAAGAGTAATATAGGGGAGAACTACCTAATCTACTAGAATAATACTATATACTTAGGACTTACTAAATAATAGTAATACTATAGCTAATAATATACTATATCCTATAAGAACCCTATCTAAGACTAAATCCTCTATAATAGGGGTAAAAAAGGTAGTAGTTAAGGAGTAAATTACTTAGCTTAAGTAACTTAAGAAACTATAGGAGTAGGAATAGGAACTTACTAACTTACTATAACTTTATAAAGGAGAAGTACTAATAAAGGGGCTAAAAGGCTAGTATATCCTTAAGTCTTAGTAGCTAAGAAGTTAAGGTCTAAAATATTATAAAACTCTAATACCTTATAAACCTATAAAAGCATAAGATATAGCTTAATAACCTTAACTATGCCCTTAAGGGGGCAAAAAAGAAGTATTATTAGGATAACTAAAAGATTCTCTTTATACTTAACTATATATATATAAACTACTAGGTAAGATAGGACTAATATATTAAAGAATAACTAGCTAATAGCTAGAATTACCCTAAGGATAACTAGGATAAGTTCTAGGACTAGACCCTTATATTACTTAAGGACTCTGCAAGCTATAATATATAAATAGCTACTTAGCTAGAGAATGTAAAGTAAAAGGAGGGCTAGAGCCTTATTAAATTTAGTATTTACTTAGATTTGCTAGAGAAACACCTTAAATAAGCTCTAGAAAAAACACACGCTCTTATATTCTTTGCGAAATTAGTCCCTAACTTATAAGACTATATTAACTTATATATAGATATTACTAGGCTAATATAAGAAGAGGTTATATAACTTACCTAATGATTTTAGAAAGCAATATTAAAGAATAAGCAAAAGCTAAATAATTCGGAAGAAAAGGGCCTGCACAAAGCCCCCTAATATTAAAGACATAACTTTTCATAAGGCTATTAGCTAAATAAGGACTAAAAAGATAAGGATAAGGATAAAGAAAAGACCTAGCTACTTACCTAAATAATAATAAGCTATAAGGAAAAAACAGTGCTTTAATTATAGTAATATAAAGTATCTTTTCTATAATTATAATAAGCTAAGAAAGACTAGTAAGAAGGTTAGGAAACTCCTAGAGGTAGAAGTAAATACCCTTACCTTTGCCTTAAATACTAGAATTTAGTAGGATGCTAATTTTATATACTAGTTACTATTTATAGGCAAAAAGATATTAAAATAGCAGTAAATCTTAATAGTTACGCTAAGATTAATATTATTAGTGCTTAGTTTATATAGACTTATAAGCTTAATTAGGCTAAAAGGCTATAGCGCCTATCCTAAAGGCAGTAGGGTCTCTTATAGTTCCCTAATATAGTGTCTATAAGGTACCTATTATAATCTAAGACTTAAGGGGTAAAAGAAGGACCTTAAACTACTATATATAGCTATTAATAAGGACCTAAGAGCAGAGAAGCCTTATATTAATTAGAATACACACACTAAAAGAACATATATACCTTTACTTACACTTATAAGAATAGTAATTTAAGAAGAGAAAGGTAGCCTTTTTACTACTAACTCCTTGCAAGTTTATAAAGGTAATGCGTAATAAGATAATTATATATACTATTATAGGCATAATAGAAGATAAATTTATCCCTCTTAAAGATAAAGAGAAGGCAAAAGCATATAGAACTATTAAAGATATCCTAGAGAAGCTATATAAGTTTAAAGATATATTTATATTATATAAGGTAGGGAGCCTTCTATTAAAGAAGTTAATAGACTACGTAATTAATCTTATACTAGGAGCTACACCTCTATATAGACTAATCTACCCTCTCTCTAAAGTAAACTTAAAGAGCTCTAGGAATATATTAATAACCTAAAAAAGGCTAGATAAGACTCTTAAGAGCCTAGTAAGCATACCTATTCTATTTATACTAAAGAAGGATAGAATGCTTTAATTATACGTAAACTATTAAGGACTTAATAAAGTAACATAGAAGAATTACTACGCTCTCCCTAATTTCGGAGATCCTTAATTAATACTAAGGGCTATTTTTCTTCTTAAAGATTAATATTAAGAATACATACTACTAAATCTATATTAAAGAGGGTAATAAGTAAAAGATAGCCTTTTACACGTATTATAGGCACTATAAGTACCTTATAATGCCTTTTAGGTTAACTAATACCCTAGCTACTTTCTAAAGCTATATCTATAAGGCGCTTCATAGGCTAGTTAATACTATTTATATAGTATATTTAAATAATATCTTAATTTTCTTTAAGATAAAGGAGAACACTAAATATATTAAGTAAGTCCTAGAATATATAAGGTTAGCGGAGTTATATATAAAACCCTCTAAGTACTCTTTCTATAAGGAATTAGTAAAATTCCTAGGTTTTATTCTCTTTATTAATAGGATATTAATAAATACTTACTAGGTTAATATAATTAGAAATAAAAGGAACTAATAAGTTTTAAGGATATATAGTTATTTCTTAGATTTTATAACTTTTACTAATAGTTTATTTATAAATACTCTAGGATTATAGCACCCCTTTACGCACTAATAAAGGGTAGTTAAAATAGTATTTAAACTAGGAGGTTTATATTTAAGAAAAGGAGTAGCTAGTATTTAACTAGCTAAAAGACGCCTTTAGTAAGCGCCTTTACTTTAATATTATAACCTAAGTTAAGTAGTATATATTAAGATAAATACCTTAATTTTTATAATAGTAGGAATCTATCTTAGTAGGATAATAAGGGCTATTAGTATCTAGTAGCCTTTTAGTTAAGGAAGTTCATAGACACTAAATATAACTATAACATAGCTAATTAAGAGTTACTTACTATAGTAAAGTTATTTAAACACTAGTAATACTATATTAAAGGCATAGAAATACCTATAGAAGTCCTATTAAACTACTATAACCTATAGACCTTTATAAGGTAGTAAAAGCTAAATAGAAGGTAAGTATAATAGTATATATTTCTTTACCCTTTTTATTTTATAATTAAGCATAGACTAGAGAAAAGTAACCTTATAAATATACTATTAAGAAGGTCTAATTATAAGGGTAAACCTATATTAAATAAGGCACTCTTACTAGAGCTTTAAAGGAAAATAGTAGCTACCTATATAGTAAAGAAGAAGTACTAATATATTAAAGAAGTTATAGCAATACTAGTCTTAGAGCTACTAAGTTAATAGTAGCCTAGGTAAGGCTAGTTAGCCACTATAAATCTAGTAATAGGTTAGCTAAATAAGGGTGATTTTAAGGAGAAGGTAGTATATATCTAAGATATTAGCATAGTATAAGTAATTTAGGGGCTATTATATTACTAAATCCTACTAATTTATAGCAAATAAACCATTAGTATAACTACTATAAAAGGCATAAGACTAAGATCTAAATCTATAAAAACACAGGTAAGGTTAACTCCTAAGTAAAAGGGAGGGAAAAAGCTAGTCTATAGTTACATAGCATAAGGGGTCTCCTAATATATAAAGACTAGGTAGTTATTCTATAGGAGCCTATCTTATAATAAAAGCTTCTATAACTATACTATAATAATCTGCTAGTAAGTTACTTTAGGACTAAACACTTTTAAGCTACTAAAACATTACTATTAGTAGCTAGTAATAAGTAAAGCTATTTTAGACTATATATTTAGCTATAGAGTATACTAGCGCGTAGTAGCTAGAAGGCATTACCTATATAGAAGCCTTAAATTACTACTAATACTAAGGTAACTATAGGTAGAGATCTTAATAGATTTTATTATAGGATTACTACTAGTATAGCTAGGTAACTAAGAAACTAATGTAATCCTAGTAATTATAGACTAATTTACTAAGTACTCTATCTTCCTTACTATAGAAACTATAATTAATAGCTAAATTAGTAAAGTTATTCCATAAAATTAAGCTTTAATTTAGGGCACCTAAGGGTATTATATCTAATAGAGGATTAGTGTTTATAAGCTAATTCTAGTCAGATATATATTACTTATTATACGTAAAATAAAGGCTTTTAATAGTATTTCACCCTAAACTAATAGGTAAATAGAGAATAAACTAAGTGCTTAAATATTACCTATAATACTTTATTAAAGAAAACTAATAGCTATAGCTAAAGCTACTCCTAATAGCTTAGTTTATATATAATAATACTATTAATAGGATAATAAGTTATTCCTAATTACGCTCTTATAGGCTATTTACCTAAGTTTTATCTTAAGGATAAAGTAGGAAAGGAAGGTACTAGAAGCTTATATATATATAGAAAAGCTATATAGGTTAGGGAGAAACTAGTATATAACTAGGTAAAGCTACTAAAGCAGGCAAAAAGTACTATAACTAATAACATAGCTACTAACCTTAAAAGAAGACCTTATACTATTAGTAAAGAATATTAGACTTAAGGATGTAAAATGAAGCTAACCCTTAGATTTATTAGGCTATTTTACATACTTACTATATAAGCAAATAAGCGTACTAACTAGCGCTACCTAATAAGTATAGTTAATTATATAATATATTTATATTAGTTTATTAAGCTATAGAATTACTAGGAAGATACTATAAATAAAGAAATACTAATACTAGACTTTAAAGATAAAGATAATAAATTTAAAGTTAAAGTTAAGGATTAGGAAGACTTATAAAGATAATAAATACCTAGTAAAATAGAAGGGTTAGCTAAGTAAATATAATTAATAAGTAGTAGTAAAAATATAGAAATACTTAGTATATAATTTAGGTCTTCTATTAAAATAAAATAAGGGGAAGTGTAATAAGACATAAGTAAATTATAAGGAATAATATTACTATAGTAAAGGTTTAATATTATTAGTTACCTAAAAACTCTACCTAGAGGCTTATATTATATTATAGAAAAACAAAGAAAATAGCGCCTAAAGTGTAGGTAAAGTAACTAGAAAACCCTCTATTATAGCCCCTATATAGGAGATAACCTTACTATTAATAAACCTATACTTTACCTTATTCTTATTAGCCTAAACCTTCTCTATAGTATAGAAGAAATAATACATTACTATAGCCTAGGTAATATAGCCTAGATCTAATAAATAAAGCTAAAGAACTATATACATTCCTATATAGCTATAGTATTCTATAGTTCTCTTATTAAAATATTAGTAAAGCCCTAGTAAATAAATAATAAAAAGCTAAGGGCAAACTAGAAGGGGGGGAATAAGGCTATAGCTACTAAGGTAACTTATAACTACTACTAAGAAACCAGATAGCTTTAGTAAGAAATAGAGGTAGCTTATATAGAAAGGTTAGTAAATAATAAGTAATTAGATTAGGATTTAATAGACTTAATATACCTTTATAGCACTAGTTAACCTAAAGGTAATGTGGTATGTAGTGTTTATATAGTTAAATCCTATAACTAAGTTAAGAATATATATAGTAAAGCTATAGTAAGTTTCCTCTAAAAAAATATTAATACCCTTCTTATTTAAGGTAGAAATAGTAGTGCCTATAAGGGCTTATACTTACTTATAAATAACTATTAGGTTAGAAAAGTCACTAGCTATTATTACTATAGCCTAGTATAAAAAGTTAGTAAGTTAAAAGTGTATAATAATAAAATACTAAGTAACTTACTATCTTATAGGTATTACCACGCTTATTATTAGATATAATATTTTAACTGCTTATCCCTAGTAATACTAACCCTAAGTAAAGAATAAGGAAAACTACATATAATCCTTAGTAAAATAGCCTTAATTAGTAAGTACCTCTTAAAGTTAGTGTAACTAGTGTATAAGTAATATATATAAAAGCACTTATAAAAGTAAATAGTGTTAGCTTCTATAATAAAATAATAAGGATAAGTATATAATAAGTTAGGGTAAAAAAGTCTAATTAAAATTAATTAGAATAGTCTAAAGTTATAAGAAGGAAAAGGGAGTAATATAATAATAAGTTATAATAAAATTTATATTATAAAGCTAACTAATTTATTTATTATTATTTTAATTATTATATAGTTAGTAAATAGCTATATTAAGGCTAGTAAAAGCTATTTAGAAGCCTAGCTATAAGTAAGGGGATAATTATAAGGCCTTACTTATAACATAGATACACCCGCTAGTGCACTACGCTATAGGGCTAGGTCTACGTAACACTAGTAAGCCACTAGCTATAAGCTAGCGACTCATAACACACTAGACCTAGCAAGCTTTAGTTAATATATAAGTGCCCCATACCTCTTGCCTAGCTATCCCTTTGTTCTCACACTTAAATACTTAATTCTTTTTAAACACTAAAATATTAGTTACTTTACCTTTTATATCTATATTCTTATAGTATATTATTACTAACTTACTAATAGTAAATTATATCTAAGTAATATAGTACTCCTATTTTATTAAATCCTCTAATAACTAAGAAAACCCTTAGATATCTTCTTAAAAATCTCCTAAGAAGTAAATAGCTTTAAAATTTTTAATATAAGTATAATATCTCTAACCCCTAGTATATACCTTACTAACTTATAGCTAGTAATACTAGTAGTAAAATTCATATATATACTATATATAGTAAGTAGTAATATAAGCTATTACCTTTAAAAGATAATAATAGTGTTATTTTTATAGTATATTATAGAAAGTAAATTTACTTTAACTAAGTATACTAACTTCTTAAGTATAACTTTATTATTACCTTACTATATACTACTACTTATTTATATAGGTAACTTAATAAAATATACTTATTATATATAAAATAATAAAGACTATTTAAGGGTATATTTTCCTTACTTTATACTTATACTTATACTAATATACTATTAATGCTTTACTTACTTTATAAAATTATACTAAGCACTCTTTAAGTGTATTAATAGTTATATTATCTTTAATAATAATCCTTACTTTCTTAATAATATATATATTTATTCTTATAACTTAGGTTACTACTAATATACTACTAGCGCTTAATATATATAAAATATAAACTTTATAATATACTTCTATTTATAAAAAACCTTCCCTTAGTAAGTTTCCTAATATTCTTATTATAGCCTTACTAACTTACTAATAGCTTACTATATATACTTATGCTTCCTACCTATATTAGGCTATTAGACTTTCTAGGTAAGCTTTATATATATATATATAAGGAGGGTTTCTCTAATAATAGGATAAATCCCTTACCTAAGGCCTTATTACTAACCTAGCGCCTAGGAATAAAAATAATAATAATACTAGGGGCTAGGGCCTAATATAAATATAAAGTAAATAGTGCTAGGTAGCTATAAGGTGGATTATTTAAGAAATTATCTAGTTTTTTTATATATTACTATTACTATCTAATCTTTACTAAATACCTTATATTTATAAACTAGCTACTTAGTTATTACTTATAATTATTAATAATATCTATTATAATAAAATCTTTTCTCTTAACCTATAAATTCTCTAAATTTATAGCCCTTCTATTTAACTAGGTATTATCTAATATCTCTTATTATAATAACATAAGATAATTCTTTTAACCTTAAACTCCTATTTATTATTTATAATATTATCTTATAGTAAGAATATGTTTTTACACTAGTTAGGTCCCTTATAAATAGTTTAAGGTTAGTAATATTAAAAATATTATATAATTATATACTAGGTAGTAGCTTTAATTAGTATACTAATCTATAAGTTTTAATTACCTTTTAAACCTTATAAGGGCTAGGTACTTTATACTTAGCTTCTTACTAGGTTACTATAAGTTATTATTCTTTATAAATAATAAAATATAGTTACTTACTTTAAACTTTATTAGAGTTTACTTCTTATTATAGTGCTTTATATACTAGGTCTATAAGTTACTTAGAAGCTACTTAATAACTATATATTTATCTCTTAGTATAGTTACTTTAGTTTTTACCTAGTTATTTACTACTAGAATATTTATAATTACTTACTATAAGCCTAGGGTTATAACCTTATAGTGCCTTTACTAGGGTATAGCTATAAGTTAAGTAAATACTTATATTATATATAAACTATACTATTAATAAGTTATTTATTTAGTTAGTCTAATTAAAGTAAGTAGACTCTTAAATAATACTTTAAAACTTAGTTTAAATATTTATTTACCTATTTATTTATAAGTAAAATATAATACTTAGTTATTACTTAGTAATAAGGTAGTAAAGGTTATTTAAAACCTACTAGTAAATATTAAACTATAGTTTATAATAATACCTTCTAAGGTACTATAGTCCTAAAAATTTACTAGAAATATAGTAGCTAACTTATTACTAATTAGTTATATTAAAATAGGGATATAAATACTATATTTATAAAATAGTTTATAATAACTAAGATTATATTATAAGTCTAATTTACATCTCTTATAAGTAATAGCCTTATAATAAAATCTATTAATAATTCTTAAAAAGGCTAATTAGGCACTAGTAGCATTACTAGCTTACTATAAGGTTTATAGTGCCTTAGCTTTAAAGTCTAATAGCTTATATAAGTCTATATATATAACTTAGTGCCTTCTTTATTAATAGCTAGTAATACTAGTTTATAATATAATAAAGGTCTTACTAACTCCTTAGTAGCTACTACTAGGTTATTATAAGTAAGTAGTGAAATTTTCTTTTTTTATATTAGTTAAAATAAAAACTTGATTTTTAAATATTAATAGCTTAGAGGGCCTAATAGACTATATTTATAATGCTTCTAGGTTACTACTTTTAAGTAGCTTTCTATAACTTATAGTAAAGTTATTACCTTACTATACTTAAAATAATATAATAAAATTAAAGCCTCTAATGTTATATATAGAATAAGTATTATATATAAACTTAGAAGAGGTTTACTAAACTACTTATATTCTTACTATAATATTACTATAAGTAGCTAGCTTATATATACCTATAGACTTATAAATAAATTATAAATAAGTAATGTTTTAAAGGGGTACTTATACTACTTACTAGCTACTAACCTAGCTAGACTCTAACCTATAGGCTTACTAAACTTAAAAATATTAATAAATATAGATAAGGTATAACCTTACTACTTAGAATTAATAAACCTAGTTTATATACTACTACTAGGCTTTACTAGACTATTAGGTTTCTTAATAATATAATTAAGTTATAACTTCTTAAAACCCTAGAGGCTAGTAAGGCTATTATAGTATTTTATAATAAAGTATTAGCTATACTAAGTAATATAATACTAGAACCTATAATAGTACTATTATTTATATAGTATTCCTATTACTTAGTATTATTAAATTTAGATAAGAAGTTAGGTAGCTATAAGGTTAATACCTTTATCTTATACTTCTTACTAATATAATTTACTTTTCTTAATAAGGTATTAGTAAGGTTTAACTTACTTATATAATAATCCTAAAATTAAATAAATAAAGCTTATCTAATACTATTACCTTCTTACTAATTAGCTTTAGCTTTATATCTAGGTACTTATAATTTAGATAGTCTATAATAACTATAATTTAATAAGAAGAATACATAAGGTAGTATCTCTAGGCTTAAAATATCTCTTAGATTACTAATAACTAGTATTAGGTATTAAGTAATAAAGTTTAATATTAGTTAACTTCCTTAAAATACATTACTAGGTACTAGCTACCTAGTACTAATATTATAAGTATAGCTTTAATTATATAACTAGATATATTTATCTTTACTCTTAGTAAGTAAAGTAAGTTTAAATATACTAAAATTAGTACCTCTTAAAAGTTCTTTTAAAGTTCTTTAAATACTACTAGTTTACTAAGTTTTAGCTTAAACTTTACTAGCTAAATACTTTTTAAATAGTTTATTAGTAAGACTATTACCTTACTATACTATTTAATAAAGTATTAGTAAAAACCTATAAACCTAAGGAATAATTAAATATTAAATACACTATAGGGTATTAGCTAAGTTATAATAGCTTTAATTATATTAGTTTTATTTTAATACCCTTTTTAAATATAATAAAACCTAGGAATTTTACTTACCTAATAGAAAATTAGCACTTTTTAAGGTTAATATAAAGGTCTATATCTTAAAGTTACTCTAGTATGCTTTTAATATACTTTATATATCTTATAGGGTTACTACTATATATTAGGATATTATTAAGGTAAATAATATAAAATTTATTTATAAGTCCCTTAAGGGTATTATTAATATATTCCTAGATAGTAGCTAGTATATTTACTAATCTAAATAGTATTATAAAATATTTAAAATAGCTATAGTAGTATTAAGCTATCTTTTACTTATTACCCTTATAAATATATAGCTAGTAATATACTTCTTAAAGATTTAGTAATATAAAAACCTTTATACTTACTAATTAATTAAGGATTTTAGAGATTAATAGTAAAGGGGCCTTGTTTTTAACTATAATCCTATTAAGGCCTTTATAATCTATATAAAGCCTTAATTTCCTAATTTTTAAAATAAATAAAATTAAGGCTTTAGCTAGACTAGTTAATCTTTTAATTTACCCTTTTCCTATATACTTACTAGGTACTTTCTAAGCACTTCTAGCTCTTTTAGCTAGGTTATATATAAGTCCCTAGGGTAGTTATTTCCTTTTCTAATTTAATTATATAAGTATAACTACCTAATTCTAGGAGCTTACTAGCTAAATCTTTTAAAAACATATATAAATTCTATATACTTTTCTAGGATTTACTATTAGGTTATATTACTATCTATCTCTTATATAGTTACTACTACCTCCTTATAGTATATTACTTAAAGTATTATCGATTTTTAATTTTTTGGGATTATTAGCTGTGGCTAATGCATCTAATTTTTAGGAACAAAAAATTACTAGCAATACCTAGCTAGTGTAATAATTAATAACCAAATTTAATGATTACTATAGTGTTAGGTAAAACATAAATAAAGAAACAAGCTTTAAGTCACAAATTTAGGGGCTGAAAGGTTAATACAAAGTTTGTAATAAACTTTATAGCTATAATTGCGTAAGAGTTATAATTCGCGACTATAGTTAAACTTAAATCCATTTAAGTTTTACTTATAGCATAAATTAACGTGATTTCCTTCCTTTATAACTATGTTTGTTTTATCTCTCTATATCTCTTTTATCTTATAACTTATCCTTTAAAGCTCTAAGGCAAACTAAAAAAAAAACACAACTTATCCTCACTTGATTACACTCTAATTCGTAACAAACGCACTACACAATTAATAGGTAGGGGTCAAGGGCTACTAATCAACTAATTAACAACTAACTAATTAGATAATAGTATAGCTAAGGGTAACCATAAGCTAGGGGCTATAACCACTAGGCTATAGAACCTAATAGCTATCCAAAAATCCGAGGAAATTCTAGATAAAAAGGAAATTTAAAAATAAAAGAAAACATTAAGGAATTTAGGAAAAGTAAGAAGAAGGAAATAAAAAGCTAGAGAAGAAGGCTAGATATTTAGAAAAGGTGTTAAAAATAGAGATCTATAATAATTTAAGCAGTTTTACCTCGTGCCCGGGAGGGGACTTAAAGTATTATTATACTTCTTAGTTTTTCTTTTAGGGAAGAGGTATATTTTATTACTATTACTATAGCTATACTATAACCTTAGTTATTACTTACTATATTATTTACTAATAAGTCTTTATTAGTCTCCTTTTTTTCCTTAGGCTTAATCTTTAGTAATACTAGTAATAATATAATAAATAACTATTTTACTACCTTATATAGTTATTACTTTCCTATAGTAAGTATAATATAGTCCTTAGTTATTAAAAACCTCTAAAAATTCTACTTCTAATCTATTACTATAGGTTTATACTTTAGGGTTTAATTTATACCTAGGAGTATTCCCTCTCCTATATTAGTAATATAGTAGCTAATCTAGTAAACCTTTATATAGCCTATACTATCTTTTACCTTAATTAGCTTATATAGGATTCCTTTATATAGGATTTTATTCTTACTTACTTTCTAGTATTATCTTTATTTTTTCTATACTTTTCTAATCCTATTTTAATAATAATTTAGGGTAAATTATTAAATACTTTACACCTATATTAAATAGCACTAGTATAGCTAACTAGTAGTTATCTTACTATAAGAATACCTATATTCTTATTCTCTTATTTATAAGTTTCTTTATAGTAAGACTATTATCCTAGGCTTATGCTAATTTAATTAGAATCTTATTAAGGTCTAAGGTCTTATTATTACTATCCTTATACTTCTTAGTTATATATTTACTACTTTTATAAATTAAATAGTTTACTACTTTATATTTATTTATACTATATTTAAGACTACTATATTTATAGTATTTAAATAGTCTTTAACCTATACTTAGTTACTATAAGCTTTACTATAAGTTATTTATAAGGAAGCTAAAGTATTATCTCTTTCTTTTACTTTCTTTATTATTACAGTTTTTATTATAATTATTTAATATAAATATTATTATAACTTTAGCCTTTTTACCTTAACCCTATAGGTAGCTCTAAGATATTAGAAACTCCTAGCTAACTATATACTTCCTATAGTATTATTTAGGCTATTTAAAAATTTACTATTTTTAAGTATATAAGGATTTAGTTAGGTAATTTAGCTTTACTTTAATTTAAAGTCTTAAGAAAAACTAGAAAGACTAATTATTCTTTTACCTTAGATTTAGTAATATCCTAGTAGCTTCTAAGTACCTTATATCTTTATTTATTACTTCTAAGTTTAACTAGGATATAAATTTATCCTAAGAATAAGCTAAGTAGTTAACTAACCTATTTACTATTATATAATATATTTATTATTACTTTATATTATTAGCTAAAAGTATATACTACCTTAGTTTTATTATTATAAAGGTTCTTAGATTTAACTAGAATAATATATTTAAATTTACTAGGTATGCCTATAGATTCTTATAGGTATTACCTTTATATACTAGTACTTTATACTATATCTTTATAAAGCTTTATAAGTATATACTTATTATAAAGTTAGGGTTAGGTAAGAAGGCTAGGAATAAGGGATTAATTAGTGTAACTATCTAAGAGGTAATTATAGGTTCTTTACCTAATCTAGCTAATTATAGGTTTATCTTAATTTCTTTAAGCTATATTTCTATATTTATAATATCTTACCTTATATAAGTATATTATAGCTAGGCTTATATAACCTTATAGCGCTATTCTAATTTATCTAGGTTATTATTCCTAGATTTAGTATTACTATATTAATTAGGGTTAGGTAGTATTTATTATACCCTTTTATTATTAGGCCTTAAAGTTAGGGTATATAAGTTACTCTCTAGGCACTATAGGTTTATATCTCCTTACTAGGTAATATAAGTATAGGTATATTTTAAGTAAATATTCTATAGCTTTTTTATATTTAAACCTAGCTAATAATTTATTTACCTTAAAGGGTTTAAGAGTTTAACTTAATATAACTAAATTAAGAAAATATAAATAAAGTAAAGGCTAAGGTTCTTAGTTATAGCTAAAGAGCTATTACTTAAGGGTAAGTATATAAAGGTCTTAAACTCTAACCTTTATATATACCTTATAGGTAGTTCTTATTTAAATACCTTACTATATACACATAGCTATCTAATAGCTACTTAGTTATTCGTATAACCTAAGGCTTATCTAAGGGTTCTATTATGTGACTATTTTATCCCTAACTCCCTAGCCTCCGTGCTCCTAACAAAACTAGGAAAAAACCCCTATTATACACTTATTCTGAGTTAGAATAGATATCTTCTGAAGAGTTATTAGAAGCATCTTTAGAGCTTTCCTAAGAGAAATCTTTAGATTCCTCTAATAAAGAGCTATAATAGTTATAAAGCTCTGAATATTGCTTAACCATAATAGAATCCTCCTTTTGCTAATTCTTTAAAAGAATTAATTCCTTAACTATAGAGTGCTTTAAGGAAGTTCTTTTTTTGTAATAATATTCCCACTAGTATTAAAAGTACTTTCAATAGCACTAGAAGTAGCAGGAATAGCTAGATACTTTCTAGTAATTATACTTAAAATAGGAAAGATTTAAGGTTATCTTCCTACTATTTAAAGATATCTTCCTATACTATAATTAGTAAATAAATATACTATTAAGGGACTTAAGCTTACCTTATCTTCTTTAGCTTCTAGCTTAATAAAGGTAAAAATCTCGTTTTCTGTTTTTTGAATTGATTTATCTCTCTTGTTTATAAATAAACCTTTATATAGCTTAGAAGCTAGTTTAGGCCTAGGATTATTAAAGTCCTAGGCTGACTTAGCCTTTAATTTCCACTTGAAATTGGGAATTTTCTAACTCTGAATTATTAGAGCCTAGGCTTTGATTAGCCTGATTCTCTTTATAAGTGGGTAAAATCCTATTAAATCTATTAGTAGTAATAATAATAATAATAATAATAATAATAATAATAATAATAATAATAATAATAATAATAATAATAATACTTACGAATCATATTCCTGTTGTAAGTCTTCTAAAAGCCTTATAATATTTCTTGCTTGTAAATTAAGCCTATCTTATATAGTAATAAGATTAAGCCTAGGATCTAGAAGCATAGTATATAAATAAGGCTTATAAAAGTAGTAATTATTATCCATATCTCGTGGAAAATAATTACTTAGTTTATCTAAGCCTTTATTTATAAAGGATATAAAGATCTTGCCTCGAGGGTTATAAACCTTCTATAATACCAAATTTATTAGTAAATAATAAAAGAGAAACGGGGATTTATAAAGTAAATACCTAATGATTATAGGCCTTTTAGTTATCTTTTATATTATTAAGATATTTATATATCCTAATAATAAAAAGTAGGACTAAACCTAGAGTATTATACTTCTAGCTTTAAAGTATAATAGTAGGTTTATAGAAAACTCTAATATACTGCTTAAAGTTGCTAAATTTACTTATTCTTAGGCAGTAAGTATAGTATTTTTTAAGGCAGCTATATTAGATTCCTTATTAAGAAGAATAATAGCTTCTTTAAGCTTTAAAGAAGTATTAATTATCTTATAGGTTAAATTCCACCTTGTTTTATTGGCTATAGAAATTATAGATTAGTTATACCTTATAAGAATAATATAAGAAGAAATAAAGACTTACCTAAAGGAATTTTCGTAATATTACAATTCCTAGTAATATAGCCTTTATTTTTAGCCTTTTGTAAAGACTTTAACTAAAGTTAATATAATCCTTGGTTATTCTTAATAAGAATAGTAAGTCTTTTAACCTTACCTAGTAAGCCTATAGAAATATTAGTAAAAGTAATTATACTAATTATAATAAATTACTTACTATTTGCTAAGGATTCGATTCCTTAAAGTCTTGCCTCTCTTTAATAGAAGAAATATCTTCTGTAGAATAGTAAAGAAATTCACTATTCCTATAGGATTTTAAATCTTCCTTTAAAGAGGTTAATTTATAAATTCAGTTATAATATCCTTTGCTACAATATTAAAGACATGTGTAACCAGAGCTTTGCATGTAGTGTAGTATTTGTAGTATTTTGGCTTTCCTTATAGTATATAGTGTAGTAGTTTATAGTGTAATATAGTATGTAGTGTAGTGTAGTAAATACTACACTATACTATAAATACTATAAATGTAGTATTAGTAGAAAAAAAGTAGGTACTTTTATTATCTTATAATATTCCTTAGATTTTCTTAATTAGCTTAATATTAGCCTCTTTTTTTTTTTTTTAGTTATTTAGTTATAAATTTTTAAAGTTTAGGCTTACTTAAACTATTAAGCTAATAATAGGCATAGGGTAGCTAAAGATAAACCATTCTAGTATTTATATATAGCTAATTTTTTTAGTAAATTTAAAGGGTCTTTATACTTTTATAGCTTTTTTCTTAGATTTACTATTTATTTTAGTGTTACGTGCTAGCTCTGCACGTTGTTAGGTCGAATACGTCAGAGAGGCTAACGGATTTAACGGGTCGTAAGTCATACTAAGTTTACTTATAAAAGCTACTATTAGGTGTAAGTTATAATATAAGAAGTAAGTTAATTCCTCTATCTAAAGGGCTAAATCTATCCCTATTACTATTACTTATAGCTAAGCATATCTTACTATATAATAAGTGCTAGGCATGCCTTAAAAGATAACTATCCTAGTTATAACTAGCTAAAACATAACCTAATTTAATCTCTATACTAAATTAAATAATTATTCCCTAGCTATTAAAGTTAAAATAAAATAAAAGAAAGTAAGTTTTATATATTTATAGCTAAATTTGTAACTACTATAATCCTTTAATAGTATTAATTTAAATTATTATATTAAATAACAAATTCCTAATTCTATATTACTAAATTATTCTTTCCTTCCTTTACTTACTAAATTCCTTTGCCTAATGTCTATTTTACCTTTTATAATTATATCTAATTACTTTATATTATTAAAATAAAAACGCTCCTTCTTTGTACCTATATTTACTAAGTTAATCTATTAGTTTAGCAAATTTATAAAAACCAAAACTTTTTGCCTTAAATCTTTACTAAATTAATCTAATAGTCTAGCAAGTTTATCTCCTATAGTTACTTCTTTATCCACTAGCTTATTAACTTATATACATAGTATTACTAAATATAAAGTTACTTAAGTTGCTTTTAGCTTTAATTCTTTTCCGCTAGTCTTAGCTTCTTACTTAGTATTTCTAGTATTAGAGTATTATCTTACTCTTACTTATTTACTAATTTAGTTTTCTTATTAGTTATTCCTAGCATTTGTAACTTTCTACGTAGTATTTCTAGCACTAGAGTATTCTTTTATAATTACATATTAGCTAATTTAGTCTATTTATATTCCGCCAGACTTAATACCACTAGAGTTGCTTTTATAGTAGCTAATTTTACTATTTTTATATTTTCCTTAAGCTTCTTTTACTTAAGTAAAAGTTTATTAATAAATATTACTTAAAGATTAATTCTTTTACATAGTTTTATTACTATAGCTACTAATTTTACTATCTTCTCCTTATATTCTTTTCTATTAATTATATTACGCTTTAAATTATTAATTTAGTTATTAACTTCCTTTAGTACTTTACCTAATTCTAAGCTCTAAATTTAATCCTTTTAATCCTTAAGTATCTCTAAGACTTATAGAATTTTTTTTATATTAACTTTACCTTATTCTCTACTACTTCTATTAGCTTTATTACCTTAGTCTTGTATTTATTAGCGTATTTATTTATATCTTTTACGAGGCTTTTTACCTTATTAAATTTAATTTCTATCTTATTAGTCTAATTAATTAAATCATTAATTTTACTTATTTTATGCTTCTTATTCCTTTCTTTATTCTATTAGAGTTTAGCTAATTTAATTATTACTAGTGTTTTCCTTATTATAATACAAAGTAAATCTATCTTTCTAATACTAGCAAGCTCTCCTATAATTATACTATTTATACCTCTATATTTATTTATAAATCTCAAAGCTAGTAGGTTAGCTTATAGTAGTAGTAATGCTATGCTATTATAAGTAATGTATTAGTAGCTATATTTAACTATTACACTATTATAATAAGCTACTACTACTATTTTTACCTAATTTTTTACTTATCTAGTTACTTCACACTTCGTTAGATTTACTATTACTTAATATGCTAGTTTCCTAGCTTATTACACTACCTATTACTATACACTTAAAGCAGCCTATTATTTATTAAAGATAGTAAAGATTTAAATTACTATATTTTACTATAATATAAAGTAAGCGTCCCTTAAATTTACTTCTAAACTATTAGCTATTATAGTAGCACTATTTAAGGCGATTTATAAGCATATGCTTATATTATATAATAAATATCCTATATATTTACCTTATAGCTTACTATAGTATACCTAAAACTACTAAAATTAATTAATTTAATACTTCTTTCTTTATAGTTTATATTAAACTCCTTTATTACCCTTTTATATACTACTAATCTAATCTTTAGTATTAGTAAGTAACTCATTAATTTAGATCCTAGTTTTCTAAATCTAGTAAATAGTAATTAAAAATTGTGAGGCCCCACTCACAACACCTGTGCGCTAGCGCACACTAGGCGGGCACACCACGCCCTAGGGCTAGGTTTACGTAATACTAGCAAGCTACTAGCTATAAGCTAGTAACTCGTATATATAACACACTTAGACCTAGTAAGCTTTAGTTAATATATAAGTACCCCTATATCTCTTACTTAGCTATCCTTTTATTCTTATAATTCTAAAGCTTCTCTTACTAGCTACCTAAGAGTAATATAAGGGGAAGAATAACCTAATTTACTAGAATAATACTATATATTACTTAGGATTAGCTAAATAATAGTAATACTATATCTAGGGATATACTATATTTTATAACCTTATTTAAAGCTATACTCTTTACTATAAGAGTAAAAAAGGTAGTAATTAGAGAGTAAATTACCTAGCTTAAGTAACTTAAGGAACTATAAGAGTAAGAATAAAAGCTTACTAACTTAATATAATCTTATAGAGGAGGAGAACTAGTAAAAAGGGGCTAAAAGGCTAGTTTCTCCTTAAGCCTTAGTAGCTAAGAAATTAAGGTCTAAAATATTATAAAACTTTAATACCTTATAAACCTATAAAAGCATAAGATATAGCTTAATAACCTTAACTATGCCTTTAAGGGGTAAAGAAGAAATATTACTAAGATAACTAAAAGATTCTCTTTACACTTAATTATATATATATAAACTATTAGGCTAGATAGAACTAATATATTAAAGAATAACTAGCTAATAGTTAGGATTACCCTAAGTATAACTAGGATAAGTTCTAGGACTAGACCCTTACGTTACTTAAGGACTTTATAAGCTATAATACATAAATAGCTATATAGCTAGAAAACATAAAGCAAAAAAAGGGCTAGAGTTCTATTAAGTTTAGTATTTACTTAGATTTACTAGAGAAATACTTAGAATAAGCCCTAGAAAAAACTTATACTCTTATATTCTTTACGAAATTACTTCCTAACTTATAAGACTATATTAACTTATATGCAAATATTACTAGGTTAATATAAGAAAAGGTTATATAACTTAGCTAATAGTTCTAGGAGGTAATATTAAAGAATAAGCAAAGCTAAGTAATTTAGAAGAGAAAGGCTTATATAAGGCCCCTTAATATTAAAGATATAACTCTTTATAAGGCTATTAGCTAAATAAGGACTAAAAAGATAAGGATAAGGATAAAGAAAAGACCCTAGTTACTTACCTAAATAATAATAGGCTATAAGGAAGAAAATAGTACTATAATTATAGTAGTATAAAGTATTTTTCTATAATTATAATAAGCTAAGGAAAGACTAGTAAGAAGGTTAGGGAAACTCCTAGAGGCAGAAGTAAATACCCTTACCTTTACCTTAGATACTAGGGTACTAGTAGGACGCTAATTTTATATATTAGTTACTATTTATAGGTAAGAAAATATTAAAATAGTAGCGAATCTTAATAGTTACACTAAGATTAATATTATTAGTGCCTAGTTTACATAGACTTATAAGCTTAATTAGGCTAAGGCTATGGCGCCTATCATAAAGGTAGTAGGGTCTCTTATAGTTCCCTAATATAGTGTCTATAAGGTGCTTATTATAATCTAAGACTTAAGGGGTAAAAAGAAGGACCTTAAACTACTATATATAGCTATTAATAAGAACCTAAGAGTAAAGGGAAGCCTTATATTAATTAGGATATATATACTTATAAAAGAACGTGTATACCTTTGCTTATACTTGTAAGAATAGTGGTTTAAGAAAAGAAAAGTAGCCTTTTTATTACTAACTCCTGTAAGTTTATAAAGGTAATATATAATAAGATAATTATATATGCTATTATAGGCATAATAGAAAATAAGTTTATCCCTCTTAAAGATAAAGAGAAGGTAAAAGCATATAAAACTATTAAAGATATTCCTAAGAAGCTATATAAGTTTAAAGATATATTTATATTAGATAAGGCAAGGAGTCTCTTATCTAAGAAGTTAACTAACTATATAATTAATCTTATACTAGGAGCTATATCCTTATATAGACTAATTTACTCTCTTTCCTAAAGTAAACTTAAAGAGCTCTAGGAATATATTAATAATAACCTAAGGAAAGGCTAGATAAGACCCTTAAAGAGCCTAGTAAGCGTGCCTATCTTATTTATACTAAAGAAGGATAGGACGCTTTAGCTATGTATAAACTATTAAGGACTTAATAAGGTAATATAGAAGAATTACTACACTCTCCCCTTAATTTTAAAGATTCTTAATTAGTGCTAAGGGGCCTATTTCTTTTAAAGATTAATATTAAGAATATATACTACTAAATTTATATTAAAGAGGGTAATAAGTAAAAGATAGCTTTTTATATATATTATAGGCACTATAAGTACCTTATAATGCCTTTTAGGTTAACTAATACCCTAGCTACTTTTTAAAGCTATATTTATAAGGCGCTTTATAGGCTAGTTAACACTATTTATATAGTGTATTTAGATAATATCTTAATCTTCTCTAAGATAAAGGAGAAGCATACTAAATATATTAAGTAAGTTCTAGAACGTATAAGGTTAGCAAAGTTATATATAAAACCCTCTAAGTGCTTTTTTATAAGGAATTAGTAAAATTCCTAGGGTTTATTTTCTTTATTAATAGGATATTAATAAATACTTACTAGGTTAATATAATTAGAGAATAGAAGAAGCTAATAAGTTTTAAGAATATATAATTATTTCTTAGATTTTATAACTTTTACTAACGGTTTATCTATAAATACTCTAGGATTATAGCATCTCTTTATATATTAATAAAGGGTAGTTAAAATAGTATCTAGACTAGGAGGTTTATATTTAGGGAAAAGGAATAGCTAGCGTTTAACTAGCTAAAAGACGCCTTTTAGTAAGTGCCTTTACTTTAATATTATAACCTAAGTTAAGCAGTGTGTATTAAGATAGATACCTTAATTTTTATAATAGTAGGAATCCTATCCTAGCAGGATAATAAGGGCTATTAGTATCTAGTGGCCTTTTAGTTAAGGAAGTTTATAGACGCTAAATATAACTATAGTATAGCTAACTAAGAGTTACTTACTATAGTAAAGTTATTTAAACACTAGTAACACTATATTAAAGGCATAGAGATACTTATAGAGGTTTTATTAAACTACTATAACCTATAGACCTTTATAAGGTAGTAGAAGCTAAATAGAAGGTAAGTATAATAGTGTATATTTCTTTGCTTTTTCTATTTTATAATTAAGTATAGACTAGGGAAAAGTAACCTTATAGACGTACTATTAAGAAGGTTTAATTATAAGGGCAAACCTATATTAAATAAGGCGCTCTTACTAAAGCTTTAAAGGAAGATAGTAGCTACCTATATAGTAAAAGAAGAAGTACTAATATATTAAAGAAGTTATAGTATAGCGCTAGTCTTAGAGCCTACTAAGTTAATAGTAGCCTAGGTAAAAGGCTAGTTAGCTACTATAAATCTAGTAATAGGTTAGCTAAATAAGGGTGATTTTAAGAAGAAGGTAGCGTATATCTAAGATATTAGTATAGTATAAGAGATTTAGGGGTTATTATATTACTAGATCCCTACTAATCTATAGCAAATAAACTATTAGCATAACTATTATAAAAGGCATAAGACTAAGATCTAAATCTATAAAAACGTAAAGGTAAGGTTAACTCCTAAGTAAAAGGGAGGGAAAAAGCTAGTTTATAGTTATATAGTGTAAGGAGTCTTCTAATATATAAAGACTAGGTAGTTATTCCGTAGGAGCTTATCTTATAATAGGAGCTTCTATAACTACACTATAATAATTTACTAGCAGGTTACTTTAGGACTAAACGTACCTTTAAGCTACTAAAACATTACTATTAGTAGCTAGTAATAAGTAAAGCTATTTTAGACTATATATCTAGCTACAGAGTATGTTAGTGTGTGGTAATTAGAAGGCACTGCCTATATAGAAGCCTTAAATTACTGCTAATACTAAGGTAACTATAGGCAAAGATCTTAATAGATTTTGTTATAGGATTACTACTAGTATAGCTAGGCCACTAAGAAACTAACATAATCCTAGTAATTATAGACTAATTTACTAAGTACTTTATTTTCCTTACTATAAAGACTATAATTAACGTAGCTAAATTAGCAAAGTTATTTTATAAGGAAATTAAGCTTTAATTTAGGCTACTAGAGGGCATTATATCTAATAGAGGATTAGTGTTTACAAGCTAATTCTAGTTAGATATATATTACTTATTATGCGTAAAGTAAAGGCTTTTAATAGTGTTTTACCCCTAAACTAATAAGTAAATAAAGAGAATAAACTAAGTGCTTAAATATTACCTATAATACTTTATTAAAGAAAACTAATAGCTATAGCTAAAGCTACTCCTAATAGCTTAATTTACATGTAATAATGCTATTAATAGGATAATAAGTTACTTCCTAACTATACCCTTATAGGCTATTTACCTAAGTTTTATCTAGCTCTTAAGGATAAGAGTAAGGAAGGGAGGTTCTAGAAGCCTATATATATATCTAGAAGCTATATAAGGTTAGGGAGAAACTAGTATATAACTAGGTAAGAGCTACTAAAGCATAGGTAAAGTACTATAACTAATAATACTAGCTATTAACCTTAAAAAGAAGACTTAGTACTACTATTAGTAAAGAATATTAGACTTAAGAATGTAAAATAAAAGCTAAATCTAAGATTTATTAGGCTATTTTAAATACTTAATGCTATAAGTAAATAAGCATACTAACTAGCACTACCTAATAAGTATAGTTAACTATATAACGTATTTTATATTAGCTTATTAGAGCTATAGAATTACTAGGAAAATACTATAGATAAAGAAATGCTAATACTAGACTTTAAAGATAAAGATAATAAATTTAAAGTTAAAGAAGTTAAGGATTATAGAAAGACTTATAAAAGTAATAAATACCTAGTAAAGTAAAAGAGTTAGCTAAGTAAATATAATTAATAGGTAGTAGTAAAAGACATAGAAGGCGCTTAATATGTAATTTAGGCTTTCTATTAAATTAAAATAAGGAGAAAGTGTAGTAAGATATAAGTAAGTTATAGGTAATAAGGGATAAGGTAATTACAAAAAGGCCTAGCCTTATTAGCCACTATTACACTTTAATTAAAAACCTTATTAGACTATTTACTAAATAATAAAAGAAAAGATCCCTATAAGGAGGGGAGTTTTAAGGGAAACCCTTCTATAGTTACCCCTTATATATTAAAATAACACTATTATAAAGAAGGTACTTAGCGCCCTTACTCTTATCCTCCTAAACTACTAACTCTATTACCTAGAAGAACTAGTGTTTTACTACCCCTAGGGTATAAATCCTAGGTTATAATAGCATAGCTATAAAGTTATTTTTGCCTTCTAGGAATTATAATATATAGTGTAATTTAGCTATAAAAGTTAGTAAATATGTAGTAAAGGAGAAGTAATAACTTACTATCCCTAGGATAGGGGCAGGAAACATAGTAACTAAAAGTTACTAGTGTAAAATAATATACTAATTATACGTGGCTAAAGTAGCTTACCTAGAGAGTAAGTAAAGGTCTAGAGAATATATAGCAAGATATACTTAATAGACCTTAGTAGCCCTAGTTAAACTAAAGGAAATATAATAAGCTATATTAGCATAATTAAACCCTAAAATAAGGTTTAGATAATAGGTGCTAAAATAGTAGTAAGTTACTTCTAAAAACATATAATCATTAGGATTATTAGGGACTTAATTACTTAGGGTATTTATTAAAGTTTTTACCTAATTAAGGATAGTAAGAAGATTAAGGAAATCCCCTTATATAGTTAGCATTACCTAGGGAGATATAGGTAATTAGAGACTAAAAATGCAGAGAAAGTAACATACTTATTATCTTATAAGTATTGCTATGTTTAATATATTAGATATAATGTTTTAAATTCTTCCCTTTAATAACAATACTCTATATGCTAGGGAATTAATAGTTAATCTAAGGGATGTTAGGCTTAGCTAGAGAATTCTTCTTAAAGTCTGCGTAACCTATGCGTAAATAATACATATAGCTATATCCCTTTAAATAGATATTAGGGATAGTAATAACGCTCTCCTTATCTAATTCTATAGTGAAAATATAGGGAGTAATAGAGGTAAAATTATAGTAACTAATAATATAATAGTATTTAGGAAAAAGTTTACTATAGATAAGGAAGGAAAAGTTAGTAATATAATAAGGAGTTATAGGTAAACTTATACTTAAGTGCTAAGTATTATTTATTATTATTTTAATATTACTACTACTTAGTAAATAGCTAGATACTACTTACTAAAAGCTATTTAGAAGCCTAGCTAAAAGTAGGGGTAATTATAAGGCCCTACTTATAACACCTATACACTAGCGCACACTAGGTAAGCATACTATACCCTAGGGCTAGGTCTACGTAATACTAGCAAGCCGCTAGCTATAAGCTAGTGACTCGCATACATAACACACTTAGACCTAGTAAGCTTTAGTTAATATACGAGTGCCCCTATACCTCTTGCCTAGCTATCCCTTTGTTCTCACAAAAATTAAGTTTTCTAATTTACTCCTACACTTATAATAGCCTAATAAGATTTTAGTAGGTATATTATTAATTTTATCTTTAAATTTAGTTTTAGCATTCCCTTTCTCTTCTTTAAACCCTATAAAGTTAGATTCTTTATTACTACTAAGGCTTGTTTTAGGTTTAGATTCTTTATTATTATTAGGGCTAGTTTTAGGTTTAGATTCTTTATTATTATTAGGGCTAGTCTTAAATTTAGTGTTATTATTACCTAATTAAGTAAGATTAATTCTCTGCGCATTATTACTACTTTTATTACTATCCTAGTGTTTAACTTCCTCTTTACTAATATTCTTTTCTTCTATAATATAACTAGATTTATTATTCTTTTAAGCTACTTTACCTAAACCCTACTAGGCTTATCTCTAAAGCTAGTTATAATTATCTTATATTAATTATTATATTACCTAATTATATTCCTATCTTTCTACCTCTAAATCTAGCACTATATCTACGTAATCTTCACTACTATTGCCTTTTCTATCCGTGTTTTATAATACTAGCTTTATTCTAGCTACTTTCTTAATAGTAGTAATAATAGCTTTAACGTTTTTAGCGCCCCTTATAGCTAATTATAATAGCTTATTTAATTTATCTTACACTATCCTTAAGGTTACTAAATACTATTATTAGCGTAAATTTATAATTTACTTTAGTAGATTTATAAATTCTTAGAATTAGTAAAAACCTAGTACTAACTTTAGCATATAGCGTAGTAGTTTCTATCCCTTAAAAATAACTACTATACCTAATTTACGTAAAGGTTATTTGCCTATTACTTATATACTACTTTTTCTTTATTAGTATTAACTAAGTATTACGCTAAATCCATGTATATAATTTATTTAACTAGTTAGTTTTAATATCTTAACGCTAGGCACTAAATACATAGATATACTACTTATATTTACTTGTAAATTATTTAGTTATATATATCTAACTTATTATTAAATAAAATAAATTCCGGTTTTACACTTAAGTAGTAATATAGATTATAATTAACTATATAAACTTTATATTTAATCTTAGGGAGGGCATTTCTATATCTTATATAATACTACTTATATTTATTATACTTTTTATCTTCTCTAGGTAATGCCTCTCTATCTCTAATAGCTAGCGGAACTTTATTCTCCTTATATTACTAAATTTAGCTAAGTTAGCTATATAGTAATAAAGAGCTATAGGAGACTATATATACATATACTAAATCTAATTACACTAGGTTTACGTAGGTATTAGGGGTTATTATAAGGTATAGAAAATATAAGGGTTAAATAAATATAACTATATAGGTACTAAAACTAACTACGCTAAGTTTATATAGGGATTAGGGGTTAATATAAGGTATAGGAAATATAAAAGTTAAATAAATATAATTACATAGGTATTAAGAGATATTATAAGGTAATAGCAAGTATAAGGGTTTAATAAATTTACATACGCATACACTAGATTTAGCTACGCTAGGTATATAAAGGTATTATAAGATATTATAAGGTATAGGTATAAAGAATTACCCTTAGCTAGCGTAATAACTAATATATATAGGAGGGTATGTTAATTCTATACTAACTTATTAAATTCGCCCCCTTATTATTACGCCTTTCCTTTTAATATTATTATTTAGTAAGGGAATTAAGGCCTTTCTTTACATATTCCTTTACCTAATTAATCAGGTTCTTCTTAAGATAATCCTTTACTATCTTAGCTATATTAATCCTTATTTTATCTTCTATAATCCACTAGTTATCTTTAGTAGTATAACCCTTCTATCTAATAAGAAATTTAATTCTTAATGTTTTAGTCCGCTTAAAAATCTTAATCTAATAGCTATAAATTCTCTTAATTTCCTAATAGTTTACTTCCTATAAATTATTAAATATAATTAGTAAAGAAGCTATCTCTTCTCTTTTAAATAAGTCTTTTCCTTATACTAGCTTCTAAATTTACACTACTAATACCACTAGATATACACGCGAATTTAGAGGAAATCTAATTAATATACTAAAGGATTTACTTTTTCTAATACCTTATATAGCCTTACTCTCTATAGGGACTATTTCTTCTTTAGTTTACTAGGTAATTTATATCCCTTATATAGTTATAAATATACTATATCTCCTTTGTTAATATTAACTAGTTTATAGTAATTATTATATTAGATTTTAGCAAGCGCTACTACTATTATAATTACTAATTAGGCCTTGTGCTAGTATAGCTTTCGCAGTACCGTAATGTTATTTACGTTAAATCTAGTGTTAGTTTTTATTATTTAGAGAGAGTAAATTAAT
This sequence comes from Epichloe typhina subsp. poae, assembly GCA_030389615.1. NCBI lineage: Eukaryota > Fungi > Ascomycota > Sordariomycetes > Hypocreales > Clavicipitaceae > Epichloe > Epichloe typhina. The sequence continues at coordinate 3,048,161 of CP098313.1, forward strand.
AATACTTAGCGGGCGGAAACTATATAATAGCTTATTAGGAGCCTACCCTATACCTGTAGCTATAGTATTATTTAGCTAATACTATAGTGCTAGTAATAGTAATATTCACGTTATATTTAGGTCTATTACTATATAATATTATATTATAATTATTACTATCTAATTTTTCCTTTCTATAGTTCTATCTATCTAAGGGTAATATGCTATGCCTATAAGGAGTTTAACTCCTATACACCTAAAAATCTCCTTCTATATATTAGATATAAACTTTAGGTCTTTATTACTAATAATTTATCTTAGTAATCCCTAGTTTATAATATATAGGGTACGAAGAAGTAACTTTACCTAAATTTCCACTAGATATATAGTATACCCTAGTATTAGAAAAGTTCTCTTACTAAATAAATAATTCACTAAGCATAGTGAATTATATATAGTATACCTCTTTATTTACTATATAGTGTTTATAGCTAATACTTCTAGTATATCTATTACAAAATTATGTAAAATTATGTAAAAAGGTATTAGCTTTAACTATAATAGTTATAACTCCCTAGTAGTTTTAATTAATTAATAGCGTTTTCCTAATACACTACGTAGTAAGTAATATAATTACAAATTTACTAGCTTATACGTAAAAACAAACTAATTATAACTCTACTACTATTCTAGTGATTCTAAAGTAGTGTTAGTTATTATATACTAGTTATAAGATAGATTTAACCTTAGTTATTAGAATATAAAGCTAGAAAAATCCATCCTTACTATAATAGTATAACAAACTATTTTCACGTAAATCCTATCTATATAACGGAATTTTTAGTTTAACTCTAGTATCTCTTATTACTTACTTTTCCTAATAGGCTTTTATAGCTATAATAATTTAACTAAATTTCTAGTCTAACTAGTATCCTAAGATAATTCTAGCCTTAAGCTTATTATCTATAATTACTATTATAATATATTTCTTACTTACAAAATATACACTTACCTCTAATTTATTATATTGACTTTTTGCGCTATCTCTCTATAAGTTACCTTTACTAATAGCCTAGAGAGCGCATCTAAAATAACATTTAATATTCCTAGCATATGCGTTACCTTTAGATTAAATTATAATAAATAATTCGTAACTTTTGCTAGTTTTAAATTAGCCTTATCTAGATCTATTATTAATAATAAAGTATGTTTAATAATACCCTTAGCTAGGGAATAGTTAGTTAATATATTAACTACTATACTATTAGATTAAACTATTTTTAGAGTTTCCTAATGCTTTATGTAATTACAGCTATTTCTGCTTTTATTAACCTATACTATTTCTTAATATATAATATTACCCTAGAGAGAAATAAAATTAGCTATATCCTATTATTCTTAATGTCTTTCCTAGGAATACTTTAACTATCCTATTCCTTTTATAATTAGAAGGTATATAAGCTAAATCCTTCCTTATACACATTAATTTTAAGAAAAAGTGGTTTCTTTAGGTTATAGTACTATAACATCTATTTCTTGCTTAGGAATGCTTTAATATCTTTAAAAGCCTTTTTCTTATCTATTATTAGTAAAAACGTCCTTTATAATATCTTCTGTTTTTATACTAGTTTTAAAATGCTAGTAATTTTTTATCCTTTTCCTAAAACTCTCTTAATAACGCAGTTTTTCGCTCCTATAATAGTTAGATTTATATATCAAACCATAGGATTCTATTATAAAGGAATCTAGCTATTTTAATAAAGGTCTTAAGACTTAATAGATTACTTAGAAAAATTATCTTTTAAAATGCTTTAAGTCTATTATTAGTATTAGTAATTCTATTACTATTAATAGCAAAACCTAGTAACTAGATAGTAAGATAACTAATAAATGATTTCTTTGCCACAATTATTATCCTATTCTCTTTAAGAATTTTAAGCATAATACTAAGATAATTTAAATAATCCTTAATATTATCTACGAATATAGTAATATTATTAATATAAACCCAAATAAAATGCTTATACTTCTAGAAAAGTTAGTTTATAAATCTTTAGGTAAAAGCAAGGGAATTTTTAAATCCTATTAGTGCTATATTTAATGCCTTAAGGCCTTAATTTAATATAACTACTATGCGGGCTTAATAGTCTCTCCTAATTAGTAACTAATAGAAAAATCCTATTTTATTAAAAAGTAAGAAAACCTTCTTACTATATATATTATTTATAATATTACTTTAGTCTAGTAAAGGGTATATATCTAGTATTACTATATTATTAAGTAGCCTTATATTAATTACTACCCTTCCTTTCTTTTCCTAGCTAGTTTTACACTACACTATAAATACTAGGCACACTATAGCCACTAGTTTATCTAAATATAATATCTTGCCTTTTATATATAATTTGTTATATACTTTATTAAGTTTACTTATATCTTAACCCCCTAATTAGTAAGGCCTAATTAGCCTTATTTAATATTACTATCCTTTAATAAGGTTAATCCTTATTTTCTAGTCCTTAGGCATAGGAATAATACCTTTGTCTTAATAAATATTATATTTATCTATTAATTTAATAAACTTACTTACTATGTTTTAGTTAATATTAGTAACTTATACCTTAAATTAATTAGTAATTTATAGGATCTTCTCTAGGTAGGAGATTCTATATAATAGCACTCCTATATTAACCTTTTTTAGATTAAACTTATTACTTTCTTTATTTAACTTATCCTCCTTCTTATTCTTCTCTCTTATAGTCTTTATAATATCCTTACTAAAATAAGCATAATATACAAAAGGATTATTAACTAAGTAATTAGCGTTAACCTTACTTACTACTATTAGTTATATAACCTTCTAGTGTTTATTAATAGTAATGGTTTTATTTATTAGATTATAGGTAACTATTTGTTTCTAGCTAAATCTAGTAATTAATATATTAGGAAAAAACTTTAAGCATAACTATATATAGTATATACTTATCTCTTTATTTTCCTATACCTCCTTCTAACTAATTACTATAGTTAACTATATCTTTAGTAGAATTATTACTATATAAGCTATAATTACTTACTAGTGCGAAACTTTGCTTATTAGTTAGAAAATTTCTACTTTAACTATTATACTATAGACTAACCTAAAAATAACTCTAGGACGTATAAAATTGATTTTTGCTCTATACTTATAGAGAAAGTTTATTCTAAGTAGTAATTTAGGACCTAAATTTAGTATTACATTTACTATAACTATAAAATATCTAGTAATTCCTATTCTATATACTACTTCTAGAATATAGAAATTAAATATAGCTATTTTAGTAATAAAAAAGGAAGATTATACTCTAGATACTAGCTTTGGTTCTTACTTTCTTTATTTTATATTTAACTTATTTTATTATAACTATGCCTTATCTACTAGAATTAATAATATTCCTATATTAAAGATAAATTTAATAACTTTTACCCTTATTATTAAATTTAAGAGGGATTTTTAAGTAAGTATTTGCTCTCTTTCTATTATATTTAACCTCTTAAGGTCTTATAATAGCCTTAATTACTTATCTAGAGGTAAGTTATTTTAGTTTAGTTATTTCTATCTTAGTTATTATTATATTTATCTCTTTACTACTATTTTCTATAAAATAAGTTTTAATAAAGTTAGACTCCTATATTCTAGTTTTATTATTATTCTCCTTAGAGACCTCTCCTTCCTTAGCTATATAATAGCCGCATTCCTAGAGATAGGTTTTATACTATTATACGTTAGAATTATTATTATATATTATAATATAGGCATACTCCTTTTCTTTACTAGGCGGTTTTTCCTAGTATTAATAATACTTAGGTTACTAAAATTAGCCTCTTATATCTAATAGTCCTTAGTTTTAAGGATATTATTCTTCCTATTAGTCTTAGACCTTTTCTTAGTAGTTTTAGTTAAACCTAGATTACTCCCCTTAATTCTCTTAAGTTTTATTTTACTAAGGCTTTTGGTTTTATTCTTTAGTAAGTTAATTCCGCTAGTATAGCCTAAGTTAAAAAAATCCTAAGGATCCTTATTTATTCCTATTATCCTATTAGTAATATTAATTTCTAGGCAAGAATTATGTATTTATTAGCCTATTCTAATTAGCTTGTATTTTATTTTTATTATTCTTTAAATTACTATTAGATATATCTATATTAAAATAGACCTTAAGCTTTCCTTTACCTTTTTACCTTTACCTTAGCCTTTACTACGTAGATAGTTATATAAATTATGTCTTTTATTATTTACTATAATAACATATGCTAATCTTATATTCTTATAAGTTAGCATTAGGTATATTTAGTGTAATCCTAGATAAAGCTTAAGGCATAAACATAAAAGAAGCTAATAGTTAGTTATTTTACTATTAGCTCTTATATATTAGAAGATTTTTAATATAAATTTACGGAAAGACACTTTATTAATAACATTCTCCTTAGTATACTTCGCTTTCTCTAGTTATACTATTATATCCTATACTTAAATACTAAATTCCTTCTATACTATAGCAAATACTATTAAGATATTACTAAAAACGGTGACTTATTTGCTTATATTAAGATATTATTTATACTATACTATTACATCTCCTTAAAACAACGTCTAGATCTTTTCTAGATAATATCTTATTAGCTAGGGTTAGCATAATGCAAGTGGTTTTAACTACCTAGACCTATAATTTAATATTATAAAAATAGTCTATTTCCTATTATGTGTAATAAGATTAGTATTAGCTTCTTCTAGTTTATTATAAGGCTTAAAATATCTAATATCTGTAATTTTCTATATCAAATCCGCATTTTATTTTACTAATTCTATTTGCTAATTATACTAATCCTAATCTAACGCTAGATCTATCCTTCCTTAGTAACTAAGATTAGTATGCTATCCTTAGTCTAAATAGTATAGTGTTTACTACTATAAATAGTACAGATTTAACTACTACTATATAAAACCTTACTAGTATTATAGTATTATTAGTTACACTACTAGTTTAATCTAAGTATTTAAATAACTATTATATTAACCCTAGTTACTTAGTGAATATACTATCCCTTACGTAGGATTTTACGCTAATAGTATTAAACTTACTAAGGTAATAGCACTTTATAAACCTCTAATTTTAGTTATTAATCTTATTACTAGATAGTTTATTTTATTTACTACTTAGTTTAATATAGCTTATTACATAGCCTATTACTATTTTAATATTCCCTAAAAGAACCTTATAGTATTATATTTATTTGCTTTAGTGTGTAATTCCCCTAGTTCTAACATATTCCCTAAGGATTTTAGTTATAAATTCTCTAGATTTAACTTTATTAAAGGATTAAGGGGTTTCTTACTTAGAGTAATAATGTTATTTTTAAGGTAGTTTATAATCCCCTTTCCTTTATTAATTTTACTTATCTCTATGCTTTTCCTAGTTCTAGTAGTAGTGTTACTATTTATAAGGCTAGTAATGCTTTTAGATTAGTACCCTAAGGCTTTACTTCCCTCTAATTTAACAGAATTATTAAGGAATCCTTTAGACTTAGCCTTAGAAATATAATTCCTAACTTAAATCTAAGTAAGGTATATAGCTTATAAGTCTATTAGATTCTAGTAAATAAGTAATTCCTAAGATATTAGCTATTCCTACCTTCTTATGATTTTATTATTAAATTCGTATTATATAAGCTTATATAAGTCTTTTTAGTTACTAATCCTAATAAGCTTTTGCTTTTAATGTTTAAAATCCGGATTTATGTTATTAAAAGTCTAGAACTAATAAATAAGGTATAATTTATTCTTAGTAACTAGGAGAATATTTTATTCTCCGAATTAACGCTATAGATAGTTAGTTTTAAATATATAGGTATTATATCTAGGTTACTAGAGATGCGTAACGAAAGAATCTCTAATTACTACTACTTATTATTACATGCTAGCTTTGTATGTTATTAGGTTAAATCCATTAGAGAGGCTAACGGATTTAATAGGTTATAAGTTATACTAAGTTTACTTATAAAAGCTACTATTAGGTATAGGTTATAATGTAAGAAGTAAGTTAATTCCTCTGTCTAAAGGGCTAAATCTGTCCCTGTTACTATTGCTTGTGGCCAAGCGTATCCTGCCACGTAACATTTAGTATATATTTTATCTTTTAATCTAAGTTTTACCCTAAAGAAATTATATATTATTATATAAAAATAGGATATTAAATATAATAATAATATATTTAGATTAATAAGACTTTTATTATAAAGATAATATTTTAATATATATAGTAAGAGGTTTTTAGTAATATAACTATTTTCTTTAAATTAAAACTAATTATATTAAGTTTTTAGGTTTTTAAGGTAAAAGAAAACTAAAAAACTATAGAAAAGCTATTATAAAAGAGCTAAAATATTTTTAGGACATTAAAATGTAAATTAAATAAATTTCTCTTAATTATTTAATATATAAAGAAATAAGCTTTAAAACTAGGTTTAACTATTAAAACTATTCTTAGCTTACTTTCTTAGTTAAATAGTTTTCTCTAAAAGTGGGTCTATTTAATTATACCTCTTACTTAGTTATAGCTTTTATAGTTTTTGTAATCTAGTCTTAGAATAGAAGGGATTTATAAAAGTAGGTCTAAAAGTGGGTCTATTTAATTACTCCTTTTACTTAGTTATAGTTTTTATAGTTTTTTTAGTCTAGTCTTACAAAAAGAAGGGATTAATAAAAGTGGGTCTAAAGTAGGTCTATTTAATTATACCTCTTACTTAGTTATAGCTTTTATAGTTTTTATAATCTAGTCCTATAAAAAGAAGATATTAATAAAAGTGGGTCTGAAAAGGGTCTTATTACATATATCTTTCATTTATTACTAGCTTTTATACTTTTTTATAATCTAGTTAAAGAAAAAAGATATTAAAGTTTATTATTATTATTATTACTATTATAGCTAGAGTACTAGTACTAGCTGTATATAAAGCTAACTAAGGTAAATAATATATTTTTACTATTATTATTTTAAATATTATTTTAAAAAACACATAAAAAAGAAAAGTATTTTATTTTATTAATATTTTTAAAAACCTTAAAATACTAAATAATTAAAAAGTCAAGCTTTTTCTATAGTAATTTACTAATACTTACTAATGTTTTTATTTAAGTTATTTATTTATTATTTAAACTTAATTAAACTTTAACACTTATAATAATATAAAGTAATAAAAGCTATTCTTACTTATTCTAAGTAATTTTAAGCTATTATAAGCTATTATAAGCTATTTTACTACTAAATACTACAAATACTACATGTAGTAAAAAAATTTCATTATAGTGTAGTATGTAGTGTAGTATAGTATGTAGTATAGTGTAGTATGTAGTGTAGTGTAGTATATAGTGTAGTGTAGTATATAGTATAGTGTAGTATGTAGTGTAGTGTAGTATGTAGTGTAGTGTAGTATGTAGTGTAGTGTAATATGTAGTGTAGTGTAGTATGTAGTGTAGTGTAGTATGTAGTGTAGTGTAGTATGTAGTGTAGTGTAGTTGTTAGGTAGGGGTGTAGATAGATGATAAAAAGTGTTCAATTCAATCAATTAGAGGTGCAGACAGTAGCTGACTTTTGTACCTAAAAGGTACATAGTGCGCTACAAAAATAACTAGTTTACGAAGGTACTTCTAATATATTTGTCTTTACTAATGTCTTATTCTAGTTAATGCGTAACTAGTATTTACATATCTAATGCTTTAGGGAGCTCTTCCTAACATACCCCCTAGCTAAGATATCTATTAAAGCTAAAGATTAAAGGTGTAAGAAGAGATTATAAATAATCCCTAGTGTTATAATTAGGTAGGAATCTCCCTTAGGCTAATTCTATAGCAGAAGTCCCTATATATTTAGCCTAATAGAGGCTTTATAAAGCTATTTATAGGCATCTTAGAGGTCTTTATCTAATTAACCTTAATATTACCTATTATATATTATTCTTAAATCTATATTTAATTTATATTAAGGTGCTTAAGGCTAGTTTAAAGCTTTCCTTTAGTATATTTAGTAATTTAGATTATTTACTTATTATTATACTAGATAATTAAGAGTAGTAGTATATGTATATTAATATTATAAAGTAGCTTACTAAGGAAATACGCTTTTTCGCACTATAATTTAAGGCAAAGAGCTTTACTTCTATACTTAAAGTTATTATATAATATTACCTTCTAGACTTCTAATTAATTATAGCACTATACATAATAAAAACATAGCCTTATATTAACTTCTAAGTCTTAGGATTATTACTAAGTAAGGCATCTATACTAGAAAATAGCATATTAAAGCTATTTACACCTAAATATTATAAGTAAAGCTTCTTTATGTTCTAAGCGTATAATAAAGCACCCTAAGCTAATTTAATATGCTTTATTAATAGATTTATTATAAAAGAGGCTAGCTTTAATACTATAAACACTATATCTAGTTTTCTAATAATACAAAGATACACTAAAAGCCTATAATTACTTTATAGTAGCTAATTTCTTTATTAGAAGCTTCGTTGTTATTTAGGTAGATTATAACTATTAGAAAAGGAGCTGTAATTAAGCTCTTTAACTTATTATTAATAATATTAGGAATAAACTTCTAAGTAATCTTTTAAATATATAATTCCTATAATAACTACATCTCTTTAGTATCGCGATTTCTAATAATTTTAATACCTAGGAATTACTTTAATTTACCTTAGTCCTTAACATCTAGACTGTTTATTAATTACTTATGTAATTCTTCAAATTCTACTTTAAATCCATTAGGGTATAGCACTATAATATTATTTACGTAGAAAAACAGGATAAAATTATCCTTTATAAAGATATATAAGTTTTCTTTCCCTTAGATAAAGCTAAGCTTTAAAAGGAATCTTATTAAATAAAGAAACTATTATTAGGGAGCTTCCTATAGCCTATATAACACTCTAATTATCTTCTAGAGATAATCTCTTATATTTATACCCTCTAGGGGCTTATAGAAGATAAGTTCTTTAAGTTTTATATATAAGAAGGCATTCTAAATATTATATTATTAAGTATTAAGATTATTAGTATAATAGACTATAAGTAGTATTTATAGAGATTAAGAAGTAAGGGTAGTAGTATAATTATTAAGGTTATCTTTTAGTTACTAGTTACCTTATACTACTATTTAAGCCTTAAACTTTATAACTATGCTTTTCTTATTAGTTTTATATTTAAAAACCTAGCTAAGGTTAATAATTTCCTTATACTTATTAGGATTAATTAGTTCCTTAGGTATATTCTCCTAGTAGTTTAAGAATAGAAGCTTTAAAAGCTTCTTTATAATTACTTCCTTCTAGTAATTATAATATAGTAATGCTATTACTTAATAATAATAAGTAGGTTTTATAGGTATATTTTTAATCTATAAATTATATTAAGTTCCTTAGAATACTAAAGAGAAAGCAAAGAAAAACTAAGCTTACCTAGCCTTTCTTAACTTCTTTTATTAGCATTTTCTAGTTATAATATTATTTAGGTTAATACTATTATTATAAGGACTATAATTCTCTATAGTCTTACTACCCTTAGTAGTAATTTTACTAGTCTTTGTGGTAGTCTTTATGTATTTAGCTATTATATTATTTACAAATTTATTAATCTTTTAAAATAGCATATTATTACCTTATACCTAAAGCTTTATATTCTCTAGGATAACTAGTCCCTTATAAGAAGAGTTAGGAGAGGTTAAAAGAGTATTAATATAGCTGCTTTCTTACCCTAATATATAAGGTAGTGTTTTTACTTTAATTTAATTATTTTCCTTATCTATAGCTAATAGTAGGAAGTTATAATTCTCCTTTTCTAGGTTTATTCCTATAAGGTCTTAACTAATTTCTTTATTAAAGTCTTTAGCCTTAAGCTCTTTAAGTAGTATGATTATTAATATCTTCTTTTTCTAGGCTAATTTAATCTCTTTTTTAGTTTAAAGAATAAGGCCTTATTAAACTAAATATATGCTAATATAATAACTTTATAATTATAAAGGGTTAGAACCTAAATAATATACTAGGATTTGCCTTTATAACCTACAAGGTATCTAATATAAGCTTTCTACTTTAACTAAGGGATTATATTATTTAATTTAATATGCTCTAGAGCTTTTATTATTATTAGAAACGCTTTATATTTATAAGCTTATAGATACAAAATTACGGGTTTTTAAACCTCTAATATTTATGAATAGGTAGTAACGGTTTTCCTAGCCTAATTTTACTAAAGTTTGTATAGTATAATCTAATTTCTATGATGCTTAAAAGGCGTTTAATTTAGCAAATAAACCGCTAAATTAAAGACCTTATTATTAAGTTCTAATAGGAATCTATCCTCTAGACTTAATATATAAGCCTTTTACTTAACCACCCCCTTAGATCTCTTTGCCTTACTATTCTAACTAGGTGTTAAGGGAGCTAAATTATAAACCATAATACTTACTAAGGCTATCTTATCCTTTATATTATTTATAAACAGGGCTTTTTAATATTACTATGTAAAAGCATAGTTAAATACTAAATTAAGTGCTTAGAAATGCTACTATTATTTAGAAGCTATTATAAATCCTATCCTTTAACTTAAATAAGTAAAAGAATTATATTAAGGTTATAAGGCATGTAAAAATATACTAATACCTATTACTATTCTAATAAGGCAAGTTATAGTACTCTAGATTAACTAAAAGCCTATAACCTAGTCCTTAAGGAAGCCCTTTAGGTGTAACTTATAATCTCTAGCGCTTAGCTTTACCTATAGCATAGATCTTATACTTTATAAGCTCTAGTCCTATTAATTTAATGCCTAAAGTTATGTTTATAAGCTTTATAAATACTTTATTACTAGGATAACTACATTATTAATGCTAAAGCTTTGTATCTCCCTTTATTAGAAGCCTTAGAGGTCTGCTTAATATAGCGTTAGCTTCTTTTAGATTTTCTAATAGCCTTAATAGTATATAAAGCTTATTAATATTATAAACCCTAGCTATAGGCTAATTCCCTTTATAAAGGAATCCCTTCTTCTAATTCTAGAAGATACTTACTTTTATTATAATTATTACTAATACTAGATTAACATAGAATTTAGGGATAAATAAAGTAGTCTCTAATATAATTATTCTTACCTTTTATAATATAGGATTTATAATAGATATGCTAACTAGCCTTTAACCTAAAGCCACATAGATTATGCTACTAGCCTTAACCTTTATTATAATATTCTTATTAAATTTAGATTACTTAAACTATTAGAAGTTATTAAAAATATAAACGTTTGCTTTAGAGTTATAGAGGACTATATTCCTCCTTAATTCTAAGTTATTCCTAGTGTTTAATAAATTTATACTTTCCTTTAATAATTTATATTACTTAAAGCGTATAAATAATAATATATTAGCTAACTTCTTGCCTAGAGTAACTATAATAAAGTTATTTATAAGGTTTTATAAAGGTATAATAATATTATTACTTTTCTTCTCTAGCTTCTAATTTATAGCCTTTAATTTCTCCTATAAATTAGCCTTAAGATACTTCTTAATATTCTTTTAGAGTTTTCCTAACCTCCTAATTCTTTAGAGTAGTCTCTAGCTTATAAAGAGCCTTAAATAAATTATAGGATTCCTACTACTTTATAGTATCTTTAATATTATAATTTATATATCTAGGGCACTTAGGCTTCTCTAGCTTTATTAAATTATTTAATTTATTAGTTATAATTACATTAGTAATCCTTAAATCCTTTAATTCCTTTAGGAAAGCCTTATAGTCCCTTTTAAACTTAGTAATAGCCTTAAGAAAATCACTATTTATCCCTTATTAAGTAAGTTATTTTACTTCTTTTAAAATAACTTAAATTTGCTTTAAAGAGGCATAATAAACTTATATAGCCCTCCTAAGTACGAGGTAAAACTGCTTAGCTTACTACACCCTGATACCCTATTCCTTTAACTTCTTTTTATCTGCCTTATAAAGCTTATTATTAGGCTTACCCTTATTTTTAAGCATTTTTTCCTTATATTATAGATACTATTAATTATCTTTAGGTTAGATTTATCTTCCCTTTCCTTCCCTTTGCTTTTCTTCTCTTCTACTATATTATTTAATATTTTAGATAGTGTAGTGTCTTTTTATTACCTTTAGCCATACTATTATCTAATTAGTTAGTCGTTAATTAGTCGATTAGTAGCCTATGACTTACCTAGTGATGTAATAGATGTAGTGCGTCTGTTAGTTTTAAATTGGATTAGCTGTAATTAAGGATAAGTTATGTTTTTTTTAGGGTTTAAGTTTGCCTTAGAGCTTTAAAGGATAAGTTATAAGATAGAAGAGATATAGAGAGATAGAACAAACACGGTCGCAGAGGAAGGGAAATTACGTTAATTTATACTATAAGTAAAACTTAAATAAATTTAAGTTTAACTATAGTCGCGAATTATAACTATATCTTATGTAATTATAGCTATAAAGTTTATTACAAACTTTATATTAACCTTTAGCCCCTAAATTTATAGCTTAAAGCTTATTCCTTTATTTATGTTTTACCTAACACTATAGTAATCATTAAATTTGGTTGTTAATTACTACACTAGCTAGGTATTACTAGTAATTTTTTTGTTCCTTGAAAATTAGATGCATTGGCCACAGCCAATGATCCCAAAAAAATTAAAAATCAATAAACTTATATAGCATTATCTCCCTAGTTTACTATGTCTTAAGGTCTAGATAATTCCTCTAGAGTACCTTAACTATTACTACTTACTTATATTAATTATAGGTACCTTTAGCTTATAGGTAATTATTTAGGTAATTCTCTATAAGAATAAGTATCTTCTTAGTATTTAGCTTATATTAATTATAAAGAAGTAAGAGTATTCTATAAGTATAGTATTAAATAGACTTCTTTTCCTTTACCTTAGTATTAAAGTTAAGGGAGTCTTAAATATTTTTAAAAGGGTCTTATAAATATATTCCTAATCTTTAGTATTTATTTAGCTAGATCTTAATACTTTATAAGCTTAAATTAAAGCTCTTTATATTTAAAGTTAAATTAGTCCTTTATATCTTTATATATAAGCTTCTAATCCTTTAGAGTATTAAGATTATTATTTAAAATCTCTAATCTCTAACCCCTTTAGGTATATAAGTATTATAGGTTCTTTAAGTAATTTAAGTAATTTAACCTTATTTAGGTTAATATACTCCTAGACCCTATAAGATTCTATATAGTTCTTAATCTATATAAACTACTTAATCTAGTCTTTCTCTAATAATATTATATTTAGGGTTTCTTTAGATATATTAAAGGGAATATATAGGTTAAGGGAAGCGTAGGATGTAATATTAGTTATTAAATAATATAATAAGGGCGTTTATCTTATGATATTAGCAAGCGTTAATTAAATAACTTTAACAGAGCTAATAATCTTTAAAGATAATAACAAATTTAGTAATAAAAGCCACCTAGGCTTATAACTATTAGGTAAGGGTGTAAATAGATAATAAAAAGTGTTTAATTTAATTAATTAGAGATGTAAATAGTAGCTAACTTTTATACCTAAAAGGTACATAGTGGCGCTACGGAAATAACTAGTTTACGGAGGTACTTCTAATATATTTATCTTTACTAATATCTTATCCTAGTTAATGCGCGACTAGCATTTACATATCCGATGCTTCAGGGAGCTCTTCCTGATAGTAGTATATAGTGTAGTGTAGTATGTAGTGTAGTGTAGTATACTACACTATACTATAAATACTATAAGATATAGTGTAGTGTAGTACAAAGCTCTGTGTGTAACTGTTAGGAAGAGCTCCCTAAAGCATCGGATGTGTGGATACTAGTCGCACGATAGCTAGGATAAGACATTAGTGAAGACGAATGTATTAGAAGTACCTCCATAGACTAGTTATTTCCGTAGCGCACTATGTACCTTTTAGGTATCAGCTACTATTTGCACCTCTAATTAATTAAATTAAATACTTTTATTATCTATCTACACCTCTACCTAATAGTTATAAGCCTAGGTAGCTTTTATTACTAAAATTTATTATTATCTTTAAAGATTATTAGCTTTATTAAAGTTATTTAATTAACGCTTGCTAATATTACGAGATAAACGCCCTTGTTATATTATTTAATAAATATCACATCCTACGCTTCCCTTAACCTATGTATTCCCCTTTAATATATCTAAAGAAACCCTAAATATAGTGTTATTATTAGAGAAGGACTAGATTAAGTGATTTATATAAATTAAGAACTATATAGAATCTTATAGGGTCTAGGAGTATATTAACTTAAATAAGGTTAAATTACTTAAAGAACCTATAATACCTATATACCTATAAAGGGGTTAGAGACTAGAGATTTTAAATAATAACCCTAATACTCTAGAGGATTAGAAGCTTATATATAAAGATATAAAGGACTAATTTAACTTTAAATATAAAGAGCTTTAATTTAAGCTTATAAAGTATTAAGATCTAGCTAAATAAATACTAAAGATTAGGGAATATATTTATAAGACCCTTTTAAAGAATATTTAAGACTCCCTTAACTTTAATACTAAGGTAAAGGAGAAGGAGTCTATTTAACACTATACTTATAGGATACTCTTGCTTCTTTATAATTAGTATAAGCTAAATACTAAGAAGATACTTATCCTTACAAAGAATCGCCTAAATAATCACCTATAAGCTAAAGGTACCTATAATTAGTATAAGTAAGTGGTAATAGTTAAGGTACTCTAGAGGAATTATCTAGACCTTAAGATATAGTGGACTAAGGAGATAATACTATATAAGTTTATTATACCTCTTTAAAGTAAATTTAAGTTATTTTAGAAGAAGTGAAATAACCTGCTTAATAAGGGAATAAATAGTAATCTTCTTAAGGCTATTACTAAGTTTAAAAGGGACTATAAGGCTCTACTAAAGGAATTAAAGGATTTAAGAACTACTAATGTAATTATAACTAATAGATTAAATAATTCAATAAAGCTAGAGAAGCCTAAGTGCCCTAGATATATAAATTATAACGTTAAAGATACTATAAAGTAATAGGAATCCTATAATTTATTTAAGGCTCTTTATAAGCTAGAGGCTACTTTAAAGAATTAGAAGGTTAGGAAAAACTCTAAAGAGAATATTAAGAAGTATCTTAAGGCTAATCTATAGGAGAAATTAAAGGCTATAAATTAGAAGCTAGAGAAAAGAGTAATAATATTATTATACCTTTATAAAACCTTATAAATAACTTTATTATAGTTACTCTAGGCAAGAAGTTAGCTAATATATTATTATTTATACGCTTTA
Source organism: Epichloe typhina subsp. poae (assembly GCA_030389615.1). Lineage (NCBI taxonomy): Eukaryota > Fungi > Ascomycota > Sordariomycetes > Hypocreales > Clavicipitaceae > Epichloe > Epichloe typhina. The sequence goes on from CP098313.1 coordinate 3,063,521, forward strand.
AGTAATATAAATTATTAAAGAAAAGCGTGAATTTATTAAATGCTAGGAATAACTTAGAATTAAGGAGGAATATAGTCCTCTATAACTCTAGAGTAAATATTTATATCTTGAATAACTTCTAATAGTTTAAGCAATCTAAATTTAATAAGGGTATTATAATAAAGATTAAGGTAGGTAGTATAATCTATATAGCTTTAGGTTAAGGGCTAGTTAGTATATCTATTACAAATCCTATATTACAAAAGGCAAGAATAATTATATTAGAGACTGCTTTATTTATTCCTAAATTTCATGTTAATCTAGTATTAGTAATAATTATAATAAAAGTAAGTATTTTCTAGAATTAGAAAAAGGGATTCCTTTATAAAGGGAATTAGCCTATAGCTAGGGTTTATAATATTAATAAGCTTTGTATGCTATTAAGGCTATTAGAAAATCCAAAGGAAGCTAACGCTATATTAAGTAAACCTCCAAGGCCTCTAATAAAGGGAGATATAGAGCTTTAGCATTAATAATATGGTTATCCTAGTAATAAAGCATTTGTAAAGCTTATAAATGTAACTTTAGGTATTAAATTAACAGGACCTAAGCTTATGGAGTGTGAGATCTATACTATAGGCAAAGCTAAGCGCTAGAGATTATAGGTTATACCTAAAGGGCTCCCTTAAGGACTAGGTTATAGGCTTTTAGTTAATCTAGAGTACTATAACTTGCCTTATTAGAATAGTAATAGGTATTAGTGTGTTTTTATATACCTTATAACCTTAATATAATTCTTCTATTTATTTAAGTTAAAGGATAGGATTTATAATAGCTTCTAAATAATAGTAGCATTTCTAAGCACTTAATTTAGTGTTTGACTACGCTTTTGTATAGTAATATTAAAAAGCCCTCTTTATAGATAATATAAGGGATAAGATAGCCTTAGTAAGCATTATAGTTTATAATTTAGCTCCCTTAACACCTAGTTAGAATAGTAAGGCAAAGAGATCTAGGGGGGTGGTTAAGTAAAAGGCTTGTATGTTAAGTCTAGAGGCTAGATTCCTATTAGAACTTAATAATAAGGTTTTTAATATAGTGGTTTATCTACTAAATTAAACACCTTTTAAGCATTATAGAAATTAGACTACACTATACAAACTTTAGTGGAATTAGGCTAGGAAAACCATCCCTACCTATTCACAGATATTAGAGGTTTAAAAACCCTTAATTTCACATTTATAAGCTTATAGATGTAAAGCGTTTCTAATAATAACGAAAGCTCTAGAGCATATTAAATTAAATAACATAATCCCTTAGTTAGAGCAGAAAGCTTATATTAGATACCTTATAGATTATAAAGGCAAATCCTAGTATATTATTTAAGTTCTAACCCTTTATAATTATAAAGTTATTATATTAGCGTGTGTTTAGTTTAATAAGGCCTTATTCTTTAAACTAGAAGAAGAGATTAAATTAGCCTAGAAAGAGAAGATATTAATAATTATACTACTTAAAGAGCTTAAGGCTAAAGACCTTAATAAAGAAATTAGTTAAGACCTTATAGGAATAGACCTAGAAGAGGAGAATTATAACTTTCTGCTATTAGCTATAGATAAGGAAAATAATTAGATTAAAGCAGAAACACTACCTTACATATTAGGGCAAGAAAGTAGTTATATTAGTGCTCTTTTAACCCCTCCTAACTCTTCTTATAAGGGACTAGTTATCCTAGAGAATATAAAGCTTTAGGTATAAGGTAATAATACACTATTTTAAGAGATTAATAAATTTATAAATAATGTAATAGCTAAACACGCGGAGACTACCGCGAAGACTAGTGAAATTACTGCTAAGGGTAGTAAGACTATAGAGAATCATAGTCCCTGTAATAATAGCATTAACCTAGATAATATTATAACTAGAAAACGCTAATAAAAGGAGTTAAGGAAGGCTAAGTAAGCTTAGTTTTCCTTTGCTTTCTCTTTAGTATTCTTATGAACTTAATATAATTTATAGATTAAAGATATGCCTATAAAACCTACTTATTATTATTAGATAATAGCATTATTATATTATAATTACTAGAAGAAAGTAATTATAAAGGAGCTTTTAAAGCTTTTATTCTTAAACTACTAGGAGGATATACTTAAGGAACTAATTAATCCTAATAAGCATAAGGAAATTATTAACCTTAGCTAGGTTTTTAAATATAAAACTAATAAAAAGGCATAATTATAGAGTTTAAGGCTTAAATAGTAATATAAGGTAACTAGTAACCAAAGGATAACCTCAATAATTACGCCACTACCCTTACTTCTTAATCTCTATAAATACTACTTATAGTCTATTATACTAATAATCTTAATACTTAATAATATAATATTTAGAATGCCTTCCCACATATAAAACTTAAAGAACCTGTCTTTTATAAGCCCCTAGAGGGTATAAACGTAAGAGGTTGTCTCTAGAAGATAATTAGAGTATTATATAGGCTATAGGAAGCTCCCTAATAATAGTTTCTTTATTTAATAAGATTCCTTTTAAAGCTTAGCTTTATCTAAGGGAAAGAAAACCTATATATCTTTATAAAGGATAATTTTATCCTGTTTTTCTATGTAAATAATATTATAGTGCTATACCCTAATGGATCTAAAGTAAAATTTAAAGAATTACATAAGTAATTAATAAACAGTCTAGACATTAAGGACTAAGGTAAATTAAAGTGGTTTCTAGGCATTAAAATCATTAGAAATCGCAATACTAAAGAGATATAGTTATCACAGGAATTATACATTTAAAAGATCGCTTAGAAGTTCATTCCTAATATTATTAACAACAAGTTAAAGAGCTTAATTATAGCTTCTCTTCTAATAGCTATAATTTACCTAAATAATAATAAAGCTTCTAACAAAGAAATCAGCTACTATAAAGCAATTATAGGCTCTTTAGTGTATCTTTATATTATTAGAAAACTGGATATAGCGTTTATAGCATTAAAGCTAGCCTCTTTTATAATAAATCTGTTAGCAAAGCATATTAAATTAGCTTAGGGTGCTTTATTATACGCTTAGAACATGAAGAAGCTTTGCTTATAATATTTAGGCATAAACAGCTTTAATACGTTATTTTCTAGTATAGATACCTTACTTAGTGACAATCCTAAGACTTAGAAGTTAACATAAGGCTACGTTTTTATTATATATAGTGCTATAATTAATTAGAAGTCTAGAAGGTAATATCGTATAATAACTTTAAGCATAGAAGCAGAGCTCTTTACCCTGAATTATAGTGCGAAAGAGTGTATTTCCCTTAGTAAGCTACTTTGTAATATTAATATATATATGCTGCCGCTCTTAATTATCTAGTGTAATAATAAGTAAATAATCCGAATCACTAAATATGCTAAAGGAAGGCTTTAAACTAGCCTTAAGTATCTTAATATAAATTAAATATAGATTTAAGAATAGTATACAATAAGTAATATTAAGGTTAATTAGATAAAGACCTCTAAGATGCCTATAAATAGCTTTACAAAGCCTCTATTAAGCTAAATACACAGGGACTTTTACTATAGAATTAGCCTAAGGGAGATTCCTGCCTAATTATAATACTAGGGATTATTTATAATCTTTTCTTACGCCTTTAATCTCTAGCTTTAATTAATATCTTAGCTAGGGGGGGTATATTAGGAAGAGCTCCCTAAAGCATTAGATATGTGAATGCTAGTTACATAATAGCTAGGATAAGACATTGGTAGAGATGAATATATTAGAAGTACCTCCGTAGACTAGTTATTTCCGTAGTGCACTATGTACCTTTTAGGTACAAAAGTCGGCTGCTGTCTGCACCTCTGATTAATCAAATTAAACACTTTTTATCATCTATCTACACCCCTACCTAACAGTAACACATCGGATATCATATAGTTTATTAATAATACTATTATAATTCTTATTAATATAAGAAGTTATAAAAGTATTATTATTAGAACTATTATCCCTAGTAAAACTATATAAGGTTAGCTACTATTACTAATAACTAGTTTAGGATTAATAACTTACCTAAGGATATACTTAGGCTCTAAATTATAATCTTTAATAAAATTATTAAAGTATTAATAAATATAAGCCCTAGTATGTGCATTTAATAGATATTTAAAGCCTATAAGTTATAATATTAATATTAATAGTTAGAATAAGAATAATAAGAAAAAGGGAAATTACCTATAAGCTTATATTTAAGCTTAAAAGTAAGGCTAATCTAACTTGCTATAACTCCTAAGTAAGACTTAGAATTTATAGATGTCTAAATATCTAATTAAATAGATATAAGACCTTGATATTGTAACTGATGTTAGATTTGCTAAATAATCTGATGCTTTAAGGAATTATACATAGAATTAATTCTATGTGTAATTGTTTAATAGTTTATTAAGGAAGCTAGATTATTATTTCTAATATTAATTAAGATTAGCTTTTATTTCTTATTAAAATTCAAGGAATATTTACCTAGAATAATATTCTAGTAATTCCTTAAAGGATTTACTATTAATAATAGTAAATGGGATGTTATTCTCTAGTATAAATTTAATAACTAGAGTAATAGCTTTTTTAGATAAAAATTCCTTAATAATAGTATTATTTTAAGGCCTTTTTATAGAAAAATAAGAGGTTAAAGAGGCTTGTGTATTAGGGGTGAATCTTGTTGGATTTCTAGTACTAAGAAATAGATAGTAAAAGGAAATAGTAAAAGAAAATAGTAAAATAGTAATAAATAAAGAAAAATACTTATAAGTAACCTTAAAAGGCTTTTTCTCTTCTAATTTAGAAGTAGTAATCTTAGGATATTTAGCTTTATAGTGGCTAACACTATTAGAAGCTTGAAATCTCTTAGCTTTACATTTGAAGCTATAAGAGCAGCTATCTTGCGTATAAAAGCATATGACTTCCCTCTCTTTATTATATTTAATTTTAGATAACTGAAAATTAAATAAATTATAAGTGAAAAAATGCTTTTAAAGTAAACTAATAGCTAGGTTAATTTTTAGGGGTTTTTATATAATTCTAGATATCTTATAGCTTAAACTTAGCTAGAAGACTTAGAATTATTATCTAAAATACAAGACAATGATTTTGGATTAAATTCAGACATTTTATTCTGATTTTCCAATTTCCCTGATTTTTCCCTGATTTTTCCTGATTTTTCCTGATTTCTTTTTGATTTTTTCTGATTTTTCTGATTTTTCTTTTTTTAAGGGGTTTTAAAGTGATTTAGAAAGCAAAAAGGTTATAAAAATAAGGGGAAACGCAATATTTAGTGAAGTAACTAGCTATACTATGTGAAGGGTTTTCTAGATATTTTTTAGATTTACTAAGGTAAAAAGAAAGAGAAAAGAAAGAAAGAAAAGAAAGCAGGGGAATACCCCTCTTTTGAAAAAAATTTCGTAAGTAGGTCATAAATAACGTAACATACGGACTATCCAATCAGACCAATCAGGACCCACTTTTTGACCCACTTTTTATACATACTTTATAAATTATAAGGAATTCACCTATAGCTCTTAAATATTATAAACCTACCTAATTTTAAGGTTTTTTACGAATTTTACTAAGAAATAATATAGTTTTATTTCTAAAGAAATTATTTTCTATATATAAAAGTATAGATTTTGATTTTTTAATAGTAAATAATATTTACAAGCTAATTAAACCTTTTATTACTAATATTACTTATTATAGATATAACTATAATTTTATTATATTCAAAATTTATATTTAAAATTTAATTAAAATTTTATAAAATATATTTTATTTATTAAAAGTATTCTAATAAATAAAGTGATTTTTTTATATTTTACTATTAATATATAACTATTTATTATTTTCTTACTATTTATTATAAAATATAGCACTTATTTAAAATATATTTTTAGTAAGGAAATAAAAAGTTTTAAAAAAGTTTTATAAAAGGTTAATAACTACTATATTAAATAAAATAAAATAGCTATAATACAAGATTTAATATATTCCTTATATATAATTATAATATATATAAATATTCTTTAATCTTACTATATTATATTTATTTATATTTATAATATATTATTTAGTATTATATCTAAAGATATCTATAGGGTAAAAAAATAAAGAATATAAATAAATATATATTAATAAAAAGAAAAAAGATATACTAGTATTATAATAGCTTAATATATATAAAAAAATTCAATCTTTCTTAAGGTAATAATATTCATAGTATATATACCTTATATATAAAGTTATAAGTTATATACTAAATAAGTCTTAACTTTAAAAATCTATAACTAAATAACTAAATTATAATAAAAAAGAGGCTAATATTAAGCTAATTAAGAAAAATCTAAGGAATATTATAAGATAATAAAAGTCCTCACTTTTTTTACTAATACTACATTTATAGTATTTGTAGTGTAGTGTAGTATTTACTACACTACACTACATACTATATTACACTATAAATTACTATACTATATACTATATTAAAAGCCAAAATACTACAAATACTACACTACATGCAAAGCTCTGCCGCTAATGCTAACCGTTGCTAACATTACACCTTACAACTGGTTATAAGGCCTATCGCCTAGGGCCTTAGTCTTTATCAGGCCCCGTACACAGCGCCTCACAACTTGTCAGGAAGAGCTCCCTGAAGCATCGGATGTGTGGATGCCGGTCGCACCATGGCTAGGATAAGACATTGGTAAAGACAAATGTATTAGAAGTACCTCTGTAAACTAGTAATTTCTATAGCGCACTATGTACCTTTTAGGTATAAAAGTTAGCTGCTATTTATACCTCTAATTAATTAAATTAAACACTTTTTATTATTTATTTACACCCCTACCTAATAGTTATAAGCTTAGGTGGCTTTTATTGCTAAATTTGTTATTATCTTTAAAGATTATTAGCTTTGTTAAAGTTATTTAATTAACACTTACTAATATCACAAGATAAACGCCCTTATTATATTATTTAAATAGCTAATGTTATATCCTACGCTTCCCTTAACCTATGTGTTCCCCTTTAATATATTTAAAGAAACCCTAAATATAGTATTATTATTAGAGAATGTTAGGAGCACGGAGGCTAGGGAGCTAGGGACAGAATGGTTACATAATAAAACCCTCGGATAAGCCTCGGGTTATGCGGATAACTAAGTAGCTATTAGATAGCTATATATATATAGTAGGGTATTTAGACAAGGACTGCCTATAAGGTATATAAGAGATTAGAGTTTAAGACCTTTATATACCTACCCCTAAGTAATAACTCTTTAGCTATAACTAAGAACCTTAGCCTTTACTTTATTTATATCTCCCTAATTTAGTTATAATAAGTTAAACTCTTAAACCCTTTAGGGTAAATAGACTATTAGCTAGGTTTAAATATAAAGAAGCTATAGAATGTTTACTTAAAATATACTTACACTACCTAGTAAGGGAGACGTAAACCTATAGCACCTAAGGAGCAACCTATATACCCTAACTTTAGGGCCTAATAATAAAAGGATTTAATAGACACTACCTAACCCTAATTAATATAGTAACACTAAATCTAGGAATAATAATAACCTAGATAAGCTAGAGTGTTACTATAAGGTTATATAAGCCTAGCTATAATATACTTATATAAGGTAAGATATTATAAATATAGAAGTATAGCTTAAAGAAATTAAAGCAGACCTATAATTAGCTAGATTAGGTAGAGAACCTATAATTACCTCTTAGACACTTACACTAATTAATCCCTTATTCCTAGCCTTCTTACCTAACCCTAACTTTATAGTAAGTGTGTACTTATAAAGCTTTATAAAGATATAGTATAAAGTAATAGCATATAAAGGCAATACCTATAAGAATCTATAGGCATACCTAGCGGATTTAAACATATTATTCTAGTTAAATCTAAGAACCTTTTAGGATAATAAAACTAAGGTAATATATACTAGTAGCTACCTAGTAGATAATACAAAGTAATAATAGATATATTATATAATAGTAAATAGGTTAGTTAACTACTTAGCTTATTCTTAGGATAAATTTATATCCTAGTTAAACTTAGAAGTAATAGATAAGGATATAAGGTACTTAGAAGCCACTAGGATACTAAATCTAAGGTAAAAAAATAACTAGTCTTTCTAGTCTTTCTTAAGACTTTAGACTAAAGTAAAAGCTAAATTACCTAACTAAATTCCTATATGCTTAAGGATAGTAATTTTCCTAAATAGCCTAAATAATATTATAAGGAAGCATATAGTTAGCTAGGAGTTCCTAATATCTTAGAGCTACCTATAGGAATAAGGTAAAAAGGCTAAAGTTATAATAATATCTATATTAAATAATTATAATAGAAACTATAATAATAAAGAAGGTAAGAGAAAGAGATAACACTCTAGCTCCCTTATAAATAACTTATAGCAAAACTTATAGTAACTAAGCATAGGTTAAAAACTATTTAAGTGCTATAAATATAGTAGTCCTAGATATAGTGTAAATAGATATAAAGCAGTGGATTATTTAATTTATAAAAGTAGTAGGTATATAACTAAGAAGTATAAGAATAGTAGTAATAAGACCTTAAACCCTAATAAGATTCTAATTAGATTAGTATAAGCCTAGAATAATAGTCTTACTATAAAGAAACCTATAGATAAGAGAATAAGAATATAGGTGTCCTTATAGTAAGATAACTACTAGTTAGCTATACTAGCGCTATTTAATATAGGCGTAAAGTATTTAATAATCCACCCTAAATTATTATTAAAATAAGATTAGAAAAACATAGAAAAAACAGAGATAACACTAGAAAGCATAAGTAAGAATAAAATCCTACATAAAGGAATTCTATATAAGCTAATTAAGGTAAAAGATAGCATAGGCTATATAAAGGTCTACTAGATTAGCTACTATATTACTAATATAAAAGAGGGGATACTCCTAGGTATAGATTAGACCCTAGAGTATAAACCTATAGTAATAAATTAGAAGTAGAATTTTTAGAGATTCCTAATAACTAAGAACTATATTACACTTACTATAAGGAAGTAATAACTATATAAGGTAGTAAAATAGTTATTTATTACGCTATTACTAGTATTACTAAAGATTAGGGTAATTAAGCCTAGGGAAAAAGAAGGAAAACTAATAAAGACTTATTAGTAAATAATATAGTAAGTAATAACTAAGGTTATAGCATAGCTATAGTAATAGTAGTAAAATATACTTATTCCTTAAAAAGAAAAAACTAAGAAGCATAATAGCACTTTAGGTAGTATACTATAAAGAGGTAGTAGTAACTACATAAGAGATAAATAGTAATATAACCTAATAGCAAATCCTAGAAAAGTACGTAGAATTTATAGATATATTTTTAAAAGATTTAGCTAGTAAGCTCCTAGAATTAGGTAGCTATACTTATATAATTAAATTAGAAAAGGGAAATAACTACCCTAGGGACTTATATATAACCTAGCTAAAAAAGCTAGAAGTGCTTAGGGAGTACCTAGTAAGTATATAGGAAAAAGGGTAAATTAGAAGATTAACTAGTTTAGCTAAAGCCCTAATTTTATTTATTTTAAAAAATTAGGGAAATTAAGGCTTTATATAGATTATAAGGGCCTTAATAAGATTATAGTTAAAAACAAGGCCCCTTTGCTATTAATCTCTAAAATCCTTAACTAATTAGTAAGTATAAAGGTTTTTACATTACTAAATCTTTTAGAAGCGTACTACTAGCTATATATTCGCAAGGGTAATAAGTAAAAGATAGCTTTCTAATACTACTATAGCTACTTTAAATACCTTATAATACTATTTAGATTAGTAAACACACTAGCTACTTTTTAGGAATATATTAATAACGCCCTTAAGGGACTTATAGATAAATCCTATATTATTTACCTTAATAATATTCTAATATATAGTAATAACCCTATAAGATATATAGAGCATATTAAAAGCATGCTAAAGTAACTTTAAGACACAGACCTCTATATTAACCTTAAAAAGTGCTAATTTTCTATTAGGTAAGTAAAATTCCTAGGTTTTATTATATTTAAAAAGGGTATTAAGATAAAACTATTATAGGTTAAAGCTATTATAACCTAGCTAATACCTTATAGCGTGTTTAATATTTAATTATTCCTTAGGTTTATAGGTTTTTACTAATACTTTATAAAATAGTATAGTAAGGTAGTAGTCTTACTAATAAACTATTTAAAAGGTATTTAGCTAGTAAAGTTTAAGCTAGAACCTAGTAAATAGTAGTATTTAGAGAACTTTAAAAGAAGTTTTAAGAGGCACTAATCTTAGTGTATTTTAACTTACTTTACCTACTAAGAGTAAAGATAGATATATCTAGTTATATAATTAAAGCTATACTTATAATATTAGTGCTAGGTAGCTAGCACCTAGTAGTGTATTTTTAAGGAAGTTAACTAATATTAAACTTTACTACTTAACACCTAATGCTAAATTATTAGCAATCTAAGAGGCATTTTAAGCCTAGAGACACTACCTCGCGTATTCTTCTTATTAAATTATAGTTATTACAGACTATCTAAATTATAAGTACCTAGCTATAAAGCTAAAGCTAACTAGTAGGTAGGTAATAGCATTAGATAAGCTCTATCTGTTTAATTTTAGGATTAAATATTATATAAGTAAGTTAAACCCTATAAATACCCTATTAAGAAGAGTAAATTATATTAGTAAGAAGCGTAGGGCAGAGGCATTAACCTTATAGCTACCTAACTTCTTATCTAAATTTAATAATACTAAGCAATAGGAACACTATATAGATAATAATGCTATCACAGGTTCTAGTATTATATTACTTAGCATAGCTAATATTTTATTATAAAGATACTATAATAGCCTTACTAGCCTTTAGGGTTTTAAGAAGTTATAACTTAATTATATTATTAAGAAACCTAATAGTCTAGCAAAGCCTAGTAATAGTATATAAACTAAGTCTATTAATTCTAAGTAATAAGGTTATGCCTTATCTATGTTTTTTAATATTTCTGTAAGTCTAGCAAGCCTATAGGTTAGGAGTCTAGCTAGGTTAGTAGCTAGTAAGTAGCGTAAGCGCCCCTTTAAAATATTACTTATTTATAATTTATTTATAAGTCTATAGGTATACTATAAGCTAGCTACTTATAGTAGTATTATAGTAAGAATATAAGTAGTCTAGTAAACCTCTTCTAAGTTTATACATAACACTTATTCTATACATATAGAATTAGAGGCTCTAATTCAGGTTATGTTATTTAAAGTATAGCAAGGTAATAACTTTACTATAGGTTATAGAAAGCTACTTAAGAGTGGCAACCTAAAAGCATTATAAATATAGTCTATTAGGCCCTCTAAGCTATTAATATTTAAGAATCAAGTTTTTATTCTAGCTAGTATAAGAAAGGAAATTTTACTACTTACCTATAATAACCTAGTAGTAAGCCACTAGGGAGTTAGTAGGACCTTTTATTATATTATAAACTAGTATTACTAGCTATTAATAAAGAAAGACACTAAGTTATATATGCAAACTTATATAAGCTATTAGACTTTAAAGCTAAGGCACTATAAACCTTATAGTAAGCTAGTAATGCTACTAGTGCCTAATTAGCTTTTTAAGAATTATTAATAGATTTTATCACAGGGCTACTACCTATAAGAGACATAAATTAGACTTATAATATAATCTTAGTTATTATAAACTATTTTATAAAATACAGTATCTATATCCCTATGTTAACGTAGCTAACTAGTAATAGGTTAGCTACTATATTTCTAGAATATATTTTTAGGGACTATAGTACCCTAAAAGGTATTATTATAAACTATAGTTTAATATTTATTAGCGGGTTTTAGATAACCTTCTACTACCTTATTACTACTAAGTAGTAACTAAGCACTACATTTTACTTATAAATAAATAAGTAAATAGAATATCTAAACTAAGTTTTAGAGCATTATTTAAGAGCTTTTGCTTGCTTTAATTAGACTAACTAGGCAAATAACCTATTAATAGCATAGTTTATATATAATATAAGCGCTTACTTAACTTACAGCTATACCCTAGTAGAGGCACTATAAGATTATAACCCTAGAGGCCTATAGTAAGTAATTATAGATATTCTAGTAGTAAATAACTAGGTAAAGACTTAAGTAACTACACTAAGAGATAAATATATAGTAATTAAGTAGCTTCTAAGTAACTTATAGACCTAGTATATAAAGTATTATAATAAGAAGTAGACTCTAATAAAGTTTAGAGTAAGTAACTATATTTTATTATCTATAAAAATATTAACCTATAGTAACCTAGTAGGAAGCTAAGTGCGAAGTACCTAGGCCCTTATAAAGTTAAAAAGGTAATTAGAACTTATAGATTAGCATACTAATTAAAGCTACCACCTAGTACATAACTATATAATATTTTTAATATTACTAACCTTAAACTATTTATAAGGGACCTAACTAGTGTAGAAGACGCGTCCTTACTACAAGATAATATTATAGATAATAAACAGGAGTTTAAAGTTAAAAGAATTATCTTATATTATTATAATAGGAAACGTTAGAAATACCTAGTTAAATAAAAGGGCTATAATGCTTTAGAGAATTTATAGGTTAAGAGAAAAGATTTTATTATAATAAATATTATTAATAATTACAAGCGGTAACTAAGTAGCTAGTTCGTAAATATAAAGGTATATTTAGTAAAGATTAGATAGTAATAGTAATATATAAAAAAAACTAGATAATTTCTTAGATAATTTACCTTATAGCTACCTAGCACTATTTACCCTATATTCACGTTAGGCCCTAGCCCCTAGTATTATTATTTTTATTCCTAGGCACTAGGTTAGTAGTAAGGCCCTAGGTAGGGATTTATCCTTATTATTAGAGAAATCCCCTCCCTATATATATATATATAAAGCTTACCTAGAAGGTTTAATAGCCTAATATAAGTAGGAAGCGTAGGTATATATATAGTAAGCTATTAGTAAGTTAGTAAGGCTATAAGTAAGAATATTAAGAAACTTACTAAGGGAAGGTTTTATATAATAAAGTATAAGCTATTAGAGATATTAATCTAGACTTCTAGATTAATAGTATTACTTAGTAATAATATAGTAATTCTCTTATTAGTATTAGCCTCTTATGTAACCTTTACGGTTAGCCTTACTTATCTAGCCTAGCTATGCTTATTAGTATTCTTTATAAATAAAAGCGTATTATAAAGTTTATATTTTACGCGTATTAAGCGCTAGTAGTATATTAGTAATAACCTAAGTTATAAAGATAAATATACATATATATTATTAATAAAGTAAGGATTATTATTAGAGATAATATAACTATTAATATACTTAAAAAGGACTTAGTATAATTTTATAAAGTAAGTAAAGTACTAGTAATATATTAGTATAAGTATAAGTAGTAAAGAAAGGGAAGATATACCCTTAAATAGTCTTTATTATTTTATATATAATAAGTGTATTTTATTAAGTTACTTATATAAGTTAGTAGTAGTATATAGTAAGGTAGTAGTAAAGTTATACTTAAGGAGTTAGTATACTTAGTTAAAGTAAATTTACCTTTAGTAATATACTATAAAATAATACTATTACTATCTTTAGGGGTAATAGCTTATATTATTACTTACTATATATAGTATATATAAGGAATTTTTATACTACTAGCGCTACTAGCTATAAGTTAGTAAGGTATACGCTAGGGGTTAGAGATACTATACTTATATTAAAATTTTTAAAGCTATTTACTTCTTAGGAGATTTTTAAGAAAATATCTAAGGGGTTTTCTTAGCTATTAGAGAATTTAATAGAATAGGAGTACTATAGTACTTAAATATAATTTACTATTAGTAAGTTAGTAGTAACACACTATAGGAATATAGGTATAGAAGGTAAAGTAACTAATATTTTAGTGTTTAAAAGGGATTAAGCGTTTAAGTAAGATTAAATATAGATAATAAAATAATACTATAGGACATTAGTAACTAATATAATAGTAGCTATAAAGCTACTAGGTTATAGGTAAGGGTAACTTATAATATTAAAGGAGAATATAAAGGAAAAGAATATATAAAAGTAAGGAAAAGTAAGCCTCTTTTATATTAGCCTTAGACCCCTAAGTAATCTACGTGTTATATATAGCTAATCTAGAAATCATAATATTTATAGTTATAGCTACTACTAGTAAATACACACACTAGCTACAAACTCCTAGTAAGAATAATATAATATCCCTAATATTAGATAAGAGCTTGTTTATTTTAAATAGCGCGTGGCACCCTATCTATTTAACCTAATTATAAAATCTAATATAAGTAGTTTGCTTACTTAGTGTTAATAAATTATTAGGTAAAGGTATATATATTAGAAGTAATAAAGTAGTAAGTATATAGCTATTTAGAGCTAGAGGGTAAAGGAGGGAATTACCTAGAACCCTATAACTTTTATTTTATTATCCTAAGTGAATATAATAGTTACATACTTATAAAATAGCTAGTAATATTAAACGCTATTATAAGCTATATATAGCATACTTGTATTAGCTAAGTAGCTTCTTTTTAATTAAGGATAATTATATATTAGGGGTAGTATATTAGGAGTATAGAGGCTAAGGAGCTAGGGATAGAATAGTTATATAATAAAACCCTTAGATAAGCCTTAGGTTATGCGAATAACTAAGTAGCTATTAGATAGCTATATATATATAGTAGGGTATTTAAATAAGGACTGCCTATAAGGTATATAGGAGGTTAGAGTTTAAGACCTTTATATACCTACCCCTAAGTAGTAACTCTCTAGCTACGACCAAGAACCTTAGCCTTCACTCTATTCATATCTCCCCGATCCAGTCATGACAGAGAAGGACTAAATTAAGTGGTTTATATAGATTAAGAACTATACAAAATCTTATAAGGTCTAGGAGTATATTAACCTAAATAAGGTTAAATTACTTAAAGAACCTATAATACTTACATACCTATAGAGGGGTTAGAGACTAGAGATTTTAGATAATAACCCTAATACTCTAGAGGATTAGAAGCTTATATATAAAGATATAAAGGACTAATTTAACTTTAAATATAAAGAGCTTTAATTTAAGCTTATAAAGTATTAAAATCTAGCTAAATAAATACTAAAGATTAGAGAATATATTTATAAGACCCTTTTAAAGAATATTTAAGACTCCCTTAACTTTAACACTAAGGTAAAGGAGAAGGAGTCTATTTAATACTACACTTATAGAATACTCTTACTTCTTTATAATTAGTATAAGCTAAATACTAAGAAAATACTTATCCTTATAGAAAATTACCTAAATAATTACTTATAAGCTAAAGGTACTTATAATTAGTATAAGTAAGCAGTAATAGTTAAGGTACTCTAGAGGAATAATCTAGACCTTAAGACATAGTAAACTAGGGAGATAATACTATATAAGTTTATTACGCCTCTTTGAAGTAAATTTAAGTTATTTTAGAAGAAGTAAAATAACCTGCTTAATAAGGGGATAAATAGTAATCTTCTTAAGGCTATTACTGTAAGGGCTTAGGCTTTGCCTAAGCATTATCCAGGTCGCAAATAGGGAGAGGATAAGCAGAGGTAGCTAGGGTGAGGAAAAGGGGGCTTACATAAGGAGCCAAGGGGGTATAAGGGGCACTACTAGGGACCGCCTCTCTTCCTTTCTCTTTTCCTCCTTAAGTCTCTTAATACTATATTAACGCCCTATTATAGTTACCTAGGGGCTAGTTTATAATAATTAAGAGACTTCCTTTAGTCTAAAAAAGGCTACTAAAAACAAAGAAAATAATAATAGACCTAATAGATATACTTTAACCTTATAAATAACCTAGTTAGGGGGTTACACTCCCTATCTAAGGCTATATTACTACTAGACGCTTATATTACCTAGTTTAAAACGCTTTAACTAATACTATAATAGTAAGTAAGGGTAATTAAGAATTTATAGTAATATATATACATAAACCTTAAACTAACTACTTAACTAACCTTCCCCTAAATACTCCTATAGACCTAATATTCTTTAATATAAACCTAATCTTACCTTAGGGGCTAATACTACTACCCCTTATATTATAGATTTATTAGAAACTAATCCCTATAGGTAACTTATATAATAGTAATAAGGCTATATTTACTACCTAGAAGTTCCTAATATAATATAAGTTAGAGGTAAATAAGGACTTTATTAGTTCTAGTAAGAACTAATAAGTATTTATTTACTAAAACCTATTACCTAAGGTCTAAGCCTATATTATATTATTCTTTAAGATAGGCTATACTAGTAACTATAACCCTAAGGCCTTCCTTAGTTACTTAGAGATATTATATATAAATTCTTATAAGTAAGAGATAGCCTTTATAAAGCTTAATTAAATAAAGTAAGAGGTAAGGGAGGTATTTACCTTATTCTTTATTTACTTTAAATAAAAACTTTCCTTTATAGGAGAGTCCTATTAGACTAAGGATATTAAGCTAGCTAAGCTTTAACATATACTTAATAAGTATATAAGAGAGATATTAGTTAGTAAAGGAATTAGCTAAATAGAATACTACATAGTAGTTACTTAGTACTATAGTATTATAGTTAATATTAAATCATTTACCTTAGAGGAGAAGTACTAGCACTAATATAGTCCCTAGCTAACCTATCCTATAACCTAATAAACAGATTATAATAGTAACATACCTATAATAGGGATATATGCTATAACCACATAGCAAGGGAATTAGAATAAGCTAGATAAGAAGGATAAAGGCCTAAAGAAAAACATAAATTAGCTAAGGGCTAAGTAAGTAACCTAGGTAAAACTAACTAAACGCTACTAGGAAGGGTATTACTTATATTATAAGTCTAAGAACTATTATATTTAGAATTATACCTTCCTTCTGCCTTACTAACTAAAGGTTTAAATTAACTTACATAGGGCAGACATAGAGAGCGTAAATAAGGAGGTTAATACTAATACCTTAGAAAATAAGTAGCCCTTAAGCAAAGTCTTATATAGGGGCGGAGGGGCTAGCTAGTGGCTATAGATTTAGATAAGTATAGCTAGTATATAAATATAAATAAAGATATAAAATAATATATAGACTAACTACCTTTCTTAATCCTAGTACTTTTTAATATATATTTTTATATTAATATTTAAATTAATTATAGCTATAACTACTATAGTACTATAAGTAAATTAGTAGTAAGGCAGCTAGGCCTAGAGCTTATATAACTGCTAAAACAAAGGTAAGTCCGCACTATAGTGGAAATAAAGAGATAGGGGAAGCATTAGAAAGAGAAATCCTTCTTTATTACTTATATAGTCTAGGCTAGGATTAATATTAATAGTTAGGAATTATCCGTGTATTTATATATTATCCTAGGCCTTACCTAGGATATTATATTTAGGATACTATAGCTAGAGCACTATAATATTATAATTTATGTAGTAAAATAGTAACTAGTTATTAGTATAGTAGAGGGCCTTTATATTTCCAAAGCCACTAGGCATAAGGGGTAACCCCTAGTGTAGGGGATTATTAGGTTCTTATATATAGCGGAGGCACGTTAGGTATAACAAATAAGGGATACTATAATAAGGTTTATAGTAATAAGCCTTAAGAAGATAACTATAGTGCTATAAATAATAGCGCCTAAGATAAAGCTAGATAGCCTTAATATAGCTATATTACTAGAAGAACTAGTAAACTTCGCGAATCTCTTTAATAAGGCTAAGGCTAATAGTTTACCTCCTTATAAGGGGTCTCTTAATTACTATATTTAGCTATATAAGAACCTAGACAGGTCTAAACTAGCACTCCTATAGGGCTTGCTATATAACATGCTAAGAGACTAGTTACTTAAGGTTTAATACTAGATTATAGACCTTATAAATAAGGGCTAGATTTATACTAGCTCCTTATTAGCTATAGTCCCTATTCTCCTTGTTAAGAAATTAAATAGGGGTTAGTGGTTTTACGTAAATTACCACGTACTTAATAAGATAATAGCATAGGACTATTACTTACTCCCCTTAATTAAGGAAATATTACGCTCCCTTTTCTAGGTGCGCTAGTTTATAAAGGTAAATATTTATATAGTATTTTATAAACTATAAATAGCTAAGGGTAGGGAGCACCTTATAGCCTTTTATACTAGGTTTAGGTTATTTAAGTAGCTAGTTTATTTATTTAGCCTAGCTAGTGTACTAGTAACCTTCTAATACTATATTAATAAATCCTTAGGAGATATATTAAGGGACTTTATAATAGCTTACCTAGATAATATTCTAGTTTATTTAGGGGGGTTAAAGAAAGACTATATAAAAAAGGTCTAACTTATCTTAGGGCGCTTAAGGGCTATAGGACTATACCTTAATATTAATAAGTTAGTGTTTGCTATAAAGGAGGTCTAATACCTAGGATATATTATTATAGTAAGTTATTTTATTTATCCTAACCTAGCAAAGGTAATAGCTATAAGGGAATAGGTAGTACTTATAAAGCTATAAGAGGTCTAAAGTTTTTTAGGGTTTATGAATTTTTACTATAACTTTATTAGGAACTTTTCTAAGCTAGTAGCTTCTCTTATATACCTTACTAAAAAAATACCCCTTTCTATTAGGGGCTAGAGAAAAATAAGGCTTTTAAGAGGTTAAAAAACACTTTTATTATATATTTAGTCTTAGTATAGTAAGACCTAGATTACCTTATAGTAATTAAAGCTAATTACTTAGGCATAGCCCTTAGTGGTTATCTCTTATAATAAGGGCATAATAGCGTACTATACCTAGTAGCTTACTACTTTACTAGCCTTATAGTATTATAAAAACTATATAATTTATAATAAGGAACTTTTAGCTATTATCTTATGCTTAAAGGCATAGTTAGTAAAGTTATAAGGTATCTCTTACTTATTTATAATTTATATAGACTATAAGAACCTAGAATACTTTATAATGCTAAGGCTAATATTAAAACACTAGGCCTAATAGGCAAATACACTTACACTATTTAACTTTTATTTATAGTATAAACCTAGCATATAAGCTTAATTGTGAGAACAAAGGGATAGCTAGGCAAGAGGTATAGGGGCACTCGTATATTAACTAAAGCTTGCTAAGTCTAAGTGTGTTATACGTGCGAGTCACTAGCTTATAGCTAGTGGCTTGCTAGTGTCACATAGACCTAGCCCTAGGGCGTAGTATGCCCGCCTAGTATGCGCTAGCATATAAGTATTATAAGTAGGCCTTATAATTATCCCCTTACTTATAGCTAGGCTCCTAAATAGCTTTTGCTAGCTAGTACACAGCTACTTGCTAGGTAGTAGCTACTATTAAAATAATAATAACTAGTAGTTTGCCTTTACCTTTATATTACTTATAACTTCCTACTATATTATATACTTTTTCCTTCCTTAACTATAGGAAATATCCTTCTGAATTCCTATTATACCTTTAGTTTCCTTATGCTATTACTCTTATTATTCCTAAGCTTTTACTACTATAGAAATATTTAGGTTTATTTGCTTACAAAACTGCAGCTATATGCATTATTTATGTACGGGTTACTCTAAGTTTAAGAGAGACCCCCTAGCTAAGCCTACCTTACCTTAGATAAACTATTAATTCCCTTATGTTTTAATTATTAATAATAAATAGGCTAAACTCACAAAATGCTATATTTAATATATTTACTATAGTAATACTTATAAGGGGTAAATCCGCTTCTTCTCCCTTATATTTTACCTTCTTATTACTAACTACTTTCTTATAAGTAATAGTAACTATAAAGGGTGATTTTACTAATCTTCTTACTATTTTAAACTAGATTTAAACTCTTATAAACACTAAGGACGTAAATATTATAGCAGAAGGCCCTGTTTTTCTAGAGGAGACTTACTTCTATTTTACTAAGTATATGCTATCTCTTATACTTGCCTTTAATTATATAAATATAGCTTACTAAATTACATTTAGTTTAACTAGTGCTATAAAGGTCTAGTAGGTATGTTATTTCCTTCCCTATTTACTAGCCTTTTACTTATAATTAGGTATAGTCTACTTCCGCTACTTACTAGTAGTATATTGTTTTATACTAGCACCTTCTAGTTACTATATATCCTACTCCTACTCTAGGGATTATAAGATTTACTTACTTTTTTATTTCCCTTTACTACCTATTTACTAACTATTCCTAGGCTAACTATTAGGAATATCTTGCTACTTAGAATACATAAATAGTTTTATAATTATAGTCCTCTAATCTAAGGTACATTCCCTAGACTATAGCAAAACACTAGTATTACCTTATAATATAGTAGGTAATTACTAAGAATACAAATAACGCTAAGTATCTTATCTAAAATAGCGAGGTATTATCTTATACAGGCGCTATAATTCGTAGGTTTCTCGCAAAACTTAGCTCTCTTTAGGTTTATTTTCCTTTATTATTTAGTAAATAGTCTAATAAGGTTTTTAATTAGAGTGTAATAGTAGCTAATAAGGCTAGGCCTTTTTATAATTACCTTATCCCTTATTACTTATAACTTACTTATGTCTTGCCACGCTTTCTCCTTATTTTAATTTAATAGAAAGCCTAAATTACGTGTTAAGCACTTTCTATGTCTTTTACTACTACTTATTAATTATATTTACTTAGCTAACCCTTTTACTTTACTAGGTATTTATTACCTTTATAAGTCTTTCTATAATCCTTAACTTCTTTAACTTTAGATTTATTATCTTTATCTTTAAGGTCTAGTATTAGCATTTCTTTATCTATAGTAACTTCCTAGTGATTCTATAGCTTTAATAAGCTAATATAAAATATGTTATATAGTTAACTATACTTATTAGGTAGTGCTAGTTAGTATGCTTATTTACTTATAGTATTAAGTATCTAAAATAGCCTAATAAATCTTAGGTTTAGCTTCTATTTTATATCCTTAAGTCTAATATTCTTTACTAATAGTAGTACTAAGTCTTCTCTTTTTAAGGTTAATAGCTAGTGTTATTAGTTATAGTACTTTACCTATGCTTTAGTAGCTCTTATCTAGTTATATATTAGTTTCTCCCTAACCTTATATAGCTTCTAAATATATACGTAGGCTTCTAGGACCTTCTTTTCCCTACTCTTATTCTTAAAAGCTAGATAAAACTTAGGCAAATAGCCTATAAGAGCGTAGTTAAGGGAGTAACCTATTATCTTATTAATAGTATTATTACATATAAATTAAGCTATTAGGAGTAGCTTTAGCTATAGCTATTAGTTTTCTTTAATAAAGTATTATAAGTAATATTTAAGCACTTAGTTTATTCTCTCTATTTACCTATTAGTTTAGGGGTAAAATACTATTAAAAGCCTCTGCTTTATATATAATAAGTAATATATATCTAACTAGAATTAGCTTATAAACACTAATCCTTTATTAGATATAATGCCCTCTAGTAGCCTAAATTAAAGCTTAATTTCCTTATAGAATAACTTTGCTAATTTAGCTATATTAATTATAGTCTTTATAGTAAGGAAGATAAAGTACTTAGTAAATTAGTCTATAATTACTAGGATTATGTTAGTTTCTTAGTTACCTAGCTATACTAGTAGTAATCCTATAACAAAATCTATTAAGATCTTTACTTATAGTTACCTTAGTATTAGTAGCAATTTAAGGCTTCTATATAGGCAGTGCCTTCTAGCTACTATATACTAGTATACTCTGTAGCTAGATATATAGTTTAAAATAGCTTTACTTATTACTAGCTACTAATAGTAATGTTTTAGTAGCTTAAGAGTGTATTTAGTCCTAAAGTAACCTACTAGCGGATTATTATAGTGTAGTTATAGAAGCTTTTATTATAAGATAAGCTCCTGCGGAATAACTACCTAGTCTTTATATATTAGGAGACCCCTTACACTATATAACTATAAACTAGCTTTTTCCCTCCCTTTTACTTAGGAGTTAACCTTACCTTTATGTTTTTATAAATCTAGATCTTAGTCTTATACCTTTTATAGTAGTTATGCTAATGGTTTATTTGCCATAGATTAGTAAGGATTTAGTAATATAATAGCCCCTAAATCTCTTATACTATGCTAATATCTTAGATATATACTACCTTCTCCTTAAAATCGCCCTTATTTAGCTAACTTATTACTAGATTTATAGTAGCTAACTAGCTTTTACCTAGGCTACTATTAACTTAGTAGGCTCTAAGACTAGCGCTATACTATAACTTCTTTAATATATTAGTACTTTTTCTTTTACTATATAAGTAGCTACTATCTTCCTTTAAAGCTTTAGTAAGAGCACTTTATTTAATATAGGTTTACCCTTATAATTAAACCTTCTTAATAGTGTGTCTATAGGGTTGCTTTTCCTTAGTCTATACTTAATTATAAAATAGAAAGGGTAGAGAAATATATACTATTATGCCTACCTTCTATTTAGCTTTTACTACCTTATAAAGGTCTATAGGTTATAGTAATCTAATAAGACCTCTATAGGTGTCTTTATGCCTTTAATATAGTATTACTAGTATTTAAATAACTTTACTATAGTAAGTAACTCTTAGTTAGCTATGCTATAGTTATGTTTAGTGTCTATAAACTTCCTTAACTAAAAGGCTATAGGATATTAATAGCCCTTATTATCCTACTAAGATAGGATTCCTACTATTATAAAAATCAAGGTATTTATCTTAATACACACCGCTTAACTTAGGTTATAATATTAGAGTAAAGGCGCTTGCTAAAAGGCATCTTTTAGCTAGTTAAATACTAGCTATTCCTTTTCCCTAAATATAAACCTCCTAGTCTAAATACTATTTTAACTACCCTTTATTAATATATAAAGAGGTGCTATAATCCTAGAGTATTTATAGATAAACCATTAGTAAAAGTTATAAAATCTAAGAAATAACTATATATTCTTAAAACTTGTTAGCTTCTTTTATTCTCTAATTATATTAACCTAGTAAGTATTTATTAATATCCTATTAATAAAGAGAATAAACCCTAGGAATTTTACTAATTCCTTATAAAAAGAGCACTTAGAGAGTTTTGTATATAACTTTACTAACCTTATGTATTCTAGGACTTACTTAATATATTTAGTATACTTCTCCTTTATCTTAGAGAAGATTAAGATATTATCTAGATATACTATATAAATAGTATTAACTAGCCTATAAAGTGCCTTATAGATATAGCTTTAAAAAGTAGCTAGGGTATTAGTTAACCTAAAAGGTATTATAAAGTACTTATAGTGCTTATAATGTATATAAAAAGCTATCTTTTACTTATTACTCTCTTTAATATGAATTTAGTAATATATATCCTTAATATTAATCTTTAAAAAGAAATAGGCCCCTTAGTACTAATTAAGGATCTCTAAAATTAGGGGGAGAGTGTAGTGATTTTTCTATGTTACCTTATTAAGTCCTTAATAGTCTATATATAGCTAAAGCATCCTATCTTTCTTTAGTATAAATAGGATAGGCATGCTTACTAGGCTCTTTAAGGGTCTTATCTAGCCTTTCCTTAGGTTATTATTAATATATTCCTAGAGCTCTTTAAGTTTACTTTAGGAAAGAGAGTAAATTAGTTTATATAAGGGTGTGGCTCCTAGTATAAGATTAATACGTAGTTAGTTAACTTCTTAGATAGGAGACTCCCTGCCTTATCTAATATAAATATATCTTTAAACTTATATAGCTTCTTAGGGATATCTTTAATAGTTTTATATGCTTTTACCTTCTCTTTATCTTTAAGAGGGATAAAATTATCTTCTATTACGCCTATAATAGCATATATAATTATCTTATTACATATTACCTTTATAAACTTATAAGGAGTTAGTAGTAAAAAGGCTACCTTTCTTTTCTTAAATTACTATTCTTATAAGTATAAGTAAAGGTATATGTGTTTTTCTATAAGTATATATATCCTAATTAATATAGGGCTTCCCTCTACTCTTAGGTCCTTATTAATAACTATATATAGTAGTTTAAGGTCCTTCTTTTTACCCCTTAAGTCTTGGATTATAATAGGCACCTTATAGACACTATATTAGGGAACTATAAGAGACCTTATTACCTTTAGGATAGGCGCTATAGCCTTAGCCTAATTAAGCTTATAAGTTTATATAAACTAGGCGCTAATAATATTAATCTTAGTATAACTATTAAGATCTACTACTATTTTAATGTCTTTTTGCTTATAAATAGTAACTAATATATAAAATTAGCGTCCTACTAGTACCTTAGTATCTAAGGTAAAGGTAAAGGTATTTACTTTTACCTCTAGGAGTTTCCTTAACTTTCTTACTAGTCTTTCCTTAGCTTATTATAATTATAAAAAGATACTCTATACTACTATAATTATAGTATTATTTTCTTCCTTATAGCCTATTATTATTTAGGTAAGTAACTAGGGTCTTTTCTTTATCCTTATTCTTATCCTTTTAGTCCCTATTTAGCTAATAGCCTTATAAAGAGTTATATCTTTAATATTAAGGGGCCTTATATAGGCCTTTCTTTTCTAAATTACTTAGCTTTTACTTATTCTTTAATATTACCTCCTAGAACTATTAGGTAAGTTATATAACCTCTTCTTATATTAACCTAGTAATATTTACATATAAGTTAATATAGTCTTATAAGTTAGGAAGTAATTTTATAAAGAATATAAGAGTATAGGTCTTTTCTAGGGCTTATTCTAGGTATTTCTCTAGTAAATCTAAGTAAATGCTAAACTTAATAAGACTCTAGCCCTCTTTTTACTTTATGTTTTCTAGCTATATAGCTATTTATATATTATAGCTTACGAAGTCCTTAAGTAGTATAAGGGTCTAGTCCTAGAACTTATCCTAGTTATCCTTAGGGTAATCCTAACTATTAGCTAGTTATTCTTTAATATATTAGTCCTATCTAGCCTAATAGTTTATATATATATAATTAAGTGTAAAGAGAATCTTTTAGTTATCTTAGTAATATTTCTTCTTTACCCTCTTAAAGGCATAGTTAAAGTTATTAAGCTATATCTTATGCTTTTATAGGTTTATAAGGTATTAGAGTTTTATAATATTTTAAACCTTAATTTCTTAGCTACTAAGGCTTAAGGAGGAACTAGCCTTTTAGCCCCTTTTTACTAGTTTTTCTTCTCTATAAGATTATATTAAGTTAGTAAGCTCCTATTCTTACTTCTATAGTTCCTTAAGTTACTTAAGCTAGGTAATTTACTCTCTAACTACTACCTCTTTTACCTCTATAGTAAAGAGTATAGCTTTAGATAAGGTTATAAAACATAGTATATCCTTAGGTATAGTGTTACTATTATTTAGCTAATCCTAAGTAGTATATAGTATTATTTTAGTAAATTAGGTTATTCTCCCCTCTATATTACTCTTAGGTAGCTAGTAAGAGAAGCTTTAGAATTATAAGAATAAAGGAATAGCTAGGTAAGAGATATAGGGGTACTTATATATTAACTAAAGCTTACTAGGTCTAAGTGTGTTATACATATAAGTTACTAGCTTATAGCTAGTGGCTTACTAGTATTACGTGGACCTAGCCTTAGGGCGTGGTGTGCCTGCCTAGTGTGCGCTAGCGCACAGGTGTTGTGAGTGGGCCTCACATTAATACCTAGACACCTTATCTAGAAGGGAATAAGACTAACATAGCGTGTCTTTAAGGAAGGGATAAGTCCTATAACTAATTACTATTACATAACTATCTCTATTACTAGGAGAGAACTAGGATAGTTCTAATATAGCTTTGCACATATCCTATATATCCTTACTACTAGTAAGGGAGGCTCTCTTTATAAGTAAGTACCTTTAGACTCTTTAGGATTAGGCTATTATATTAGACCTTATATATAGTATATAGTTAAATACTATCTATGAGAGTACCTAGAAGTTTCCCTAGAAGTAATAATAAGAGAATAGGTTATAGATTACTTTATAAGTGCTTATAGCATACTATAGTTCTAAGGGCACATATAAGTCCTAGCTTAGAAGCCCCTTATAATAACCCTTATCTAGCAATGCTATAACTAACTAGTTATAGAATACCTAGGCTATAACACCATATTCTAAATACTATAGCAATAGTTTTATTAGGATAGGATATTATAAGATATTATAAGGTTTATTTATAACTACTACTATACTAGTAGTTATAAAAGCTAGTAATACTACTAAGGCTTGCTAAAACCCTTACTAATCCTTAACTAGTTTTAGTTATAAATCTTTATTAATTTTATAATAAACCTACTAGTATTATTGCCTAAGAGATTATAATACCTTATAGTTATTATAAATAGACTATTAAAGTTTATATAGCTTAAGGCTATAACCTTTATAAAGGCTAAGGATTATATAGAATATTTTAAAATAGTTTAGTAAAGATTTAGGGGTTCTCTTAGTTTATTATTATAAACTAAGGCTTAGACTAGTTAGGAAAATTCTAGATAACACTATATTCCTTAGTAAGGATAAATTAACTACTCTTTATATTACACTACCCCTAGACTAATAGTAGCATAGAATAGGTAAATTAAGAAGTATAAGTAATCCTATATATTACTATCTCCTTCTTATAGTATAACTAGCTAGAATACCTTATTGCTTATTAACTAGCATTAAATAATAAAACCTTATTAGTTATTAAGGTAAGCCTAAATAAATTACTTTATAGTTATAACCTAAAGCTAATTTAATCCTAGCTAGATATACTTATATCTATAACTACACTAAAGGGTAAAGCTATTTATTTCCTAAGTTACCTTTAGGAGAGCACTTTTCTAGCCTAAGCTATAATAGCTTATATTTAATAATAATAGTAAGATATAACCTTAGCGTTAAGACACCTAGTGGAATGCTTTTAGGTTAGGGATAAGGTATAGTTATTACTTAGAAATATTAAGATAAACTACCTCTTAAGGAAACTTAACTAAGTAGTTATAAAGTATATAATTATAGAAGTACTAACCCCTCTTATAGTCTAACTTAATATACTAAAGGGTATTTATCTAGTTTTTTACGTAAACTTTATTAAATAGGTAGTAAAGGACTTACTCCTAAGCTAATAGCTATAAGACTTATGCCTAGGTCTAGAATAAGTCCTAGTAAAGAATAATAATAAACTTATTAAAGAATACTAGGTTAAACGTATTCTAGTAGCTAAGAATGCACTAGGGTAAGGAGAGAAGCGGAATATCCTAGTTAAGTAAGCAGGATACTCCTAGCTAATATAGGAACTATTAGAAAGTATAGAGAAAATATAAGTACTTAATAAATTTAAGGCGGCCCTCCCGGGCACGAGGTAAAACTGCTTAAATCATTATAGATCTCTATTTTTCAACACCTTTTCCAAATATCTAGCCTTCTTCTCTAGCTTTTTATTTCCCTTCTTCTTCTTACTTTTCCTAAATTCCTTAATATTTTCTTCTATCTTTTGAATTTCCTTTTTTGGAATTTCCTCGGATTTTTAGATAGCTATTAGGTTCTGTAGCCTAGTGGTTATAGCCCCTAGCTTTTAGTCACCCTTGGCTATACTATTAATTGATTAGTTAGTCATTAATTAGTTGATTAGTAGCCCTTGATATACTTATTGATTTGAATTAAATTAGCTGCAATTGAGAATGAGTTATGTTTTTTTTGGTTTGCCTTAGAGCTTTAAAGGACAAGTTATAAGATAGAAGAGATATGTGTAAAGAGATAAAACAAACACGGTCGTAGAGGAAGGGGAAATCATATTAATTTATGCTATAAGTAAAACTTAAATAGATTTGAGTTTAACTACGGTTACAAATTATAACTCTTGCGTAATTATAGCCACAAAGTTTGTTATAAACTTTGTATTAACCTTTAGCCCCTAAATTTATAGCTTAAAGCTTATTCACTTGTTTATATTTTACCTAATACTACAGTGATTATTAAATTTAGTTATTAATTATTACACTAGCTAGGTATTGCTAGTAATTTTTTTGTTCCTTAAAAATTAGATGCATTGGCCACAGTCAATGACCCTAAAAAAATTAAAAATCAATAAATTTAAGGCGGAATAAGGTAATGCGTAAACTAATAATAAACTAAATTAATTTTAGAAGTCTTATATACTTATAAAGACTCCTATAAGTACCTAAGGCGCTAACCTACTATATTTTACTACTACTACTTAATAAGAATAGTTATTTATTAGGTTATTACCTAAATTACTAGAAGAAGATAAATAGGAGAACACTACCTCTAGCTAAAGTTATATAGCTACTGCCAGAGCTTTGCACTACACTACATCTTGTAGTTTTTTTCTAACAAATAATTTATATCTAATCTTAGAAAATATATAGAGATATAAAACTTGGATTTTTAAATAGATAACTTAAAAACTACAGTGTAGTTATATATAAAAGTGGGTCTAAAAGTGGGTACTTAGGCCGTAAATTAGAAAAACTACATTTTACTACATTTTAGCACTAAAAATATACTACAAATGTAGTATTTGTGATTTATGGAGCGAGTGCCCACTTTTAGACCCACTTTTATATATAGTATTTTTCTTGGAATTTTCCTTTATAAGATCACGTGATTTTTAGGATAATACCTTTAATTATAAGCTAGCTATAAAATTAAATAAAAATACTACAAGAAATACTACACTACATGAGTGCAAAGCTCTGGCTACTGCTATAGCTATAGTATTATCTTTGCTAAGTAATAAGTGTAGTATAATAAGTTAGCTACCTAGTTTATATTAGATATAACCTAGAACCTAGATAGTATAAATAAGGTTAGTATAGGGAGTATAGGTAGGAGGGGGTGTAATAGGAAACCTAGTAAGAGGGTAGTATATAAGAGAAGAATAACTAAGAGAAAGGGGAGTATTATTTCTAGCTAGAGAATAGCTAGCTTCTAATACTCTAGGAATATAATTATAAGTTAAACCTAATATAAAAGGAAGGCATAAATATTACTAATAGTAATGTAAAGGGGATTTATTACTTAACCTAGTAATTTAAGAATATTACTAGATTTTATCTTAGTAGTAAGGTATTAAAGCTTAGAGAAGCATAGTAAACTACTTATATATCTCTTTATATATTATACTTAACTTACCTATAACTTATTAGTTTTATTAGAATAAAACACCTATAACTTATTATATAAAGTAAGCTATACTATAATTACCTAAAGGGCTAGTGCTAATAAAAGAGGTAACTTTAAGACTAGTTATATTTATTATAGTAGTATTTATAGCTAGGGATGCCCTAAGGGCTAACTAAATAGGAGCTAGGTTAAACTAAGCCTAGGTAAGAAAGGAGTTTTACTAATTAATAAGGTAGTAATACCTTTAAGATAAGATAAGTATTTTCTTTTTTATCTTTAAAGTCTTTAGGACTCTAGGTTTAATAATATATATACCTATAGTAATCTTTACCTTAATATCCTTTAGCACGTAATAAAGATATAGGTTAGTAAATAAGAGCCTAGTATACTAAATATAAGTAAGATATTACTTCTAATATAAAAGGTATAATTCCCTAGATTTAGGTAAGTAATATTCTAGAATACTAGTAGTAAGGGCTTATTTTATATATAGCCTATAAGGGTGCTAGAAAGATTAGGGGTAGTATATTACTTATTATTAGAGTTACTTTCTATAAGGAACTTACTAATAAAATAGGCTAAGGGTATTATAAAAGTAGCTAGGGGAAGGGGAGGGTTAGATAAATTATAAAGTATATTTAATAAGGAAGTAACTATCTAAGAAGGAAAAATAAATAAAATAAAGGGAAAGGTATAATAGAACTATAATAATAAATAAATAGTATTATATAAGGGAAGGTAAGATAGTAAAAAGCAAATAAGTAGGATATTTATATAAGTAGTTATACTTATATTAGGTACCTTATAAACTAGTAAGGGTAGGGCAGGATGCTATAATAAATAATAGGTTAGTAAGGTAAATATATTATATACTTTATAATATAACACATAGAAGTAGGGCATACTTATATTAGGTATTTTATAGGTAAGTAAGGGGCGGGGTAAATATATATAATAAATAAACTATTAGCAGGGTGAACGCATTACATACACTATAATATAACATGCTTATTAATAAGGGATATAGTAAGAGGAAAAATTTTTAGTTATAAATAAGTAAGGGTATATATAAGGGCTTAGGCTTTGCCTAAGCATTATCTAAGTCATAAATAAGGAGAGAATAAGCAAAGGTAACTAGGGTAAAGAAAAGGGGGCTTACATAAGGAGCTAAGGGGGTATAAGGGGCACTACTAAGGACTACCTCTCTTCCTTTCTCTTTTCCTCCTTAAGTCTCTTAATACTATATTAATGCCTTATTGCAGTCACCTAGGGGCTAGTCCATAACAATTACTAAGTTTAAAAGGGACTATAAGGCTCTGCTAAAGGAATTAAAGGATTTAAGGACTGCTAATATAATTATAACTAATAGATTAAATGATTTAACAAAGCTAGAGAAGCCTAAGTACCCTAGATATATAAATCATAACATTAAAGATACTGTGAAATAGTAGGAATCTTGTAATTCATTTAAGGCTCTTTATAAGCCAGAGGCTACTCTAAAGAATTAGGAGGTTAGGAAGAACTCTAAAGAGAATATTAAGAAGTATCTTAAGGCTAATTCACAGGAGAAATCAAAGGCTATAAATTATAAGCTAGAGAAGAAAAGTAATAACATTATTATGCCTTTATAAAACCCTATAAATAACTCTATTATAGTTACTCTAGGCAAGAAGTTAGCTAATATATTATTATTTATATGCTTTAAGTAATATAAATTATTAAAGGAAAGCATGAATTTATTAAACGCTAGGAATAACTTAGAATTAAGGAGGAATATAGTCCTTTATAACTCTAGAGTAAATGTTTATATATTTAATAACTTCTAATAGTTTAAGTAATCTAAATTTAATAAGGATATTATAATAGAGGTTAAGGCTAGTGGCATAATCTATGTGGCTTTAGGTTAAGGGCTAGTTAGCATATCTATTATAAATCCTGTATTACAAAAGGCAAGAATAATTATATTAGAGACTGCTTTATTTATTCCTAAATTTCACGTTAATCTAGTATTAGTAATAATTATAATAAAAGTAGGCATTTTCTAGAATTAGAAGAAGGGATTTCTTTATAAAGGGAATTAGCCTATAGCTAGGGTTTATAATATTAATAAGCTTTATATGCTATTAAGGCTATTAGAAAATCTAAAGGAAGCTAACGCTATATTAAGCAGACCTCTAAGGCCTTTAATAAAGGGAGATGTAAAGCTTTAGTATTAATAATGTAGTTATCCTAGTAATAAAGTATTTATAAAGCTTATAAATATAACTTTAGGTATTAAATTAACAGGACCTAAGCTTATAGAGTATAAGATTTATACTATAGGTAAAGCTAAGCGCTAGAGATTGTAGGTTATACCTAAAGGGCTTCCTTAAGGACTAGGTTATAGGCTTTTAGTTAATCTAGAGTACTATAACTTGCCTTATTAGAATAGTAATAGGTATTAGTGTGTTTTTATATACCTTATAACCTTAATATAATTCTTTTACTTATTTAAGTTAAAGGATAGGATTTATAATAGCTTCTAAATAATAGTAGCGTTTCTAAGCACTTAATTTAGTATTTAACTACGCTTTTTGTATAGTAATATTAAAAAAGCCCTCTTTATAAATAATATAAGGGATAAGATAGCCTTAGTAAGTATTATAGTTTATAATTTAGCTCCCTTAACACCTAGTTAGAATAGTAAGGCAAAGAGATCTAGGGGGGTAGTTAAGTAAAAGGCTTATATGTTAAGTCTAGAGGCTAGATTCCTATTAGAACTTAATAATAAGGTCTTTAATATAGCGGTTTATTTACTAAATTAAACGCCTTTTAAGTGTTATAAAATTAGATTATACTTACGAACTTTAGTGGAATTAGGCTAGGAAAACTATCCCTACCTATTTATAGATATTAGAGGTTTAAAAACCCTTAATTTTATATTTATAAGCTTATGGATATAAAGCGTTTCTAATAATAACAAAAGCTCTAGAGTATATTAAATTAAATAATATAATCCCTTAGTTAGAGTAGAAAGCTTATATTAGATACCTTGTAGGTTATAAAGGTAAATCCTAGTATATTATTTAGGTTCTAACCCTTTATAATTATAAAGTTATTATATTAGCGTGTGTTTAGTTTAATAAGGCCTTATTCCTTAAACTAGAAGAAAAGATTAAATTAGCTTAGAAAGAGAAGATATTAATAATTACGTTACTTAAAGAGCTTAAGGCTAAAGACCTTAATAAAGAAATTAGTTAAGACCTTATAGAAATAAACCTAGAAGAGAAGAATTATAACTTCCTACTATTAGCTATAGATAAGGAAAACGATTAGATTAAAGCAAAAACATTACCTTATATATTAGGGCAAGAAAGTAGCTATATTAGTGCTCTTTTAACCCCTCCTAACTTTTCTTATAAGAGACTAGTTATCCTAGAGAATATAAAGCTTTAGGTATAAGGTAATAATATGCTATTTTAAGAGATTAATGAATTTATAAATAATATAATAGCTAAACACGCAAAGACTACTGCGGAGACTAGCGAAATTACTACTAAGGGTAGTAAGACTATAGAGAATTATAATCCCTGTGATAATAGTATTAACCTAGATAATATTATAACTAGAAAATGCTAATAAAAGAAGTTAAGGAAAGCTAGGTAAGCTTAGTTTTTCTTTACTTTTTCTTTAGTATTCTAAGGAACTTAATATAATTTATAGATTAAAGATATGCCTATAGAACCTACTTATTATTATTAGGTAATAGTATTACTATATTATAATTACTAGAAGGAAGTAATTATAAAGAAGCTTTTAAAGCTTTTATCCTTAAATTACTAGGAGAATATACCTAAGGAACTAATTAATCCTAATAAGTATAAGGAAATTATTAACCTTAGCTAGGTTTTTAAATATAAAACTAATAAGAAAGGTATAGTTATAGAGTTTAAGGCTTAAATAGTAATATAAGGTAACTAGTAACTAAAGGATAACCTTAATAATTACGCTATTACTTTTACTTCTTAATCTTTATAAATGTTACTTATAGTCTATTATACTAATAATCTTAATACTTAATAATATAATGTTTAGAATGCCTTCTTATACATAGAACTTAAAGAACCTATCTTTTATAAGCCCCTAGAGGGTATAAATATAAGAGGTTATCTCTGGAAGATAATTAGAGTGTTGTATAGGCTATAGGAAGCTCCCTAATAATAGTTTCTTTATTTAATAAGATTCCTTTTAGAGCTTAGCTTTATCTAAGGGAAAGAAGACTTATATATCTTTATAAAAGATAATTTTATCCTGTTTTTCTATGTAAATAATATTATAGTGCTGTACCCTAATGGATCTAAAGTAGAATTTAAAGAATTATATAAGTAATTAATAAATAGTCTAGACATTAAAAACTAAGGTAAATTAAAGTAGTTCCTAGGCATTAAAATTATTAGAAATTGTAATACTAAAGAGATATAGTTATTATAGGAATTATACATTTGAAAGATTGCTTAGAAGTTTATTCCTAATATTATTAACAATGAGTTAAAGAGCTTAATTATAGCTCCTCTTCTAATAGCTATAATTTACCTAAATAATAACGAAGCTTCTAATAAAGAAATTAGCTACTATAGAGTAATTATAGGCTCTTTAGTGTATCTTTGCGTTATTAGAAGACTAGATATAGTGTTTATAGTATTAAAGCTAGCCTCTTTTATAATAAATCCGTTAGTAAAACATATTAAATTAGCTTAGGGTGCTTTATTATATGCTTAGAATATAAAGAAACTTTGCTTATAATATTTAGGCGTGGATAGCTTTAATACGCTGTTTTCTAGTATAGATGCCTTACTTAGTAATAATCCTAAGACTTAGAAGTTAACATAAGGCTACGTTTTTATTATATATAGTACTATAATTAATTAGAAGTCTAGAAGGTAATATTATATAATAACTTTAAGTATAAAAGTAAAGCTCTTTACCCTAAATTATAGTATAAAAAGCGTATTTCCTTAGTAAGCTACTTTATAATATTAATATACGCATACTACTGCTCTTAATTATCTAGTGTAATAATAAGTAAACAATCTAAATTACTAAATATACTAAATAAAAGCTTTAAACTAGCCTTAAGCACCTTAATATAAATTAAATATAGATTTAAGAATAATATATAATAGGTAATATTAAGGTTAATTAAATAAAGACTTCTAAGATACTTGCGGATAGCTTTATAAAGCCTTTATTAGGCTAAATGCACAGGGACTTTTACTATAGAATTAGCCTAAGGGAGATTCCTGCCTAATTATAACACTAGGGATTATTTATAATCTTTTCTTATGCCTTTAATCTCTAGCTTTAATAGATATCTTAGCTAGGGGGGGTATATTAGGAAAAGCTCCCTAAAGCATTAGATATGTGGATGCTAGTTGCATAATAGCTAGGATAAGACATTAGTAAAGATGAATATATTAGAAGTACCTTCGTAGACTAGTTATTTCTATAGTGCACTATGTATCTTTTAGGTACAAAAGTCGGCTGCTGTCTGCACCTCTGATTGATTAAATTGAACACTTTTTATCATCTATCTACACCCCTACCTAACACAACTATCCCTTCCCTTCTAGAGGCTCGCCCTAAGCCACTTGTAGGCCTCGCTAGTACGTAACCTTCTAAAGGATTAGGCCTAGACCTTCGTGGACTCTTAGATAGTCTAACTAATTACAAACCCCTAAGGCCCACTAGGGCAGTCGCAGCAGCCCTATACCCTAGCTACCCTATAAGCCTAATGTAAGCTACCTAGCCTAGAGATTAATCCTAGACCCCGCGGGATTTGAACCTAGGACCTAGCCTAGCTAGAAGACCTGTAATAGCTAACATAATTATAAGAACCTAGAAGGTGTGCTAGGAACCCTAGTAGACTAAAA
Organism: Epichloe typhina subsp. poae; assembly: GCA_030389615.1. Classification (NCBI taxonomy): domain Eukaryota; kingdom Fungi; phylum Ascomycota; class Sordariomycetes; order Hypocreales; family Clavicipitaceae; genus Epichloe; species Epichloe typhina. The sequence goes on from CP098313.1 coordinate 3,098,612, forward strand.
GATCCGCTAATACTAGCCGTTGCTAATATTGCACCTTACAACTAGTTATAAGGCCTGTCGCCTAGGGCCTTAGTCTCTATCGGGTCCCCGTACACAGCGCCTCTGTGAGGCGCTGTACGTAGGTTGTGGGGCGCGAGGCCCACGGGGCAGCCCACAGGGCAATGCGCAAGCAACAGTACAGGTATTAAGTAATTGTAAGGTGCAATGTTAGTGTCAGGAAGAGCTCCCTGAAGCATCGGATGTGTGGATGCCGGTCGCACGATGGCTAGGATAAGACATCGGTGAAGATAAATATATTAGAAGTACCTCCATAAACTAGTTATTTCTATAGCGCACTATATACCTTTTAGGTATAAAAGTTAGCTACTATTTATACCTCTAATTAATTAAATTAAACACTTTTTATTATCTATTTATACCCTTACCTAATAGTTATAAGCCTAGGTAGCTTTTATTACTAAATTTATTATTATCTTTAAAGATTATTAGCTTTATTAAAGTTATTTAATTAATGCTTACTAATATTATAAGATAAACGCCCTTATTATATTATTTAATAAACGTTATATCCTACGCTTCCCTTAACCTATATATTCCCTTTAATATATCTAAAGAAACCCTAAATATAGTGTTATTATTAGAGAAGGACTAGATTAAGTAGTTTACGTAAATTAAGAACTATATAGAATCTTATAAGGTCTAGGAGTATATTAACCTAAATAAGGTTAAATTACTTAAAGAACCTATAATACCTATGTACTTATAGAGGGGTTAGAGACTAGAGATTTTAGATAATAACCCTAATACTCTAGAGGATTAGAAGCTTATATATAAAGATATAAAGGACTAATTTAACTTTAAATATAAAGAGCTTTAATTTAAGCTTATAAAGTATTAAAATCTAGCTAAATAAATACTAAAGATTAGGGAATATATTTATAAGACTCTTTTAAAGAATATTTAAGACTCCCTTAACTTTAATACTAAGGTAAAGAAGAAGGAGTTTATTTAATACTATACCTATAGGATACTCTTACTTTTTTATAATTAGTATAAGCTAAACACTAAGAAGATACTTATCCTTATAGAGAATTACCTAAATAATTACTTATAAGCTAAAGGTACCTATAATTAGTATAAGTAAGTAGTAATAGTTAAGGTACTCTAGAGAAATTATCTAGACCTTAAGATATAGTAAACTAGGGAGATAATACTATATAAGTTTATTATGCCTCTTTAAAGTAAATTTAAGTTATTTTAGAAGAAGTAAAATAACTTACTTAATAAGGGGATAAATAGCGATTTTCTTAAGGCTATTACTAAGTTTAAAAGGGACTATAAGGCTTTACTAAAGGAATTAAAGGATTTAAGGACTACTAATATAATTATAACTAATAAATAAAATAATTTAATAAAGCTAGAGAAGCCTAAGTGCCCTAGATATATAAATTATAATATTAAAGATACTACAAAGTAATAGGAATCCTATAATTTATTTAAGGCTCTTTATAAGCTAGAAGCTACTTTAAAAAATTAGGAGGTTAGGAAGAACTTTAAAGAGAATATTAAGAAGTATCTTAAGGCTAATCTATAGAAGAAATTAAAGGCTATAAATTAAAAGCTAGAGAAGAAGAGTAATAATATTATTATGCCTTTATAAAACCTTATAAATAACTCTATTATAATTACTTTAGGCAAGAAGTTAGCTAATATATTATTATTTATATGCTTTAAGCAATATAAATTATTAAAGGAAAGCATGAATTTATTAAACACTAGGAATAACTTAGAATTAAGGAGGAATATAGTTCTCTATAACTCTAGAGTAAATGTTTATATTTTTAATAACTTCTAATAGTTTAAGCAATCTAAATTTAATAAGGATGTTATAATAGAGGTTAAGGCTAGTAGCATAATCTATATAGCTTTAGGTTAAGGGCTAGTTAGCATATCTATTATAAATCCTATATTATAAAAGGCAAGAACGATTATATTAGAGTGTTATGGACTAGCCCCTAGGCGACTGCAATAGGGCGTTGATATAGTATTAAGAGACTTAAGAAGGAAAAGAGAAGGGAAGAGAGGCTATCCCTAGTAGTGCCCCTTATACCCCCTTAGCTCCTTATATAAGCCCCCTTTTCCTTACCCTAGCTACCTTTGCTTATTCTCTCCCTATCTGCTATATAGATAATGCTTAGGCAAAGCCTAAGCCCTTATATATGCCCTTACTTATCTATAACTAAAAAATTTTCCTCTTACTATATCCCTTATTAATAAGTATATTATGTTATAGTGCGTATAATATATTTACCCTGCTAATAGTTTATTTATTATGTATATCTACCCTGCCCCTTACTTACCTATAAGATACCTAATATAGGTGTGCCTTACTTTTATATGTTATATTATAAGGCACGTGACGCGTTTGCCTCGCTAACTTATTATTTATTATAGCATCCTACCCTGCCCTTACTAGTTTATAAGGTACCTAATATAAGTATAATTACCTATATAAATATCCTACTTATTTGCTTTTTACTATCTTACCTTCCCTTATATAATACTATCTATTTATTATTACTATTCTATTATGCCTTCCCCTTTATTTTATTTATCTCTCCTTCTTAAATAGTTACTTCCTTATTAGATATGCCTTATAATCTATCTAACCCTCCCCCTCCCCTAGTTACTTCTATAATACCCTTAGCCTATTTTATTAGTAAGTTCCTTATAGAAAGCGACTTTAATAATAAGTAATATACTACCCCCTAATCTATTTAGCGCCCTTATAGGCTATATATAAAATAAGCCCTTACTACTAGCGTTCTAGAATATTACTTACCTAAATCTAGGGAATCTTACCCTTTATATTAGAAGTAATATCTTACCTATGTTTAGCACACTAGGCTTTTATTTACTAACTTATATCTTTATTACATACTAAAGAATATTAAGGCAGAGATTACTATAAGTATATATATTATTAAACTTAGAGTCCTAAAGACTTTAAAAAGAAAAAAGAAAATACCTATCCTATCTTAAAGGTATTACTACCTTATTAATTAGTAAAACTCCCTTCTTACCTAGGCTTAGTTTAACCTAGCTCCTATTTAGTTAGCCCTTAGGGCATCCCTAGCTATAGATATTACTATAATAAATATAACTAGTCTTAAAGTCACCCCTTTTATTAGCACTAGCCCTTTAGGTAATTATAGTATAGCTTACTCCGTGTAATAAGTTATAAGTATTCTATTCTAATAAAACTAATAAGTTATAGGCAGGTTAAGCGTGATATATAAAGAGATATATAAGTAGTTTACTACACTTCTCTAAGCTTTAATGCCTTGCTACTAAGATAAAATCTAGTAATATTCTTAAATTACTAGGTTAAGTAATAAATCCCCTTTATATTACTATTAGCAATATTTATGCCTTCCTTCTATATTAGGTTTAACTTATAATTATATTCCTAGAGTATTAGGAGCTAGCTATCCTTTAGCTAGAAATAATACTTCTCCTTCTCTTAGTTATTCTCCTCCTATACACTGCCCTCTTACTAGGTCTTCTATTATGCCCCCTCCTACCTATACTTCTTATACTAACCTTATCTATACTATCTAGGTTCTAGGTTATGCCTAATATAGACTAGGTAGCTAACTTGTTATACTATGCTTATTGCCTAGCGAAGATAATACTATAGCTATAGCAGCGGCCGCATAACTTTAGCTAGAGGTAGTGTTCTCCTATCTATCTTCTCCTAGTAATTTAGGTAATAACCTAATAAATAACTATTCTTATTAAGTAGTGGTAGTAGAATATAGCAGGTTAGTGCCTTAGGCGCTTGTAGGAGTCTTTATAAGTATATAAGTCTTCTAAAATTAATTTAGTCTATTATTAGTTCGCGTATTACCTTATTCTACCTTATATTTATTAAGTGCCTGTGTTTTCTTTATACTTTCTAATAGTTCCTATGTTAGCTAGGAGTATCCCGCTTACTTAACTAGGATGTTCCGCTTCCCTCCTTACCCTAGTGCATTCTTAGCTACTAAAATACGTTTAACCTAGTATTCTTTAATAAGTTTATTATTATTCTCTACTAGGACTTATTCTAGACCTAGGCGTAAGTCTTATAGCTATTAGCTTAGGAGTAGGTCCTTTACTACCTATTTAATAAGGTTTACGTAAAAAACTAGATAAATACCCTTTAGTATATTAAGTTAGACTATAAGAGGGGTTAGTACTTCTATAACTATATACTTTATAGCTACCTAGTTAAGTTTCCTTAAGGGGTAGTTTATCTTAATATTTCTAAGTAATAGCTATACTTTATCCCTAACCTAGAAGCATTCTGCTAGGCATCTTAACGCTAAGGTTATATCCTACTATTATTATTATATATAAGCTATTATAGCTTAGGCTAGAAAAGTGCCTTCCTAAAGGTAGCTTAGGAAGTAGATAGCTTTACCTTTTAGTGTGGTTATAAATATAAGCATATCTAGCTAGGATTAAATTAGCTTTAGGTTATAGCTATAAAGTAATTTATTTAGGCTTACCCTAGTAACTAATAAGGTCCTATTATTTATTACTAGTTAATAAGTAGTAAGGTATTCTAGCTAGTTATACTATAAGAAGGAGATAGTAATATATAGGATTACTTGCACTTCTTAATTTGCCTATTTTGTGCTACTATTAGTCTAGGGGTAGTGTAATATAAAGAGTAGCTAATTTATCCTTACTAAGGAATATAGTGTTATCTAGAATTTTCCTAACTAGTCTAAGCCTTAGTTTATAATAATAAACTAAGGGAACCCCCTAAATCTCCACTAAACTATTTTAAAATATTTTACATAATCCTTAGCCTTTATAAAGGTTATAGCCTTAAGCTATACAAACTTTAATAGTCTATCTATAATAACTATAAGGTATTATAGTCTCTTAGGTAATAACGCTAGTAAGTCTATTATAAAATTAATAAAGATTTGTAACTAAAACTAGTTAGGGATTAGTAAGGGTTTTAGCAAGCCTTAGCGCTATTACTAGCTCTTATAACTACTAGCATAGTAGTAGTTATAAATAAACCTTGTAATATCCTATAATATTCTATCCTAATAAAACTATTACTATAGTATTTAGAATATAGTATTATAGCCTAGGTGTCCTATAACTAGTAAGTTATAGCACTACTAGATAAGGGTTATTATAAGGGGCTCCTAGGCTAGGACCTATATATACCCTTAGAACTATAGCATGCTATAAGCACTTATAAAGTAATTTATAACTTATTCTCTTATTATTACTTCTAAGGGAAACTTCTAGGTACCCTCCTAGATAGCCCTTAACTATATACTATATATAGGGTCTAATATAATAGCCTAATCCTAAAGAGTCTAAAGGTACTTACTTGCAAAGAGAGCCTCCCTTACTAGTAGCAAGGATATATAGGATGTATATAGAGCTATATTAGAACTATTCTAGTCCCCTCCTAGTAATAGAGATAGTTATGCGATAGTAATTAGTTATAGGACTTATCCCTTCCTTGGAGACGCGCTATATTAGTCTTGTTCCCTTCTAGATAAGGCGTCTAGGCATTAAGCCTATGTGCCGGGTCTATACTATAAATAGAAGTTAAATAATATAAGTATATCTGCCTATTAGGCCTAGCATTCTAATATTAGCCTTAGCGTTATAAAGTATTCTAGGTTCTTATAGTCTATATAAATTATGAATAGGTAGGAGATACCCTGTAACTTTGCTAACTATGCCTTTAAGCATAAGATAATAGCTAAAAGTTCCTTATTATAGATTATATAGTTCTTTTATAATGCTATAAGGCTAGCGGAGTAGTAGGCTACTAGGTATAGCACGCTATTACGCCCCTGTTACAAGAGATAACTACTAAGGGCTATACCTAAGTAATTAGCTTTAACTACTATAGGGCAATCCAGGTCTTATTATGCTAAGACTAGATACGTAATAAAGGCATCTTTTAATCTCTTAAAAGCCTTATCCTTCTCTAGCCCCTAACAAAAAGGGGTATTCTTTTTAGTAAGGTATATAAGAGAAGCTGCTAGCTTAGAGAAGTTCCTAATAAAGTTGTGGTAAAAATTTGTAAACCCTAAAAAACTTTAGACCCCTTATAGCTTTATAAGTACTACCTATTCCCTTATAGCTACTACCTTTACTAGGTTAGGATAAACAGAATAACCTACTATAATAATATATCCTAGGTATTAGACCTTCTTTATAGTAAACACTAACTTATTAATATTAAGGTATAGTCCTATAGCCCTTAAGCATTCTAAGATAAGTTAGACCTTTTTATGTAGTCTTTCTTTAACCCCTAAATAAACTAGAATATCATCTAGGTAAGCTATTATAAAGTTCCTTAATATATTTCCTAAGGATTTGTTAATATAGCATTAGAAGGTTACTAGTACGCTAGCTAGGCTAAACAGACAAACTAGCTACTTAAATAACCTAAACCTAGTATAAAAGGCTATAAGGTGCTTCTTACCCTTAGCTATCTATAGTTTATAAAATACTATATAAATATTTACTTTTATAAACTAGCGTACCTAGGAGAGGGAGCGTAGTATTTCCTTAATTAGGGGGAGTAGGTAATAGTCCTATGCTATTATCTTATTAAGTACGTAGTAGTCTACGTAAAACCACTAACCCTTGTTTAATTTCTTAATAAGGAGAACAGGGGCTATAGCTAATAAGAAGCTAGCATAAATCTAGCCTTTATTTATAAGGTCTATAATCTAGCGTTAAACCTTAAGTAACTAGTCTCTTAGCATATTATATAGCGGGCCCTATAGGAGTGCTAGTTCGGACCTATCTAGGTTCTTACGTAGCTAAATATAGTAGTTAAGAGACCCCTTATAAGGAGGTAAACTATTAGCCTTAGCCTTATTAAAGAGATCCGCGAAGTCCACTAGTTCTTCTAGTAACATAGCCGTGTTAAGGCTATCTAGCTTTGTCTTAGGCGCTATTATTTATAGCACTGTAGTTATCTCCTTAAGGCTTATTACTATAAACCTTATTATAGTATTCCTTATTTGTTATGCCTAATATGCCTCTACTACATATAAGGACCTAATAATCCCTTACACTAGGGGTTGCCCCTTATGCCTAGTGGCTTTAGAAACATAAAGGCCCTTTACCACACTAATAACTAGTTACTATTTTACTACATAAATCATAACATTACGGTGCTCTAGCTATGGCATCCTAAATATAACGTCCTAGGTAAGGCCTAGGATAACATATAAATACATAGATAATTCCTAACTATTAATATTAATCCTAGCCTAGACTATATAAGTAATAGAGGAGGATTCCTCCTTCTAGCGCTTCCCTTATCTCTCTATTTCTACTATAGTATAGACTTGCCTCTGTTTTAGTAGTTATATAAGCTCTAGGCCTAGCTACCTTGCTACTAATTTACTTATAGCACCATAGTAGTTATAGCTATAGTTAATCTAAACATTAATATAAAAATATATATTAAAAAGTACTAGGATTAAGAAAGGTAGTTAGTCTATATATTATTCTATATCTCTATCTATATCTATATACTAGCTATACTTATCTAAATCTATAGCCACTAGCTAGCCCCTCCGCCCCTATGTAAGACTTTGCTTAAGGGCTACTTATTTTCTAAGGCATTAGCATTAATCTCCTTATCTATGCTCTCCGCGTTTACCTTATATAAGTTAATTTAAACCTTTAGTTAGCAAGGCAAAAGGAAGGTATAATCCTAAATGTAATAGTCCTTAGACCTATAACACAAGCAGTACCCTTCCTAGTGGCGTTTAGTTAGTTTCGCCTAGGTTACTTACTTAGCCCTTAGCTAATTTATATTCTTCTTCAGGCCCTTATTCTTCTTATCTAGCTTATTCTAATTCCCTTACTATATAGTTATAGCATATATCCCTATTATAGGCGTATTACCATTGTAATCTATCTATTAGGTTATAGGACAGGTTAGCTAGGGGCTACGTTAGTGCTAGTACTTCTCCTCTAAGGCAAATAATTTAATGTTAACTATAATACTATAGTACTAAGCAACTACTATATAGTATTTTATTTAGCTAATTCCTTTACTAACTAATATCTCTCTTATACGCTTATTAAGCGCGCGTTAAAGCTTAGCTAGCTTAATATCCTTAGTCTAATAGGACCCTCCTATAAGGGAGAGTTTCTATTTAAAGCAAATAAAGAATAAGGCAAATGCCTCCCCTACCCCTTACTTTATTTAATTAAGTTCTATAAGAGCTATCTTCTATCTATAAGAATTTATATATAATATCTCTAGGTAACTAAGGAAGGCCTTAGGGTTATAGTTACTATTATAGCCTATCTTAAAGAATAATATAATATAGGCTTAGACCTTAGGTAATAGGTTCTAGTAAATAAATACCTATTAGTCCTTACTAGAACTAATAAAGTCCCTATTTACCTCTAACTTATATTATATTAGGAACTTCTAGGTAGTGAATATAGCCTTATTACTATTATATAGGTTACCTATAAGGATTAGTTTCCAGCGGATCTATAATATAAGGGGTAGTAGTATTAGCCCCTAAGGTAGGATTAGGTCTATGTTAGAGAATATTAGGTTTATAGGAGCGTTTAGGGGGAAGGTTAGTTAAGTAATTAGTTTAAGGTTTACATGTATATATTACTATAGATTCTTAATTACCCTTACCTGCTATTATAGCATTAGTTAAAGCGTTTTAAACTAGGTAATATAGGCGTCTAGTAGTAACATAGCCTTAGATAAGGGAGTGTAAGCCCCCTAACCAGGTTAGTTATAAGGTTAAAGCGTGTCTATTAGGTCTATTATTATTTTCTTTGTTTTTTTAGTAGCTTTCTTTTTTAAACTAAAGGAAGTCTCTTAATTATTATAGACTAGCCCCTAGGCAATTACAATAGGGCGTTAATATAGTATTAAGAGACTTAAGGAGAAAAAGAGAAGGGAAAAGAGGCTATCCCTAGTAGTGCCCCTTATACCCCCTTAGCTCCTTATGTAAGCCCCCTTTTCCTCACCCTAGCTACCTCTGCTTATCCTCTCCCTGTCTGCTATACGGATAATGCTTAGGCAAAGCCCAAGCCCTTACATAGAGACTACTTTGTTTATTCCTAAATTCCACGTTAATCTAGTATTAGTAATAATTATAATAAAAGCAAGTATCTTCTAGAATTAAAAGAAGGGATTTCTCTATAAAGGGAATTAGCCTATAGCTAGGGTTTATAATATTAATAAGCTTTATATACTATTAAGGCTATTAGAAGATCTAAAGGAAGCTAATATTATATTAAGCAAACCTCTAAGGCCTTTAATAAAAGAAGATATAAAGCTTTAGTATTAATAATGTAGTTATCCTAGTAATAAAGTATTTATAAAGCTTATAAACGTAATATTAGGCGTTAAATTAATAGGACCTAAGCTTATAAAGTGTGAGATCTATACTATAGGTAAAGCTAAGCGCTAGAGATTATAGGTTATACCTAAAGGGCTTCCTTAAGGACTAGGTTATAAGCTTTTAGTTAATCTAGAGTACTATAACTTGCCTTATTAGAATAGCGATAGGTATTAGTGTGTTTTTACATACCTTATAACCTTAATGTAATTCTTTTACTTATTTAAGTTAAAGGATAGGATTTATAATAGCTTCTAAATGATAGTAGTATTTCTAAGCACTTAATTTAGTGTTTAACTATGCTTTTTATATAGTAATATTAAAAAAGCCCTCTTTATAAATAATATAAGGGATAAGATAGCCTTAGCAGGTATTATAGTTTATAATTTAGCTTCCTTAACACCTAGTTAGAATAGTAAGGTAAAGAGATCTAGGGGGGTAGTTAAGTAAAAGGCTTGTATATTAAGTCTAGAGGCTAGATTCCTATTAGAACTTAATAATAAGGTCTTTAATATAGTAGTTTATCTACTAAATTAAATGCCTTTTAAGTATTATAGAAATTAGATTACACTATACAAACTCTAGTGGAATTAGGCTAGGAAAACCATCCCTGCCTATTTATAGATATTAGAGGTTTAAAAACCCTTAATTTTATATTTATAAGCTTATGGATATAAAGCGTTTCTAATAATAATAAAAGCTTTAAAGCATATTAAATTAAATAACATAATCCCTTAGTTAGAGTAGAAAGCTTATATTAGATACCTTATAGGTTATAAAGGCAAATCCTAGTATATTATTTAGGTTCTAACCCTTTATAATTATAAAGTTATTATATTAGCGTGTGTTTAGTTTAATAAGGCCTTATTCTTTAAACTAGAAGAAAAGATTAAATTAGCCTAGAAAGAGAAGATATTAATAATTATGCTACTTAAAGAGCTTAAGGCTAAAGACCTTAATAAAGAAATTAGTTAAGACCTTATAGGAATAGACCTAGAAGAGAAGAATTATAACTTCTTACTATTAGCTATAGATAAGGAAAATAATTAGATTAAAGCAAAAACACTACCTTATATATTAGGGTAAGAAAGCGGCTATATTAGTGCTTTTTTAACCCCTCCTAACTTTTCTTATAAGGGACTAATTATCCTAGAGAATATAGAGCTTTAGGTATAAGGTAATAATACGCTATTTTAAGAGATTAATAAATTTATAAATAATATAATAGCTAAACATGCGAAGACTACTGCAGAGACTAGTGAAATTACTACTAAGGGTAGTAAGACTATAGAGAATTACAGTCCTTATAATAATAGTATTAACCTAAATAATATTATAACTAGAAAATATTAATAAAAGGAGTTAAGGAAGGCTAGGTAGGCTTAGTTTTCTTTTACTTTCTCTTTAGCATTCTAAGAAACTTAATATAATTTATAGATTAAAGATATGCCTATAAAACCTGCTTATTATTATTAGGTAATAATATTACTATATTATAATTACTAAAAGGAAGTAATTATAAAGAAGCTTTTAAAGCTTCTATCCTTAAATTACTAGGAGAATATACTTAAGGAACTAATTAATCCTAAGAAGTATAAGGAAATTATTAACCTTAGCTAGGTTTTTAAATATAAAACTAATAACAAAGGTATAATTATAGAGTTTAAGGCTTAAATAGTAGTATAAGGTAACTAGTAACTAAAAGATAACCTTAATAATTACGCTATTACTCTTGCTTCTTAATCTCTATAAATATTACTTATAGTTTATTATGCTAATAATCTTAATACTTAATAATATAATATTTAGAATGCCTTCCTATATGTAAAACTTAAAGAACCTATTTTCTATAAGCCCTTAGAGGGTATAAATATAAGAGATTATCTCTAGAAGATAATTAGAGTATTATATAGGCTATAGGAAGCTTCCTAATAATAGTTCCTTTATTTAATAAGATTCCTTTTAAAGCTTAGCTTTATCTAAAGGAAAGAAGACCTATATATCTTTATAAAGGATGATTTTATCCTGTTTTTCTACGTAGATAATATTATAGTACTATACCCTAATAGATCTAAAGTAAAATTCGAAGAATTATATAAGTAATTAATAAATAGTCTAGACGTTAAGGACTAAGGTAAACTAAAGTGGTTCCTAGGTATTAAAATTATTAGAAATTATAATACTAAAGAGATATAGTTATTATAGGAATTATATATTTAAAAGATTACTTAGAAGTTTATTCCTAACATTATTAATAATAAGTTAAAGAGCTTAATTATAGCTTCTCTTCTAATAGCTATAATTTACCTAAATAATAATAAAGCTTCTAATAAAGAAATTAGCTACTACAAAGCGATTATAGGCTCTTTAGTGTATCTTTGCATTATTAGAAGACTAAATATAGTGTTTATAGCATTAAAGCTAGCCTCTTTTATAATAAATCCGTTAGTAAAGCATATTAAATTAGCTTAGGGTGCTTTATTATATACTTAGAACATAAAGAAGCTTTGCTTATAATATTTAGGCGTGGATAGCTTTAATACGCTATTTTCTAGTATAAATGCCTTACTTAGTAATAATCCTAAGACTTAGAAGTTAATGTAAGGCTATGTTTTTATTATATATAGTGCTATAATTAATTAGAAGTCTAGAAGGTAATATTATATAATAACTTTAAGTATAGAAGCAAAGCTCTTTACCCTAAATTATAGTGTAAAAGAGCGTATTTCCCTTAGTAAGCTACTTTATAATATTAATATACATATACTATTACTCTTAATTATCTAGTGTGATAATAAGTAAATAATCTAAATTACTAAATATGCTAAAGGAAGGCTTTAAACTAGCCTTAAGCACCTTAATATAAATTAAATGTAAATTTAAGAATAATATATAATAGGTAATATTAAGGTTAATTAAATAAAGACCTCTAAGATACTTATAAATAGCTTTACAAAGCCTTTATTAGGCTAAATACATAAGGACTTCTACTATAGAATTAGCCTAAGGGAGATTCCTACCTAATTATAACACTAGGGATTATTTATAATCTCTTCCTATGCCTTTAATCTCTAGCTTTAATAAATATCTTAGCTAGGGGGGGTATATTAGGAAGAGCTCCCTAAAGCATTAGATATATAAATACTAGTTACACAATAGCTAGGATAAGACATTAGTGGAGATAAATATATTAGAAGTACCTCCGTAGACTAGTTATTTCTATAGTGCACTATGTATCTTTTAGGTACAAAAGTCGGCTGCTGTCTGCACCTCTGATTGATTAAATCGAACACTTTTTATCATCTATCTACACCCCTACCTGACAGTTAGCAACTTAGCAATGGCTAGCATTAGCGGATCTTTTAGTCTATTAGGATTCCTAGCACACCTTCTAGGTCTCTTACAGCCTCACAATTATTCCTTAGTGTATCTAACATATTTCTAGTTTTAAATTTTTTATTATCCAAGATATAATTAATTCTTATAGGATAATTAAACAAAATAATAGGTCCTAGTCTTATTACTATAAAGTTATACCAAAAGTAATTAGGTAATAATGATAGTTAATTACTCTTTGCTCTAGCTAATGCCTCGGCCAAGGATTCACCTTTCTAGCCGCACTATAGTAACAACACTAAGATCAAACTGTAAGCAAAAAAAAAAAAACCAATTAGATACTTGAAATTTTTTTTGTTCGGAAACTCAAAATAATGCCACATCTTCTTTCTTTATTTATTTTCTTCTTAGTCAAAAGTCTCGTGGCAAATCCACCGTCTTTGTTTTGGTAAACGAATGGCGCTGCGTTGCTGCGGAAACGGACTGAGCAGCTGCACGTCACGTGGTAGGATGATCTTTCATCTTATTCGCTCGACACCCCCCACCATTTGATCTCCTCTTGTACACTGCGCTATGGCTGGATCCTCGAAATGCAGCATCTCTTCATGGCTTCAGAAACTTCCAGAGTCGTTTGACTGTTCGGAAGAGCCTCCGAACGCCCCTTCCGTGCCGTGGTCGCACGAGGCAAAGAAGCGCAAAGCTAGCCATCAACTAACCCCCCCCGCGTCATACTGCAATATGGACGACACCGAAGCGACAAGCCCGAGAAAACGAGCTCGCGGCGGGGAAGATGCTGAACTCACTCCGCGCCCTCCACGACGAACGTTGACAGCTTCCTCTACTTCCTCCAGTAGCCGAACCTCCCGTTCACCTGTACCCCTGAAAAAACAGCTGATGGCGCTGCGTCTCGATGAATCTGGTATTGTCTTTCGACAGCTCCAGATTGACAACCCCCCTCTCCCGGCTGCCTCGGATCTATTCTCTGACCTTCGCGACATCGGTAATGGGATTGAAATTCTTTCCGAAGACCTGCGCGCCTCTATCACGAACGGCCTCTCGATCAGTGGGCCGACTGCTCACGCGTGGAGATACTCTTTCAGGCCAGGCACAGCGCGTGATCTACCTGGTAACACTCCATCGCCGACGGCCATCACTCTAGTTGGTGAGTGGGCCAAGTACTGCTATGAGGCTAAACACGAAGAGGCTGCTTGGGGAGAGGAAGTTCACCACCGACTGTTGGAAGCCATATTCCGAGTTGCAGGCACTGCTAAAGGAGAGCAGTTCAATTTCACCTCGTGGTATGCACCCTTTTCTTCTTCCCGCGGACACTCTCATGTTCCTCAGCATGGCTGACTACTAGCGGATGACTAGCCAAACTGCACGACCATATCTAGCATGGCTCCCACAATCCGGGAAAGCCAACATGATCGACAAGTGCATCTATTATGATACAAGCAACGAGAGTGACTATTCGCGGGCACTGCAAGAACTTTCCCGACATTCGCCGACCTTGACCGTCAACCACACGGATTTTGCGGCCCTACAGCTACAAATAATCTTGGTGGGTATCGAAGTGAAGAGACGAGGGGGGCGGCCGGATGCAAACCTTCAGATGGCCACCTGGCACGCTGCGCAGTGGGCGTTCTTACGATGGGCGGTCCTCGCGGCACTGCAACGGCGTGAGCCCAACAAGGATTCATCGACAATGGAACAGCAAGCCAAGGACAACCTCTCACAGCTCCCTTTTCTCATTGGCATTCTTGTGGAAGGTCATTCGTGGGCATTCACCATATCAACGCGGGATCAATCAAAGACTGTTCACTGGGAGGATCATCGTTTTGGGACTACAGAGAATGACCTCGATATCTGCAAGTCTGTGGCAGGGGTGAGAAGAATCACGGCATACGCGCAGGAAGTGTACGTGCCATGGTTTAAAAAGTACATATTAGACGGGTTTAGAACGGATAATTCATAGTAAGTAAGTCTAAATTATTGGATAATAACTTGAACTTAGTCTTGGCTCTGTTAAGGTGGAGAATGGCTTAGGTAATCGGAGGTAATATTACTATTATGGAGAATTAGTAGCTAGTGCACTGTAAATAATACATTTATTAGGAAGAGCTCCCTGAAGCATTACATATATGAGCACGGATCGCGCATTAACTAGAATAAAACCCTTTATAAGATAATGGTAAAAGATAAATATATTAGAAACGCCTCTATTAACTAGTTATTACTATAGTATACTATATACCTTCTAAGTATAAAAGTTAGCTACTATTAATATCTTTAATTAAATAAATTAAATACTTTTTATTATTCATCTATATTCTTACTTAATAGTTATAAGACTAGGTAACTTTGATAACTAAATTTATTATTATCTTTAAAGTTATTAGCTTTATTAAATTTATTTAATTAATACTTACTAATATTAAAAAATTAAATACCCTTTTTATATTAATTAATAGTTAACTATTATATCATTGTCAGGAGCACGGAGGCTAGGGAGCTAGGGATAGAGTGGTTATATAATAAAACCCTTAGATAAGCCTTAGGTTATATAAATAACTAAGTAGCTACTAGATAGCTATATATATATAGTAAGGTATTTAAATAAGAACTACCTATAAGGTATATAGGAGGTTAAGTTTAAGACTTTTATATACTTATCCCTAAGTAATAGCTTTTTAGCTATAACTAAAAACCTTAGCCTTTACTTTATTTATATTTTTTTAACTTAGTTATAATAAATTAAACTCTTAAACCCTTTAGGGAAAATAGACTATTAGTTAGGTTTAAATATAAAGAAGCTATAAAATATTTACTTAAAATATACTTATACTTATATTACTTAGTAAGGGAGATATAAACCTATAGTACCTAAGAAGTAACTTATATATTCTAACTTTAAAGCCTAATAAAAAAAGGGTATAATAAATACTACCTAGCCTTAATTAATATAGTAATACTAAATCTAAAAATAATAATAATCTAGATAAGCTAGAATAGTGCTATAAGGTTATATAAGCTTAGCTATAATATACTTATATAAAATAAAATATTATAAATATAGAAGTATAGCTTAAAGAAATTAAAATAAACCTATAATTAGCTAGATTAAGTAAAGGACTTATAATTACCTCTTAGATAGTTATACTAATTAATCCCTTATTTCTAGCTTTCTTACCTAACCTTAACTTTATAGTAGGTATTTTGTCAAGTGGAAAACAACACCCCAAAAGACACAATGCTAGCCTACGATCGCGAGTAGCTCTGGAGCCTACACACAACAGAGGGGTTAATTAACTTGACAATATTGATTATAACAATAGCTAGGACTATCTTATTATATAGAGATATCCTAGATTAAATAGTCTGTTAGATTAGAAGTGATGTCTTAAATAAATAAGGGAGGGTATAATCTTAATTTATCTTATAGTAAACATAGGTATAATCTTAGGTAAAGCAAACATAGGATAATCTTAAGAATCTTGTAGGGTGCGTGAATTGCTATTAAAGAATCTGGCTATAAGTGGTCCCTTTATAGATTAAATAATCCTCTTGCCTAGATAACTAATATTGTTATCCCTTGTTGTAATATCCCTATTCCTAAACCCTAGCGCTTGTTATTATAATTGCGTGTTTTTAGGCGCGTATCTTATAGCATATAATACCTCCCTAGGTGTGCACTAGTTACCCCTAACTAGTTATATACACCGAAACCTAAAAGTGCCCTTATAAGTGCGGTTAGTAACTAATATTATATATAAAGGGTGAAGGAATTATTTAATCTAGTACTTATAGGTCTAGGCTAATTAATCTTATGTAGCTAAACTTCTTATAGTGGAAAAAGGAGTATTAAGGTAGGTAAAAGAGAAAATAAAAAAGGAAAAGGAAAAGGGTAAAGAGGTAATAAAAAAAGAGAGAGTAAGAGAAAAGAAAAAGAGAAAATCATATAAAATAAAGAGAGGAAAAGAGAAAACTAATAAGACCTCCCTAACTAGAGACCTAAATTCTTTATCTCTTAGGAGAGCTTTAGCGTCTTTGGTGTTTATAGACGCGTAGTAGGTAATATTAGCAAGGGGGTATAAATAGTAGGACGCTTTATATCTTACTATACTACTCTCTTCTCTTAGGTCTTGCGTTAATTAAATAATCCTTAGGCATACTTTTTCTCTTGCTAGTAGGCTTTAATAATCTTAGCCTACGTTCTGCGAGGGACTAAGCTAGGTGGTACCACAGACGTATATATAGATAATATTAGTAGATAAGTAATAATTTTTCTTTGTGTTACTTTCTATGCCCTAAGGAAAGGAAGGAGATTAATTATTATAGCTTATCCTATGTCTCTAAGCGGTTACTAAATTATCTTTTCTTCCGCTTGCTTAGCTAAGGTTCTATAGTTATGCACTTGTCCTTGCCTAATAACTTTATAGACCCGCGGTGACCTTAGCTAATCCTCTATATTTATTTGTAGTAGCTTGCTTGTTGCCGCTTGCTATAGTTAAAGGGCTTATTCTATGGTGTTATGTATTTAATCTTGTTTACCTTATTAGAGTGTGTTAAGCTTTGAAGCTAAGGATGCTAGTATTGTCTCTTATTTAATAATAGATAATAACACTAATGAGGATGCTCGCGATAAGCAATAACTTCCCCTTCTACTTAATCTCGGCTCCCCTAGGTTGCTTAGGGGTAGAATGTCTTTAGTGTTCTCCTATATTTGTCTTTCCTAATCCTATAGTATTTCTTAAATACTAATATTAAAGACTTTAGGGTTACTAGTAAAAACATAAGCTATAGGCTACTGGAAATCCTAAATATAAAGCTTATTATTTCTTACTATATTAGTATACTATTTAATTAGGTAACTCTTATTAGTAACCTAAAGCTTCTAAGGCATAACTGTAGTGCTAACAGGAAGTCCTTTACTAATAGTCTAGGTAATAAAGCAAGGTATTAAGCACTTTATTATATTTTATATTAAATATTAGAGGTTAAAATCTTTCTAGTATAATAACTCCCTTAGTAACTAGTCTCTTACCCTAAGTTTATTTATAGCTATATCTTATAGAACTCTTATAGTTCTTTTAAGCGCTTTTATGTAACTATACTTTAGGTCTAGTATATTATTAGATACTATCTAGTCTTTAAGGTACAGCTTAAACTATTAGTTAATAATCAAATCTTTACTAAAAGTGTGTAGTTATTTAAACTTAATATCATACTTATTTAGTGTATTTTAGTCTTCTGATAGTAGATTAATTGCTTAGTGACTAACCTAATAGTAAATCATCTGGAGAAGGAACCCTAGGTATGCATACCTATATTCCTAGTTTCCTTTCTGCTCTATCGCTAGGACTGCAATTGCTTTAAAATTAGAGGGGTAATTCATAAGCTACATAATCTACCCCTATCCGCATGCGAAGTTAGCAAACTAAGTTATTTATCCCTTATTTATGCTATTAAAATAGTATAGATATCCTTGTTTCCTATTAAACACAAAAGTAATCTAATAGTTTATAAAGAAAGTAAATCCTATAACAAGGCGTTAATTACTTATGTGTGAGTAAAGGTTAATAAGGTTATAACTATAGCTATACTTAATATTAATAGGCTAATAGGTAGCATAGAGTCTCCTAGCTTTTAAACTAATTAATTGTCATAATATGTCTATGTTAAAATCTTCTGTCTTGCTAACTTTGAATGTTTAGGGTAGTACTACTACTATTGCTTTAAGCCCGCGCTCTATAATCCTCCTTATTGCTATTAGTTTAAACTAGTTAAGCTAGTCTTTGCTTAGAGTCTTGCAAGCCTTTCTTAGGAATTCATAAACATCTATTAAATAACTACACTATTGTGTGTTTGTCTATCCTAGCCTAATTAGTATTACTAGGTCAAAATTGTCGCTATTTTAGTAAGCTTTAAATCTTAGCAAAGGCTATAGCTAGTCTCTTCGTGGATAAAACAGAGGTGGCTACTACCTATAGAGATTAACTAGATTAATTTCTATAGTGCCTTCCTTAATTCCTCTAAAGAAGGGGCTTTTAGTTCTATATATTAAAATATAAATATAGTATATAGTGAGGCACCTGCCGTGAGGGAAGTAAGCGATAGTATCTCTATTTACTCGGTGTAATTACCCTTATTTATAACAAACTCCGCATACTATTCTATTTTGCTAGGCAAGATTAAAAGGTTTTGGCATAGATAGTATAATTATTGCAATAGGAGAGAATGCAGGAACTGTCTATTAGTTTTTAAATTAGCGTAGATAAAGGGGGAATCTAGAAGTAAGAGTAATATAAGTGAAGGTTCCAAGGGTTAAGAGGATATGTGTTTATGCAAGATGTAAGTTAGATTAAATAGTTCCTATAGCCCTAATCCGGTTCTTATAGCCTATGTTAAATCTAAGGGTAGTTATTAGTAGCTATTACTAGTTGCCTTCACCTCTCTCTCTATTAGCTACTAGTACCTGTTATAAGACGCCTATTTATGAAAATTAAGTAGTTCCTATAATTTAGACCTTAATGTTGTGAATTACTCGTTAGTAGCTATCTGCTTGTTAGGTGTGAACGCCTGTTATATATAGTGTCTTATAGTTTAAGGCTTTCTAACCCTCTTCCTCTCCTTCTCTTTATACTTCTTAAACTTGTTACTTTTTATATTATTACCCTAATTAATTAATTATAGCTAAATCTCTTAATAAAGTCTATTAGAAGCTTCCTAATGTTATAGCTATTATGAGGGTAAGTGTCCTAGAAGGCAAGCTTTTAGTAATAAAGACTATAGACTAGTCTAACTATACTAAGTTCTTCCCTTTGTTTATTAGCAAAGACCACGTAAGTATTCTAAAGATTATTTAATCTTATATTTAGGCTAATGCTAATAACTTTTATTTCGCAATATAAGTTCCTTTTTGCCTTCTAGGTTTAGGGCGGGATTAACATTAGCAATAGCGGCGTTCCTCTGTATACTAAGATTGCCCTCTAACCTTCTAAAAATTCCCTAGAAGGGGCTTCTCCCTATCTAATTACCACTATAAAGAGAACTAAATTGCTAAAGGATTTTATAAGGAGCTATACTAAAGTAAATAGTGCCTTAGCCCTTACTATTAAAAACAAACATTACTGCTTAGTCCTTATTCCTACTAAGATAGCTTATCCTAATAGGTACTTCTTATACACTCTTTTATAGCGTCCTAAGCGTTGTTATGCTTTGCTAGTATTTATGTTTAGCAAATTAAATAGTATTTTCTATACTAACTGCTTAAACTTATATATGTAGCATGTTACCTTCTTTAGTAAGCATGTATGCTTTCCTTTCTATAGCTGTATTTCGCTTTCTAGGGTTAGCGAAGGTATATATAGCAATTGCATCTGGAATAGGTCTTATATAGCTAGTTATAAATGGCGCTTTGCTTCTAGGTATTACCTTTAGTCTTCCTAAGAGAGAGCTCTTATGCCTTTCTTAGGAAAAGAGTGGTTTGTTAATGTGGTAGAGACCCTTCTGCTTAATCTAAATACTATTAATTCTAATAACTCTTCTTGCTTAGTAGTAGATATGCCTCCTCCCTTCCTAAATTATTTATAAATAATAGAGAAAACTTAGAGAAATAAATTTAGTTTATAGTATAATATTTAGGGAAATAAAAGAAAAGGGAAAAGGGGATAGGTAGTCCTATAGTTAATAGACTTATTCCTTAATTACTTAATCTCTAGTATTAGAACAAAACTTTACTTAGTTCCTAAAATGAAAATAAAGGGAAAAATAATGTTTAATCTTATACACTTATTAGTACATTAGAGAATATGCTTTATATTCTTTCTTCTATTCTTCTATTAGGTAGGGTAGCTATACCTTAATCCCACGATATAGGCTCCTTTAAGGTGGGAGCTTAACCTCTTCCTTAAGACATAAACTTGCCTCTCCTTTGTTAACCATTTAATTAGATATATTGTGTTAAGCTACTAAAGGCATGATTATAGTGACTTCTTAATTATAGTTATTATTAGTCTCCTCCCTCGCCTAGTGTTATTAAGGAGCATATAACTATATATTTACTATTAAAGTCCACTAACCTTCTATGTCTAGGATAAACTTTTTAATATAGTCCCCTGAAATAGTTTTCGTGAGGTAAACCTTATCTAGTGTTTTTAGATAATAGGCTCCTGAGACTAGCGCTTGCTTATAGATGTAGAAAGGTCTATTCTATCTTATTACAAGTTTCTTTGTAGTAAATATGTTAATGTTCCTTCTAATATTATATACTAGAACAAGATCCCCTAGTTTTAATTAATCCTTCCTAAGAGAGGTAGCCTAGTTCTTGTTAGTTTAGTTTGTAAGTTACTTCCTAAAGTTAAATACCTTTTTCCTTGCTTTCCTAATGTCTTTTGCCTTCCTTTTAAGCATTTGGACTTAAGCTTTAAATAGGTCCTAACTTGTGGTAACTGCTTCCTAGTTAATTAGCCTCTAGGTTAGGAATTTGACTTCTAAGGGTAGGATTGGTTCCTATCTATAAATTAAATAGAAGGCGAATTTCCTATGCGATTTGCAAATAGCAGTGTAATCTGTAAGAAGGGCTTTGTTAAGGTGCTTTACCTATTAGCTATCTAACCCTCCTAATTTTGCTAAAGCAGACGTAAGGGACTAGTGTCTAGCTTTAACAGGGGAATTCGCCTTTAGGTTATACCTAGATGTTTAGATTCCCTTAATACTAACATTTGTAAGTGCCTCCTTAAGATTTCCTTGCATCTTAGGACCTCCGTTATAGACTACGAACTAAAAAAGTCTAAACTAACTAATTAAGGATAACAGGAATTTTCTAATTGCTAGCACTGTTATATTCCTAACTAGTGTAGCCTTTACCTATCCTATTAAGTTATATCTGGCTTCTAAGAGATACTTATATTTATGATTAATTAGAAGATACTAAGTGTTAATATAGATCTTACTTATTGGGTTCCCTAGCGTAACTAGCACGGACAGTTCTTAAGGTTGCTAAGGCGTGAACTTTTGACACGTCTTGTAGCAGGTTAGCATCTCTTAAGTTGTGTTCTAGAGTCCCTTTTACTAATATTACTATTTCGTTACTTAGAAGACTACTTTAATGCCTTTGTGACTAAGTTCTTTGTAAATAGCCTTAACTATTACGTGTTACTACTTAGGAATATTAATAACTAATGCTAGTCCTTTTATAATTTCTATTAGTCTTTTCTATAGGTATTCATTTTCTAGGTAGAACTTCTTAGCTTTGTTATAAAGCTTCCTGTAGTCCCTAGCGCTAAGATTAATTAGTCTTTAGAGGGTGAATAAGAAATTAATCACCTATTGTATCTCCTGCGAATAGTCCTTCTTACTATCTTCTTTTAATTTAACGCTATTGAGATATAGGTTAATAAAGTTCTTAATGTCTCCTTTAACTTCTTGATCTAATTAATCTGACGGCCTAGGACCCTTTCTAAACAGGGTATTAGCAATTTTGTTCTTTTTGCTAGGAACATGTTACACTAAAAAATCGAATAGTAGTATGTAGCTTATCTATCGCGTAACAAGAGCCCTAGGCATATCGTTAATAGCTCCGTTAAGCTAGTGCACTAGGACTTGCAAATCTGTTTCTAATATAAAGGGAACTCCGTAGAGGTGGATTCGTAGCCTTCTTAACGCGTAAACGACTGCTTAGCATTCTCTTTTAGTTACGTTATACTTAGCCTTAGTAATAGTCTAGACGCTGCTTTTGTATTAAATAGGATAGCGTTTACCTTTAATAATTTGTAGTAATGCCGCTCCCTATCCTAGCAAACTTATGTTTACTATAAGAATAATTTCCCTAAAGCCTAGTCTAAGATTAAGTAAAACAAGAACTAGGGCCATAGTTATCGCCTTCTTTAAAATGTCTATAGCTTCTTATTGCTCTAGTCCCTATTCCTATTCTGTTATCTTTCTTAGTAAAATTACTAGTAGTCTTACCTTCTATGCGTAGTGCTTAACCTAAATGCGGTAGACTCCTATTAATCTAATAAAAGATTACACTTCTAATAGATCTTAACAAACTTTCTAGTCTAGAATCTTTATTATCTTCGCCTTAGTTAGTTTCTATCTATTTATTTCGCATATAAATCCTATGATTTTAGCTAACTTCTAGTAGAATTTCGACTTAGCTACTGAAGCTATATAACCGGAGAGTTTAATATTAACCAAAACTTTGTCAATGTTAATTAAATACTCTATCACATATCTGCGTATTCTAGGCATAATTTCCTCCTTATTATATGTCGTGGTTAGGCCTTTAATAGCAATGTTATCTAGGAAGGGCACGCAGATTTTAGGGATTAAGTTAAATAGGATTTAGCTAATAATCCTAATAAATTATGCTACTAAGTTAGTGGCTCCCTGTGGTAGGCGGTAAAGTTGTAAAAGGCTAATCATAGTAGAAATTGTAGTTATGTCTTTACTTTGTTCTGCTAATTTCACTTAATTATATCCTAATAAAAGATTAATAATAGATAAGATTTTATATATTACAAAGCTCTTGCTAAATACCTCCGCTCCTTAAGGGATTAGCGTATTATATATCGTGACCTTGTTATACTTAGTGGCTAATAGGATTAGGCAAATCCCTTTGTCCTTCTTTATAATAAGAAAGTAAGGGTTCCTATAAGAACTATAGCTTTCTTCTAAATACCTATACTTTAACTTCTTCTTTAACAGATTAACTAGTTTCCCTTATAACCTAAGAGGTATTAGGATAGAACTAGCTTGCTATGCCTTGTGTTTAATAACCTTAATGACTTGTGGTAGTGCTACTAGCGGGTTAACTTTTCCACACTTAGATAAGTCCTATGCTAGCACCGCTTCTTAGTTATAAAGAATTTCTTTAAAAACATTAACTTCCTCTTATGTTAGATATTCTTGCACCCCCTTAACTATCTAATCTAGCCATTCCTAGGTTATCCTGAAACCTCATGGGTTTTTACTAAATCTCCTAGTAATGTACTTGTTATATTTCCTAGATATATCTAAACGCAATTTTGCTTCTTCCTATTTCTTTATTTTCCATTTAGGGTCTCCTTCTAGGGTTAACCTGTTAGAAGGCATATCGTTATGTGGATAAATCTTATTAGCTTTGCGTTTGTACATCGTGTTTATTATAAGATTAGGCGGTTTTGGTTATCTTAGGGGCCGGAAATCCTTTACAACCGCTTTAAGTTAATGGTTGTGGTTTACTATTATATTCTTAATAACTTCTTAGAAGATATTAGTCCCTTCTCTAGTTGTAATAGGGATTAGTACTTTATTGTTATCTATCTTTGCTTCTAAACCTTTATAAACTATTTAATCCTCCTCTTCCTTTACTTTAGGATAGCTAAACATAATGATATTAATAGCAGGTTACTAGGCTAGCTGCGTGTTAGTGTACTGCTATTAAATGCTTCCTGTGACTCTTGAGATAATAATAATATCTCCGAAGCAATACTAGGCAAAAAGTTTACTACTTCTTAAATAGTTAAACTACATCTGCGATAGCCTAAAGAATAGTATTCCTAGAATTAGGCTTATATTAACAAAGTCTAGGCTAACGTAGAAGTTAGTAGGTATCTAGACATTCCCTAGATATAGCTTTATCTAAACCTCCCTAATTATCTTAATTCTATACAAGGAGAATAAAGTAGTGTTTGTTACATCTATAGGATAGATTTTTAGACCTAAGCGTCTAGCCATGCTTTCTATGATTATATTTCCTTGTAATCCTGTGTTAATAAGCCCTAGAAGGAGTTCTCCTATAGGGTTATCTAGATAAACTTGTAAGTATAGTAAATCCTACAACTAGTTAACTGTGGCTTGTGGCTCTATAATTGTATTAAGCATGAAGTTTGCTTTAGGTAAATTAATTAGTTTCTGCTAGGGTTTGTTTTGTTATACTTAAGTTCCAAGCCTTTCTTAGATCCTTTCCTATAGGGTAGCGTTAATTTCTAGTAAGGGCGTTAGGGCTGTCTTTAGCGGATTTGCCCTAGCTTTTGCTTCGTTTCTCTTATTCTTTTTAAGAGCGTCCTTTATTGTTTAGATAATAGAATTAATTTAGTTCTCTAGATTAATTAGTCTTAGAGTTGTTTTAACCCTAAACGTTCTTAAAGAAGGCACAGGCCCTAGTATGTTACTATTATAATAACGAATATCTTTAACGCCTTTTGCTCGCAGGAGACACTTATTACTAACTACCTCTACTAGTGTTAGCATAATATGGTAGACATCCTAAAAGGGTACTCTAAGTTTCTTCTGGAAAACCTTATTATATAGTTAATCTAAAATCCTCTATCTAACCTTACCTAGTAAATCCTTCTTTCCCTTAGTTAAGGTATTATTACCTTATCTAGGTTGCTCTTAGCCTTAGTAATTCTATTTATCTTCTTCTATAATATCCTTAACTCTTAGGCGCTTTACTACTTGTTCCCTAATAGCTATAATCTTTCTATTATAGTTATCTACCTCCTCTTCTTCTACGTATAACTTCTTAAACTTAATAGCTAAGACTACACCTAAGGGCTCCCTTCGTAGGATTAACATTACTTTAACCTCTCTTTCTAGGCGGTATTTAGCGGGGTTGAACTAGCTCTCTATTTAATTAAATATGTCTTGTTTCTCTAGTAATATATCCTAGCTTTTTCCTCTATAAGGACTATGCTTCTTAATTCAAGGAATTATATAGGTAATCTTGCTGTCCAGAAAGTATTTAATCTAGAACATAGCTAGCTATCTTACATAGCTGCTAATCTAGAGGAATTTCAAAAGCAAAACAGGTAGTATTATCTAGCGCCTTATGTTATCCCTAATTGCTAAAATGCGGACAGCTAGGTTGTAAATAGCGAATTTTGATATCTTGTTAAACCCTAATGTGTTACACTTTGTGGCTAAGTAAGACTTATTATTGCAGTAATAGCAACGGTTTGACTAGCGGCCTTGTTCACCTATTATATTAATTTTGAAAATACAGTCTTTATCTTAATTAAATGATCCAATACTATTCAGCTAGTAATTCCGTTACTAGTGTTAGGGGTTACTATTATACTTCCTTTTAAGCTGCTTTATAATGTTAATTTCCTTCCCTACCTAGGCTATAACTATAATTTTCAACTTAGCTAACTGTTTTGTTAAATTATCTATTTAATCTTAGTATTTAGCTAGTCTAGAAGTTATGCCCTTTTTCGCTATGTTATTAAAAGTAACACTTTTCTTTTTATATTCCGTAGGTTTAGCCTGCGCTAGGTAATTCCTCTAGCTAGTCTAATAATTACTAAGGATAGGCAGATTAAATAGTCTCTAACTCTTTAGGTGGGACTTAGTATTATCCGATAGGTACCCTCCTAAGTTAGAGATTTCGGGGTCCCTATGTTTAAGCTTTAGTCGTGTATAAACATGCGCGTTAAGCTCTATCTAGAGTGGTTTATACTTTATAACTAGAATTTCTTTACAGGTAAACCCCTTTTAATCTATAAAGCTTAAGATTAAATGCTCTAGAAGGGCCTTGTAAATATAGTTAGACTAAGTTATAGTAATCCTCTATCCTATAGGGTCTGCATTTAATATCAAAGCTTAATGCTTCTACAACTAGTAATAGGTTTCTTTAATAGACTTTAGTTATATTAGGTTAAGGTCTTTAAGCTATCCTTAAGTGCTTTTTATTTAATTCTAACTTATAGTATTAAACTAAAGAAGTATTTTGTTCTTTAATTCCGCCTAAGTGCGTAACACTATTAGTATCTTAACTACCTATTAGACCTAGGGGTTAACGTTATGTTTAAGCATATTTTGCTAATCCTTTTCAGGGATATATATTACCTTTATCTTAGCCTTAAAGTCCTTAATAAAGTTAGCTATGTTTTCTCCTATAAATTACTAAACATTATACTTGCTTTATATTATAATAAGGGATATCTAGCAAGCTATTATTTCCCTAAGAATCTTTATAAAGGATTTTGCGTTAAGTCTATTAAGAGGTCTAGAGGCTTTTCCTCTACTATTAAGGGCCTTCTCTAGTGGGTTATTAAAGCCTAAGCATATTAGCGTCAAAACTATATTAGGATTAGATAGTTCCTTGCTAGTAGTTAGGGTATTTAGTAATAGTAATTCCTAAAGTTCCTTTAGGTAATATAGTTACTTAATAAATCCTGCTTTACTTAGGTAATAGGAGTGTAAAGATAAATAATTAGATATAGAGTTAGGTAATAGTGCTTTTAATTAATCTTAGAGAAGAATAGTTGCTTAACTAAAGGCTTTAATTACAGAGAAAATTTCTTAATAGAAATCTTCTAGGAGAGTTATACTTATAGTTATAAATAACCTATAAGCGAAAACTAGGATTACAATCACATAGCTCCTTATGATTAACTATAAGACCCTAATACATAGCTAAATAATTACAAAATTAGCTATAAGGCTTAAGATTAAATAGTTTGTGGCGCTAGATAGCAGTTTCCGTTCCGTATTCTCGTGTCCAAAGACGCTTAGTAAGGGGGCAACGGCTTAGCTAGTGTTCATAGTGTACACGTCCAAACTAGCCTACCTCCTTTCTAGCGCCTCTATATAGTATAGTCTCCTTTCTTTAATCTAGCTTAGCTCCTCTAGATTAACTAGTCTTAAACTAGTGCCTTAGCCCTTCTAAGGTTTAGAACTAGGCTTCTAGTCTATATTATATTATAAGGAAAACGAAATAAAGGGGTCTTTGCATAAACGGTTTAGCATTAGCTAAAAATTATAGCTAAAAAAGTGCGCTTCTAATTAATCTTAGTTTATAGCAGATCAAATAGAAAGCGGAAGTCCTAGGGGTTCAAGACCACGTTTCTCCACCAGTTTTATTAAGTAGAAAACAACACCCTAAAAGACACAATACTAGCCTACAATCGCGAGTAACTCTAGAGCCTACACATAACAAAGGGGTCAATTAACTTAATAATATTGATTACAATAACGGCTAGGACTATCTTGTTATATAGAGATATCCTAGATTAAATAGTCTATTAGATTAGAAGTGACGTCTTAAATAAATAAGGGAGGGTATAATCTTAATTTATCTCATAGTAAACATAGGTATAATCTCAGGTAAAGCAAACACAAGGTAATCTTAAGAATCTTATAGGGTGCGTGAATTACTATTAAAGAATCTGGCTATAAGTGGTCCCTTTATAGATCAAATAATCCTCTTACCTAGATAACTAATATTGTCATCCCTTGTTATAATATCCCTATCCCTAAACCCTAGCGCTTGTCATCGTAATCGCGTGTTTTTAGGCGCGCATCTTACGGCACACAGTATATACTTATAAAGCTTTATAAAGATATAGTATAAAGTACTTATATATAAAGGTAATACTTATAAGAATTTATAAGTATACCTAGTAAATTTAAATATATTATTCTAGTTAAATTTAAGAACCTTTTATAATAATAAAACTAAGGTAATATATACTAGT
This sequence comes from Epichloe typhina subsp. poae, assembly GCA_030389615.1. Taxonomy (NCBI): domain Eukaryota; kingdom Fungi; phylum Ascomycota; class Sordariomycetes; order Hypocreales; family Clavicipitaceae; genus Epichloe; species Epichloe typhina. The sequence goes on from CP098313.1 coordinate 3,126,843, forward strand.
AATTACCTAGCTAATAATATAAAGTAATAAAAATATATTATATAATAGTAAATAAGTTAGTTAATTACTTAGCTTACTTCTAGGATAAATTTATATCTTAGTTAAACTTTAAAGTAATAAATAAAGATATAAAGTACTTAGAAACTATTAAAATATTACTAAATCTAAGGTAAAAGAATAATTAGTTTTTCTAATTTTTTTAAAACTTTAAACTAAAGTAAAAGCTAAATTACCTAACTAAATCCCTATATATTTAAAAATAGTAATTTTCTTAAATAGCTTAAATAATACTATAAGGAAGTATATAGTTAGCTAGGAGTTCTTAATATCTTAAAGCTACTTATAAGATTAAGGTAAAAAGGCTAAAGTTATAAAATAATATTTATAATAAATAATTATAATAAAAGCTATAATAATAAAGAAAGTAAAAGAAAGAAATAATACTTTCTTTACCGCTCGCATGTACCTAGTCGATGGAACCGCGCACCTTGACAAACAAGATACCCAGGCGAGAGGAAGCAGTGGGCTCGTCTTGCTCGCAGGAAGGACAATGGAACTGCATGACGACGTGAAGTTTATAATAACTAAGTATAGGTTAGGGGCTATTTAAGTACTATAAATATAGTAATCCTAGATATGTATAAATAAATATAAAGTAGTAAACTACTTAATTTATAAAAGTAATAAGTATATTACTAAGAAATATAAAAATAGTAGTAATAAGACCTAAAATCTTAATAAAATTCTAATTAGATTAGTATAGGCCTAGGATAATAGTCTTACTATAAATAAACCTATAAATAAGAAAATAAGAATATAAGTATTCTTATAGTAATATAACTACTAGTTAGCTATACTAGTGCTATTTAATATAAGTATAAAGTATTTAATAATTTACCTTAAATTATTATTAAAATAGAATTAGAAAAATATAGAAAAATAAAGATAATATTAGAAAGTATAAGTAAGGATAAAATCCTATATAAAGGAATTTTATATAAGCTAATTAAAGTAAAAGATAGTATAGGCTATATAAAGGTTTATTAAATTAGCTATTATATTACTAATATAGGAAAGGGAATACTTCTAGGTATAAATTAAACTATAAAGTATAAACTTATAGTAATAAATTAAAAGTAAAGTTTTTAAAGGTTTTTAATAACTAAGAACTATATTATACTTACTATAAGAAAGTAATAACTATATAAGGTAGTAAAATAGTTATTTATTATACTATTACTAGTATTACTAAAGATTAAGGTAATTAAGCCTAAGAAAAGAAAAAGAAAACTAATAAAGATTTATTAGTAAATAATATAGTAAGTAATAACTAAGGTTATAGTATAACTATAGTAATAGTAATAAAGTATACTTATTTCTTAAAAATAAGAAAACTAAGAAGTATAATAATACTTTAAGTAATATACTATAAGGAGTTAGTAATAACTATATAAGAGATAAATAGTAATATAACCTAATAATAAATCCTAGAAAAGTATATAGAATTTATAAATATATTTTTAAAAGATTTAGCTAGTAAGCTTCTAAAATTAAGTAATTATACTTATATAATTAAATTAAAAAAGGAAATAACTACCCTAGGGATTTATATATAATCTAGCTAAGAAAAAGCTAGAAGTGCTTAGGGAGTACTTAGTAAGTATATAGAAAAAAGGTAAATTAGAAGATTAACTAGTCTAGCTAAAGCTTTAATTTTATTTATTCTAAAAACATTAGAGAAATTAAGGCTTTATATAAATTATAAAGGCCTTAATAAAATTACTATTAAAAATAAAGCCTTTTTATTACTAATCTCTAGAATCCTTAATTAATTAGTAAGTATAAAGGTTTTTATATTACTTAATCTTTAAGAAGTATATTACTAGCTATATATTTATAAGGGTAATAGGTAAAAATAGCCTTTTAATACTACTATAGCTACTTTAAATATCTTATAATACTATTTAGATTAGTAAATATACTAGTTACTTTTTAGGAATATATTAATAATACCCTTAAGGGACTTATAAATAAATTTTATATTATTTACCTTAATAATATCCTAATATATAATAGTAAGCCTATAAGATATATAAAGTATATTATAAGTGTACTAGAGTAACTTTAAGATATAGACCTTTATATTAACCTTAAAAAGTACTAATTTTCTATTAGGTAAGTAAAATTCCTAGGTTTTATTATATTTAAAAAGGGTATTAAGATAGAACTATTATAGGTTAAAGTTATTATAACCTAGCTAATACCCTATAGTATATTTAATATTTAATTATTCCTTAGGTTTATAGGTTTTTACTAATACTTTATAAAATAGTATAGTAAGGTAATAGTCTTACTAATAAACTATTTAAAAGTATTTAGCTAGTAAAGTTTAAGCTAGAACTTAGTAAACTAGTAGTATTTAAAGAACTTTAAAAGAAGTTTTAAAAAGTGCTAATTTTAGTGTATTTTAACTTACTTTACTTACTAAGAGTAAAAATAAATATATTTAGTTATATAATTAAAGCTATATTTATAATATTAGTACTAGGTAGCTAGCACCTAGTAATATATTTTTTAAGAAAGTTAACTAACATTAAACTTTACTACTTAATTGTGAGAACAAAGGGATAGCTAGGCAAGAGGTATAGGGGCACTCGTATATTAACTAAAGCTTGCTAGGTCTAAGTATGTTATACGTGTGAGTTACTAGCTTATAGCTAGTAGCTTGCTAGTGTTATGTAAACCTAGCCCTAGGGCGTGGTGTGCCTGCCTAGTGGTGCGCTAGCGCACGGGTGTTGTGAGTGGGGCCTCACAAATTCGTAGTATCTTTAATTAATCTATGATTTAATTAAGAGTTGTAGATATTATGTGGCTAGGAATATGACCCCTTGAGACCTCTTTCTCACAAGACCTCTAGCCCCTTCGACCTCGGATCTATCGGCTTGTAAGGTCAAATCGGCCACATCAGATCCCTAGTTATGTGGCCTAGCCCCTAACCCCTTAGCTAGATAAAAGCCTTAGATTCCCTCCCTTTTTATTAAAAATTAACTTTTCATTTAATGCCTTTATGTTAGAACAAAGGTGATATCAATCGCGCGCGAGCAGCAGCCGCAATTACCTGGCAAAAGCTTGGGCCGCGCGTAAGCCCCGCACGTAACCTATAACCTAGCCTTATGATTAGCTAGGAATTATAAGGCTACAAACGTATAACCCCTTTTACCCCTAGCATTATAGCCTCTAGTTTCTAACTTCTCTTTTTAATACAATGAATACAAGAATAACGTAGCCTAAAATAGATAATTAATAATAATACTATTCTTTAGGCTCACGATCTTCTTACATTAAATTCAATACCCTATAATACTAACACTAATTAGTGGTTACTTTCACAGATAACCACGTAGTCTTTAAAAACCGCAGATTAGCAAGGTTGTATTAGAAGAGGTAGCTTGCCTAATAATGACTTGCCTTATAAAATAGGAGGGCTATATTTAAAGGAAAGTTATACTAATAGAGAGATATAGATATAGCTCTCTTCTTACTTTAGTATTAATATCTAATCTATATAGACTTTAAAATAACAAAGAAGGGTTTAATACTAGCAGCTAAGCTATTCTCTTATCCTTTTTTATTATATATTTTATTACGTATTTAAAGTTAATTACCTTACCTTGCGATTCTTTATATTAGTAATATAATTTTCATGATTTACCTTTACACTCTCCTACCTCTTTATACTAAAAGAGTTATTTTCCTATATTACTACTTACTTAGTTAAAATATTAAATATAGCTAGCCTATTAAGGGTTACTAGTTAATTTAAAGTCTTAAGCAAAAGTAATAAATATAATAATACTATAAAAGGTATTAGAACTAAAGATAATAAAGAATACCTTAATAAAGGCAAAACCCTAGACTACACTACTTATTATACTACCTAATTCCCTTATATCTCTCTAAAGCTATACTTATATATTATAGAAGACTTACTTTAATAAATAGGAAATTCTAAGTATAAAGAGATAACTATACCTAAGGAAACTACACTTTATATCCTTATTAAGGCTAAATAATATAGAGAGTAAGGACTATTTAGGAGAATACTTTTCTTTAAATTTAATAATAACTTCTATAAATAAATAAGGTATAAGTTTATAGAAGGAAAGAACCTTTACTAGAATATTATCTAAGATTACCTCCTTTATAATAAGGTTTATATAACTATTAGAAAAGGTATAAAGATAGCTAATAACCTTAAAGAGGTAGTAACTTAGGAAGAATTCTAATTCTAGACTCTTAAAGAGATTAAGGAAGCTAGGAAAAAGTATATAGACTTCTAGAAAAACCTAGAGAATAAAAACTTCCTTTATAATCTTTTAGATAATAGAGATATTAGGATTTAATACCTTACCCCTTTACTATGCCTATTAGTCTAATTACTATTAAAGGGATTAATAAACTAATTCTCTCTTTAAAGATTAGCTACTCTAGAAGTAAGAATACTAAAGAATACTATTCGCAAGCACTTATAGGTAATTCCCTTACCTATACCTTTACCTAAGGTTATATAGTAAGAGAAACCTAACTACCTTATAGAAAATACCTTTAATTATAATAATTATTAGTAAAATTAAACCTTACTACCTAGGGCTAGTAATATACCCTTTAGTATAGCTAAAAGAACTATACTTCTTACTTCTTAATATAAGGAGAAGGAAGGTTAAAAAGAACTATAACTCCTAGAACTACTATTTTTAAAGCTACCCCTTAATAAATACTAACTATTCTAGTGCTTTTATAAATATAAAAGAGGTACTTAGAGAACCTCTAAATACCTAAAGGCTCTCTCTAAAGTAAATTATTAACCTTTTAAAGGTATACCTAAAGAAATAACTATATAGTACTAATAACTATAATATACTTAAGTAAAAACTTTAAATATTCTATAGGAAATATAAGATACTTAATATTTAACTAAAATAAGCTAGATATACTTTTAAGGTTATACTTAAAGGTAAGGCTTTATAATACTATATAAACTACCTCTTAAAGCCTAGTTAATAATAAGACCTCCTTATACTTATTAAGTATATAAAAGACTATTTTAAAATAAAGAATATATAGTAAAGATATCTCCTAAAGTAAAATAATATTACCTTATAAAGAATAATAAGTAATAGCCTAAGTAAGTCTATAGTTAATTACTTTAATAAACTTATAAAGAAGCTTACTATCTTATAATATATAAACCCTAAGATAGGTTAAAGTAAGAGAGTACTTTAGAGTTAAATTATAAGAGCCTATAGTAATATCCTTAAATATAAAGAATTTATTATAAATTTACTAAAAGGTCTTTAAGAGTTTTATAAATACATAAGAATAATAATTTAACTTATTAAGAAAGAGAAAAGAGTTAATAATAATTCCTAACTAATATAATAACCCTAGAGTAATTCTAAACTAACTAAAAATATAATAAGAAAGGAAAAGAGGCTTAATACTTATCTAGAAAGTCCTAGAGCAAAGAGAGACTCCTTATATAAGGAAATGCTATATATATAATAAGGAAGGATACTAGTTATTAAAGCACCTAGAAAAGAACTATAAGAAAGCGTTTTAATATTATAAGAATTACTATCTTATAAATCCTATTAATAACTTATATAATTTATTCCTTATATAGTATAAAGATAAACAAGAGCCCTAATCTCCTACTAATAATAAGATTACTAAGTATATAAAGAGTATTAGATTTAAGGACAGCCCTAATAATATAAATAGGCTAGTACTTATAAGCTTCTTTAATTATAGCATGTAGCTTAATAGTAAAAGAATAGTTTAAATCCTTATAAACTAAGCAGCTTTTTATAGCTTAAGTAAGGAGAACTTTTTCTAGTAGAAGCTATTTAATAATACTCTAGTAATATTTATACTAGGAGATTACTACTTATGTATAACATTCTAAGGAATTATGCCTAATATAAGTGCTATAAAGTTCTCTATAGTAAGGCACCCTTAATTCCTTACTTTATAACATATAATACTAGAGATATAGCTTAATAAATCTAAGGTAAGGAAGGCTATTATTAGATTTAGCGTAGGAGAGCTAATTCCCGCGCTTAGAGTAATTAATATACCTACCCCTTTTAGGGATATTCTCTTTTAGGTTATCCTTATAAATACTCCTTTCCTTTTATTCCTTAATAATATAGATTAATTATAAATTAACTTTAATATCTCTGAGAATATGTGAGAACAAAGGGATAGCTAGGCAAGAGGTATAGGGGCACTCATATATTAACTAAAGCTTGCTAGGTCTAAGTGTGTTATACGTGTAAGTTACTAGCTTATAGCTAGTGGCTTGCTAGTATTACGTAGACCTAGCCCTAGGGCGTAGTGTCCCTGCCTAGTAGTGCGCTAGCGCATAGGTATTATAAGTAAGGCCTTATAATTACCCCCCCGTTTTTAGCTAGGCTCCCAAACAGCTCTCGCTAGCTAGTGTGTAGCTATTCGCTAAGTAATAGCTATATTAAAACAATAACAAACAGCTAGCGCTTAAGTATAAATTCACCTTTGACTCTCTTTTATATTACGCCCTTTTCCCTTATATAACCATAGCAAACCTTTCTTAAATACTATTATATCATTAGTTCCTATTACTTTTCCTTTATTTCTTACTATATTATTACTATAGAATCTAATAAGGAAAGCGTTATTATTATCCCTAATATCTATTTAAAAGATTATACTTATATATATTATCTACGCACTAGTTACGCAAAGTTTAAGAAAAATCCCTAGCTAAGCCTAAAGTCCCCTAGATTAACTATTAATTCCCTAGCTTTATAAGCATTATTACTAAGGGAAAACACTTAAAGTATTATATCTAATATATAAAATATAGTAATACTTATAAGATAGTAAGTATATTATCCTTTCTAGGTTTTTAGTACTTAATTATTTATATTTCTATAGGTAATACTTACTATAAGGGGGATTTCCTAGATTTTCTAGCTATTCTTAACTAAGTATAGGAGTTAATAAATACCCTAAGTAATTAAGTCCCTAAAGACCTTAAAGACTACATATTTTTAGAGGTAACTTACTATTATTTTAGTAAGAATTATTTAAACCTTATTTTAGGGTTTAATTATACTAATATTATACACTATATTTCCTTTAGTTTAACTAGAGTTACTAAGGTATATTAGGTATATTTCCCTATGTATTCTCTAGGTCTTTGCTTACTTCTTAGGTAAGCTATATTAGCTTTATACTAGTAATATATTATTTTACGCTAGTAACTCTTAGTTACTATATTTCTTACCCTTATCCCTAGGATAGTAAGTTAGCACTCTTCTATTACTACCTATTTACTAACTTTTCCTAGCTAAACTACCTTATATATTATAATACCTAGAAGGTAAAAATAATATTATATTTATATTATTATAACCTAGGATTTATGCCCTAGGGGTAGTAAAGCATTGCTTTTTCTAGGTAATATAGCTAGTAGTCTAGGAGAATAAGAGCAAGACTATAGAATACCTTTTTTATAATAGTATTATTTTAATATATAAGAAGGCTACTATAAAAAGGTTTCCTTTAAAACTTCCCTCCTTATAAGGATGTTTTCTTTTATTATTTAGTAAATAATTTAACAAGTTTTTTAATTAGAGTGTAATAGTAGCTAATAAGGCTAGGCCTTTTTTGTAATTATTTTATTCCTTACCTATAACTTACTTACGTCTTACTATGCTTTCTCCTTATTTTAATTTAATAGAAAGCCTAAATTATGTGTTAAGCGCCTTCTATGTCTTTTACTATTACTTATTAATTATATTTACTTAGCTAACCCTTTTACTTTACTAGGTATTTATTACCTTTATAAGTCTTTCTATAATCCTTAACTTCTTTAACTTTAAATTTATTATCTTTATCTTTGAGGTTTAGTATTAGTATTTCTTTATCTATAGTATTTTCCTAGTAATTCTATAGCTTTAATAGGCTAATATAAAACATATTATATAGCTAACTATACTTATTATGTAATACTAGTTAATATGCTTATTTACTTACTATATTAAGTATATAAAATAGCCTAATAAATCTAGGGATTAGCTTTTATTTTATATTCTTAAGTCTAATATTCTTTGCTAATAGTAATATAAGGTTTTCTCTTTTAAGGTTAGTAGCTAGTATTATTAGTTATAGTACTTTACCTATACTTTAGTAGCTTTTACCTAGTTATATACTAGTTTCTCCCTAATCTTATATAGCTTTTCTATATATATATAAGCTTCTAGTATCTCCCTTCCTTACTCTTACCTTTAAAAGCTAGGTAAAACTTAGGTAAATAGCCTATAAAAGTATAGTTAGGGAAGTAACTTATTATCCTATTAATAGTATTATTATATATAAACTAAGCTATTAGGAGTAGCTTTAGCTATAGCTATTAGTTTTCTTTAATAAAGTATTATAAGTAATATTTAAGTACTTAGTTTATTCTCTTTATTTACCTATTAGTTTAGGGGTAAAACACTATTAAAAGCCTTTACTTTACGTATAATAAGTAATATATATCTAACTAGAATTAGCTTATAAACACTAATCCTTTGTTAGATATAATGCCCTCTAGTAGCCTAAATTAAAGCTTAATTTCCTTATAGAATAACTTTGCTAATTTAGCTATATTAATTATAGTCTTTATAGTAAGGAAAATAAAGTACTTAGTAAATTAGTTTATAATTCCTAGGATTACGTTAGTTTCTTAGTTACCTAGCTATACTAGTAGTAATCCTATAATAAAATCTATTAAGATCTTTGCCTATAGTTACCTTAGTATTAGTAGTAATTCAAGGCTTTTATATAGGTAGTGCCTTCTAGCTATAACACGCTAGTATACTCTATAGCTAAATATATAATCTAAAATAGCTTTACTTATTACTAGCTACTAATAGTAATGTTTTAGTAGCTTAAGAGTATATTTAGTCCTAAAGTAACCTACTAGTAAATTATTATAGTATAGCTATAAAAGCTTCTATTATAAGATAGGCTTCTATAAAATAATTACCTAGTCTTTATATATTAGGAGACCTCTTATACTATATAACTATAAACTAGCTTTTCCCCTCCCTTTTACTTAGAAGTTAACCTTACCTTCGTGTTTTTATAGATTTAAATCTTAGTCTTATGCCTTTTATAGTAGTTATACTAATAGTTTATTTGCTATAAATTAGTAAGAATTTAGTAATATAATAGCCCCTAAATTACTTATATTATACTAATATCTTAGATATATATTACTTTCTCCTTAAAATTACCTTTATTTAGCTAACCTATTACTAGATTTATAGTAGCTAACTAGCCTTTTACCTAGACTACTATTAACTTAGTAGGCTTTAAGACTAGTGTTATACTATAACTTCTTTAATATATTAGTACTTCTTTTTTACTATATAAGTAGCTACTATTTTCCTTTAAAGCTCTAGTAAGAGCGCCCTATTTAATATAGGTTTACCTTTATAATTAGACTTTCTTAATAGTATATTTATAGGGTTACTTTTCCTTAGTCTATGCTTAATTATAAAATAAAAAGGGCAGAGAAATATACACTATTATGCCTACTTTCTATTTAGCTTTTATTACCTTATAAAGGTCTATAGGTTATAGTAGTCTAATAGGACTTCTATAAGTATCTTTATACCTTTAATATAGTATTACTAGTATTTAAATAACTTTACTATAGTAAGTAACTCTTAATTAGCTATACTATAGTTATATTTAGTATTTATAAACTTCCTTAACTAAAAGGCTACTAGATACTAATAGCCCTTATTATCCTACTAAGATAAAATTCCTATTATTATAAAAATTAAGGTATTTATCTTAATATATACTGCTTAACTTAGGTTATAGTATTAGAGTAAAGACGCTTGCTAAAAGGTGTCTTTTAGCTAGTTAAACACTAGTTACTTCTTTTCTTTAAATATAAACCTCCTAGTCTAAATACTATTTTAACTACCCTTTATTAACATATAAAGAGGTACTATAATCCTAGAGTATTTATAAATAAACCATTAGTAAAAGTTATAAAATCTAAGAAATAACTATATATCCTTAAAACTTATTAGCTTCTTCTATTCTCTAATTATATTAACCTAGTAAGTATCTATTAATATCCTATTAATAAAGAGAATAAACCCTAGGAATTTTACTAATTTCTTATAGAAAAAGTACTTAGAGGGTTTTATATATAACTTTACTAATCTTATATATTCTAGGACTTACTTAATATATTTAGTATACTTCTTCTTTATCTTAGAGAAGATTAAGATATTATCTAAATATATTATATAAATAGTATTAACTAGCCTATAAAGCACCTTATAAATATAGCTTTAAAAAGTAGCTAGGGTATTAGTTAACCTAAAAGGTATTATAAGGTACTTATAGTGCCTATAATATATATAAAAGGCTATCTTTTACTTATTACCCTCTTTAATATAAATTCTATAGTATATATCCTTAATATTAATCTTTAAGAAGAAATAAGCCCCTTAGCACTAATTAAGGATCTTTAAAATTAGGGGAGAGTGTAGTAATTCTTTTATATTACCTTATTAAGTCCTTAATAGTTTATATATAGCTAAAGTATCCTATCCTTCTTTAGTATAAATAGGATAGGCATGCTTACTAAGCTTTTTAAGAGTCTTATCTAGCCTTTCCTTAGGTTATTATTAATATATTCCTAAAGCTCTTTAAGTTTACTTTAGGAAAGAGAGTAAATTAGTCTATATAAGGGTATAGCTTCTAGTATAAAATTAATTACGTAATTAGTTAACTTCTTTAATAGGAGACTCCCTACCTTATCTAATATAAATATATCTTTAAACTTATATAGTTCCTTAGGAATATCTTTAATAGTTTTATATACTTTCGCCTTCTCTTTATCTTTAAGAGAAATAAACTTATCTTCTATTACACCTATAATAGTATATATAATTATCTTATTATATATTACCTTTATAAACTTATAGGGAGTTAGTAGTAAAAAGGCTACCTTTCTCTTCTTAAACCACTATTCTTATAAGTATAAGTAAAGGTATATGTATTCTTCTATAAGTGTATATATCCTAATTAATATAAGGCTTCCCTTACTCTTAGGTCCTTATTAATAACTATATATAGTAGTTTAAGGACCTTCTTTTTACCCCTTAAGTCTTAGATTATAATAAGCACCTTATAGATACTATATTAGGGAACTATAAGAGCCCCTATTACCTTTAGGATAGGCACTATAGCCTTAGCCTAATTAAGCTTATAAGTCTATGTAAACTAGGCGCTAATAATATTAATCTTAGCGTAACTATTAAGATTTACTACTATTTTAATATCTTTTTGCCTATAAATAGTAACTAGTATATAAAATTAGCATCCTACTAGTACCCTAGTATTTAAGGTAAAGGTAAAGGTATTTACTTTTACCTCTAGGAGTTTCCCTAACCTTCTTACTAGTCTTTCCTTAGTTTATTATAATTATAAAAGAGATATTTTATACTACTATAATTAAAGCACTATTTTCTTCCTTATAGCTTATTATTATTTAGGTAAGTAGCTAGGGTTTTTTCTTTATTCTTATCCTTATCTTTTTAGTCCTTATTTAGCTAATAGCCTTATAGAGAGTTATATCTTTAATATTAGGGGCTTTATATAAGCCCTTCTTTTCTAAATTATTTAGCTTTTACTTATTCTTTAATATTACCTCCTAAAATTATTAAGTAAGTTATATAACCTCTTCTTATGTTAGCCTAGTAATATTTATATATAAGTTAATATAGTCTTATAAGTTAGGGACTAATTTTATAAAGAATATAAGAGTATATGTTTTTCTAAAGCTTATTTAAGGTATTTCTCTAGCAAATCTAAGTAAATACTAAATTTAATAGGGCTTTAGCCCTCTTTTGCTTTATATTCTCTAGCTAAGTAGCTATCTATATATTATAGCTTATAAAGTCCTTAAGTAATATAAAGATCTAGTCCTAGAACTTATCCTAGTTATCCTTAGGGTAATCCTAGTTATTAGCTAGTTATTCTTTAATATATTAGTCCTATCTTACCTAATAGTTTATATATATATAGTTAAGTATAAAAAGAATCTTTTAGTTATCCTAATAATACTTCTTTTTTACCTTCTTAAAGGCATAGTTAAGGTTATTAAGCTATATCTTATACTTCTATAAGTTTATAAGGTATTAAAGTTTTATAATATTTTAGACCTTAACTTCTTAGCTACTAAGACTTAAGAATATACTAGCTTTTTAGCCTCTTTTTATTAGCACTTCTTCTTTATAAAGTTATAGTAAGTTAGTAAGTTCTTATTCTTACTCCTATAGTTCCTTAAGTTACTTAAGCTAGGTAATTTACTCTCTAATTACTATCTCTTTTACTCTTATAGTAAAGAGTATAGCCTTAGATAAGGTTATAAAGTATAGCATATCCCTAGCTATAGTATTACTATTATTTAGCTAATCCTAAGTAGTATATAGTATTATTCTAGTAAATTAGGTTATTCTCCCCCTTATATTACTTTTAGGTAACTAGTAAGAGAAGCTTTAGAATTATAAGAATAAAGGGATAGCTAGGTAAGAGGTATAGAGGCACTTATATATTAACTAAAGCTTACTAGGTCTAAGTATATTATATATACAAGTTACTAGCTTATAGCTAGTAGCTTGCTAGTGTTATGTAAACCTAGCCCTAGGGCGCGGTGTCCCTGCCTAGTAGTGCGCTAGCGCACGGGTGTTGTGAGTGGGGCCTCACAGAATACACTATAATAAGGAGATATTAAAGTCCTTGTAATTTGTAAATAAGGGCACGCCTAAATACTTCTTACGTAAAAGGAAAAAGCAGTTGCCTAGAGTTACCTTATAGAAAGCAAGCTATAATAATTATATTATTACTTTAGATACCTATTAATTAGATGCCTATATAAGGTTCTTTGTAAATTAGGGTATAAAGTTAACATTAAAGCTATTAAGAAGCTAATAAGGGTATGCTACTAATGCTAGATATATGTAAATAGCCTTAATTACTTTAAATTCACCCTAAAAGATAAGTATACCTTTAACTTTAAGGTTATAGTAAATATCTTCTACCTTAATAGTAATTACCCTATACTCTATGCTATAGATATAGCTATAGTATTTAATATAGTAAAATTTATAAAAGATATCTTTACAAAGACTACCTAGAAAGCCCTCTGGATATACTAGATTAATGTATATTAAGGCCCTCTAGATTTAATTATTATAGACGCTAGTATAAACTTCTATAGTAATAAATTCTAATAATTTATAACTTTAATATTAATTTTAATTAAAGAGGTCCTTATTAAAGCGTACTATAGTATTAGGAAAGTTAAGAGATATTATAAGCCGCTCTGTAAGGCTTATAATATTATTAGACATAAATACCCTATAACACCTAAAGCTATTACTTTATAAATAGTAGTAAAGGCCCTAAATAATACCATAGGCCTAAATAGCCTTATTCTAATAGTCCTTATCTTTAGTGCTTACCTATATATAATAAGTAAATTCTTACTATTACTAGATATTACATAGTGTATAATTGTGGTATAGAAGGCTACTAAAGAAATTAAGAGGCTTTATACTATCTAGAAGGTTAATAAAGCCCTTACTATATATAATAGCCTAGATATATTAAAGACCCTTAGCCTACTACTTAGATTAAAGGTCTAAGTCTAGTAAGAAAGTAAGGGATAAAGAGGCCTATATAAGCTATTAGCTATAGATAAAGAGAGCTATATGCTTAACCTCCCTAGAGGCCTAAAGACCTTTAGATTAACCTTTATTAAGCCTTATTATAATAATCCTAATAAGAAACTATAAGTAAACTAATAGCTAAAAGAGCTTAATAAGAAGAAAGAAGAGAAAGAGTAAGAGACCTAAGATAAGAACTTAGCATTAGTAATACCTCTAAAGCGCAGATATAAAAGACCCTAAAAGAACCCCCTAGTAATACCCTAAGAAACTAATATTTTCCTATTAATAAAGGAAGTTAATAACCTTACCCTAGTAATTAAGCTATATAAGGAAGGGATTATTAAGACCCTAGGAGAACTATTTAAGAAGTTAATAAAGGTAAAGATTAAAACCCTAATTAAGCAAGGAGTATTTAAATTTATTATATTTAATAAAAAAGAATATAGTAAGCTTTAAATCTTTAATTCTTATATTATTAACGAAATTAAGGGTAAGATAACAAAACCCTATAAAAAATCACACCTTATAATCTAAGGATATAAGGATAAAGGGAAATAAACTATTCTTACACAAGCCCTAATAATTTAATAAGTAAGTTAATATCTTATCCTTATAATAGCCCTATTAGCAAGGCTAAGGAAATTCCTTATATAGCTATAGGATATTTACTAAGTATATGTATAAGCATATACATTCCTAGAGTAGCTAATCCTAGCGCGCTTACTAATTTAGATATAGTACCTTTACTTACCTAAAATAATTCTAAAGGTTATTAAGCCTCTCTATAGTATTATAGAAGCTAGAACGCACTAGTAGGTTATATATTATAAGTATTATAAAGAGAACCTCTAGATAGAAACCTTTATATATAATCTATACTTACTTATAACTATAAAGGAAAGCCCTAACTTCGCTTACATTAGAATATAAACTAATAATACTATTAGCCTCTTAGATAAGAAGTTCTCTAAGAAGGAGGAGGCCTAGATAGTTACTACTAGCTTTAATATAAAGCTAAAGCAATTCCTAACTAAGGATAATCCCCTTATATTTAATAAAGGCATTATTATACTAAAGAATAATACTATTAAGATATAGTAAAAGGGATAGAGTAATAAGCTAGATTTAGTTCCTATAACTAATTTAAAGCGTAAATATATTAAGTAAAGAGTATAAGGCGCTTATATTGCCTTAATATATTAACTAGAAGCTTATTTTAATCTATTTGTTATAGCATAACACTAAGAGCTAACCCCGGAGAATATGAAGGCCCTTAATTATTACCTAAAGTAGTAGATAAACTACCTAAATAAAGGCCTAATATTTATCCTAATAGACCTTAAGAAGGCAAAGCTCTTTGCCTTTATAGATAGATCCTTTACTAATAATAAGGACTTATCCTTATAACTAGGATATATAATAATTCTAGCTAATAAAGACTACACTAATAGCAAATTTATAATTAAAGGTAATATTATATACTTTAGCTTAATAAAAAGCAAGAGAGTTATATAAAGTATACTTACCTTAGAAGTCTATAGCATAGTAGCTAGTGTTAATATAGCCTACGCACTAGTAATAACTCTAAACCTAGTTACTAACTAACTAAAGCTCCTAATAATCCTAATTATTATATATATAGACTTATACTCTTTATATAAATGCCTTATTAAGCTTAGCATAATAAAGGAGAAATGCCTAATAATTAATATTATAGCCCTTTAGTAATTATATAAATACTAAGAGCTCTGCGAGATCTAATAGATTAATAGAGAAAATAACCTAGCTAATGCCTTAATAAAGGCATTACTTAATAAGGCCCTTAAGAGCTTTATTTTTACTAACTAGATAACTATCTAGATAAAAGGATAGATTACCTATGCGTAAAATACACATAATAGGAGAGATAATCCTCTAGGAGGGTAACCACACTTACGCTAGCTATTAGACCTGTCCTAGTGGATTATAGAGATTAATAGTAGTATGTAGGAGGAGGAAGATATTATTTACACGCTATAGCGTAGATAATAGTGTTGTTTTAAGGAAGGAAGGGACTTAGAAAAGACCTACTTATTCTTACATAGGCTTATAGATTAAGTAAGATTGTTTTTTTCCTTTTTATTAGCTATAATATGCCCTAATAGGCTATGAGATTTCTTTCTTGTTTTCCTTATTAATTAAGTCATTAATCCGTTATTCCCTTTTTTATTTCTGCGATTAATATCGCACGTTAATAATTATATTAAAAGAGAGAGGTTTTAGTGTTAGAACAAAGGTGATATTAATCGCGCATAAGTAGCAGCCGTAATTACCTAGCAAAAGCTTAGGCCACGCGTAAGCCCTGCACGTAACCTATAACCTAGCCTTATAATTAGCTAGGAATTATAAGGCTATAAATGTATAACCCCTTTTACCCCTAGCATTATAGCCTCTAGTTTCTAACTTCTCTTTTTAATATAATAAACACAAGAATAACGTAGCCTAAAATAGATAATTAATAATAATACTATTCTTCGGGCTCATGATCTTCTTACATTGAATTCAATACCCTGTGATACCAACACTTTAGCTTAGATTATTTAAATCATGTTTTTACCTATATTTACCTAAGATTATCTAAGATTATCTAGCTACTTAGATAGGCTGCTTTTCTAGCTTAGATCCTCGTGATAGATCGCAAATATCGCAGACCTAGATCCTAATATCTAGGTTTAATCGCTAATATCGTTGAAATTGTCAATATTGTCATTATTGTTGTTTTCGTCATTTTTAGCACTATTCTTATTGTCATTGTTAAGTCCCTCTTTTCCGTCGTTTTAGGGTGGTTGTTTTTCCCTAACAATATATTATATAAGCAATATCTATCTATTAAACTATACTATATAACTGTTAGGAGCACGGAGGCTAGGGAGTTAGGGACAGAATAGTCACATAATAGAACCCTTAGATAAGCCTTAGGTTATGCAAATAACTAAGTAGCTATTAGATAGCTATATATATATAGTAAGGTATTTAAATAAGGACTACCTATAAGGTATATAAGAGGTTAGAGTTTAAGACCTTTATATACTTACCCTTAAGTAATAACTCTTTAGCTATAACTAAGAACCTTAGCTTTTACTTTATTTATATATCCCTAATTTAGTTATAATAAGTTAAACTCTTAAACCCTTTAAGGTAAATAAACTATTAGCTAGGTTTAAATATAAAGAAGCTATAAAATATTTACTTAAAATATACTTATATTACCTAGTAAAGGAGATATAAACCTATAGTGCCTAGGGAGTAACTTATATACCCTAACTTTAAGGCTTAATAATAAAAGAGTATAATAAACACTACTTAACCCTAATTAATATAGTAACACTAAATCTAGGAATAATAATAACCTAAATAAGCTAGAGTAGCGCTATAAGGTTATATAAGCCTAGCTATAATATGCTTATATAAAGTATAAAGTAAGATATTATAAATATAAAAGTATAGCTTAAAGAAATTAAGGTAAACCTATAATTAGCTAGATTAGGTAAAGAACCTATAATTACCCCTTAGATAGTTATACTAATTAATCCCTTATTCCTAGCCTTCTTACCTAACCCTAACTTTATAGTAAGTATATACTTATAAAGCTTTATAAAGATATAGTATAAAGTACTAGTATATAAAGGTAATACCTATAAGAATTTATAGGCATACCTAGCGGATTTAAATATATTATTCTAGTTAAATCTAAAAACCTTTTATAATAATAAAACTAAGGTAATGCATACTAGTAGCTACCTAGCTAATAATATAAAGTAATAATAAATATATTATATAATAGTAAATAAGTTAGTTAATTACTTAGCTTTTTCTTAGGATAAATTTATATCCTAGTTAAACTTAGGAGTAATAGATAAAGATATAAGGTACTTAGAAGCTACTAGGATATTACTAAATTTAAGGTAAAAGAATAATTAGTTTTTCTAGTTTTTCTTAAGACTTTAAACTAAAGTAAAAGCTAAATTAGCTAACTAAATCCTTATATACTTAAGAGTAGTAATTTTTTTAAATAGCCTAAATAATACTATAAGAAAGTATATAGTTAGCTAGGAGTGTTATGGACTCGAGCTGTGAGCTTAGGTCAAGTCTGGCTCCGGAAAGTATGCGTACTTTATGTGGCTAGGTTAGGGCTTTACATAGACTATGCATAAACTACGTATAAGGGACTATATATCTAAATACTATATAACTACTAGTATAATTCCTTTTTTCTTTTATAAGAATAATATTCTTACTTTAAACGCTTATATATAGTAGCTATAAGGCTAGTTCTTAATATATATTATTCTTTACTATAAAAATAACCTAGCTAGTGGATATGCTATTACTACTAGATATAATAAATACTAATAAGTTAGCACTCCTATAATAATAAGTAAAATAGTAAGTAGAATAAATCTAGTACTTAGCTAATATATAAAATATAGTACTTATACTAATCTAAATTAAGCAAAACCCTTACTTATAAGCCCCCTTTAATAGTAATAAGGTTTTATTTATAGCTTAGAAAGGCCTTATAACTTATAAGCTACTAGTTAATAAGGAGTTTATTAGTAGTAATTAAAATTAGTAATACTTTATTTACTAAAACCTATTACTTAAGGTCTAGGTATAGGTTATACCTTTCTTTAAGAAGGGCTACTTAAAGGACTTTTAACTATTTAAACTTCTTAACTATCTAGGGGAAATATTTAATAACCTTTATTACTAGGAAATAGCTATTATAAAACTTAACTAGTTAATATAATAATAAAATAAGAGGTTTAGTAACTTCTATATTTACTTTAAATAGAAGTTAGCCTTAGCTAAGGGGCTTAGGTAAGCAAACTTAGTAAAGTTATCTAAGTTATATATAGCACTTAATAAGTAAATAAGGGACTATAATATTAGGTAGGATATACCCTAGGCTAATTATATAGTAGCTATAGCTTACTATTAAAGTATTATATTAGATATTAAATCCTACTAACTAGAGAAAAACACTATATATAAAAATAGGGTAATCTAGTGCCTAACCTAATTAAAGCTAAGGTATAGAATAAGGATATGCTAATAATAGATATTTACTTTATAGGTATAATAAGGACCTAGTAAGGTCCTAGAAAGTCTATAGAATACTAAAAGTTAGGTAATAAAAAGGGTAGTAAGTAAGCTAAGTAAGTTACTTAGGATATATTTAGTATATACTATAATAAGGGCTAATATTTATAATATAGCTTCTCTAAGTATTTTACTATAGTATACTTATTATATCCTACTATTTACTTATAAAAGAAGTTCTTTATTAATACTTATAATATAAAAATACACTTACTATTAACTTAAATAATAAGTTTATAAATTAGTTAGGAAAAGAATAACCTTATTATTAAGTTATTTAATAAGGGATAAAGAAAGAAAGTATAAAGAGGCTTTATAGTATATAGCTATTACTAATAAGGACTTTAAGGAGATCTAAGGAAATATAAATTTAGCTCCCTTTTAGTGCTTACTTTAATTAATAAAACTACTTTTATAAATACTTAAGTTAATATAGGTTATAATTACTATACTACTATAAGTAAATACCTTATCTAAAAGCTTAGGTTAAAATGCCTCCCTTTTCTAATAAAAAGGTTAGTTTATATAGCTATTAGTATAAAGTAAGGGGGAAAAGAGAGTTAGGAGAAATAATTATATATTTTATATATTATATATTTTTAATTAGATTTAAATAAATAGGAAATACTAATTATAGTATATATAATCCTAGGACTAATAAGATAACTAATCCTAGGTAAACTATAAATAAAATAAAACAAAATTAGCCTAAATATAGTAAGATAGTAAGTATATATAAGATTAGCTAATAGGCTACTTATATAAGCTATAGCTAATAGAAAGGTTAACTAACCTATAGTATTTATTCTAGGTTTAATATTTATAAGGATAATATAATAAGCAAAGAGATAAAAGGAGAATATCTAGCTTTACGCTATAAGCCTATAGGAAATTATATCTATCTTATAAATTAATATAACCCTAAAGCCTATAGAAAAGAAGCTTCTAGCTTCCTTACTAAAGGTATTATAAGACTTTAGAGACTTATTTCTAAAGAGTAAGGCAAGCGCCTTATTACTATACTAAGGGAAGTTAGACTATTATATTTACCTAAAATATAATATAAATAGAAATAAACCTAACTTATTATAGGCACCTTTATATAATATACCTTAGGAGTATTTACTAGAAATCTAGAAATAAGTAATAAACTTAATAAATAAGGGTTAGATTTAAGTAAGCTTTTTATTAGTAATAGCCCTAGTATTACTAGTAAAAAGCCTAGTAAGGGTTAGAGGTTTTATATAAACTATTACATACTTAATAAGATTATAAAATAAGACTATTACTTACTATTACTAGTAAAAGAAATATTATATTCTTTAGCTAAAGTAAAGTAGTTTATAAAGCTAAATATATAATTAGTATTTTACTATATATATATTACTAAGGGTAAGGAATACTAGACTACGTTTTAGATAAGGTTTAGCTTATTTAAATAGCTAGTATATCTCTTTAAGTTAGTAAGCGCACTAGTAACTTTCTAGAGGTATATTAATAGTATATTAAGTAGTATCCTTAGTAATTATATTACTATATATCTTAATAATATGCTTATATACTTAGGTAAATTACAGAAGGATTATATATAGAAAGTCTATAGTATACTATCTAGACTATAATAAGCTAGTCTAAACCTAGATATTAAAAAGTGTATTTTTATAACTAAAGAGGTTAAGTACCTTAGGTTTATTATCTAAGCTAGGAAGGCTATTTATCTAAATAGGGAGAAGATTATAGTAATTTAGGATTAGGAGGCACTAACTAAGGTCTAGGGTATTTATAGCTTTCTAGGTTTTGCTAACTTTTATTATAATTTTATACTAAATTTCTTAGATATAGTAAGCCCCCTTATTAACTTAATAAAGAAAGAAGCCTTATTTTACTAGTTAAAGAAGTATAATAAGGCTTTTAAGGCATTAAAGTTAGCTTTTATATTATACCTAATCCTAGCTTAGTAGGATCCTAAAGGGATACTTTAGTAAAGGCAAATTACTTAGGAATAGCTTTAGGGGATATCTTTCTTAGTTAGTAATAATAGTATTTTACATCTAGTGGCTTACTATTTAGCTTAATTATAAGCTACTTAGTAAAATTACATAATTTATAATAAGGAGCTACTAGTAATTATCTCCTATCTTAAGGTATAGTTAGTAAAGCTATAAAGTATAAGTAAACTATTTATAATACTAATAAACTACAAGAACCTTAAGTACTTTATGGCGCTAAGGGAGATGTTAAAACGTTAGGCATAGTAAGTAGAGACTCTAGCACTCTTCAATTTCCATCTACATTACAGACTAGGCACTCCACGGGTTTAATATAGCTATAATTCAGGATCCATCCCCCACAGGGCAGTCTACCACATTAGCGAAGGGAAGGGCTTAAGCCTTTCTATAATATTTAAAGAATAGTACGGATTTAACACAAGCTATAATAGCCTTTATCTAGTAATAATAGCAAGAGGATATAAATAGTAGTTATAGGCTAGCGGAATAATTCTAGGTTAGGAACTATATATAGCTTAGTCTTTATAATATTAAGATAAACTATCCTTATAAGAAGTTAGATTAGGTTATAGCTAAATATAAGGTGCTTAAGGTTCCTATACCTTTAATAGTTAAATTAGATATCCTAAGGGGATTACATCCTATCTTTTACATTAACCTAGTCTAGTGTATAGTAAATAACCTATTACTAAGCTAAAGACTAGCTAATAAACGTTTACTACTAGAACTTATTATAATAAATGCTAATAATAATCTTATAAAGTATTAAGTAAAGGAAATCCTTATAGCTAAAAACATACTAGGTAAGGGTTTAAATTAAAATATCTTAGTTAAATAAAAAGGCTATATATAGCTAATATAAGAGCTATTAGAAAGTATAATATATATAAAGGCACTTAACTAATTTAAATTATAATAGAGAGAAATATAAATAAATAATAGCCCTAAAAGAGTATATTTTAATTTAGCTATAAAAATTAAGGCACCTAGTTTATATCTAGTATATATATACTCTAGCGCTAAGGTTTTACTATAGTATAAAGTATTTAGAAAGGGAGGGGTATTATTAGTATTATTATATTATTAATAAGTCTTAGTAATAGTATAGGCTAGCTTTATAATAGTTTTAGCTATTTATTAAACTTAGGTATTACTTACCTCCTAGGTAAAAATAAACTAGGCTAAGTTATTATTTATAGTTTTTATACTATAAAAGAATTTAGTAGCTAGGTTATTATAGCCTTAGTAAGTATTATCTAGGTAAGCATAAGTTACTACACTTTAGAGGTACCTTAGGTATAGGCTATACTTATAAGGGAAAAAGCTAAGGGCTAGGCCTTAGCTAGATTAATTTAAGCTATAGTAAGTATATTATTAAAATATTTATAATAGTAAATAAAAAAATTTATAAGGGTAGTATATTACCTCTTACTATTAGTAAACTATAGTATAGCTAGAGTCTTAATAGCTTTACTTATAGCTAAAAAGGTCTTAAGGTATTTAAAAGTATAATAAAGTTTTAGGTTAGTATTATATAAGTACTTCTTCTAAATATATATATAATAGCTAGTATAGTAAGGGTATAAGCCTAGTTTAGCCCTAGACTATAAATATATTTACTTTTATTCTAGAGATTATTTATATAAGAACTATATAGAAAATTATACTTCTTACTATTAGAAAAGGCCTTATTATTAAAGTCTTCTTTTAAAATATACTTACTAAGGTAAGTACCCTTAGGTAAGGTAAAAGAAAGTAAAAAAAGGAAAGAGTATACTAGAAGTAAGTTAGTTAGTAAAGGTAATAATACTACTTATAATAAGAAGTAAACTAAATATAGGAAAGGGGCTTTATAGTTATAAAAGAATTAATAAATAAAAATAAAAAAGGTATAAAAAGAAGGATTTATAATAATATAAAGAGAAAAAGTATAAATTTAGAGAAAAGAGATAAAATATTTATATTTTAGGATAAATTAGTTAAGCTTTAATTAGGATATAAGTTTTTATATTTATAAATAATAGCTAGGAGTAAGCAAGGGTAGTATATTATATAATAAAGGGTTAAATAATTACTAATAAAGGGGTTATTTAAAGTAAAGTTTAAATTTGGTAAATAATAAATAGAATATAAGATTAAGGTAAAGGTAAGAGGCTAGATAAAGTAAGGAGATAGCTAGTAGTAAGGGACTATAAAATAAGTAACTAGTGTTTTTAAGGGTAAAGCTAAAGTAAAGAAAGGTAGTTCTATACTAAAATTTTTTAAACTTATATAGTAAAGATATAACCTTACTAAGTAACTTACTAGCCTTACTAGGCTACTTATATTACTCTAATATATTTTTAGGGAGGCTATATAATAAAGGTTTATAGTTAATATATGCTTACTTTTTAGTAAGAGAAGGAAGGGTAAGGTAAGTAAGGGAGTATATTATAGACTTAAGCTATAAGCTTAGGTTAAGTCTAGCTTTAGAAAGTATATATACTTTATATAGCTAGGTTAGGGCTTTATATAAACTATACATAAATCACGCATAAGGGACTATATATCTAGATACTATGTAACTACTAGTGTAATTCCTTTCTTCTTCTATAAGAATAATATTCTTATTCTAAACACTTATACGCAGTAGCCATAAGGCTAGTTCTTAACAGGAGTTCTTAATATCTTAGAGTTACCTATAAGGATAAGGTAAAAGGCTAAAGTTATAATAATATTTATATTAAATAATTATAATAAAAACTATAATAATAAAGAAAGTAAGAGAAAAGATAATACTTTAGCTTCCTTATAAATAACTTATAGTAAAGCTTATAGTAACTAAGTATAGGTTAAAGACTATTTAAGTACTATAAATATAGTAGTCCTAGATATAGTATAAATAGATATAAAGTAGTAAATTATTTAATTTATAAAAGTAGTAAGTATATAACTAAGAAGCATAAGAATAGTAATAATAAGACCTTAGACCCTAAAATAAAATTCTAATTAGATTAATATAAGCCTAGAATAATAGTCTTACTATAAAGAAACCTATAGATAAGAGAATAAGAATATAAGTATCCTTATAGTAAGATAACTACTAGTTAGCTATGCTAGTGTTATTTAATATAGGTATAAAGTATTTAATAATTTACCCTAAATTATTATTAAAATAAAATTAGAAAAACATAGAAAAAACAAAGATAATACTAGAAAACATAAGTAAGAATAAAATCCTATATAAAGGAATTTTATATAAGCTAATTAAGGTAAAAGATAGTATAGGCTATATAAAGGTTTACTAAATTAGTTACTATATTACTATTATAAGAGAGAGAATACTCCTAGGTATAAATTAAACCCTAGAGTATAAACCTATAGTAATAAATTAAAAGTAAAATTTTTAGAGATTCCTAATAACTAAGAACTATATTATACTTACTATAGGAAAGTAATAACTATATAAGGTAGTAAAATAGTTATTTATTATACTATTACTAGTATTACTAAAGATTAAGGTAATTAAGCCTAAGGAAAAGAAAAGAAAACTAATAAAGACTTATTAGTAAATAATATAATAAGTAATAACTAAGGTTATAGTATAGCTATAGTAATAGTAGTAAAATATACTTATTTTCTAAAAAAAAAAACTAAGAAGTATAATAGCACTCTAGGTAGTATACTATAAGGAGGTAGTAGTAACTATATAAGAGGTAAATAGTAATATAACCTAATAGTAAATCCTAGAAAAGTATATAAAATTTATAAATATATTTATAAAAGATTTAGCTAGTAAGCTTTTAGAATTAGGTAGCTATACTTATATAATTAAATTAGAAAAAGGGAAATAACTACCCTAGGGACTTATATATAACCTAGCTAAAAAAGCTAGAAGTACTTAGGAGTACTTAGTAAGTATATAGGAAAAAGAGTAAATTAGAAAATTAACTAGTCTAACTAAAGCTTTAATTTTATTTATTCTAAAAAATTAGGAAATTAAGGCTTTATATAAATTATAAAGGCCTTAATAGGATTATAGTTAAAAATAAGGCCCCTTTACTATTAATCTTTAAAATCCTTAACTAATTAGTAAGTATAAAGGTTTTATATTACTAAATCTTTAAGAAGTATACTACTAGCTATATATTTATAAGGGTAATAAGTAAAAGATAGCTTTCTAATACTACTATAGCTATTTTAAATATCTTATAATGCTATTTAAATTAGTAAATACACTAGTTACTTTTTAGGAATATATTAATAATACCCTTAAAGGACTTATAAATAAATTCTATATTATTTACCTTAATAATATCCTAATATATAGTAATAACCCTATAAGATATATAAAGTATATTAAAAGCATACTAGAGTGACTTTAAGATATAAACCTTTATATTAACCTTAAAAAGTGCTAATTTTCTATTAGGTAAGTAAAATTCCTAGGTTTTATTATATTTAAAAAAGTATTAAGATAAAACTATTATAAGTTAAAGCTATTATAACCTAGCTAATACCTTATAGTGTATTTAATATTTAATTATTCCTTAGGTTTATAGGTTTTTACTAATACTTTATAAAATAGTATAGTAAGGTAGTAGTCTTACTAATAAACTATTTAAAAGTATTTAGCTAGTGAAGTTTAAGCTAAAACTTAGTAAACTAGTAGTATTTAAAGAACTTTAAAAAAGTTTTAAGAGGTACTAATTTTAGTATATTTTAACTTACTTTACTTACTAAGAGTAAAGATAAATATATTTAGTTATATAATTAAAGCTATACTTATAATATTAGTGCTAGGTAACTAGTACCTAGTAGTGTATTTTTTAAGGAAGTTAACTAATATTAAACTTTATTACTTAATACCTAATACTAAGTTATTAGTAATCTAAGAGGTATTTTAAGCCTAGAGATATTACCTTATGTATTCTTATTATTAAATTATAGTTATTATAGACTATTTAAATTATAAGTACTTAGCTATAAAGCTAAAGCTAACTAGTAGGTAAGTAATAGCGTTAAATAAGCTTTATTTATTTAATTTTAGGATTAAATATTATATAAGTAAGTTAAACCCTGCTAATACCTTATTAAGAATAGCAAATTATATTAGTAAGAAGCGTAAGGTAAAGGCATTAACCTTATAGCACCTAACTTCTTATTTAAATTTAATAATACTAAGTAATAGGAATACTATATAAATAATAATACTATTATAGGTTTTAGTATTATATTACTTAGTATAGCTAATATTTTATTATAAAGATACTATAATAGCCTTACTAGCCTCTAGGGTTTTAAGAAGTTATAACTTAATTATATTATTAAGAAACCTAATAGTCTAGTAAAGCCTAGTAATAGTATGTAAACTAGGTTTATTAATTTTAAGTAGTAAGGTTATACCTTATTTATGTTTTTTAATATTTCTATAAGTCTAGTAAGCCTGCGGGTTAGGAGTCTAGCTAGGTTAGTAGCTAGTAAGTAGCGTAAGTGCCCCTTTAAAATATTACTTAGCTATAATTTATTTATAAGTCTATAGGTATATTATAAGCTAGCTACTTATAGTGGTATTATAGTAAGAATATAAATAGTCTAGTAAACCTTTTCTAAGTTTACACGTAATGCTTATTCTATATATGTAAAATTAGAGGCTTTAATTTAGGTTATATTATTTAAAGTATAGTAAAGTAATAACTTTACTATAGGTTATAGGAAGCTACTTAAGAGTAGTAACCTAGAAGCATCACAGATATAGTCTGTTAGGCCCTTTAAGCTATTAATATTTAAGAATTAAGTTTTTATTCTAGCTAGTATAAGAAAGGAAATTTTATTACTTACCTATAATAACCTAGTAGTAAGTTACTAGGGAGTTAGTAAGACCCTTTATTATATTATAAACTAGTATTACTAGCTATTAATAAAGAAAGACACTAAGTTATATATATAAACTTACATAAGCTATTAGACTTTAAAGCTAAGGCACTATAAACCTTATAGCAAGCTAGTAGCACTACTAGTGCCTAATTAGCCTTTTTAAGAATTATTAATAGATTTTATTATAGGACTACTACCTGTAAGAGACGTAAATTAGACTTATAATATAATCTTAGTTATTATAGACTATTTCACAAAATATAGTATTTATATCCCTATATTAACGTAGCTAACTAGCAATAGGTTAGCTACTATATTTCTAGAATACGTTTTTAGGGACTATAGTGCCCTAGAAGGTATTATTATAGACTATAGTTTAATATTTACTAGTAGGTTTTAGATAACCTTTTACTACCTTATTACTACTAAGTAGTAACTAAGCACCGCATTTTACCTATAAATAAATAGGCAAATAGAATATTTAAACTAAGTTTTAAAGCATTATTTAAGAGCTTTTGCTTGCTTTAATTAGACTAACTAGGTAAATAACTTATTAATAGCATAGTTTATGTATAATATAAGCACTTACTTAACTTATAGCTATACCCTAGTAAAGGCGCTATAAGGTTATAATCCTAGAGGCTTATAGTAAGTAGTTATAGATATTCTAGTAGTAAATAACTAGGTAAAGACTTAAGTAACTATACTAAGAGATAAATATATAGTAATTAAGTAGCTTCTAAGTAACTTATAGACCTAGTATATAAAGCACTATAATAAGAAGTAAACTCTAATAAAGTTTAGAGTAAGTAACTATATTTTATTATTTACAAAGAATATTAACCTATAGTAACCTAGTAGGAAGCTAAGTGTAAAGTACCTAGGCCCTTATAAAGTTAAAAAGGTAATTAGAACTTACGGATTAGTATACTAATTAAAGCTACTACCTAGTATATAACTATATAATATTTTTAATATTACTAACCTTAAACTATTTATAAGGGACTTAACTAGTATAGAAAACATGTTCTTACTATAAGATAATATTATAGATAATGAATAGGAGTTTAAAGTTAAAAGAATTATCTTATATTATTATAATAGAAGACATTAGAAATACCTAGTTAAATAGAAGGGCTATAATGCTTTAGAGAATTTATAAGTTAAGAGAAGAGATTTTATTATAATAAATATTATTAATAATTACAAGTAGTAACTAAGTAGCTAGTTTATAAATATAAAGGTATATTTAGTAGAGATTAGATAGTAATAGCAACATATAAAAAAAAGAACTAGATAATTTCTTAGATAATTTACCTTATAGCTACCTAGCACTATTTACCCTATATTTATGTTAGGCCCTAGCCCCTAGTATTATTATTTTTATTCCTAGGTGCTAGGTTAGTAGTAAGGCCCTAGGTAAGGGATTTATCCTTATTATTAGAGAAATCCCCTCCTTATATATATATATATAAAGCTTACCTAGAAGGTCTAATAGCCTAATATAAGCAGGAAGCGTAGGTATATATATAGTAAGCTATTAGTAAGTTAGTAAGGCTATAAGTAAGAATATTAAGAAACTTACTAAGGGAAAGTTTTATATAATAAAGCATAAGCTATTAGAGATATTAATCTAGACTTTTAAATTAATAGTGTTACTTAGTAGTAATATAGTAATTCTCTTATTAGTATTAGCCTCTTATATAACCTCTATAGTTAGCCTTACTTATTTAGCTTAGCTATGCTTATTAGTATTCTTTATAAATAGGAGTGTATTATAAAGTTTATATTTTATATGTATTAAGCGCTAGTAGTATATTAGTAATAACCTAAGTTATAAAGATAAATATATATATATATTATTAAGAAAGTAAGGATTATTATTAAAGATAATATAACTATTAATATACTTAAAGAGTGCTTAGTATAATTTTATAAACTAAGTAAAGCACTAGTAGTATATTAGTATAAATATAAGTAGTAAAGAAAGGAAGATATACCCCTAAGTAATCTTTATTATTTTATATATAATAGGTATATTTTATTAAGTTACTTATATAAGTTAGTAGTAGTATATAGTAAGGTAGTAGTAAAGTTATACTTAAGGAGTTAGTATACTTAGTTAGAGTAAATTTTCCTTTAGTAATATACTATAAAATAATACTATTACTATCTTTAGGGTAATAGCCTATATTACTACTTACTATATATAGTATATATAGGGAATTTTTATACTACTAGTGCTACTAGCTATAAGTTAGCAAGGCATATGCTAGGGGTTAGAGACTTTATACTTATATTAAAATTTTTAAAGCTATTTACTTCTTAGGAGATTTTTAAGGAGATATCTAAGGGGTCTTCTTAGTTATTAGAGAATCTAATAGAATAGGAGTACTATAGCACTTAGATATAATTTACTATTAGTAAGTTAGTAGTAATATACTATAGGAATATAAGTATAAAAGGTAAAGTAACTAATATTCTAGTATTTAAAAGGGATTAAGCGTTTAAGTAAGATTAGATATAGATAATAAAATAATACTATAGGATATTAGTAACTACTATAATAGTAGCTATAAAGCTACTAGGTTATAGGTAAGGGTAACTTATAATATTAAAGGAGAATATAAAGGAAGAGAATATATAGAAGCAAGGAAAAGTAAGCCTTTTTATATTAGCCTTAGACCCTTAAGTAATTTACGCGTTATATATAGCTAATCTAGAAATTATAATATTTATAGTTATAGCTACTACTAGTAAATACACACGCTAGCTATAAACTCCTAGTAAGAATAACATAATATCCCTAATATTAGATAAGAGCTTATTTATTTTAAATAGCACGTAGCACCCTGCCTATTTAACCTAATTATAAAATCTAATATAAGTAGTTTACTTACTTAGTTTTAATAAATCATTAGGTAAAGGTATATATATTAAAAGTAATAAAGTAGCAAGTATATAGCTATTTAGAGCTAGAGGGTAAAGAAGGGAATTACCTAGAACCCTATAACTCTTGTTTTATTATCCTAAGTAAATATAATAGCTATATACTTATAAAACAGCTAGTAATGTTAAATGCTATTATAAGCTAAATATAGTATACTTATATTAGCTAAGTAGTGCCTTTTAATTAAGGATAATTATATATTAGGGGTAGTATATTAGAAGTATAAAAGCTAGGGAGCTAGGGATAGAATAGTTATATAATAAAACCCTTAGATAAGCCTTAGGTTATGTAAATAACTAAGTAGCTATTAAATAGCTATATATATATAGTAGGGTATTTAGATAAGGACTGCCTATAAGGTATGTAAGAGGTTAGAGTTTAAGACCTTTATGCACTTACCCCTAAGTAGTAGCTCTCTAGCTACGACTAAGAACCTTAGCCTTTACTCTGTTCATATCTTCCCAATCTAGTTGTGACAGCAAGATATAGTCATAATTCGCGACCGCAGTCAAATTCAAATTTAGGTGTAGGTTATAATATAAGAAGTAAGTTAATTCCTCTATCTAAAGGGCTAAATCTATCCCTATTACTATTACTTATAGCTAAGCATATCCTACTATATAATAAGTGCTAGGCACGCCTTAAAAGACAACTATCCTAGTTATAACTAGCTAAAATATAACCTAATTTAACCTCTATACTAAATTAGATAATTATTCCCTAGCTATTAAAGTTAAAATAAAAGAAAAGAAAGCAAGTTCTATATGTCTATAGCTAAATTCATAACTACTATAATCCTTTAATAGTGTTAATTTAAATCATTATATTAAATAATAAATTCCTAATTCTATGTTACTAAATTATTCTTTCCTTCCTTTACTTACTAAATTCCTTTGCCTTAATATCTATTTTGCCTTTTATAATCATATTTAATTACTTTATATTATTAACATAAAAACGCTCTTTCTTTATACCTATATTTACTAAGTTAATCTATTAGTTTAGCAAATTTATAAAAACCAAAACTTTTTACCTTAAATCTTTACTAAATTAATCTAATAGTCTAGTAAATTTGTCTTCTATAGTTACTTCTTTGTTCGCTAGCTTATTAACTTATATATATAGCGTTACTAGACACAAAGTTACTTAAGTTACTTTTAGCTTTAGTCCTAACTTTTCTATTAGTCTTAGCTTCTTACTTAGCGTTTCTAGTATTAGAGTATTATCCTACCCTTACTTATTTACTAATTTAGTTTTCTTATTAGTTATTCCTAGTATTTATAACTTTCCGCGTAGTATTTCTAGCATTAGAGTGTCCTTTTATAATTATATATTAGCTAATTTAGTCTATTTATATTTCGCTAGACTTAATGCCACTAGAGTTGCTTTTATAGTAGCTAATTTTACTATTTTTATATTTTCCTTAAGCTTCTTTTACTTAAGTAAAAGTTTATTAATAAATATTACTTAGAGATTAATTCTTTTACATAGTTCTATTACTATAGCTACTAATTTTACTATCTTCTCCTTATATTCTTTTCTATTAATTATATTACACTTTAAATTATTAATCTAGTTATTAACTTCCTTTAGCACTTTACCTAATTCTAAACTCTAAATTTATTCCTTTTAATCCTTAAGTATCTCTAAGACTTATAGAAATTTTTTTATATTAACTTTACCTTATTCTCTACTACTTCTATTAGCTCTATTACCTTAGTCTTATATTTATTAGCGTATTTATTTACATCTTTTATAAGGCTTTTTACCTTATTAAATTTAATTTCTATCTTATTAGTCTAATTAATTAAATTATTAATTTTACTTATTTTATACTCCTTATTCCTTTCTTTATCCTATTAGAGTTTAGCTAATTTGATTATTACTAGTGTTTTCCTTGTTATAATATAAAGCAAATCTATCCTTCTAATACTAGTAAGCCCTCCTATAATTATACTATTTATACCTTTATATTTATTTATAAATCTTAAAGCTAGTAAGTTAGCTTATAGTAGTAGTAACACTATACTATTATAGGTAGTGTATTAGTAACTACGTTTAACTATTATACTATTATAATAAGCTACTACTACTGTTTTTACCTAATTTTTACTTATCTAGTTACTTCGCACTCTATTAGATTTACTATTACTGAATACGCTAGTTTCCTAGCTTATTACACTACCTATTACTATATACTTAAAGTAACCTATTATTTATTAAAGATAGTAAAGATTTAAATTACTATGTTTTACTATAACATAAGTAAGCGTCCCTTAAATTCACTTCTAAACCATTAGCTACTATAGTAGTACTATTTAAGGCAAATTTATAAGCATATACCTATATTACATAATAGACATCCTATATATTTACCTTATAGCCTACTATAGTATGCCTAAAACTACTAAAATTAATTAATTTAATACTTCTTTCTTTATAGTTTATATTAAACTTCTTTATTACTCTTTTACACACTACTAATCTAATCTTTAGTATTAGTAAGTAACTCTCTAATCTAGATCCTAGTTTTCTAAATCTAGTAAATAGTAATTAAAAATTAAGTTTTCTAATTTACTCCTACACCTATAATAGCCTAATAAGATATTTAGTAAGTATATTGTTAATTTTGTCTTTAAATTTAGTTTTAGCGTCCCCTTTCTCTTCTTTAGACCCTATAAAGTTAGATTCTTTATTACTACTAGGGCCTGTTTTAGGTTTAGATTCTTTATTATTATTAGGCTAGTTTTAGGTTTAGATTCTTTATTATTATTAAGGCTAGTCTTGAATTTAGCGTTATTATTACCTAATTAAGTAAGATTAATTCTCTACGCGTTATACTACTTTTATTACTATCCTAGTGTTTAACTTCCTTTTCACTAATGTTCTTTTCTTCTATAGTATAACTAGATTTGTTATTCTTTTAAGCTACTTTGCCTAAACCCTACTAGGCTTATCTCTAAAGCTAGTTATAATTATTTTATATTAATTATTACATTACCTAATTATATTCCTATCTTTCTACCTTTAAATCTAGCACTATATCTACGTAATCTTTACTACTATTGCCTTTTCTATCTATGTTTTGTAATACTAGCTTTATTCTAGCTACTTTCTTAATAGTAGTAATAATAGCTTTAATGTTTTTAGCGCCCCTATAGCTAATTATAATAGCTTATTTAATTTATCTTACACTATCCTTAAGGTTACTAAATACTATTATTAGCGTAAATTTATAATTTACTTTAGTAAATTTATAAATTCTTAGAATTAGTAAAAACCTAGTATTAACTTTAGCGTATAGTATAGTAGTTTCTATCCCTTAAAAATAATTACTATGCCTAATTTATATAAAGGTTATTTACCTATTACCTATATACTGCCTTTTCTTTATTAGTATTAACTAAGTATTACGCTAAATCTATATATATAATTTATCTAACTAGTTAGTTTTAATATCTTAATGCTAGGCACTAAATATATAGATATACTACTTATATTTGCTTATAAATTATTTAGTTATATATATCTAACTTATTATTAAATAGAATAAATTCCGGTTTTACACTTAGGTAATAATATAAATTATAATTAACTATATAAACTTTATATTTAATCTTAGGGAGGGCATTTCTATATTTTATATAAAACTACTTATATTTATTATACTTTTTATCTCCTTTAGGTAATACCTCTTTACCTCTAATAGCTAGTAAAACTCTATTCTCCTTATATTACTAAATTTAGCTAAGTTAGCTATATAGTAATAAAGAGCTATAGGAGACTATATATATATATACTAAATCTAATTACACTAGGTTTACATAGGTATTAGGGTTATTATAGGGTATAGAAAATGCAAGGGTTAAATAAATATAATTATATAAGTACTAAAACTAACTATACTAAGTTTACATAAGGATTAGGGGTTAATATAAAGTATAGGAAATACAAAAGTTAAATAAATATAATTACGTAAGTATTAAGAGATATTATAAGGTTATATTAAGTATAAGAGTTTAATA
This sequence comes from Epichloe typhina subsp. poae, assembly GCA_030389615.1. Taxonomy (NCBI): domain Eukaryota; kingdom Fungi; phylum Ascomycota; class Sordariomycetes; order Hypocreales; family Clavicipitaceae; genus Epichloe; species Epichloe typhina. The sequence continues at coordinate 3,160,612 of CP098313.1, forward strand.
AATTTACGTGTGTGTGCACTAGATTTAGCTACGCTAGGTATATAAAGGTATTATAGGATATTATAAGGTATAGGTGTAGGAATTGCCCTTAGCTAGCGTAATAACTAATATATATAAGAGAGTATGTTAATTCTATACTAACTTATTAAATTCACCCCCTTATTATTATACCTTTCCTTTTAATATTATTATTTAGTAAGGGGATTAAGGCCTTTCTTTGCATATTCCTTTGCCTAATTAATTAGGTTTTTCTTAAGATAATCCTCTACTATCTTAGCTATATTAATCCTTATTTTGTCTTCTATAATCCACTAGTTGTCTTTAGTAGTGTAACCCTTCTATCTAACAAGGAATTCAATTCTTAACGTTTTAGTCCGCTTAAAAATCTTAATCTAATAGCCGCAAATTCTCTTAATTTCCTAATAGTTTACTTCCTATAAATTATTAAATATAATTAGTAAAGAAGCCACCTCTTCTTTTTAAACAGGTCTATTCCTTATACTAGCTTCTAAATTTACGCTACTAATACTACTAGATATATATATGAATTTAGAGGAAATCTAATTAATATACTAAAGGATTCACTTTTTCTAATACCTTATATAGCCTTACCCTCTATAGGGACTATTTCTTCTTTAGTTTACTAAGTAATTTATATCCCTTATGTAGTTATAAATATACTATATCTCCTTTGTTAATATTAACTAGTTTATAGTAATTATTAAATTAGATTTTAGTAAGCGCTACTGCTATTATAATTACTAATTAGGCCTTATGCTAGTATAGCTTTTGTAGTACTATAATATTATTTATATTAGATTTAGTATTAGTTATATTATTTAAAGAGAGTAAATTAATAATACTTAGTAAGTGAAACTATATAATAGCTTATTAAAAGCCTGCCCTATACCTATAGCTATAGTATTATTTAGCTAATACTATAGTGCTAGTAATAGTAATGTTTACGTTGTATCTAGGTCTATTACTATATAATATTATATTATAATTATTACTATTTAATTTTTTTTTCTATAGTTCTATTTATCTAAGGGTAATATACTATGCCTATAAGGAGTTTAACTCCTATATGCTTAAAAATCTCCTTCTATATATTAGATATAAACTTTAGGTCTTTATTACTAATAATTTATCTTAGTAATCCCTAGTTTATAATATATAGGGCGTAAAGAAGTAACTTTACCTAAATTTCCACTAGATATATAGTATACCTTAGTATTAAAAGAGTTCTCTTACTAAATAAATAATTTACTAAGTATAGTAAATTATATATAGCATACCCCTTTATTTACTATATAGTGTTTATAGCTAATACTTCTAGTATATCTATTATAAAATTAAGTGAAATTATGTAAAAGGTGTTAGCTTTAACTATAATAGTTATAACTCCCTTAGTGGTTTTAATTAATTAATAGTATTTTCCTAATATACTATATAGTAAGTAATATAATTATAAATTTGCTAGCTTATATGTAGAAAATAAACTAATTAAAACTTTACTACTATTCTAGTAATTCTAAAGTAGTATTAGTTATTATGTACTAGTTATAAGATAGATTTAACCTTAGTTATTAGAATATAGAGCTAGAAAAATCTATCCTTACTATAATAGTATAATAGACTATCTTCGCGTAAATCCAATTTATATAATGGAATTTTTAGTTTAACTCTAGCATCTCTTACTACTTGCTTTTCCTAATAGGCTTTTATAGCTATAATAATTTAACTAAATTTCTAGTCTAACTAGTATCCTAAGATAATTCTAGCCTTAAGCTTATTATTTATAAATACTATTATAATATATTTCTTACTTACGAAATATACACTTACCTCTAATTTATTATATTAACTTTTTGCGCTATCTCTTTATAAGTTACCTTTGCTAATAGCCTAGAGAGCGCATCTAGAATAATATTTAATATTCCTAGCATATACATTACCTTTAGATTAAATTATAATATATAATTCGTAACTTTTACTAGTTTTAAATTAGCCTTATCTAGATCTATTATTAATAATAAGGTATGTTTAATAATACCCTTAGCTAGGGAATAGTTAGTTAATATATTAACTACTATACTATTAGATTAAACTATTTTTCGGAGTTTCCTAATGCTTTATGTAATTATAGCTATTTTTACTACTATTAACTTATACTATTTCTTAACACATAATATTACCCTAGAGAGAAATAAAATTAGCTATATTCTATTATTCTTAATGTCTTTCCTAGGAATACTTTAACTATCCTATTCCTTTTATAATTAGAAAGTATATAAGCTAAATCCTTCCTTATATATATTAATTTTAAGAAAAAGTAGTTTCTTTAGGTTATAGTGTTATAATATCTGTTTCTTACTTAGGAATACTTTAATATCTTTAAAAGCCTTTTCTTGTCTATTATTAGCAAAAACGTCTTTTATTATGTCTTTTATTTCTATACTAGTTTTAAAATGCTAGTGATTTTTTATTCTTTTCTTTAAAACTCTCTTAATAATATAGTTTTTCGCTCCTATAATAGTTAGATTTGTATATTAAACTATAGGATCCTATTACAGAGAAATTTAGCTATTCTAATAAAGGTCTTAAGACTTAATAGATTACTTAGAAAAATTATCTTTTAAAATGCTTTAAGTCTATTATTAGTATTAGTAATTCTATTACTATTAATAATAAAACCTAGTAACTAGATAGTAAGATAACTAATAAATGATTTCTTTGCTATAATTATTATTCTATTCTCTTTAAGAATTTTAAGCATAATACTAAGATAATTTAAATAATCCTTAATATTATCTAAGAACATAATAATATTATTAATATAAACCTAAATAAAATGCTTATACTTCTAGAAAAGTTAGTCTATAAATCTTTAGGCAAAAGCAAGGGAATTTTAAATCCTATTAGTGCTATATTTAATGCCTTAAGGCCCTAATTTAATATAACTACTATATAGGCTTAATAGTCCTTTCTAATTAGTAACTAATAGAAAAATCCTATTCCATTAAAAAGTAAGAAAACCTTCTTACTATATATGTTATTTATAATGTTACTTTAGTCTAGTAAAGAGTATATATCTAGCATTACTACGTTATTAAGTAGCCTTATATTAATTACTACCTTTCCTTTCTTTTCCTAGCTAGTTTCACGCTATACTATAAATACTAGGCACGCTATAGCCGCCGGTTTATCTAAATATAATATCTTACCTTTTATATGTAATTTATTATACACTTTATTAAGTTTACTTATATCTTAACCCCTAATTAGTAAGGCCTAATTAGCCTTATTTAATATTACTATTCTTTAATAAGGTTAATCCTTATTTTCTAGTCCTTAGGCATAGGAATAATACCTTTATCTTAATAAATATTATATTTATCTATTAATTTAATAAACTTACTTACTATATTCTAGTTAATATTAGTAACTTATACCTTAAATTAATTAGTAATATATAGGATTTCCTCTAGGTAAGAGATTCTATATAATAGCACTCCTATATTAACCCTTTTTAAATTAAACTTATTACTTTCTTTATTTAACTTATTCTCCTTCTTATTCTTCTCTTATAGTCTTTATAATATCCTTAATAAAATAGGTATAATATATAAAAGGATTATTAACTAAGTAATTAGTATTAACCTTACTTACTACTATTAGTTATATAACCTTCTAGTGTTTATTAATAGTAATGGTTTTGTCTATTAGATTATAAGTAACTATTTATTTCTAGCTAAATCTAGTAATTAATATATTAGGAAAAAACTTTAAGCATAACTATATATAGTATACACTTATCTCTTTATTTTCCTATGCCTCCTTCTAACTAACTACTATAGTTAACTATGTCTTTAGTGAAATTATTACTATATAAGCTATAATTACTTACTAGTATAGAACTTTACTTATTAGTTAGAAAATTTCTACTTTAACTATTATACTATAGACTAACTTAAAAATAACTTTAGGATATATAAAATTGATTTTTACTTTATACTTATAAAGAAAGTTTGTTTTAAGTAGTAATTTAGGACTTAAATTTAGTATTACGTTTACTATAACTATAAAATATCTAGTAATTTCTATTTTACATACTACTCCTAGAATATAGAAATTAAATATAGCCGTTTTAGTAATAAAAAGGAAGACTATACTCTAGATACTAGCTTTAGTTCTTACGTTCTCTATTTTATATTTAACCTATTTTATTATAACTATGCCTTATCCGCTAGAATTAATAATATTCCTATATTAAGATAGATTTAATAACTTTTACCCTTATTATTAAATTTAAGAGGGATTTTTAAGTAAGTATTTACTCTTTTCTATTATATTTAACCTCTTAAGGTCTTGTAATAGCCTTAATTACTTATCTAGGGGTAAGTTATTTTAGTTTAGTTATTTCTATCTTAGTTATTACTATATTTATCTCTTTACTACTATTTTCTATAAAATAAGTTTTAATAAAGTTAGACTCCTATATTCTAGTTTTATTATTATTCTCCTTAGAGACCTCTTCTTCCTTAGCTATATAATAGCTATATTCCTAGAGATAAGTTTTATACTATTATACATTAGAATTATTATTATATACTATAATATAGGCATACTCCTTTTCTTTACTAGGTGGTTTTTCCTAGTGTTAATAATACCTAGGTTACTAAAATTAGCCTCTTATATTTAATAATCCTTAGTTTTAAGAATATTATTTTTCCTATTAGTCTTAGACCTTTTCTTAGTAGTTTTAGTTAAACCTAGATTACTCCCCTTAATTCTCTTAAGTTTTATTTTACTAAGGCTTTTAGTTTTATTCTTTAGTAAGTTAATTTTACTAGTATAGCCTAGGTTAAAAAAATCCTAAGAATCCTTATTTATTCCTATTATCCTATTAGTAACGCTAATTTCTAGGCAGGAATTATGTATTTATTAGCCTATTTTAATTAGCTTATATTTTATTTTTGTTATTCTCTAAATTACTATTAGATATATCTATATTAAAATAGACCTTAAGCTTTCCTTTACCTTTTTACCTTTACCCTAGCCTTTACTATATAAATAGTTATATAAATTATGTCTCTTATTATTTACTATAGTAATATATGCTAATCTTATATTCTTATAAGTTAGCATTAGGTATATCTAGCGTAATCCTAGATAAAGCTTAAGGTATAAACGTAAAAGGAGCTAATAGTTAGTTATTTTGCTATTAGCTCTTATATATTAGAAGATTTTTAATATAAATTTATAGAAAGACACTTTATTAATAATATTCTCCTTAGTGTACTTTGCTTTCTCTAGCTACACTATTATATCCTATACTTAAATACTAAATTCTTTTTATACTATAGTAAATACTATTAAGATATTGCTAAAAATAGTGACTTATTTGCTTGCATTAAGATGTTATTTATACTATACTATCACATCTCCTTAAAATAGTATCTAGATCTTTTCTAGATAATATCTTATTAGCTAGGGTTAGTATAATATAAGTAGTCTTTAACTACCTAGACCTATAATTTAACATTATAAAAGATAGTCTATTTCCTATTATATATAATAAGATTAGTATTAGCTTCTTCTAGTTTATTATAAGGCTTAAAGTGTCTAATATCTATAATTTTCTATGTTAAATTCGCATTTTATTCTACTAGTTCTATTTGCTAATTATACTAATCCTAATCTAATGCTAGATTTATCCTTCCTTAGTAACTAGGATTAGTATACTATCCTTAGTCTAGATAGTATAGTGTTTGCTACTATAAATAGTATAGATTTAACTACTACTATATGAAACCTTACTAGTATTATAGTATTATTAGTTATACTACTAGTCTAGTCTAAGTATTTAAATAGCTATTATATTAACCCTAGTTACTTAGTAAATATACTATCCCCTATATAGGATTCTACGCTAATAGTGTTAAACCTACTAAGGCAGCTACACTTTATAAACCTCTGATTTTAGTTATTAATCTTATTACTAGATAGTCTATTTTATCCACTACTTAGTTTAATATAGCTTATTACATAGCTTATTACTATTCTAATATTCCCTAAAAGAACCTTATAGTATTATATTTATTTGCTTTAGTATATAATTCCCTAGTTTTAATATATTTCCTAAGGATTTTAGTTATAAATTCTCTAGATTTAACTCTATTAAAAGATTAGGGGTTCCTTACTTTAAGTAGTAGTATTATTTTTAGGTAATTTATAATCCCCTTTTCTTTATTAATTTTACCTATCTCTATGCTTTTCCTAGTTCTAGTAGTAGTATTACTATTTATAAGGCTAGTAATGCTTTTAGATTAGTGCCTTAAGGCTTTGCTTCCCTTTAATTTAATAGAATTATTAAGAAATCCTTTAGACTTAGCCTTAGAAATATAGTTCCTAACTTAAATCTAAGCAAGGCATATAGCTTATAAGTCTATTAGATTCTAGTAAATAAGTAGTTCCTAAGATATTAGCTATTCCTGCCTTCTTATAATTCTATTATTAAATTTATATTATATAAGCTTATATAAGTCTTTTTAATTACTAATCCTAATAAGCTTTTGCTTTTAATATTTAAAATCCGATTTATATTATTAAAAGTCTAGAACTAATAAATAAGGTGTAATTTGTTCTTAGTAACTAGGAGAATATTTTATTCTCCTAATTAACGCTATAAATAGTTAGTTTTAGATATATAGGTATTATATTTAGGTTACTAGAGGTATGTAATAAAAGAATCTCTAATTACTACTACTTATTATATGCTAGCTCTGCACGTTATTAGGTTAAATCTATTAGAGAGGCTAATAGATTTAACAAGTTATAAGTTATACTAAGTTTACTTATAAAAGCTATTCTTAGGTGTAGGTTATAATGTAAGAAGTAAGTTAATTCCTTTGTCTAAAGGACCGAATCTATCCCTGTTACTATTGCTTGTGGCTAAGCGTATCCTGCCACGTAACACTAATAGTAGGTCTAGCGCAATGTACGCGACGTGATTAGCTACATTAATTCGCTACCCTCTCTTTTGCCTTACTTATAGGTTTCACTTACTTTTCTATTATCTAGACCTTCTCTCTTTTCTCTCTCTTTCCTAGCTAGCTATCTATCTATTATTAACTTTAATATTATAAAATTATCTTACTTATATAGGCACCTTAGTATAACTAACACTAATTAGTGGTTAACTTTATAACTATAAATAAGTTAGGTATTATAAGAAAAGACATTTTTGTAAATACTATAGCCACTACCCCTTATTACACTAGATTAATAGTTATTATAGTAAAGAGGTATAACTATATAAGTATACTAAAGGAAAAGACTAAAATCCTAGTTATAGGCTTATTAGGCTTCTAAGGAATTAATTTATTAACCCTTAGGCTTATAGGATATAACTTTATTATATTTATCTAGGATATTATTATTAATTATTAATTTTATTATCTATTATAAGAAAACTAACTAACTAACTAAATCTATTGCCGCAAGGCATTTATTTTAAACCTAACGTTAAATAACCTTAGCTAAGCTAGCTAAATTACCTATAACTTCTCTTAATATATTACCTTCTTCTAATAAACCTTTAATCCCTCTCTATAAGCATTTACTACTTATTTCTTGCCCCCTTTACTCTTAGTGTTATTCGCCCTGTGCTTATTAGCAAGAGAAATTATCTCCTTCCCTCTTTTCACATAAAACAGGAAGCAGCAATTCCTATTAGCAAGAGAAATTATCTCCTTCCCTCTTTTCACACAAAACAGGAAGCAGCAATTCCTATTACTTCCTTATTATTTTTTTAGTGCTTTCTAGTTACTTTTAGCACTTCTATTGCTTTATTTAACCCTAATTTAATTTATTCTTGTTACTACTTTTGCTACTTTTTCCACCGTTTTTCCTATCTTTATGATTTCCTATGTTTTCGCGATTTTCTAGCTCTATTAGGGCAATAACGCTCCTAAAGTGCAAAAGAAGACCCTAGTAATAGGCAAACATATAAGCTTAATTAGTAGCAAAAGAATAATACCTTAGACCTTCTTTTATAGCCTAGATATTATAAGATAGTAAAATTAGAATCTAGACCTTTCACAAAAGGAAGGACTATTACTAGTAATAGTAAGGCTTAAATAATTACCTTTAAAAGACTATAAGAAAGTAAACTACTACTATATCTATAATAGCTTATAAATAACCTTATAAAAGACTAGAAAGAGCTTATTAAACTAGACCTAGAGACTACTACATAACCTAAACTTAATAACTAGATTATAAGGTTTATTAACCTTAGTAAGCATTAAGGCTAAAGAGATAATAACCTCTAGGAGTTATTCTAAGAAGACTTTAAAGGCTAGTCTAAAGACACCTTTAAGAGAGTAAATAAGAATATTATTAGAGAGCTATGTAATTTCTTATAAGATTATAGCATTCTTATTAAATAAAGCCTAGGATATTTAATCCTAGTATCTCTTAAAGAGATACTTTACTAAACCTTAATATCTCTTTAGTTATAAGAAAAATTATAATTTTCTAAATCCCTAGAGCCTTAGCCCTAAACCTAATTACTTACCCTAGAAATCCACCTTTCTTAACCCTAATAATTCCTAAACCTCCCTAAGAGCCCTTATAATAATCCTAATTAAATTAATTACTTTATCCTAATAATTATTATCTATAATAACCTATAGACTATTATTTATAATAAATTATACCTTTATAGTAATTTCTCTTTAAAGATTAAATTATAAAGAAAATCTTAGAGCTTATAAAGATATATAAGGATAGTAATTACTATAATAGGAAGCTATATAACTTCCTAATGCTAAAGATTACGCTCTTTAAGAATAAGTGTAATAGGATTAACCTCCCTTAAATATATTATTAGAAGGCTTTTCCTATTATATTAATAAGTAATACTAAATAGTATTACCTTAATTACCTCTTTAGAAATAACTACTCCTATAAAGAGATAATTACTTATATTTATTAACGCTTTAAAATAAAAAGTAACTAATAATTCTATTACTATAAGTAAAGTAGTATAATATTAAAGAATATAATTAATAAAACCCTAATAAAAGCAAGCTTAAGTGCCTTAAGATTATATTATTAAACCTTAAGAAAATCTATAAAGGGCTATACCCTTCTAATATAGTAAATACTAAGCTCTATAAGTAAGCATTAAATACTATAGCTAGTATACCTAAATATTAGATAGTTAAATATATACACTCCTTAGGCTTTAAAAGTCTTACTAAAGACCTTTATAAGGTAATTACTATTATAAAATTAAATAAGAAAACCTTTTAATATCTTTAGTACTAAGAAAGAGACCCTCTAGAGGCTATATTTACTAATTATTAGTATAGATAATAATTCTATAGTAAAGGAAGCTATTATAGAAAAAGCCCTAGGCCTAGCTTTAAGCGCTACTTTATATATAGTAAAAGTAGCTACTAGTTCTCTAATTACTTTACTAAAGAATATTAGAAAGAAAAGAACTACTAGTAAGCTAGTAAAATATATTATATAGCCCTTATAAAGAAGAGATTTTAAGTATTCCTTACTTCCTATAAAGGGTAAGATAATAATAAACCTAATAATAACTCTAGTTAAAATTAGGAACTATATCTTATAGCCTATATAAGGGCCTAGGATAATAATAATAATAAGGTAGAGAAGCTACTATTAATAGCATATCTAAGTATTATATAATTCTTTTACTCTAGATAATAAACTAACTATAATACTACTAATATTAATATCCTTATAACCCTAAATAATTAAGCCTTTTAATATATATTTCTTAAGCAAGAGCTTTATAAGCTATAAGAGTGTAATAAAGGCTTATTTTACTATATCTCTAAAGAATGCTATTCTAAAGAAGTCTTTAGAGATATTATACCTAATACTAGCGCTATAAGAAAATTAAGTATAGGAGAGATATAAGTAAAAGCTTTACTAAGATTAATACCTTTATTAAAGGTAATCCCTTATAAACCTTAAATTATTATATTTAGTGCTAGATTAGTAGTTATAAAAGGCATTATCTATATACTTATAAAACTTAGAGAGCTTAAATTTTACATTCTTAATATAGCTACTCCTTTCTTTTCTTAATTACTAATATAGATAAGATATAGGTTAAGATTAATAACCTTATAAATATACTTATTTAAGGTAATAAGACTATGCCTATAGTATAACAATAGGGTTATCCTTAGTGGTTACTAGAGGCAAAAGAAATAGTTACCTTCTATCTCTTAGAGGGAGATATTTATTAATTACATTATTAGCTTAGTTACCCTTCCGTTTAATAACTTATAAAGGTCCTTTAATAAGCTAGTTATAAAGTTAAACACTAGGTAATTAAGAAATTAACTAAAGTCTGCTACTATTACTAGATATATAGCAAGGCCCCTAGTTAATTTAAATTCATAATTAAAGATAACTATAAATTTAACTATAAGATTATTATTAATATCGTGTAAATTAACGGTTAACTAGTGCTTTATATTATTAATTTAGTAACCTTGTTCTAAGTAGCCTAATTCCTTAATCTAAAAAAGCAGAAGGCTTATGTGAGGCCCCACTTATAACACCTGTGCGCTAGCGCACACTAGGCGGGCACACCACGCCCTAGGGCTAGGTCTACATAACACTAGTAAGCCGCTAGCTATAAGCTAGTAACTTATATATATAACACACTTAGACTTAGTAAGCTTTAGTTAATATATAAGTGCCCTTATATCTCTTACCTAGCTATTCCTTTATTTTTATAATTCTAAAGCTTCTCTTACTAGCTACCTAAGAGTAATATAAGGGGGAGAATAACTTAATTTACTAGAATAATACTATATACTACTTAGGATTAGCTAAATAATAGTAATACTATAGCTAAGGATATACTATATTTTATAACCTTATCTAAGGCTATACCTTTTACTATAAGAGTAAAAGAGATAGTAGTTAAAGAGTAAATTACCTAGCTTAAGTAACTTAAGGAACTATAAGAGTAAGAATAGGAACTTATTAATTTACTATAACTTTATAAAGAAGGAGTGCTAATAAAAAGGGGCTAAAAGGCTAGTATATCCTTAAGTCTTAGTAACTAAGAAGTTAAGGTCTAAAATATTATAGAACTTTAATACCTTATAAACCTATAAAAGTATAAGATATAGCTTAATAACCTTAACTATACCTTTAAGAGAGTAAAAAAGAATTATTAGAATAACTAAAAATCCTCTTTATACTTAACTATATATATATAAACTATTAAGTAAGATAAGACTAATATATTAAAGAATAACTAGCTAATAGCTAGGATTACCCTAAGGATAACTAGGATAAGTTCTAGGACTAAACCCTTATACTACTTAAGGACTTTATAAGCTATAATATATAGATAGTTACTTAGCTAAAGAATATAAAGTAAAGAAGGGCTAAAGCCTTATTAAGTTTAGTATTTACTTAGATTTACTAGAGAAATACCTTAAATAAGCTCTAGAAAAGACCTAGGCCCTTATATTCTTTATAAAATTAGTTTCTAACTTATAAGACTATATTAACTTATATATAAATATTACTAGGATAACTTAAGAAAAGGTTATATAACTTACCTAGTAATTCTAGGAAGTAATATCTAGAAATAAGCAAAAGCTAAGTAATTTAGAAAAGAAGGGCTTATATAAGGCCCCTTAATATTAAAGACATAACTCTCTATAAGGCTATTAGCTAAATAAGGACTAAAAAGATAAGAATAAGAATAAAGAAAAGACTTTAGCTACTTACCTAAATAATAATAGGCTATAAGGAAGAAAATAGTGCTTTAATTATAGTAGTATAAAGTATCTTTTCTATAATTATAATAAGCTAAGAAAAGACTAGTAAGAAAGTTAAGGAAACTCCTAGAGGTAAAAGTAAATACCCTTACCTTTACCTTAGATACTAGGGTACTAGTAAGGCATTAATTTTATATACTAGTTACTATTTATAGGCAAAAAGATATTAAAATAGTAGTAAATCTTAATAGTTATGCTAAAATTAATATTATTAGTGCCTAATTTACATAGACCTATAAGCTTAATTAGGCTAAGGCTATAGCACCTATCCTAAAGGTAGTAGGGGCTCTTATAGTTCCTTAATATAGTATTTATAAGGTGCCTATTATAATCTAAGACTTAAGGGGTAAAAGAAGGACCTTAAACTACTATATATAGCTATTAATAAGGACTTAAGAGCAAAGGGAAGCCTTATATTAATTAGGATATACATACTTATAGAAGAACATATATACCTTTGCTTATACTTATAAGAATAGTAGTTTAAAAAGAAAAGGGTAGCCTTTTTACTACTAACTCCCTATAAGTTTATAAAGGTAATATATAATAAGATAATTATATATGCTATTATAGGCGTAATAAAAGATAAGTTTATCCCTCTTAAAGATAAAAAGGAGGTAAAAGTATATAGAACTATTAAAAATATCCCTAAGAAGCTATATAAGTTTAAAGATATATTTATATTAGATAAGGTAAGGAGTTTTCTATCTAAGAAGTTAACTAACTATGTAATTAATCTTATACTAGGAGCTATACTCTTATATAGACTAATTTACTCTCTTTCCTAAAGTAAACTTAAAGAGCTCTAGGAATATATTAATAATAACCTAAGGAAAGGCTAGATAAAACCCTTAAAGAGCCTAGTAAGCATGCCTATCCTATTTATACTAAAGAAAAATAGGATACTTTAGTTATATATAAACTATTAAGGACTTAATAAGGTAATATAAAAATTACTATACTCTCCCCTTAATTTTAGAGATTCTTAATTAGTGCTAAGGGGCCTGTTTTTTTTTAAAGATTAATATTAAGGATATATATTACTAAATCTATATTAAAGAGGGTAATAAGTAAAAGATAGCTTTTTGCATGTATTATAAGCACTATAAGTACCTTATAATACCTTTTAGGTTAACTAATACCCTAGCTACTTTTTAAAGCTATATTTATAAGGCACTTTATAGGCTAGTTAATACTATTTATATAGTATATTTAGATAATATCTTAATTTTCTTTAAGATAAAGGAGAAGCATACTAAATATATTAAGTAAGTCCTAGAATATATAAGGTTAGTAAAGTTATATATAAAACCCTTTAAGTACTCTTTCTATAAGAAATTAGTAAAATTCCTAAGGTTTATTCTCTTTATTAAAAGGATATTAATAAATACTTACTAAGGTAATATAATTAAAGAATAAAAAAGCTAATAAGTTTTAAGGATATAGTTATTTCTTAGATTTTATAACTTTTACTAATAGTTTATCTATAAATACTCTAGGATTATAGTATCTCTTTATATATTAATAAAGGGTAGTTAAAATAGCATCTAAACTAGGAGGTTTATATTTAGGGAAAAGGAATAGCTAGTATTTAACTAGCTAAAAGACGCCTTTTAGTAAGCGCCTTTACTCTAATATTATAACCTAAGTTAAGCAGTATATATTAAGATAAATACCTTAATTTTTATAATAGTAAAAATCCTATCTTAGTAGGATAATAAGGGCTATTAGTATCTAGTAGCCTTTTAGTTAAGGAAGTTTATAAACACTAAATATAACTATAGTATAGCTAACTAAGAGTTACTTACTATAGTAAAGTTATTTAAGTATTAGTAATACTATATTAAAGGTATAAAGATACCTATAAAAGTCTTATTAGATTACTATAACTTATAAACCTTTATAAGGTAATAAAAGCTAAATAAAAGGTAAGTATAATAGTGTATATTCCTTTGCTTTTTTATTTTATAATTAAGCATAAACTAAGGAAAAGTAACCTTATAAATACACTATTAAGAAAGTCTAATTATAAGGGTAAACTTATATTAAATAAGGCGCTTTTACTAAAGCTTTAAAGAAAATAGTAGCTACTTATATAATAGAAGAAAAAGTACTAATATATTAAAGAAGTTATAGTATAACACTAGTCTTAAAGCTTACTAAGTTAATAGTAGCCTAGGTAAAGGCTAGTTAGCTACTATAAATCTAGTAATAGGTTAGCTAAATAAAGGTAATTTTAAGGAGAAGGTAGTATATATCTAAGATATTAGTATAGTATAAGCAGTTTAGGGGCTATTATATTACTAAATCCTTACTAATCTATAGTAAATAAACTATTAGTATAACTACTATAAAAGCATAAGACTAAGATTTAGATTTATAAAAGCATAGAGATAAGGTTAACTCCTAAGTAAAAGGGAGAGGAAAAGCTAGTCTATAGTTATATAATATAACGGGTTTTCTAATATATAAAGACTAGGTAGTTATTTTATAGGAGCCTATTTTATAATAGGAGCTTCTATAGCTATACTATAATAATTTACTAGTAAGTTACTTTAGGACTAAATACACTCTTAAGCTACTAAAATATTACTATTAGTAGCTAGTAATAAGTAAAGCTATTTTAAACTATATATCTAGCTATAAAGTATACTAGCATATAGTAGCTAGAAGGTACTGCCTATATAAAAGCCTTAAATTACTACTAATACTAAGGTAACTATAGGTAAAGATCTTAATAGATTTTATTATAGGATTACTACTAGTATAGCTTAGTAACTAAGAAACTAATATAATCCTAGTAATTATAGACTAATTTACTAAGTACTTTATCTTCCTTACTATAAAGACTATAATTAATATAGCTAAATTAGTAAAGTTATTTTATAAGGAAATTAAGCTTTAATTTAGGCTACTAAAGGGTATTATATCTAATAGAGAATTAGTGTTTATAAGCTAATTCTAGTTAGATATATATTACTTATTATATATAAAGTAAAGGCTTTTAATAGTATTTTATCCCTAAACTAATAGGTAAATAAAGAGAATAAACTAAGTACTTAAATATTACTTATAATGCTTTATTAAAGAAAACTAATAGCTATAGCTAAAGCTACTTCTAATAGCTTAATTTATATATAATAATACTATTAATAGGATAATAAATTACTCCCTTAATTACACTCTTATAGGCTATTTACCTAAGTTTTATCTAGCTCTTAAGGATAAGAGTAAGGAAGGGGAGGTCCTAAAGCTTATATATATATCTAGAAGCTATATAAGGTTAGGGAGAAACTAGTATATAACTAGGTAAAAGCTACTAAAATATAAGTAAAGTATTATAACTAATAACACTAGCTATTAACCTTAAAAGAGAAAACTTAGTACTACTATTAGTAAAGAATATTAAACTTAAGGATATAAAATAAAAGCTAAACCTAAGATTTATTAGGCTATTTTAAATACTTTATACTATAGGTAAATAAGTATACTAATTAGCACTACCTAATAAGTATAGTTAACTATATAATATATTTTATATTAGCTTATTAAAGCTATAGAATTACTAGGAAAACACCTTAGATAAAGAAATACTAATACCTAACCTTAAAGATAATAATAATAAGTTTAAAGTTAAAGAAGTTAGGGATTATAGAAAGATATATAAAGGTAATAAATACCTAGTAAAATAAAAAGGCTAGCTAAGTAAATATAATTAATAGGTAATAGTAGAAAATATAGAAGGCGCTTAGTATATAATTTAGGCTTTCTATTAAAGTAAAGTAAGTAGAAAGTATAGTAAAATATAAGTAAGTTATAGGTAATAAGGGATAAGGTAATTATAAAAAGGCTTAGCCTTATTAGCTACTATTACACTCTAATTAAAAACCTTATTAGACTATTAGCTAAATAATAAAAGAAAAATCCTTATAAGAAAAGAAGTCTTAAGGGAAACCCTTCTATAGTTGCCTTATTATATATTAAAATAACACTATTATAAAGGAGGTACTTAGCGCCCTTACTCTTATTCTCCTAAACCACTACTTATATTACCTAAAAAAGCAGTGCTTTACTACCCCTAGGGCATAAATCCTAGGTTATAATATTATAACTATAAAGTTATTTTTACCTTCTAGGTATTATAATATATAGTATAGTCTAGCTATAAACAGTTAGTAAATAAGTAGTAAAGGAGAAGTGCTAATTTACTATCCCTAGGATAAGGGTAAGAAATATAGTAACTAAGAGTTACTAGTATAAAATAATATACTAGTTATATATAGCTAAAGTAGCTTACCTAAGGAGTAAGTAAAGGTCTAGAGAACATATAGCAAAACGTACCTAATAGACCTTAGTAACCCTAGTTAAACTAAAGGAAATATAATAGGTAGTATTAGTATAGTTAAACCCTAAAATAAGGTTTAAATAATTAATACTAAAATAGTAGTAAGTTACCTTAGAAAACATATAATCTTTAGGGTTATTAGGAACCTAATTACTTAGGTATTTATTAAAGTTTTTACTTAATTAAGGATAGTAAGAAGATTAAGGAAATCCCCTTATATAGTTAGTATTACCTAAAGAGATATAGGTAATTAGGGACTAAAAATACAAAGAAAGTAATATACTTACTATCTTATAAGTATTACTACGTTTAACATATTAGATATAATGTTTTAAATACTTCCCTTTAGTAATAACACTTAGCGCGCTAAGGAATCAATAGTTAATCTAAGGGATATTAGGCTTAGCTAGGGGTTTTTCTTAAAGTCTGCGTAACCTATATGTAAATAATATATATAGCTATATTCTTTAAATAGATTTAGGGATAGTAATAATAATAATACTTTCCCTATCTAATTCTATTCTAATAATATAGTAACTAGTAAAGGTAAAGTTATAGTAACTAATAGTATAATAGTATCTAGGAAAAGTTTACTATAGATAAGGAAGGGAAAAGTTAGTAATATAATAAGAAGTTATAAGTAAACTTATACTTAAGTACTAGGTATTATTTATTATTATTTTAATATTACTATTACTTAGCAAATAGCTATATATTACTTACTAAAAGCTATTTAGAAGCCTAGCTAAAAGTAAGAGGGTAATTATAAAGCCTTACTTATAATACCTATACGCTAGCGCACACTAGGTAAGCACACTATGCCCTAGGGCTAGGTCTATGTAATACTAGTAAGCTACTAGCTATAAGCTAGTAACTCACATGTATAACACACTTAGACCTAGTAAGCTTTAGTTAATATACGAGTGCCCCTATACCTCTTGCCTAGCTATCCCCTTATTCTCACAGCTTAAGATATTTAGGACGCTATCTAAGAGTGCTAGATTAATACCTATCTAGGACCTCTAGAATAGATAGTCTCCGATGCTAGTAATAACTTTGCTTTCGCTAAATTTAAGCATTATACTTAATTAATATTAATTAAGACTAATAAGATACTAATTAAAGCTTATAATAGTATTAGAAAGGTTAAAAGATATTATAAACCCTTACGCTAGGCTTATAATATTATTACTAACTTAATTAGCGCGGAACTAACACTAGAATAGCGCTTTTAAATAGCTATTAAGGCTATTAATAATTCTATAAGCCCTAAAGGAATTATACTAATCCTACTAGTCTTTAGAGCTTACTTATAGATAATAGATAAGTTATTACTAAGTGTCTTTATTATTTAATATACTAAAGTAATTTAGAAGGCTACTAATAAGGTTTACTACTATATAGCTTTATAGTAGGTTTATAATACCCTTAGAGCCTAGAATAGTCCTAATATAACGCCTATATATTAGCTACCTTTATAGGCTAATATATATATATAAAGAGAGAAAGGTAGCTAGCATAGCCCTTATAAGCTAATTACTACTAATAGGGAGACTTATATAGTTAATATACCTTATAGCCTAGTGAAATTCTACTTTATAGTAGTAAAGCCTTACTATAAGGACTTATATATTATAAAGGGGCTAGAGTAATAGGAGATAAAGCCTTAAGATATAAAGAAGGCTATAATAATATTACTAACTACTACTACTAAAAAGAATTAGTAATAGAAGAAGAAGAAAACTATAAGTATTACTAAAGAGAAAGTAAGGAAAGCTAAGAAAAGCCCTTATAGTCTAATTTATAAGTATAAAAAGCTAATAGAAGAGGCCTATAATACCTAGGTAACCCTAAGGGGAAGCTAGTAAGTTAAAGACTTATTACCTTACCCTAAAGAAATAAAAGCAAGGAGCCCTAAAGGAATAAAAGCAAGGAGAGGTAAAACTTATAATCCTAAAAAGGAGATTAGCCTAATTAAACTTTATATACTTATTAATAAAGATTAAGATAAGGCCTTTATTTAAGAGGTTATAGCTAAAGGGATACTAAGCATAGTATTCCTTATAGTAAAAGAAGAAGCTAATTAAAACCTTACTCTTTAACTTTGCTAAGAAAGGAAGATTATAACCCTAGGAAAACCCTTTAAGTAGTCTAATTAAGCTAAGATTAATACCTTATTAGCTTATAATGTCTTTAAATTCGTTAAATATAACCTAGCGAAGCATAGAGGCTATAGAATCTTTAATTCTTATATAGTTAGAGAGATTAAAGGTAAGGGAATAGCCTTATTATACGAGAAATCTTGCCTTATTATGTAAGGCTATAATAACAAGGGAAAGGAATTTATCTTAACGTAATTACTAATAATATAATAAGTAAGCTAATAACTTATTATAGCTATTGCTTTATTATTAAGAAGAAGAGGCATTTACTTATAAATTCGCGATATTACATAAGCATACACTTAATCGCACATAATGCTAACAAGACTAATTATTATAAAATTACTAAAGTAAATTATATACCTCTTTCTAGAAGGGACTATAATTAAATTAATTAAACCTCTTTATAGGATTACAAAGGCTAGAACCTACTAGTAAGTAATGTACTTCTATTATTATAAAGATAATCTTAATATAATAACTTTAACCTATAATCCTTGCTTATTAATTATAGCGCTAAATAATAAAAACCTCTTTAGTATATAGGAATGTAAACTAATAATACATTAGGCTTAAGTAATAATAACTTCTTCTAAAAAAAAAAAAGAGCTCTAGAGGGCTAAGTTTACTACTAAGGAAAAGCAATAATTAACTACTAGGAATCCCCTTATTTTTAATAGCTATATCTTAACCTAAAACGCTAATAACTTATTAATTTTAACCTAAAAGGGCTAAAGTTAGAAGATTAAGGAAGTTAATTCTTAATCTCTAATAGTAAAGCAAGATTACGTAAAATAACAAGCCTAAGGAAGCTATATTATAACTATGTGCTAACTAGAAGCTTCCTATAATTTATTAATTATAGCTTAATACTAAGAACCCTTTACTAATAATATTATATGCCTTAATAAACGCCTTAAATAGCAAATTAAGAATTAGTAATAAGGACTATAATATATACCTTTAACCCTTAAGAAAGCAAAGCTCTTTGTATTTATAAATAGATTGCTTGCTAATAATAAGGATTTAAGCTCACAAATCGGATATATTATTGTGATTAGTAATGAGATAATGTAAGATAATAATACCTTTATTATAAAAGGTAATATTATTACATATAGCTTAATAAAAAGCAAGCAAATTACACATAGCGTGCTTACCTCCGAATTATATAGCATAGTTTAAGGGATAGATA
This sequence comes from Epichloe typhina subsp. poae, assembly GCA_030389615.1. Taxonomy (NCBI): domain Eukaryota; kingdom Fungi; phylum Ascomycota; class Sordariomycetes; order Hypocreales; family Clavicipitaceae; genus Epichloe; species Epichloe typhina. Next base: position 3,180,169 of record CP098313.1, read on the forward strand.
TTACTTACGTAATTTCTATAACTCTCTATTAGATTATAGACTAATTAAAAATACCTTAAATTTCTATGATTCTTTATACTAACTCCTTTTTATTATATAAATACCTTATAAAGCTAGGAATAATAAAAGAGAAGAGACTAATAATTAATATTATAGCCTTTGTTAATTGTATAAAAGGTATAAGATTTACGAGGTAAGGTAAATTAACGGAAATAATAATCCGGCGAATGTAATAATAAAGGCATTACTAAATTTATCTCTTTTCTCTCTAATTAATTTAAATAAATTAATAATTCATATTAAAGGATAGGTAAAGAGACCTATAATATTAAGGGATAGGAGCCTAAATAAGGACTTTTAAATTAATTTAATTAACTAATGCTATAATAGCTAATTAAAGCAGCAGATTCCTATTAAGGGATTTACTTATATATACTTTCCTTTAATTTGATTTTTATTATGTTTTTAGGCTTCTTTAGCCATAGATAAAAAGAGAGACTACTAGTATTAAATCCTTTAGATTTTTATTAGCTTAATTATAGCTAAAGACTAAACTAATAGTAAGTCTAGTGTAATACACGTAACGTAATTAGCTATATTAATTTACCACCCCCTCTTCCGCCTTACTTACAGGTTTTACTTACTTTTTTATTATCTAGACCTTCCCTCTTTCTCTCTCTTTCCTAGCTAGCTATCTATCTATTATTGACTTCAATATTACGGAATTATCCTACCTGCGCAGGCACCTTAGTGTAACTAACATAATAGCTATACCTTATTTTTAACCTAAAAGCATTTTACTAGGTATTTTAATACTAAAGTTATATCTTACTATTATTATTATATATAAGCTATTATAGCTTAAGCTAAAAGAATATTTTTTAAAAGTAACTTAGAAAATAAATAGCTTTACCTTTTAGTATAATTATAAATATAAGTATATCTAGCTAAAATTAAATTAGCTTTAGGTTATAGCTATAAAGTAATTTATTTAGGCTTACTTTAGTAACTAATTAGGTTTTATTATTTATTACTAATTAATAAGTAATAAGTAATAAGTAATAAAATACTTTAGCTAGTTATACTATAAGAAGGAAATAGTAATATATGAGATTACTTATACTTTTTAATTTACTTATTTTATATTACTATTAATCTAGGGGTAGTATAATATAAAGAGTAATTAATTTATTCTTACTAAGGAGTATAGTATTATCTAGAATTTTCCTAATTAGTCTAAGCCTTAATCTATAATAATAAACTAAGGAAAATACTTAAATCTTTACTAAACTATTTTAAAATATTTTATATAATCCTTAGCTTTTATAAAGATTATAGCCTTAAGCTATATAAACTTTAATAGTTTATTTATAATAACTATAAGGTATAATAATCTCTTAGGTAATAATACTAGTAAGTTTATTATAAAATTAATAGAAATCTATAACTAAAACTAGTTAGGGATTAGTAAGGGTTTTAGTAAGCCTTAGTATTATTACTAGCTTTTATAAGTACTAATATAGTAGTAGTTATAAATAAATCTAGTAATATTTTATAATATTTTATCCTAATAAAACTATTACTATAGTATTTAAAATATAGTATTATAGCCTAGGTATTTTATAACTAGTAAGTTATAGTATTACTAAATAAGGGTTATTATAAAGGGCTTTTAGGCTAGGACTTATATATACTCTTAGAACTAAAGTATACTATAAGTACTTATAAAGTAATTTATAACTTATTCTCTTATTATTACTTCTAAGGGAAACTTCTAGGTGCTTTCCTAAATAGCCTTAAGTTAAATACTATATATAAAGTCTAATATAATAGCCTAATTCTAAAAGTCTAAAGGTACTTACTTATAAAAAAACTTTCTTTACTAGTAGTAAGAATATATAAGGTATATATAAAGCTATATTAAAACTATCCTAGTCTCTCTCTAGTAATAAAGATAATTATATAATAGTAATTAGTTATAGGACTTATTCTTTTCTTAAAGATATACTATATTAGTCTTATTTCTTTTAGAATAAGGTATTTAAGTATTAAGCTTATATACTAGGTTTATATTATAAATAAAATTTAAATAGTATAAGTATATTTACCTATTAGGCTTACTATTCTAATATTAGCCTTAGTATTATAAAGTATTCTAGGTTTTTATAGTCTATATAAATTATAAATAAATAGTAAATACCTTATAACTTTACTTACTAAGCCTTTAAGTATAAAATAATAGCTAAAAGTTCCTTATTATAAATTATATAGTTTTTTTATAATACTATAAGACTAGTAAAGTAATAAGCTACTAGGTATAGTATACTATTATACCTTTATTATAAAAATACTTACTAAGGGCTATGCCTAAGTAATTAGCTTTAACTACTATAAGGTAATCTAGGTCTTACTAGACTAAAATTAAATATATAATAAAAGTTTTTTTTTATCTCTTAAAAGCCTTATCTTTCTCTAGTTCTTAGTAAAAAGAGGTATTTCCTCTTAGTAAGGTATATAAAAGAAGTTATTAGCTTAGAAAAGTTTTTAATAAAATTATAGTAAAAATTTATAAACCTTAAAAAGCTTTAGGTTTTTATAGCTTTATAAGTACTACTTATTCCCTTATAGCTATTACCTTTACTAAGTTAGAATAAATTAAGTGCCTTACTATAATAATATATTCTAGGTATTAGACTTTCTTTATAGTAAATACTAACTTATTAATATTAAGGTATAGTTCTATAGCCCTTAAGTGCCTTAATATAAGTTAAATTTTTTTATATAATCTTTTCTTAACCTTTTAAATAAACTAGAATATTATTAAGATAAGCTATTATAAAGTCTTTTAATATATTTCCTAAGGATTTATTAATATAGTATAAGAAAGTTACTAGTATACTAGCTAGGCTAAGTAAATGAACTAGTTACTTAAATAACCTAAACCTAGTATAAAAGCTATAAAGTACTTCTTACCTTAGCTATTTATAGTTTATAAAATACTATATAAATATTTATCTTTATAAACTAATATACCTAGGAGAGAGAGTATAGTATTTTCTTAATTAAGAGAAGTAAGTATTAATCTTATACTATTATCTTATTAAGTATATAATAGTTTATATAAAATTACTAACCCTTATTTAATTTCTTAATAAGAAAAATAAGGGCTATAGCTAATAAAAACTAGTATAAATCTAGTCCTTATTTATAAAGTCTATAATCTAGTGTTAAATCTCTAGTAACTAGTCTCTTAGTATATTATATAATAGGCCTTATAGGAGTGCTAGTTTAGATTTATCTAAGTTTATATATAGTTAGATATAGTAGTTAAAAGACCCCTTATAAGGAGGTAAGCTATTAGCCTTAGCCTTATTAAAGAGATTTATAAAGTTTACTAGTTTTTCTAGTAATATAGCTATATCTAGGCTATCTAGCTTTATCTTAGGCGCTATTATTTATAATACTATTATTATCTCCTAAGGCTTATTACTATAAATATTATTATAGTATCCCTTATTTATTATATTTAATATGCCTTTACTATATATAAGGACTTAATAATTCCTTATATTAAAGGTTTTCTTTATACTTAGTAAATTTAGAAATATAAAAGCCCTTTACTATACTAATAATTAATTACTATTTTACTATATAAATTATAATATTATAGTGCTTTAGCTATAGTATTTTAAATATAATATCCTAGGTAAGGCCTAGGATAATATATAAGTATATAGATAATTCCTAACTATTAATATTAATCCTAGCCTAAACTATATAAGTAATAAAGAAAGACTCCTTTTTCTAGTGCTTTTCCCTTCTCTTTATTTTTATTATAATACAAACTTACCTTTATTTTAGTAATTATATAAGCTTTAGGCTAAGCTACCTTACTACTAATTTACTTATAGTACTATAGTAATTATAGCTATAATTAATCTATATATTAATATAAAAATATATATTAAAAAGTACTAGGATTAAGAAAGATAGTTAGTTTATATATTATTTTATATCTTTATTTTTATCTATATACTAGCTATACTTATCTAAATCTATAGCTACTAGCTAGCCTCTTTATCCTTATATAAGACTTTACTAAAGGGTTACTTATTTTCTAAGTTATTAGTATTAACCTCCTTATTTATACTCTTTATATTTACCTTCTATAAGTTAATTAAACCTTTAGTTAGTAAAGTAAGAGAAAGGTATATTTCTAAATATAATAGTTCTTAGATTTATAATATAAGTAATACCTTTTTAGTAGTATTTAGTTAGTTTTACCTAGGTTACTTACTTAGCCTTTAGCTAATTTATATTTTTCTTAAGGCCTTTATTCTTTTTATCTAGCTTATTTTATTTTCCTTACTAAGTAGTTATAGTATATACCTTTATTATAAGTATATACCTTTATAGTTTATTTATTAGGTTATAAGTTAGGTTAGCTAGGGTTTATATTAGTGCTAATACTTTTTCTTTAAGGTAAAATATTTAATATTAACTATAATACTATAGTACTAAGTAACTATAGTAAGGTATTTTATTTAGCTACTCCTTTACTAATAGATATCTTTCTTATATACTTATTAAGTATATATTAAAGCTTAGCTAGCTTAATATCCTTAGTCTAATAAAAACCTCTTATAGAGTTTCTATTTAAAGTAAATAAAAAATATAGTAAATACCTTCCTTACCCCTTACTTTATTTAATTAAGTTTTATAAAAGCTATCTCTTACTTATAAGGGTTTATATATATTATCTCTAAGTAACTAAGGAAAGTCTTAGGGTTATAGTTACTAGTATAGCCTATCTTAAAGAATAATATAATATAAGCCTAGACCTTAGGTAATAGGTTCTAGTAAATAAATACTTATTAGTCCTTACTAAAACTAATAAAGTTCTTATTTACCTTTAACAAATATTATATTAGGAACTTCTAGGTAGTAAATATAGCCTTATTACTATTATATAAGTTACTTATAGGGATTAGTTTCTAGTAAACTTATAATATAAGGGATAGTAGTATTAGCCCCTAAGGTAGGACTTAATCTAGGTTAGAGAATATTAAGTCTATAGAAGTATTTAGTAAGAAGGTTAGTTAAGTTATTAGTTTTAGGTTTATATATATATTACTATAGATTCTTAATTACCCTTACTTACTATTATAGTATTAGTTAAAGCATTTTAAACTAGGTATTATAAGTATTTAGTAGTAATATAGCCTTAGATAAGGGAGTGTAAGTCCCCTAGCTAGGTTAGTTATAAGGTTAAAGTATATTTATTAGGTTTATTATTATTTTCTTTGTTTTTTAATAGCTTTTTCTTTTTAAACTAAAGGAAGTCTCTTAATTATTATAAACTAGCCCTTAGGTAACTATAATAAGGTATTAATATAATATTAAGAGACTTAAGGAGGAAAAGAGAGAGAGTAAAAGGCTATCCCTAGTAATACCCCTTATACCCCCTTAGCTTATTATATAAGCCCCCTTTTCCTTACCCTAGCTACTTTTACTTATTCTCTCTCTATTTGCTATACGGACAATGCTTAGGCAAAGCCTAAGCCCTTACATTTACTACTATTTATTAGTTATATTTACTTAGCTAGCTTTTTTATTTTACTAGGTATTTATTATCTTTATAAGTTTTTTTATAGTCCTTAACTTCTTGAATTTTAATTTTATTATTCTTATTCTTTAGATTTAGTATTAGTATTTCTTTATTTATAGTATTTTCCTAGTAATTCTATAGCTTAAGTAAGCTAATATAAAATATATTATATAACTTACTATATTGATCTAGTAATATTAGTTAGTATACTTATTTACTTATAGTATTTAGTACTTAAAATAGCTTAATAGGTCTAGGGTTTAGCTTTTATTTTATATCTTTAAGTCTAATATTATTTACTAATAATAATACTAAGTCTTCTTTTTTAGGGTTAATAACTAGTGTTATTAATTATAATACTTTACTTATACTTTAGTAGCTTTTACCTAGTTATATTCTAGTTTTTCCTAGCCTTATATAGCTTTTAAATATATATATATATTTATAGCCCTAGTTATACCCCTTATACCTCCTAGCTTCTTTATATAAGCCCCCTTTTTCTTACTCTTACTACCTTTACCTATTCTTTCCTTATATGCCATTGTGTGGCTAGGAATATGACCCCTCGAGACCTCTTTTCTCACAAGACCTCTAGCCCCTTAGACCTCGGATCTATCGGATTGTCGGATCAATTCAACCACATCGGATCCGGCCTAGCCCCTGACCCCCTAGCTAGATAAAAGCCCTAGATTCCCTCCCTTTTTTATAGAAAATTAACTCTCCCTTTAATACCTTTAGCTTGGATTGTTTAATTGAGATTATGGAATTATTTTAAGATTATCTGAGATTATCTAGCTGCCTAGCTAGGCTGCTTTTCCTAGCTTAGATCCTCGCGATGGATTGCAAATATCGCAGACCTAGATCCCGATATCTAGGTTCGGTTGCTAATATCGTTGAAATCATCAATATTATTAATATTATCATTTTCGTTATTTTTATTAGCATTATCATTGTCATTGTTAAGTCCCTCTTTTCCATTGTTTTAGGGTAGTTATTTTTCCCTAACAAAAATAGTAAAGAAATAGGGAATAGTCCTATTAGACCTCTTGCTATTAAATTTAATAATACCCTTCTAACATCGCTACCTCTTCTATTATCCCCTCTAGTTATCCCCTTATATAATTATTATAATTATTAGTAGCTTCTTACCTCTTTTCCTTTTAATCTAGGTTAGCTAGATTAGATCCCTTCGTTCTAATCAATTAATCTAGGTTATCTAACTAGTCTAATATCGTTAAAATCGTTAGATAGTTAGGTTAATTAATTAAGACTACTATAACCTTTTTCCCCTTTAATCTAGGTAGCTAGATTAAATTCCTTCATTCTGATTAATTAATCTAGGTTATCTAACTAGTCTAATATTATTAAAATTATTGGATTAGTTAGACTAATTAATCATAACTACTATAACCTTTTTCTCTTAGCCTAGGTTAGCTAGGTTAAACCTTTCCTTTCTAACCTTTTAACCTCCCTTACTATCTTTAACCTTCTCTTCTAATTTTTAACCTTCTTTTCTAGCTTTAACCTTTCCTTCTAATTTCTAACCTTTTTCTAATTTTTAACCTTCTAACCTACCCTAGCTAGCTTGCTAGCTAGCCTAAATCGATTTAATACCCTAGTTTTACTTAGCTATCCGTTAGGGAGGTAAGTAGCTAGACCTTCGAATTAAATCTTTAATAAATTAGGTCTTTTATTATTAGATTAATTAATCTATTATTTAATAAGGTCTCTAACTGTTAAAGACCTCTCTAACTAATAATTCCTCTAATAATTAATAAGGAATCTAATGTTAGAATGTTTACTAAAGGGGTCTCTAATAATTAAAAAGGTCCCTTTTCATTAGATTAATTAATCTATTATCTAACAAGGCCTCTAACTAATAAAGACCTCTCTAACTAATAATTCCTCTAACTTTTAAAGGGGAATCTAATATTAAAAGGTCTGCTAAAGGGGTCTTTAATAATTAAAAAGGTCCCTTTTTATTAGATTAGTCTAACAAGACCTCTAACTAATAAAGACCTCTCTAACTAATAATTCCTCTAACTTTTGAAGGGGAATCTAATGTTAGAAAGTCTGCTAAAGGGGTCTCTAATGATTAAAAAGGTCCCTTTTTATTAGATTAATTAATCTATTGTCTAACAAGGCCTCTGACTATTAAAGACCTTTCTAACTAACGATTTCTCTGACAATTAAAGAGAAATCTAACTATTAGAAGGTCTGCTAAAGGGGTCTCTAATGATTAAAAAGGTCCCTTTTCATTAGATTAATTAATCTATTGTCTAACAAGGCCTCTGACTATTAAAGACCTTTCTAACTAACGATTTCTCTGACAATTAAAGAGGAATCTAACTGTTAGAAGGTTTGCTAAAGGGGTCTCTAATGATTAAAAAGGTCCCTTTTCATTAGATTAGTCTAACGAGGCCTCTAACTAATAAAGACTTCTTTAACTAATAATTCCTCTGACTTTTAAAGGGGAATCTAATGTTAGAAGGTTTGCTAAAGGGGTCTCTAATGATTAAAAAGGTCCCTTTTTATTAGATTAGTCTAACAAGACCTCTGACTAATAAAGACCTCTCTAACTAATAATTCCTCTGACTTTTAAAGGGGAATCTAATATTAGAAGGTCTGCTAAAGGGGTCTCTAATAATTAAAAAGGTCCCTTTTTATTAGATTAGTCTAACGAGACCTCTGACTAATAAAGACCTCTCTAACTAATGATTTCTCTAACTTTTAAAGAGGAATCTAACTATTAGAAAGTCTGCTAAAGGGGTCTCTAATAATTAAAAAGGTCCCTTTTTATTAGATTAGTCTAACAAGACCTCTGACTAATAAAGACCTCTCTAACTAATAATTCCTCTGACTTTTAAAGGGGAATCTAATATTAGAAGGTCTGCTAAAGGGGTCTCTAATAATTAAAAAGGTCCCTTTTTATTAGATTAGTCTAACAAGACCTCTAACTAATAAAGACCTCTCTAACTAATGATTTCTCTAACTTTTAAAGGGGAATCTAATATTAGAAGGTTTGCTAAAGGGGTCTCTAATGATTAAAAAGGTCCCTTTTCATTGGATTAGTCTAACAAGGCCTCTGACTGTTAAAGGCCTCTCTGACTAATAATTTCTCTAATAATTAAAGGGGAATCTAACATTAGAAGGTTTGCTAAAGAGGTCTTTAATAATTAAAAGGACCTTTATTATTAGATTAATTAATCTAACTATCTAACAAGACCTCTAACTATTAAAGACCTCTCTAACTAATAATTCCTCTGACGATTAATAAGGAATCTAATATTAGAAGGTCTGCTAAAGGGGTCTCTAATGATTAAAAAGGTCCCTTTTCATTAGATTAATTAATCTATTATCTAATAAGGCCTTTAACCGTTAAAGACCTCTCTAACTAATAATTCCTCTAACAATTAATAAGGAATCTAATGTTAGAAGGTCTGCTAAAGGGGTCTCTAATAATTAAAAGGTCCCTTTTCATTAGATTAATTAATCTATTATCTAATAAGGCCTCTAACTATTAAAGACCTCTCTAACTAATGATTTCTCTAATAATTAATAAGGAATCTAATGTCAGAAGGTTTACTAAAGGGGTCTCTAATGATTAAAAAGGTCCCTTTTTATTGGATTAGTTTAACAAGGCCTCTGACTAATAAAGACCTCTCTAACTAATAATTCCTCTGACTTTTAAAGGGGAATCTAATGTTAGAAGGTCTGCTAAAGGGGTCTCTAATGATTAAAAAGGTCCCTTTTTATTAGATTAATTAATCTATTATCTAACAAGGCCTCCAACTGTTAAAGACCTCTCTAACTAATGATTTCTCTAACAATTAATAAGGAATCTAATGTTAGAAGGTCTGCTAAAGGGGTCTCTAATAATTAAAAAGGTCCCTTTTTATTAGATTAGTCTAATAAGGCCTCTAACTAATAAAAACCTCTTTAACTAATGATTTCTCTGACTTTTAAAGGGGAATCTAATATTAGAAGGTCTGCTAAAGGGGTCTCTAATAATTAAAAAGGTCCCTTTTCATTAGATTAATTAATCTATTATCTAACGAGGCCTCTAACCATTAAAGACCTCTCTAACTAATAATTCCTCTAATAATTAATAAGGAATCTGATGTTAGAACGTTTGCTAAAGGGGTCTCTAATAATTAAAAAGGTCCCTTTTCATTAGATTAGTCTAATAAGGCCTCTGACCGTTAAAGGCCTCTCTAACTAATAATTTCTCTAATAATTAAAGGGGAATCTAACATTAGAAAGTCTGCTAAAGAGGTCTTTAATAATTAAAAAGGACTTTTATTATTAGATTAATTAATCTAACTGTCTAACAAAACCTCTAACTATTAAAGACCTCTCTAACTAATAATTCCTCTAATAATTAACAAGAAATCTAATATATAGAGAATCTTCTAAAGAGGTCTCTAACCAATTAAAAGGGTCCCTTATTATCAGATTAATTAATATATTATCTAACGAGGCCTCTAACCATTAAAGACCTTTCTAACTAATAATTTCTCTGACTTTTAAAGGGGAATCTAATGTTAGAAGGTCTGCGAAAGGGGTCTCTAATAATTAACAAGGCCTCTAACTATTAAAGACCTCTCTAACTAATAATTCCTCTAATAATTAATAAGGAATCTAATATACAGAGGGTCTTCTAAAGAGGTCTCTAACTATTAGAAAGGTCTTCTATTACGGATTAATTAATTAGACTATCTAATAATACCTTTAATTAACCTAACCACTAATAATCCATTTAATAGATAACCTCTTTAATTAATTAATAGATAGGAAAGGGGAGGCCTAAAAATCACGAATTTTTTTTTATTATATTATTCCCTTTCTTATTGTTTTCTTTTAGTTACTGTTTTCCCTTTCCTAAGGACTAGGAAGGAAAATAATTAGGGAGGTGTTATATAGCTAGGAATATAACCCCTTAAGACCTCTTTTCTTATAAGACCTCTAGCCCCTTAGACCTTGGATCTATTAGATTATTGGATTAATTTAACTATATTAGATCTAACCTAGCCCCTAACCCCCTAGCTAGATAAAAGCCCTACATTCCCTCCCTTTTTTATAGAAAATTAACTCTCCCTTTAATGCCTTTAGCTTGGATTGTTTAATTAAGATTATAGAATTATTTTAAGATTATCTAAGATTATCTAGCTGCCTAGCTAGGCTGCTTTTCCTAGCTTGGATCCTTGCGATAGATCGCAAATATCGCAGACCTAGATCCTAATATCTAGGTTTAGTTGCTAATATCGTTAAAATCGTCAATATTATCAATATTGTCATTTTCGTCATTTTCATTAGCATCATCATTGTCATCGTCAAGTCCCTCTTTTCCGTTGTTTTGGAGTGGTTGTTTTTCCCTGACAAACTATAAAACAAATGCTTAGGCAAAGCCTAAGCCCTTTACAAAAGGATTTAAAAGTTTGACTTATTATAACTTAAGATTAAGAAAATATAAATAAAGTAAAGGCTAAGATTTTTAGTTATAGCTAAAGAGCTATTACTTAAGGGCTAGTATATAAAGATTTTAAACTTTAACTTACTATATATATTATAAGTAGTCTTTATCTAAATACCTTACTTAGTATATATAGCTATTTAGTAGCTACTTAGTTATTTATATAACCTAAGGCTTATCTAAGGACTTTATTATATAACTATCCTATTCTTAGCTCTCTAGCCTCCGTGCTCCTAATAACAAGACCCGAAGGTCTAAAGGATTTAATAACTAAACAGATAATTACTAATAGCCTTATAAAGCCTCTTATAAGCAATACTTTTATAAGCTTCTATAAGATATTAGGGCTTATTTAATTACCCTTTAGTATACTTAGTGAAAAACCTCAGAAATAAGTATTATATAACAATCTTAATTTAAATAAAATTAGAACTTATTAACTATATTTTTATACTATAGAATTAATTAAAATATTATAAGCTTAATTAAACTAATTTAAGTTTATTATAAAAACCTTATATAAGGTTTCCTAAGGGAGTATATTATACTTATAAGAGAATAATTTATTCTTATTATATAATAATCTTATTACTTAACTAGCTAAGATAAGAGTTTACTTATAGCTAGTTTTTTTCTAAGATCTTTCTAACTTTATAGTATATTTTAGTACTATATAAGTACTTTACTTATATTAAAGGTACTTAGGTATTTAAGCTGTAGTTTACACCCTCTTATAGGGTTAGATAACTTAATAAATGCGATCACATTAAACCCTAGTAACGCGGTCTAACATTCGCGGTCCAACAGCTCCAATGTGGGAACATGCCGTTAGTCTGCCCCTCTGACCCCGAAAATAAAAGACGCACGTGTACACGTGTCACTGTGTGTCTGTGATGGAGGGGCGGTATTGCAGCCTCGCTACCAGCCCACGCCCATGCGTTTACTCTCTACTCCGTCCTCCGGTTTAATCATCTCGACTTTATTCACAAACTATCAGGCTTGTCATTTACATTTATTTTAACAGATTAAGAACGCCTGCATTCCGAGTTACTTTCCCACATATTTGCCTACCCGCCCCACAGAATTACTACTAATGTCTGGCGAAGTTAAGGATAGTCACTCCTCTGGAGAATACAGCGGCGTTGTTGAGGAGGCCGATGTTGGATATGCCACGGGTGGAGGCCAGAAAAAGGCATCCGACATTAGCACACTGATATCTTCTGGCCTCCGGGCCTAGAAAAAAAGGGAGGAGAACAGGGAGGCCGCCCAGAAACAGGCTGCGGAGAGAGAGGCTGCTAAGAAGAAGTAGTCAAATAGGAGACGATCTACTCCTACGGTAACAGGCGTTACTAGGGAACCACACGCTCCTTTTAAATAGGCTATTACTCCTGCCTATTCTTTTCTTCTTCAAGAGGACTGACTATGTCAAAGCCATCTTTCACCTACTGTTAAGCACGGATAATGGCTTCCCGTCCATCAACCTGAGCCTCCGGGCAGCTCTTTTTTCATGCACTGCCGAGGGCACATTGCTTGGCCTCCCACATTCTTTCATAATTTACAGAAACAACCTGCGGACCTCCTTCTCGTACGCCTTCCGATCTTCGACCTTCGCCTTTACAATGGCTTCTGAATCTCGACTCCAGAATTTTGAGAGGATTCTCTCGGCCTCTGGCGACAGGGATCCCGCCGGCAATATGTGCGCCTCGAGGAGGAAGTACATGGCATTAACAGAAGATAGACAATACCAAAACCACACTCCCTTTGAATCCCATGTCTCCCGCATGACCTGGGTCAAATTAAAAGCATGAGCGCGAAATGACTCCTCCTCTTCTTCGAATATGCGTAAGAATTCTTGTCGGACCTGGTTGAATTCCGTGAGACTCTCGCCCTTGAGCCCATCAATTGCCTGACCGGTTAGCCAGTATGGTACCTGGAGCATCTCAGAAGGGAGAGCACAGATCCACTCAAGGTCTATTAAGCCTGTAACGTTCCAATCCTGGTCAACTAGTAGATTGCTTGCGTGGAAATCGGTTAGCTGAAGGAGGAATGGACCTTGTCGGAATTGTTTTTGAATAAAGGAATGAGCATAGAGTCGGAGGAGAGTCTTGATCGACATCTGGAAATAGCAATCTTGCTCGTCTTGCACCGCGTTTGGCTCGCTTAAAAATCGTTGATCATGAAGGTCAAGCATGTCTGAAACATAAGCATCAGTACACGTATAAGTGTTGCTCCTTTGCATAGACCTAGCGCCGGTATCGTTCTCAAGGATCATGGTCGAGCAGCAGAGAGGTCGGTTTGTTAGCGTGACGATCCCGTTGTTGTTAAAGCAAAAGGACCCGATCCTCGACTGCGGAATCTTTGCTAACGAGAGAATGATTCGAGAAATGCCTTTGAATAGCCGCTGTCTTTTCTCCAAGTCTCCCCGTTCAGCATCGAAGGTATCGGAGAGCATGCGGCCAGTATCCGGTCCAAGGTATTCGAGCAACATGTACGCTGAAGTAAGACTGCAGTCTGGATAGCTCTGGATGTATTCGGAGAGGAGCGGAAGTCGAAAAAGGCTGTAGACGAGGCGCCAGCAGCGTCGAACGATCCGGGCGAGCAGTGGCATATTTTTTGAGTGGGTAAACTCCCTGACATCAAAACATGCCATGGCGCAAGAAAGGGGAATGCACGACTTACATGTTGACCGTTGCTTAAACCGAAGCCAAAGAGGTGTGGAATGCGAATCTCGGGGCATTTATCCTGAAGCCAAGCATACGCCCCGACCTCGCAACCCATCTTCTCATCAATAGTCCCAGGATATCGAGCCTCGGCGAGTTTATGTGGCTTAGGACAGCGAAGGATGATCTGGGAGGTTTTGTTACCTGCAAGGCTGCTGACCTCCGCAAAAACGCAGATATTGAAACCGCCTTGGATCCAGTTCTGGGGCGGCAGAACGTTGCATTCGTACCGCATCCCCAGGTTCATGTGGTATCTGATCAGCTTCTCAAGAGTGTCCTTTTGTGACCAGAGATCTTGGATGAAATTTTCAGCGGCGGGCTCGTAGGTGGCCCATTTGACGACATTCCTTTCCTCAGCGAGGGCCCATTCAAGTGTGACTGGACCCAGTGTTGAGAGTTGTAATGTATTCGTCATGGCGACGAAATGTGAGGGTGCTGTGGAGGGTTTCGGGATAGAGATGGTAAGCAATCCCTGAAGGTCTCGTGGATGTAACGAACGGGAGTGGCGAGTAGGACCGCAAGGCCGGGTGACCAGGCTAGACCCAGCGAACGATGCTCTTGTCGTTTGCGAGATAATTTGAGAGCAGGAGTGTCACGTCGTGTCACGTCGCTGGTTACGGGTTGTGCAGGTAAAGATCTGAAATGGCAAATGAGACTGAGTCTGCCTGCTTGGTTTCTTTGGCACCTAGGCCGTGCCTCTCTCGCGTAAGGACGATGATGGCGGGTCAGGAATGGGTGAGCCGGAGGAACGGATTTTGGCTATTGTGTCGTGAGTATGGCGGTTGACGGAGTCGGCAGTTGCTGTTAGACCGCGTAGCGCGTTGCGTTGTCTGATGGGCGGGCATATAGTAAATCTCGGCTCTAACAAAGTTGATCTTATATCTAGGATAAAGACTTATAAAATAAATCAGGTAAGTAGTGAAAAACTACTATATATACCCTATATATACTTACTTATTTTTAGTGTAGCTTATGTTTATTAATCTTTATAGCTATAGTAATAGTTAAAATTATATAGCTAGCATTATTAGTTATAGTTAGTAAAAGAAGACTATACCTCTATAGTGCTTATATTCATGCTAACGCTAAGTCAACTTTTTCATAATAATCCCCTAGAGGAGGAGCCTAGTTAAACGTAATTTATTCACTATAATCCGCTCGTAGGGCACTCGCGCGATAGCTTTAATAATAAATACTTATGATTATAGGTATTATAATCAAATTAATAGTGCTATAAGATTAAAAGTTATAAGCTACACTAAAAACAGGTAAGCGGACTGTTTATCCTAATTAGGACTAACAGCATATGCGTGTTTAATTTTCAACATATGCGTGTTTAGAGGTCCCTGCCCCTTGGTTGGCACTATCCTCAAATAGGCAGGTGACGAAGCTCTCACGGGGGCCGACAAAATGAACGGCACTGCTAATCGGTCCCTTCTTCGAGAACGAATCCAACCATGCGATGTTGCACGCAGTCCTAGCGAACTCGCCAAGTCAATCGTGAACAGCTTCACAGCCTTAGACCCATCTTACTTCGCTAAATCCCCCCCGGGGCACGCGTAGCCGAACCCCTACCTTCCGGGACGAATTTCCGTCGTATCCCGACACGACGAGATGCTGCCTCCCAGCTCCTCCAGCACATGGCTTCCTCGTAAAACCGTGCTCCTGATATGCCGCGAAAGCCGGAAACGCTACGTGAACTGGCGCAGATTCCTGCTACCAAAGTCATCGAATGAGTCACGTTCTTACTTCTTCTGAGCCCGATCGATTATATTTGCTACGAGCACGAAGCCCAGTCGGCCTTTTCGATCCACTAGGCAGCAATGAAAGACACTGTCTTAACGATCGACTCGGCCGAAGTCGACTGCTTATACAGAATATTTCGCGAAGACGACGTCAATGGGAAGAGGGCAGTCTATGTCCTGCTTGAGTATCCCGAACTAATCCCCGAACACGACCGAACCTATGGCCCAGGCGCTCTACGGGAACTGTCAAAACTGGCCGGCTGGTGTGATAAATGGAAAACTCTTACCATTTCAAAGGACGAATCTGGGTTGAAAGTGCAGCCTGACGCTTTTGAGCCGCATAGTGTGTCGCGAGAATATGTGCACGATGACTTTGATCTTTTCGACCTTTTGAAAATACAGGACCTCGTGGAGGTGAAGACGCGAACTTGGCGTTTCCGATGGCAAGGAAAGCTGTGCTATTTAAAAATGGCCCGCTTTGACTTCGAAATCAGGGCTCTCGAAAGAGAGATCAAGGCATATCAGAACCTTTCGCGACATGGTTCGAACCTAGCACCAACGTTTCTAGGCTATGCTTACGAGGAGACGAGGGATCGAGTTGTTGGCTTGGTTATCGAGGAAGTTGTTGGACGACATCCTGGCATTGCGGATCTTCCGATATGCCAAGAGGCATTGCGGCAATTGCATGGGTTAGGTATGACCCATGGGGATGTCAACAGGTATAACATCTTCATCACTAATGACGGGGCCAAGTTTGTTGACTTTGAGGAGTCTTGCATTCGCCTCGTAGATCCAGAAGAAGAGTGGATGCAGAAGACAGATAAGGAAATGCAGGCCCTTGAAGAAAAACTAGTAGATGAATCGGGCGAGGGACGTCCGTGGGAGTATATAACTTAGGTCTCTAAAATACTACGGATCAATGCAGGGCAATTTTCGGACAGGACGCAGCTTGTTCAAACGTCTGGACCTTTTCGAACATGGCGGGAAAGATCCATCGTGTCTTCTCGCATGATGGCATCGTAGAACGCCGAGGCTGGCAGCTGAGGACATCGAGTCTCAAGAATAGGCCTCGTGTTCAAGCATAGTGGATTGAAGAGAAGTGATATGAAGAGGTGATGGGTCGGATAGGAACGAGGGAGTTGACGGCCCTTTCTATACCGGCAGGGCCAGGTAATGAACCGTCTATGGAGCACTTGGTGGGAGGGATATGAGGGCACGGAACTGCGACGACTGTAGCATGCATGGCGGTCCGCCACGCAAAGCAACACCGGGGACATTAATTCAGGCCCCTATGTGTGCATACTTCCCTCCAGGTGAAATAAATACATGCCATGCAGGTAGGTGCAAGGCGCCGCTACCTAGCCGATGGCCTCGACTTGAGGATACGTCAGTGATCCGTTTTCATATCATTGGCTCTCAATTTCCAAGTACTTATGTCGTCAAGGTATCATTGGGCCTTTATATCATAGGACCAAAGCCCGAGTCGAGCAGCAGCCGAGGTAGTCGCTTCCATGCCAAAGAAGGACTAAGTTTCGTGGGCGATCCGCCTGTGGCACAATTCGTCTGGCAGTGTGAGGAGTGAGATACCACAATGGCCCGTCCTGCCGCACCATGGCCTGTTCCTGTCGTTGGGCAAAATTGTTGATGCCGGTTAGGAGGCGGCCCAATTGCTGGTGTTGGTGCTGGTGCTGTAACTGTTGCCGGATCGCCAGCAAGTCGCCGCCTTGGGAGATAGATGTGACGGGTACAAGACCCGAATTGGCGACGTAGAGGGCGCCGAGACTTGACGATGCCTGGATCTGCTGAGATGTAGCGCCCGGAACCATGAGCGACTCGAGTTTCTCGGACCGAGTTGATATCCTCGCTTGGCTGCCCGCCTCTTTCGCTGGGGAGATGCTCGCGCTCGGTCCAGGCCGCCAAGTGTAACGTACGACTGCAGTTCAATCTTGTGACTATTTTACGCCGGTAAGAACCAGCTGCTGCTGCTGCTGCTAGCTTGGTCATCTTGCCGTCGTGATAGATGCGTGGTGGATGGGGAAGGGGGCGATAAGTGACGAGTGAGGAATAAAGGATTAGAGAACGCGCCGTAAACGCTCATGGAGACGAGCATTGGGAACAGGTCGTTCACAAACCTATGATCTAGCGACAATGGAGGTTATGCCTGTCGAGCTACGACCTTGCCAAAGATTGAGAGGACAGGGGATAGCGATGAGGCGTGAGCTTTGCTCGATACACACGACAGCCAAGCTGGGGATTTCCAATGATTAACAATATAAAACGGCAACACACGTAGCATCTGATCCCATTGCCAGGACCAACCAAGTACGGTGGTCGGTCAGGCGTCTTCCGTTGTCTTAATGAGCTGACAAGCGTTATATAATAGCTGATCCGTCGAGCCGCGTACAACAGCAAAGTCTTCCATTCCTCTGCCGATTTCGACGCGATCAGCAAAAGATATGCAAGTTAGAAAGCCACAAAGAATTCAGTGCGCGTCGGCCATTAAGGGCGCAATGGGGGGGATGGGGGTTTGCTGCTTTGGCAAGGGCACTGCCTGCTCAAGACCAGCAGCCTAGAAAGCTGAACTGTAACTTTCCGTTTGATTACCCAAGATTTCACGAAGCAGAAAAAACAGTCAAATTGCTGCTCGAACAGTTGCAGTGCCAGTGCACTTGTCCGAGATGAATCTGTGCTTCCGAGGTCGGTAGTGGCTCTCAGTACTGCTACAACATCTGTTTGGAAACACGACTTTGTTCACATTTTCCACCTCGTGACTGTTCTTTAAAAGCTCAATGAGTCTAGTTAGCTCAGCGTTTGCTTCCATTAGGGTGAGAAATGTGCGACAACTCCTTAGTGCTTAGTGCGCAAGCTTCTGACACCAAACCTGTTATTTCATCAATCCACAACGTATTGCTCCCGACGAAGGGCCAGAGTCCACAAATCTGCCTGCGGATTGCGTACTCTCTCCCGCAACCAAGCCGCTGCGGGCGACGAGCCCTCGGTCTTATTGAGAACTCCGTTACGATACCAAGACGACGACGCGCCTGGCTCCGGCAGCCTGTCCCAGAGAATCCGCTCCGCCCGGAGCTCCCTCTCGTAGGAAGGCATAACAACACAAAGGTAGTGCTCCCAGAGGTCCTGGCCGCCAAAGAGGTTATAGTGCGCCCTGGTAAAGTCCCAGTATTCCGGGTACCATCCCGTAAACGCCCAGTTAATAATAGCGGCGACGCGCCCGCCGCGGATCATAATATTCCTAGGACATAGATCTGCGTGCGTGGAACAGGTCCGGTAGTGTCGCGAGTGCACCGTAGCAATCTCCTCGCTAAGCATAGACGAGACGTCTTGCAGGGGCGCGGTTGCTCGCACTAGCGAGTGGAACTCATCATGGGTTATGGGTCCGAAGAAGCGGTTCCCGATGCGGCAGTCGAAGGCGGGATTCTGGAGAGCCGACGAGACGATTCCTTGGGTTAGGGGCTCAAGATTACGGAGGGTTGAAATATGCTGCTTCAGGTCGGCAAAGATAGAATCTCTCTGGTCCGTTAACAGGCCGGCCCAGGCGCGTTGTAGATTCTGGCCTTGTATGTAGGCTATTTCTATATAGATAAAGTCATCGGGCTCGGTATGAACGGCAAAAACCTTAGGCACCGGGTTATTAGTGTGCGCAGAAACGTATTCCATGCCCTCGACTTCAGTTGGGTCGCATGGCCCCTTAATGACTCGATGCCAGCTCACTCTCACGGTGGCTGGGCCCAGGGGACAAAATAGCAGCTTGCCGAGCCAGAGCCGCATTCGCAGGGGAAATGGGGATAGAATAGAGAAGCATAGGCCCATGGATGTGCAATGGGGAGCGACCGTCTTCCCCGGACGGAGCGACAGTCGTTGGGTGTTGATGTGCTTGCGTTAGATTGCTTTGAGTTTGGCGTATTCGTGCCGACATGGACACGCCGGGCCGACTGCGCTTCCGAAACTGACAAGCTGATTGGTTTTAAAAATGGCGCTCTCATTAATATTACGTAGGGCCCTCTGGCGGTTGCGTTCCGAAGCGCCCTCAACCGTCCAATGACTGACTTTAGCCGCTTTGAGTGAGCCTGAGCGCTTACGCGCAGACGACCCGTCAACAGGGGCTAGGATTAATAAATACCTTGATTTCTGTTATGGACTCGAGCTGTGAGCTCGGGTCAATTGGCTCCGGTAAGCCTCCGGAAAACACGCGGATGCGGTTAGGGTAGGGCTACTAGACAGTCCGCACACGGACCACACACATACCGCTATAAATCCAGGTCTTTTGTAACTACTAGTATAGCTCTTTTCTTCTCCTGTAAGAATAATATTCCCATTCTGAACGCTTATCTGCAGCAGCCATAAGGCCAGTTCATACCAATTTCTTTGTAATATACACTTCAAATAATATACCTTTTTATAGCGTTAAATCCCTTATTTATTTTCCTTATAGCTATCTAAAATTTTAAAAGGGTTATATTACATATATAGCTAATCGCAGCTATTAGCAAGGGACAAATAACTAGGGCATGTCTCCTTGAGTGTGTTCTGGCTTGTGGGTCAGTGGGGCCCCCACAGCCCCCCTGCCACCAGGTTAGTAACCACGTAAGTCCGCGAAAGTGTAGTGTAGTGATTTGTATAGGGAAAATTAGTAGTATATTTATTATTAGGCTATTTATATATAAGCAAATGTACCTCTAATCCACTTCTATCCGATTGGATATAGACCCTAGCTAAGGTGACTCCACAAGCCAGAACACACTCAAGGAGGTAGATTTGTAAAATAATTAAGGTGTACTGTATATAAAGTGATTTCTCACCTCCTACGGATTACCTAATTCGGATTTAGATACGGATTACTCCATCCTGGATACGAGACGAACTTTGTTAGAGCCGAGGTTTACTATGTGCCCACTAACGTGTTCCATTAGACATCCGCACGCACACGAGTAGGCTCATCAGAGTCCAAGACTGCCATACACGCATCGCCAGTCCAACAAGCCGAAGTAAGGGGTCAGAACAAAAAATGCGAAATTGCAAAGTTCTCTTCTCGTTGCCCTCCGACCATTCGCGTTTTCACTTCGCTGCGGCGACGGTTCGGGATCCCACGCGGGGCGGCCGGCCGCGAACCCGGTCTAACGTTCTCCGAGGCCGGGGCTTCGGACTGTAGAGCGGCCCGAGCCGCCGTGGGGCCTTCGCAGGGAGTAGCCCATTTGTATGGACTACGAAGGACCGTGACCCACAACCTCAGCGCTCCTGGCGCTAATAATATAGTTATTATAATAATAATCACCGCTCATTAGCAATAGTATCAAAGAGGCATGCAGCCTCCTGCTGCCTACCGCACCTCGTATCCAACGGATCTACATGTACTCCGTATGGGGCGCTTCTCTGCAGGTAAAAGGCCACGGTCTGGTGCGATCGATCGCGCGCGGAATGAAGATCCGCGTGCCACGGCCTTTCAGAGGGCAGCCAAGATGCGCGCAAACCTCGAGGTTGGCCTAGTCCTTTGCTTCCGAGCTATCCGGCCCAACCCTTTGCTTCCGAACTATCCGGTATTGTGTCTTGCTTCTACCTAGCTAGTCCTCTGGCAGAGCTTTGTTTGTATTTTTTAGGATTTTCTTGTATTAATATTGGATTGTATTGCATTGGATGTTAATAATTTGATTTGTCTATTAGTTATGGCTAATGCATTATATTGGAAAAATTGTCTTAAAATGCGTCGTCTTCTTCTGTGTCCGATGTCATGCTAAGATAAGGCGCGCTGCTGTTGGCTCACCTCGAGTTAAAGTTCTAGTTTCGCTATCAAGTTTCTACATTTATCTGCTCCGACTTGGTCATATCGCGCAATTATTGCTCATATTCCCGTCGATTTGACCCATCATGGCTCACAAGTAAGAGCCCCCCCCCTTCTCTTTTTTTTTAAAAAATAAAATAAAAAATAAAAAATCCGTTCTGTCCATGGTCGGACTAACATCCATCTTTGCAGCACTGACGAAGCGTTCATTGTCGAATTTTCGAAAGATCCCCTTGCTTTCATCACAAAGGGCGAAAAAGACTATGCCGTCATCATCTCCGACAGAATTCCTGGAGGAGGTCATAGTATTGATATCGGAGACAATGGACATTTCAGATTTGAGAGCGTCGGAAATCCAGATCAACCAGCGTTCGAAATCAGGTACTATGGACCCGAAGCTGGCGCCGACACCGTCTCGGCGTATCACCTGGGATATAAGGGAGGCGGGCCGACATCTTGGACGCCCGCCCAAATCGATATCCCCAAGACAAACCCGGAACATAACTTGCTTTTCACAGGCTCTCTCTCGGGTTGCTCCGTCATAGTAACGAACCTCAACGACAACCAGTACCGTGTCTATCATGACCCTCGACTGGATAGCTCGTTGTTGTACAACGACGTCGTCATGGCAGTTGACTACAGAGACTATAAACATCGCGATGCTAGTACTGGGTTTGCCAGCACATTCATGCACTATCGCGAAGGTCGCTGGTCATTGTGTTTCCAGAGGCAAGTCATGCTTGGAATTTTACGTTTTGGCCTGTACGAGCCGCCGCCGAGAGATGCCCCATCCATATTAGGGGCAGAGCCCTTGATTGAGATGGTTCCAGGATCGTATAACCGGGAGCTAGTTCAATCGCGTTTCGAACAGAGTCGCGAAAAGTGCCTGGAGCGCTTGCGGGACGCTCGCACGAAGCTTTCTAACGATCCCTTTCATGGCGAGGATGGTGAATTCAACCGTTCGAAGAAAACCACATCAGTCTTGACAATGAAGCCGTTCGCTATTCACAAAGGCTCAGAGCCGATCTTCATGGTCTTATGGAAGATAGGAGTTATGATCGAGATCATCCAGGTGACAACGATGCTGGATTAAGTGCACAGTGGTTGGTGTCACTCAGCGACCAGCTGTTTCTAAACAACAAGTTTATTGATCGAATCGTGAAATCTTCTCGAAAATATGACTATACATACCTCTGGCTGAAGCAAAAGGAGGAAAGGGGGTTTGCAGCAGTCGTGAGAGAAGGCGAGCATCGGCAAACACCGCTAGGAGGCACAGCCGGCCAACGTCTCTCGGAACAAAGGTTCAGGGAGCTTTTAGCGGGCGATAACGATTTTTCAAGGGGATACAATGCATATGGATCAGTCGAGATTCCGGGATACGAGCATGACATGACACTATCCGAAATAGTACAGTTGTTCGACCGATCGTCGACAAGTTTGACGCAAACCGAACAAGGCGCGTTGCTTCGTCGCATTGACTTGGCCAGAAAGAAGTTGTTCAATGAGTCTATCTGGCAGATGACCAACGACGTCGTTGCTATGTTCCAAGAGATGGGGGGTTATACGAAGCCTATGCCACAAGACATTCTTCTCAATGCAATCCCCGATGAGTATGGCGGCGGCCGTTGCTATCCTCTGGTCTATGCCATGTCAGTGGCACTGGCATCGTCGAATTTCGCCATTGACGCACTCTGCGCCAAGCTGGTTGGCCTCTCCCCTAACAATGCAGCCGACATGAAGAACGCAGAGTTGCTCAAGCGATGTTTGGAAGATCTTCACACCAGCTACCCAGCAGCAGAGGCTTCAAGACCAATCGGCAATATGACGCTTGCGGAGGCCGTCAGCGTGCTCGAGAAAAGCACCGAAACCACCACATTAGCAATGCACACAGAAGTACATGCAATGTTGCTGGGCGTTAGAAAGACTCGCAATTCGACCTCGTGGCATTTCTATGATCCGAACTTCGCCATTGTCACGTTCAATTCAGGGGAAGCGCTACTTGAAGCCACCACCAAGTTCTTCGAAGAGTCGGGATTCGCCAAAGTCTACGAAGCCCAGGGTCAGACACCCAGTTTCGACTTTTTCCGGATTGATGCCGAAAGGGTGTCTCGCATCGGATTTGACCATAACTTGACCGTCGCCGACCTGGTTGAGCCGGACACCCTGCTCGAGACCATAACCGCTGATCGTAAGACGGTGACTCTCTATCATGATCCTGCGCAGTTGACATCTTCCCGCACTTTTAGCGCCCAAACCGAGCTTTTGGAAACCTTGCGCTTGGGGGAAGCAGCTTGGCGCGATGCTACAGCCAGGCTGGAAGAAAGCCTCGGTATCGGTGAGCACTGGATGCCCATCCTTGAAACGCTGAAGGAGGGCGGTGAGGAAGGGTCCTACGAGGTGCAATTCATCAATCTCAAGAACATGAATGAGACCAAGTGGATTAGTACGGAAAGTTCCGCCATCAAAGATTTCAAGGCGCGTCTAGATGAGCACCTCGAGACTCTAAGCAAAACACACGAGTTCGAGTCAGGGTCGTTTATGCGGGAGGAAAACCTGGCGCACGCCGAAGCCATTGATGGCTTGAATGCGATGTTTCTTATGAGAACACTGATAGAGCACTTTGCCGGCAAAAAGACTGAAGAAAGCAAGACCAACGCCGAGCTCGCAGACGCGCTCAAGATACACAGCTATCTCAACCTCACCCAGATGGGTCAGCAGACTTTGGGTGACGTTGGGAAGATGGTCAATCTCGTCAAGGATATGCTTGAGACGGGACAAGTGGCCAAATCGTCGCTGTCAACTCTCGTCGAACGTCTTGGTAATGTCTCAGAAGGCTTCGGCGTGCTCCTTGGCGGTGCCAACGTTGTCCTCGACGCCTACGAGCTTGCCCACACGGACAACGATGCACAGAAAGCCGTCTTTGGCACACAGTTGGCTTTTGATTCGGCCACGTTCCTAGCAAGTGCTGGTACTATTGGTGCCGGACTCATAGGAGCCACTACCGCCGTCGCCGTCATGGGAGGTGTCAGTGTCATTCTCGGAGGACTTGCCGTTGGCGTTGGCGCTCTGGCATCCGGCTTTGCACAAATTGCCGAAAAAGCAAAGTATGTGGGCCGCTATTTCGGTGACGCCGACGAGGCCTACAGAGCTGGAGGATTCAAGTACGATAGGGACCATGGGATTCTTGTTCCTCTGTTTGGTGCTGTCATCAGCGAAATCGACGCGGCCGGCAACGTCAAATTCGACAGCCAACGCATCTATCGCACCTGGCACGGATCCACGGGGTCAGGCAGAATCAACTACTTCTTCTGGGTCGGCGATAAGCCCAGAATGATCCAAGATAAGTCCCAGGCTATTAATGTGCGAGAAGGCATCGGAGCCCCGGCCAGCGGAAAACTTGCGAATACTAGAGACTACACCACAATCGTCCTGCCCGCCACGCCCAAATCATTCATCAGCTACGAATGGCAAATCCTTCCGTTCTGTACAGGCCGACATGACTACGGCTTCGACGTGATCCGGAGACTCGAAGAAGACGAGCGATTCGACTATGACTTTTACATCTTTCCTAGTGAATACATCATTCATCAAATCACACACGAGTTTGTGAAAACACCCATTGCGGTCAGGCTCGGCAATCGGTCAGTGCGAGTTCAAGTCGCAGAGCTGGATGAGAGCCTACACAATGTCCTCGAATACACCATACATGGCGCAGGAGCCAATTACACCATCGGGCTCAATCCTGGCGTGGCCATAACATTATCTTCGGGCTGGAGCAACACATGTTGGGTTTTGGACTGCGGAAAGTTGGACGGGGAGAACATCGTGATTGAGGCCCGGGCCGTCTCAATCTCAGGTTTCCGGGTGAACCTGGCAGACACCTTATTCAGTTCCATGCTCATCTACAAACCCAACGGCGAGATCCTAGAAGTGGACTTTCCCAATAAAACCACATTCCCCATAAAGGAAGATGGTGACAAGTACCAGGGAGGAAGCCAGAAACTCACAGACCATCTCAACGATTTGAGCGACAAGCACCTGCTTGGCACCCAGCTCATCGTCGTGGACAAGTATACAACGCCCGCTGGCCAGTCTGTTGGTCGCGCCTTCTACGAACCGACGAGCAAACGTCTTCTCTACACCATCGATGCTCCTGAAGAATTGACCAACAGTGCGCAGGTTGGTGCCCTGACTGCTGGAGGAAACGTCTTCTTCTACAATACAGAGCATAGTGCCATCTGGCGTGTGGACGTTTCGACCGGAGTCTGTGAAGCAAAGTACCATGCCCTATGCCCATTTTCTAAAAGAACCCTTCAACGCGTCTGGGTAGATGGTAGGTGGAGTTATTCCATACAAGTAGCGTACCTGTACCTCTGTCACTAATTTTTTTTAACTAGCGGACAATCAGATTCACGCTCTTTTCCGCCACCAGTTGAGCGAGAATCACTTCGGAACTCTCAATTATATCCTCACCGCCGATAGCATGAATCTCGTTGGCATGGTTGGAGGCCCTGCCTTGCTTGCCAAGCTCCATCAAGAAGACAAGTGGACAGGCGAGGTTACACTTCTACTGGAAGACTACTACACTGGGCCGAGCGAGCTTATGTCCAAGCTCAAGCCATTCGAATCCCTAGCTGGAACCGATATCAATGCGGCGATGGATCCTCATTTGATTTTTGTGCTGGGACCGAAAGGCAAAGATCATTACTTTTACCATCAATTCTGGATACGAATGTCCGACCGAACTGTTGTCAAACCCCATCCTGACATTCACCTTAATTACCTGCTTGTCGGAACCATCGCTTCGACAGGAGACAGTGGTGAACTGTTTTGCTTCTTCTCATACAATCGACACAAGCTCGTCGTCCAACGAGGAAACGGCAAACAGGCAGAGGAACCAAGGCCTGTCACAATTTCCCCCGAGCTCGGAACCATCTCAAACTTCTTCCGCGCCAATAATAACTTGTTTGCCATTACGGATGCGGGTTTCATTCTCCGCTTGACAACGCACTGTACGCTCGCTCTGGAAGCCGTCAACCATCAGTGGCTCGAGCACCGCGAAAAGGATGTAGACGGCGGCCCCTGGTGGACTGCACTATCAAAGCTCGCCAAAGACCACGGCGCAGCAATTGTCTCCATAGTTGGCCTTAGCGATGCCGAGGGCTCCCCCGTTCAAGCTTGGCTCTGCAGTGACCGATTTGTCGTTGCAGGACCCTCTCTACGTGGAAAACCGCGGCACATGGCAGGACTGACAGAAGGGGGATCCAAGGCTTGGCTGTGGCACATGGAGACGGAAGACAGCGGCCACCTTTACGCTCAGCCTACTGTACGGGGCAAGGAACTCGAGACAGTATTTAGTCTCAAGGCTCCATTTGTCAATGCTGAAGCCGTGCCAGATGGTCGTGGCGTGCTCGTAGAGCACCCATTCAAGACAGTAGCTTTGACAGAGGGCGGATTACGGTACACCACCAAAGAAGGAGTTGTCCTAATTCTTGCAAGCGAGAGAAGTGCGAGGCTTTATGGCGTCGACAAAGTCTGGCAGCAGAACCGGAGCGATCTCAGTGGAGAACTCGCGGCTTTGGTGAAGACATGGAGCCACGGAGAAAGCGTCGTCATGTTGGGTTCTGAACCGCCGCAATGGTATTTGACGTCTTCTGGAAATATTGTCTCAGCAGCAAAGGCGACTTTTACTTGGCTCGATGCCCCCACGTGGCTTGGTGCCGATCCCAACGGTGCAAGAGGATACGCCTATGTCGCCGGCCAGGGAAGAATCTACGAATTAGGAGAGGGTTCTGCAGAGGAGAACAAGTCGGCTGCGTCCCAGGAAGTCGCCTTTGCCTCACGCTTCCAAGATGTTCTGGCTGTCAAGCCCAGCCCGGGAGCAAGCTTCCGTCAGTTCGCCCTGGAGAATGTCCATTTTACCATACTTTCTCAGTTTGAGGGCGATACTAGTTTCATGGATTATAGTGTTCCGAGCTCCAGTTGGGAGTCCTTGAGTGGACTTGTCATTGAGTGGAAGGATCAGGGTCGAGTTGAAATGGAGGGTTCCACGAGGCATCCGGGACCGCTTGGCTGGCTTCTCGCAAAGAGATTGGGCGACGATCTCATAATAATGGAAGGTTCGACTGGCCGCTTCATGACAATTTCCAGAGCAATGGTTATGGATCCTACGTGTATGATTCGGTCGACTGGTAAGCTACTGACCGTGGGCAATGGGAGCGCTGGAAATCAGTAGGATGTACAGGGGAAGTGATCATATCGTTTAGCCCATGTTCAAGTTCTTGGGACGCATCTTTAAATTACCAGGTTTACCAAGTTCCGCCAATATATGAATGGCACAGTTGTTAGTGACTATGACACGATCTCAGGGGTTGCCTGCGGCGAGCTGCGCGTGCGGCAGCCTTCCTCCTCGCTGCCCCCCCGGGCCCATCTTCGTCGCGGGACTATCTACACACGTTTTTATAACTTCAGCAGTGAGAGAGAATATAGTTTCGATAGATGGATATGGTATTTCACCTTGAAAGCGGAGAAGAGCAAGGGGGGTTCTTGGGAATGCCGCAGTCTTGGGCTTGAAGAGCAGATAAAAGCATCGGGGATGCTCTAGATACCGCGGGACTTGACATCTTAACATAGACCCACCCCCAACCAGCTTTCTCTCTTGGCTTTAGGCGTGAGGCCTTTAACGACCTCCAGCTGGCCAAACTACCACCATTTATTAGCAACTTCACTTACTATATGTACTTCCCCTTCCTAATGTATAAGGTAAAATGCGGCGCTGCTGCGCTAGACGTGGCTAATCGCCAGAATGCTCACAGCATGACTTTAGCAGTGCGGGCTATTACTGCGCTCTTTCGTGCAGTTAACCGCGAAGATGAGGTCCACTGACATATACAAGCCTTTTCTATCTCTCATGGCCACGGATCTGTGAGGATATACGGCCACTATCCCGTACTAAAAGGAAAGAACACAAAGTACTACCGCCATCCAATCCGCAATTTCGCCTTCACCGAACTAGACGGCAAAGAAAATTGAACGTCGTATTGTTTTATAAAAAATCTGTACGAGTTATGGGTTCCGTCCCATTTCCAGAGGTTATGCTCGGCTATTGACCAATTACCTTTGGAATTGAACCTTGGTGACCTGTCCTTACCTTCAACAGGATTACCGTAGGCAAAGCAGAGTCTCGATTTATCCGAGTTGGATCCGAACTTGCTACAGAGAAATCAGTCCAGCCATGCTAAGCAGAAACAACTACACCAAGCACATCGTTAACGAAGTCAGGCACGGCAAAGAAGCAGTACTAAGAAGTTTGGGTGGTCAATGATGGTTGTTGTATTATTCTTCAGTGCACTAGCTACCAGTTCTCCATAGTAATATTACCTCCGATTGCCTAAGCCATTCTCCACCTCAACAGAGCTAAGACTGCATTCAAGGTATTATCTAACATTTTGAACTTACTCACTAGCAACCATCCGTTCTAAACCCGTCTAATATGTACTTTTTAAACCATGGCACGTACACTTCCTTCGCGTAGGGCGGCGGAGGGTATTGAATGGCAGTCCGAATCGGCGTGTGGCTTTGCGAAGTGATAGCTCCTCATCATATGAAGTGGATGGATGCACATCGGTCAACACCATGCACTCTTTCTTGGCATATTTTCAGGCTAGAGATGGTTGCTTTTTGGTAGCATCGTGGATGGTTTAATTGAACCGGTAACGCGTAGAGGACCGCCGGTCGCTAATGCTACTTGCTTGTGGCTCACGTATTAGGTACAGGCCTATTGTCCTCAAGCGATGCAAACTTATCAAAATAACAGATACGGATCTCTGGCCGGGGCATTGAATCCGGCTGTCTGGGCTCCGATGGACCGGACGATCTGGTGTTGCCCCGCACAATTGTCGGACCTATCGGAGGCGCTGCCCGGTTCCGGAGGAATATTGTGGGGCCGTTGTGTGACCTTCCTGAGGATCCGAGGCCTTGTTAAGTGTGGTGACATTGGAGCGTATGTGAGATGGAGTCATACTTGCTTACATTTTACTGCAATTTTGCTATTTCCGAGGTTAGTCCAAGCAAGGTATAGTCCTGGATGAGCGTTGTAGTGGTTGGGCCATCCCCGGATGCCTCCCTCCCCTCTGGTGGGCCAAGATCCGAAAGGTTTTTTTGATGGCTTCCTCTCTCCATCACGGACGGGAGAGGGCAGATGGGACACTCACCGGGTGTTGGCGATGGGCCCAGCTTATTGTGCGGACATGTCCACTATCCCTGCCAATAAAAAGCCCAAGCCAAACATCAGCGATGCTTCTCGATTTTTGCTTTGGACTGGGGAGCATGAACTCGTCATACAACCATATTGCTCGTCCAGGAGGTAACTTTTTTTTCTCCTGATTGCCTCCGACAAGTCCGCATTGTGTATGTAGTGCATTTTCTGCAGGGGATTTCTTCAGCAAGTTCAGCCCCCCCCCTCCTTCCTTGAATTGGTCCAATCGCAAGCCTCACCTACATGAGGAACCATGACGAGAAGTGATCATCCGAAGAATTGATGGATTCTGAGAATTGGATCCGATTCGTAGAAATGAAGTAAGCGCGGAGATTGTGTGCCGAGGAGTTCTACATGTAAGAAAAATAGTTCCCTTTATGTGGCTGTGGAATAGTCGCCAAGAAGCTAATAAATCATGGGGAACGGACCTTGTGGGGAAACGGGGAACGTGCGTTTTGCGGGGTAATTACAAGGCAACTTCACCTTACAATTCCTGGTGTCATGCATGGTTGGTCGGTCTGGGGGTGTGGGGGAGGCGGGTAAGCCATTAAAATAGTTCTTTACGAGCTTCACGAGCTTCACGAGATGGAAAGTCCCATCGGGCCCGAGGCAAGACACGATCGTTCGTAAGCGTCAAAGACCACAATCCATTATCGATCCTTGTTGAGATCATAGCACCTTGGCCTCGCGGTCTGATTGGCCTGCCTACAAGTCAATGCGAAACAGATAGCGGACGCCACCACCTGGGGTTGACCAACTGCCTGGACCATGGATTCATGGTACCGTGGGGTCAAGGACCGTGCTTTAGCTTCGCCAAATTGTCAGCCTCAGATCAGACGCAAAATTTAACACATGAAAAGAGAGGCATGTGAATTTCCCAAGACCAGACCCGTTGGGTAACGGGGGTTTTCCATTATAAAATGACAGTCACGGTCCGACAGCAACTTGAGAGAGAAGATGAACGCTTGGATCATCATCGCCTCTTGTCTTTCCCATCCTCCTCTCTCATTTCCAGCAAGAAGACACCAGAAGCCAATCCAATCCTCTCCTCCCATCAAAGTAAAACTCACAAGATGAAATTCCTCATTCTAACGACATTGGCCTCTACCGCCTTTGGTGCCGCTCTCTATGAGCGTGATCTCGCCACCATCAAGGCTGCCATGTCAGCCGCTGGCACCGACATCGTTGGTCTGGACAACTCGGTCAAGGGGTTCTCTGGCGACCCGAGCAGTCTTCTCTCCTCATCAAACAAGTTGATCCAGACGTTGAAGGATGGAAAGGCCAAGGTCGACCCCAGCAGCTCTTTGTCGTTGGCCGAGGCACTTGGCCTTCAGGAGCCTGCCAAAGATCTCCAGTCAAAGGGCGATTCACTCGTAGCCAATCTCAAGAGCAAGAAAGATGCCATTGCTGCCAACGGGCTCTGCGAGGCCACCTTCACCCAGGCCAGCGGCGTCAACACCGCCTCCAAGGCCCTGATCGACTCTGTCGTCTCCAAGGTCCCCGAGGCTGCCCAGGGTATAGCCCAGGGCATTGTTGCTGGTCTTCTCAAGGATCTCCAGGAGGCCGAAGATACCTTCAGCCCTGCCAACTGCAAGAATACCGGGACGGCCCCCTCTTCGGCGGCCCCCTCTTCGGCGGCTCCTACTTCTGCTGCTCCCACCGAGGCTCCTCCAACTACCGCTCCTCCTGCCCCAACAATCACCACTCCTCCTGCCCAAACACTCACCACTCCTCCTGGCACCAACACTGACACTTGCCCTGCTGCGCCAACTGTCACCGTCACCGAGATCGACAGCAGCCACT
Organism: Epichloe typhina subsp. poae; assembly: GCA_030389615.1. Taxonomy (NCBI): domain Eukaryota; kingdom Fungi; phylum Ascomycota; class Sordariomycetes; order Hypocreales; family Clavicipitaceae; genus Epichloe; species Epichloe typhina. Next base: position 3,211,569 of record CP098313.1, read on the forward strand.
GCTGCACCAAGAAGGCCCCTGTCACGGTTACCACCACGAAGAGAGCTTGCCCAACCAAAAATGCTCTTCTGAGATCCTAGTTGTATCACAGCAGCGCCACTCTGGCCAGTCAAACCGACATCTTGACGGATTGAGCTCATCAATTGCCAAATCGCCTACTTTTTCGGATATTCTTTGTTTCTCTTGGTAATTCTTCTTCTGTATATATTTGGAATCAACGGTCATGACACGTTACCGGTACTTCGTACTGGTATCGCAGATTTTTTGAACATATAGGAAATAAAACAGCGCTTGTACTGCGATGAAACTGATAACGTGACGACAATGAAGTCATGGCCAATAAGCGTTTTATCTTTCGTGCCACTGCTGTTGCTGTGAATACTGCCAAGTCTGTTTCACAGCCGGTGGTTTCATTCGCTGCCCAAGAGTGAGCCAGCGGAATATAAGGCTGTTGGCGATCCCGTTCAGAAGAGCTCGTATTTCATTGTAGGACTGACGTTGTCATGTTCTATGTAAAGACTCAAGAGAAACCACTAGGCCAAAAACAGACACATCCGCTGCGGCCCCACCGCACCCAACCCCTTTTCTGATAGTCCTGTACGGAGTAGATGCACAAAAAAAAGAACCAGTTTTCCCAATTCCCATCATCCTTCCCCTTCCACGCCGACCGCTTTCGCATCACGGCATCAGCATGTTCTCTGCGCCATGGGTGTGCCGAAACTGCACCCGCGCACTCCAGCGCAAAGCTGCTTCTCAATTCGTGCGCCTCGCATCCAATGGTACGTCGTCTGCTTGTTCCCCCTCTCCTCCCAGGAATCCCCCAGAATCTCTCTCTCCCCCAACACCAACACAAACACCAACACACCAGCGAGATGGGGTCCGGAATGACCGACAATGCAAATCCACCCCAGAAACAACAACAGCTCCCGGTCTCGCGCCGTCCCTCGTTCGGCGCGCAAAGTCCCTCTCCGCCGAACACGATGCCCTCCGAAAGTCCCTGGCCACGACATTTGATCCCCTCAAGGCAAAGCGCGCAGGCGAGCTGCACCGAGTCGCCGCCGCCCTCGCGGCATGGCGCGAATCCCTGTCCTCCATGTCCGAGCTCCAGTCCATGGCCGACGACCCGGGCCAAGACCCGGACCTGGCCTCGATCGCGCGCGACGAGCTCTGCATCGAGCGGGGCAGGGTCGAGGCCCTCGAGAGAAACCTCTCGGCCAGCCTGACGCCGCGCCACCCGTTCGCCGACATGCCGTGCATGATCGAGTTCCGGCCGGGCCCCGGCGGCCTCGAGGGCCGGTACTTTGCCGACTCGCTGTTCAAGATGTACAGGGCCCTGTGCGTGAGACGAGGGTACAGGGCCAGCGTGCTCAAGTACGAAATGGCCGAGGCCGCGGGCGACCAGTCCTCGTCGGCGGGGGAGTGCCCCCTCCAGGAAGCCATCCTCGAGGTCCAAGACCCGGGGGCCTACGACATCTTCCGAAGCGAAGCCGGCATGCATCGCGTGCAGAGAATTCCGAGCACGGAAAGCAAGGGGCGGGTTCACACGAGTGCCGTGGCCGTGTGGGTGCTGCCCTCGTTCCCGCAAAGCGCTGCCTCCGACGACGTGAGCGACGACGTCGAGAGCGACTTCCACGTGAACCCCCAGGAGGTCAGGATTGAAACGATGCGCGCTCGCGGCGCCGGCGGACAGCACGTGAACAAGACCGAGTCGGCCATACGAATGACGCATATCCCCACGGGAACAACCGTCTCCATGCAGGACCATCGATCGCAGCAGCGCAACAGGGAAGATGCGTGGAAGCTGTTGCGATCGAGGATAGCAAGTCAGCGGGCGGAGCAGCGCGAAGAAGATGCCGCCAGGTTGAGAAACAGCGTTCTGTCCCAGACGCAGATCACGAGGGGGGACAAGATTCGCACGTACAATTATAACCAGGACCGGTGTACAGATCATAGGGCCGGGCTGGACGTGCACAACTTGCCAGATGTGTTGGATGGGGGGGATACATTGGATCGTGTAATGGACGCCGCGCGGGACTGGCTCGTGGGCAAGGAGATCGAGGGTGTGATTGCAGAAGAGGAGGCTCAACTGAAGAGGAACAACTGAAACGGCACCCATGTGTGTGTCTGTGTGCATGTATATCATCATGTGATGTAGAAAGTGTACAAATAACGTGGAAATCGGGCACCATGCTATCCCAATGCCCGCCAGATTCATGCTGTGACAGTCCTGCCGGGTATGTTTTATGTGATTGTTGACGTCCGCGTATCCAGCCGCTTAATGAGTCAACCCAGCCCCCCGTGCGCCAGCAGGCTTTCACGTCTTTCTCCTTCATTAGGGGAATTTGGAAGCCAACATAATATGGCAGACCCAAGTTTTTTCCTCGGCAGTGTTAAAAAGCCCCTCCCTCTACATGAGACCACCAAGTACCACCTTGCCGATACTGGCAACTTCCGTCTTCACGTGCCCTCTGCTATGGTCTTCGAATTCTTTGACCACACCTTGCACGATAATCTTGCGCAGCTTTAAATCCGCCTTCGTAAAGAGCTCGGCTACCGGCGCCGAGCACTCTCGCGGCGTGGGAACCAGTGCCAGAAATCGTGAATAGCAATCGATCAAGACATCGCATAGCGCCGCAAACGTCTCAAAGAAGTCGGGCTCGAATGGAAGTGCGGGCGTGAGCAAGTAAGTGTATTCTTCGCCGGGAAGCAGTTCCGACTCGGAAGCGGCAAAGTTCATGACGGATGGAGCACTGTTTGCGGCGCCAGCACCTCCCGGTGGAGGAAAAGCATGTGAGTCGTCGAGATGCATGTCTGCTGCAGATGTTGTCCGACGAGACTTGCCTCCCGGTCGACGGAACATGGTCGGTAGACGAGCACGCGCGAGGGCTGCCGAGGAGTCGCCATGGATTTGTTGGAAAGAGTCGAATTCGGAAAGGAGCGAGTTGAGGCAGCGGAGGAATTCAATGGGCGTGGATGAGTACAAGTCGTTGATGGTCGGGATGGAGAGACCGAGGAGGAGGTAATTGGTAGCCTTGCGTGCGAGTTTTCGAGGATCAAAGCATGGCAACCGCGAAAGATCCGGTCGTTCGAAGAGATATGTATTGAACCAGTATACTCGACCTTCGTGTCTTTTGCAACAAAAACAAAAGAGAGTTAGCATGTGTCTGCGTATCCAGGAAAAAAAAAAGACTTGGAAAAGTGTCCGACCAAGTGAACCGTCCCCCTTTCACACAAGAAGACACAAAAAAACACACAAAAACGTACGCTTTCCTCAGATAATCCAGCGTTGACATCCTCTTTGTGGCTACCTCGGTGATTTGCTGATGAATCATGCTCGCTTCGCTCTGCTGCCACATCCCCGCCGACGCCCCGTTCAACAGAGTCGTGACATTCACGGCAGCTGGCGGCGGCATGTACTGCCCAGTGTGCCCTGTGGCTGTTGTAGTCCTGCTCATCATGCTGCCGCCCAAGAAGCCGGTCCCAGATGTTGGACTGACGGGACTGCGGATTGTGTCATCTACACCACTACCGAAGTCACGCCTGTCACGACTTTGCACCTTGGCCGCTGCAGGAAGCGCGTAGTCGGGAAGGGCGGGCGGGGCGGTTGCATCGGTGACGATGGCGTTGGACACGGCTGCTGATGAGCTGACGGAGGAGCCTCGCCGCCGTGTGCTTCCCGACAGCGAGGCCTTTCGGGGAAAGGATGACTTGCGCGGTTCCTTGGTTGGGGGCGCGGCTGAGGACGTGGGGATCGGGGGAGGAGAATGTGGAGGAGGATGGAAAGGGTCGACACTGTTGCTGCCGTCTCGAGTCGTCGGTCTCGATGGGGACCCTGGGTTGGTCAAGGTGCCAGAGGGAAAGGAGGACAAGGTCGGCGTCGTCGACGAGACTGGCGTTGAACGCTGCATGACTGGGCGGTTGACTTTGCTTTGAAAAGCTCCTCCTGGTGAGTTGGAGGGGCCGGACGCGGACGATGGGAGGGTTTCAGGGATTCGACCGTTGACGGCTGCAGGCCCGTCGTCGCTGCCGTCGCGAACCTCGCCTTGTCGTGTTCTTGCCAATGAAAACGTCACGGGGCGGTGATAATGGCAACAAATCGAGATGTGGATTGAAGGGTCTGGAGGTCGATGCTGTCGCGGGTGGCGGCGGCTGCTCGCCTTAGCGCTGGTCCGCTGGATGCCACTCCGAGGCGCCTGGGGGCTGTGCGCGTGCCGTGCTATTGGCGGTCCTGGCCCTGCAGGCGCTTTTTACTTAAGCGTTTCTGTAACTGCTTTCTTGCTCCTTTCCTAATCTACGCGCAGCCATTACATCTACACGGCAGCTGTGATCCTCGATTCAAGACTTCAAGTACATGCAAAGCTTGATATTGCCAGTTTCGAGATCCGTCATTGATGATTGTACGCAACCATCTTCTTCCTCCCCATTGAGGCGCGATTGACTCATCTGTGACACTATCGCCTTATCGAGGTCCAAATACTCCCTCCTCACAGTGAATTCACAATGAATTCCTTGTTCTCAAGCCCCGCCCTCCAAGTGTCGGAGATGGAATAGAGCCTGTAGTAGAGCACACACATCCTTGATCAGGTAGACTTGTCACCGGTGGCTGATTGCACGTTGCCTCTGGAGTAAATCCGGTGAATGCGGTAGTAGGCACTGGCCGGAGCAACTCGGCTTTGACGAGGACGGGGACGATTTGACCAGTTGATAAACTGAAGGGGCGGTGATTTAATGCCTTGAGAAGAGCGCCGATTTCTCCAGAATGGCTCGTCACGCTGATCCAAGTCGATTCATCATTGGTGAAAACGTCGTCCAGTACCGCCTTGCTGCGGGCAATCTGGTGCTCTTGTGTCTCGCCCTTGTCGCCCTCCCACAAGCCGTCGTTTTCGGTGAATTCCGGCTCAAAATTCCACCCAGGTACAAATTTCTCGAGTTCAGACTTGGTGGAGCGGCGATCGCACGTGTGTATACTGATGTCCTCGCGGAACAGTTCCTTGATAGTAGGCACAAATGGGCGTTCAGGTGGCATCTTCAAAGATGCAAAGGTCGAGTTGGCTGTCTGAATGCATCGCTTGAGCGGAGAACTGTAATAGCTCTCAAAGTGAGGCATGTTCTGTTGCTCGTACAGCGTCTCGTAGAAAGCTTTGGCCTTTTCGGACTCTCCGAACCCAACCGGTGTTAAGAGCGCATCAGCCCAGGTGATGGTGCCATTGCCTTCCAATTCAGCCCAGTAGCACTGCATGCGAAAGCAACGGTGGCCGCTCGAGTCAGCGAGATTTCCTTGGACAAACGTCGTGTTTTCTTCCTTCGTCAGTGACAAACTGTTAGGAAAGGGGCCAGCCTACATTCCAAGCCGGGGTGCCGTAGAAAGTCTCTGCCACGTTGTGATAGCCTTGGCCATGACGCCCAAAGAACAGCACCTTGTACCGGACATCTTCCCTCCTTTGGCAATTATTGTTTAAATGGTAAACCCATCTATCCAATCGTTCCCATTGTGACTTGACGTTTTGAGGATCAAATGTGGCATCAGTGGGGTATTTTCGCTCCATCAGCCCGAAGTTGTGTTCGGCCTGCAATGCAATGTGAGTTTATGTTTTTCATGTTTTTTTATGTTTTTTTTGGAGCGGACATTGTGACCGTTTCATAGACATGTCGACATTTGAGATGTGCCGCTGCGGATCAACTGGGCTGACGTACATAATCAAAGCCACTTGGATTCGTATTCGGGTCATCTTGAAGAAAGTAGCCTCCCACGGATGTGTACTGGATCGCCTTATCCTCCGCCTGGTTCCAATGACCCATGACTGGTGGTGCAAGGCCGAGCAACGCATGGAGTGAGGAGGCCTTCATTGTGACCTTTGCAGCGCTTCTCTGACGTTGATGGCCACGATGCAAGACGTGGAAAACTCGGTCCCCGGTGTTTAGGATCGAAAACGCCGCACAGTAATAGATAGCGCCAGTCTGTCGGCCTTGATGGCTGATGTCACCATCGTCGGCTCGCACGCCACGCAGCTCCACGGCGCACGCCAATGGACGCGCGCAACGTGCGTGGGAAATGCCATGAGTGAGTGCGAGAGTGCGAGAGTGCGAGGCTTTTTCTTCGAACAGGTCCCTTTGAGTACGGAAGCAACAACCCACTTCACCTTCCAGTTCATCTTCCCTGGGCCAACCAGCGACCGGCGTTTTAGCGTTTGAGTACCACCAATTTTCCACCCCGCGACAAACGGGCTAACCATAGCCTCACATGTGATTTTTCCATTGTATCCCGACACTTATATCAATTTTCCCCGTCACGAATTCTTGCGACGCGCTCAGCAATTCTTGTCAAGCGTGTCGTCTTCCGACAGCACCTAGCGCCTACTACCTACTACCTACTACCTACTACCTACGCCAGCCTTGTCTTTCGCACACAATTTACAACCCCCACAATGACTTCTGCGTCGAGAGAGGGGCTACTCCAGGGAGACCCTGCTCCTGAACTCCTCGATGGCCGCATTTGGGTTGATGGATGTTGGGACTTCTTTCATCATGGTATGTCGAAAATGATTTACATGCTGCTTTTGAGGGGGGCTTATTTCGTCTTCCAGGACACGCCGGAGCCATGGTCCAGGCTCGTCAGCTAGGTGATGAACTCTATGTTGGAGTTCACTCTGATGAAGACATCTTGGCCAACAAGGGCCCAACCGTCATGAACTTGGACGAGCGGTCAGGGCGGTCCCTTCTTTTCTCTCATCTCTGTCTCTCATAGAGTGCTATTTGCTGACTCTCCTCAGATTGGCTGCTTCTGATGCCTGCCGATGGGTGACAAAATCCATTGGCCATGCACCATATGTTACCGACCTCGACTTCATATCACATTACGGTTGTAAATACGTTGTCCATGGTGACGATATAACATCGGATGTCGATGGAAATGACTGTTACCGATTCGTCAAGCAAGCTGGTCGATTCAAGGTGGTTAAGCGCTCACCTGGAATCTCAACCACCGATCTTGTCGGCCGCATGCTTTTGTGCACCAAAACACACTTCATCTTCTCTCTGCAGAAAACGCTGGCTGGAAAAGAGGGATATGGTAGCCCAGAAGAGCGCAAGGCGCAGGGGGAGGCCATGTTGGAGCGTTTGCGATTATATGCCACCGACGAGACTGCAAAGGCTCCTGGTGCTGATGTATGGTTCTGGAACGCCTCAACTCAGGCAAAAGCAGAGCACACAGAAGAGACTACGGGGAATTTTGAGAACCTGCTCACTGCAGGTGGTCCCAAGCCAGGGCAACGAATTGTGTATGTTGACGGAGGATACGACTTGTTCTGCAGTGGCCATATCGAATTTCTCCGAAAAGTCGTTGTCGAAGAGAATGAGCTGGCACGCAACTCAGGCTGGTTCTTGGAAGAGGCCAAGAGCAAACGCGCCAACGAGTGCGGCAAAGACTACCGGCCAGCTTATGTTGTTGTCGGAGTGCATGACGACGAAGTCATCAACCAGTGGAAAGGTGTCAACTATCCGATCATGAACATTTACGAGCGTGGACTATGCGTCCTGCAGTGCAAGGTGCGTCATTCCATTCGTTCCCTCTGGTCCACCCACGTGATATCCGCGATGCATGCAAATTGAAGCCTACTTCAAAAGCCACAGCATTCAAGCTGACGCCGTTATTCTCTAACCCTCGTAGTACATCAATGCTGTGGTGTTTGGCGCTCCATTCACACCGACCAAGTCTTACCTGCAATCTTTACCGTGGGGCGTTCCCGATGCTATTTACCACGGACCGACCGCTTTCATGCCACTCACATATGACCCATATTCTGCACCCAGGGAAATGGGCATCTACCGTGAGATCGGCAAGCACGCATTTGCCGAAGTAAATGCTGGCGAAATCGTGCAGCGCATCTTGAGGAGCAGGGACAGATACGAAGCCCGACAGCGCGCCAAGGGGGTCAAGGCTGAGGTAGAGGCCGCAGCACGACAGCGAGAGATCTTGGAGGCGGAACAGCGCGACAGGGAGGCTGTGCGGAATGATGCGGCGACGAGCACGTCATGAGGTTATACGATAGGTATCAGGTGCTACTAGCACACTGCATATCCTACACCGCAAGACGCCCTTGTTTAGATTTGGCGAGACTCTTGACATGAACCTGGCGCAGCTCGGTAAAGAGATTGGTTTCATTCCTATTTCGAAGCGCGAAACCTGGCGATGGATACAAATAATCTGGAGTAGTCGTATGGATGGATGAACGGGACGACTACCCTGTGGTAGTTTCTAGGAAAGCAATGTCGAAAGACTCTGCTTGCGTGTTCCAGTTTGTGGTTTTCATTACCTAAACATCCAATGGTAACGGGTACATCGGCCTCCATGTCACAGCTTGTTGTTGGCTTTCGTTATGAACGGACCCACCGCGCCGCATTGTCGTGGACAAGTTCGTTCGCGGCTATCCGCGGCGGATCGCACAGTTACAATACAGCCACACCTGTCGGACAAGTAACGATTGTCTTTCCCCGTAGCCCGTAGCCAAAAAGGAAGGGTGATGTGTTGGAGGAACGGCACGGCGTCGTGGTTCCCGGTTTACAGATAAGTCTTTCACGGTGACGTTCCGCCCCTGCCTTTACGCCGGACCGGACCGGCTCAGACAACCCGCGGTGCCATGGTCACGGAGAGGATGCTCAATTGGGATTCTGGTGTACTCGATAGATGATGGCTTTGAGCGTCAGGCCGGGAGGTGTGAAGTTAATTTCCTCGCGCTCGCTTTTTTTTTTTTTTTGCAACATCTGTCGCGGAACCTCGTCGTTGAGCCGAAGTCGACGGCGCGGAAGAGAAACGCAGCCAGGACTCAGGAGGGAGGGAGCGGCAGGCGTCGGAGGTGTGGACTCATGAGTCACTGATCAGCTCCACGACTCGACCCGCCATTGGATTTTTGCTCGAGTCACCTGGTCACTTTTTTTTTTGTTTTCCCGATTGAGCCAGCGTCTCAACAAGCTGCTTACGGGTGGGTTTGCCGAGCACGCGCGGCCGGGGCACCTGTCTACACCTGGCAGCTGCCAACGATGTGGAAATGGAGGGGCAGACAAGGGCAGTCTGCAGTCTGGCCATTATGTACATACATACGGATCGGAGACCTGCCCAAAGCCCATTCCGTGCGTGACGGACGAGCAGAGAAGACGACTACAAGGCTACAAGTCACACTACAGCATTGAGACTCTGGTAAGCATTCCGGCCGATTGAGAGGCCTGCCAAGACCGCAATTGTGCCCAAAGGGGTAATTTGGCGTTTTCGTGCTGACACATTCCAGATGGCCGTATCCGGAGGTCCACCATAACGAAATTGCACTTAAACCACCACACTCCCGTGTCTCGTCAGCCAAAAGTACAACCCCTTAACCCCCCTCAGAACGACGACATGGCCCCCTCTGCTGTCCCTCACCAGGATGTCAACCTGACTGCCTCGGCCATCCAGCGCAAAGAAGCCGCCGCTCCTCACGTCTCCAATGGCAATGCCACGCCTGCTCCTCTCGATGCCTCCAAGCTTACCTATACATTAACCGAGAAGCCTCGCACTGTCCCCGACGAGGCCGTCGCCAACTCTGGCGACGAGACTGTTGCCACTGACCACATGGTCACCGCAACCTGGAAGGCTTCGACCGGATGGGGAGTACCTGAGCTGAAGCCCTACGGCCCTCTATCCCTCATGCCCACCGCTTCTTGCCTGCACTACGCCACCGAGTGTTTCGAGGGCCTCAAGGTCTTCCGCGGATACGACGGCAAGCTGCGAGTGTTCCGCCCCGATCGCAACTGCGCACGTATGCTCATGTCTGCCAGCCGCATCTCCCTTCCTCTCTTCGACCCTCCGGAGCTGGAGAAGCTCATCATGTCTCTTCTCTCGGTCGACGGTCCCCGCTGGCTACCCAAGAACCAGTCTGGCAACTTCCTCTACATCCGACCTACGCTTATCGGTACTCAGTCCCAGCTGGGCGTTCAGGCTCCCAAGGAGGCCATGCTTTACATCATTGTCACCTTCATGCCTCGCATGGACTCTCCGCCCGGCGGCATGAGACTGCACACTTCTCCCGAGGACATGGTTCGTGCCTGGGTTGGTGGATTCGGCTATGCCAAGGTTGGAGCCAATTATGGCCCTTCCCTCATGGCCACGCAAGATGCTCGTCGCCGCGGATTCCACCAGATTCTCTGGCTGTATGGCCAGCAGGGCGAGTGTACCGAGGCCGGTGCTTCCAACTTCTTCGTCATCTGGAAGCGCAAGGATGGCAAGAAGGAGCTCATCACTGCGCCTCTGGATGACAAGCTGATCTTGGATGGTGTCACCCGCCGCAGCTGCCTGGATGTTGTGCGCCAGAGACTGGCCGGCGAGATCGAGGTCACGGAACGCAGGTACACCATCGATGAGCTGGTCGAGGCTGATGCTGAAGGCCGCGTTCTCGAGTCCTTTGCCGCTGGCACTGCTGTAAGTTGCATCATCTGTCATCTCTCCACCTTTGAGCAGAGTTTGTTCCCTTGTTAAAAAAAATTAAAAAAAAATTTAAATTTGTTCCCCCTGGTAAGAGACCCGATGCTAACATGGTCTGAAGTACTTTGTCTGTCCTGTTTCGCAAATCCACCACCGTGGCAAGGACATCAATATCCCCATGGGCCCCGAGGGCAAAGCCGGCGAAATCACGACCAAGGTCAAGACTTGGATCGGCGACATCATGTATGGCCGCGAGCAGCACGAGTGGGGTGTCATCATTCCCGAGAAGGAGCAGTAAATTTGGCTGCGACTTCTTTGCGTAGTGCCGTGCCGAGATGCCGCATGCTTATCTCTTCCCCTCAACACTGTATACAGGAAAAGAAGAAAGTGTGAAGCGATTCACCACTTGCATGCTTGCTTTCCCATCTTGGTGCGCAAAAGAAGATTTTTTATTCTTTTTCATATTTCCAATGGTTATCTGGCTTTGATACAAATGGAACGTCTTCAGGATGAACGTTGAGCGGCTTCTCATCACCACATCATTAAACTGGAGTTCAGGGCGAAATAGATGATATCTGTGGTAGACTGGAAGAAACGGTCTTGCATAGCACGGAGGGAAGGAATTGCGATCGATGCAATATTACAGAAACTACTTGGAAACATGGGGGTTTTTTTTTTTCCTCACGTCTAACCGTAGAATAGGGGATCTCCATGGGTACTTGATTTTGGAAACTATGGTGAAGGCCAGTTCCCATCAATCACTTAGTTCTAGCGAGCACCTTATATAACAATACAACCAACGCAGCTTTGCGACCCCCTGCCGTCCAATCTTGGTCTGTTTCAATCCGCCATCATGGCCTGCATCATACGATTCGACTCGGCCCACAACAAGTCTCGGTATTCCTTCTCTAGTCAGTGACGCTTCGCGCGCAAGTTCTTCAAGCTCCAACATACCTGATCCAGCTCGTCGATCTCATCCCCTCTGGTTCTTACGATGTCCTCTATGCTCTCGACCAGCTCGTCCATCTTCTTCTTTGCCCCACCGTCGGCGCCGACCACGCGCTCGGCCAAGACCATGGCCTCCTCTTCCGCGCACCTCTTCCATTCTTGGTTCAATCTACTCAATTCCGCCTCGGCGGCGGAAAGTTTCTTGTTCAGAGCACGGACATGTCTCCCTATGCTTGCACTGGGGAAACTCGTGGAATGGCAAAGTGTGGCGGATAGAGGGTACGAAATGTTGTCGTACAGATGCCTCGTGTGGGTCGATGCGCTCGCGGCTTGGGTGTGGAAGTTTGAAATGCTGGCCGAGGTGGTTTCATAGGCTGACTCGACGGCCTTGAGAGAAGTGTTGTAGATTTCTTGGCCGTAGAGAGCAAACGTTGCTGGAGGAAGAGTTGGGAATTAAAATTTTTAGGTTAGGGTTTCCCCTTGGAGGGGGGTTCAGATCTACCGGAGAGATTGGCCGATGTCGTATCGGTGCTCGAATCGAGCTGATCAGCTTGGGCTTCGAAAATCTTGGAGAATCTGGCTTCAAGTTTTGCGTGTACGTGGTTCTGTTGGTCGTTTGTCGCGAGGGCGGATTCTTGGCAAGGCACCATGTCCTCGCTGCGAAGCCGGGCACGCAGACTCGAGATTGCCTTTTCAGCGGCCGTGGAGGACGAAGCCTCGGGGGGATGATGGTTCGAAGGAGACGGCATGATGGCTGGCATGGGCTCGAGACATTGTTGTTTCTGCGTAGACTTTCTGGACGGTCTCCAAAGACAACCACAACCCCCGGGTGGGCAAGATTGATGGATGGGGGCCAAGGCAGTAACGTGCATGTACAGCTGCCCGGGCCAAGTGTCGAAATTGCCAGACAGCTGCCGGACAGCTGCCATTACAGCGAGTACGAACAAGCGACAACTTGTTAGGGTGTGATCCACGAAACTCTGCTAAGTTAGCAGAGTGCACAAACGATGCATAAGGGACGCGCTAACCATTTTTAGCTATAAATTTGCATAGAAAGTTATAGAATTAAGTTTACTTTACATTTACCCTTATTTATAATATACTACACTAGCAAGGGGTATATAAATACCTATAATAGGATTAAATACTAAGAATAAAGGGAATTTTACTATTTTTTAGCTTTTATATTTGTAAGGAGTAAATTACTTTATAAACTTTATAGGGAGTATTATAATAAAGTTAGCAGAGCGCCATAATAACCTTTCTTAGGGATTATGACCTCTTATTTATAAGCACCTTGCCGCTGAATTTGCTTGTAAATTGATAGATAGATAGATAGATAGATAGATTGATTAATTGATTAATTGATAGATTGATTAATTAATTGATTAATAGATTGATAGATTGACTAATTAATTAATAGATTGGATTTGTTAGGAGGGCTTTGTCACGACTAGATTGGGGAGATATAAACAGAGTGAAGGCTAAGGTTCTTAGTCATAGCTAGAGAGCTATTACTTAGGGGTAGGTGCATAAAGGTCTTAAACTCTAACCTCTTATATACCTTATAAGCAGTTCTTATCTAAATACCTTACTATATATATATAGTTATCTAATAGCTACTTAGTTATTTATATAACCTAAGGCTTATCTAAGGGTTTTATTATATAACTATTCTATCCCTAACTCCCTAGCCTTTATCTCCTAATATACTACCCCTAATATATAATTATTCTTAATTAAAAAGAAGCTACTTAGCTAATATAAGTATACTATATATAGCTTATAATAGTGTTTAATATTACTAGTTATTTTATAAGTATATAGCTATTATATTTACTTAGGATAATAAAATAAAAGTTATAGGGTTCTAGGCAATCCCTCCTCTACCCTCTAGCTCTAAATATGTGAGGCTCCACTCACAACACCCGTGCGCTAGCGCACCACTAGGCAGGCACACCACGCCCTAGGGCTAGGTTTACGTAATACTAGCAAGCTACTAACTATAAGCTAGTAACTTATATATATAACACACTTAGACTTAGTAAGCTTTAGTTAATATATAAGTACCCCTATATCTCTTACCTAGCTATTCTTTTATTCTTATAATTCTAAAGCTTCTTTTACTAGCTACCTAAGAGCAGAGCTTTGCATGTAGTGTAGTATTTGTAGTATTTTAGCTTTCGATGTAGTATGTAATGTAGTAGTTTGTAGTGTAGTGTAGTATGTAGTGTAGTGTAGTAAATACTACACTACACTACAAATACTACAAATGTAGTATTAGTAAAAAAGAAAGTAGGGACTTTTATTATCTTATAATATTCCTTAGATTTTTCTTAATTAGCTTAATATTAGCCTCTTTTTTTATTATTATTTAGTTATTTAGTTATAAATTTTTAAAGTTTAGGCTTACTTAAACTATTAAGCTAATAATAGGCATAGGGTAGCTAAAGATAAACCATTCTAGTATTTATATATAGCCTAATTTTTTTAGTAAATTTAAAGGGTCTTTATACTTTTATAGCTTTTTTCTTAGATTTACTATTTATTTTAGTATATATTTTATCTTTTAATCTAAGATTTACCCTAAAGAAATTATATATTATTATATAAAAATAGGATATTAAATATAATAATAATATATTTAGATTAATAAGGCTTTTATTATAAAGATAATATTTTAATATATATAGTAAGAGGTTTTTAGTAATATAACTATTTTCTTTAAATTAAAACTAATTATATTAAGTTTTTAGGTTTTTAAGGTAAAAGAAAACTAAAAACTATAGAAAAGCTATTATAAAAGAGCTAAAATATTTTTAGGACGTTAAAATGTAAATTAAATAAATTTCTCTTAATTATTTAATATATAAAGAAATAAGCTTTAAAACTAGGTTTAACTATTAATACTATTCTTAGCTTACTTTCTTAGTTAAATAGTTTTCTCTAAAAGTGGGTCTATTTAATTATACCTCTTACTTAGTTATAGCTTTTATAGTTTTTTGTAATCTAGTCTTAGAAAAGAAGGGATTTATAAAAGTGGGTCTAAAAGTGGGTCTAATTAATTACTCCTTTTACTTAGTTATAGGTTTTATAGTTTTTTATAGTCTAGTCTTACAAAAAGAAGGGATTTATAAAAGTGGGTCTAAAGTGGGTCTTTTTATTTACTCCTTTTACTTAGTTATAGGTTTTATAGTTTTTTATAGTCTAGTCTTACAAAAAGAAGGGATTTATAAAAGTGGGTCTAAAGTGGGTCTATTTAATTATACCTCTTACTTAGTTATAGCTTTTATAGTTTTTTGTAATCTAGTCTTAGAAAAGAAGGGATTTATAAAGTGGGTCTAAAGTGGGTCTTATTACATATATCTTTCATTTATTACTAGCTTTTATACTTTTTTATAATCTAGTTAAAGAAAAAAGAGATATTAAAGTTTATTATTATTATTATTACTATTATAGCTAGAGTACTAGTACTAGCTATATATAAAGCTAACTAAGGTAAATAATATATTTTTACTATTATTATTTTAAATATTATTTTAAAAAACATAAAAAAGAAAAGTATTTTATTTTATTAATATTTTTAAAAACCTTTAAATACTAAATAATTAAAAAGTAAAGCTATTGGATCCTTCGGATCTTCATCGGCTCAATCGTGGCTAAAGACTAGACTAATAGTAGGTCTAGCGCAATGCATATAATATGATTAGCTATATTAATTCGCTACCCTCTCTTCTACCTTACTTATAAGTTTCACTTACTTTTCTATTATCTAGACCTTCCCTCTTTTCTCTCTCTTTCCTAGCTAGCTATCTATCTATTATTAACTTTAATATTATAAAATTATCTTACTTACATAGGCACCTTAGTATAACTAATACTAATTAGTAGTTAACTTTATAACTATAAATAAGTTAGGTATTATAAGAAAAGACATTTTTATAAATACTATAGCCACTACCCCTTATTATACTAAATTAATAGTTATTATAGTAAAGAGGTATAACTATATAAGTATACTAAAGGAAGAGACTAGAATCCTAGTTATAGGCTTATTAGGCTTCTAAGGAATTAATTTATTAACCCTTAGGCTTATAGGATATACCTTTATTATATTTATCTAGGATATTATTATTAATTATTAATTTTATTATCTATTATAAGAAAACTAACTAACTAACTAAATCTATTACTATAAGGTATTTATTTTAAACCTAATATTAAATAACCTTAGCTAAGCTAGCTAAATTACCTATAACTTCTCTTAATATATTACCTTCTTCTAATAGACCTTTAATCCCCCTTTATAAGCATTTACTACTTATTTCTTACCCTTTTACTCTTAGTGTTATTTGCCTTATACTTATTAGTAAAAGAGATTATCTCTTTCCCTCTTTTATATAAAATAGGAAGTAGTAATTCTATTACTTTTATGTTATTTTTACTAGTACTTTTCTAGTTACTTTTAGCACTTCTATTACTTTACTTAACCCTAATTTAATTTATTTTTATTGCTACTTTTGCTACTTTTTCTACTGTTTTTCCTATCTTAATAATTTTCTATATTTTTATAATTTCCTAGCTTTATTAGAGTAATAATGCTTTTAAAGTGTAAAAGAAGACCCTAGTAATAGGCAAATACATAAGCTTAATTAGTAGCAAAAGAATAACACCTTAGATCTTCTTTTATAGCCTAGATATTATAAGATAGCAGAATTAGAATCTAGACCTTTTATAAGAGGAAGGGTTACTACTAGTAATAGTAAGGCTTAAATAATTTCTTTTAAAAGACTATAAGAGAGTAAACTACTAGTATATCTATAATAGCTTATAAATAACCTTATAAAAGACTAAAAAGAGCCTATTAAACTAGACCTAGAGACTACTATATAACCTAAACTTAATAACTAGATTATAAGGTTTATTAACCTTAGTAAGCATTAAGACTAGAGAGATAATAATCTCTAGGAGTTATTCTAAGAAAACTTTAAAGGCTAGTTTAAAGATACCTTTAAAAGAGTAAATAAGAATATTATTAGAAAGCTATATAATTCCTTATAAGATTATAGCGTTCTTATTAAATAAAGCCTAGGATATTTAATCCTAGTATCTCTTAAAGAGGTACTTTACTAAACCTTAATACCTCTTTAATTATAGGAAAAATTATAATCTTCTAAACCCCTAAAGCCTTAGCCCTAAACCTAATTACTTACCCTAGAAATCCACCTTTCTTAACCCTAATAATTCCCTAAACCTCCCTAAGAGCCCTTATAATAATCCTAATCTAATTAATTACTTTATCCTAATAATTATTATATATAATAACCTATAGACTATTATTTATAATAAATTATGCCTTTATAGTAATTCCTCTCTAAAGATTAGATTATAAAGAAAATCTTAGAGCTTATAAAGATATATAAGAATAGTAATTATTATAGTAGGAAACTATATAACTTCCTAATACTAAAGATTATACTCTTTAAGAATAAGTATAATAGGATTAACCTCCCTTAAACATATTATTAGAAGGCTTTTCCTATTATATTAATAGGTAATACTAAATAGTATTACCTCAATTATCTCTTTAGAAATAACTACTCCTATAAAGAAATAATTACTTATATTTATTAATACTTTAAAATAGAAAGTAACTAATAATTTTACTATTATAAGTAAAGTAATATAATATTAAAGAATATAATTAATAAGAACCCTAATAAAAGCAAGCTTAAGTGCCTTAAGATTATATTATTAAACCTTAAGAAAATACATAAAGGGCTATACCTTTCTAATATAGTAAATACTAAGCTTTATAAGTAAGTATTAAATACTATAGCTAGTATACCTAAATATTAGATAGTTAAATATATACACTCCCTAGGCTTTAAAAGTCTTACTAAAGACCTTTATAAAGTAATTACTATTATAGAATTAAATAAGAAAACCTCTTAATACCTTTAGTACTAATAAGGAGACCCTCTAGAGGCTATATTTACTAATTATTAGTATAAATAATAATCCTATAGTAAAGGAAGCTATTATAGAAAAAGCCCTAGGCTAAGCCCTAAGTGCTACTTTATATATAGTAAGAGTAGCTACTAGTTCTCTAATTACTTTACTAAAAATATTAGAAAGAGAAGGACTACTAGTAAGCTAGTAAAATATATTATATAACCCTTATAAAGAAGAGATTTTAGGTATTCCTTACCTCCTATAAAGGGTAAGATAATAATAAACCTAATAATAACTTTAGTTAGAATTAGGAACTATATCTTATAGCTTATATAAAGGCCTAAGATAATAATAATAATAAGGTAAAGAAGCTACTATTAATAGTATATCTAAGTATTATATAATTCTTTTACTTTAGATAATAAACTAACTATAACACTACTAATATTAATATCCTTATAACCCTAAATAATTAAGCCTTTTAACATATATTTCTTAAGTAAGAGCTTTATAAACTATAAGAGTATAATAAAGGTTTATTTTACTATATCTCTAAAAACACTATTCTAAAGAAGTTTTTAGAGGTATTATACCTAATACTAGCGCTATAGGAAAATTAAGTATAAGAGAGGTATAAGTAAAAGCTTTACTAAGATTAATGCCTTTATTAAAGGTAATCCCTTATAAACCTTAAATTATTATATTTAGTGCTAGATTAGTAATTATAAAAGGTATTATTTATATACTTATAGAACTTAGAGAGCTTAAATTTTACATTCTTAATATAGCTACTCCTTTCCTTTTCTTAATTACTAATATAGATAAGATATAGGTTAAGATTAATAACCTTATAAATATACTTATTTAAGGCAATAAGACTATACTTATAGTATAACAATAGGGTTATCCTTAGTGGTTACTAAAGGCAAAAGAAATAGTTACCTTCTATCTCTTAGAGGGAGATATTTATTAATTATATTATTAGCTTAGTTACCTTTCTATTTAATAACTTATAAAGGTCCTTTAATAAGCTAGTTATAAAGTTAAATGCTAGGTAATTAAGAAATTAACTAAAGTCTACTATTACTAAATATATAGCAAGGCCCCTAGTTAATTTAAATTTATAATTAAAGATAACTATAAATTTAACTATAAGATTATTATTAATATTATATAAATTAATAGTTAACTAGTGCTTTATATTATTAATTTAGTAACTTTATTCTAAGTAGCCTAATTCCTTAATCTAAAAAAGCAGAAAGCTTAAGATATCTAGGATGCTATCTAAGAGTGCTAGATTAATACCTATCTAGGACCTCTAGAATAGATAGTTTATAATACTAGTAATAACTTTACTTCTACTAAATTTAAATATTACGCTTAATTAATATTAATTAAGACTAATTAAATACTAATTAAAGCTTATAATAGCATTAGAAAGGTTAAAAAATATTATAGACCCTTACGCTAGGCTTATAATATTATTACTAACTTAATTAGCATAGAACTAACGCTAGAATAATACCTCTAAATAGCTATTAAGGCTATTAATAATTTTATAGGCCCTAAAGGAATTATACTAACCTTACTAGTCTTTAAAGCCTACCTATAAATAATAGATAAGTTATTACCTAGTATCTTTATTATTTAATACGCTAAAGTAATTTAGAAAGCTACTAATAAAGTTCACTACTATATAGCTTTATAGTAGGTTTATAATACCCTTAGAGCCTAAAATAGTCCTAATATAGTGCCTATATATTAGCTACCTTTATAGGCTAATATATATATATAAAGAGAGAAGAGTAGCTAGCATAGCCCTTATAAGCTAATTACTACTAATAAGAAGACCTATATAGTTAATATAACCTATAGCCTAGTAAAATTTTACTTTATAGTAATAAAGCCTTACTATAAAGACTTATATATTATAAAGAGACTAGAGTAATAGGAGATAAAGCCTTAAGATATAGAGAAGGCTATAATAATACTACTAATTACTACTACTAAAAAGAATTAGTAATAAAAAAAAAAAAACTATAGGTATTACTAAAAAGAAAGTAAGGAAAGCTAAGAAAAGCCCTTATAGTCTAATTTATAAGTATAAAGAAGCTAATAGAAGAGGCCTATAATACCTAGGTAACCCTAAGGGAAAGCTAGTAAGTTAAAGACTTATTACCTTACCCTAAAGAAATAAAAGCAAAAAGAGATAAAACTTATAATCCTAAAAAGAATATTAGCCTAATTAAACTCTATATGCTTATTAATAAAGACTAAGATAAGGCCTTTATTTAAGAGGTTATAGCTAAAGGGATACTAAGTATAGCGTTCCTTATAGTAAAAGAAAAAGCTAATTAAAACCTTACTCTTTAACTTTACTAAGAAAGGAAAATTATAACCCTAGGAAAACCCTTTAAGTAGTCTAATTAAGCTAAGATTAATGCCCTATAAGCTTATAATATCTTTAAATTCGTTAAATATAACCTAGCAAAGCATAGAGGCTATAGAATCTTTAATTCTTGTATAGTTAGAGAGATTAAAGGTAAGGGAATAGCCTTACTATATAAGAAATCTTGCCTTATTATATAAGGCTATAATAATAAGGGAAAGGAATTTATCTTAACGTAATTACTAATAATATAATAAGCAAGCTAATAACTTATTATAGCTATTACTCTATTATTAAGAAGAAGAGGTATTTACCTTTAGATTCGTAATATTACATAAGCATACACTTAATTACACATAATACTAATAAGACTAATTATTATAAGATTACTAAAATAGATTACATACCTCTTTCTAGAAGGAACTATAATTAAATTAATTAAACCTCTTTACAGGATTATAAAGGCTAGAACCTACTAGTAAGTAATGTATTTCTATTATCACAAAGATAACCTTAATATAATAACTTTAACCTATAATCCTTACTTATTAATTATAGCGCTAAATAATAAGAACCTCTTTAGTATTATAGGAATATAGACTAATAATACATTAGGCCTAAGTAATAATAACTTCTTCTAAAAAGAAAAGAAAGAGCTCTAGAAGGCTAAGTTTACTACTAAGGAAAAGCAGTAATTAACCACTAGAAATCCCCTTATTTTTAATAGCTATATCTTAACCTAAAACGCTAATAACTTATTAATTTTAACCTAAAAGGGCTAAAGTTAGAAGATTAAGGAAGTTAATCCTTAATCTCTAATAGCGAAGTAAGATTATATAAAATAATAAGCCTAAGGAAGCTATATTATAACTATATACTAACTAGAAGCTTCCTATAATTTATTAATTATAGCTTAACACTAAGAACCCTTTACTAATAATATTACATGCCTTAATAAATACCTTAAATAGCAAATTAAGAATTAGTAGTAAGGACTATAATACATACCTTTAACCCTTAAGGAAGTAAAGCTCTTTATATTTATAAATAGATTACTTACTAATAATAAGGATTTAAGCTTATAAATTAGATACATTATTATAATTAGTAATAAGATAATATAAGATAATAATACCTTTATTATAAAAGGTAACATTATTATATATAGCTTAACAAAGAGCAAGTAAGTTACACGTAGCATGCTTACCTCTAAATTATATAGCATAGTTTAAGGCATAGATATTACCTACATAATTTCCATAACTCTTTATTAGATTATAGACTAATTAAAGATACCTTAAATTCCTATAATTCTTTATACTAACTCCTTTTTATTATATAAATACCTTATAAAGCTAGGAATAATAAAAGAGAAAAGACTAATAATTAATATTATAGCTCTTTATTAATTATACAAAAGGTATAAGATCTATAAGGTAAGGTGAATTAATAGAAATAATAATCTAGTAAATATAATAATAAAGGCATTACTAAATTCATCCCTTTTCTCTCTAATTAATTTAAACAAATTAATAATTTATATTAAAGGATAGGTAAAGAGACTTATAATATTAAGGGATAGGAGCCTTAATAAGGACTAATAAATTAATTTAATTAACTAATACTATAATAGCTAATTAAAGTAGCGGATTCCTATTAAGGGATTTACTTATATATACTTTCCTTTAATTTAATTTTTATTACGTTTTTAGGCTTCTTTAGCTATAGATAAAAAAAGAGACTACTAGTATTAAATCCTTTAGATCTTTATTAGCTTAATTATAGCTAAAGACTAGACTAATAGTAGGTCTAGCGTAATACACGTAATATAATTAGCTGCATTAATTCGCCACCCTCTTTTTACCTTACTTATAGGTTTCACTTACTTTTCTATTATCTAGACCTTCCTCTCTTCTCTCTCTTTCCTAGCTAGCTATCTATCTATTATTAACTTCAATATTACGGAATTATCTTACCTGCGCAGGCACCTTGGTGTAACTAACAAAAGCTTTTTCTATAGTAATTTACTAATACTTACTAATACTTACTAATGTTTTATTTAAGTTATTTATTTATTATTTAAACTTAATTAAACTTTAACACTTATAATATTATAAAGTAATAAAAGCTATTCTTACTTATTCTAAGTAATTTTAAGCTATTATAAGCTATTATAAGCTATTATAAGCTATTATAAGCTATTATAAGCTATTATAAGCTATTATAAGCTATTATAAGCTATTATAAGCTATTATAAGCTATTATAAGCTATTATAAGCTATTATAAGCTATTATAAGCTATTATAAGCTATTATAAGCTATTTTATTACTAAATACTACAAATACTACAAAATACTACAAATACTACATGTAGTAGAAAAATTTCATTGTAGTGTAGTATGTAGTGTAGTGTAGTATGTAGTGTAGTGTAGTATGTAGTGTAGTGTAGTATGTAGTGTAGTGTAGTACAAAGCTCTGCCTAAGAGTAATATAAAAGAGAGAATAACTTAATTTACTAGAATAATACTATATATTACTTAGGATTAGCTAAATAATAGTAATACTATAGCTAGGGATATACTATATTTTATAACCTTATCTAAGGCTATACCTTTACTATAAGAATAGAAAAGGTAATAGTTAGAAAGCAAATTACCTAGCTTAAGTAACTTAAGAAACTATAGGAGTAAGAATAAAAGCTTACTAACTTAATATAATTTTATAAAGAAAAAATCTAATAAAAAGAGGCTAAAAAGCTAGTTTATTCTTAAGCCTTAGTAGCTAAGAAGTTAAGGTCTAAAATATTATAAAACTCTAATACCTTATAAACTTATAAAAGTATAAGATATAGCTTAATAACCTTAACTATACCTTTAAGAGAGTAAAAAAGAGTATTATTAAAATAACTAAAAATTCTCTTTATACTTAACTATATATATATAAACTATTAGGTAAGATAGGACTAATATATTAAAAATAACTAGCTAATAGCTAGGATTACCCTAAGGATAACTAGGATAAGTTCTAGAACTAGACCTTTATATTACTTAAGGACTTTATAAGCTATAATATATAGATAGCTACTTAGCTAAAGAATATAAAGTAAAAGGAGGGCTAGAGCCTTATTAAATTTAGTATTTACTTAGATTTACTACAGAAACACCTTAAATAAGCTCTTAAAAAGACTTATATACTTATATTCTTTATAAAATTAGTTCCTAACTTATAAGACTATATTAACTTATATATAAATATTACTAGGCTAATATAAGAAAAGGTTATATAACTTACCTAATAATTTTAGGAGGTAATATTAAAGAATAAGTAAAAGCTAAATAATTTAGAAGAGAAAGGCCTATATAAAGCCCCTAATATTAAAGATATAACTTTTTACAAGGCTATTAGCTAAATAAGGACTAAAAGGATATAGATAAGGATAAGAATAAGAATAAAGAAAAGTCCCTAGCTACCTATCTAAATAATAATAGACTATAAGGAAGAAGGTAGTGCTATAATTATAGTAGCACTTACTATCTTACTTATAATTATAATAAGCTAAGGAAGGACTAGTAAGAAGGTTAGGAAAACTCCTAGAGGCAAAAGTAAATACCCTTACCTTTACCTTAAATACTAGGGTACTAGTAGGATATTAATTTTATATACTAGTTACTTTTTATAAGTATAAAGATATTAAAATAGTAGTAAATCTTAATAGTTATATAGAGATTAATATTATTAGCACCTAATTTACATAGACTTATAAGCTTAATTAGGCTAAGGCTATAGTACCTATCCTAAAGGTAATAAAGGCTCTTATAGTTCCTTAATATAGTATTTATAAGGTACTTATTATAATCTAAGACTTAAGGGGTAAAAAGAAGGACCTTAAACTACTATATATAGCTATTAATAAGGACCTAAGAGTAGAGGGAAGCCTTATATTAATTAGAATATATATACTTATAAAAGAATATATATACCTTTACTTATACTTATAAGAATAGTAATTTAAGAAAAGAAAGGTAGCCTTTTACTACTAACTCCCTATAAGTTTATAAAGGTAATATATAATAAGATAATTATATATACTATTATAAGCATAATAGAAGATAAGTTTATCCCTCTTAAAGATAAAAAGAAAGTAAAAGCATATAAAACTATTAAAAATATCCCTAAGAAGCTATATAAGTTTAAAGACATATTTATATTAGATAAGGTAAGGAGTCTCCTATTAAAGAAGTTAACTAACTATATAATTAATCTTATACTAGGAGTAATGCCCTTATATAGACTAATTTACTCTCGCTTCTAAAGTAAACTTAAAGAGCTCTAGGAATATATTAATAATAACCTAAAGAAAGGCTAGATAAAACCCTCTAAGAGCCTAATAAGTATACTTATCCTATTTATACTAAAGAAGAATAAAATACTTTAACTATATATAAACTATTAGGAACTTAATAAGGTAATATAAAAGAATTACTATACTCTCCCCTTAATTTTAAAGATCCTTAACTAATACTAAGAGGCTTATTTCTTCTTAAAGATTAATATTAAGAATATATACTATAGAATTTATATTAAAGAGAGTAATAAGTAAAAATAGCTTTTTATATATATTATAAGCACTATAAGTACCTTATAATACCTTTTAAGTTAACTAATACCTTAGCTACCTTTTAAAGCTATATTTATAAGGCACTTTATAAGCTAGTTTATACTATTTATATAGTATATCTAGATAATATCTTAATCTTCTCTAAGATAAAGGAGAAGTATACTAAATATATTAAGTAAGTCTTAAAATATATAAGATTAGTAAAGTTATATATAAAACCCTTTAAGTGCTTTTTTATAAGAAATTAGTAAAATTCCTAGGGTTTATTCTTTTTATTAATAGGGAATTAATAAATACTTACTAGGTTAATATAATTAAAGAATAAAAGAAGCTAATAAGTTTTAAGAATATATAGTTATTTCTTAGATTTTATAACTTTTACTAATAGTTTATTTATAAATACTTTAGAATTATAGTATTTCTTTATATATTAATAAAAGGTAGTTAAAATAGTATTTAAACTAGGAGGTTTATATTTAAAGAAAAGAAGTAATTAGTATTTAACTAGCTAAAAGATACCTTTTAGTAAGTGCCTTTACTCTAATATTATAACCTAAGTTAAGTAGTATATATTAAGATAAATACCTTAATTTTTATAATAATAAGAATTCTATCTTAGTAAGATAATAAAGGCTATTAGTATCTAGTAGCCTTTTAGTTAAAGAAGTTTATAAATACTAAATATAATTATAGTATAGCTAATTAAGAGTTACTTACTATAGTAAAGTTATTTAAATACTAGTAATACTATATTAAAGGTATAAAGATACTTATAGAAGTCCTATTAGACTACTATAACCTATAGACCTTTATAAGGTAGTAAAAGCTAAATAAAAGGTAAGTATAATAATATATATTTCTTTACCCTTTCTATTTTATAATTAAGTATAAACTAGGGAAAAGTAACCTTATAAATACACTATTAAGAAGGTCTAATTATAAGAATAAACCTATATTAAATAAAGTACTTTTACTAAAGCTTTAAAGGAAAATAGTAACTATCTATATAGTAAAAGAAGCTTCTTATATAGTAAAGAAAGAAGTACTAATATATTAAAGAAGTTATAGTATAGCACTAGTCTTAGAACTTACTACTACCTTAGTAGCCTAGGTAAAAGGCTAGTTAGCTACTATAAATCTAGTAATAAGTTAGCTAAATAAAGGTAATTTTAAGAAGAAGGTAATATATATCTAAGATATTAGTATAGTATAAGTAGTTTAGGGGCTATTATATTACTAAACCCTTACTAATTTATAGTAAATAAACTATTAGTATAACTACTATAAAAGGTATAGGACTAAGATTTAGATTTATAAAAGTATAAAGGTAAGGTTAACTTCTAAGTAAAAGAAAGAGAAAAGCTAGTTTATAGTTATATAGTATAAAGGGTTTCCTAATATATAAAGCCTAGGTAGTAATTCTATAGGAGCCTATCTTATAATAAAAGCTTTTATAGCTATACTATAATAATTTACTAGTAAGTTACGTTAGGACTAAACACACTCTTAAGCTATTAAAATATTACTATTAGTAGCTAGTAATAAGTAAGGCTATTTTAAACTATATATCTAGCTATAAAGTATACTAGTATATAGTAGCTAGAAGGCACTACTTATATAGGACCCTTAAATTACTACTAATACTAAAGTAACTATAAGTAAAGATCTTAATAAACTTTATTATAGGATTACTACTAGTATAGCTAGGTAAGTAGGAAACTAATATAATCCTAGTAATTATAGACTAATTTACTAAGTACTTTATCTTCCTCCCTATAAAAACTATAATTAATATAGCTAAATTAGTAAAGTTATTTTATAAGGAAATTAAGCTTTAATTTAGGGCACTAGAGGGTATTATATCTAATAGAGGCTTAGTGTTTATAAGCTAATTCTAGTTAGATATATATTACCTATTATATATAAAGTAAAGGCTTTTAATAGTATTTTACCCCTAAACTAATAGGTAAATAAAAAGAATAAACTAGGTACTAAAGTATTACCTATAGTATTTTATTAAAGAAAACTAGTACCTATAGCTAAAATTACTTTTAATAGCTTAATTTGTATGTAATAATGCTATTAATAGAATAATAATATACTCCCTAAACTACACTCTTATAGGCTATTTACCTAAGTTTTGCCTAGCTTTTAAGGGTAAGAGTAAGGAAAGGGAGGTCCTAGAAGCTTATATATATATAAAAAAGCTATATAAGGTTAAGGAAAGACTAGTATATAACTAGGTAAAAGCTACTAAAGCGTAGGTAAAGTACTATAACTAATAATACTATTTACTAACCCTAAAAAGAGAAGACTTTATACTACTATTAGTAAAGAATATTAGACTTAAGGATATAAAATAGAAGCTAACCCCTAGATTTATTAGGCTATTTTATATACTTAATATAGTAAGTAAATAAGCATACTAACTAGCATTACCTAATAAGTATAGTTAACTATATAATATATTCTATATTAGCCTATTAAAGCTATAGAATTACTAGGAAAATACTATAAATAAAGAAATGCTAATACTAGACTTTAAAGATAAAGATAATAAATTTAAAGTTAAAGAAGTTAAGGATTATAAAAAGACTTATAAAGATAATAAATACCTAGTAAAGTAAAAGGGTTAGCTAAGTAAATATAACTAATAGGTAGTAGTAAAAGATATAGAAGGCACTTAATATATAATTTAGGCTTTCTATTAAATTAAAATAAGGAGAAAGTATAGTAAGATATAAGTAAGTTATAGGTAATAAGGGATAAGGTAATTATAAAAAGGCCTAGCCTTATTAGCTACTATTACACTCTAATTAAAAACCTATTAAACTATTTACTAAAAAAAAAAATCCTTATAAGAAAGGGAGTTTTAAGGGAAACCCTTCTATAGTTATACCTTTATATATTAAAATAATACTATTATAAAGAAGGTATTTAGTAGTCTTACTTTTATTCTCCTAAACTACTTACTATATTACCTAGAAAAAGTAGTACTTTACTACCCCTAGGGTATAAATCCTAGATTATAATAATATAAATATAAGATTATCTTTACTTTCTAAGTATTATAATAAGTAAGATAGTTTAGCTATAAAAAGTTAGTAAATAAGTAGTAAAGGAAAAGTGCTAACTTACTATCCTAGGGATAAGGCTAGGAAATATAGTAACTAAGAGTTACTAGCATAAAATAATATATTACTAGTATAAGGCTAATATAAGGCTAATATAGCTTACCTAAGGAGTAAGCAAAGACCTAGAGAAATATAAGTAATTAAGTACTAAAAACCTAGAAAAATAACTTACTTACTATCTTATAAGTATTACTATATTTTATATATTAAATATAATACTTTAAGTATTTCCCTTAGTAATAATACTTATAGAGCTAGGGAATTAATAGTTAATTTAAGGGACTTTAGGCTTAGCTAGGGATTTTTCTTAAATTTTATATAACTAGTATATAAATAATATATATAAGTATAGTCTTTTAAATAAATATTAAGGATAATAATAATACTTTCCTTATTAAATTCTATAGTAGTAATATAGTAAGTAATAAAGGTAAAGTAATAGGAACTAATAATATAATAGTATTTAAAAAAGCTTACTATAGTTATATAAAGGAAAAGGGTATAATATAAAAGAGAGTTAAAGGTAAATTTATACTTAAGCGCTAGCTATTATTTATTATTATTTTAATATAGCTATTACTTAGTAAATAGTTATATACTAGCTAGTAAAAGCTATTTAAAAGCCTAGCTAAAAATAAGGGGTAATTATAAGGCCTTACTTATAATACCTATGTGCTAGCGTACTACTAAGTAAGCATACTATGCCCTAAGGCTAGGTTTATGTAATACTAGTAAGCTACTAGCTATAAGCTAGTAACTTACACGCATAACACACTTAGACCTAGCAAGCTTTAGTTAATATACGAGTGCCCCTATACCTCTTGCCTAGCTATCCCTTTGTTCTCACAAAATAGCTATATACTTGCTACTTTATTACTTCTAATATATATACCCTTACCTAATAAGTTATTAACACTAAGTAAGTGAATTACTTATATTAGATTTTATAATTAAGTTAAATAGATAGGATACCACATGTTATTTAAAATAAACAAGCTCTTATCTAATATTAGGGATATTATATTATTTTTACTAGGAGTTTGTAGCTAGTATATATATTTACTAGTGGTAGCTATAACTATAAATATTATAATTTCTAGATTAGCTATATATAGCATGTAAATTACTTAGGGGTCTAAGTGTTAGTTACACCAAGGTGCCTGCGCAGGTAGGATAATTCCGTAATATTAAAGTTAATGATAGATAGATAGCTAGCTAGGAAAGAGAGAGAAAAGAGGGAAGGTCTAGATAATAGAAAAGTAAGTAAAACCCGTAAGTAAGGTAGAAGAGGGGGTAGTAAATTAATATAGCTAATTACATCACGTGTATTACACTAGACCTACTATTAGTCTAGTCTTTAGCTATAATTAAGCTAATAAAAATCCAAAGGATTTAATACTAGTAGTCTCTCTTTTTATCTATAGCTAAAGGAGCCTAAAAACGTAATAAAAATTAAATTAAAGGAAAGTATATATAAGTAAATCCCTTAATAGGAATCCGCTACTTTAATTAGCTATTATAGCATTAGTTAATTAAATTAATCTGTTAGTCCTTATTAAGGCTCCTATCCCCTAATATTATAGGTCTCTTTACCTATCCTTTAATATAAATTATTAATTTATTTAAATTAATTAGAGAGAAAAGGGATAAATTTAGTAATACCTTTATTATCACATCTGCTAGATTATTATTTCCATTAATTCACCTTACCTTATAAATCTTATGCCTTTTATATAATTAATAAAGAGCTATAATATTAATTATTAGTCTTTTCTCTTTGTTATTCCTAGCTTTATAAGGTATTTATATAACAAAAAGGAGTTAGTACAAAGGATTATAGGAATTTAAGGTATCTTTAATTAGTCTATAATCTAATAGAGAGTTATAGAAATTACGTAGGCAATATCTGCGCCTTAAACCATACTATATAATTCAGAGGTAAGCATACTATATATAACTTGCTTACTTTTTATTAAGCTATATGTAATAATGTTACCTTTTATAATAAAGGTATTATTATCTTATATTATCTCGTTACTAATCACAATAATATATCTAATCTATAAGCTTAAATCCTTATTATTAGTAAGCAATCCATTTATAAATATAAAGAGCTTTACTTCCTTAAGGGTTAAAGGTATATATTATAGTCCTTACTACTAATTCTTAATTTACTATTTAAGGCGTTTATTAAGGCATATAATATCGTTAGCAAAGGGTTCTTAGTGTTAAGCTATAATTAATAAATTATAGGAAGCTTCTAGTTAGCATATAGTTATAATATAGCTTCCTTAGGCTTGTTATTCTACGTAATCTTACTTTGCTATTAGAGATTAAGGATTAACTTCCTTAATCTTCTAACTTTAGCCCTTTTAGGTTAAAATTAATAAGTTATTAGTATTCTAGGTTAAGATATAGCTATTAAAAATAAGGGGATTCCTAGTAGTTAATTACTACTTTTCCTTAGTAGTAAACTTAGCCTTCTAGAGCTTTTTCTCTTCTTTTAGAAGAAGTTATTATTACTTAGGCCTAATATATTATTAGTCTACATTCTTATAATACTAAAGAGGTTCTTATTATTTAGTGCTATAATTAATAAGTAAGGATTATAGGTTAAAGTTATTATATTAAGGTTATCTCTATAATAATAGAAGTATATTACCTACTAGTAAGTTCTAGCCTCTATAATCCTATAAAGAGGTTTAATTAATTTAATTACAGTTCCTTCTAGAAAGAGGTATATAATCTATTTTAGTAATCTTATAATAATTAGTCTTATTAGTATTATATGTAATTAAGTGTATGCTTATATAATATCACAAATCTAAAGGTAAATACCTCTTTTTCTTAATAATAAAGCAATAGCTATAATAAGTTATTAGCTTGCTTGTTATATTATTAGTAATTATATTAAGATAAATTCCTTTCCCTTATTATTATAGCCTTATATAATAAGGCAAGATTTCTTATATAGTAAGGCTATTCCCTTGCCTTTAATCTCTCTAACTATATAAGAATTAAAGATTCTATAGCCTTTATGCTTTACTAGGTTATATTTAATAAATTTAAAGATATTATAAGCTTATAAGGCATTAATCTTAGCTTAATTAGACTACTTAAAGGGTTTTCCTAGGGTTATAATCTTCCTTTCTTAGTAAAGTTAAAGAGTAAGGTTTTAATTAGCTTTTTCTTTTACTATAAGAAACACTATGCTTAGTATCCCTTTAGCTATAATCTCTTAAATAAAGGCCTTATCTTAGTCTTTATTAATAAGTATATAAAGTTTAATTAGGCTAATATTCTTTTAGGATTATAAGTTTTACCTCTCCTTGCTTTTATTTCTTTAAGATAAGGTAATAAGTCTTTAACTTACTAGCTTCCCTTAGGGTTACCTAGGTATTATAGGCCTTTTCTATTAGCTTCTCTATACTTATAAATTAGACTATAAAGGCTTTTCTTAGCCTTCCTTACTTTCTTTTAGTAATACCTATAGTTTTTCTTTTATTACTAATTCTTTTTAGTAGTAGTAATTAGTAGTATTATTATAGCCTCCTTTATATCTTAAGGCTTTATCTCCTACTACTCTAGCCTCTCTATAATATATAGGTTTTTATAGTAAGGCTTTACTACTATAAAGTAAAATTTCACTAGGCTATAGGGCATATTAACTATATAAGTCTCCTTATTAGTAGTAATTAGCTTATAAGGGCTATACTAGCTACCTTTCTCTCTTTATATATATATATTAGCTTATAAAGGTAGCTAATATATAAGCGCTATATTAGGACTATTCTAGGCTTTAAGGGTATTATAGACTTACTATAAAGCTATATAGTAGTAAACCTTATTAGTAGCCTTTTAAATTACTTTAGCGTGTTAAATAATAAAGATACTAGGTAGTAACTTATCTATTATTTATAGGTAAGCTTTAAAGACTAGTAAGGTTAGTATAATTCCTTTAGGGCCTGTAAAATTATTAATAGCCTTAATAGCTATTTAAAGGCACTATTCTAGTATTAGTTTTACGCTAATTAAGTTAGTAATAATATTATAAGCCTAGCGTAAGGGTCTATAATATTTTTTAACCTTTCTAATGCTATTATAAGCTTTAATTAGTATCTTATTAGTCTTAATTAATATTAATTAAGCGTAATATTTAAATTTAGTAGAAGCGAAGTTATTCCTAGTATTGTAAACTATTTATTCTAGAGGTCCTAGATAGGTATTAATCTAGCACTCTTAGATAGCGTCCTAGATATCTTAAGCCTTCTGCTTTTTTAGATTAAGGAATTAGGCTACTTAAAATAAAGTTACTAAATTAATAATATAAAGCACTAGTTAACTATTAATTTATATAATATTAATAATAATCTTATAGTTAAATTTATAATTATCTTTAATTATAAATTTAAATTAACTAGGGGCCTTACTATATATTTAGTAATAGTAGCAAACTTTAGTTAATTTCTTAATTACCTAGTATTTAACTTTATAACTAGCTTATTAAAGGACCTTTATAAGTTATTAAATAGAAGGGTAACTAAGCTAATAATATAATTAATAAATATCTCTCTCTAAGAGATAGAAAGCAACTATTTCTTTTACCTCTAGTAACTACTAAGGGTAACCCTATTATTATACTATAGGCATAGTCTTATTACCTTAAATAAGTATATTCACAAGGTTATTAATCTTAACCTATATCTTATTTATATTAGTAATTAAGAAAAGAAAGGGAGTAGCTATATTAAGGATATAGAATTTAAGCTCTTTAAGTTCTATAGGTATATAAATAATACCTTTTATAACCACTAATCTAGCACTAAATATAATAATTTAAGGTTCATAAGGAATTACCTTTAATAAAGGCATTAATCTTAGTAAAGCTTTTACTTATGCCTCTCTTACACTTAATTTTCCTATAGCACTAGTATTAGGCATAATACCTTTAAAGACTTCTTTAGAATAGTATTCTTTAGAGACATAGTAAAATAAGCCTTTATTATACTCTTATAGCTTATAAAGCTCTTGCTTAAGGAATATATATTAAAAGGCTTAATTATTTAAGGTTATAAGGATATTAACATTAGCAGTATTATAGTTAGTTTATTATCTAGAGTAGAAGAATTATATAATACTTAGATATACTATTAATAGTAGCTTCTTTACCTTATTATTATTATTATCTTAGGCCTTTATATAAGTTATAAGATATAGTTCCTAATTCTAACTAAAGTTATTATTAAGTTTATTATTATCTTACCTTTTATAGGAGGTAAGGAATGCCTAGAATCTCTTCTCTATAAGGGTTATATAATATATTTTATTAGCTTACTAGTAGTCCTTCTCTTTCTAATATTCTTTAGTAAAGTAGTTAGAGAACTAGTAGTTACTCTTACTATATATAAAGCAGCGCTTAGGACTTAGCCTAAGGCTTTTTCTATAATAGCTTTCTTCGCTATAGGATTATTATCTATACTAATAATTAGTAAATATAGCCTCTAGAGTGTCTCCTTATTAGTACTAAAGGTATTAAGAGGTTTTCTTATTTAATTTTATAATAGTAATTACTTTATAAAGGTCTTTAGTAAGACTTTTAAAGCCTAGGGAGTGTATATATTTAACTATCTAATATTTAGGTACACTAGCTATAGTATTTAATGCCTACTTATAAAGCTTAGTATTTACTATATTAGAAAGGTATAGCCTTTTATAGATTTTCTTAAGGTTTAATAATATAATCTTAAGGCACTTAAGCTTGCTTTTATTAGGGTTCTTATTAATTATATTCTTTAATATTATACTACTTCACTTATAATAATAGAATTATTAGTTACTTTTTGTTTTAAAGTATTAATAAATATAAGTAATTATCTCTTTATAGGAGTAGTTATTCCTAAAGAGGTAATTAAGGTAATATAATTTAGCATTACCTATTAATATAATAGGAAAGGCTTTTTAATAATGCATTTAAGGGAGGTTAATCCTATTATACTTATTCTTAAAAAGTGTAATCTTTAGTATTAGGAAGTTATATAGCTTCTTACTATAGTAGTTACTATTCTTATATATCTTTATAAGCTCTAAGATCTTCTTTGTAATCTAATCTTTAGAGAGGAATTATTATAAAGGTATAATTTATTATAAATAATAGTCTATAAGTTGTTATAAATAATAATTATTAGGATAAAGCAATTAATTTAATTAGGATTATTATAAGGGCTCTTAGGGAGGTTTAGGGAATTATTAGGGTTAAGGAAGGTAGATTTCTAGGGTAGGTAATTAGGTTTAGGGCTAAGGCTGTTATAGACTCAAGCTATGAGCTCGGGTTAAGTCTAGCTCCGGAAAGTATGCGTACTTTGTGCGGCTAGGTTAGGGCTTTACATAGACTATGCATAGACCGCGCACAAGGGACTATATATCTAGATACTATATAACTACTAGTATAATTCCTTTTTTCTTCTATAAGAATAATATTCTTATTCTAAACGCTTATATATAATAGCTATAAGGCTAGTTTATAATATATATTATTCTTTACTATAGAAATAACTTATCTAGTAGATATGCTATTACTACTAGATATAATAAACACTAATAAGCTAGTACTTCTATAATAATAAGTAAAATAATAGGCAAAACAAATCTAGTACTTAGCTAATACGTAAAATATAGCACTTATACTAATCTAAATTAAGCAAAACCCTTACTTATAGGCCCCTTTAATAGTAATAGGGTTTTATTTATAGCTTAGAAAGGCCTTATAACTTATAAGCTCCTAGTAAATAAGGAGTTTATTAGTAATAATTAGGATTAGTAATACTTTATTTACTAAAACCTATTACCTAAGGTCTAGGTATAGGTTATACCCTTCTTTAAGAAAGGCTACCTAGAGAACTTCTATTTATCTAGACTTCTTAACTACCTAAGGGAGATATTTAATAACCCTTACTACTAGGAAATAGCTATTATAAAACTTAACTAGTTAATATAATAATAGAATAAGAGGTTTAGTAACTTTTATATTTACTTTAAATAGAAGTTAGCCTTAGCTAGGGGCTTAGGTAAGTAAACTTAGTAAAGTTATCTAAGTTATATATAGTGCTTAATAAGTAAATAAGGGACTATAGTATTAGATAAGATATACCCTAGGCTAATTATATAGTAGTAATAGCTTACTATTAAAGTATTATACTAGATATTAAATCCTACTAGCTAGAGGAAAACACTATATATAAAAGTAAGGTAATCTAGCGCCTAACCTAATTAAGGCTAAGGCATAGGATAAGGACACGCTAATAATAAATATTTACTTTATAAGTATAATAAAGACTTAGTAAAGTTCTAGAAAGTCTATAAAACACTAAAAGTTAGGTAATAAGAAGGGTAGTAAGTATACTAAGTAAGTTACTTAGGATATACTTAATATATACTATAATAAGGGCTAGTGTTTATAATATAGCTTCTCTAAGCATTTTACTATAGTATGCTTATTATATCCTACTATTTACTTATAAAAGAAGTTCTTTATAAATACTTATAATATAAAGAAAGCACTTACTATTAGCTTAGATAATAAGTCTATAAGTTAGTTAGAAAAAGAGTAACCTTATTATTAAGTTATTTAACTAGGGATAAAGAAAGGAAATATAAAGAGGCTTTATAGTATATAGCTATTACTAATAAAAACTATAAAGAGATTTAAAGTAATATAAACTTAACTCCTTTCTTAGTCCTTACTTTAATTAATAAGACTACCTTTATAAATACTTAAGTTAATATAAGTTATAACTACTATACTACTATAAGTAAATACCTTATCTAAAAGCTTAGATTAAAATACCTCCCTTTTCTAACTAAAAGGTTAGTTTATATAGCTATTAGTATAAAGTAAGGGGGAAAAGAGAGTTAGAAGAAATAATTATATATTTTATATATTATTTATTTTTAGTTAGATTTAGATAGATAGGAAATACTAATTATAGCATATATAATCCTAGGACTAATAAGATAACTAATCCTAGGTATACTATAGATAGAATAAAACAAAATTAGCCTAGATATAGTAAGATAGTAAGTGTGTGTAGGATTAGCTAATAGGCTACTTATATAGGCTATAGCTAATAGAAAGGTTAACTAACCTATAGTATTTATTTTAGGTTTAATATTTATAAGGATAATATAATAGGCAAAGAGATAAAAGGAGAATATCTAGCTTTACGCTATAAGCCTATAGGAAATTATATTTATCTTATAAATTAATATAACCCTAAAGCCTATAAAGAAGGAGCTTCTAGCTTCCTTACTAAAGGTATTATAAGACTTTAAGGACTTATTTCTAGAAAATAAGGTAAGCGCTTTACTACTATACTAGGGAAAGTTAGACTATTATATTTACCTAAAATATAATACTAATAGAAACAAACCTAACTTACTATAAGTACCTTTATATAATATACCTTAGGAGTATTTGCTAGAAATCTAGAAATAAGTAATAGACTTAATAAATAAGGGTTAGATTTAAGTAAGCTTCTTATTAGTAGTAGCCTTAGTATTACTAGTAAAAAGCCTAGTAAGGGTTAGAGATTTTATATAAACTATTACATACTTAATAAGATTATAGAATAGAACTATTACTTACTACTACTAGTAAAGGAAATATTATATTCTTTAGCTAAGGTAAAGTAATTTATAAAGCTAAATATATAATTAGCGTTTTACTATATATATATTACTAAGGGCAAGAAACACTAGACTATATTTTAGATAAGGTTTAGCTTATTTAAATAGCTAGTATACCCCTTTAGGTTAGTAAGCGCACTAGTAACTTTCTAGAGGTATATTAATAGCGTATTAAGTAGTATCCTTAGTAATTATATTACTATATATCTTAATAATATGCTTATATACTTAGGTAAATTATAGAAGAATTATATATAAAAAGTCTATAGCATGCTATCTAAACTATAATAAGCTAGTCTAAACCTAGATATTAAAAAGTATATCTTTATAACTAAAGAGGTTAAGTACCTTAGGTTTATTATCTAGGTAAGGAAGGCTATTTATTTAGATAGGGAGAAGATTATAGTAATTTAGGATTAGGAGGCACTAACTAGGGTCTAGGGTATCTATAGCTTTCTTAGTTTTACTAATTTTTATTATAATTTTATACTAAATTTCTTAGATATAGTAGGCCCCCTTATTAACTTAATAAAGAAAGGAGCCTTATTTTACTAGTTAAAGAAGTATAATAAGGCTTTTAAGGTATTAAAGTTAGCTTTTATATTATACCTAATCCTAGCTTAGTAGGATCCTAAAAGGGACACTTTAGTGGAGGCAGATTACTTAGGAATAGCTCTAGGGGGTGTCTCTCTTAGTTTAGTAATAATAGTATTCTATATCTAGTAGCTTACTATTTAGCTTAATTACAGGCTACTTAGTGAAATTATATAATTTATAATAAGGAGCTACTAGTAATTATCTCCTATCTTAAGGTATAATTAGTAAAGCTATAAAGCGTAAGTAAACTATTTATAATACTAATAAACTATAAGAACCTTAAGTACTTTATAGCGCTAAGGGAGATATTAGAATATTAGGCATAGTAAGCAGAGACTCTAGCACTATTTAATTTCTATTTACATTATAGACTAGGTACTTAAGCAAAATAACTAGATATATTATTATAGCACTATCCTAATAGGCTAGAAATAAAAAGGGTAAAGGTACTAATTATTTAGTTAGTAATAAGCCCTATAAAATTCTCCTTTAAGGGGGGATAGCTACGCATATACCTTAAGCTTATTATAGTAATAAATAGAGGTAGCCCTAATAATAACCTAACTATAATAAGGACTTTGCCCGCTAGTATATCTATATTTATAGATAAGTACCTTTAGTCTCTATAGGATTAGTCTTTAGCTTAGGATAAAGCTTATAGGTTATAGGTTAATATAGTAGTAGTAGGGGCTAGGAAGTTCCTAAACGCTACTAATACTAGAGAATAGATTATAGACTATTAGATTAGTGTAAAAGAGGCACTATAGTTTTAAGAATAAATATAGGTTCCTAAGTAGGAGCTACTAACTATAATATTAATATAGCGTGTTTATAACTTACCCTTATTAGGCTACCTAGGCTAGAATATAACCTTTAAGGCGCTTTAAAGGGACTTTTATTAGGATAGTATGTTATAGGATATAGCCTAATTTATATAGAACTACTACTATTATAAAGGGTAAAAGAGCTAGTAACTATAATAAGGCTTGTTAAAGCTAATTCCGCTACCTAATAGGTACTAGTTATAAATATCTATTAACTTTATAATAGACTTACTAGTAAAAACATAGGATTAGCTATAGTTTCTTATAGTTATTACTAATTATTTATTAAAGTATGTTTAGTTAGAGGTAATAACATTAATAAAAGCTAGGGCTTATATAAAACGGTTTAAGTATTACTAGTAGTAGTTTTATAGGTTCCTTATATAGATTATTATAAACTATAGGTTAGATTAGCTTAGCAATTTCTAGACTAAGCTTTGCGGTAAAGTTAGTATATAATAATTACTTTTTACTATATATTACCCTTAGATAGACAGTAGCATAGAAAGGGCTAACTAGGAAGTATAGGCTATATTACACGTAATACTATCTTTCTCCTAGTTTAAATAGCTAGATTACTTACTAGCTTACTAATTAGCGTTAAATAATAAGGATTTATTAGTAACTAGGATAAGTATAAATATAGCACTCTATAGGTTTAATATAGCTATAATTTAGAATCTATCCCTTATAGGGTAGTTTACTATATTAGCAAA
Source organism: Epichloe typhina subsp. poae (assembly GCA_030389615.1). Lineage (NCBI taxonomy): Eukaryota > Fungi > Ascomycota > Sordariomycetes > Hypocreales > Clavicipitaceae > Epichloe > Epichloe typhina. The sequence goes on from CP098313.1 coordinate 3,249,882, forward strand.
GGGAAGGGCTTAAGCCTTTCTATAGTATTTAAAGGATAGTATAGATTTAGCATAAGCTATAATAGCCTTTGTCTAGTAATAATAGCAAGAGAATATAAATAGTAGTTATAGGCTAGTGGAATAATTCTAGGTTAGGGACTATATATAGCTTAGTCTTTATAATATTAAGATAAACTATCCCTATAAGAAGCTAGATTAGGTTATAGCTAAATATAAGGTACTTAAGGTTTCTATGCCTTTAATAGTTAAATTAAATATTTTAAGGGGACTATATCCTATCTTTTATGTTAACCTAGTCTAGTATATAGCAAATAACCTATTACTAAGTTAGAGACTAGCTAATAAATATTTACTACTAGAACTTATTATAATAAATACTAATAATAATCTTATAAAGTATTAGGTAAAGGAAATCCTTATAGCTAAAAACACACTAGGTAGGGGTTTAAATTAGAATATCTTAGTTAAATAGAAAGGCTATATATAGCTAATATAGGAGCTATTAGAAAGTATAATATATATAGAGGTACTTAACTAATTTAAATTATAATAAGGAGATATATAAATAAATAATAGCCCTAAAAGAGTATATTTTAATTTAGCTATAAAAACTAAGGCACCTAGTTTATATCTAGTACACACACACTCTAGCGCTAAGCTCCTACTATAGTAAAAAGTAATTAAGATAGGGGGGGGGTATTCTTAGACTCCCTATAGGGTTAGTGTGCCTTAGTAATAATATAGGTAAGCTCTATAATAGTTTTAGCTATTTATTAGACTTAGGTATTACTAGCCTCCTAGGTAAAGATAAACTAGGTTAGGTTATTATTTATAGTTCTTATACTATAGAAAAATTTAGTAGCTAGGTTATTATAGCTATATTAAGTAAGTATTATCTAGGTAAGTATAAGCTACTATACTTTAGAGGTACCCTAGGCATAAGCTATACTTATAGGGAGAAAGCTAGGGTTAGGCCTTAGCTAGGTTAATTTAAGTAGTAGCTAATATACTATTAAAATACTTATAATAATAAATAAAAAATTTTATAAGGGTAGTATATTACCCCTTACTATTAGTAAACTATAGTATAGCTAAAGCCTTAATAGCTTTACTTATAGCTAAAAGGGTCTTAAGATATTTAAAGGTATAATAAAGTTTTAGGTTAGTATTATATAGGTATATCTTCTAAATATATATATAATGCATAGTATAGTATAGGGTATAGGCCTAGTTTAGCCCTAGGGCATAAATATATTTGCCCTTATTCTAGAGATTATTTACGTAAGAACTATATAGGAAATTATACTCCTTACTATTAGAAAGGGCCTTATTACTAGAGTTTCCTTCTAAAATATACTTACTAAGGTAAGTACCCTTAGGTAGGGTAAGAGGGAGTAAAGAAAGGGGAGGGGGTATGCTAGAAGTAAGTTATTTAGTAGTAATAATAATATTACTTATAATAAGGAGTAAACTAGATATAGAAAGGGGGCTTTATAATTATAAATAAATTAATAAATAAAGGTAAGAAAGATATAAAAAGAAGGATTTATAATAATATAAAGGGGGAAAAGCATAAATTTAGAGAAGGGAGAATAGGATATTTATATTTTAGGATAAATTAGTTAGGATCTAATTAAGGCATAGGTTTTTATATTTATAAATAAAGGCTAGGAGCAAGCAGGGGTAGTATATTATATAATAAGGGGTTAGATAGTTACTAATAAGGGGTTATTTAAAGTAAAGCTTAAATTTAGTAAATAATAGATAGAATATAAGATTAAGGTAAAGGTAAGAGGCTAAATAAGGTAAGGAGATAGCTAGTAGTAGGGGCTATAAAATAGGTAGCTAGTGTCTTTAGGGGTAAAGCTAAAGTAAGGTAAGGTAATCCTATACTAAAAATTTTTAGACTTATATAGTAAAGATATAACCTTACTAGGTAACCTACTAGCCTTACTAGGCTACTTATATATTTTTAGAGAGGGCTATATAATAAGGGTTTATATTTAATATATACTTACTTTTTAGTAAGAGAAGAAAAAGGGGTAAGTAAGGGGTATATTATAAACTTAAGCTATAAGCTTAGGTTAAGTCTAGCTTTAGAAAGTATATATACTTTATATAGCTAGGTTAGGGCTTTACATAGACTATGCACAGACTACGCATAAGGGACTATATATCTAGATACTATGTAACTACTAGTGTAATTCCTTTCTTCTTCTGTAAGAATAATATTCTTATTCTAAACGCTTATACGTAGTAGCCATAAGGCTAGTTCATAACAAAGGCTCTAGAGGTTTAGAAGATTATAATTTTTCCTATAACTAAAGAGGTATTAAGGTTTAGTAAAGTACCTCTTTAAGAGATACTAGGATTAAATATCCTAGGCCTTATTTAATAAGAACACTATAATTTCATAAGGAATTACGTAGCTCTCTAATAATATCCTTATTTACTCTTTTAAAGGTGTCTTTAGACTAGCCTTTAAAGTCTTCTTAGAATAACTCCTAGAGATTATTATCTCTCTAGCCTTAATACTTACTAAGGTTAATAAACCTTATAATTTAGTTATTAAGTTTAGGTTATATAGCAGTCTCTAGGTCTAGTTTAATAGGCTCTTTCTAGTCTTTTATAAGGTTATTTATAAGCTATTATAAATATACTAGTAGTTTACTTTCTTATAGTCTTTTAAGAGGAATTATTTAAGCCTTACTATTACTAGTAGTAACCCTTTCTCTTATAAAAGGTCTAGATTCTAATTTTACTATCTTATAATATCTAGGCTATAAAAGAAAGTCTAAGGTATTATTCTTTTACTACTAATTAAGCTTATATATTTACCTATTACTAGGGTCTTCTTTCACACTTTAGAAGCGTTATTACTCTAATAAAGCTAGAAAATCACGAAAACATAGAAAATTATAAAGATAGGAAAAATAGTGAAAAAAGTAGCAAAAGTAGTAATAAGAATAAATTAAATTAGGGTTAAGTAAAGCAATAGAAGTACTAAAAGTAACTAGAAAAGCACTAGTAAAAACAACATAAAAGTAATAGAATTACTACTTTCTATTTTATATAAAAAAAGGAAGAAGATAATCTCTCTTACTAATAAGCATAAGGCAAATAATACTAAGAGTAAAGGGGTAAGAAATAAGTAGTAAATACTTATAAAAAGGGATTAAAGGTCTATTAGAAGAAGGTAATATATTAAGAGAAGTTATAGGTAATTTAGCTAGCTTAGCTAAGGTTATTTAACATTAGGTTTAAAATAAATACCTTATAGTAATAAATTTAGTTAGTTAGTTAGTTTTCTTATAATAGATAATAAAATTAATAATTAATAATAATATCCTAGATAGATATAATAAAGCTATATTCTATAAGCCTAAGGGTTAATAAATTAATTCCTTAGAAGCCTAATAAGCCTATAACTAGGATTCTAGTCTTTTCCTTTAGCACACTTATATAGTTATACCTCTCTACTATAATAACTATTAATCTAGTGTAATAAGGGGTAGTAGCTATAGTATTTATAAAAATATCTCTTCTTATAATACCTAACTTATCTATAGTTATAAAGTTAACTACTAATTAGTATTAGTTACACTAAGGTGCTTACATAAGTAAGATAATTCTATAATATTAAAGTTAATAATAGATAGATAGCTAGCTAGGAAAGAGAGAGAAGAGAGGGAAGGTCTAGATAATAGAAAAGTAAGTAAAACCTATAAGTAAGGCAGAAGAGGGGGTAGCAAATTAATATAGCTAATTACATTGCGTGCATTGCGCCGGACCCACTATTAGTCTAGTCTTTGGCCACGATTAAGCCGATGAAGATCCAAAGGATCCAACACTAAGGCTAATATAAAAAAGGCTTACTTTTCCTTACTTTTATACTTTCTTTCCTTTTATATTCTCCTTTAATATTATAAGTTACCCTTACCTATAACCTAGTAGCTTTATAGCTACTATTATAGTAATTACTAATATCTTATAGTATTATTTTATTATTTATATCTAATCTTACTTAAATACTTAATTCCTTTTAAACACTAAAATATTAGTTACTTTGCCTTTTATAATTATATTCTTATAGTATATTACTACTAACTTACTAGTAGTAAATTATATCTAAGTAATATAATACTCCTATTTTATTAAATCCTTTAATAACTAAGAAAACCCCTTAAAAATCTCCTAAGAAGTAAATAGCTTTAAAAATTTTAATATAAGTATAGTATTTCTAACCCCTAGTATATACCTTACTAACTTATAGCTAGTAACGCTAGTAGTATAAAAATTCCTTATATATACTATATATAATAAGTAGTAATATAAGCTATTACCCCTAAAGATAGTAATAGTATTATTTTATAGTATATTACTAAAGGTAAATTTACTTTAACTAAGTATACTAACTCCTTAAGTATAACTTTACTACTACCTTACTATATACTACTACTAACTTATATAAGTAACTTAATAAAATATACTTATTATATATAAAATAATAAAGACTATTTAGGGGTATATTTTCCCTTTCTTTACTACTTATACTTATATTAATATATTACTAGTGCTTTACTTACTTTATAAAATTATACTAAGTACTTTTTAAGTATATTAATAGTTATATTATCTTTAATAATAATCCTTACTTTCTTAATAATATATATATATATTTATTTTTATAACTTAGGTTACTACTAATATACTACTAGCGCTTAATATATATAAAATATAAACTTTATAATATACTTTTATTTATAAAAACACTAATAAGTATAACTAAGCTAGATAAGTAAGGCTAACTATAAAGATTATATAAAAGGCTAATTTTAATAAGAGAATTACTATATTACTACTAAGTAATACTATTAATCTAGAAGTCTAGATTAATATCTCTAATAGCTTATACTTTATTATATAAAACCTTCCCTTAGTAAGTTTCCTAATATTTTTACTTATAGCTTTACTAACTTACTAATAGCTTACTATATATATACTTATGCTTCTTACTTATATTAGGCTATTAGACCTTCTAGGTAAGCTTTATATATATATATATAAGGAGAGGGATTTCTTTAATAATAAGGATAAATCCCTTACCTAGGGCCTTATTACTAACCTAGTATCTAGAAATAAAAATAATAATACTAGGGGCTAAGGCCTAATATAAATATAGAGTAAATAGTGCTAGGTAGCTATAAGGTAAATTATCTAAGAAATTATCTAGTTTTTTTAATATATTACTATTACTATCTAATCTTTACTAAATACACCTTTATATTTATAAACTAGCTACTTAGTTACTACTTATAATTATTAATAATATTTATTATAATAAAATCTTTTCTCTTAACCTATAAATTCTCTAAAGTATTATAGCCTTTTTATTTAACTAGGTATTTCTAATATCTTTTATTATAATAATATAAGATAATTCTTTTAACCTTAAATTCCTATTTATTATTTATAATATTATCTTATAATAAGAATATATCTTCTACGCTAGTTAAGTCCCTTATAAATAGTTTAAGGTTAGTAATATTAAAAATATTATATAGTTATATACTAGGTAATAGCTTTAATTAGTATACTAATCTATAAGTCCTAATTACCTTTTTAATTTTATAAGGGCTTAAGTACTTTATACTTAGCTTCCTACTAGGTTACTATAGGTTAATATTCTTTATAAATAATAAAATATAGTTACTTACTCTAAACTTTATTAAAGTTTACTTCTTATTATAGTACTTTATATACTAGGTTTATAAGTTACTTAGAAGCTACTTAATTACTATATATTTATCTCTTAGTATAATTACTTAAGTTTTTACCTAGTTATTTACTACTAGAATATTTATAATTACTTATTATAAGCCTCTAAGGTTATAACCTTATAGTGCCTTTACTAAGGTATAGCTATAAGTTAAGTAAATGCTTATATTATACATAAATTATACTATTAATAAGTTATTTACCTAGTTAGTCTAATTAAAGCAAGTAAAAGCTCTTAGATAATGCTTTAAAACTTAGTTTAAATGTTTTATTTGCCTATTTATTTATAGGTAAAATATAGTACTTAGTTACTACTTAGTAATAATAAGGTAGTAAAAGGTTATTTAAAACCTACTAGTAAATATTAAACTATAGTTTATAATAATACCTTCTAGGGTATTATAGTCCTTAAAAATATATTTTAGAAATATAGTAGCTAACTTATTACTAGTTAGTTATATTAAAATAAGGATATAAATACTATATTTTATAAAATAGTCTATAATAACTAAGATTATATTATAAGTCTAATTTACATCTCTTATAGGTAGTAGCCTTATAATAAAATCTATTAATAATTCTTAAAAAGGCTACTTAAGCACTAGTAGTATTACTAGCTTACTATAAGGTTTATAATACCTTAGCTTTAAAGTCTAATAGCTTATATAAGTTTATATATATAATTTAGTATCTTTCTTTATTAATAGCTAGTAATACTAGTTTATAATATAATAAAGAGTTTTACTAACTCCCTAGTAGCTACTACTAGGTTATTATAAGTAAGTAATAAAATTTCCTTTCTATACTAGCTAGAATAAAAACTTAATTCTTAAATATTAATAGCTTAGAGGGCCTAATAGACTATATCTATAATACTTCTAGGTTATTACTCTTAAGCAGCTTCTTATAACCTATAGTAAAGTTATTACCTTACTATACTTAAAATAGTATAACCTAAATTAAAGTCTTTAATTTTATATATATAAAATAAGTATTATATATAAACCTAGAAAAGGTTTACTAGACTACTTATATTCTTACTATAATATTACTATAAGTAGCTAGCTTATAGTATACCTATAGACTTATAAATAAATTATAAATAAGTAATGTTTTAAAGAGGCACCTATGTTACTTACTAGCTACTAACCTAGCTAGACTCCTAACCTATAGGCTTACTAGACTTATAGAAATATTAATAAATATAAATAAGGTATAACCTTATTACTTAGAATTAATAAACCTAGTTTATATACTATTACTAGGCTTTGCTAAACTATTAGGTTTCTTAATAATATAATTAAGTTATAACTTCTTAAAACCCTAGAGGCTAGTAAGGCTATTATAGTATCTTTATAATAAAACATTAGTTATACTAAGTAATATAATACTAGAACCTATAATAGTATTATTATTTATATAGTATTCCTATTACTTAGTATTACTAAATTTAAATAAGAAGTTAGGTAGCTATAAGGTTAATGCCTTTACCCTATACTTCTTACTAATATAATTTACTTTTCTTAATAAGGTGTTAGTAAGGTTTAACTTACTTATATAATATTTAATTCTAAAATTAAATAAATAAAGCTTATCTAATACTATTACTTACTTACTAGTTAGCTTTAGCTTTATAGCTAAGTACTTATAATTTAGATAGTTTATAATAACTATAATTTAATAAGAAAAATATATAAGGTAATATCTCTAGGCTTAAAATACCTCTTAGATTACTAATAACTTAGTATTAGGTATTAAGTAGTAAAGTTTAATATTAGTTAACTTCCTTAAAAATACACTACTAGGTACTAGTTACCTAATACTAATATTATAAGTATAGCTTTAATTATATAACTAAATATATTTATCTTTACTCTTAGTAAATAAAGTAAGTTAAAATACACTAAAATTAGTACCTTTTAAAACTTCTTTTAAAGTTCTTTAAATACTACTAGTTTACTAGGTTTTAGCTTAAACTTTACTAGCTAAATACCTTTTAAATAGTTTATTAGTAAGACTACTACCTTACTATACTATTTTATAAAGTATTAGTAAAAACCTATAAACCTAAGGAATAATTAAATATTAAACATACTATAAGGTATTAGCTAGGTTATAATAGCTTTAACTTATAATAGTTTTATTTTAATACCCTTTTAAATATAATAAAACCTAGGAATTTAACTTACTTAATAAAAAATTAGCACTTTTTAAGGTTAATATAAAGGTTTATATCTTAAAGTTACTTTAGCATACTTTTAATATACTTTATATATCTTATAGGGTTACTACTATATATTAAAATATTATTAAGGTAAATAATATAGAATTTATTTATAAGTCCCTTAAGGGCATTATTAATATATTTCTAAAAAGTAGCTAGTGTGTTTACTAATCTAAATAGTATTATAAAATATTTAAAATAGCTATAGTAGTATTAGAAAGCTATCTTTTACTTATTACCCTTATAAATATATAGCTAGTAATATACTTCTTAAAGATCTAGTAATATAAAAACCTTTATACTTACTAATTAGTTAAGGATTTTAGAGATTAATAGTAAAGGGGCCTTGTTTTTAACTATAATTCTATTAAGGCCCTTATAATTTATATAAAGCCTTAGTTCCCTAATTTTTTAGAATAAATAAAATTAAGGCTTTAGCTAAACTAGTTAATTTTCTAATTTACCCTTTTTCCTATATACTTACTAGGTACTCCCTAAGCACTTCTAGCTTTTTTAGCTAGGTTATATATAAGTCCCTAGGGTAGTTATTTTCTTTCTTCTAATTTAATTATATAAGTATAGCTACCTAATTCTAGGAGCTTACTAGCTAAATCTTTTAAAAACATATCTATAAATTCTATATACTTTTCTAGGATTTACTATTAGGTTATATTACTATCTCTCTCTTATATAATTACTACTACCTCCTTATAGTATACTACCTAAAGTTTTATTATACTTCTTAGTTTTTCTTTTTTAAGAAATAAGTATATTTTACTACTATTACTATAGCTATACTATAACCTTAGTTATTACTTATTATATTATTTACTAATAAGTCTTTATTAGTTTCCCTTTCTTTTCCCTTAGGCTTAATTACCTTAATCTTTAGTAATACTAGTAATAGTATAATAAATAACTATTTTACTACCTTATATAGTTATTACTTTTTTATAGTAAGTATAATATAGTCCTTAGTTATTAAAAATCTTTAAAAATTTTACTTTTAATTTATTACTATAGGTTTATACTCTAGGGTCTAATTTATACCTAGGAGTATCCCCTCTTTTATATTAGTAATATAGTAGCTAATCTAGTAAACCTTTATATAGCCTATATTATCTTTTACCTTAATTAGCTTATATAGGATTTCTTTATATAGGATTTTATCCTTACTTATACTTTCTAGTATTATCTCTATTTTTCTATATTTTTCTAATCCTATTTTAATAATAATTTAAGGTAAATTATTAAATACTTTATACTTATATAAAAAGCACTAGTATAGCTAACTAGTGGTTATCTTACTATAAGAATACCTATATTTTTATTCTCTTATTTATAAGTTTCTTTATAATAAGACTATTATCCTAGGCTTATACTAATTTAATTAGAATCTTATTAAGGTCTAAGGTCTTATTACTACTATCCTTATACTTCTTAGTTATATACTTACTACTTTAAAAATTAAATAATTTACTACTTTATATTTATTTATACTATATCTAAGACTATTATATTTATAGTACTTAAATAGTTTTTAACTTATACTTAGTTACTATAAGCTTTACTATAAGTTATTTATAAGAAAGCTAAAGTATTATCTCTTTCTCTTACTTTCTTTATTATTATAGTTTTTATTATAATTATTTAATATAAATATTATTATAACTTTAGCCTTTTACCTTATTCTTATAAGTAACTCTAAGATATTAGAAACTCCTAGCTAACTATATACTTCCTTATAGTATTATTTAAGTTATTTAGGAAAATTACTATTTTTAAGTATATAAGAATTTAGTTAGGTAATTTAGCTTTTACTTTAGTTTAAAGTCTTAAGAAAAACTAGAAAGACTAATTATTCTTTTACCTTAGATTTAGTAATATCCTAGTAGCTTCTAAGTACCTTATATTTTTATTTATTACTCCTAAGTTTAACTAGGATATAAATTTATTCTAAGAATAAGCTAAGTAATTAACTAACTTATTTACTATTATATAATATATTTATTATTACTTTATATTATTAGCTAGGTAATTACTAGTATATATTACCTTAGTTTTATTGATTTTTAATTTTTTAGGATCATTGGCTGTGGCCAATGCATCTAATTTTCAAGGAACAAAAAAATTACTAGCAATACCTAGCTAGTGTGACAATTAACAACCAAATTTAATAATTACCGCAGTGTTATTACCTTAGTTTTATTATTATAAAAGGTTCTTAAATTTAACTAGAATAATATATTTAAATTCACTAAGTATACCTATAAATTCTTATAAGTATTACCTTTATATACTAGTACTTTATACTATATCTTTATAAAGCTTTATAAGTATATACTTATTATAAAGTTAAGGTTAGGTAAGAAGGCTAGGAATAAGGGATTAATTAGTATAACTATCTAAGGGGTAATTATAAGTTCTTTACTTAATTTAGCTAATTATAAGTTTACCTTAATTTCTTTAAGTTATACTTTTATATTTATAATATCTTACCTTATATAAGTATATTATAGCTAGGCTTATATACAGAGCATTGCAATACAATACAATACATTACACAATACAATACATCTAAAATTTTACAATACAATACAATACATGTATTATTTGTATTGTTTTGTATTTTTTTTTTCTTTTTTTTAGTTTTATGTTAGTTACACCAAGGTGCCTGCGCAGGTAGGATAATTCCGTAATATTGAAGTCAATAATAGATAGATAGCTAGCTAGGAAAGAGAGAGAAGAGAGGGAAGGTCTAGATAATAGAAAAGTAAGTAAAACCCGTAAGTAAGGTAGAAGAGAGGGTGGCAAATTAATGCAGCTAATTACATTACATGCATCGCGCTAGACCCACTATTAGTCTAGTCTTTAGCTATAATTAAGCTAATAAAGATTTAAAGGATCTAACACTAGTAGTCTCTCTTTTTATCCGTGGCTAAAGGAGCCTAAAAACGTAATAAAAATTAAATTAAAGGAAAGTATATATAAGTAAATCCCTTAATAGGAATCCGCTACTCTAATTAGCTATTGTAGTATTAGTTAATTAAATTAATCCGTTAGTCCTTATTAAGGCTCCTATCCCCTAATATTATAGGTCTCTTTACCTATCCTTTAACACGAATTATTAATTTATTTAAATTAATTAAAGAGAAAAGGGATAAATTTAGTAATGCCTTTGTTATTATATCCGCTAGATTATTGTTTCTGTTAATTTACCTTACCTTATAAATCTTATGCCTTTTATATAATTAATAAAGAGCTATAATATTAATTATTAGTCTTTTCTCTTTTATTATTCCTAGCTTTATAAGGCATTTATATAACAAAAAGAAGTTAGTATAAAGGATCGTAGGAATTCAAGGTATTTTTAATTAGTCTATAATCTAATAGAGAGTTATAGAAATTATATAGGTAATATCTATGCCTTGAACTATACTATATAATTCAGAGGCAAGCGCGCTACGTATAACTCGCTTGCTCTTTGTTAAGCTATACGTAATAATATTGCCTTTTATAATAAAGGTATTATTATCTTGTATTATCTTGTTACTAATTATAATAATGTATCCAATCTATAAGCTTAAATCCTTATTATTAGCAAGTAATCTATTTATAAACATAAAGAGCTTTGCTTCCTTAAGGGTTAAAGGTATGTATTATAGTCCTTACTACTAATTCTTAATTTACTATTTAAGGCGTTTATTAAGGCGTGTAATATTATTAGTAAAGGGTTCTTAGTGTTAAGCTATAATTAATAAATTATAGGAAGCTTCTAGTTAGCATATAGTTATAATATAGCTTCCTTAGGCTTATTATTCTACGTAATCTTGCTTTGCTATTAGAGATTAAGGATTAACTTCCTTAATCTTCTAACTTTGGCCTTTTTAGGTTAAAATTAATAAGTTATTGGCGTTCTAGGTTAAGATATAGCTGTTAAAAATAAGGGGATTCCTAGTGGTTAATTACTGCTTTTCCTTAGTAGTAAACTTAGCCTTCTAGAGCTCTTTCTTTTCTTTTTAAAAGAAGTTATTATTACTTAGGCCTAATATATTATTAGTTTGTATTTTTATAATACTAAAGAGGTTTTTATTATTTAGCGCTATAATTAATAAGTAAGGATTATAGGTTAAAGTTATTATATTAAGGTTATCTCTATGATAACGGAAGTACATTACTTACTAGTAGGTTTTAGCCTCTGTAATCCTATAAAGAGGTTTAATTAATTTAATTATAGTTCCTTCTAGAAAGAGGTGTGTAATCTGTTTTAGTAATCTTATAATAATTAGTCTTGTTAGCATTGTGTGTGATTAAGTGTATGCTTGCGTAATATTGCGAATCTAAAGGTAAATGCCTCTTCTTTTTAATAATAGGGTAATAGCTATAATAAGTTATTAGCTTGCTTGTTGTATTATTAGTAATTACGTTAAGATGAATTCCTTTCCCTTATTATTATGGCCTTGTATAATAAGGTAAGATTTCTTGTATAGTAAGGCTATTCCCTTGCCTTTAATCTCTCTAACTATACAAGAATTAAAGATTCTGTGGCCTCTATACCTTACTAGGTTGTATTTAATGAATTTAAAGACATCACAAGCTTGCAAGGTATTAATCTTAGCTTAATTAGACTGCTTAAAAGGTTTTCCTAGGGTTATAATCTTCCTTTCTTAGTAAAGTTAAAGAGTAAGGTTTTAATTAGCTTCTTCTTTTACTATAAGAAATACTATGCTTAGTATCCCTTTAGCTATAATCTCTTAAATAAAGGCCTTATCTTAGTCTTTATTAATAAGCATATAGAGTTTAATTAGGCTAATATCCTTTCTAGGATTATAAGTTTTATCTCTCCTTACTTTTATTCCTTTAGGGTAAGGTAATAAGTCTTTAACTCACTAGCTTCCCCTTAGGGTTATCTAGGTATTATAGGCCTCTTCTATTAGCTCCTTTATACCTATAAATTAGACTATAAAGGCTTTTCTTAGCCTTTCTTACTTTCTCTTTAGTAATACTTATAGTTCTTTTTCTTCTTCTATTACTAATTCTTTTTAGTAGTAGTAGTTAGTAGTATTATTATAGCCTCCTTTATATCTTAAGGCTTTATCTCCTACTACTTTAGCCTCTTTGTAATACATAGGTCTTTATAGTAAGGCTTTACTACTATAGAGCGGAATTTCACTAGGCTATAGGGTATATTAACTATATAAGTCTCCCTATTAGTAGTAATTAGCTTATAAGGGCTATGCTAGCTACCCTTCTCTCTTTATATATATATATTAGCCTATAGAGGTAGCTAATATATAGGTGCTATATTAGGACTATTCTAGGCTTTAAGGGTATTACAAACCTACTATAAAGCTATGTAATGGCAGACCTTATTAGTAGCCTTCTAAATTACTTTAGCATATTAAATAATAAAGATGCTAGGTAGTAACTTATTTATTATCTATAAGTAGGCTCTAAAAACTAGCAGGGTTAGTATAATTCCTTTAGGGCCTGTAAAATTATTAATAGCCTTAATAGCTATTTAGAGGCACTGTTTTAGCGTTAGTTTTACACTAATTAAGTTAGTAATAATATTATAAGCCTAGCATAAGGGTCTGTAATATCTTTTAACCTTTCTAATGCTATTATAAGCTTTAATTAGTATCTTATTAGTTTTAATTAATATTAATTAAGCGTAATATTTAAATTTAGTAGAAGCGAAGTTATTACTAGTATTATAGACTATCTATTCTAGAGGTCCTAGATAGGTATTAATCTAGCACTCTTAGATAGCGTCCTAGATGTCTTAAGCCTTCTGCTTTTTAGATTAAGAAATTAGGCTACTTAGAATAAAGTTACTAAATTAACAATATAAAGCACTAGTTAACTATTAATTTATATAATATTAATAATAATCTTGTAGTTAAACTTGTGGTTATCTTTGATTATAAATTTGAATTAACTAGGGGCCTTGCTATATATCTAGTAATAGTAGTAGACTTTGGTTAATTTCTTAATTACCTAGTGTTTAACTTTATAACTAGCTTATTAAAGGACCTTTATAAGTTATTAAATAAAAGGGTAACTAAGCTAATAATATAATTAATAAATATCTCCCTCTAAGAGATAGAAGGTAACTATTTCTTTTACCTCTAGTAACCACTAAGGATAACCCTATTATTGTACTATAGGCATAGTCTTGTTGCCTTAAATAAGTATATTTATAAGGTTATTAATCTTAACCTATATCTTATTTATATTAGTAATTAAGAAAAGGAAGGGAGTAGCTATATTAAGGATATAGAATTTAAGCTCTCTAAGTTCTATAAGTACATAGATAATGCCTTTTATAACTGCTAATCTAGCACTAAATATAATAATTTAAGGTTTATAGGGGATTACCTTTAATAAAGGCATTAATCTTAGTAAAGCTTTTACTTATGCCTCTCTTACACTTAATTTTCCTACGGCGCTAGTATTAGGTATAATACCTCTGAAGACTTCTTTAGAATAGTATTCTTTAGAGATATAGCAAAATAAGCCTTTATTATACTCTTATAGCTTGTAAAGCTCTTACTTAAGGAATATGTGTTAAAAGGCTTAATTATTTAGGGTTATAAGAATATTAATATTAGTGGTATTATAGTTAGTCTATTATCCGGAGCAGAAGAATTGCGTAATGCTTAGATATGCTATTAATAGTAGCTTCTTTACCTTATTATTATTATTATCCTAGGCCCTTGTGTAAGCTATAAGATATAGTTCCTAATTCTAACCAGAGTTATTATTAGGTTTATTATTATCTTGCCCTTTATAGGAGGCAAGAAACGCCTAAAATCCCTTCTTTATAGGGGTTATGTAATATATTTTACTAGCTTACTAGTAGTCTTTCTCTTTCTAATATTCTTTAGTAAAGTGGTTAGAGGACTAGTAGCTGCTCTTATTATATATAAAGTAGTGCTTAGGGCTTAGCCTAGGGCTTTTTCTATAATAACTTCCTCTGCTACGGGATTATTATCTATACTAATAATTAGTGAATATAGCCTCTAGAGGGTCTCCTTATTAGTACTAAAGGTATTAAGAGGTCTTCTTATTTAATTCTATAATAGTAATTACTTTACAAAGGTCTTTAGTAAGACTTTTAAAGCCTAGGGAGTATACGTATTTAACTATCTAATATTTAAGTACACTAGCTATAGTATTTAATGCTTACTTATAAAGCTTAGTATTTACTATATTAGAAGGGTATAGCCCTCTGTGGATTTTCTTAAGGTTTAATAATATAATCTTAAGGTACTTAAGCTTACTTTTGTTAGGATTCTTATTAATTATGTTCTTTAACGTTATGCTACTTTACTTATAATAATAGAATTATTAGTTACTTTTTGTTTTAAAGCGTTAATAAATATAAGTAATTATCTCTTTATAGGAGTAGTTATTCCTAAAGAGGTAATTAAGGTAATACTATTTAGTATTACTTATTAATATAATAGGAAAGGCCTTCTAGTAATATATTTAAGGGAGGTTAATTCTATTATACTTGTTCTTAAAAAGCGTGATTTTTAGCGTTAGGAAATTATATAGCTTCCTGCTGTAGTAGTTACTATCCTTATATATCTTTGTAAGCTCTAAGATCTTCTTTGTAATTTAATCTTTAGAGGGGAATTATTATAAAGGTATAATTTGTTATGAATAACGGTTTATAGGTTATTATAAATAATAATTATTAGGATAAAGCGATTAATTTAATTAGGATTATTATAAGGGCTCTTAGGGAGGTTTAGGGAATTATTAGGGCTAAGGAAGGTGGATTTCCAGGGTAGGTAATTAGGTTTAGGGCTAAGGCTTTAGAGGTTTAGAAAATTATAATTTTTCCTATAACTAAAGAGGTATTAAGGTTTAGTAAAGTACCTTTTTAAGAGATACTAGGATTAAATATCCTAGGCCTTATTTAATAAGAACGCTATAATCTTATAAGGAATTATATAGCTCTCTAATAATATTCTTATTTACTTTTTAAAGGTGTCTTTAGACTAGCCTTTAAAGTCTTCTTAGAATAACTCCTAGAGGTTATTATCTCTCTAGCCTTAATGCTTACTAAGGTTAATAAACCTTATAATCTAGTTATTAAGTTTAGGTTATATAGTGGTCTCTAGGTCTAGTTTAATAAGCTCTTTCTAGTCTTTTATAAGGTTATTTATAAGCTATTATAGATATACTAGTAGTTTACTCTCTTATAGTCTTTTAAGAGAAATTATTTAAGCCTTACTATTACTAGTAGTAGTTTTTCCTCTTATAGAAAGTCTAGATTCTAATTCTACTATCTTGTAATATCTAGGCTATAAAAGGAAGATCTAAGGTGTTATTCTTTTGCTACTAATTAAGCTTATATGTTTGCCTATTACTAGGGTCTTCTTTTATACTTTAGAAGCGTTATTACTCTAATAAAGCTAGAAAATCACGAAAACACAGAAAATCATAAAGATAGGAAAAACAGTGGAAAAAGTAGCAAAAGTAGCAATAAGAATAAATTAAATTAGGGTTAAGTAAAGTAATAGAAGTGCTAAAAGTAACTAGAAAAGCACTAGCAAAAATAACATAAAAGTAATAGAATTACTACTTCCTATTTTATATAAAAAGAGGGAAAGAGATAATCTCTCTTACTAATAAGCATAGGGCAAATAACACTAAGAGTAAAGGGGGCAAGAAACAAGTAGTAAATGCTTATAAAGAGGGATTAAAGGTCTATTAGAAGAAGGTAATATATTAAAAGAAGTTATAGGTAATTTAGCTAGCTTAGCTAAGGTTATTTAATGTTAGGTTTAAAATAAATGCCTTATGGTAATAGATTTAGTTAGTTAGTTAGTTTTCTTGTGATAGACAATGAAATCAATGATTAATAATAATATCCTAGATAAATATAATAAAGTTATATCCTATAAGCCTAAGGGTTAATAAATTAATTTCTTAGAAGCCTAATAAGCCTATAACTAGGATTCTAGTCTCTTCCTTTAGTATACTTATGTAATTATACCTCTTTACCACAATAACTATTAATCTAGTGTTATAAGGGGTAGTAGCTATAGCGTTTACAAAAATATCTTTTCTTATAATACCTAACTTATCTATGGTTATGAAGTTAACCACTAATTAGTGTTAGTTACACTAAGGTGCCTGCGTAGGTAGGATAATTCCGTAATATTAAAGTTAATAATAGATAGATAGCTAGCTAGGAAAGAGAGAGAAGAGAGGGAAGGTCTAGATAATAGAAAAGTAAGTAAAACCTATAAGTAAGGCGGAAGAGGGGGTGGCGAATTAATGCAGCCAATCACATCGCGTGCATCGCGCCGGACCTACTATTGGTCCGGTCTTTGGCCACGATTGAGCTAATGAAGATCCGAAGGATCTAACATTTTAAGTTAAATTCCTTAATTATAAGGTATATATAGTTAATATAATAGCTTATAATAGCTTATAATAGCTTATAATAGCTTATAATAGCTTATAATAGCTTATAATAGCCTATAATAGCTTATAATAGCTTATAATAGCTTATAATAGCTTATAATAGCTTATAATAGCTTATAATAGCTTATAATAGCTTATAATAGCTTATAATAGCTTATAATAGCTTATAATAGCTTATATGTATATTACTTATATTACTTATATAACTTAAAATATTATTAGTGTTAAAGTTTAATTAAAAATAAATAAGTAATAAATTTATAAAATATAAATATAAGTATTTATAAGTAAATTACTATAGAAAAAGCTAGACTTTTTAATTATTTAGTATTTAAAGGTTTTTAAAATATTAATAAAATAAAATTCCTTTCTTTTTATATTTTTAATATTATACTAATAAAAAGTAAGTCCTAATATTACTATAAGACTTACTTTAATATATTTTACTTTTTAAGCTAAAATTATATAACTAAGTAAAAGATTATACTAGGTTTATAGTATAACTAATAAAACCCACTTCTAGACTTACTTTTATATATTTATTTCTTCTAAGCTAGAATTATAAAACTACATAAAGAGATAATATTAGGTTTATAGTAAAATTAATAGGACTCACTTTTAGACCTACTTATGTATAAACTATATAAAACTCTCTTTTAAGCTAAAATTACATAACTAAGTAAAAGATCATACTAGGTTATAGTATAACTAATTAGACCCACTTATAGACCCACTTATGTATAAACTATATAAAACTCTCTTTTAAGCTAGAATTACATAACTAAGTAAAAAGATTATACTAGGTTAGACCCACTTTTATATATTTATTTCTTCTAAGCTAGAATTATAAAACTACATAAAGAGATAATATTAGGTTTATAGTATAATTAATAGGACCCACTTTTATATATATATTTCTTCTTAGCTAAAGTTATATAACTAAGGGAAGGGATTATACTTGGTTTTTAGTGTTTAAAAGACCCACTTTTAGACCCCCTTTTAAAAACGCTATATAACTAAGTAAGTAAGCTAAAAGTAGTATAAATAATTAAACTTACTTCTAAAGCTTATTTATTTATCTATTTAATATTTAAAAATATAGTATATATATTATAATTATTCTTTATATTATATTTTAACCTTTCTTTATAAGCTTTTCCTAGGTTTTTTCTTTCTCTTAGTTTAAAAAAGGTTAAAAGCTAATATATTCTATTATAATTATAATAAAATAGTTTAATATTAAAAGAAGCTTTTATTAAATAAATTTCAATTTTCTCTTTATAATAAATTCCTTATATATATAAATATATTTTTATAAGAGTTTTAATCTTATTTATTTAGAATTATAAATTATTTCTTTAGGGTAAATATTGTATTTAAAGCAAAAACTATATTAAAACGCATAGTAAATCTTAAAAAAGCTACAAAGATAAAATAAGCTTTAAAATATAAAGAATAAATATTACTATAAGTTAAGCCTAGATAATACTATTTATAGCTACCCTATATATATATATATAGCGTAATAGTCTAAATTAGCTAAAACTTTATAATTTTATAACTAAATACCTAAATAGTATAGAAATTTAAAGATATCTTACTTAGATTATATTAAAAATCTACTATATCATAAGTATATATACTACCTTACTTTTTAATAATACATTGTATTATATTGTAATGTAATGTATTGTATTGTATTGTATTGTATTGTAATGTAATGTATTGTATTGTATTGTATTGTATTATAATGTATTTTTATATAATAAATAATTATAATAAATCATAGAAAATAGATATAAGAATAAAAAGACCCTTAATATATTAAGAAAAAATCATTCTATAAAATAGATATAAAAGAATATTACTAAGATATTATTTATCTAAAATAAGCTTACTTTTCTAAATAAGCTAAAACTTTATGGATTTTTAAATAAATAACTAAATTATTTATAAAAATAAGGATACTATAATTAGATTACATAAAAATCTTATATATAATAAATTTATATAATACCCCACTTTTATTTTTCCCTAATAATACATTATATTGTATGTATTGTATTGTATTGTATTGTATTTTTAATACAATACAATACACAATACAATACATAGGGCAATACAATACAATACAATACATCGAAGGGCTAAAAATACAATACAATACAATACAACAATGCTCTGCTTATATAACCTTATAGTACTACTTTAGCTTATCTAGGTTATTATTATTCCTAGATTTAGTGTTATTATATTAATTAGGGTTAGGTAGTATTTATTATATTCTTTTATTATTAGGCTTTAAAGTTAAGGTATAAAGGTTACTTCTTAGGTACTATAAGTTTATATTTCCCTTACTAGGTAATATAAGTATATTTTAAGTAAATATTCTATAGCTTCTTTATATTTAAACCTAGCTAATAGTTTATTTACCTTAAAGAGTTTAAGAGTTTAACTTATTATAACTAAATTAAGGAAATATAAATAAAGTAAAAGCTAAGGTTCTTAGTTATAGCTAGAGAGCTATTACTTAAGGGTAAGTATATAAAGGTCTTAAACTCTAACCTTTTATATACCTTATAAGTAGTCCTTATTTAAATACCTTACTATATATATATAGCTATCTAATAGCTACTTAGTTATTTACATAACCTAAGGCTTATCTAAGGGTTTTATTATATAACTATTCTGTCCCTAACTCCCTGGCCTCCGTGCTCCTGACAGGCTTCAGACATAAAGGCGGTGGAAAAAAAGCTATAAGATCCAAGCTCAGACTGTACAAAGTAGCCGCCCCATAGTGATCCACATACAAGTTGTACCGCGGGTCGTCCCTGCTAACTTAGCAGAGTTTTCGTGGATCACACCCTTGCGGGGAAACTCTAGGGTCTTTCCAATTTTTTTTATTTTTCTTTTCCAAGTTCTTATCCTGAAGAACATCACGTGGGCCTTGCCATCGTCAAAACATCAAATCCAGCCCATCGGCTTGCTTCGCCCGCGTTTCCCATCTCCATCTCATCGTGTTCGCTGCATTCAACGCAACCCCCGTCCTACACCTCGCTCATGATGCTGCACGCGTCACGAAGCGGCCCCGATCCGCAAGCCGATCTGCAGACCTCGGCAGCCGGCAATGTGTCGCTGGCGCGCGACGACGGCAAAAAGCACCTGCTCCTCGCCGTGAGCGGCTCCGTGGCCACCATCAAGATTGCCAACATCATCGGCGGGCTGGCCTACCACTGCAACCTCTCGATCCGTCTCGTGCTCACCGCGTCGGCCGAGCACTTCCTGGGGGGCCAGGCCGAGGAGCAGCCCACCCTGGCCGAAGTCCGTCGCCTTCCCAACGTGGACGGCATCTACACGGATGCCGCCGAGTGGACTCGCCCATGGATCCGCGGCGCCCCCATCCTGCACATTGAGCTGCGCAGGTGGGCGCATCTCCTCATGATCGTGCCCCTCAGCGCAAATACCATGGCCAAGATGGTGGCTGGCGTGTGCGACAACCTGCTGCTGTGCGTGGTCAGGGCGTGGGACCACGACGGGTCCATCGACGGCGCGAGGAAGAAGATTGTCGTCGCTCCCGCCATGAACACGGCCATGTGGAGGCACCCGTTGACGGCCAAGCACATCAAAACTCTGGAGGAGGACTGGGGTGGCCATGATGGATGGGTCGAGGTTCTACGGCCCGTGTCCAAGGAGCTTGCGTGCAATGATGTTGGCGAGGGCGCCATGGTCGAGTGGCAGGAGATTGTGAGCGTGGCGGAAGAGAGGCTGAGAGAGGCTCGGGCTGGACAAGAGACGGCACAGTTTAGATGATGGAGCCATTTTGTGTGGGAGATTCCCCCCTTTTTTTCTACCCCCAACGCGGCGACCAAAGTGACTGTATGTGCATGTAGAAGGCGTCTGCAGTGTTTTGTAACTTGTTACCTGGTGACCATGGCGCAACCCCCCCCTCCCTCCATTAATATCAAGTGGGCGGGGCTGTATTCGGGTTGCGACACGAATGATTGGCCAGCCAAACTAACCCTCCTCCATCTCATTACATCACGGAATCTTGTCTCCTCGCCCACCAAGTTGAACCCAACCCTTCTTCGCGTCCTCACCAACCCCCAAGAAGCAGCCATGTTCCCCAGAAGCATAGCCCCCGTACGTGCCACCCAATGCAGCTCTCTCTCCCCTACCCAGCGGCCGAGCTGACAAACTTGCCCTGCCCTGCCCTGCCCTGCCAGACTCTCCGGCACGCTGCCCGACCAGCAGCAGCAGCTGTTCGCGCACCAATCTCCCCGTCCCGACCGCGAGCTCCCGCCGTCGCCGGCCCCCTCTCGCCCTTTCCGATGCGCCTCATCTCCAACGAGACCCGATCGGCCATCGACAGGGCCGTCGCCTCGGCGCCGGTCGTGCTCTTCATGAAGGGGACGCCCGAGATGCCCCAGTGCGGCTTCTCGGCCACCGTCATCAAGATCCTCGGCATGCAGGGCGTCAACCCCGCCAAGTTCGCGGCCTTCAACGTCCTCGAGGACTCGGAGCTGCGCGAGGGCATCAAGGAGTATTCCGATTGGCCGACCATTCCTCAGCTGTACGTGGACAAGGAGTTTGTGGGCGGGTGCGATATCCTGCGGACGATGCACACCAACGGAGAGCTGGCCAAGTTCTTTGAAGACAGGAACGTTGTTGTCGTGGAGGGCGATGCGTAGATTACGGGAGTTGGGGAGAGGCGGGCATGTTGTTTTTGACCATGTGATGGGAGCCTTTGGGGGGGGGGGCAACATGTACGATAACGCGGGAGTGCAGGAAACTGCGGATGATACGATACGATACCGCGGGAGCGGGGGAAAAAATAAGATTGATAGGTGATTATTCATTCTTGACGTGTGTCCATTGCATGCAATTTGTCTGCGGGTGCCATATTGGCGTTACAAGTTACAGTCAGTCACAACGGGTATGCGGCACCGTCTGCTCTCATATCACTCCCCGCCGACCAGACGGGCGTCTTCTCGACGGGATCGACAACGCGTCTGATTACCTGGCCTCTGCCGAATAATCCGCGTGCTGCGCCGCTTACCACGTTGACTCTGTGTCCCAGCTCCTTCAGCCCCTGGATGGCTTCCTGGGGCATGCCGTCTTCGACGTTTACGGCCCAGTCAGCGGCCTCTCCGTTTTCGGGTATTCCGCTGCCGATGCAAACTCTGGGAACGTCCAGAGCCTGCTGGGGATCCAACCGGCCGACGAGTTGGCCGAGAAGAACTTGAACATGGCCCTGGGGCTGCATGAATCCTCCCATGACACCGAACGAAGAGTGCAGAGAGCCATCGCGCAGGTTCGTCACCATGCCGGGGATGATGGTGTGGTACGGTCTCTTCCTTGGCTCGATCCTGTTCGGATGCTTCTCGCTCAG
This sequence comes from Epichloe typhina subsp. poae, assembly GCA_030389615.1. Lineage (NCBI taxonomy): Eukaryota > Fungi > Ascomycota > Sordariomycetes > Hypocreales > Clavicipitaceae > Epichloe > Epichloe typhina. The sequence continues at coordinate 3,272,720 of CP098313.1, forward strand.
AGAAAAGTTTGCCCCCCTGTTTTGCAGCGTGAACCCGCAGCCCTTGGGAACGATGCTCGTCCCGAACCCGGCGTAGTTTGAGTTGATGAAGGATGCGGCGTTGCCTTGGGCGTCCGACACGGTAAAGTACACCGTGTCACTGCTGGACAGGGCCGGGGATGCAAAGGGAGGATCACCATGCTCACGCAGCCGGGCGGCCTTGGCAGGATCAAAGAGCCTCGCCCGCTCGGCAAGATAGTTTTCCGAGATGAGGCCCTGGACGGGGACCTTGGCGACGCTGGGATCCGCCACGAACCAACTGGCGTCCGCAAAGGCCAGCCTCAGCGCCTCGATAATGGCGTGCAGATACGGCGTCGAGTTGAAGTCTTGGGGCTTGAATGTCGGGATCTTGCCTTGCTTCTCGAGCTCCTGGATGATGCCGAGGGCCATGAGCGCGATGATTCCCTGGCCGTTGGGAGGGTGCTCCCACAGCCTCACGCCGCCCTCGGGACCGGCGGTGCCTTGCTGGCCTTGGAACTCGAGCGAGATGGGCTCGACCGGCTCGCTGCCCACGTCCAGGTGGTGTTTCAGGTCTTCGAGCTCCAACAGACCTCCGAGAGACTGCACGACGCTGACGAGCTCCTCGGCGACCCGCCCCGTGTAAAACCCCGTCTTGCCCTCTTCGGCGAGGGTCCGGAACGTCCTGGCCAGCGTGGGATTCTTCATGATTTCGCCGACGCGAGGTGCCCGGGCGCCCCCCTCTGCGCTGGGGTCGGTCTTTAGCATTTCGGCGAAGTTGGGAGATGCTGCTCGGATACGGGCCTCGGAAGCACCCCACTGTGTGTGCGTCAGGTTGTTTCAAGTCGTCAATCCTGTGTCAATTCTTCTCGACGACAATATCGTTCCACCCATGACGAAACGAGAGAGCCCGCGGTTGTGGTGAGAATGCTTGTTGGGACGACATACCGCATGGGCAGCTACCTCGGACACGGGGAAGCCTCCCTCGCCAAGCTCGATGGCAGGGGCGAGAATACGCCGCAGGTCGACTCTGCCGCTGCCGAATCTCTCCACGGCATCAACCCAGCCTGCTGCTGCACCCGGCACAGTGACGGAGTGGGCGCTCGTCAGCGGGATTCTCGCGTCGCTCTGGTCGTCCGGGACGCCGAGGCCCTTGCGAACGGCGCCAAGCGTGCATTTGTGTCCTGCGCGGCCGGAGCCGTTCTTGGCCTTCACCTGCTTGTCCGAGGCGTCCCAGAACAGCATGAACATGTCGCCACCGATTCCTGTGGAACACGGCTCTGTCATGTTGAGGCCGGCGGCTGGACGATTCATTCATTAGACCATGGCAGCATGCATGGTGGAACGTTGGACAATGACATGGCTGACATACCAACTGCCACGGCGGCATCCTACTCCAATTTCATGTCAGCGCATTCCTTGTTGAGAAGGAAAACAATTGTCTGAAACTACAAAGTCGTGGGCATGGTTCAGTTCGATCGACCTACAGCTGCGTTGCCTCCAGCCCGCAACACTCGGAGGCCACATTCGGCAGCAAGCGGCTGTGTGCATGCGACGATTCCTTGGGTGCTGTGGACGACGCTCCTTCTGGAGGGGAATTCGAACAGATCCGGTCTGCGGCTGGGGGCGGAGCTGGACGGCGACATGGTGACGAGGCCCGGTGATGTTATCGCGGGGAGAGGGAAGAAGAGGGGAGAGGGGAGAGGGGAGAGGGGAGAGGGGAGGGGGCAGGACTTGAGAGGAGACAGACAACACAAGTGCATGCATATGCATGCATGTACATGGTGGGGAAAAGGGGAAAAGGACTAGTAGACCTCACTAGACTACATTTTGCATCGGTTCGTCGTCTTTGCCCACCGCGGCCAGAACATCATCTACCGTTGACACTTGCATCCAGTGCCATGCCATAGCCAGCCTGGAATCCCGTACCACCAGCACCGTAATTGTGAACAAGCGCACAGTCCGGGCCCCAGATCGACAGCCCGTCTCGCTCGACTCGCGCGTCGCCTTCCCGCGAAGGTCTCGCGCCCGAGAACACGGCCAGGACTTCGCAGGGGCCGTCACGAAGCTCGAGGGGGCACAGCGCCTGCGTCCGACTCACTATCGACTCCGTCTCGTGGCCGTATGTCGACGGGTCGCTGCCCACGGGGTACAGTTGCCGTCAACACCTTTGAAGCTTGCTTGTGCCGTGTATGAACGTGTATGGAGCGGACTCGACGTTACCTGTTTCCTTTCTGCATGTAGCCTCCCAGTATGACGTTGCCATTCGATTGGGGCCGCGGAATAACGTAAGTCTCCTCATCGCGGCCATGGCGCATCACATTTCTCGTCACCTCGGGGGCTCTCGCAAGAACCACTTGCCCTCGCGTAGGATAGCATTTGCCATCTTCCACTCCTGCCAACGTTCTGGCTGCGTTGCCCGTGCAATTGAAGACCATCTTGGTCTGTGATGAGAGCCGTGCAGCGTGGATGCTCGGAATCTGTCGGCGAATGAAATGAACCCCATACTGGTCTTTCAGCAAGTTGTGAAGATACACAAGGTGCTTGGGGGCGTTGATTGTAATCGTCGTGCAGGAGATGCCGTATTCAACCCGCCTGGGCAGCTCTTCCTGCGGTATGACTCTGAACTGCTCCCGGTCAGATGTGCTTGCCAGAAGTACTTGCCAGAGGTGCTTGCCAGAGGTGCTTGCCAGAGGTGCTTGCCAGAGGTGCTTGCGATGGAGAAGAAAGCGAATGGTCTTGACGGACGGCTTACGTACGTCTTCCAGGTACTCTGCGATGGCTTTGATCTTACCCTGCGGAGCGTCTGCTTCCCAATACTCCACGGATTCCGTTCGAGAAACAAACGAGTCCTTCTCAGCATGTGTCGCTAGATCTGTGAGATGAGCATAGCCCATCTTGTCCCATCGAAGGGCATCTTTGTCGCTGCCGGATATGCCCGAGAAGTTACACCCAGCCCTTCAGCAAGATGAATGCAGTTGAGCCTCAGCACAGCTCAACAACAAGAGGAAAGAAGATGAAAGGGGGGCGAGGCCAAGCGTCTTACCATGGAGACGTGTACGCAGGCGACGTGTCGCCGGGGAGATGCTCCGCCACAACCGTCATGTGCCGTCCGAACCTTCTCTTGGCAAGAACGAGGGCGACGTCGAGACCTATTATGCCGGCGCTGACCAAGAGTACATGTTCAGCGTTGAAGGTTGAAAACGAAGTCGGAGACTTACCCAACTATGACGATGGCGTTTGAAGAAAGAGGTGTCATCGGATTGGCGTGGCCCCCCGTGTCATCAACCGAACTGAACTGCTCGTCTAACATCATTGCCGTCGTTGAAAAATGGTTCCGGGGGAAAGGGATGGCGCCCTGTCCAATGCGGAGGCGAAGCGGATCCGATGGCGGAAGACCAAGTCCGTCCCATTGGTGGACCATCTCCGCTCTTTTGGCCACGTGGCACGGAACCGGGGGAAAGCCACCGGAGGCCATTCATCGGCATCTCCCCAATCTGTCAGCAGTGCGTCCTGCGACTCCTGCTGCCCGGCCAGGATGCCGGAACCCTGCCTCGCGTTGTCACTGAAATGAATTGTTTCTCAAGTTCTTCTGCAGGAAGAGGAGCATCCCCGCGGTGAAACGACTGGAACCCTTATGTACTACAAGATACCAACTGATCGGCCCGCCCCCGCCCGCGGATGTCCCGTGAATTTGGCGTAGTTGCAGATTGTGACGGGAGAACACTATGTAGTGCATTCTAGCTTGAGGAAACTTCCCACCAAGTGGCACAGACTAACAGATCACGGACGGGTCGTTGACTTCAAAGTGGCCTTCCTGAGCCGTTGAAAAAGATGGGCTGATGGAAAGTCTCACGCGCGAGGAGCTTCCCTGATACTACCCAGCCCCTGAGTGCTGAGTGTTGGCAGTTCTGAACGACCAACGTGCATTAGCCGTTCTGCTTACCCCGCACGACTTGGTGTTCGATATCGCGTGTTGAATGTTTTTAAAAAGGCGCACAGCCGAGAGCCTTCTCAAGGTGCGCATCCTGTTTTAGGCCTGAAGGTTCTCAATATCTTGTAGCCCATCAACTCCTGACCGTTTCAACAAGTATGTGGCTCACTTGCCTGTCAAACCCTCTTAATAACGATGCTAACAGTTCTTTTTACATGAGTCAAGTCATCATGTCGAACAAAATAAGCCACGCTCGCATTCAGGAATTGGAACAAAAAAAGCGTCAACTGCACATGTTGCAAGCTAAAATTGAACAAGTGCAACAGGAGATGGACCATATATTACGCCAAATGGGGGAAGGCGTTGCTGAACAAATGAAGTCTTCGTCAACTGCGGCCCAAGCCAAGCGAGATGTATATATATCAAGTCTTGAGCTCCAGGATGAGGTCGAAGCCTTGAAGGAGAAGATCGATGAGCTCAATCAGAGACAAAGCGTGATACAGGAAGAGATAGACTTGCTACAAGGCTGGGGATAACTTGTAGTCGTCTTCTCGCTAACAGCAGTCCGCCCAATAAAACAATGCTTGCCCCTGCAATGCCCGGTAATGTTGGTCTGGTCCAAAATCCCATGTGCTTCAAAGACAGCCAGCCGGCCAGCCCTGAAATTGTAGCAGAACATGCAGGAAGAGGATATCCCGTCTTGTCATCTCCAGTCTGCTGCATCTCCTCCTTATAGGCAACAGCATCGTCTTCTTTCATTCGAGTAATGAAGCCTCGGATCGGGTCGGCTTCTATGAAGGATTTGACATGTTGTTCCAATTTTGCATCGTCCTTTTTACTCAAATGCAGGTAGGCAAACCAGTCGATATCAGTCCAGTTCTCCAGGGCATTAGCCACGAGGGGCTCGCCATTGTCCTTTCTGGAGAACCACTCCTCAAAGAGTCGGGTTTCACCGAATGAGCTTATCTCTTGTGTCTTTACGGCGTCAAGAAATGGCAATAACGCCGTGTTCAGATAACGCCTGTACGAATTGTGCATCGTGATGTAGAGATTATTTCGACAGGTCAGCCATAGTGGCGGACTGAAAAGTTGAACGGGTATTACCCGGCTCCATTCCCAATCAATGACGGCTCTTATTTCCAAGTTGTCGTCAACAATGAGATTCTGCGGTCCTAGGTCACCATGGGCCAAGACAAAAGGTCCCTGATCAAGCTCTGCATCTTTCCACTCTTCGACATGTTTACAGAAGAGATGTAAGTGGTAAAGAACACTATCAGCCATGCCTATTTCAATGTTATCCCGACTTTTCAAAAAGGCGTTCCAGCTGATTTGCAACCTCATGGCGATGTAGTCGTTTGCTGAAAGTAGCGAATCTTCCTTTGCATGGTACGACGCTTGCGTGGCAAATGGGTTTAGCCCCTCGATTTGGAGACCATTGACGTCGATGGTCAGGGCTCTTCGGCAAACTCCAACTCCCTTCGTACACTGAGCGAGCCTTCCGATGGCGGGGAATTCCAGCCGTCTGAGTTGTAAATAGACGTTGGCTAGAGACGTATATAAGTTGTCTCTTTGTGTAGCCGTTGCATTCTTTAGCCTTTCCAAAGAGAGAGTCCCCCCACCGACGTATTCCATAATGATATATGTGGACAAAGGATCGCATGTTTCGGTTAACGAATACGCAATGATCTTGGGAATAGGAATCGATGTCCTTTCGGCAATCAGCCTAGCACCAGTCAGTACGCCAAGGAAGCATACAAGGGATGTAGGAGGGAATGTAGGAGGAGGGGGGCAGCTGACGACATAGTAGCAATCTCGCTCTCCAGTTTATTTCGTGGGGAGATGGCCAGGCACGGTCGCAAGGGGATTCGAACGACCCATCTTTCGCCAGTACAGAATTGTACAAAGAAGCAGATATTGAAACTCCCGCGTGCCATGAGCTGGCTAGATCCTGGCAGGCGAAACAAGGTGCATGGCAGGGCATCTGGGTGATGCGAGGTGGCCAGTTGCCGGATCTCGTTTTCGCGTTTGCCTGCCGCCTCGATGAATCGGTCGCGCTCTTTGTCGATGCGAGGCTGCGCGACACCAAACAATGCCATTGGAATCTAGGAGGCGGAAACCTGTTTGACAAGCTAGCGAGTGCACTCCGTATGTTACAAACTGTCACGCAGCTACGCTAGATGAATGGAGTGCGCACCCCTACTAATATAGCTGCGATATGGCATCTCTAAATGCGCATCCCTCCTTTTTTTTGAAAGCGCATTCCCCCTTGGTCCTAAGATGGAAGGATTTAGGGGGCCACTAAATGCGCATACCGCGTTAGTCCTAATTCGGACGAACGTTCCACACACCTATATGTGCGATATTTTCATAGCAAGCTGCTTGCTTTTGCTACTATATAAAGAAAGTTATATATTTAGGGCGTGTTTATTAAGCAAACGCTTGTGCGTAAATAGCACCCCCAAATGTGGCTAAGGTGGCTGCAATAACCAATACTAGGCGCCTATAGTAAATTACATAGTAGCTCTATACTAAGTGTCTAATCGCTCCCTAACTACCCCCTACCCTAGCTAAATTATATCTACCTATAGCGCTACCTTTACTATAACCCTCTTTTATAATTATAATAATAATTTAGCCTAAAAGTCCTATATAAGCTAATTATTAATATATAATATATCTTATGATAGTAAAGTGTATTATTATGTAACTATTCCTATATTATTAGCCTTAATATTATCTAAAATCTCTAGTATTAAGGCATTAGAGGTATTAGAGGCATTATTAAAGTTAATATTAGTAAGCCTATTAAGTGCGTGCCTATATAATTAATAATATTCCGTGCTAGGCTTATATAGGTTATTATTAATATTATTAGGGACTTTAATAACCTTATGTGAAGCTATTTAGACTATACTAATTATAGTAGGTGCTATTAAAGGCAGTGGTTATAGTTATAGGGCATTATAAGCCTTATAAACCTTATTAGCCTCTGCTACCTAGGTATATTTAAAAGTAAATAGCTTATGTAAGGTGCCTATAATTAGATTTCTCTTCTCTACCCTAAGAGCCCCCTTAGGCTTACCTTTTCCTTATATTAGCATAGGATTAAATAGTCTTACCTAGGAATTATCCTTATCTTTACTAAAATCGCTATTAGGGCTTAATCTATTGTGATATTAGTGCTAATGCTTATTAACCTTACAGAGCTAAATTAACTCCTTATCCTTAGTATATTACTAAAGAAGATACTAGTAAAGCACACTATATAATATAATAAGCTTACAAGGGTAATAAGGGAATATAAGGGCTTTTTAGGGTCTTTTTAAGCGCTATTTCCTTATTTATTATAAGCTATAATGTAATAAAGGAGATCTTATTACAGATAATGCTATAAATAGGTTTCTATAATAGATTTAATGTCTTATAATATTTATTAGTTATAGACTATTATATCTTTGTATATTAATTAACCTAGTATGTTTATAAGCGCTAGAAAATAAAGGTTAGGTTACCTATGCTACTTATTAGAATTCTCTTTATAGTAGTATTTAATAATTTAATAATAGAAGTAACTATATAGCTAAAGTAATAATGTTAATTAATAAAGCACTTTATAATCTTTTCCTTCTATAAATTAATCTAGGTTTATATAATATAATTAATAGTAGGCTCTAGGAACCTGCTAGGCTACTAGAAGCGCTCTAATTCCCGCTTAAAATTAGGCTCTAATTTGCATAATATAAGGGCTTTCTAAGCCTTTAAAAAAGCTATAAATTTAGGTACGCGTATAGCCTGCTAAGCCTCTTTATTATACATAGCCTTTAGAAAAAAACGCTTATACTTAGCTAGGATATTTATATTAACGTGCTACTAGCATAAAATATATAGTATGCTATTAAAATATAGGTTCCTTTTAAGTGTGTTAATTAAAGCTATTTTATAGTCTATAATAATAATATAAGGCTTATAGATTAAATAGTCTTTTTAAAGCTTTGTAATAATATTAATAACCTAGTAATAGTTATCTTTAGTCTTGCTACTTAAGAAGTAAGTTACAAATTAAAAGATTTTCTTTAATAGTATAATACTATAAGCATTAAGTAATAGAAGGTTAAAGTAATTTGTTTTATATATGTAATTAAGGAAAAGAATATCTAGGTATTCCCTTAAGAGTTTAAGCCTAGAGAGAGGCGTAATAAAAAGCCTTATAATATAACTATTATAACTTCTTTATCTTAATAGAAAAAAGCATTACTATTTTAGAGTTAGTTATATAGCCACTTAACTTCTAATTAGCTTACTAGCTTAGCTATATAATGCCTTTAAACTACGTTATAGATATTATAATAATTAATACCCTATATATTATTAATATTATTATATTAAAGCTTCCTAAGGATTATAGCGGGTTTCTACCTGCTATTATAGGTATTAATAATCTCTTTCTTATACTTATAAATAACTTCACACTAGGAGCGTAAAAATATAGTAGTGTTTATTAGCTTATAATTATAAGGCTTTATTACTAGCTGCTTAATAGTGTAAATACCCTTACGCACTAATACTATTAATTTAAATAAGTAGTTTATTATTTACAAGCTTATGTTTTTATAAGCCTTAGTTTTATAAGCCTTAGGATTATGCTATAAGGTATACCTCTAGCCTTTATAGTATTAAAGAATAATACGTATAGGATTACTAGTATTAGGCTTTCTCCTATGTATTATAAGGTTATACCTCTTATTATAGTAAACTATATTAATAGCCTCTTAGGTGGCTTAGAAGCTATTAAATTAACATTTATAAAGTAACTTTATAATTATAAGAGATAAATAACTTTAGCTAGTGTAAATAGCTTTAAAAGTGTAGTTATAATTATAATTATAATAATACTTAGTAATATATATAAATAGGGGAGGGAATTACTATGGAAAAGGTTAGGCCTAACTACGGGGTCTTACGTAAAAATTTACTATAAGCCTAGTATTAGGTGCTAGCCGCCACTAGCCACATTTAGGGGTGCTATTTACGCACAAGCGTTTGCTTAATAAACACGCCCTATATTTACGTAGAGGGGGATTAGGTGGAAAGATACTTCTTCCGTTTTAGGACTAACGCGGTATGCGCATTTAGTGACCGAGATTTAAGCGGGACAAAAACTATAGGTATTTGAAAAGACTTATTATAGTTGCGTTGCGTTGTAAAATGAAAAGAAAGGAATTGCAAGCGTTACACGTTACAGTGAGCTCCCGTGAGCTACCTTCATTTGTCACTTAAAAGCTAGTAGACAATGCAAAAAAACATACAACAGCCGGTGTTCGCTGGTCGTCACCGACCCAACTACTAATCTGCCCCTTACCAGCTTATCTATGGGAGAGCGGACGGGATCCCGAGTTTTCTGGTACGTATGGTCGTATGTGCAGGTACGGCGAATAGTTTCAACACATGTAGCTTGAATCGTGACACACCGTAGAGACACCTGTTGAAATTGCGAGTCAATCAATGGCCTCGCCAAGGAGAATACACATGGGCACAGGCTAATCAACGTGTTTCTCAGTACGGTACAGAACTGATAACTTCTTTCCCGCCCTGGTGTCAAGATCAGACTAGCTCTGCCAGGGCTTGCAGAGATGCCACCGCCGTGTCTCGGGAAATTGATGAACCTCGCGTTGACAACTTCACTCTTTCTTCCGCGTATCGTAATGCCGTTTTGCCATGATCGTCCCGTGCTTCCAAATCGATGCCTGTATCCGAGAGAACGAACTCCAAAACCTCTCTGGTAAGCGACCCGTGAAGCGCCAAGTGATGCAGAAGGTGCCTGCCCTGCCCGTCCACTGCAGACATTGGCACCCCGGTTTCGCCAAGGCACTTCAAAATTGAGACTGTCACGTATCCGCGTACTGCGTAGAGATGAGCAAATGTCAGGCCACGATGATGGACATGCTTCGGGTCTACACCCGCGAGCAATAGTCGGCAAATCCCCCATTCAACGCTCCCTAGGGGTCTGCCCAGGTAGACTGAGATCGGATAGTCTCCCGTCGCGTCAATCTCGCCGGCATCGACCCCGTAGTCCACCAATCGCTGTATTCCTTGTATATTTACGTCGAAGGATCTCGCATAGCGATGTAGTGCATTTCTCCGCGAAGAATCCCTTGTGGATGATAGATCAACACCTCGTGCTTCACATGCACGGATGACTTCCGTCATCGTTTCCACGCATGCACTGGCGCAGGCGAGATGAAGAGCATTTTGCCCCTTTGTGTCAGAGAGTGCGAGCTGTGAGCGGGGTGCCAACAAGGAAGCCGAACGCACATCTCGCGCCGCACATGCGAGATGCAGAGGCGTCTTGTTATCGTGATACCGGCTTGTAGACTCGGCGTTCTTTTGGAGCAGCCTCTCGACGAACTGACTTGACCCGAGTTTTCCATATCGAACTTTGTGCAATGCTGTTTCTCCGTCGTTATCTCTGATGTTAACGTCTGCCTTGGGGTCATCAAGTAGCGTGGCAAGGACCGCTGTCCTCCGAACCAGTACATCACGCTGCGCCGAGTCATACTCCTCCTCATCTGTCACGTCGATGATGTCGAACATTACCTCGACCTTCGCGTCATCATTAGACCAGCAATCCTGGCCCTTCGTCCCTTTCACCTCGGTTGCAAGAGTTAGGTGCAGAGGAGTCTCCCCGTAGTCGGAAAGCGCATTTACACTGGCCTTGTGCTGTAGGAAAAAAGAAACCATCTGTCAGGTAGGGGTGTAGATAGATGATAAAAAAGTGTTTAATTCGATTAATCAGAGGTGCAGACGGCAGCTGACTTTTGTACCTGAAAGGTACATAGTGCGCTACGGAAATAACTAGTCTACGGAGGTACTTCTAATACATTTGTCTTCACTAATATCTTATCCTAGTTAATGCGTGACTAGTATTTACATATCTAATGCTTTAGGGAGCTCTTCCTAATATACCCCCCCTAGCTAAGATATCTATTAAAGCTAGAGATTAAAGGCGTAAGAAGAGATTATAAATAATCCCTAGTGTTATAATTAGGTAGGAATCTCCCTTAGGCTAATTCTATAGTAAAAGTCCCTATGTATTTAGCCTAATAGAGGCTTTATAAAGCTATCTGTAGGCATCTTAGAGGTCTTTATTTAATTAACCTTAATATTGCCTATTATATATTATTCTTAAATCTATATTTAATTTATATTAAGGTGCTTAAGGCTAGTTTAAAGCCTTCCTTTAGCATATTTAGTAATTTAGATTATTTACTTATTATTATACTAAATAATTAAGAGCAGTGGTATATATATATTAATATTATAAAGTAGCTTATTAAGGGAAATACGCTCTTTTACACTATAATTCAGGGCGAAGAGCTTTGCTTCTATACTTAAAGTTATTATATAATATTACCTTCTAGACTTCTAATTAATTATAGCACTATATATAATAAAAACATAGCCTTATATTAACTTCTAAGTCTTAGGATTATTACTAAGTAAGGTATCTATGCTAGAAAACAACGTATTAAAGCTGTTTATGCCTAAATATTATAAGTAAAGCTTCTTTGTGTTCTAAGTGTATAATAAAGCACCTTAAGCTAATTTAATATGCTTTGCTAACGGATTTATTATAAATAAGGCTAGCTTTAATACTATAAACGCTGTATCTAGTCTTCTAATAATGTAAAGATACACTAAAGAGCCTATAATTACTCTGTAGTAGCTGATTTCTTTGTTAGAAGCTTTATTATTATTTAGGTAAATAGTGGCTATTAGAAAAGAAGCTATAATTAAGCTCTTTAACTTATTATTAATGATATTAGGAATAAACTTCTAAGTAATCTTTTAAATATATAATTCCTATAATAATTATATCTCTTTAGTATTGTAATTTCTAATGATTTTAATGCCTAGAAACTACTTTAATTTACCTTAGTTCTTAATGTTTAGACTGTTTATTAATTGCTTATGTAATTCTTTGAATTTTGCTTTAGATCTATTAAGGTATAGTACTATAATGTTATTTACGTAGAAAAATAGGATAAAATTGTCCTTTATAAAGATATATAGGTCTTCTTTCCCTTAGATAAAGCTAAGCTCTAAAAGGAATCTTATTAAATAAAGGAACTATTATTAGGGAGCTTCCTATAGCCTATATAATGCTCTAATTATTTTCTAGAGATAACCTCTTATGTTTATACTCTCTAGTGGCTTATAGAAGATAGGTTCTTTAAGTTTTACATGTAAGAAGGCATTCTAAATATTGTATTATTAAGTATTAAGATTGTTAGTATAATAGACTATAAGTAGTATTTATAAAGATTAAGAAGTAAGAGTAGTAATGTAATTATTAAGGTTATTCTTTAGTTACTAATTACCTTATATTACTATTTAAGCCTTAAACTTTATAACTATGCCTTTCTTATTAGTTTTATATTTAAAAACCTAGCTAAGGTTAATAATTTCCTTATACTTATTAGAATTAATTAGTTCCTTAGGTATATTCTCCTAGTAGTTTAAGGATAGAAGCTTTAAAAGCTCCTTTATAATCACTTTCTTCTAGTAATTATAATATAGTAATGCTATTACCTAATAATAATAAGCAGGTTCTGTGAGCATATCTTTAATCTATAAATTATATTAAGTTTCTTAGAATACTAAAGAGAAAGTAGAAGAAAACTAAGCTTACCTAGCCTTCCTTAACTCCTTTTATTAGCGTTTTCTAGTTATAATATTATCTAGGTTAATACTATTATTATAGGGACTATAATTCTCTATAGTCTTACTACCCTTAGTAGTAATTTCGCTAGTCTCCGTAGTAGTCTCCGTGTGTTTAGCTATTATATTATTTATAAATTTATTAATCTCTTAAAATAGCGTATTATTACCTTATGCCTAAAGCTTTGCGTTCTCTAGGATAACTAGTCCCTTATAAGAAAAGTTAGGAGGGGTTAAAAGAGCACTAATATAGCCGCTTTCTTACCCTAATATATAAGGTAGTGTTTCTACTTTAATCTAATTATTTTCCTTATCTATAGCTAATAGTAGAAAGTTATAATTCTTCTCTTTTAAGTCTATTCCTATAAGGTCTTAACTAATTTCTTTATTAAGGTCTTTAGCCTTAAGCTCTTTAAGCAGTGTAATTATTAATATCTTCTCTTTCTAGGCTAATTTAATCTTTTCTTCTAGTTTAAAGAATAAGGCCTTATTAAACTAAATATATGCTAATATAATAACTTTATAATTATAAAGGGTTAGAACCTAAATAATATACTAGGATTTGCCTTTATAACCTATAAGGTATCTAATATAAGCTTTCTACTTTAACTAAGGGATTATATTATTTAATTTAATATGCTCTAGAGCTTTTATTATTATTAGAAACGCTTTATATCTATAAGCTTATAAATATAAAATTAAGGGTTTTTAAACCTCTAATATCTATGAATAGGTAAGGATGGTTTTCCTAGCCTAATTCCACTAGAGTTTGTATAGTGTGATTTAATTTCCGTGATGCTTAAAAGGCGTTTAATTTAGCAAATAAACCGCTATATTAAAGACCTTATTATTAAGTTTTAATAGGAATCTAGCCTCTAGACTTAATATATAAGCCTTTTGCTTAACTACCCCCCTAGATCTCTCTACCTTACTATTCTAACTAGGTGTTAAGGGAGCTAAATTATAGACTATAATGCCTACTAAGGCTATCTTATCCCTTATATTATTTATAAAGAGGGCTTTTTAATATTACTATGCAAAAGTGTAGTTAAACACTAAATTAAGTGCTTAGAAACGCCACTATTATTTAGAAGCTATTACAAATCCTATCCTTTAATTTAAATAAGTAAAAGAATTATATTAAGGTTATAAGGTATATAAAAACACACTAATACCTATTACTATTCTAATAAGGCAAGTTATAGTACTTTAGATTAACTAAAAGCCTGTAACCTAGTCCTTAAGGAAGCCCTTTAGGTATAACCTATAATCTCTAGCGCTTAGCTTTGCTTATAGCATAGATCTTATACTTTGTAAGCTTAGGTCCTATTAATTTAACGCCTAAAGTTACGTTTATAAGCTTTGTAAATGCTTTATTACTAGGATAACTATATTATTAATACTAAAGCTTTGTATCTCCCTTTATTAGAGGCCTTAGAGATTTGCTTAATATAGCATTAGCTTCCTTCGGATTTTCTAATAGCCTTAATAGCATATAAAGCTTATTAATATTATAAACCCTAGCTATAGGCTAATTCCCTTTATAGAGGAATCCCTTCTTCTAATTCTAGAAGATGCCTACTTTTATTATAATTATTACTAATACTAGATTAACATAGAATTTAGGAATAAATAGAGCGGTCTCTAATATAATTATTCTCGCCTTTTGTAATATAGGATTTGTAATAGATATACTAACTAGCCCTTAACCTAAAGCTATATAGATTATATTACTAGCCTTAACCTTTGTTATAATATCCTTATTAAATTTAGATTACTTAAACTATCAGAAGTTATTAAAGATATAAACGTTTACTTTAAAGTTATAGAGGACTATATTCCTTCTTAATTCTAAGTTATTCTTAGTGTTTAATGAATTTACGCTTTCCTTTAATAATTTACATTGCTTAAAGCATATAAATAATAATATATTAGCTAACTTCTTGCCTAGAGTAATTACAATAGAGTTATTTATAGGGTTTTATAAAGGTATAATAATATTATTACTTTTTTCTCTAGCTTCTAATTTATAGCCTTTAATTTCTCCTATAGATTAGCCTTAAGATACTTTTTAATATTCTCTTTAGAGTTTTTCCTAACCTCCTAATTCTTTAGAGTAGTCTTTAGCTTATAAAGAGCCTTAAATAAATTATAGGATTCCTACTACTTTATAGTATCTTTAATATTATAATTTATATATTTAGGGTACTTAGGCTTCTTTAGCTTTATTAAATTATTTAATCTATTAGTTATAGTTATATTAGTAGTCCTTAAATCCTTTAATTTCTTTAGTAAAGCCTTATAGTCCTTTTTAAACTTAGTAATAGCCTTAAGAAAATTACTATTTATTCCCTTATTAAGTAAGTTATTTTACTTCTTTTAAAATAACTTAAATTTACTTTAAAGAGGCATAATAAACTTATATAGTATTATCTCCCTAGTCTACTATATCTTAAGGTCTAGATAATTTCTTTAGAGTACCTTAACTATTACTACTTACTTATACTAATTATAAGTACCTTTAGCTTATAGGTAATTATTTAGGTAATTCTTTATAAGGATAAGTATTTTCTTAGTATTTAGCTTATACTAATTATAAAGAAGTAAGAGTATTCTATAGGTATAGTATTAAATAAACTTCTTCTCCTTTACCTTAGTGTTAAAGTTAAGGAAGTCTTAAATATTCTTTAAAAGGGTTTTATAAATATATTCTCTAATCTTTAGTATTTATTTAGCTAAATCTTAATACTTTATAAGCTTAAATTAAAGCTCTTTATATTTAAAGTTAAATTAGTCCTTTATATTTTTATACGTAAGCTTCTAATTCTCTAGAGTATTAGGGTTATTATTTAAAATCTCTAGTCTCTAACCCCTTTATAGGTATATAGGTATTATAAGTTCTTTAAGTAATTTAACCTTATTTAGGTTAATATACTCCTAGACCTTATAAGATACTATATAGTTCTTAATCTATATAAACTACTTAATCTAGTCCTTCTTTAATAATAATACTATATTTAGGGTTTCTTTAGATATATTAAAGGGGAATATATAGGTTAAGGGAAGCGTAGGATATGATGTTTATTAAATGATATAATAAGGGCGTTTATCTTGTGATATTAGTAAGTGTTAATTTAAATAACTTTAACAAAGCTAATAATCTTTAAAGATAATAATAAATTTAGTAATAAAAGCTACCTAGGCTTATAACTATTACGTAGGGGTGTAGATAGATAATAAAAAAGTGTTTAATTTGATTAATTAGAGGTGCAGATAGCAGCTAACTTTTATACCTAAAAGGTACATAGTGCGCTACGGAAATAACTAGTCTACAGAGGTACTTCTAATACATTTGTCTCCACCAATGTCTCATCCTAGTCAATGCGCGACCGGCATCTACACATCCGATGCTTTAGGGAGCTCTTCCTGACACCATCTCATCTTGCCCGACCAATGCAGCATAATGCAGTGGGGTGAGCCCGTGCCTAGGTTCAGAAGGAAGAGTTGGCTCTGTGGCGTCTGGATCCCGCATGTAATTGCCATCCCGACTCCAGGTTCCCCTACGTACTGCGATATCAACGGGCACGTATCCCAATAGGACCTTTGCAATGTCGGTCCTGGCGAATCTAACAGTGTAATGCAATGGCGTCATGTTGTCGGCGTCCACCAATGTCGTGGGGGCACCAAGCTTTATGAGAAGTTTCACTCTATCAACGTCAGAGTCAACATTGTTTATTGCATGATGGAGCATACCCTTATGCTCATAGTCAGTTCTTGAGACACTGGCGCCGCGGCCAATGAGCGCATGAGCGATGCGACTGTTGGCAGCAGCAACAGCATACAATAGCGGCGTCTTGCCTTTGCTGTCCTCGCAGTCAACTGCGACGTCTTCCCGCGAGAGAAGCAAGTTTACCACCTGCTCATGGCCCTCTTGAGCAGCGTACGACAAGGGAGAACGGCCGCCATCAAACGCAGCGCTCGACAGTGAATTTTTGCAAACTCCCTCCTCCTCGAGTAGCAGTTTGACGACAGCCTCGCGCCCATTTTGGGCTGCCAGCGACAGAGGCGTTCGACCATGCCCATCCGTTGCATCAATTACTGCACCTCTCTCCAGAAGCAGACTGAAGATGCTCGCATGTCCTTCACAAGCAGCCCATGAGAGAGGAGTACGGCCATACCTGGCATCTCTGGCCTCGAGGTTCGCGCCCTCTGCGAGCACCAGCCTGACAACTGCATCAAGCCCAAGATGTGAAGACACAATGAGCCTCGTCATTTGTTTAGGAGGCGCCACGCCTAGGTGCTTCCAGTAGGCTTTGGCCCAGACCGCATATATCCTTGAGTCCGGGTCACAGATTGTTAACGCCAATGGCACGATTTCTCCGCCACTCACGATATCAGCCTGCCGAAAGTGAATGCCCCAGTTCCTCGCCGCGTATTCTCGGAAGGCGAAAACGTCAACGATGAGCTGCCTTTTCCTATTTGTATTCTCGTCGTCGGGAAGCCTGAAACCAGAGTTTAACATGTGTAAATAAAGCACGCAAATTTTTGCAAGAACGATATGTGCACCTTTAGCAGTGAAGGACTGATGCCAGCGTCGTTCAGACGGCGCATGGACGGGCGATGTCGAATTTGCCAACAGGAACTCTCGCGCTGTTTGATGAAGGAGATAGAGCTTGCCATGATGGATTGAGATGAATAATCCACACCAGGATCTAAGACGCGACTTGAAATTACCTTCATTCTCCAATTCTACATCCCAAATGCATTTCGATTTGTCGTCTATGTTCATCGCCACATTCATTTCCGAGAGTGTTAGAGGTCGGTTCGCTATCAAGACAGCACTCAACGCCTTTCGAACCATTGGGTCATCCTTGGACTTGCTCAGAATTCGCTCGTATGCCTCGTTGATAGTTCTCGGAAGTGTTGCAATAGCGGATTCGACTCCTGATGGTGTCATTACAAAATCTTCCTTATCCAGTTCATCAAACACAAGACTAATCCAGAGGTAAGTGCGGTGGGTGGTCTCCCTTAGCTTTTGCGCGAGCCGGTCCTTGATGTCGCGTGGAATGTCGGCCGACAGATAATCAACACGATGCATAATGACACGATTCACTTCCTGGCTGATGGTTTCCAATTCTTCCTCTCCTGGTATATGTATATTGGGAAAAGCCGCCAACAGGCTGCGGTCGCGAAACTTTGACAAGACCTGCTTATACGGACGGCATGTTAGGAGACACTTTAGCTTGCCATGGCCTATCTGGTCGCTGCTAAGTAGACCCTTCACGTACTGCACCAGAGGCCCAAAATCTGGTTCGGCACATTCGTCCAGGGCGTCCAAGACCAAGATGATGGGCCCGGCCTGGGGATCTTTTATGGCATTTCTCAGAATAGTCGAGAGCGATTTTGGGGATTTGATCAACCCTGGACCATATTTGTCGAATTGTACCGTAGCATGGCGAAGTAGGGAAGGTTTGTGAGTGAAGAGCTGATGAAGCAGGGCGCAAAGTGCCTGTCGGATGGTGTTTTGGTCTTGGTCTTTGAAGAAAAAATAGCAGATAGTTGCCGATCCTGGCAGGTAGTCGTCGATCAGGTATTTAGCCAGCACCGACTTTCCACAGCCAGGATCAGCCGAGACTAGCAAAGGGCCGGAGTCTTGCTCTAACCACGTCTGGAAATGCTTGTGCTCGAGAAACCACAGGCATGTACCGTCGACTCTTTTGTCTACTCGGTCTTTATACCACTCGTATGTGGTGTCACTGCCGTCACTTGTGAGGAGAAACAACTGGTGACACATTTTTACTTTTTCCGACAGCCCTGCCTTAACGTTGTCTTCCAGGACTTGTAAGCCCTTTTTTGTAACACCCAATTGCTCCGTTGCAGTGTCGTTGAGTTCTATACATGGAGTCAGCATGCATTGATAGCATAATTGCGAAACCTTGGAATTCTATTCACTGGACAGAATTTCGCTAAGTCTAGGCTCGGCTCTGACACATTTCTGAGAGATCCGGCCTAGGAGATCTTTCGTATATGCAGCTGCAGCCATCGCCGCATAGCCCTGCCAGTTCTTGTTCTTGTGCGAGTCTGAGTAGTCGCAAATACCGCGAATCACTAAACATGGGAATTGGTTCATCAGCCCGGCTGCTTCCATTTCAAAACACAGCACACCCTTCTCTGCACTAAGCTTATCTCGGAAAAAAGCGTCCTTTAGAACACGGTTGGCCGAGGCGATCAAGCCGTAATGAACAGCCGGGTTGTCTTCATCCATAGTCCGTTCACGTCGCGGGACTAAATGTGAGGGATCATTACCGCAACACGTTGCGCAACTGGCTTCATCGTTTGGAGGATGTGGTATGCCGGCTCGGTATAACCTATCGGTACTCGCAAGCGGTCGCCCATACTTCTGCCGCAGCCTTGGCTTGTCCTCAAGAATAGCGCTGATGGTCTTGTCAATGAATTAACCGTTAATCTCGTACTTGGTCTTGAGCCCGGTTACCGCACTTAACAGGAGACTTGGTGGCTGGTTGAGAAATCCAGTTGTGTGGAAGGGTTCACCTTGTGACATCTTACCAAAGTCGTACTGGAACACACCACCATAGCCGTTACCGGAAGCACTAACCACAACATCACCAAGGCGTATGTCATGCTTTTTGCTTGGTGCCCCGCCGCCAACGCCAACCATGAGACCAATGCGGATATTGGGAAAGCTATGCGATAGGTCCTTGGCGACCCTTGCTGCAGAACCTATTCCGTACTCTCCGTGGGGTAGAACAGCAATGACAATGTTGTGTCTGCCGACTCTGCCCAAGGTATAGTCATTATCGTCGTCATCAGGCACATAGTCTGGCGCTTCATGCTCTTCGTCGAGAAACACCTGTGCAGCAGCATACTCTGTATCTAGGGCGCAAATCCAGCCAACTGTGTAGTCCGTGCGAGCCAGGGCTATCTTTGAAGCATTGGCCGCTGGTTTCGGATCATCCCGGTGTGGTTTCCTCCCCTCCTCTTGACTTGAGGTTGCCTCTAAAACGTTGTCGTTTCCATCTCCTGGAAATGTGACCTTGGTTTCTGCGGTGCTGGGCTGCTCGTCTCTCGATCTGCTATCTGCAGGTTCCACGGCGGCTGTAACCTGACTACTCAAGTAGCCCTGGGTACCTGACGTCCCGTTTGACCAGAAGAGATAGGCAGGTGCAAGTACGATCACGAAGATGGCGACAATCCACACTAGACCATGCGGCGAGGCAAAATCTATAGATAGAATCCGGAAGAATGGGATTGAAACCATCGCATCGCCAAGTGTTCGAGCACTGGTGTATAGTCGTCAATTGCGAGCCGCGCCGTGTCGTGTGCGTTCTGGATGCAGAGTGGGTTGACGTTGGAGACGTTGGATCGCAGAGAAGAGTGGTTTGGCAGAAGTTGATGAGATGAAAGATGAGAAACACGAACGCAGTCTGGGGCAAGTTGGCTCTCCCCTTCGGACGGCAAAGGAGAATCAAGTGAGGCTGACTGTTACCTTGTTTGTCTTGATGCAGTGCTGCGCCATTGCCACAGTTTTGTCGTCCAATGAATGGGTCATCATTGACACCCACCTGGGCGACACGCATCAAACACGTCCACGTCGTACCGCATCGTCTTCCAAGATGCCAGACCGGTCGCCATGGTTGGAGTCGAGGCACTTGAGAAATGGAAGAGTTTCCAGGCCCCCCTCACAATCTGCGCAGAAAGTTGCTCGGAGTCTTTCCATCGTCCACTTGTGCTTCGGAGATCGAGAGCCTTCATGTCGGCCAGTGCTCCGTGCTCCAAAAAATCACAAGGACTGGCTAGCCGGCTTCACAAACAAAGTGAAGGTTCAAGGCAAAAGTGTGTTTTATCTCCTGAGGTTGGGGCGCCCATTTCTGGACGACGTGACGCCGCGTTTGTTCGGGTCTACCCGGGTGGAGCCTTCAAATCCCAATTCGGCAGCCGGTGAGAGATTGCTCCGGCTTTGTGCATCTATGTATGTTGCTGTTGCCGTCGAATTTTCTGCGTATGCATGCACCTTGCAAGTTGGTGCCAACAAGTCTGCACCACATGCATTGTTCCCGACGCCATTTTTCACGAATGCCACACTTGCGACGACGGCCATTTTCTCGTTTGCGCAGCCTGACGAAGAGTCTGACGGGAGAGCCTGACGGGAGAGCATTGACTCGTGAGCCCTCCGAACCACCGAACCAAAGTAGTAGCCACGACCCGCGACCCTCGACCCTCGACCGTACGTTCGTCATGATACGAAGCATTCACCAGGAGTCATCATGTACCCGTACCACGCATTTCTTTCTTTCTTTCTTTCTTTCTTCTTTCGCATCCGATGGAGAGGGCTGTATCCATAGACTGCGCACTTATGATCAGAGTAGCCGGTACCTTGTATTTTGAGCGTAGCAGCGTTCTAATATCATCACATTCGTTCACGCTGGCCAAGGGTCTTGCCAATCAAAAAGTTGGAGCTAATGTTTTTATCCTTGGACCAAGAACTTTCCCATTCAGAGCATAGCAAAGGCTTCGCCAACCAAGATGTTGCGCCTCAAACTCCGCCATCTATCCTTATACTAAAACCTTCGTGACGGGCTGACATTGGGAATTCAAGACGTTCTTCTCTCAACGCAAAATGCCACGGCCAACATTGTGTGGACGCTTGCCTGTTCAGCCTTTTTTTGACTGGATGTCGTAGACGCCCATCCGCCCGTCACCATCTCCTATGACCAGGGACTTGCTATCCGCAGCGAAGCACAGCTCTGTTACTTTGGCGAGGTCTTCAAATTGATCGAAGCCTGGCCTCGGACCACTGTTCACTGCCGTGGCGTTCCTGTCCGGCCAGCAACACACCTCTAGAGAAGACATGACGTCGATGACGGCCAAAGTTCCTCGCGCACCTGCTCCGCTAACGTAGCAATACGCCACGTACCGACAGTCGGGCGATATGCAGGCTGTGCAATTCGGTATGCTAAATGTTCGAGTCGAGTTCGCCGCGAGATCCCAGACCAGGACGAATCGGGACGATACTTTCACCGGTGTGAGGTTGTAGCCGTCGCTGCCTCGACCCGCTGGGATAGGCACGACACGGAAACTGGCTGGAATCCAGATGGACACCACGCTGCTTCCATACGTGCTCAGGTCGGAGGGTATGGCGGTTTCCAGCTCCTGATGCTGCCAAGGTCGAGCGACCCGATACGGCTTGCTGCCGACGATGCCATTGTCGTGCGTTTCCCATGCCACTAGCAACGTCTCCTTTTCGGGCGGCGGATAGCCTTGACGCGGCGGTCGAGGGCCCGCGGCCGCTATCAGCAGAGGGCTCGTTGCTGAGAGGGCTAGCTCTGGGTACTGCGGGACGAAGGGCAGGTTTGCCTCGGCAAGGTTGATGGTTCTCACGAGCACGAATGGCTTCTTCTCCCGAGTGGCTGCGTAGAGATCAATCATCCCGGCCTCCCCTCGATATGTTGCGAAGCGGCCCCAGCCATGATCATACACGTCCATCTTTCCCGCTGCCCATCGATCCGTCCCGTCAAGAGTCTGAAGACTCCTCCTCTTCTCCCAGTCCCATATCTCGACGGAACTTCCGAATTTCGTGGCAATGGCTATCAACTTGGAGGTTTCCGACAAGATGGCATGGCTGCGTATCAGGTAGTCGCGGCCACGAGAGCGGGCCTCGGTGTACGATGAGAACTTGATCACGTTTTGCATGGCGCCGTCCTCCAGGTTCCACACCTTGACATGGCTGTTGCCGTGTTTACTTGCCAGCGTCGAAGACGTGCATGATACATCGAGATAGTGCACGCTATTGTTCATGCGCTTGTCGTCGGAGAGGACAAGACCCTTGAAGCTCACCTCCAACGAAGACAGCTGAGACGACAGGTCGCTGTGCCGACAATCGGACACGCCTGTGAAATGTGTCAACGCTGGAGACTTGGGAGAAAAAGAGGAACCGCTCGGGTCAGCATTTCTTGCCGCCAGACTTCCCGAGCGATCTGAGTAGTGGGAGGAGCGCCCGCTGCTGCCCATGGACTGTTCCGATGGCGGACGTCCAATAGATGTCGACGACCCGTTCGCCTTGCGTGGCAGCGGAGGCAGCGGCTTCGTCGGGGCAGGGTACAAGCTGTAAGCAGGATAATGCGAGGACGATGCGTTGGAAGAGGTGCGTCTTGTGGAACAGCGCGATTGGGCTCCCACGGATGCAGGTCGCCGCGGCATCGTCCTCTGGACCTCACTATCGACACCAAGACTTGTCATGGATTGAACAGCGGTCGCTTTCGCAAATGCATCGATTGCCAGATAGTCGTTTTCGACGTCGTCGTATGAGCCCTCCACGGCAAGGGCGGCCACGCTGGAATCGCTCTTTCTTACTCTGAAGCGCCGCATCTGGCCGTAACTGCTGGAGAATGCTCCGAAGTGGTGCGTGTTCGATCGTCTCCTGCTGGATGAAACGAAGATGAAAAGTCCAAGTCAGCCTTTTATTCTAATTCTTTCTCCGTGTTGAAAAGATGCCAAGATGATGCAGGGTCGCACGAGTCGCCGAGGTAAGCGAGCGGGAGGAGAGGGGGGGGGGGGTGTCCCTCGTAGATTCATATATCCTCACACAAGCTGCTGTTCGCCAACATCAGACGAACGTGGAGTGGCATCCATGTCCATCTGGGAAACGGGAACTCCAGACCGGGCTGGCTCGATTGCGGGAAGGACGGGCATTCTTCTTTTCTTTCTTCTATTATCGCAAAGATTTTAGACTGAGGGGGCAGCTAGCTGTCAGATAATCTCGACGATACACGGCCAGGCGCACTCGGCTGGTCCTTTAAGGACAAGGCCAGAGTGAGTGAGTAGTAGCTCTCCCTCCGTACTTGTTCCCATGTTCCCTAAAACGACGGGTTTGCTACTGTGCAGTACGGGACAGTCCAGTACCCTAGCGTCCTAGCGGAGTTGTCCAGTCTTTG
The DNA here is from genome assembly GCA_030389615.1 of Epichloe typhina subsp. poae. Taxonomy (NCBI): domain Eukaryota; kingdom Fungi; phylum Ascomycota; class Sordariomycetes; order Hypocreales; family Clavicipitaceae; genus Epichloe; species Epichloe typhina. The sequence continues at coordinate 3,296,321 of CP098313.1, forward strand.
TCGTCCCGTTCCATCACTTCTGCTCTGTGTCTAGTGGTTGCAGGTTCCGCTGCACAGCACAGCCCGGAGAACAAACGAAACCTTGTTGGGGGGCTCTTCGTTTGGATCACAAGCTCAGGCCACCAGACGGACCGAGCTGACAATAAAGAGGCTATATTAGAGCTTCCGTGGCGGCGGCGGGATCACAATGCGCCACCAAAGCCACGGCCGGTTGCTGGCGACTTGGCGAGCGAGGGAAGTCGACTAAGACGGAGTGCAACACGTTAGGCAGACGGAGAGTACAATATTAGGCTGCCAACATGGTCGTGTGGTGGTACGTCCGAGAGTACTTGGATGCCATGGCGACCTTCACACTCACCTTCCACTGCGATGGGTTAGAGCGTCGCGGACGACTTTGTCATGCTGTGATGAAGGATGAACAACGTCGTCGGAAGTGTCGGGGGAATTCCATGTCTGACCCTGGCGGCTCGTCCCTTGTTCTCCCCAGCCCACCCTGCCGCCACCATGCGTCGACGTCGCGACGAAACGAATATCTGGGAGGGCAGGGGGACGGACGGGAGAACGGGACGGGGGAGTCTGAGTCAAGTCCTCGGCCGTCATTGGCAGGAAAACAAGCACGACGCGCAATTCTGCCGGTCATGATGCCCTCTCGCCCTCCTCCCCCTCCTTCCCCAGCTCTATTAACCCGGTTCGTGGAATATGCATGCACACATGTATGTCAAGCAATCTTATTTATGTAGGCATCATCTGCGAGTCATTTATGGAGGAGTTCCCCGTACCCCGCGAAGATGGACTGATTCACCAAGCCACGTACTCGGTACGCTGGGCTACCCACGGATGACAACTGCACTGCTGACCCTTGATGGAATTGTAGTCTATTTTTCTATCATCTAAACTGACGTGGGCTCATTCAAGTCACATGTTGCATCGTGTTCATAGTCTGTACGGAGTACCGGGTACCCAGCCCATTGCCGTCGTCGTCTTGGACAAAGAAGCTTCATAAGCGTCAGTCAGTTGGTCTGCCTCAGGCACAAAGTTCGCCCGCCGCCCACTCAAGTACAGTGCACGAAGCCGTCGTCGTGGGTGTGGCACTAATGTCTCGGTTAGCAAATCGATATTACATGGCGGCCGTTCCGATCAGATTGCTCGACGCTCACCGGTGACGAGCTCCTGGTGCTGCTTGGAGCCGATTTGGCCGTGCCCGACGCAGACGCGGACGCAGACGCAGCAGGGGCGCCAGATGCTGCTGCTGCTGACGCACTCTCCTTTGGCTTCCCGGTGCAGCCAACGCCCGGTGCGGCAATGTCATACGCCCACACGTCAATGGCAAAGTATTGCAGGGAGTCGCTGTCGAGGGCGCTCTTGGCAGGGTCCTCCTTGGCAAGCTCCAAGACGCCGGGGAAGCCGCCGTGGGCGAAGTGATCCACGCGTCCCTCGCTGATGGTCGGGACGTGAAGGATTCTGTGCAGGAGATCGACGGCCCAATGGATGTTGAGCTTGGAACCAGCCACGGTGTATCCGAGGTTGCAGACGGCAGAGAGAGGTCGTCGAATCTCGAATGACAGCGGGCAAATGACGGTCTCGGTCGTGGCATTGGAACCTCTCCAGTGACCGGCCCAACCTGCGCCGCGACAGAAAGAAACAACTCGTCAGCTTGTCATTGTCATTGTCAAGGGGGACCCGACCCCCCTTGTGCGAGTCCTGATGATGATTCCCGCTGCCTCATCAGAGTCATCACTCACCCTCTTGCGTTGCGCAGTTCCGGTCCGGATCGTCGCAGCGGAACAACATGGCAGACTTGTCCGCCGCAACAACGCGATCATACCAGCCAATGGCCTGGGCCGTCGTCCCGTTGAAGTACTTTTGTGCAAACTTGGACTCGTGGCCCCATCGCAGAAGATGGTCGCGGGCATGCTGCGCGAGCTGCACCGTCTCGTCGAGGCCCTGCTGCAGTTGCGCCCTGAGAGAACTGTTGCACGATTCGTGAATCGGGTAGGCCGCCTTCCATCCCGCTGCCCATTCGTGAGCTTCGTGAGCCGCATTGGTGGCCGACTCGGTAGGTGCTGCGATGGCGAGCGATGGTGTCGTTGCCCGCACGTCGACCGGAGAGGCCCAGGCAGAGGATAGCAGCGCGGCGACGCTAAGAGTCGAGTAGTAATACTTCATGTTGCTCGAGTTGGCCAAGAGTTTCTCCTTGTACTTGGGCGAGGGAGGTGGTTGAATTGCGACTCACTCACCAGCCGCCGGTACGTGCAATGGTCTCGCCTTTATACCCCGTGCAGCCAACTGCGCCAAGACAAATTCTCTCTCTCTCTCCCCTGTTGGGAAATCTTGGGAAAAGTCCTGCTGTCTAGAATTCGGAAATGGCCTGGATGTGGATGCCGAGTCACGGACGTTGGACGAGAAAAAGTGCTGAATCCCTCATTGTTCCAACTTGCCAGTCCGTGAACCAACCCATCAAGGTTCTCTTCCTCATCCCGCCCTGTGCTATCAAGGTTGCCGGAGCATGCAGGCCAAGACAATATTCTCCTCATCGAGAGCCCTCGTTTGTCAGGCTCGGTCGCTCGAGCCAATAGATTGCCCGGAAACAAGCTTATTGTTCAACCCATGATGAATCATGTGCCGCATCTACATGTAGATGGGTGTTTTTGCTGCACGTTGCCTGGCGACGCGTCGGGCCCAAGCTGTGTGTGACTCGTGAGAGAGCCAGCTTCAATGGGTTCGTTGTTGGGACATGATGCTTACCGCGTCCGGTCACCAACATGACATCTGCGGAGGAAGTTGGCCCCTCATCAACTCATGTTCTTTCTCGAACCACAAAAGAAAAAGAAAAGTCGCAGCGCTCGTCAACGGTCTGGGAAGTTGTTGTGTGAGCGGCGTCGCTCCTTGTTGGTTGGCCCCGGGGATGCGAAAAGGGACACATCGGCCATTCACCCATGAGCATCCGCCGTCATCCAAGTCACCGGCTTCACTATGCATCTCCCCAGCCACAAAGGCTTGTTCTTCTTGGCCATTGGCCAAGTAGTGGCGGTGACGGTGACGGGCGGCTCCTCGTCCGGAGGCGACTCGGGTCCCGGCTCCAGCTCCGGCTCAAAAGGTTCCGGTCCGGATCCTGCAATAGTTCCGTCCGGCACGAAAAACTGTCTTTGTTCGGGAAAAATGTGCGCCAACGGCCTGCAATCCTTCCACGGCCATGTGCTGCTATGGAAACAGTGCCGTCTCGAAATACTGTTCCTCGACGAATCGATGCGTCCCGACGTCCTACAGCCATCTTCAGATGCTGTCCCATTTTCCAGTTCCACTTGCTCTTCCTTTTCAACCACTGCCACACTCGCCGGCTCGGGAACCATCAGAAAGGACTACGGCAACCTGGCCTGCGCCTCGGAGGCCACGCAATCGATCCGTGGTCGAATTCCGCTCGTGGTGGTCATAGATTTTTTTTCGCTTTCAGCGCATATTGTCTGATCCAAGCAAGACAATCATGGAGATCTGTGGCGTCTTGACGCTATCCCCCGCATTCGTATTTAGTGACGACGGGAATAATGCCACACATTTCCCCCCCCCTACTTTGCCACATTAACTGCTCGCAATGACGTCTATTGTGCTCAGAAAGCATACGAATGAACGGACTGACTTTGACACGTGGCAACACTTCACGTCGGATCTTTTTTTTTGGGGGGGGGGCGGAATTGACATCTTCATTGTGGACCCGTTGCGGTGTGCTTTGACAACTTTCTTTTCTTTTCTCGCGGAGAAAAGCACATGCTTGCGGAAACTGCATATACCTGCAGGAGAGTAGGTTGCGCATTAGACTTAAGTACGTGATATTTTGATGACACGAAAAAGCACATTAGAATGCGACATTTGTCTGTCAAACGGGGTCTGGATCCGTTGAACGGTAGGTAGCAAGGGGTTGCCCCTTGGCGTGAACATGAGCCTCTGCTGGCCCCTGAGGTATTTGAATCCGGATGAAGCCATGACACTACGCAGTTCCGGGGCAAGTGCGTCCGTTAGCCTCGCCTCCTATTCGGCAACGGAATGTCGTCCATACTACTGAGACGTGGGTCGCTCAGAGTTGGCTAGACTCGTTGTTGAACACCCTTCCTTTGCCCTGTATTAAGCTATCCGTCTTGTTTCACTATATCGACCCTGTCATGCTCCCGCCCTGACGCTGCCTTGGTTCCCGGGGGCACGGTCGTGTCAAAGGGTATTAAGAATCCCTACCGCCCGGCCCTACACTTTGACACCATCCCCGGCCAAACCGCAAGTAGGGTTACAGCCTTGTACCGGAACAACAAGCTGTTTTGCCATCTGCCTCGGAGGTAGACTTTAGATCTTTGCTCTATGATATAACCTTTTGCTGGCTCGGCTGCTCACGACGGTCCTTCACTTGGACTGACTTACTTTTCAACATTGAGAAATGGTGGCTGGGCCATCAGGTAGCAGGCTACTCTTCTCCAACTAATACTTTCCTTCTCATCTCCATCTCCCCTTGACTTCCCTAATTGCATTCGTCCCATGTCCGAGTTGACGGCCAGTCGTCCCCGGCCTCAATCACCTCTCTCTCTCTCAAGTTCTCAACCACGACCGGAGTCCTCATTCTCAGTATGGCTGAAGCGAAGCCTCAATGTGGCGGCCGAGGTGACGGAGAGCCCAAGGAGTATGATCTGCTTCTTCACGTGCTCGGCCTTTGTGCGTATCTCGTGTTTTTTTTTTTTGAACACACATCTCCTCAGATGGGAATGACATGAATCTAACGAGCCAACTCTCTCTAGTCCTTGTACTACTTGCATCATGTCTAGGTCAGACCCCATTTGCGCCCCCATCTCCGTACTCATTTGCTGCGTTCGTTGCTTACCCGGCTTCGTAGGCGCTGGCTTCCCGGTGGCTGCAAAGAAGATAAGATGGCTCAAGGTTCCGCCAAAAGTCTTCTTCGCTTGCAAGCATTTCGGCACGGGTGTTCTGATTGCCACAGCGTTTGTACATGTGAGTAAAGGCCTCGGTCAGACATTCACCTCCGCTGACGCCTGGCTGGCTGACTGACGCTTTACCTAAAACCATTGCAGCTGCTGCCAACCGCCTTTGGCAGTTTGGGAGACCCATGTCTGCCGGACTTGTTCACCAAGGACTACCCACCTTTGCCCGGGGTGATCATGATGGGCTCGTTGTTCGTCCTGTTCGTCATCGAGATGTGGCTCAACGCCAAAATCGGAGGGCACTCCCACGGGGGGGCGACGGGAATGATTCAGGACCGCGCTTCCCACCCTCACGCTGCCGACGGTGCCGCTGCTGCTTCAGCATACACAGCTCGCCCTCCGCGCGCCACGAGTGACCAGGGCTCATACTCCAACGGAACCTCGCCCGTGAGCGAGCCCCCCGAGAAGCCGTGCGACGAAGAGTCGGAGTCGGACGACAGTCGGACGATCGGCGCCGCGGACGAAAAGGACGAAGGGCCGAGAAGCCTGTCAACAATGCCCGGTTGGTTCGGGGCCTTCTACGAGCATTCCCTCCGCCAACACGCCGAGCTCGTGGCTATGCTCGCCCAGAAAGAGGACGGAAAATCCTCCATCCAAGAGGCACAAACGCCACCACCGCCCGCCATTGAAGTACAGGAGTATTATGCGCAGCAAGACGAGGAAGCCGCTGTTGATGCAGGGGTGTACCGGAAAATGTCAACCCACGTCGCCCTCTTGGAGGGGGGCATCCTCTTCCACTCGGTCTTCGTGGGCATGACCGTGTCCATTACGATTGACGGCTTCGTCATACTGTTGATCGCGATACTGTTCCACCAGATGTTCGAGGGTCTCGGGCTGGGATCCCGAATCGCCGCCGTGCCGTATCCAAAGGGGAGCGCGAAGCCGTGGTTGCTGGTCTTTGCGTTTGGGACCACGGCACCCATCGGCCAGGCGATCGGCCTGTTGACCAGGAGTACCTATGATCCCAACAGCGCGTTCGGCTTGATCATTGTCGGCATCTTCAACGCCATGTAAGTGACGTGCTGCCAAGAACAACATGTCCCTTTTTCCACAAACGTTAACCCTGATCTTACCATGATGACCACCAGAGCCTTCCGATTCGAAAGCCCAGCTACGCAAATGCTCCAACCACGGACATGCCAATTGCTACAACCGTCATCAAGTCAGTATGCGACGCGGGCGTTCTGCGGTGGCCGACTCGCCGATGGCTTCTGGACGGGGACTCTCTTACCTCCGAGAAGGACCCAGGTCAAGGCCGCCATCTTGTCCCTTTTACTGAGCAAGCGGCTCGCTTCCTCGGACAAGAAGTCTTCTGCTAGCAAGTCGACCAGTGCTGCGTATATCAGAAGCCCGGACGAGCTGCAAATCTGCGAGTTAGCGAGCCCGCCCCGACCGGAAAAAAAAATAAAAACAGAAAATAAATAAAATAAATAAAATAAATAAAATAAATAAAATAAATAAAATAAATAAAATAAATAAAATAAATAAAATAAATAAAATAAATAAAATAAATAAAATAAATAAAATAAATAAAATAAAATAAAATAAATAAAATAAATAAATAAAATAAATAAAATAAAATAAATAAATAAAATAAATAAAATAAATAAAATAAATAAAATAAAATAAATAAAATAAATAAAATAAATAAAATAAATAAAATAAATAAAATAAATAAAATAAATAAAATAAATAAAATAAATAAAATAAATAAAATAAATAAAATAAATAAAATAAATAAAATAAATAAAATAAATAAAAAAATAAAAAAATAAAAAAATAAAAAAATAAAAAAGCCCTGTCCTAATTACGGGACCGTGATATTATACCGACTACAACTCCTCAAGTCCCGATCGCTCCCGAACGTTCCGAGGTTCCTCATGCATGCTTAATGGTGACCGGAATGTCGCTCGCAAGCCTCACTCCAAGGCACCCGGTGCCCCTGTACGGAGGGAGTTGTTCCGTATTTAACCGAATGGCGGCTAAATAAAGGGCTTTGGAATCAAGTATAAATTACTTAACTCACTTGACAATTCCTCTCCGGAGTTTCATTCATTCATTCAGCTCATTATTATCCTTTGCGTGGCCCTTAGTTTCTTACCTCAGTCTCACCTAGGACTTCTTGTACACACACTTTTGTCGAACATGAAGTTTGTCGCAATCACCGTCGCCGCTCTTGCAGGCGTTGCCCTCGCGTCGCCGACAAAGCGTCAGCAGTGCACGCCTGGACATACAAGATGTAGTGGCAAGGACGCAATTTATACGCAGGCTTGCGATAAAAACGGCCAATGGGGGGTAAGTATAGCATCTCAAACAGCTCTATTATGGGGCTAAGCAGTCCACACTACTAACCACTCTATAGGATCCGTACCGTTGTTCCAAAAACGGCATTTGCATGGTTTATGATGATGGGCATGTCCAGACCTTATGCAGTGAAGCGCGACCTGGCCCTGGGTGAGCTCGGTCCGCCTAATTCAACGATTGGCAGTGTTATACTAAGGTTTCCATGTTATCAAGGCATAACCCTTAGCCAGATGTCAACTCTAATGATACGCGTCACTTGATAAAGCTAGGTTACACTACGGATTACATAATTACACTTGCGTGTACTCCGTAGTTGTAATAAAATACAATCCTCTCTCAAACGCTCCCAAACGTTGCCATGTTCTTCATCCATGGTTAAATGGTGACCGTTTCTTTGCACAATGCACCGGCCCTGGAACGTCGCTCGCAACCCTCACTCCGAGGCACCCGGCGCCCCTGTCAGGAAGGGGGTCGCTCTGCATTTAACCAAAGTGGCGGCTAAATAAAGGGCTTAATAAGCCATGGAGTCAAAGTATGTATATATTTACTTCATGTTCCTCTCCAGAGTTTTGTCTAGCTCCTCATCATTCTCTGCGTAATAGCTCTTATTCCTTACCTTGGTCTTACCTAAGACTTCTTGTACACACACTCCAGTATGAAGTTTATTGCAATTACCGTGGCCGCTCTTGTAGGCGTTACCCTCGCGTCACCAAAAGGTCTGAAGTGCACCAGGCCTGGAGACACGACATGCAGTTCTGGTAAACCTAACGAGCATGTATATGTGTCAGGAAGAGCTCCCTGAAGCATCGGATGTGTGGATGCCGGTCGCACGATGGCTAGGATGAGACATCAGTGGAGATAAATATATTAGAAGTACCTCCGTAGACTAGTTATTTCTATAGCGCACTATGTACCTTTTAGGTATAAAAGTTAGCTACTATCTGCACCTCTAATTAATTAAATTAAATACTTTTTATTATCTATTTACACCCTTACCTAATAGTTATAAGCCTAGGTAACTTTTATTACTAAATTTATTATTATCTTTAAAGATTATTAGCTTTATTAAAGTTATTTAATTAACGCTTACTAATATTATAAGATAAACGCCCTTATTATATTATTTAATAACTAATATTATATCTTACGCTTCCCTTAACCTATATATTCCCTTTAATATATTTAAAGAAACCCTAAATATAATATTATTATTAGAGAAGGACTAGATTAAGTGGTTTATATAGATTAAGAATTATATAAAATCTTATAAGGTCTAGGAGTATATTAACCTAAATAAGGTTAAATTACTTAAAGAACCTATAATACTTATATACCTATAAAGAGGTTAGAGACTAGAGATTTTAAATAATAACCCTAATACTCTAAAGAATTAGAAGCTTATATATAAAGATATAAAGAACTAATTTAACTTTAAATATAAAGAGCTTTAATTTAAGCTTATAAAGTATTAAGATCTAGCTAAATAAATACTAAAGATTAGGGAATATATTTATAAAACCTTTTTAAAGAATATTTAAGACTCCCTTAACTTTAATACTAAGGTAAAGAAGAAGGAGTTTATTTAATACTATACCTATAGAATACTCTTACTTCTTTATAATTAGTATAAGCTAAATACTAAGAAAATACTTATCCTTATAAAGAATTACCTAAATAATTACCTAAAGCTAAAGGTACTTATAATTAGTATAAGTAAGTAGTAATAGTTAAGGTACTTTAAAGGAATTATCTAGACCTTAAAACATAGTAAACTAAGGAGATAATACTATATAAGTTTATTATGTCTCTTTAAAGTAAATTTAAGTTATTTTAAAAGAAGTAAAATAACTTACTTAATAAGAGAATAAATAGTAATTTTCTTAAGGCTATTACTAAGTTTAAAAGGGACTATAAGGCTTTACTAAAGGAATTAAAGAATTTAAGGATTACTAATATAATTATAACTAATAGATTAAATAATTTAATAAAGCTAAAGAAGCCTAAGTGCCTTAGATATATAAACTATAATATTATAAATATTATAAAGTAATAAGAATCCTATAATTTATTTAAGGCTCTTTATAAACTAAAGGTTACTTTAAAAATTAGGAGGTTAGGAAAAACTCTAAAGAAAATATTAAGAAGTATCTTAAGGCTAATCTATAGAAGAAATTAAAGGCTATAAATTAGAAGCTAGAGAAAAAAGTAATAATATTATTATGCCTTTATAAAACCCTATAAATAACTTTATTATAGTTACTCTAGGTAAGAAGTTAGCTAATATATTATTATTTATATGCTTTAAGTAATATAAATTATTAAAGAAAAGTGTGAATTTATTAAACGCTAGGAATAACTTAGAATTAAGAAAGAATATAGTCCTCTATAACTTTAAAGCAAATATTTATATCTTTAATAACTTCTAATAGTTTAAGCAATCTAAATTTAATAAAAATATTATAATAAAGGTTAAGGCTAGTAGTATAATCTATATAGCTTTAGGTTAAGGACTAGTTAGTATATCTATTATAGATCCTATATTGCAAAAGGCAAGAATAATTATATTAGAGACTGCTTTATTTATTCCTAAATTCCACGTTAATCTAGTATTAGTAATAATTATAATAAAAGCAGGTATCTTCGAGAATTAGAAAAAGGGATTCCTCTATAAAGGGAATTAGCCTATATATTTATTTATATTATTTACGCTAGTTAGCTCTATAAATGGCTATTACTAGTACTCCTAATACTAAGTTAAAAGGGAAAACCCTATACTAGGAAGAAAAACCCCCTTATATCTATGTATAAGTTAGTGCTAGCCTTGTTACAGGTTTGCGCTACTTAGTGTATTTCCTATTATAAGTGTTTATTACTAGCTTACACTAGCCTTATCCTATTAAAAAGAAAAAGAAAGGAAAAATATATAAAATAAGTATTTATAAGCTCCTTCTAGTCCTATTCTAGTATAATAATAAGCTTACTCTAAGTCCCTTTACTTTAGGCTAGGGTAAAGTAAATCTAGGTTTATAGTATTAATTTACTTCTTATTTACTTTTACACTAACTCTTTTATAGCCTTACTTTTTAGCTAACTTTAGCCTATTACTACCTTATACTTTTAATAAAGTTAGAGTACCTAGTTTTATTTAATTAGTATAAGAGGAGGGTAGTTATAGTCCTAGGTTAAGATTACTTATATATTATTAGCCTTATTAATTATATTATGCTTTGTTTTTAAGTAAGTTATCTAAATTATCCCCCCTCTATAAGTATAAAAGAGAGCTCCCCTCCCTTAGGGTCTTAGTCTCTTTTTCTCTTTATATTAGACTTCCTATAGGTTTTTCCTTTCTTTCTAGCTATCTAAGGCTTTTCTAGGCTAAGGTTAGGTTATTTACTAATGTTTACTATAGATTTAAGTTAAATCTAATATAATACTACTAGAAGCTATAAGTACTCTAGTATTACTACTTATCTAGCTTTAATTTACCTAGGAATCCACTAAGTATAAGGACTTCCTAGGGAAGTCTATAACTAAGAAGTAATACACTTAAGTCTTAGAGAAAGGCCTATCTATAGGTTATATTTACCTTTATTCTAGGCCTAGTCTACTACTAATTTACTTACTAGCTTAGTAAACTAAAAGAGATCTAGTGTATTTCCTATAAGTCTTATTTAATTTAGGACTATAGGTATTAGTGCTATATTATTATTAGTAGGTTAGTCTTGTTCTAGCTTAGAAGCGGGGCTAACTCTCTAGATAGGGGTAGCTACTAATACGTGTTTTAACTACTAGGTTTAAAATTATTAATATTATTAGGTAATAATTATCTTTATTCTAGCTTAGGTTTGCGTTTAATTTACCTATTTTCTTAGCTAAATTTATCTAGCTAGCGGAATAAGCACTAGTGGTTAGTTAAGACCTAGGCTTCTATAGCTAATAAAGGTAATATAAGTCTACTTTAGCTTAGTAATAGTTTTAGTCTAGCTTTAATCTCTCTTAATAGGTCCTAGAAGGCTTCTAAGACTAGGTTAAAAGGCTTTATACTAGTAATTAGGTAAAAAAGAAATAAAGTGCCTTAGTAGTAAGCTTAGACTAGGCTAGTTCCTTAGAGAAATAATATACTAAGCTTATCTATTAGCTTATATACCTTAATACACATGTGGCGGAGATAAACTATCTCCTGCTTACTACTATCCTTATAAAGTCTTATAATAAGGTAATAAAGAATACTATTTCTATCCTAGAGAAGGAATAATATAGTAGCTTAATTTTAGTTTAAAGTAAGGGTAATAGTAAGCTAGTAGGATATATAATACCTAGAGTTTATAGTTAAAATTAATCTAATAATAGTTTTAGATATAAATGTTTTTTATTATAATTATAAATTATAAAATTAGTCCCTTCTCTAGCTTACCTCTATGCTTATATTATCTATTCTATCTCTTATACTAGATTTATAATTAGGAGGTTTTTATTTATTAGTAAGGTTAACCTAGGTCTAGTAGTATTCTAAGTTATCTTATAGCTAGCTCCTATACTAATAAGTAGTATTAGAGTTATCTTATACCTAGGAACTATTTAGCTAAATATTTTACTTTTTAAGGTTTATTTAGGGCTTACCTTGCTTCCTATATATTAGTAAGCTAATACTACTAAGGTTACCTATAGTTATATTTACTATAATTAACTAGTATATAGTATTAGTCTTCTATAGCTTAGCTATAGCTATATAGGGGCAAAACCACCCTAGGAACCTTTCTTTAAAATAGGAATTTATTTAGGCTTATCTTTCCTATATATAATTAGATAATTATTAAAGAGATATATTTATTTATATTAGTATAAAATTCCTAGATTTCCTTTAGGTTATAGGAGAGTAAGTAGTCTTTAGTTAGTTCTCTAATATATTTACTTTAAGCTAGCCTTTTTTATTATACTAGTTCTCCTAATATCTTTTCTATTCCTTATGTAAGTTTATATTTAGCTTATTATTAATAGTTAAGGGTTTTCTTCTATAGTATAGTACTATTACTACTAAGTTAGCTATAGCTTAGATTATTCTTACTATCTTACTACTAATAATTTTATTCTTAAACTTTTACTTTATCTTATTTAGGTAAAGATTAAGGGGGATATAAGTCTTAACCTCTAGTTATATAATAGGTATAGCCTTAAACACCCTTATAATAATCTAAAGGTAAGCTAATTAGTTTACTATAAAGCTTTTTATTACTTTTCTTAGTTTTTCTCCTTTTTAGTAAGGATATAGTAAGCACTTACTTTATAAGTAAGAATAGGCTAGACTACTTATATATATAGGAGTCTAGTATTCCTAAAGCTATATCCCTAGGCTAATACTACTAGCTTAAAGAGTATAAGCTATTACTAGGCTAATTTACCCTTAAGAATATTTCTATAAGCACTCTAGTTAAGTTTTCTATTAACCTATACTCCTAGGAACCTATATAATTCTATAGGCACTATTTCCTTTACCTTAAGCTAGACTTTAGTCTATAGGGGTCTATAGGATTTACTAAAGTATATAAGTTTAGTTTTAGCTAGGTTAAACTTAACTTTTACTTACTTTACCTATTCCTTATAAATCTTTTATATAGCTTTAAGTCTTTTCTAGGTTTACGCTATATTCTTACTAAAGGCTACTATATTTATATTATTTATAAATTCTATAGCTACTATACCTAGAATAGCCTAGAGGTAAATATAAAGCTTTACTAAGTAAAGTAAGAAAAGGATTAAGGAGAGGGGTAAACCTTATAAGGTGCTAGCCTTAATTATAAATAGTCTAGAGAGTCCTTTATTAAAGCTAAGCTAGCTTATTTTATTTATAAGAAAGCTTTATATTACTATTATTAGCTATTATAAGACTCCTATCTTTATAAGTAAGTATATTAGGTATAGGTAGCTAACTTTATTAAATATAAAAGATATATTTATTTACGCTAGTAAGGTAATACTACCCCTACCCTAGGCCTCTCTAATATATTCTATAAGGACTCTTATTATAGTTTTTATTAATTTATTTATTTTATTACTTATCTAAAGCTTAGGGAGTAATTCTTTTACCTTAGTAAAGGCTATAAGTTACTTTACTATTACTACTTTTATAATCTTTCTTACTATATTAAGTAGTAAGATTAGTCTTTATATATTAGCTCTCCTTATTTCCTTAGTGGTTTTACTAGGTTTTCTAATTACTACTACTTTTATAGTTTAGAAGTAGGCTAGGAAATAGCCTATTTCTAGGACTATATTTAGGAGCCTAGCTATAGTATCTTTAGCTAGGTTATCACAGGCTTTAATAAGGCTTACTAGGAGTTTATTATCTCCTAGTGCCTTCTAGCTAGCTATATTTACTAAGATATTATTAATTTTCTCTTATTTAAATTATTTTTTATTTAGTAATAGTGTGTTTTCTAGCTTTAGGAAGGAGAGGTTTAGTATATATAAGAGGTTTACTATTAGTTTAAGGAAAAATCTTTATACTAGTATACTAGCCTTATCTTTATATATAGTAGCTAGGTTAGGGTTATTTTTGCCTCTTTCTAGCTTAGGAAGCCTAGGGAGCTCTAGGGGGGCCTAGCTTTAAAGCTAGGCTTATCTCTTAAGCCTCTAGACCCCTCTATTCTTTTCTTATATATTAGCCTTTTATAAGGCATCTCTCTATATATTTCTTTTCTTTTCCCTAATAGTATATTCTTAGTTCTTATTTGCTTTAGTATAGGCTTACTAGTTTATATTAGTTCTCTAGTATCTCTATTATCTTTTAGCTTGCCTTACTTTACTAACTATCTCTTAGGCTTTCCTTAACTACTATACCTCTAGGCTAGGGAGTCCCTAGGCCTTCTTTAAAACTACCTTATTTATAATTTATTATAAGCTAGTAATAAGCTATATTATGTAGTTATTTATTCCTTCTTTATTATATAAGTCTAGTGTATTTTTAGGCTAGAGTATTACCTTAGCCTTTACCTTTATATATAATTAGTTTATAGCTTCCTATATATATTTAAGAACTTAGGGGTAACCTCCTACTATTTATTAAGGATGCTAATTAGCTATAGTATATAGTTAGATCTAGGGAGGTCTTTAGCGCTATTATAGTAGACTTTAATATTTAGTATAGCTTATACTAGGTTAATAATACTATCTCTATTATCTTTATATTATCTTATAGGTTTGCCTTAGGAGGTAATAAGTCTAAGCCTTTATTAGTCTATAAACTCTAGTAGTTTATTTACTTTATTAGTTTTCCTATCTAGCTTATCCTAGAGAGAGTGTTTTTAGTTAAAGTTACTTATAAATATACTTTAGTTATAGGGCTTTTTAAGTTAATTATATAAATAAGGGTATTCTAGTTATTACTATATCTCTTTAAGTAAAAGGAGTAAATATTAATTCCTTATAGTTTTACTAGTAACTAGTTAGTTTCTTCCTAGGCTAACTATGATTTTACTCTATATTTCTTATTTATATATACTGTATTTTATTTATTATAGTATATAAGTTAAAACTAGGTAAGGCCTAGTGCTAGGGGCTATGGGTTTCTTATATATTCTTATTCTTAGATTATAATTATGTCTATATTAGTTTAGTAATAGAGCGCTATATATACTAGTTTGTTTTTCTTATTTACATTCTAGAAAAGGACTTATAATATTATTATATTAATTAGGGGTTATTAGTCTTTACTATCTTATGCTAGTTTTAATCTAGCTCTAAGTCGCTTTATATACTATCTTATACTTCCTAATCTTAGTTATTTAGTACTTTACTTTATATTTATAAGTCTTTCTCTTTTCTTACTTACTATAATTATTAGCTCTAAGGCTATACTAGTTCTCTCTTAGGGCTAGGTTAAGCTTTTACTTAGGGAGTAAGTAGTAAAGTAAGAGAGTTACTTAAGGTATTTTACTTTAGTAGTATTTTACTTCTTTTTTAAGATAAGGTAGTCTCTTAACTAGGCTAGATATAGTCTAGAGTATAGGATATAGTTTTCTTTTACTTATTTATCTTTTATTAAGTAAGAGAATTCCTTATCTTTATAGTAGCTAGCTTTATACTAGCTATACCTTAGTACTACCTTATAAAACTTAGCTATATATCTTATCTAGAAGTAATTATAGTACTATTAGGGTTATAAGGTCTTATTATATAGTTTAGTTTAGAAAAGCTTTACTTTAAAGACTATTTTATCTTAGTATATCTTATTAGTATCTTTAACTTTAGCTAGGCCTAGTATTAAGGTAATTCTTTAGGCGCCCTTACCTTAGGGTTATCTTACTATTACCTTAACTATATTTACTTTATTAGCTTTTTTATTTTAGTTACTAGGTTCTTAATAAAGGTATATTTAGTTAGGAATCCCTTAATAATTACACTAAGCATGTAGTAGTAAAGGGCTACCTCTAGCCTAAATACCTTAGTAATTTATTTTTAGTTTTCCTTATATTAGGTAGTATTCCCTTTAAAGGTAATAATTATATTTTTACTAGGGAGTCTTCTAGCTACTACTACTATAGTTTAGCCTATAGCTTTATTTACTACTATTACTATATCTTCTATGCCCCTAGACTAAAGTAATTCCTAGATAGTATTCCTTTTAATAAGTACTTCTTATTCCTACTTACTAGGGATCTAGAGAGAGGGGGGTAAGGTATTTAATTATTTAGAAGCTAGGCTAGTAGTAATGCTTACCTAGGTTAAAGTGTTACTTCCTTTAGTTTCTTCTTTAATAGCCTCTTTAATAGCCTATTTAAAGGCTTTTTTAGTAGTATAAATATTACTATTATTATAGTTTATTACCTTTATTTTAGCTTAGGTATAGTCTGCTACCTATCTAGTAATAGCCTTAGTAATATACTATACCTAGTTAACTTTATTACTTAGAATAAGGTTTATAATTTTATTATAAAATTTTATATTATCTAGGTATTTAAATTAGATCTAGCTAGTCTTTAGGTTATTCTTACTACTCTAGATATTAAACTATCCTATTCTTATGTTTAGGTAGTAGTAACTCTATGCTAGCCCTCTTTCTCCTAAGTTAATTATTATTAGCATTATATTCACACTCTTACTACTAGCTTTATTATAATATAATATTATAGGGGGGGGTAAACAGAGGCAAGGAATTCGAATATTAATGTGGTTTGTATTTTAGAGGCGATTCCGGACCTTTAGAGCGGTGCGGAAGTTTATGCGAAGGTTAGGAATTAGCCTATAGCTAGGGTTTATAATATTAACAAGCTTTATATACTATTAAGGCTATTAGAAGATCTAAAGGAAGCTAACGCTATATTAAGCAAACCTCTAAGGCCTTAAATAAAGAGAGATATAAAGCTTTAGTATTAATAATATAGTTATCCTAGTAATAAAGCATTTATAAAGCTTATAAACATAACTTTAGGTATTAAATTAATAAGACCTAAGCTTATAGAGTGTAAGATCTATGCTATAGGCAAAGCTAAGCGCTAGAGATTATAAGTTATACCTAAAGGGCTTCCTTAAGGACTAGGTTATAAGCTTTTAGTTAATCTAGAGTACTATAACTTACCTTATTAGAATAGTAATAGGTATTAGTGTGTTTTTATATGCCTTATAACCTTAATATAATTCTTTTACTTATTTAAGTTAAAGGATAGGATTTATAATAGCTTCTAAATAATAGTAGTATTTCTAAGCACTTAATTTAGTATTTAACTACGCTTTTTACATAGTAATATTAAAAAGCCCTCTTTATAGATAATATAAGGGATAAGATAGCCTTAGTAAGTATTATAGTCTATAATTTAGCTCCCTTAACACCTAGTTAGAATAGTAAGGTAAAGAGATTTAGGGGGTGGTTAAGTAAAAGGCTTATACGTCAAGTCTAGAGGCTAGATTCCTATTAGAACTTAATAATAAGGTCTTTAATATAGTAGTTTATTTACTAAATTAAATACCTTTTAAGCATTATAGAAATTAGATTACACTATACAAACTTTAGTAAAATTAGGCTAGGAAAACCATCCCTACCTATTTATAGATATTAGAGGTTTAAAAACCCTTAATTTCATATCTATAAGCTTATAAATATAAAGCGTTTCTAATAATAACAAAAGCTCTAGAGTATATTAAATTAAATAACATAATCCCTTAGTTAGAGCAAAAGCTTATATTAGATACCTTATAGGTTATAAAGGCAAATCCTAGTATATTATTTAGGTTCTAACCCTTTATAATTATAAAGTTATTATATTAGCATATGTTTAGTTTAATAAGGCCTTATTCTTTAAACTAAAAGAAGAGATTAAATTAGCCTAGAAAGAGAAAATATTAATAATTACGCTACTTAAAGAGCTTAAGGCTAAAGACCTTAATAAAGAAATTAGTTAAGACCTTATAGGAATAGACTTAGAAGAGGAGAATTATAACTTCCTACTATTAGCTATAAATAAGGAAAATAATTAGATTAAAGCAGAAATACTACCTTATATATTAGGGTAAGAAAGTAGCTATATTAGTGCTCTTTTAACCCCTCCTAACTTTTCTTATAAAAGACTAGTTATCCTAAAGAATATAAAGCTTTAGGTATAAGGTAATAATATGCTATTTTAAGAGATTAATAAATTTATAAATAATATAATAGCTAAACACATAGAGACTACTATAGAGACTAATAAAATTACTACTAAGGGTAGTAAGACTATAAAGAATTATAGTCCTTATAATAATAGCATTAACCTAGATAATATTATAACTAGAAAATACTAATAAAAGAAGTTAAGGAAGGCTAAGTAAGCTTAGTTTTTTTTGCTTTCTCTTTAGTATTCTAAGGAACTTAATATAATTTATAGATTAAAAATATACCTATAAAACCTACTTATTATTATTAGGTAATAGCATTACTATATTATAATTACTAAAAGGAAGTAATTATAAAGGAGCTTTTAAAGCTTCTATTCTTAAACTACTAGGAGAATATACCTAAGGAACTAATTAATCCTAATAAGCATAAGGAAATTATTAACCTTAGCTAGGTTTTTAAATATAAAACTAATAAGAAAGGTATAGTTATAAAATTTAAGGCTTAAATAGTAGTATAAAGTAACTAGTAACTAAAGGATAACCTTAATAATTATACTACTACTCTTACTTTTTAATCTCTATAAATACTACTTATAGTTTATTATACTAATAATCTTAATACTTAATAATATAATATTTAGAATGCCTTCCTATATATAGAACTTAAAGAACCTATCTTTTATAAGCCCTTAGAGGGTATAAATACAAGAGGTTATCTCTAGAAGATAATTAGAGTATTATATAGGCTATAGGAAGCTTCTTAATAATAGTTCCTTTATTTAATAAGATTCCTTTTAAAGCTTAGCTTTATCTAAGGGAAAGAAAACTTATATATCTTTATAAAGAATAATTTTATCCTGTTTTTCTACGTAAATAATATTATAGTACTATACCCTAATGGATTTAAAGTAAAATTCAAAGAATTATATAAGTAATTAATAAATAGTCTAGATATTAAAAACTAAGGTAAATTAAAGTAGTTCCTAGGTATTAAAATTATTAGAAATCATAATACTAAAGAGATATAGTTATTATAGGAATTATATATTTAAAAGATTACTTAGAAGTTTATTCCTAATATTATTAATAATAAGTTAAAGAGCTTAATTATAGCTTCTCTTCTAATAACTATAATTTACCTAAATAATAATAAAGCTTCTAATAAAGAAATTAGCTACTATAAAGTAATTATAGGCTCTTTAGTGTATCTTTATATTATTAGAAGACTAGATATAGTGTTTATAGTATTAAAGCTAGCCTCTTTTATAATAAATCTATTAGTAAAGCATATTAAATTAGCTTAGGGTGCTTTATTATATACTTAAAATATAAAGAAGCTTTACTTATAATATTTAGGCATAGATAGCTTTAATACACTATTTTCTAGTATAGATGCCTTACTTAGTAATAATCCTAAGACTTAGAAGTTAATATAAGGCTATGTTTTTATTATATATAATACTATAATTAATTAGAAGTCTAGAAGGTAATATTATATAATAACTTTAAGTATAGAAGTAAAGCTCTTTACCTTAAATTATAGTGTAAAAAGTGTATTTCCCTTAGTAAGCTACTTTATAATATTAATATATATATATTACTACTCTTAATTATCTAGTATAATAATAAGTAAATAATCTAAATTACTAAATATACTAAAGGAAGGCTTTAAACTAGCCTTAAGTATCTTAATATAAATTAAATATAAATTTAAGAATAATGTATAATAGGTAATATTAAGGTTAATTAAATAAAGACCTTTAAGATGCCTATAAATAGCTTTACAAAGCCTTTATTAGGCTAAATACACAGGGACTTTTACTATAGAATTAGCCTAAGGGAGATTCCTACCTAATTATAATACTAGGGATTATTTATAATCTCTTCTTATACCTTTAATCTTTAGCTTTAATAGATATCTTAGCTAGGGGGGTATATTAGGAAAAGCTCCCTAAAGCATTAGATATGTGGATACTAGTTATATAATAGCTAGGATAAGACATTAGTAAAGATAAATATATTAGAAGTACCTTTGTAGACTAGTTATTTCCGTAGCGCACTATGTACCTTTTAGGTATAAAAGTCAGCTGCTGTCTGCACCTCTGATTAATCGAATTGAACACTTTTTATCATCTATCTACACCCCTACCTGACAATATGTTTGTAGCAAAGAAACAAGGACTTGGGTTGTAAGTATAGTATCTGAAATAGCTAAATTATAGAGCTTAGTAGTTGGCACTACTGTACCATGTTATTATATAGAGGACCAACGACTTTGTAGTTTCAATCGGATTGTCCTCAGGGGAATTGCGTAAAACATGATGGGTATGCCGAGGCGGAATGCTCCTGGTCAATACCACCCTTAAGAGCTTAGTCCGCCTGATTTAAGCATTGCTAGTGTCATGTCAGGGTATCCATGTTGCCAAGGCATAACAAAAGGCCAGATATTGGTTCTAACAATACGAGTCACTTGATGAAAACGGGTTACGTGTAGCATAGTGGTCGGCATTGACGCATCTTTGGGTCTATTGGAGAATTCCGAACACCTTCCAGTAGGTTCTTACAACAGTCTAACCCCTGACTTTACCCACGCAGGGCAGCCAGTTTTTCGTTGCTCTACACAGCGCCACAAAAGATTACATCCATTTCCACATGGGTTGTTAGTCAAAGAGGTACCTTTCCGTCCTGGGCCTTGTCGCCCTCATTTCCCTGCCAACATGTGATTCTGCTTGACCCCCTGTCACATATTGCATTTACCCGAAATGGCGGCTAAATAAAGGGCTTCATGGGCTATGGAACCAAGTATAAATCCGACATTCCTCTCCGGAGGTTCCTTCCGATTATTACTCTCTGCGTAGACCCAAGTTTCTTGCCGTGGTCTTGCCCAAGACTTCTTATACACACTCCATGAAGTTTATTACAGTCACCGTGGCCGCTCTCGCGGGCGTTTCCCTCGCGTCGCCGACAAAGCCTCGGGAGTGTAAGACCGGAGAGCAAAAATGCGAATCTGAGTCAAGCCCGAATATATTTATCTGCAACGAAGAAGGCGGATGGCAGGTAAGTACAGCATCTTTGTATACTTTACGGAGGTCTCGCTGACCATTCTTTAGATAGGTGCCATATGTGGCCCCAACTTCGTGTGCGTTCCTGGGAACAGCAAGCCCGCATGCAAGATTCACACTTGAGAGCTTGGTCCGCCTGATTCGACGATTGCTAGTGTCACGTCAGGATATTCATGTTCTCGAGGCACAACCCTTCTTAGCCAGATGTCGGCTCTGATGATGCGCCTGCGCACTTGATCAAGCTGGGTTACGTGGAATTTAGCCGGCTGCAGTCCAAGTGTAGCCCCTAGATGATTTTACCCACGCGGGGCGGCTACTATCAACTCTCAACGGCTATAGTGAGTAGAGCTGTTAGGGATGATGGCAGGGGGTATTTACGGCTAGTAAGGGTGGACTATGTACAGTTCGAGTAAAACAATGTACATGGCATGGCAGTCTTCATCGATCCGCAGTCTCCGCACCCGTGTTGCATGTTGGGTACCATGACCAAGTAGTCGATTCCTTTTCCTTGCCCTTCTTCCGGCTGATGCGGCCCTGCTCCGTGTCTGCGCTGACGGCAACGGAGGATGCTGCTGGTCGCCCACGTAATCGACCAGATCCGCTTCCCCGGTGGTGACGGATGAGGACATGGCGTTTCGGCTTCTTGGCAAAAGCGCCTCCAGCTACGGGGGAGCTCCGTGGAATGACGTGGTGAGGGAGTCGAATTCTCGCTCGATGAATGAGAATCATGCTAATGATGAGCAGATGAACAACTTTGACTAGAAAAACACTTTGGCCGGGCAATGAGACTTTGCCCACATCTTCGTTAGATGAGCTGCCTCTTGTCCCGAATTGTGGCTGTGGCGATGATGACCGCCTTCAGCGCCTGCCAGTAATTGCAGTCGTGGCTCCATCGCCAAGACGGAACTGAACCGACCGCTCTCGGCTTGATCTGGAAGAAGTTTGAACCGCAGTGACTTGATGTGTTGTGTGCTAAAGACTGGGGACGAGAAGGAGTCCGTCCCGTCCCCTCACGCCCACGTATGTCCGTCCCCATGTGTTTAAAGATATGCTTATTGAATTGGCGGCATCCCCCCCTGTTCAGCTTGTCGATCTTTCCACAAAAAGTCATTTCTCCGTATCACACTAATGGCTTAATACCGCCTCGCTAATTCCTTCTTCACAATGCTGGCACCGACTGAAGAACCCCGGCATAAGCTGCAGTGAGACCCACCCCTCCAAGATGTGGAAGAAATTTGTCCACACGTATTTTTGCCGAACAGACGCCACATCCAGCCAGCCAACTTGTTCGTGCAGCTGAATATTCCTTGCCGGTAGGGTAGGCCAGGGAACAGGGAGCCTAGAAATGCGGGCGGAAGGAAAGAAAGGGTGGCGATTGCGGTTAGCCTCTTGCGGTCGTGTTGGCCAGGTCTGACCGGTCCTTTTTGCGATGGTGCCTTTGCAGGGCCTTCTGCGATTGCAAGCTCGGCCAATCCCAATGTGTCCTTTGGTACAGGCATCCCAGTCTCCTCGGGTGCCATGTCTGATTCAGCACCGCCCCCCGTACTGTAACATGGCGTATCACAAGCAGCTGATCGTTTAACATAAACGGCGCGGCTGCCGTGGCTGCTTCGGATTTTCGTCAGAAGTCGTCTCGGGAGATTTGCACTTTCCGCAGCCTTCTTGCGCCAGACTTCCGCCCTTGTCTCCTTGCAACAACTCGTCACACCCTGACGAAAAGGTCGTCCTTGCGGCTCGCATCTCAAGAACTTGTACCGGCTATTGCGCTTCGCCACGACGACAAGCACAAAGGTACAAACAATGGCGGAAGAGCTAGGCAATGAGCCCTTGGTCCATGAGGGAAAAGGGCATGCCCATTCTCCTCCTATCCAAGGCATCAGCCAGGTCGTGACCAAAGATGCGGTTTCGTGTGAAAGACATCCCGACTTCTTCACCCGAAATGGCCTGACCATCGAGTCGTTCAAGAAGGCGCATTACGGCAAGGGCCTCGTTGAGCTGGAGCGTCCTATGGAGGCCCGACACCTGAACATGATTGCTATCGGTGGCTCGATCGGCGCCGGGTTCTTCGTGGGATCTGGTGGTGCTCTGGCGAACGGGGTGAGCAACATTCCATTGCGTTTGGTATGCTGACAAGACGGGGATTTTGCATGGCTAATTTGCTGTCAAATCAGGGACCTGGCTGGTTATTCATCGATTTCTTCATCATTGGAATCATGATGTTCAATGTTGGTCAGTAGTTTCGCACAATCATCTCCCGTTGGCCCGCTGCTGACATCTACTTGCAGTGCATGCTCTCGGAGAACTCGCCATTCTATTCCCCGTATCCGGCGGCTTCTACACCCTTTCGGCTCGATTCGTTGATCCCTCTTGGGGTTTCGCCATGGGTTGGAATTACGTCCTGCTGTGGGTGTCGGTGTTACCGCTTGAACTGACCGTGTGCGGCATCACAATCCAGTACTGGAACCCCGACATATCCGTTGGCGTTTGGATTGCTGTGTTCCTCGTCATCATCGTCATCATCAACGTCTTTGGCGCCCTTGGCTACGCCGAGGAAGAGTTCTGGGCATCGACGTTCAAGCTCATCGCCATTGTGGTTTTCATGATCATCGCCCTCGTCCTAGTCTGTGGTGGCGGACCGAAGGATGGCCGCTACAGCTCATACTGGGGGGCGCGATATTGGTATGATCCCGGTGCCTTTAAGAATGGATTTAAAGGCTTCTGCTCGGTGTTTGTTACTGCGGCTTTCTCCTTTTCCGGCACTGAGCTCGTTGGCCTTGCGGCAGCAGAGTCTAAAAACCCAGCAAAGTCCATGCCAACAGCGATCAAACAGGTCTTCTGGCGAATTACGCTCTTCTATATCCTCGGTCTTTTCTTCGTCGGTCTGTTAATCGATGATCGGGATCCAGCTCTCCTAACCGCGGGATCGTTTAATGACCCTAAGGCGTCACCCTTTGTGCTTGTTGGGAAGTACGCGGGGCTCCGTGGATTCGATCATTTCATGAACCTGACTATCCTAGTCTCGGTCCTATCGATCGGCGTATCCGGGGTCTACGGAGGCTCACGGACTCTCACAGGGCTTGCTCAACAAGGCTATGCCCCTAAGTTGTTTACCTATATCGACAAGTCGGGCCGGCCCTTGTTCTCAGTCATCTCTGTTATCCTCTTTGGCTTCATTGCCTTTGTCAGTCTTAGCACCGACGGCCCAACCGTTTTCACGTGGCTGCAGGCAATTTCTGGTCTCGCTACACTATTTACCTGGGGCTCCGTTTGCCTAGCACACATCAGGTTCCGCAAGGCATGGGCTTACCAGGGGCACACGCTGGACGAGATTCCCTTCAAAGCTGCTGGTGGTATCTACGGGTCCTACCTGGGTTTCTTCCTCTGTGTCATCGTTCTTATGGCTCAGGTAAGCCTCGCCGTGCTCTGCCGTGCTGATGTTTTTCTTTTCTCTTCTTTTTTTTCCTTCTCAGTGGTTGATTGGTTGCATCTGCTAATCGCTCCGTAGTTCTACTCTGCAATCGTGGCGCCCCCCGGTCAGGAAGGAATGGGCACGGCCGAGAGCTTTTTCCAACAATATCTCGCGGCTCCTGTGATTCTCTTTTTCTGGTTTGTCGGATACGCGTGGAAGCGCGAGGGATGGATTCGAACGCACCAGATCGACGTCGATACCGGACGTCGAGAAGTTGATTGGGATGAGATCAATGCCTATCGAGCCAGGATTGCGTCGTATCCGAAATGGCGACAGATTCTCCACATGACTTTCTAGAGTCACGACGGCGAGACATGCGGGCTCAATCCTTGCGATGATCGGCTTCAACCCCTAGTATTGTAGACTTGCGGCGCACACGTAGCGGATACAATTCATATGCAGGCACATAGAAAGTCATGCGATGCCCTTGATTGTTGGAAACCACCAGCTGCTCCAGCCAGGTGTCATGCATATGTTGATGCCGGATTTTCACGCGGAATTCGGGAAAAAAGGAACAAGTCGGCAATTTTCGATGATGCTCACTAAATCAAACCAGACCAGACTTGACAACTTGACGTTTGTAACTTTGACTTTGACCAGTGGGGCCAACACGTGCTAAAAAAAAAAAAAAAAAAGTGAGACAGGCAAGACCAGACGCTGACCAGACGCTGACACCTGGCCACAGCTGGTTTCTGGAGATGGATTCAACGCGGGCCCCAGCCTGTGCCAGTTCCGTCGCGACGCAAACTCATCCACATGCCTGGTCTGTTCATCATGGCAGGCTCAGCCCGTTTCTTGTGCATACTGCTCCTTGTCCTGGCTGCTGCCAGCACCGCCTCCGCGTTCGGCGCAGGTGCAGTGCCTGCCGATAGTGAGTTCAAGGAATTTGTGTGGAGACATGGCGACATCGCCGAGGTTCTGCGGTTCCTGCCCATCAGCTTCATAACGCAGCAGAGCTTCACCCGACTCCAGCGGAGGCAGATCTACTTTGGCAACTGGCTCCGCGACTTCTCCCAGGTGGTGGATACGACATGTCTGGAAAACATCCCCGAGCCTGTTCTCCGAGCCATCGTCTCCGTCCTGGCCATGCTGGAGTTTGGCTTCGCGACAGACGAATTCGAGGTCACAAGGGAGCGTCTGGGATGCTATACCCACGTGGAACACATCGACAACCCCCGCGGGTACGACGAGGACGCCAAGCATGTGGACGAGCGGTTGCGAGGCCCTGTAGATCCCAGGGAACTCGAATTCGACCCCAAGTCCGGCATGAAGAACTACGTTGCGAATTCAGGACACGGCTGGGACACTTCGGCCGACTACGTTCGGCGTCAGCTGGAGCGTTGCATCGAGCTGGGAAGAAAAGGCCGTGCCGGCGACCACGGCGCGCAAAAGGAATCATTCATCCACCTGGGAGCTGCTCTCCACACGCTGGAGGACTTTTCCGCGCACAGCAACTTCATCGAGCTCTGTTTGCTGAAGATGGGGGAACGGGACATTTTCCCGTACGTCGGCGACAAATGCAGAGTCAGAGTCCCCTCCCGCTTTAAACGGAGACGCCAAGTACCGCCGCTGGTCACGGGCACGTTTGGCATGCTGGACATCTTCCACAGCCTGCTGGGTGAGGCTGATGACATGGCCATCCTGCAGTCAAAGGGGACGCTGGGGGACCTGGAGAGCAAGCTCGGTTATGGGTCTGTGGCGTTTGACCAGCTGTTCCAGGCCATCAAGGCCGCCGTTGCCGCTGTCCAAAGATTCTCCTCGGAGAACTCTGCTCTTCTCGAGCAGCTTGAGACTGTCAACACGATATTCCAAAGGGCCAAGGACAGCGCACCTTCGACGCCTGAACCGGATGCCGACGCTGCAGAATCTGTCGACGGAGTGGATGCCAACATCCTCTGGCAGGCAGTCGAGCCCGTCTTCTTCATTCATGACAGGATAAAGAAGTGGCTGACGGAAGAGGCGCACACAAGTCATCTTCAAGAGGCAGACGCCACGGGAACACAGCTCGGAGCGACAACAAATCGCGTCGTGTTCCAGTTCCTGGGCCTCATCATCGAGTCCTCGGTCAAGGAACTGCGGAATGCGCTCAGAGCCGCCAAGGTCAGGGTTGACGAAGAAGCCGCGCAGTCCGATTCGGCAGCAGTATACGAGGACGACTCGACGGCGTCAGACCCCAGCCACTCGGATCTGTCAAAGGACCATTTCAGCAACGTCTTGAACCCGCCAGCAGGTCTCGTTGCAACCGTCACGACAAATTGGACCACGCAGCAAGTCGTGAAATGCTGGGACGATCCGAACGTGAGCTCGGATGACACAATTCGCCAAATTCTGACCATACTACACCACCCCGTATTTCCCAGGAAGAAAACAGACATACAAAAGTACATGTTCGAAGTGGTCCAGAAGTGGTGGAGGGGCATGTCTGATGAAGAACGAGCGACTTTACGAGCCAAGCTCACAAAGGAGAGCATCAAGGTCAGAGGTCACGAAGATCACAAGCTCACGATGCAGGACATCCAAGGGAAGAAGAGGGGCCCGGGCCATTTCCCGGGCTCCCGACTCGAAGTACGACCGCCACCCGCCCGGAAGTCCTTCCCCTTGCAATGGGCCGTCAAGGAAGTAGCTGCTGACTTGTCATGGGCCGTTGGATCTGTTGCGAAATTCGTGACGGTTCCGGGCGGGGCTCTCGTCAGCGCCGCCGTGTATCGTGTTGGAGGAGCCGTCGCCAATACCGTCCGCGTGACGTGCGCCGTGTCCAGATCTTTTGTTGGTGGTGCCAGAGACCTGGCTGCCAAGTGGTGGCCATCTCGGTCGGGTTAGCACTTGCGAAGTTCGGCCTTTGCCTAGAGTAGACAAATGGTCAGATGCACGACGATTTGATTCACATGTAGCAAAACCGCGCGAGATTGCCCAAGATAGGATGCCTTTGGGCGACCGGGCAGGATGAGCAATGTGCCACCCACTTACATTCTCACATTCGGCTATCGCCCGCGGGTCTATTATTGGACCAGGCTGGCTGGCCCTTGTCATGTCATGCAAGTCACAGAATTCAGGATTCAGCCGAAGGGCGGAAACGGAAACGCGACCCGCCCGCCCACGGGACGCTTGCGAGGTCACATACATTAATATGTACGGACATGGCCCCGAGCCGAGGATGCCCAGTCCCCGGCCCTTACACTTATCAATCTTCACTCCTGCAAAAGCCCCTCTCCCCCACGGATTTATTCGACCTTGCTCTCTTCTCTCCCTCTCATCTGTACTTTCCCCTTTACTCTGTACGTCCTCCAACACAATCACCCCCTTCGAGATGGCCTTCCTTTCTCTCGCGGCCACCGCTGTCCTCGCCCTCCTCCACCTGTACATCATGGTTCTGGAAATGTTCCTGTGGACGACGCCAAGAGGTCGCAAAGCATTCCACCTCACCGCCGAGTTTGCGGAGCAGACAAGGACGCTGGCCGCAAACCAAGGCCTCTACAACGGCTTCCTCGCCGCCGGGCTGGCATGGGGGCTCGTCCATCCAGTGGCCGAATTCGCCAGACAGATTCGAACATTCTTCTGTCTGCTTGTCGTCGTGGCTGGGCTGTATGGCGGCGCTACGGCCTCGCGCAAGATCTGGGCCGTGCAGATGACGCCCGGCATTGTGGCTTTCGTGTTGGTCCATCTCGACGTGTGAGCGAGACCCAGCAAGCTTGACATGCTTCTTTTCATACTGGGGGAACCTCGGCCATCTTTGCCCCGGACTCGCTTCTTTCCGAACAGGTCCAATGACGGGGCCCGCGAGAAATCGAACACAAAAGAACACTAGTTGTAGTAGGAGCAATGCGTCTATTCCAAAACACCAGTTTACTAGGAGAAAAATACATGCACTCATTCATATCCACTAATGAGTGAGCCATCAATCAATCACACATAGGACAGGGCTATTCCCGTAAAAGCACCCGTCTCCTCGTACAGCCGCCGTCTGTTCCCCCCGTCCATGTCAAACCGATAGACGGCACCCCCGAGATCCGTCGCATACACATGAAGGTTCTTCTGGTCTACCCTGACGCCGATGGCCTCGTGGAGGTTTCTGGCAATGAGCTCGTAGTCCTTGCCCGGCAGGCTCGTGGTGTTGTTCCCCTGCGGCAGTTTGAGCGCAGAGAGCTTGGCCCGGTTGATGCTGTTCCCGAGCGGGAGCTCGCCCCTGTCGGTCCAGTACAGGGTCTCGTCGGCCAGGTCAATGTCCAGATCCATGGGCTCCGGCAAGTTCTGGAGCAGCAGGTCCACGTCGCTGCGGCTCGCGGCGTCCTCGCCCGGCAAGAAGTCCATGTTGGCGCGGAAGATGCGGCCCTTGCCGCCCTTGGGGGGCCCCTTTTGCGTCCAGTAGAACTTGCCAGTCGTGGGCGAGACGGCGATGCCGACGCACCAGTTCGTCTGGTCGGCCACGTCGGATTCCCTTCGCCAGTCGCCGGTGACGACGAGCGTCTCCAGAGCCGAGCCGTCGAGGTTGCAGCGCATGACGCGCAGTCCCTCCCTGTCCGAGAAGTAGAGCTTCGAGTTCCGGTGGTCGACGGCGATTTGCTTCGGCGTGTGGACGCGGCCCCGTGGCACAATCTCGGCCGGTTCGCCGCCCGCGAGGCTCGCGCTGAAGACGGCGCCGTCGTTCCTGGAGGGGGTCCCCATGCTCGTCCAGAACATCTTGCCCGTGTCGGGAGAGATGTCTATCCCGTCGGGAGTGGCCTGGCCCGTCACCAGCGTCCTCAGCTCCCTCTGGTCGGGCGAGCCCATCAGGATGCGTCCCGCGCGCAACGCATCTTGGGGCTTGTTGCTCGCCGCCAGCCCACTGTCGAGGAAGTACAGCAGCGGCGGCGCGTGGACGTTGTTGTCGTGGTCGCCCGTCTTGCTGGTGAAGCCGGCCGGGGGAGAAGGCCGCCCTTGGTCGACTTGGCGCCGAGTCTGCCCTGGTCGAGATATCCCTGCAGGAACCTGACTGGCGTGTCCGGGAGGCCACGTTCCGCAATGTAATGCTGCTCGATGAGCGAGACGGTGTCGAGCCCGACGGAATCCATCATGGCCACCGGACCAGAGTGGTTGCCGAGCCACATCTCCTTCCACAGCGCCTCAATCTCCTTTGGCGTCGAGACCCCTTCGGCCAAGATGGTCAAGACCTCCCTCTTGATGGCTGCCCAGAGCCGGTTGAAGATGAGGCCCGTCGACTCCTTGCGAGCCACGAACGGGTGAAAGCCGATGCCGCGGAGCTTCTCCACCAGGTGCGGGAAAATGACGTCGTGCGTGAACCCGTCCGTCATCAGTTCGACGACGCGGTTGCCAGGAGGCATGTAGTAGTGCATGTTGAGGACCCTCCGCTTCGTCTCGGGCCTCAGGTCGCCGAGCATCTCGCTCGACTTGAACGACGAGGAGTTGCTGCAGAGAAGCGCATCGGCGGGCGCCAGCGCCTCCAGCCGCGCCAGCGTCTCCGTCTTGAGAGCGAGCTGTTCTGGAACAGCCTCGATGACGAGCCACGCCTTCCCCACGGCTGCCGCCAGGTCGTCCTCGGCGGAGACGGCGCCTCGTTTCGTCGACTGCGAGAACTGCGAGAACTGCGCCATGTTCGCCTGGCAGTAGTGCAGCGCGGCCATCCTCTGCTCGGGGTTGGGATCGCGAACGACGACATCGTACCCGCCAGCGGCCCATCCGCATGATATCCGTCGACCGAGAACGCCGCCCCCGAGGACTGCCACGGTCCTCCCTTCGGAGGGAGGAAGTCATGGTGGATTTTTCTTAATTTTTCTTTTTTTTTCTTTTTGCCCGACACAACTACGGCCCCGTCCACTGGACAGTCGTTTTGAATTGTGCTTGAATTACATCCATCAGCGGATACTCGCCAATGTTAAATAGCCAAGAACGGGCTGGGGAACATTCCGAATAGAAACAAGCCGCGTCGGCCAGCCCGGCAGAAGTGGGGATGCCGAGGCTGGTCTCCGCTCCGAGCCCCAACTTGCCGGTTTGTCTCCCGGTCCTGAGGGAGGCTTTTTGATTGGATCGGATCCACGAGCTTTCTCGGGCAAAAGCAAGGCATTTTTGCCGGCTATCGCGCGGCGTTATGTAACAATGCCGGGGCTGGCATCCCTTTGAGTACGGTAGGCAACAGCCAGGTCATGGGACTCACGTCTTCTTCGATGACTTCGCGAGTACCTCTAAATTGCCACAGTCACAATAGGGCTGCGATGTGTGCAATATACCTCGTTGTACTAACGGACCTTGTTAGGACTTATATCATAGTGAGATTCCTACCTATGTTCAGGTATCTCTTAGCCACCCTAGTTGTGACTAGTGACCTGGCTGTTGCCTTACCGCACTCAAAGGGATGACTAGTTCACGCTTCCGTAGTCGAAAAGGTCATCGTGTCGTATACATTAACTTCATCGAGAGCACAAGTTCCCAGTTCATGACACGGTGAGTTGGTCAAGACTCAAGAATTAAAGTAGCAAAAAATATGAACAGCGGGCACAGACAACTTTAGAAAAGAAAAATGAACAACGGGCACAGTCAACTTTTAAATAAAATGAGCAATGGCACAGACGACTACTAGAACATAAAAACCTGCTCCGTCATCTTTGCCGGCTGTTCGAATCCCAAGTCGACCAACGACGACTTGGCCGCCTTGACCATGCCCGGCGGACCGCACAGCATTATTCTCGTGTCGGCCTCGGGCGCAGGCAGCTTCTCTCGCATCAAGTCCTCGGTGATACGACCCCTTCCATGGGGCCAATCCTCGGGCGGGTGGTTCAGCTCGGTGCGGCTCGCGTAGATGAGGCTGGCCCTCGTCAGGTCCCCGTCGTCCTCGCATATGGCCCGGATGACCTGGAACATGGGCGTGATGGTGGTGCCGCCGGCGACCATGCCGATCCTCTTGCAGAGGCCGTTCCTGTACCTCATGGCGCCCCTGGGGCCCCTGAAGAGGACCTCGTCGCCGACGCTGAGGGCTTGGCCATGTGTCCGCTCGTCAGCTTCCCGTCCGGGTACACCTTGACGACGAGCTCGATCGCGCCCCGGTCCGAGTCGTTGGACACGGGCGTGTACGAGCGCGAGACGGCCTGCCCGTCGACGTCGGCCCTGATGGCAACGTGCTGGCCGGCGGGCAGCCCGAGAACCGTGCTCTCGGTGGGCAGCGCGAACGTGAACTTGTACACGTTCGGGGCCAGCTCCGTCTTGGCCGTCAGGGGGAGAGGCGAGTACGTCGCCGGGTCCAGCGGGCCGCGTCGCAGGAGCGTCCTGGTGTCGTCTTCCGCGCGCTTCGGAACCTTGATGTGCGCAGGGTAGCTCGCGAAGGACGTGTTGTTCCCGAGCACCAGCTTGGCGAACTGCCGGACGAGGACGGCGTCGACGGCCGCCAAGATGGCCGCGCCGGCCAGGAGGCCCTTTGAGAAGCTGGATCCGTGCCCCTTCGCCGCGAGGAGTGCCTTTGGGGAGGGCGAGATCGCATGGCGCCCGCGGACGTAGTAGGCGGCCGTGATTGAGAGCGCAAACACGCCCAGGCGGCTGGCGAGTTTGGACAGCGGACGGCCCTCCTTGGCTGCTGACGACGACTGGGGATTACTCGGCTCCGGTGCTTTGCGCATCTCCTCCGGCCTGGTTCTGGGTTTCTTTGGCTGGTAGCCTTTCAGCGTCCCGACCAAGTAGGATTCCATGATCCCCCACGCATCTTCCGAGTGGCCGGCGTTGTCGAATGCCTCGGTTGCATCGGTCCCGGCTGCTTCCACGAGGACATCGGCGCCGCCGGGGTGGTCTCGCAGATACTCGGTTGCGTTGTACACTATTTTTAATCCCGTCAGTCAGTGTTGGAGTGAACGAACAAGCCCTGGACAGCGAGCTTCGTGCCGCACCTTTGTCATGAATGGTGAACCAAGCATCGTCCGGCTTGTTGTGTCCAGCCACTTCCTTAGCTTCCATCTCCATCTTTTTGCGAATTAAGGTGAAGCAGCGGCACAGAAAAGAGTACGCAGAATTAAGTAGGAGATGAATTTGATATCAAAGTCAGGTTTCTGTGGGAACCTTTTTCTTTCTTTTCTTCCTTTTTTTTTTTTTAAACTATTAGCGTGGGTCGGGAGTCGTCGACTTGGCGTCGTATTTGTAATTATATTCTTACGAAAACGTTGTTCGGCCTATTGGCGGGCGATTCACGGCAAGATGGAATCCCGGGTTCCAACATTTACCGAAGTGAGGCCATCAGCATCGACGGAAAGGCCGTAAGGGAAGTGCCCGGCCCAGCGGGCCTCCCGTTCTTGGGCAACTACTTGGAAGTGTACCCCGACCATCTCGGAAACCATCAGCGGCTGTTCGACAAGTACGGCCCCCTGATGGTGACGAACAACATGGGCAGCAGGGTGTACCTGACCAACGACCCGGCCATGTCGCGCATCTTCTTCTCTGAGAGCGACTTCTTCAGCAAGAGCATCATCCCCGGCCACCCGCTGCACCCCATCAAGTCGGCCGAGGCGGGCGTCTTCCTCGGAGACACGGACACGGAGGAGTGGCGGCTGGCGCACAAGTTCCTGCCTCCCGCCCTTGGGCCCAAAGCCGTGCGGCACTACGCGCCCACGATGCAGGCGACGGTCGAGCAGGCCATGGGCGTCTTTGACGAGCTCGACGAGCGCGGAACCTGGAGCTCAACAAGCGCATATCGACCATGGGCTCGTGGTAACGCCAGCATGCCGTTTGGCGACGCCA
This sequence comes from Epichloe typhina subsp. poae, assembly GCA_030389615.1. Lineage (NCBI taxonomy): Eukaryota > Fungi > Ascomycota > Sordariomycetes > Hypocreales > Clavicipitaceae > Epichloe > Epichloe typhina. The sequence continues at coordinate 3,329,428 of CP098313.1, forward strand.
AGAAGCTGCGCCAGACGACTGCCCGGATAGAAGAGATGATGGCCGACTCCATCGCCAGGGCCTCCAAGGGCCAGGCTGATCTACAGCCCGACGCGGTACCCGGGGAACCAAGAGCGCCTGCTGCAGGAGCTCGTCGACAACGACTGGGCCGACGAACACGCGTGTCACGGCCGACCTGACGGGAAGGCTCGGCTTCCTCGACAAGTTCATCAAGGAGACGCAGCGACGCCACAACCCCTCGTACCAGCCCGGCCGCACGGCAAAGACGGACATGATATCCTCCCCGGCGGCTACAAGCTGGCCAGGGACTCGGTCGTCATCCCGGCGCTGCACCACATGCACAACAACGACAGGGTCTGGGACAACCCGGCGAGGTTCGACCCCGACCGCTGGGACACGGAGCAGGTCAGGAACAGGCCGGCGGGCTCGTACGCGCCCTTCGCCGCCGGCCCGCGCATGTGCGTCGGTTTCAACTTTGCCCTGCAGGAGGTCAAGGTCTTTCTGCCCAAGCTCGTCTATCGGTACAAGTTCTCGCTGGCGCACGACGGGCCCGTCGACTATGATCCGTATTTCCAGCTCATCAGGCCGAACAACCTGTACGTCAGGGCCGAGCGCCGGGTCAAGTGGCCGCCAAAGTCAGAATAGGGCGTTTCTCGTACTGTGGCGCGGTGCGATTCCGGGCAGGAACAAGACATGATGCCCTTTTGTTGGGGGGGGATAAATTTCTGGTGAAAACCTTGGGTGCTACGTAGTAGTTGGTACAGACCCAATCGAATCTGTTTTCATTCCCAAAATTGCCCCTAGTCGAATGAATGCTGAGATACTTGGGCGACGACAAATCCATTCTCTTGACAGGGGGGGACCCATCGGAACTGCCGGCATCGAGCCATTCATTGACGTTCATGAACCCGTATTAACCCCCCACATACAAACTCGTCCCATCTCATATCCTCAACATTAACAGCATGAATCCCCCCCAATTCCCGTCCTCCAGCCTTTCAAATATTGTTCAATACTCATCTCCATTCGCATCAGGCGCCGAGGCGGTCATTTCTTATTAGCTGACTCGCCCGGTGCGCAATCGCCGCAATAGGAGCAGTCGGGTGCCCGCTGATCTGCTCCGGGAAGATGCTGGCATCCACGACCCGGAGACCATGCACCCCGTGCACGCGACACTCGAGATCAACGACGCTGCTGGACGGCGATGGGCCCATCCGAGCCGTCCCAACCGGATGGTACAAGGTAAAGGCCTTCTCGAGGATGAACCGCCTCAGCTGCTCGTCGGTGACTGCGTCAATGTCGCTGCAGGAATAGGGCCACCAGTACGACGAAGGGTCATCGTTTGCGGGGACGGGATCCAGATACTTCTGGAAGGCTGGGCTCCGCATGATTCTGAGACCGAGGCGCATTCCCGCCATCAGCACCTTTTTGTCGTTGTCCTCCTCGTCTGTGAGGTACCTGGGGTCAATGTTGGCTACAGGACGCGGTGTGTCAGCAAGTTTTTTTTATTGGTATGGAGACGTGGGCATCTTTTTTTTTTTTCTCAACTCACGGTGGTCGAATGCGTCGGAGCTCTTGAGAGTAATTGTCCCGCTGCTTTGCGGTCGAAGGCCAACTGGTGCCAGACTAAAGATGCTGGCACCGTCGAGCGGTTGCTCCTCGCCGTGGTGGATGAAGGCAAGGGGTGCGCCGACGATCTCCACGTCAGGGGCATCTTTGCCGGACGTGTAATCCTTGGGGATGCCCCCGGAACCGGGAAACTCGTGCTCCGACGTTCTCACAAAGGCCGCAGCCTCGGCGACGTTGCTGGTCAAGGGGCCGGTTCCGAACAGGAGCCATCGCGCCAGTGCGGGAATGGCCCTCACATCGCTGGAGAGGTAGTCGAGAGTTGAGCCGGGCTTTGCCTTGCACGGAATCGCGCCGCCGCACAGATGGTCCTTCAGGTGCTCGCCGACATGAGGATTGGCATGCACGAGGCCGATGCCGTGTTGTTTCAGCTGCGCTTCCGGCCCGATGCCGCTCAGCATGAGAGTCTGGGGCGTGTTGACGGTGCCGGCGGAGAGGATGACTTCCCTCCTGGCGTGCACCTGGAAGCGCTCGCCTTGCCGCGAGGCCTGGAACTCGACTCCGATGGCGGCGGGCTTGCTCGCCAGTCGATCAAACAGGATCTTGGTCACTTGTGCGCCGCAGGCCACGTACAGGTTGGGCCGTCGCAGCACCTCGGGCGGCAGGAAGGCGGTCGCGAGGGATGAGCGCTGTCCCTTGGTGTCGATGAAGGTCTGGAAGCGTGCCGCGCCGAGCGAGCCGCTTCGTGTGTTGATGTCGCTGTTGGGGGGGATGCCAACGTCGCCGCAGGCCGGGAGGAAGCCGTCCTCGACCATCCGGGACAGCCAGCCATTATAGCCCGTGTGCCACGATCCGTCACTTCCCCGGCCTGCCGCGGTGGGCGTGTGCTTTTCCATGGCCCGGAGATGCGGCGCGAGGTCGGCGTAGCCCCAGCCCTTGCACCCGTGCTCCGAAACCCACTCGTCAAAGTCGGAAGCCGAGCCATGATGGTACATCATGGCGTTCATGGACGAGCTTCCGCCGAGGATGCGCCCGCGTGGCCAGTACAGCCGCCGTGACGCGACGGCGCCCTGCTCCACCGTGTAGTAGTCCCAGTCGTGCTCGCTGTGGAAGAGCTTGGCGAACATGAGGGGGACCTTGGTCTCGAGCACCTTGGTGTTGTCGCCTCCGGCCTCGAGCACGAGGACAGACACGTCCTCATCTTCGGACAGCCGATTCGCGAGGACGGACCCGGCCGCACCAGCACCGATGATGACTTGGCGACGTCGCAGGAATCAGCCGGGGTTCAGTCAGGGAGCAGTCTGCCTGTGTAGGACGGAGCAGTAGTGCTTTTGTTTACCACTCACCGTAGTCATAGCTCGGGAGAGCTCGTTCTGCGGCGGCGGCGCTCACGGGCGGTCCCGATCGCGGCTGTGCCGTCGCATAATGCCGCGGGTTGTGCAATGGATTGGCTTGACGTCTGCCCATTTCTGCTGTTGCTGTTGACGCTCACAGCCAGGTCGCCACGCCAGGCCGCCACGCCTGATGCTTGCCTCATCTTTATAGCCGTAAAGATTCTCACGTGGATTCATTTTGACCGGAGTTCCGGGCGAACCACGCAGGTCCGCCTATCCATGCGTCGCCACGGAAATGCTGCAAGTTGACATGGGATGGACTGATGCCCTTGGGATGTGCATGGTCGGATGCATTACAGGTTACACCCGAGACGCCCGAGTTGTCCGAGAGTCGAGAGTGCTGACAAGCACAATCAACACAGTCAAGACAATCAATTGTATACGGATTATTACTTGTCCGCTTACGTTTGAGTGGCTGACTGCCCCACACCAAGCAATCCTGGAACGTGATGCAACCAGGGGTGGCAGGTGGGGCGCGGAGCAGCCAATAGACTACCTGTCCCCCACCGCCGCCCCACCGCCTCGGCCGATGGCTGGCCCCTCAGTTTCGTTTGTCGCTGACGAGTCCGTAACATGGGCCCCATGGCTGGGGGCAACGTTATCAAGGACATCAGCTTGTCAGCTCACGTGCCAGATGGCATCTCGGCATCTCGAATCGATCGACAATGGGAGCCATCCTACATGTACTTCCCCATCCCAATCTGCGGCGACTTTCAAGTCTTTGGTCCACTCTTCTCGACGACAGCACAGCTCGAGCCAAACACCCCTGACTCCCTGACTCCCTGACTCCCTGATTCCCTGACCACAATGTCTACAGACAAGAAGCCAGTCGACACAAACAATGTCGACGCCCATGATCCTGCAGCACCTGCTGGATGGAAGTACAGGGAGCGCAGACTCTTTGGCATTCGCATTCCCTGGTACGCCTCCCCTCCTACCCAGCTCATCATGGTGTCGTTTGTGTGCTTCTTGTGCCCGGGCATGTTCAACGCTCTCGGTGGTCTGGGGGGAGGTGGCAAAACCGACGCTACTCTGGCCGACAACATGGCAAGTCTTGACTTCTTCTCGACAAGCCAGACCCTTTGGCTCTCTCCGACCATCCCGTCTCTCCTCTTGCCGTGCTCACTGCTAACTTCCTTTCCCCCCCTCATGAGCAGAACACGGCTCTTTATAGTACTTTTGCCGTCTTCGGCTTCTTCGGCGGTACTTTTATCAATAAGCTCGGTGTCAAGTATACCCTCGCTTTCGGAGGAATAGGCTATTGCATCTACGCCGCCAGCTTACTTGCCTCGGTTCATGCCAATGTCCCCGCTTTCAATATTTTTGCCGGTGTCTGGCTCGGTCTTTGCGCCGCCTTGCTCTGGACCGCGCAGGGTACCATCATGATCTCGTATCCCCCTGAACACGAAAAGGGTCACTACTTTGCCTGGTTCTGGGGCATCTTCAACATGGGAGCCGTCATTGGTAGCTTGGTGAGAAACTCGTTTTCCCTCGACTCGACCGGGGGAGGGGGGTCCCCGCAACTCGATGTGAGCTGAGCAGCTGTGTAATTAGATTCCCCTCGGCGAGAACATCCACGTCGAAACCAACGCCACCGTCTCTGACGGCACCTACATCGGCTTCATCGTTCTCATGTTCTGCGGTGCCGTCTTGGCGCTGTTTCTTTGCAACGCCGGCGACATTGTTCGAAAAGACGGTAGTCGTGTCATCCTCAAGAAGAATCCTAGCTGGCAAAGCGAGCTCCTCGGTCTGTGGGAAACCCTGCGATTCGAGCCCTTCATCATCCTCCTCTTCCCAATGTTCTTTTCGTCGAATTGGTTCTACGTGTACCAGCAGAACGCGGTGAATAGCGCGAGGTTTACCACGAGAACCAAAGCCTTGAACAGTCTCCTCTACTACCTCGCCCAGATCATGGCCGCATGGATCACGGGCGTCATGGTTGACATGCAGGGCGTTCGCCGATCTGTCCGAGCCAAAGTGACCTGGGTGGTACTCGTTGCCTTCACTTTCGCCATCTGGGGCGGGGGCTATGCCTACCAGAAGGGCTATACCCGTGAGTCGGTCAACGTGGCGCTGCATCCCGACTACAAATCGACCGATTGGACCACCCCCGGATATGCCGGCCCCATGTTCCTCTACATCTTCTACGGCTTCTACGACGCCGTCTGGCAGGCGTGCATCTACTGGTACATGGGCGCTCTGTCCAACTCTGGCCGACGGTTGGCCAACTATGTCGGTTTCTACAAAGGTATACAATCCATCGGTGCCGCCATCATGGCCAGCCTGGATGGGCGGAAGATTTCCTTCATGAGCGAGTTCATCAGCAATTGGGCCTTGCTCGGTGCTTCTCTCGTGGTCGCCCTGCCTGTCATCTTCTTCAAGATTCGGGATCACGTCGAGGTTGAACAAGATCTCCAAGGCACTGACGAGACTGTCGAGCATGTTCTTCCTGCTGGCCACCCTGAAAAGGCTGCCGTGTAGTCCCCGATGGCCGCTCACTTTGATTTGTTGTGCGGCGTCGTTCAGGTTGGGAGGACTACTGGGGTGTCGTTACTTGGATCATCAAGATGCTACAGCATCCTTGTTTGCAAGTCTCTTTTACTTAAGCATATCTAGCCCACTATTTACGCACCTTTTTTTTCTTTCTTTCTTTCTTTTTTTTTCCTTTTTCCCCAAAACCAAGGCAAACCAAGGCAAATCAAGCCCAAGCCCGCTGTAGCTCCTGCTCAATCACACTTGCCTCGGCCATGACGTCTCGGACAGCCTTTTTGGCCGCCTCGCCAGGCTCCTCATACGGATGTCTCGGCCGGAACCTGGGCTCAGGGTCCTCGATGCCCGCAGGCTTGGCGGAATAATACGCAGCAGCGTATTTCGTCGACGCTATCCCGCTTTTGCACGGGCTCTCGGCCAGCGCCGCCACCCTCTGCAGGCGCATCGCCTCGTCCAGCCGGCCGGCCACCCAGAGTCTGTAAATCTCGGCCGTCAATCTCGGAAAGACGTTGGCAAAGGCGGCAATGCACCCCGCGCTCCCTGCCGCGAGCCCGCCGACCAGGAAATCAGACTGGCCGCCAAACGTGGCAAAGTCCCCCGGTCGATGCTGCGCCGCGAGACGCGTGATTTTGCCGACGGAGCCGCACGTCAGCTTGACGCCGACAATGTTGGAGACGCCGCTCGCGCTCGACCGCCTGCTGTCCTGCACCATGGCCGTGATGGTGTCCGAGTCAATATCCACGCCGTTGCAGACGCCCGGGAAGTTGTAGATGACGACGGGCAGCGCGGCCCTGGCCGAGACCTCGGCGAAGAAGCGCCTGACGGTCGCCATGGTCGTGGCCCTCCCGAAGTAGGCCGGGGGCAGGACGAGGAGGTAGTCTGCTCCCGCCGCGGCCGCGTCCTCTGCCAGCTCGAGCGTCTGCCTGGTGGAGTGGGCGCCGACCCCGGCCATGATGGGGAAGCCCGGTCCGGCGGCCGCTCGGGCCGCGGACACGAGCTGCGATCGCTCTCCCCGCGTGAGCAGCATGGCTTCCGAGTTGGTGCCCATGACCACCAGCCCCGTGAGGCCCGACTTGGCGAGATGCGAAAAGTACAGCGACTGCGCCGCGAGATCGAGCTCGTCGTCCTGGGTGAAGCAGGTCACGGCGGGACACCACACGCCGGCGGGCGGAACGTGAGGAGCGCGGGCTGTGCCTGTGCCGTTTGGGGCGGTGGCCATGTTGATTGGACGTGACGTGCCAACTTTTTTTTTTCTATCGGGCGTGAGATGACTGGTGGTGATGGGGGACGATTAATATCCCGAGGTGCGGGAGACTTTGTTGGTGGTTTCATAGCATTGGAGCTTGTACGCCTTGCGGCGATGTCGGAGTCGGAGGCTGACGCAGAAGTTCACCACGGATTAATGGTATTTTATGCATTTGGCGGGGTAAGTGGGGGAATCAAGAAATTCTGTCCGGTAACGGACCATGCCAATTACTATCAGGATGCGCATCCCAGTCAGTGGATGAATAAGAGGCTCAATCAGCCACGTGGATGTGAAGGCTAATACTACTCCGTAATCCGTATTGCCGCCGGCTGAATTATTGTGCAATGCCCGCGGATTCATGCACATGGCCAAATTCGTTCCTCTCCAACGGCTATAATTAGCTATAAAGTCATGCTATTATTAGAGAGCTATATGAGGCAAATGTACAAGGCATATACATGTATGGATCCGTAAAAGAATACATCTGTTTTTACATGGTTTATTAGTAAAAAAAAAAAAAAAAAAAAAAGGTACCTTTTACGGACTAATGCCAGCCCCCATCTCCCCTTATTTCCCCGCCAACATCTGCTTCGCTCATTTCCCCTTGCCATGTCCGGCAGGCCACGATGACAAACTCGAAAGCTTCACAACGCTGTTCGTGACGCGATTATCATACGCGTCCAGGTACCCGGCGCTGATGATGTGAAGCCAGTCCGGGTCATCCATGACCATGACCTGCCGAGAGTACGCCGCCGGCTGCGGAGTCGGGCGGAACTCCCACGACGCGGCGTGCCCCAAGCGCGTGTTGACGTAGATGCCGCCGGTGCTCTTGGCGGTGACGACGATGGTGCCGTTGGCGCCGCCAGACGGAGACCACGCGACGTAGGGGGACGAGGTGGGCGGCGCCGTCCCGTGCACGTCGAGGAGGAGCTGGTCCGGGGCCGACGCGAAGCCGAGGGGCGAGTCGGCGACGCGGTAGTAGACGGGGAACCACCACCCGTTGCCCCTCGTGGCGGGCTCGGGACGAGGGTTCGGCCCGCCGCCGTACTCGAACGTCATGATCCATTTCCCGCCGGGCAGGGCCGCGACCGTCGCCATGCCCGGCCGGTCCCCGGCGTCCTCGCGGCCCGTCACGTCGTCGACGGCGGGGCCCCAGCCGAGTCCGTCGCGCGACACCTGGTGGACGATTTTCTGGCCGTACGCCGGGTCCCGCTGGTCCGAGTAGTAGCAGATGAGCTCCCTGCCGTTCGCGTGCACCATCAGGAAGGGTTCCCAGACGGGCGTCTGGCCGTTGTCCGGGTACGCGCGGCCCCCGCTGGCGATGCTGGACGCAAACGACCACGTGCGGCCGCCGTCTCGCGAGGCGTACAGGTCGATCTTTGTCGCGCCGTGATCCCCCGGCGAGCTGGTGCCGGCGAGGAAGACGGTCCCATGGTGGAACGAGCCGATCCGCCGCGGCAGCACGTAGAGAAACGGTTGGTAGCGCAGACCCCATCCGTTGACTTGGTCCGTCACGTTGGCGTATGGCTCCCACGTCGAGCCATTGTCTTTGCTGCGGTAGATGGGGAAGTGGACCATGGGCGGCTCGAGGCTGTGGTTCTCCCTGCAGAAAAAAAAAAAAAAAGTAACATGTCAGCTGCAAGTCGGCGACACCTCGTGTAAGCAGGAGCAGAGCTTCATGCCAACCATGTAGCAAGCAGAGTCCCATCGCTCAGCTGGACCGCTCGTCCGTATAGCGTCCTCGGGAGGGGATAATCCGACGGAGGGTTGAAAATCGTTCGGAAAGTGACCTCGTGGTCCCGAGTGGCCGCTCTGTCTAATACCGAATCGCCGAGCACAGCAGAGGTCACTCTCCAGAGGAGTAGCAGACGGAGCACCAAGTGGGCAAACTTTTTTTTTTTTTTCAATTCTTGCTGTTGGATCTCATGGATGAGCTTGGCAATTCTTCTTCGTAGACAGACAAGAGGTGTGGGCTTGCAACAAGCCAGCTACATGGGCGTGAAGGAACTTGAGTCTTTTTTAGAAAGGAAAGAAGAAGGAATAGAAAAAGACCCTGCTCAAATTCAGCCACCAATCTCGGAGCACCCGGCTTTTACGGAGTACTCGCGCCTAAAATCGTCGTGGGAGTCTCTCGTATCGACAGGCATTGGACAAGGTTGCAATGTCCCGAGAAATGCAGCCTGGTCTCTCAACAAGTTCCGTCGTTCCTTTCTCTTCTCTCGGGTTCGCCCTTCGAGAAAAACCTCGCCAGGTGGCCAACATGAAGGGCATGAAACATCCTCAGCCTATTACCCAACCATCCCTGCCTGCCTCCTCACAAATGGCCGCGGCCCCTCCCACAAAGCCACGACCTATAGGCCAGGCGTCGCAGCAGAGGTGATTTCCTCGAAACACCTTCCCTCGAGAGACCGCGTGGGCCGAAGATGGAACAATCATGATGGGCGCTCTCATCTTTCTTTCCGGGCGGGTGAGTCTCCGGACGGGGTGCCGCGCATCTTGATTGCCTCCTTGAGAAATTCATGCTTGGCGTCGGTGCTCTTTCCATCGCTTCGGGCAAGTCGGTCATGGTAAAGATACTTTCCCATGTCGTCTTTCGCATCACCCGATCAGCCGACTTCCGTACGCCATTCGTGACAAAGAGTACTTCGTAATAATGGGGTCTGCAACGTGACCAACGCCCTCTTCTTCTTCTGGTGCGTTCTGCCAGGAACTGCGAACCGACCCATTGGAGGAGACGAGGTATTACCTCTTCGAGGCTCTTCGAGGAAGCTCACCATTTTTGCTCCGTCCATGGACGAGGCCAAGTTTGCGGCTGGGCAGCATCTTGAAAGGCGTGTTGATCAGGTCTTGCAGAAGCAGCGAGGATGCGCAGTACGCTCACCACACCTGGACTAGACTAGTTGTCATGTTTAGCTCAGGCTCTGGTGGACAAGATGTCGATGTCCTTACGTCTAGGAAAATAGGTAGCACCAATCTCACTTGCATATGGATTCGCCATGTGGACGCTAGGGTGCGCTGTGGCTTGAGACGTTAAACACTGAGGCAATATTGAAGTTGGATTTCTTCTATCCACTCGATACATCGGATTGATGACCTACAGAATCACTTGATAGCCATCATGATAATTCTGTGAAAAATTTGTCTCTTCTTCTCGGGTGCAGCACTTGAAAAACTCCATAAACCAGTTCCCATGCAATGCCTCTCTCACCTTACTCATTATCCTTGACATCAATAACAGTCTTCTTGAACTGCCTTGCAGGAACACGACGGTTGAACAAAATGTCACTCTCACGGTAGGTACGGTGCTTAAGCTCAGGGAGGAAGAAGTAGGCCAAGACCCAGCAGACACACGCAGTTCCACCCCAAACATAACCACATTTGCCTGCAAGATTCCATCCCGTGGGATTGAGCAGCCGGGAGGCGAGGTAAATCATTGGGATCTCGGCAACGTAGTAGGCAGCCCGTCCAATGGCAGTGCTCAAAGCACGCAGGCGAACCGAAGACGTTTCCGAAATAATCGTGTACGAGATAGGCCCGAGAGCACCCGCGTAAACGAAGGAGATGAGGATACCTAGAACAGCCTGGGCGTAGTTTGTATTCGAGGTTTGTGGGATGGAGGCACATATGCCTAGAATAAAGAGCAGAGCAATGTTGATGACGGTGCCCCACAGGTAGATGCTTCGACGACCGAACCAAGCGGTAAGAAACCATGAGCCTCCGTTGGCAACAAGCTGAAGACATGAGTTGATGAGGTTCAGATCAAACGCACGGTCAGGACTGATCCCAGCTTCTGAATTGCAGAATTAGCAATGAACACAGGGGTTTTTTTTTTTTTTTTTTTTGGAAAACAGGGGTGACTAACGCTCAAAGAAAAAGGTGGCCTGGTTGGCGATCAGGTTGCCAGCAAAATTCTGCGATGCGTACATCAGGCAGGTAATGGCTGTTCTTCTAAGATCAGTTCCCTTGAAGAGGTCGAGAAGACTAGGAGAACCGCCCACTGCAGCCTCAATCTCGACAGTTCTCTCAATCATGGCAAGCGATTGTTGAGCCTGTGCTTTGGATTTACCACCAAGTCGCTCAATCGAGCGAAGGGCTTCGGCTTTGCGGCCGCGACGGATGAGCCACCAAGGGGACTCGGGCGCGAAAAAAATGAGAACTAGGAGTGGTGTCTAGAGGACAGAGTTAGGTCACGATATCATGTGCGCGAAGTCGGGATATCTATCGTTGACTTACGGGGAAAATCCATTGTAAAGCCAGAGGGCCTCTCCAGGCCCACTCGTCGCTGCGAGAATTGTAGGCAAGTGTAGCGCCAGCCACGATGATGCCGCCAATGGACCAACTCATCTGCAGAGATGCCGTGCAGGCACCTCGAAGAGCAAGGGGAACAATCTCACTGGCATATGCTGGGGCGTTGGCGATGAAAAACCCCCATGGGACACCCTCCAACGCTTGACCGACAACGAGAAGGGAAAGTGAATTGGCCTGTACGATGAATGCGGTGTTAGCATGAAGCTTAGAGGACGCCCGAACTTTCCAGTTTTGCAAACTCACAAAAAAGGATACGAAAATGGTGGCATTCATGAGGATCAGGGCCAAGATCGTGGTCCAGCGATATCCGAGGCGATCGGTGACGGGGCCAGCGAGGAAGACCCCAACGAACGCGCCGCATTGTCCAGCCTGGAAGAGGGCACTCTGCCATTTTGTCTCAATGGCATAATTTGAGGTTGAGCTTGAGCTTGGAACGCCAAAATTTCTCTGGAACGCGGATTGTGCGACAAAGTTGCCATTCAGGAACATGTCGAAAGATTCCATCACCTGCTTCTGTGTTAGGTTTTTTTCGATCTGCTTCCGCTTGTGATGCCGGGATAAAGGTTTGAGGGACCCCGTCCCTTTCAGCGCAAGCTTTACTCACAATGGTAAAACACATGGTGAAAGCCCAGAAGCATGCCCAAGGTTGGCTCTTGAAAGCCTCCCATACGCCCTGCTCGTGTTCTCGGTTCTCGCCCTCGAAGGCGTCATTCAAGAGATGCTCATTCTTCAAGACCTCGGTGTGGTGGACATCAACATGAGCGCCGTCGCGCAGCTCAGCCTTGGGCTCTGTCACGCCTGATGACATTTTCTCGGATCGATCGGTGCCTTGTTGGATTGGCTTGATGGAGGCATGAGGCGCATGAGGCCGAGCCATGGGCAGCAGTCGGAGAGCGAGCCCGGGGTAATTATAGCATGCATATCTCACCGGCGCATCTACGGCGGATATCTCTGCGTGTATGACAATCCCCCAGACCCCCCAGACCAGATGGTATGTGCGCACGACACGTGAAGCAACAAGTTGCCTCGTCCCTTTTCGCGTGCCCAGGGTCCCAGGGTCGTGATAGGTGCGCATACCGGCATACGCCAAGCCGATGCGTCTCTGATCCCTTGCCTATTGCGGCAGGTCACCCATCCCATCGCTTTTGTTCCGCAGTGACGCTAGTCAGATGGAACCAACCCTCTTCGGGCTTACCCGTGCTCATGTGAGCCATTCCTGGGTCGGAAAGGGTTGGAAGGGGCTGGAGAGGGCTGGCTGGCATCTCTTCTCCAGAACTCCAGAGCCGGCGTCAGGCAGCAAGTCTCGTAACGGTCTGGCGGGCTGGATGGCTGGCAAGCCGGGTATTAGCAGTCTAACGACAAGAAGTTTGCTGCTCAAGGAAGCCGACGCCTTGGGAGGCAGCGGTGTGTGTGTGTGTGTGTGTGTGTGTGTGTTTCTGATTCAAGGGGACGCCGATCAACCCGATGTGCTTTTTACCCGGCGTGGCTGAATGCTGATTTCCACCGGGGTCTCACAACTTGGTCCATGCGTGTGCAGACGTGGAGGGCATCCGGGCACCCGGGGAAGGAGCAAGGGAGGTTCTGGTGCGGGGTCACCAACAAGTAACTGTTGCACCCACAAGGGCATAATTGATCCTGGCCGCACGATAGTCTCGCTACTTAACTAGCTAAGATAAGAGTCTACCCCTAGCTAGTTATTTTCTTAGACCTTTATAACTTTATAGTATATTTTAGCACTATATAAGTACCTTACTAATAGTAAAGGTACTTAGGTATTTAAGCTATAGTTTATACCTTTTTATAGGGTTAAATAACTTAATAAAGGTAATTATATTAAACCCTAGCTTTATAGTCTAATATAGTAGTAATTATATAGTATTTATAATAATTATACCTTTTTCTAAATTAGTACTTTTCTTTTTAAATTAACTAATTATTTAATCTTTAAATAATTAGTATATATATAGTAAAAGAGAGGCCTAATTTATTAATATTATAATTAGGTAACCTTAGTATACTAGGATTAATACTACTATCTATTAGTTTAATAATAATAATACTATAAGTATTCTTATAATATCTAAGGAGTTTTCTAAGAGTAATAAGCTAGTTATTAAGCTATAAAAGCCTTACTACTAAAACCTATAGTATAAGATAATTAAGGTAAGAGCTATTAAAGATAAAATCTAAGTCTTTATTAATTCTAATTTAATTATATAGCTAGACTACCTTCCTAAGCCTCTAATCCTTATAGGAAATAAGACTTTAGTAAAGAAAAGGGTAATAAAAGCTATATAAAGTTAATTATTTATATTAAATACTATAGGAGTTTAAATATACTTATATAGTAATAAAGCTATAACTAGTAGTATATAGTAACCCTAGGAAAGCTTTTCTAAAGATTATAATATACTTAAAGAGAGTTATTTTTAGTACCCTTAATAACCTAATAATACTAAGAATAGTGCCTAGTTTATAGTCCTTAGTAATTATTATTAGGTCTTTAATAGTTAATTCTAAAGCCTTATAAAGGCTATATAAGAATATTATACTTAGTTTATAGTAATACTTAGTTTAAAGTATAAGTAAATAACCTTAAGGTATATATCTCTTTATAATAAGATTAAAAAGCTTATAAGGAATATAATACCTTTAAGTAATACTATTAAGTATTATACTAAAGTTAATTTTAATAAGACTATTAAGCAAAACCTTATAAGAGTAAATATTAATAAATTACTTATAAATACCTTAATTAGCTATAAGAGATACTTCTAAGTAAACTACCTTATTACTAAGGGTAATTTACCTATAGAAATAATTAATAATACTATTAAGGCTTAATTTCCTACTATCTTAGCTTAAGTTAACTTATTAATTTATATAGCAAAGAGCAAGGGAAAGGTCCTAGATTTCTATAGTATTATAAGTAGGATTAGGTACCTAATTAAAGCCTAAGAAAAGTCTTAGGTAAAGGCTAATAATATCTTTAGAGCTAAGCTAATCCTTAATAGTAAAATAAAGAATAAAGCTAAAAAGAGAAGGTAAAGAAAGATAACTATATATACTATAAAAATATAAAAATATAAGGTAAAGAAGTTAAAAGACTTATAAAAAGTCTATAAAGCACTTTACCTAATAAAGGACTAGAAAATTAATAAAAAGCTATTAAAGAAAGTAAAAGAAGTAATAAATTATTAACCTAATAATATAAAAAAGGTATATAATATATAGTTAAAGAATAATAGTATAAAGAAACCTAAAGAAAATAATATTATATTTACTACTATAGGAGAGTCTATAAAGGCTTTCCTTACCTAGGGTAAATTATAAGTTATACTTAATAGTAGTACCTTAATCTATATCTTTAATAATAAATACTAGTTTATAAACTTTAATTATAGCTAGTAGCCTAGAATTTAAGTAAGTTATAGTATTATAAAGGCCCTTAGTATTAGCATAGCTTAGATTATCTTAATAAATAGCTAGACCCTTACCTTATTAAAAGCCTAGTACTAACTAATATTCTTTAAAAACCTTATATCTCTTTAATTACTTATATAAAAGGGAATAAGGTAAGATAACCTTACTAGTAGGGTAATAAACCTAGTAAGAGGTAATTAGGAGATATTTTAAACTTAGATTATTAGTATATAGCTATATATAAAGGGCTTAAGCCTATTAGAGGTTTTTACTATTAAGGGAGATTTATAAGACCTAAAGACTATTATAATAATACCTATAGACCTATAGCCAGAGCATTGTTGTATTGTATTGTATTGTATTTTTGGCCCTTCGATGTATTGTATTGTATTGTATTGCCCTATGTATTGTATTGTGTATTGTATTGTATTAAAAATACAATACAATACAATACAATACATATAATACAATATATTATTAGGGAAAAATAAAAGTGGGGTATTATATAAATTTATTATATATAAGATTTTTATGTAATCTAATTATAGTATCCTTATTTTTATAAATAACTTAGTTATTTATTTAAAAATCCATAAAGTTTTAGCTTACTTAGAAAAGTAAGCTTATTTTAAATACATAATATCTTAGTAATATTCTTTTATATCTATTTTATAGAATGATTTTTTCTTAATATATTAAGGGTCTTTTTATTCTTATATCTATTTTCTATGATTTATTATAATTATTTATTATATAAAAATACATTATAATACAATACAATACAATACAATACATTACATTACAATACATTACAATACAATACAATGTATTATTAAAAAGTAAGGTAGTATATATACTTATTATATAGTAGATTTTTAATATAATCTAAGTAAGATATCCTTAAATTTCTATACTATTTAGGTATTTAGTTATAAAATTATAAAGTTTTAGCTAATTTAGACTATTACGCTATATATATATATAGGGTAGCTATAAATAGTATTATCAAGGCTTAACTTATAGTAATATTTATTCTTTATATTTTAAAGCTTATTCTACCTTTCTAGCTTTTTTTTAAGATTTACTATGCGTTTTAATATAGTTTTTTTGCTTTAAATACAATATTTACCCTAAAGAAATAATTTATAATTCTAAATAAATAAGATTAAAACTCTTATAAAAATATATTTATATATATAAGGAATTTATTATAAAGAGAAAATTTAAATTTATTTAATAAAAGCTTCTTTTAATATTAAACTATTTTATTATAATTATAATAGAAAATATTAGCTTTTAACCTTTTTTAAACTAAGAGAAAAGAAAAAACCTAGGAAAAGCTTATAAAGAAAGGTTAAAATATAATATAAAGAATAATTATAATATATATACTATATTTTTTAAATATTAAATAGATAAATAAATAAGCTTTAGAAGTAAGTTTAATTATTTATACTACTTTTAGCTTACTTACTTAGTTATATAGCGTTTTTAAAAGTGGGTCTAAAAGTGGGTCTTTTAAACACTAAAAACCGAATATAATCCCTTCCCTTAGTTATATAACTTTAGCTAAGAAGAAATATATATATAAAAGTGGGTCTAAAAGTGGGCCCTATTAATTATACTATAAACCTAATATTATCTCTTTATGTAGTTTTATAATTCTAGCTTAGAAGAAATAAATATATAAAAGTGGGTCTATAAGTGGGTCTTATTATTTATACTATAACCTAGTATGATCTTTTACTTAGTTATGTAATTCTAGCTTAAAAGAGAGTTTTATATAGTTTATACATAAGTGGGTCTAAAAGTGAGTCCTATTAATTTTACTATAAACCTAATATTATCTCTTTATGTAGTTTTATAATTCTAGCTTAGAAGAAATAAATATATAAAAGTAAGTCTAGAAGTAAGTCTTATTAGTTATACTATAAACCTAGTATAATCTTTTTACTTAGTTATATAATTTTAGCTTAAAAAAGTAAAATATATTAAAGTAAGTCTTATAGTAATATTAGGACTTACTTTTTATTAGTATAATATTAAAAAACATAAAAGAGAAAGGAATTTTATTTTATTAATATTTTAAAAACCTTTAAATACTAAATAATTAAAAAGTCTAGCTTTTTCTATAGTAATTTACTTATAAATACTTATATTTATATTTTATAAATTTATTACTTATTTATTTTTAATTAAACTTTAACACTAATAATATTTTAAGTTATATAAGTAATATAAGTAATATACATATAAGCTATTATAAGCTATTATAAGCTATTATAAGCTATTATAAGCTATTATAAGCTATTATAAGCTATTATAAGCTATTATAAGCTATTATAAGCTATTATAAGCTATTATAAGCTATTATATTAACTATATATACCTTATAATTAAGGAATTTAACTTAAAACTAAAAAAGAAAAAAATACAAAACAATACAAATAATACATGTATTGTATTGTATTGTAAAATTTTAGATGTATTGTATTGTATTGTATTGTCAATACAATACAATACAATACACAATACATCTATTATGGACTCGAGCTATAAGCTTAGGTCAAGTCTAGCTCCGGAAAGTATGCGTACTTTATGTAGCTAGGTTAGGGCTTTACATAGACTATGCATAAACTACGTATAAGGGACTATATATCTAGATACTATATAACTACTAGTGTAATTCCTTTTTTCTTATATAAGAATAATATTCTTATTCTAAATACTTATATATAGTAGCTATAAGGCTAGTTTATAATATATATTATTCTTTACTATAGAAATAACTTAGCTAGTAAATACGCTATTACTACTAAATATAATAAACACTAATAAATTAGCACTCCTATAATAATAAGTAAAATAGTAGGTAAAATAAATCTAGTACTTAGCTAATACATAAAATATAGTACTTATACTAATCTAGATTAAGTAAAAACCCTTACTTATAGGCCCCCTCTTTAATAGTAATAAGGTCTTATTTATAGCTTAGAAAAGCCTTATAACTTATAAGCTACTAGTAAATAAGGAGTTTATTAGTAGTAATTAGAATTAGTAATACTTTATTTACTAAAACCTATTACCTAAAGTCTAGGTATAGGTTATACCTTTCTTTAAGAAAGGTTACTTAAAGGACTTCTATTTATTTAGACTTCTTAACTATTTAAGGGAGATATTTAATAACCCTTACTACTAGGAAATAACTATTATAGAACTTAACTAGTTAATATAATAATAAAATAAGAGGTTTAGTAACTTTTATATTTGCTTTAAATAGAAGTTAGCCTTAGCCAGAGCATGTAATGTAATGTGTAATTATTACATATTACATTACATTACATTACAAACATTACAGATGTAATGTTAGGGAAAAAGAAAAGTGGGGTATATTAATATCTTATAATATAGTTTAGAATTTTCTCTATTGAATTAATATTAGCGTTTTTATAATAGGTATTTTATTAAATTTACTATTAATTATCTAAATTTCTTATATTTCAGACTATTAGTTATATTTTCTAGTATAGGGTATATATAGTAGGTTTATAAGCTAAATTAGATTCTTTGAATATTTCTATATATTATAAGATATTATACTAAGTATATATCTATTTTCTAATAATTAATATTTTATTATTTTAAATAAAACTTTTTATTACTAAAAATACCCTATATATACTTTTATAAATAATATAAAAATATATTATTAATCTAAATAATTATATTAAGAAACTATATTTAGACTCTTATATACCTTATAATTAATATTATTAGTATAAGCTATATTTAGAATAATATCTATTTTTATAGATTTAATATATATTATTTTTAAATTTCTTTAATTTTTTTCTTTTCTTTTATAAAATTTAGAAACAAAATATAATAATTTAAAATTAAAACATTAAAAAAGCTATATTTACTAGATTTAAGATAATAAGGTTCTTATTTAGAATTAATATAGCCTATATTAAAAAGTAAGTATAAAGTAAGTCTTCCTAATTATAGTACTTACTTCTTTATAGCTTAGTTACTTAAATATATATAATTTTCTATTAAGAAGAAGGTATAATTAAAAGTAAGTCTTCCTAATTATAGTTCTTACTTTTTAATAGCTTATTTGCTTAGATATATATGATTTCCTATTAAAAACAAGGTATAATTAAAAGTGGGTCTTCCTAATTACAGTACTTACTTCTTAATAGCTTATTTGCTTAGATATATGATTTTCTATTAAAAAGAAAGTATAATTAAAAGTGGGTCTTCCTAATTATAGTACTTACTTCTTAATAGCTTATTTGCTTAGATATACATGATTTTCTATTAAAAAGAAGGTTTAATTAAAAGTAGGTCTAAAGGGGTCTTCTTAATTATAGTACTTACTTTTTAATAGCTTATTTGCTTAGATATATATGATTTTCTGTTAAAAAGAAGGTATAATTAAAAGTGGGTCTAAAGTAGGTCTTCCTAATTATAGTACTTACTTCTTAATAGCTTATTTGCTTAGATATATATGATTTTCTCTTAAAAGAGGTTTATTTTAAAGTAAGTTCTTTTATAATAACTTATATTTACTAATATACTTAGTTTTATATAATCTTCTATTAAAATAAGTATACTAAAAAGTAAGTCTTTAATATTTTTCTTAGAAATAAGCTTAAAAGATAGGTTTTATTAGTTTTATAAGTTATAATTAAGATTAGTATAGTAATTTAACCTTAATCTATATTTTTAGAATCCTAATATATACTTTTCTAATTATTTAAGTAATTTCTTACTATTAATTTCTAATTACTTAACTTAAATATTAAAAAATCAAAAATAATTACAAATAATTACAAATAATTACATGTAATGTAATGTAATGTGTAAAAGGGGGTGTAATGTAATGTAATGTAATATGTAATGTAATGTAATGTGTAATAATTACATTACATTACAAACATTACACAATGTAATGTAATGTAATGTAAAGCTCTGGCCTTAGCTAGGGGGCTTAGGTAGGCAAACTTAGTGAAGTTATTTAAGTTATATATAGCGCTTAATAAGTAAATAAGGGACTATGGTATTAGATAAGATATACCCTAGGCTAATTACATAGTAGCAATAGCCTACTATTAAAGCATTACACTAAATATTAAATCCTACTAACTAGAGGAAAAACACTATATATAAAAACAAAGTAATCTAGCGCCTAACCTAATTAAGCCTAAGGTATAGAATAAGGATATACTAATAATAAATATTTACTTTATAGATATAATAGGGACCTAGTAAGGTTCTAGAAAGTCTATAGAATACTAAAAGTTAGGTAATAAAAGGGTAGTAAGTATACTAAGTAAGTTACTTAGGATATACTTAATATATATTATAATAAAGGCTAGTATTTATAATATAGCTTCTCTAAGTATTTTACTATAGTATACTTATTATATCTTATTATTTACTTATAAAAGAAGTCTTTTATAAATACTTATAATATAAAGGAAGCGCTTACTATTAGCTTAGATAATAAGTCTATAAGTTAGTTAGAAAAAGAGTAACCTTATTATTAAGTTATTTAACTAGGAATAAAGAAAGAAAGTATAAAGGGGCTTTATAGTATATAGCTATTACTAATAAGAACTATAAAGAGATCTAGAGTAATATAAACTTAATTTGCTTCTTAGTTCTTACTTTAATTAATAAGACTACTTTTATAAATACTTAGGTTAATATAAGTTATAATTACTATACTACTATAAGTAAATACCTTATCTAAAAGCTTAGGTTAAAATACCTCTCTTTTCTAACTAAAAGGTTAGTTTATATAGCTATTAGTATAAAGTAAGGGGGAAAAGAGAGTTAGAAGAAATAATTATATATTTTATATATTATTTATTTTTAGTTAGATTTAGATAAATAGGAAATGCTAATTATAGTATATATAATCCTAGGACTAATAAGATAACTAATTCTAGGTATACTATAAATAAAATAAAACAAAATTAGCCTAGATATAGCAAGATAGCAGGTATATATAGGATTAGCTAATAGGCTACTTATATAGGCTATAGCTAATAGAAAGGTTAAATAACCTATAGTATTTATCCTAGGTTTAATATTTATAAGGATAATATAATAGGCAAAGAGATAGAAGAAAAATATCTAGCTTTATGCTATAAGCTTATAGGAAATTATATTTATTTTATAAATTAATATAACCCTAAAGCCTATAGAGAAGAAGCTTCTAGCTTTCTTACTAGAGGTATTATAAGACTTTAGAGACTTATTTCTAGAAAGTAAAGCAAGCGCCCTATTACTATACTAAGGGAAATTAGACTATTATATTTGCCTAAAATATAATATAAATAGAAACAAACCTAACTTACTATAGGCATCTTTATATAATATACCTTAGGAGTATTTACTAGAAATCTAGAAATAGGTAATAGAGTTAATAAATAAGGGTTAGATTTAAGTAAGCTTCTTATTAGTAATAACCCTAGTATAACTAGTAAAAAGCCTAGTAAGGGTTAGAGGTTTTATATAAACTATTATATACTTAATAAGATTATAAAATAAAACTATTACTTACTATTACTAGTAAAAGAAATATTACACTCTTTAGCTAAAGTAAAGTAATTTATAAAGCTAGATATATAATTAGCATTTTACTATATATATATTACTAAGGGTAAGAAATACTAAACTACGTTTTAGATAAGGTTTAGCTTATTTAAATAGCTAGTATATCTCTTTAGGTTAGTAAGCATACTAGTAACTTTCTAGAGGTATATTAATAACATATTAAGTAGTATTCTTAGTAATTATATTACTATATATCTTAATAATATGCTTATATACTTAGGTAGATTATAAAAGGATTATATACAAAAAGTCTATAATATACTATCTAGACTATAATAAGCTAGTCTAAACCTAGATATTAAAAAGTATATTTTTATAACTAAAGAGATTAAGTACCTTAGGTTTATTATTTAAGTAAAGAAGGCTATTTATCTAAATAAGGAGAAAATTATAGTAATTTAGGATTAGGAGGCACTAACTAAGGTCTAGGGTATCTATAGCTTTCTTAGTTTTACTAACTTTTATTATAACTTTATACTAAATTTCTTAGATATAGTAAGCTCTCTTATTAACTTAATAAAGAAAGAAGCCTTATTTTACTAGTTAAAGAAGTATAATAAGGCTTTTAAGGTATTAAAGTTAGCTTTTATATTATACCTAATCCTAGCTTAGTAGGATTCTAAAAGGGATACTTTAGTAAAGGTAAATTACTTAGAAATAGCTCTAGGGGGTGTTTCTCTTAGTTTAGTAATAATAGTATTTTATATCTAGTAGCCTACTATTTAGCTTAATTATAAGCTACTTAGCGAAATTATATAATTTATAATAAGGAATTACTAGTAATTATCTCTTATCTTAAGGTATAGTTAATAAAGCTATAAAATATAAGTAAACTATTTATAATACTAATAGACTATAAGAACCTTAAGTACTTTATAGCACTAAGGGAGATATTAAAATATTAAGTATAGTAAGCAAAGACTCTAGCACTATTTAATTTCTATTTATATTATAGACTAGGCACTTAAGCGGAATAACTAAATGTATTATTATAGCGCTATCCTAATAGGCTAGAAATAGAAAGGGTAAAGGTACTAATTATTTAGTTAGTAATAAGCCTTATAAAATTCTCCTTTAAGGGGGATAGCTATGTGTGTGCCTTAAGCCTATTATAATAATAGATAAGGGTAGCCTTAATAATAACCTAATTATAATAAGAACTTTACTTACTAGTATATTTATATTTATAAATAAGTATCTTTAGTCTTTATAGGATTAGTCTTTAGCTTAGGATAAAGCTTATAGGTTATAAGTTAATATAGTAGTAATAAGGGCTAGGAAGTTCCTAAATACTACTAATACTAAAGAATAAATTATAAACTATTAGATTAATATAAAAGAGGCGCTATAGTTTTAAGGATAAATATAGGTTCCTAAGTAAGAGCTACTAACTATAATATTAATATAGCATATCTATAACTTACTTTTATTAGGCTACCTAGGCTAGAATATAACCTTTAAGGCGCTTTAAAGGGACTTCTATTAGAATAGTATGTTATAGGATATAGCCTAATTTATATAAAACTATTACTATTATAAAGGGCAAAAAGCTAGTAACTATAATAAGGCTTATTAAAGCTAATTCCACTACCTAATAAGTACTAGTTATAAATATTTATTAACTTTATAATAAACTTACTAGTAGAAACATAGGATTAGCTATAGTTTCTTATAGTTATTACTAATTATTTATTAAAGTATATTTAGTTAGAGGTAATAATATTAATAAAAGCTAGGGCTTATATAAAATAATTTAAGCATTACTAGTAGTAGTTTTATAAGTTCCTTATATAGATTATTATAGACTATAGGTTAGATTAGCTTAGTAATTTCTAGACTAAGCTTTATAGTAAAGTTAGCATGTAATAATTACTTTTTACCGTATATTACCCTTAGATAAATAGTAGTATAGAAAGGGCTAACTAGAAAGTATAGGCTATACTATATATAATACTATCTTTCTCCTAGTTTAAATAGCTAGATTACTTACTAGCTTACTAATTAGTGTTAAATAACAGGGATTTATTAGTAACTAGAATAAGCATAAATATAGTACTTTATAGGTTTAATATAGCTATAATTTAGAATTTATTCCCTATAGGATAGTTTACTATATTAGTAAAGGGAAGGGCTTAAGCCTTTCTATAATATTTAAAGAATAGTATAGATTTAACGCAAGCTATAATAGCCTTTATCTAGTAATAATAATAAGAGAATATAAATAGTAGTTATAGGCTAGTAGAATAATTCTAGGTTAAGGACTATATATAGCTTAGTCTTTATAATATTAAGATAAACTATCCCTATAAGAAGTTAGATTAGGTTATAGCTAAATATAAGGTGCTTAAGGTTCCTATACCTTTAATAGTTAAATTAAATATCCTAAGAAAACTATATCCTATTTTTTATATTAACCTACTCTAGTATATAGTAAATAACCTATTACTAAGCTAGAGACTAGCTAATAAATATTTATTACTAAAACTTATTATAATAAATACTAATAATAATCTTATAAAGTATTAAGTAAAGGAAATTCTTATAGCTAAAAATACACTAAGTAAGGGTTTAAATTAAAATATCTTAGTTAAATAAAAAGGCTATATATAGCTAATATAAAAGCTATTAGAAAGTATAATATATATAAAGGCACTTAACTAATTTAAATTATAATAAGAAAATATATAAATAAATAATAGCCTTAAAAAGTATATTTTAATTTAGCTATAAAAATTAAGGTACCTAGTTTATATCTAGTATATATATACTTTAGCGCTAAGGTTTTACTATAGTAAAAAGTAATTAAGATAAAGGAAAGGTATTCTTAGACTTCTTATAAGGTTAGTATACCTTAGTAATAGTATAAGTAAGCTTTATAATAGTTTTAGCTATTTATTAAACCTAGGTATTACTAGCCTCCTAGGTAAAAATAAACTAAGTTAGGTTATTATTTATAGTCCTTATACTATAAAAAAATTTAGTAGCTAGGTTATTATAACTATACTAAGTAAGTATTATCTAGGTAAGTATAAGCTACTATACTTTAAAAATACCTTAAGTATAAGCTATACTTATAAGGGAGAAGGCTAAAGGTTAGGCCTTAGCTAGGTTAATTTAAGTAATAGCTAATATACTATTAAAATATTTATAATAGTAAATAAAAATTTTTATAAAGATAGTATATTACCCCTTATTATTAGTAAACTATAGTATAGCTAGAGTTTTAATAGCTTTACTTATAGCTAAAAAGTTTTAAAATATTTAAAAGTATAATAAAGTTTTAGATTAATACTATATAAGTACTTCTTTTAAATATATATATAATAACTAGTATAGTATAAGGTATAGGCTTAGTTTAGCCTTAGGGTATAGTTATATTTACCTTTATTTTAAAGATTATTTATATAAGAATTATATAAGAAATTATACTTCTTATTATTAAAAAGGCTTTATTATTAAAGTTTTCTTTTAAAATATACTTACTAAGGTAAGTACCCTTAAGTAAGGTAAAAGAAAAAAAAAGAAAAAGTATACTAAAAGTAAGTTAATTAGTAAGAGTAATAATATTACTTATAATAAGAAGTAAACTAAATATAGGAAAAAAGCTTTATAGTTATAAAAGAATTAATAAATAAAAATAGGAAAGATATAAGGAGAAAAATTTATAATAATATAAAGAAAAAAAGTATAAATTTAAAAAAGGAAATAAAATATTTATATTTTAAAATAAATTAGTTAAGCTTTAATTAAGGTATAGGTTTTTATATTTATAAATAATAGCTAGAAGTAAGTAAAAGTAATATATTATATAATAAGAGGTTAAATAGTTTCTAATAAGAAGGTTATTTAAAGTAAAGTTTAAATTTAGTAAATAATAAATAAAATATAAGATTAAAGTAAAGATAAGAGGCTAAATAAGGTAAGAAAATAGCTAGTAATAAGGGGTTATAAAATAAGTAACTAGTATTTTTAGAAATAAAGCTAAAGTAAAGTAAGGTAATCCTATACTAAAAACTTTTAAACTTATATAGTAAAAATATAACCTTACTAAGTAACTTACTAGCTTTACTAGGCTACTTATATATTTTTTTAGGGGGCTATATAATAAGGGTTTATATTTAATATATACTTACTTTTTAATAAGAAAAAAAGGGAAGGTAAGTAAGGGGGTATATTATAAACTTAAGCTATAAGCTTAGGTTAAGTCTAGCTCTAGAAAGTATATATACTTTATATAGCTAGGTTAGGGCTTTACATAGACTATACATAAACTATATATAAAGGACTATATATCTAAATACTATGTAACTACTAGTGTAATTTCTTTCTTTTTCTATAAGAATAATATTCGTATTCTAAATGCTTATACGCAGTAGCTATAAGGCTAGTTTATAACAGTAAAAAGGTATTACTATATACCTCTAATTTAGGGTTATTACTACTATATTTAATTACTAGATTTACTTATATATACCTATATTTAAGGGCTTTTTTAGCTACTTTTATATATTATAGCCCTAGGTTTTATAAGTATTATAAAAGTTATAATACTATAAAAGTAATATTAAGTCTTAAAACTATTATTAAATATAGTAAGGTTTTAATTAAAGATTAATATCTCTTAAGATCTTATATACTAATCTTTTCTTTAAAGGGTTCTAGTAATATAGTAGTTATTAGGGCTATAGGCCTTTATTAAGGGATCTTTATATTAAATTTAGTAGTAGCTTTATCCTAATAGGATTTCTAATTAAGCTATACTTTCTTATTAGTATAATCTCTAATAATTTTAATGCCTAGGAACTATTATAGCTCTCTAAGGTCCTTAATATTATATTTTACAAAAAGTCTTACTTTAAATTTATTATATAAATATAATTTCCCTTTAGTAAATAAAGTAATAAGGTTATTTATATAAAAGAAAATAATTAACTTATCCTTAATAAATATATAAATATCTTTAAAGATCTATATAAAGCCTTTACTAATTAGCTAGCTAATTAGCTCTTTTATTTATAAAAGAGGCGCTTTCTATAGCCTATAGACTACTCTAAGAAGCTTTAGATAGGCTTATTTATCTTTATAGCCTAGAGGTATTTTATAGTAAACCTCTTTATTAAGATTTAAATTTAGAAATACTATAATAAAGTTATACTAGTATACTTTAAGGTTAAAGTAATATATAATAGCTATAAATAGCCTAAAGGTATTAGTAGCTAAGGTTACTACTTAAGTTAATAAATAACTCTTTAGTTAATAATTCCTAAGAATATAAAAATAAGCTTTATATTATAAGAGGTAGCCTTACTTATTTAATTTATATAAGAAAACCTAAGTAAGGCCTAGAAGCTTTATATATATAGGAACTTTAGTTTTAAATACCTTCTTAGCTACCTTTCTATTAATAATTTTATTATATTTCTTATCTTATACTTTATAAAATTCCTTTTCCTTTAAATAACTAGCTAAATAGTTATAATAAGCTAGAGAAGGGGGAAGCCTTAATATATAAGGCTTTTCTTTACTTTTAGGTCCTAGCTTAAAGGCTATAGTAAATGCTTTAAGATTATTATAATCTTATAGATTTGCTAATATTTTATAACTATTACTACTATTAAGTAAGTTAAGTAAATTATTAATACTTAATAGTATATAGTCTATTAAATCTAGAAATTATCCTAGTAAATTCAGAGGAGTTAGTAAATTTAATTCTTAACTTTCTTTTTCCTTTTCTTTATAATCTAGCTAATTATAACTAGTAGAAGTTTTTACTTATTAAGGCTAATTAAGTAGTTATTATAGTAATAAAAGGTATACTATTTATAGAAGCCTTATATTAGAGCTTTTATTCTTATTATTATTAACTAGCTCTTTAAGAACATGTTTTTTAACCTCTTTTATAGTTAATAATAGGCCTCTTTCTTAAGTATAAAAGATAGACTTATTAAAAGTAATATAGCTTAATAAGAACTAGTAGCTTCTCTTTATTATTAGCACCTAAACTAGGTATTATGTAAAGGAGATATATCTAGTAAGGTATTTAATATATACTCTCTAAGTAAGCTTTAGACCTACCTTATAAAGCTTACTTTACATTATTATAAATGCTTTATAACTAAAGGCTTAAAGATAGGTTAAAGAGGCTTCTAGTTTCTCTAGTAAGTAACTCTATTAAAGCTTATTCTCCCTTAACCACCTATTTAACGCTTATTAAGGTAATTACTAGTTAAGTAGCTTTTAAGGCGTATGGTTTAAGATATAAATAGCTGCTTTAGTAGCTATAGGCTAGAGGTCTTCTAGGAAGCCTAATTATATTATAAGAGTTATTATAACCCTTATTATTACCTCCCTAGACTATTTAGCATGCTTATTTTAATATAGGTAAGCTAGGCTAGACTTTCTAATAATAATACCTTTATTTATAACCTCTTCTTCTTACTTTTTAGTCTAGAAGGCAGTCTTACTATTAGTTATTATAACTATAATATAAATACTATATACTCTTATATATATAGCTTCTAACTAATTAAAGTAAAGTATAATATTTGTTTTTAAGGGAATTATAAAGATATAATATAGCTTTATTACTCAATAAGTAAAGAGAGTAATATAGTAGTCTTTATTATACCCTAATAATTAAGTAAAGAGATTAAATAAGACTACCTAAAGTAGCCCTAAAGGTAGGGATTCTATCTAAGGAACTTATAATATTTACCTTTATACTTTAGTAGTTTAGTAAACTTTATATTTACTTATACTCCTTTTCTTTAATAGAATTTAAAGCTTTTAAAGCACTTAATTTATTATATCCTTACCTAGATATACTAATTTAGTGTGCTATAGGCAGAGCATTGCAATACAATACAATACATTTAATGTTGTTATGAACTGGCCTTATGGCTACTGCGTATAAGCATTTAGAATAAGAATATTATTCTTATAAAAAAGAAAGGAATTACACTAGTAGTTACATAGCATCTAGATATATAGTCCCTTATATATAGTTTATATATAGTCTATATAAAGCCTTAACCTAGCTATATAAAGTATATATACTTTCTAAAGCTAAACTTAACCTAAGCTTATAGCTTAAGTTTATAATATACCCCTTACTTACCCCCTTTTTTTCTTTTACTAAAAGTAAGTATATATTAAATATAAACCTTTATTATATAACCCCCTTAAAAAATATATAGGTAACTTAGTAAAGCTAGTAAGTTACTTAGTAAGGTTATATCTTTATTATATAAGTCTAAAAGTTTTTAATATAAAATTACCTTACCTTACTTTAGCTTTACCTTTAAAAACACTAGTTACTTATTTTATAGCCTTTTATTACTAGCTATTTTCTTACCTTATTTAATCTCTTATTTTTATCTTAATCTTATATTTTATTTATTATTTACTAAATTTAAACTTTACTTTAAATAATTCCTTTATTAGAAACTATTTAACTCTTTATTATATAATATATTACCTTTACTTACTCCTAGCTATTATTTATAAATATAAAAACCTATACCTTAATTAAAGCTTAACTAATTTATTTTAAAATATAAATATTTTATCCTTTTTTTTAAATTTATACTCTTTTCTCTTTATATTATTATAAATTTTTTTCTTATACTTTTCCTATTTTTATTTTTATTTATTAATTCTTTTATAATTATAAAGCTTTTTCTTATATTTAGTTTACTTCTTATTATAAGTAATATTATTATTTTTACTAACTAACTTACTTTTAGTATACCTTTTTCTTTTTTTTACTCTTTTTACTTTACTTAAAAGTATTTATTTTAGTAAGTATATTTTAAAAAAGACTTTAATAATAAGGCCTTTTTAATAGTAAAAATATAATTTCTTATATAATTGTTGGTTACACCAAGGTGCCTGCGCAGGTAGGATAATTCCGTAATATTAAAGTCGATGATAGTTAGATAGCTAGCTAGGAAAGAGAGAGAAGAGAGGGAAGGTCTAGATGATAGAAAAGTGGGTGAAACCCGTAAGTAGGGCGGAAGAGGGGGTGGCAAATTAATGCAGCTAATCATATTGCGTGTATCGCGCTGGACCTACTATTAGTCTAGTCTTTAGCTATAATTAAGCTAATGAAGATCCGAAGGATCTAACACTAGCAGTCTCTCTTTTTATCCGTGGCTAAAGGAGCCTAAAAACGCAATAAAAATCGAATCAAAGGAAAGTATACACAAGTGGATCCCTTAATAGGAATCCGCTACTCTAATTGGCTGTTGTGGCATTGGTTAATTAAATTAATCCGTTAGTCCTTGTTAAGGCTCCTATCCCCTAATATCATAGGTCTCTTTACCTATTTTTTAACATAAATTATTAATTTGTTTGAATTAATTAAAGAGGAAAGGGATAAATTTGGCAATGCCTTTGTTATTACATCCGCTAGGTTATTATTTCTATTAATCTACCTTACCTTGTAAATCTTATGCCTTTTGTATGATTAATAAAGAGCTATAATATTAATTATTAGTCTTTTCTCTTTTATTATTCCTAGCTTTATAAGGTATTTGTATAATAAAAAGGAGTTAGTATAGAGGATTATAGGAATTCGAGATATCTTTAATTAGTCTATGATCTAATAGAGAGTTATGGAAATCGCGTAGGTGATATCTGCGCCTTGAACTATGCTGTATAATTTGGAGGCAAGTGCGCTGCGTGTAACTTGCTTGCTCTTTGTTAAGCTATACGTAATAATGTTGCCTTTTATAATGAAGGTATTGTTATCTTGTATTATCTTGTTGCTAATTATGATAATGTATCTAATCTGTGAGCTTAAGTCCTTATTATTAGCAAGCGATCTATTTATGAACACGAAGAGCTTTGCTTTCTTAAGGGTTAAAGGTATGTATTATAGTCCTTACTGCTAATTCTTAATTTGCTATTTGAGGCGTTTATTAAGGCATGCAATATTATTAGCAGAGGGTTCTTAGTGTTAAGCTGTAATTAATAAATTATAGGAAGCTTTTAGTTAGTATATAGTTATAATATAGCTTCCTTAGGCTTATTATTCTACGTAATCTTGCTTTGCTATTAGAGATTAAGGATTAACTTCCTTAATCTTCTAACTTTAGCCCTTTTAGGTTAAAATTAATAAGTTATTAGCGTTCTAGGTTAAGATGTAGCTATTAAAAATAAGGGGATTCCTAGTGGTTAATCGCTGCTTTTCTTTAGCAGTAAACTTAGCCTTCTAGAGCTCTTTCTTTTCTTTTTGGAAGAAGTTATTATTACTTAGGCCTAACGTATTATTGGTTTGCATTCCTATAATGCTAAAGAGGTTCTTATTATTTAGCGCTGTAATTAATAAGTAGGGATTATAGGTTAAAGTTATTATATTAAGGTTATCTCTGTAATAATAGAAATATATTGCTTACTAGTAGGTTCTAGCCTTTGCGATCCTGTAAAGAGGTTTAATTAATTTGATCACAGTCCTTTCTAGAAAGAGGTATGCGATCTGCTTTAGCAATCTTATGATAATTAGTCTTGTTAGCATTGTGTGTGATTGAGTGTATGCTTGCGTGATATTGCGAATCCATAGGTAGATGCCTCTTCTTCTTAACGATGGAGCGATAGCTATGATAAGTTATTAGCTTGCTTGTTATATTATTAGTGATTGCGTTAAGATGAATTCCTTTCCCTTGTTATTGTGGCCTTACATAATAAGGCGAGATTTCTTATATAGTAAGGCTGTTCCCTTGCCTTTAATCTCTCTAACTATATAAGAATTAAAGATTCTGTGGCCTCTGTGCTTTGCTAGGTTGTATTTGACGAATTTAAAGATATCGTGAGCTTACAGGGCATTAATCTTAGCTTGATTAGACTGCTCGAAGGGTTTTCCTAGGGTTATAATCTTCCCTTCTTAGCGAAGTTAAAGAGCGAGGTTCTAATTAGCTTTTTCTTTTGCTATAAGGAACGCTATGTTTAGCATCCCTTTAGCTATAACCTCTTAAATAAAGGCCTTGTCTTAGTCTTTATTAATAAGCACGTAGAGTTTGATTAGGCTAATATTCTTTTTAGGATTATAAGTTTTGCCTTTCCTTACTTTTATTCCTTTAGGGCAAGGTAATAAGTCTTTAACTTGCTAGCTTCCCCTTAGGACTACCTAGGCATTATAGGCCTCTTCTATTAGCTCCTCTATGCCTATGAATTAGACTATAAGGGCTTTTCTTAGCTTTTCTTGCTTTTTCTTTAGCGGTGCCTATGGTTCTTTTTTTTCTTCTATTACTAATTCTTTTTTAGTGGTAGTAGTTAGTAGTATTATTATAGCCTTCTCTGTGTCTTAAGGCTTTATCTTCTACTACTCTAGCCTCTCTATGATATATAGGTCTTTGTGGTAAGGCTTTACTACTATAAAGCGGAATTTTACTAGGCTATGGGGTATATTAACTATGTAGGTCTCCCTGTTAGTAGTAATTAGCTTGTAAGGGCTATGCTAGCTGCCCTTCTCTCTCTATATATGTATATTAGCCTGTAAAGGTAGCTAATATATAGGCGCTGTGTTAGGACTATTCTAGGCTCTGAGGGCATTACAGACCTGCTATGAAGCTATATAGTAGCGGACCTTATTAGTGGCCTTCTAAATTACTTTAGTGTGTTAAATAATAGAGACGCTAGGCAATGACTTATTTATTATCCGCGGGTAGGCTCTAAAGACTAGTAGGGTTAGTATAATTCCTTTAGGGCCTGTAGAATTATTAATAGCCTTAATAGCTATTTAGAGGCGCTGTTCTAGCGTTAGTTCCGCGCTAATTAAGTCAGTAATAATATTATAAGCCTAGCGTAAGGGTTTGTAATATCTTTTAACCTTTCTAATGCTATTATGAGCTTTAATTAGCATCTTATTAGTCTTAATTAATATTAATTAAGCGTAATATTTGAATTTAGCGGAAGCGAAGTTATTGCTAGCATTATAGACTATCTATTCTGGAGGTCCTAGATAGGTATTGATTTAGCACTCTCGGATGGCGTCCTAGATGTCTTAAGCTTTCTGCTTTTTTGGATTAAGGAATTGGGCTGTTTAGAACGAAGTCGCCGAATTAACGATGTAAAGCACTAGTCAACTGTTAATTTGCATGATATTAACGATAATCTTGTAGTTAAATTCGTAGTTATCTTTAATTATAAATTTGAATCAACTAGGGGCCTTGCTATATATCTAGCAATAGTAGCAGACTTTAGTTAATTTCTTAATTGCCTAGCGTTTAACTTTATGACTAGCTTATTAAAGGACCTTTGCAAGTTATTAAATAAAAGGGTAACTAAGCTAATAATGTAATTAACGGATATCTCCCTCTAAGAGATGGAAGGCAACTATTTCTTTTGCCTCTAGTAACCACTAAGGATGACCCTATTATCGTACTATAGGCACAGTCTTATTGCCTTAAATAAGTATATTTGCAAGGTTATTAATCTTGACCTACATCTTATCTATATTAGTGATTAAGAAAAGGAAGGGAGTAGCTATGTTAAGGACATAGAATTTAAGCTCTCTAAGTTCCGTGGGTATATGGATAATACCTTTTGTAACTACTAATCTAGCACTAAATATAATAATTTGAGGTTCGCAGGGGATTACCTTTAATAAAGGCATTAATCTTAGTAAAGCTTTTACTTATGCCTCTCCTGCACTTAATTTTCCTGTGGCGCTAGTATTAGGCATAATACCTCTAAAAACTTCTTTAGAATAGCGTTTTTTAGAGATATAGCAAAATAAGCCTTTATTATACTCTTATGGCTTATAAAGCTCTTGCTTAAGGAATATGTGTTAAAAGGCTTAATTATTTAGGGTTACGAGGATATTAATGTTAGCGGTGTTATGGTTAGTCTGTTGTCTAGAGTAGAAGAATTATGTAATACTTAGATATGCTATTAATAGTAGCTTCTCCACCTTATTATTATTATTATCTTAGGCCTTTGTATAAGCCGTAAGATGTGGTTCCTAATTCTAACTAGAGTTATTATTAGGTTTATTATTATCTTAGCCTTTATAGGAGGTAAGGAACGCCTAAAATCCCTTCTCTATAGGGGTTATGTAATATGTTTTACTAGCCTACTAGTAGTCCTTCTCTTTCTAATGTTCTTTAGCGGAGTGGTTAGAGAACTAGTATTTGCTCTTACTGTATATAAAGCAGCGCTTAGGGCTTAGCCTAGGGCTTTTTCCATAATAGCTTTCTCCGCCGTGGGATTATTATCTATACTAATAATTAGTGAATATAGCCTCTAGAGGGTCTCCTTATTAGTACTAAAGGTATTAAGAGGTCTTCTTATTTAATTCTGTAATAGTAATTACCTTATAAAGGTCTCTAGCAAGACTTTTAAAGCCTAGGGAGTATATGTATTTAACTATCTAACATTCGGGTATACTAGCTATAGTATTTAATGCTTGCTTATAGAGCTTAGTATTTACTATATTAGAAGGGTATAGCCCTCTGTGGATTTTCTTAAGGTTTAATAACGTAATCTTAAGGCACTTAAGCTTGCTTTTGTTAGGGTTCTTATTAATTATGTTCTTTAATATTATACTACTCTACTTATAATAATAAAATTATTAGTTGCTTTCTGTTTTAAAGTGTTAATAGATACAAGTAATTATCTCTTTATAGGAGTAGTTATTCCTAAAGAGGTAATTAAGGTAATACTATTTAGCATTACCTATTAACATAATAGGAAAGGCCTTCTAATAATGCGTTTAAGGGAGGTTAATCCTATTATACTTGTTCTTAAAGAGCGTGATCTTTAGCGTTAGGAAGTTATATAGCTTCCTGCTATAGTGGTTACTATCCTTGTATATCTTTATAAGCTCTGAGATTTTCTTTGTGATTTAATCTTTAGAGGGGAATTATTGTAAAGGCATAATTTGTTATGAATAATAGTCTATAGGTCATTATAGATAACAATTATTAGGATGAAGCGATTGATTTGATTGGGATTGTTGTAAGGGCTCTTAGGGAGGTTTAGGGAATTATTAGGGCTGAGGAAGGTGGATTTCTAGGGTAGGTAATCGGGTTTGGGGCTGAGGCTTTAGGGGTTTAGAAAATTATGATTTTTCCTGTGACTAAAGAGGCATTAAGGTTTAGTAAAGTATCTCTTTAAGAGATACTAGGATTAAATATCCTAGGCCTTGTTTAATGAGAACGCTGTAATCTTATAAGGAATTGCGTAGCTCTCTAATGATGTCCTTATTTGCTTTTTTAAAGGTGTCTTTAGACTAGCCTTCAAAGTCTTCTTAGAATAACTCCTAGAGGTTGTTATCTCTCTAGCCTTAATGCTCGCTAAGGTTAATAAACCTTGCAATCTAGTTGTTAAGTTTAGGTTATGTAGCGGTCTTTAGGTCTGGTTTAATAGGCTCTTTCTAGTTTTTTGTGAGGTTATTTGTGAGCTATTGTAGACATGCTAGTAGTTTACTCTCTTATGGTCTTTTAAGAGGAATTATTTAAGCCTTACTATTACTAGTAGCAGTTCTTCCTCTTGTGAAAGGTCTAGATTCTAATTCTGCTATCTTGTGATATCTAGGCTATTAAAGAAGATCTAAGGTGTTATTCTTTTGCTGCTAATTAAGCTTATGTGTTTGCCTGTTGCTAGGGTCTTCTTTTACACTTTAGAAGCGTTGTTGCTTTAATGAAGCTAGGAAATCGCGAAAACACGGAAAATCATGAAGATAGGAAAAACAGTGGGAAAAAGTAGCAAAAGCAGTAATAAGAATAAATTAAATTAGGGTTTAGTAAAGCAATAAAAGTGCTAAAAGTAACTAGAAAAGCACTAGTAAAAATAACACGGAAGTAATAGAATTACTACTTCCTGTTTTATATGAAAAGAGGGAAGGAAATAATCTCTCTTGCTAATAAGCACGGGGCAAATAACACTAAGAGTAAAGGGGGTAAGAAATGAGTAGTAGATGCTTGTGGAGAGGGATTAAAGGTTTATTAGAAGAAGGTAATGTATTAAGAGAAGTTGTAGGTAATTTAGCTAGCTTAGCTAAGGTTATTTAATGTTAGGTTTAAAATAAATGCCTTATGGTAATAGATTTGGTTAGTTAGTTAGTTTTCTTGTAATAGATAATAAAATTAATAATTAATAACAATATCCTAGATAGATATAATGAAGTTATATCCTATAAGCCTAAGGGTTAATGAATTAATTCCTTAGAAGCCTAATAAGCCTATAACTAGGATTCTAGTCTCTTCCTTTAGCATACTTGTGTAGTTATGCCTCTTTACTATAATAACTGTTAATCCGGTGTTACAAGGGGTAGTGGCTATGGCGTCTGCAGAAATGTCTCTTCTTATAATACCTAACTTATCTATGGTTGTGAAGTTAACCACTAATTAGTGTTAGTTACACTAAGGTGCTTGCGCAGGTAGGATAATTCTATAATATTGAAGTCAATAATAGATAGATAGCTAGCTAGGAAAGAGAGAGAAGAGAGGGAAGGTCTAGATAATAGAAAAGTAAGTGAAACCTATAAGTGGGGCAGAAGAGGGGGTGGCGAATTAATGCAGCTAATTACATCGCGTGCATCGCGCCGGACCCACTATTAGTCTGGTCTTTGGCCACGATTGAGCCGATGAAGATCCGAAGGATCTAACAATAATTCTTATATAAATAATCTCTAGAATAAAGGTAAATATAATTATACCTTAGGGCTAAACTAGGCTTATACCTTATACTATACTAGTTATTATATATATATTTAGGAGAAATACTTATATAATACTAATCTAAAACTTTATTATACTTTTAAATATTTTAAGACCTTTTTAGCTATAAGTAAAGCTATTAAGACTTTAGCTATACTATAGTTTACTAATAATAAAGGGTAATATATTACCTTTATAAAAAAATTTATTTATTATTATAAATATTTTAATAGTATATTAGCTATTACTTAAATTAACTTAACTAAGGCCTAATTTCTAGTCTCCTTTCTTATAAGTATAGCTTATACCTAAGGTACTTTTAAAGTATAATAGCTTATACTTACTTAAATAATACTTACTTAGTATAGCTATAATAACCTAGTTACTAAATTTTTTATAGTATAAGAATTATAAATAATAACCTAATTTAGTTTATCTTTACCTAGGAGGCTAGTAATACCTAGGTCTAATAAATAACTAAAACTATTATAAAGGTTACTTATATTATTACTAAGGTATACTAACCTTATAAGAAGTCTAAGAATACCCTCTCCTTATTTTAATTACTTTTTACTATAGTAAAACCTTAATACTAAAGTATATATATACTAAATATAAACTAGGTACTTTAATTTTTTATAGCTAAATTAAAATATACTTTTTAAGGCTATTATTTATTTATATATTTTCTTATTATAATTTAAATTAGTTAAGTGCCTTTATATATATTATACTTTCTAATAG
The DNA here is from genome assembly GCA_030389615.1 of Epichloe typhina subsp. poae. NCBI lineage: Eukaryota > Fungi > Ascomycota > Sordariomycetes > Hypocreales > Clavicipitaceae > Epichloe > Epichloe typhina. The sequence goes on from CP098313.1 coordinate 3,365,889, forward strand.
CTTTTATATTAGCTATATATAGCCTTTTTATTTAACTAAGATATTTTAATTTAAACCCTTACTTAGTATATTTTTAGCTATAAGAATTTTCTTTACTTAATACTTTATAAGATTATTATTAGTATTTATTATAATAAGTTCTAGTAATAAATATTTATTAGCTAGTCTTTAACTTAGTAATAGGTTATTTACTATATACTAGACTAGGTTAATATAAAAATAGGATATAGTTTCCTTAGGATATTTAATTTAACTATTAAAGGTATAGGAATCTTAAGTACCTTATATTTAGCTATAACCTAATCTAACTTCTTATAGGGATAGTTTATCTTAATATTATAAAGACTAAGCTATATATAGTCCTTAACCTAGAATTATTTAGCTAGCCTATAACTACTATTTATATTCTCTTACTATTATTACTAGATAAAGGCTATTATAGCTTATATTAAATTTATACTATTCTTTAAATATTATAGAAAGGCTTAAGCCCTTCCCTTTACTAATATATTAAACTACCCTATAGGGGATAGGTCCTAAATTATAGCTATATTAAACTTATAAAGTATTATATTTATGCTTATTCCTATTACTAATAAATCCCTATTATTTAATACTAATTAGTAAGCTAGTAAGTAATCTAGCTATTTAAACTAGGAGAAAGATAGTATTACATATAGTATAGCTTATACTTCCTAGTTAGCCCTTTCTATATTACTATTTATTTAAGGGTAATATATAGTAAAAAGTAACTATTATATACTAACTTTACTATAAAGCTTAGTCTAGAAATTACTAAGCTAATCTAACCTATAGTCTATAATAATTTATATAAGAAACCTATAAAACTACTACTAGTAATATTTAAATTATTTTATATAAGCCTTAGCTTCTATTAATATTATTACCTCTAACTAAATATACTTTAATAAATAATTAGTAATAACTATAAGAAACTATAGCTAATTCTATATTTCCGCTAGTAAGTCTATTATAAAGTTAATAAATATTTATAACTAGTACCTATTAGGTAGTAAAATTAGCTTTAATAAGCCTTATTATAATTACTAGCTCTTTTACCTTTTATAATAGTAGTAATTCTATATAAATTAGGCTATATCTTATAATATACTATCCTAATAAAAGTCCCTTTAAAGCGCCTTAAAGGTTATATTCTAGCCTAGGTAGCCTAATAAGGGTAAGTTATAAATATATTATATTAATATTATAGTTAGTAGCTCTTACTTAGGAACCTATATTTATCCTTAAAATTATAGTATCCCTTTTACACTAATCTAATAGTTTATAATCTATTCTCTAGTATTAGTAATATTTAGGAACTTCCTAGCCCTTACTACTACTATATTAACCTATAACTTATAAGCTTTATTCTAAGCTAAAGACTAATCCTATAAAGACTAAAGGTGCTTATTTATAAATATAGACTTACTAGTAAGTAAAGTCCTTATTATAGTTAGGTTATTATTAGGGATACCCTTATCTATTACTATAATAAGCTTAAGGTATATATATAATTATCCTCTCTTAAAGGAGAATTTCGTAAGGCTTATTACTAACTAAATAATTAGTGCCTTTACCCTTTTATTTCTAGCCTATTAAAATAGCGTTATAATAATATATTTAGTTATTTTACTTAAGTGCCTAGTTTATAATATAAATAGAAATTAAATAGTACTAAAGTCTTTGCTTACTATACCTAATATTCTAATATTTCCTTTAGTATTATAAAGTACTTAAGGTTTTTATAGTTTATTAGTATTATAAATAGTTTACTTATACTTTATAGCTTTACTAATTATACCTTAAGATAGGAGATAATTACTAGTAACTCCTTATTATAAATTATATAATTTTACTAAGTAGCTTATAATTAAGCTAAATAGTAAGCTACTAGATATAAAATACTATTATTACTAAACTAAGAGAGATACTTCCCTAAAGCTATTCCTAAGTAATTTACCTTTACTAAAGTATTCCTTTTAAAATCCTACTAAGCTAGGATTAAGTATAATATAAAAGCTAACTTTAATACCTTAAAAGCCTTATTATACTTCTTTAACTAGTAAAATAAAGCTTCTTTCTTTATTAAGTTAATAAGAGAGCTTACTATATCTAAGAAATTTAGTATAAAGTTATAATAAAAGTTAGTAAAACTAAGAAAGCTATAAATACCCTAGACCCTAGTTAGTGCCTCCTAATCCTAAATTACTATAATCTTCTCCTTATTTAAATAAATAGCCTTCCTTACCTAGATAATAAACCTAAGGTACTTAATCTCTTTAGTTATAAAAATACACTTTTTAATATCTAGGTTTAAACTAGCTTATTATAGTCTAAATAGTATACTATAGACTTTTTATATATAATCCTTTTATAATTTACCTAAGTATATAAGTATATTATTAAGATATATAGTAATATAATTACTAAGAATACTACTTAATATACTATTAATATACCTTTAGAAAGTTACTAGTATACTTACTAACCTAAAGGGGTATACTAGCTATTTAAATAAGCTAAACCTTATTTAAAATATAGTCTAGTATTCCTTACCCTTAGTAATATATATATAATAAAACACTAATTATATATCTAGCTTTATAAACTACTTTACTTTAGCTAAAAAGTATAATATTTCTTTTACTAGTAGTAGTAAGTAATAGTCTTATTTTATAATCTTATTAAGTATATAATAATTTATATAAAACCTCTAACCCTTACTAGGCTTTTTACTAGTAATACTAAGGTTATTACTAATAAGAAGCTTACTTAAATCTAACCTTTATTTATTAAGTTTATTACTTATTTCTAGATTTCTAGTAAATACTCCTAAGGTATATTATATAAAGGTACTTATAGTAAGTTAGGTTTATTTCTATTTATATTATATTTTAGGTAAATATAATAGTTTAATTTCCTTTAGTATAGTAGTAAGGCACTTACCTTACTTTCTAGAAATAAGTCTTTAAAGTCTTATAATACCTCTAGTAAGAAAGCTAGAAGCTTTTTCTCTATAAGCTTTAGGGTTATATTAATCTATAAGATAAATATAATTTCCTATAAGCTTATAATATAAAGCTAGATATTCTCCTTCTATCTCTTTGCTTATTATATTATTCCTATAAATATTAAACCTAGGATAAATACTATAGGTTATTTAACCTTTTTATTAGCTATAGCCTATATAAGTAGCCTATTAGCTAATCCTATATATACTTACTATCTTACTATATCTAGGCTAATTTTATTTTATTTTATTTATAGTATACCTAGGATTAGTTATCTTATTAGTCCTAGGATTATATATACTATAATTAGTATTTCCTATTTATCTAAATCTAACTAAAAATAAATAATATATAAAATATATAATTATTTCTTCTAACTCTCTTTTCCCTCTTACTTTATACTAATAGCTATATAAACTAACCTTTTAGTTAGAAAAAGGAGGTATTTTAACCTAAGCTTTTAGATAAAGTATTTACTTATAGTAGTATAGTAATTATAACTTATATTAACTTAAGTATTTATAAAGGTAGTCTTATTAATTAAAGTAAGGACTAAGAAAGGAATTAAGTTTATATTACTTTAAATCTCTTTATAGTCCTTATTAGTAATAGCTATATACTATAAAGCCTCTCTATACTTCTTTCCTTTATCCTTAGTTAAATAACTTAATAATAGGGTTACTTTTTTCTAACTAACTTATAAACTTATTATCTAAGCTAATAGTAAGTGCTTTCTTTATATTATAAGTATTTATAAAGGACTTTTTTATAAGTAAATAATAAGATATAATAAGTATACTATAGTAAAATACTTAGAGAAGCTATATTATAAATACTAGCCCTTATTATAATATATATTAAGTATATCCTAAGTAACTTACTTAGTATACTTATTACCTTTCTTATTACCTAACTTTTAGTATTCTATAGACTTTCTAAAACCTTACTAAGTCTTTATTATACTTATAAAGTAAATATTTATTATTAGCATATTCTTATCTTATACCTTAGCCTTAATTAGGTTAGGCACTAGATTACCTTATTTCTATATATAATATTTTTCCTCTAGTTAGTAAGATTTAATATCTAGTATAATGCTTTAATAGCAAGCTATTACTACTATATAATTAGCCTAGGGTATATCTTATCTAATACTATAGTCCCTTATTTACTTATTAAGCACTATATATAACTTAAATAACTTTACTAAGTCCACTTACCTAAGCCCTCTAGCTAAGGCTAACTTCTATTTAAAGTAAATATAAAAGTTACTAAACCTCTTATTTTATTATTATATTAACTAGTTAAGTTCTATAATAGCTATTTCCTAGTAGTAAGGGTTATTAAATATCTTCCCTAAATAGTTAAGAAGTCTAAATAAATAAAAGTTCTTTAAGTAGCCTTTCTTAAAAAAAGGTATAACCTATACCTAGACCTTAGGTAATAGGTTTTAGTAAATAAAGTATTACTAATCCTAATTACTACTAATAAACTCCTTATTTACTAGTAGCTTATAAGTTATAAGGCCTTTCTAAGCTATAAATAAGACCTTATTACTATTAAAAAGAGCCTATAGGTAAGGGTTTTTACTTAATTTAAATTAGTATAAGTACTATATTTTATATATTAGCTAAGTACTAGATTTATTTTACTTATTATTTTACTTATTATTATAGGAGTGCTAACTTATTAGTATTTATTATATCTAGTAGTAATAGCATATTTGCTAGCTAGGTTATTTCTATAGTAAAGAATAATATATATTATAAACTAGCCTTATAGTTACTATATATAAGTATTTAGAATAAGAATATTATTCTTATAAAAGAAAAAGGAATTACACTAGTAATTACATAGTATCTAGATATATAGTCCCTTATACGCGGTCTATGCATAGTCTGTGTAGAGCCCTAACCTAGCCACACAAAGTACGCATACTTTCCGGAGCTAGACTTGACCTAAGCTTATAGCTTAAGTCTATAACAGTTACTCTTTTTCTAACTAACTTACGGACTTATTATCTAAGCTAATAGTAAGCGCCTTCTCTGTGTTATAAGCGTTTATAAAGGACTTCTTTTATAAGTAAATAGTAAAATATAATAAGTATACTATAGTAAAATACTTAAAGAAGCTATATTATAAACACTAGCCCTTATTATAGTATATATTAAGTATATTCTAAGTAACTTACTTAGTATGCTTACTACCCTTCTTATTACCTAACTTTTAGTGTCCTATAAACTTTCTAAAACCTTACTAGGTCCTTATTATACCTATAGAGTAAATATCTATTATTAGCGTATCCTTATCCTATGCCTTAGCCTTAATTAGGTTAGGCACTAGATTACCTTATTTTTATATATAGTGTTTTTCCTCTAGTTAGTAAGATTTAATATTTAGTATAATGCTTTAATAGTAGGCTATTACTACTATATAATTAGCCTAGGGTATATCTTATCTAATACTATAGTCCTTTATTTACTTATTAAGCGCTATATATAACTTAAATAACTTTACTAAGTTTACTTACCTAAGCCCCTAGCTAAGGCTAACTTCTATTTAAAGTAAATATAAAAGTTACTAAACCTCTTATTTTATTATTATATTAACTAGTTAAGTTTTATAATAGCTATTTCCTAGTAGTAAGGGTTATTAAATATCTCCCCTAAATAGTTAAGAAGTCTAAATAAATAGAAGTCCTCTAGATAGCCCTTCTTAAAGAAGGGTATAACTTATACCTAGACCTTAGGTAATAGGTTTTAGTAAATAAAGCATTACTAATCCTAATTACTACTAATAAACTCCTTATTTACTAGTAGCTTATAAGTTATAAAGCCCTTCTAAGCTATAAATAAGACTTTATTACTATTAAAGAGAGGGCCTATAGGTAAGGGTTTTTACTTAATTTAGATTAGTATAAATACTATATTTTATATATTAGCTAAGTACTAGATTTATTCTACCTACTATTTTACCTATTATTATAAGAGTACTAACTTATTAGTATTTATTATATCTAGTAGTAATAGTGTATTTGCTAGCTAGGTTATTTCTATAGTAAAGAATAATATATATTATAAACTAGCCTTATAGCTACTATATATAAGTATTTAGAATAAGAATATTATTCTTATAGAAGAAGAAAGGAATTACACTAGTAGTTATATAGCATCTAGATATATAGTCCCTTATGCGTAGTTTATGCATAGTTTATGTAAAGCCCTAACCTAGCTGTATAAAGTACGCATACTTTCCGGAGCTAGACTTAACCTAAGCTCATAGCTCAAGTCCATAACATTTACTAATAATACTATAATATAAAAAAGCTTATAAGGCTATATTATAAAACTCTTTAAAAGGCCTATACTCTTTAAGGTAAGTAAGTAAGTTACTATAATAATATTATTAACTAAAGTAAAGCTTTTAGTGCTTTCTTACTATAGTAAAAAGCTTATAGCCTTTAGATAGTTATATTAAGAGATTAGGCTATGCCTAGGTAATAATATACTTAAAATTAAATATAATAATATATAAATAATTTACTTTCTTAAGGAAAAGTTTATTAAGCTTATTATAAAGCTTTAGTATATAAATATTTATTATTACTAGCTTTATTAAGAAGTTATAAAAGAAACCTTTAATATTACCTAAATTATTACTAAAAAGATAATTACTAATAGCCTTATAAAGCCTTTTATAAGAAATACTTTTATAAGCTTTTATAAGGTATTAAGGCTTATATAACTACTTTCTAGTATACTTAGTAAAGAACCTAAAAGTAAGTATTATATAATAACCTTAATTTAAATAAGATTATAACTAATTAACTATATTTTTATACTATAAAATTAATTTAAATATTATAATATTAATTTAACTAATTTTATTAATTTAGAATTATTATAAGGAACCTTAAATAAAGTTCCTTAGAGAGGTATATTATACCTATAAGGGTATAATTAATCCTAGCTATATAATAGTTTTACTACTTAACTAGCTAAGATAAGAGTTTACCCCTAGCTAGTTATTTTCTAAGACTTTTATAACTTTATAGTATATTTTAGTACTATATAAGTACCTTACTAATAGTAAAGGTACTTAGGTATTTAAGCTGTAGTTTGCACCCTCTTATAGGGTTAGACAACTTAATAGAGGTGGTCACATTGAACCCTAGCTTCGCGGTCCAACAGTAACGTTGTTTTTTAGATCCTCTGATGGGGCCGGCTGCACTGCATGTGCCACCCCAACAACAGGCCGCCACAGCGCTAAAGAATCCCGTCTTATCGTATTATCCCTTTCTGCCTTCAGCCGCCTTCTCTCAAAGAAGCGTGGCCCTGTTGGAACATTGGAACAAGCATGATATCACGTGGCCGCCTGCAACCCCTTTTCCTGCGTCCTTGTATTCTAGCTAGCTTTCCTTCTACTAGGCAGACCGGAACAGAATAGCAATTGCAATTGCAATTGCAATAGCATAGCATTTGTTCTCCCTCTCCGTCCCTATGCAAGATAGGAGTCCCTTGCGATACTAGTATCTAGTGGAGCCCACACCTTCACTCCAAACAACGCCACAATTGCCCCTAATAATATAAGCCAAAAGTTACTCGCCACAAAAAGCAGACAATAGCAATCCACACGGACGATTCAATGCTGGACGGCACCCAATGTGATCACTAGCTGACCTCCGTGGTTCGCTGACAAGGCGTGAATGCCCTTCCAGCTCCATTGACTACAATAAACCTGTACACGTATTCATGTCAAAACTTTACGTGTCAAGAGACAGGATGACCTCCGTCACATGCCTTGGTCTATACGTCTTTGGATTCCTGCAGCACACTCGCTTGCCTAGCTGCAATCAATAACAGCCCGCCCAGCACCAGACTCGCACCAGCCCATATCTGCACGCCCAGATACTTGCCGCCGCATACCTCTATCAGTTTTCCAGCCAGGGGCGGACCCGTCAGTGCCGCAACACTTACGACTGTGAAGATCATGCCAATTCTCGTCCCTGCTTTGCTCAAGTCCTTGGTGAGCCCGGCCAGAGTCGAAGGGAACATGCCCTGAATGGCAGCACCGAAAACCCCGTAGATGCACAACCAGACATAGTCGGAAGCTATCGAGCGGATACCAATCCAACCAAACATGCAAATCGCCGCGCAGAAGATGATGGGGATAAGGGTATTGACCGCTCCGAAGAAGCGATCTGCAAGGAAGGCGGGGACGAGGCGGCCTGGACAGCCCACGGCGTTGATGACGAGGAGCATGGTGAATGAAGTGGACTGAGTGCCGCCGAGTATGTCCAGAGCATATGCTCGCGCCTGTTGGGCGAGGTTAACGCACTTTCATGTCCTGTCATGCCCATCGTTGGTAAGAAATGGTGATGCAACTTACGAAGTAGTAGGCAAAGTAGGCAGCCCATAGTGTGAAAAACATGCTAATCGCAAACAGTAGATATGTGATTTCTCTGAACGCTGCCATCTCCACAATAGGACCTGACTTCCTGGGTGGCAATCTAGGTCTTGCCAAGAGATACACCATGACGGAGGAAACCAGAACAACGAGTCCCATTGCCCTCACAGTCCAGGCAAGTCCAATTTTAGGTAGTAGCTGCTGTGCCATTAGTGGAAACACCATGCCGCCCGTGGCGCCTCCGCATGCGCTTGCTGAGACGGCCATGCTTCTTCTTTTCGAGAAGTAAGTCGAGATGTTGGCGACTGTGGGGGCGAAGACGATGCCGCAACCTAGACCTTGGCATATGCCCTGCGCGAGAAAGATTTGCCAGTACGTATGGCCCACGCTGGTTGTGAGTATCCCGACGAGCTGAAGGATTGATCCAATGACGAGGGCGGTTTTGTAGTAGCCAGCGTCAAAAGCTCTGCCAGAGAAAGTGCCGACGAGGAAGATGAGACAGATCTGGACGCTGCCAATCCAGGCAATCGCCGAAGATTCCATTCCTAGCGATTCCACATAGTGAGGTTGAAAGATACCAAAACTGATCATGTAACCCCACGTATTGAAGACAATCAAGTGACCGGCCAGGACTTGAGACCATGCTTGAATGCCGCCGTCTGGTGGACTGACTGCGTAGGCTCTGTCAATGGTGGATATTCGGGCAATTAGGTCTTGTGGTGCACTTTCGCCTTGGCTTGGCTGGTCTCGGGGCATTTTCGAGTCCAAGGATTGGGCGGCCTCTTTATGTGCGGTGATGGGCATTGTGAAAAACGGAGGCCATGAACTTTTCCTCTTCAGTGTAAAGATGTGCTTCAATTCTGGGGTCCCCGTGTTGGCCAAGTTGGGTTTGCCTTTCGATCTGTCGGCCAGCTGAACCGAACGAACCGAGCGGATTCCTTGGACTGCGCGGGGGCTTCTTGTGCTCTCTTTGATAGAGCGAAGAAACACGAACAAAGACTTATCGTGTAGTCTGACAAAACCACATGTTGAAAACTCAACGCCTTGGCCTGAGTCCGGCGCCGAATCGGAAGCAAGACACGGGAAGAGCGGTAAAGACGGGAATTATCGGTCAATCTCCACAAATAATACGGATCCGTAGAGGCACCAAGGAGTAATCGTGAAGCAAGCGAAGCAAGTGCCTGTCCTAGCCATTGATGCTTGCCTATTTCGGAACCCGCTGTGAGTACAGGGTGGCTGGCATATTACCCGCTGACCGATCTCGGAGATGGATATAGATAGGTAGAGTCATTGGAAGGGGTGCTGGTCTCGGCCCTTGAAAAGCCACGGCCTTTTCTTTTGCTTACCTGATGGACTTGTGATGCGAGCTTCGTCAACACAAGGCCGCGTCGCGTCTATGCAAAGTCAATTCACTCCTTCCTTAGCCCGCAACACTTTCAAAATGGCTGATGCTTTCTATATCGGCAAACTCTTTGACCATCCGTCAGTGCAGGCATGGGCCAAGGAGGCCATGCAGGAGACGGAAAGGGAGCCTTCCCATGTGGAGGATTGCGTGCGTGGGCGTAAAAAGTAGCGAAAAGACGCAAAGGAATCCCATCTCTCAAATCCAACGTTGCAGATTGCTGCCGGCAAAGCGACCGCCGACCGATCAAAGTATCGGGTAGGTGCCCGGTGGGCGACGCTCATACGACAAAACATGGGCAGGCATGACCTGCCGACGTTCCGGTTTCCGGTTGGGCCACCTCTTTAACCTCTTGTACGTGGACGCCAAGGACTTGCTTTGTCGTCGCAACTTGCCGTCGCAACTTGCCGTCCACAAACAACCGTGCAACAACACATTTTCAACATGGCTTCACGAACCATGAGACAGCTTTTACGCGACATCACACCGTATCTTGTTCTCCTCATACTCGTTTCTACTCTAGGCTCGCTGCAGTTTGGGTACCATCTGGTAAGCTGCGACACTCCGCAACGAATACCCCACGGCCGCGGCCGCTTGTAGGACAACAGCTCTCACGCTGGCGACGAGCTTGCTTGTCCTTCAAGCAACATGGTCGTTGTGCTGGCCCATGAACATTAATCAAATGGCTGATGATGGTAAAGGCCGAGCTCAATGCACCTCAAGATGTCATTACTTGTCATAAGAAATCCATCTCGGCTGCTGTTCGGGCTGCTGGCTGGGCGAGCAGAGCCATCGGCAAATCGAACAGCATCGGCGACGACAGCCAAACGGGATTCCTCCAGAAATGTATCCCCATGTCTGAAGCCGCATTTGCAACCATCTCCTCCATGTTCACAGTTGGTGGTCTGATGGGTGCCCTTGCAGCTGGTCCACTGGCATCCAAAAGAGGTCGCCTGTTTGTCATGACATTTACCTCTGTACTGTATGGAATTGGCGCCGCGACAGAGGCCCTATCCGGTAGCGTGGCTGCCATGTGCATTGGACGCCTAATGTCTGGAGTAGGAGCCGGGGCCTCTACCGTCATTGTGCCTCTTTATATCAGCGAGATATCTCCGCCTGCCGAGCGAGGATTCTTTGGAGCCATGACCCAAGTATCCATCAACATCGGTATCCTTCTCACTCAGACTCTAGGCTATTTTTTAAGTCATGGCAAGGCCTGGCGATTGATTTTCAGCGTCGGCATTTGCATCGCCGCTGCCCACAACATTGCCTTGTGCTTTGTCCCCGAAAGCCCGGCTTGGCTGGCAGCAAACGGAGATCCAACCAAAGCAAAAAGAACACTGCAACGCATCAGAGGAAGCGGGTATGATATCCACGAGGAAACGTCTCATTGGGGCGGCGATGGAGCTACATCATCGAGGAATGCAGAAGAAGACGGTCTTCTGAGCCAGACTGATGAAGCTGCGCCCCCTTTGCCAACGAGCTCCGGAACAGGTCGCCACATGGGCTTTGTGGAAGTTGTCCAGGATGCAACGACTCGGCCTGCCATCATTGCAGTGGTGGGAATCATGGTGACCCAGCAATTTTGCGGCATCAACTCAATCATCATGTACTCGGTGTCGCTGCTCGCCGACCTGCTTCCAATACCCTCTGCACTTCTTACCATCATCATCTCCGGGGTCAACCTGGTCATGACTATTGCATGTGCTCCTCTGCCTGACCGTTTAGGTCGCAAGGCGTGCCTGCTCATTTCAATTTTCGGACAAGGCTCAAGCTCCCTCGCATTGGCGCTTTCTATTGCATTTGGGGCCAAGGTGATTTCGGCCGTTGCAGTCCTTTTCTTCGTCGCCTTTTTCGCCGTTGGCTTGGGACCAGTACCCTTCATCATGGCTTCAGAGCTTGTTGGACAGGAAGCTGTTGGCGCCACTCAGAGCTGGTGTCTGGCTGCTAATTATGTAGCAACATTCGTTGTTGCTCAATTTTTCCCACTCGTCAACACTGCCTTGAACAATGCTCTTGGCAAAGCCGGGTGGGTATACTTGCTGTTTGCTGCGCTGGCTCTCGCTGGCGGCGTCTTTGTTCTTGTCAAGGTGCCGGAGACGAAAGGCAAGCGTGATGCTGATGAGGTTTGGGGTCGAGCACGACGATTGGATTAATGCATTTGGACTTCTCTAGCGGTCTTTTCTTCTTCTATTTGAGTGGAGCATTTTGTACTTGTATTCTTGTTGACACATGCACTCCTAGCGCTTTGTTTGAAAATTTGCCCGCCGTGGATGATTTGTTGAAGTTGTAGAATACCTGCCTTGACGCCGTCTATGATGTACAAGCTCTTCGCTTTTGAGGCACCGTGTACGTCGACGGCGGTGGCGCGAATAGTGTCCTCCAGGCCAGCCATACCGCCGCATCCCATGACCACGCAGGTGACGTTTCCAGACTTGAGGAGTCGACGGGCAGCCAAAGCCAGCTTTTCCTTGACCTCTGCAAGCGATACCGCATGAAAGTCCCCAGCTGTCAACCCTGACGAGAAGACACCAGCAAATTTAGTGTTGTCGGGGCTACCCTTGACGCCAAGATAGTCGTGGACCCCTTCACAGAGATGCTTCTCCCAGAACTTGCCGGTAGTCACGATGCCCCATTGTTCCAGAGGTTTGAGCAAAGACATTGCGCCAAGTATGCTTGCTTCGAAGATGCCCGTGACAGGAATGTCGAGACGGCCAGATAAATGAGGCACAAGCGGATGGACGCTGAAACAAGCGATCAACACGGCATCATATCCGCTGAATGCATCAGGATTGTCTGCTAGGGAAGCGAGAATGTCTTGCGTGCTGTCTCGAATGTCTTGATCATCGTTGATGCTTGCGGGGGCCGAGGTGGCGGTCATGGGAACTAGATGCAGGGACTTGAATCCGTGGGGTCAGTCAGTAACTGCTTGTTCCATTCTCTCTTTCTGGCCACGAGCAGCTTTGCGGTGATCATACGGCGGAAACGGGTGTAGACCGGGCCGCGAGGAGCATGCCGTTGGTCATTGCCGTGGAGGAGTTTGGGTTGAGAAGCAATACACGCATTGTGGGCGACTCGAGACGTTGGCTTGGTGGCTGTGGCTCTATTTTTCGCACGGCTGGCTGGTTGATGGGGCGTGGATGTGACGGTTGAATGTCTCTCGCAAAGTGTTCATCAGAAGTTCGGGCACCGCGGGGCATCACGTGATAGGCCAACATGCCACCAAGGGACGGGCTGAAATCCCGCCTTGTTTCGAGCGAGGTTAGCCACGGCCTAACCCCACTATCCATCCATGGGTCGCTGACGACGTACCCTCATCCAGCCAACTCGACTCCCAAGCTTTTTGACGCTGCCCACAAACTTGCAACGCTCCCTTGGCTTCGTCCGTCTACAACCCAACTCGCTCGCTGGTTGAGCTATCGCAAAGATGGCCAACGCTCCACCCATTGGTATGTCAACATGATGACGAACGACTGGCTGTTTGCATGGCCAGGAACACGATCTATTTACGGAGGAGCATCACATCACAACTCCCCCCCACACAGGATACAGCTAACACCCACTACTCCGCACCAAGTGCTCGACGGCGGTACGGGCTTCCTCAAGGTTGGCTACGCTGCGCAAAACTTCCCCGAGCACCAGTTCCCTTCCATTGTCGGGCGACCTATCCTTCGATCAGAAGAGCGAACCGACGACAATGTCGTCGTCAAGGACATCATGTGCGGTGACGAGGCGGCGGCCGCTCGTACCATGCTCCAGATCAGCTATCCGATGGAGAATGGAATCGTGAAGAGGTGGGATGACATGCAGCACCTGTGGGATTACACGTTTTACGAAAAGCTCAAGGTCGACACGAATGGGCAGAAGATTCTGCTGACGGAGCCGCCGATGAATCCGCTGAAAAATAGAGAGCAAATGTGCGAGGTCATGTTTGACCGATATGGGTTTGGGGGTGTTTACGTCGCCATTCAGGCCGTTTTGGCCCTGTACGCGCAAGGTAAGCGGCATGTGGCAATTGACTTGCGCAGCGTGGTTCACTAACGGGATGGATTTCTCGTCACGCAGGTCTAAGTTCCGGCGTTGTCGTCGACTCTGGAGATGGCGTCACGCATATCGTGCCAGTGTATGAGTCGGTCGTGCTGAACCACCTCACCAAACGGTTGGATGTGGCTGGTCGTGACGTGACGCGCAACCTGATTAAGCTGCTCCTCCGCCGCGGATACGCGCTCAACCGAACGGCCGACTTTGAAACAGTACGCCAGATCAAGGAAAAGCTGTGCTATGTCTCGTACGACCTGGAGCTGGACAAGCGACTGAGCGAGGATACCACGGTGCTCGTGGAGAACTACACTCTGCCAGACGGTCGTGTGATCCGGGTGGGCAGCGAGCGGTTCGAGGCGGCGGAGTGCCTCTTCCAGCCTCACCTCGTCGACAGCGAATCCCCTGGCCTGGGGGAATTCCTCTTCAACACGATTCAGTCGGCGGATGTTGACATACGCTCATCGCTCTTCAAAGCCATCGTCTTGTCGGGGGGCAGCAGCATGTACCCCGGTCTGCCGTCGCGACTAGAAAAGGAATTGAAGCAGTTGTGGCTCACTCGAGCTCTGCAAGGCAATCCAGAGAGGTTGGGCAAGTTCAAGGTGCGAATAGAAGATCCTCCAAGAAGACGACATATGGTGTTCCTTGGCGGTGCGGTCCTGGCCAATATCATGGCAGACAAGGAGAGCATGTGGGTGACGAAGGCGGAGTGGGATGAACAAGGCACTCGTGTGCTGGAGAAGCTGGGTCCCCGATGAAAAAAAGGGGGGAATTTAAAACATGATATGATGGAATGCCATGATGGGGGTGAGACAAGATTCTGGGCCCTTTTTTTTTTCTTTTCTTCTTCCACATGAAGAAGGCGATGATGGGTGTTGATGGGTGTTGAAGAGGCTCTTTACGTAGCGCAATAAACCATTGAAGCATTCAAAGTGCTCACGAGTCACAGGCGCTCGTCACGACAACAAAGACATGTACAACGGGTTGCCATGTTTGGCATGTCCAAGCGATGGGCGATGGGCGATGGACAATGATGGAATGAAGAATCAATGACTGCCAGCCAGCACTTTGCTAACCTTGGGGTTGCATCAACAGCGGCTTAGTCATTCCACCTGGCGCGCTGCGGCGCATCCAAGCAACAAGCAAAGAGCAACAAATCCAGGCATACATAATACATAATACGGATTATCTCCTTGAGCGTGTTAAAGCTTGTGGAGTCACGTTAACCAGGGTCTGTATGTATCTCTAGTTTACTTTTATCTAATTGGATACATGTAGACCCTGGCTAACGTGACTCCACAAGCTTTAACACGCTCAAGGAGATACTGGGCGCTTTACATGTACTACGTGGTCCACACGCAAAGTGTATGTAGGCGGGCACTAGCTTGTATTAGCCGCCCTACATATATAATAATAATAAATCCACATATATCGTGCATCACACGGTTCACACCCTTGTTGTTGATTTGGCAAGTGCGCCTCGTCAGCGAGTCGTCAGTGTCGTCACACCGGAGCACCTCGACGTCAACTCTCGTCGTGAATCATCTCGTGTCTCGGATCGGAAACGTGCCCTTCACACGGCGTCCTGTCGTCACTGCACCCGGCTATCGTATTGTCGTCGCGATTGCATTCACCTTGGCTCCTCGACTCCTCGGGTGTTCGTGCCATGAGCCTGACGAATCCCCCGTCGGGGCCGGGCTCCAATGCCATGAGCCGAGGGCAGACGCTCAACCGCAGCGTGCAGGATGCATTTGCTGCGGGTGCCAGTACGTTCAAGTCTCTTTTTTTTTTTTTTTTTTGCCATGTTCTCGCCGTCGTCCCTTTCTCTACATATGTACATATGTATGCCAGGTGATAGATATGCCAGGGGTCGGGGGAAATAAGTCTCCGTCTTCCTCCTCCACCCAACCTCGTGCGCGGCTGCGCCCACCTCAACACACAACTCGGTGGCTCTCACTTCCGTACCTTGATGCTTTCATTTCTTATTCTCCGTAACGTAACGGAGCCCGTCCTCTGTCAATTTCTCGCGCTATGCCTCTACGACTCCGCACGGGAGCGCAATATCATCACTCCTCATCATCGTCATCCTCGTCGGGTCTTCAGTTTGCATCACCAACTCACCGTCGCTATGCAGATGCTCATGAGCGGCCCGGTGCCTTTGTGCCCCGGAATCGGGTCATGGACCGATACAGGATCGTGGGCTTCATCAGCAGCGGTACCTACGGCCGCGTGTACAAAGCCGTCAGTCGCGTGAACGTGGTTGCCGTGAGGACATCAACAACAACAACAACATCATCATCATCATCATCATCAACAACAGGAGGCTCCGGCCACGGCGCTGGCGGCCAAGAAGTGGCCATCAAAAAGTTCAAGCCGGACAAGGAAGGGGAGCAGATCAGCTACACGGGCATCTCGCAAAGCGCCGTGCGAGAGATGAGTCTATGCAGCGAACTCAGCCACCACAACGTCATTCGGCTGGTGGAAACAATCCTGGAAGACAAGTGCATCTTCATGGTGTTCGAGTATGCCGAGCACGACCTGCTGCAGATCATCCACCACCACACACAGCAACCGCGGCATCCCATCCCGCCAGCCACCATCAAGAGCATCATGTTCCAGCTCCTCAACGGATGTCAGTACCTCCACACCCACTGGGTCCTGCACCGTGACCTGAAGCCCGCCAACATCATGGTCACGTCTGGCGGCGAGGTCAAGATTGGAGATCTCGGTCTGGCCAGGCGCTTCGACAAGCCGCTTCACTCGCTGTTCAGCGGCGACAAGGTCGTCGTCACCATCTGGTATCGCGCGCCGGAGCTCATACTAGGCTCCTACCACTACACGCCCGCCATTGATCTCTGGGCCGTGGGCTGCATCTTTGCCGAACTGCTCTCCCTGCGTCCCATATTCAAGGGGGAGGAGGCCAAGATGGACAGTAAGAAGACGGTCCCGTTCCAGAGGAATCAAATGCAAAAGATTGTGGACATTGTCGGACTACCCACGCGGAGCAGGTGGCCTCTCCTCTCCTCCATGCCCGAGTTCAACAATCTGAACACGTTGCAAGCGCCGCCGCACGCCCAGTCCCACAGCCAACACTACTCGTCTCACCAGCACCAGCACCAGCACCAGCACCACCCATCCCACCACTCTTCGCCCAGCAGCAGCACCTCGAACCTCGAGAAATGGTACAACACGACCATATCCAGTGCCTGGTCGACCGGGCCGGGCTCGTCGCCAGCCTCTCTCGGCCCAGAGGGATTCAGGCTCCTGGCGGGCCTGCTAGAGTACGACCCCGAAAAGCGGCTCACGGCTGCGCAAGCCCTTCAGTCCACCTTCTTCACCACGGGCGACCGCGTCAACACCAATGCCTTTGAAGGACTCAAGGTGGACTATCCCCATCGCCGAGTCAGCCAGGATGACAACGACATCCGCACAAGCAGCCTGCCGGGGACGAAGCGCAGCGGCCTCCCAGACGATTCAATCCTGCGGCCTAACAAGCGCGTCAAGGAGTAGACTTTTCTATTCCCACCTCGGCATGTCAATCCAATTCAAAACCAAGGCACAGAGGACATGAGCCTTGTCTATTTCACCATGGTTTTTTTTTTTTTTTTTAAAAAGTTTGGGCGCACGGGCCGGTAGGCACATGGGGCATCGGGTACATTGGCGTTGGCTTACGGAATTGATTAGCATTATGGGTATGAGCATGAGCATGAGCATCGGCGTCTGCAATTTAAAGTCGGTAGTCTGTAGTATGTAGAGTATTCGTGATATCCATTGTTGGCCTTGGCACAGTGATATCCGAGTAGTGCTTCATTCTTGCTCGACTTGATTCCGCCCATGCTCCAAGACACTCGAGTTTCATTTCCTTTGATTACTCCCCATTAGATACTCCCACTCTCCACACTAATTATCAGGCGCATGTATCGTGGCTTTGGCAAAATCCCATACGCACGTCCCACACCGGGTATTCGTACAAACTTGAGAAAGAGAGGCGGTTCAACGCACGGTTGCTCCGCTACCCGCGAACCACGAATTCGAAAGACGAAGAGCAAACGTCGTTGCAGCGAATATGGAAAAAGAGGCAAGGCAGCTGGGAATCCAATCCAGGCCCGTGACAATGACGGGCCAGACGAGCAAAGTCGCCTTTTGATAAAACAGAACAAGGTCGCCGATCAAAAAAAAAAAAAGAAACAAAATATAAGAACGCCCCCTACTTTGCCTACTTCTTGACCGGCGCAGGAGGAGCCTTGACATTGTGGGACAGCCAGGCTAGACCCTCGAGGAGGCCCTCGCCTGTAGTCGCGCAGCTGGGCACCACGTACCAGACCTTGTCTTTCAGCTTGGACAGCTGCAGCGCATCCGTGACCTCCTGCGGCGTCATAGCTACAATGCAATGTTTTCTGTCAGACAGGAGAGCAAGGGAAACCATGTGAATTCTCGCGCCAAGGAGGGATCTATCATACATACCCTCTTTGAGATCCTGCTTGTTCGCAAAAACCAGCAGCAGACTATCCTTCATTTCGCGATCGTTGATGATGCGGTGCAGCTCCTGCCTGGCTTCGTCCATGCGCGCGCGGTCCGACGAGTCGATTATGAAGATGAGACCCTGTGTGCCTAGAGGGTGTGCCGCGTTTCAGCAACATCCCATCCCATTCATTTCCCTTCTTCTTGCTGGGAATAACAACCCATCCCATTCTTTCCCCTTCTTCTTGCTGAGAATCGCCACAACGAACTGCGAGGCAATTTGAGGGGAGAAAGAAAAAAAAAAAAAAACTCACCGCTAAAGTAGTGTCTCCACAGAGGACGGATCTTGTCCTGGCCACCGACGTCCCACACGTTAAACTTGACTTTCTTGTACGTGACCGTCTCGACGTTGAATCCCACCGTGGGAATCGTCGTCACGTCCTGCCCGAGCTTGAGCTTGTACAGAATCGTCGTCTTGCCCGCGGCGTCGAGCCCGAGCATGAGTAGACGCATCTCCTTGGATCCGAAGTACTTGCTCAACACCTTGGAGAACTGGGCGCCCATGTTTGCTGGAGGTGGAGGTGCCGGAGGTGGAAGGGGTGGGGAGGGGGGCGACTCTGGGCGTACGCACGTCGGTGTCGGTATCGGTGTTGTGGTCGGTATCGTGGTCGTGATCGTGGTCGTGGTCGTGGTCGTGGTCGTGGTCGTGGTGGTTCAGAATGGATCGAGGGGTGTTTCTTTGATCCGTGGGGAGGGGAGGCGGGGGTGTGGTTCGGAGACGAAGACGTGGCGCGCGACAAGATCGGATATGATGAGGATGGGACGCGATGGGATGGATCCCAGGAGAGGCGAGGCGGGCAAGAAATCCGATCGAGTTGAACAAAAGGAGCGTCTGCGGTCGGTGGCTCGATTGAATGACGGGCTGAGTGAGGATGGAGGAATGAAGAGTCGGGACCCTGGAAAATCGACGACGGTGTGTGTGAGCAGTGAGCAGTGGGTAGTAGGCAGTGGGCAGCCGGCAGTGAGTGGGCAGTGGGCAGTGAGCGGGCAGTGGGCCAGAGACACGGAGACAGGGGCAAGCCGAGGAGGCGTGGCACGATTATTAATAGCAAATGGGCGTTTCCACCCGATTCATTTGCTTTATGCAGACGTCGTCTCATAATATGCACCCGAGTGCCAACCTCTATTCAATTGTTGCGCTGCCTGGATATCAACCGATGACAATGCGCCAGCAACGCCATGGACCAAAAAAGACCCCCCAACGTGCCACACCTCACCGTGACAATGGATCCCAAAGTAACACCGAGCTGCAGCAAACCACAGAATATTCCAAGACGCCAGCCATCCCGTATAACCTTGAACAGGTTCCGTCGGCCGTGGGACGAAACCACCCCCGACGTCCGCCGTGACCAGCATAGAAAAGATCCCCCGACTATGCCCGGTATTCAATGACGAACCGTCTCTCTACCTGCTGTAATGTTGTGGAATCATTCTCCCCCTCAAACTTGAGGTTCACGCGGCCTTGGCTGTCCATACTATGGACTTCGGCCTTGTAGAACGTCGTCGTGTTGGGATACAGGGCCAAGACCACTTGTCCGGCTTCCCAGTCTTTGAGGGTACTCGCCTGGCTTTCCGGGGTAATCGGAATCATGCTGCTGGCGCTGGTTCGATATTCCTTTTGCTTGCTTTGATCGTCGGGCTCAATGTCCAGCACCTTGTATCGCCGACTCTTGCCTTCCCCAAGGACTTGAAGAACCTCGCCGAGTATCCAATCCGATACACCTTCTCCGCCAGCCTTGGGCTTGAAAGCCACCGGATCTCCTTTTGAAAATACAACCTTGGACTTGTTGCTGTTGGAAGACACTGTGACGGCGGCGGCGGCGGCTGCGGCGGCCGCCGTTGCTGCTGCCACTGCCGCCGTTCCCGATGTTGGTGCTGATGCCGGCGCTGGCGCGGATGCCGACGCAGACGCAGACGTGGAACTACCAGCCGCTGTGCCGGTTGAGCCCTGCGGTTCAACGCTCTCAGCCTTTGGCGGGATGCTATCCCCATCGCGGTGGCTCGATCGGTCTCCGTATTTCCTCGAGGAACTGCCCATTGGGCTGGGCACGGGTGAATCGCCTGCCCCGTCAAAGTCGTACAATGACACCGCATTGGCCGCATTGGCCGCGTTGGCCGCGCCGTCTCGCGCACTCCGCTTACCCGTGGGCGCGGAAGAGCCACCTTCGGCCTGCTCCTTGGCAACAATGACAGCCCTCATGATCTTCAGCTGTTCCATGACGGCCTTGATGCTGCTAATGTTGGCTTCAGAGTGCTTAACGCCGTTGCGACACAGCTGCTCCATCTTCTTGAGAGAATCGTTGGGGACCTTTTCGGCATCCATGGCACCGACCTTCTTGTCCATGTCGACAAGCTCGGCGAGGTTGTCATTCTCCGCATTGATTCCCGACACGATCTCGGCCATCTGGTTCTTGCAAGAATCCCAAATCTGCGCTTCCTCGCCGTGAGAATTGTTTCCGTTGCTCCTGTTGGAGCCGCGTCCGCTGCGATTGCGCTGCGACATGCTGGCGCTACCGGGGCTGCCCGTGGTGCCGCCGCCGCCGCTGTTGGAACGACCGTGGTCGTATTTCTGATTGCCGAGTGATTCGACAGAGCCCGCGCCAGGCGAGGATCGTTGGAAGAAGGGGCCGAGGTTTTCCTTGAGGTTGTCGAGTTCGCTGCGACGCTGCCTCCTTCTGTCAGCCATGACCAAGTTCCCCCGAGGCCCGGAGGAGGGTGCGCGCAGGGTGCCAGTTGTGTGAAGTGATGAGCCTTCTTCTGTTGCCCTTTTCTCTGCCGGGCAGCGCACAACCCCCGAATGTGCAAGTACAAAGCAAAGCAAGCTGAAAGCAACTAATTATTCAACAAGACAATGACACGCCAAAGTCACACAAAACCCCCCTTCCAAACTGCACTCCAAACTGCACTCCAAGACAAGCGAGCTCTTTGTTGGCTGTGCTGCTGCTGCTGCACCAGGAGATGGCCTAGAGCCGAGCTGCCTAAAGCAAATGCCAGGCAGGCCGAAAGCTTGGACTGTGGAGCTCCCAACGCACGCCGCACATGTGCTTCGCAAATGATAGATAAAATGATGCAAGGCAAAACACACAAAATGTCCATGAATCAGAAGCAAGAGAACAAGTAGCAAACAAACCCCCAAAAAAGCGATGCAATTTGGTAAAATAAATGAAAAATTAAAAGTGCAGAAAACTGACTGACTGCGAGGCACAGAATTGTGGCAAAGAAGACAAAAGCCGCGCACGCAAGCAGGTAAAAAGCAAAGAGAAAGATGCAACATACGTTGGTCCGCTCCGATGGGAAAGGTAAAAATAAATCCGCTCCGCGCAGCTCCGCGACTGTAGATGCTCGATCGCAGCTGCTCGGTTTCGTCCAGTCGACCCAGGACAAGAGCGAATTGTGGAAGGCAGCTCAGCTCCCTGGCCTGGTAGAAGCGACCCACGCCAAGGCACGACGAGGACAGGGTTATTATCGCACTCGGCTGACGAACAGAAGTGGACAGTGGAATTGCAAGTTGGAAAGTGGGACGGGGCGAGGCAGGCGCGTTGTCGAGCGAACCCGCCAAGATATGAAAGAGGAGGGAAGGAGCAAAGGAGGAAAGGGAGGAAAGGGAGGAAAGACCGGAAAGACCAGAGGCGGACCAGCAGAGGGCCCAACAAGTGGAAAAGAGGCGCACGAGGGAGCGTGTCAGAACGCACGAATAATGACAAAAGGAGCACGCGCCGGGGCACCCACCCATATTGCGTGCGTCTACGGAGGACCTTCATCAGTTGTGCATTCTTCATGTGTTGAATCATATTTCGGGTTAAGTTATGTACTCTGTAGCTCATATCGCCCCTCGCTTCATCCTCGATGCACGCGTCACCATCACAATCACACAGCCTTCTTCTCCTCACTCCCTCCCACCTCGCAGAAAGCCTTGAACGTGACAAACTCATCCTCGTCCGCCCCCTCGGCCTCCAAAACCACCTTGGCCATGGATCCCGCAAAGAAGACGTATCCCTCCTCGACATCCATCACCGTCGGGCCCACGCTAATCTTGCCCTTTCCATTCGTGCACAAGACGATGCTCGGTCCCTCGACCGGCTCAAACGTAGCCTTGGCCCCCGGGCCCTTGAGCACACTTCTCACCACGCTGAACTCGTCAATGGGCGGGTCGTACAACACCACTGCAGAGCCGGAGCTGTACGCCGTGCGGTCGAGCTTCACGTACGGATAGTCGGTGGGGTGCATCTTTTGCTCGTCAATGGGCGCGTGGTTGTACGTGAGCATGTCCACAAGGGTAGGCACATCCTTGAACTTGGGCGTGAGTCCCGCGCGGACGACATTGTCGGAAGCAGCCATGCACTCGACAATGTCACCGGAGACGTAGGCGTGGATGTCGTCGGCCACGAGGAACAAGGCCTCCCCGGGCTGCAGCGACACAAAGTTCAGGAAGAAGAGGACAAAGATGCCAATGTCCTCCCCGAACTGTCCGTGCAGGCGCGTCACGAGCTCCGACAGAATCTCCCCCGAGGTGGAGGCAACTCCTCCGGCAGCGAACTGCGCGCCCTCGGCTTTCGCCTGCTCGACCAATTTGGGAAGCGACTTGCTCACGTCCTCGGCCGAAGACGACATCAGCGCCCCAAACGCCTTCTTCAGCGCCCTCTTGTTGGCCTCGTCATCTCCATCCCCCTTCCTCGCCGTGTCGATGAATTCCTCGGCTACTTCTTGGCCGACCAGCCCTCTCAGCGAAGGAATGTGGTCGAGAAAGTGACTAATCTCGGCCAGTGGTCGAAACCCACAGAGTCCCTCAAACGGCGTAATGGCAATTGCCATTTCCGGCTTGTGGTTATCATCGGGGTAGTTCTTGGCATCTCGCGCGTGCAGCTGCTCGGCCAGTTTCTTGTTGGGATGCGCCTGGATCGAGAGTGCCTTGTTGATGGACAGGACTTTGAAGAGAAAGGGGAGCCTGGCGCCGTACTTGGACGATACCGAGGGTGAGAGTAGGGCCTGATTTTCCGAACAGAGATCGAGAAGGGTCCGGCCGGTTTTGACGTCTTTGGAAGGATTTGACGGGTGTGTGCCCATCCAGAGCTAGCAGCACATGGCGACAAATCGTCAGCAAGATTTGACTTGTTTTGTTTTTGGACAAGCAAGCAGACACGGCCTGGCGCACATACCTCGGCATACGGTTTCTCCGCCTCAATGCTCAGTCCTTCCCTGGGAGTAGCTGCCGCAAACCTCGCTGCCGCAGAGCTGTGTCCCTTTTTCCCCCATTCGTACGAATTCACGCCGCACTGGAGGCGGAAGAGGGGGGCTTGCATGGTGACTGGGAGGAGGGTACGTACGTACTACGCTTCATCAAAGTGACAATGTGCTCGATCCCAGAACAAAACAGCAGTGCGGTAGAGAAGAAAGGAAGACACGAAAAGTCGGGAAATGATGAATGATTTGGAAGAAAGCCAGGTTACTCCCGGACAAGCAAACTGGAAACTAGAGACTCGAAAACACGAAGCAAGCAAGTGGGGGTGACGGTGACATCTGGCCTTGTACCGCCTTGTACCGCCTTGTACCCTGTGGGCACTTACCCCGCCAGCCGTCACCACGCAGCAACAAGTTGTAGGTATAATCCGCATAGCCCAGTGACTTCGAAATCTAGACATCTATATTGTCAATCCTGTATCCTTCAAGGCCTCTCCTGTGACTTTTCTGACCCCCCCCCCCTCATCTAATGCCACCAATACCAGATAACATCTCGCAGCCCAGCGCCGCATCGTTTACATGCTCGGCAACGGCTCCGAGTAGCTCGTGACGACCAGCGTCTTGGTCATGTTGCTCGCACCGCGAGGCAGCGCGAGAATTCAGGAACAACTGCTTCCTTCCACTGTCAGTTACTCCAGATGACCAATTTCGGGCAAATCAAGAACTCACCCTCACCCCCACCGCCTCCCCAAGGCATCCAACCCAACCCAGCCCAACTCGACCTGACCCGACCCGACCCCGGGCCGCAGCTTTCTTGTTCACCTGGCTTTCATCTGGCTTTGCTGTCCCGCCGACATGAACCGGCCAGGTTGACGACGTGTGATCCCAAGTGCCAGGCGAGGTGCTCTCTAGTTCTGTCCTCAGTTGCCTCCAACTGGGTACAACCCGACCGAATGAACCATGCCTCCCAACACTCAATCCCAAGACAGAAAAGTGTAAATGGTAAACAATGCAGAAACACACTTGAAGGATCCAAGAAATACCATCTCCCGTACTATGTTGGATCCTCTTCCTATTAAAAGTCCCTTTTCATCCATGCAGTCCGGCCAGAGAAGTGCCCCGGCCGTCGCTGGCGCCATTGTGTGCCGGTCCCAAGCCGTTTCCGCCGACATAGCAGCCGCGGCTTTGAGAAAAGTACTGAGCTACTTCCATAGGCATCATGCTTTCGCCTGCTTGGTCGCCACGCTCCGACGTGGTATCTGTGTAGCGGTAGGCGTAGTCTGGAATTGAACTTCGCAATGAGCCGCCATGTACAAGTAGCTCGTCCGGTGGCGTGGTAGTGTAGATGCCGCCGTTGCGATCCATCGAGCTGCTGTTACAAGTACCGCTGTCATAGCCATGATAGTTTCCATTCACATTCACATCCACCATGTTCCCACCGTCTACCCCAGGTGGCATATGTGAGGCCCGGCGTTCAGTCAATGCCCCTGCATGTGAGGAGCCAGACCGGGATCTGTCAGATGAAATTGGAATTATTCGCCCCGAGTGGTCCACAGAAGGGTTCGGGTAGCAGGACATGCCATGTTGGAAAGAATGTGATGGGTCCGGTACGGTGGTTGATCGAGCATCTAGACTGGCGGCAGTGCCTCCATTGCCGTAGCCATATGGAGCATCCGCGTCCACGTAGACGACGTTGTTGCTTCTCGCCACCATCGGATGCCCCGAACGGTAGGAACCCATCATGTACAGGTGCTGCTCATTCATCGGCAGCGTAGATTGGGACGATGTGTAGTCCACACAGTGGTCGCCACCATACCCCTGGGCCCATCCATGGACCTGGTCGTAATGTTTCTGCACACATCCGTAAGACATCTGATGTTGATCCGCTGCGTCGTCATGTCCCATCGTCGCCATTATGGTTTGGGCATACGGTGAAGAGCTCGACAGCGTCGGAGAAGTTGCAGAGTGACGATTTGCTAGTTTTCGTGACAGTGCTGCATTGTAGTTGTAGCCGGTCG
This sequence comes from Epichloe typhina subsp. poae, assembly GCA_030389615.1. NCBI lineage: Eukaryota > Fungi > Ascomycota > Sordariomycetes > Hypocreales > Clavicipitaceae > Epichloe > Epichloe typhina. Next base: position 3,391,484 of record CP098313.1, read on the forward strand.
GCCGAACCCCTTGAACTTCTTGTGATGAGACCTATCGTGTCATGTCATGTCAGCTTCGTGTTCAGGTTTGCCACTAATTGCCACTAATACGACATCACATACTCTCAGGAACTGGCACGGATCAGCTCCAGCATTCTTGCAGTTTGTGCAAGCCTCGCCCATGCCGTTGTCGCCGCTGCATCGTATCTTTCTCTGGCGACAGCGCCCGCACTGTTGATCCATGGGTCAGTCTACTATATCCTTTTTTTTCTTGTCCCCGTTGTGTAAGTCAAGTTGGCTGGTTTCATTAACTCACAGCCACAGCAATGCGCTTCCGCTGGGACCCTGCATCGTCCATTCTTTCAATGTCTGACATGGCGTTGGTGTTTCGAGTGTCTTGCGAGAAGCCGTAGAGTTTGATGCTTTGGTCAATGTAGGGAGTCCTTTGCTGAACAGGAGGCAAATTATATCCCCTGACCTCGTTGGAGAGTTTGTAGGAGCTGACCATGATCTGTTGAGGCAGACGCAGCCTCGAGTCAGAGCTCTGACACAATGACACCGTACACGGTCGGCGAGTCCGCGTTTGTAGCAAGGCTGGAGAGTTCGTCGATGATTCGTCTCTACGTCGACCACCCTGCTACGTTCATGTAACACATACAAAGTGTTCGTCGCAGCCAACGAAGTTTCCGGCCCGCGAATGGTCTGATGGATACACAGAAACGAAAAGGAGCTTCTGTTTGTATGTCAATGTGACGACTGTGCTGTGGACGACGGTGGGATCGATGGCTATTGGCAGGCCACAAGGACTGGGAGAACTGAGAAAATGCACCGGTATCAACCGGGAAGCTGGAGTCTTTAAATTATGTAGACGAAGCAGGGTCACCCACGCCGTCCTCTGGCAGTCATGGAGAAAGAAAGAAAAAATAGCCGAAGTATTGCTTGAGAAGCGGAAAAGGAGTGTCCAGGTAGCTTGGGGTGCTGCAACTATGGCATGCTGTTATACGTCGGCCGTACGACACTTGACAGGTCCTGAAAACACACTGAGTCTGATGAGAGGTTTGTTTGTGACCGATGTATCATGTCCAATACATCGAATGGATTTCCACACGATTGCACAACTCCTTTCCAGCCCTGGTCATGCCCATGTTTGCGACAATGCTGGATAACCACGGACCGGCCCTTTAACGAAACACAGCAGACATCAACTCGCTCATATCCCGATGTCACTAGCTGGCTGCCATGACAATATGGCGCATCCCCTAACCCACGGTTCCCTGCCCGTCTGTATCGAGCTCGCCTAGTCTGCAGAAGCAGCACGCACTCGGGGCGTGGAAGCGCGATAGTAAGTACATGGTCTGTTCGCCGCGGTGTCTCCGGGTGGGGACAATCTCTTCCCTTTGCTTTTGTCTGGTTTCTTCATTACCAGCCCAACGGTTGCATGCAGCAAGGGGTCTCTGTCTTAGGGAGCATACTGCAAGGTGGTCCGGTCCATTCCCACTCGGCCGGTAGAGAGCCAAACGCCAAACGCACGAATTCCGTGAGCAAGGCGTGGGCAAGATCTCACCAGATCGGAAATGTCATACCTACAGAGCAGCCAATCCTCATTGCAGAGGCACCTAGTCTCATAACATCCGAGACGGGGCTCTGAGGCAACACAAGCTATATGTCAGCAAGAGAAAGATTCCGATGCAGCGGATCATCTCTGTTTGCTCTCGCTCCAGTAGAACCTTGCTAGGCTTTCACTCAGCGTTGCTCTTTTTTTGCCGTCGCTTGGTTTTTGAACCTCATGGTAGTACTCGATCAGGCTAGCAAGACCGAGCTCTCCCCCCTGCTTGCGAGACACTTGCTGTCTACTCTGTCATGTATATCGTGCATCAATGGTTTCCGCGGGTATCCCCATTATGCTTTGCCGATATCACCCAAGAAGAAAAGGTTGTAAGGTTGTACAGCTCATGTCATGTATTTATTCAAGGCATGTTGTGACCAAGTTGGGTTGAAGTCTGCACTGCGTGGTAGGGCACTCGACAATGCCTCGATCGTCGGGGTCTCCACGACCAATATGGGTTGGTTGCCGTGAGGACTCAGTCGGGCTCCGGTAACGAGAGTCACGCCCGCCTCATAGCGGAGTCGTTGTCTGCCAAACGCTCTCTGCTCCGCTGGCGATAGAAGATGATGAGGGCCAGCCGAGAAACGCTGGTCGCCTTTCTGGCTACACCACGTCATCTTGCCCACAGCTTTCATATCGCCCCCCTTTTATTTTTTATTTTTTTACACGTCGAAGCCCTGAAAAATGCCCGCGCTCCTTCCTATTCTCGGCAATAAATAACCTAGAAGCTCTTTGTTGTTCAACATATTCTATTCTTCAGTGTAACAGGTGGCTTAGGCAAAAGGCGACAGGATGAGTGTAATGTGGATTTGGTAAGCCTGGGATTTGAGAGCAAAGACATCGGTGACCCCCGTGCCTCATCGTTGGTAAATCTCCGCTTGTTGTGCGGTCAAGATGGGAAAAGGCCATGTCTTGATTTCGTTTGTTCTTGTCTTCAGCACCCCTGACCAACATGGCTGCTACCACATCGCCGCCGCCAGTTGAACACGTGTAGACCATGCTCCTGCACAGAAGACCATGGGCACACAGAGTCATCGATTGGAACTGAACCCCAGCATATCGATACGGTAGCCTTGTTTCAGCGCCCGGGGCGTTCAGACGTCTGAATGTGGCTGGATGCAACCCGGACATTGGACCAATGCACACTGCAGCGCATGCAAAAAATATCTTGCGGGACGCGAGACGCGGGAAGCTAGCCGGGTTTCAGAAACAGCGCGGGTCTTTTCAAGCAAACACTGTAAAAAGCGATTTTTGATTAACACTCGGCACATGAAGAGCAAGTCAGGGAATATCTCCTACTTACTACCTTGCCCATGCTTCAAGGCCTCCACGCCCGGTAGACAGACACCGCGAGTTCCCGTGACAGCTCATTCTCATTGAGAGGCCCAATTTTTCTAGAGCACAAATGGGATTGCAAGCGTCATCAAGCGATGTAGAGCTATGGGTGATGAAGCAGGGCCGATATGATGCTCGCACAAGACTCCAGGGGGACACAACGCCACATGCGTGGGTTTTCTGGCAGGCAGCGGAGTAATCCGTTTGGATCCCGGTGAATGACGAGCAACGTGTGTGAACCTGAACGAACCTGAATAAAGCCATACTGTTCCTGGCCGCTGAGAGCACCACTCGGATCTCGGAGTAAGACTTGATAGCATCGGAAGGATGGGCAGTAAGCTTGACTGTCTCCCTTCAGCCACTTGGCGGGCAAGAGTGAAGAATGAGGTCTACTACTGCCCTCAACTATACGCATTAGTTGATCAAAATGCACCGAGCACAGCGCTTCAGGTGAGAACAAAGTCACCGCCATTCCGGTCTCGGTTAACTGAATTCCGACACACCTTGTAAACCATCCATCTTCTGCATGTGCGCATGGATACGACGGTGTGCTCATAGGCTACACATGTAATTGCCGACTGGTCCTGCATTAACATCGTGTAGGCCCCTCTCCTGTCGTCCAACTTTGCACCTCAAGCCTTCGTTACACAAGGCCAGGTCTGCCATGCGAAAAGGTTCTCCCGATGCTTGTCAAAGTCGCTAGTAGTATCTGGATTCAGAAGCGTGACAAGCAGCCACAGCCTGGGGTCTTCAATCATCAGGCAACGCCCGTTGGTTCTGCCGAAGGCATACAGCGTAGCGGCATGCTCGACCGACGTTCCAGAACTTTCTCCAAGTATATTCAAAGGTCACAGTTGAGTTAGCAGGCATCGTAGCGTCAGGCGCAACATAAGGCTGATGCACAGTGCTGTGAGTTTCATGATTGAGTGACTACCGAGCACGTTTGTCTCAGTACAATCACTGGAGTCTCGCCAAAGCCTCTTCACCGCCGTGTCAAGCCTCCTCGACCTCACATGAGGGGACGCCACTTGCCGTGGGCAAACCGTCAAAGTACTTGTTTGAATGTCAATGTCGTGGTACGGCAGAGCTGCCACTCGGTACCGTGTAGACAGGTGATGTCATGAATCCAATTTTGCGACTTGAAGATGCAAAGCAAATGTTTATATTTAGCTCCTATACATGCATCGTTCGGCGCACTGCGCCGGGAAGTAAACCGTCGAAAGTGGAAAGCGACTCAAGCGCGAGTCTTTCTGTTGGAGTATGGGGCAATCTTTGGCCCTTCCAATTGCCAGATTCACCGAGCTGAACCACTTTTTCGATCAAAGGGTACTTGCTCGACATGATACCTTAGACTTAGGGCTTCACGTGCTTGGCTTTCCTGTCTCTCGCGTGTGGGCACATTGCAAGCCGAAAGGCTAATTTCATATTGTGCGACGTTGGTAGCGACTCAGAAACAAGGGTCGCCGACTGAAGTCGAGGAAAAACAACACTGCCCTGTTCTGAGACAAAGATCTAGATGGATGGCGAGATTAAGGCTCGAAAGTACCGGGGTGTAAGAGCCATCATGCTTGTTAACCAGGAATGAGGCGCCATCCCGTGATCCCAGGGCGAGTCGAAAATGGCTATTTAAGAATAGAAAAGTGTCTTCCACTCTGCAGATGCCAATCATCTTCGGCCGCGATACAAGTTGTCACGATAGTGGTCTCCGTCCCGGTGTCGATCTCGGTGTCTATCCCCATCAGTGTAATCGCCATGTCTTCTGGGCTCACGGCGACTCTCTTCCCTTCTGGAACGATTGTCGTCACCACCTCGATGCCGTCGTCTGCGCGGACTACGACTTCGATCCGCGGCTCCACGACCCTGACTGTCTTCCCTCGGAGGCCGGTCACGATCTGGTCGGCCTTCAGCTCCACTTCTGGCGTGACGGCCTCTCATTTCTTCCTCGCCGTAAACCAAGCCGTAGCTACTTTTCGCTTGCCTGTCTTCTTCGCCTCTATACTGTCTCCTCTTCTCCAGCTCACGAACACCACCCCAACCTCCACGAGAGGCATTCGTCTTTCGCTTGCTGTTGGTATCCTTTCTCCAGACATCACTCAATTTACTTACCGACTGTGAGAAATCGACATGAATTCTCCTGTCATCAATGAGGACCCCTTGCATTTTGAAATATGCCGCCTCACAGGATGCCTTGTCCTCGTATTCGATAAATGCATATTGTAGGCTGTCGCCAGTTTTCTGGTCCCGAATCACCTCACAACTAAGTATTTTGCCGAATCGTCCAAAAATAAGCTCTAGGTCATCGTCTCCGGTCACTGGATTCAGTTTGCAAACAAACAGCACATTCTCGGGTGGTTTTACCTCGGCGAATGGCAAATCTCCCATCATTTCCAGAGTCAGAGCCTGCGCATTGGCCTCAGTCTGGCGTCTCCGACGTTCCAACTCGGCCTCGTCAACGCCGTCATCCTCATGTAGGGCTGCCTCATCAGCAATTCGAACTGTTTTCAGCTGTTCCGAAGTCGGTGGTGGACTTGAGCTTGGCTCCCTCAAACCAGAAGGGTCTGGGTAAGGATCGTCCAAAATGACAGTGTGCTTTATTCGTATATCGATCAGGGGATAGCCCTTATCGTCAAGGATGGCTTCGTTGATCTTCTCAAGAGCATCAAAGCCTTCAACAACTTTTCCAAATATAGCGGCCTTGCCGTCCAGAAAATCGGTATCTTCGCCAAGAGTTATGATAAATTGGGACGCGGCCATCCGAGTATCTGGATCGGATGGCAAGGGAACCGTTGCCATGCTAACTGTGCCACGCTCGAGATGCTTCAGTTTCGGGTGGAAGAAGGCCGGGAATGATCGTTTCAAAGGTTCGCCGGAGATGTGGCCCCATATCGAGGAGCCACCATCGGACTGTTTGGAGAGCGGTCCGAGAGGGTCACCGGTCTGGAAGGAAAAGTTCTTTTGAACAGAATGAATCGGAGAAAAGTTGTAGTACTTGATCTTGCAAAGCTTGATAAAGCTACCGCTCGTGTCAGCTTTCGCTTTGCTTATTGACATGTGAGGAACCTACTTTTCGCAGAGCTTGGGCGCGTGCTCAACCAGCAGGTCGATAACTATGTCACCCAGGCTGGTTTCGAGTAGAACAGACATGGCGACGCAGTTTGGCTTGATGGAAGGGGCAAGACACTCTAACTTGCCGTAGCTGTCACGCGATCCACCTCATCGAGAAAGTCGTCTGTAGGAACACAAAATGAGAAGATGAAGGCAAAAGCCGCACCAAATCCGAGTTAGACAGCTCTCTACATATTAATATGTCAACCTCGAAAAGCTGCGGGCTGAGCCACGCGACGCCACACGTTACGCCGGCATTTAACCGATAGTATGGCAAGACTGCAAACTCACGTTCACGTGAAGAGGAGCGAACGGGAGAGGAACATCAGTTTCAAGGGAAAACCGAATGCTCATCTCGTGCTCCGACGGGAAAAGGGCACCAAGCGCAGAAGTTGCGACGGCGTGTCCATGTATGGGCACCGTTCACACAATCACGTGGAATGATGCTCATCGCATCTAGCTTGTGATTTCGGATAACTCGTCTAGGCCCTATTCAAGCGACTGATTACTCCGTACGGAGTAATGGAGCGGCCAATTCTGGCACCCGTAATTGATTCATTGTGTCACTGGCATATCATAAGAGAGCAAACACAATTTAGGAAATGATTCAATTTCTTTTGAGTATGCCAGGTTCACGTAGTTAATGTGCTCGAAGCATTCGCTCCACGGTCGTGGTGAACAGATGTGGTAGAAACGAAAACGCCGTGTAATAATGAGAGCGCCGTCAGGTTTGTTTCTTGAATGCCCGAGCATCATAGGTTCCGATATGCAATCCTCCACAGCGCTTTTTAGTCCCAAAAATTCCCAAGCCTGGTACCCCAATGACGCCATGCGTGCCCGTTGACCCGAGACGAGAGCAGGAATTCCCTTCATAAGAATGATTAATAATAGGGATCGAGGACAACCAAGCTCCAATGCCGGTGTGGAAACAAAGCTTGCGATACATAAACGCGAGGTAAGCTTAATCGTAGCATGGTGAGCTTCGTCTCCGGCGTCCAGAACGAAGCTCCTTCTCAGTCTCCATCAAACGTGTTTGTGCCCACATGCGCATGGAGTTGTTGCCTCGAACGACGTCGCAATTGAGCAGCTCTGTTAGTCCCCGTTTGATGCTCTCGTTGACATCAAACAAACGATTCTCTTCAGTGGATATTTCATGGAGCGTTTCTTCGTCCAAGATTGTGTCCAAAGGGTCGGCGGTGACGGCATCCCATCCGCTACAGCGAGCTCGAGCACGGCCACTTTTGCGATCGCCAGAACGCGCATGCCGTCGCGGGGACGACGAGGACGCTGACGAGGCACTCGGCGAGCGAGTGGACGCACTTGTCACGGACGACTTTCTAGATCGAATCTGTTCGAGATGACTGGACAATTCCTCGTGTTGCTCCTGCAGGAGCATGTATTTTTGCAGAGCAAAGCTGTATGTGTGAGACTTGTTGGAAGTCATGGTGTCTGTTGGCATTGTGAATGGTGGTAATGGAACCACAGGCAAGTTGAGTCAGGTAAAACGAGGGAACTTCCTAGGTGATGGGAGTGTTGTATTATATCGATGAAAGTCACCTCCTACTACGGAGTTACAAGTCCGATAAATGGAAATGTCGGTGTTGGGCAGTAACTGCCGCGATGGGCGGGCCTTGGTTGCGACGATGCAGGATGCAGCTGCGGCTGCAGCAACCCACACTTGGGTTGAGCCGTTGCCAACCAGAGCTGCCTCGGGTGAGAGGGCAGCTCCACGATTGGTAGTGGAGGTATTAGTATAAACAAGCCGACGAAGTGGTCCACTAGGTCATCAGGTGACGAGGTCGAATTGTTGTGTTCCCGCGAGTTTCGCAAGATAGGCTGTTGGCAAAGGGGATATTCTTCTGCGTCGTAGAAGTAAAAGAAGGCGGTTTGGGCAGTTCAATGGACTCGTAGCGTGAAGTGTGTTTCGCTGCCGTGGTGTGCCGTGGTGATCAAGCCGATGGGTGTTGATAAGAAAAATAGAAGAAGCTTTGGAGGAGCCAATGCTTTCTTTGATGAAATTGTGAGTTGAATTCACTTGAGGAGTGTCAAGAAGGGACGAGAGGAGCGGGGGATGAAATGGTAGAAAAAGGAAAGAGGCTAGGACAACAGTTCAAGGTGTTGTGTTGGGATGCTGGAACGTACGGACGGGGACATGGGCTAAGCTTGCCGTAATGAGGACGGCTGTCGTTCAGTACGGAGTAATTACAGAGCACGGAGTAACTACAGAGTTGTCCGTAGGGGTAGTTGGAATTGGGCTTGCGTTGGGCTTGCGGGTACGGATTAGAGGCGAATAATCCGTAATGTACCGTACTCTACTTGCTCTCCTGTACCGAGAACGTCGACGTTGTCCGTCCAGTGCATCCAGTACCGGACTCCATACGCAAATAAAGTTTTACTTGTTCGTGGCGACAGGTGACGCTTCGAAATGCTCTTCTGGATAGCCACCCACGCCATAGCCGCCCACGCCACGATGCCATGATCAGGAAAAAGAACTGGGGCTGGAACAGGGAAGCAGAGCTGCCTTGACCAGGGAAAGAGAGAAAGATTGAAATGGGCTGACCGTCGCTAATTGCACAGTCTGCAACCGGCTAAAAGCCAACTTTTATTTTGGGTTTGGCACTCACCTCGATCAATCCGCAAAGTGGCTCCATCCACCGACCGCTCTTTGAGGTCCGTCCAGCCATGCAGCGGCCGCCTCCGCAAACTGACTGCAGCTAATAAAATCGAATGCGATGGAGACGCAGATGTATTCGTCGAAACGGGTCGCTTGTCCATTTTTAGCGCAATCCAAGATTTATTTGCGGAGTAGTCCGTGAGAAATCGATCGGCAGCTTGGAATGAAGAGGTGAAACTCAAAAAGCTTGTACGGAACGCGGCGTTCCAAGGCAGGACCGCCACCGCCAGCTGGGGTTGCAGATCTGATCTACGGAAGTGGGGAACTCGATCATCACGATGCGAGTCTGTGGCCTGCACTAAATTCTGGCTGGGGCGGGCCTGTTTCTCCGTACCTGATATGGACCAAGCTCAAGCTCAAGCTCATGAGCAAGCACTGGGAGCTTTGTATGTATGCGCCCCCCCCCCCCTGAAGACTGTGTACACACTAGCAGGTGTCATGTTGACAAACTACTCGGTACTCGGTACGGTTGTGCCCCCAGGCGGAGACTCTTGTCCGCAAGAGATAAATTCTTTCCCCACGCCCGAATACCCTGTTCCTAATCTCAAAATCAGCACATTCGTCAAGATCGACCACGATGCTGCTCATGACTAGCAACCGGATCAAGTTTTGGCCACGTCTGGTTCCATGTAACCGATTCAAGGAGACTTGCCGGCTGGCATCGTTGTGGGCAGAATCTACAAGGAAAATGCATCCGTACTTCCAAGCTTCTCGACTCCGATTCCGGATTGGCGTCACAGTGCCGCCACTCTTGCTGACTGTTGGCTAGTCTTCCTCATTGTTGCCGCCTACCACATAGAAGCAACAAATACGTGTCCGTGCCTGTGCTTGCCTGAACAGGTCCCTGATTATCATGTACTTGATGCCATCGTTTTCTCAACTGGTGGCTCGCACTTTGGGCATTGGCGCCTGCAGGGTCGCTTCATTCTTTCGCGCCAAGTAAAGATGATCGGCGCCACAGCAAAATCCCCTGGACACCACAGACGTCATGGTAATAGCATTTAACAAACTTCTAAAATTGGTCGATGGCGGTTTCAATCAGTCCGTGCTCTCTGGCTATCATATGACACGCCGGGCATGTCATATTTTGGACACGCGGCATAAGTGGATAGCTACCTCATCATTGTAAAACGGACCATTTTGCTGGCTGCGTTGTGGAATTTCGTGTTGAAGAGATTCCACCAACAAGTTGCTTTGTCTACTTGCGTCAAGAAATGCTCGGTAGGTGTCGGCTTTACGTTCTGTCGCGGATATGTATACCTGCACACTCGGATACAGGTTGAAGAGGTCGAGGAGTGTTGCGATTAAAGCAGGAATCACTCGTCCGTCATAAGTAATGTCGGCACCAAGAACAACGTCGACTGGCTTGCCCGCGTTCCATTTTTCACCCTCAGATCCAACCAGAGCATGTCCCCATTTGATATCCATGAGAGTGACCCCGGGCGCTTCTTGCAGACCGTTGAGATACAGGTTATCTGGAAGATTGTTGATGACGTCGTCTGATCCGTCAGAAGCTATGGCGTGGGCAGCCTGTAAATGCTTGGCACACAAGATAGAGAGATATCCAGTGCCCGCACCGAGCTCCAATACGTGTTTTCCAGCCACGAGAGATGGGTTTTGGCACAGGTATTGTCCCATGTGCAATGCGGCTTCCCAAGTTCGCAGGCCAGTAGTACCGCCTGCGGCAATAAGACTCCTGTTTTCCAGAAGCGTGATGCTCGGGCACAGAGGCGCGGCGGCCCCTTCATGAGCCATGGAGGAGGACGATGACACGTCCAGCAAGGAAATATGATATGTTACAAGACATTTTGTCCGCGCTGACATTGCCTCCGATGGCAATGGGGCGGCCATGAGTGTGGAGAGCGTGGACATGATATCATCAGAGACGGCCTACGGGGATGGTCAGAACGACCGACTTTACGACATGAAGCAGATGTGTATCGCAAACAGACATACATGTTTTTCCCAATCGTCTATAGCAGACTCAATGCGATGCACCAGATCCTTGAGGGTCTTTACACGATATCTGTCAGGCGGTCCTACTCCAACTTCTGCCTTGTCCCTGCTGAACATGCGACTGTAGATTTCATCTTGGACCTGTGCCAGTTGTAAACAATTGGCATCGGGATAGTCGAGGTGTGTTTCCAGCTGAAAATACTGGCGGCAGAATTTGCCATGAGAGATCCATGATTGTGACCCGACGGCAACCCGCAATACACAGAGAACGGAAAGCATAACATGGTTTTTTTTTATTCGGCCGCCAGTGACATTTTGCTTCAGCCTTATCATTTTAACTGTGGAGTCTTTTGGTCTTTTGTCATGACTTCCCCAAAAAGGGAAATGCCTTCTCCGAAGATTCGCCGCCACAGTTCCTTCCAGCGCACGTGACTTTTGCAAAGCAATCGCACACAAACCTTAGGGTTGGACCCAATTTAAGCGACACGGACGGGTCGGAATTTTCGCCCCTACGTTCAGATTTCGCGCCGACAGCCCTCTCTGCCCACCACGGATTTGAAGCACCACGCCAACCCTCCCAGTTTCGCCTCCGTCACCACCACAGAGACAACATCACAACACCGCAACCATGGCGGACAACGACAGCCCCGTGACTCTGCGCACTCGCAAGTTCATCCGCAACCCTCTGCTGGGTCGCAAGCAGATGGTCGTGTGAGTTACTGCCCTCCCCTCAACGTCCCCGGCGCCGCATCCACGATGTTTTGGAGAAGAATATGTCGACAAATGTATCATGACATCCTATGGCTGTGGCCTGCCTACTTTGAATCGATTAGTCGACGAAGCAACAAGGAAAAGAAGATGATTTTCGATTCATCCCAACGACATGGGCGATTCTTGGTTCGACGATTGGACCAAAGATGGAACGGGCATTCAACCACATACAACATGGGCAATCGTGGATGGGATGCACTCTCTTGAGCCCTTCAAAAAAAAAAAGCCCCCCAAAAAACGTCTCCCACGACAACATTGACGAAATTTTGCTACACCAATCATCTCAAGGCCGTTCATGATACCGACTTCCTTTTCTTCTTCGAACTCGAGGATGGCAGCCCGAACCCATATCACCTAGGGCATTGAAACTAATATGTCTTTCTTTAGCGATATCCTGCACCCCAGCCGTGCCAACATCTCCAAGGAGGAGCTCCGCGAGAAGCTCGGTGGCATGTACAAGGCCCAGAAGGACCAGGTCCAGGTCTTCGGCCTGCGAACCCAGTTCGGTGGCGGCAAGACCACCGGCTTCGCCCTAATCTACGACTCCCCCGAGGCCATGAAGAAGTTCGAGCCCATCTACCGTCTGGTCCGTGTCGGCATGGCCACCAAGCCCGAGCGTGCCAGCAGACAGCAACGTACGTACCGTGTCTCCCCTGCGATAATCATTCTCTCATTACCATTACCTACCGGAGGTGGTGGCCACGGGTTTTTTTTTATTTCTTTTCTGTACGCGTTTCCACTAACACTTCCCAACAGGCAAGCAGCGCAAGAACCGACAAAAGACCCTGCGCGGCACGGCAAAGGTCAAGGGCGCCAAGGCAAAGAAGGAGAAATAAGCGCATCGCTCATGGTTGTAAAATTGGGGGTTGGGTATGGCGGAGCTGTGATATTGAGTTATCCCGCCGACCATTGTCGATGACGACTTGCCGTCGGCGGGACACTTTTGCATTTCTTCGGCATGTGAGGAAGAAATATTTTTTTTTGTCTCATGTCTATGAACCTCTGGGACACGGGCACGGCTTCCATGGTCTAGCTTATTACACTAGCATGAAATCAAAGGTGTTTGGGTTTCGGACCAAGATGAGAAGAAAAATCAAATGTTACACGCGGGTATCAACTTACAACTCATTTCCACAACCAGGTAATCAAACCCATTGCCAGCGCCAAACTTGTCCCGAGCACAAAATCTCCAAACTCCCATATCATCCGGTCCACCACTCTCCACCGTCCGTGTCAAATTCCCTCCCCCCCTCCTAAAGAAAATAGACGTGTCCCCAAAACAAGAGCATCATGCATGAATCTTGGTGGTTTTTTTTTTGGAAGTCGTCATCGAAAGCCCCGCAATCACATCAATCCCAGCGCAAACACCCCCGCCAGACAAACCACGACGATCCAGACGGTCCCCGAGTCCCTCCTCACCCCCTGCGCCTTCACAGCCGGCACGTGCCATCCGCACCGCTCGTCGCGCGCATTACATGTACGCACCGTCGCCTGCTCGTAATACCCCGGGCTTGCCGGCGGGGGCGTCAGCGGTTCCTGGTGGCGGCCGTGGCTCGTCTGCGCCCGTGTCACAGTGTATTGTGTGCACGAGAGGAGGACAAGGACATGGATTCCGAGGCGATTCCACGACGCAGTGTAGGGCATCAGTCGCGGGGCCATGGCCGGCGTGGAGTTGTCCGAGAACGAAGCAGATTATCTTCCTTGTTGGGGGTGGGAGGATATAAAAGAGGGAGGGGAGGTTGGAAAGAAAAGGACAATTTTCCAAGACTCGGGATAATAATGGCCCATGAAGAAGGATGGAAAAGCGAGTCCGCAGCAGGCAAGCACGGCAAACAAGCCAACCAATCCTGAACTGGGTCAGACATCCGCCAAACATGAAATTCCAAGTGATGCCATCACCCATCTCGTGACCCCATGACCATGACTACCAAAAGTAACTCGCGTTCCCGGCCAGCGAGCCGATGGATCCGATCAGGCAGACTCATCTTGACCAACCCACTCGTCCGCCCCGCAGACCTTGCCAGGCAGTAATATCAAAGAGCTGCTCTCGTGACCATGGTCCTGTGTTTTTGTGCCGTGGCAGCTTCCTTGGCAAATGGGGCAATCAGTAATTACGGGACAGTTGCATGTTTGCTTCATGCTTGTTGGCAAATGGCCCGCTCATTGGTCTGCTCATAACACAACTTGTTCAATCGCTACGGATTTACTATTACATGCTATCGTGGTATCGAATCCTGGACGCCGTGATAAATGGATTCATCCAGTGGGCAGTACGAGTGCCAATGCGTTTTCCCTCCCGGGCCAGACTGTCAACAAAGTCCGAGAAATTCATGCCTCTGTTTCCTTCGTCGCGACCCACGGCGACGTAGCTGCCAGAATCTTGGGATCCGTCATCTCCTCCCATGCCACGGTCCTGAGTCCGTCATCTTCTTCCTCGTCTTCGTCCTCGAAGTCGGGCGTCTCGAACTTGTCGTAAATTCGCTGGCCCGTCTTTTCATCGTACAACTTCTCCGTGTACTCGCGATCTCTGAAAGCGAGACGTACTTCCAAGCTGGACTCCTCGGCGCTGTCAGAGAGGACCTCTCCCGTCACAGATGTGATGACGGGCTGCCATTGCGTTGCCTTTGACATGGTGCATTGTTTCCATGTGATGATCATTCCCTTCTTGGCCGCACCTTTTTCCAGGGCTGGCAAGGTACTTGGATCCTCTGGAAGCTCGGGCAAATCTGCCTCTTCGGCCTCTTCGGCCTCTGCATGCCCATTGATTCCATTGCCAACAGTTTCGGCAAGGTCGCCGTCTGCCTGTGCTGCTGTGCCCTCGGCTTCACCTCTGAACGGGTCTCGCGTGGTTGACTTGCTTCCACTGGATAGGCTTGGACCGTAGTAATCAGCGTCCAACTCCTCAGACTTTCTCTTCCTTTTCCGCATCGATCCGTATTGCTGTTGAGGATCCCAACGCTGAACAAAGGGGAAAGGAGGTTCCGACAGAACCATGCCCTCGTGACAACATTCGACGGCCCGATAAGTGATCTTTGACTTCCATTCGTCCGCGCCGGCACCTCCATCAGTAGCTTGCTTGGCATCGCCGTCCATGACTTCAGTAATCCTGGCATTGCTAAGTGGCTTAACGTTTTTCATGAGCCCCAGCTTGATGCGCTCTTCGTCTGCCTTTGATTTGGGGTTTTTGAGTCCCAAAGCTCCAAACAGCATTCGTCTCCCGGCACCCATGTCCACTCGAGTTCGTCGTTGAGCAGATGTCTCCGCAGGCGTACATGTCCCCGCCTTCTGATCGTTGATGGGCGTGTTGGCTTTGGCTTCAACGTCTACCACCGATGATTGACTCTCGACGTTGCTGACATTCGCTTGCAACGCCCCCAGAAGAGCCTCCTTCCGCGCAAGTAGCTCTACGTCCCCCGAGCTTGGTGTGGTCATCATCTGCCGACTTGAGGCCTTCTGTTTCCTCCGTCGTGCGTTACGCTTTTGCGTGCGACTGAGGCCCTGGAGTGGTGCACTTTCTTGTTGAACCTGAATAGTGTCTGGAGCTTTGACTGGTTCCGAGTCTGATTCATCACTCGAGTCACTTGAGCTGTCGTCGCTAGAGTCGTCACTGCTGTCATCCGAGCTACCCCCCGAGGACGAGACACTGGCTCCGTGGAAGCTTGACCCCTCTTCATCACTATTATCGTCGTCGTCGTCGTCGTCGTCGTCGTCGTCGTCGTCGTCGTGGTGTTTGGAATCGCCGTCAGAATTGGACTCGTCCTCTGATGATGTATCATCCGAGCTGCTCGAGTTTGAACTCGACGAGCCCGACTCCTCTTCGCTTACTAACTCCTCGATGAGCGGCTTTTTTGATGGCGGTTGTCGGTTGAAGATGACCACGGGTTCTTCTTGCACGGGGGATGAATCGCTTTGGTCCAAGATTCCCGTCACCATGTGATCCATCATATCGTCAAAAGTGAGGCTAGGAGTTGTCGATTGCTGCAGGGCCTCGTATGTCTTCCCCAAGTTTTGTTTCTGCTTCAACAGTTCCTTCTCAATTCTCGCGAAAGACAAGAGCGGATATGCTGTGCGTATTGCGGCAAGATGCTCCACCGAGCACTCATTCGTATCTGGTTGATCCTCTGCAGCATCATGCTCAGCCTCGCGTAAAGCCCTGACCTCGTCGACCAATTCCTCCCTTGAGCATTCGAGGTCCTCTTGGTCACTGCTGCTAGACTCAGATATGGTGGAACCATCGCCTTCTGGTCCCCATGCGTGCTTTCCCGAGTTCCCACACTCGTCTTGGATCCATTCGTCGTCGTCGTCATCATCATCATCCTCGTCGTCAAGCTCCGGAGGAGCCTCCAGCATCAGCAACTGCTGCGGCTCCGCCATGTCCATTTCATGTGCTTCGATTCGGGCCCTCTTCCGAGGAGGTAGCTCTAAAGCCGGTCGGTCGCGAGGAGCACGCAGCCATGGCCGGCCAAATGCCACTCCATCAACAAGATGCTTGCCATCGGTCGAGATCTGGTGTCGCCCGCTGAGCCGTCGCCGTCTCACGTCGTCTGTCGAGAGCGACCGTATTCTACCACGATTCGGTTAGCTCAATTGTTGTTCATCCGGCGTGATGAGACTCGCGAGAACAACATACATTAATTGGTCCTCATCCTTGAGTGTCTGCGCAACTAGTTGGAAATGCAGGCACTCGTAGGTGGCCCCATCAGCACCCAAAAGTTCGACCGCGTAGTCTTCCAGTCCCCATTGGCTACTTTCCAGCGGCACCACCTCATTGACTGAAGCGAGGAGCTTGGAGATGGTCATATCTGCAGAGCGTTTGCATGGCCAAACAAGCATCACCTCTGGGACGCCATGCCGACGGACGGCGAGGCGCAATCTGATTTCTTGGGTAGCCATGGCTATCGAGACATGACGAACTGTTGGAGGAAAAGGTGCAGTGGCACGAGCTCGTCTACGGTCGTGAACAAGACGTAGGAGATGTAAAGCGAGAACGCACAAACACTGAGGTAGAAGGTTGAAGGTGGATTCCTGGTACGGAAACTTGACGAAAAAGCTCAGGCACGTTTGGGCGATTTGAAAAGTTAAAGTGGGTCCATTATTCTGGCGTGAACGAGGCCGAGGTCCCTCCTTTACTAATAAATAGTTCATGAACCAGACCACAAAATCTGGATTATAAGGGCCATTGCTAGTTGCCAATTCAGATGGTTTTTCTCTTGGGCATAATTACGTTCATGTTTTGAGTATCCCACCCATATATGCAACAGACCCTGTGCAATCGCTAGTATTCCACGATAAAATGCCACGCAACGCCTTCCAACTCCCAAAGTATGTGCATGGAACCGCCTCCTCCCCTTTTCACGCTCCAGATGAACACCGTCTACACTTTGCCCTTCCGCACTCCGTCACCCTATGATCTAGGCAGTTCCAGCATATGGCCCATCTTCTCAATCTAAAAGTCGAATAGTTAGCAAAACCATGGTGAACCAGAGCCATCCCCCAGCTTACCTTGGTCTTGAGATACCCTTGCGCCTCCGGACTCTTGAAGCCCCCCTCGCCCTTCCAACTCAGCGGTACCATGGCTACTCTCTCCCTCACAACGACCTCCCTGTTGGGGCCCTCGACTGCTCTGATCTTGTCGGGATTATTCGTTAGCAATCTCACATCGTGCTGTCCTAGATCCAGCAGCATGGCGGTGGCCAAGCCGTAGCTTCTAGCATCGGCAGGATGACGCAGCAGAAGATTGGCCTCTACCGTGTCCGAACCCAGATCCTGTAGATTGTATGCCTTTAGCTTCTCGCCCAGGCCGATGCCTCGCCCCTCTTGGCGCAGGTAGATGATGATGCCGCCAGAGGTATTGCCAGGCAGGCCCATCAGATGAGCCGCCACGTCGAGCTGCTCTCCGCAATCACAACGGGCAGACCATGCGGTTTCTCCAGTGTAGCACTCGGAGTGGATTCGGACCAGCGGCGGCTGAGAAGAAGAAGAATGCTCGGATGCTGCGGCGGGCGACTCGGCTGTGGCGGCGATGCCGGCGTTGGCGCCGCTGGTAGTTCGGCCAGGGTATAGTCTACCAGTGTAGGCGCCGCGGATCATGCGGTCCATTTCCGTCTCTCCTTGGCGGAGGGCATCGAGGCTCTGGCTCCGGATGTGGTTGCCAAAGACAATGGCCAGATGTTCCTTGTTGTCCACGTTGTTGGTGTAGAGATGGAGGAACATCTCGGTCCCGTTGACGGTGGGGATTCGCGCGCGCACAATGCATTGCACTTCCGGGAGCGTCGGTAGCAGCCTTGGCTTCTTGTTGCCACATCCTCCGTTGGGATCCGAGCTATCGACTGGCACACCGCGTGGTCCGGCGGTCGTTGGAGTGTGAGTGCCCGGAGTCTGCGGCGGGGTGAAGGCGGGGGAGAGCAGCGACGGCAGAGGAGGATGCGCCGGATCGGCACTGTCCTGCGAGAGGGCAAATCCGTCTACATGTTGGTGAAGGTCTCGATCGTTTTTGGCTGAGCTATCGGCCGGCGTCGAGCGTGGGGAGTAAAAGGACGGGAGCTGGCTCGTCTCGCCGAGCTCGGCGTGAGTGTTGGACGGCATGTCGGTCGTGTGTGATGCCGTCGATGCGCTGGCTGTTTTGGTTGGTGCTGCTGGCAGAGAGGAAATCTACGATCGCATTGGAAGGGCGACCTCGAGCCCGGAAGTAAAAAGGCACAATGATAGTGCGGCTGTTGAATTGCACCGGGAATGTCGACTGAACGAAAACATGTGCATGTAATCTGTATGTGCATGTTCGAGTGAAGATGACGGGACTCTCCGCGAACCGCTTTATTAGCCGGTTCGGCTCAATTCTTATTAGTCAGGGTTTTTTTTTGCCGCGGAAGCTCTCGAAACCTCGGCGAATTGTGGAGACGCAAACAGTGGTGTAGGTATTCGGTTGGCCACTAATAGCTGGGGAAAAGCACGACTCTCCTGACAGTGAAGGTCAGGCGCGATAACCGATAAGGGATTTTGGCTAGAAAAAATTTATAGGAAACTCCACTGGCCACCTCGCAAAAGCCATCCAACAAGCCATAGCAAGCAAACTCCGCAAACCTCAATAAAACAACGGCTAAAATGTCTGCAGCCGCGTCGCCCGAGCCGGCGATTTCAAAACACGAAAAGAAGCGCAAGAAGCACCAATCTTCAAAGTCGGAAAAGAAGCGCGCTAGAGAAGAGGACGCTGCTGCTGACGGCGAACGAAAGCACAAGAAATCCAAGAGCATCTCGGCTAACGTAATCGCGTCCAATGGAGACTTGGCCAGCAGCCAGGACACAAAGAAGGAAAAGAAGAACAGGGATAAGGACAAGAATTCGAAATACGAAGGCGATGCTGCGGACGAAGTAGATGCGGCGACCGCATTAACGAGCGAGAAGAAGAAGAGAAAGAAGCACAAGCAAGAACAAGAATTAACACAGGTTGGCGACATGGCAGACTTAGGAAAGTCCGACAAGAAGGAGAAGGAGAAGGAGAAGGAGAAGGAGAAGGAGAAGGAGAAGGAGAAGAAGAAGAAAAAGAAGGAGAAGCAAAAGAAGCACGCCGAGGTCACAGACGATGATGTTGAGGCAGAAGAGACACCGGCCCAACCCGCAGCACACGACCTAGATGCGATGGATGTTGATGAACCATCAGATGCGACACGGTCTGGGATCTACCAGCCGCCCGACATTTCTGCCAACCCACAGTTCCCCTTCTTCAAGCAAACAGTATCACTGTACGAGCCCATATATCCCAACGGCTGGGCTCAACCGGTGACCAGCGCCCAATACCAGCACTTGCAACACCTTCTGAACAAATACGTGCCTTCGCTGCGAGGCGTCCTTCTTGACTACAAGAACGTCTCCTTGGGCCCCGAACCAAGTCGCGACGGGGCAGCAGCCGACGACGAGTCACCAACGACGTTGCTATCAAAGGGCGAATACGCCGTCGGCTTCGGCTGGATCACCGCAGATGTGGAGCTCTTCGTACCCAGCCGAGGAGCATGGATGGAAGGCAGCGTCAATCTGCAAACAGAGGGCCACATTGGTGTCGTGTGCTTTGGAAAGTTCAATGCCTCCATCGAGGCCAGTCGTCTCCCGCCGCCTTGGAGATGGGTGTCGAACGAGTCCGCAGAGGCAACCGGCTTCGAAGAAACGGCCTCGGTCATGACCGCAGACGACCACGGTGTGGTACGCCAGATCCACAGCACCGGATTCTGGGTCGACGGCAGCGGAACCCGGATCAAGGGCAGGATCCGCTTCAGAATCCGCAACTTTGACGCTGGCACCAGCGGCGAGACCAGCTACCTTAGTCTGGAAGGCACCATGCTCGATAAGAGCAGCGAGAAGAAACTAATACAAGAGGAGGCACGCCTTGCCCAAGTGAGGCGTGAGAAGAAGGGCGGGCGAAAGATGCAGAGACGGCGAGCACCTGAATTCAGCATGACACGATTTGCGCCGGAGGAGAGCGAGAACCAGCAGGAGAACCAGGGGGGTGCCGCCCCAGCCGAGGAATCCAATGCTATCAAGTTTGACGACTGATGGCGGGATTTTAAGAAGATGAATGTACGCAAGGAGAGAGGCCAAGACATGTCTGGGTCCAGGTAGAATAGGGAACGGAGTTATGTGGCAATCCGAGAAAAGCGTTCTTTCGGTTCATTCTATTGCGATGTGTCTCTATAAAACCAAACCAAGTTCAAAAGAGAAGCAGTTACTCCTGACTTGCGTCTGCCAATGCACCCGCACCAACTCCTTGCTTGAAAACATGGTACCTTGACGATGCATAAAAGATGGCCGCCAGCACTCTAAAAAAAAAAAAAAAAAAAATTTCCATCATCAAGTTAATGACACCGTTGTCCCTCCTTTCACCAAAAGCGGCAGCCGCGGAAATGGACTTTGTAGTACAATCTGGAGCGCAATACCCAAATATGCTCGAGTCGATGACAAGACGGCCAAGAAATCATGCCGAAGCTTTAACCATGGGTTCCCAAGGTCGAGACGTATCCCACAGGTACACATCGCCGGAAGGCTCTCCTGCCTGACGCTTGACGAAAACATGTTGAATCATGGGCTGCTCCACGTACCACGCGGCATCTGCATCCCACGGAGCGGTCAGGCAGTCCGATTCCCGCGGCGCCTGCTCGCAAAACGCATCAACTCTCCGCCTGTAACCCTCCCAGTCGGCAGAGTGGTCATTCACGATGACGAGGAACCGCACGCCCTGGATGTCGAGAGCGATGCGCTGCACGGCGCTCGGGAACCCAGCGTCAGCGCCGCTGCTCAGAACCCACGAGTAATGTCGTTGATCGCCGTTGCACGCCCAGTCGTACCACACTTGGGTGCCCGACTCGGAGAAGTCGTCCAGGATCAGTCGCGACTGCGCGTCGAAGCCGATTGCGCAGTGCTGCTTGGAAACGCCGGGGAGGCCGGGGAGAAGCACGTCGCAGTGGCTGGGATCGGACCCCAGTGTGAAACTGCCTGGGCGGCGGGCACGATGCGTAAAGGCGAGTTGGATGGCGGCTTGGGGGGCGCCAGGGAGCGTTGGTAGACGGGATGCGAGATGTGCTGATGACGAGGTAGATACTGTGAGGGGCGTGTTGGCCGAGAGGCGGGTTGCTTTGTCGGCGGGTGTGTTTCGTGCCGTTGGGACCAGCCAGGCGATGATGTCTTGGGAGGCGGCCATGATGATGGCGAGGGTGTTGAAAAAACGTAGATTATGTATATGTAAAAAGAAACAGTGTTTGTTTGAATCGTAGTGGGTATGGAGAGAACAAAAGGAGAACAGAGTGACAGGCAGTTGGACAAAGGGTCCACGTCAAGAGTTACGGTAACGCGATGAGAGCCGTCGACTTTGAAACGAGAGAGAAGACCGACGGGTGGCAGAAATGACGGTGAGTTCAAGTTGATAAGCGGGACTAGAGTACAGAGTCTGGAGTAAACAGACGAGAAATAAAACAGGAAAAAAAAAAGATGAATATACCAATCTCAGAGGAAGTATAAGTTTTATACGCCCTTTGGGGCCCCGACCTAGCTAGTATCAGACATGGGAGGACGAAAAAGCACAGCCAACCAGATTACAGGATGGCACGGGAACTAGACGCGCTGAAGGAGCACAGGTCGGCAACTTACGACGAAACCACGCGCTGAGCGCGTCTTCCGTCGCGGTTGGGGACACCCCCCCCCCTGAGTCCTGACTCCTCAATGAGGCGAGGCTGTGAGAGAGCCACAGATGCACGGAGATTCAAGATTCACGGTTGCAAACAGATGAACAAGGTAGGGGTTGGCAAGGGCACCGCCGCGACCAATCGAGTCGGGCTTCGCTGCTGGGACCAGTGACTCCGGCCCATATTATTATATTATTACACGAAGCCTTGATGCAGGTATTTTAATCCGTAATTATGTACGGATTGCAATGACAAGTTGGCCTGCAAAGCTTTCGCGCCTAATATATCAGGCCCACAACTCAACAGCCCGGCCCCGACCCCAGAGGACCCCATCGACCCGGTCCAGCACGCACCAGCACGCCAACCACGACATCTTCGCAAGCCGATTGATTTCACGACGAGATGGGCTCCGACGCCGCTGCAGAGACACGGGGTATGCGGAACTCTTCCTGACCAGACACCACTCTCAATCGTCCGTACAGCCACTGACCCAACTCTTTGCGCAGCCGCGACCCGAGAGGAGATGCGCGATGCTCGCCTCCCGCTCGCCTACAGAGACAGCTGCGCACACCTACTGATTCCGCTCAACAAGTGCCGGAAAGAGACGTGGTATGCCCCGTGGAAGTGCTCGGTAAGTTTGACAGCTTCCAACGCGCGGCAACGCTGGGGTCGGCGTTGGCAGACGGGGGCATATCTTTCACGACAGCAAGGACTCTGTGGCTGATGATGGGACAGGACGAGAGACACGGCTACGAAAAGTGCCAGTACGTCGAGTTCAAGAAGAGAGTGGCCAAGATGGACGAGCTGAGGGAGTCCAAGGGTGGCGAGCGAACCAACTAGGCGATTCGATTCGGCAGTGGAACGATGGGGTGCTTAGGGCTAGGATCCGAACTTGTACATATTGTACGTGGAGGGAAAGGAATAGACCAATTCGACGACGTTGAGCAAATGACCAGTTTCTGGGATATCGACACAGGGCGAGTCATGTTAAACTTGGGCAAGGTGCCTTGGGATATAGGGTGCAATGTTGCGTTGCATGAGGAGGGGAACTTGGGAACAGGTGACCAAGTTCGAGATGGGAGTCGACCCCCAGAAGTGACGGTACAAGACTGCCCAAGCTCGTTGCCAAAATCCCAAACAATGCCTGAGCCATCATAATCGACTACTTCTGGAAGTGGCGGCGGCTAGCAGATTGGAAACGGGGGCAAATCAATCCCAGTCGGAATAAATCCATCTAGTTATACGGAGTATGCCCCCGTATCTTTCCGTCGCTCCCTATATTTATGCATGAACCCGGATGTACTCGCTGTAAACGACCATGTGGCGCAGGAATGGCTAACGCTTGTTGCATCTTATGATGACCTGCAAACCCCTCGATCCCGCATCGAAGCGATTGCGACCCAACATCGACAAGGGCAGCCATGCAGGGAGCCTTGGATGACTGCTTCAGAATCCGATTCGATGATGGCGACGACGACTGGATGATGCGTTTTCCAATCTCTGGAATACACAATCAACGCCCTTGCTCTAGCAGATCAGAGGTTGTCGCCTCTTCTCAACAATCCCCAAGACGAAGTCGATTTGTATGCTGGGATCTTTCGCAAATCATTTCAGTACAAGGAGCAACAGCGAAGAGCAGCAATCAACAGCACAAGTTATTTTGCGATGATGACTATGTGGCAAGAATCTGCCATGATTCGCTACTATTCCTCGATCGCCTGGCTGATTGGCTAAAGCGTTACGGGAATTAATGAAGACGTCCACGTTGGCAAGTCTGCACAGACAATCGTGTCTAGCACAATGGAAGTCCCCTTGCCCTCCACCACCAGCTCGAGGGCCGGGCCGGGCCACGACCTGCACCCACGCTGCTACGGACAACCTCGGGTGAAGTCGTGACAGATGATGATTCGGTAGACTTTCGAATTAGTTAGTTCTCTGCCCCCACAGCGGTCCAAAGGTGAGGGCGCGCCTCTGAGAAGACGTCAGCAAAAGATGATCGACACGACTGGTGGCGCAGGTGATGTCCTTTCGGATTACCCCGAAGGCTTGAAGATTACCCCGAAGGATTAAAGGCTGGCTGACCAGCCGCAAGTGGCGTGTGTAACTAAGACAAGGGGTTCGATCAGCTTCTTGGATGCGCAAGTAAGCTTCCAGCAACGGAATTAGTTTGCACAAGTAACGGCCGGACCCTAAAGGCAGGAGCGAAGCAGGAGCGAAGCAATCTTTAGTCCTGCATCCGCATCCGCATCCGCATCCGCATCTTCGATTGACAAGACTCCAACATACGATGAAGTTTGCGTATTTTGCTGCCTTGTGGGCGGCCGGCCTCGTTGCGGCCGAGCCCGTCGTCTTCTTCATCCGCCACGGCGAGAAACCCGACGACCGCGACCAGACGGGCCTGAGTGCGCAGGGCAAACAACGCGCGCAATGCCTGCGACGTGTCTTTGGACGCGGCTCCAACTACAACGTCGGCCATGTCATGGCTCAGGCGTACAAGCCAAGTAAGATGAGAGACTTGAAAAACTGCCAAAATCACAAAATGCTAAGACGTGGCTTTTTTTTTTTCTCTCCCGCAAACAAAAGACGGCAAGAGAAAACGACCGTACGATACGGTTGAGCCGGTAGCCAAGGATCTCGGCCTGACAGTCGACACGTCGTGCGGCCGCGATGACGCCAAGTGCGTCAAGAAGGTTGTCAACAAATACAAGGGGCCTGGTAACATCATCATCTGGTAAGCGCCATCATGTATTTTTACATTGTCACATGAAAGAGTTTCCGCCCCCCCTTCCCCTCGGTCTTGGTGTTGGGAGAGAACCCTCATGAGTCATTCTCTGGGCATGATTGCAGGACAGGTCATCTCGCATCATCATTGTGGGTTCTTCTGACTTTTGATTCAACAATGAAATAGCTGGGAACACAAGATGCTTGCCGAGCTTGCCGAGATACTGGGCGCAGAGAAAGCGCCCGACTATCCCCGTGATCGATTCGACCGAATTTGGATCGACCCATTCCCGTACTCCCGGATTTCGGATATCGTCTCCGAGAAATGCCCCGGCATCGACCGGATGCGAAACATGAGCTGATGCCTCCATGTCATGCAGCAGTACTCCGTACATGGCACAGAATGAGAAGACGTACGCAACCGCTTTTAAGAAAGGAAGTACATACGGAGCACGGGGATTGTACGGAGTAAGATAGCCTAGCAGGGTGTGGGCCACGTTATCAGGCAACGGGCCGGCCCAAATTAGGCATAGCGCTAGGTGTTTTAAAACCGTTTAGCGAGTTCTAGCCAATTAGCATTTATTAACATAACGTCGGGACCTATTCCACTATACCTAATTGGGCCGGCCCGTTGCCTGATAACGCGGCCCACACCCTGCTAGGCTATGTATCTTACCCCCCGTTCGGAAATCCCGGTACGTACCCGCCTGCATCTCGTAAAGTAATTGGTCATCCTTGACAAAGATGGGCATGGCATGTTGCTTATTACGGAGTACTCTGCTCCTCCGTATAACCGAGTAAGATATTTTTAAATCCCTCCCCAATAGTGCCATGAGCTGCATTTGGTGACGCGTAGGCCAGCTATAAGTCGAGAGTTATAAAGAAAATACACAGGGATATTGATCGCAACCAGACGGTGCATTTCTTTTCCCTTTGTGAATTCATCTCCCAATTCTGCCTTGTTTCCAGGATCACGCACAGCTAATTGGCTTGATTCCCCCCTGTCTTGTGCAATGGAATCACCGGCAGACGATCATGTGCTGACTTATTACAGGCGTCAACCAACAATGAGGTGGAGACGAAGGAAGATTGGAAAGGGAGCATGCCTCGCCGGTACTATCTATAGTACGGACTACGAATTACATGGTTGAAGCGTGTTGCGCGCGATGAACAACACCGTGGCCGCAGGATGAAGCCGGGTTTGTTTGTTTTTGCTTAAAAAGGGTGCCATCGTCGTCCCTTATTTATATTTTCTATTTTCTATTATTTTTTTTTACTTTAATACGCATTGAGCATCCTATCCCGGCGTTCATACCACGCCACGACTATTGCACATGATGCTGCCGCTGCTATGCGTAGCTCTTGCTCTCTTCGCGGGAGCTCGGGCAGCGCCGTCCAGCTCCTTCGGGGGGAACAGGACCAAGACCAGAGTGTTCGATTTCACCGTCACTTGGGAGAAATATGCGCCCGACGGATTCAGTAGAGACATGTTCTTGGTGAACGGCAAGTCTCCGGGGCCGGTGATCAAGGCTGAGCAAGATGATTGGGTTGTGGTGAATGTGCATAACAAGTCGCCGTTCAACACTTCGTTGCACTATCATGGTAGGTGGTCGGGAGTCGGGAAGTCGGGAGTCGGGACTAACTAGCATGTCATGTTCTTTGCTTCATGCTTCATCGTCATGTGTGTACGAGAGAATGTACGAGAAGCCAAAACTAACGTCGTGGTCGAAAAAGGGATCGAGATGCAGGGCACACCTTGGTCTGACGGTGTGCCGGGCGTCACGCAATACGCGATAGCTCCTGGGTGTAGCTTCACCTACCGGTTCCAAGTACTGCAGTACGGGAGCTACTGGTGGCACTCGCATGCCAAGGGCCAGATCGAAGATGGCCTGTACGGCGCAATCGTGATACACCCCCGGCGACACGACCCGAAGCCTTTCCACCTCATCTCGGACGATGCTGCCTCTGTCCGAGCCATGGAGCTTGCGGAGAGACATGTCCACCCGCTCATATTGTATGATTTCCTGCACATAACATCGGAGCAGAAGCGGGATATCACGCCCAGGGCTGGCGTGGAAATAAGTTGCTATGACTCCATTCTCTTCAACGGCAAGGGACGCGTGAATTGTCTGCCTGAAGAAGAGCTGGTGTCCCATCTGAGTCCTTTCCAGAAGGCAGGGCTAGCTTTGGTCCCGGGCGCGAAGCTGACCGACAAGGGGTAAGCCTGAACTTGTGCGCGTGTGCGAATGCTCAAGATGATCTCTGCCTCTCCCTGCCTCTCTCTCCCTCCCTCCCTCCCTCTCTCTCTCCTTTTTCTCTCTCCCACTGACGAATCGCTGAACAAAGTTGCATTCCTGCCGGCATCATTGCCGCTCTCGGGGGCAATGCCAAGGATTACAAAGCGAGCGCCATGCCCGCGGGCATCTTCGAAGGATGCAAAGAGACCAAAGGCTCGATGGAGGTCGTCAAGGCGCCGAAGCCATCGACGAATTCGTGGGTCGCCATCGACATCGTTGGTGGAATAAACTTCATCAACGGCATTGTCGCCATCGACGGCCACGACATGTGGGTGTATTCCTTGGACGGGGCGTACATTGAGCCTCAGAAGGTCCAAGCCCTGTCAGTAGAGAACGGAAGCCGATACTCGGTGCTCGTCAAGGTAGAGCGAGCCGGGCGATTCAAGATCCGATGCCATTCCGCGAGCGCGGTGCAAACCCTCATCGGGAACGCGATTCTCAAAGTCCCCGGAGCGACTACGGGAGACGACGAAAGCCCCCGGCAATGGATCGACGTCCTCGGCAACCCATTGTCAAACGATGTGTCCTTCTTCGACCAGACGGTTGCTCATCCGTTTCCGCCGCAGCCGATCGCGCAAAAGGCCGACGCGACGCACATTTTGAACATGAGATTCATTGGCAACACGTACACCTGGGCCTTGAACACCACGAGCTTGAACCCAGCGACGTTGGAACAAGAGACACCTCCGGCGCTGTTCGACCCAGCTGCCACCATTGCAAAACACGACAACGTCACCATCGTGACCAAGTATGGCATGTGGGTCGACCTGGTGATTTTCGCGTCCGTCCTCAACATGCCGTCTCATACCATACACAAGCACGGTGTAAAGATGTCCTACATTGGCCGCGGCAAGGGGAATTTCCGCTGGAAGTCGGTCGAGGACGCAATCAAGGAGGTGCCCGAGAACTTCAACCTGGTGAACCCTCCCAGGAAAGACACTGTGCCCTCACCGCCCACCGGACAAGACGTCGGCTGGGTTGTGGTGCGGTATCATGTGACGAATGCCGGCGCCTGGTTGATGCACTGTCACATCGCCAACCACATGATGGGCGGTATGGTCATGGTCATATTGGATGGTACAGATGCTTGGCCGACAATCCCGGCCGAGTACCTGACTTGAATTTACTGGTGTCCGCAGGGAAAGGCGGGAGGGATATCACGTTTTCAAGGGCCTCACATCTTGGGCATCACTTTTCCTTTGTTGCTGCAGCCTCCCGTAATATCGATCCTTTCTATCGACCAGGCTCTTCTTTTTTTTTTTTCGTCGTTGATAGATCTGGAAGCCTATATAGAGCTTCCCTTCCCTTCCCTTCCTAATAGAATTTGCTAGGTAGTCAATAATCTCACATCTCATTCTTTGCATCATTTCATAGGGGGGTTTCACGTTTTAAAGGACGTGAATATCCGTCGGCTGGCCCAAGGACGAGCGCGTTGCATGCTAGTGCGTGTGGTTGACGGCAGGTTTGCGTGAAAAGCAAAATACGACTCGACTACTCTGCCCCTGGAAAATTTTACAAAATCTACGTGACCGGGCGCCGAGTCCCCTCCCAACGGCCCAACGGGCATTTGAGCCGCGCCGACCAGCTACTATGAGAGAGTTATGAGAGAGTGTACGCAGAGAATACCTCTGAGGGGATTGAGCACCACTAGAAACTATTGTGTATCTCCTACGGACTATCATCAAGGATTAAAAAATCAAGGGACCTATTCATCCTGGCCCCTAATCCCTACATAGCCCCTTTATCTCCCTGCCAACACCCGGTTCGCTTCATTCCCCTGTATGGAACACGACTCCGTGTTTCGTACTGCGGGGAGGTATCAGCCTGTCCTTCCTGTCAGCTCAGCTTTGCCATTCGGACTCGGCAGAACCCGTACTCCGTACGGATTACAAGTCAAGGAATTCCTCCGAATATGGATGACCCCGGCGCACACACAAGGGGGCAGGGGGTGTCCCATGGAGAGAAGAAAAGCAAAGAACAAAAGCCGCATCCCGCAACCCCCTCTTCCCTTTCCCAACCCACGGCAAACACGTGGATTTTCAAACCCAAATCGCTGACTCACTCTCAATACCCCAACATGGCGGACGAGGCTCCGGCGGAGTAAGCATGCCATGCCATGCCGTTGCCGCTATGACAAGAAGTGAGTCACTAGACTTTCAGCCCTTCCAAGCCCGTCAGCCAAAAAAAAAAAAAAAACCCCGGCCCCTCAGAAGGTCCGCGAGTCCGCAACAGGCAATTAATTAGCAGCGCCTGAATCTACTCACGGTAAATCCGTCGGCCGGATCTTTTGCGCTCGTCCAATTTGCGACGGGTTTCGTCCGGTTGGCCAGGCAGAAGCAGACAAGACATTGTAATTAATTTGTTGGTGACGGAGTACTTAATGTCTGCGAGGGGCGCTGGCTTCTTTGTGTTTCCTGTCTCCCGGCTTCTTTCTGTTGTTCTCGCACCCGGTGGCCAATATTCCGATTCCGATTTGCTCTTTGTATTCCATCTTCCTCTAAAGAGCGGCCTCAGGGGGGGTGAATTCCCACAACTCTACACATTTCCGAGTGCGACTTGCCCCGGAATCCCCAGAATCCCCGATCCCCGATCTCCGGTCTCCGATCAACCGCCACGATGGTCGTCCCGGCGAGCTCTACCACCGAGTTCACCTCCGGGTGCTCCGGGCACACTGGACACGAGGGGGGCGCCGCGATCCCGCAGGCTGATCACATGACGGATCTATCCGAGAAGAAAGGCACAGAGGTCGGGTCCGTGACAGACGGGGAAGAGGATAAGGAGTATCCTGCTTCGTGGAGGCTGGGACTCATCACCATGGCACTTTGCCTGTCCGTCTTTTGCATGGCACTGGTAAGTCGAACTTTGGCAATCAAGCCAACAGGTGCGCTTCAATGAATAACATGTACCTCTTTTTCCCCCTCCAGGACAACACCATCATCGCGACTGCCATTCCCCGAATCACAGATCAGTTCAAGGCCCTCGAGGATGTTGGGTGGTACGGCTCCGCCTACCTGCTCACCACATGCGCGGTGCAGCTCATATTCGGCAGGCTGTACACATTCTACTCGGTGAAATGGGTGTATCTATTCGCCATCTTCCTCTTCGAGCTAGGATCCCTCGTCTGCGGCGCCACCCCCAACTCGGTGGGCCTGATCCTCGGCCGGGCCGTTGCTGGTCTCGGTGCCGCGGGCGTCTTCTCGGGCGCGCTGCTCATCATCAACCGGAGTGTTCCGCTGCGTCAACGTCCCATGTTCATGGGCGTCATCGGCTCCATGTACGGCATCGCGTCCGTCGCCGGTCCTCTCATGGGCGGCGCCTTCACCGACCATCTCACCTGGAGGTGGTGCTTCTACACAACCTCCCCTTCGGGGCCGTGACGGTGCTCTTCATCATGGCGTTCCTGGAACTGCCCGAGCCCGGCGTGGCCGAGAAGAAGATGAAGTCGACGACCCTGGTGGAGCAGATGCGGTCGTTCGACCTGCTGGGCACCTTGCTGTTCATCCCCGGCGTCGTGTCTCTGCTGCTGGCTCTGCAGTGGGGGGGCACCAGGTATTCCTGGGGGGACGGCCGCATCATCGCCTTGTTCGTCGTCTTTGCGCTTCTCATCATCGGCTTCCTCGCCGTGCAGGTTTGGCTCAAGGAGAAGGCCACTGTGCCCCCCAGGATCTTCCTCGACAGGACCGTGTGGACTTGCGCCGTCTTTGGTGCTTGCTTGGGAGCCGCCTTTTTCGTCATGGTATACTACGTATGTGCCTTTTTCTTTCTTTCTTTTAGTTCCCCCCGCCCCTAAGAAAGAGACAGAGAGAGATGGAGAGTTTCGGCGGAACTAACCAATCTGCCAATGCAGCTTCCCATCTGGTTCCAGGCCGTGCAGGGCACCTCTGCCATCCAGTCCGGCATCAAGAACCTGCCCATGA
Source organism: Epichloe typhina subsp. poae (assembly GCA_030389615.1). Classification (NCBI taxonomy): domain Eukaryota; kingdom Fungi; phylum Ascomycota; class Sordariomycetes; order Hypocreales; family Clavicipitaceae; genus Epichloe; species Epichloe typhina. The sequence continues at coordinate 3,422,011 of CP098313.1, forward strand.
TTCTGTCCCTCGTCATCTTCTCCCTCGTCTCCGGCGGACTCGTCACCACCATCGGATACTACGCGCCTTTCATGGTGCTCTCCACCATCCTCATGTCCGTCGGCGCCGGCCTGCTGTCGACATTCACCGTCGACACCGGCCCCGCCCACTGGATCGGCTACCAGATCATCTTTGGCATCGGCGTCGGTCTGGGAATGCAGCAGACCATGGTGGCCGTCCAGGCCTCCCTCGACGGCTCCGACGTCGCCATTGGCACCGCCATCATCATCTTCTCCCAGACCCTCGGCGGCGCGCTCTTCATCTGCGTCGCCCAGAACGTCTTCCAGAACAAGCTCGTGTCCAACATTGCCGGCGCCAACATTGCCGGCCTGGACCCTGCGAGCGTCGTGACCGTGGGTGCCACCGAGGTCCAGAGCCTGGTTGCCAAGCAGCACCTGCCTGCTGTCCTCGCGGCGTACAACGGCGCCGTCACCAACACGTTTTACGTGTCGGCTGCCATGGCGGCTCTGTCCATCATCGGCGCAGCCCTCGTTCCGTGGAACTCGGTCAAGGGCAAGAAGATTGAAATGGCCGCCGCCTGAGCCTCTATTCTTGTTAAAACTGTTTTCTTCTCATCTGATCTGGGGTTGTCAAAGGAATGTATGGTAGACATGGGGACAAGGCGTTTTTTGGTGTGCGATGCTTACGTTTGTGTGTAGTTGGGGTGCTTGGAGTTGGTGGAACAAGTGACTCTTGTTGGGCACATGGATGAACAAATACCACACTCGATTCTCTTGCCAATTGGTGCAAAACTTGCTCGCTCGATCCCAGATTGGTCCCTCTGGTTTCCGCCCTCTCCCTTTGACAGTTCTATGTTAATTAATTGTGATTGTGATTGCGGTAATTGCGACTGCAACTACATCATTACATGTGAATTGCTTTTTTTTCGGCATATACTCGACGGGCCCTACTTCACATTGCAGGAGTGCGAATACAAGGAAGGTAGGTACAGGGTACGGGGCAAAATCTGCATCACTTCTTTCTCATTGTCATTCTGAATGACCTTGAATGCGTAACTATTATAGTTTGGAGTAATCGCACACGTGTCAACACACCGCAAGGACAACTGGTTCCGTGGTCTAGTTGGTCATGATTTCTCGTTAACACCGAGAAGGTCCCCGGTTCGAGCCCGGGCGGAACCACTTTCTGATGAGTTGTTAGTGTTGCCCTAACTCAATGGTGAAGAATCATATTCGCATCTTTTTTCTGTCTCTCTTGACCATTATTTTTTTCTTGGCACGGTGGGGGAAAACCCCGAATCATAAAGGGTAGCACTAATCCGTATTCTTAACCTATCAATCCATTCGGGAAGAAACTACTACGCAGTATGTACATACATACATACCTCCTCGCAAGACTCCATTCAGGTCAGACTAAACCCAAGTCTCACAATCTTGTAGACTCAGGACGAGTCAATTCTCAAAGTCCATCAAAGTCCATAAATTCCCAGTTCTGCAAGACTGGGCCACGGAATCGATGCAAGTCCCATGAGTCATAACCCACGTCAAGTGACCACCTGTGCGGCGGAACGCGTCGACTAGAATCGTCAACCACGATAAGACCTGCCGACAAGTTGGGGGAGGAGAATCCGCACATTTGTCGACCTGCAACACCATCGGGCTGCTGAAGACAAAATCGTCCCCGGGAACCATTTTGCCCTCTCCAACTTGAACCGCCGCCTTCTCGTTCCACCCACCCACCACAGACAAGTGGCATCATGCGACGCGCATGTTGGCGAATGGAAAGTAACTCGCCAGCAAGGCGCTGTGTATCGTTCCCAAGCCAAGGTCGCACCCCGTAAAACAGGTCTGCATCTTCCTGTGTTCACGTCCGGACATGTCAGGCCAGGCCGCGTGATCCCGGGACGGACTTTGAACGAGCAGCTCTCTGATGAAGGTGGGAGGGGGGAGCTTGCCACCGTGAACTCGGCAGCGAAAGTGACGGTGTATCGCAAGACCCCTGACGGATGCCAAATCAGCGTTGTACAACGTATGTATGTATCTGGACCCGACCAAGATTGGGGGGCTCTTCTCGGCAGGCAAAAAGATAATTCGGGGGGCATGAGAAAACTTGACCCCTCATGCGACAACAAGGTTGACTTGGAATCGTCGACGCAAAAAAATTACATGCAAGCTTACTGCTGTTCCTAAAATAGGACCGAAACCCAGTCCAGATTCCACAGACAAGCCTGCGTCAGATTCGCTCCACGAGAACCCCGGCTTCTTTGGTCCCAATGAGGAATATCGTCATGGTATGGCGTCTTTTCGAAAGCTCAGCCTTCCCCCCCCCTTGACTTAGTCTGTCTACCTGGGCATCTGTCGGTCCAAGAAGGGGGGCGTCGAAAGGACGGGGGGGGGTGTCCGAATTCTACGGCCCCTGTCATGACAGTTAACCTGTCAGCCGCGTTAGATCAGACGGGGGGCATGCAAGTCTGACCCGATCCCCAAAATGACTTGTGTATTATTACATAAGCCTACTCCGTACGGCAGTACTCGGTAGACAAGGGTCTGCCCAGAAAAATCAATTACTTTGGACACAGGTGAGGGCTCATCACGCAGGGCGACGGGGATAAAGACCCCTGTCGTAAGATGGTCTTCTCCATCTCTACAGTACAGAGTAATGAGTCCACCTGTCCAGCTCAGCTCGCTCAGCCGTCTGTGGTGCCAAATGGAGGAGTGCGAGTCCAGAATGTTACACCGAGCACATATGTAGTTAGAAAACGGCAATGTTGTCCTGCGCGCGCAAAAGTCCCGGGGTGTTGGTTATCCCTGGCTCAGTCCATCCTGCGTGTCCCTGCGGCAAGGGAAAACGTGAATCTAAGAGGCTGAATGTAATGTACATGTAGGAACAAGGGTCCAAATAAGCACAGAGGAGTCTGCGACAGAAGAGCCCGCCCGGATGGACATGTATGTCAGACGGAAGCGGGTATCCCGCCCTACCAACTACATCTAGAAATCCGGAGGAGAAACCGAAAAAGTTTTTTTTTTCTCTGTCTGTTCTATTTTCTTTCAACTGAAGAATCCAGCTCATGCTGCGTACCACTACCTAGGTAATGGAAACATGGGGGATTCACCAGATCCCCTGATGTCCGAGCTCAGGCCACGTAACAGTCTTGGTGACCGACTATGGTTATACTATTGCTCAGATGGGATTTTCCCTCTTGTTCGGTAGAAAGACCATGTGACGCGTTCCAAAGAGAAACCCATTAACTACCGAGTATTCCCATCCGAGAAAGACCGGATGGCGCCGTTTTGAGCAACTGTGGCAGGCCTGGGTTGAGACATGAGGTGCCGATTTAAGATGGTAACGCAGGACACGAAACGTTTAAAAACATGGAAGGGTGTGTTCCACTCGGCAGAAACATCTGGGGTATGTAGAACAGTCTCTCATAGGATGAGAGTATAGTGGGCTGTGAAGCAACGCCGTGTGATGGCCAATGCTATTTCGTTAACCAGAAAATGAGTTCTGCTCGATTGAAAACAATGACATGATATCTCGCCAACACCTGACATGATGAATTGCTAGAGAGAGCAGTCGTCCCGAGTTTCCATCATGCCAAGTCTCAATGTGAAATACCTGCGGTGAGAGCTAGTGTGTAATCTGAAATATTCTGGGTAATATCCCCCAACTTCCAATGACCGCAAAACAAAGAACAAAGAGCGGCTGCTCGTTAACTAGTGCCTCCCAAAGAGCTTACCCAATGGGTTTCGCGATTTCTTGTTCTGATGCGTACTGGCAGGCCAGTTATCACAGTGACACTTGTTTACGTTTTGGCCGCCTGTCATGGTGGCCTCGATGAGGTCGTACCCGATCTCGAATCTTAGGCCGTGCGGGCTATTGATGCTGTAGGAGCTGACTGCATGCATTCACTCTTTAGTTAGAATAGCATTGTTACTGCATGATAGATCTAGGGTTGCTTGTCCGGTAGAAGACAAGGTAGATCAGGGCAACCGGACCACTTACACCAGTCCTCGGTAGCCTCGGGGTGGGGGCCTATGAGACCGACCCAGCCCTCACCAAACTTATTCAAGGACGAGGCCACTCGGCCGCTCTTGGAATAACGAGCGAGAACAATCGACTCGTCGCTGTCGGTGAAGCCCTTCATCACGGCTCCTTCTTGGAAAAACACCCATTGATCCTGTAGGATCTGGCCTGCATTGGGCCCCGTCGAAAAATTCCAGTCAACCTGAATGATGGTGTCTTTGTCGTGCTTGACTTGGGCTCCCTTTTGGTCGCATTCAGAGTCTGTGTCGGCGCCACGTGGAAGAAGTCCGAACCCCGGTGAGTGACCGGCCAGGTACGCTCCTAGACAGAATCCGAGGTAACGACCACCACGAGAAACAAATTCTCGAATGGCAGGGGCGTAAGACTTGGTTTGGGCCCAAGCATACTCCAAATCTATAATGGGCAACGCAAGAACGCCATGTTAGTAATACACCTACTCAACGGATAAATAAAGCCACAAAACTATTGATAGCGCAGCGCGCATCTCGTTTCAGGGGCTGCTAAAGAAACAAATAAGGAAAAGTGGCCAAGTTTTATCCCGAACCTTGCCAGGACAGCAGGAAACGAGCAAGACACCAAGCACAAAGCTAACGAGAAACAAGGATCCCGACAATTTTTTTCTTCGTACAATACCCTCATATGAGCAGAAATCGATTGATCAACATGCATATGATGGATGTGGTGGAACAAGGTCTCGCCTTGTAGGTATACTGAGGGGCTTGGGTTGGCAAACGTACCAGGGCCACCGGGCTGGGCATAAAGGTCCACGGAGCTCAAGCTTTCTCTGGTAATATCGACGGTCTCCTTCGGACCTGCATATTGCACCTCAAAATTCTGGGGGGATGACTCGAGCAGCTGCGCTACTGCTTTTGACAGGTCGCCATCGCCAGCTGGGCCTCGATAGACCAAGGCTCGGGGACGACGGGCGAAAGTGGCTGTAGATACATCCATGGTGAAATCTGAATGTAGAACGACAACAAAGCTGAGCTTGGGATGTTGCTATTGCCAATATGGAACGGGTGGCCTGGTCGCGAATTCTCCTTGAAATACGCCGCCAGAAAGCGCGACGGTAACGTTGACTCACGTAATAATTTGCCGGCGTCAAGTTTACCAACCTGGTCCTCCGTGTCTGTGAATGCAAGGAAGCGCTCTGTCGTGGCGTGTGATTCGCGAGCTGATGAAAATGTACTCCGTAGCATGTATGCTCAACATCTGGTCCACCTACTAACTACTATCCTCCCCTGCTGGCCTGTCAACTCTCATCAGCATCGGCATTGACTAGTTGAATCTAAACGCAGATACAGATCAGACGAGAATGGGACGGGGCGAAAAAGAAAACTGCGGCACGGGAACCAGATTCGGTGGTAAGGGGTCAATAAACGTACCTTGATGCATGCATGCATAAACAAGCCAGCAAGCAGCTAGGCTGACATGATTACAGGTTCGCGTATGGATCGTCTGGATGCTACTTCGTACATGTATGTATGTACACGTCATGCCCGCTTTTTGCTGGTCAGGGGGTGTGATCTGTCGATGGCAATATCCTAGGAAGTGGGCGGCACTCAGCTTGCCGTCAGGTTTGAATGGGAGCGTGAGAGTAAGAAATTAAAATCACGGTGGCATCACGTGCCAAGGCACAATGCCGCACAATGCCGCACAATGCCTGTCAGGCGGGGAAAGGAGCCGTCCAGATAGCGGCCAATAAGAAGCCGTGGCGGTCCAGGACAAGAAAGATGCAAGCATTGTGCCGTCGGCGAACGGCTGGCTGGAGCTCGAGCTGAAATGCGTGCACGGCTTAATCAGGCTCGGGTTATTTCTTTTTCTTTGCTCTGCCTCCTGCCTCCCACCCCACACCCACCTCTCTGCAGTGTACCCTTTTGGATGCCTGTCTTATTGAAATTGCAACCGCACAGCGTAGCAACGGCAACAAGTCGGTCGAGAGCGAAGTGACTTGGATGTTGTACGCATGGGATGCACGCATGGGATGCGGAATGAACATTGAAAGAGGAACCTCAGCACCCGTCGAGTACGACATATCAACCAACACGCGAGGCAAGAGCACCGAAGCGGAGGAACAAGAAGAACGAAGTGCGAGCGAACCCTGCATGCGATGGCAAAACACGCCCGAATTTCGCATTGGGAATCTGACTAGGCCTAATAATGCAAGCCAGGCAGGCTGTCACTCCAAGGCTCCCACGCTTTTCTCCCCTTGTTCCTTCTCTCAGTGGCCAAACCACCACTTGTCCTCACGCGCGTCAGCACTGGCGTGACCCTTGCACCTCGTCTTGATCTCATTTCCCTCCCGTTCAGATCGGCTGTACACTATTTTCACCCTTTTCGACCTGGCATGGAGAATCGACTGGATCATGGTGCACACCCCTCCTCTGCCTGCAAGCGCGAGAACCCCTGATGCTCACTTGATGCCCACCAAGGTGACTATAATGAACGACGGCTCGATTTTCTTTACAAGCAAATCTTGCCCTCCCTCATGCCCATCCATCCGTGTCGCAATCCTTGCTGGGACCGCCACTTGTCATCGACTGGATCTTGCCACAAACCTGCAGGCCGGGGCTTTAGCTTGGAGCATACTTCTCAGCTTCTGCTCTACGAGGCCACTAGGATCGCGCGGCAGCTGCCTGTACTTGCAGCTTCTTGGAATTGTCAGTAACGCGGTGAAGCTCTTCGTAGCAACTCACCGCAGGCCGCGGCTCGCAATGCCGACGACTCTTTCCAGGGCAAACTTGCTACGTCATGTAATAAAACAGCCTCTGTCCACAATTTCCACCGGGTTTACTCAAGTAAGTGAAAGAGAAAAAAAGAAAAAGGTCAATGGCAAGTTCAGTGCGCTCATTGGCTTCTATTTTAGCCCGTGAAGATCAATGGGTGCGCGGATCTGCTTTGCCGAGCTGAGTGCCACTGCCGCTGCTAGTCGAGTGTGTGTGTACAGATGTGGGAAGCTTACTTCACCGGTGTACGGCCATACTGGGCGGACTAGGGAGTACACCGGATCGTGTCTAGACTGCGTAGTAAGCACAGTTAGTGGTCGCCGTTTGTTGTTGTGAGTGGAAACAAATTCCTCCTAGACTCAGCTGAAAGTGGGTAGTTTGGTACCGGATGAATCGACTCCCCGTGTAATACCAAATGCTTCTCGCGAGGGAAAAGGCCACGGCACGAATAAGCGTAAAAAACTGTCCAGGGTTTGTCCAGGAACAAACGCCACATACCGACACACACACTTAGCGCGCGGTCTCTCCCTCCACGCTTGCCAATTTTATGCTCTGGCTGGATGTTCACTTCCACTTGCTTTTGGAGGGGGGCCTTGCTCGGGTGAGCCGACAGCACTAGCTGGGCCTGTCTCCTTTCATCGTCATACATGAAGAAGATTCGCAATAAGTAGTTGCTTATGTAGGGGGCAGGGGGGTGTCCGGCGATGTGACCCTTTGGACGGAACTGGAGTTATTACCCTGGTCCGTAAAAGCCCGAAGTCCTTTTCCTTGGATGACTGTCATTAGTATGCAACCTGGCTTCCAGACTCTTTCTGTCAGCATGACATTCATTGATGGATTACCATGATCCTGACGGAAGAGCTGCAGCAGATGACGGATGTCGTCCGATGACAAAGTCCCACGATTCTGGGCCCCATTCAACCGTTCCATTCTTGTCCCTTACCTTGGATCCTCATGTCAGCTTTTCGAACTTGAACGCCACGGCTCGAACAAATATATAGTGGCTTGAGACACCCTCGACTTTTATCTCGTGTTGGTAAGGCTCCATTTGGCACCACAAGCTCGCAAAAACATTTCCTTCCCAAGCCGTTTTCTGCCACCTGGAGCAACTGTCTTGCACTTGGTAACTCTCTGTTCATTGCTTTTGAGCAACTTTAAATATCTCCACATCCCCGGTCCAACAACAAGAAAAGTCTTGTCCACTATTGCTGAAGCATCTGACCTGGAACACAAGTTTACCCAGTATACCATCACTCGCCTCGTATCAGCAACGGCTCAGCTCACTGCTGTTGAGCAGGCTGCCGATAGCATCACGCTGAACGCGCCTAGATGTATTAGTCTCTCACAGCACACACAGCAACAATGAGTCAACCACACTCAAGGGACGACCTGGCTCTGTACCCAGTCGACGACTGTGGTGCTCCCCGCACTCTCGTGGACATTCTTGAGACGACCACAGCTGCCCACCCCAAGGCACTTGCCATTGACAATGGCACAGATCTGTTAACGTACTTGGAGCTCGCCGCTCAAATCGCGGAGCGCGTCAAACAGCTCAGAGCTGCCGGTGTGGGCGCTGGCGACCGAATTGGAGTTCGAGTCACCTCGGGCTCACTGGAGCTCTATGTGAGCATTCTCGCCGTCATCACTGCCGGTGCCTCCTACGTCCCAGTTGATGTGGATGACCCTGATGAGCGTGCTCAGCTGGTCTGGGGAGAAGCCAATGTCACGGCCGTCTTCACAGACAACGCCACCCTGACCAACTTCAACCCTCCCATCGGAAGCGAGCCAAGAAAACCGGGCTTGGAGGATGATGCCTGGATCATCTTCACCTCCGGTTCCACGGGCAAACCCAAGGGAGTCGCCGTCACTCACCGCAGCGCCGCCGCCTTCGTCGATGCCGAATCCAAAATATTCCTGCCCAACAAGCCGCTTGCCCCCGGGGACCGTGTTCTCGCCGGACTCTCCGTCGCTTTTGACGCATCGTGCGAGGAAATGTGGCTCGCATGGAGGTATGGCGCATGCCTGGTCCCTGCTCCCCGTTCGCTTGTCAAAGCCGGTGCCGACCTAGGCACCTTCCTCACCGCACAATCAATCTCGGTAGTGTCGACGGTGCCCACGCTGGCCGCAATGTGGCCGGCGGAGGCTCTCCAGGGCCTCCGGCTGCTGATTCTCGGCGGAGAGGCCTGCCCTCCCGAATTGGCAACCCGGCTTGCCAACACCGTCGACTCCGTGTGGAACACATACGGCCCCACCGAGGCAACCGTCGTCGCTTGCGCCGCCCCGCTCGTCGCCGGACAGCCGGTGGCCATCGGCCTTCCTCTCGCCGGATGGAAGCTCGCCGTCGTGGATGCCGAGGGCAACACGGTCAAATGGGGCGAGGAGGGGGAGTTGGTCATTGGCGGTGTTGGCATGGCGCGATACCTTGACCCTGAGAAGGACGCGGTCAAGTTCGCGCCAGCAGCCTGCTTCGGCGGTGAGCGCGCCTACCGAAGTGGCGACCTGGTTCGCGCCGAGAAGGAGGGCCTCTTCTTTGTAGGTCGCAACGATGAACAGATCAAACTGGGTGGCCGCCGCATCGAACTCGGCGAGATTGATGCTGCGCTCATGACCCTACCCGGTGTCAGCGCCGGTGCCACCACTATCCGCCGCAGTGAGACTGGAAACCAGGTCCTCGTTGGCTATGTCGTTCGCACAAGCGCTCCGCAAGCCAATGATCGTGGCATTCTTCGCCGTCTGCTGCCTGCCACCCTGGTTCCCATGATCGTCACAGTCGACGATATTCCAGTTCGCACCTCCGGCAAGGTCGACCGAAAGGCCTTGCCCTGGCCACCACCAGCCTCCTCGCACGTTGATGCCCAGCCCATTCACGGTACCACCGCTTGGCTCGCCGAGCAATGGCGCCGAGTCATTGGCGTTCCCGCTTCTCCTGATTCCGACTTCTTCGACATCGGCGGCACCAGCTTGGCTGCCGCTCAGCTCGTGTCGCAATTGAGGCAGCGCGCTCCCACCATGTCCGTCGCCGACATCTACGAGTACCCCATCCTGTCAGCCATGGCTGCGCGCGTGGACGACCTGGCCGGCACCAAGCAGGAGGATCGCATGGTCAGGCCAACCGCACGCTGGGTCATGTTCGTTCAGGCCTGCATTCTCATCTGCGAGATCACCTTCAACTCTGGGCGATGGCTTGCCGGCGTCTCCGCCATGAAGAAGTTCTTCGCCCTGCGCCTGGGCCCAAACTCGTGGGCAGGCGTGAACCCTCTTCCCTGGTGGCTGATTGCCGTCATTTGGGCCGTCTTCATGACCTTCCCCGGCCGCTTGATCACCACAGCGCTGGGCTCACGTCTACTCACGTGGGGAATCAAGCCTGGCACGTACAGACGTGGTGGCGGTACCCATCTTCGTCTCTGGGGTGCTGAGCGGTTTGCTGCCATGGGAAACATCGGTGCCATTGCCGGAACGCAATGGGTTCGTCGCTACGCACGGCTCCTGGGCTGCCATGTTGGCAAAGACGTCCAGTTCCATGGTCTCCCTCCAATCACGGGTCTCGCCAGCTTCGGCGACGGTTGCTCAGTCGAGCCTGAAGTTGATACCGCAGGTTGGTGGCTCGACGGTGATTTCTTGCACATTGGATTCATCACAGTTGGTGCGGGTGCAGTCGTCGGTCATCGATCGACTCTGATGCCTGGCACAGTCATTGAGCCCTACGCCACCGTCGAGGGCGGTACCGTGGTTGAGGGTACCGTTGCCGGCCCCGATGTCACCCCCTCTGCGGACGACAAGGCATACATGAACGAGCGAAGCTTCTTCTCCGGACTTCGATACACCCTCACACTTCTCATCCTTGACTTCTTGCCAATCATTCCTGCCGCCCCTACATTGGCCCTGACGCCCATCTTGGTTCGCGACTACAGCGACTTCCACAACCTGGTCATCACCATCATCAAGTTTTCTGCTCCTGGTATCGTTCTCGGCATCTTCCTGTACGTCGCGACGAGTGTCATGTTCGTCCGCCTGGCCAGCATCTTCCTCCGTCCTGGCTCCTATTCATGGCACAGCACCGCCGCCTGGGCAGCGTGGATCACGCACGGCACCATGACGCAAGTCCGCGCCACCATGTTCCCCGTCTTCGCGAGCCTGATTACGCCGACTTGGCTGCGCTTGTTTGGTGCTCGCATCGGCAAATATGTCGAGGCTTCCACCATCATTGCGATCCCTTCTCTCCTGACTGTCGAGGACGGCGCTTTCCTTGCCGACGACGTCGTGCTGTCGCCCTTTGAACTCTGCCGCGGCTTCATCCGCGTTGGCCCATCATCTGTCGGTGAGAAGGCGTTTGTCGGAAACTCTGGCATCGTCGACCCTGGCGTTCACGTTCCTGAGCGATCCTTGGTCGGCGTGCTCGGTACCGCCCCCCACGACATGGAGGCTGGCTCATCGTGGCTCGGTCGCCCGGCCATCTCGCTGCCCCGAAAGCAGGACATTCAGGTCGATGACTCGCTCACTTTCAAGCCTCCTACCCGACTCGTCATCTTCAGGGGGTTGATTGAGCTTTGCAGACTGACGCCCCTGCTGATCAGTGGCATGTTGGCCACGGGCATCGCCACGGGCTATCTATGGATTCTGAACACGTTTGGCTACTGGCAAGCCATTCTCGCCGGCCCCGCCATGATGTTCTCTGCTGGCTTCTTCGCCCTGTTCCTCACCACGGCCGTCAAATGGATTCTCACCCCACGCATCACGGCCGGAATGCATCGCCCCCTGTGGAGCTCATTCGTCTGGCGCAACGAGCTCGCCGACACCTTCATCCAGTCCCTCGCCGTCCCGTGGATGATTGGCAGCTTCTACGGCACCCCTCTCCTCGTCTGGTGGATGCGCACTCTCGGCGCGAAGATCGGACATGGAGTCTGGTTGGACAGCCACCACCTTCCCGAGGCTGAGCTCTGCGAGATTGGAGACGGCGCCAGCGTGAACCGCCGTGCCGTTCTGCAGACTCACCTGTTCCACGACAGAATCATGCGCCTCGACAAGGTCGTCCTCGAGGCCGGCGCCACCCTCGGCCCTCGTTCCATCGCCCTCCCAGCCACCACCATCGGAGCAGGCACCACCATTGCTCCGTCCTCGCTGGTGATGCGCGGCGAGAACCTGCCCGCCGGCACCCGCTGGATGGGCAACCCCGTCAGACCATGGGTCGAGGCCAAGAAGCTGGAGAGCTCAGAGAGCTCAGAGGGTTCAGACTGGGAGTCTCCCTCTCCAGCTTAAGCCACCTCCTAGAAAAAGGCATTTCACATATAGTATGGACTACGGATTACATTTTTTCATATTTTTTTAAAGGATCCTAAACGGGAAACTATTCATGGCATATAAGCGACACAGGATTGAGCTTGGGAGAGTGGAATGTTAAGAGCTTTAACGATTAGTGTTTATTTTGGATCTGTGAATCTTGGATGTTCTGATTAGCGTTTTGTTTCCTTTTCTTCCTTCAAATTTCTGTGTCTTGCTCTGTCTGCTAAAGCAGGGTTTTTTTTCTTCTCTTTTTTTTTTTTTTGCAAAAGTTGATCAGCCGGGGCGAACGCAAAAATTCAGCAGGCATTTTTGTATTGAGGAATACCTTATCTAGCGGGCTTGCTCTGGGCAAGTTATAATGAGGACATATGCATGAACGTACGATTGAGATATATGCGTCGCTTGCTTACAGGACCCAGACTGATTTTTTTGATATGATCTATGTAATCCGTTAGTGCTCCGCGTAATTACCACGGCTAGCACTTCGTTTCTGATGCCTGGACCGTTGGAATTCACGTGGCCATGTCTACGGAGTATCAGAACGGCAGAGGACAATGAAATCACGGCAAGCGCCGGCACGCGTTTGGCATGTTTGGGAATGGCCAACATGGCCTGAGTGGACAGTCAGGTGGCGTGCTTCATGATAACGCAGAGGTAGCTCAAATGAGCCGGGTTTGAGTCTTGCTAGTGCATTTATTTGAGAAGTGCGTCAGCAAGCCCTCGTCACATGCATAAAAGGTCATAGGATGTTCTAATTCGGCTGGGATCTAACAAGGATCAGTCTGATAGGCAGAGTGCCCGAGTGGTCCAAGGGGATTGACTTGAATGAGGCCTCTCATCAGCCATCAATTACGTTCGCGTGCGCAGGTTCGAACCCTGTCTCTGTCGACTGAAATTTGTTTCATGAACGGTACATTTTTTTTCACCACAACGGGTATGTGTATGTGCCTTGATTGATTTTTTTTCTCCTATAATAATGAATGAAGGGTGGATGCAACTTCTCGGGCCACCAGGCTAGAAACTGTGCACAGTTGGTTCACCAAGTAGAAACCTGTTTCACGATGTGTGTATTCATGACGTGATGACAGGTTTTCCCTGTTAACTGACTCCCGTTAGACGCTCGCAACACCAGCAGACTAAACCTGTCATCTGATCTATTCCCAAGTGTCCGCCGCCAATGGCTGGCTGGGTCTGCTCACATGCACCTTGTCGCCCCTCCGCAGCCCGGCAGCCCGACAGCCCTGTTTCTGTTTCTGTTTCTGTTTCGTCATCAGGTACCCTGCCCACTCCTCCCTCCTTCTAGTTCTTATGTATGGTGGTGTGATCTATCTGTCGCTCGAAGCAGTTCGAAGCAGCTCGAAGCAGCTCGAAACAACATCGCCTACATACTCCGCACTCGTTCTGTTCTTGTGTGATTTGATCTCCCTCCGTTAGCATCGACACAACTCCCCTTCTTAAACCTTAAACCAAAGCGCCTCGCACAACGGGACGGGTCGGTCCGCGTCCCCTCCACTGCTGCACGCCATGTCCAGATACTACCGGGACAGCGATTCTGACGACGATCGCTACAGACGAACCACAGTGACTAGATACAAGGTTGCGCCTGTTAGGAACAATGAGCGTCTCGAACGAATTGAAAGAGTCGAGTTCGATGATGATCGCCGCTCCAGATACTCTGGACGAAACCCTGGCGACGTGCTCGATGCGCAGCGTCCTCTTTCGCCAACTGCCGATCGACCGCGCTCCAACTTTGAGCCGTTCGACGGAGACCGATCACGACCTGCCTTCTACGAGAAAGACGAACGCGATGCACACAGGGACGCAGACAGAGCCCGCATCACTGTGTACGAGAGCAAGGAGACGACGGACAGGGAATGGGACAAGCGCTCCCACCACGGGCCTCCCGTCGAGGATGTGAGGGTGGAGAAGAGGGTCGAGGAGCGCTTCGACGGCACCCACGGCCACGACGTTGAACGATATCGCAAGGAAACAGAGTATTATGTTCCCCAATCTCCTCCTCCCGCACCAGTCATCATCCGTCAAAAATCAACCGAGCCACAGAAGATTTTTGTACAGGATGCTCCGCCAGCACCCATCATCCTGCCCCGCCAATCACCAGGCGTCATGGTTGTGCGCGATAGAGAAATGATGAACCGCGAAATGGTCCGTAGAGAACGGGACCCTTACGAAGACGACTATTATTATCGCCGTGAACGCAGAGAGGTTGGTCCCTATCGGGGCGACCGAGAACGGGAGTATGCCATGACTCGCCACGAGCGCCGCCGACCTCGAAGAGATGACGACTACTACTACAGCGACGATGATGAATTTTATCATCGTCGCACAGTTCGGAGGGAAGGCAGCGAGAGCCCTCATCACAAGCGACACCTCGCCGAGGGCGCTCTTGCCGGCGCCGGAATCTCCGCACTGCTCAGCAGCCGCCGCGATGCCTATGGTGACTTGCCTGAAAACCGTGGCCGCAAAGTTCTGGCTGGTGCTGCCCTCGGAGCTCTAGGCACGGAAGTGGCTCGCCGTGCCCATAGTGCCTATGGAGACAGGTTTGGACATGACAGTCGCGAAGGGTCACCGGACCCTCACCATCTGATCAAGAAGGGGCTTGCCTATGGAGCTGTGGCATTGGCGGCTGCAGGTGCCGCCAAGTACTTCCAGACGAACAAGATTGACAGGGAGGAGGCTCATCGTGGGCGAAGCCGTACCCGAGGCCATTACTCGGGTGACGACTACTCAAGGTCTGTATCTCGCTCCTCTCGCTTGACGACGCGCAGCAAGAGTCGGCGACGCAGCTTGTCAACGGCGGCCAAGGCCGTCCTAGGAACAGCTGCGACGGCTGGCATCGTCAAACACTTCCGTGACAAGTCCAAATCCAAGTCCCGAGGCAGCAGCCGCTCCAGAAGCAAGTCTCGAATACGTCGCGTAGCCGAGATCGGAGGGGTTGCCGCCGCCGCCGGTGTTGCTAACAAGCTATGGAAGAACCACCAGGAGAAGAAGGAAGGCACGCGCGATCTAAGCGAGAGCGGCGACGATGATGACCGCCGTCGTGACTCGAGAAGCAGAGGAAGAGGCAGAGGCAGAGGCAGAGGCAGGAGCCTGAGTGGGAGTAGGCACCGGAGCAGGTCGAGGTCGATTTCACGATCCCCTTATTCGCCGTCCGGCGCTGATCCTGAGCTAGGCTTAGTTGAGTACGGAACCGATCCTTTGTACAGAGAGTCGCGGAGAAACGTGGCTCCTGAAGACGTCACCGATTCAGAAGCGGAAGAGAGGCGACGCGAACGACGCAGACGAAGGAGACGGGATCGGTCCGTCTCGGCTTCTGGCTCGAACGATCAGCACGAAAGAAAGCGAAGCAAGAGCAGGCTCAGAGACATGGCAGCTGCCGGTGCTGCCGCGATTGGTATCAAGGAATTCAAGGCCAGACATGATAAAACGGATCAAGACAGGAGGGACAGAAGGTCCAGGGACAGAGATGACGATGGAAGACGTATGTTGAAACCCACCATGACCGACACCTTGGCGACCAAGTAAACCTTTTCCGAACACCCGGTGAACTAACCTTTTCGCTGCTTATAGGCCATGATGGAGACTCAAGGAGAGACTACTTTTTTGATGATTCTGGCCGGCGACCGCATTCCCCCCCTACTGCTTCTGGCGGTGCCTACTATCCTCCCTATCCTCCCACTCCCGGAGGTCCTCCTCCTCCCATGGCCAGCGGAGCCGATTATACTCCCTATCCCGACTCTTACGGCGGTGCTCCTGCGAACAATGCCGAGTACCAACCATACGTACCGCAAGACTACACAGGATATGCGCCGCCGCCGCCGCCTCCACCAGCTGGTCCTCCGCCGCCTCCCGAGCCAGGTTTCAGATCCAAGTATCCGCCTGGTGGTCCGCACTCGGGACCATCTCCGCCCCCGGCAGGCCCGCCACCGACTGGTGGATATCGACCACCAGACCATGTGAGTGAACAAATCCGAAGTCAAGAAAGCCCCGTAAAAGATGAAGGAAATGGTGCGTCCATGGTACCTTGGCAGTGAGGAGCGGCAATGCGTCCACAACGGCAAGCAAGAACAAGAAAAGCTGACTTTTTCTCTTTTTTTGGGGCGTTTTTCTTTTAGATGGTGTAAAAGTGGCCGCATCGTTCTCGTACCAATACCGACCCACCGACGGCTTCCAAGTCGGTATTATTCATCCCACTCTCGCCAAAGAGTTCTCAGACGACGGAAAGGCATCGCAGGGAACAAGCCGAGGCTTCGCAAGGGGAGACATCCTGGCTTGGTGATGAGCCGGACCCGCGGAACAACGAGGACGATGACAACCGCAGTCACGCCAGAGAATTACTGCGCCCCGACCTACGTCATGGTCGGTCATCCGACCCGACGTCCTCTCGTCCCTTGGTCCACCGGAGCAGACCATCTTGGGATGACTCAGCCTCGAATGCCTCGGACGACATCGAAGACCTGCCAGATCGTTTCGACCACCAGGGAAGGCCACTTGACGAAGGGACCACAAGCCAGGGCAGGTGGACCACAAGACAAGGCACTTTCCGTCGGGAACGTCAGCGCCCCGGGGGATGGGACGTCCAAGGAGCATGGCAAGTTGGCGGGACGGATGGCGAGGCCGTAGAGCGGCTTGTGAGGAGCTTGACCAGCGCACTAGATGGCCAGAAGAGTTGGATGGGCGTGCTAGGAGACGTACTGGGGTCAGGCCTTCTTTCGGGGGCCGAATGCCAAGGAAGAAGCACTCACCAAAACCATGATTGGCCAGGGTTTCACGAAGATGACGACGAAGAGTATAATGATGGGAGGAGGAGAAGACGTGGGACACGAAGATGACGAGTGACCAACCATGTTTACAAACGACGTACGAAGGAAGTAATGATGGCTGATTTTGCGGTCCAAGGGGTACGTTTCAACTAGTTTCTGTCCGTCTTTGATGGATCGATCCATCGGCTCAATTCCCAATGTTTCAACGTCCATTAGAACTGCATCTGGTAAATAAGTACACTTTTTTCGCAACGTCTGTTCTCATAGACTCGAGCACACTCAAGCACCGTCTTCGCACCCTCTGGCGTGGCGGTGCCTGTGTTGCGAGAGGGAGAGAAGCATTGAAAGGAGAGGATGGGGCAGTGGGACACTGGGACACTGGGACGTGCTGCATGAGCTGCATGTGCTGCATGTGCATGCATGTTTTGGGCTGGAGATGTTGGGGTGAGATGAGACGCGCAGGCCAAGGTGAAACGTGGCACTGGTGGGGTGGCACTGGTGGGGTGGCACTGGTGGGGGCTCCCGATAAGCGAGCGACGAGAAACCCGTCTGGTTTGCATCATCGACAACCCCATCGACAACTTGTTTCAGCATCGACGAGACAGACGACGTCCTGGAAGACCTGTGCAGAAAATTGTCTTGGGGTGCTGTAGTCCACCATTCCACCCACCCCGCGTCGCCCACCCACGGCACTTTCATCCATTCGTCTCCCTCTCTCTCTCTTCCTTCACCATAACAGAACATAACCCGTCTCCCAGTATCCTCATGAGGCGCGGCAAGCGTCCGGCCAAGAGGCGGCAGGATCGGTAGGATGACATTCGGAATGAACTCGAGCTTGCCCGACGACGCAATTGAGCTATGCCAGGCAGACGACGGCGGCCATGGACGATTTGCGTCCCGCAGCCACCCCCAGCTGCGGACCATGAGGCTGCTGCTCGACGACTTCAAGCGCAACAAGGGCGATGCTTTTTTCCCGGATAACGCCCTGACGCCCGTGAATAGCCTGGGCTACAGGAGCATCGACGAAGAGAATCGCCAGTTCATAGGCTCGGACATTATGCACTCTGCGCTGGCGAGGAAGCTGAAGGGGCGTCATCTGCAGATGATTGCCATCAGCGGCTCGATAGGAACCGGCTTGTTCATCATGACGGGCCAGGCTCTGGCGACGGGGGGGCCTGCTTCGATGCTCCTTGCCTTCACCGTCGTCGGAATCAACATGTATTGCACATGTCATGCTTTGGGCGAATTGGCTGTGGTTTTCCCCATTGCCGGCTCCTTCTCCTCTTGGGCGACACGCTTCTTGGACCCTTCGTGGGGTTTCGCACTTGGCTGGAAGTACGTTTCAATATATATTCCTCTTCTCATCTCGACGAGAATCCAACTCTAACATATAGCATAGCTACGCCCTGCAATGGCTCATATCCCTCCCCGTCGAAGTCATCGCAGCCTCAGAAGTCGTCGGCTTCTGGAACAAGTCCCTTCCCCGCGCCATATTCGTCACAATCTTCATAGTCCTCATCGTCACCATCAACATGCTTGGCATCAAAACGTACGGCGAAGCAGAGTACGTGTTTGCCGTGATCAAAATCACAGCCATTATTGGATTCATGTAAGTAGTGGACCCGAGAACCCCCCGGCCGAAGAAAAAAAAAAAGGGCATTTTCCTTCCCTCCCCTGTTGTTCACCCTCATCCAAAAAAAAAAAAAAAGCTTGAATATTAACGTTATTTTGCCAACCCCCTCCTCTCCCCGTCACTAGCTTATTCGGCATCATTCTGAACTGTGCTGGAACTCCTGAACGAGGATACATCGGCTTCGAGTACTGGCGCGACCCAGGCGCCTTCACGAACGGCTTCAAAGGCTTCTGTAGCGTCATTCTCAGCGCGGCCTTTGCATTCAGCGGCACCGAGCTCATGGGTCTGGCGGCGGCCGAGACGGCGAACCCGCGCAAGTCCATGCCCATGGCTATCAAGCAGGTGTTTTGGAGAATCTCCCTCTTCTACCTGAGCGTGGTGCTCCTCATCGGCATCCTCGTCCCCTACAACGACAAACGGCTCGCGTACGGCGGCGGCAGTGACAACGACGGCGGAGCCGTCAAGAACGACGCCAACGCCTCGCCCCTCGTCATCGCCTTCCAAGAAGCAGGCCTGCAGGTGTTCCCCTCCCTCATCAACGCAGTCATCCTCATCGCCGTCCTCTCCGTAGGCAACTCGGCCGTCTTCGGATCCTCCCGAACCCTCGCCGCACTGGCCACCCTCCGTCTCGCCCCCGGCTTCCTAGCCTACATCGACCGCAGGGGCCGGCCCCTCGTCGCCATTGCCCTGGCCGCCGCCGTCGGCCTCCTGGGCTACCTCGCCGAGCTGTCGCAGCGCGACCGCATAATCGACTGGATGACCGCCATAGGCGGCCTCTCGGGCATCTTCACATGGGGCACCATCTGCGCCTGCCACATCCAGTTCCGCCGCGCGTGGAAGCTCCACGGCCGGAGCGAAGGCGACCTCCCCTACCGGTCCACGCTCGGTGTCAAGGGTTCCCTCCTGGGCCTCGTCCTGAACGTCCTCACCATCATGGCTCAGATCTGGGTGGCCGCTTTCCCGATCCACTACGCGAGGACGTCGAGCGCGGACGTGCTTAAGAACGCCGCGCTGAAGCTCATGGGCGTGGCTGCTGTTATTATCTGCTACGTCGGGCACAAGATGGTGTACAGCACGCGGTACATACGCGCTAGGAAAGTTGACGTCGACACGGGCCGGAGGGTATACAATATTCATGTTCTGCATCTGCAGGAGGTGGAGGAGAGGGCGGCGTGGCCGAGATGGAAAAGGGTGTATAAATTCCTGTGTTAGAGCACGTAGACGACGCCTTGCTGCGTGTAGAGGTGTATAATTTAGCGGGAAGGATTCGGGTTCCCCCCCAACGGACTAGACTACGTGGTGCTCACTCGGGATAACTGGGTTTGAAGCACGCACAGGGCACACGTCATGACAAAGTTGAATTCCACACTTTGTGCTCATGCTTTGTGTACATGTTAGCCGTCCATGTGATATGAAGGCTCTATTGCTGTTGCTCCGTATTTTTACAATATCTCGACGCCTCGTCACCTCCTCCTGCCCAGCGCGGGCGACGTTTCATGGTTCGCTCTTTTCATCATAACTCATCTCGCACGGGTGCTGATGCTGATGCTGCTGCATCCGGCCGTCCACTGTCCTTTTGCAAATCCACACCCTTCTTTGCCCTCCACTTCTCCCACAGATCCCAAAACTCCGTCTCCATCTTCTTGTCCATCTGGTCTGGCAAGACGACTTCGTAGGTGACGTACAGGTTTCCAAACTCATGCTTGTGATAGACGCTGCCGCCGTCCTCGTGCCACTTGGGCATGCCCTCGCCCGGAACCGTCTCCACCTGGCCGCTCTGGATGACCTGACCGCGAGGTCGGCCCAGCCGCACAACATGGGAGTCGAGATGGGTCAAGTTGCGCCTCCAGTCTCCCATCCATGCCTCGCGGAGGGACAGCACTTCGGTCCAGTACAGATCGTCGCCCTTGCGCCGGAAGTAGACGCCGTCGACCTTGTCCGGGTTATCTTCGGGGGTGGGGGCTTTCTCCGTCAGTGTGACGACGAGATCTCCGGCAACCCAGTCGGGACTCTCGTCGGCTTCATTCTCGTAAACAATTCTTGAATCGCGCCCAGCACCCCGCTCGATCTTCAGGCTCACCGTCGTCGACTTTCGCTCGACTCTTTCGCCCTGACATACCGGGCACTTGTGCTTGATGCTCTTGCCGCGCCCGCCACAGGCATCGCATCGCATCTGCATCTGCTGGAACATGCCGGGGGCGAGCTGCTGCTTGACGATGCGAATGCCATGTCCGCCACATGTTGAGCAGGTTTCAACTTGTCCGTCAGTGCTGCCAGTTCCCTCGCAGTGTTCGCAGATGTGTTGTCGGTTCCATTGAAACTCGCTCGTGGCGCCATTGTAGAAATCGCGGAGCGAAATACCGACCTTGACTTCGACATTGTGGCCGCGAGGCTCCCCGGACGATCTGCCAAAGTGACCGTGGCCGCCGAAGAATCGGCTAAAGAGATCAAAAGGATCGTGACCGCCGCCGCCGCCGCCGCTCCCGCCGTTCTTGTGCTGCTTTACGCCGTCATGTCCATAATGATCGTAGATTTCACGGGTTTCGGCGTCGCTAAGTACATCGTAGGCCTCAGACACTTCTACAAACTTTTCGTGTGCTGTTTCATCGCCCCTTTTTTTTTTTGCCCGGTTAGTAAGCCCTTCTTTTGCACGGATCAAGTGCATGAGAACGAACAATGACACACATACGGGTTCTTGTCTGGATGAAACTTCTTGGACAGCTGGCGATAGGCTGATTTGAGTTGCTTGTCTGTCGCTTGCGAGGTGACACCGAGAACCTTTTCCGGTGGCGAGTCAGTCATTTGGTCCGCAAGTAATAAGTCCACGAGGGGGGCGTCACCAAATACCTTGTAATAGTCTTCGGCGCAAAGCGCGAGTTGGACCAGGACCAGGAGGAAGAAACAGGTGACGCTGTGAAGAAACATGGCTGCGGTTGGCCCCAGTCAAGGGGAATTTTTTAACTAAATTAAAAAGTAGCCAGTATTAATTTGGAAATGAGTGGCTATTCCCCGGGTGCGGTGAGGTATATTTGAGAAGAAGAGGCAATGGCTCGCCCTCTCGTTTGCAAAAAAAAAAAAAGCTGGCCTGCGATTGACGATTATACCAACGTGTTAACAAGCTTGCCCTGGACGGCAGGCAGGTGCGACACTGGCCCCACCCATCCCTGCCAGGGCCGGGGTCTGAATTTAGCTACTTTCCCAATTTCTATGAGTTTGCTCCGGAGAGCCGCAACAAGAATTCTGTGATGCAGCCAGTTCTGCCAGTCCTGCGCGCAGCTTTACCAATTAGCATTCTGCGTCTACCGGAGCCTTCATCATGAGCTCCAAGCGGTATGCCTTTGTGCCCATGGAAGATGATGAAGTTGGTCCGCAAAGGGTAGTCAGGGAAAAGAAGCACAAGCATCGGCGTCGCGATGGAGACGACAACAAATCATCCTCTCGACACTCCAGGTCGCGCCGCGATCGGAGTCCATCACGATCCCCAGCGCCATCGTCTCATAATCAAAGTTCCAAATGCTACCGTCGACGCGATGCCGAAGCTGACGTCGATGATCGGTGGGCTGACGAGGAACCACCACCCGACAACCCCGATGCGCCAATGCCCGACCAAGAAGCGGAATTCGAAGCATCCGCGAGCAAGCGTATGAAACTTGATCATGATGATGGTCAAAGCGAGGACGGATATCTGTCCGACGGGGCGAAAGAGGAGCTCGCGAGACGAAAGGACATTGAAGAACGGGAGGCTTTCGCAAAGCGGTTGAAGGAAAAGGACGACGGAAGGTCCAAGAAGAACCAGCGAGATGGTGATTCGTCGAGGCGAAGATTGGCAGAGGATGCCGCCGCCAGGGACGCTGCGCTGCCAGATCTGCGCGAGAGATCACGCCAGGAATACCTGAAAAAGCGAGAAACCGAACGACTGGTCTTGCTGCGAAAGCAGGTGGCAGAGGAGACTGCAGAACTGCGCAGCGGCGCCCGACTATCGGAAAAGGAAAAGGCCGAGTTTGCCAAGAACAGGGAAATCCTGCGACTTGCCGAGGAGCGACTGAAGATTGATGACTTTCGCGACGGATATTCAATGCCCGAGGACTACATCACCGAAAAGGGCAAATTAGACAGGAAAAAGAAGGAGGAGGCTCTTTACAAGAGATATGTCGAAAGGGACGAGTTCGGGCAAGAGAAATTTGTCACGGAGCATGAGGAGTGGGAGCTGGAACAGGCGGCGAAAGCCAAGGCTCAGATTCAACGGGCCGAGATTGAGAATGAAGATTACAGTTATGTCATGGATGATGCGCAGTACATTCAATGGAACCTGGATTCACGGTTGGCAGGCGAAGGAGGCAGGACGAAAGAGCAAGTATTTCTGGACGCACAGATTGACGCCGCTGAGAAGAAGGCCCTGTCGATCCAAGAGACGCGCAAGAGCCTGCCCATATACCAATACCGCGATTCGTTCCTAGAGGCCTTGGAGCAATACCAGATCCTGGTCATTGTGGGAGAAACTGGAAGCGGCAAAACGACTCAATTGCCCCAGTACCTCCACGAAGCCGGGTACACCAAGAACGGATTGAAAGTTGGATGCACGCAGCCCCGACGAGTTGCGGCCATGAGCGTGGCCGCGCGTGTGGCAGATGAAGTCGGGGTCAAGGTGGGAAACGAGGTTGGGTATTCGATTCGATTCGAAGACTGTACAAGCGACAAAACAATCCTCAAGTACATGACGGACGGCATGTTGCTGCGAGAATTCATGACGGAGCCAGACTTGGCCGGCTATTCGGCGCTCATGATCGACGAGGCACACGAAAGGACGGTGCACACGGACATCTTGCTTGCACTCATCAAGGACCTGGCCAGGGAGAGGAGGGACCTGAAACTCCTCATCTCGTCTGCTACCATGAATGCCAACAAGTTCGCGCAGTATTTTGACGACGCCCCCATTTTCAACATCCCCGGCCGGCGATATCCAGTCGACATATACTACACGCCTGCCCCCGAAGCCAATTACCTGGCAGCCGCCATAACGACCGTCTTCCAGATCCACACGACGCAGCCCAAGGGCGATGTACTCATCTTCCTCACGGGCCAGGACGAAATTGAAGCTGCCGAGCTGGAAATCACTGAGACGGCAAGGAAGCTCGGCAGCCGCGTCAAGGAGCTGGTGGTGTGTCCCATTTACGCCAACTTGCCTTCTGACCTCCAGGCCAAGATCTTCGAGCCAACCCCCGATGGAGCCCGCAAAGTAGTGCTGGCCACTAATATTGCCGAGACGAGTTTGACGATTGATGGAATCGTCTACGTGATTGACCCGGGCTATGTCAAAGAAAACATCTACAATCCCGCCACCGGCATGTCCAACCTGGTTGTGGTCCCCTGTTCTCGCGCCTCTGCCAACCAGCGCAGTGGCCGAGCTGGGCGAGTCGGGCCGGGCAAGTGTTTCAGATTATACACCAAGTTTGCCTACATGAACGAAATGGACGAGTCAACCACGCCGGAAATCCAGCGCACAAATCTCAACGGCGTGGTGCTGCAGCTGAAGTCACTTGGAATCAACGAGCTGCTCGACTTTGAGTTCATGGACCCGCCGCCCACCGAGGCACTCATAGGCGCCCTGAACCAGTTGTTCGCCCTCCAGGGGCTCAACCACAAGGGCGAGCTGACCAAGATGGGTCGTCAGATGGCAGAGTTCCCGACGGATCCCATGTTAGCCAAGGCCGTGCTGGCTGCCGACAAGGAAGGCTGCGTCGAAGAGGTCCTCTCCATTGTCTCCATGCTCGGAGAAGCCTCGGCCCTCTTTTTCCGACCAAAGGACAAGAAGATCCATGCCGACAGTGCAAGAAATCGATTCACGGTCAAGGACGGCGGCGATCACGCAACGCTTCTCAACGTCTGGAACCAATGGGTAGACAGCGACTTTTCTCCCGTGTGGGCGCGAGAGAATTTCCTCCAGCAGCGATCCCTGACCCGTGCTCGGGACGTCCGCGATCAGCTGTCCAAGCTTTGTGAGCGAGTCGAGGTCTCGCCCTCGACCTGCGGCGCGGCCAACTTGCGGCCCATCAAGCGAGCCATGACAGCTGGCTTCTTCCCCAACGCAGCGCGTCTCCAAAAGAGCGGCGATAGCTATCGGACCGTCAAGAATAACACGACGGTGTGGGTCCATCCGAGCAGTGTTCTCATGTCGGTGGATCCGCCCGAGAAGATGGTCATCTACTTCGAGCTCGTCCAGACGACCAAGGAATACATGCGAGGTGTGATGCCCATTGAACCAAAGTGGTTGGCCGAGTTGGCGCCGCATTTCCACAAGAAGAAGGATATGGAGGCCATGGAGGAGAAGAAGATGCCCAAACAGAGATAGCGTGTTGGCACGATTTTCATCAAGTACGATTGTATATAATGGAGTATTTCGTCTCCGCCATTTACTCCGCGGGCTACCCAGCGATACAGCATGTCTGTTCTCATGGTGCAATGTCGCACCTTTTGCCAACATGGATTACGCCATCACATGTCCGCCGGAGATGGAGACGGGGGACACCTCTGGTGGCAAACTCCTTGACGGTCAAGAAGTTGATATTTGATCCTGGCTGCAACAAAAACTTGAAAGGATCCGAAGTAGTATAGGCAGGCATATAATGTCAGGTTTTCAACATCCAAGATGGTGGCCATCCACGATGCCTAAGAGCCGTTGCTATTTCGGAGCAGTTCAACAGTTTTTCTGCTCAATTTACATAGCACTCCCTAGCAATAGAAGCTGATTGAGCCTGCAACGCGTGGACTGTATTAGTAATAGTGGGCACTCGCCTTGGCATAATGTAACTATTTTTTCCTTCAGTTGTCTACTTATATCGTCTTTGCGTAAATTGACTTGCTCGGCCAGGGACGTTCCGGACTGCGGATTGAATTCCATTACGCTACGGAGTAGGCAAAAGCAGATGCTAGGTGATGACGGATGAATACACAGAACATGGAGAGATTTCTTCCAATTCGCGGCAGTAAATAGATTCCATGCGAGTGATTGCGGTGGTGAAGCAGAAACATGTATAGCATTGCTCCAAAGACACGTTCTCCATTTCACACACAACTCCCTCCTTGGGATCCAGAGACCAAACCAGCCTCCCTATCCTCGGACCAAAATGGATATGGCGTTCCGCTTGCCAGTCGTATCGCCCTTCCAGCCGTAAATGTCCTGCTCGTCCGCCCGGAGATCATATCTCGTCAGAGTCACGCGAGGGGTGGCGGATTCGTCTCCATCGGTCCAGAAACTCTCGCTGCTGAAGGCCGAGGCGGGAATGCGTCTGTTGTTCGGAATGACGAGGTTGCTGGGCCGAGGCCTGGGTCTGCTCTGCGCGGGAGGAATCTGGGACGCCGACTTTCGGTGCATGCTCGGGGGGCCGGCACCGCACTGCCTTTCCTCGGCCGAGTTGCGGCGGCGGCGGCGGCGGAACGATGGGTTGAAAAGCCTCTTGTCGGTCCCTGCGACCTGGAGGAGGCCCTGGTGATATTCGTCGAGGGCGCAGCTCCTGTTCCTGCAGGCGGACTCCGGCGGCGCGACGGAACATGTTGTTGCGCCCTCGCGGTTCTCGGCGGCTGACGACCTTGTTTGCGCGGTGGAGGAGCCGGACATCGTGTGTCCTGGCGCATCGTTGTTCTTCTTCGCCGTTGATTGTGCGCACTCGTGGGATTCGGCGAGGTGCTCGGGGTGGCATGTGCTGTTATCGGGCGGCGTATTGTCGTCCCGGATATCAAGGCGGTTCTGGAACTCGTCCTCAAAGGGCAGCGTCAAGTCGATTTTGCTGCTCGAGGTCCACGGTGACATGAAGTCGTATTTCACGTCTTGGTGCGCAAGAGGCGATGATGCCATGTTGTGTTCCTGGACCAGTTGGGAAGCAGTGCTCGGGCGGAACATCTGCGAGCGAACGACTCGAGACGTTGATGCGGTTCCAGTGTTGTGGTCGGGACTTGTCGTCTTCTAAGCATATGTTGTTCCTAGCCCAAGGCTGCAAGAGCAGGCCTGTCCGAGCATCGTCCGGGCATCGTCCAATATTACGCTCAAAGTGCTGTGACCCCAAGATGGAAGTGCCGAGAGCCGCCGAGCTCAAGGGCAGGCTTCGTCTGGATTGCAAACTCGAAGGTCGAGATGTTTCGGCTTTATACTGACTATTACGGAGTACGCCGCGCGATCTTTCGGACAACCCATGTCAGAGGTCACCATGTGCATTTATTCCGTATTACACACAGTTATTACTGTCTCGGCGGCGTACATGGCGGTGAACGTGGATGTGGACGTGGATGTGGACATGGACGCGGATGTGGAACATGAAATGCATGAAAAAGGCGGCCTGGCCCGACCCCATGCAGTTGCCGGGGAGTGAGACGACCCAAACCGACCCGTTTTTTTGAGTCATTTATGTATCTCTGCACGCTCTTGATTCGTCGACGGCCTGCAAGGTCCACAGATACATGAACTGATCAACGGAATGTCGGCTCAATATCTGGACGAAGCCATCGGTCGTCGGCTTCCCCCCATGACGGGTTGCGGTTCGGGCTCGGGCGTCGGGGCGCCATCAACAACTTGTCCGGTAAATGGATGAGCACCGCCTCGAGAAGAGCGTTTCATCCCACGGCACGTGTGCGCGGGCGATCGGCAGTTTTCACGCCCAGCCCTGGCTCAGGAGACGTCTCGTCGAGGTCAATATGCATGCATCTATGGAGCACACCGGGGTGCTCGGGATGCTCATCGGGCCCCTGTCATTATCAAGGGTTTTCTTGGATAGACGGCTGCCCAGTGCGTCTTGCGTATTCCCGACTCCGCTGTGCATATGTATGCTTCCGCGTCTGCGGGGTTGCGTTGGGTTGCGTTGGATATTCCAAGGCCCGTAGGGACGGACACTTGGCAAGTTGTCTCCTCAGCTTCCTCGGGCCGACCCATCCGGACAAGGAGACTCGACATAATATTGCTGTGGGAGTTGCCGATTCTGCTGCTGTTCGCACACACTCGCTCCGGGTCAAAAGAATCATCTCCCTTGATAAGTCTCACATGCCCCTGGCCATTAAGGGGGAGGAAACTGGACATCGTCTCCAGATTCAAACGAGGCAATTACATAGAACCTCGTGCCTCCCCCCGCCGTCATTTGCCTTCCGAAGCCTGGTGTTCCCAGGGAAGATGGAAGTTCTGCTCGAGGATACTGGATACCCATTGTAGCGTCAGATTCTTTGACTTTGCCCCCGAGGTAGTACTTGCTTTGAGTGAGTTTCACTGGGATAACCGAGGGTGGAGGACGGTATGGCGTTTATGGACAGCCATGACGGGTTGAAACCAGCTGGCGGAGAGGCTTGCTGTTGAAGCGGTGCAAGATACGGTTGCCTTCCTCAAAAAGTACCGCAAACTCGGCCTGTGATGTAGTGACGGATGTATTTTGGGCTGGGCCGATTTCAACGAAATTTCAAAGGAGAGAAGAAAGCGATGGAAATGTACAAATTCTAAATCAAATAGTCCGTACATGACGACTTTATTATTCCAGCGTAGATCACGTGACCTAATATAGATGATCTCTGCAAGCTTGTCTAAAACCTGTAGGCAGCCAAGCATCCTTCGTCAGATGCTTACCAATCTCACACAAAGACAACTCTTCCGATAGCCCAGCATCACCGTGTCTCACGACATGTCCGCATGAGGCCTGCAGTCGTACGAGTCCCTGGCTAGAATTCATCGCAGAGCGCCATCTTGAATCCGGCAGGTGTATCATTGGTCCAACTCGACGTTACATTTCGCAATTTGCCGCGTTCACCAGCTCATGCCCCACGAAAAGTTAGGCGCAGCCGACTGGCCACAAATTTGTGCGTGGATTATATCTCCTAATATGCCTTGCGACAAGATCCAGGGTCCAGCAGAATCGCTCGGGCCCAGGGTGGAAGCCTTTGATATCCGAATTAGGTGGGCGATGAGGAACCCTATTAGCATGCTATTCCGTAGTCCGTACGGACGTACATACATACATACAATACATACATTTGCCAAGGTCCACAGTGTATTAGAAATCCCGAGCCTCCCAGTCAACATCATTTATATATGTACAATCGAGCATTAATTCATGGAAACAAGGCTCACTTCTTACGCACCTTTCTTGCACTCTCGGTCATTGAGCTTCACCTCCAAGCCTTCCGGTATGCTGGCAAAGCCCACCTCGTCATCCAATCCGTCTCCAGCACCTCCTTTACATCCGGTCGCTCGCGTGGCCTCCATGCAAGCATCCGCCCCAGCAACTGGAACAACGCATCCCTCTCGGCCTCACCAATCGTTTCCATATCCCTGGACCGCCGCGGGTTTTGCACCCACTGCTCGAACCGTCGTTCCCATGTCCAAATGTCAGACGCATTGCTCAGGGGCTTGCCCGCTTCATCATACCACTTTGGTCGCTTCTCCCATTTGCCCCACCACTCGGGTGG
Organism: Epichloe typhina subsp. poae; assembly: GCA_030389615.1. Taxonomy (NCBI): domain Eukaryota; kingdom Fungi; phylum Ascomycota; class Sordariomycetes; order Hypocreales; family Clavicipitaceae; genus Epichloe; species Epichloe typhina. Next base: position 3,450,912 of record CP098313.1, read on the forward strand.
CATGAGACCCTGCAGTTCCACCTGCTGCGCCGTGATCTCATCCTGCGGTGCGAGGAAGCCATCGATGAGGGACCTATGGGCGAGAAGCTCAAAGATTACACAACCCAGGCTCCAAATGTCCGAGGCAAATGTGAGGGGCGTTGCTGGCTCAAAGAATGCTTCGGGTGGGCGGAGCACAAGGGGTGTGTATGACTCAAATCGAGACTTGTTACCTGGGCGGAAGGCGACTCCAAAGTCGCTCAGCATGAGTTTCGCCTCGCTTAGGGATATCTCATGGCTTGGTATGCCCAGCCACACCGAAGGCACTGCGTAGGAAGGAACCCCGGGGTCAGTTGATGCTGCCTGGGTGTCGAGACGAACTACTGGCTCTTTCTCTGGCTCCCCGTACTGTGCGTACAGTTGCTGTATCGATAGGCTGTTGAGGGAGGAGGGCAGCTGTAAAAGAAGATTGCCTAGATGAAGATCTAGAGCACAGTGTCAGCTGAGTCGTTGGGCGTTTGGGGCGACAGGATGCTCACCTCCATGGGCATAACCCTGTGAGTGGACGAGGGATACGGCCATGACCAGTTGGGCGGCGAGAGATCTGGCAACATCAAGCTGGAATAAGGAGCTGCCCGATGCCTCCTTTGCGTCCCGCAAGCTGCACCGTGCCGGAAGGGTTACGAGACACGGGTGAGTGCCATTGGGCCCTCTGAGATGGAAGCGACGGAGAACGACAGGAATCAGCGACGGCTTGTCTTCCGAGCCGATGTAGCTCGCAGCGTTCCCTGTGAGCTGAGAGAGAATGTCGGCCTCGGTGCGATCTGCGTCGGCGGTGCCGACTTTGATGGCGACATATTTCGACGTCTCCTCATCGATGGCAAGCCAGGCAGTGGAGAAGGTGCCGTGGCCGAGCTTGTGCACTATTCGATATCGCTTGTCAAGCCGATCGTCGATGTGAATTGGATGATAGCCGCCCAGTCGGTAGTCGCCGAGATGCTCTACTCGGTCGATGTATCCGTACTCGACAGGTGGTGAGGAGTGGAGGAAGCTGGGCCATGTGCGCTTCGGAAAACGAGGGCTCAAAGAGCAGACCCTGGGGGTTGTCGCGCGCCACAAAGGAACCTGACGCGACAGCCAAGTGCTCATCTGCAGCGAATTATCACGGACTAGAGACGACTACTTTTTGGTGCGGGGTGGAAATCAAGACTGAAACGGGTTCTTCTGGAGGCAAGTACGGACCACCGATTACGCACTGTCAATCCCCCATTTGTTCCTCAAGTCGCTTCCAGTGCTTCTGGTCTGCAGGAACGCGCATAGCACTTCAAATGCAGCAGCCAGGTGCAACGGCTTGCATTGATTGTCTGCTTTCTATTCAGACATTCTACATATTTCAGACAAACAGGACGAAAATGGGAAACGCATCGCCGCTGACGTCACATGGCGGAGCATCACCCCCCGAGCTCTGCATGCAGCTGCACCAGAAAATGCCGTCGTCATCATTTCGCATCAAGCCATGCTTTTGCCAGCCTTTTCCTTGTTGGAATTGAAATGGGAATTAGCGTTGGCTGCTGTGCGACTGTTATATGACCTTTTCCCATCGCAAGCCTTCAACATCTCGTCTTCGTACAATTCTAACCAGCACCATCAGTCATCATCACACCCCGCCTCAATTGGCCGTATCCGCCATCGCTGTCCCGATCAATTGAGCTCCTCCTGGCCTCCTGGAAGCTGGAAGACTATCCTCCTCATAGCTCCAAAAACTCATCGTCTCATTTCCTCGTTTCCTCATTTTCTCGTCTCCCCATCCCAGAGCCGTGACGTGACCCTCACTGTCATGTATTCGTCAAGACAACTCGGTAGCCGCTTGGTGGCTTGCCGCTCTGCGCCGCGTTCCGTTACCCGCCGTGTTCCTCGCCAACAGTCATGCCGCCATCAGTCCACCTCGACATCAGGCGCAGGAGGCTCGAGCACCTCGCATTTCGCGACCGGCGTGCTTGGAGGTGTGGTGGGAACCGCTGTGGCGTATGGAATCTACTCCTTCACCCCGGCTGGACGCACAGCATCCAAGATCAACAAAGCTGCCATTGAAGCCAGCAGAACATACGATGCCGCTGCCAAGAAACTGCAGGACAGCACGCCCAGCGCCGATCAAGCCGTCGACTCGATCAAGCAGTTTGCCTACTCCTACGCTGTCTGGGTGCCCGGTGGCAGAGGCTTCGTCGACGCTGCCTTCAAGGACTTGGAGGCCGTCCGCAGCAGCCACAAGGAGGAAGCCGACAAGATTGTCACCGATGCCTATAGACAGATCAAGGACGTTTCCAAATCTGGCCTCAGCTTGGAGACGGCCTCCAAGGCTTACGACGTTCTGGCAGATGTATCCGGGAAAATTGCAAGCCTCGGTAGCGAGGCTATTTCCGACATTATCGACAACCATCCCGAGGCCAAGGAGAGGTTTGGCCCAAGCATCGAGAAGCTCCAGTCAATGGGTAAGAACTACGGCCCCGAGGTGAAGAAGCAGGTCGATGAAACATGGGGTCAAGTCAAGGATATTCTCGCGGGGGGGTTCTCCGCCGACAACCTTGACAAAGCCCGCAAGTTGATTGAAGAAAAGGTTCAACAGTTTAGTCACGTCGGCGACGAGGCATGGAAGAAGGGTCTGGAGGCCGCCAAGCCGTATTTGGACAAGAATCCCAAGGTCAAGGAGCTGATTGAGAAGAACGCCGACGCGTTGAAGCAATCCAACTTGACCGAGCTGTTTAACAAGGTCCGATCTGGTGATGTGGACGACCTGTCTAAGTACATCCAAGACACAGTAGAGAAGGGAAAGGACAAGGCCTCAAGCGCTAGCAGCAGTCTTGGTCTTAACAAGTACTTGAACATGGTTCCTCAGGGTGGCGACGTGCTGCAGAAGCTACAGCAGATTGGCGAGGTTGCGGACAAGCACAGGGACGAGGGCGAGAAGCTCTTCAAGGAAACTGTCGAAGAAATCAAACGAGTTTTGGAGAAGCAGTCAGAAAAGGGAAAGGATATTGTTGAAAAGGCCAAGAAGGAAGCCAAGTAGATGCGGGCTCAACCGATGCGAGGCCAACCTTGCTGGTTACGTTAGCATTCTCGATGAATGCATCGAGTAATCTTCGGGTCGGAGTCTCACTTCCTGTAACTACAAGTTATGTGTGAAAAGATGTGCAGAGTCAAAGTCAGTACGCCCCATCAAAACTCTGAGGCTCGACACACGAGCGACCGTGAGTTCGGCCTCACGGAGTTAGGCACGGAGTGTAAGCAAATCTTTTGAAAAAATTCACGAGAGCATGGAAACCGTCGGAATCAACAATGCGCGCACTATCACGTGACACACACGAGCGGGAATAAGTGTTTCCAGACAAGGCCGGAGCATCACAGCAACGGTCATGTTCTGCCATCCCAGTCAACATTGATAGGATCAGTGAAAGTAAATACATACAAGATTTCACGCCCCATCACGTAGCACCCGCAACTAATAAACGTACGCTGAAACAATTCCAAGTATGCCTATAAACGCCATCACCTCCCCAATACAAAACGCACCCCGTCCATGTATAAGTCTCCTTTCCATCTCCTTTTCCTTTTACTCTCTACGCATCATACCCATGCTTCGTGCCTAGAAACCCTTCGCCACCGCTCTGCCGCCTTCTCTTGCCAATCACCTCGCGGAACCACTCGCTCAATGTGAACCCCCAGTGTCCAGCAACGAGCACACCTGACAGCACATTGATGAGCTTGAAAGCAAATTTAAAGAAGCTGTCGCGATTCTCATTGACAGACAGCACAATGGGCTCAATGTCGTATTTGACAAAGATGCCTGGCACCATGTACTCCGATACGGCCTTGCTCTGTTCAGTCACGGCATACTGGTTGGTGGCGATGGAGCTGGAACCGACCGTGTATCGCGTGGGCACCACGGAGACGTAGTATTGGAACTTGTGGAAGTGATGCTGGGCGATGTTGACCGTGCGATCGAGTGGGTTGACGAGGGAGGGGTAGTAGGCACCAAAGGATAACTCGTTGATGATGTGTGAGAAGTTGAAGCCTGTTTTCCTCTCAACGTCAGTGGTTCTGTGCCAGACATGATGCAGCAAATTTTTTTTTTTTTTTTTCAGCGACTTACTCCCGTGATCCAAATGGCGGCCGAGGCCCTGGTACCCATGGCCTCTGGCCGTAATGTGAAAGTCGCCCTGGACCTTGTTCAGTTCCAAGCTTCCATAGATTCGGCAGCTGTCAGGTGGTCCGCGGACTCGGGGTGTTCTGGCCCATTTGGCTCGTTTCTTGCCCAGGGCCACAATGTCATGGACGTGCTCTTCGCCGAAACCCTCCTCGTCGAGGTTCTGCCACCCGGCACCCGTGACGACTCGGCCCTCGCCGTCCCTGCCCAGCTTATGCACGCCCTTTTGATTGACCCACTGCGCCCAGCTTGTCTCGTCTCTGTTCAGTGTGGTGCCGGCCAGGATGAGATCACCGGCGGCATCCTGAACGTTGACGTGCAGGTCGCCGCATTTCATGAGTATCACGGCATCCAGGTTGATTTGCATGGAATGCGATATTTCCCTCTCCACTTCAAACGTGTGCGACTCGGATCCGCGCCACCAACGTGCCAGCTCGGCCCAGAGCAAGAAGAGAGACACGACGGCCATGGCCACAGTCCATTTCCCTCCACCCTCGGTTCTGGTCACGTATTGTGGTTTCGATTTGGCTGTGGCGACATTGTCGAGTCAGTAAACAATAGCCTGCCTGGTCATCTGCGCGACGCTGAACATACGGAATGCATCGAATGCGCTGACAACGCTGCCCTTTGCGCCAAAGTTGTCCTCGTCGAGGCCACGCTTCTCGAGACTGTCCATGGTGCCTCTGCCAGCAGGCGACAACCGTTGGCGTCTTCGGTAGGGGAAAGAAGAAAGAAAATATTTACGGTGGGCTTATTTTCGGAGTCCTGGTTACTTTATTCAATTCGGATCGCTACAGCCGCCGAACCGAATTAGCAGAGCGCGCTCGTGTTGTGCAGGTTGTATTCGATTCTGATTCTGATATTCAGGTCAATGCCACATAAATCCAGGGCCCGTACGGAGTACCTGGGACCTTGAGGACAGCTTTGACATAAGCACACGCAATTGGCCCTGTCAGACTAGTCATTGGCCGGTGATGGGGACGCCGGAATGACGTCGGCCCGTCATGAGTTGGCATGTTTGGCTCCCTGAGGCATATGTCATATGTAATTTGTTCATGACAGAAACAGATTCGCCTGTCCAAGGTGTGAAATCATCTGAAATGATTTGAAAATCATGCATCGTTACGGGTGGCTCGGTAGAAGCTCGTAGTTCTGGTATCCTCCAGCATCTTCATGTCCAACAACACGGGGTTCTTGCACGCGAGCCCATGAAAATGTGCAAGTGGGCGGAAGTGGATATGCGGTGGCAAATGGATGTCTGATCCCGACATAGACTTCGGTGCGACAATCTACGCGCCTTGTCTCGCAGCCAAAGAATAATAATGGTGACGAGGAATGAACTGGCGACTCTCTGGACGACGCGGATGGTTCGGATGGGTGGTAGCCAGGCTGGTGGCTGGTGGCTGGTGGCTGGTGGCTGTCCATTACGAAGCAGTGGATTTTAGCTAGTCCGACCCAAGTCCCCTGTACCAATGTCCTCATACATTTTTCGCCCGTGTCACACGTCTCGGGCTCCTCGTGCCCCCATGGGCTTGTCATTCCGGCCCCGTCCAATAATAGTGTGTAGTCCGTGCAATCCGTGTAATGCGTGTACTCCGTTCCTTTCGTCAACCTCGTCGTGCTTCTTCCCGTCGTCCACTGCCAAAGCGACCTCGATATTTTTGACGCGACATCTCGGAGCCATCAACACTGGTGGTGCTCGCCTTCGCTGCATGACGCAGGCCAGAACAACAGCGATTCACCCGAAACACATCTTACGGTGAGGTGCCGGGCAGTTCGCAACCAAATTCGCTGCGGCACATTCGTCGCTCCCGGGGCGCACCTTGACCTACCACGCCAACGTCTATCAACGTCATCTGTAGCTGACCACAATCTTTTCGCTCTCGCCTCGCCATCTTAATACGTCTCAGCAGCAGCAGCAGCAGCAGCAGCAACACCAACACGCATCTTTCACGGCGTGTCCCCACACATCATGAGGTCTAAGCTCTCCCCTCACGCGGCGGCTGCGTCATTGCTGTCCGTGGCGACATTGGTACAGGCTCAGACGTCTCCGTTTTCCATTGCGGACACCGGTAAGCCACTCCAAACTGCTATTCGATCTGAGCTGGGGTAGAAGGCCAGGTGGAATCAAACACACTGCTCCTCGCATACTTACGTCTCCTCTTCATAGCCGCCATCAAACAAAGCGCAAGCACCATAGCATGGGATATGCTTCAATACTACAAGGGCAATCTGACTGGGCAAACACCCGGTATTCTGCCTGGACCACCACCTCACGGAGACTACTACTGGTGGGAAGGCGGTGCGATGTGGGCGACTTTGATCGATTATTGGTATTGGACCGGCGATTCAACATACAACAACGAAATCATGCAGGCGATGCTGTTTCAGGTCGGCGAGAACAAAGACTACATGCCTCGAAACGTCACCGCGTCGCTAGGCAACGACGACCAAGGCTTCTGGGGCATGGCTGCCATGACGGCCGCCGAGAATGGCTTCCCGAATCCACCAACCGACAAGCCACAGTGGCTCGAGCTCGCCCAGGCCGTTTTCAACACGCAGGCTAGTCCCGACCGCCATGATTCGACCTGCGGTGGTGGCTTGCGATGGCAGATTCCCTTTGCGAACAACGGATACGACTACAAGAATAGCATCGCCAACGGCTGCTTCTTCAACATGGGAGCCCGTCTGTTCCGCTACACCGGCAATACCACGTATTCTGATTGGGCAGATAGAACATGGGACTGGATGTGGAAGATTGGATTCATCGACAACAAGAGCTATGCCATCTATGATGGTGCCAAGGTTGGCAACGATTGCAAGGTTATCAACAAGGCTGAATTCTCTTACAACAACGCTGTGTTTGCGGAAGGCGTGGCTTTCATGTACAATGTCGTAAGTACACGCATCTCGAAGAACCCAAAACACATATGCACTGCCTGTGTGCACACCTGTGCCAGTGTGCATGTGCATACACAAAGGGTACGGTACGGCTACTGACTAAGATACATAGACAAACGGAAATTCAACTTGGAAAGCTCGTTTGGACGGACTGGCCAAGCACGCCATGGAGACGTTCCTCCCCAAGGGCGTCGCCGTCGAGATATCATGCGAGAATGCTGGCACCTGCACCACAGACATGCTCACCTTCAAGGGCTTCCTTCACCGATGGTACTCGACCATCACTCAACTTGCCCCATACACAATCGACACGATCCGACCCGTTCTTAAGACGTCGGCTCAGGCCGCCGTCAAGCAATGCACCGGCGGTACGCTCGGTCGTCAATGTGGCTTCAAATGGGCCAGCGGAGTGTACGATGGCAAGACGGGGGCCGGTCAAGAGATGTCTGCTCTGTCTGCCGTCATGTCTCTCCTGATTCCTGATGCCAAGCCTCCGTTGACGGAGAATACCGGTGGTTCATCCAAGGGCAACCCCAACGCCGGTGGCAATGGCGATAATGCTCAGAAGATAATGAAGCCCATTACGACGGCCGACAGAGCTGGAGCAGGCATCTTGACTATGCTGGTTCTCGGGTCAGCGTGCGGCATCTTTGGATGGATGAGTGTCGGAGCTTAAAGCTGCTACGAGACGGAGAATCCAACTTCTTTCCCCTTGTTTTCTTTTTTTTCTTTATTTTTGTCATGTCCCGGGCGATATATACCATCCATCAACGAGAGTCCAAGATGCGACCTTGCAGTCTGTTGATTTTGGGATGATTAAACCGACGCCAGGGTCCGCGTTTATACAGGAGTTGGGCCGAACATGTGATTTTACGGCGTTGGGGGGTCGGGATAGGGATCGGGATGGGTTGGCAATGAAGAACTAACTATCAAGTGAATTTCCTGCTCGACGTCGCCTATTCAACGAGGGTTATGGATTTCAATCCTCCAAGCCATGTCATTTACAGACTTTTTATTGTATACCAGCGATGCGGGAGATGTCTTGAGATGTGTGTGCACACGGGAGTCATGTTTGTTGACAGCTAGGGATGGATGAGAGGCGTTGGCGACAAATGTTTACCATTTTCCTAATACAAATTCGTTCAAGCAAGCTTGGCCCAGTTCCATCGTGATCCAAGCCGGGCTTATGGGGCGTTATGTACGACGTAGGATCGAGTGCGGAGTAGACGGTGCTGATTGGCTGTATCATTTATTAATTCTTTTTCTAAAGGTGTTGTTCCACAGTCACCACATCTTGGATTCATGCTTGGAAGAAGCATCTTGGTACAAAAGAGATGCCGAGTACTCGGTATAGCGAATGCGAATGGGCCGTATTATCGTGATGCAGTCGCCGGACCGATCTTCCCTTTCCCATCTGGACCGGCAGGCGCCGACTACAAAGCGACTCGCCACCGACAAGGGGCCAGGAAAAAACTCTGCAAGCTTCCTCTGCTGGGGGGGGCCGCATTGACCCATCCATTGCATGCATCATGTTTGTCATGTTGTTGGCTAAAGGAGAAGGCCCTTGGTCATCTGAGAAGAAACTTTTTTCCCTTTACCCGCAGCGTGGCGCACACCACCCGTTTCGATGGGGTAATGGAAATTGCCTGGCCCCCCGCGTGATGGAGTCTTGCCTGCTAACAGTCTTGGTCCTAGGAAACGCGGGGGAAGCCAGCCAAGCGTTTTAGTGGCTACCTGTGCAATATGCGATATTTTTTATTGAAAAAAAAAAAAAAAAAAAATCTCTTCCCCTTCCGCTGGTCTGCTGACCCCCTTCCCTGCCCGTTTGGGAGTGGGCCAGCCAGGGGGGCCACGGGCTCCTTGGTTGCCACGATGGTATATATTTTTAAAGGCAAGAGGAGGCTCTTATAAGTCGGTAGAAGAGACGCCAACCGCCATCCTCATTCACCGGATCTCTACCATACACATGTAGATTCTTTGACTTGGCGCCAAAACACGGGGCGACATTGGGCAAAAATCCATGCTTCTTCGCGTCCCGTCGACGACTTTGCCACTCACAAACGCTTGTGTACATACATCTCAGCCCAACTCGACTCGACATCTGCATCTACCTTTTTTTTTTTTTTTTTTCCCCTCCATTTGATAACATGTCCAACTACCTCGTCACCGAGCCCTCCCCCTCCACAACCTCCTACATCCGCTGCGGCCGCGGCGGCGCAGGCAACACCTTCCGCGCCTCCACCGCCAGCACCGCCAGCAGCACCTCGGCCACCAAGGCCTCGACCTCGCGCCGCTTCTTCAGCGGCATCGGCGGCGCCGGCAACGCCCACACCGTCTCCGAGCTGCCCTGCGTCACGCGCTCCCTCGACGATGCCGTCCGCCACGCCGCCGCCCGGGACAACGCCTCGGTAGGGTACTGCGGCCGAGGCGGCGCCGGCAACGTCTACCGCCGCAGGGGCAGCGACGCCTCTTCCTCTGCCTCTGCCTCTTGCTCTGCCTCCAGCGCAGGCGGCAGCCTCGAGAGCAGCGTGAGCTCGACTGCCAAGTTGTGGAACCGCGTCAGCGCCTCCTCGCCACGAGACTAGGCATTATCCTGCACCAATCTCCCAGAAAAGTTTGCTCTTACACAGGTCAAAAAAAAATATCATTGTCCATTTGTTTTTCTTCAAGAAAAATTATCAGCCGGCGTTTCGTGGGGGGCAGAGTACCTTTTTATATCCTCTATTTTTTTACAAAGTCCCATGCCATGCATCATGTCTGAAAGTATTGACACGATGGAAAGGAGAATACCCTTTGTTCTACGATGATGAGACGAGATGACCTTTACTATACTACAATGAGACGAGATGAGACGGGATCAACTTCATGGTCCCCGAGTCATAAATTGCCTTGCATCAATTGCTTCCAGATTTGAACTTCAAGTTGAACTAAACCTGTGAGAAATGCATCATCGTTTCCTCAAGAGTTGGACAGGTCAAGTTTGGAGATTTGCTTGAATCAACGTCACTTCGCAGGCGATATTCCAAAACATCTAGCCAAGTGGACATTTGACATCTCCACTCATCTATCGTATCTGACACGCCCGTTGCAGACAAACACAGGGGTATCTATCGTGAGGCTTTCAAAAAAGACAAAAAAACTTTGGCTTGCCACTGCTCACTTCCTATCCCGCCCTGCTACCTCTCATCTCCCCATCTCATCGGTTGCTGCACGAGTCTGGTTCGCATAATCTGTTGGTTTACCAACAAACGTGCCTCCCCGTTTTCCACTGGTGCAACAAAGACGAAACGAGACAGTATCTACATCCCACTTGCTTGCTGTATTCCTTGCTGAAATGATGAGTCTACCCTGGCCACTCTCACGTGAACTTGGTGTGAATAATGTCCGGGTTCTCATGCCAATCATCAATGCTCACCCACATCTACGTAGAGACATGTTAGCATTACTACACCGAGAACGCGCTGGATAGTGCCAACTCACCTTGCGGAATGTGCTTAGCCCGGCCAGAATACTGCCACCGATCCATGTCGAGTATTTGCGCTCGGGGGGTGCAAACATCTTGATCCTCATATCCTTCACCGCGAGTCTTTGAAGCTCTGTCAAGAGTCGGTCTGGAAAGCCTTTGGTCAATGTGCTGCCGCCAGAGAGAACGATGTTGCCGTAAAGCGATTTTCGCAGATCCAGGTCTGTCCTATTAATGGCATCGACTACAATTTGATGTACGCCCGGGTACTCGAGACCAATGATTTCGGGGTCGAATAGAATTTCGGGCGCTCTGAATCGTTCGGGGCCAATCTGTTGCTTGTCAGACACTTGATGCGTTGGGTTAAAAGAAAGAGGCAAGAGTAAAGACGGGAATTCACCTTGAGCTTGTGGCCGTCCGGCAACACGTATTCCGCAGACTTGCTCTCGTTTGGTTTGACGCCAATCCAATCCCTCTCTTCTTTTCGTGGATCCGGAGCTACATATGACACACTCTCTTTGATCAACCTTACCACCTCCTTCTCTGCACTCGTATGAAACACGTAGCCGCTTTTCCGTAGCAGCGTCTGCAGGTGCTCTGTGACATCACGTCCTGCCACGTCAATTCGTCGGATGCTGCTGGGCATAGCAAAGCCCTCATAGACTGGGACCGCATGCGACACTCCGTCTCCAGCATCCAGAACAATACCAGTGGTACGGCCACTGGCGTATAATGAAAGAACAGCCTGGATAGATGTGTGCAGAGCCGGGACGTTGAACGTTTCGAAAAGAATCTGCGCAGCTGTATCGCGATTGCTTCGAGGGTTCAAAGGTGGCTCTGTCAGAAGAACGGGATGCTGCGTAACTCGTCAGTACAGTTGCTGGAGAATCTCCATCTTTTGTCGCAATGAGACATACCTCCTCGCTCAACGTTTTCAGTCCCTCTCCATACACGTACTCCCATATTCTCTCCATGTCGTCCCAATCTGTCACAATGCCATGTTCCAGAGGGTACTTTATCTTCAGTAAGCCCCTCAGCTCTGTAGCGGCCTTTTGCCCAATGAATACATCGCCCTCCAGCGCGCCGGCCAGAACTCTGAGATGCTTTGGTCTACCGACCCATGAGGGAAAGAAGCACTTGGGCAGGTCATCACCAGCGAAACCGGCGCGAATTGTTCCCGAGCCGTTGTCCAGGACGATCGGCGCATTGTGCAGTATTTCCGTCATTTTATACCTCCCGTATTATTGATTTGGCTCTAGATCACCATCTAGATGCGTTGCTGCCTTTTCTGAAAGGGGCTTGGTCGATACGTCTTGAGGGCCTTATCCACGCCCCTGACCGGTCTGGTGGCGGGACCAAGCGGCAACTCCAACGTCGCGGGAGGTAGGTTAGTGCATGAACTCAACCCGAGGAAAATGGGCATGTGCAATCCGTGAGCCGAACAGAAAAGATCGTCAAATGTCGTCGCTCGTCGTCAGGTGCAGGGCAAGGTAATGCCAAGGGTCAGGTACGTTTTCGTGATCAATGACAACAAGCTCTCCGACCAATTCGGTCAAGGGTGACAATGGTGGGGCTCCTGCCCAAGTCCCACAGAAAGTACCGCCACTTGTGGCACGAACACAGCTCTCAGCCGCATCACGTGAGCCTTTGGTCGTGAAAGGAGAACTGAGAAGGAGGGCTGCAAGGGGCAGCTCTATTTTTAGCGCCTGAGGCAGGAACCACTTAAGTGCTTCGGCGTGCCCTCGCGTCTCTCCTTCGCGGACCGCGTCGTCGACGTGCCAACATTTGAAGGTACATCGTCGAACCCTTGCCACATCTGCATTGGTGCCAAATTGCAGCGTTTGTACGGACAACTACCAGCTCTTTGACACAACAACTTCTGCTTCTCATCTTGCTGGAACTAATTTTTTTTCTTTTCCTTCACAAAGCTATCCTCCGAATATCCAGTCCATTGCCATCATCTCCGCTTCCAGCACTTGACAGATCAACTGTCGTATGGCACTTTAAAAAAAGACTGACGGACCTCATTGATTTTCAAAATGGTCAAGGCTGGTGCTGTCGCCGCCGTTGCCTCCGGCCCAGGCGTATATAGTGCTACTTACAGCGGTGTAAGATTACTCTCTCTCTGTGTTTAATTATGTGTGCAGCTGTCGCGACTAGAACCGATTACTGTTTGGTTCTTTGCCCTTCGCCATCGTTCTTGGTTGCCACAGGCGAAGACTTGGGATGCCATATTCTCCTGTTCGCATACATGTCCAGAGAGAATTATCCTTGCACAATTCTTCTTTGGCACCAAGTACAACCTTACTGACCCATTCTTTGTTAGATCCCGGTCTACGAGTTTCAATTCGGAGGCGAGTTGAAGGAACATGTAATGCGAAGAAGGCACGACAACTGGATCAATGCGACTCATATCCTTAAAGCTGCAGGCTTTGACAAGCCCGCACGTACGAGAATTTTAGAGCGTGACGTACAAAAGGATGTTCACGAGAAGATCCAGGGAGGCTATGGCAAATATCAAGGTAGGTGGCTGCTTGTCATGACAATTCTCTCTCTCAATATGCGACTAAACGGGATTCAGGTACCTGGATACCTCTTGAATCGGGCGAAGCGCTCGCCCAGCGTCACAGCGTTTACGACCGACTACAACCGATTTTCGAGTTTGTGCCCGGAAACGAAAGTCCTCCACCGGCTCCGCGACATGCCACAAAGCCAAAGGCGACCAAAGCTAAACCTCCGCCTCCGCCTCCTCCCAAATGGGGTGCTGGTAAGTTGAAGTACACCCTGGTATGCTGTCATGCGTGCACATGGTAATTATGCAAATCACAGGCGCAGTAGTGGCCCGGCAAGAAGAAGTGAACAAGGAAGATAGCATAATGGGCGAAGACGACACCCCCGACAATCTGACAGTTGCATCTGCTTCATACATGGCCGATGATGATCATTTCGACATGTCTTATATGTCCACAGGGCATAGAAAACGAAAGAGAGAAGAACATATGCAAGACCTCACCGAGCAGCAGCATGCCGTGTATGGCGATGAGTTACTCGACTACTTTTTGCTCTCTAGAAATGAGCAGCCTGCCTTCAAACCCGATCCGCCGCCAAACTTTCAGCCGGACTGGCTCATTGATGCCGAAAATCATACTGCCCTTCATTGGGCATCTGCCATGGGCGATGTCGACGTCATCAAACAACTCAAACGGTTCAATGCCAATATAGCCGTGAAGAATATTCGTGGTGAAACTCCTTTTATGCGTTCCGTCAACTTCACAAACTGCTATGAGAAGCACTCATTTCCGACGGTGCTCAAGGAGTTGTTTGATACTGTGAACGCCAGGGACAATGTTGGTTGCACCGTCATTCATCATGCTGCCGTGATGAAGAATGGCCGAGTGTTCAGCCCTTCTTGTTCGCGGTACTACCTGGACTACATACTGAATAAGCTGCAAGAAAAGGTCGACCCATCTACGTTCCAACAGATGCTGGACGTACAAGACAAGGAAGGCAATACTGCTCTGCACTTGGCCGCGCAGAGAAATGCTCGCAAATGCATTCGAGCACTGCTCGGGCGCAATGCGTCAACAGACATCCCCAACAATGAAGGAGTGAGAGCTGAGGACCTCATTATAGAATTGAATGCCACGAAGAAAGAGCGCGGACCACAACGGTCCTCGTCACCTTTTGCGCCAGATTCGCAGAGACATGCATCATTTCGAGACGCTTTCGCGGAACAGAAGAAGCCGCCGACGGCTTTTCTGTCAGCCGCTGCAACAGCAGTACAGTCACGAATATCCCCCCTTATCATGGAGAAATTTCAAGATTTAGCCAAAAATTACGATGAGGAGTGGCATGAAAAAGACGTTGCCGAGGCTGAGGCGCGAAGAATATTGGCAAACACACAAGTGGAACTGAACACAGCTCGCCAACAAATCGCCGAGCTCGAAGCACAACTGGAGCCAGACGACGTGGCTGGCAAAATTATGAGCGAGGTCAACTTGGCTAAACACCAGGTACTGTCACTCATTACGCATCAAAATCGATTACACATTCACCAGTCGGTGGAAAACGAAATGAATCGCGCCAATGGCGACAGCAGCCAGAATGGTTCTTACGAGGAGAGACTAGCTCTTGCCCGCCAATTAAGTCAAATGCTGGCCGAACAGCGCCAAGCCGAGACGGAATATGTCGATGCTTTGAGCATGGTTGGCGTAGGGGACAAGATTGAGAAGTACAGGAAACTGTTGAAAAGATGTCTGGACCCCAAGGATGGCGAGAGTCTCGACTCGAATCTTGACAACCTTATTGACATGATGGAGGAAGAGAAGGATGTGATTGACATGGACGGAGCGGCACCATCGGCCGGCGAGCCCATGGACTTTGCCGTCGGCGTCTGACTAAGAAGGGGGGGTGTAAAGACGGACGGAACATTACATGGTCAGTCGGCAGTGTATATAACGAGCAATGTTGGCGTTAGGCGGGGAGTCTGAACAGCTATGCCCAGCTGGTGAAGGGCCGGAGATATTATTTGGCGGCGGGCATGTTTGGGCAGTCTTTTGATCCCTATCTGCAAAGCGGCGTTCTGGAAGAAGACGTAGAAGAAAAATCGACATTGATACTACCAGGACCGAGAGATCAGCGAGGGGGCATACATTGGTCCCAGTCGGCCAGTCGGCGTGATGCTTCACAGCCAGGGAGCGTGCATGGCCGTGTAGTCAGGTGAGCGGCGACTTGGCTCGTTGGTGATGGGTCTTGGTGATGGGTCCAATGGTCGGGGGTACATACGGCTGAAGGGGAAACCCCGTTATCCGCACCGGATGGTATCGGTCTGGAATTGGTCTGGAATCGTGGCAGCTGATATGTAGTAAATCGGCAATCCCTCTGTGTTGGAGACGCAGAGGTCAACAAGATTCGCCACCAGGCTCAGCTGCCCTGGGTACATTGACCCTCAGCTGGTCAAGGTACACGTGATTCGCTACCGGGCGAGAGCGGTAGCTCCACTCAGACTGCACCTGCGCCTGCACCTGCAACCTGCATGCTTCCGCGCATATCCGAGACAAGACACCGAAATCTGAATCTCCGAGTTGTCGTGACTCGTGAGCCATTATCTGGGCCATGCAGCAAACGCCCAAACGCCCTCAACAAAGCCCATCGTGATACATAGCTTCTCCTCGATGCTGAAGACTGAGGGGCTTGCGCATCCTCTCCTCTGAACACGATGTACGCCACAGGCCGTGAAGGACACGCAGCAAGGCTGCCACCCCGGCAGACGATTATTGGGTTTTGACTTTTCTTGCGGTTCATAACGCACTGGACAAAGCAAGGGGCGTGCACCCATCACCACCCATCACCATCCTTCACCACCCTTGACTAAGCTGGTGCTGGAACCGGCGTTGACGTCCAGAGCTGAACTGAGAACCATACATGGCTGGCTTCGACGCACATACCGCAGCCATGTCATTCCCAATTGGGTTCCGAAGCCAGTCTTGTGGGTTGCGAGATGGCATAAAAAAGGTTGTGCGCCCCAGAGCTTGCGCCTCGGTGATAATGGCGGGTCAATGAGTTCACATGGCTGCGACCCTCACCCGCGTCTCCGAAGCAGTAGATTAGATTTCTCCGACATTGGTTGCTTGGCAAGTCGAGAGGACAACGACATACACACTCCGTACACACTCGTGCTTCGAATCATCGACGACCAAAGCGATTAGGCAGCACATCACAACTGCCAAGGGACCATTTCCACCGATTGCCAACACGAGCTGGGCATTGCAGTTGGATGCACAAGGATATCCATCCAATCGTCTCCCGTGGTAGGGATTTCAACGACCGCTTCAACATCGACTTGCGTCCTGCAGGGCCCCCAAAGCCGCCGTTATATCTCATCGGCTTATGCCCCCGTCTGACCTGACTTGGTGTCCTAGCTGGCGCTGCGTCGGTCGTTCTAGAAACCAGAAACCGCTCTCTCCCAAACATTGCCGGCGACTCCGGGGGCCAATCACGGATTCCCGGCTGCCAGTGCTTCTCTAACCATGGCCGACTACTTGAAAGTGCAACAACCCACCTTGGACACCTTGGATAGGGTCCGAAGTGGTCTTGCCCTCTTTGCAGTCATCATCATTGTTCGTTTCTTATTCCAGAGGATACACGCCTTGATTTCGAAAAAGCTGAAACCAACCAGCTCCAATAGCCAGCTCCCAGCCGCCTTACAACAAGTTTACACTCCTCCCGCGTGGTCATTTGACGAGAAGGTCCAGAGCGGCAGGACATCCAGCAGCATGGGGAAGAACAGAGACGCAACATCAAGAGACGTCTGTGGCTCTGCTGGCACGACCAAGCTAAAGACCAAGCTATCCATTGACCAGACATGGAACTCCGGCGCCGAGCACATTGATGGACAATTCATCTCGCGCATGCCGCCTGCGCCACCACTAACATCGCCTGGGTTGAGCTCCGCCGTCTTCACATTCTCATCAGGCCAGCCTCATGCCATTGTCAGTTTTATACACCAGCCAAATCCTGATTACACGAGTTCCACCGCTTCGGCCGTCTCACAGCTGGACTCGAAGGCTTCGCCAACTACGCCGAGACGGCGGTCTTATCACAAAGTGTTACCCGCTGGAATGTCCACTCCTCGGCAGTCCTCGGAAGCTGACGTAGATACCGCAGCGACTTCTTTCTTCCCCAGCTCGTATCCGCCAACAAGCCCGCTTTTGCCACCGCCGCCCCCTGATGCAACTGACTCATTCGATCATGGCCAAGCGCACAAGCGAGAGATGGGTGTCAAGGGAGAAATCATCTCAGCTTTGGATAATGAGGGCGCTGGATGGACCCGTCACACCCGTGTTTACGGTGGCGGTGTCTGTCTGGCATGCGCCGCCTCAGGCGGCCAGGACGGAGGTGGCTTTTTCGGAGCAACGGTGACACCAGAAGAAATGCGTCAAGATGCGTATACAGCGAGAAGTGGCAACTTGCTAGTAAAGTCTTGAGCGAGCGATTTGAACAAGACCCAGAGGAAGCATGCTCGCTATTACGTGGCGGGATGCAAGAACAGGAAACAGGGGCTGATACCACTTGAGGTGTATGCTGTACCTTGAAACGTTTTTTCCCTTCTTCTCTAGTAGAACACAATGATGATGACCTTGCCCGACAACACTCTTATCAACTCGGGCCATTCGCAGTGAGCATGCCAAGATGACGGACAATTCCACGACCTTGCCATCCATTCAATGCAGAGTTCACGGCGTATAAAGTGAGGCGCAAACCGGGCTAATCCGGGGAAATACCTCCAGGCAGATCATCTCTCATTTCTGTTATACCCTGGCCTACACCCTCCATACATATGTAGGTCCTCCGGCTCAGCCCCGTCCGTTGCAAGCCACGGGTTCGCTTCTTCTCTCCGCCTCGGTCCCTCCTCACCTGATATCCGGCAAGCTCGGCCCCGTCATGGCTGGGCTGGGCAGGCGACGATGGAGCCGAGTTCTAGTCTGACTGCCCCAGGGCTGAGAGTCGGGGTTCTGGATTTTTTTTTTCTGGCATCCGTGTTCGCGGGCAGGGGGTTGGGTTCTGCTTGCATGCATGCACTTGTTCTCAGGCAAACGCGATGCGATGCGATGCGACGCGACGCGACGGATCTGGAGAAACGTGTCCTGCCGGATTGGGGGCCGGCACGAGGCCATCACACGCGGCGGCTTGCATGGCCTTATCGCGATGCTGCGCCACGGTGCGTTATGTCCAGCTTTTACTTATAGAGATTTCTGGTTTGTTTCGTGCGATTTGGAGGCGAGGCCCTGCGTACCCGGGAGTTTGACGACACTTGTCGTGGTGTTTGCTTTCTTTGTCAAGACGGTGGCCCGGACCTTGTCTACATGTTCATGATGTTGTCGGCGCGTGTGGGCGTGATTATGGGTTCTTAAGCTAGCCGTTCAGGGTGTGAGCCACATGTTCAGGCAATGAGCCACCCTAATTAGGTATAGTGTAGTAGGTCCTTAGGTCATGCTTACAACTGCTAATTAGCTAGAATTCGCTGAATGATTCTAGAACCTTCACTAGCTAGCCGCAATCAGTCTATAAAGCCATGTAATATTTACACTAAGTTTAACTTCTAATTTTCCCTCTAAGCTATAGTAAGCAATCTAACTTACTTTTATCTCTTTCTAGCTAATTATCTCTATATCTTTTATTCTAAAGCCTTATTTTCCACTAATTAGCCCTTAAGAATAATAAATCCTTAAGGCTATTAACTCATATAACTAATTAAATAACTTTATTTAGGCTACTACTAGGTATTTTAGCGTCAGCTAAGCTACACTAAATTAATACTTAAAAAGTGGGCCTTTAACGGTATTAGCTAATTAGCAACACTGCTAGGATAATACTATAGCTATTTTATATACCTATCTTTATTTCAATCCTTAACTTAAATTAGTTAGGTTTCCTTAAGTTTATTAATTATCTTGTTAGGAGCACGGAGGCTAGGGAGTTAAGGATAGAATAGTTACATAATAAAACCCTTAGATAAGCCTTAGGTTATGTAAATAACTAAGTAGCTATTAGATAGCTATATATATATAGTAAGGTATTTAGATAAGAATTACTTATAAGGTATATAAGAGGTTAAAGTTTAAGACCTTTATATACTTACCTTTAAGTAATAGCTCTCTAGCTATAACTAAGAACCTTAGCCTTTACTTTATTTATATTTCCTTAATTTAGTTATAATAAATTAAACTCTTAAACCCTTTAAGGTAAATAGACTATTAGCTAGGTTTAAATATAAAGAAACTATAAAATATTTACTTAAAATATACTTATATTACCTAGTAAGAGAGATATAAACTTATAGTGCTTAGGGAGTAACTTATATACCTTAACTTTAGGGCTTAATAATAAAAGAATATAATAAATACTACTTAACCCTAATTAATATAATAATACTAAATCTAGGAATAATAATAACCTAGATAAGCTAGAGTGCTACTATAAGGTTATATAAGCCTAGCTATAATATACTTATATAAGGTAAGATATTATAAATATAAAAGTATAGCTTAAAGAAATTAAGGTAAACTTATAATTAGCTAGATTAAGTAAAGAACTTATAATTACCCCTTAGATACTTATACTAATTAATCCCTTATTTCTAACTTTCTTACTTAACCTTAACTTTATAGTAAGTATATACTTATAAAGCTTTATAAAAATATAGTATAAAGTATTAGTATATAAAAGTAATACTTATAAGAATTTATAGGTATACCTAGTGAATTTAAATATATTATTCTAGTTAGATTTAAAAACCTTTTATAATAATAAAACTAAGGTAATATATACTAGTAACTACCTAGTAAATAATATAAAGTAATAATAAATATATTATATAATAGTAAATAAGTTAGTTAATTACTTAGCTTATTCTTAGAATAAATTTATATTCTAGTTAAACTTAGAAGTAATAAATAAGAATATAAAGTGCTTAGAAGCTACTAGAATATTACTAAATCTAAGGTAAAAAAATAACTAGTTTTTCTAGTCTTTTTTAAGACTTTAAACTAAAGTAAAAGCTAAATTACCTAACTAAATCCTTATATACTTAAGAATAATAATTTTCCTAAATAACCTAAATAATACTATAAGGAAGTATATAGTTAGCTAGGAGTTCTTAATATCTTAGAGCTACTTATAAGGATAAGGTAAAAAGGCTAAAGTTATAATAATATTTATATTAAATAATTATAATAGAAACTATAATAATAAAGAAAGTAAGAGAAAGAGATAATACTTTAGCTTTCTTATAAATAACTTATAGTAAAGCTTATAGTAACTAAGTATAAGTTAAAAACTATTTAAGTATTATAAATATAGTAGTCCTAAATATAGTATAAATTAATATAAAGTAATAAATTATTTAATTTATAAAAGTAGTAAGTATATAACTAAGAAGTATAAGAATAGTAGTAATAAGACCTTAGACTTTAATAAGATTCTAATTAAGTTAGTATAAGCCTAGGATAATAGTTTTACTATAAAGAAACCTATAAATAAAAAAATAAAAAATAAGTATTCTTATAGTAAAATAACTACTAGTTAGCTATACTAGTGCTATTTAATATAAGTATAAAGTATTTAATAATCTACCCTAAATTATTATTAAAATAGGATTAGAAAAATATAGAAAAAATAGAGATAATACTAGAAAGCATAAGTAAGAATAAAATCCTATATAAAGGAATCTTATATAAGCTAATTAAGGTAAAAGATAGTATAAGCTATATAAAGGTTTACTAGATTAGCTACTATATTACTAATATAAAAAGGGATACTCCTAAGTATAAATTAAACCTTAGAGTATAAACTTATAGTAATAAATTAAAAGTAAAATTTTTAGAGGTTTCTAATAACTAAGAATTATATTATACTTACTATAAGGAAGTAATAACTATATAGGGTAGTA
The DNA here is from genome assembly GCA_030389615.1 of Epichloe typhina subsp. poae. Lineage (NCBI taxonomy): Eukaryota > Fungi > Ascomycota > Sordariomycetes > Hypocreales > Clavicipitaceae > Epichloe > Epichloe typhina. The sequence goes on from CP098313.1 coordinate 3,471,906, forward strand.
AAATAATTATTTATTATACTATTACTAGTATTACTAAAGATTAGGTAATTAAGCCTAGGGAAAAAGAAAGGAAAACTAATAAAGACTTATTAGTAAATAATATAATAAGTAATAACTAAGGTTATAGTATAGCTATAGTAATAGTAGTAAAATATACTTATTTCTTAAAAAAGAAAAACTAAGAAGTATAATAGCACTCTAGGTAATATACTATAAGAAAGTAGTAGTAATTATATAAAAGATAAATAGTAATATAACCTAATAGTAAATCCTAGAAGAGTATATAGAATTTATAAATATATTTTTAAAAGATTTAGCTAGTAAGCTCCTAGAATTAAGTAACTATACTTATATAATTAAATTAGAAAAAGGAAATAACTACCCTAGGGACCTATATATAACCTAGCTAAAAAGAGCTAGAAGTGCTTAGGGAGTACCTAGTAAGTATGTAAGAAAAGAGTAGATTAGAAAATTAACTAGTCTAGCTAAAGCCTTAATTTTATTTATTCTAAAAAATTAGGGAAATTAAGGCTTTATATAGATTATAAGGGCCTTAATAGAATTATAGTTAAAAACAAGGCCCCTTTGCTATTAATCTCTAAAATCCTTAACTAATTAGTAGGCATAAAGGTTTTTATATTACTAGATCTTTAAGAAGCATACTACTAGCTACATATCCATAAGGGTAATAAGTAGAAGATAGCTTTCTAATGCTGCTATAGCTACTTTGAATATCTTATAATACTATTCGGATCCCCTCCCGGGCACGAGGTAAAACTGCTTAAATTATTATAAATCTCTATTTTTCAACACCTTTTCCAAATATCTAGCCTTCTTCTCTAGCTTTTTATTTCCCTTCTTTTTCTTACTTTTCCTAAATTCCTTAATATTTCCTTCTATTTTTTGAATTTCCTTTTTATTTAGAATTTCCTCGGATTTTTAGATAGCTATTAGGTTCTATAGCCTAGTGGTTATAGCCCCTAGCTTATAGTCACCCTTAGCTATACTATTATCTAATTAGTTAGTTATTAATTGGTTAATTAGTAGCCCTTAACCCCTACCTGTTGATTTGAATTGGAGTGTAGTTAAGTGAGGATAAGTTATGTTTTTTTTTAGGGTTTAAGTTTGCCTTAGAGCTTTGAAGGATAAGTTGTAAGATAGAAGAGATATAAAGAGATAGAATAAACACAGTTATAAAGAAAGGGAAATTACGTTAATTTATGCTATAAGTAAAACTTAAATAGATTTGAGTTTAACTATAGTTACGAATTATAACTCTTACATAATCGTAGCCATAAAGTTTGTTATAAACTTTATATTAACCTTTTAGCCCCTAAATTTGTAGCTTAAAGCTTATTCCTTTATTTATATTTTACCTAATACTATAGTAATTATTAAATTTAGTTGTTAATTATTACACTAGCTAGGTATTGCTAGTAATTTTTTTGTTCCTTGAAAATTAGATGCATTGGCCACAGCCAATGATCCCAAAAAAATTAAAAATCAATACTATTCGGATTAGTAAACGCGCTAGCTACTTTTTAGGAATATATTAATAACGCCCTTAAGGGACTTATAAATAAATTCTATATTATTTACCTTAATAATATTCTAATATATAGTAGTAACCCTATAAGATATATAAAGTATATTAAAAGTATACTAGAGTAACTTTAAGATATAGACTTTTATGTTAACCTTAAAAAGTGCTAATTTTCTATTAGGTAAGTAAAATTCCTAGGTTTTATTATATTTAAAAAGGGTATTAAGATAAAACTATTATAAGTTAAAGCTATTATAACTTAGCTAATACCTTATAGTGTGTTTAATATTTAATTATTTCTTAGGTTTATAGGTTTTTACTAATACTTTATAAAATAATATAGTAAGGTAATAGTCTTACTAATAGACTATTTAAAAGGTATTTAGCTAGTAAAGTTTAAGCTAGAACCTAGTAAACTAGTAGTGTTTAGAGAACTTTAAAAGAAGTTTTAAGAGACGTTAATTTTAGTGTATTTTAACTTACTTTACTTACTAAAAGTAAAGATAAATATATTTAGTTATATAATTAGAGCTATACTTATAATATTAGTGCTAGGTAGCTAGTACCTAGTAGTGTATTTTTAAGGAAGTTAACTAATATTAAACTTTACTACTTAATACCTAATACTAAGTTATTAGTAATCTAAGAGGTATTTTAAGCCTAAAGACATTTCCTTATGTATTTTTCTTATTAGATTATAGTTATTATAGACTATTTAAATTATAAGTACTTAGCTATAAAGCTAAAGCTAACTAGTAAGTAAGTAATAGTATTAGATAAGCTTTATTTATTTAATTTTAGGATTAAATATTATATAAGTAAGTTAAACCTTATAAATACCCTATTAAGAAAAGTAAATTATATTAGTAAGAAGCATAGGGTAAAGGCATTAACCTTATAGCTACTAACTTCTTATCTAAATTTAATAATACTAAGTAATAGAAATACTATATAAATAATAGTGCTATTATAGGTTTTAGTATTATATTACTTAGCATAGCTAATATTTTATTATAAAAATACTATAATAGCCTTACTAGCCTCTAGGGTTTAAAGTCGTACCAAAAGATATTAGGTAATGATGATCGTTAATTAGTATTTACTCTAGCTACGGTCGCCCTATAATTACTACTACCCTAATTCACCCTTAATTACATAAGCTATTTCCCCACTTAATAGGCTAGGGGGGATATTTTACTAGTGTTAACCCTAACACCTCTAATTCTTCTATCATAATACTTCGTCCTTCTCTAGATCAATATAATCTTTAGTTCCCTATTTAGCTAAATCCTAAGTGTTTAACCTTAATAGTTAAAGTTTCTCTAATTATAGGATATATAGTTTTAAGTTATCTAGGTGGATTTTTCTTAGTATCCTACCTTCTAATAGTTTAATCTTATATATTACTAAAGATACCTTTTAGATAACCTTTAATAGCTTTCCCTAAGTCTTATAAAACTTCCTTTTTAACTTATTCTCTTTATCTATCTTCTCCTATATAAGATTTCCTACCTTAAAGCTTTATCTAGGTTTCGTGGTATTATCCTAATTATTTACTTTCTATATCCGAACTAACTCTCTCCGCTTCTCTTACGAATCTAGGTTCTATAGATTAGTTTCTTATAGTAGTTCTAAATCATCTATCCCTAGATTCTCTAACTCTAAGGCTTTAAGTTCTTTTACTCCTATATGTTTTGCAAATAGTTTAAATCTAATTATTAATATTACTAGACTTATCCTAATGCTTAACATATACTAATTATTAATAATCACTATAATACTTAGGATTGCCTAATTCTAGGAGTCTAGAGAAATTCTATTTCTCTCTATAGCCTATTTCATTAGTTATCCCTTAATAAGCCTTACATTTTATTTAGCTAGTCCTATTAAAGATAGATATAAAACTAGTCTATACATTACAGCGGTTCTATGTTTCTCTAAAGCTGCTTAAAATATTAGGTTTTTAAAGTATAAGCTATTATTATAATAGATTCTTTTTAGCTATCTAAATATTAGGCTCTAGCTCTTATCCTAAGCTTATATAATAGAATCTCCTATAGCTTCGCTATAGGACTATCCTAATGTAAATCTTATTATATAATCTATAGTAACTAACATGTATGCGTCTTTGTTCTTTGCTTTTAGCGTTATTCAGAGCATGTAATGTAATGTAATGTAATGTAATGTAATGTGTAATTATTACATATTACATTACATTACATTACAAACATTACAGATGTAATGTTAGGGAAAAAGAAAAGTGGGGTATATTAATATCTTATAATATAGTTTAGAATTTTCTCTATTGAATTAATATTAGCGTTTTTATAATAGGTATTTTATTAAATTTACTATTAATTATCTAAATTTCTTATATTTCAGACTATTAGTTATATTTTCTAGTATAGGGTATATATAGTAAGTTTATAAGCTAAATTAGATTCTTTGAATATTTCTATATATTATAAGATATTATACTAAGTATATATCTATTTTCTAATAATTAATATTTTATTATTTTAAATAAAACTTTTTATTACTAAAAATACCCTATATATACTTTAATAAATAATATAAAAAAATATATTATAAATCTAAATAATTATATTAAGAAACTATATTTAGACTCTTATATACCTTATAATTCATATTATTAGTATAAGCTATATTTAGAATAATATCTATTTTTATAGATTTAATATATATTATTTTTAAATATCTTTAATTTTTTTCTTTTCTTTTATAAAATTTAGAAACAAAATATAATAATTTAAGATTAAAAACATTAAAAAAGCTATATTTACTAGATTTAAGATAATAAGGTTCTTATTTAGAATTAATATAGCCTATATTAAAAAGTAAGTATAAAGTAAGTCTTCCTAATTATAGTACTTACTTCTTTATAGCTTAGTTACTTAAATATATATGATTTTCTATTAAAAACAAGGTATAATTAAAAGTGGGTCTAAAGTGGGTCTTCCTAATTACAGTACTTACTTCTTAATAGCTTATTTGCTTAGATATATGATTTTCTATTAAAAAGAAAGTATAATTAAAAGTGGGTCTTCCTAATTATAGTACTTACTTCTTAATAGCTTATTTGCTTAGATATACATGATTTTCTATTAAAAGAAGGTTTAATTAAAAGTGGGTCTAAAGTGGGTCTTCTTAATTATAGTACTTACTTCTTAATAGCTTATTTGCTTAGATATATATGATTTTCTCTTAAAAGAGGTTTATCTTAAAGTAAGTTCTTTTATAATAACTTATATTTACTAATATACTTAGTTTTATATAATCTTCTATTAGAATAAGTATACTAAAAAGTAAGTCTTTAATATTTTTCTTAGAAATAAGCTTAAAAGATAGGTTTTATTAGTTTTATAAGTTATAATTAAGATTAGTATAGTAATTTAACCTTAATCTATATTTTTAGAATCCTAATATATACTTTTCTAATTATTTAAGTAATTTCTTACTATTAATTTCTAATTACTTAACTTAAATATTAAAAAATCAAAAATAATTACAAATAATTACAAATAATTACATGTAATGTAATGTAATGTGTAAAAGGGGGTGTAATGTAATGTAATGTAATATGTAATGTAATGTAATGTGTAATAATTACATTACATTACAAACATTACACAATGTAATGTAATGTAATGTAAAGCTCTGTGCCTTAGTAAGGACCCTAGGATAGTAAACTATTTAGACCTAGTTTATATGTGGATAGAAGAATAAGCTAAGAGGGATAAGTTAGCTACTAAAGCCTAAATAAAAAGGGATAAATAGATAGCAAAGCTTATCTATTAGCTTAAAGCATTTTAAGCTTAAGCTATAGGAGAGTTATCTAGACTATATAGGTAAATAGAATAGGGAAAGTATATAACTAGTAATCCTCCCTAGTTACCTAGGAAGTCTGTAATAATAATAACTAAGTTAAGTTAGGGAGATATATAATAAGATCTAGATTTCTTCTAGTGTTTCTTATATAAAGAATAGGGACACATAGGGTATAACTATTTACAAAGAGATATATGCCCTCTAGATAAGTTTAAGAAGCGTTAAGTATGTTAAAACACTAAAGGTTTATAGATAAGAAGAGAATAACAATAGGAGTTAGATAATTTAACTTAATCTAACTTTATTAGTAAGCTAGGAAGAGAGATAATCCTGCTACTAGGCTTTATTCTAACCTAAGGATTTTTATTACTTAATACTTCTATACTAAACTACAGACCCCTAAGTTATATTTAAGAGGAGAATAAGGTGGATTCTGCTTATGCTATAACTTTAGCTAAAGCAAAGGGGAAATCCATAGAACCTATATAAATATAAGGCCTAGCTAGAAAGATTATAAAATAAGCTAATAAGCCTAGTATTATTTTAGATAAATATGCTTAATAAAGAGTGGAGGAGATTCTAGATACTAAAGACACTAGCTAAACTTAGATTTAGTTATCCTTAGATATAATAGGTCTAGTCTAAGAAATGACTCTAGAGGAATTCAAAAGATTGTTACTTACTCTAAGACCTTTCTTAGATAGAATTATAAGTCCTTCCTAGGTCCTAATAGGTTTAAATTTGCCTAGGGATACGCTAATAAGAGATATAAAGGTAAAAGAAAATCCCCCCTAGAAGTAAAGATTAGAACTAGAGAAGATTTAGGTAACTAAAGAATATTACATTCCTTTATTTAATCTAGGATAATACCTTAGAAATATAATAGTTTCTATAAGTATTCTCTAGTTACTTTAACTTATACTAATTATTTAATAATAGCTAAGCTATCTTATATAGTGTTAGAAAAGATAAAGAGTAAGGGGCGAAGTCTATAATTATAAATTTAATTAAACTATTTAAAGAAGCTATCTAGCTAACCTTCTAGTCTAATGTAATAATTAGGTTAGTAAACGTGATTATTACTTAGAATAATGTCACAAAACCTAATAGAGATATGGTAATAACATTAGGATATATTATAATATATATTAAGGGACACTAATGTAACTTAGTCTTAATTAATAAAGGGTCTAGTGTAGAACTAGTAAGCAAAAGCTATTTAGTATAATATAGATTTCTAGTAGTTTAACTCCGTAAGAGAAGGTATATTTAAATAGTAAATAATACTAAATATCTAATTACCTTATGCTTCTATTTACAAGTTATTGTAGGAGGAATCCTAGCTCTAGTGAAGTTTTATATTATGCTAGTTTAGCAGGACTAGGATATATTATTAGGTAAAGTCTAGCTAAGAAGAATAGAAGCTATGGAATATTATGCTAATAATAAGTTAGTTATTAAGGGAGCAAACGAAATTACTTAGACTTTACTAATTTACCTATGCCTAGATTTATTTTATAGGCCTAATAAATAGGGTTAACTTCCTAAGAGAACTAGACTTAAGGAACCTATAGAGTTTATAGAAGATAATTAAGAGATTCTAAAAGAAGTTAAAAAGATCCTAAGAGGGATAAATATATAAATCCGTAAGTAAACTAATAAAGCAGATTTAAAAAAATAAGGACTATAGATAATGTTACTAGTAATTATTTATAGGGATTGCTAATAGATCTAGAACTACTAGTTAGGGATAAAGAAGTAAACTCTAAATAGAAGATAAGCGAAACTTAGATATAATATATATATTAGGAGGATAGAATATTAGAAGATTATATTACTAAAACTAGAAACAAAGAAATATTAGCTTAAATAAAGAGAGAAGAATAGGAAGTATTTATAAATAGTAAGAGAATAGAAATTAAAACAAAGAGAATAGTAGTAAATATTACTAAATTAGATAATCTAAAGGAGAATAGCATTATACTTAGAACAAAGAACTAAACTATATTAGGGAAATACAAATTAACTTTAATTAATAGTGCTATAGTCCTATAGAAACTAATTTAAACTTTTAGAATAGATAGCTTTACTAATAAGATTACTAATAAGATAGAAATAAAATAACTTACCTCCTACTCTTCTAAACTATTACTATTAGGATAAATGCCTAATAAATAGAAGATTACCTAGAGTTAACTTAAATAAAGGAAAAAAGCCTAGAAAAGAGAATAGAATGAAAACACTACCTATAGTATTATAAAGTTTAAATAACTAAACTAAATAGAGAAAGAACTTAAAGAGAATAAGACAACCTTTAACCTAATAGAAGATAAGGGAATAGAACCACTAGACCTTCTAGAGATACTCGGGATTAGCTTAACTAGCCTAGCTAGATAAGTATAATTTAGACACTAATAGACACTAGAGAGACCTAATTTATATAGGAAAATAGAAAATCAAGGGGTTTACCTAGGGAAATAAAAAATCCTATATAAATAACTAGATTAAAGTTTTGCCTTAGAAAGCATTAGATAGGTTGTAGTATTCTAAGGACTTAGTTATAGAGTAGAAAGGCAAATGTGACCTAGATATAAATAGACACGCGTATACACTAATTTATGTGTAAAATTAGAATATTAAGGGGTCCCCCTTAGAAATTAGAAATCCTTATATAAATAAGAAGTAGTAAGACTTAGTAGAAGAAACTAGCGCTAGTAAGCATTATATTATAAACTTAGCTAATTTAGCTTTACTAGGAGAACGCGCACTAGGTGCATAGGACATAGTAAGATAAACTAGTAAACTAATTTATATAGGAAATCAAGAAATTAAGGCCTACCCCTTAAGATTCCGAAATCTTTATATAAATTATTTATTATTTACCTTACCCCTAAAACTATTGTTTTATAGTTTAAGAATTTATATATTATATTAGGAGGCTATGTGGGAGATAATAATTAGAGAATAATAATTATGTAATTATATTATACTTTTAAAGATTGTTTTATTTTAAAGCTTAAAGATATTTATACTACTAACCTTATCTAGTATTATATTAACCTAATCCTAGGAGTAAAGCCTAGTAAACGTAAATAATATAAGTATTCCGCTACTTATTAAGGTTTCTTAAGATAAGTTTTCCTAGTAATAGAGAGAGTAGGAATTATTATTTACAGTAACTTAAAATAGGTTACACTAATAATTTTCGCTCTAAAACCTAGATAGAAGGTTTTTAGATTGGTTTATAACTATAGAGATGTGAATAGCAAAACAATTAAACTAGGTTATCTATATTATAATATAGAAGCTAACCTAGATTTAATCTATTATAGTTGCTCTTAGATTTTGTTATAGACTAATGCTTTAAACGGATTTTAGGCTATTAGTATTTATTTACCTAATAAACACAAATTAGCTTTTATAAGACTAAACAGAATGTATTACTATAATAATATAGCCTAAGGATTAAAGGGATTACTAGTAACTTACGCTAGGTTTAGAGACCTAACTTTTAGACACCTGTTTTTCTAAGATAGTACTAAAAGCAAATTAATTCTAGGGTATATAGAAAATTGTGTACTTCTTTTTCTATCTATATTAATAATTATTACTTAGGCTTGGAAACCTAGGAAGACTATTTTAATTTTCTCTAGAAGAGATACTTTCTAAGAGTTACATAGGCTCTAATTAGGTTAAGTAAACATAAAACTATATTATTCGCTTTAGAAGTAAAATATATTAGATATTCTTTAAAAGACAAAAAGATATAACTAGCTTAAAAACATTATAATAGATTTACTAATCTAGCTAAGCAGTTTAAAGACTAACTACCTTAATCTTAGGATAAAGTACTTATACTTATTTACCTAACTCTGTTCCTACAAAAATTTATACTAGGAAAATCTAACTTAGTAGTTACTATTAAGAAGGCTTTCTTTTGCGAAAAACTAAAAATAATAAAGATAGGAAAACTGTTAGTTACACCAAGGTGCCTGCGCAGGTAGGATAATTCCGTAATATTGAAGTCGATGATAGATAGATAACTCGCTAGGAAAGAGAGAGAAGAGAGGGAAAGTCTAGATAATAGAAAAGTAAGTAAAACCCGTAAGTAAGGTAGAAAAGGGGGTAGCGAATTAATGCAGCTAATCACATCACGTGCATCGCGCCAGACTCACTATTAGTCCGGTCTTTAGCCATAATTAAGCCAATAAAGATCTAAAGGATTTAACACTAGTAGTCTCTCTTTTTATCCGTGGCTAAAGGAGCCTAAAAACGTAATAAAAATCAAATCAAAGGAAAGTGTATATAAGTAAATCCCTTGATAGGAATCCGCTGCTCTAATTAGCTATCGTGGCATTAGTTAATTAAATTAATCTATTAGTCCTTGTTAAGGCTCCTATCCCCTAATATTGCGGGTCTCTTTACCTATCCTTTAACATGAATTATTAATTCGTTTGAATTAATTAGAGAGGAAAGAGATAAATTTAGCGATGCCTTTGTTATCATATCCGCCGGATTATTATCTTCGTTAATCCACCTTACCTCGTAGATCTTATGCCTTTTATATAATTAACGAAGAGCTATAATATTAATTATTAGTCTCTTCTCTTTTGTTATTCCTAGCTTCATAAGGCATTTATATAACAAAAAGGAGTTAGTATAGAGAATTATAGGAATTCGAGGTATCTTTAATTAGTCTGTGATCTAATAGAGAGTTATGGAAATCGCGTAGGTAATATCTACGCCTTGAACCATGCTGTATAATTTAGAGGCAAGCGTGCTATGTGTAACTCGCTTGCTCTTTATTAAGCTATACATAATAATGTTACCTTTTATAATAAAGGTATTATTATCTTGCATTATCTTGTTGCTAATCACGATAATGTATCTAATCTATAAGCTTAAATCCTTATTATTAGCAAGCGATTTATCTATAAACACGAAGAGCTTTGCTTCCTTAAGGGTTAAAGGTATGTATTATAGTCCTTGCTGCTAATTCTTAATTTGCTATTTAAGGCGTTTATTAAGGCGTGCAATATTGTTAGTAGAGGGTTCTTAGTGTTAAGCTATGATTAATAGATTATAGGAAGCTTCTAGTTAGCATATAGTTATAATGTAGCTTCCTTAGGCTTATTATTCTACGTAATCTTGCTTTGCTATTAGGGATTAAGGATTAACTTCCTTAATCTTCTAACTTTAGCCTTTTTAGGTTAAAATTAACGAGTTATTAGCGTTCTAGGTTAAGATGTAGCTATTAAAAATAAGGGGATTCCTAGTGGTTAATCGCTACTTTTCCTTAGTAGTAAACTTAGCTTTCTAAAGCTTTTTCTCTTCTTTTTAGAAGAAGTTATTATTACTTAGGCCTAATGTATTGTTAGTCTGCATTCCTATAATACTAAAGAGGTTCTTATTATTTGGCGCTATGATTAATAAGCAGGGATTATAGGTTAAAGTTATTATATTAAGGTTATCTCTGTGATAATAGAAGTACGTTGCTTACTAGTGGGTTCTGGCCTCTGCGATCCTGTAAAGAGGTTTAATTAATTTAATTATAGTTCCTTCTAGAAAGAGGTATGTAATCTGTTTTAGTAATCTTATAATAATTAGTCTTGTTAGTATTGTGTGTAATTAAGTGTATGCTTGTGTGATATTGCGAATTTAAAGGTAGATGCCTTTTCTTCTTAATAATAGAGTAATAGCTATGATAAGTTATTAGCTTGCTTATTATATCGTTGGTGATTATGTTAAGATGAATTCCTTTCCCTTGTTATTGTGGCCTTGTATAATGAGGCGAGATTTCTCGTATAGTGAGGCTATTCCCTTGCCTTTGATCTCTCTAACTATACAAGAATCGAAGATTCTATAGCCTCTATGCCTTACCAGGTTGTATTTAATGAATTTAAAGACATCGCGAGCTTGTAGGGCATTAATCTTAGCTTAATCGGACTACTTAAAGGGTTTTCCTAGGGCTATAATCTTCCCTTCTTAGCGAAGTTAAAGAGCAAGGTTCTAATTAGCTTCTTCTTTTACTATAAGGAATGCTATGCTTAGCATCCCTTTAGCTATAACCTCTTAAATAAAGGCCTTGTCTTAGTCTTTATTAACAAGCACGTAAAGTTTAATTAGGCTAATATCCTTTCTAGGATTATAAGTTTTACCTCTCCTTGCTTTTATTTCTTTAGGGTAAGGTAATAAGTTTTTAACTTACTAGCTTTCCCTTAGGGTTACCTAGGTATTATAGGCCTTTTCTATTAGCTTCTCTGTGCCTATAAATTAGACTATAAGGGCTTTTCTTAGCCTTCCTTGCTTTCTCTTTAGTAGTGCCTATAGTTCTTCTTCTTCTTCTATTACTAATTCTTTTTTAGTAGTAATAATTAGTAGTATTATTATAGCCTCCTCTATGTCTTAAGGCTTTATTTTCTACTACTTTAGCCCCTTTATAATATATAAGTCTTTGTAGTAGGGCTTTACTACTATAGAGCGGAATTTCACTAGGCTATAGGGTATATTAACTATATAGGTCTCCTTATTAGTAGTAATTAGCTTATAAGGGCTATGCTAGCCGCCCTTCTCTCTCTATATGCGTATATTAGCCTATAGAGGTAGCTAATGTATAAGCGCTATATTAGGACTATTCCAGGCTCTAAGGGTATTATAGACTTACTATAAAGCTATGTAGTAGCGGACCTTATTAGTGGCCTTCTAAATTACTTTAGCATGTTAAATAACAAAGACACTAGGTAGTAACTTATCTATTATCCGCAGGTAGGCTCTAAAGACTAGTAAGGTTAGTATAATTCCTTTAGGGCCTGTAGAATTATTAATAGCCTTAATAGCTATTTAGAGGCGTTATTCTAGCGTTAGTTTTACGCTAATTAAGTTAGTAATAATATTATAAGCCTAGCATAAGGGTCCGTGATATCTTTTAACCTTTCTAATGCTATTATAAGCTTTAATTAGCATCTTATTAGTCTTAATTAACATTAATTAAGCGTAATATTTAAATTTAGCGGAAGCGAAGTTATTACTAGCATTATGGACTATCTATTCTGGAGGTCCTAGATAGGTATTAATCTAGCACTCTTAAATAGCATCCTAGATGTCTTAAGCCTTTTGTTTTTTTAGATTAAGGAATTAGGCTACTTAGAACAAAGTTGCTAAATTAATGATGTAAAGCACTAGTTAACTGTTAATTTGCATAATATTAATGATAATCTTGTAGTTAAACTTGTGGTTATCTTTGATTATGAATTTGAATTAACTAGGGGCCTTACTATATATCTGGCAATAGTAGCAGACTTTAGTTAATTTCTTAATTGCCTAGCGTTTAACTTTATAACTAGCTTATTAAAGGACCTTTGTGAGTTATTAAACAGAAGGGTAACTAAGCTAATAATGTAATTAATGGATATCTCCCTCTGAGAGATAGAAGGCAACCATTTCTTTTGCCTCTAGTAACCACTAAGAATAACCCTATTGTCGTACTATAGGCATAGTCTTGTTGCCTTAAATAAGTACATTCGCAAGGTTATTAATCTTAACCTATATCTTATTTATATTAGTGATTAAGAAAAGGAAGGGAGTAGCTATATTAAGGACATAAAATTTAAGCTCTCTAAGTTCTATAGGTATATAGATAATGCCTTTTGTAATTACTAATCTAGCACTAAATATGATAATTTAAGGTTTATAAGGGATTACCTTTAATAAAGGCATTAATCTTAGTAGAGCTTTTACTTATGCCTCTCCTACACTTAATTTTCCTATGGCGCTAGTATTAGGCATAATACCTCTAAAGACTTCTTTAAAATAGCGTTCTTTAGAGACATAGTAAAATAAGCCTTTATTACACTCTTATAGCTTATAAAGCTCTTGCTTAAGGAATACGTGTTAAAAGGCTTAATTATTTAGGGTTATAAGGATATTAATATTAGTGGTGTTATAGTCTGTCTATTATCTAGAGTAGAAGAATTACGTAATGCTTAGATGTGCTATTAATAGTAGTTTCTCTACCTTATTATTATTATTATCTTAGGCCTTTATATAGGCCGTAAGATATGGTTCCTAATTCTAACTAGAGTTATTATTAGGTTTGTTATTATCTTGCCCTTTATAGGAGGTAAGGAATGCCTAAAATCCCTTCTTTATAAGGGTTATATAATATGTTTTACTAGCTTACTAGTAGTCCTTCTCTTTCTAATATTCTTTAGTAGAGTAGTTAGAGGACTAGTAGCTATTCTTACTATATATAAAGCAGCGCTTAGGGCTTAGCCTAGGGCTTTTTCCGTGATAGCTTCCTCCGCTATGGGATTATTATCTATACTAATAATTAGTAAACATAGCCTCTAGAGGGTCTCCTTATTAGTACTAAAGGTATTAAGAGGTCTTATTATTTAATTCTACAATAGTAATTACTTTGCGAAGGTCTCTAGCAAGACTTTTAAAGCCTAAGGAGTGTATGTATTTAACTATCTAATATTTAGGTACACTAGCTATAGTATTTAATGCCTGCTTATAAAGCTTAGTATTTACTATGTTAGAAAGGTATAGCCCTTTGTGGATTTTCTTAAGGTTTAATAACGTAATCTTAAGGCACTTAAGCTTACTTTTGTTAGGGTTCTTATTAATTATATTCTTAATATTATACTACTTTACTTATGATAATAGAATTATTAGTTGCTTTCCGTTTTAAAGCGTTAACGGATGTAAGCAATTATCTCTTTATAGGAGTAGTTATTCCTAAAGAGGTAATTAAGGTAATACTATTTAGCATTACCTATTAATATAATAGGAAAGGCCTTCTAATAATGTGTTTAAGGGAGGTTAATCCTATCACACTTATTCTTAAAGAGCGTGATTTTTGGCGTTAGGAAGTTATATAGCTTCCTACTGTAGTAGTTACTATCCTTGTATATCTTTATAAGCTCCGAGATCTTCTTTGTAATCTAATCTTTAGAGGGGAATTGCTATAAAGGCATAATTTGTTATAAATAATAGTCTATAGGTTGTTATAAATAATAATTATTAGGATGAAGTAATTGATTTGATTAGGATTATTATAAGGGCTCTTAGGGAGGTTTAGGGAATTATTAGGGTTAAGGAAGGTGGATTTCTAGGGTAGGTAATTAGGTTTAGGACTAAGGCTCTAGAGGTTTAGAAGATTATGATTTTTCCTATAACTAAAGAGGTATTAAGGTTTAGTGAAGTACCTTTTTAAGAGATGCTAGGATTAAATATCCTAGGCCTTGTTTAATAAGAACGCTGTGATTTTGTAAGGAATTGTGTAGCTCTCTAATAATATTCTTATTTGCTCTTTTAAAGGTGTCTTTAGACTAGCCTTCGAAGTCTTCTTAGAATAACTCCTAGAGGTTGTTATCTCTCTAGCCTTAATGCTTACTAAGGTTAATAAACCTTGTAATCTAGTTATTAAGTTTGGGTTATGTAGCGGTCTCTAGATCTGGTTTAATAGGCTTTTTCTAGTTTTTTATAAGGTTATTCGTGAGCTATTGTAGATATACTAGTAGTTTACTCTCTTATAGTTTTTTAAGAGAAATTATTTAAGCCTTACTATTACTAGTAGTAGTTCTTTCTCTTATGGAAGGTCTAGATTCTAATTCTGCTATCTTGTGATATCTAGGCTATAAAAGAAGGTCTAAGGTGTTATTCTTTTGCTACTAATTAAGCTTATGTGTTTGCCTATTGCTAGGTTCTTCTTTCATACTTTAGGAGCGTTATTGCTCTAATAAAGCTAGAAAATCGCGAAAATATAGAAAATCGTGAAGATAGGAAAAACAGTGGAAAAAGTAGTAAAAGTAGTAATAAGAATAAATTAAATTAGGGTTAATTAAAGTAATAGAAGTGCTAAAAGTAACTAGAAAAGCACTAGTAAAAACAACACAGAAGTAATAGAATTACTACTTCCTATTTTATATAAAAAGAGGGAAGGAGATAATCTCTCTTGCTAATAAGCATAGGGCGAATAACACTAAGAGTAAAGGGGGCAAGAAATAAGTAGTAAATGCTTATAGAGAGGGATTAAAGGTCTATTAGAAAAAGGTAATATATTAAGAGAAGTTATAGGTGATTTAGCTAGCTTAGCTAAGGTTATTTAATGTTAGGTTTAAAATAAATGCCTCGCGGCGATAGATTTAGTTAGTTAGTTTTCTTGTAATAGACGATAAAATCAATGATTAATAACAATATCCTAGATAGATATAATAAAGTTATATCCTATAAGCCTAAGGGTTAATAAATCAATTCCTTAGAAGCCTAATAAGCCTGCAACTAGGATTCTAGTCTCTTCCTTTAGCATACTTATGTAGTTATGCCTCTTTACTATAATAACTATTAATCTAGTGTTATAAGGGGTAGTGGCTATGGCATCTATAGAAATGTCTTTTCTTATAATACCTAACTTATCTATAGTTATAAAGTTAACCACTAATTAGTGTTAGTTACACTAAGGTGCCTGCGTAGGTAGGATAATTCTATAATATTAAAGTTAATAATAGATAGATAACTTACTAGGAAAGAGAAAGAAGAGAGGGAAGGTCTAGATAATAGAAAAGTAGGTGAAACCTATAAGTGGGGTAGAAGAGGGGGTGGCGAATTAATGTAGCTAATTACATCGCGTGCATCGCGCCGGACTTACTATTAGTCCGGTCTTTGGCCACGATTGAGCCGATGAAGATCCGAAGGATCCAACAAAAACCCTCTATCTAGAAGGAGGAAGTATTAAGAGAAAAACCTAAGTAAATACTAGAAGCTTAACAAGTAATAATAAAAATATATAAAAGTATTTAGGAAAATGCTATATTTAGCGCTAGACTAGGATTATAGTTTTATATAGCTATAGACATATTAGATACTAGAATAGGAGGAGTTTTATTCTAGATAGAAGACATAGAACTAGGAACTAGTGTTACTAACACTAACTTCCTAAAGGTGCGAATTATTATGTGGATGTTATATTAGTTAGGAGATGCTAAGAAGTAATATTCTATGCTAGAAAAAGAGATATTTGCTATTATAGTAGGACTAAAAGAAATAAGATAGTTGCTTAACTATTTGCCACACCTATTAAAAGTCTATACGGATTATAAAGGTATTATTAATTCGATAGCAAATATATCCGAAGACCATAGGAAGGTAGCTTAATAGGTAAACATACTCTAAGAGTCAAACATAGAATACATTTATTATCTAAACACTATAAAGATTATAAAGATTACGGATAGCATATCTTAGATGCTAGACTATCTAAGATTAGATCTGATTTTAGTAAATAGAAAAATAGGAGTTAATGTTACGCTAGCTAGAGGAGACTAACTAATATTAGTTTTAATAAACATAACTTTGATTTTACTAGAGGGTAGGAGTTTAGATAAAGATATAATAGAGAAATTATACTAAGGACTTTATAAATAGTTTAAATTAATATAGTACGAAGAAGTCCTATTAGCTATAGTTTTTAGACACTAAACTATCCTAGTAAAATAGCGCAAACTTATTTAGTGTTAATCCTTAAAGTATTGAATTTTTAATTAGACTCTATATTATTTAGAATCTAATAAGTTGTTAGTAAATTACGTACTATCCGCTAGGGTACCTAAGAAGTTACAAGAAGCCTATAATGCTAGAGGGCATTTTAGGATAGTAATTATAATGCATAAACTTTGTAAGAAGCATTTCTAGCTAGATTAAAGTAAAGATATAGAATTATATTATTACTTATGTCTAGTATATTAGCAAACTAGAACACAAGTCCCTTAGGCGGATCCTAAGACTATTATTATATTAGAACTATAGGGACTAGTTATGATAGACTATCTAAGTCTAATAACGCCAGAGCTTTACATTACATTACATTACATATTACATTACATTACATTACACCCCCTTTTACATTACATTACATTACATGTAATTATTTGTAATTATTTGTAATTATTTTTGATTTTTTAATATTTAAGTTAAGTAATTAGAAATTAATAGTAAGAAATTACTTAAATAATTAGAAAAGTATATATTAGGATTCTAAAAATATAGATTAAGGTTAAATTACTATACTAATCTTAATTATAACTTATAAAAATAATAAAACCTATCTTTTAAGCTTATTTCTAAGAAAAATATTAAAGACTTACTTTTTAGTATACTTATTTTAATAGAAGATTATATAAAACTAAGTATATTAGTAAATATAAGTTATTATAAAAAAACTTACTTTAAAATAAACCTCTTTTTAAGAAAATCATATATATCTAAGCAAATAAGCTATTAAGAAGTAAGTACTATAATTAGGAAGACTTACTTTAGACTTACTTTTAATTAAACCTTCTTTTTAATAGAAAATCATGTATATCTAAGCAAATAAGCTATTAAGAAGTAAGTACTATAATTAGGAAGACCTACTTTTAATTATACTTTCTTTTAATAGAAAATCATATATCTAAGCAAATAAGCTATTAAGAAGTAAGTACTGTAATTAGGAAGACCTACTTTAGACTCACTTTTAATTATACCTTGTTTTTAATAGAAAATCATGTATATCTAAGCAAATCAGCTATTAAAAAGTAAGTACTATAATTAGGAAGACCCACTTCAGACCCACTTTTAAGTTAACCTTCTTTTAATAGAAAATCATGTATATCTAAGCAAATTAGCTATTAAAAAGTAAGTACTATAATTAGGAAGACCTACTTTAGACCTACTTTTAATTAAACCTTCTTTTTAATAGAAAATTATGTATATCTAAGCAAATAAGCTATTAAGAAGTAAGTACTATAATTAGGAAGACTCACTTTTAATTATACTTTCTTTTTAATAGAAAATCATATATCTAAGCAAATAAGCTATTAAGAAGTAAGTACTGTAATTAAGAAGACCCACTTCAGACCCACTTTTAATTATACCTTGTTTTTAATAGAAAATCATATATATCTAAGTAAATAAGCTATTAAAAAGTAAGTACTATAATTAGGAAGACTTACTTTTAATTATACCTTCTTCTTAATAGAAAATCATATATATTTAAGTAACTAAGCTATAAAGAAGTAAGTACTATAATTAGGAAAACTTACTTTATACTTACTTTTTAATATAGGCTATATTAATTCTAAATAAGAACCTTATTATCTTAAATCTAGTAAATATAGCTTGTTTTAATGTTTTTAATCTTAAATAATTATATTTTGTTTCTAAATTTTATAAAAGAAAAGACAAAAATTAAAGAAATTTAAAAATAATATATATTAAATCTATAAAAATAGATATTATTCTAAATATAGCTTATACTAATAATATTAATTATAAGGTATATAAGAATCTAAATATAGTTTCTTAATATAATTATTTAGGTTTATAATATATTTCTTTATATTATTTATAAAAGTATATATAGGGTATTTTTAGTAATAAAAAGTTTTATTTAAAATAATACAATATTAATTATTAGAAAATAGATATATACTTAGTATAATATCTTATAATATATAGAAATATTCAAAGAATCTAATTTAGCTTATAAACCTACTATATATACCCTATACTAGAAAATATAACTAATAGTCTGAAATATAGGAAATTTAGATAATTAATAGTAAATTTAATAAAATACCTATTATAAAAACGCTAATATTAATTCAATAGAGAAAATTCTAAACTATATTATAAGATATTAATATACCCCACTTTTCTTTTTCCCTAATATTACATCTATAATGTTTGTAATGTAATGTAATGTAATATGTAATAATTACACATTACATTACATTACATTACACATTACATCCAAATCCCAAATATTACATTACATTACATTATATTACATGCTCTGCCTAAGAAGTAAATAGCTTAAAAATTTTAATATAAGTATAATATCTCTAACCCCTAGCACACACCTTACTAACTTATAGCTAGTAATACTAGTAATATAAAAATTCCTTATATACACTATATATAGTAAGTAGTAATATAAGCTATTACCCCTAAAGATAGTAATAGTATTATTCTATAGTATATTACTAAAGGTAAATTTGCTTTAACTAAGTATACTAACTTCTTAAGTATAACTTTACTACTACCTTACTATATACTACTACTAACTTATATAAGTAACTTAATAAAATACGCTTATTATATATAAAATAATAAGGACTATTTAAGGGTATATTTTCCCTTTCTTTACTACTTATACTTATACTAATATATTATTAGTGCTTTACTTACTTTATAAAATTATACTAAGTGCTTTTTAAGTATATTGTTAGGAGCACGGAGGCTAGGGAGCTAGGGACAGAATAGTTATATAATAAAACCCTTAGATAAGCCTTAGGTTATGCAAATAACTAAGTAGCTATTAGATAGCTATGTGTATATAGTAAGGTATTTAGATAAGGACTACCTATAAGGTATATAAGAGATTAGAGTTTAAGACCTTTATATACTTACCCTTAAGTAATAGCTCTCTAGCTATAACTAAGAACCTTAGCCTTTACTATATTTATATCTTCCTAACCTAGTTATAATAAGTTAAACTCTTAAACCCTTTAAGGTAAATAAACTATTAGCTAGGTTTAAATTTAAAGAAGCTATAAAATATTTACTTAAAATATACTTATATTACTTAGTAAAGGAGATATAAACCTATAGTACCTAGGGAGTAACTTATATACCTTAACTTTAAGGCCTAATAATAAAAGAATTTAATAAATATTACCTAACCTTAATTAATATAGTAACACTAAATCTAGGAATAATAATAACCTAAATAAGCTAAAGCATTACTATAAGGTTATATAAGCCTAGCTATAATATACTTATATAAGGTAAGATATTATAAATATAGAAGTATAGCTTAAAGAAATTAAGATAAACCTATAATTAGCTAGATTAGGTAAAAACTTATAATTACCCCTTAGATACTTATACTAATTAATTCCTTATTCCTAGCCTTCTTACTTAACCCTAACTTTATAGTAAATATATACTTATAAAGCTTTATAAAAATATAATATAAAGTATTAGTATATAAAGGTAATACTTATAAGAATTTATAGGTATACTTAGCGAATTTAAATATATTATTTTAGTTAGATTTAAGAACCTTTTATAATAATAAAACTAAGGTAATATATACTAGTAGCTACCTAGCGGATAATATAAAGTAATAATAAATATATTATATAATAGTAAATAAGTTAGTTAATTACTTAGCTTATTCTTAGAATAAATTTATATTCTAGTTAAACTTAGAAGTAATAAATAAGGATATAAAGTACTTAGAAGCTACTAGGATATTACTAAATTTAAGGTAAAAGAATAACTAGTTTTTCTAGTCTTTTTAAAACTTTAAATTAAAGTAAAAGCTAAATTACCTAACTAAATCCTTATATACTTAAGAATAATAATTTTCCTAAATAGCCTAAATAATACTATAAGGAAGCATATAGTTAGCTAGGAGTTCCTAATATCTTAGAGCTACTTATAAGAATAAGATAAAAAGGCTAAAGTTATAATAATATTTATATTAAATAATTATAATAGAAACTATAATAATAAAGAAAGTAAGAGAAAGAGATAATACTTTAGCTTCCTTATAAATAACTTATAGTAAGACTTATAGTAACTAAGTATAAGTTAAAAACTATTTAAGTACTATAAATATAGTAGTCCTAGATATAATATAAATAAATATAAAGTAGTAAATTATTTAATTTATAAAAGTAATAAGTATATAACTAAGAAGCATAAGGATAGTAATAATAAGACCTTAGACCCTAATAAGATTCTAATTAGGTTAGTATAAGCCTAGGATAATAGTCTTACTATAAAGAAACCTATAGATAAGAGAATAAGAATATAAGTATTCTTATAGTAAGATAACTACTAGTTAGCTATACTAGTGCTATTTAATATAAGTATAAAGTATTTAATAATCTACCCTAAATTATTATTAAAATAGAATTAGAAAAACATAGAAAAATAAAGATAACACTAGAAAGTATAAGTAAGAATAAAATCCTATATAAAGGAATTTTATATAAGCTAATTAAGGTAAAAGATAGTATAGGCTATATAAAGGTTTACTATATTAGCTACTATATTACTAATATAGAAAAGGGAATACTCCTAGGTATAAATTAAACCCTAGAGTATAAACCTATAGTAATAAATTAAAAGTAAAATTTTTAAAGGTTTCTAATAACTAAGGACTATATTATACTTATTATAAGGAAGTAATAATTATATAAGGTAGTAAAATAGTTATTTATTATACTATTACTAGTATTACTAAAGATTAAGGTAATTAAGCCTAGGGGAAAAGAAAGGAAGATTAATAAAGACTTACTAGTAAATAATATAGTAAGTAATAACTAAGGTTATAGTATAGCTATAGTAATAGTAATAGAATATACTTATTCCCTAAAAAGAAAAAACTAAGAAGTATAATAGTACTTTAAGTAATATACTATAAAGAGGTAGTAGTAACTATATAAGAGATAAATAGTAATATAACTTAATAGTAAATCCTAGAAGAGTACGTAGAATTTATAAATATATTTTTAAAAGATTTAGCTAGTAAGCTCCTAGAATTAAGTAGCTATACTTATATAATTAAATTAGAAAAGGGGAAATAATTACCTTAGGGACTTATATATAACTTAGCTAAAAAGAGCTAGAAGTGCTTAGGGAGTACCTAGTAAGTATATAGGAAAAAGGGTAAATTAGAAGATTAACTAGTCTAGCTAAAGCCCTAATTTTATTTATTCTAAAAAATCAGGGAAATTAAGGCTTTATATAAATTATAAGGGCCTTAATAGGATTATAGTTAAAAACAAGGCCTCTTTGCTATTAATCTCTAAAATCCTTAACTAATTAGTAAGTATAAAGGTTTTTATATTACTAGATCTTTAAGAAGTATACTACTAGCTATATATCTGTAAGGGTAATAAGTAAAAGATAGCTTTTTAATACTACTATAGCTACTTTAAATATCTTATAATACTATTTAGATTAGTAAACACACTAGTTACTTTTTAGGAATATATTAATAATGCCCTTAAGGGACTTATAAATAAATTTTATATTATTTACCTTAATAACATCCTAATATATAGTAGTAACCCTATAAGATATATAAAGTATATTAAAAGCATACTTAAGTAACTTTAAGATAT
This sequence comes from Epichloe typhina subsp. poae, assembly GCA_030389615.1. Classification (NCBI taxonomy): domain Eukaryota; kingdom Fungi; phylum Ascomycota; class Sordariomycetes; order Hypocreales; family Clavicipitaceae; genus Epichloe; species Epichloe typhina. Next base: position 3,494,478 of record CP098313.1, read on the forward strand.
AAACCTTTATATTAACCTTAAAAAGTGCTAATTTTCTATTAGGTAAGTAAAATTCCTAGGTTTTATTATATTTAAAAAGGGTATTAAGATAAAACTATTATAGGTTAAAGCTATTATAACCTAGCTAATACCCTATAGCGTGTTTAATATTTAATTATTCCTTAGGTTTATAGGTTTTTACTAATACTTTATAAAGTAATATAATAAGGTAGTAGTCTTACTAATAGACTATTTAAAAGGTATTTAGCTAGTAAAGTTTAAGCTAAAACCTAGTAAACTAGTAGTATTTAAAGAACTTTAAAAGAAGTTTTAAGAGATACTAATTTTAGTGTATTTTAACTTACTTTACTTACTAAGAGTAAAGATAGATATATCTAGTTATATAATTAAAGCTATACTTATAATATTAGTGCTAGGTAGCTAGCACCTAGTAGCGTATTTTTAAGGAAGTTAACTAATATTAAGCTTTACTACTTAATACCTAATGCTAAGTTATTAGTAATCTAAGAGGCATTTTAAGCCTAGAGATACTACCTTATATATTTTTCTTATTAGATTATAGTTATTATAGACTATTTAAATTATAAGTACCTAGCTATAAAGCTAAAGCTAATTAGTAGGTAAGTAATAGTATTAGATAAGCTTTATTTATTTAATTTAGAATTAAATATTATATAAGTAAGTTAAACCTTATAAATACCTTATCTAGAAGAGTAAATTATATTAGTAAGAAGTATAGGGTAAAGGTATTAACCTTATAGCTACCTAACTTCTTATTTAAATTTAATAATACTAAGCAATAGAAATACTATATAAATAATAGTGCTATTATAGGTTCTAGTATTACATTACTTAGCGTAGCTAATGTTTTATTATAAAGACACTATAATAGCCTTACTAGCCTCTAGGGTTTTAAGAAGTTATAACTTAATTATATTATTAAGAAACCTAATAGTTTAGTAAAGCCTAGTAATAATACGTAAACTAGGTCTATTAATTCTAAGTAGTAAGGTTATACCTTATCTATATTTTTAATGTTTTTATAAGTTTAGTAAGCCTATAAGTTAGAAGTCTAGCTAGGTTAGTAGCTAGTAAGTAGTATAGGTGCCCCTTTGAAATGTTACTTATTTATAATTTATTTATAAGTCTATAGGCATACTATAAGCTAGCTACTTATAGTGGTATTATAGTAAGAATATAAGTAGTCTAGCAAATCTCTTCTAAGTTTGCACATAATGCTTATTTTATATATATAAAATTAGAGGCTTTAATTTAGGTTATATTATTTAAAGCATAGTAAGGTAATAACTTTACTATAGGTTATAGGAAGCTACTTAAGAGTAGTAACCTAGAAGCATTATAGATATAGTCTATTAGGCCCTCTAAGCTATTAATATTTAAGAATTAAGTTTTTATTCTAGCTAGTATAAAAAGGAAATTTTATTACTTACTTATAATAACTTAGTAGTAAGCTACTAGGGAGTTAGTAAGACCTTTTATTATATTATAAATTAGTATTACTAGCTATTAATAAAGAAAGATACTAAGTTATATATATAAACTTATGTAAGCTATTAGACTTTAAAGCTAAGGCACTATAAACCTTATAGCAAGCTAGTAGTACTACTAGTGCCTAATTAGCCTTTTTAAGAATTATTAATAGATTTTATTATAGGGCTACTACCTATAAGAGATATAAATTAGACTTATAATATAATCTTAGTTATTATAGACTATTTTACAAAATATAGTATTTATATCCTTATTTTAACATAACTAACTAGTAATAGGTTAGCTACTATATTTCTAGAATATGTTTTTAGGGACTATAGTGTCTTAGAAGGTATTATTATAGACTATAGTTTAATATTTACTAGCGGGTTTTAAATAACCTTTTACTACTTTATTACTACTAAGTAGTAACTAAGCACTACGTTTTACTTATAAATAAATAAGTAAATAAAATATTTAAACTAAGTTTTAGAGTATTATCTAAGAGCTTTTGCTTGCTTTAATTAGACTAACTAGGCAAATAACCTATTAATAGCCTAGTTTATATATAATATAAGCGCTTACTTAACTTATAGCTATACCTTAGTAAAGGCATTATAAGGTTATAACCCTAAAGGCTTATAGTAAGTAGTTATAGATATTCTAGTAGTAAATAACTAGGTAAAGACTTAAGTAACTACGCTAAGAGATAAATATATAGTAATTAAGTAGCTTCTAAGTAACTTATAAACCTAGTATATAAAGTACTATAATAAGAAGTAAACTTTAATAAAGTTTAAAGTAAGTAACTATATTTTATTATTTATAAAGAATATTAACCTATAGTAACCTAGTAGGAAGCTAAGTATAAAGTACCTAGGCTCTTATAAAGTTAAAAAGGTAATTAAAACTTATAGATTAGTATACTAATTAAAGCTACTACCTAGTATATAACTATATAATATTTTTAATATTACTAACCTTAAACTATTTATAAGGGACCTAACTAGCGTAGAAGATATATCCTTGCTATAAGATAATGTTATAAATAATAAATAGGAGTTTAAAGTTAAAAGAATTATCTTATATTATTATAATAAAAGACATTAGAAATACCTAGTTAAATAGAAGGGCTATAATACTTTAGAGAATTTATAGGTTAAGAGAAAAGATTTTATTATAATAGATATTATTAATAATTATAAGTAGTAACTAAGTAGCTAGTTTATAAATATAAAAGTGTATTTAGTAAAGATTAGATAGTAATAGTAATATATAAAAAAAACTAGATAATTTTTTAGATAATTCACCTTATAGCTACCTAGCATTATTTACCCTATATTTATATTAGGCCCTAGCCCTCTAGTATTATTATTTTTATTCCTAGGCGCTAGGTTAGTAGTAAGGCCCTAGGTAAGGGATTTGTCCTTATTATTAGAGAAATCCCCTCCTTATATATATATATATAAAGCTTACCTAAAAGGTTTAATAGCCTAATATAAGCAGGAAGCATAGGTATGTATATAGTAAGCTATTAGTAAGTTAGTAAGGCTATAAGTAAGAATATTAAGAAACTTACTAAGGGAAGGTTTTATATAATAAAGCATAAGCTATTAGAGATATTAGTCTAGACTTCTGGATTAATAGTATTACTTAGTAGTAATATAGTAATTCTCTTATTAGTATTAGCCTCTTATATAACCTTTGTGGTTAGCCTTACTTATCTAGCCTAGCTATGCTTATTAGTGTTTTTATAGATAGAAGTATATTATAAAGTTTATGTTTTATATATATTAAGCGCTAGTAGTATATTAGTAATAACCTAAGTTATAAAGATAAATATATATATATATTATTAAGAAAGTAAGAATTATTATTAAAGATAATATAATTATTAATATACTTAAAGAGCGCTTAGTATAATTTTATAAAGTAAGTGTTAGTTACACTAAGGTGCCTGCGCAGGTAAGATAATTCCGTAATATTGAAGTTGATAATAGATAGATAGCTAGCTAGGAAAGAGAGAGAAGAGAGGGAAGGTCTAGATAATAGAAAAGTAAGTAAAACCTGTAAGTAAGGCGGAAGAGAGGGTGGCGAATTAATATAGCTAATCATATTACGTGCATTACGCTAGACCTACTATTAGTCTGGTCTTTAGCTATAATTAAGCCAATGAAAATCCGAAGGATCTAACACTAGCAGTCTCTCTTTTTATCCGTGGCTAAAGGAGCCTAAAAACGTAATAAAAATCAAATTAAAGGAAAGTATATACAAGTAAATCCCTTAATAGGAATCCGCTGCTTTAATTAGCTATTGCAGTATTAGTTAATTAAATTAATTTGTTAGTCCTTGTTAAGGCTCCCGTCCCCTAATATTATAAGTCTCTTTACCTATCCTTTAATATAAATTATTAATTAATTTAAATTAATTAGAGAGGAAAGAGATAAATTTAGTAATACCTTTGTTATTACATCCGCTGGATTATTGTTTTTATTAATCCACCTTACCTCGTAGATCTCATGCCTTTCGTGTAATTAATAAAGGGCTATAATATTAATTATTAGTCTTTTCTCTTTTGTTATTCCTAGCTTTATAAGGCATTTATATAATAAAAAGAAGTTAGTACAGAGGATCGTAGGAATTTAAGGTATCTTTAATTAGTCTATAATCTAATAGAGAGTCGTGGAAATTACGTAAGCAATATCTACGCCTTAAACCATACTATATAATTCAGAGGCAAGCGCGTTACGTATAACTTGCTTACTCTTTATTAAGCTATATATAATAATATTACCTTTTATAATAAAGGTATTATTATCTTGTTACTAATCACAATAATATATCCAATCTATAAGCTCAAATCCTTATTATTAGCAAGTAATTTATTTATAAATATAAAAAGCTTTGCTTTCTTAAGGGTTAAAGGTATGTATTATAGTCCTTGCTGCTAATTCTTAATTTGCTATTTAAGGCGTTTATTAAGGCATGTAATATTATTAGCAAAGGGTTCTTAGTATTAAGCTGTAATTAATAAATCATAGGAAGCTTCTAGTTAGCACATAGTTATAATGTAGCTTCCTTAGGCTTATTATTTTATATAGTCTTGCTTTGCTATTAGAGATTAAGGATTAACTTCCTTAATCTTCTAACTTTAGCCTTTTTAGGTTAAAATTAATAAGTTATTAGCGTTCTAGGTTAAGATATAGCTATTAAAAAATAAGGGGATTCCTAGTAGTTAATTACTGCTTTTTCTTAGTAATAAACTTAGCCTTCTAGAGCTCTTTCTCTTCTTTTTAGAAGAAGTTATTATTACTTAGGCCTAATGTATTATTAGTTTACATTCCTACAATACTAAAGAGGTTCTTATTATTTAGCGCTATAATTAATAAGTAAGGATTGTAAGTTAAAGTTATTATATTAAGGTTATCTTTATAATAACGGAAATACGTTACTTACTAGTAGGTTCTAGCCTTTGTAATCCCGTAAAGAGGTTTAATTAATTTAATTATAGTTCCTTCCGGAAAGAGGTATGTAATTTATTTTAGTAATCTTATAATAATTAGTCTCATTAGCATTATATGTAATTAAGTGTATGCTTACGTAATATTATGAATCTAAAGGTAAATGCCTCTTCTTCTTAATAATAAAGCAATAGCTACAATAAGTTATTAGCTTACTTGTTATATTATTGGTAATTACGTTAAGATAAATTCCTTTCCCTTGTCATTATAGCCTTACATAACAAGGCGAGATTTCTTGTATAGTAAGGCTGTTCCCTTGCCTTTAATCTCTCTAACTATATAAGAATTAAAGATTCTATGGCCTCTGTGCTTTGCTAGGTTATATTTAACGAATTTAAAGACATCGCGAGCTTATAGGGTATTAATCTTAGCTTAATTAGACTACTTAAAGGGTTTTCCTAGGGTTATAATCTTCCCTTCTTAGTAAAGTTAAAGAGTAAGGTTCTAATTAGCTTCTTCCTTTACTATAAGGAACGCTATACTTAGTATTCCTTTAGCTATAACCTCTTAAATAAAGGCCTTATCTTAGTCTTTATTAATAAGCATGTAGAGTTTAATTAGGCTAATATCCTTTTTAGGATTATAAGTTTTACCTCTCCTTACTTTTATTCCTTTAGGGTAAGGCAATAAGTCTTTAACTTACTAGCTTCCTCTTAGGGTTACCTAGGTATTATAGGCCTCTTTTATTAGCTCCTTTATACCTATAAATTAGACTATAAGGGCTTTTCTTAGCTTTCCTTGCTTTCTTTTTAGTAGTGCCTATAGTTTTTCTTCTTCTTCTATTACTAATTCTTTTTTAGTAGTAATAGTTAGTAGTATTATTATAGCCTCCTCTATATCTTAAGGCTTTATCTCTTACTACTCTAGCCTCTCTAGGATATATAGGTCTTTATAGTAAGGCTTTACTACTATAAAGTGGAATTTCGCTAGGCTATAGGGTATATTAACTATACAGGTCTCCTTATTAGTAGTAATTAGCTTATAAGGGCTATGCTAGCTGCCCTTCTTTCTTTATATATATATATTAGCCTATAGAGGTAGCTAATATATAGGCACTATATTAGGACTATTCTAGGCTCTAAGGGCATTACAGACCTGCTATAAAGCTATATAGCGGCGGACCTTATTAGTAGCCTTCTAAATTACTTTAGTATATTAAATAATAAAGACACTAGGTAGTAACTTATTTATTATCTATAGGTAAGCTTTAAAGACTAGTAAGGTTAGTATAATTCCTTTAGGGCTTATAAAATTATTAATAGCCTTAATAGCTATTTAGAGGCACTATTCTAGTATTAGTTCCGCGCTAATTAAGTTAGTAATAATATTATAAACCTAGCGTAAGGGTCTGTAATATCTTTTAACCTTTCTAATGCTATTATAAGCTTTAATTAGCATCTTATTAGTCTTAATTAATATTAATTAAGCGTAATATTTAAATTTAGCAAAAGCGAAGTTATTACTAGCATTATAGACTATCTATTCTAGAGGTCCTAGATAGGTATTAATCTAGCACTCTTAGATAGCGTCCTAGATATCTTAAGCCTTCTGCTTTTTTAGATTAAGGAATTAGACTACTTAGAATAAAGTTACTAAATTAATAATATAAAGCACTAGTTAACTATTAATTTGCATGATATTAATAATAATCTTGTAGTTAAACTTGTGGTTATCTTTAATTATAAATTTAAATTAACTAGGAGCCTTGCTATATATTTAGCAATAGTAGTAGACTTTAGTTAATTTCTTAATTACCTAGTGTTTAACTTTATAACTAGCTTATTAAAGGACCTTTATAAGTTATTAAACAGAAGGGTAACTAAGCTAATAATATAATTAACGGATATCTCCCTCTAAGAGATAGAAGGCAACTGTTTCTTTTGCCTCTAGTAACCACTAAGGATAACCCTATTATTATCAGAGCATTGCAATACAATACAATACAATACATTACACAATACAATACATCTAAAATTTTACAATACAATACAATACATGTATTATTTGTATTGTTTTGTATTTTTTTCTTTTTTAGTTTTAAGTTAAATTCCTTAATTATAAGGTATATATAGTTAATATAATAGCTTATAATAGCTTATAATAGCTTATAATAGCTTATATGTATATTACTTATATGTATATTACTTATATTACTTATATAACTTAAAATATTATTAGTGTTAAAGTTTAATTAAAAATAAATAAGTAATAAATTTATAAAATATAAATATAAGTATTTATAAGTAAATTACTATAGAAAAAGCTAGACTTTTTAATTATTTAGTATTTAAAGGTTTTTAAAATATTAATAAAATAAAATTCCTTTCTCTTTTATATTTTTAATATTATACTAATAAAAAGTAAGTCCTAATATTACTATAAGACTTACTTTAATATATTTTACTTTTTAAGCTAAAATTATATAACTAAGTAAAAAGATTATACTAGGTTTATAATATAACTAATAAGACCCACTTCTAGACTTACTTTTATATATTTATTTCTTCTAAGCTAGAATTATAAAACTACATAAAGAGATAATATTAGGTTTATAGTAAAATTAATAGGACTCACTTTTAGACCCACTTATGTATAAACTATATAAAACTCTCTTTTAAGCTAGAATTACATAACTAAGTAAAAAGATCATACTAGGTTATAGTATAACTAATAAGACCCACTTATAGACCCACTTATATATAAACTATATAAAACTCTCTTTTAAGCTAGAATTACATAACTAAGTAAAAAGATTATACTAGGTTAGACCCACTTATAGACCCACTTTTATATATTTATTTCTTCTAAGCTAGAATTATAAAACTACATAAAGAGATAATATTAGGTTTATAGTATAATTAATAGAACCCACTTTTAGACCCACTTTTATTTGTATATTAAACGCTTATAGCAGAATTCTAATATATCCCCCTAGGAGGCCTATAATTAAGGTATCCTATAATAATTTAATTAAATTAATCTCTGTAATAATCTAATAATTATTAATTATAGCAGGGTCTTTAGGTAATTCCTACTCTTTTAGGTTAGTACTAAATATTTAATCTAGTAACTATATAAGTCCTAAAGCCTATCTAAAGTCTATAAATGCTTTTCTAGTTAGTAGCTTTATAAGGCTATTTATAATTATTTCTTTAGTAGCTTTCTAAGTTATATTAAAGGTTTCTTTTATAACCTCTTAATAAAGCTAGTGGTAATAAATATTAATGTGGTATAATTAGGTTATAAGTTTAATAAATTCTTCCTTAAGGAGACAAATCATCTATATATTATTATATTTAATCTCAAGGGTATTATCTCTAAGATATAATCTAACTTCCTAATATAATTATTTAAAGGTAATTAGCTCTGTACTATAATATAATAGCGCTAGGAGCTTTGCTTTTATAGGAAAGGTTATTATAGTCTCTTATTTTCCTGCCTTAAAGAGTATAGGACCTCTAAAGAGCTTTATAATATAGCCCTATAAGCTTCTTCTAGTAACTAAATTATTAGCAAATAAAGCATTACTATAAGCTTTAAGTTTAGGGTTATTACTATTAAATTCGATTAAGAGGTTTACCTATACGTAACTATACTCCAGAGCCCTTTCCGTAGCTTTAATGTGCTATAGCCTAGGATACTATAGGTATTATAATAGTTATAACACTACTGTGAGGCGCTGTACGTAGGATTGTGGGGCGCGAGGCCATAGGGCAGCCCACAAGGGTGCGCAAGCAACAGTACAGGCCTTAAGTAATTGTAAGGTGCAATGTTAGCAACGGCTAGCATTGGCGGATCTTTTGGTCTATTGGGATTCCTAGCACACCTTCTAGGTCTCTTATAATTATGCTAGCCGTTACGGGTCTTCTGGCTAGGGCTAGTCCTAGGTTCGAATCCTGCTGCAAGTGGTTGCAAGGTATGCAGGATTAATCTCTAGGCTAGGCAGCTTACGTTAGGCTCACAGGGCAGGTGTGGGTCTCCACACTAGGCCTTGGGGGTTCGCAATTACTAATTATCCGTGGCCACGGGAGCCGGGCCTAATCCCTGACTAGACAGTGGCGGCGCGCTGGCTCGGGACGAGCCCTAGGAAGGGGAAGGATAGTTGTGAGGCGCTATACGTAGGATTGTGGGGTGCGAGGCTATAGGGTAGCCCACAAGGGTGCGTAAGCAACAGTACAGGCCTTAAGTAATTGTAAGGTGCAATGTTAGCAACGGCTAGCATTGGCGGATCTTTTGGTCTATTAGGATTCCTAGCATACCTTCTAGGTCTCTTACAACTACAAAGAAAATATCTAGCTATATAATAATTATAAGATATAGCAAAGTGCTAACTAGAGATTAATATCTCTTTAAATCCTTTAGATTAACTTTACCTTTATAGAGATTAAGTAAAACACTAGTTATTAGTGCTATTAGCTTCTAATTTAGGACTTTTATATTAAATTTAATTATAGCTTTATTCTAATAGGACTTCTAATTAAGCTATAATTATTAGTTTTTATAATCTCTAATGATTTTAACTCCTAAGAACTATTGTAATTCACTAAGGTTCTTAATATTATATCTCTTAAAGAGTCTCTCTTTAAATTTGTTATAAAGTGCTAACTTTCCCTTTATAAATAAGGCTATAAGATTATTAATATAAAAGAAGATAATTAATCTATCCTTAATAAACACATAAATATCTTTAAAAATCTGCGTAAATCCTTTACTTACTAACTATTTAATTAATTCCTTTATCTAAAGAAAAGAAGCTTTACGTAACCTATAGATAGCGTATAAGAGCTTTAAGTAAGCTTATTTATCCTTATAACCTAGTAGTATCTTGCAATACACCTTCTTATCTAGCATTAAGTTTAGGAAAGCTATAATAAAGTTATATTAATAAGCTTTAAGGTTAAAGTAGTATAGAATTACTATAAGAAGCCTAAACATAATACCTACTAATATAGTAGCTCTTATAAAGAGGTTCCCTTTTGCTTATTAATTCCTAAGCATATATAATTAAGCTTTATATCTTATAAGGTAGCCTAATTAATCTAGCTTATAGGCAAATACCTAAGTAAGCCCTAAGACCTTAATATATAAAGGGACTTCTAATCTGCTAACTTTAATAGTAACCTTATTATTAATAACTTTATTATACTCTTTATCTCTTACTTTAATAAATACCTTTTCTTTAGGGTACCTAGCTAGATAATTATAATAAGTAGGAGGTAAAGGAAGTCTTAATATATAAGGCTTTTCCTTACTCTTAGCTCCTAGGGCAAAGGTAGTAGCAAAGGCTTTAAGGAGGTTATCTTTGTTAATATTAGTAATATCTAGATCTTCGTCTTTATAATCCATTTTAGGTAGATTTAGTAGATTATTAATATTTAGTAGTATATAATCTAAAAAATCCGGTTATTAGCTAGGTAAAGTTAGAGGAGTTAGGAGAATTAATTCCTATAATCCTTTTTCCTTTTCTTTATTATCTAGTTAATTATAATTATAATAATTTTCTTATTATTAAATTAGAGAAAGGGAGTCTAGTGCCTAAGGAAGTCCTATATTTGCATTATTAACCTTAAAGTCTTCCATAAGCTCCTAAAGAAGGCGTTTTTTAGGCTCTTTTTCCTTAATTAAAAGGTCCTTTTCTTAAGCATAGAAGATTAATTTATCAAAGGTAACGTGGCTTAATAAGAACTAGTAATTCCTTTGCATTATTAGTACCTAAATCAGATATTAGGTGGAAGAGATGTAACTAGCTAGATAACTAATATAAGCTCTTTATAATAGCTTTAGACCTGTCTTCCTAAGCCTATTACGTATTATTATGAAAGCTTTGTAACTAAAAGCTTAAAGATAATTTAATAAAGCTTCTAGCTTCTCTAATAAATAGTTCTATTAAAGCTTGTTTTCTTATAGCCATTTATTTAAGGCTTAATATAGTAAAAGCTAATCTAGGGACTTTTAAGGCATGTAATTAAGGATATAAATAGCTACTTCTATAGCTATAGGCTAAAGATTCTCTAGAAAGCCTGCTTAAGTTATTAGAGTTATTATAACTTTTATTATTTCCCTCCTAGACCGCTTAGCATACCTATTTTAATGCGAATAAGCTAGACTAGACTTTCTAATAATAATGCCTTTATTAGTAATCTTTACCTCTTGCTTTCTAGTCTAGAAGGTAGTCTCCCTATTTGTAATTATAACCATAATGTAAATTCTAAAGGTCCTTACGTAACGCGCTTCTAATTAATTAAAACAAGCTATAATATTAGTCTTTAATAGAATTATAAAGATATAGCAGAGGCCTATTACTCTATAAGTAAAGAGAGTAATATAATAATCCTTATTATAGCCCTATAATTAAGCAAAGAGGTTATATATTATAACCTAAAGAGGTCCTAAAGGCAGCAAATCTATCTATAAAACCTATAATATCTACCTCTATGCCTTAGCTATGTGGCAAATCTCGCATTTACCCTTACTACGCTCTTTTAATAGTATATTAACCTTTTAAAGCACTTAATTTATTATATCCTTACCTAGATATGCTATTCTTATATACTAAAGGTTTACCTTTATAGCTATTAGGGGTTTTAAGTTATAAGAATCCCTTCTAATAATAAAAGCCTTATTAGGGCTATCCCCTTTAATATATAGTTATATACTAATAGTTATAGTCTAAAAGATCTTATAATTACCTCTTACTAGGTTTATAATAATCCCTATAAGATTATCTTACTGTCAGGAGCACGGAGGCCAGGGAGCCAGGGACAGAATGGTCACATGATGGAACCCTCGGATAAGCCTCGGGTCATGCGGATGACTAAGTAGCTGTTAGATAGCCACGTGTACGCAGTAGGGTATTTAGACAAGGACCGCCCACAAGGTATGTGGGAGGTCAGAGTTTGAGACCTTTATGCACTCACCCCTAAGTAGCAGCTCTCTAGCTACGACCAAGAACCTCAGCCTTCACTCTGTTCACATCTCCCCGATCCAGTCGTGACACTTACCTTATACCTTTCTTTATAAGTAGCTAAAGTAATATAAGATTTATAAAGAAGGTTAGTTAATACTACGCCTTTAATAATATAAGGGTCTAGCTATTTATTAATTTAATCTAGGCTATGCTAATACTATAAGCTTTAGTAACTTTATACCTAGCTTAGATACTTAGTTAGTTACTATAATCTAGGTTAATAAACTAGTGTTTATTATTAAAGATATATATTAAAGTACTACTATTAAGTATTACTTACAATTACCCCTAGGCATAAAAAGCCTTTAAAGATAGTTCTATAATAGCAAATATAGTATTTTCGTCTAGCTTACTTTCCTTTGCGTTATATTCTTTAAGCCATATGTTATAGGCCTTTTTAATATTATTAGGTTATTAATTTATTACTTCTTTTGCCTTTTTTAATTAATCTTCCTTAATATTCTAATTCTTTAGTAAGTAAAGCGTTTAATAAGTCTTCTAAGAGTCCTTTAACTTCTTAACCTTATACTTATTATAATAAATATAAAGTAGCTTCTTTTTACCCTTCTTAAGATCTTCTTTAGTTTATTTATTAAGAGTTAGCTTTGTTCTAAATAACTCTCTAGCTTTGCTTTAAGACCTTCCTTAGGCTTTAATTAAATACCTAATTCTTATAATTATAGCGTAGAAATTAAGGGTTCTTCCCTTAATCTTAGTAGTAAAGATTAGTGAATTAATTTATGTAGAAATTAAAGGGAAATAAGCACTAATAGCATTATTAATTATCTTAATTAGTAAGTTACCTTTCGTAATTAAGCAATTTGCTTAGAAGCATTACTTATAGCTAATTAAGGCATTAGCAAGCTACTTATTAATATTAATCTTTAATAAATTTCGTTTAATAGTCTTATTAAAATTAACTTTAGCGTAATACCTAATTATTTTATTTAAGGGCATTACATTCCTTATAAGCTCTCTAAGCTTCTTATAAAGCAAGATATACTATAGAATTATTTACTTATACTTATTTCTAAGCGTTATAATAAACTAATTATAGTATTCTCTTATAGTCTTTAATAGACTTTAATACTAGCTATTAAACACTTAATATTATTTATTAAGAACTATATACTAAGCGCTATCTTTAGCATTATTTAGTTATTAAGAATATTTAAAGTATCCCTCTTTAGCTAAGCTATAGATATAGGTAATGCTTACTAGAGAGCTTCCTTAAGGCTACTATTAATCACTTATAACTCTAGATATTAACATTCTTAAGCGTGTTTAAGGCCTTTTAGTCTAATTATCTAGTAAAGTAATTAAAGTAGTAATTACTACTTTTCTTACTACTAGAGTTCCCTTTCCTATTAAAATTAGTAGCTCTAGTAAGTAATTAAGTATTATTATTAAATTAGAATTAATAAAGATTTATATCCTATCTTTAATAGCTCTTACCTTTATTATCTTAAACTATAGGTCCTAATAATAGGGTTCCTATAGCTTAATAGCTAGCTTATAGCCCTTTACATTATTAGTTTCCTTAGATATCTTAATAATATCCTATATTATTATAATTTATTAAACTTTAACCTATATAGATTTTCCTTACTACTAGGGGTTACCTAATTATAATGTTAATAATTATATGTAATTAAACCCTATTCTCTTACTAGAATATACCGAATTTTATAATTAATTAATTAGAATTAACTTAATAAAGGTATTAATTAGAAAGAAGGGTCTTAGTATTATAAATACTAAGCAATTACTACTATATTAGACTAAGCAGCTAGGGTTAGAAATAAGGGCATAGATTAAGTTACCTAACCCTATAAAAGGGTGCGGACTATGGTTTAAATAACTAAGTACCTATACTATAGGGTATGTAATCTACCCATATAAAATATACTATGCATCTACTGAAGGTCCGGAAAAGTAACTAGACAGGTGGGTCCTAGTGTCCAAGATGCCTGCATGCGGTTGAACGCTTGCGGCGGGATTCCAACATTTGGCTTTGGCCGGGGGGTGACGAGCCGGTCCCGTTCCGTAGAGTCATGCATGTCGACGAGGAGAATGCTCTCCTCTCAGAGCCGGCCTCTCGCTGATTCTGATTTGAGACTGCCGATTGCTGGCGTTGTCTGCAAGGAAGCAAGACTCTAGGCCAATTGGCAGAATGCGACGCAACCATGGCAAGAAGTAATGGCGATAAATCTTGAAACCTGACTGGAGGCCGCAGTGCTAGGTGCAGTTTGGTCCGTCTGGGGTAATTATTATGGGAAGGAGGGAGAGAAGACGGGCACTTTCTCACTCCTCGTTGGTGAAGTCACGACTCCTCTGTCAAGAAGGAGGAAAGGCGGTGAAAGATTACCAGCTGACACGTGCGGATCATAGTGTATGTCCATTAGGCAGACGTGAAAATCACGCTCCGTTCTTGACAGCCGCCGGTTCTACCCTAAAAAAGCGGATGGAGGGCACGGAAAGAAGGAAAAATAGCCCACGCACCCAGCCGCTGAGGAAATGCTTCTTCCTGTCAGTCAATTGCATCTCGATCCCCCACATTCAGCATGGGGATTGTCAGACGCGTACGGAGTAGCCTACATACGGATTACAGGCTACATGAACCAAACCCCCATGCGACCAGGGTCGAGACGCGCGCTCGAAAATTTGATGAAATGAGCACAACGGTGCCAGGAGCACATAAAAGGTGCATCATATGAGCGTCAATCACGTTGAGATCAATGCCGATTCGCACGAGAGCGCGCAGAGTCCGAGGCCTCGTGCCTGGATGAGCATACCAACGCGATGCAATGCCGCTTCGACCACAAGACCATCAATATTGATATGTACATAAGCGCCGCACACAACAAGCTTTTTTTTTTTTGCCTGCCAGGGCTCCGCATCCCCGCTGAAAAGACCATGTTTTGGTGACTGGCCCCTGCTGGGACAGTCTCATTTACTAGTTGGAACAGTTTGACCGAACGGGATGTCGGTTCGATAACTTGTCTCGCGCGCGGGTGATGAGGACTGGAATCGTCTTCGATAAGTCAGTGAAGGGGAATGGCATAAAGGGGAATGGCATACAGGACAGGATGGATTTTGTAGTTGCCAATCGCCGCGTTGTCCCGTGTCTGGGCGAAAGAATGAAGGCTCTGGTGGTCACACCATCCAGCGGCCTGGCAACCCAATCAGGACAAGGCTTTGAATTCATCCCCTACTCCGTACGGGGTATACATATGTACATATGTATATGCACATCCTTCAAGTTATGAAAAGCAACGCCACTACGCTCCTTAGCCAGCTGCTGATTGGTGGCCATCGAGTTTCTCATCGGGGCATCCGCAAGCGTGATGGTGATGGGAAGCTGATTGGGCCCTTGTGGGCTAGGCCGCGGACTCCTCCTGAGGCGCGTGCAGCGTTCTGATACGATGGCTTGGCTCAGAACAAGTGGTTCCAGCCCCCCTGCAGCTCACGTTTGAGTCAGCCCGTCAACCAATTGTCGGTGCCAGGTGCACAGCCAGTTCGGATTACCAGACTTTGATGGTGGCCGAAGGATCACCCCGTACAGGCCTCGCAGTGCA
Source organism: Epichloe typhina subsp. poae (assembly GCA_030389615.1). Classification (NCBI taxonomy): domain Eukaryota; kingdom Fungi; phylum Ascomycota; class Sordariomycetes; order Hypocreales; family Clavicipitaceae; genus Epichloe; species Epichloe typhina. Next base: position 3,510,035 of record CP098313.1, read on the forward strand.
AAAGGCACAATGTAATCCGTACATAGTAGCTTATGCTTAGCATTGACCTCGGTATTCCTTGGGACACCCACTTGTTCAAGTGCCAGCAGTGCCAATGCTCTCATGCCAGCCATTGTGTATGTAGCGATTTGCGTGTTTTTATTTTATTTTATTTTAAACTGGGGCGTACGGAGCGGAGTAGACTACGGACTACGGAGTAACAACGAGATAATTGAATGTCTGGTTCTGGCCACTTCGTTGGGCTGACTGGGCTGGTGCCAGCCACGCAGGACCCTGGTACCCACTTTACCCGAACACACGAGAACTGGCCACTGGCCTTGAGAGCCGCAGCCAGCGCTTCAGTTCTTTCTGAAGTTGGTCCGCCTGGTGGCTGTCACCGCCAGCGATCACCACCAAGTCTACCACTCCGCAGCCTTGCCTAGCCTGGCCCGGCTGCCGACTCGTGCAGTGTCCGCTCTGTCACACACACACACACACACGCACGCACACACACACCCGCTCCCACTCCCATCTAGCCCCCATCGTCAACCGTTTTTCTTCCTTTTCCTCCTTCCCCTTTCAACACCCTCTCTGTACCCATCAACCTCGTCTCTCTCCTCCTCCTCCCTCCCTCCTCTTACCCGTCTCCCCCTTCCTATTTACGTTCGTCGTCTTTCAGGCCTCATTTCCGAGTTTGTCGCCGCCGTTGATTTTCTCTCATCCACCTGCCCTGCTGTTGGGTTCCGCTCGCCTCGTGATTCATTTGCATCGCCACTTCGCCCACAATCAACCTCGGTCATCGAGTATAATCGCAGCAGCAGAAGTGCGAGTCCCACATCGTCTATCTTGCTCGTGAAGAGCCAAGAGAAAAGAATTGGAAGAAACACAAAAAAAAACAAGTGAAAAGTCGGGGATACCTTGCATGTGAAGTGCACATATCCGTTCATTTGGAAGGCGGCATCCGCGATCGTCGACACCATCCCATCTTCGCCAGAAAGACAACTCTCTCTCGCTGGTTCGTTCCTTCGTCGGTTATCATCTGTATTCTATTTTCGGCGGCTCCTTCCTCGTCATAATACTCAAACAACCATCTTCGAACACAGCGCCCCTCGACTCGGGACGCCCTGTACCTCGTCGTTATCGTCTTAACAGCATTTGCGGCCGCACTCATAATCAAATTCTCGAGCAAAAACCATTGTCACTTTTCCATCGCTTCGGCTTCAATTCGTCCGCCTTTTTTCTCTGCCAGCATTGCATCCGGACCGATATTCGATACATTTTACCGAAGCAAAGCCGCACAGGAAGAAAACATCTCTGCCTTTTCAGATAGCCAGGGCACGCACTGCAAAACCCGCTGCACTCCATCTGCTGTTCAGGCTTGAGATTGTCTCTCGTCTTGTCCCATTGACTTACGTTCACGTTTCGTGTCTAGTGTGACTCCTGCGGCTTCTCCAGGCAAACCTGCATCAAGGATTTCGGTGACCAGGAACAAAGCGTAAACACCGCCGTTTCGTTTTGGCTCACGCTTTCCCTTCGTGCTCTGACTTGTTCTCTTTTTCTGTTTTGTTTCACTGGTCATTAATTAGACTTTTATTCCTCTCTTTAATTTTTGCTCCACCTTCCTGTCGCTCTTGGACGGCGGCCTTGGAACTCGACTCAAAGCGAAACTTGTTCGTCACTCTCAACGCCGACATCTGTCCACTCGTCTTGGATCTTTTATTCTCGTCTTGTTTTTATTTCCAACCTCTTTGCAATTACGGCACTCACACTGCTGACGATTGATTATCATTGTCCTCCCGACTGCGAGTCAACATCGATCTCCGACTTCGTCCGAAGAAAATAGAGCCACCAAGTTCACTAGTGACTCTATTTGCGACATTTTGAAGCTTTGCATCTTGACTGGTCTTTTTGCGCCATACTCTCGTGTTTTTCATTGTTCTCATTCGACTCTAGATCTCGGAAGATCTCACTCAGCGTTGACCACAACTCTCCGCACGTGCGACTTCCACGTTGTGTGTGTTTTTCTGAGCAATGGACGCAGGCGGTCTCGCTCAGATGTCTTCCGACTCTTTCAATCCAGCCCACGGCTTCTCCGCGCCCTCCGGTGGCCTGGCTTCTCGGCGAGGTAGCCAAAATATCAAGCCTCTGTCCTTTGACGCCATCAAGCAGGGAAACGCTACCCAGGATGGCGGTGCCCCAACTCCTCGTACAAGTCGTTCTCATCTTCTTGCTGGTCTGCGAACGGCTCCAAAGTCGGCAACTGCCACTTCCTTTGGCCCTACATCTCCTACATCCAACATGACGCCGCAGCATTCTGCGCGACGCAGCATGGCTGCCAGCCTCCATGGTTATGGCCAGGATAACGCCTACCACACTGCTCCCAAGACTGCCCTACCCCAGTACGGCGTCCAGCAGCAGAGCCCATATCAGAATATGATTGGCGGTGCGCATTATACGGTTGACCAAGTTCTTGCTCCTCCAGAGATCCCCTTGGACGAGCAGGTGCAGGAGCATATGGATCCCAACCTCTACGCTCAGCTCCTGGCCACCAATATGTATCTGGCACAACAACAACAGAGGTTGCAGCAGCAACTTAGGCACGTACAGGCAGCTGCCCAGCAGTTCCAGCAGCTCAACCTCAACAACACCCAGCTCACACAACAACAGATGGCTTTGTACGAGCAGCAACAGCAGCTACGCAACATGCAGCAGCAGCTTGGAGTTCAGGCAGCCATGACGCAGGGTCAGCAGGTCTACTACAGTCCTGTCACTGGGCAATACTACGTTGACACTTCACCTGCCAATGCAGCCCAGGTTAGCTCGCCATACGCCGAGCAGCAGCCTTTGTCGCCCGCGCTCAACAACAACAGATTTCATCATCATCATCAGCAGCAGCAGCAGCAGCAGCAAGCCCAGCAACAGATCCACCAGGCTCAGCAAGGAACTCCGCGAGTGCAGGTTTCTCCACCCCCAGAGAGCTACCAATCCCCGTACCACCAGTGCTCTCCCTCCAAGCGCTTTGATACGCCTGCGGAGGTAACGCCCCTGCCTCCCCCATCTGCCAATGCTTTCCGTCGTGGCCATAAGAAGGCCTCGTCACTTGCGCCTGTCAATAGTGCTTTGGCCGCTGTTGATGCTACTGCTGGTGACGCACTCAAGTCTGCAGGTCCCAAGACGGCGTCGTTCCCTTTGACCCCCCTGACTGGAGGTTATGGTCCTGGCCAGGCCCGGGCTGGTGAGCATCCTGTTCGACAACCACGCGGACCTCCTTCATTGGATGAACTGAAATCCAAGCCAACCGCCAAACACGAGGGCAGCAAGAATTTTGCCGCTCGCACCCGCCGATCAGCTGTTGACAACCTTGTTCGGGCTGGCTTGGAGCGCCGCAAGGGAACTAGCAGCTCGACGGGCAGCATGAGCCCCGTGTCGGAGACGGCGGAAGGATCTTACTCGCCCATCTTCGACGATGATTCGGACTCTGGACGAAGCGGATCTGGCAGCTTGATTGGCGAAGAGGAGTGCAACAGCTCACGAACCTCAGCTAGTGGTAGTTGGGGAGCTATTGGCTCAGACCGACCCAGCTCGCGCTCAAAGGCTCGCGGAAGTGTCGAGAGTACTGGCAGCAACAGCCCGGTGCCTCTCGGCGAGGCTGAAAATAGCTCTTTTGCCAACGTCTCCAAGAACAGTGCTCTGCGAGCCACCAAGGCCCAGGAGGCGGTCGATACGCAACGCAAAGCCCCAAGACTGGTGCTCACTCGCGTCGAAAAGCGAAGAGCTACGCCAGCTGCTTGAAGCCGGCGTAAAATGGTTGGCGGACAAGCTGTCTTTCAAGACGAGGATATTTCCTTACCCTTCTTCCCTCTGTCATTCTTACGACTTTACGCACTCGTGCCTCTGATAACGACTGCTTTCGGACTTGCGGACCTGGCGTTTATTTCCTCATTTTTGCAAACTTGGTTTCATCCTTTCTGCTTCGACTCCCTGAAAAACGACTTTATACGTTTTACGCTCGATTCCTGCCGCTTGAACGGCCTAGTGCACGGTTACGGGGAGATCGCGTCGACACGGTCTTCGCCACGAACCGGCAGGAAACAACCATTCTTACTTCAATTCACAGTCAGTCATTTAAAGCGACTTTGCCACCGTCACGACATAGCAGGGGCTTGCCCCTTCAGTATCACTCGGACGTTTTTCACCTTTCTCTCATAATATTTTTTTCTTCTTCAAGAAGAAGTGGAGGCGGAAAATTGATCCACGACACCAAAGAGACCACGGAAAAAAGAGACACGGGAGCTCAGGAACATGTGGGCTTCTTTCCTCCTTGCAAGGTGCTGCAATAGCTGCACTCGACTTGAACAATCTCATTTGAACTTTGGTCTCCTGGGAGAGTCACGAATTGAGAAATGTGGGTGATTGGTTCTCAAGTGTCAGATACCACCATCACTTTTTTTCTCTCTACATTCATTGTGCATCCTCATATTTGCATCATTTTTCTGTCGGAATATCCTGCTTTTGTGGATCTGGACAAGCCGCACATTAACGCGCGGAGAAGAGGCTGCCGGATGCAAAGGTACGGCCAGGAGCCGAATGGGATTTCAGACGGAGGAACCCAATGGGGGATGTGCGTCGTGATAGTCATAGTAATAGTGTCAGCCACAACAAAGATTTGATGGCAATCTACTCACTTGCTCAATTTTCGTGTGTTTTTCACTTTGCGGTGGTTCGTGCCTCGTTCTGCTTTAGCAACTGCTTGCAACTGCTTCACCTAATTGTACCTTTTACCTGATGTGTTGTCGTTGCACGCTGTGCCTTGAAACCAACCTACCCATGCTGTAGAAGTCCTGATGCCAAGGACCCGTAAAGACCCATCCTGTTCCTTGAGAGCCAAAACGTTCATGTTCCAAGAAGCAAAAAGCAAAATAAACACATTCAACGCCGCATTCTTTGACCTGACCTGTGTACGTTGTACATGCGCCGGTTGCCCGGTTACCCACCCCCCCTCCTCTTTCCAGTCTGCGCTTTTCGATAAACCCATCATCAATCGACCAATCATATATACATAAAAGTAGCGCGCATTCATTCATTGGCTACGCTAATCGTATGCCGTTTTCCCCGTTACTTCTTGCTCTTTTTTATTATTAGAGCCTTCGCTGTCCTTGACTTGACACGATATTCCTTTCACAACAATACATGGCCCGTCTTCACCCGTCATGATGACCATTTGAATTCACTTGGTGCTCTGGGCCGTCTCTTGGCCCCGGATGCATTCGTCACAGCTATACCATCCCTCGACGAAGTAGTATGCCTCGTCAGGCCAACGAGACCGCTGCTGTGGGAGATGCTTGCAGCCGCGCTGTTCTCCTTGTTGCTCGTGCTCCCATCGCTGCGGACAACCATAGGTGGGGCGGGATCGCCTCGCAGAACGGAAAAGGGCGTCCCGGACGGACGACTGGCAGCCAGAGACGTACGGGGGAGCCGACTTTTAGTTGGGAGGGGTGCGCCGGTAGATGATGATCCCCCTGCGGTGGAGGCACCACTGCTAACCGACGAGGTTGAGTCGCCGCTGACTCGGCGTGGGAGATGGGTCGAAGCCGCTCCCAAGATGCCCGAAGAAGTGCTGTCTCTGCTACGGGGGCGGTAGTAGATGGCGTCACGCTCGAGGGCGGAGGCGGCTGCGGCTGCGGCTGCGGTACGGCGCGGCGAGGCAGCTACTTCGACGAAGGTGCCGTTGTTACCGGCGAGACTGGCACGACCGCGGTGGGTTGGTGTTTGTGGCACGGACATGGACGCCTGCAGGCTGGGAGGCGTGCAGCTTGTGTTGCGGCGGGTTCCTCGTCGCGAGGATGACGCTGAATTGACTTGGGAGGAGGGGCCCGAGGATAGACTGCTGTCGTGGCGCAGAACCATGCCTGAGTTGCTGCTGATGTGGGATTTGACCAATTCGGCGGCCAAATTGCGGACAAGGACGGCGGAATCCGTCTCAGCGAGGGTTTGAATCGTGTCCATGAGTGACCGGACTTGTCTGTTGTTGAGTGTTCGTGAGCCGTCACCGCCGCCAAGTCCAGGCTCGCAGGCATCCATGATGATGCGAACGAGTCTGAGAAGATTAAGCCTGACGACAGGTTTCTTATGCCCAAGACGCTGTGCGATGCCTGCAAACATTTCGGGCTTGGCGAGCGACGCTGCAATAGAAGGGCTCAGCCGGAGGAGCTTTAAAAGAGGCTCCAGGAGATTCGAATCAAAAGCGTTGAGCCTGTTTGTGCTGAAGCAGCTCACAATGGCGCGGGTGAAATTGCTGTCGGTCAAGTGGGTTTCCACATTGGCCGTCTCTTCCTGGAACCAGACCAAGATGGCATCAAGGGCCGTGACCTGCCAGTACTGATCGGTCAACAGCGAAACGTAAAAGTCGAGACCTTTGTTCTGCCATAGATATCGCCGCCCCTTTGACCCCGAGTGTGCCATGTCACACAGGATGGGCAGGGCGAACTCTTTGGGCGGACGATCGGTCTGCATAATTCTCAGCAACAGCGGAATAATGCCTCCCACGGCTGCGTCTTCCTGACGCTCCTTACTCAGTCGACATAGGTTGAACAACGTATTCAGAACTTGGTTGCAGATCTCGCGGAAATGCTTCTGGGCTCTTTTCATGCCGTAGCTGAGCAAATCGATGAGAAATTCAATGGCATCGGCTGAGTGAAGCGACTCAATCGTCGTGGACAGCATCGAGAGGTTCTTGATGAACTTGAGCATGGTGACTTGGTGAAGTGGTGTCATGCGCCGCAGATCTTTCAGCACGCTCTTCAAGACCTGTCGGTCAGCCACTACCTCCTTGACGTAGTTTTCTGCCTGGCTAAAGAGGTAAAAGATGTTGACGATGCGCCCCTCTATGAGCTCACCCAATTCATCCTCTCCTTCCTCATCCAAGACCCGATGCAAAACCAGGGCGAGGGGATACAAGATCTTGCTTCTGGAGAAGATTCGGCAAAAATCATTTTTCGGCGTTGGTCCTTGGAGTTCAAAGACGTTCCATATGCCATTCACACCAATCAGTGCCAAGTCACGAGCACTGTCATAGTCCTCATCCAAGAACTCCACCAAGACGTTGAGACCACCAGCAGACACAAACATTTGGAGTGTCAGCGTAGATGTCTGATACATTTGTCGCACAAAGGCAGCAGCTTCGATCCTGATCTCGTCAGAGTACTGGCGTGCGGCGAATTTTGTGATGATGGGGATACCGCCCACGAAACACAAGTTTTCCTGAATTTCGACGTCGTCCAGAATGATCTGCGTCTTGTTCAGTTACTGGGCTCAGCAATACAATCTAACCTGGTCGACAACTTACCGCGTTGACAACCTTGAGCAGCTGTAGAATCATAAACTGCCTGCTCTTGACCGTGCAGGGTTCCAGAATCTCGAGAATGGGCAGCAGGCCATGTGCGCTGATGATGAGATTCTTGACCTCCTTGTTTTCCCACAATAATCCAAGCTAGAAGAAGAGGCAGAGAGAAGCATTAGCCACGAGTCCACGGCCGTCTTTTTTTTTGTTTCTGAGCAACTCACCAAGTCTTCTGACAATTCTGACAATACAGCGTCGCCCTCGGTGGTCTTCAACGAACTGACCAGGTCTTCAACCTTTTCAGCGAGACGAGCATGTCTATCTCTTGCAATGTTCGCTTCGAGATCCATTTCATCCCAACCAGGGTCCATAGAAGCAAACGGATCATACTCTTCTTCATCGTCTGCAAGCCATGAATTACTCGACATTTTAGACAGAAGCATAAGGCCTCCATCCTCAGAACCACGCTCACTTTCTTCCTTTTCAACCAGGGATCCATTGGTGCCAAAAACATCTGAAAAGTCCTCGTCATCATCTTCAGCAAACTTTTGAATCTCAATGGAAGAACGAGTGCGACGCATCGGACGATCGGGTAGTACCGAAGGTCTCGATGGTGGTCGCTTCCTTACGCTTCCGTCCGGAGCTTGCATGGATCGAGGAAGACTGGTCAAATCGGATGGATGGAATAGCTGCGGCGCATCAGTAGCACGGGAACCCTGGTACTGTCTTAGTTTCAAATAGCAGAATTGTTAGGCCATGGATTCTTTCCTCACCCTTCCGACAGCCTGATTCGCTCGGTTGAAGGCACCATCATTGTCAATGAACAAGTCCGAATAGTCCTCAACACTTTGTTCCCGATAGACTACATCTGGGCGGACGGGCAACTCGATCTTGTTTGAACGATCTTTTGACGCAGACAGGAGTCCAGACTGGGCGATCGCTGCAGTGATGCCCTTCGCAGCGTTTGATCTCGTTCGCTGGTGAGATCTGACATCTCCGCTCAATGCTGCTTTTCGGGGAACCGGCCGAAGCGTTTGCTCTTGGGTCTCGTCCCTTTGCTGCGCTGGTCCCTTGATTGTGAGCAGCTCCCCTTCGAAGTCGCCATCGTAGTTGTCCGTATCCATGGTCAGATCATTGGTTGATGCGAACGCCTTGAGCTTGTCGCTGGATAACAAGCCCCCGAAATTGTCCTGAGGCTTCAAGTGCGGAAGGTGTAGTGCGCCTGGTGAGATGGCTGTAACGAAATCGTCGTCCCAATTGTCGTTATCTGCCAATAATGAGTTGGACATCGCGACATGTAAACGACATAAAAAGGAGGTTGTATTAGCGTACCAGGAAGCTCCACCGTCTTGAAGGCCTCAACCCCAAGTCTCGGCTTGGCCAGACCAAACGGACCCTTGGCGGGCGTGCCACCAAGGAATCGAGAAGAAGATGCCGTGATGTCGGATCCCGTTGAAGAGCGGAGGGCCGGTTCTGACGAGTTCAAAGCCTTGTTCCACTGCTTGACCTCTTCGACAGCCTGATTAAAGTTGTCGGGTGCTTTGGACACTGGCGCCTCTGAGCGACGGCAACCGACAATCCAAGCATGCCTCAGCAGCTTACGAGCCGAGACACGCAAGTTGGGGTCCTTCTGGAAACACTGCATGAGAAAATCTCTTGCGGCCTGCAGTCAAGTCAATACACTGATCGGGGTCGGTCACGGGATGGAGCCGACGGTGGAACAACTCACAGGTGAAATTCCCTCAGGCAGGGGAGGGTGATCGTCGTTGACAATGGCGAAAAGGGCTGGCATGGCTGCCAGGTTGTGATAGGGTGGTCTCCCTTGCAGCAATTCGATCACAGTACAGCCAACACTCCAGATATCTGAGGCCGAACTGGCACCAGACAACTGGATGATTTCCGGGGCCATCCAGTACGGGGTGCCAACAACTTGAGCTTCCTTGTCTTGACCCCCAGCTAGCGTACTGGTTGACACACCAAAATCTGCCAGTTTTACGGTACCATCTTTTGTAGTCAATATGTTGGCGCCTTTGATATCCCGATGGATTACGCCTTGGTCATGAAGGTACTGCAGGCCTTGAAGTACTTGTATCATGTAAACACCAACGAGGTTTTCTGGAAATTTGCCGTATGCCTTTACAATTGAGTGCAATGAGCCATTCTCACAGTATCTGGGCAGTGTGAGTCTGTGAACCACAGGGACAAGGATTGAGCACCACGTACTCCAGAATTATGTTGAGGCAATCCACTGATTTGACAAAGCCAATGTACTTGACAATGTTGTCGTGCTGTTCTTGGTTAGGTACTTGGGCATGTGGGAGACACCTTCTTCTTTCAAAACCTACCAATAAGTTCTTGAGCAAGTCGATTTCACTCTGTTTGATATTGTCAGCTTTCTCCTCAACCGCGGCAACAAGCTGCAATTCCCACCAACGCACCTCAATCATTCGCAACTCGCTCTTGGGTAAATTAACGAGTTTAATCTGTTTCACGGCAACTGCCTCGCCAGTACTCCAGTTGAATGCCTTGTAGACGGAACCAAACGCTCCTTTGCCAATGCATGCTCCCAGTCGCTAGACGGTTTGTCAGTCACTTTCCATCTTTTGATTCTCCCCCAATCTAGTGAAACACTTCCTTGGCAGATGCCAGTCTTGACATACGTAGTCTTTCAGTCCGGGGTCTTGCACGGCCGAGGTATCTCGCTGCTTCTCTTTGCGGGAAGGCGTGCCGGGCATGGCAGATCGTTCTCGCGAGACCACTACGGCCGCATGACCGCCTGGCCGGCCATTGTTGACGTGGTGCTGCCGCTCAGGCGGCATAGCTCTGAGTGGTGGTAAGTTCACTGCTCAGTGCGTGCCGCCGGCGGATATCTCCCGCGCCGTAGCGCCTGGTGTTTATGTTTGTCGTTTAGAGAGCTCTGGTGCAAATCGACGTTCGAGGGTGACGGCGGTAGTGAAGTCGAAAGCCGAAGATGGTTGCATCCCAAGCTCATGAGCCACCTGGTTGTTTCGAGTTCCCAGCAACGAAATGGGCAAAATGTGACCGCAGTCTGATCTAGAATGGAGAAACAGAGCCTTGCGTACAGTTGATACAAAAACAAGCTTCAAGCTTTATCGACAACCGCCAAGAATCCAAACAAACGGCCTAGCAGCACAAGGCTCGTGCAGAAGAGTATCGCTGAGAGGTAGCACTCGAGGTCGTGAGGGACGGAAGGAAGGAAGGAAGGAAGACAGAAACTACTGCGTATAATTTAGTCGGAACTCCACCAACAAAGTCTGGTAGAGAGGGGCGAGTGCGAGCCATTCCCAAGTGCATCGCGACATGAGGGGAGTGAGGGGAGGTCACGCACCAATGACCATAGCAGAATGACCTGGGTACGAAATTAAGAGAAGGTTCGGGGCGAGAGTGGTGAAAGGAAGCAAGGCCGCCGGACGAGAGATGAGGCCCGGTCCAAGAGAACGGGGATGCGTCGGGATAGAGACGGGATGGAATGGGACGGCGGCTGTTATTATTATGGAGGGAGCAGGAGGTGGACGTCGCATACACAACATGGAACATTGAAGCAACCAGCTGCCGGCGTTGTCTGGCTGGTGTGTGGTGCGGCCTCGACGGGCAGTTACAGGCGGTGGCTTGCGGCCAGGGTTGACTTGAGGCAGCTGCGAGGGGGGCAGTCAAGGCCTGTTACGCTGTCACTGTAGTTAGCCTCGAGACCTGCTAGCCGCAAAAGCAACACTGCCCCGGGCGCCCTGCTTGCCCAGCGCGAATCAGTGCAATCAGTGTGATCAGTGTAGTCAGTGTCAAGATGATTTTGTTGAGTCAGTCATGGGGGCCCCTGAGAGTCAACAAAACAATTTGGTGCTTCTTCAATGGCAGCACAGGACAGCTTTAAGAGGCCCAGAAACAAGACAAGGGTGAAAATGATACGTGCATTGTCTACTTCTTCAGAGGTCATGATCGACAAGCATTTTAGCCGTCCTCGTGCCCTTGTGCCCTCGTGCCCTCGTGCCCTCGTGCCCTTGTGCCCTTGTGCCATGACGACAGTGTTGCATGTGTGGTCTGTGTGTGGTCTGTGTGTGGTCTGTGGTCCTGATTCCACATGCAGGCAAGACAGGCAAGACATGTCAGTGGGTGGAGCCGAACATCCACGAGGGTCCCCAGATCCGATCCCGTTTTTGTACTCCGCGCAATCCTGACAATCCGGGAGTTGGAAAATTACGTTTAAATAAGTACATATCTGCCGGAGGCTGAAAGGGGGGCAAGGACATTGCATTATCTATCAATGTCAAGTGGCTCCATTACTGCTGGCCGCGTTCCATTCACGTCATGCCAAATCGTCGACTGCAAAACCAAGCTGCCGTTGGCCAATCATGCATACGCGCTAATTTTACTTTTTAATGCGCCCGGGAAACCAAGAGCGTCAAATACACCCATCAACATCTGGCCCTCGCTGCTGTTCACATGAGGCGACTGTATAAATACACCTGGCACCCCATCGCCGTCCTGCACATGCATTACACAGTTCCCAATGCTCCGTCCTCGGCGAATGGGCCCAAGGAAAGAAACCCCCTCCCACTGATGATTTTATTGGAGCATGAGCATCTGACAGCCCCCTTTTTTTTATTTTTGGTTCAATCAAAACATGTCATTGCTTCGACTGCCATTTTGGTTCAAACTATTGGCTCCTTGCCGGAGGATACGGCTGAGGCCCGCCTCAGCCCACCATCCGTCAGGAATGTCCTCTCTCCGCGCGAGGCTGCGCACGATGCGTTGCATGCCAGCCCAGTCGTCTTCCGCGGGAGAGGGACCGGCCGACGTGACTGTCTCTTCTTGGTTTTGCCGTGGTCCATCAACGGCAATGCGCCCTGCTTCTTGGGCGGAGACGCCTTGTCGAGGAGGTAGTGGTCGGATGCTGAGTAGAGCGGGAAGCTGACTGCTGAGAGGAATCAGCCGAGGAGGGTAGCCTCATTGTGGATTCGTAGATTGTGAGGGATCCATTTGATGTGTTGATTCGTCTGGTTGCACGGCTCTCGCCTGGGTTTCTCGTCCTTTGCGAAGAGGGTACAGCGACCATGGAGAAAGGCTCCGTATCCATGCTGCCCATGTTGCCGAGGTATGGCTCTGACATGCCGTCGAGGTTGTAGTCAGGAACACGACTGGTGATGAGGTCCCGGACCTGTCCGTCTCTTACTTCCTGTCGGCGCCGACGGATTCGGAGATAGTCGGGATGCTCGTAGTCAGCCGTGTCCATTTCGTTGTCCGAACATTCGCACCCAGACTCGCACACGGTTTCCACCTGTACTTCATCGACAATGCCGGGCGCAGTAGTCGGTGTGCCAGTGCCAGACGATGGGCCAGCCGTCTGCGACGCCGCCACCGAGGCGAATGAAGAACCAGCACTCGGCGGTTGAGGATCTGGTGTTAACGTTGACAAGAGCGTATCCCACACCTCCGGACTCAAGCTTCTGTCTCTGTCACCAAGGCCATCGACGCCTCTTGTACCACGCTGTGCGGGCATCTGTTGCCGAGCAGAGAGGCTGCGCACCTGGCGAGGCTGATTTCTAGCCATGTTTCCCAGACGAGGACTCGGCCGATCTCGCGTGGCCAGAGGTACGACGCGTGGCAACGTTGTTTCCACTCTGGTCACTGGTCTTCCGAACAACGAGGGGAGTGTCGTTGAAGATTCATAATCGGGTGAATGTCGCCCCGCGGCGTACTCAGAAGCTGCCGTTTGTTGCTATTCGTCCGTTAGCAGAATTTCCACGGTTCCTCCCTAAAAATGTCGAATGGCTTTGTTTCACTTACGCGTTCTGAACGTCCAGCTCGAGGCGGAGGCAGCGGAGGCTCAACCGACCACCATCCTAGATCAACGCCCTCCGTCATGTTTTCGGGTTCTCCCACTCCAGGAGGCGGAGGCGGAGGAGGAGGAGGAGGAGGAGGAGGAGGAGGAGGGGAGCCTCGCCAGTTGGCGCCGAAGAGAGAGCTCATGCGTTCTTCGAGTCGTTCTCTGCGACGATGGTCACTTCCTGTCATCTCCCGTAAGGCTTCGCGAAACATTCCAGATCGACGGTCTGTCGCTGAAGTATCAGCTCGGTCGTGCTCTCGTGGAGATTCGACCCAAGGAAGAGAAGGATCGCGTGAGTTTCGTGCGGTCCGTTGCATTGGACCATAGATGCGTACGCCGGCGCGTCTGATGCCATTGCGACGGTCGCGAATCTCTGATCGACTGGCGGGACTTCGCAGTTCGGGGTGGTGTGAAGGGTAAATTGTACCGTCCTTGGCGGAATTCTTGTTTGACGAGACAGGCTTAGCTGGCTCAACGAATAGTCTGAAGCATGGAGACCTGTCAGTAACGTCGAGGATCGACGGCTGGTGCGTGATCTGGGGATGGAATAGACTTGTTGCTCTCGCGGGTACAAACGCGACACCAGACATTTGACTCTACGTTTCTTATGTGGGGACAGGAATTACACGAAAGCGTGCTATTGCGCAAAAGGGCGTCCAAAAAACGATGCAGAACACAGCAACAGAAACAATGTCGTGGGGGTTGGCAATGATGAATTCCGTGAGGGCGATGTATCGCCGCGATACAGCTGCCTACGATCTGAGGCCATTTAGGCAACAAGTAGTACAAGTAGTACAAGAAGAAAGAGAACTTACGGAAGGCCCATGGTGTCCTGGAGTACAGCAATGGAACACCTGAGAGGATGCAGTTGAATGAACGAGTCGCGACGCGATATGCGCAGGTGGGCAGTGGCTGACGGGCGTGATAGTTGGATGGCGGCTATTCACGATGGAGATGAACCGTGTCGCAGTTGCAGAAAATTCAATGCGACCAAGACAAAACAGACTATGGCTGGGAGAGAAAAAGAGCCAAGGAGAAGAAGAACTAAAGACAAGATTCAACAGGGATCAACGGAAATGAAACGCAGAGCCGACGAGTACCGAGAGAACAAGGCAGACTCGCGATAGACGCGCAGGGCGTGACGGAGACGATGGGGGAAGAGGTTTTGACAGAGGCGTTGGCGGCAGAGGCGTTGGCAGAGGCGGAGATGGATTGCAAGAGTTTGGGATGGGACTCATGGGAGAGCCGGGGAGGCACGCCGTAATCGTGCCACGCTGCACCCTACCCGCCGCCTGCTGGCTGGCTGTGGCGCACATGCGGGACCCCCTATCCCTTAGCCTGTGGCTGATACGGTGTACAAGGCAGTATGCAGTTTCTGTGGCTGTGCTTGCTCGCTTTGGTTAATCCATCATCAGTTCTTTTACCCGCAACTTTATTCAGACCTGCATAAAGCGACTCGGCATCTGTCAAGCCTTTGCTGCCATTCATGCGGTGCTCACCTCATTCTTCATAGCCCGACGGCCGCCCGCGTGCCAACTTGATCGAGGGGGCTATTTTCTTCTTCTTGTCGTGACCCTTTTACTCCTCGCTCATCATGCCGGCTGCCAAGGACATCCAACGGGCTCTGGCCCGCATCAGGGCCGTCATACCCGCGCAGAAACAAGCTGCCACGGCACATCGCAACATCAAGCTTGGGCTAGAGCGCATCACCCGCGTTGTGCCCGACGACCAGAGATGGATCGGCGCTCATGTTGGAGGCACAAACGGCAAGGGCTCAATATGTGCTCTGCTTGCTGGCATGTTCAAGCTCTCTGGTATAAGTCACGGCACATACATCTCACCCGCCTTGCCAGAGCGTCACAATAGCATCACAATCAATGGCCTGTATGTGAATAAGCGCATGCATGAGATGGAGCTCAAACATGTAGAAGGGGCCTACAAACGAGTCGCCTCGGGCTGGACATTTGCCTCTGGAGAGGATCCCGGAGACCTGACGCCGTTTGAACTCGAGACTGCAGCTGCTTTTCGTGTTTTCAACAAGATGAACGTGCAATACGGCATCGTCGAGGTGGGCATGGGTGGCGCTACGGACGCGACCAATGCCATGAAGCAAAAGGCTGTCACCGTCATATCCAAGATTGACCTCGATCATCAAGAATATCTCGGCAATACCATCGAGGAAATTGCCAAAGTCAAGGCCGGTATCATGCGGCCAGGAGTGCCTTGTATTGTCGATCACTCGAATCCCTCGTCCGTCATGGACGTGCTTTGGGAACATGCGCAATCGGTTGGGACGCAGATCAATCTTTCTTCCAAAGCGCTGCCTCTGATCGAGGATCTCGACCGGAAAAGGTTCGACTTACAAGACTATGAGCAGCAAAACCTACTTTGCGCAACCCTGGCTTTCCGAAAATTATTCCCAAACCTGCGGATTGACGTGAACAAACTACTATCAATGAAACCGCAGTTGCCTGGGAGGATGGAGCATGTCAGAGTGTCGCAACTGACCAGTGGCCTCCGAGAGAAATCGCTTCTCGTGGATGGGGCGCATAATATGCTTGGGGTGGAAGCGTTGGCAAAATATGTCGACGGCACCTGTCGTAAAGGGGATGAGCCAGTTACTTGGGTGATGGGACTTTCGTCGAGCAAGTCGAAGCCCTTTTCCAGCATGATTGAGACGATGATTCGCCCACAAGATAACCTTGCCTTTGTCGAATACACCCAGGGTCCCAGCGATCCGCCACCGGCTCCGGCCGATCTTGGTCGTTCTGTGGCCGCCCAGGTCATCACAGATGAATCACGAGTTTATGATGGCGACGCCAGCATCGGCGCGGGCGTGCAGTGGGCGTGCAGTCGCGCTGGAGAAGGGCCAGTAGTCGTCACGGGAAGTCTGTACATGGTACGAGAGTTTTACAGGATGCAAGGGGTGGAACCGAGCAGGAAGATCAAGACGAGGCGCCCAGGTCGGTCTCAACTCTGGCGCTACGTCCAGCTGTCCCGAGAAAGACCACTGACATCCGAAGAGGCCAGGGAGTTCAAGCAAGCCCGAAGACATTGGCGTCTCTCCCCCGCGAACAGCCCCATCTTCCGGGGGGGCAGGCCGACATCGCCATCAGTACCTGAAAGAATCCGCAAGCTTCAGCAGACAGCTGCCCATCACCAGAAACAGGCTGACGGGTACCGGCAAGCGATCCGCAGCGTAGAAAACGACCTTGGAGGAGGTGACGACGCCGCACTCTCCCAAACCTTGCAAGGTCTCGAAACCAGGCGCCAACAGCATTTACAAGCTTACAACAGGGCCATGTTCAAAATACGCGGGCATACCGTGGACGGCGACAAGAAATACATGAGCCACGAGGAGATTTTCGGCACGCCAGAGAAGACGAAGAAAAGAATCACAGCCCTCCTGCCCGACGATGAAAAGGACGACGACGAGAAAATGGCGGGCGAATCGAAACATGCTACCAGACAGCGTGAGCCACAAAGTCGCGCGGGCCGTTCTGGACAGCCAGATGCAAAATACCATGGGCGCAGCAGTTGGACATGACGGCGCTCAAGGACAGACTCCCAAGAGGGATGAGACGAGCGGTGGTGGCGTTGAGCACCAGAGGCAAAAATCAGGTGGGTGGAAAACACTTCTGTACTATACATTGCCCTTGCCTTGTACAAGAGGGGGAATCAAGCATATAAGCCTCTGATTGGCATGGCGTAGAAAGGGCCAGCTATGCTGCAATATCATCTTCTTTCATCATGACCAGCAGCGCAAGCCGCGTCGTCTGCCATCAAACCAGCCAGTCTCCGCACCAATCACGTAATGCCCATTTCAACCCTCTTACACCTCGTCCACATAACCATGAGCACGCCAGCATCAACCCAGGTACCTACCTCATCATCGTCTGCTGCCACGCCATCTACACCGGCGGTCCATCCAACTGCCATTCTGGCTCGCCAATTGCCGATTTCCAACGTCACAGACGGACAAGTACGGAGATTCATTCAGGAAGAAAGGAGAAGAGAGAGCAAGGGGACTTCAAACGGTACGAGAATCGGGATCACGAAAGGCAGAAAAGGCATGCGTGCCCGGGGTTCAATTTCCTCGAGGCCGTGGACGTCGACGGGATGGTGGTTCGGGAGACGGACTGCCTCGAATGGCTTAGTTTCGCAATTCGTGTCATCAAAGTGGAACCATCATATCATCTAGACACGCCTCCTGATTTCCCTCGAGTTATCGAGTTCTTACCTAGGTATCTAGGTGCTCCATCATGGCTTCACTTCACCTTCGGGCCTCAACGCTGCCATGTCCCCGCGCACCAAATCACTCCCCCATTCACAAAAAAATGTATGCAGTTTGACAAAGAGAAGACTAAAATCGTGACAGTACCGCCATGCTCCAGACAACGACGACAACAACAACCCAAAAAAAAAAAAAAAAAAAAGTCCCTCACCACCGTAACGCCACTGCGGGTTTCCCCAGCCATTCCCGTCTTCTCCGTATGCCGCCTGTAATCTTGACCTCTTCTCTCCCTCACTTTGGCATCTCCACTTGCCGTGCGTGCCCCTTGCCTCATTCCCATGTCTGTTCAAACCCCCAACGACTCGAGAGCCTAGTCGACCTTCCAGTGGTCGGGCTCTTCCGTGCCCAGATAGAGCTCCACACCATATAGAACAATGGTCAAGCCGACATTGATCCATCTCCATGTGCTGCCGCCGACGTCGCCGGCTCGGAGGGTCCATCCGTCGGGGCCGTCGTTGGTTGAAAAGTGCTGCAGCAACAAGCTGGTGTAGACAGACACTAGAATCGACGGCGAGAACCAGCTCAGGAAGCCCAGTAGCTTGTTTGCCGTTTCCGAATCTTCAAAGCTGGGGTCATCCATGAGCGCGCGAGCACCCAGGTCTCGCACCGAGGGAATGATGCGCGTGGCCGAGTAGAAGACAAAGAGTCGGTATGCCAGAGATATGATGACGGAAGGTGTTATTGTCTGAAACGCGGCGTAGAGAAACGCCAGAGACGAGTGCATCGCCGAGGGCAGTGATCCCAGCACATGCAAAAGAGTCGAGTACGACGCCATGATGATTGGGGGCAGAGGCGGAATCTCCGGCTGCGTCGACGCCTCTTCACTGACTCCGGAGGGGAGGTAGTCGGTGAAGATTTGGTAGACGCAGAGAACGACGTAGGCAAACAAGAGCGAGCTCTCGATGGGGTTCCCGCGGCCGCTGCCGATGCCGTATGCGCAGAGAAAGGTGACAGTGGTCATTGCGACGCCGATCAAAGTGGCATCGAGGTTGCTGATTTGCGGAAACTGGGCGACTCTCCAGAGGAAGTAGACTGCGCTTGCGATGATTGAGCCGGAGAATGCGAGGAGGATGATCTGATGACGAAACCTGTTAGTCTGATATATGCTGGTCCGCGGGGGAAAAAAGAAGAAGAAGAAGAAGGAGAATGATTGGAAGAGGCCACTTACCACCCATGTGTCGCTCCGACCTCTATTCACGAGCCAGCGCGTCATTTGGCCGGCGGCCTGGATGACTAGAAGCGTGCAAAACCCCTCGAGCAGCTGGAAAACAGGTCCGGCGTATCGCAGAGTATTGTCCCAGCTGCCCAGCATGACTGTCTCGAGCACGCCGTCTCTGCCAAACATCCACTCAGTCCAGCTCCTGCTCTTGGACTGGAAGATGCCCCCGACAGTCCTTTCCACCCAGTTCGTGCTTCCCGCATCGACGGCAAACTGCCCCAGAGCCCAGATGAGCAGCGAAGGAATTATGATCCACTGCGAAAAGCGGAGGATGTTGGCAACGCCCGAACCGATGCGGGACCTGGTCGGAGTCACGATGCGTACTGCCGAATACACGAGGTAGTAGATGAACAGGGACAGGCTGTACACCAGCCCACTATCGCGACCGCCGACATCGAAAGCAACGGGTATCGACAGAATAATGGTGAAAAGGAAGACGGTGCTGAAAAGAATGCTGAATAGCCACCACATCGGAACGGCTGGGCGCGGCGGGCGAGATGCCGTGCCAGTCGTCGATGGGAGGTTTATTTTATTTTTATTCGGGGTTTTTTTTTCCTAGGATAGGCGTTGGTTCGGGTTCGAGACACTTTTTGTGTGGGCGGTGTAGGTAGTCGCTGCACACGTGCAGTCTCGTTCGTTCGTCGACGTCGACGTCGGCTCGTGAAGGGGGGATGAAAACAAGCCTGCGGAACCACCAGAGCTGTCTCTCACGAGCTTGTGCAAATTCAATGCAGTGGTGAGCGCAGGAACAAGGCGACGGAAGAGATGGACGCTGGTTGGATCGACGTCACCTGTTCGTAAGCTGCCCTTGTAAGATGAGTCGCTGCTCGGTCGAATGCACGCGTGTGGCTTTTTTTTTTGTTGAAGCCAGTCAGGACGCGTGTGGTTGGACAGATTAGGTGGGTATGTGTGAAATACTGGATGTGAAACGCCTGTGACGATGGCAAACGCGGCTTGAGCCGGGCGGTCACATTGGACGATTGACAAGGGCAAAATCTTGGTCGCGTGGGCTGGATTAATTAATCACATAGACTGTCTACACCACAGACCGCCGCAGACCGTAAGACGGCAGACCAGACCGCTCCTGCTTCTGATCTGGTCGGTGAGGCTGGACGCTGTCACGCATTCAACACCAGCCGAGACATGATTCGGATTTACCAGGGGCACAGCAACCGCACGCCCTTCGAACGACTGCGTGAGCCATCCGCCTCACTTCCATGAAGCGTCATCATCAGTTGACTTGAGAACCAACAACATCATCAAACCACCACCACCACCACCACCACCACCACCACCACCACGAACCATACTACAGTTATGCATTTGTGCTCCGTCCTCGAAAAGTTTGGACTGGTTGAACCTTGAGAGGGCGACGACTGACTGTGATTTGGACAGACTGTTTGTTCCGATAGTGCTTGTTTGCAAGCTCTGTTCTCGTAGGCTCTAGCATGTGCCAACTCAATTCGAGACACCATCAATTTTATACGCCTGGTATCATGCGTCGCTAACCCCATTGCAAGTTGTCCCCGGGCGCTTCCATGTTTCAATGTTCCAGGCAGGCGGCAATTAAGCTTAACGGGGAAACGAATGAGCGCTGGGACCAAAGTGCATCTTCTCCTGTGCAGCTGCCAGCAGCACAAGTGGGTGTACTCGGTAGAAGTGGGCACTAAATACGGACACTACGGAGTGTAGACAAGTGCGTACAGTGGGTGTGAGACTTGATGGCGTGATGCGCGCGGTGTTTTGCGCCTTGCACCCAGGTATCTTTCCAAGGGCATCTCGTAGGGAAAGACGCTCATTGATTCAGTGTATTCAGCGTTGGTTACAGGGGGGATGGGGGATGGCGCAAGGTCCAAAGCCCCCCCGGCGATCAGCCCTGCTGGACTTGTTCATGTGGCGGCGCGCCCGCGTCACATGTAGTAAAGCACCACCATTCGACAATTCTCACGGCCACATTGCAATCGCTGATTGTACTCGGCAAAGGAATAAACCAGGATCCCATTTGATAGTTCGCATGTCGTCTGTTGCACCCCGCACCGTCGCCCGCAAGGCCATGCCATGACGGCCGGGGCGGTCACGGAATGGCAAGCAATAGGCAAGAGGCGAGCCTAGGCTGGCGTTGGCGTTGGCGCTGGCGTTGGCGCTGGCTAGCAAAAAGGTGACCGTCACTGGTGAGGAAGGGCGGGCGCGATCGAATCAAAGTCAACAATTGGTATGGTTCGACTGTACTGGCAAGCCAAGTCGCAATCGGCCGCTGACAGTTGACACATTCGTTGTATCCCGTTATTATTCTTTGTTCTTTCTGGCACCCAGCACCCGACACGTCCCTCCCCCTGACATTCGTGTTCTTCCAGACCGCAGGCGTTGTCGCTGGAACATTTGTCGCCCGCACGCACCAAAGCGTCACGGATGCATCCGGACGGTGTTCAGCTTCAGCCGTCCGCCCCCATCTCACCTTTGCAATCGACTTGCCTGTCGTCGCGTTAAAGCCTCCCTCGACCTCAGTTCCCAGCTCTCCTGCCTTTTCCTTTTTTCCTTCTCAACATCAGCACTTGTCACTCATTTTCTGTCTCTTACTCTACCAGCCATCGCATCATCATCATGTCGGAAAAGATCCGTTCTGGCTCTCCGTCGGGCTCCGCGTCCGGCCCCCGGGACGTCGACTTCGGCCAAGGTCGTTCGGCCAGATTCGCCTCTATTTTCGGCGGCAAGAGCGTCACGGTGGGACCGCGTATATGTGCAGTCCCCGATCACCTCAAGAACGAAACGTCGGACAGCGAAGACTCGAGCGAAGCCATTTTGAACCGACAGCTTGCCTCTGAGGATGGCGCCTCCATCCAGTATCGCACTTGCTCATGGCAAAAGACAGCCGCATTGCTGTTCAGCGAGTACATTTGTCTGGCCATCATGAGCTTCCCTTGGTCGTATAGCTTCCTGGGGCTCGTGCCTGGCCTCATCCTGACCGTCATTGTTGCCGCCATCGTTCTCTACACCAGTCTCGTGCTTTGGGAGTTTTGTCTCCGACATCCTGAGATTCGCGATGTTTGCGACCTTGGACAAACGCTTTTCTGGGGGAAGACGTGGGCTTGGTGGGGAACCGCCGTCATGTTTGTTCTCAACAACACCTTTATCCAGGCGCTCCATGTTCTGGTCGGTGCTGAGTATCTCAATACCATGACTGAGAAGACCTTCATTGGGGGCTGCCGCACAGTCGAGTTCTCCGTCGTTATTGTTGTCCTTTGCTGGTTTGCGTCACTTCCCCGCACATTCAGCATGATGTCCAAACTCGGGACTGCGTCTGCATTCTTCACCTTGATTTCAGTCATTCTTGCTACCTCGTTTGCTGGTGTTCAGGGCAAGCCTGCGGGCTACAGCCCAGAAAAGGGTGAGCCGATTGTCACAGCGATCCCCGTTCACAGCACGACTTTTGTCCAGGGAATGGCGGCGTTCCTCAACATTAGCTATACCTTTATCGGCCAAATTACCCTTCCTAGTTTCATTGCGGAAATGCGCGATCCACGGTATGCTCACATAAAATCCGTCCCGCTTCTTGCCAGATTACTGACAATCATCGCAGCGAATTCCCCAAGTCACTCTGGGCTTGCACCATTGCCGAAATCATTGTCTTTAGTGTCGTTGGCGCCGTCATCTATGCATACAGCGGCAACCAATATGTCAAGGCTCCCGCATTTGGGTCTCTCGACGACTTGTACAAGAAGGTGTCTTTTTCGTTCATGATTCCGACAATCATCTTCCTCGGCTGTCTGTACGCATCAGTGACGGCCCGTTTCGTATTTTTCCGTCTGTTCAAGGGTTCCAAACATATGAGCGAGCACACTGCCATCGGTTGGGGTTCGTGGGCTGGTATCCTGCTCACCACGTGGATACTCGCCTTCATCATCTCCCAGGTCATTCCATTCTTTTCTTCTCGTAAGTGACTGGCTCGAGTCTTTTCAATTCATCCTTTGATGCTGATCACTTCCTCTCTCTTCTTTCTTAGTCCTTTCGGTTATGAGCTCCCTTTTCGACAGTTGGTTCGGCTTCATCTTTTGGGGTGTAGCATATTTCCGGATGCGCACTGCAGACAAGAAAGTCGGGCGCGTGCGAAACCCAATAGGCGACTGGTTGTCCATCATCCTCAACATAGTCATCATCACTACAGGATTCTTTTTTCTTACTGCAGGAACTTATGCCAGTGTTCAGGGCATCATTGATTCGTTCAATGCTGGCGAAGTAGGCGGCGTGTTTTCATGTAAGAGCAACGGACTCTGAGCGATGAGATGACGGATGCGGGGAGAAAAGTACAGGCATACAGAAGAGTATATACAATTGCGCATATTCTGTGCGGGAATGGTCCTGCTTGGGCTGCACTGCGCAGGCATGGCTGGTGTTCAGCTCACTTGGCCATCATTGGCGGCGTCTTGGCGTGAACCACGGCCGAGGAATCCTTTGATACGGTCGACGCATCGAGTCAGTTCGGAGCTTGGTTTTTCGTTTGGGTCTCTTCCGTGTGGAGATGTTTGGAAAGCGTTGCCTCCGGGTTGATTGAGGGAGAAAGACACGATGGCATTTGGTCCGGTGGTGCTAGAGCATCGCGTTGATTTTCACCACGGCGCCCACTCGCCCACCCGCCCACTCATGTGCCTGTGACGAGTGTATTCCGCCGCAGCTGTGTCATCTGCGATGATATTACCGTAGATGATATCGTGACACTTGGTAGGTATCCAGCAGAGATGAAAGCCGTAAACAGGTGTTCATGTCCAGATCCGTCTGGATCGACGCACCTCATGCCGGGTGGCAGTGGTTCCATTGCGCCCCTAAAAGCCGACCCCTAAAAGCCGCCACTAGAATCAGGCACAGCAGTTTACGTACTCCAGCAGGACGGTTCGCCCCCGCCGACGTGCGCCACAGTGTGTTCCCCATCTGTCGCAAGGCGTAGGAGATAATGCACGCACAAATTAGTGGCCAGTTGGCCGCGCCTCTTTTTTTTTCGTGCAACACCATCTGGCCCACAAATCCCCTCGATGGCCAGCACCACCACCACTCTATCAAAATTCTGAAAAGTACTTTGGGGAGAGGAGAGGGAGGCCACCACCTTTGACAAAACCACCACGCCATCTGGTTCCCGTTCCTCTTCTTGACGCGAAAGACCTGCTGATCCTATTTGCTGACCTTCGATGACGACAGATTTGTTGCGTTGACCTGGAAATTGGATCTCGACTTGTCTCTACCGATTCACTCTTATCACCTATCACCGATCTCCAAGTCTTGTCACGGCCCTTGCTGCCACTTCGTCGTCCCTCCGCCCTGCTTCAGCCAGCCCGGCAACAAATGCACGAGTGTACAGCGAAATATATTTCCCATCAACACAATCGAATCACGATGACATCCAACGGTTCCGCGACCGTCACCAAGGCGTCTAAGAACGAGAAGTCGGCGTTAGCACCCAACAAGCAGGACATTACCAACCCGAAGCATGATTTCTTCTGGACATACACCGAAGAGCCGCACAGAACTCGACGCATAGCTATCATAAAGGCCCATCCGGAGGTAAGGCTCTCTCCCAAATTGTCAACATATATAGAGACTTCTTTCTAATAAACGACGCAACAGATCACCAAGCTCTGTGGTCCTGAGCCATTGACCAAATATGTTGTCGCCGGCGTCGTTACCCTCCAAGTCGTTCTCGCCTGTCTGCTCCGGTCAACACCGTTCTGGTCGTTAAAGTTCTGGGCCGTAGCCTACGTCTTCGGCGCCACTGCCAACCAGAACTTGTTTCTGGCCATCCACGAAATCTCCCACAACCTGGCGTTCAAGAGCCCTTTGGCGAACCGACTGTTCGCCATTGTCGCCAACTTGCCCATTGCGGTCCCTTATAGTGCTGCATTCCGAGTATGTTCCTCGCCATACAAATGCCTCTCTCGTACCTCTTGTGGGCGACAAGCCGCGGTACTGTTCCCTGAGCTAACGTTCGTTCCTTGCTCCCAGCCATACCACCTCACGCACCACAAATCCCTCGGCGTAGATGGCCTCGATACCGATCTCCCCACGGCCTTTGAGGCCTTCTTCCTAGACTCCATCCTCGGAAAAGCCTTCTTCTGCACGTTTCAGATCTTCTTCTACGCCCTGCGTCCGATGGCTGTCTACCGCATCCCCTTCACATGGGTGCACCTTGTCAACCTTGCCGTCCAATTCGCCTTCGACGCCGCCATCCTGCATTTTGCCTCGTGGAACGGCCTCCTGTACCTGCTGCTCTCGTCCTTTCTTGCAGGCAGTCTTCATCCCCTGGCAGGCCACTTCATCGCCGAGCACTACGTCTACGAAACCGTCACACCCACGCAAAAGGACCCCAACAACATGGTCCCTGTGCCCGAGACGTTCTCCTACTACGGCCCCTTGAACTGGTTCACGTACAACGTGGGACTGCACAACGAACACCATGACTTCCCCGCCATTCCCTGGACCAGGCTTCCCGCCGTGTACGAGATGGCCAAGGAATTCTACGAGCCGCTGCCCCGCCATGAGAGCTGGGTAAACGCCATCTGGCGATTCATCCTGGATGAGAACGTGGGACTAAACTGCCGCGTCAAGCGCAAAGAAGGCGGTCGCTTGGTCGGCGGCGCCGTGACCTGGAGGGAGACGGAGATGCAGGCGTAAAGTCAGCACTTCTCCCCATCATTGTCAGCAGCGCATGCTCCCCTCGGACCAATTACAAATTTGTGCATAGTTGATGATTGTAGTTTTTGCTTTTTTTCCCCAAAGGCGTCATGGGATATAACACTTTTCTGCATTAGTACCGCATAGGCTGAGTTAATATGTCCACTGTATGCTTAATGAGTCTCTTATCAAGCTCCCGCTGGTACGCCATCTCTCGAAGAAAGACGATCGTGATTGCAGAGTTCAGCGTTGGTGAAATATTTCTAAGACAGGAGTCGACGACAAAGAAAAGTTTCATTGTTAAACGCAGTCATAAAACACGTAGCTTGTGCAGGTACAGTACAAGACACCAAGGACAGCTAGCTACTCGACAATACCCTTGTGCTTGCGACGTCCCTCCACGGTTTGTCCCCTCGACACAACAAGCCTCCCTTTGCCCGTCTCAACACCCCGCATATTCTCGCAGTGATTCATTCCTATGGGCGCATAGTGTATCGTCGCTGGAAGACCTTCCGGGTGGGAACATCTTGCCTGGTTGCTTTCTCAGGAAATCTTGCATGTTGGAGCTCAATTTTTGTAGCTTTTGAAGCTGCCCTCGATGGCGTTTTGTCTTTCTAGAATCTTAGAAGAAAAAGTAGGCGAGCAAGAAGCTTAGCAGGCACAGCAATGCTACGATTTGCACGGGCACACCATCGGGCCGTTGCTTAAGTGCCTGAGTGGTCTGTCCCGCGGGCTTCTTCTCGTCGCTGGAAGCGGCCTTGAAATTGCGCTGGCGTAGGCCGCCATCCTTTAGGTTCAACAGCTGAGCCTCGGCTTGACCAAGTTTTGTCTTGAGCTCCTCGTACGTCAATTGGGCGGTTTCGGTAACAGCGGCAGCGGCTTGAGACACGGCAGACTTGGTATTGGCAGCGGCGTTGGTGTTGGCATTGGCGTAGTCTTCCTCGGCGCCATCATCAGATGCGTATGGCGGCGGAGCAGATGAGGGCGTCGAGTTCGCGTGGCCGGCGCTGGGTGAAGAAAAAGTTCGGGGAGCATCGGGGGTTTCATTGGCCTGGCAGGTAAGGTGTTCGCAATTAGTAAATTTGTGGGACATGGTAACGTTACTATCAAGGCAGGAGAGGGACACGCACTCCATTTACAGCAGAGGCCTTGCTGGGTGTAGTAGACAGGGATGTTGTCGGAGCACCGGCCCCTTGAGTAGCCGCTCCATCGGGAGAGAGCCAGTGCACGCGAATCTTGCGCTCGGTGAGCAGGGACTTATCAACCGACTCCAAAACAGAGGCGATGCTGGCGAAGTCTTGGTCGGGCCTAATGGGAGCGCACTGGACGAGGAACTTGTCGCGGCATTTGGCGTCCGGGGGAGGGTCCTGCTTCATAGCCTGGAGAAGAACTTACACAGGGTGTCAGTTGCACTGCGACGTAGGGGCCGTTGAATGAGTACCAACCTGTGACATCAAAGGAGTATCCGGGCTCAATGCGACCGGCATTGGGGCGGACGCAGTACTGTTTCGGAGCGGTGGTTTTCACCTGGCAACAGCGTCAGCTTTGATCACGGGCGAGGCGGCGGCGGCGGCGGCGGCGGCGCGTCATCAGAAGAGCGGAGCGCGCCACGCAGTGAAGTGTGCATACCTTGAAGGCGAGCGGCGCACTGCTTGTATTCCGAATCGTAAGAGTTCGTGAAACTTCGCTGGTGAATGGGCCTATGAAATGTGAGGACCGGTGTTTGCGGTGTAGCCGAAGCGGATGGGCACCATGGCATCATGGCATCATGATAAGCACGCACGAGTAAAGCTCAGCTCGAGAGGCAGGATATCGACCGACATTGTGGGTGAGTGCTTGTGAGAATGCAATGGGAAAATTCAGTAGCGGCCGGAATGCTGATGGGCTCTGGACGAGATGAATGCTGGTCGTTGTCGCCGAGGATGCTGACCAGGCAAAAGTGTCAGTCGTCGGGCGCGGTCGAGGTTGAGGACACGATCTGGGTCGGGAGTGGAGAGCCGGGACGCTGCACCCGTCGGTGACGTTGGGCGTGATATCGGGTCAAGGCGCGCAGGAGAGAATTCTGACTTACCGAGGAACCAAGAAAAAAAGGCGGAAGCGTACAAGCTGCGAACACGTCTGTCTTACGATGAGTGATGGAGTGAAAGTGATAGAGTTGGTGGTGTCCAATGTTTCGCGGCGGGAGGCAGAGGGAAGGAGGCCAGTCTTGCCCGTCTTGCCTTGGCTGGGTGCTTGTGCTTGTGCTTGTGCTTGTGCTTGTGCTTGTGTGTGCCTGTCTGTGCCTGTCTGTCTGTGCCTGTCTGTGCCTGTGCCTGCGCTTGGGGACCAGCCTCAGGCAAATCCAGAACATTTAATCTGCGTCTGGCGCTGCTCAGTGCCGACTCTGGGTGCCCAACAGGGACCAGACTTGACACTTGACGCAGGAGTCAGGACATGGATGGCCAAGTTGGGCGCTCAACTCTGCAACATTGGCCACTGTGAGCTGCTGCAGACAGACCTTGAATTCCTCAGCTGGCCATCCAATCCCCAATCCATCTCGGGCCGTCTCAACTTTGCAAAAGGGCACCCGGGCCATCTTCACGTCTCGACTCCTGCGTCCTGCGAAGCCTGAGACCGCGCCAGGCCACCCGGAGACACCAGAAATCTTGGAGGCAGCTTATCGAAAGAACAGAAAATCTCTGCAATTTCAAAAAACGACGACTTGCTCTCCCACCCCACGTCACGTCACACTCCGTGGACCAGCTGTGCCTTTACCCCACCACCCAGCACAGCACTTCACTTGCCGCAGCAGCGCAGCTTCACCACTCCAACTCACAACCGCAAACACGCCCACGTCGCCTTCTTGAACGTTATAGAACCTGTCACAGCTCAGACACGAAAATGCCGTCAGACTTGGAGGCCCTCACAGAGATGGGCTTTGATAAATTCCGCGCCGAAATTGCCGTCAAGAAGAGTGGCGGTCGTACGTTCAGAGCTCACAGCCCAATCATGAACCATAGTCATGACGACTTGATATCTAACTGCCATACAAACAGTCCAGGGTGCTCTACAATGGCTAGAAGACAACCAGGACAGGACCCTTGAGGGGATCCAGGCATCAGAGGCAGGTAAATCACAGGATGACGACGAAGAAGACGCCGAAACCAAGGCCAAAATTGCAGAGCTCGAGACCGGCAACGCTCGCTCACTTGTTTGTAACGAATGTGGCAAGAGGTTTCGCAACCACGATTTGGCCACCTTTCATGCCACCAAGACGTACGGTATTTCCCCCCTCAATGAGTATCACAAACAGAGCACAAGGAAACGCAAAGTATTCAAGCTGACGCACCTGCCAACAGGGACCACACCGACTTTTACGAGTCAACAGACGAGATTGCCGCTCTGACGGAGGAAGAGAAGAAGGCTAGGCTTGAGGAGCTGCGCGAGCGTCTCAAGGCCAAGCGAGACGTTCAGTCGGTGCAAGATAAGGAAAACGCCAGACGAAACGAGGTAGGTCACTCGCCTCTGAAGCTCATTGCCAGAGGGAGGTATCGATGGATACGGGATCATACTTACTAGGATTCCAGCAAATTCGACAAAAGTCCACCAAAGAAAGCCAAGAAGCCAAAGAAGAGCTCGCCCGCAAAGAACAGATCAAAGAGGCCGCACGCAAGCGCCAGGAGAAGCAGGACGACGTCGAGGCAAAGAAACGTATCAAAGCCAAGATTGAAGCCGACAAGGCTGAACGACGTCGCAAAGCTGAGGAGGCCAAAGCTGCCAGAGAAGGCAGAGCGCCAGAACATGACGCGGGAGCATCTGCTCCTGCGTCCACCGCTGCGGCTGCGGCTGCTGCTGCACCGGCGAGGCCCAAAGCTGATCACAGCCAGGCTAAACTGCGACTGCAGACGCCAAATGGCAACTTGATCAAGACCTTGGCTGCGGAGACGACCTTGT
Source organism: Epichloe typhina subsp. poae (assembly GCA_030389615.1). Taxonomy (NCBI): domain Eukaryota; kingdom Fungi; phylum Ascomycota; class Sordariomycetes; order Hypocreales; family Clavicipitaceae; genus Epichloe; species Epichloe typhina. The sequence goes on from CP098313.1 coordinate 3,539,298, forward strand.
TTGAGGTGGCACAGCAGGTGCAGCAGGAAACGGGGCTGATGGTGTCGAGTTTCTCTACTACGTTCCCTAGGCATGTGTTTGAGGGGGACATGGACATGTCCAAAACGTTGAAAGAGGCAGGCTTGGTGCCGTCGGCAGTGTTGATCGTGAAATAGACAGACGACTGGGCGTCGGCCTGTCTTGAGCATCAAGTGGCGTTCGTGACCTGAATATTGAGAGACATCTGGGTTCTACAAGAGAGAAAATCGGCGTGGAGCGAGGCATAACAATTTGTGGCTGTGAGACTGGAGGACAAAAAGTCCAATAGATCCAAATAGGAAAATACAACTGCGATGTTTGCACGGTCACACAAATGTCACAAGGGACAAGGGTAAAAACGCTTTTCAGACAGTAACTCATTCGTTCCCGAAAGCCTGTATTTGGCCAAAACCGTCATCCCGAGTTTTTTTGCGCATGCATACCCACCGCAGCTGAACTCCAATTTCTTAACCCCTTTTTTTGCGCATGCGTATTCTCATATTCTTGTTGAGTGCATTTAGGTCATATTACTCGTATATGAACGAAGCTACCTCTGTCCAGGCCGCAGGGATATTAGAATGTGCGCCCCATGTCCATCCTGTATGATCGATTGATTTGTGAACCCCAAAGCCATGCAGTTGAAGAACAAAGAAGCGAGAAAACAGTCGTTGTGATACTCCATTTAGTCGAACAGACCGAAGCCCATATCCTCGTCCGACTCCTCTTTCTCTGTTTGGTTGTTAGTTGCGGTGGTCATAGCATGGCACAGCGCGGGGGAGGAGGGGGAGGGGGTCAAGAATGTTCCGCGGGGAGATGAACAGGACTTGGAAATTCTTGATTTGCGAGGCGAGATAGAACGTACCCTCTTCCTTCTTCTTCTCCTCCTCAGCGGGAGCGGCGTCACCACCGGCGGCAGCAGCACCACTAGCAGCGGGGGCAGCGGCACCGCCGCCGGAGCCAACGTTCACGAGCAGGTCCTTGACGTCCTTGCCTTCCAGAGCCTGGTATGTCTCGTCAGCCAACAAATTCAATTTCGCGAGTCGGTCTTGACTTTCTGGTCATCTTGAATCGGGAGGGGTTCTCGTCGTCGTCGTACCTTGGCGAAGATAGAAGTCCAGATGGGCTCGACATCTTGGACGCCAGCAGCCTTGATTAGGGACTGGAGCTTGTCGGCCTGTCACACGAATCAGTACATGGCTCTTGATTATCCCTGAGCCACTCATGCGCCAGTTTGTGTGTATTCAGCGGCGCGAGAAGAGGATCAGTTCCCGATTTCAATGTCATGAGAGAAGATTCGTTTTTTTCGGAACTTTCGTCACCCCTCATCGCGCCGGCCTGAAATCGCACAAAAACTAGCATGCGTAGATTTATTCCGTTGTCGGTCGCGGAACGCGGATGGTTCCTGGGAGACTTACGGTGATCTCAACGCCATCGTCGGCGAGGATCAAAGCCGCGTAGGACGAAGCGAGCTCAGCGGTAGACATTGTGTGTAGATTTTGTCGTGGTGGAGATGGGTGAACGACAAGTCTGCGGCGAGGTTCGTGGTGGGTGTAGTGCAGTCAACACCTGAACGGGCTGCACCGCAGGAAAATGCCCTGGGTCGGAATTTCGTCTGGAGGGCTTCAAGACCTAAGCCTTGTGGGGCCTTTTGACGTGGCGAGCCGATGATTGGTTGGTAAGCGCAGCCAATCAGAAAATTCGAAGATTCGCTACGGAGCACTCCGTAGTAAAAATCTTAATTGAGCAATTACGAGCCTCGGTCTGCAAGGCTGCGTCCATATATATATGTATATTGATGCCTTGGCTAAGGTTTGTTATCTCATTGGTGATTTCCGTCATGTTGGTTGAAATCTCTGCTGGGTAGCGTCTGACGAGCCGTATAGAAGCTCTACTCGACTATTATGAGATGAGATCTGCATTCATTCCATGCGAGGAACAGGATAGTTTGGCCTGTTGGACTATGCATTGCTCGTCACACGATGACTTGCAGTGTCTGGTCGAGATCCGTAACAGTGGTTCGCCAGTCATGTCTTTCTTGCCAAGACTGTCTTGTCTAAGGACGGTTGGAACTTTTTTTTTTCATGGAAACCCACCAAGATGTCACAAAAACATGATGTCCAGATGCACTTGGTAACCCGCCATCTATGTAAGTCTCTTATCTTCCATCATGCATCATTTTCGATGGCCGCACGGGTCGGGTCTGCGTTTCGTTGTTAAAAATCCGAACCATCTGCGGGCCGGCGGGGCATTTTTTTAGCAGACCAATCGACCCAAACTGGAAGCAAAGCGCAGTTCGAGGCCAAACATGACCCCACCAACCCACTCGACTTGTCCCCGCCGGCTTGGGCTGATTTATGCGCTGATTCGCTGGGGCCGCCGACCAACACATCATAGGTTCCACTGTTGCGTTGCAGTACTTGACGCTGCATCCTGCAGTCGACAAGGTCAGGAACATGAATCACTTGCATCCTCGAAGCAATTGTGAACTTTGTTATACGGAGTATGTACTGATGACTTGCGTATTTTCCTACATCAGCCTCTCACCACCCACCACCTTCTTTCATTGTCTTCCCCTCCATCTCCAAGCTCCTGCGCAGGCGCCAATTTTGCCCCAGTTTCTACGGGGGTCGTTGAGTTGGCCGTGCTCAGGTTTCGTACACTTTCTCCTTGGAACTCCTCTAAGCTCACATTATTACGCAGCAACTTGAACTGTTACGACCAACGACGAACGCTGATCCACCCTCACGACCCGACACGGTGTCATTTTCCTACTTTCACGCAAGCCAAGTTAACCCTCCAGCAGACGTCCTCCCCTCTCGCATCGCGATCGCGTGTGGCAACCGATTCAAACGATGGATACACCAGCGATACCGGCACCGCGGGACGCCCGGGAGCAGGCCATTCTCGCTCGCCTCAACCTCATTCGAGATCAGTTGCTGTTGTTGAAACAAGATCGCACGACGTATATTCGCAGTCAAGATGTGATACCACTGTACGACCAGACCATCGAGCAGGTCAAAGAGCTCAACGACGTTCGAGCAGATGCCGGCAAACACGAGGAAAACAGACGTATGCGCAACTGCTCTCCCGCATTTCAGCGTTTCGCAGACTGTGGCTAACCAGTCAACTTGATCACCCAACAGTGGACAAAGTCTTGGAGAGCTGCTTCCAGCTACTTTCGCTATTCTACCTCACCATCGGACGAAATAACGAGGCCCCGGCCGCATACTCGCTCACGTCCACCATCAAGCGATTGCTGGACCATCTGACTGAGGCGGCCATCTACTCAGCCAAGGACTTGGAGAGTATCAAGTCTACTCTAGAAGAAACGTCGAACGCCATTAGCCAGGCGCAAAAGACGGAGTTGTCGCAGGCAAAACATTCGCCTTATCTGCTCACTCTCCTATCCAAGAGGGTGGCATTGTGTCAGAGCATGTTGGACAACTTGCGCAAACACCTCGAGGGTATCGGTGGCCCACTGTTGGCAACTCACGAGAAGCTCATTTCCATTCTGCGGCAGATTTCGTTAGCCAACACCAAGTCCAAGGTAGTCCAAACCAGCTTTGATCAGTGCTCGATAAAGCTTTGTTGATCTGACACCATGATGAATAGTTTTCGACAAATGAGGTTAACAAACTAAGAAACCAACTGCTGGAAGTTGGTGAAAAGCGGAAAGACGGCAAATTCGTATGCGCCGATGGTACCATACCTCCTGGAGAGGCCGAGATTCGCGAGCTTTACGAAAGATGCGTCAAGTGGTCCGATCTGGTATTGGAGAGGTACGTGTCAAAAGTCGCAAGACTCCCCCTTTTATTTTTTTATTTTTTCAACAATTGACCTTTCTTTTTGTGGTCTAGAAAGGGAAAGGTTCCTGAGCAATGGCGACCTACGTATGATGTTCTAGTCAACATTCGGAACGACCTGGAAAAACTTTCTTTGACCCAGGCTTGGTCTTTGCGCGAGACCGACTTGTACGACTTTCAGCGACAACTGGACAAGATTGACGAGAGCAGAGTAAACGGCAACTTTGTAGATGAAAAGGGACGGCCGGCCGATCTGTGGACACAGCGAACGATGCTTTATCTGATTCGACGAAGCTATGCCTATATTTACTCTTTTATGCTCTCCTCGGAGCCGGTATCCGAAGCCCTACTGCCAATCTACAATCAATTGCAGACGCTCAAGCGATGCCTCGTGGAAGTAAAGAAGAACGGAGGTGTGGCCTCTGTTCGAGAGCTGTACCCGTATAGCATGAAGGTGAGAAATTTCCTCCAAACACGTCACCTGAATCGTAATCTAACCAGATGCAGCTCAACTCACTCGACAACATGCGGGCAGATGGCAAATTTGTTGTTAATGGCGACATACCTGAAGGCCAGGGCAGCGTCAGCGAGCTTCTCGCAGAGTGCTTTAACCTTAATTACGAGTTACGAGTCGCAGCTGAAGAAGGCATCAACACTACTGACTGAAGTGTATTGTGTCGTTGATGAGGTGACGACGGAAGCATGATGACCATTCATGGGATGGACTTGTGGTAGTAGGCTACTAGGTGTTCGGGATGCCATTTGTGTCTCTTGTTCTTCTTCGGATTCCAATCCTGTCTTCAGTTTTTGTTCCTCAAGGATAGGGAGTGAGTGTTCACGGAGGCATTTATTTTGAGAAGCCTGGGCTTTTCCAGCAGGCTACGATATCAGCTGTGCTGATCGTGGGACAAGCAAATCACGGGCGACATGAATCACATTCTTTAAAAACGGCAGGCCAGGCTTGTTTGATACCAATACTATAGTGGATGGACTTTGCTCCATCATTCATGGATTTCTGAATGCACACAGAAAGGGATAAATTTGAATCTACCAGAGTTAGTCTTGTCGTTCCCTTTTCCCCTGTATGTATATATATATATATATGTGTGTGTGTGTGTGTGTGTGTGTGTGTGTGTGTGTGTGTGTGTGAAGAAGATAAAGAAGAAAGTATTCCGTACCTTTTCGAGATCCCACACCCCAGATGTAACATACACGTCCTTCTTCAACTGCTCAAGAACCTGCTCCTTCGTTTCGGCCCGGCATACAAGCGTGCTGCCCATGAAGTCAAACGAAGCGGGGTCGTCCCCTGTAGGTACACTATTCAGAAGAGCGCCTGCAAGTTGCAACGGCACGTCAGCCGTGGTCGAACTGGTGTATATTCATGAAAGACTACGGGACGGGAGGGGACGCACCGCCCATTTTCCAATCCCCCGACTCGACACGTGGCGTCATGTTTTTGAGATGGGTCCTGTCCACACGGGTCATGAGAGCCATCCTGTACGGGCTGCGGTTGTGCCTCTGTGGATGAAGGGGGGGAACATACGGTCTCACTTCAAGACGCTTGTCCTTGACGCCAGGCTTGTCCGGGACGATGACGAGGAATTCACGAAGTCTCGGGGCTGATGCCATGGTGCGCGTGGATTGTGAGGTGGGGGATCTGAAGGGTGATGGGCGCGTGAGTTTGGAAAAGCGAGTGAGACGCAGAGCCATGATGGGATTGACGCAGGTTGGGGGGTGTGGAGGAGGGTTTGGAGAAGGCGGTCCTTGCTGGGCGGTGCGTGGAGCAAGAGCAGACTGGATTAATACTTGTTCGTCTTTCTTCCATGCATTGTTCTTTTCTTTTCTTCTCTTTTCAACAACAAGGGGCTCAATCGTATTCTGTGCCGGTGCGGCAAGGCTGTGCTCTTCTCTCACAATCACTTGTTCTACAATACACTTGGTTTTCTGACGCTCCAATTTGTTGCCTGCTTTGCGGGATAGCCTGGGTTCCCGTACGGTCATGAGTCGTCCGCCCGTCCACGTCGTCATTCACCGTGACGACACGACTGTTACTGTCGCCGGTGTCTTTGCATCTCTGTCCGATGCCAACTCGGAGTGCTTGCGCCTCTGTGAGGAGGCAGGTTTACAGTTGAAGGGGGTCATGAAGGGGACCGAGAAGGGGGTCGAGGATGGAAAATCTGAGGGGGATGTGAATCCTATGACGGTTGAGCCGTTGAGATGGGATTCACCAGAAGGCTTGTCGTGTTGGGTTGAGACGCACGGGGTGGTTTGCTGATGAGGGACTTGGGGAAGCAAGACAGACAAAGTCAGCGGGGTGTACAGTGGGGTGCACAGTGGGGTGTCCATACTCGGTACTCGGTAGAAGCTTAAAGAAGCGCCCTAGAACATGCATTTGACAGGCACCGACAGTGAGTGACGTACATACACTGTCACTGTACTGTGCTCTTCAGGCTCGACTGGCCTGCTGCGCCTCCACAAGTCACCAGTCTCCAGGTCTGATGCTGGTGCACTTGGCGGCTGGGCTGGCATCGTCGTCGTGTGCCATGGTCCGGCTTCTCTTCAACAATTCACAATTCACAATTCACCCCCCCTCCGCTCCAGCCAGCCTGGCCCAACTCGATCCGCGCCGCACACGAGTCTCCTCCCTGTGCCCTGAATGCAGACGCCGACCGATCAGTACATGCTTGCAACACAGATTGTTCCGTCATGGCTGAGGTGGACGGACTGCCCACCTTTGGCGCCGAGCTGAAGGCACGTTTGACCCCTGGAAGCTTGCGGAATCGGAATCCGCCGTTCATCAAGCTGCCACACAACTGCTTCGCCAATGACGGGTTGGGCTAACGCTCGTTTGTACAGGACGGGTTCAAACCAGCGAGCGCCTGGGTTGGCCATGGCGTCGCTTGGCTCGAGGACATCCAACAGTTCTATCGCGAACGCTCCCTCATTGAGAAGGAGTACAGTGCCAAGCTGAGCGCTCTGGCCAAGAAATACTTTGAGAAGAAGAACAAGAAGAGTTCGCAGCTAAGTGTCGGCGACACTCCCAGCATGACACCTGGCTCACTGGAAAGGTATCCCTTCGCGCGACACGAAAACCCGCCCATTGTCTATCCGGAGAGTTGAGCTGACATGGTTTTGACAAGTGCCTCGCTCACCACGTGGTCTACCCAACTGACTACGCTCGAATCCCGCGCCGCGGAACATGAAAAATACGGCAGCTTGCTCATTTCCCAAGTCGCCGACCCTCTGAAACACTACGGCGCACGTTTTGAAGAACTTCGCAAGAAACACGTTGAATACGCCGACAAGCTCGCCGCGGAGCGCGACTCGTCGTATGGAGAGTTGCGGAAAGTCAAGGCCAAGTACGATGCCGTTTGTCAGGAAGTCGAAACCAGGCGCAAGAAATCCGAGTCACATTACGACAAGGCCAAGGCTCAGAGCGCCTACCAGCAGCAAATATACGAAATGAACAATGCCAAAAACAGCTACCTCATTGCCATCAACGTCACCAACAAACAAAAGGAGAAGTACTACCACGAATACGTGCCAGAGGTCATGGACAGCTTGCAGGACCTGAGCGAATTTCGGACCATCAAGTTGAACGGGCTCTGGGAGGTTGCGGGCAAGCTCGAAAGCGCCGTGCTGAAAGATAGTCACGATATGATGCATCACTTGGGCCAGGAAATCGCACGCAACCTGCCGCATCTTGACTCCCTCATGTACATGCGACACAACATGGGGACATTCCAAGAACCGCCGGACAAGGAGTTCGAACCAAGCCCCGTGTGGCATGACGACGCCACCATGGTGGTGGATGAGACGGCAAAGATCTACCTGCGCAACGTCTTGAGCAAGTCAAAGTCTCAACTCGGCGAGCTGAGACGAGAAGTGGACAAGAAGAGGCGGGACGTTGACTCGGTCAAGAAACTGAAACAGCGTGTACGGGAGGGAACGGAGAAAAAGGACGAATTGGAAGTGGTGCGCTCGTTGTTCGCCATGCAGGAAGACTTGCACTCGGTGGACCGGCAGCGATTGACGGCAGAAATCGAAACCGGTACCATTACAGCCGTCGTCGGCGATGTCACACTCGGAGCCAAAAACCACAACTTCAAGGGCCAGACGTTCAAAATACCCACCAACTGTGACTTGTGTGGCGAACGCATCTGGGGTTTGAGCGCCAAGGGATTTGATTGCAGGGACTGCGGTTACACGTGTCACAGCAAGTGTGAGATGAAGGTGCCGGCCGATTGTCCGGGCGAGCAGAACAAGGACGAACGAAAGAAGCTCAAAGCCGAGCGGCAGGAGGCTGCCAATCGTCTTGTTGTGCGAGATGCTGCAGCGCCAGCATACGTGGCGGAGCTACCCGATCTGTCGAGGACCAATACCATGGCCTCATTAAGCTCCCATTCAGCCAGGAGATCAGCATCTGGCCGGGGAACACCCGCAGAGATTGATGCCGGCGACTCGGCCCCGGCAGCAACTGCGGGCAGACAAAGCATCTCCCCAAGCACGAGTGGCGTTGCGACGACAGCACGCAAGAGAATGGCCGCCCCGCCGCCGACGGCATATGTCAGTGAGCCGGCCGGAGGTGGTGTCAACGGCAGCGGCGACAAGGACGAGAAGAAAGGCAAGATGATGTACTCGTTTGATGCCAGCGGAGACGGACAACTATCCGTTTCCGAAGGCAGAGAGGTCGTGTTGCTAGAACCTGACGGTATGTGTGTGTGACGCCAACAAATCCAAAGACGTCGCCACCTCTTCCCCCCTTGTCCATTCATTGTACCAATAATAACCATGCACCCACTCAGATGGCACCGGCTGGGCCAAGGTACGCGCAGGCTACAAGGAAGGCATAGTCCCGGCATCGTACATTGAATTCATGGCATCTGCGCCTCCAACCTCCGCACGCCCGGAATCTACCTACTCGAATTCGACGACATCGTCTGCGGCACCATCAACGGCAGCGGGAGGGAAGAAGAAAGGACCGGCTGTGGCACCACGTCGCGGAGCCAAGAAGCTCAAATACGTGGAAGCCATGTACGAGTATGCGGCGCAGAGTCCAGACGAACATTCCATGGTGGAAGGCGAGCGGTTTGTGCTGGTGAGGGAGGATGCCGGAGACGGATGGGTCGAGGTGGAAAAGGCGGGTGCAACGGGCAGCGTGCCGGCGAGTTATGTTCAGCTCGTGTAGGAGGAGGCGGAAGCAGGAGGTGGAAGAAGGGGGTTATTTCTTTCGAGCAGAACTACATTGTGTAGTTGATGAAGAATAAAATAAAAAAATCCACCTAATTGACGAGTTGCATTCGTCTGTCATCGTCTGCCGCATCTCGGCGTTTGGCGCAAGACCCACCTGCGCCGGATCGAGACGTCTGGACTTCTCTGCATTATCGGCTTGAAACCTTTTTCTCCCAATTCCAGAGTGCCATCCAACCCCAAACCCAACTTAGTTTCTCAGCGCCCAACAAGCTGGCCCGCGCGTGAATCCTGCATTGGCTCTGCGGCAGTGAGCATCATGAGCGCCGAGGCAGAACCGTCGAGTCGTCCCTGGAAAGCAGCCGATGATGGCCTTGAGCCCGGCGAAGAAGACGGCGTGGATTCACAGCATCTGGGTGGCGGCCAGGAGGAGCAAGGCGACCTGCAGCATCGTGACTACGATGTCGAGACGGTGGAAAGAGTGTACAGGTGTGTCACGGACCCAAAAAAAAAAAAACCCCCCAATAATCCGGAGCCATCCAAATCCAACATCCAACATGATGGGGAGGGGACATGAGGACTTGACCTGACTGACGCAAATGATTGCCAGAAAACTCGATTGGAGAATCATTCCTCCCTTTTGGCTGCTCTACTTCTTGTGCTCTGCCATCCGCTCCAGCATTGGCATTGCGCAGACGATGAACACGTCGCAGAAGCACGACCTGATGACCGTCTTGCACCTGACGGCCAAGGATACATCAGCTGCCCTGGCCCTGTTCTACGTCTCCTACGTCATCTTTGACCTGCCGTCCAACCTGGCCATGAGCAGACTTGGCCCACGAGCGTGGATGGCCCGCATCGTCTTGGCCACCGGTCTCGTGGGCGCGTGCTTCGCCGCCGTCCAGAGCCCGTGGAGTCTGAAGCTGCTGCGCTTCTTGCTGGGCATGGTCGTTGCAGGCATGTGGCCCGGCATGGCCTTCTACCTCACCTTGTTCTACCCGCCGACCCGGACGGGCAAGCGCATCGGCATGTACTTTACCGCCTCGCAGGTTTCTGCGGCCGCCGTTGGCCTGGTCTCTGCGGGCTTCCAGCTCATGGACGGCGCGGGCGGCCTCGAGGGCTTCCGCTGGATGTTCCTCGTCTACGGCCTGGTGGGCATCGTGCTCGGCATCGCGCTGCTGTGGTGGCTGCCCGACAGACCGTTGGCGCCCGGACAGGCGAGACGACGGCCGCCCTGGTGGCTGGGCTGGATGCCCAAGACGCCCGAGGCTCTTGCCGGACAAGACGCAGTCGTTCATTACCATGATCTCCGGCGTGTCTACCATTCCCGACCTTGGACCATGAGGGACCTGGGACCTGTGCTGCTGGATTGGCGACTGTGGCCGCTGACGCTCATGTACTCTGGCGTGGTGGGCGTGGGCATCGGGACGCAGCTCTACGGATCAGTCATCATCGCGGCGATTCAGCCAAAGGCAAGTGCCGTAACAGTGAGCTTGCTATTCGCCCCCATCTGGATCATGGATCTCATCGCCATTGTCATTGTGACGCCCCTCTCCGACCGATTCCACCGCGTGCGCGCCCTCTTCTTCGCCGGGGCAGTGTGTATCCAGATTGCCGGGCTGCTCACCACCACCTTCGCTCTCGATGACGGCTGGGCCCGCTACGGCGGCCTCCTCATGGTCGGCTTCGGCCTCGGGCCTACCGTGCCAATCTGCATGGCGTGGACCTCGGAGATCTTCCAGCGCCGCCATGGCGAGGTCGGCGTCGCTGCTGCCACAGCCCTGGTGTCCGGCCTCGGCAACCTGGGCAGCATCACCACCACCTACGCCCTCTACACGGGCTGGCCGGAGGATGCCCGCAAGGGACCGCACCAGTTCCGCAAGAGCAACCTCGCCATGGTTGGCATACTATGCTTGAGCATCCTCAGCGCATTCGTCATGGTGATTTTGCTCCGCGTGTTCGGTAACCCGCCCAGCGCGAAGCTCTACCATGACTCATCTGGCGAGGTTGAAGACGGGGCCGCGAGGCGGGAGACGCAGCAGCGGGGATTCGGCAAGTTGCCCGCGTGGACGACGTCTCGTCGCACTTGAGTACAAAGTCCTTCTTCCTCTTGGAGCGCGAGCCCCGTCTTCAACAGCCTGCCTCTCTCCTGCTACTTTCAAAAGGGCATCTTGGCATGTCTCACAACCTTGTTCTCTTCCAGCCATGGTGCTCTTTGTAATCTTTTTTCTCTGAAAATAGGCCATGCCAGACAGTACACTTTGACGATACTCACACGTTATCAGCACCCGTCTGGGGTTTCTCATCTTGTTTTCTTTTTCATCCTTGCCCAAGTAACCATATGATGCTGCTTTTTCTACGTTGCTGCACTGCTGTCTCATTTTCGACGATACCCCATCAGCGTTTACACCCGCTGTCTGACGAGGTTGAAGCTCTTTGTGGATCTCGACGGCGACAGTGCTTCTACGCCATCGCTGGGACGGCGTGTTTGGACCGAGTGTCTTTTGTTTCGACGACAATGCTGGTGCGCTATCGTTGAGGACCTCGTGGGCGTTTTTCCGTAATACATTTGCTCGATTGGGTGCTGTGTCTGTGTCGTGTTTTTGGATTTATATGATGCTGGTATCGTGCTAATGATGATTCGTGGGAGATTGGGCACGTAGAAGTGATACTATTTCATAAATGACACAGAAGAGCAATGCCAAGTTATGAAGAATAAAGACAAGTGTTGCCAGAGTTGTGGATGGAAGATGGACACGGTGATTTAGGCCATTGGCCAACTTACAGCTTGCTTGGTGCATGTCGTGTCGGACCATCGCAGTCACGCCACTTCTTGCCTTGCAGCATGGAAGGTGTCTTGAGCTGCATGATGCGGGTAGGGATGCATCTCAAGGCTACTATTGTGTCACACCGTGTTTGATTGGCAAAGACGTGTTGCTGCCTTTTTGTGTGCGGCATGGTCGCCTGACGGGCACTGAGACTGGGATGACGACGGGAGGGGGGGGTGCGGAATCTGGTCGAACAAAAAAGGAGGAGCGAGAACCGTAGATGACTTCGGGTCTGATCCACGAGCCGGTGTAAACTTTGCACTGACATTAAAGGGTACAAATTGTATGTGGAGTTATATGGGGTCTGATCCACGAGCCGGTGCAAAGCTTGCACCGACTTTTACATGGTACAAATTATATATAGAGTTATATAGGGCGGCTACTTTGTACTATCATAGGTATAAGCTTTACACCTGTGCAGACTTTACGCAGGGATAACGCAAAGTGTAAAGTTTATACCTATTTTTACCTATTTTTTACTCTTTTCTTAGTATCTTTTCCTTTTATAGGTATTTATATAGCCCTAGTTAAAAAGATATATTATAAATAAGGGGGGTTATAGTATTTATATAATTTAGATAAAGTTCTATAAATTTCTATAGATCTTAGCTAATAAAAATAGCTAGCGCGTCTGCTTATGTGCATTTTACACTCGTGCAAAGTTTGCACTGGCTCGTGGATTAGACCCATGGGGCGGCTACTTTGTACTATTGCTTTGTACCTATGTAAACTTTACCCAGGGACAACGTAAAGTGTAAAGTTTACACCTATTTTTACCTATTTTTCACTCTTTTCTTAGTATCTTTTCCTTTTATAGGCATTTACGTAGCCCTAGTTAAAAAGATATATTATAAATAAGGGGGGTTATAGTGTTTATATAATTTAGATTAAGTTCTATAAATTTCTATAGATCTTAGCTGATAAAAATGGCTAGCGCGTCCGCTTATGTGCATTTTGCACTCGTGCAAAGTTTACACCGGCTCGTGGATCAGACCCTTCGGGACGTTGTACGGATCCGTATTTGTCTTGATAATTGCCGCAGGTGGTATTACTGGTACATGTGTCCATCAAGTTTCGGGCCAGATACCAGCCGGCTGAGTTCGGAGTGTTCCGTCGGTTTTTTTGGACCCCATGGAGCCAACGCCCGGTGCCCGGTGCCTTACGTGATGGATACCTTTGGGCCCTAACAGCTCACGGTGAGAAATCAGAATCCATAGTTCATGCGCATGTCCTTGCAGGCGGGAATGGAGCAGGCAGGCGACTGGGGAGATGAACGGATGCCACAAATTGCGAGGTGAAGACGCGCAGCCTCGGCCCCCCTTCCTCCCCTGGCACGTATTAATGAAACGACTTCAGCCTTGGCTGGGCTGACCAATGAATGAGTCAGAGGTCGTTGATGATTTGTATCCTCGCGGGTGGTGCGGAAGTGCGTGAATGGAGATGGAGGGGGAGACTTGCTGGACATTGGAGTCATCCCGGCGGCTTGGTTGCCTAACGGATCTGACGGTGATAAAATAGCTTGGGCAGTCCTCCTGAAAACTATCTCGAGGAGCTGCCTCGAGTAGCTGCCTCAAGGAGGAGCATGAACATCAACACAAATCAATAGCTGTAGCTATTCCCTCAAACACTGGCTTATGAAGCCACATCCGCGAGGACAACGAAAGTCGTCAGACCCACCTCCTCACGTGATCTAGCACCTGACAAATCCCCAAGCTGGCTGAACTCTGGATTTCCGCTGAGGCGGATGTCGACGGCTTGACACCTTCTTCACACCATATTTTTCAGGCCAGCAAAACACCACCCTCGTGCCAGCCTCCGGCGACGACGCCCACCGCGACGACGCCCACCGTGACGACGCCCACCGCGACAAGACCGCCCGCTCGCCCTTGCGCTGACGACAGCACCGATAGCACTCCCCGACGCCTCGCGCGACCGGCGCCTCTGCTTCACGGCCCCCGCCGTCGACTTCTGCCGCCCCCCTTGCCACAAGCGGTGTCGTCGCGCCTCCCCAGAGCGACATCGCCTGCCGCATATCGAGGAGCCGCCGTCATGAGCGTTGCCTATGAGCCCAGGTCCTTCATACATGAGGGCACCTACCCTGCCTTGGGGGACGAGCACGACCATGGCGACCACGGCGACCATGGCGCGGACCAGAGGTACACGGACTCCGAGGTCGCCGAGCATCTAAGTCACTACACGGCCGATGCATCTCTCTTGGGAGATGACCGAGGTATCATGGGCGACGATGAAGGTGGCGCGCAGGATGCCACGCGGCTGGATCTGGGAGCTACGTTCCCGTCACCTATTGCAGTTTCCTTGCATGCGCCGTCAATACCCGACCCCATGTCTGAGAGCAAAGAACCTTCACCCGGCATTGGATCGCCTCCGTCGCGAGTGAAGCCTATCCCCAAGCCCGATCGCGACGTTGTGAAGCAGGCAGATGGCAAGTTTCACTGCCCGCTAGATGACTGCAAGGAGGATGTGCGCGCCTTCTCGCGAAAGTGCGAATGGAAGTAGGTCGAATGTCGCATTCGCATGACTTGGGGGGAAAGAAAGCAAAGGACTAACCATGACTCAAGCAAGCACATGGACAAACACGAGCGGCCGTACCGGTGTCCAGCAGCCGGTTGCGAAAACTTGCCGGGGTTCACGTACTCGGGCGGTCTGCTACGACACGAGCGCGAAGTGCATGGGAAGCATGGCGGACCCAAGAACACGGTCAACTGCCCGCACCCGAACTGCAAACGACATACCGGAAAAGGCTTCTCGAGACAGGAAAACCTGAATGAGCATCTGCGCAGAGTGCATACTCATGGTGATGGAGCCACACCACCCGCTGACCCGGTTGCCTCTCCTGATGACAACGAAAGCGACAAGTCAGGCATGAAGCGCAAACGCCCATCAAGCGGACAAGGCGACGACTTTGCCGAACTCCGGGACGAGATCAAACGAGTTCGCGAGGAAAACGACAAGCTCAGGACGGAAATCGATCAGCAGTCGCAGCATTCACTGGCGATGATGGCGCAGATCGCTGAGCTCCAAGATGCCCTCCGACACGGCCTTGGACAACATACCTTGGGTGCGCCGACTGCACAGATGATTTAGGAATCACAGTGCTTGCCACCAACTTGGGACGACAGCTTTAAACTGCAACGGCTGCAGTGACGGTCGCAACCAAGAGAAAAGAAGACGACCAGAAAAAAACGGAAAACAAAAAAAAAGGGGGGGGGGACAAATTCCGAAGAAGTAATACACGATGAACGTTCACGACACAACAAACCCACACATAACCCCTCTCCAATGAAGAAACGCAACGGATAGATTCAGCCCTCGCTCTACCATTTTCTTTGATATTACTTGGCGAAACCCACCTCACCTCGTGAGCAAAAAGGAGATTTGCTCGAGAAACACCCTTCTCTCAGCGCACAACAAAAACTTTTTGCTTCTCTCGTATTTATTTTGCAGCACGGCTAGGCGTTCCAGGACATGAAGGAGATGAGACAGATAGACACACGGACCAAAGGGTGGCATTCACAAACGCAGTTCGTCGCAAGGGAAGGTGTTCTCTGGCGCGAACTATACTTACCAAACGAGAAGCATGATATGCCCTCGCTGAACTCGATTTTATTGTTTTCCCTCCTATTCCCTGCCACCCGGCTATTTATGAAGATGCCTCCGCGTGTACTGGCGTTTGATACCACGAGAAGCAGGGATGAGCTTTCCTTTCCCAAGCCTCCTTTTCTCTATTTGTTTCGTGCCATGTCTTTCAGTCACTTGAGCGGAAGGGAGTGGAATTTGAAAGCCAGATAGGTTGGCGCTAGGGAGCTTTTCATTTTGTGTTTGATACCGGCATCTTTTCGTTTTACGGTATGGGATTTGGGTTTTCCTAGAGGAGGAGGGGTGGACCGGACGGGTGGTCCTTGTACAATTGACTAGCATGGCCCTGGGTGGGATGCGTTTTTTTCTTCTTTTTTTTATCGTCACTATGTGTTTAGAGATGAATCGCCGCTTTAAAATGAGACTTGAGACTTGTGGGCAGGTCGCTGCTGCAGTTGGTTGTGTACCTACCTGTGATGATGGCGACACACAATCCCATCTTCTTCATGGTGAAATCGGTCTTTTTTCTTCTGACGAAAGAGAGCAGAGCAGAGTAGAGTAGAGGGGGATTAGGTGTGTGTACTGCCTCTTATTGGCGCCATATTGTATGGTGACTTATTGCGTCACGTGCGTGACAGGAATGAATGCCCACCCAGGCATTCTCCGTGTCAGACTCTGGTTCAAGGCCGAATCCACAGGCTGTGCTTTGCAACAAATCTCTCCTTCCTCGCAGGCGTCTGCGTAGTCAAGTCAGACACGGCGAAGATGCGGGCGTTTGTTTACGCATCGTGCATGTTTAAGCGGCACGCAAACATGTCACCGTCCGACTGGGACATGGCCGACTGGGACATGGCCGACTGGGACATGGTGCGAGCGTGGGTTGCATGGCCGTGTATATACTCATCATCATTGTTGGCCGGCGGGGGCGGGGCTTGGGATGAATCTCAATGTAGTCTGAGAGAAGTGCGAAGCTCGCGGTTCCTGGCGATTAATACTTAGAACAGCAGCTGCTTGGCTGCCTGCTTCTCAGGTCCAATACTGGAGTCGATTGTCTCAACGTCGGGCGGCAGACACTGCGCAACTTTCCTATTGTGAATTCTGAATGCATTCTGAAAGCGGCCCCGTGACCCTGAAAACGCCGCAAGCGGGCGAGAGCCAATTGCGTGCAGGAGATTGTGCAGAACCGGAAGCCCGTGTCAGCATCATGATTCATCGAAAATCGAAAAGATGCAATGCCATGTGTCTAGCAGACCTGTCTCAATGCTGCGCAGTAGGCCCAGGCCTCCGTACATACTACAGGCCAGATCACGTTTCGTCGTCGCTGTTGTGGCTTCCTCTCTCCCTTCCTCCATTTCGGTCACACCTCAGCCACGTCGTTTCGACGCCAAATATCCAAGGCTGACGCTGCTGTCTCATCTGAACAGGCACAAGACGTCGACGTCTGCTAACAAGCATGGCAAAGCACACGGAGCTTTTCGACGTTCGCCCGTCCTCCTCGTCACCCTCGTCACCCTCGTCACCCTCGTCACCCCCGCCAGAATGTGCTCGGCCGAGCTTCGATGCATCGAGTCTCGATGGCTTGACGCTTTATGAGAAGAAATGCCATCTGGTCAACCAGGAAATTGATCGCCAGGGTATGGGCCGATATCAATGGTACATCTGGATCCTGTGCGGCTTCGGATACTTCCTCGACCTGCTCTGGGCTCAAGCCTTTGGCCTGGTTCTGAGCCCCGTCCAGCAGGAGATGGGATTCGATGACGGCCAATCGGGGAAAATCTCGACGAGCTTCAACGCTGGCCTGACGGCGGGTGCCATATTCTGGGGGCTGATGTCGGACATTGTTGGTTGGTCGCCAAGTCCATCACGGATACCCTGCCAAAGTGCGAATTGACTAACGACCCATATGTGTCTTGACAGGTCGTCGTTGGGCGTTTAACCTGACCTGCCTCTTCACCAGCACATTTGGCCTCTGTCTTGGGTTTGCCAACAATTACACGACGCTGCTGGTCATCACCGCCTTCGTCGGCTTCGGTGTCGGGGGAAATATCCCCGTCGACAGCGCGATCCTGTTGGAATATATCCCGCAGGTACGTACGTTGCCGTACATCTGTAACCGAGTGTCCAATCTCCTGACTTTTTGCATCCGCAGAACCGCCGTTTCCTGCTCGCCTGTCTATCCATTTTTCAGCCCCTCGGGGTGGTCGTTTGCAGTGCAATAGCATTTGCCTTCATTCCGGTATTTTCGTGCTCCCCCAATTTCTCCCAAAAGGAGCGTCTGCCTTCATGCCGTACGAGCCTACCCGATGTCGCCTGCTGCCAACGATCGGACAACATGGGCTGGCGCTACCTCCTGTACACGCTGGGTGCCTTGTCGTTTGTCGTCTTCTTCCTCCGATTTGCCGTTTTCACTTTTCGAGAAACTCCCAAGTATCTGTTATACCAGGGTCAAGATGCCAAGGCCATAGAGGTCATGCAGCACATGGCTGAGGTAAACAAACAGCAATGTCGCCTGACTGTTGAGCATCTTCAGTCGCTCGGACGGGGTTCCGGTTCTAGCACCGAAGATGCCGCTTCTTCCGACTCTCTCATCCCGGGCCGGAAGGGAATGTGGCTGCTCGACATGAAATTGGAGAGATGCGATATGCTTTTTGGAGGTCTCCGGATGACGCGCCTAACCATATTGGTTTGGCTTACATACATCCTGGACTTTTCAGGTTTCACTGTGGCTGGTACGTGAGCATCATTTAATCATCCTGACTGCGTTTGGTGCTTACGTTTGACCATTGACTAGGGTTTTATCTCCCCCGAATTCTTGCCCTGAAGAACGGTGCCGCATCCGTAAGCCTGAAGTTTACATACGCTGCGTACATCTACACTTATGCTCCAGGAATCATTGGTGTTCTGTTAGGAGCCTTTGTAGGTCGCGTACCCGCCATTGGACGCAAATGGACAATAGTTCTTTCATCGGGACTCATGGGAATGTCCATCATCCTTCTCTCCAAGGCCGATTCAATCCCCAAGCGGGAGGGTCTCTTTGCGCTGGAGTATTTCTTCCAGTCCATGTTCAATGCGGTGCTCTACGGATGGACACCTGAAGCTTTCCCCGCGCCAGTCAGAGGTACAGCATGCGGATTGGCGAGTTTCTGGGGTAGATTGTTCGGCATAGTGAGTCCTCTTATCGCCCAGCATCTGTATGGCAAGACGACTGGGCCCGATGGGAACGGGGACGTCAACGCCGTGTTGTATCTGGCGGGGGGGATGTCTTTGGGATGTGTCATAACGACGGCGTTGTTGCCGTCGAATCTGATGGAGGCTGAGGATGAGCGCTCTTGAGAAGTCTGATATTATGCAATACTTAACGTTTGCGGAAGAATCCAACTTGAGGGAAGAAAAAAAAAGGCACCGGCTTGAAGGAAGCGGCGCGGCGGAGCTGGCCATTCTTTACTGCAAGGTGGGCCGGTGACTTGTTCGATTGGCAATTACAATTATGATCTTTCGGAGGTCGTGGTAAAAGACCCTAGACCGAGTGGCTTGATCGTCGGCATCTACGGAGTACGCAGACTGCTGAAGCGTTCTCCCCTCAAAAAAGTGCCAACAGCCCATCCTTCCTCCGCAGGCTGATGAGTTCGACTTCTCTCATACACCAAAATACGACGTGTCATGCTTCATGCTGACTGCGAAGCGTTCATGCAGTGGCAACTAGGCCTGAAGAGGGATAGCACAGGAGTTTACAATGGTTGAGACACCATTAACACATAGTCCGCCGAGCGCCTGACTAATAAAGATCCTTGTTCTTGTTGAGCACATGAGACTTCAGGTATCTTCTCGGGTAGAATGTCTGTGAAATGTACTTGCTGCTAGATGGTTACCTACAATTCAGGTACGTGGAGACGAACCCAATCGCCAAAGTATCAAAGTGATTCATCACAATTCAGCCGTTGTCGAGCCCCGGCCGCATGGCTTTTCGTCTCGTGCAAATGCGCTCGAATGATTGTCACCAATAGGACGTACTATATTAGGTGATCTGCGCTCACATTGTCTAAAACACGGCTTGCTGTCGCGTGTGTGACATCGCTCATCTGCTAGCCCGTCGATTGCCTCGGAAGCAAATCATGGACAAGATTGACTCTGGTGGTTTCAGGACTCACCTCATGTTGAGCAATTGCTGTCAGCGAGATTTACCTGAGGAGTGAGTCTTGTTGATCGGAAGGAAGCCCAGTGCGTAATTAGCAATGGTACTTCATGTTTGCATCCTGTTGGTCAAGGCGGGATGGAACATGGCGCTCCGGAGGCGGTGCAGCATGGCGCTCCGGAGGCCAGGTGGTGAATGAAGTGAATGAAGCATTGAGAGAGTTTCTATTCGAATGAGCTATGATCCGGGGAAGTTGCAACTTCAACGATGCTTCACGGAGCTTTGGTCGCGCATCGTAGATGTATGCTCCGCATGCGATGCGATGAGCCAAAGAACAAACTCTGCCATTGCTCAGATCCGCCGCTCTTTCATCTCACAGCGACTAGTCCTCTCGCCCGTCCCGTCCGCGGGGCGAGGCGGATACGATGATTCAGCAGGACTGGAGTTAGGGGGCGGCCCTGCCCGGGGTTGGGCTGCTTTTTTGGTGTTTTGGGGGGGGGGGAAACGGCAACCAAGACTTTGACCACTTTGACAGCCAGCAGGCTATTCTGTGGCTGTCAGCTATGCTGCTTGGGGCTAGAATCTACTGCTAGCCCAACGTTGGCCTGTCATTGCGGCAGAGCATGGCGTTTTCTGCGAGTAACTGCCGAGTGCCCGGTAATGAGCATGCTTTCTCTCAGTCCTCTCCACGAGGTCTGCCTCGGAACCACGACATGAACGACCGTGAGAATCGACCCCTGGATGCAACCTTGGAAAAGTGAAGATCAGTGCAGGCAGGCTACAACAGCTGGCTACGGCTGGCCTATGCGTAACAGCCAGCCGGCGCGCCTTCCCTGTTCCCCGTAAAAGTGGCTTACTAATTAATGCATAGATACATAAGTCTATGCATAGATATCACAGTGGGTGTGGTGTAGATTTCCGTTTTCCGTCAAGCAAACTCCAAGCGGCTTGTTGGGAAAAGGAAAAAGACGGCCCGCAAGGCTCTGCCCCGATGTAACCGCAAGCATCCGGGTCCGCGGAAAGTTGACTCTGCAAATTTCTTTCACCCTGGTTCTTTTCAGCTGACATGTGCCGCGCCTTTCCCCGCAGGATCCTGGTTGGGCAGACACCGTGTAGCTGCTGCTGTTGTTGTGTTTACAATGTGTAGTGTCAATCGGCTAAGACATTGATGATACGCTTCACCTCCATTGGCGAATGACAGATTACCGGGCCAGGGGGCGAAGATCAAACCGCTGTATGTACTTGAGGCTTGCCGCTAGTAACATTGTGAAGAAGAAGGGTGCGATATGCCGAAAACTGCGTAAGACGGAGAGGTATGTCTGGTTCCAGAGACGATATATATATATATATCTCTCGTCCGCAACTTTCCCCCGTGGGGAAGAAGAAAAAAGGAGGCACGTAATTCATCACTCACCCGCATCGACTCAAAATCCCCGATTTTGCGGGCGCTCACATAGTACCATCGCTGCCTCTTCACTTTGTCATCAGAGCCAACGCACTGTGGAGAGAGGCCGTCTTGCAGCTAGCTCGGGTGAATTTTGTTGGGCTTCGTTCTTCCACGTCCTTCTGCATCAGTCCCAAGGCATCCTACACACTCGACACTAGACATCTGTCGTCCGTCATACCAAGGCTGTCTGCATCCGCCGTTGGGGCCACGAAGCAGGGTTCCGAACAAGTTCGATGCCAGTGATCTTTGGGGGGAGGGTGCGAAATACAGCATTCGTTTTCCTTGTAAGAACCAGATTCGGTGTGGACGCCTTGTACTCGGATCGATCAACAATTCTCCTACTCCATTGTCTTGAAACCTGTACTATTTGGCTACAATGGGGACCGGACTCCAAGAGCTGGCGACGCTGCCTTCTTGCGCTGTGAGTTTATGACACAAGAGCTAGATTGACAGTCCATATAAGAGACAAGATCTGACCGCACATTGCATAGAAAACTTGTCTCGAGGCATCCTGTTCGCTCTCGGACCTAGCTTGTATCTGCCGAGCAGAGGCACAGCGCGCGCTGGACTACTGCCTGCGACTCAGCTGTCCCGAGCCAGAAGGCTACTGTATGCGCGAACTTTAACAACCGCCCCCAATGAACCATGAACTCGGATCAGCCAACAAGTCGCTAATATTCAATCTTGATAGATGCCCGCAAATTGGCAGGAGTCGCGTGCCAGTTTCCCGTCAGAGACCATGGACCGAAGCTCAACATCATCGTCTACGTCCTCGGAGGCATCACGGGTTTCTGTATCATTGCTCGCGTCCTGTTCAAACAATTTTTCAGCTCCAAGCAGCGATTGGACAACGATGACTGGACCATCATGAGTGCCCTCCCGACGGGCACCGTCATCGCCATCGTCGTCATCGTCGGCCTCAACAGGCACGGGCTCGGCTTCGACCTGTGGGGGCTACCTAACGAGGATATAAGGATATTCGGCATCTTCTTCTTCCTTGTTTCCGTTCTGTATATTGTTCTCATGACACAGATCAAGCTGAGCCTGTGCTTCTTCTACCTGAACATCTTCCCGGGCAGGACCGTGCGCATTTTCCTCTGGGCCACCGTTTATTTCCACGTGGTTACAGCGGCGACCTTTATTATCGCCATCATCTTTAGCTGTAACCCAGTCCAGTATCAGTGGGTGAGGTATGACTTGGATTTGAGACCCCCGGCCCAGGGAAAATGCCTGAACATGAATGCCGTCGGGTGGGCACACTCGGCAATCAGCGTGGCTTCGGATTTGTGGCTCTTCGCCATGCCTCTCATCCAGGTGCGCAAACTGAAGTTGCACATAAAGAAGAAGATTGGCATTGTTTTCATGTTCTTGATCGGCGCAACGTAAGTCTCATGCAAACTTCTCCTGTCCTTCACCCGTCTCGCCTCGTCTCGTTCGTGCCCTTACCATTGCAAACCACCAACCAGTGTTACCATTATATCCATTTTGCGCCTGAGATCAGTCAAGACGTACACGAATACTACCAATCCGACCTGGGACCAGTGGGATATTGTCTGGTGGTCGACGCTTGAGATAACCTCGGGCTTCATATGCACATCGCTGCCGACATTGCGTCTCATCCTGATACGCATCGCGCCTCGCACGTTTGACTCGGTCCGTCTCCGTGGCGATCAACCTATTCAGATCTCCAAACCAAAGACGAGACCATCACCGCTCTGCTCTGGTCGCACGCTTCCGACCCTTATCGATCTCCGCGATCAGAAAAGCTCCGTGCAAAGTGCAGCCCGGGCACAAAGCCAGACGGCTCTGTGCGAAAATGGCGAGCCAATTGCCGGGAGAGAGTCTCCTGTCTGAGGAGAGAGGGCCCCTTGCAATCAATTACGTAATGCTTGCATCGATGGCTCACCAAGACGTGCCAGGCCATCTTGATGTAAATATAAAATATACAATTCATCGCAGGCGTTGCTCATAGTCATCCGTGTAGGGAGGCGGACATGTCCAATGCCGATGCCAACAGCACGGTTGCGTTGCTATGAAGCCTCTCGCTCCTCTCCATTCCGCGGGAGAATCAGGATGACTTGCAGCAATTCCGGCCGCAAGCTACTACACCAACGGACATTCCGCATCAGTTCGGGTCAGCAGCTGACCCACGAGACGAATGCAATGCTGTTGTCGGAGTTGCAGGTCGATGCAGGTGAAGGGGGGCCATCAAGCCATAATCTGCAGACGCTGCATCGCACTTGGAATTTCTACCCAAGATGCCTTATTGTGCCAAACATTGGAGCCGGACCGTCACTGCAACTGCTAATGTATGGGCGTTGACACAACGGTTGGGCCCAATGTCCAGACTGTTTATCGTCCGGTGAAAGGGGGGAGGGGGAAGTCTTTTGTGTGGGAGATGGCAAGACAAAACTTGAAAAAGGTATAGAGCGGCTCTGGAGTTGAAAAGAGGAAGATGACAGATCGCCTGGGAAAATGCCAATTGATCTGCGCACGGCATACAGAAATGAGATTGCGAACGGATTCACGTCCACGTAGCCTTGCACCTTGGGCATACCACTCCCTTTTTTTTTTTCTAGAACCTGTACTATCTTTCTACTACACTACACTATCAACATGATTAATGAACTTTCTTTGTCCCCTTTAAAAGAGATGGCGAGATGTCGCGAACGATGCGCATGCGGCGCCCGCGACGTTGCACACGTGCTTGTTTCAGATGCCCCCGCCCCGTACATAATTAAAGGTTAATCATCCAACGTGGCATTTACCTCGACTTGTTGTACGGAGCGGCCGCGCGCGCACGTGACTCCGGTAGCGGGTTCACCGTCACCCCATCGATGGGGCAAGGCCACATGACGAGGGTTCCTCGGCCCTGTGCGGCGCATGTACTTGGCGCACGCCCCTTGTCAAGTGATGGCGGCACGGGAGCACGTATTACACTGACGGTGACGTCGGGACATACAGACAGACAGACAGACAGACAGACAAGTGATTCAGGCGTCTGCACGTCATGAGGAGGGTTGGATGATGATGTTGGGAACGTCCAGGTGGGGTTTCTCTTATTTCCAGAAAGAATGGCCGGGGCTTGGGCTTGCGGTGCTATGACAATGGAAACCTGTCCGCGTCATGTCTAGATTGGCATTGCATGTGACGGGAGTTTTGAGTGTGACGGAGACGGGGCGACGACGGAGTGCAGTGGCGGGCTGTGCGTGACGATATCTAGTGCTCTCATGTACATGCAAGTTCAAACCGTGCTCGCGGAGACACGGAAAACATGCCAAGTCAACGTGTTGGATGAAATCCCCTCGATAGAGTGCTGCTGGCTGCAACGGCAAACCAACAGGGACAAGCCAATATCTTACACAGCCCTCGCCCCGAACGGTTACTGACTGATGAATAATGTACAAACACAAAATGTTCCCGCCGAATATATATACATGTACACGTTGCAGTGATTTTATACACGAACATAAACGCCAGTTTCAGCCCTACGCCCCGAGTGCAGGTAAACAAATCACGCCCTGCCCGGCGACGGGAACTCCGCAGCAGGTAGCCTGCTTGCCTTCGGCGCCGCAGATTCTTCCTAGATCTGCTCCATCCATAGGTGTTCGGTTGGCTATAACGTGCATTAGCAAAGACCTTTCCGCTGCTCTCGCCGGAACAGCCAAGACAAGACAAGACGTACGAGGTGTGCAATCGAGCCCCAGGAGACTGAGAACATTGGCCGAGCAGCACACTGCATTGCCACTGAGCAGCGACGGCGGACAGACACTTGAGGCCATTGCGCCAACAGAGAGAGCCAAGAGAGAGAATGTCTTCATTTTGAATGGAATTGCGACTTTTTTTGGCGCAGCGTTGAACAGGAGTTGTGGGCGGTTTCAACAGCATCAAGAGCTCCCTACTCATCCACGGGCCATAACCCATGTATTATATACGCTGCGCCTCTTGGTTTTTAGCAAAGTCATTGTGTTCTTTTTCAGGGAAACTGCGTCAGTTCAGGGACGCGCATTCGTGGTTCAGATGGACAGGGCGGGTGGATGGTGTCTTGTGAGGTTTCAGCCTCCCTGCGACGACAGGGCGCCTAACCTACACCCGCCCGCGCACGCCAGCCACTCGCCCAATTTCCACGAGTTCACTCCATCCAACTCAAGGGCACTTCTCTCTGTCTTTGGCAAATTTGTGTGGATGGGGTGTAGGCGCCCGCGCGCTGTTATTGTGCGTGCGTGTGCTGGTGTCTTCTGTGCGCGGGCAGGTAGCTCGACGACGACGTTGACAGATGATTCAAGATGGAAAAAAAAAAAAAGGCTGACGTGCGAGTCCACAGCCCGATTTCTTTCAACATGGATGTGCAACGGATTGTAGTTTTGGTTTCAACACGCGGCAGGTGAAGAAGGTTAATCATTTGACGCGGGTCATGCCTCTGACCCGAAGAAGAAGGCGGTTGTGCATGTGATGAAGCAAGCAGGCAGGCAAGCAATCGGCCAAACGGACTTGTTCGAAGCACAGCCTTTCCTTGGTTGGTCGCGATATGCTTCGAGAAATTGACAAGCCTTCTGCGGCAGAGGACAGAAAAAAGCGACGGTGGCGGTTCTAGAATCGCAATGAGCCGTAATATGTTAGGTTGCATCGCAAGTGGTGTACGGAGCAGACCTCGACGCGACCGCCCGGGTTTGTCGGGCGCATGAACCGCAATTCCTCGGCATCTGGAGCGACCCGTGCCAATTGTCGAGTCGCTTAATTCATCGGCCCGGGACAGTCAGGACAGAGGCATCTGAACTGACATTGCGGCTTTTTATTTGAGCGCTGAGATCCGATTTGCGATAGTTATAATAACAGGACGTCGGCTCCTCCATCATCGTGTTTGGACGATGTGTCTTCCACATTCGTAACCAGGATCCGAAACAATCCAGCTTACACTGCCTAACCGAGCCAGGTATTGCTAAATATGGCCACGGCTTATTTTACGGAGTAGGCGGGCAACCTCTGGCTGTCTGTTTTTTTTTCTTCAACTTGTTTGTTGCTGATCCGTAGTAATTAATTTCGTGTCCGCAAATTGTACTTCTGTCTGCCCGGATGTCAAGATGAAGAAAGACCTGCAGCCATTAGACATGTCATGGGCCATGGAGCATCCATCACACGCCCCCTTCCTCACCTGCCGCACGTTGGGCAAGTGCATGTATGTACGCATGTACATACAGCACATGCGGAACAAGGAGGGGGGGGGGAAGGTGCCGAAATGGCAAGCGCCAAGTGAGGGTTGATCAATCATTCGTGCACCTCAGAGACGGTGAATCTCAGCCCTGAGCCCTTGAGAATGCGCTGGTCAACTGGCGGATGTGATCGGCGCATAATGAGATGGCCTCGCTGCACGAAGCAGCAGCCTGGTGGATGGATCCGCCATTTTACGGTTGGTCCACACGTTTGGGAGCCATCAGATCGCGGATGACATGTCGATCCCTATGCGAGGGCATTTGGTTGCTGCGAGGGCAGTTGGTTGCACAAGGAAGAAAAAGAAACACCAAATCTGGCATCCCTTCACGTCGAGGGAAATGTCGTGGGAAATGTCGTGGGAACGTCTGGTTTGGTATGAGATGACAATCTGTGCAATCTGTGCATCCTGTGCATTCTGTGCCTGAGAAGGCGCTTATTAGGTGGCTCCTGCCGTTTCAGCCTCCTTCCGTTGGACTTTTTGACCTCTGCGGCGTCTCTGGTCCGCAAGGTACCAGACGAACAGACCCGGCAAAAAGAAGGGAATTTCAATTCAAAGACTTTTCGATTAATTGACTATAGCTAGGTTAATTAAAAGAAAAAGGGCAACGCCCCTCTAATAAAAAATTTTTTATAAGGCTTTTTAAGCTAGAGGGGGGGAAGGTATAAGGCACTAACCTACCCTCTAACTTATTCACTAGCATAAGATAGTTGCCCTAACTATAAGTAAAGGAAAATAAAAATAATAAAAATAATAAGCAAATATTCTTAGGAGTAATTTTTTAATTTATTACTCCTTAACCCTAATAGCTAAACTTATTAACACCTTAATCTCTTTAAGGGTTATTAAGTCTTTATATTCTATAGTAAATTCCATAAGTAATCCCTTATAAATACTTATAAGTTTTATAAATAAATAGTTATACCTTATTACTTTCTTTAGTTCCCTTAAATTATCTTATAGTTTCTTTATTATAATATCCTACCTAAAATATTATAAGGACTAGAGCCCCTTATTAAGCTTAAATATAAGATTAGTAATTTTTTTAGTAAAATTAGAATTCTTTAATTAATAATATTCTAGGATATTAGTCTATAGAGTTAATTAACTAGTAGCCCCCTTATTATATCTAAGAGTAAGTAGCCTAAAGTATTCTTTAAAAATAAATAAGTCTCCCTCTTTCTTATTTAGTATAAGAGTAAGAATATTACTAGCTTTCTTTAGCTTAGTAAGGGTTAACCCTCTAGCTTTAATCTTATTAATACTATTATTATAAATATTAATTAATTTCCTTAATTTTACTAAAGTAGTATATAATAGTTAGTATATAAATAAGATTACTATAAGTATATTAATAGCTTATATTTTACCCTTATTACTCTTTTATTAGTTTTTAAGAAGCTAAGACTTTAGGCTCTTTATTAGTAAGGACTATAAGTCTAGTAATACTATTAAATAACCTAGGAAGGGTCTCTCTAAGAGAAGCTTAAGTTAGTTTTTAAATACCTTAACTCTAGGTAGTAAGATAGGAGGTAAGGGTAATAGGGAATTAGCTTAGGCTTTAGCCCTTAGCTTAAATATAGTTACTATATTACTATACTTCTTTATACTTATAGCCCTTATTTTAAATAACTTAGGTATATCTCTTAGTAAAAGTTTATACTTATTAAATATAAATAAGTTAGGAGTTATAGTAATTTTATAATTAATAGCTAGCTTAGTTAGGTCCTATAGCTCTTAGACTAAAAGTTATCTTATAGCTAGTCCTAGTATCTTACCTAAAGAGGTCTTTATTAATTTAGCTTTATCTTAATTACCTTAAAACATATAATATATTAGAGGGGAGTTTAGGTTTAGTATAATAGGCTTTAATCTAACTTTATAAATATTACTAAATATAAATATATCTTTAAGTTAATAAGAATAGTTACTAGTAATTATCCTTCTAACCTAAATAAATATAATTATAATAGTTAATATCCTATCCTTAAAATTCATTCTAAGTCTTATACTAAATACTAGTAGTAGTTAAGGGTTTACTAGCAGGGGTTATAGTCTTAGAGACCTAGTATTTATTATAAGTCTCTTACGCTTTCTCCTAAAGATATTATTACTATTATTAGTAGTTAGATTCTTATTCTTATTATTCTCTTTATTTCCTTTATAATTATTATTTTTTTTATTACTATTATCTTTCCTATTCTTAT
The DNA here is from genome assembly GCA_030389615.1 of Epichloe typhina subsp. poae. Lineage (NCBI taxonomy): Eukaryota > Fungi > Ascomycota > Sordariomycetes > Hypocreales > Clavicipitaceae > Epichloe > Epichloe typhina. The sequence goes on from CP098313.1 coordinate 3,567,729, forward strand.
AATCCTTATCTCTATTACTAGTTCCTCTAGCCCTATAGCTTTTACCCCTAGTATTACTAGTATTATTAGTGTTATTAGCTTTATTATCTCTAGGGTCTTACTTATTTCTATAAGTATAGCCTTTTCCTTTATTACTTCTACTAGTTAGTATCTTAGGTAATAAGTTAGAAGGGGTGCTACTTAGTTCTTTATTATTCTTAGTTATAACTATAATCTTCCTAGCCTTACTAGATCTATTAGGTATTTCTATTATAATAGGCTAATTTACTTTCTATAGTTAATATAAGGTATTCCTATTCTTTAATCCTATCTAGATTATATCTATATACTTAGAGGTATATAAAGGTCTACTTCTAACTTATAGATTATAGCACTAGTTAAATAGTATTATTATAGAAAGTTCTTTAGGATTATTATATTCTAAATCTTTATTCTAGTTAGGGATAATAGTAATTTAAATAAATAGAATAATCCTAAGGCCTAGAGGCCTTATACTACTAAAGATAGCTACTTCTAAGTTAACTTATAAACGCTAGGCACTTTATATATTATACTATAGATTTTATCCTATAAGTAAGAAGGAATTATAGATATTTAATATAAGGGGTTAAGCCTTTTATCCTTATTATTATTAGGCTTAGTTCCTATTAGACCTTATTATTCTTAAGGGTATCTCTTACTTTTATAGTTTTTCTTACTACTACTTAAGCCCTTACTACTATTAGTAGTATATTATAAAAAAGTATAGAAACTTTAAAAGTTAGAGATTATAGTAAAGTCTTAACTAATATAGAAAGTAAAGATAAAATTCTTTAACTCCTATTAGTATTATATCTAGAATTACCTTTCTATTTACTCTCCTAGGTATCTTTTAGAATACCTTTATCCTACTAGTTAAGAAGCTTATTAGATTATTCTAGATAATAAAAGCTATTAAAAGTCCTATTATATAGAATATATTATAAGGGTATGCCTCTATAAACTTTGCTATTATCCTTATAATAAAGTCTAGAAATTTAAGTATAGCTATAAGGGGAAGCGTACTTAAGAAGATTCCTAGGGTATTATTATAGTAAATAGCAGGCTAGTTTAGCTAGGCAATCCTAGCTAGCCTAGGATCCATTTCTAATAAGCTAGCTAGTTTAGTAGTAGTCTAGTTCTTATAAGTAAATAATAGTGTAATTATTTTTCCTACTACTAATTATTTATAAATTTACTTATACTATTCTAATAGGGCTTTAAGCGTTAAGGTCCCTTTCTTTATTAGGGATTTTTACTTAAACCCTAATCTCTTTAGCTCCTTTATTATTTAGGTTTTTAATAGCTAGCTAGCTATAAACTATACTAGGCCTTTAATAGCTTTTATATTCCTACTAATAAGCATATCCTAATATAGAATTATTAGACTAGGGGAAATATAACAGCCTATAACTAGGTTATAGTAAGTTCTAACTATAAAGTTATTAGTTTTATTAAATTTAGTCTTTTAATTCTAATTAGAAATTTATATAGCTATAGGGTATAAGCTATTAGTATAATAACTAATAAACACTTACTTTAGACCTTTAACTATAGCCTCTTTTCTTTCTCTAAGGGTCCTTACTAGTAATAAACTCTTTATAACTAGATTTATTACTATTAATATTATTAGGAGGTTATATAAGCTTAGGGATTAGTTTACTAGCAGTAGCTAATACTACTTCCCTTACTAAAGACTAGTAGTAAAAAATAAGTTATTCCCTCCTATATAGCTTACTATTTTTACTAAGACCTTACCCTTATATTTAATTACTAGAAGGTTCTCTTTTAGTCTAAGGGATACTTCTCTAATATTATAAGAGATTTATACTTATAGTCTAGCCTTTTAACTAAGATAGCTAGAGGTTTAGTAAGAAGGCTACTTAATAAACCCTAAATTTTTAAAGTTAGGCTATCTCTTTATTACTACTTCCTTAGGGTTAGCACCTCTCCTAGCTAGTATTACTACCTCCTACTTTATAAACTCTAGCCTTTTTACTAATAGCTTAGTAAGATTTATAACCTTTATAACTATTATAAGTAAAGAGGCTTTTACTTAGTAGCTTAAGCTAAATAATATATAAAACTTAGATAGTTAATAATCTAGATAGTTAAGTAAATAGTATAATAAATTCTAGGTAAAGATATATTATTATAAGCTTAGTAGTTATTAATTACTATTCTTATTATCTCTAATCTATAGTGTAAATTCTAAGGGGAAAAGAACTAAATAAAATAAAGGGAAAGAGGTAAAGAATAGTAGAATTAAAGAGAAAGAGAAGGATATAGTAATTTAATTCACCTCCTAGCTAGAATTTACCTTTAACTTACTTTCTCCTACCTATTAATATCTAATACCTTACTAATCCCTCTCTTTCCCTTCTCTTTTCTCTCTTTTTTTTTTTTTAATACTATAATTCTAGCCTTACTAATTATACTATATTAACCCTCTAAACCCCTTTATTACTCTTATTATTATAATCTTATCCTCCTTATTAGTAGTTAATTCTATAATATCTTTAAATACCTAGTTTAAGAAATAAAAGCTTTTAATATATCCTTATAAAAGCCTAAGCTAGGATCCCCCTTATATAAAACCTATCTAAATTAATAAGTTAATATAAAGCTTATCTAGCCTAATCTTTAACTTAAAATAGCCCTTGCTATTATAGCTATAGCTTTAGAGGCTTACCCTTGCAAGCTATTATTATTATTTTACTTATTTTAAAAGGTTTTACCCTTTATTACTTATAATAAGCTCTCTAAGTAGTAGCCTTAGTCTCCTTATCTATTAATACTATCTCTTAATATTCTTTAACACTACTTACCTAATATACTACTATATCTCCCTAGATAGAATTCTCTAATAGCTAGTTTAAATGCTCTTAAAATTCAGGAGACTATCTAGTTATTATTAATAGGGTTAGGAGGGCTATTAGTTCTTGTTTTATATATTAAGTTAACTTATATAAAACCTTTATAAGGGAATAACCTATAGAATTAATATACTAGTAATTTAGTGCTTCTAATACCTTTAGAAGCTAAAGGTCCTAAGTTTTTATATTAGTTATTATCTTATTTAGTACTCCCTATAAAACTTAATTTATAACTTTTACTAGTCTAATACTCTTATAGGACTATCTTAGGGTATTTATTAGGTTTACCCCTTTTCTTTTAGAAATCTTAATAGCTTTACTAACCTAAATACTAGTCCTAGATTAGTATAAAACCTTTCTAAAGCAAGTAATAACCTTATTATCTATGCTTTTAGATAGTTTATAACTTCTATAGCACCTATTAACTAATAAGGGAATAATTATATAAACTAAGAGAAATAATTTACTATAACTAGGATATACTTAAATTTTCGCTTTAATTCTAGGAAAGGCCTAATATAGTTTATCCCTATAACTTAAAAAGGTTTATTTACTAGTATAGGTTAATTTAATACCTTTCTTTTTAAGAGGTATGCTAAGTATATAGTAAGTACCCTAAAATATACCTTATAATATTAGCTCCTATTCTAGGCTAAAATACTACCTAGTTTAGCTTTTATTAAGTTAAGTCTGCCCTAAAGTAGTTAGATTTATTATAAGCACTTTAAAAAGCACTAGCTACCTCCTTATACTAGGTAATATTAGTGGCTATATTACCCTTTATACTAGAGAATCCTATTCTTTAGTTTATATTTTTATACTTTTACTATTATTCTTTAAATTAAATAATAATTATAACTTCTCTCTTTATATTATCTAGTAGTTAGGAATTTTATTATTTTAGTATACTAAGGTTTATCTAAATACTTCTTCTATAAAACTTTAGCTTCTAGTAATACTTTTAGCTATTTTATGCTTTAGCTTAATCCCTTAGAGAATTTAAGTTTCTTTTTATCCTTAGTAGCTTTTAGGGACTTTAGTATCTTTTTATACCCTCTAGCTTTATCTTTCTAGACTTATTAATTTTAGCTTATATCTTATAACCTAAATTCTATTAGGTTATTTATATAATTATCTAAATGAAAGATAGTATAAGATAGCCTATTTACTATAGCGTTTTGCTTCCCTAAAATAAAGTAAATCTCTATATTTAATAATCTTAACTCTATAACCTACCTAGTATAAATACCCTTATATCTAGTAGTAGTTATAAATATAGTAAGTAGCTTATAATTAGTAAAAATAGTTAACTTTAGCTTTAACTTAAAGAAGTGCTTATACTTATAATAAAACTTAATAATAGTATATAGTTCTTATTTATAAGTCTTATAATTTCTCTAAGTCTTAGTAAATAGAAATAAGTTATATAGAATAGGATAAGGCATTTTATCCTAGACTTATAGCACTATATACCCTTCTCTAAATCCACTAGTATTAAAGTATATCTAAGTAAGTAAGTTAAATATATACTTATATATACTAAGAATAGTAGTAGCTTTATCCCTTAATATAGTAAAGGATAAAGCCTCTAAGTCTCCTTATTACTAGCTAATATCCTTAGTTAGTTAAGGGGCTAGGTGATTTTAGTATAATTCTTAATTTATTTCCTATAGGGCCTAATAGATCCTAAGAAGGATTAAACATTAAATTAGTTTATAAAAGTTAGCTACTCCCTTAGCTTTACTACTTAATTAGGTTTAATATATATTTTCCCCTTAATTTTATAAACCTAACTAACTATAATAATAGTTTTTATACTAAGGGATACTTTCTTAAAACTTAGCTTTAGAAGTGTCTATAGTAATTAAGGTAATAAATAATCTTTAATAAAAGACTACTACTTTTTAAATAAGGTATATTTATAGAAGATATTATCTATATATATAGTTAGCATATTTAGATTACCTAGTATTTAGGGTAAAGTTAACAAGGGCTCTAGGTAAGGTAATAGGATAGGTCTAAGGGCTATTCTTATTATTTTAGTTATAGTATACCTTATAGACTAAGACCCTTAGGGCATATAAGATAGTTATAGCTAACTAAATCTAGGGATATTAAACGTAAACATATGTCTTAACTCCTTAGCTATAGGTATTAACTAGTATATATATTTAAGATTAAACACACTATATAACCTAACCTAAGAGTCCAAGAGTTAATTATAAACCTTAGCTAATAAAGGTATTTAACTTCTAGGTATATTCTCTTTAATATAAGAATAGTTAATAGTAAGTTATTACTTAGCCTAAGGGTTAGACTTATCCTTTAGTACTAATACTAGCTTTACACACTAGTCTAACATCTTTCTATTTATAGCTATAGTATACTTATATATTCTAGACTAAATCCCTTTAGTCACTAGCTAATTTAACTAGTACTTCTAAGGCTTTAACCACCTTCTTTTTAGGGATTATACCTATAGTTTTATATTTTCTTTTAGTTAAGGTATGTGTATATAGAGGTCTATAGCAGGGATATTAGCAATAAATAAAGCATTTAAGTCTCTATAGGTATAAAATATTTAAGTAATTTCCTTCACTATTAATATAGGAACTAGTAGCCTAAGGGTTACTTTATAACCTTTAAACTAGGTTAACACTGTTTTAATTAGGGTTTCCTAGATTTGAGTTTGACTGCGGTCGCGAATTATGACTGTATCTTGCGCAATCGCAGCCACAAAGTTTGTCGTAAACTTTGTATTAACCTTTTAGCCCCTAAATTTGTGGCTTAAAGCTTATTCCTTTGTTTATGTTTTATCTAATACTACGGTGATTATTAAATTTGGTTGTTAATTGTCACACTAGCTAGGTATTGCTAGTAATTTTTTTTATTCCTTAAAAATTAGATGCATTGGCCACAGTCAATGACCCCAAAAAAAATTAAAAATCAATTAGGGTTTCCTAGTTAATTTCGCTTCTTTACACTCTTTAATAAGTTAGAAATAGGAATAATAAGGCTTCTCTTATAACTAGCCTAGGCTAATTATCCTTATTTTATTAGGATGTTTTTTTATTATTATTAGTCCTTTACCCTATGAAGTACTTTTCTTCTTTAAGTAAGTTTATATTAGATAAGTATACGTAAAGACTAAGTTAGTTTATAAGCTAATATTCTTTCTATACTAAAATAAGGTAGGTAATTTAAGGAGCATAGCCTAAGAACTACACTATAGGTTTTACCTAAAAGTAAATAAATAAAAGTTCTTATAGTTATCCTTCTAAAGTATTACCCTAAGCTATTAGATTTAGTTTTTAATATAACTAGGTTATAGTAAATTACTTAGTTTTCTAAATTATTTAAATTATCCTTATTATCTAAACTAGATAATATATTATCTAGGGATATATTTATATTATCCTATCTAATATACTTTTCTAGGATTATAGGCTTAGCTAGGCAAAGCATAACTTTCTATTAGGTTAATAAGGCTACTAAGGGTTCTTTAATAGACATAACTTTATCTCCACGCTCTTTAACCCTAATTATTAATTCTAAATTTCTAATATTAAACTTAGCTCCTATATTATAAAGCTAGGGCAAACCTAGAATTAAGATAGTTTAGTTCTTAGGCTAGTAATTAGGTGTAATAATAGCTTATATAAATTAAGTAACCTTATAGTAGGTTACTTTTATTAATATAAAGTAAGTAACTATATTCTCTTACCTATTGGTATTAATTATTTATAGTCCTTAGAAGCTTATAGACCTTAAATTATAAACTAGTATATTCTTTTATAGTATAAATACCTAAGATATAATATTAATTTCAGCTCCTTAGTTTACTATAGCCTACCTAGGCTTAAGGTTAAATGCCTATTCTTTTTAAAACCTTATTTAAGCCTAGATAGTAATTCTAAATAGCTTAGTACCTAACTAGTGCTTGTAAAGTAGCTTAGTATTATAATTATCTAATACTAAAATTTTCTTATTACTACCTAAAGTAGCCTAGATAAAGCTTATATTAAGTAAAAAAGCTACCTTTTTCTTTAGTTACCTTCTTAAAGTAATTACCTATAAGGATAGCTTCTAAAATTATTTAGACATCTTAAGACTAATTTACTATAGGTTTATAAGTAATATTAGAACTAAAATCTAACTAGCTAAAGCTTTCTAGTTAATAAAACTAAGGCCCTTATAACCCTAAATCTTACTTAATACCTTAGTATTTCTCTTTACTACTTTCTCTCTTACTAATAGCATAGCTTTAGGCTTTAGGGTTAGGGTTTTATTCTTAAGAATATTACTAAGTGCTATTCCTTTTTACTTCTTTAAAGGTAATATTACCTCTAAGATTAGTATTATAACTTAAAGAGTACCCTAGGTAATAAACTTTAAAGTTTTTATATTTACCTTCTAAAAACTCTTTAAAAGTAGTTTAAGGGGACTATCCTTATTAGTAATATTTTTTACTTATGCTTTTAAGTTAGCCTATTAGGCTCCTAGCTTCTTTATATTAATTATAGTAACTAACTAAGGGAGAATAATTAATAATATCTCTTTAAGTTAAATAAGTTAGTAGTTACCTATTAGTATAGTTATATCTAATATAGTCTTAGGTTTAATTAGTATATAATAGGCTTTAACTATAGTTCTAATAAGGATTTCTTTAATAATCTAAGGTACCTTTACTTTATTATACTCTTTCTTACTTAGATAAATTTAAGCTAACTAAGTATAAACCTATTTAGAAACCTAAGAGTTATTATTCCTAGGGGGAAAGGTTATTAACTTTAGCTATATAAACTCCTATCTTTATAATATATTACTTCTAGTTATAGTATAGTTAGTAATATAATATCTAGTAATACTATACTTAAAGTAAGCATCTTTATAAGGTAAAGGGGTAGTACTATTAATATACTAATTCTAAGACTTTGCTATAAGCCTTAGCTCCTAGGTATATCCCCTTAGACTAGTATTTAGTATACTCTAGGGTATAGCTTATAGTAGTTAAGATAATATAATAGTATTACTTTAGGCTAGGGGTACTAGTAGTATAAAGTTTACCTTATAACCCCCTTACCTAGGTAAATTAGTATTCTAATAGTTACTAGAGATTTTATTATTAATATTACTATTATATTTAAATTATATCTAAGGCTACTACTAGGAATAACTACCTAGGGTATAATTCTAGTTAGCTAAGGGTATAGGCTAATACCTATTAAGTTACTATAGGTTAGGGATCCTATAAACTCTCCTAAGTCTAAGGTATAATATTATTAGTTAAAGCTAAGTAATTAGAGTATTAATAAGGGTAAACTTCTTTCTTTAGCTACCTAATACTTTTATAAATCCTAGTAAAAGCTTATAGGCCTATAATAAAACTTTATCTATAGAGTATTTACTTTAATACTTAATAAACTCCTTTATTAATATAATCTTTATATTATATATAGTTAATTTTACAAGATTTACTTTAGCCTCTAATATAGTAGCTACTTACTTAATATATTCCCTTACTTCCCTAAGGCTATTAGTAGCTAGGATATTCTAACTAATAGCTTCCTATATTAATAGTTTATTATATAATCCCTAAATAAACCTCTAAAATTATAGAAAGTATAACTCTTAATTAGGGTAAGTAAGTAGTCTAGGATAATTAGCTTATCTTTTCCTTTTATATAATAAAGAATATTTAAAACTTAATAGTAATATACTACTAGGGCTTTACCTTTACTCTAGTAAAGTTTTATATTTATCTTAGTCTTAACTTCCTTATTAACTATATTTAGAGGGTATTATTTTTATAAAGATTACTATAGTATAGTTAAATTACCTTTTATAGCTATATTACTCTTAGCCTTTAAGACTACTAGTCTTAGTTATTTAGAGCTATTAATAAAGGTAATAGCCTTACTACTTAGTGCTATATTAATAGCTTAAATAAATATATTTAGGTTAATATCCTTACCCTTATTAATAGTTTTAAATAACTATTATAGGTAGCTTAGCTACTAACCTATAAATATTAACTTATTAAATATCCTAATATCTTAAGATAAAGGTAGTTTATAATCTATTATTAGCTAGAACCCTCTAGGTATACTAGGCTTTAATAAGAATATAAGTTTCTTAAAAAATTAGGTAAGTTAAGATACTATATCATTTTTTATCCTACTATAAGGTAAGTAGCCTTTCTTTACTAGGATACTTTATAGTAATAATAATCTAGTAAAGCTTAATTTAAGGGAATATACCCTTATTATCTAAGGGTTTTACTAGAACTCTCCCTAGTCTAAGCACTCTAGGATAATAGCTAAATATAAGGCTAATACTTTAGATAAAGATAAGAATTAAGGGTAAGGGATAATAATAAGTTAGTGCTACCCTAGTATAATAATAATAATAAAACTCTTAATTCTAGGAATACTTTAAGAAACTTAGCTTTTATTATATCTCCTAGCGTAGTTACTAAAAAGAAGGGAATTTTAATTTAAAGACTTTTTAATTAATTAACTATAGCTAGGTTAATTAAAAGAAGAAGGATAACGCCCCTCTAATAAAATTTTTTTTGTGAGGCTTTTTGAGCTAGAGGGGAGGAAGGTGCGAGGCACCAACCCACCCTCCAACTCCGGCAGGCCCGACAGGCCCGACAGAGCACCCACGACTACGAGCGAGCAGCGACAACGATGTCAACGTGGCTTGTTTGGCAAGTTGGCTTGGCTTGGCTTGGCTTGGCTTGGCTTGACTTGGGCTCTGTTCGTCTCCCTGGAGTCCCTCCTGGAAAGGCGCTTGGCCTCGGTGCGTAATGCCCGCTGCGGCGTTCAGTCTGCAAGCCAAAATCTCTTGGCAGATGGAGGAGCTCACATGACTTGACGGTTGTGGTTAGCTGCAGACTCTGATCTTGGGGCCCAAACGTCTGGTAATAAGAGGAGTGCTCCTAATCCGTACTCGGTCGTCATTTGTGGAGACGTCACAGACAGCAACATTACATGTGGAGCGTGCGCGACAATGCGACAGGCGGGCGGTCAGGTCGGCAGACAATGCGGCCTCCCTCGATCATTGCAGTCAAATCGTCAAATCCCTGTACGGATCCGTAAGACTAGGGCAATTGAGCTAATTATGCATCACTTCCAGACAGAGCAGTCTCTCTCTATGTATGTAATGCGGAGCATGGCTAACTTATTTATCCAAAGCCCTTGGGCCAATAAAGGTTAGGCTCGCAACACAAGTACATGTGCAACATGTACTCCGTACCAAAATACCCATGTTAGATGCTGGTTGGCTGCGGGAGAAATCCGGTCCGGACTGGTCCACGTCGTCCACGTCGTCCACATCGTCCACGTCACGTCCATCTCAACTCATCAACTCATCAACTCATCAACTAGGTCTCCCACCCTGGCGGCACCACCTCGAATCCCATGACCCGAATAGACAACAACGGCGGCGACTGCAGACGTCACGCGCCCCCCAAACGCCAGATGCCAGATGGCCCCATCCTTCCATGGCGCCACAGCCGCACGCCCCTCCTTGCGCCCTCGTTCGGATCCCTCGTTGATGAAGCCGCTTTGGGTCGTTCCCCCTCGCCCTCCCCACCCAAGACCCCAAGTTTCTCACCCCGTGCAGCCGGTAGCGGTGGTAGCGGTGGTAGCGCGGCATCCATGCCCTTGCCCGGACCCTGCAACATACAGTGCATTTCCCTTTTCCAACCGTCCGCGATGCTCCCGTGTTTGAAGTTTGAGAGCCTTCCCGGGTGAACCGACTTCCAATGGACTCCATCGGGGCTCCATTGGTGTCATTGGAACACGCGCCTACGTCCGTACACATCCTTGGAATCAAGCTCGCCAATCGAATCAAGCCGAGTTGGTCAACCGCCCCAGTTGTCTACCCCCTGGGCTCTGACTGCTCCGTCTGGGAGCAATTGTACATACAGGACGGCATTACTTGGATTTCTCCTGCAGCAGCATCTCATCCTACGGAATACATACAACGGACGTACGGAGTACATTTTGACCCACTGAACGTCGAGCTCCTGCACACAGTGCCATCTCCTCATCAGGCGGCTTCTCTCTTGACCGACATGCATCTATTACGTTTCTTTTCGTGGAACAAATCCAGCCCTTGAGCCCACATTCATCTCTCTGTGCACCAGCATCTGCCTCCAACCTTTAAAAAAGAACATCGTGGTGCACACGCCTTCAATCGCACCACCGCACCCCCCGCCTCTCCCTGGTCCGTGATTCATAAGTTTCTGGATCACGGTAGTATTTCTCTTTTTCCAACTTAAGGAAGTTCCACATTGTTGAACTCGCGTCATATGTTCTTGCCTTTTATAAATACCATGGGGGAGGACCTCCGTGAGGCCGTGGTTGGGACAGCTTGGACGTCAATCAACTTTCCCGGTATTCAACAACCCCTATTATCACGATTACCAGGCGCTATGAAGTTTGCCAAGTACGCTTCGGCAGCTGTTCTTGCCCTGCTTGGGTCTCAAGCAGAGGCTGATTCGACCTTTTCGCCTGCAAGACCTCCATCTGTACCTCTGGCTGTGCGGTCGCCGTATCTTAATGTTTGGCTCAACGGGCAGGAGAATGGACCTCATGCTATTTTGCCAGGTCAATGGCCCCGATTCTGGACGTGAGTGTTTTCTCGAGGCCTCTATCCCTTCCCGGCGTCAAGAAGAAGAGCTAATGCCTGTGTCCTGACAGTACTGGAGTCCAAGGATGGCAAGGCTTCATCAAGGTCGACGGCAAGTCATACAACTGGATGGGCGGTGCCCCCGGCGCGCCAAACGTTGACCAAGTGAGCATGGACTACACGTCTACACGATCCAACTTCAACATGTCCGTCACCGGAAAAGTTTCCATGAGTATCGAGTTCTTGTCACCCGTCTATCCCGAGGATTTGCGACGCCAGTCGATTCCATTCTCATACATGAACGTCGCTGTCAAGTCTCTTGACGGCGCATCGCACAGCGTTCAGATCTACGCTGATGTCTCCGGAGGTTGGTAGCTTGGTACACCTGACCCCCACCAACCGCAATTACGTGGCTAACCCGTAACAGAATGGGCTTCCGGCGATACCAATGCCCCCATTAAATGGGAGACATCGTCTGCTTCTGGCATTCGCAGCCACAAGTTCTACAAGGAGAAGCAGAGCGAATTCCAAGAAGACGGCGATAACGCCGCATGGGGCAACTGGTATTGGTCCACGGCTGATCAGAAGGGCGTGACCTATAAGATTGGTGCCGACACGGATGTTCGTGGACAGTTCTTCAACAAGGGCAGCTTAGACAACCAGGTTGACTCTCAGTTCCGCGCTGTTAGAGACAGATGGTGAGTAGGGCATGCGGGTCAACCAACCGATTGACTTGAGAACAAATCTCTAATCTTCTTCTAGGCCTGTTTTTGCTTTTGCGCGCGATCTCGGCAACGTCCAAGGCAATCCTATCTCGACGTTGTTCACAATCGGAGTGGCGCAGAAGAATTCCATTCAATACACCGGGCAAGCTGCTCAGCCCCAGGCCGTCCCCTCACTTTGGACTTCATACTTCTCCGAGAAGGATCTCGTCACCTTTTTCTTCAAAGATTACGATGATGCCGGACATGCCTCCAACCGCCTGGACCTTCGCATCCAGAGGGACTCTGTCGCCGCTGGCGGACAAGACTACGCCACCATCACCACGCTCGTTGTCAGGCAAACATTTGGAGGCTTGGCATACTCGGGCACTGCTGACAATCCGTTGATCTTTCTCAAGGAAATCTCCTCCAACAGTGATATCCAGACCGTCGACGTCATTTTCCCTGCCTTCCCTATCTTGCTCTACCTGAATCCCAACCTTCTCAAGTACTTGCTGGAGCCTCTCTTGATCAACGATCGATACCACTACCCCAACAACTACGCACAGCACGACCTGGGTCGATTCCCCCGTGCCAACGGTTATCCCAAGGGTGATGATGAGGCCATGCCTCTGGAAGAATGCGGCAACATGATCATCATGATGCTGGCTTACTCTCAGCGAAAGCACGACGACAAGTACCTGGCTGACAACTGGGACTTGCTCGTCAAGTGGGCTCAGTACCTGGTCGACGACGCCAAAATCCCTGCTCAGCAGCTGTCTACCGATGACTTTGCCGGCCACCTTTCGTACGTTGCTTCCATCCTTCCATCCATCACATACGTTGAAAAATAGTATTAAGAAGCTGACCATCTCTCCCTGCAGCAATCAAACCAATCTCGCCATCAAGGGCATCATTGCTCTCCAGGCCATGTCCCAAGTTGCCACCAAAGCCGGCCACGGCAACGAGAGTGCCAAGTACGCGCAGTACGCCAAAGACTACCTCTCCTTCTGGACTAAGCACGGTGTCAACAAGGAAGCTGGGCACACCATGCTCCAGTACGACAACAAGGATTCCTACGGTCTGCTCTACAACATCTACCCCGACAAGGTCCTCGGCCTCGATTTCATCCCCCAGGAGATCTACGACATGCAAAGTGACTTTTACTTCAAGACTCAAAAGAAGTACGGCGTCATCCTCGACACTCGCAACGTCTGGACCAAAGTCGACTGGGAGCTCTTTGCCGCCGCCGTCGCCAAGCCCGACACCAAGCGCATGTTCATCTCCAAGATTGCGCAATGGATCAACGAGACACCAACGTGGCGTGCGCTCACAGATCTCTACGATGTCAATACCGGAGGATACCCCAGCAGTCTCCAATTCACAGCCCGGCCCGTCATGGGCGGCCTGTTCTCACTACTGGCGCTGAGATAAGACGTGACACAATTCCTTGCCATTTTCTTTATATATCCCCCGCTTCTTGTTTCGTACATTTCACCTCGCATCTACAATTACATATCCATGGATTTTGATTAGGAGTTCCTTGTCTGATCTGTCAGTCGCTACGTCGACATTGACTTTTGGGAAACTTTGTTCTCGTGTATATACATGGTGATGTGGTACTACATGTCTCTTTTTATAGACGGGACTGGCCGCTCACTCAAATTTTCGACGTTGAATACGAATTCTTTTGATCAAGTTGTTGTTGTTCCTGCTACCGTTGTGTTGGGAACTTTTTTTGTTTGTGCCAAGATGCACGGCAAGATGATCCGTTGTGAGCGCAAACTTAATTCTGGCAAACTTACACTAATGACGAAGCGTGGACTCATGGACACACAGGACAGTAGTTCGAGCAACCTGCACCGTTGCATTTTCCTGCACAAAGGAAAGGTGACACATCGAGAGCATGTTTAGCATGTTCATATACGCAGTTGTTCCCTAACAGCAAAATTTGGTATCCCGTCTCGGCGCCCATGATGATTATATCATCATCATGGCACCGGCATCTCATTCGTTGACGCAATTCTTCTGTACGAAAAGGTCCTGCGCATCACGCAGCATCTTCCTGATGTTGTCAGTCTTGGGCTTAGCCCAGGACTTGGCCCAGCCAGACGAGACCTTGCTGAGAATAGCATCGATCAATGTGTTGCCATTGGTGCTGACGGTGGTGAGCTTCTCGTGGACAAGGTCGCAGGCCTTTGCCTTCTTGACATGGCCGACGCAGCCCTGGAACGTGTCGAAATTGTGATTCATATTGTCGTCGAGGTCCTTGACGGCCCAAAAAAGGGACGCGGCGCCGAAAGTTTCAATCGGGTCGGCCTTGTCCACTTTGGCCTGGCCGTCGTTGATCAGCCTGATCAGGTTGTCGACGTGGGCCAAGACCGGCTGGATGCTGCTGCCGTTCAAGGACTGGGCTGCCTGGCCGAGGCTGCTCACACCGCCGGAGATGGCGGCAATGACATTTTTCACGCTGGCGTCTCGCTCGACGACCAGCGAGTGGGCGCCGGAGATGGCGGCGAGGAGGGTGAAGGTGAACGGAGTGGTGAACTTCATGACGCCGGAGACGAGATCCCGTTCTGTGATGCGGAAGCTATGTGGATTTCTGGACAAACTCGAGCGAACTTGTCGGTGCGAACAGAAAAAAACAGAGCTGGGGCCGTTTGGCCTGATGTTATAAATAAATAAAAAACCCCGTTCAAAGTGCGTGAAAAGGCTCAATCAAGCGAAGTCGCGGGCCCACACTGTTCTTGGCACAAAAAGACCCCTTTCATCAGGAAAATCTCCTGTACTTACTTCTCATCGTAGAGGAATTCTTCTGGTAAAAAAAAAAAAATTTGGAGCGCCCTTTATCTGGGCCCTCATCATCATTGGCCTTGATCCCCTTGTCCAACGTCTCAGCGGCCAAGGTGAGGACGGCTTTTGCCTCGGCGAGGATTTCACAAAACGTAGACAAGAAACCTGTCTGGGAGAAGAGAAGAAAGAAAAATGAGGCTATTCGCAGGTGCAAGTCGTGGGGGGCTAGGTGGCGGGAATGTATGTAGGTAGCCGCTCTAGTTTCATGGATCGAGCCGGCGCCTTGAGGCCCGGGCCTCCAATGACTTGCAACAGGGATTGTCCTTGCCGGATTTTTTGGGAAAAACAAAAGAAAAAAAGGGATTACTGGAAGTTTGACACAAGGAAGAGGAAAATGCATTGATACTGCAGTGCCGGCCATTTCCGAGACGGCGTTTCAGGGAAGCCAGGGGTACAAAGTTGCGCCAGTGTTGCTCTTCATAAAAAACACATTTTTGCCCTCTTGACGCACTGTCGGGGTGAGAAATGAACCAATAAACGGCAGGGCAGTACTCAATATCACAATGGACGACGAGAGAAAACAGGCGAGGGCGTTAAGAAAGGAATTTATCTCACAGCTCATGGCAGTCCTGCGCTTTCCGCCAATGCTCTTTCTCGACGTCCCACATCCTCGTCCCCTTGAACAAAATCAGCCGTTCCGACGCTGCAATTTTACCACGTCAGAGAAGAAAGCTGCTTCACGTCTGTCCTGTCCCCCCCTTACCCAGACGACTTCATCTTGTCATCATAGCTAGGTCTTTAGAGGGGGCATAGTCAGCTGGTGTGTGTGTATATACACTGTGGCATTGCCCACGTCGGCGGAGCGCCGCACAACCAAAAAGCTACAAAGGCGGCAACTTAAATTTCAGCAGCGGGGCTGGGTCCAAGGCGGATTCTGTTGAAGCCGTCGCCTGAGGAAGCTTTATGAGCTGAGGATGAAGGGAGACGGTCGGGATGCGGACGGATGATGCGGCGCCAGAGAAGACGGCCCCGTACTGGGCTTTGGTGGTGCGTTGTTGGGGATTTCGCGGATGAAGCGGCTATCGAAGCGGCTATCGAAGCGGCCGACAAGATGCTGCTGCGACCAAGTTGACGTTTTCGGGTGCTGCCATGTTCGATATTACGATTGCCGCTTGTGTCTACAGGTAAATATCAACCGTCTGAGATGATCAAGGTTCCTAAACAAACATGTCCCATACGATGCCATGTTTTCTCACTAACACATGGCTAATCTGCGTAGCTGCTCAAACTTTGGCGTGCCCAATCCTGTTGCTGGATCCCATCCTTCCACCGCGTGCCATCCGGCTCCGGGAACACGAGGAGCAGGTGCACCACTGTAGCTGTGGCCCTTGCATCCTTCGGATCTGCCTTCCTTGATACTGCAAGGTCTCTGTTAGCAACTCTTTCGTCGCACAAGATGTAGAGTAATGGTGGTCCTACTCGGTGAAGGCGCTCCTGGCCGCATGGTATAGCCAAGGGTTCAAGAATCCCAGTGCTGGTTTCCCCCTCTTCAAGCGGTCATCATTGATGAGGGCAATCATGGACGCAAATAGTGGCGCCGAGGCACTAAACATGGCGGTATGCATTAGTCTTTGGACAGCTTGACATCAAGTTGATGATCTTACCTTGTGCCTCCGCCACTCTCAATCCTGTCGTGGTTGAATATGGGATATTGGGTCCCTTGCGCGGCTACATCCGGGAAACCTCTTCCTTGGTGGTTGTAGTATTTGCCCCATTTGTCTCCATGAAGATCCAGGTATCTGTTTACGGCCGTGTTTTGCCATTTTGGACGGCCCCAGTAGTCCGAAAACCCCCAGAAGAAAAGTTGGAAGCTCTTTCGGGGACTTTTCCTTCTGTCGCGCCTACCGCAGTGACATATGGACAGGTCGCTGGGAAAGCAGGCAGGAATTTTGTGGCATTGGTGCCATCATTGGACAGACATGACACTCCCGGGCCCGTGTCACCAGATGAGGCGATGACGGACATTCCACGACTGGCAAGTTGACCAAACAGCTGGCATATCTTCTTGGCGTACGGCTTTGGGACTGCTTGTTCATTCACGCCGTATGAGATGGACATGACTTGGGGCAAACTTTGGTCGGGCAGCTCGAGCATATGGCTAGCAAACTGCATCCACGGCTCAACGTACTCGTTTTGGCGATCAGAAATGCTAGTATATGATACGGGCGGTCAGACAAACTTCATCACTATCGCCGACTACATGCACAAGACTCACTCCAAATCAGGGTTGAAGTCGTGGTCTTCTCCTCCGGTGGAATAGAATCGCACAGGAACCTTGAATGCCATGGCAACTGCAATCTGCATGTCCATATTGGCCTCGGCACCGGGGTATTTTGGGCCCTGTGGATTGGTACCGTTGTTGATGAGCTCAACTGTGAAACTGGCTCCCTTTGCGTACGACGCATATTTCGCGATATACTTGTCCAACTGGTCGTATTGCGCCGCTTGCTTGGTACAGCTAGTTAGTCGAAAGCCCCCCCCCTCTCACTGGACGCGCGCTTCGGTTACACCAAGTAGCAAACTCACCTTGTTGAAGCCAGCCACGCCTAGCAGAGACCGGGGATCTGGTTCGGTGGAGTCACTGCTCTTCATCGTATAAAGTTTGCGCAAACACGCAGGACTGTTCAGGACGGCGCAAGTGTCTTTCTTGGTTGACCCTGTCTGAGCATCCGTGGCGTTGCCACCCGCGCTGTAAGCCTCGTCACTCTCTGCTTGAAAATGATCCCGCTGCGCCATGTTCGAGAAGTTGGACGTGTCGAAGAAAGTAGTGGGCTGGATTGCTGTAATGTGAGGTCGAACATCAGCAGGCACGGAATAAGCGAGAGTCCCAACGACTTTGTGGCCGTCTCGTTCAAAAAGACTGTAGTTTGCAGCTAACAGTCTCTCAGCATCTTGAACAGTCACGGTAGCGTCCATAAAATGACCTCTGTCGCGCACTTTGTGTTCTGGGATATTCTCTGACGATAGCCAGCGTCGTACAAGCTCGACCGTCTCTTGTCGAGGACGAATCAAAGCCGAGGCTTCGCTGCGCGACAGATGCTGGCCGTAGCGTGCGTGGGTTGGATCCGAGATCTGGTACAAAGTCTCTTCCAGTTGATCCTGGCCATACGATTCCAACGCAATGGAGAGCCGAATGACTCGGTTGGAGCCTGCTGGTCCCAAACTGGTCCATCCAAGGGGCGCGTGGCCCAAGTTTTCGACCACGATACGTTGCGTAGCCGCCGCCAAGGTGGTGATTCGGCTTCCCAAAAGGCAAAGCAATCCGATGGTAGACTTCATCATCGATGATGTGCTGGTGCTTTCTCTGCAAATGGGAGGGAGGATGAGACACGGTGCAGATTCTGTCTGGGTCGGTTCAACGCAACCCGTCCGTGCATTATATAGATGCAAGTCGAGTCCAGCTAGGTTTCGGGGGATGAGGCCATCTGCAGCGGTCCAATTCCTGCGGGTCATCGTTTGACAAAGCAATATACTCTTGCGGGTGCGATTGTACGCGCAAAGAACAATACCAAGGTCGCTATCCGATCATCTTGCCAAGAACCAAGTGTACCGAGGGTGAAGAATTGTCGTGCATGGAGAAAGACAATCAAGGTCAATGCATGCATGCTCGTGGAAGATGAGGAGGGCACAGCCGAGAAATTGGAGGAAGGCACGACCAACAGTGTATGACTACAAGTTACGAACGAGACGGACGCGGGCGGGAAGCAGTCCAACCTACTCAAGAAGACATGAACTGGCCTTGATTATCCATCTTCACTCGTTTTTTCCCACCGCCTTGAATAGTCGCCCATTCTTTATGGCCGACCTACCAACAGCTGAAGCTGGCCTTTGATTTTATGCTTCAGCCAACTTCCCGGGTGCAGCATTTTTTCCACTTCGTTGTTCTGAAGGCAGTGCATGTCGCAGAACTCGGACCAGACGCAGCAACCAGCGCAATGTCAGCTCACGGGTAGCAGCAGTCTCACGCACATGCACCCGTACGCACCCCTTGACCAGGAGAGGCAAACGTGAGGCTCTGGGTGGTCTGCAAAATCGGTGGGCGGACCATGAAGTCATCTCTTTGCACCTGAAATGTCAGTCTGGAACTCGGGGGTCGAACGGGTTCTTGCCCTTGGCAGGAATTCTCAGGCAACGCCCTTCGTACACTTTGCTTTTTCTCCTTGGTCTGCCCTGGACAAGACAATCTCAGGCGCCCTTCGCTGTACTCAGATGGTCGACTTGAATCAGTTATCGCCATGTCTTAGATCCACACAATGGTCCTCGCCCTCCCTTCCCATTATTAGAAAACAATACACTGTTTTCTCCCATGTCTTGCGTGATCTCTCCGCCTCTACGGAGTACACTGATCTCTCACGAACAAGCAAGTTCACCGAATTCAAGCGCTGTCTGATTAGTGCAAGACAGCTTCGCCCCTCGCAGACCGAAATAAAGCGCCTCGACAACAAACCCTTGGAGTCAGTAGCCCTTGAGCAAAATCGCATCCCTGAGGAGAGACAGAACTCGTGTATAAAAGGGCTCCCCAAGCTGTTCAGTTCACAGACATAAATCTTCTCATCATCATCATCAGTCAAACAGTCAGTCGATCCAGCCATTCCCATACTACACCGCTCTCAATTCTACTCTCCCGTTTGCTCTACTACCACGCGTCCGCCCACATTCAAAATGCACGCCTTCATCATCACCATCATTGCCATGGCCGGCTTCGCCGTTGCCGCCCCTACCCTCGAAGCCCGCGGCGGAGCCTGCCCCGACGTGCTCTACAGTGTTGCCCAGTGCTGCGCTACCAACGTCCTCAACGTTGCGGCTCTCGACTGCAAGACTCGTGCGTCCACAATGATGCCCCTTAACTTGTTCTTGGAACCACAACATGTGTGCTAACGTATAATTTCACCAGCTCAATCTGCCAATAGTTTCGAGGACCTCAAGAGCTCCTGCTCTAGCGGAAAGGCCATGTGCTGCACCGTCCCCGCGGCCACCTTGGGTGTCCTGTGCCGAGAGGCGTAATGGCACACTTGGCCTGACACATTTGCACTGCATTGCACTATTAGGGATGTTATTTTGGACACGTATTCTTTTCTATAAAGGTGTCATCGATTCGAATGTTGAAAGATGGCACGTGAATGTTACATTTCGTCATAGATGAGTTAGAACCGGACTATACTGTACCATTTTTTTAATAGAGAACATATTCGGCAATTCGAGCAATCTGGTTCATCCTTGTGTAAGCATGTTGAAGTCAATGACAAGTTGGGGTGCCGCGGATATTTAGTATTCACATGGTCACTCGCAGAGCGATAATGCTCGGGTGGGCTCGAATGGAAAATCGAATATCAGCGTCGATGATCAACAATAAGTCGAACGTCTTGATACTCCCGGTTCTCGTCTCGGGCTTTTCCAAAGAGCGCCAAGACATGAAGAGTGGCTTGGCAGAACTACAACGACCACGCTCTCTACCGCGCCAACTTTCCAACGCTGACGAGAATGGCCATCAGGGCTGCTACTGGTTGACATCCGTTTCGAGCATACGTATAAATTTGGAGCGGATAGGGCGATCAATTGGCAAGGGCGGAGAACAAGGGCAAATGTTGATGTCAGATTCATTTGCGTCACATGGCAGGCAGCAGCTCCACCACCAGCTGCTTACATCTGCCAGCCTCCTTCGAGTCTCTCACCGCCTTTCCCAAGCCCGAGTATAAGACGACGACTTGCCTCTCGCCTGCTTCCACCTTCTTCCTTCCCCCTTTCCTCTTCAGCTCTCTTTGCCATATGGCTTAGATCAAGTGTAGTATCTGTTCTTTTCAGTTTAATCTCTGAAACGCCCCCACACGGGGCATTTTTTTGATTATTCTTATTTTTGGCCTCCGACCTGGATCTCCTCTGTGTTTACACACGAGTCCGGTGCCACTGTGTCCCTGGTCTTGCACTGTTTCCAGGTGATGCGAAGGTTTTCGATGTTGTCCCTAAGTTTTCATTGCCGTCGGGTTTTTTAATCTGGCTGTGAAGAAGATGGCGAATGAATTGTCGTACGGGGTATGTACGTATGTGCTCCTTGCGTAGCCGTGACACGAACTGATGTTCTCCAATACGATGTAAAATTCAAGGTGATGCTAAGCGCTTTTGTTTCTTGGAGTGGCAATCCGCTGTTCGTAGTAGATCCAACACCTCGTACGGACTAGATGTCGTGAACAAGAATTCTGGTGTTACTCTAATCCGCGCCCCACTGAAGCTCCCTCCAGCTTCAATCAACCTCACCTCACCTAGGGGTTACAGTAAATCTCGGCTGCAACAAAGTTAATCTCGTATTTAGGGTAGAGCCTTAAGACCTAAATTAGGTAGGTAGTAAGAAAACACCATATATATAGGGCATATACTATATATATACTAAGTCTTATAGTGCATTAGTATAAGAATATATTTATAAAGTAGTATATATAAGGCATATATTACTTTCTATAGTGTATTAGTATAAAGGCACTTATAATATAGTATATATAATATATATATAATAGTAAAGTAAGGGAATTATAGTAATTATACTATAAAAAATTTTTATATACTAATAAAATAATAAAAGAGTAGTTTATAATAAGGATAATATAATTACTATAAATATAGGAAATATATATACTATATATAACTATACTTTTAGTAATTTATTATAGGTATTTAGCTTAGAAGAAGTAGTAAACTACTAAGTAATTAAGTAAAATATAATATAATATATATATATAGTATATATTAATTACCTATAGCCTAGTATATATATTATATATATAATAGTAAAGTAAGGAATTATTATAATTATATTACTTAATAAAGTAATATATAATAAAGAAATTATAATTAGCGTAAATAGAAGGGATATATATACTATATATAATTATACTTTTAGTAATTTATTATAAGTATTTACTAGAAAAGAAGTAAATTACTAAGTAATTAGAAAAATAATACATTATATATAGTTTATATAGGCTTAGTATATACTAACTATATATAGAGTTTTCTCCTTAAAGTATAGTTTTAAAAATCTTAAACTTATATAAAGAAGTCTTTTTACTAAGTTTAATAACACTTAAAATATATTATAACCTTATAATTACTATATTCTTTATATTTTTATTATTATACTAACTTAAGTATAATTATAAGCTACCCTAACTATACCTAATATTATTTAGTGCTAAGGAAGTAATACTAATAAGGTCTATACTTTATGTATATATACTATATATACTTAGTATATTACTAAATACTTTATAAGATAATTTTAAAGAACTAAAGTTAATTTATAATTTTTTAATATACCTTAGGTAAGCATATTTTATAAATATAATATAATATATACTTACTTTATAGAGTCTATAATTAATACCACTAGAATTATAATTATAAAAAGTAGTAAAAGTGTAATTAATATATAGTATATTATTAATTACCTTACCTTACCTAGCTACCCTAAGGCTTATATAAATAGTATTCTTTATATAATCCTAGTACTTAATTATAATATTAAGATTATAGGTAAGAATAATATAAAGAAAATTATTTAAGAGTAAGTAAGTATTATAAGTTTATATATTTATTATTTATTCCTAACTTAAGCTAAGTATATACTAGATTTAATTTTATCTTACTTACTCTAGGAAGATAAATAAGACTACCCTAAAGCTACTATTAGTATATAATATATATTTAATATCTATATATTAGTTTACTAATTTACCTAGAAGCTATTTCCTAATAACGTAATAAGAGGGCTAATTTTAGCGCATAACTTATATATATATAAGGATTAAGATTTGCCCTAATATTAAACTAATACTTATTAAGTATAGTAAGTAATAAAATAAGGAATTTAATCTAAAGCTTATTAGTAACATAAGAACTACATATACTAGCTATCTAAAAACTATAAATATTAATAATAAACTAAAGAAAAGATAAAGAGGTAAGTTATATATAGTTACTATATGTATTACTTACTAATAACTTATAATAATGCTTATGCTACTTATCTCTTAATTTAGGAGGGGCTAGACTATTTACTATATTAGCTAGTTATAAATAGTAATAAGGATTAGGGGCTAATTTATTATAAAGACTAGAAAATAGCTTAGATTAGTTATTAAGATATAAGTAATTAGCTTTATATATAAAGCTTCTATACTAATTTTATATAGGAGTTCTTTATTAGGTACCCCTAAGGCCTTAATAATAGATTATATATAAAATATTAAGTTAATAAGTATTCTTTAGATATTATATATCTTAAATATATAGTAATATATAGTACTAGTCCCCTAAGATAAGTAGTAAATAGTGCTACTCTTTTAGGATATTTCCTAGTTAAAGCAAAAGCTATATAGTTTATATATATACTATATATATAGTAAGTATATACTAATAAAATATAGTCTTTTATTATATACACTAAGCAAACCTTAGGAGTTATAAATATAAGGTTAAATATAACTTTTTGTTTTTTTAATATTAAAAGGTTTCCTTTTCTTATACTTACTATACATAAAACACATGCTTATATACCCTTATCTCTAAAAAGCATTCTATAGGATATTAAAGAGGTATTATCTTTAGCTATTAAATAATGTTATAATCTTTTATTATTAATAACTTATATATATATAACTACTATATAATATCTAGCTTATATCTAGCTTATATTTTTAACTAACTATTATATAGGGAGGTTATATTTAAGTCCTATGCTTTCCTTATTCCTATAACATTATAAAGCAAATTCCCTAAGGTAAATTTATCTAGCCCTTAATTATAAGGATAAGGTATAGGGCTTAATCCTTTAATCCTAGCTTCTATAATACCTAGTAGGGTTATAGCTTATAGGTAAGTTTATGCTAAGAGTATGTTTAATATATGCTAACTAGATATAAGCGTAAAGCGTGAATAGTACTTTAATTAACTTTAGGACTTAGATAAATAGTGGATTCACAAGATATATATATAGGGACTAAATAATTACTTTATTATTTTATACTTATAGGAATAGGTAAAAGCTTTTATAAAAGCATAATACCTTTAAATTAACCTCTCCTTCTAATAAATTAAGGGAATAGCTAATATTCTTATATATTCCTTATATAATAAGAAGAAGTTAAGTATATATGCGCTATTCCTTTTAATATATAAAGCTAATATATCTTAGTGTAAGAAACATATGCGTATGTTATTATTACTTAGTTAATAGCTAAAAGCTACAAAGAGGTATATGTAAATAATAGAGTCTATATATATATATGTTATAACTAATTTATTATAGATCTTTTTGCTTTATTTAAGCAGTTAAGTATAATTAGTAAGTGTGCTATTAGATAGCACTATATAAAATATATAAACACTAATATAATAAGTGTAATCTAGGCTATTACCTATAATATAAATACTAAGCAAGTAAGAGGTATATATATGTTTTATAAATGCTATATATATACTAATAATAAATAGGTTTTAAAGACTACTTACATAAGTAGTATCTAAATTTTACCTAGTAAGAATATTTAGAGTATTTATTAATCTTTTATTATATTTATATTAAGCGTAATTAGCGGAAGTCTAACTAAGATATACCTAATAAGAAATTTATTATACCTCTTCTTAATATATTATCTTAAGAGGAATATAAAGAGCGTATTAAATACTTATATAATATATATCTAAACTATAAGTAGTGGTTTAATACTAAGCTTACCTCTTAGATAATAGCTAGACTAGTGCTAGCTATATCTAAAGTAAAACCTAAATAGAGAATATATATAGTAAAGAACACTAATATAGAGGAAAGTAGTTATTAGGAAAATTATATGTTTACTAGAATATAAGTATCTCTTTTAGTAGTAATTCTTAAGTATAACTCTAATATTCCTTTTACTATATATATACTAATTATATCCTAGTCTTAAGAGAGTAATAGTTAAGAAATACCTTAAGGCGTAAATTAGGGCTAATAAGGGTGTTAATCCTACCTAGAGAGATTATTCTTATAAGAGTTACATAAGTAATACACTTATTAGGAAGGAGAAAATACACTAAAGATAAGCTCTAAGAAGGGAAGAAAATACTAGTCTTCCTTAGAATCCTTAGAACCCTTATAATTCGCTTATGCCTAGTAGAAATAGATTTACTATATATCCCTTAAGTACCCTGCCTACTACGTAATATATATAATAAAGCTTAAGCCCTTTCCTAACACTAATTCCTATTTAACTTTTACTTTCACACTAAGAATAAGAGTAACTTAAATAACATAAGCCTTATATAAAAGATAATAAGGAAGTAAATAATAAGAGTAATAGTAATATTATTTTTATTAGCTTTTACCTATGTATACTAATAGTCTCCTGCCTACATATGCTAATAGTTAAGGAGGAGAAGGATAAAATAGTAAGTTTATATTAGTCTTATATTAATATTATATACTAACTCTTCTAGGCTTACTTTAACTTAACCTTAGACTTTACCTCTAATATAAGTAATAATAATACTTAATCCTATAAGTAATAATAATTAGCTACGCATAGTAGTAATATAGGAAGCTTAACTAATAAAGCTATATAATATATATAAAAGAGAAAATAAAGCTTAAAAATAACTTAAGGCTTATTAAGAGATTAGAGCCCTTATAAAGGAATATAAAAGACTAAATAAGGTATATATATAGTTATAATAGCTATAATAGTATACTAATAATATAAAGGAGCTTAAATAAATAAAAGAAGAGAAATAAGCATATAGAAGGGCTACCTTATAGTTTAACTAGTGTAACATATAGCACGCTATATACCTTACTTTACCTTCTATATTCTAGTACTTTTCTGCACCTTTTATAAAGTTAGCTCTTATAATATAAAAGCTTTCTCTTAGGATATAAAAAATAAAGTACTCTAAGCATATCCTTAGTAAATATGTTAGGTATGTGTTTAATATATATTATACCTCTTAGTTATTAGTAAGCTAAGAGCTATTCTTTATAAAACTCTTACTTTAACTATATATACGTAAATAATTATTACCCTTATATAATAATTACAAATTTTATTATTTCCTAGTAATATAACTAGCCTAGTAAAACAAAGAGCTATATTTAAGCTTAAACACACTATCTTATTCCTTATTAAGCATTATATATTAGTTATACCCTATATATAGTGCACTTATAACTTATATAAGAAGCTTAAGTTTATTTATAAACTTCTATTATAAGGATATCTTAGGGCCTAATTTATAAATAAATTAATAAGTATATATATATAGTACATAATAAAGTAATATACCTAGGCTTATAAAGATATTATATATTACGCTAGCTATTAGATAATACCTAGTAGTAAATCACACTATTAGTAACGTAAGTATATGCTATATATATTATATATATATAGTATATACTTTTACTTATAATCTTCTCTTTAATATTAATATTCGCTTTACTAGGTAGCTATACTCTCCCTTATAATACTAGTAAATATAGTAATAAATCTATTTATATATACTTATTAATATATATATATATTACTTATATAAGGATACTTATACTAGTATTATCTAAAAAGCTCCTACTATATATTTTCCTACTATTATTAATAATAATATTATAACTAAGAGCATATTAGCCTCTATATATACGTTGCATATGCTATAGATATACCCTACATATAGGTATTAATCCGTAAAAGGGAAGTAGCTCTAAAGAAATTAGAATTAGCCTATAATAATAGCCTAATTTAGAGGGGTTTACTACTTTAAGCATAGAGTTATTAATAAAATTAGTTACTTAGACTGCTATTTTTATATATATATTATAAATAAAAAGAATAAGAGAATAAGATTTAGTATATATTATATATATATTAGTTTAATTTTTAGTGCCTTATAACTAAACAAAATACACTAAACTAACTATAAGTATATATACTATATACCTTATATATACTAAGCATATATAGGTATTATATATTATTTACCTTTCTTTATATTATAATATTTTGCTTTTACTATATATAGTTATATATTATATATATATATATAATATAGGTAAATACACTTAACTTTAGTTAATTTCTATTAAAAACTAATCTAGCCTTTTACTTAGTATAATATATATAGTATATATATCCTTATTAAAAAACACACTATATAAAAACTATATAAAACTAATTAGAGTAAATCAGAGTAAATTTATATATACTAGGCATATATTAAGTAAGAGAAATTTAATTAGTTTCCTAATTTAGGGCTACCTTTGTGGCTATAGTAGCTATAATTCTAGCTACTTTCTTAGCCTTTTTCTCTTAGCCTTTAGCTTTCTAGTGCACGCGCCCTTTTATATAAGAGTAATTATATTATTATTAGCCTTATATATATTAGATATATTAAGGTTACTTACATATATTCTCTAGCTATATTACTAGTGCCTTAGATCCTTAGAATTATATTAGTAATATATATTACCTATAAGCTTACTATATAAACTTACTAGTAAGCTTATTTTAGCTATTACCTAGACTAAGAGAAGGCTACTAATAATTCTTATAGTCCTTATTATGCTAAAAGATATAAGCATATAGTTACTATATATATAGTATTAGTAGGATATACCTTGTGTTTCCCTTTAATACTTATCTTATCCCTAATATTAAAGTACTTTACTTATAAATAGTTAATACTTCTAAAATATATAAAAAGGTTATAATATATATAGAATAATAAAACTACTAGCCCTAGTGTATAGCAAATTACTTATTATTTACACTATAATATTAGTTAGTATATATATTAAATATATCTTATAAATATTATATAATATATACCTTTTAGTTAAAAAACTTAGTAAAAATATAGGTAAGGTCTTAAGACCCTAAGGGACTAGGTCTTAGTTTAGTATATATATTACACATAGGCTTAACATATACTTACCTAAATAGCTCTTTAATAAATAGCATATTATACTACTTATAGTAAAGGATTATTTAGATAAGTCTGCTAATATTAAATTAGCACTAGCTATATATATATACTATATATATATACTAGTGCCCTATAAAAATCTTATCCTTATTTACCTAGGAATAGGAGTTAGTATTAACTATAAATAATTAGCATATATTTTATAATAGCTATATATATTAGAAATGTATATACCTTTAATACTATGCTTCTCTTCTAAATAATAATATATCTAAAAAGTAAGAATATACCTAATATATATATATAATATGTAATATACTTAACCTAATTTACCTTTAGGAATTATATAACTACATAAGTAGCTATTTACCTTTTTAATACTATAGCTATATATTATTAATATAATATGCGTATATATAACAAGAGGGAACGTACATAGTAGCACTAAATTTTAAGAGATTAAAGCTAGCTATTTATAAAATATTAGTATTATAATATATATAGCTAAAATGTTATACTTATAATTACTAAGCTTACGTGCAGCCGCTAGAACTATAATATATTAGTAAATATATAATATATATCCTATATATATTAGCTTACCTTTAGATAAATCTTTTATATAATTAACCTATTTACTTACTATTTATAAGTTATTTTATTTATATACTATATATAAAATATATACTATAAATATAGCTAGTGTCCTTATTCTTATATATATCCTTAGTATTAGTTTTAGCGTTTATAAGCTTAACACTAGAAAGAAAGCTTATATATATATATATATATATAATTAGCATAGGATATCTAAATAGGACTTATATATTTATTACCTTTGCCCTTAGGTGCCTAATAATAGCGTAGTATTTTTAATATCTAATAAATATATCTCTAAATATAATTAGCATATACTATACATATATATAAATTTAAATATTACTTACTATTAGAATAGGCATAGAAATTGGTTTTTTTATAGAAACTATATAAAGTAGTTAGTAAATTAAGATATTTAATAGATATAATAACTATATATAAAGCAAGAAAATCATAGGGTTAAATACTAAGTGTAAAAAGGTAGGAGTAATAATAAAAAGAAAAGAAAAAAAGGAAAAAGCCTATAGTAATAAGTATAATATATATATAAGGCAAGTATATATAACCTTAAAAAAATTAATTAGCTAATAATTACACTTTATAATAGCATATATAATATATATATATAGTATATATAGGATAATATATATATAATTAAAAAATCACGTAAGTAAAAATTCGCACTTTATAATTATATATACTAGGTATATACTAGGAAAAAAATCATATAAGTAAAAATTCGCACTTTATAACTATATATACCTTATATATACAAGGCATATGCCATTCTGCTAGTCGCAAGGCCCTACCCTAGATACGAGATTAACTTTGTTACAGCCGAGATTTACTGTGTGCCCCCTCACCTGAAAACTCGTCACTAACCTATCACTAACGGGGTTACAGTAAATCTCGGCTGTAACAAAGTTAATCTCGTATCTAGGGTAGAGCCTTAAGACCTAAATTAGGTAGGTAGTAAGAAAACACTATATATATAAGGCATATACTATGCATATACTAAGTCCTATAGTGTATTAGTATAAGAATATATTTATAAAGTAATATATATAAGGTATATACTACTTTCTATAGTGTATTAGTATAAAGGCACTTATAATATAGTATATATAATATATATATAGTAGTAAAGTAAGGGAATTATAGTAATTACACTACAAAAAAATTTTATATACTAATAAAATAATAAAAGAGTAGTCTATAATAAAGATAATATAATTACTATAAATATAGGAAATATATATACTATATATACTATATATAACTATACTTTTAGTAATTTATTATAAGTATTTAGCTTAGAAGAAGTAGTAAATTACTAAGTAGTTAAGTAAAATATAATATAGTATATATATATAGTATATACTAATTACCTATAGCCTAGTATATATATTATATATATAATAGTAAAGTAAGGGAATTATTATAATTACATTACTTAATAAAGTAGTATATAATAAAGAAATTATAATTAGCGTAAATAAAGGGAATATATATATTATATATAATTATACTTTTAGTAATTTATTATAGGTATTTACTAGAAAAAGAAGTAAACTACTAAGTAATTAAAAAGATAATACATTATATATAGTTTATATAGGCTTAGTATATACTAACTATATATAGAGTTTTCTCCCTAAAGTATAGTTTTAAAAATCTTAAACTTACATAAAGAAGTCTTTTTACTAAGTCTAATAATACTTAAAATATATTATAACCTTATAATTACTATATCCTTTATATCTTTTATTATTATACTAACTTAAGCATAATTATAAGCTATCCTAACTATGCCTAATATTATTTAGCACTAGGGAAGTAATACTAATAAGGTCTATACTCTATGTATATATACTATATATACTTAGTATATTACTAAATACTTTATAGAATAATCCTAAAGAACTAAAGTTAATTTATAATTTTTTAATATACCTTAAGTAAGCATATTCTATAAATATAATATAATATATACTTACTTTATAGAGTCTGTAATTAATACTACTAGAATTATAATTATAAAGAGTAGTAAAAGTGTAATTAATATATAGTATATTATTAATTACCTTACCTTACCTAGCTACCCTAAGGCTTATGTAAATAGTATCCTTTATATAATCCTAGCACTTAATTATAATATTAAGATTATAAGTAAGAATAATATAAAGAAAATTATTTAAGAGTAAGTAAGTATTATAAGTTTATATATTTATTATTTATTCCTAACTTAAGCTAAGTATATACTAAATCTAATTCTATCTTACTTACTCTAGGAAGATAAATAAGACTACCCTAAAGCTACTATTAGTATATAATACATATTTAATATCTATATATTAGTTTACTAATTTACCTAGAAGCTATTTCCTAATAATATAATAAGAGGGCTAATTTTAGTATATAACTTATATATATATAGGGATTAAGATTTGCCCTAATATTAAACTAATACTTATTAAGTATAGTAAGTAGTAAAATAAGGAATTTAATCTAAAGCTTATTAGTAATATAAAAACTATATATACTAGCTATTTAAAAACTATAAATATTAATAATAAACTAAAGAAAAGACAAAGAGGTAAGTTATATATAGTTACTATATATATTACTTACTAATAACCTATAATAGTGCTTATACTACTTATCTCTTAATTTAGGAGAGGCTAGACTATTTGCTATATTAGCTAGTTATAAATAGTAATAAGAATCAGAGGCTAATTTATTATAAAGACTAGAAAATAGCTTAGATTAGTTATTAAGATATAAGTAATTAGCTTTATATATAAGGCTTTTATACTAATTTTATATAGGAGTTCTTTATTAAGTGCCCCTAAGGCCTTAATAATAGATTACATATAAAATATTAAGTTAATAAGCATTCTTTAGATATTATATATCTTAAATATATAGTAATATATAGTACTAGTCCCCCTAAGATAAGTAGCAGATAGTACTACTCTTTTAGGATATTTCCTAGTTAAAGTAAAAGCTATGTAGTCTATATATATACTACGTATATAGTAAGCATATACTAATAAAATATAGTCTTTTATTATATACACTAAGCAAACCTTAGGAGCTATAAATATAAGGTTAAATATAACTTTTTGTTCCTTTTAATATTAAAAGGTTCCCTTTTCTTATGCTTACTATACGTAAAACATATACTTATATACTCCTACCTCTAAAAAGCATTTTATAGGATATTAAAGAGGTATTATCTTTAGCTATTAAATAATATTATAATCTTTTATTATTAATAACTTATACGCATATAACTACTATATAATATCTAGCTTATATTTTTAACTAACTATTATATAGGGAGGTTATATTTATGTGAGGCCCCACTTATAACACCTGTGCGCTAGCGCACACTAGGCGGGCACACCACGCCCTAGGGCTAGGTCCACGTGACACTAGCGAGCCGCTAGCTATAAGCTAGTAACTTACACGCATAACACACTTAGACCTAGCAAGCTTTAGTTAATATATAAGTGCCCCTATATCTCTTACCTAGCTATCCTTTTGTTCTTATAATTCTAAAGCTTCTCCTACTAGCTACCTAAGAGTAATATAGGGGGTAAAATAACCTGATTTACTAGAATAATACTATATACTACTTAGGATTAGCTAAATAATAGTAATGCTATATCTAGGGACATACTACGTTCTATAACCCTATTTAAAGCTACACCCTTTACTATAAGGGTAGAAAAGGTAGTGGTTAGAGAGTGAATTACCTAGCTTAAGTAACTTAAGGAACTATAGGAGTGAGAATAGGAGCTTACTAACTTAATATAATCTTATAGAGAAGAAGGACTAGTGAAAAGAGGCTAAAGGGCTAGTTCCTTCTTAAGCCTTAGTAGCTAAGAAATTAAAGTTTAAAATATTATAAAACTTTAATACCTTATAAACCTATAGAAGTATAAGATATAGCTTAATAACCTTAACTATACCTTTAAGGGGTGAAGAAGAAATATTACTAAGATAACTAAAAGATTCTCTTTGCACTTAATTATATATATATAAACTATTAGGCTAGATAGAACTAATATATTAAAGAATAACTGGCTAATAGTTAGGATTACCCTAAGGATAACTAGGATAAGTTCTAGGACTAAACCCTTACACTGCTTAAGGACTCTGTAAGCCGTGATACATAAATAGCTATATAGCTAGAAAACGTAAAGTAAAAAGAGGGCTAGAGTCTTATTAAGTTTAGCATTTACCTGGATTTGCTAGAGAAACACCTAGAATAAGCCCTAGAAAAGACCTATGCTCTTATATTCTTTATGAAATTACTTCCTAACTTATAAGACTATATTAACTTATATGTAAATATTACTAGGTTAACATAAGAAAAGGTTATATAACTTAGCTAATGGTTTTAGGAGGTAATATTAAAGAACAAGCGAAAGCCTAGTAATTTAGAAGAGAAAGGCCTATATAAGGCCCCTTAATATTAAAGACGCGACTCTTTACAAGGCTATTGGCTAAATAGGGACTGAAAAGATAAGGATAAGGACAAAGAAAAGACCCTAGCTACCTACCTAAATAATAATAGGCTATGAGGAAGAAAATAGTGCTATAATTATAGTCAGAGCTTTACATTACATTACATTACATTATGTAATGTTTGTAATGTAATGTAATTATTACACATTACATTACATTACATATTACATTACATTACATTACACCCCCTTTTACACATTACATTACATTACATGTAATTATTTGTAATTATTTTTGATTTTTAATATTTAAGTTAAGTAATTAGAAATTAATAGTAAGAAATTACTTAAATAATTAGAAAAGTATATATTAGGATTCTAAAAATATAGATTAAGGTTAAATTACTATACTAATCTTAATTATAACTTATAAAACTAATAAAACCTATCTTTTAAGCTTATTTCTAAGAAAAATATTAAAGACTTACTTTTTAGTATACTTATTTTAATAGAAGATTATATAAAACTAAGTATATTAGTAAATATAAGTTATTATAAAAAAACTTACTTTAAGATAAACCTCTTTTAAGAGAGAAATTCATATATATCTAAGCAAATAAGCTATTAAGAAGTAAGTACTATAATTAGAAAGACCCACTTTAGACCCACTTTTAATTATACCTTCTTTTTAACAGAAAATCATATATATCTAAGCAAATAAGCTATTAAAAAGTAAGTACTATAATTAGAAAGACCCACTTTAGACCCACTTTTAATTATACCTTCTTTTTAACAGAAAATCATATATATCTAAGCAAATAAGCTATTAAAAAGTAAGTACTATAATTAGGAAGACCCACTTTAGACCCACTTTTAATTAAACCTTCTTTTTAATAGAAAATCATGTATATCTAAGCAAATAAGCTATTAAGAAGTAAGTACTATAATTAGGAAGACCCACTTTTAATTATACTTTCTTTTTAATAGAAAATCATGTATATCTAAGCAAATAAGCTATTAAGAAGTAAGTACTGTAACTAGGAAGACCTACTTAGACCCACTTTTAATTATACCTTGTTTTTAATAGAAAATCATATATATCTAAGCAAATAAGCTATTAAAAAGTAAGTACTATAATTAGGAAGACTTACTTTTAATTATACTTTCTTCTTAATAGAAAATCATATATATTTAAGTAACTAAGCTATAAAGAAGTAAGTACTATAATTAGGAAGACTTACTTTATACTTACTTTTAATATAGGCTATATTAATTCTAAATAATAACCTTATTATCTTAAATCTAGTAAATATAGCTTTTTTAATCTTTTTAATCTTAAATT
Organism: Epichloe typhina subsp. poae; assembly: GCA_030389615.1. Lineage (NCBI taxonomy): Eukaryota > Fungi > Ascomycota > Sordariomycetes > Hypocreales > Clavicipitaceae > Epichloe > Epichloe typhina. The sequence goes on from CP098313.1 coordinate 3,602,176, forward strand.
ATTATATTTTGTTTCTAAATTTTATAAAAGAAAAGAAAAAATTTAAAAATTTAAAAATAATATATATTAAATCTATAAAAATAGATATTATTCTAAATATAGCTTATACTAATAATATTAATTATAAGGTATATAAGAGTCTAAATATAGTTTCTTAATATAATTATTTAGATTTATAATATATTTTTGTATATTATTTATAAAAGTATATATAGGGTATTTTTAGTAATAAAAAGTTTTATTTAAAATAATAAAATATTAATTATTAGAAAATAGATATATACTTAGTATAATATCTTATAATATATAGAAATATTCAAAGAATCTAATTTAGCTTATAAACCTACTATATATACCCTATACTAGAAAATATAACTAATAGCCTAAAATATAGGAAAGACTAGCAAGAAGGTTAGGGAAACTCCTAGAGGTAGAAGTAAATGCCCTTACCTCTGCCTTAGATACTAGGGTACTAGTAGGATGCTAATTCCACACACTAGTTATTATTTATAGGCAAAAAGATATTAAAATAGTAGTGGATCTTGATAGTTGCGCTAAGATTAACATTATTAGCGCTTAGTTTATATAGACTTATAAGCTTAATTAGGCTAAGGCTACGGCGCCTATCCTAAAGGTAGTAGGGTCTCTTATAGTTCCCTAATATAGTGTCTATAAGGTGCCTATTATAATCTAAGACTTAAGGGGTAAAAAGAAGGACCTTAAACTACTATATATAGCTATTAATAAGGACCTAAGAGCAGAGGGAAGCCCTATATTAATTAGGATACATACACTTACGGAAGAATGCGTATACCTTTGCTTACACTTGTAAGAATAGTGGTTTAAGAAGAGAAAGGTAGCCTTTTTACTACTAACTCCTTGTAAGTTTATAAAGGTAATGCGTAATAAGATAATTATATATGCTATTATAAGCGTGATAGAAGATAAGTTTATCCCTCTTAAAGATAAAGAGAAAGCAAAAGCATATAGAACTATTAAAGATATCCCTAAGGAGTTATATAAGTTTAAAGATGTGTTTGTATTAGATAAGGCAAGGAGCCTCTTATCTAAGAAGTTAACTAACTACGTAATTAATCTTATACTAGGAGCTACACCCCTATACAGACTAATTTACTCTCTTTCCTAAAGTAAACTTAAAGAGCTTTAGGAATATATTAATAATAACCTAAGGAAAGGCTAGATAAGACCCTTAAAGAGCCTAGTAGGCGCGCCTATCCTATTTATACTAAAGAAGGACAGGACGCTTTAGCTATACATAAACTATTAAGGACTTAACAAGGTAATATAGAAGAATTACTACGCTCTCCCCCTAATTTCGGAGATCCTTAATTAGTGCTAAGGGGCCTATTTCTTTTTGAAGATTAATATTAAGGACGTGTACTACTAAATCCATATTAAAGAGGGTAATAAGTAAAAGATAGCTTTTTGCATGCATTATAGGCACTATAAGTACCTTATAATGCCCTTTAGGTTAACTAATACCCTAGCTACTTTTTAAAGCTATATTTATAAGGTGCTTTATAAGCTAGTTAACACTATTTGTGTAGTTTATTTAGATAATATCTTAATCTTCTCTAAGATAAAGGAGGAGTATACTAAACACATTAAGTAAGTCCTAGAACACATAAGGTTAGTAGAGTTATATGTAAAACCCTCTAAGTGCTCTTTTATAAGGAATTAGTAGAATTCCTAAGGTTTATCCTATTTATTAATAGGATATTAATAAATACTTGCTAGGTTAATATAATTAGAGAATAGAAGGAGCTAATAAGTTTTAAGGATGTATAATTATTTCTTAGATTTTGTAACTTTTACTAATAGTTTATTTATAAATACTCTAGGATTACAATACCTTTTTATGTGTTAATAAAGGGTAGTTAAAATAGTATTTAGACTAGGAGGTTTATATTTAGGGAAAAGGAATGGCTAGTGTTTAACTAGCTAAAAGACACCTTTTAGCAAGCGCCTTTACTCTAATATTATAACCTGAGTTAAGCGGTGTGTATTAAGACAAATGCCTTGATTTTTGTAATAGTAGGAATCCTATCTTAGTAGGATAATAAGGGCTATTAGTATCTAGTGGCCTTTTAGTTAAGGAAGTTTACAGACGCTAAACATAACTATAGCATAGCTAACTAAGAGTTACTTGCTATAGTAAAGTTATTTAAATACTAGTAACACTATATTAAAGGCGTGGAGATACTTATAGAGGTCTTATTAGACTACTATAACCTACAGACTTTTATAAGGCAGTAAAAGCTAAATAGAAGGCAGGCATAATAGTGTATATTTCTCTGCCCTTTTTATTTTATAATTAAGTATAGACTAGGGAAAAGCAACCCTATGGATACACTATTAAGAAAGTCTAATTATAAGGGCAAACCTATGTTAAATAGGACGCTCTTACTAGAGCTTTAAAGGAAAATAGTAGCTACCTATATAGTAGAAGAAGAAGTACTAATATATTAAAGAAGTTATAGCGTAGCGCTAGTCTTAGAGCCTACTAAGTTAATAGTAGCCTAGGTAGAAGGCTAGTTAGCTACTATGAATCTGGTAATAGGTTAGCTAAACAAGGGTAATTTTAAGGAGAAGGTAGCATATATCTAAGACGTTAGTATAGCACAAGAGATTTAGGGGGCTATTATATTACTAGATTCTTACTAATCTATAGCAAATAAACTATTAGCGTAACTACTATAGAAAGCATAAGACTAAGATCTAGATTTATAAAAACATAGAGGTAAGGTTAACTCCTAAGTAAAAGGGAGGGAAAAAGCTAGTTTATAGTTACGTAGCGTAAGGGGTCTCCTAATATATAAAGACTAGGTAGTTATTCCGCGGGAGCCTATCTTATAATAAAAGCTTCTATAGCTATACTATAATAATTTACTAGCGGGTTACTTTAGGACTAAACGCACTCTTAAGCTGCTAAAATATTACTATTAGTAGCTAGTGATAAGTAAAGCTGTTTTAGATTATATATCTAGCTGCAGAGTATGCTAGCGCGTGGTAGCTAGAAGGCACTACCTGTATAGAAGCCTTAAATTGCTGCTAATACTAAGGTGACTGTGGGCGGAGATTTTAATAGATTTTGTCATAGGATTACCACTAGTACGGCTAGGCGACTAAGAAACTAACGTAATTCTAGTAATTATAGACTAATTTACTAAGTACTTTGTTTTCCTTGCTATAAAGACTATAATTAATGTAGCTAAATTAGTAGAGTTATTCCACAAGGAAATCAAGCTTTAATTTAGGCTGCTAGAGGGCATTATATCTAATAGAGAATTAGTGTTTACAAGCTAATTCTAGTTAGACGTATATTACTTATTATGCGTAAAGCAGAGGCTTTTAATAGCGTTTCACCCCTAAACTAACAGGCAGATAGAGAGGACAAACCAAGTGCTTAAACATTACCTATGATCAGAGCATTGTTGTATTGTATTGTATTGTATTTTTTGGCCCTTCGATGTATTGTATTGTATTGTATTGCCCTATGTATTGTATTGTGTATTGTATTGTATTAAAAATACAATACAATACAATACAATACATACAATACAATGTATTGTTAGGGAAAAATAAAAGTGGGGTATTATATAAATTTATTATATATAAGATTTTTATGTAATCTAATTATAGTATCCTTATTTTTATAAATAATTTAGTTATTTATTTAAAAATCCATAAAATTTTAGCTTATTTAGAAAAGTAAGCTTATTTTAGATATATAATATCTTAGTAATATTCTTTTATATCTATTTTATAGAATGATTTTTTCTTAATATATTAAGGGTCTTTTTATTCTTATATCTATTTTCTATGATTTATTATAATTATTTATTATATAAAAATACATTATAATACAATACAATACAATACAATACATTACATTACAATACAATACAATACAATACAATACAATACATTACATTACAATACAATACAATGTATTATTAAAAAGTAAGGTAGTATATATACTTATTATATAGTAGATTTTTAATATAATCTAAGTAAGATATTCTTAAATTTCTATACTATTTAGGTATTTAGTTATAAAATTATAAAGTTTTAGCTAATTTAGACTATTACGCTATATATATATATAGGGTAGCTATAAATAGTATTTTCTAGGCTTAACTTATAGTAATATTTATTCTTTATATTTTAAAGCTTATTTTATCTTTCTAGCTTTTTTAAGATTTACTATGCGTTTTAATATAGTTTTTTTGCTTTAAATACAATATTTACCCTAAAGAAATAATTTATAATTCTAAATAAATAAGATTAAAACTCTTATAAAAATATATTTATATATATAAGGAATTTATTATAAAGAGAAAATTTGAATTTATTTAATAAAAGCTTCTTTTAATATTAAACTATTTTATTATAATTATAATAGAATATATTAGCTTTTAACCTTTTTTAAACTAAGAGAAAAGAAAAAACCTAGGAAAAGCTTATAAAGAAAGGTTAAAATATAATATAAAGAATAATTATAATATATATACTATATTTTTAAATATTAAATAGATAAATTAATAAGCTTTAGAAGTAAGTTTAATTATTTATACTACTTTTAGCTTACTTACTTAGTTATATAGCGTTTTTAAAAGGGGTCTAAAAGTGGGTCTTTTAAACACTAAAAACTAAGCATAATCCCTTCCCTTAGTTATATAACTTTAGCTAAGAAGAAATATATAAATAAAAGTGGGTCTAAAAGTGGGTTCTATTAATTATACTATAAACCTAATATTATCTCTTTATGTAGTTTTATAATTCTAGCTTAGAAGAAATAAATATATAAAAGTGGGTCTATAAGTGGGTCTAACCTAGTATAATCTTTTTACTTAGTTATGTAATTCTAGCTTAAAAGAGAGTTTTATATAGTTTATATATAAGTGGATCTATAAGTGGGTCTTATTAGTTATACTATAACCTAGTATGATCTTTTTACTTAGTTATGTAATTCTAGCTTAAAAGAGAGTTTTATATAGTTTATACATAAGTGGGTCTAAAAGTGAGTCCTATTAATTTTACTATAAACCTAATATTATCTCTTTATGTAGTTTTATAATTCTAGCTTAGAAGAAATAAATATATAAAAGTAAGTCTAGAAGTGGGTCTTATTAGTTATATTATAAACCTAGTATAATCTTTTTACTTAGTTATATAATTTTAGCTTAAAAGTAAAATATATTAAAGTAAGTCTTATAGTAATATTAGGACTTACTTTTTATTAGTATAATATTAAAAATATAAAAGAGAAAGGAATTTTATTTTATTAATATTTTAAAAAACTTTAAATACTAAATAATTAAAAAGTCTAGCTTTTCTATAGTAATTTACTTATAAATACTTATATTTATATTTTATAAATTTATTACTTATTTATTTTTATTAAACTTTAACACTAATAATATTTTAAGTTATATAAGTAATATAAGTAATATACATATAAGCTATTATAAGCTATTATAAGCTATTATAAGCTATTATAAGCTATTATAAGCTATTATAAGCTATTATAAGCTATTATAAGCTATTATAAGCTATTATAAGCTATTATAAGCTATTATAAGCTATTATAAGCTATTATAAGCTATTATAAGCTATTATAAGCTATTATAAGCTATTATATTAACTATATATACCTTATAATTAAGGAATTTAACTTAAAACTAAAAAAAGAAAAAAATACAAAACAATACAAATAATACATGTATTGTATTGTATTGTAAAATTTTAGATGTATTGTATTGTATTGCAATGCTCTGCCTATGATGCTTTATTAAAGAAAACTAATAGCTATAGCTAAAGCTACTCCTAATAGCTTAATTTGTGTGTAATAATGCTATTAATAGGATAATAGGTTACTCCCCTAACTACGCTCTTATAGGCTATTTACCTAAGTTTTATCTAGCTCTTAAGAATAAGAGTAGGGAAGGGGAGGTCCTAGAAACTTACACGTATATCTAGAAGTTACATAAGGTTAAGGAGAAACTAGTATATAACTAGGCAAGAGCTACTAAAGCATAGGCAAAGTACTATAACTAATAACACTAGCTATTAACCTTAAAAAGAGAAGACTTAGTACTACTATTAGTAAAGAACATTAGACTTAAGGATATAAAATAAAAGCTAAACCTAAGATTTATTAGGCTATTTTAGATACTTAACGCTATAGGTAAACAAGTATACTAACTAGCACTACCTAATAAGTATAGTTAACTACATAACGTGTTCTATGTTAGCTTATTAGAGCTATGGAATCGCTAGGAAAATACTACGGATAAAGAAATGCTAATACTAGACCTTAAAAATAAAGATAATAAATTTAAAGTTAAAGAAGTTAAGGATTATAGAAAGACTTATAAAGGTAATAAATACCTAGTGAAGTGGAAGGGTTAGCTAAGCGAATATAATTAATAGGTAGTAGTAGAAGATATAGAAGGCGCTTAATATGTAATTTAGGCTTTCTATTAAATTAAAATAAGAAGAAAGCATAGTAAGACATAAGCAAGTTATAGGTAATAAGGGATAAGGTAATTACAAAAAAGGCCTAGCCTTGTTAGCTACTATTATACTCTAATTAAAAACCTTGTTAAACTATTTGCTAAAAAAAAAAAAAAAAGATCCCTATAAGGAAGGGAGTTTTAAGGGAAACCCTTCTATAGTTACCCCCTTATATATTAAAATAACACTATTACGAAGGAGGTACTTAGTGCCCTTGCTCTTATCCTCCTAAACTGCCACCTCTATTACCTAAAAAAACTAGTGTTTTATAACCCCTTAGGGCACGAATCCTAGGTTATAATATTATAGCTATAAAGTCATTTTCGCCTTCTAGGAATTATAATATATAGTGTAATTTAGCTATAAAAGTTAGCGAATACGTAGCGAAGGAGGAGTAATAACTTACTATCCCTAAGATAGGGGTAGGAAATATAGTAACTAAAAGTTACTAGCACGAAATAATATACTAATTATACATAGCTAACGTAGCCTACTTAGAGAGTAAGTGAAGGTCTAGAGAACATATAGCGAAATGTACCTAATAGACCTTAGTAGCCCTAGTTAAACCAAAGGAAACATAATAAGCTATATTAGCATAATTAAACCCTAAAATAAGGTTTAAATAATAGGTACTAAAATAGTAGTAAGTTACTTTTAAAAATATATAATTATTAGGATTATTAGGGACCTGATTACTTAGGGTATTTATTAAAGTTTTTACTTAATTAAGGACAGCAAGAAGATTAAGGAAATCCCCTTATATAGTTAGCATTGCCTAGAGAGATATAGGTAATTAGGGACTAAAAATACGGAGCAAGTAATGTACTTACTATTTCGTAAGTATTACTACGTTTAACATATTAGATATAATATTTTAAGTTCTTCCCTTTAATAATAATAGTTTACACACTAGGGAATTAATAGTTAATCTAAGGGATGTTAGGCTTAGCTAGAGGATTCTTCTTAAAGTCTACGTAACCTATGCGCAAATAATGCATATAGCTATATCCCTTTAAATAGATATTAGGGATAGCGATAACGCTCTCCTTATCTGATTCTATAGTAAAGACACAGGGAGTGGGGAATGTAAAATTATAGTAACTAATGATATAATAGTATTAGGGAAAAGTTAGTGATATAATGAGGAGTCGCGGGTAAACTTATACTTAAGTGCTAGGTGTTATTTATTATTGTTTTAATATTACTACTTATTAGCGAATAGCTAGATACTACTTACTAAAAGCTATTTAGGAGCCTAGCTAAAAGTAAGGGGGTAATTATAAGGCCCTACTTATAATACCTGTGCGCTAGCGCACACTAGGCGGGCACACCACGCCCTAGGGCTAGGTCCACGCAATACTAGCAAGCCGCTAGCTATAAGCTAGCGACTTGCACGCACAACATACTTAGACCTAGCAAGCTTCAGTCAATATACGAGTGCCCCCATACCTCTTGCCTAGCTATCCTTTTGTTCTCACAATTTAAGTCCTATGCTTTCCTTATTCCTATAACATTATAAGGCGGATTCCCTAAGGCAAATTTATCTAGCCCTTAATTATAAGGATAAGGTATAAGGCTTAATCCTTTAATCCTAGCTTTTATAATACCTAGTAAGGTTATAGCTTATAGGTAAGTTTATGCTAAGAGTATATTTAACATATACTAACTAGATATAAGCATAAAGCGTAAATAGTATTTTAATTAACTTTAAGACCTAGATAAATAATAGATTTATAAGATATATATATAAGGACTAAATAATTACTTTATTATTTTATACTTATAGGAATAGGTAAAAGCTTTTATAAAAGCATAATACCTTTAAATTAACCTCTCCTTCTAATAGATTAAAGAAATAGCTAATATTCTTACATATTCCTTATATAATAAGGAGAAGTTAAGTATATATATACTATTCCTTTTAATTATAAAGCTAATATATCTTAGTGTAAGAAACATATATGTATGTTATTATAACTTAGTTAATAGCTAAAAGCTATAAAGAGGTATATATAAATAATAAAGTCTATATATATATGTATTATAACTAATCTATTATAAATCTTTTTGCTTTATTTAAGTAGTTAAGTATAATTAGTAAGTATACTATTAGATAGCACTATATAGAACATATAAACGCTAATATAACAAGTGTAATCTAGGCTATTACCTATAATATAAATACTAAGCAAGTAAGAGGTATATATATGTTTTATAAATACTATATATATACTAATAATAAACAAGTCTTAGAGACTACTTACACAAGTAGTATTTAAATTTCACCTAGTAAGAATATTTAAAGTATTTATTAATCTTTTATTATATTTATATTAAGTATAATTAGCGGAAGTCTAACTAAGATATACCTAATAAGAAATTTATTATGCCTCTTCTTAATATATTATCTTAAGAGAAATATAAAGAGTGTATTAGATACTTATATAATATATATCTAAACTATAAGTAGTAGTTTAATACTAAGCTTACCCCTTAGATAATAGCTAGACTAGTACTAGCTATATTTAAAGTAAAACCTAAATAAAAACATATATAGTAAAGAATACTAATATAGAGAAAAGCAGTTATTAAGAAGATTATATATTTACTAGAATATAAGTATCTCTTTTAGTAGTAATTCTTAAGTATAACTCTAATATTCCTTTTACTATATATATACTAATTATATCCTAGTCTTAAGAGAGTAATAGTTAAGAAATACCTTAAGGCGTAAATTAGGGCTAATAAGAGTGTTAATCCTACCTAGAGAGATTATTTTTATAAGAGTTATATAAGTAATATACTTATTAGGAAGGAGAAAACATACTAAAGACAAGCTCTAAGAAAGGAAGAAAATACTAGTCTTCCTTAGAATCCTTAGAACCCTTATAATTTACTTACGCCTAATAAAAATAAATCTACTATATATCCCCTAAGTACCTTACTTACTATATAATATATATAATAAAGCTTAAGCCCTTTCCTAATGCTAATTCCTATTTAACTTTTACTTTTATATTAAAAATAAGAGTAACTTAAATAATATAAGCCTTATATAAAAGATAATAGGGAAGTAAATAATAAGAGTAATAGTAATATTATTTTTATTAGCTCCTACCTGCGTATACTAATAGTCTCCTGCCTACATATACTAATAGTTAAGGAGAAGAAGAATAAAATAGTAAGTTTATATTAGTCTTATATTAATATTATATACTAACTCTTCTAGGCTTACTTTAACTTAACCTTAGACTTTACCTTTAATATAAGTAATAATAATACTTAATCCTATAAGTAATAATAATTAGCTATGTATAGTAGTAATATAGGAAGCTTAACTAATAAAGCTATGTAATATATATAAAAAAATAAAATAAAGCTTAAAAATAACTTAAGGCTTAATAAGGCTTATTAAGAGATTAAAGCCCTTATAAAGAAATATAAGAGACTAAATAAGGTATATATATAGTTATAATAGCTATAATAGTATGCTAATAATATAAAGGAGCTTAAATAAATAAAAGAAAAGGAATAAGCATATAAAAAAGCTACCTTATAGTTTAACTAGTGTAATATATAGCATACTATATACCTTACTTTACCTTCTATATTCTAGTACTTTTCTACACCTTTTATAAAGTTAGCTTTTATAATATAGAAGCTTTCTCTTAGAATATAAAAGATAGAGTACTCTAAGCATATCCTTAGTAAATATATTAGGTATATGTTTAATATATATTATACCTCTTAGTTATTAGTAAGCTAAGAGCTATTCTTTATAGAACTCTTACTTTAACTATATATATATAATTAATTATTACCCTTATATAATAATTATAGATTTTATTATTTCCTAGTAATATAACTAGCCTAGTAAAACAAAAAGCTATATTTAAGCTTAAATATACTATCTTATTCCCTATTAAGCATTATATATTAGTTATACCTTATATATAATACACTTATAACTTATATAAGAAGCTTAAGTTTATTTGCAAACTTCTATTATAAGGATATCTTAAGGCTTAATTTATAAATAAATTAATAAGTATATATATATAGTATATAATAAAGTAATATACCTAGGCTTATAAAGATATTATGTATTACGCTAGCTATTAGATAATACCTAGTAGTAAATTACACTATTAGTAACGTAAGTATATGCTATATATATTATGTATATATAGTATATACTTTTACTTATAATCTTCTCTTTAATCTTAATATTTACTTTACTAGGTAGCTATACTCTCCCTTATAATACTAGTAAATATAGTAATAAATCTATTTATATATACTTATTAATATATGTATATATTACCTATATAAGGACACTTACACTAGTATTATCTAAAAAGCTCTTACTATATATTTTCCTACTATTATTAATAATAATATTATAACTAAGAGTATATTAGCCTTTGTATATACATTACATATGCTATGGATATACCTTATATATAGGTATTAATTTATAAAAGAGAAAGTGGCTCTAAAGAAATTAAAATTAGCCTATAATAATAACCTAATTTAAAGAGGTTTACTACTTTAAGCATAAAGTTATTAATAAAATTAGTTACTTAGACTACTATCTTTATATATATATTATAAATAAAAAGAATAAGAGAATAAGATTTAGTATATATTATATATACATTAGTTTAATTTTTAGTGCCTTATAACTAAATAAAATACACTAAACTAACTATAAGTATGTATACTATATGCCTTATATATGCTAAGCATATATAAGCATTATATATTATTTACCCTTCTTTATATTATAATATTTTGCTTTTACTATATATAGTTATATATTATATATATATATATAGTATAAGTAAATACACTTAACTTTAGTTAATTTCTATTAAAAACTAATCTAGCCTTTTACTTAGTATAATATATATAGCGTATATATCCTTATTAAAAATATATTATATAGAAACTATATAAAACTAATTAAAGTAAATTAAAGCAAATCTATATATACTAGGTATATATTAAGTAAGAGAAATTTAATTAGTTTCCTAATTTAAGGCTACTTTTATAGCTATAGTAACTATAATTCTAGCTACTTTCTTAGCCTTTTTTCTTTTAGCCTTTAGCTTCCTAATATATATACCCTTTTATATAGGAGTAACTACGTTATTATTAGCCTTATATATATTAGATATATTAAGGTTACTTATATATATTCTCTAGCTATATTACTAGTGCCTTAGATTCTTAAAATTATATTAGTAATATATATTACCTATAAGCTTACTATATAAACTTACTAGTAAGCTTATTCTAGCTATTACCTAGACTAAGAGAGGGCTACTAATAATTCTTATAGTTTTTATTACGCTAAAAACATAAGCATATAGTTACTATATATATAGTATTAGTAAGATATACCTTACACTTCCTTTTAATACTTATCTTATTCTTAATATTAAAGTACTTTACTTATAAATAGTTAATACTTTTAAAATATATAAAAAGGTTATAATATATATAAAATAATAAAACTACTAGCCCTAGTATATAGTAAATTACTTATTATTTACACTATAATATTAGTTAGTATATGTATTAAATATATCTTATAGATATTATATAATATATACCTTTTAGTTAAAAAACTTAGTAAAAATATAAGTAAGGTCTTAAGACCCTAAGGGACTAGGTCTTAGTTTAGTATATATATTACATATAAGCTTAATATATACTTACCTAAATAGCTCTTTAATAAATAATATATTATACTACTTATAGTAAAGGATTATTTAGATAAGTCTACTAATATTAAATTAGCACTAGCTATATATATATACTATATATATATACTAGTACCTTATAAAAATCTTATCCTTATTTACCTAGGAATAGGAGTTAGTATTAACTATAAATAATTAGTATATATTTTATAATAGCTATATATATTAGAAATATATATACCTTTAATACTATACTTCTCTTCTAAATAATAATATATTTAAAAAGTAAGAATATACCTAATATATATATATAATATATAATATACTTAACTTAATCTACCTTTAGGAATTATATAACTATATAAGTAGCTATTTACTTTTTAATACTATAGCTACATATTATTAATATAATATATATATATATAATAAGAGAGAATATATATAGTAGCACTAAATTTTAAAAGATTAAAGCTAGTTATTTATAAAATATTAGTATTATAATATATATAGCTAGAATATTATACTTATAACTACTAAGCTTATATATAGCTACTAGAACTATAATATATTAGTAAATATATAACATATATCTTATATATATTAGCTTATCTTTAGATAAATCTTTTACATAATTAACTTATTTGCTTGCTATTTATAAGTTATTTTATTTATATACTATATATAAAATATATACTATAAATATAGCTAGTATTCTTATTTTTATATATATCCTTAGTATTAGTTTTAGCATTTATAAGCTTAATACTAAAAGGAAGGCTTATATATATATATATATATAATTAGTATAGGATATTTAAATAGGACTTATATATTTATTACCTTTACCCTTAGGTGCCTAATAATAGCATAGCATTTTTAATATCTAATAAATATATCTTTAAATATAATTAGTATATATTACACATATATATAAATCTAAATATTACTTACTATTAAAATAAGCATAGAAATTAGTTTTTTTATAAAAACTATATAAAGTAGTTAGTAAATTAAGATATTTAATAGATATAATAACTATATATAAAGTAAGAAAATCATAGGGTTAAATACTAAGTGTAAAAAGGTAAGAGTAATAATAAAAGAAAAAGAAAAGAAAGAAAGAGCTTATAGTAGTAAGTATAGTGTATATATAAGGTAAGTATATATAACCCTAAAAAAATTAATTAGCTAATAATTATACTTTATAATAGTATATATAATATATATATATAGTATATATAGGATAATATATATATAATTAAAAAATCATATAAGTAAAAATTCGCACTTTATAATTACATATACTAGGCATATGCTAGGAAAAAAATTATATAAGTAAAAATTCGCACTTTATAACTACATATGCCTTATATATACAAGGCATATGCCATTCTGCTAGTCGCAAGGCCCCACCCTGGATACGAGATCAACTTTGTTGCAGCCGAGATTTACTGTGTGCCCATCACCAACCCATCACCACCCAACAATGTCCGCCCAATCCACGCTCCTCGACCCCTCCATCTTCAGCTACCTCGAATCAAAAATCGAAGAAGAATCCCAGGTCCGCGACACCCTCACCCAAATCGTGCAAAAGCTCGAACGAACCGTCGCCTCAGCACAAGGACTCCTATCACGAGTTCACTCTACGCCCCGCGCTCGCTGTGCGTCCTACCCCGTTTCTTCCCCGTCTCCCAATCTCTTCTCAGCGAATTACATCCTGGCTAACTTGTTTTTATTTAAAAAAAAAACTCTACCAGACCCCGCTTTGGTAGAGCAGGTTGAAAATGCCGTCAAGGAACAAGTCGTCATTGTGAAGGAATTGAACGAAGTTGCTTCCAAGCACCCTTACTACAAGTCAGTGACGCCGCCTTTCTCATATCCTCCAAGACGGTGAAGAAGAAAAAAAGTCCACGGCAGACGAGCTAAGCCGCCATCCAGATACAACACCAAGTGGGCGCGGTGTGTTCAAAATGCCATTGGGACGGCCCTCTACTGCGCGTGGTTGGGGGGTTTTGGCTCCGACTCTAAACCGGGTGAATTGGGTCGACTGCTGACTCTGGACGAGGTCGGGGCCATCTTCTCAGGTATGATGTGGTATATAATGTGCCCACCAAGGAAACGAAACAAAAACCCCTCTTTATCTGGTTTCCCTGTTTCGGTCCTTTCTTCTTTGATTCTCCCTCACTTCCTGCCCTCTATCCGAGATACTACTTTTGCAAATACCACCGGAACTAACATCCCCCCCCCCCGCGCAGTCCCTACAAATCTCAAAGACCGCGACGCCTTCCACTTCACCATAGAAGAGTACCTCCTCTCCCTCACCGACCTCACCCCCGAACTAGCCCGCCTGGCCACCAACGCCGTAACCCTCGGCGATTTTGAGCTGCCCATGACCATCAGCGCATTTATTAAAGACATCTTCGCCGGGTTTCAGCTGCTCAACCTCAAGAACGACATCTTGAGGAAGCGCGCCGATGCGGTCAAGTATGATGTCAAGAGAGTGGAGGACGTGGTGTATGACTTGAGTCTGAGGGGACTTGTGGCGAGACCTGGTGCGGTGGACACGGAGATGAAGACGGGGGAATGATGCAAAATTAGATTAGGGGGATGAGGACGGGACCGAGTGAAGAGACTGCTCATGAGAAGCAGTGCAATCGGCCATCATACATGGAGCATCTACCAAAGAGTTTCACTTTACGGAAGGCCACGAAGGAAATGGGTTGGTATCAGAGCATAAAACTAGTTGAATCTAAGTGTCCCAAGCATATCATACCTGCAAGAGGCGATGATAGTGTACACGCCTCGAATTTTTCTTTTTTTTTGCTTGAATCCCACCAAAACATATGCTTGCTTCCCGTCCCTCCTGAAGAATGCAACCGCAAAGTATTCCCCTCGCTAAAACGCCATATGCTAGGACTATGTTTCCCTTTGTTTTTACAATGTGACACTCCTGTCATGCTGGTATCAGTCGTGCCTAAAAGTACACTTGTCACCTCGCGCACATTTGCCTTGCTGCCAAAATGTGCACGCTTTGGTTCCGATCAACGCCTTGTTGGCCGGTTTATGGGGTGGCAGAGTGGCCTTTTTCTTGCGGCTATCCTTCCCGTCTCTGTCTCTGTAATCTCCACGATCCCAGTCTCGATCGAGAGACTGCGAGATCGGGGGCGGCGGAGGTGGCGGTGTAGGCTGACTTTGTTGGCCTTGTGTCATCTGCGTCAGCAGCAACAGTCGCTGATACGAAGGGTCGGTGGGTTTCAAATTGCTCAGGGGGTTCGCGCTTGTGCCCTGGGAGTTTTGCTGTTGCTGTGGCTGGTTGATGGCAGCCAGGATGGACTGAAGCTGGGCTTCAGGAATCTGGCCTGGTTGACCTGGGGGGGCTTCAGTAGATGGTGGCTGCGGTGCCTGACCACCACCACCCGTCATTTGCTGGAGAAGGGCCATGTATGGCGCGTAAGCTTGTTGATGTTGATAATAGGCACTCCAGTCTTGCGGCTGACCCTGACCCGCGGACTGCCCGCCAGCAGCAACCGCCACCATCCTCAAAGCATTTATCTCTGCCTCGGCACGGGCACGGTCTTCGTCCAACTTTCGTTGCTTTGTAGCCGCCTCCTTGTTGTATCCAAGCCACCATTCGCGCACCCGCTCTTGGTCGTGTGCCGACCATTCTGGAGGGGCAGTGGCAGGATACGGTTTGCTGGCCAGACTTTTGGCGACGGTTTCAATGTGATTACCGATCATTTGCAGGTTCTTGTCGCCATAATGATGAGGACGAGCGAGGTCCACATGTATGGGGTTCGGATCACGCCAAGTTCTGATTTTGTCAGATTGAAGACAGGCAAAAACTTGCTCTTCGCCAGACGGGCCCACAGCAAACGGAAAGCTGTGATGCGTGAGCTGGTTGAGTGGGTGCGATGGGTATGATGCGGCTGCGGCCTGGTATGGATTGGAATTGTTAGGTATTGCTTTCAGTCGGCCGAAAATTGTGTCGAGCTTGGTCGATGGATTGTTATTCGCCTCGATCCTGCTCAGAGCCAACGACAACGCCCGGTCCGCGCCCATGTTCTGCTCCTCCCTCCACCGCAGCTGTAATTCCTCAAACTTGGCATCATCCGTTGGAACATATCCAGCCTTGAAGTTGGATGCCAGCCCAGCTGCCTGCTCTGGAGGAGGCGATTTGGGAGTCGGGGGAATGTCGTTAACGTCGGTGTAGATAGCCATGAGCTCCCGCTGCTCACGCTCGGCGATCAACTTTTGCTCTACAGTGGAGAAGGTGACACTGCCACCTCGAGTGACAAAGCTTTTATTCCGGACATGGGATGGCAGATGTGAGAAGTTCGTGGCACTGGGGCTAACCCATGGCTGATAAGGAAAATCATCGTCGTCTTCATCGTCGTCTGCGTCGGCACGCTGCTTCAAAACCATTCCTTCGGATCGGTCATCTGCGGCGTCACGAATCATGTTGACATCGCGACCCTCGTCCTCTCCGTCATCTTTCTGGAATATCTTCACCTGCACAAGCTCTTCATCAGGCTTCCAACTCACGCGGAGCTTCCTCTTTGCTTCTCTGCGCAGGCGCTTGGCTCTCTGCTCTGATGTCTCGGAACTGTCAAAAACTTTGGAGTCTTTTGATATCGCAGAAACTGCCTCTGGCTTCTTGGAATTGATGGCATCCAGCAATGATGCAATGCCAGAAAGCGCGCTGTTCGACGACGTCGAGCTTGACGTCGGCTTTGCTGGAACGGCCCTGGCCTCTGATCGCTTGACTGACATATTTGGTTTTTTGGGCTCAAATTTGCCCTTGTCGTCGGCAGAAGTGTGAGAAGAACTATCGGCTACAAGAGATTCGGCCTTTGCCACAGTCTTGGCCAAAGGTCGTGACTTTCCGGGCAGGACAGATGACGTCGCTGTTTTCGCTGTGGGGGCTGTCTTGATCGTGGATTGTGATGAAGTAATCTTGGGCTGAGCTAGCTTCTTGCTCAGCGAACTTCCACCCGCTTCAACAACAATCTTCTTCACAGTCCGTGTATCAGGGTCATCGTCTCGACCCCGTTTCGCCGAGATACCACTGTCTGACGATGATGGTGCTTGCTTGCCTCCAGCCTTGGCCCGACTTGCTGCTGACGTTCCGGTGTAGCCTGTCGCTGTTTCAGGTTCATTGGCCTTCTGATACTTCTTGATCTTGGCCGTGATTTCTCGAATGAGGTCTTTGACCTCATCGTCACCCTTGTCCTCGAATCTTTTCCGGACGGTGTCAAAGTTTGTCGTCTCAACGATTTTCTTCGTCATTCGGAAATGCGTGAACAGCTCGAGCACGATTTTAGGGAGCTTTCCAGAAAAGTCACCCGCTTTTATCGAGGAAATGAGCGAGTTGACCAAGCTAAGAATCAGCTTTTGGTGCCCGCCAAGGTTATCCAACACTGCGTCATCGGCGTGTTCGACGGTGGCATCAAGTGCTCTGTAAAGAGCCTCCTTCTTCTGCTCGGCTTCCGCCTTCTTCCTAGCAAGGACATCTTCGGGTTGTTTATCCTTGACGGCCTGATCGAGGTCAAGTTTGCTGCGATTCATGTCTGTTCGAAGTTTGATGAAGAAGTCGCCAGCTTGCTGCACACGCCCAGCTATGAGCGAGGTTGTTCGCTGAGAGGCCTGATCGAGGTGAACAAATCTAATGGCATCCCATGCAGCTGCTTCTACCGGATCTGTCGGACGGGTGGCAGAGCGGATCTTGATGATTTGTCAATCTAGGCGATCAAATGATATCATACGTAGCAGAAGCACTCACGGGTTTATTTCGATCGCCTTCAAGCGATTTTTTGGCTGTCTTCTCAGCCTTGTTTTTGGAAGCTTCGTCTGATTTGAGTTGTTCCTTCAGGGCATCTGCGGCGCATTAGAAATCCAGCGGCAACAAGCAACATGGCCAGCCATTACTTACGGGGGTATTCAGTATACTTTGGCTGTCGCTTGCCCAAGGTCTTCATAGACTGATCGTACTCATCCAGCAAGGTTTTGGCCTCTGCTCGCCTCTCGTCAAGGCCACTCTTTTCGATAGAGGGACGGTACTTGCTAGTGAAACGACCCTGGACCTCACATGGCAACGAGCAACTCTGCTCAGGGATGATCGGCTGCCCACTACGAGGGGGAATAGCAACCAAGGGGGCCAGCTTGTCATAGCTTTTGGGGGCTGGAGAACAAGGCATGATTAGATTGACACACCTGGTGAAAGGGTTGACATGCACCTTACCTGGAAGCTTGACGGTGCCCTCATAAACCAAATGGGGAAGTCCTTTGATTGATGGGTATTTTGCCTGGGCTGATTTGTTGCGTTTCCCAAAATCGGCAATTGACCTTGCCTCTTCCGCAGACGGAACAGGAACGGGCAGAGTGTCTACATCCTCAGACTTCTTGGTGAACGGATCGGCGGGGAAATCGGTAAGTGCTGCTGGACTCTCGACCGCTGGGGGTTCGGACACGTCTTTGGCGGACCGCTTCCGTTTCTTCTGTGCTGGGGATTCTGCTGAGGCAGATGCTGAGCTTTGGGCATCTAGAGGAGCCTGGGACGTAGCGTGCGTCAAGGACGGATCAAAATTATGATGTTGAGTTTGATGGCCTGTTTGAGAGAAAACACCGGGTTTCTGAGCGTACTTTGCAGTGTTCAAGGCTTGCTGGCCGTGAGGATGAGCCTGTTGATGCGCAGGAGGGTGAGGCGAATGTAGCTGTTGCCGTTGTTGTTGGAAGGTCAAGTGTACGTTGGCATCTTGCCCAAAATGACCCGGCTGGTTGTTTATGTTCTGGACAAATTCTTGCCCGTTGGAGAAGGGCCGCTGCTGCTGAGCCGGGGGTGATTGCTGAGGTTGTCGAGAGAAATGCTGTTCTTGCTGGAAGCCGTTCGGTAGGCCATCGAAATGCTGGACTGGCTGACTGTGTTGGGCCCCAGACCGAGGCAGAAGTCGGGCTTGGTTGTACTGGGCTACCGTTGGGTTGAATGGGGGTTCATTCTGGCCAGAAAATTGGAATGCGTGTTGTGCGTAGTTCTCAGCCGGTCCATGGTGTCGATTTGAATGGCTTTGATTCATACTTAAATTTCCCTTGGGCTGTTGCCCGTAGATATCAGAGTGCATATCACTAAAGGCGGGATCGATTATATCTTGACCAGTTTGGGAGAACTGCGGATTCAATCCCATGGAACCATGAGCACCATGAAAGTTGGATCCGCCGCCTCGTGAATGATGTAGGCCACCTGCCAAGAAAGTGTCGTCCTGATGAGATGGGTTGAAGAAGTTTGACGAGTGACCATCTTGGTGACTGGCCATATGTGAAAACGAGCCAGCCTGGGCGCTTACAGGCTGCGACCAGGCCTGATTAGGATCGAATTGGTTATCCTGACTTCCATAGGGAAAGCCTCCTTGCCATGATTCCGGTCCGCCCGTGCCGTTCTGGCCCGCGTCGGACCAGGACTGCATTTCAAGTGATGGTTTAGTCTTTGCCCAAACATGCACTATTAATGGACGACAGCAGCGAGTGAGGAGTCTATAGCTAGCAAATCATGTCAGCGAACATCACCAACCCGGGTGAGCGCGCGATGAGTGTGGCCACAAATTCGAAGAACGGCAATGAGGGCAAGGAAGAGTAAGAGGTGGGAAATGCGCGTTTGTGGCGATGGCAGCAACACAGCGGCCTGCGACAGCACCGTGCAATCAAAGTGGGGCTAATTGGTTGCTGCGCGGCAGGGACGTCTAGGTGGTGGATGGAGGTCATGCCATCGAACAAGGGCGAGGGGGGAAGTACTTACCAAAGGAACCAACGCGGTGAGGAACTTGTAGATGCAATAGTCGGGTTAGCGGCTGAATGTCGGCTGTAGGTGTTGCTGGTCCCACTTCAGGCGCTAGTCGAGAAACAGAAGATGCGCAGGGATTGGGTTGATCTCGAAAGTGAGTTAAGCCAGAGGACAATCTGCGCAGAGAGAAGGAATGGTTAGTCGTGGCTTTCTTTGGAAGAGGTTGGTAAAATTTTGAGCCTGAAAACATTGATAACGATCTTGTATGAACAAGAAGAGGGAATGAAAAAAAAAGAGAATAAAATATAAGGGGGGGATTGGCAGGCATCTAGTCCCCAATTGTCGTCAACCGTCCTCCATCATCTCATCTCGTTGATTGATGCACGACCCAAGTCGAGTGACGATCACCATCTGCAACACCGACAAGGACGGGAAGATGGCGGCGAAGGGTGAGCAGCTCTGGACTGCAAAGGAGTGATGGCCAAAGAAGAGGATGAAGAAGAAGAAGAAGGAGAAGAAGAAAAGAGCCGTATTCATAAAGGCTCCGAATAGGTCAAAGACTGTCCCGGCTATTCGACTTGCATAGCTGCGTTGGTGCCAGTGAGGTGACATCAGAAGTCCCATCAACTGGAGACTCGCGACAACTGTGCAACCATCCGGCCTGGATGCTAAACACGCAAGGGCTTGTTTATGTCCGCGTTGAGATGCCATTTCTTTCTCTTTTCTTCTTCTTTACAATCGAATTATCCTGAGTGACAACTCAATCGGTGAGGTGTGGCATAGGACACGTGATGTTTGTTCTATGTCATGGTAATTTGTGCCTCTCAAATTGCCACCACGGCTGATGCGCTGCTTCTGCAGGGACCGACCGTCATCCCCATCACTTGACCTGTCTCTCTAAACTGGTCTGAGAGATTAGGTTTGTCCGATTCTATCGCGACTTCAAAAGGGCCATATTAAAAAGACCATGGCATCTCATTAATGTGAAATAGCCGAATCATACAGAATTGTCGGTGACGTTGCTTCCATTCATACGGGTGACAGGCTCAGGGGAAAAAGTTTGGCTTGGGAAGAACTCGCCACCAAGACATGATATTTTGTGCGGGAAAGGGGAGGTTATTAGGTGTCAAGATCATGCATACCCACAGTGATTTTTTTTTCTTTCGATTTTCGGTCACGCAACCGAGCTTTGCATGATGTGCCTCTCTGTCGCGCTGTTTACGGGTGCAATGAACGCGCTTTACGGAGAGGTCCAGCGCTCATGCGACAGCTTAGCGATCGAATAGATGGCGATGTTATTACGGCGACCTGTCGAAATTGGGTTGGAGAGTTGAAAAAACTAGTAGCAGATCCAGATGACGCCTTAGCTTGCCGATGAAAGCTGATGCAACACGATTCTCAGCAGATGGCAAGAGGCAAGATGTTTGATGGAGGTCAATCGATGCTGGTTGAAAAATGTGGTGAACGTCGTAGCCAGGCTGGGTTTGCCTTTGCTATGACCAGATAGTTCAGGCACCAAGGCGTGCATTAACTTCGGACCAGCAGAGCCCCGCTCTCCTCGAAAACCAGCACTGGAGTCAGACGCCAGGGTGTCCCGGAATTTGAGTCGGTCCGTTCCCGCAAATCAAGCGCCCAGACCCATTACATGTACACTGTGGCCAACTGCTGTCCTCAGTGTCAAGTAATACTAAGGAGCTACATGGCGAGTAGGTTAAGCGCATATTGATGTGACGATGGTCCTGCCCGAGACTTGATACAGCCACTTCAGACGCGTCCCGAAGCTAATATAGCACAAGGTCGGCAAGGATATCGCTGCGATTAATGCTGCAAATCGACTGTATTGGCCCCGTCAATTTGCTCGGCAACTGGGACAGCTAACCTCGCTGCATTCAACACCCCACCACCATTCAGCTCACACCACACAGTCAGCCAGCTCGCAATAATGGCTACTAAAGGCAATTCTTTACGAGATCGACAAATAGGTATATTCAACCATCTGAACTCTCTCAGAAATCTTCTGGCTTTTCTGACTGTTCTCGTCAGCTTCGCTCAAGAAGATCCTCAACCTAAATGAAGTTCCTGAAACCAGCGAATCCGACGATGCTAATGCCAACGGGCTTCTTGCGCCTGTTGCACCCATACTCGATGCCGACGGCAATCCGATCTGGAAGGTGCTGGTGTTTGATGATCTGGGACGAGACGTCATAAGCAGCGTTCTGCGTGTTAGTGACCTTAGGTCAATGGGCATCACCATGCACATGTACGTCTCCCCTCATCCATGCTGACAGTATGGGAAGCCACTAACAGAGGGTTTGTTGAAAAGGCACATTGGAAGTCCCCGACACCCTATTCCCGATGTCCCCGTTATATACCTGCTCGAACCGAACGCGCAAAATCTGCGAGCCATTACAAACGATCTTCAGAAGGGGCTGTACTCGCCAGCTTATGTTAATTTCTTGTCATCTATCCCACGAGTTTTGTTGGAAGACTTTGCAACACAAACAGCCAATGCCGGTACCTCTGAAAAGATTGCGCAGCTGTTTGACCAATATCTCAACTTTATCGTTGCAGAGCCGGATCTTTTCAGCCTGGGCTTGCAACAAGCACATACATACTGGGCTCTGAATAGCGCTAAAACAAGCGATGAGGAGCTCGAGGCTGTAGTGGACCGAATAGTCAGCGGTCTCTTCAGTGTCGTCGTCACTATGGGTACGCTTTACCGAGCAATCGTGGCTATTTTCAACTACTGACCTCCGCGCCAGGAGCGATTCCAATCATCCGCTGTCCCAAAGGGGCTGCTGCAGAAATGGTCGCAGCTCGTTTAGATCGAAAACTTCGAGACCACATACTCAACTCGAAAGACAACCTCTTCTCCAGCTCACGGCCGTCCAACATGAATACGCCGAGCTCTCGGCCCGTCTTGGTGCTGCTCGATCGCAACGTCGACTTAATACCAATGATGTCGCATTCTTGGACATACCAATCCCTCGTTCACGATGTACTCAACATGAAATTGAACCGAATCACCATTGAAACCCCGGTTGAAGAAAATAACCCGGCCAAGGGAAGCACCAAGAAGTCGTACGATCTGAGCGCTAACGACTTCTTCTGGGCTAAGAATGCTGGAGTCCCTTTCCCCCAAGTGGCCGAGGACATTGACGCCGAATTAACAAAATACAAGGAAGATACTGCAGCTATTACTAAACAGACTGGAGTTTCTGACTTGGAAGATTTACAGAATGATACGAGCGCAAGTGCTCAGCATCTCAAGGCTGCGATAACATTGCTACCTGAGATGCGAGAGCGCAAGGGTACTCTGGACATGCACATGAATATTTTGGCGGCCTTGTTATCGGGCATCAAGGATCGACAGCTGGACAATTACTTCCAGCTAGAAGAAAATGTGATGAAGCAAACCAAGGCACAAGTCATGGAAATCATCAAGGACGACAACAAGGGCAAAGAGCCTCTGGACAAGCTTCGATTATTCATCATCTGGTTCCTCAGTACCGAGCAAGAGGTCGGCCGGGCAGATTTTGAGGGCTTCGCCAAAGCTCTTGAGGCCGCTGGGGCGAATGTCTCATGCTTATCCTACGTTCGACAGTGAGTTTTGCATTGTGCTACTCATAATAACATGTATGCAAACATGATTATCCTTGACTGACCATACTGCCACGAAAAATAGGGTTCGTGCCACGACCAAAATGACACAGCTTACTACCATAAACAACAATACCGGCCAACAAGCCTCATCATCTGACCTATTCGGTCGTTTCTCGTCCATTTCCACCCGCCTAACGGACCGGCTGAAAGAGACTGGTGTACCTTCTGGACTGTCATCCAACTTTGAATCTCTAATCTCTGGAGTCAAGAACTTCCTGCCGGCAGACCGAGATCTAACCGTAACCAAGATTGTGGAATCCATCATGGACCCGTCCGCAGCATCGTCATCTGCTATTGCCAAGACGGAAAACTATCTGTACTTCGACCCGCGATCTTCAAATGCTCGCGGAACCATGCCTCCGCCGAGCGCACTCCGATCGGGGGCTGGAGCCAACGCGCCGGGCGGCATGCCAGGTTCGCAAGGCACAGGACAGTCGGCAACTTTCGGTCAGCGACGTCAAGGATTCACAGAAGCAGTTGTGTTCACCGTGGGAGGTGGGAGCATGGAGGAGTACGGCAACCTGCAAGAGTGGGTGGAGCGGACTAGCAAGGACCGCGGCCGAAGGAGAGTCGTATATGGCAGCACGGAGCTGGTCAATGCTGGAGAGTTTGTAAAGGAAGAACTGGAGAGGCTAGGCAACGAAGTTGCTTCATAAAACCAAGTAGCTGGTAGAAAATAGTTGGAAGCAAAATGGGAGTCCATGTCCGTGGCCTGGAGCATAAGAAAGATACAACGTGGAATTCAAAGTGGCCGGCTTTGCGGCCAACGGACGAACCCAACGGATGACAATTTTTACCAATGCAAAATCATCATCATTATCATCGTGATTCGCAAGAGTCGACAGAATTACACACAATGCATTTTCATTCATGAACAACAACGACAAGAAACAAGAAAACAAGAAAACAAGAAGAAAAAAGGTGTAACAACACGCGCAATGGCCGCACACGCACAAGCGGCGGCGTGCGCTTTGAAGCAGCAAGCCCACAACAGCTCACTCATGATGGGGCGTCGACCAACCAACAAGGGGCCACGATGCGCCGCGCATTCGAGGCTGTCGGGACTTGCTTGGGACACGCACCACCAGCTCCGAAAACCTAGACTGTAACCTCCAGTCCTGTCTCGTCTCCCTTCACGACATCCCGTCATCATCATCAACGCCCCCGAAAACAGCCCCGAATTCCTTTCATCGTCATCTCCGTCCGCTGCATTTCATTTCCCTCCCTGTCGCAATTCACCCACACCAACGAACCACCACGTTCCGCAACCAAGCTCCCACCCGCATCAAGAAGTGTCAGCTCCAATTCGTTCTCTCAAAGTCAAGGGGTCGATCGAAACACGGCAAAGCTACAAACACCGCGTCGAGGCTGGCCTTCGCCCAAGACGGGACTCGCCGTCTAGCGATTGCACGCATCCCAATCTCCCTCTGTTTATTTATTCATCTTCCTTCCCATCTGGTCATTGAATTGCGCCAGGATCGAAATAGCCAAAATCTGGCCATCGCCGCCGACCTGCACAAAAGTCATGGACGGATCACCCATCAAAGCCGAGGAAGCGGCAGACCATCGCAAAAGCGGCTACAAATCATGGAAGAAGAAGTACCGCAAGATGCGCATCGTGTTTGATCAAAAGATGCAGGAAGGAGAAGAATTGCACAAGAAGGAGGACAAGGCCTCGGCGACGGTGAAACGACTGGCCGTAGAGAACGAGTACGTCCCTCGCACCAAGCCCTCGCATCAAGCTCAAATCCCAATGTCCCATCGACCCCCAAACCGTTCCATGCTCAGAATGAAGCTGACCAACGCGACCCCAGCCGCCTCCTAGATCTCCTCCTCGACATCAACGACTCGCCACAGATCCCCCTCGACAAACGAATAGACGTATCCCTCAAGCCCGCGTCGTCGAAACACACCCCCCCGCTCGACAAGCACCTTGCGATGAAGCATCTCGACCAACTCCTCGAGGACATCCCCCACTCGTCCTACAGCACAGCCAAGGATTCCAAGTCCCCCTACGTAGCGGACCTATTGGCTCCCGAGGGCGAGCCCTACCCAGGCAGCTTCCTCTGTGCCGACGACGTAGACAACTACATCCACGACATAGACAGCTTCATCGACCCCGAGACGCACATCCCCACGCTCGCGCCTCGCGCCCACCCTGCTTCCCAGCCCCTCACGCACCCGCATCTCAAGAATCCCACCAGCGTAACCAACTGGCTGCGCAAGCACGCGCCCAAGATCTTTCTCCAGGACGGCGAAGCCCACGACGGAGATGACGACGGCCACGCAGCCGGCCACACGGGCGGCAGAAAAACACGTGGTTCTCGCGGTGATCGTGGCGGCAGTCGCGGCCGCGGCAAACGCGCCAGTATGGCCTCCCGAGCCGCTGAGCGCGACCGCACGGACTGGGACGCCAGTATGGACGAGGACCCTGATTTCGGAACGCCCCTTGGCCGGGGAGGAAAACGCAAGAGGGACGATGACCCCGGGTACAGACCAGGCGGGTCAACCGGCAGACCTGTCAAGAAGAAGAGGAAGAGCGATGTCGATTCCCCGGCCGTGAGGAAGAGCAAGAAGGAGATGCACACTCCCAAGAGGGACGACTAGTACCCTGTAAGGAAAAGATTTGTAGTCACCATCAGGCGAAGGGAGGGAGCGGATATTTGGCTCGATGGGCTTAAGGACGGCGTTTTCAGGGACGATTCGGGAGTCGGGAAGAGGACATTTCACTCACGAAGACATCAATTGTAAAGAACAATATAATGAAAGGGAGAGCTGACAGAAGAGTTGGACGGGAGAAATCGTTGAAGCATGGCTTTTTTGGTGTTGAAAACATTCCTGAAATGTACGGTTTCGTCGTGGGAAGCTTGATTGGGTTGTTTTTTTCTTCTTGATTCATTGTATAACAGTCATACATTTTGATTCGAAATCATGGACGCATTCGCAGAAAAAGGTGGTCCCCACTTGGTGGTTTCCCGTCATGATTGCTATATAACAGATCTACATGCTTCATCAGACGGCCGACATCATACCGTCGTCCTTGTTTTCAATGCCCAGGTCAACCTGTGTGCTCTCGCTATTGTGCCTGCCCTCCCCCCACCATCTGGGTTGAGATGCCCAGAGAAAACGTCCTCCCGTATGCAAAATGTCCATGGCAGTCCGTAAAGGGCGGGGGTCATCTGCCACCGATTCTCGAATCAATTTTGAATCTCTGGTCTCCTCCGCCCTTTGCTACCTTGCTTTGTTTTCGCAACTTTGGTTCTTCATGAGCCCACTTTTCTTTCTACAACTTCATCTTCAGAATGTTCTTCATGCGGCGCTCGACAGCGTTGAGATACTCGTTGGTGGTGACGTAGTCAGAGCGCTCGTTCTTGCCGCAGGCCAGAGCCAGATCCTTCGTCATGACGGCGTCCTTGTCAACCGTGTCGATACAAGCCTGCTCGAGGCTCTCGGCAAATGCAATAAGCTCGGGAGTCTTGTCAAGCTTGCCGCGCTGAATGAGACCGCGGGTCCAGGCGAAGATGGAGGCAATGGGGTTGGTCGACGTCTCGTTGCCCTTTTGATGCTCGCGGTAGTGACGCGTGACGGTGCCGTGAGCAGCCTCGGACTCAAAGGTCTTGCCATCGGGGGTGATGAGAACAGAAGTCATGAGACCGAGGGAACCGAAGCCTTGAGCGACAATGTCGGACTGGACATCACCATCGTAGTCTGAAGGGGCCAAAAGTCAGTATTTGGTTCGTCCCCAAGGGGGAGTCTCCTTTTTTTTATTCCCTCTTCTTAGAGAGAGAGAGAGAGAGAGAGAACGGGTGGCAGGACTTACTCTTCAAGGCCATGATGTAACCACCCTTGCTTTTGATCATCTGGGCAACCATGTCGTCAATCAGACGGTGCTCGTACCAGATGTTCTTGGCTTCAAAGTCCTTCTTATACTGTGTGTCGTAAATCTCCTGGAATATGTCCTTGAACCGACCGTCGTACTTCTTCAGGATGGTATTCTTAGTGCTCATGTACAAGGGAAGGGTCTTGTCCAAAGCTAGCTTGAAAGAAGCGTGAGCGAAGCCCGTGATAGACTCATCAGTGTTGTACTGAGTCTGGGCAACGCCTCCACCATTTTTGAACTGGAAAACCTCAATCTCCTGGGGTTCACCACCCTCGGGGGTGTAGACCATGGACAGCTTGCCGGGTCCAGGGGCAACGAGATCCTTGGCACGGTACTGGTCACCAAATGCATGACGTCCAATGATGATGGGTTTCTCCCAACCAGGGACCAGTCGCGGGATGCGAGGAATGACAATGGGCTCACGGAACACGGTGCCGCCCAGAGCATTTCGGATGGTGCCATTGGGGGAGAGCCACACTTGAGAGGTATCGTGTCAGAGACGTGCCCTTTCAAAATCCGAAAAATATGATGGGTACGGCGCCTTGATCGGGAGATCTCAGGATCAGACTTACTATGCTTCAATTTGAATTCCTCGACGCGGGCCTCATCGGGAGTGATGGTCGCACACTTGACACCAACAGAGTACTTCTTGATAGCCTCCGCCGCGTCAATGGTGACTTGGTCATTGGTCTCATCACGGTATTCGAGGCCAAGATCATAGTACTTGAGATCAATATCGAGGTATGGGTAGATGAATTTATCCTTGATGGTCTGCCAGATAATTCGGGTCATCTCATCACCGTCGAGTTCTACGACAGGGTTCTTGACCCTGATCTTTCGTGCGGAAGCCATGTTGTGAGCTGAGACTGAGAAAGTCCGGATGGCGCCAAAAGACGGGACAAATCGGGACGTAGAGGTGCGGACAGAGGCGATGGGAAGACGGCGGATGGGGAGTGAGGATGAGAAAAGTCTCGCGGCAGAGTTCATGGTGAAATTTTTTTTGGAAGATTCCAAGGGGAGTGGGATTCCGGGCCAAACGAAAAAGACGGAGGCGAGCTCTATCGAATCACGTTATACGACACGGCAATGGGACGGCGCAGCGCGGGGCTTTCGTCGGGTTTCGGGATGGGACCTGGGAGCAGGGTCTTGGTGGGCGGTGGTCGCCCGCGGGGGGGAAGCGGCTGCGCGAAAGGCTGCGCGGATTGGATTGTCCTTTGTCGCGTAATAAGACGTTGCTGTTGCGTAAGACGTTGATTATGCCGAGGCCTACTCCGTACTGCAAGGCGGGAAGGTGCGACGCAATGGCAGCACTCGAGTGCGGGCGGGCGGTTGCGGGCGGGCGGTTGCGGGCGGGCGCTGCAGACTGACTGCACGGAAGGCGGAATGGCAGCGAAGGAAGGCGCGCAGATCTGGCAATGGGTCTGGGGAAAGAGCAATGCTCGTCAGCGGACAGGACGGGGAAGCGAGAAGAACTGAGACAACGGCTGTTCCTGGATGACGTACATACGGACAGCAGTGCTTGTGTCGCAACTGAAGAACTGAAGACGAGTCGTCGACCTGGATAAGGGGATCGCGTTGGTTTTGGGCACAGAACTTCCAAGGTTCATCAGGCTGCCAGACTGCCAAACTGGCCTGGTTCCATCGCTTGTCCTCGGGCGGCGGTCTCGGCGCCGCAGCCAGACCGAAGTTTGGGCTCGGTAACCGGGGCATTCGAGCATCCTTGGCTTGCCTCCCTTGCCTCCGAAGTCGACAGCGGACATGGTCTTGCGAGAACGCTGGACTGGAATACAATGGGCCGGATCAAATCTTCGTCGTGGCGGCAAGGACGGACCCTTGTGGAACAGGTCGTCATAACTACTTGATTTCCACCAAAGCTACAGGGTAGCGTTCATCATGCCTTGAAAGACGCTTTCGACGCCTTCTCGACAATGCCTGATTTCAACATCATGCCACACCGAGGCTTTCTTTATGAAAGTCATGTCTCCGATGCGGAGCGCCTTAATGAGAGCTCTGTCTTGACAGGTTCCACCGGACAAAGATGAGGTTCCCCTGCATCTCTCCATCCAGCTCCGATATCGCAAAACAAAGTTGCCGTTTATTTACATTTGCAACTGCAACGGAACGAAAATCCTACTGGCCGTCTCGTTCCCGTGTTAAAGCTGCCCAAGGACACTCGTACGAATCCACCCGAGTCGAAAACTCCCCGCGAAAACAAGACCAGCACTAGAGTGCAACCGCATCAGAAATTGCTTCGCAGTCTAAAGTAGCTGCTGTACCGAGTACTAATAACCGC
This sequence comes from Epichloe typhina subsp. poae, assembly GCA_030389615.1. Classification (NCBI taxonomy): domain Eukaryota; kingdom Fungi; phylum Ascomycota; class Sordariomycetes; order Hypocreales; family Clavicipitaceae; genus Epichloe; species Epichloe typhina. Next base: position 3,632,031 of record CP098313.1, read on the forward strand.
CTGAACTCTTCATCAGCTACCTCCATGGACACACAGCCATTGAATGCGGCGCCCAAGACATCGCAGCGTGTCGTCTGGAATTCTGAACATGATTCGACAGATGGAAAGACATGCTAACCGGACTTGGCTAGAAATAGGGTGATGCCCCTTTCCCATCTACAGCACAAGGAGCAAGAAGCAGCGAGTGAACTGAGAAGGAGCGCAATAGAAATGCTGCCAAATATCAATATAATTGTCGTCTTCGCAGCACTCCTGTCTGCGGTCCCCGGCGCGACCCCTTACTCGGAGGGCTCCGAGTCCGCTCGAGCTTTCAGACATGAAATAGATACCATCACGTCCATTTTCAAAGGCGATGGCGCCAGATCAAGTCGTCTAGGAAAAATCCAAGGCCACGCGGTCGCGCCCTGTAATTTGACTACATTGTCGTGGGCGCGGGCACAGCAGGCACTGCCATGGGCTATCGCTTCTCAGAAACAGTTTACATACAGCGTGGCTTTGATCGAAGCCGGCAAGTACCGGGAATCCGTTGTACCGAGCCCTCAGAGAACTTCCGCTCTGGCCAGTCTGTATGCTAGGTCTCCCCAGCAGCGTAATGTCACGCCTGCAAGTTTCCACGACCAATGGGCAGACTTGGTGAACGATGATAGACATGTGCTGAACCCTGTTGAATGGAATAAACAAACAGACTTGAAGACTCGTTTATTCTTTGAGAAGGACAGAGCCACAGGATTGTGTATTACAGACAAGGCTCGCGAGAAGAAGTATCTCATCGAAGCCCACAGAGGTAATCGTGTCTGCTGCGCCCAGCCCGTTCGGAGCGGGGAAGCCTGGCCGGGCGAGCACATCGAAACAGACGAGCAGATTGATTCTCGAGACCGTCCGCAGCTCCTCCTTCACGGCCGGCCACCCTGCCAGTACTTGCAAAAAAGGCAGACGGCAAGAAGACATGGCTGTTAGACCGCGAAGCCTGCGTAGGGGAGTAGCCTCGTGTCGTCGACGCAAGTTCACTCCCTTTTCTTGCCACCAGGCTACCCTGGTGCCACAGTTGGTGCGTTTGCAGAAAAAAATGCCGCGAGCATGATCTCACTCCCCGTCGGCCCCTCGTCTCCAGCAAGACACCGCATGCCCGGCTCACTCATCTCCGCCTTCGTACTCGACATATTGATCACACTTCCCCTCGCGGCGCTCAGCATTCCCAGACAAGCCTGCGTCATGAGCACCGATCCCGTGAGATCCGTCTCAACGCTCTTATTTCACTCTTCGAGCGTCATATGCTCCAGCGATAGCCCACATATGCCGCCTGTGTACGCGGCGTCTCGAATCTCAGATGCATTTCGTAGATTGCACAGTGCGGTGTCAAAGTGCTCACCGCGGGTGCGGGATTGTGACAAAAGGTCCGACGCGTGCTGCAGCTCGTTGTCGTCGTAGTCGATGAGGAAGATGCGGCGTTGGGAGAATAAGAGGTGGCGAGTGAGGCCGTGGCCGATTCCGCGTGCTGTGCCGGTGATGATGGATTTTTTTGGGACAATTCTATTTCCCTTTGTCGAGCTGCTTCATTCAAAAGAGACGAACGTATGGGCTGAGAGGAATGATGTGACTGATGAACGGGTTGAATGTAATTACGTCATGTAGTCCGTAATGGTGGTACATACTTTGAGTTGGGGCGGAATCCAGCATGTGAGTGAGTCCGAGAATGTCATCCATCGACATTAACAGTGTGTTGAGGAAGTCTTCGTACTCCAGCCGTTTGATATGAACCTGAGAACAAATGGATCGCAAGATATAAAAAGACGTATAAAACTATGCATGCGGTCCGCGTTTTGGGCCGTGACAATGCCCGCTCAAGCAATTGCTCTTTGGCTCCCTCGGTCAATATTGCCTGTGGACGTGAGATGACAGTAAAATGACTTAAACCACGACATTAGAATACATTCTCATCTGATACACCCTTTCAATAGTAGTGGAACCGCCATGGTAGCAGCAGCTAGATATTAGTGAACCCGGTCAGCCAAAATAGAAGTCGGTCCCCCTTGCTGTTGCATCCCGTTCAATACAAGATGTCACATCATATATATGTGCATAAATCACAGGTTTGGTGGCTAGTCAGAGAAAATCCAGCTGGGCGTGTGTATCATCGTACAGGTCGCACCCCTGCTCCTGAGAAACCTCGTCAAAAAAATTCAGCATGGGTTTCGCATGCAGACGTGTGGATTGCGCTCGCAATTCGCCCGCATGGTTGGGGGCCGCAAACAAGGGAGGGGTAATCCCAAGCATCACGATGGCTGCAGAGACCAGAAGACCTGCTGCGACATGACTCTGGCTGATGGTTCACTGTGCACGCTGAGGTCGAAGCTTTGCATCTTCGCGGACGCCTGCAGGCTTGGCAGACACGCCCACCATTTCCTCAATGCCAATTCTTCATTCGAACCAACATTAGTTGGCAGCGGGTGAAATATTTTCTCACCACGTTCCAGGCCAGTGGTGATCTGCATTGGGTCGGGGCCAGTCCAGACATGCGGTTCGTCCATTTCATAGTTTAGAAATCGGCTTGCTAGCGACGACCTAGCATGCAGTTGGCACCTAACCCGCCCCGCTCCGTCCTTGCGTCGAGATTTGTGTGATGCAAGACTGGCCGAATCATGCTGTTGGGCCACTCGAGAGAAATGGCTTTATGTAGGGCGTGGATAACAGGCAGCCCTCGATGTACTCCGTAGTAATCCGTAGATGCAGGTGAGTGGAGGATGGCGTCGCATAATACCTGCGAGGCACAAGTTGGGACAGGGGACACAAGAGGACAGCACACATGGTTATGGTTATTCTCTTTCTCTTTCCGTGGTACTCGTCATGACGGGCAGGGCCGCGCTGTCTTGTTGAGGCGTCAATTGATCCTGTCTATCCGATTACTTATTACGCAACATGTTGAGAAGCCGGGATTGTCGTTGATGAATGGAGCACAGTCTCGACTTTGATCTTTGTTTATCTGGCTTCTGACCGAAAGAATTAGTCACTGGAAATCTTTTAGGTGCCCATGAAGGGCAAACTGCAATCTCAGGTCCAAGGGTTCGGTCCCCTCTTTGTGTGAAATCATGACATGGCAGCACGGGAACCAGAGGCGATTCAGGGGAATGGGTCACAGTCGCACAGGTTCGGTGCCATGTTCTGGACCGGCAACGTGAGGGGTCGAGGTGCTTGATTCAACGCAAAGACGAGTGAGAGAAATACATGTAGAATAGAGAGGGTTTCGAAATTTGATTCGAGTGTAGCAGCACCTACATCGTGTCCTTATATTATGCCAGTATCGAGTTTCAGACTATTAGAACCAGCTGCGAACCGGCCGCCAGCTGCCAGTGGAGCGGGGCCCGCCGATGCTGTCTGCCACCTGCTCCTGCCCTGCGGCCGCCGTTCGCCATTCCAGCCCCAGCCCTTTTGACGACGTCTGGAATTATTATTAGGAGTCGTTGACTGCCAACTCTAGTCTCCGTGTCTCCAATTTCCAGCAGCCCAAGCCCCACCCTGCCCTGTTTCTGCACTACTTCCTTTTCCTGTCCACCTCGACTCTGGACTTGATCCAACCTGAGCAAGTAAAACCACGCCAGTCTTTCGTCCTCGCTTCTCATCTTATCCAGGAACGGGGCTTTTTATGGCGAGACGAGCTTCAATTTCGCTTGTCGGCACCCCTTGGCATCCATCCGTTTTTGCACCAACACTGCCTCGCATCCGAGACCAAGAATACCAAGACAGCCTTTGTGCAACGCGTTGGCCAGCTTTCGGCACTGTCGTCATCCCTGCCAGCTCCCAGCTCCAACTTCCAAAGGGGAAGAAAAAAAATTCCAAGGGGGACGGTTTGCAACTGCACCTTCCACAATACTCACAACCTCTGCTTCGCCCTCATCGGCATCTTTTGTTATTTCTGCTTCGTCTGTATCGACTGGCTGGCAGGTCTGCTATGAGCCTTGCTGAATCGCCAAATCTAAAGAGGGGAGAGCGTGTGCCGGGGGGTGGTGACGTCGCCAACAGCGTTGACGATACTGCTCCGAGAGTTGTCGAGGACAACGCATTCCATTCCACCATGGACAGCAGCCAGAAGAGCAACAAGGGCAAGAAGCGGTCCCTTTTTGGTTTCGGCAAGAAGAAGGAGGATAGCAAATTGAGGTCGCAGACTGATGCCAATGATACCACGCCGCCCGATGCATCACAAGCGTCTCACGCATCCACAACAACTTCGAGAACGACCAAGTCACCCACGCGAGCACCCACTGGCGAGCATGCTGTGTTTGTGTATCCTTCCTCGCCGACTAGGGCTCTCTCCAACTCGCCACGAGTCTCATCGCCCGGCGGCTCCCAAATTTTCGAGAGAGATGTACAAGACAGTACTGTGCTGAAGCCAAGCTCTCCAGCGATCCCCACGCACATCCAAACCGAAAATTACATCCCTCCTGTGCTTGACGATGCCTCGGAGGCCATTACTAACGAGAAGCTCGATCCCGATGCTGTGGAAATCGTCACACACACGTCGCACCAGCCTGCTTCGGTTACTGTCACAGGGGCCTCGGGCGGAGCCACGTCACCATTTGACCAGATGGCCTCTGAATGGGCCGCCGAACTGGCTTCGTTTGCCGATCGCGTGGGACATCCTCCTGATACCGCATCCAACTACGGCTCTCTCGAATCCGCTGATGTACGGCGGTTATCGTTCATTTCATTTGCAGATGTGGTCCAGTCCGAGCATAGTACTCAAATTGGCACAGTAGGCTCTAGGGATAGCATCCACATGGCCGGACTTACCTCGCTTCCCTCGGCTGCCATGAACCGATCTCCATCACCGATTCGGTCTCCAGTGTCAAGCCCGGGACAGGGGACGAGCCCACCGACGAGCAACCCTGGTAGCATGAAGGGTGTTGAGATGAGCCCGCTGCGAAGGCCGATCGGCAGCCCCAAATCTGGGCAGAATCTGGCGGCTCCAGGAGGTGACCTCAACATTGAGACGATGCGACAAGCTCTAAGGCGAACCGGCAGCACCGATTTAAGCAGCTTCAGGAGCACCCCTACAAGCCCTACAGACGGGCCTTGCTCCCGCTAGAACTGACATGGACACCACCCAAAGACGAGATCAAACATTCGCTTATGTGCATATCTTTCGTCTTTTTTTACTTTCCCACATCACGTCTACTACCCGGGGGACTACGGGATGTATGCATTCTTTTTCTTCTCACATAAGTCTTTACTCGCTTTTTTATTTCATCTATCAGGGGGCATGCATGCGGTACGCGTGGGCAACTCTGCGACATGTTTGGGCAATCGGGAGTTGGAAGAAACGGTTTTAGTTCTGTTGGCGTCGAAGCAAGTTACAAATGTTAGGCACTTTGCACAAATCTTTTATCTGTTTTGCTGATGTTGAAGGCCCTGGGAAACAAGGACGCATCAGCTTTTGTGAATAGGAAGTCAATACGAAGAGGAGACTTGTTGAACACGTACGGGCGTCGTGCTGTTTTGCTTTGCTTTGCCCTGCTTTGCTCGTTTCTTGAGCTCATAGTGTTAAACAGAGGGGTCCTCCCGGAGGAGAGTGGTCATGGAGTAGGAATCATGACGATATTGTATGCTGTTCAGTATCAATCGATAACGAGACAGAGCATGATTGACATGGTCCCGGAGACGTGCTCGTAACGCGAGCTTGAGATGTGGAATGTCATTTGCATGACCAGGTTAGCCGGGGTATAATGCCCGTTGATGGAATTAAAAAAGGTCAAAAAAATGACAGTTAGTTGCACTGATCAGGCAAACGTGCCTGCGAAGCGGGATATTCACAAAGACAAGCATACCAACCAGCCAGGACCTGTGCACTCTCCCCAGCATGTTCTGTTGCGAATGGTTGAAAAGCCCAGGGAAAAATATCGTAAGCTCGTGCACCACTCACCACTCGAACCCATGAGCAACAGCAACATACAATTAGCAAGATCGAGTAGCGAACCCTACCAGCTTGCCAGAACAGCCCCGTCATCCTTCGGCGTCGCATCATCAGAAGAGCAAAAGGCACGTCCATCCATGTGTGGTTGTTCGAGCCGGAGCCGGGGGGGGGCGCTGAACAGCGGCTTGTCATCATAGCGGACCAGGATCAGGTGTTCGGGTTTAACAGTGCCGGCGTCGAGATTTGCGATCCATGGGCAAAGACGGGATACCTACTTGGATAGGCACGCCGTTCCCTCCGTCACGTATAGGTAGGTAGGTACATATAGCTGCAATGATGAGCTACTAATCCGTGTTTTGCTGCTGGATGGCACGCTGCGAGGGGAGCTCGGAATGCCGTTGCCGTTTACGGATTACGGATAATTCGGTCCATCTTCATCATCCAGGTTTCTCGTATCGGTCACTTGATTCAAATCTTCAATCCCTGCACGGACGGGTTGGGGTCTAGGCGGCGTCTGACGCGAGCCGAACCAACCCTACCTATTGTCTCTATGCACTTTAGTCTCGTTATTGCGGCGGGATGAGACTGGCCGTGCGTATGTGTGTGAAAACGACAGTGCTCAGTCGGCTGGGCCCGCTGCATTCGGGAAATCTGGCTCGGGCCTGGTTCACGCATGACATGGCATGAGGACACCATTTCTGTTCTGTTTTCCCGAAAGGGTTCATGGTTCATGGTTCATGGTTCATGGGCCCCCTTCCGTCTTGTCTTGTTTGACCACACCGTGGTACTCGGTACTGACACACAAGAACAAATTACAGCAACTCAGAGGTAGACCTTCAACATGCCGAGCTGGCGAGAACCCCTTCCCCTGCCTGCGCCTTCGACAATAATAATCAGACGCCAACAGCCAAAGCCAGCAGGGCTCGTTGCCATCAATAATAACCGGGGATATCAACACACCCCACTTGGCGTTCAGAGCTACTGCCTGCGTGATTCGGAGAATTATTCAACCAACGAGACGTAAGAAAAGAGTGTGACAAAGCACAGAAGAAGGCGTTTTCTTCTTCTTTTTCAGTCGGCGAATTGGGTGCCTCGTACCTGCGGCCGAAGGAAGCCCCCAAGAAGGGCTATCGGATCAGTCCTGCGGCTTTTGTTCTCAAAACCTGCTTCGGGAATCCCAACAAAGCTACGCGAGCGGCGATGCGAACTCGATGGGATCTTCCGCCATGGCAATCGGCAATTTTATCTAAAAATTCATCAAAGAGAAAATCATGCCCCTTGTCCAATGACCCGTGTCGCATATGTCTGACACGAAGTGACATTTAGACTCTCGGCAAGATCCTGTAATTCAATTGGCCCTGACTGATTATTTTTTCCCCTGTCGTCAGACATGATTCAACTACGGTGGCCACCAGGCGAGCCCGATTTGCGTACGCGACGACCGAGAATAGTCGCAATCACGAGTATGTAGTGTCGGGAAAGCATTGACATTTCCCCATCAGGTGGTCACACACTAGTACGTACAGAACACGCTCACGTTTCTCCTCTCCTTGTCGTCAAAGCCTCCCCTGAACCTTGTTGGTTTCCAAAGCCGGCCGGCAGCATACGGAACAAGCATCAGGGGGTCGATGCGAGCCCGGCAAATTGGTTCGCAATACCCGGTTCTCGGGGGGCCGGCAGTCAACTCCGTGGAGACGAGAAGCTCGGAACCCGGATACGAGGAAAAAAACAAAAGGCTTCCTTCCATGGGCAAGGATAGATAGAAAGCGTCACAGAAGCCAGGCCTCGATCCACGTTGGTAAGCGTGACGACAAGGCCGCATTGGTGTATCACAAGAACGTTGTCTCGACAAGCGGCGGAGCTTGGATACAGATGAGATGAGATGAGATGAGGTGAGAAACTCTGAGACGGCTGCGCCACCTTGTGCCACAGGGACGAGGATGAGTAACGGATCCGTATGTACGGATTAGTCCGTACACACTCCGTAGACCAGACCATTTTATTTTATTTTATTTTATTTTATTTATTGACCAGGGTCCAGCCACCTTGCCAGCAGGCTGCCTCGGGCTGCCTCAGGCTTGCTCCCGCCCGCCCGTTTCGTTGTGTTGGCCGCCTGTTCGCCTGTTGGCCGCCTGTTGGCCGCCTGTTGGCCGCCTGTTGGCCGCCTGTTGGCCGCCTGTTTCTCTCAACTGGCGGTGCCGCATTGCCAGACAGAGACCGGACCCCGCTGATCCTGCGCACCATGCCTGGTCTCTCTTGTCATCTTGTCTGATCCTTCTTGCCTTCTTGCTGCCCGGCCCTATCCCGTCATAGTAGATGGGTAGATAGATGGGCAGGGCTGTCGTCCCTATCTGGGCATGCAGACCGCGAGCCCGATCTGCAGCACACCTAGTATTACGGTCCGTAATCCGTACTATGTAATAATGCTAATTGCCAAGTGCCCGACTCTCAACTACCGTCACCGTCACCGTCACCGTCACCGTCACCGACACCGACACCGACACCCATCCCCAGACATCTTGCTGTTCCCGCTGCCGAAGATCCCGGCCGTTGAACCTCTTCACATTCAGCCGTGCCGACCCTGCGAGTCTCCAGCTGACACATCAGTCTTACTCCGCCCGATTTGACTGGTCTGTGCCCATTGCAGGCACGAGCTTCTTTCGAGACGCTTGGGACTCTACATAGCTAGCTACCTTTGCTAGCCCTGGGCAGTCCTTCTACCCAACTAGTGTCGCTTGTCTGTCTCATGATCTCATCGGCGGACTGATTCTTCCCGATTCTTTCTTCTTACCTTTGGCCCGATTGCCGGCCTTGTCGCTGTCAGATCAATCCACCTATCCACATTTCCGGATAGCTCGCCAATCTCTCTCTTTGACCCCCCTCCATCACAACTTCAGATACCCGCGACATATCGCAGTCAAGCTACGCATGCTACTATCAAGCGGTATATTTGCATAGCACTGCTCTCGAACATCTCGAGCTTCCAGAAACAAGCTCTCTACGGAGTCTCTATCCTGGACGTTGCCGACTCCGGCCCCCCCCTCCCCGCGCGCGAGTCACTTCCGCCAAGACACTGGCCAGACCATCGACAGCATATCACCTTTGATTTTGCACATACAGATCGCTGGGATCAACTCCTCGCCGATGGTGCCATCCGCATTCAAAGAATTGTGCAAACTGATCGCTCCTTCAAAGCAAACACAATCTGTCAGCAGTCCCGCAGCGTCTGACTCTGACCTCAACGGGGAACGTCCTGGCCCTCGCGGCCCTCGAGCGCATTAAGCTCTCAATGTATTTCTAAACGTTGATTCAAAGCAGGAAATGGCATAGTCATGCCATCATCAGACATGGAGCCCCAAATACCGACATCTACTGGGGTCATTAGTGACTCTGCAGCCAACCGACAACCACGGGCGAGGAAACTGCTGCAAAGCCCCTCTCACCCTACCGTTCCACCTCCCTCGCCGCCGACGAAAACACCGCGTGATGGCTCCGACCATTTTCCCTCTGCAGCATCGACTCCGCGGTCTGCATTCCGACCAAATCCCACCGATTCGGCCGGTCCTTTGCGTTCTGTTACGCCTGATGATGCATCTGACGTGAGGAGTCTAGGCGCCAGTGCTTTTGCTGGCGACTTTTCAACGAATAACCCAGCCGCTGCGCCAACGTCATTGCTCCGTGACCACCAGATTCAAGGCTCGACGATTGGCATAGCAGCAAGTACAAGTAGACGACAAGGCATAGTCTTCAACGCGGACTTCGACGAGTGTGGCGGAGAAATACGTCACTCGGCGGTGACAGCAACAACGTCAACGACGGCTACAACGCCCGGGGCTCCTGTTTCGCCCCAGGCCCTGTCTCAGCCGGCGGCTCAAATGCAGCAGCACAGAAGTCCTGGTACTGGTGGTGTTCGACCTCGAACAAGGACGCTGGACGCGGCTGTGTTGGTACAACGAACTGCACCTGTAGTGGTTGATCAGAGACACAGAGTTTGCAGTATCAGCTCCTCTAAGTCCCAAGCGCTACTCGACGAGCAAAGATCGCCGGCGCCGACAATAGAAGCAAGTAGTTACTCATCGACAGCCAACAGCCGATTCCAAGAGCCTTACACACCGTCCACACCTTCCAGGTCCAAGGACAAGGACAAGGAGAGGAAGACCAGCAAACGTCTTTTGAAGCGACAAGCGTCTCGCCCCTCCTCCCCCGTGCCAGCGCCGTCTCCTTGCGTCGATTCTTTCCCCTTGCCCATAGATACTCCGGAGCCCACGAAATTGATCATGCTGATGAAGACACTTGGAGGCCGGATGCGTGGTGATATCGAGTATCAGTCAGACGCTGGTGCCAAGACCTGGCACAGCGGTGTTGCCTACATCGACGACGAGAAGGGCTGCCTCATGTTCAACTCGGGTCAGGATGGACCGTTCTTCGCGACGCTCATATCCGACTTGCGCGGCTGTATTGTTCTCCCCGTCAAACACCCCGATGACGGCAGGGAGTGCCTCGAGCTCGTTGCAAATGGCCCGACAATGGAAATGTACCTGCGACCGCTGGCTCATGAAGAATGGAACCTGTGGCTGGCAGCCTTCTTGTGTTGGCAACAGACAAGACCCCCAGCTGTCAAGGCCCAAGACGGTGCCGGAGGGGCCACCAACCCTGCCAGCATTGTCGGGCCGGGCATCAAGGAACCAGGCGCATCTGCTGACGGATCCAAAGCTGCATCCATCATCAAGGTCGGCAATGTCATGCTTTGGGATAAAGGGCCCACTGGTTCCGCCAACGACTTGGTTCAACGATCGTCCACACGAGACTCGTCATCACCTGGCGCATCGTGGAGGCGAATTTCCAGCATTCTCCAGGACAATGGCGAGTTGAAACTTCTGGTGGAGAACGACAACTCCTGCCTGTGCGTAATTCACCTGTCGCAGTTGTCGCGGTGTGCCATTCAGCAGTTGGACCACACTGTCTTGGATGAAGACTTCTGTCTTGCCATCTTCCCCATATACGCCAGCACAGCCACACGGCTCTCAATCTTCCGTCCCGTCTACCTTGCACTGGACAATCGGGTACAGTTTGAAGTGTGGTTTGTTCTACTGCGAGCCTTTGCTTTGCCGGAGCTGTATAAACTAGACTTCAACGACCGAGACTCGATCCAGGAGGTGGCCGACTTGGAGGAAGAGATAAACGATGGAGAAACATTTCGAATAGAAAAGACTATTGGTGTGCGAGTAACGGAAGCAAAAGTTAGAGCGCGTCCCTCGGGACTAGACGTGCTACCATATGAAAAACTCTCCCGGGCCGAGCAGCAGGATCCTCTGGTTGGCAATTATGTGGCCGAAGTAATTCTTGATGGGGAAGTTCGGGCCAGAACAATGACGAAGCTAGGAACCAAGAACCCTTACTGGAGGGAAGACTGCGAATTCGCCGATCTACCACACACAGTGCAGGAGGTTTCTGTCGTGTTGAAGCGTACAGATGGAAAGCCTGATGTTGCTGGAGCTGCACCTGACGCCGGTGCCGGTGCTGGTGGACGGCTCGGAGCAACGCAAGAGCATTTGTACGGCACAGTTCACATCGCCGTGGATAAGCTCCAGCGAGGGAAGGACCACGAAGATTGGCTACAGATCATGGATGACAGACAACTGACAATCGGGTCAATGCTCATCAAGATCTCGCACGCGGAGCAAATAGCACTGCTGTCCAAGGAGTATGAGCCGCTCTCTGAGACTCTACACCGGTTCCCCTCGGGTCTGACCACCATGATCTCGGCGTCCCTACCCGGTCAGCTCCGCCGCCTCTCCGAGATCTTTCTCAACATCTTTCAGGCGTCTGGCAAGGCCGGTGACTGGCTGATGGCCCTGGTGGAGGATGAAATTGACGGCTTTGGTAGCCAAGCGTCCATCAAGAAGTTCCGCTTCAGCAGTCGCCTCAAGTCCAGCGAGTCAATGGAGTCTGCTAGTGATCGCGAGCTACTCGTCAGAGACATGGGCAAGTCTCTTGCTGGTGAAGCCAATCTCCTCTTCCGAGGCAACACGTTGTTGACACAATCTTTGGAATTCCACATGCGCCGCTTGGGGATGGAATATCTAGAAGAGGTTCTTCAAGACAAAATTACCGAGATCAACGAGCTGAACCCGGACTGCGAAGTCGACACGAGCAGACTCCCTCACGCCGGCAGCGCAGACATGGACCAGCGTTGGCACCGCTTGATCCACTTCACCACCCAAGTCTGGCGCTGCATCGCCGAGTCGGCGCTCTCGTTGCCAGGCGAATTGAGACATATCCTCAAGTACATTCGAGCGGTGGCAGAGGATCGCTACGGTGACTTCCTCCGAACTGTCACCTATACTGCCGTTTCTGGGTTCCTCTTCCTACGCTTCATCTGTCCCGCCATCCTGTCACCTAAGCTCTTTGGCCTCTTGCGCGACCACCCTCGCCCACGCGCGCAACGAACGTTGACATTGATTGCCAAGGTGCTACAAAAGATGTCCAACATGTCCACGTTCGGCAAACGCGAAGAGTGGATGGAGCCCATGAATCGATTCCTCACCACACAGCGACCCGTCTTCCGAGGCTACATCGACCAGGTGTGCGGTATCCCCGCCGAGCGCGGTGGCTTGAAGACCGCTCCGGCTGCCTACAGTACGCCCATCACCATGCTAGGCCGCCTGGGCCCAACGGCCAAGGAAGGATTCCCCAGCTTGCCCTATTTGATTGACCATGCCAGAAGTTTGGCCAGCCTGGTCAGGCTCTGGGTAGATGCAGTGCCCGAGGACGTCCGAAGGGGCCAAGCGGACCGCGAACTGCTCATCTTCAACGAGCTGTGTGTGGGGCTACAAAAACGAGCCGATGCCTGCCTAGCCCAGGTTGAACGAACGCGAGCCGCCAAAGCCGCTTCAAGGGGTGTCGCGGATCAACTCGCCGAATCTCTCGAGCAAGCCACCCTCATCGAGTCCCTCAGCGTGCCATACTCTTTTCCCGCGATAGCCAACGATGGTGACCGGCCACCTGGTAGTTCCGGCAGCGACGGCGAAACAACATTATCTCGCCGGCGCAGCAAAGAATGGCGCCGGGGAAGAGACGGGCTAGAATCAAGAAAAGCCAGCGGTCTACGCCAAGAAAGTGGCATGGAACGCAGTACCAAGAGTAAAAACGGAAAAGTCGGCCGAACCATCTTGAATGGCATCATGAGGATAGGCGGGCGGGCCGAAAGCCCCGACGCAAAGGGACATAGATAGATGGCCTTTGGGCCAGCTGTTTTGCATTTTATTCTATTCTATTTTATTTTATTTTTCGGTCTCGAGGGAAATCCCTTTTCATTTTCGATATGACGTCTTTTTTTTTTATTCTCATCGGCATCGGTGCCTAGAAGTCATGGTGAAGCGAGTTCCTTTTTTATTTCTGGAATCACAAGCAGGCGGCTAGCGTTCTTTGGGGTACTTCTTCTTGTTCTTCATTTCACATTCAAGCTTTCTATACCAAAAGGGTGAAAAGAGAAAGCATGGTATATAGTGAATGCATCGGTGGACGAAGAATACGTACCTTTTTTTTTTCTAACGTGTGCCCATTGGTGTATATACGGCGCCAGTGAGGGTGAATGCGCGCGAACGAATGTTCGAAGAATTCCGTCCCGTGATCCGGACTCATGCGCACTCGCAGGTTTTTTTCCAAGATACACACCATTACTTACTCTCATGTACGTTAACATGTTGATATGCGGATTTCACATGTCATCTCCTTTGGGGCGCCACTGGGGTATCAACACACCTTTGTCACTTGGCCGTGGGGAAACTAGTCATGGCACTCACGTAAACGTACGGATTCATGACTGAATAAAGCAAGTTTGGCTTGAAATCACGAATGACATGGCATTCACTAGCATGACTTGTGTACCTTGATATCATCGAGACAAGAATCCTCTTCGGGTTTCAGCACACCACCATGATAGAGTGAGATGAACGCTTGAAACAAGGTTGTCATGGCAAGGTTCATGATCCGCATCCCGGCCAATCTATCAGAATTACATCCATCTACATATGAACTAAGACTTATTTTGTTGTGTTTTAGATTGCTATAAAAAATCGCTCAAGAAAAGAACTTCTTGAAGGCGGCCTTCTCCTTGGCCACCTTGGCCGTCACCTGGGCCTTGATACTGCTGAGCGTACTGCTGACGAGTCCATCGTTGGGGGCCAGCTTGTGCGCGGCCTCGAGGTCCGCCAGGGCGCTATCCTCATCTTTGGTGCCGCGGGAATGGGCAACACCCCTGCGATAGAGGGCCTTTGCTCTATCGGCGTCGGAGGAGCCGGGGACGGCCAACGCAGAGGTGGCGTAGCGGATGGCGTCGTCCCAGGCCTCGAGCTTGATGCTCAGAAGGGCGGCGTTGTTGTTGAGAGAGAAGCGCAGAGCATCAAGGGACTGCTTCGTCGAGGCGGGTTCGTTGTCGAGGTCGGGATCTTCGTTGAGGTACCGGAGGCCCTTTTCGTACTTTCCAACGCCGACGTCCAGTCGACCTTCTTTGAAGGCCTTGTTGCCAAAATCCTTGCAGTCTGTGGCAATTTTGAGGATGGTCTTGGCGTCCAGCTCGCCTGAGACGTCTTCGGGGTAGTCCTGGTGCGGGTCGCCCATCTCGTCGGGCGCATTGACATCGGCTTGGAGGGCCTCTTGACCCGTGAGTTGACCACAGTTGGCGATGAGGGCTTCCTTTGCGGGCTTGTCGCCCGCTTCGGTCTTGAGGTTCTCAATCTGACGGACAATGGACTTGCCGTTGAGGACTTCGCCGAACACGACGTGCTTGTCATCCAGATGGGGGGTGGGAACTGTGGTGATGAAGAATTGAGAGCCGTTGGTGTCTATTTTTAGGTGGCATTGCGTTAGTAAGATTTTGATAGCAAAGGAGAACTTCCTTGACTAACTGGGTCCTGCGTTGGCCATGGACAGCAAGAACGGCTTCTCGTGCTTCAGGGGAAAGGCCTCGTCTTCGAACTTGCTGCCGTAGATGGACTCGCCGCCAGTGCCGTCGCCAGCGGTGAAGTCACCACCCTGAATCATAAACTGCTTAATTACGCGGTGGAAGACAGAGCCCTTGTAGTGAAGAGGCTTGCCAGACTTGCCGACTCCCTTCTCGCCAGTGCAGAGGCAACGGAAGTTCTCAACCGTCTTGGGCACCAGGTCGGAGTAGAGCTCCATGGTGATGCGGCCAGCTGGCTTGCCGCCAATGGAGATGTCGAAGAAGACACGAGGTCGGTTTGGAGTCTCAGTTGCCATCGTGACTTCTTGTATGGTTTGGTGGTGTCTCGGAAAAAGGTCAGAGTGGGATAGATCAAAAAAAGCGTGGCAGGATATGAAACAATTTCAATGGTCTATGGTATCTTGGAAGAAAGGCCGAAAAAAGAAACGCAACGTTTTGTGTTGGTATAGGTCTTGCTCTTAGTTTTTGAATCCTTTTTCAAAAAAGAATTTGAAAGAAGAAGAAGAAACCGAGCACAGCTGTGGGACAGCACAGATAAGCTGGAGGGTCAAAAAAAGACATGTCAGTCAGCACTGTTTGCACAAAAACGTCGCAATCGAATGAAGGGGCCTGCGTTTTGGGCCATGCGGGGTCTCCTGGTCAGTGAGACCAGTTGCAAAGACTTAGCAACCAAAAGTACAAGGATGGGCTTCTCGGGATCGTGAGGTGCAGCTGTGAGAAGAGGCAAGAGGAAGGGGAGTGTGATGGGTGACGAGTGACACAATCGATCAAGGGTGTCTGAACCAGGCAATGCAGGTCCTCAAGGATGACATTGAGGAGAGTTGGAGAGTTGGACTTACGGGTTCTGCTGAATGAAGCGTCTATGAAGCGTCAGGCACGAAGTGGCACGAAGTGAGGATAATAACGGATAACGGATGCGGATGCGGATGCGGATGCGGATGCTGATGCTGATGTGCGATGGTGGGGTTCGTCGCTTCGAGTGGTGGAAGTTTCTAGCTCCTCCCTGATCAGTGAGAAGCATGCGTGACACACCAGTTGGAACCGACACAACCGACACAACCCACCACCCACCACCCACGGCATTGCGCTTGCATGCACGGCTGGCCACGTGCATCATCAATCATTGGTCTTGCTTATTCTGAAAGAGCTCGTGTACGGATCACGGTATCGAGCATTGTACGCACTCATCTCGCCCCGTATCACATCCAGAAACGAATATCGCCATGCCGAGATATGTGTGTGCTCATTATGGAGTACATGTGCTCATTTCCATGCGCTGCCATTGCATAGCCCTGGTCTACTATCATAGGGCTTGCCCGTGAGCATGAATGAACGCGATGGATGCTTGCCGTTTGATCTTCTCCACTCAGCTTGCCGCTTCGCTTGAGCCGCCGCTCGGATTCCCTGCCTGCAGTTCAAGAGTAACCTGCCGTTTGTCAACTACTGCCAGCCAGCATCCGAGGCACAGGCACGTATCAGCTTACCGGTCCATCATTCACCAAAGCCACCTCCATCATGGCCTGGAACCTCCCGTCCTTAACTCGTTCCGCTTGATAGCCTTCCTTTACTCTCTCGACAAAATATCGGTACAGCCGGCTGGCTTCGTCTGGGGACGCTGCGCCATGAAAATCTGGCTTGGTTCCCTTTTTGGTTTGTGCAAGAAGGGTGAACTGTGAGACTATGCCACATCGTCGTCAGAAAATATCTCGCCAGGTTCCAGCTTCGACGATGAGCATACCGCAGAGCACTTCTCCATTCATGTCCATTACGCTCTTCTTCCACTGCGCAATAATCAGCGGTGCCCGGCAGGATAATGCAAACAGTTTGAGATGAAGAATGAGCAAAGCATGCGTACATACCCTACCGCCGTTCTCGTCATCCCATAGCTTCATTTTTATGACTTTGTTGGCTATTTGCTGAGCCTCCTTCTCCGAGTCGCCTGGTGCTACGGCAGCAAAGACGAGTACTCCTCGCCCAATGGACGAAATGACTTCCTTGTCAACGGTCACGGATGCCGAGAGCACCCTCTGAATGATGGCTACAGAATAGAGAGAAACGGGTAACATTGTCAGAGAGGAGTCGACGTCTAGGCACCAAGCATGCCGGTGGTCATACAAGCTACACTCACCTTTCATTTTGGTAAGCCAAATGCCATCATCTGGATCTGCGGCAGGATGAAAGACCAAGTATCCTCAAAGACTTCTCAAAGACAAGCCCAAGAAACGTACGTACGGCCTCAGGACCTGAATATTTATGGGAATTGCAGACTTGTCAGGTTAATGTGGATTGATCTTGGCCATTGCCGGCGCCCAATGACTTCTGCTCATTGTCGACGGAACGGGTTGGTCTGTCCCCATGTCATGTGAGATCCCCTGGTGTATCATGTATTATCTGCCTAGCAAGTCCTATTCCATCAACTTGTACCGTGAGGTAAGGCAGACAATGTTTGAGTCGCAAGAAAACCACCACTTTGAATTTATGAAGAATATAGAAACACACAATTGGCATGATTATGGCTTTATAATGAAGAGCCACTAGAATTAATATTCATCACCCGATGTTTTAGAATTCCTTTTGTAAAAGTCAAGCATGCCTCACCTAATGGTGTTGCCTCCACAGGCACAGTGGAGCTGCTAGCTAGCCATCTTTGGGTGACTTGTCCTGGCCATCTCCCAATCTGTCACGTCGATTGAGATCAACCTCACATCCCAGACTTGTTGGAGCAGGCGACACCATCCACATCCTGCATTGACCTGCAGCCCCTGCCACAGCTTCACGGCGCCCAATCATTGCTCTCGAGGAGCTTTCTCTCATCGACACAACGTGCGCGACCGAGCTGCCCTTCCCCAATCCCCTAATCACCTCTTTTGCGACTGGTGCGAGGAAAAACCTGCCACTCGACGCTCGAGTCATTCTTGAGTTCTCGGCTCAGGCTGTACAGCTGTTACGGACGAAATCAGGAGCACGGAGAGAGCATCTCGGCAGCTCTCCTTGACTTGAACCATGGCGGCGAGAAAATTGCAACAAGAAGTCGACAAGTGCTTCAAAAAGGTGGCCGAAGGGGTAGCTGAATTCGAAGCCATCTACGAGAAGATTGAGCAATCCAGCAATCCGGCACAAAAGGAGAAGCTCGAGGACAATCTCAAGCGCGAAATCAAGAAGCTCCAGCGCTTGCGCGATCAGATCAAAACATGGGCTGCCAGCAACGACATCAAGGACAAGGCTCCTTTATTAGATCATCGCAAGCTAATCGAAACGGTAGGTGCACACGCCAAAACAGAGAAACCGAACGAAAACGATATGATTCGATTTTGCCCAGCTATTATTTTAGTCGTCAATACACTTCTGTTATCAAAAATCACAAAAAAACTGACTGGCCCATGTTCACTATCTAGCAAATGGAGAAATTCAAAGCAGTCGAGAAAGCTATGAAAACCAAGGCGTACTCCAAAGAAGGTCTATCAGCAGCCGCGAGATTAGATCCCAAAGAGCAGGCCAAGGTCGAAGCTGGCGAGTTCTTAAGTAACATGGTCGACGAGCTGGAGCAGCAGATCGAAGCACTCGAGGCCGAAAGCGAATCGATACAAGCGACGATGAAGAAGGGCAAGAGCCAAACGGCGAAAGCAGAACGCATGGCCGAGATCGAGCGTATAATAGAGCGGCACAAATGGCATCAAGGGAAACTTGAGCTCATACGAAGATCTCTCGAAAATGGCGGTGTCGAGACGGAGCAAGTAAATGAATTGGAAGAGAACATTCGATACTACGTATCGGACGGCATGACGGAAGACTACATGGAGGACGAAGACATGTACGAGGAGCTCGACCTGGAAGAGGACGAGGGTGTGTTTGGCATGATTCAGGACAACGAGAAGGGCTCATCACAAGATGCGCAATCTGTGCAAGAGGACACGACACCCGAACCCGAATCGGTGACCAAAGTATCCAAGAAGGTCCCGAAGGAAACCGACCCGTCAGGTCGAAGAACATCCTCCCAAACAAAGTCACCGTTACCCGCACTGGCAACTTTACATACACCTTTATCTGCCATAGGTAATGGTGCTCCAGGTGGAACGGGAATGAAGCCTGCTGCAGCACCAGCGAGACCTGCCGGCGAAGGGTTGAAGTATGCTTCTGCCGCTGCTGCCGCTGCCGCAAGCGACAGGGGCAACATGGGCATTTCACCACTCCCGCCGCCACCAGGTTCAACAGTGGGCATATCGCCTTTACCTCCAGTGCAGTCAAGGGCGAGCGCGACCAACTCTCCTGCGGCTCCCGCTGCCCAACCTGTGTCACAGACGGAATCGAGAGCGACACCGCCAACCGAATTCGACATCCCCATTACCACGCGGCAATCGAAAAAATCAAAAGTAGCAGGAAAGCAGCCGGCTGCTGCTCCCGCTGCCGAATCTGCAGAAAGTCCAGCAGGTAAGGTCCAACACCAAACGCGCCCTCACCACCCCCGATGGGAATTACGTCCTCTTTTCTCTCTGCTGACCACCTCATCTTTTAGGTCAGACAAATGGTGTCACCAATGGTATAAAGCCGATAGTGGAGGAATCAGAGGAGGAGTCCATTTACCACCTACCTTCATCGCTGCAAGATCTTGTCGAGTCTTATGAGATGTCAAGAAAACGGCACGCGCATCCACTTTCCCAATCCACGTTACGAATGATGAACGCCGGCCAAATGTCGTTGCCAGAGACGGCGGATATTGAAGCTCCCAGAACGTACCGACCAGCCAACCCGGTGCCGCAAACGGGGTCAGGCTTCCCCCGCGAGCAACTACCTCTGTTTGACGACCCTCGCGTGTTCTCGAGAATAGACACCGATACTCTATTCTACATCTTCTACTACCGCCAGGGCACATCTCAGCAATACCACGCTGCCAAGGCACTGAAAGATCAAAGCTGGCGGTTCCACAAGCAATACCAAACGTGGTTCCAACGACACGAAGAGCCCAAGAACATCACCGAGGAGTTTGAGCAAGGAACGTATCGATTCTTTGACTATGAAAGCACATGGTACGTTTCCCCCCGGACCCAAAAACGGGGACAAGACACAATGCGGATTAATTTCATGGCACAACACAATACCACAATACTGACTGCGATGTAGGATGAACCGAAGAAAAGCAGACTTCAAGTTTGCTTACAAGTTCCTCGAGGACGAGGTATAGCGTCGTGGTGTGGCAAGGGGTCCCTTGATGGCGCTAGTGTGTGTATGCTATGCTGCTCATGTTGCTATTTACTTTTTTGATCCTGCCTCCTCTCGACTCGGTGTTCTAGAGACACGTTTGCTGTGTAGCATTATGCTACGCCGGGGTTTTAAAGGGCTTATTAGTACTTTTTCTTTCCTTCTGTAAACAACCCAGTTAAATGGAGCCAAACTTGAGCTTGGTCAAAGAAATTCGTTTCGTTGATGTGCTGGTATTGAGATGCAATGTGATGTAATGCCATTCCAGCCCGTTGGACGATGTCGAAAGTGATGTACGCAGAGGAGCGCTGTCAAGACTCGGCTGCCCACACAACCACACGCAAACTAAACACTTGAGATACGAAACGGCGAACTAGGTACGGTGCAGGAAGTTCAGGCCCAGGAACACACACGGGAGGCCTCTGCTCGTTCCGGCTGACAACTTCTGATCGACGTGTTGTTGTCTCTGTGGGCCTGAAGAGTTTTGTGTACGATGACTGAAGCGCCACGGCACGAAGATGGAATCGGGCACGATGCTTGACCCCTTCTGCGGGTGATACTGCTGTGTTTGTACCGTATTTGCCTTTTTTCCCTTTGCTTTTCAATTCCGTACTTTCACGGGAAGAGAGTTGCGATGACGTGAGGCAAGGAAGGTCCTTTTGGGGGGGAAATGTCTCGGGATGCAAAATCTATTCCCGGGAAAGCGTTTGTACTGCGGACGATTTCGATAACCGGTCAACGATCGAATTGCTCCCGTAATTACGTAGGTCAGTTTGTCTGACGGTGTTGTCATACAGCGCCGAAGAGCCTGGATGATTATTAAGCGCTTTTCGTTGGACGGATCGAGGGCTGGGATGCTGCGCACCTGCCACGTCAGGCTCACAGACTCACTGATGAGATGAATGAGTGGGCGACTGGAGGAGGCTCCCGCACGTCCTCGTCTATTCTCACGCTCACACAGCTGCTGGCCTGAACTCGCACCTGCAACCTGCACTGCACGACAAGGAGACGACGGACGGGAGAGTCATACGGACTCATACCAGACCCAAGAGAATCGAGCCTCACCAGACTACTTTGGGGTGTCGACTGCGAAATTCCCAGAACCGCAGCAGCGCCGCAAATGCCCAGAATCAGCACCCAGGCTGGCATCGTGGCCAGAACGACGACGGAGCGAGGCTCAGCTACGATTTCTACAAGTGTCCGATGAAGAGGTCGTTGAGCCCTTTCTTGTTCACCAGAGCAGCCGTCATGTCTCGCCATTGACCATGATACCAACTGTACCAAACGGATCCGCGCCTTGGCTCCCGACATTCCTTATGTCCATCTCGCATCGCCAACACCCTATTGGCTTCCCTGAAAGCGGGAAACGCGTCACCTCGGTTCATTTCCGACTTTTGGGAAGACGGTGCTTCTCCCGCCAATGAGTTGCCTCAGTTGGGAAAAGCGGATTCCAAGCGGCTCCCCATACGGATGTACACTGCACACACACTATCGCGGCCCTTTGGTTCGTCAGCCCTAATAAGATGACGATGGCTTGACACCACCCTTGAGGCCAACGTTGCTTGGTTGGCGGTCGCCTTTTTATTCCGCAGTGCAACCACACCAACCGGGCCTCCTGGAAATCTGCATGTCTTTGTCTTCCAATTCCGTTCTTCTCTCACCACACTGCACAGTGCACCCCTTCATGCGGCAGCCTACAAGTCTGCCAGTTGGGTCTTTGCAGCTCTTGCAGCGTATTTGCTTCGTTTCCCCCTCCCATGTGCGTGTATGTGTGGGCGGGATGCGTGTAAGGTATGTATGTCGTCTTGCTCTTACGTGACTCTGTTCTACAGTAGCTATTATCTGTTTGACTCATATGGACCCCCATAAGCCCGGGTACCGCTTGACTTTATGCCATCGTAGAGGCCTTTGTTCCCCTCCACTCCCTCTTCTCATTCGGCCGGGTCACAGCCTTATTAAAGAGGTCACCTCGTCCATCACATCATGCCCGTCTCCATTATTATACATGCTACAGAGACTACATGTCCCCTAATTGAGACCTGGTTTCCACATCTTGGAAGACCCCCGTCGTTATTACTTTTGCTTTACGTATCTTCCTGTCTCTCTTGGTCCATTTCCTGTCGGTGTGTGTAGTTTCTTGAGCCCCGGACCTCGTTCACTCTACTTTAAACCAACTCGAGTTGTCGTGTCAGCCCTACCACCTCGAATCCATCCCCCTTTTTTGACAAGACGTCTGAAATTACCCCCAACTTCAACTTCAGTCCATACTTGCAACTGTCTTCTTTCTGCTGTGCCATTGATCAGACAACTCGTGGGACGTATAAAAACGACCCTGAGCCTATCCGATCTCCCTTGTCGTCGTTCCTTCTGCCAAGAGCGTTTCATGACCTAGAAGAGCCAAGACAACTTTTACATTGTATCCTCGAATGAGCCGCCCCAAGACTGGTGCAGAATCGGAGTCAGAGGCCATCCCTTCTCCCTCTCGCTTTTGACTATTTAATCACTGTCGACGACGCTCCACCGAGATCGTGGGCCATGGACAACCGGGAGTTGAATATACAAAATATTAGGCACGCCTTCGGGCAGTACTGCGAGTCGAGCTCATCGTTCATGGCACTGAGCGAGACATCCTCCCAATCAACACAGGCATATGACTACGCAGACTCGCCATCACAAGCATGCCATTCTGAGAATGGAAGCTCCTACGATTCACCCACGCCGGCATTGCCCGTGACGAACAGCCTGCACCTTTTCCGGAGTCCCCCCTCGCCATCAAGCTTTCCCAGTTCCAACTACGCTCAATCGAGTCCCGCAACAACATTGTTCAACAACCCCTGTCCGAATCTGGACATGGGCACGGATACACCCTCACCGGGAGCTTCATCCGAGGACCGAACGACAAAGGCACCTTCGTACGTGTCCCATCTCCTCATCTCCTCGTCCTCAACAGGAAGCTTACTAATGCACTTAGAACCAATACCGGGCGCGACCACCCCGTCTGCTGTCTCTACCCAGGCTGCAACGCTAAGCCGTTCAAGCGAAAAGCAGACTTGGACAGACACTACAAGCACCGCCATGCGTCTGACGCCGAGAAGGTATCATTCAACTGCGACTATCCTCGCTGTTCTCGCAGAAAAGACCCCTTTTACAGACTAGACCATTTCAGAGACCACCTGCGGGAGTTCCACAAGGAGGATATCGAGAAGCGAGGGGGCAGCGTCAACGAAGAGTCGCTCGAAGACAGACGCGTCTCGTCGACCTGGTGGAGGTGCTCCAAGTGCCTGAGGAGGATCTACATTGACCGGAACGGCTACGGCTGCCCCGATTGCAAGAGCACGTGTCAGCCGAAGAGGAAGGACGCCCGTCGTCGGAGCTGAGACCCCAGGCCGAAGCGGGTGAGAGTCGGAAAAGTGTAACCTTGTGTGGCGAGGCTGCGGGCCAGTCGAAATCAACCATTGGGCATTGGGACGCAGCAAGGGTGAATAACAACTTGTATCGCCGTGGGAGGCTGGCCTGGTGCTGCCCATGACTTGAAATAGTAGGATACGGAACTATGATAAGTGCCTCGCAGCCGTGGGGTCAGCACTACATACTGGACATCCCCTGCTCCGTATCAACGCACTACTATTCACATGATTGCTAACATCGCTTACATGGGATTCCATGGGAGAGTCCACGTATAAATGTAGATTAAAATACCACAATTTCGCACCATGGTAAACACTACTTCTGGACACCAGCTGTACAGCTTTACATGATGCGTAATGAACACCACTACAGTTGACACGACACGTTGAGAATCACGAATTCAGTACAGTGAGCATAGTACTTGTCTCTGACACAGCAATCGGCACTTTCAACCATGACCTCGCAGCACCAAGCATCCGCCACTGCATCCGCCACCAGACTGACTGCCTGTGGCGGCGGTGCTATGGTGAGAGGGTGAGGGATGAGGGGCAAGGAAGGGGCTGTGCTTCAGATCTACATTCAATCGGCATTGGCGTTCACACAGTAAAAACATTCACAGATTATATGGGTTGATGGGGGAGTGACAAGGTTCGATTGCATCTAGCTATTAGACATCCACTTCTTACATCATGTGCCTTCATCGATGGAATCGTCGTCGTAGTTGGGCAGTGCTCGTATATCCACACGGTCGCTTTTCCTGCGTGTCTTTAATCTCCGCGTGTGGTTGTGCGAGTCGGATACGAATCGGCCAATGAAGAGTTCGGGCGGACGATACCGAGACTCGGACTTGGATGGGGCCGGCACCGAGTCTGGCGGTTTGACGAGAAGACTGGGAATGGAGTCGTCTGCCGAGAGAAAGTTGTGCAAGTCGTCTGGTGACGTGGTGCGTTGACTTGCATGATTTCGACTGGATGGGGGCTGAGCGATGTCGCTGGCAGTGGAATTTTGGGCGGATTGGCGGACTTGATGCTGGCCACGTTGTCTTTCTACTCCGTCTGACGGCCTCGAGTAAGAAGACTTATCACAATGGGTCTCTGTTGGTTGTGGACTTGGTTTGATCTGATTCCTCTTTGAGCATCGTCTTTCTTCTTCGAACTCGTGCAGAAAGTCCAGCAGCTCTTGTGGATCGATCTCCGAGGGCAACTCTGGCGAGAGGGGCGACAAGGCATCTTCGTTCGTTCTGTCGGTGGTAGACGACGGTCGCCTTGATATCGAGCCGCAAGTAGCCGCCACAGTCTGCTCGTCATAGGCCCTCTGCTCACCGAAGGGTAAACGTGAGCGTTCTGAAGGTGTATCCTCAAGTAATGTATGAGTCAACTCGGGAGATTTTCGCTGATGGTATGTAATACGAGAAGGAAGTTCTTGAGGGGTCCGTGGTGAGCAGCCAATCTCAGATCTTGAGTCGCCGCAACGATGACTCTTCCTATAATCTGGAGGAACAGACTGCTCACAACTCATATATGATAGACGCCCGTTGCAATTGGTTGGCTGGACGCTTGGGTGTGTGAGCATATCATTAGTTTCATCCCTTGAAATTTGGCTGCCTCTCTGGCCCAGCACGCTCCACGGCTGCTCAGGACTGAGAGACCTGAATCTGAGCAGCCCTGATCGTGCGCCTCGCAAGGGCTGCGGATGGAATATCGTCCGGGGAGAGGTGCCAACCCGTGGCAGCGAGCTGTTCGTACTAGATGATTGATCTGACCAAAGCATGTGCTGCAAACTCGAAGAGCAGCTGGAGTGGTTGCCGAGGCTGGACGACTTGTTTGTGAACATTGCATCTGCGAAATGCTTAGGCGCTTTCTGAGCTCCATGACTATCAGATGACAACAGTTTGCCCGGGATTCGTTTTCGTGCGGTACAGGAAGAACCTGTGGAAACGTGGTCCCGAGAGTTCCTGTAATTTCTGAGGGAGTTGGCATTCTGACTCTATCGAAAGTCCTGGCTCCCCACTTGAACTATGATGTTGTCCGATCGAGAACTCGAATTAGCTCTAGTCACGCCTTTGTTGGGAAAGTTGCGTAGGTTGTGAGACATATGGCTTTCTTGGAGCTTTTTGGACGGCTTCGGGTAGTTGATGAGCAGTGGCTTCTGCACGGCCACTCCCGTCCAGTCGGGCTGGTCGAGGAGACGTCGTTTCTTGGTCGCAATGCTAGTCGCATCAACTCCGGTCTCTGCAGTACGCGAGATCGGCGGCGTCCTGGTGTTTTGGACGGGAGACCTCACGATACCATTCGTAATCGATGTGCCAGGAGTCTGTCGACCATTCCCACCGCTCATAACCGGAACAGTGGTTGTGTCACTGCTTTGTTCGTGTCTCTTGGAGGAGGAGACTTGGCGAGCTGACAGCTTCCTTGATGAAGTCGCCTTGTTGTCTTCCGGGGTTCCATTTGCAGCGTCGCGACGCATCCGCGCCTTGGCAAAATGCTCTTTCTGTCGAGCAAGATCATCTTTGTTTCCATTCCTCCTGACTCGAGAGCGCGCGCCTCCTGTCCAGTTCATAGCTTAGTGGCCATTTGTCTGATATGAACAAATCTTGGAAAGCGCGGGATGTACAGAGTAAATGAGCAGCATCTTCGGGCACGGCGGATGTTGCCGATGCAAGAAAGCTGATGGCAAGGCGTGACTCGTGTCCATGAGAATGATCTGAATGTGGGAAGGAGCGACCCAGGTCATCCAGTCCAGTGCTCAATCAATCTGGACGGCTGCAATATTTACGAGACAATATATAATACCCAGAAGCTGCATCGAATGGATTCTTTCCGATGAGCAGGGACTAATTAAATCTGTCCCATTCAAATATTTTTTGGTCATCTTGTAACCCCCCACCGTTGTTGACGGTGGCTCACACAGTGCACCAAGCTCTGGCCACCTATCCAGAGCTGCGGGACACATCCCTCCACATTCAAGAACACGCAAACGACATCGACAAGTCTGTCCACAATCCGCGCATTAATTCCATCAAATAAAAACTGTTGGACTTCGAGATGGCGGACGCAGAGGAGAAGGCACGCCAAGACAAGATTGCCGCCGCCAGAAAGCGCGTACGTTGCTGCTTGCGCCCTTCTACTACGTCCGCGTCAAGCTAACTGGAATGTCACAGGTCGAGCAAATGAAGAAGAAGAAAGGCATGAAGAACACGGCTGCTAAGAAGGGCGAAGACGACACCTCTGAGACTACATCGCTCAATGTAGAAGAGCAGACGCAAGCCGGCGCATCAGAAGCCGTCGCAACGGAAGATAAGACAGAGAAGACTGAAGATACTGCCGCAGACGACGAGAAAGCTGTCGATGACGAAAAGACGGAGCATGGATCACCTTCAGAGACACCATCTCTAGCACAACAATCCAAGTTGCGATCCACGTCATTCCGCGCTGGAACCGCCGGACCCTCGTCGCCAGGTCCGTTCAGCCCCGATGGCGACACGGCGCCTGACATCTACAGGAAGCAAGCTTCTCGCATCGAGGAGCTGGAAAAGGACAACAAGAAGCTCTCAAGGGAGTCATCAGATGCGGAGAAGAGGTGGAGAAAGGCCGAGGACGAGCTTTCTGTGCTCCGTGAAGCAGATGGCGATGCGTCATCCAAGAGCCCAGCCAGTGATGAGGTTGAGAAGCTGGTAGGATACACCGTATACTTAACAATGGTAACTTGATATGAAAACTGATAGATACGGCAGAGATCTGAAATTGCCTCTCTACAACGACAAAACACACAGTTGCAGCAACAAGTATCACGAGGCTCAGGTCATGGCCATCGACCGTCAATATCCGTTGCTACGCCACCATCCGATCTTCAAGCCGACCTGGATGCCAAGACGTCAACGATTGAGTCCATGGAAATAGAAATTTCTACCCTGAAGGCGCGCGTCCAGCGACAAGAAACCGGGGCCGAGACGGAAAAGGAGCAGGTGACTGCTCTGGAAGAAAAGCTTGCTCGTGCCGAGGCTGCCGCTGGAAAAGCCCAACGCGAGCTGCAGGACGTGAAGCGCAACCTCGAAAGAACAACCGATAAAGCTGTCCGCGAAGGTAGCGAGCGATCAAGTGCCGAGACCAAGGTCAAGACGCTGGAGCATGACCTCGAGGAAGCAACCAATGCCAAATCTGACCTGGAGCTCAAGGTCGATGCCCTCGAGAAAAAGGCAGCCACACTAACGTTAATTCACAAGGAGCAGGACGCCCGGTCCCAAACTTTGAGAAGGGAAAAGGAGCAGGCGGAGAAAGAGGCCCAGGTCCTACGGGCTAGGGTCGAGAAGCTGGAAAGCGAGAACGTGAAACTCGGCAGCCGCAAGTCCACAGAAGGTGGCGGGGGTTTAGACGACGAGGGAGTAGACGAGCTGGAAAACGAAGACAGGCTGCGTCTGGAGAAGAAGATCCGCAGCCTTGAGCACGAAGTTCACGAACTGCGAAGCGGGGCATGGATTGAAAAGCGTCGCGAAATGGAAGCTTCCAACCCAGGGTTTCACGACGTGGACCTCTCTGGGGGGTCCACGTCCCATCCATTTCCGAGAAAGCATTCTGCCAGCGGCTTTGGTGAGTTCTTGACCAGTGGCCTTAATGCGCTTGCCGGCGGTGGCGGCGACCATGAGCTGCTGGAGGATGGGGACTTCGACTTTGACGAGGATGCATTCCGCAAGGCTCAAGAAGAAGAGTCGAAGCTACGGTTAGAACGAATCAAGGAAATCAAGCGAGGATTGAAACACTGGGAGGGATGGAGGCTGGATATTGTGGATATCCGCAGGGGTGGCGGCGTGGGCATCGGGGATATATTCGATGTGTGAGCGGCAGGTGACGCCAATATGTACAATATGAGGCCGTTCACGAATGGAAGTTTTGCAACGAACGCGACTGATGCGTCATCGTCTGGAGCGTGAGCAAGGTGAGTGGTTGACTGCCAGCGTGAAAGGGTGAACGAAAAGTGAAAGACGAGGGCTAGTGGCACTTTCTCTCTCGCCCACACACCCTCTTTCTTGCGAGCAAACGTCAACATCAGATGCTACAAGACCTCACGTAATCTGCTCATCTTCTCAAGCCTGCATATTGGATTTTGAGTCATTCTTTGACCTGCGACTTGAGAGCACCTAAGTCGCTGATTTCTCAGCCAACTCTCCGCCTGTTCGCACTAGAAACATGGAACTTTACGACGGATTAGGCCCACACTTTACGAAGTAATTCTTATCTGATCACAATTTTTTTCCCCGAAAATATCTTCTCACACGACTGAATAGGACTAGGAAGGAAAGGCTCTTCACTGACTATACTATAGTCTGCAAGGGTACTCAGATTCCTGTCCATAGAGTCTTTCTCTGTGCGCAGTCATCTGTGTTCAAAGCTGCAATTACAGGACCATTTGTGGTGAGTTCTTGTTTTGACGTCTGACTCGCTCATGGGTCACTAAATGATGAGAGGAATCTAATGGAACCTACACGATCGATGACTTCCCACTTTGTGCCGTCGAGGGAATGATTGAATACCTATACGAGGGATTCTACAACGTACCGTGGGAGGATGAACTTTGTGGCACACCCGATGGTCCTCAGGACGCTCTGCCTTTCCATGAAGCCATGTTCGCGATTGGGGACAAATACCAAATTGAGGACCTCAGAGTCGACGCTCGCAGTCGATATAGCACAATCTTGGCCCAAAGCAAGTATGACCAAGTATTATCTTCCTTGTTACGTATCTATGCAGCCACTCAGGAGGGCGGGCTGTCTGTCCGTACTATTCTTGATGAATTTACTTGGCGCTGCATCAGGTTTCAGATCAAAAGGACCACACCACAACTTGAGGAATTCATGAAGAAATATCCCGAGTTTGCTGTGGACTTTGTAGATTCAGTCCTGGGAGATAAAACAATCGTAGGACTTTGCGAAGATTGCCATAATTGCTATGGCAACATAGTTGGCATACGTATTGGCAAGGGTAGGGTGGTTTGCTCGACTTGCGATTCAGTTCACGTTCATGTTCCAAACTACTAGGCTTTTTCTTTGGCTGAACGCATTGCGGAAGACGTGGAATCCTTCAGAACGGTTCATAATCATTGCGGAAGGATTTTGGGACCAGGAAACACAAAGCCTAGGTAGATTCTCCAACGTCGTCGAAGTTAATAACTGTTATTTTTGACCAATTCATTTGTTCTTTCTGCTAGTGTATAGAACTGTCCGCACCATCAAATTTCGCGAACACCTGGGCCCGTGTACACTCCCATCCAGCATTACGCTCGACTCGCAAGAGAATGTTTGACATTCGTTGAAAGGACCTGGACAGAGCTCCTATCGTGGCTGAATTGAGACCGCCGTTCGCTGGTTCATTTCATACCAGGTGTCGGCAGTTATTGATAGGGTGCCACCTTCCAGATAAAGCCGACTTCTTTGAAAGGTGTGATGCGCTCTCATCTCTCTTTTGCCTTCACACAGTCTGACTGTTGGCCAGGCTCCTCAGCAAGATGAAGCGAACCACCTCTTTGACCCGAAACCACAGCGTTCAAGGTATTAACTCGCGCCGGGTCTCGAAAAGGAGCTCTATCATAGTCGAAAATTGCACGATGGTCTTGTGAGGTTTGCGCGCATCTTCCAAGTTATTTGCCACCTCTCCTGAGTCCTGATGTCTAGTGGCTGGCTGTTTGGTGACTCGGGATGTTGAAAGCAACGCCTTTACAGACTACGAAGGCGTGTGATGATTGATTTTTTTATCCTCTTGGAACACTAGAATGTACATGAGCATCCGGAAGATGGAGGCAACCCCCGCCACCTCTCAGATGTCTTGCTACATGTCACCATGTCTGCCATGGTCAATGGACAGTGCAGTGGGAAAGTTTCGGGCACGACTGCTTTCGCCGAGAGTGAAACCGCTCTATGATTGTCTCATTGCTGATTGTCACGAGATCGCTAGCGAGCTGTTGAACACGGCTTGTTGTCCCTCGGCAAGAACTGTTGGGTACCTATGTATGCCAAAAAGGCTGTACGCGTGTACTATGCATTTGATGGGTCGTCGGCCCATTCCACTGCTGATGATGAATATTGGTGATGAGCAAAACTGTTAACCGAGAAATTGTTTTATGGTCGCACAGCACATAATTGGCTTGTAGCCAGAGATCGGAGTAACCGACATTGAATGCAGACATGTATTTGTATCTGCGAGTTGAATGCCATGGTCTGTCCAAGATTTCGTTCACGTTGGATGAGGTTTGACACAGAAAGTAGAGGCGCTTTTTGGGGCATGGGTAACTGCTACTAGACCGAGATGACGATCCCTGTGACCAAGCACGACAGGTGTGAAAGATGTCGTCATCAAGTAGGCGAATGCAATCGCGTCTCCTTCTATTCGATGTACATGATCCATTCACTCACCTCAGATGTGGCTCGATCAGCAGTCCCGCATGCTTCCACCCAAGATGGGATGAAACCCCATCCCATGTCTGCCAAGTGGTGAAAAGACTGCCCGATGAACAGCAAACTTCACCTGAATGCGACTTAACAGTTGAGCATCACTCATCGGGCCGCGTGAAGGCCATGCCTATCCATCTATATAATTTGCCTCTTTTCCACTGAAGTAACCGTCCAACCTGATGCTCAGGAGCACCAAAACCCAGTTACTCATCGTTACTCATCCTACACACGCATCGCCTCTCATGCCAGAAAAGGACATGGACGTCTTCCAGCAATCAGGGCTCCATAGAGCCTTGGTGAGGTAAGTCTGCTGCCCCCAACCCACAGTGTTATAATCGCTCACATGCCCAGGGCACGAAAGGAAGGCGCCTTTATCGACTACGAACTCGAATGCGAAGGGACAAAGATTCCAGTCCACAAATCCGTCATTTGTTCGCAATCCAAAGTCTTCATGGCAGCTTGCACAGGCCCATTCAAGGTATCAGCTCCCCCCTATCACCAACGTTGCAAACCCCTACCAGCTTAGCTTGATGATGACTGAACATGCCAGGAGTCCGAGGGAACGTACCATGTCAAGGACTTCTCTCTGATCCAAGTCCAGTGCATGATCGACTTCCTCTACACGGGCACCTACACGGTGCCCAAGCCGCCCAAGCCCAACGACAAATGGGGCACAGATGACCCCGTGTTACACGCCGTCATGTTTGCCATGGGAGACAAGTACCTGATCAACGACCTCAAAAACTGCGCCAAGTCCTTCTACCGAAACTCGCTATACCACCACGCCACGGATGTAGAGTCCTTTCTTCAGTCCGTGCGAGAGATCTACACGAGGACAACGGACGAGCTGCAGCATGGCCGAGAGCTTCGCCGAGCGGCCATCAAGGCTGGGCTGCAAAAGTTTGGAACAGCCATGGTGTCTGAGGCGTGCAAGTCCTTGTGTGACGAGGTGTTGAGGGAGTGTCCCGCGTTCGGGACCGACATTCTCGCGCCGCTGATGAAGAAGACGGAGGATGAGCGGCTCGGGCGAAGGTGTCACTTTTGCGGCATCTCGCATCCGCCGGAGGACTACATGACTCCTTTGCCGTGCTCGGGTCCGCGGGACTCGGGGGGGTTTGGGAGCCCAAAGACGAACTTTGTGATGAGATTTAATTGATGGTGTGAGATTTGGCTGGAGGAGCGTGGACATGATCATGATTTGTTTGTCACGGGTATGCACTGTACAGATGACAGTTGGAATGAGGATGATAATGAGAGAGGAAGCTCGTTCCATCATGGTATCGATGTTGACCATTTGAAAATAAAAACACAACCGTTTACAATCAGTTGCACGCATGTTGGAGGCCGCCGGGGGAAGAGAAGTGATGCGACGTACACGTAGGCCCGGGTGTTGTGTGCGACCGTTTCACAAACAACCACAAGTCGCACAAGAACGCAGACCCAGAGTGAACCGGATACTGCTTGACGGAAGCTTTTTAACAATCACCAACTAGATCTTCTGATCATCCTTGAACCTTGGAAGCTGAGTCTACACTTGCGGATCCGTACGGAGTACATATGTACGAGTAGGCAAGTGGATCCCCCTCGCGACTTCCCCCCCGACAAGGAAAGCACGTTCTTACATAAGCCGAATTTTCAAGCACCAAAAAACCTCAATTCTCCAACGGCTGAGCCCATTCATCGCCCCCCAGCAAGGGTTGCCGTGGGCCAATCCATCCATTCATCTCAACTCACTCCATCCTCTCTCTCCCTTCCCTCCTTCGAAAGGGTCGGTCCTCAAACAACGCTCGCCACAACACGCCACACACAGACCATGGATCTTCGATCCCTCGCCCGCCCCGTAGCCCAGCTGCTCACCACCACGGCCCGCTGCAGCGCGATGCTCGTCCCCAAGCGCGGCCACAAAACCACGGCCCGAACGAAGCGGGCTCTCAAAATCGCCCCCCACGACTCCTTCCTCCCCAGCCGGACGGCGCCCTTCCCCGCGGCCGACAGCATCATCTACAACCCCCTCGTCGGAAGCGTCGCCCGCCCACACGCCCTTCATCTTCCTGCCGCGGGGCGACCCCCGGCGGCTGGCGCTGCTGCGAATGCGGAGTACCCCTGGGGCGCCGGCCGCCCTGAACGGCGAGGCCATCGCCGACGCCGACTTGCCCCCGCAGATGAGATACAAGCGCCGCACGGCGCGCTATCACCTCACGGAAGAAGACGTAGAGGAGATCCGGAGGTTGAGGGCAGAAGACCCCATCAGGTGGAGTGTCGGGAAACTAGCTGCCAAGTTTGAGTGCTCAGAGGTCTTCGTCAAGATTGTGGCGCCGGCGTCGCAGGAACACCATGAGTGGTTGCAAGGGAAGCTGGAGAGGAAGATGGCCCGGTGGGGCCCGAAGAAGTTGCAGGCGAGGGAGGATCGAAAGAGGAGAGCGGAGATGGTTTACCGAGGGGAGTTGTGATCTTGATGTCATGGGGTTGTGGAGAGGTCTTCTTGGGGGACCGAGCCTGTACAATCTTTACTTTGTTCCTTTTCTATACATCATGGGTGAGGGGAGGGAGGCGGTTTTGTAGGATATGAATTTGGGGGGAGGGACATGTTTTCACAAAATGGGTGGGAGACCCCCCGGCATCTCATGTACGCAATATTATATTACGCTGGGGCAGATGTTCATGTCTCGCGCAATATATCGGTTACCAGCAGGGATTTCCATCTCCTGGACTCGCGAGGATGCGCTGAAATCGTCATGATCGTTTTTATTTTGGCGATGAAGTAGTAAAATCCCACGCCGGAGGACACGTTTCCAATCCATTCAGAAAAGACAGTCCATTCCCTTGGGGAGACAAAACGCCAACATATGACACCATCATAAATACATTACAAGGCGCACTGGCGGTTTCCGCAACCGCGAAAGGACACGCCTTCGTCATCAAGTAGATCCTTCTTGCCAGGGATCACTCGGCAACACCAGCCGCACCAGCTTCGGGCGCAGCCCTTTACCTCTGATGCCAGGGCGCAGCTCCCGTAGCCCCTTTCGTCATCCCACTCCGGAACACATGCGCCCAAGCGCACCATTCGGACGAGCTTACGCTTGACTCGTCCGCCGATTCCCTCAATCTCGTGTCGCTCGTATCCAGGGCCGAGCTGGGGAGAAGGGGTTTGTTCATGGCCCTCTTCTTCAATGAGTGCTCCTATGGGTGCTCCTATGGGCGTGGCCGGGCCGAAAGGTGACCCGGCTGGACTCGCGGACGCAGCGAGGGCAGGAGGCGATGGGGTTGAAGTCATCATCCAGACGGGCCGTTCATTCACCCATGGTGCTGTGCCGCTATCACGCGCGTCTTGGGCGTCGCAGTCTACTTCGTGCTCACGGTCTCTGGCAGCAAGACAGGCTGCTTCGCGACCGCAGATGACACCTCGGTCTCCGTCGCCGATTCCGGTCCCCAACCCGCCGAGGACTTCCCCATATTGGGTGCGCCAGCGCCAAATGCTACATTCGAGTAATGTCAGGACTCCGTTCAGTCTTTGCTTTTGGAGACAAAGAGTGGATAGCGATGATTCACAAACCTTTGATATTCAGTGTCAGCTCCCCGAATGCTTCTTCCACATGGCTGACAGAGCCAAACTCCCGATGATTCGCATTTACAAAGCGACTGCTGCACAGAATCCGATGTGAAGGGCAGATCTGGATCGAGTCGTGGAATCGCAAGTGCCGCAATGGGCGCTTTGACGCATGTTCTACAAAGTCTACGATGTCTCTCGCGTAGCGCTACCGGCGCGGGTGGCTTGATGGCACAGTTCTGTGCATCTTGTCGTTAGCATGGATGCGATAAGCCTGACTTGAAAAAAATTTGCGAGCTGCTCGTAATACACCAAGATGAAGACGTACTCGACAAACGACTTGGCCACATTTTCGACACTCATCGACCATGTCACGGGCACAGCTGCCCGACTTGCCATTGTAGCTCCTGGTATCTTTCATGTAATGCCAGTTGCTGGCTCGGGCACGATAGCGCAGTAATTCTTCGGTGTTGACGGGAACTCCTTCGTTTCTGCAATGCAGCGTCAAAGTCAAGAGGACGCTACGATATTGGATCAGGCCATTGTGAACGGAACGGCATGAGCGAGCAAGGGCGTCTAGAGTGTTTGAATCGATGCACGACACAATCGATGCAATGATGCTGCAAGTAGTGGGTAATCTCGTCAGCGATTGACATGATGATACCATCAATAGCAAGCGAGACAGCAATTGATCTTTGAAGACGAAAGTGGAAGCCAAATCAGACGTACGGATAACACTGGAATGCTCTACCGATGGAACTGGATGTATAAGAAGTAGACTCGAAGGGGGGAGCAAGTGGCAGGCCAGGGTATTTGTTCTGCGGTTGTAGCTTTGCCTGTAAGGCTTGTCGAACCAGATCTTCGGGCGGATGACTAGAATCGTCGCCGCCATTTTCCTCTAGATCAATGAAGCGAGCCATGCTTTATTTCATGAAGCTGCAGTGACGCGTATCCACCGAAAGCCTTGATGCTGCCTGGGCAATGGAAAGTCGAAGCAATGGTGACCACTGACGGCAGTGGCTGTGTGTCCGTCTATCGGCGACAAGCGACAACTGGAGGCCCAGAGGAAGACAGGATGTGGAAGGGTAAAAAGGTTGGCTAAAGCTCTAAAGAACGATGAAAGATATCGAGGGAGCCATTTCACAGAAGATGAAAATGATTCTTAAGTTCGAGAATCGAAGAGCTGGCGTTGCCATGCGATGAGAGCATTGACACATCAGAGTTGGGCTAGGCATTGGGGGCATTTGGGGCCATTTGGGGGGCATTGTTGGGGGCATTGTTGGGGGCATTGGGGAGCTGGTCTCGTGCCTCTTATGTATTAAAATCTCCACCGGGCGCCTTGATAGCGACAACCTTACAGGTGCCGCTGGGCCAAGACCGGAGCCGATGGTCCCCCGCGATTCCATTCGGTGGCAGACATGACACAAAAGTGGCGGTGGCGGGTGTGGAAAGTGATATTAATGATGGAATCAGCTTATCTAAGCTATCCACATGTGGCGCAACGAGGCTATGTATACGAGGGCAAAAGAGGGTCTTTTGCCCTAAGTGCCGATGTCGCAATCAGCCTCGAAGAGGTAAGGGATCGTGATAGTGATGCTCAAGATGTGAGACTGCTACATCCAACAGCGGGCGGGTGGCACTCGCTCTTGCGGCTTTTTGTCGAGTTGTGTGTGTTCTGTGTGTTGTGTGTCTACTCTGTCTACTCCTGCCTCTGTCTATGCTTTTAGAAACACTACTTCCGAAACTAAGAAACGCTTCATTCGCATGCAACAAGAAACAGTATAGCTGACAAATCCAATGTAGGGAAAATGACCCGCACGACTCTCCAGGAAATCTGCAGTGAAGATTCGGCATCATGCCCAAATGGCTCGAATAGTTTGTAGTCGACTTCATCTGCACTGATGAAATACTCAGCTTCTCCCCATCTGGCCTGCTGCATATCTTCTCGTCTCTAAAGGCCACCTCACCGCTGTCGCTAATACCGAAATTTTTTCCATTGGGCCGAACAGACCACAAGCCAGGATACTCCCTCATCAAAAAGCAGTGACTTGTCACATTCTCGCAGCCAGGCCACATGTTCGGGGGGTACGTCAAGCGGCTCGTGTCGCGAGGGAGAAGACCAGTCAATATGACATGCTTGACCGGGAGCCGCGCTGGGCGTCTTCTCCATGTGAGATGTGAGGTTGGCCTGGTTAATCAGTTAACCTACTAAAGTGTATATAATGAACTGTGATCGCGGTTTAGCGTGGCCTCTTATCACGTAGCACCTATAGCCCCTTTTTGTATAAATCGCGCACGATACGCGATTCCCATAATACCTTCTTTCTTTCCTTTAGTAGACTAGGATAGATCAGTAATTCCTATTCTTTAGTCCACTCGTTTTCACCCGACTTGCTAGCTACTCGGTATCCTGTGATACTAACACACTCAATATCACACCTCCCAAAATGAGGTTCCAGCTCGGCTTCTTCCTCCTCGGCATGGCACTCGCCGAACTGCCCTCTCTCCAGATCGCGGACGAGAACGGCATCAAGCTCCCTGCTAGCGGTGATGCCAAAACAAGTACTTGTCCCCATGATTTCCCCCGATTATGCGGCGTCGGATGGTTCTGCTGCCGTACGAGCAAGTGCTGCAGAAAGTCTTGCTGCGCGGAGAGTGCTCGCTTCTGCTACAATGGACAATGCTATAAATGAGCGGGTCAAGACGGCTATTCGGCAAATGTTCTCTCTTGCTGTAAGTGATGTCTTTGCGTCTTGAATGTGAGAGAACGTGCTGATGATGGTATGGGACGAAGACGCTTGTTTGGGTATTGGATGGTGAGACGGCTGCTGGATCTGGACATCGAGACATCGAGATGTGGTTACTGGGTTGGCCGGCATCTCTTATGGTTTGCATTTTGTAGGACTGAAGGAGAAGTAAGCATGTCGTCATCACTCTTGCGCTTGTGTGAGGTTGTGAATGTAATATTTCCGTCGTCTGATCAATGTGATTAGTTTGTAATGAGAGGGTTCATTCTCGCTTGTGAACGTCACGAGAGACAATATCCACATACATTCTCATCTGTTCTGCTTTAGCATTTCTGCCAATTTCGAGTTTCCACTCTACTCTTGGAACTCCAGAGCTCCTAGGTAGATTCATGTACAAGGCGTCCGGGTTGATACCCTTCTTCCTCTTCCCGTATACCACGTGGCAAAACTGGCTCGCGAACGAGGTATGATGCGAGAATTATACGTAGCATTAGTCGTATTGTGAAAGCGCACTTCCCCAACGAGATCACAGTGGAGTTTATCATCGGCGTCGCTGACTCTTCTCGCTAGAAGAGCCCTCTTGTAAACTTCTTTTCTGGTTCCCACCAAAAGCACACAGTCTTCATCGCTCCTGTGATGCTCCAGGGCATCCTCGAGCCGACATCGGATGATAGGATGGATATCGTTCCACAAGCACTGTGCCTTTACTTCTTCGACTTCTCTCAAGCTTTCAACGCAGCAACGCACCGGGTTCCTTCCACATCGTCATGCTCAGTAAGGACAATACTAGCGGTCAAGGAATCGAAGGGCATTTTGAACAGATAACAGGTTGGTCGGGCACCAGCGAAATCCGCCCGACATCCTTTCTTAGTCATGGAAGAGATGGCCGGCAATACGAAGCCTTCTGGGCCTCTCGCTCGTCCAAGCTGGCCATGTTCTTGGACAGATACCTGTCTAATCCGTAGAGGCTCAATTGGTGCAAGTGTTCGTGCCGACGGCCTCGTTCCTGCAGCGAATATGCAGGATACCTCTCCAGGAAAAAAAGGGAGATTTCACCGGCTCTCTGTTCTCACCTCCAAGGTAAGTTCGTTGAAGATGGCGGCTACATGGATGCTAAGATGTGCTCCGGAGGGTGTGCTGGGATCAAGACGGCAAATGCGTTTTGTTTTTGTTGTTTTTTGTTGATCTCCTCTGTTCGAATTAGTTGTTACGCCATTGATCAGGCTATGAAACGCAGTTCCACTGCATATGAGTCAAAATCATACAGAAACTCTGCTTCGAAGCGGATTTTAGTACCAAACGCCATCGTCGCCGCAAATGTCCGCGCTAGGACTGTTTCCTGTGTATAGCCACGAGGGAATGCACTTACTCGCGATAATGATGCTCCTGCTCACGTTGAAGCAGGGACGCAGGTTATTGCGTGGCTTATTGCTTAAACATGTTGTACAATCGAGTTATTACGTGGCTGTGCAATCCTGTGATGATGGTGTGGCGCCGTTGCGAGGGCTATTTTGGGCCACTTTCTCCCATCATCCATCCATCACCATGAATGAGGGGGATGATTGGTCTTGCGAAAAAGAAGAAGAGACATGATTTTCCGCCAACAGATCGGCCTGCCGACTGGCTAGTTTTAGCGCAAGCGTGAATCATGCGTTCGCATAATAAGCGTCTTTGCAAGGGTGAGCGATTTATCGCGAAAACGAACTGGGCCGACGTCATCAGATGTTTGGCAATGGCTGGCCGTCTACGGACGTACTCCGTACGGACTCGGAGCCACTCAACAGCCACAATATGGAGTCTTAAGCGCGGAGTATTACCCCCCATAACCTTAATGAGGCGCAGCTTCGGTATCTGTGAGGCATCCTCGGTTGCCCCGCCACATGCGCCAACCAATCATTGGGTAGTTCTCGAGACGGAGGGCAGCTTTTTGGATGGCGGCATGGCAACGCAAGGCAAGAGCAGCCCCCCCTGCCCCTGCCGCCAACCACTTGAAACTCGAGAGGGAGTGCCTCGTCCATTATTCTTATTTCTCTCCACGATTCACGCAACTTGAAACCGCTGCACGTCTCTCGTGCGCTTCCCCTTTGTCCCTTATTCTTTGGCCACCTAGCATCGATTTGCCTGCCATATTCACGTACGGGTCCGAGTTGTGTGCTTATCTCTTGCCTGCGGGGGACCAAGACACAGCCGATTCGTGACGACAGAAGACCCCGGGTCGATACTAAGAAACCAACCATCACACCAGCCACGCTACGACTTATTTTCTACCACCGAAACTCGCCGTTTGATCTTCACATATCCGCGGTATATCGTGCTTCTGTTCTTTTCACTTCTCCCATATCGCTGTCCTCTGTATACGGAGTATCGCGAGACGAAACATCAGCTGCGAGACCGGCGCCATCTCCCATATTCCATCGTGGAATCGCTAGCCCACAATGTCATACGGGAGATTACCAGGAGGTGAGTTGTTCGAGTTGTTGATTATTACTGAGCTCGAGTTTCATATTACTGCGGAGCAATCGCGTCTCACTTCCCGACATGCTCTAATCTGCGACTGTCACCTTGCCCCTTCCGGATCCCTGCATCTCAAATTTCCAGACTTGCGCGTCGACGAAACCCCATCCTTCCATAGAGGACTTCTCGCACCCATTGATTTGCTTCCACCACTTCATCATCTTTCAAGGGCATCCTTTTGCACTTGGGCATTTTCCCCTTTCGCGGTCTCTCTTTCTAACATCATATACCTCCATTGCAGACGAGCGTAACATGCCGCCTGGATACGGGACCCCGCGATACCCAGGCAGGAGCCCTTCACCATTGGAGCATCCCATGCAACAGTATCACCAGAATCCTTTTGGCCCGAGCCAGGAACGGCTCACCTCAGCAGCTCAACGCTCCCACGCTTCAAGCGATCATCTCAGCATTAGACCACCGGTAAGAAATGCAGTATTTGCTGCAGATCACAATGTCCCAACATCACAATCTGATAAGTTGCAGCAATCTGTGGATAATTTGTCTTTATCTGGAGGCTACGGAGGCCATTTACGGCAGTCATATGGTGGCGATGCACACGTCTACCCCAGTAGACTTCAGGACGAATATCGCCAAACGTACGAGCAAGATTACTATGAGCAGCACTCTCAAGACCCTCACGCGTACGATGTCGACGACCGTCGACCCATGCTAGAGAACCAGCATCAGCAGGGCCTCGACGAATCATACCATGACCAACTACCGCAGCAAGCTCCTGCAGGGGGAATCAGGCGATGGAAAACGGTCAAAAAAGTCGCGCTTTATCACGGCAATCTGGTGCTTGATTGCCCCGTTCCACCAGTCTTGCTACAGCAGGTCCCGCACGGTGAACGTGACGAATTCACCCATATGCGATACACGGCCGCGACGTGTGACCCATCGGATTTTCAGAGAGAGCACTACGAATTGCGTCAGGTCCTCTTCGGCAATCCCCGTAAGACGGAGCTGTTTATTGTGGTGACAATGTACAACGAAGACGATGTCTTGTTCGCGAGAACCATGATTGGTGTGTTCAAGAATATCGAGTACATGTGCAATCGCCCCAACAGCAAAACATGGGGCAAGGATGCGTGGAAGAAGATTGTGGTGTGCGTCGTTAGCGACGGGCGTGCCAAGATTAACCCACGAACCAAGGCTCTTTTGTCTGGCATGGGCGTTTATCAGGAGGGCATCGCAAAGCAGCAGGTCAACGGCAAGGACGTTACCGCGCATGTCTACGAATACACGACCCAAACGCACTTGCAGCTTAAAAGCGATGTTGTTTCGCTCGTCCACCGACGACAGCCCGTACAAATGCTCTTTTGCCTTAAGGAGAAGAACCAG
The DNA here is from genome assembly GCA_030389615.1 of Epichloe typhina subsp. poae. Taxonomy (NCBI): domain Eukaryota; kingdom Fungi; phylum Ascomycota; class Sordariomycetes; order Hypocreales; family Clavicipitaceae; genus Epichloe; species Epichloe typhina. The sequence continues at coordinate 3,673,095 of CP098313.1, forward strand.
AAGAAGATCAATTCTCACCGATGGTTCTTCCAAGCCTTTGGTCCAGTCTTGAAGCCAAACATCTGTGTACTCCTTGACGCCGGTACCCGACCCGGTAGCAACTCCATCTATCACTTGTGGAAGGCGTTTGACCTGGAGCCCATGTGCGGTGGTGCCTGCGGTGAAATCAAAGCCATGTTGGGCACCGGTGGTAAAAATCTCATCAACCCGCTGGTTGCAACCCAAAATTTTGAGTACAAGATGAGCAATATTCTGGACAAGCCCCTTGAGTCTGCCTTTGGTTTTATTTCGGTGTTGCCGGGCGCATTCTCGGCCTACAGATACGTCGCATTACAAAACGATGAAAATGGGAAGGGCCCTCTAGAGAAGTACTTTTTGGGTGAAACCCTGCACGGCGGAAGCACTGCAGGTCTCTTTGAGTCCAACATGTATCTGGCCGAGGATCGAATCCTCTGCTTCGAACTCGTCACGAAGCGAAACTGCCACTGGATCCTGCAGTACGTCAAGTCTGCTACAGGTGAAACTGATGTGCCGGATACGGTGACGGAACTGGTGCTGCAGCGTCGTCGTTGGCTCAACGGATCCTTCTTTGCTGCCATCTATGCTATTGCTCATTTCCACGATTTCTTCCGCTCTGACCACTCCATCTTCCGAAAAATGGCATTCTTTGTCGAATTTGTCTTCAACACCATCAACATGATTTTTGCGTGGTTTGCCATTGGCAACTTCTTCTTGGTTTTCAAGATTCTCACCTCCAGTCTCGGCTCCGAGGAGCTGTTGGGCAAAACTGGTGAAATCCTCGGTGTGGTGTTCACCTGGCTCTATGGCGTGTTCCTGGTGTCATGCTTCGTCCTCTCAATGGGCAATCGTCCAGCTGGTTCTGGAAAATTGTACTCTGCCATGGTATGGTTTTGGGCCATTATCATGATGTAAGTATTATTTCATGTCCTCCCTCTCAATCCTCCTTGGCTCCAAGTTTCCTACGAATTTTCGGGCAACTGACATTGTGGCCACAGTTATCTCATGTTTGCTGCCGTTTTCATTGCCGTCAAAGCCATCATCAAGGACCTCCACAGTGGTAACGCCTTTACTGTCGGCCAACTCTTCCAAAACCCCGTCTTTTACACGCTCATCATTTCTGCCATGTCGACTTTTGGAGTCTGGCTCATCGCATCCATCGTCATGTTTGATCCCTGGCACATGGTCACGTCGTTCATTCAGTACATGCTGCTCACACCCACATATACCAATGTACTCAACGTGTACGCGTTCTGCAACACGCACGATGTATCTTGGGGAACAAAGGGTGACGACAAGGCGGAGAAGCTGCCATCGGTCAATACGGAAAAGGGCAAAGCCAACACGGACATGCCGGACGACGGCGACTTGAACGCGCAGTACCAGCGAGATGTGGCCCTGTTCAGCACCAAGTTCAAGGAAGTCAAAAAGCCGCCCACAAATGTCCAGCTGCAGGAGAAACAGATGGACTACTACCGTGGTGTTCGTACGGGCGTGGTGCTGATTTGGATGATTACCAACTTCGCGTTGGCGGCAATCGTTCTCGCCACTAGCGGCTTGGAGAAGATCACGCCTGGAAGCGGCGACCCAGCCAAGCAGGCAATAGATCGATCCAACATTTACATGGCGATTGTTTTGTGGAGCGTGGCAGCTCTCAGCTCGTTCAAGTTCCTGGGAGCCATGTGGTTCCTTGTCGTCAGAATGTTCCGAGGAGTCTAGAGGCGTCGAGGTGCTGTTTTAATCTGCTTGCAAAGTTGGATTCTGGATTATACCCATGTATGAATAGGGAGCAGTGGCATGCATGCCTACTACGCGGCGATTTTTTTTTTTTTTCCCTTGTTCTGTTTCGTTGCTTTTTCCCATTTGGAAGCACACGCCATACAAATGGAGAAGCAGGCTTGTGCACGGTTAATGATGTTGTTCTTATGTGGTTTATGAAACGGGGCGTTTGAAGTGCCATTAGGATAGGGAAATATAGTTCCATGACGAAAGAGTGTGTGGTGATGGGGTGATGGCCAGTAAAAGGCACTTTGAAGGGGAAGAGCCCCGCTCTGCAACTCGACCCGCCGATGTCATGGGGGAAAAAGCCAGCGTCATGCCAAGATTGCCGTCACGGACTCTTTCACTCTTCCTCCCTCTAAACCTCATCATGGCGGAACCGTGCTCGACAGAGTTGGCGGAGTCCACGGAGTCCACGCCCATCAAGTCAGACAAAGGTACCAATTCTTGCTCGCTGGCTCCCTCGCTCCCAAACTCCCAAACTCCCAAGCTAACACAAAGGGAAAAAAAAAAAAAAAAAAAAGTCTGGGTCACGCTCATCACCAACACGTCCTACCTCCCCGGCCTCGTCACGCTCTCGCACTCCCTCCGCGCCGTCAAGACGAGGTACCCCCTCGTAGCCCTCTACCCGCCGTCCCTGCCGGCGTCGGCCCTCCAGGCCCTCTCGGCGCGCCACATCCCCAGCCTGGCCGTGCCGTTGCTGACGCCCCGTTCCGGCAAGCGCTACGAGGACGACCCCCGCTTCAACGACTGCTGGACCAAGCTCATCGTCTTCGGCCTCACGCAGTTCACGCGCGTCGTCCACCTCGACGCGGACATGGTGGTGCTCGCCAACATGGACGAGCTGATGGATCTCGAGCTGGACGACCCCTCGCCCTCGCCCTCGCCCTCGCCCTCGGGGACCGCCACCACCACTCGGCGGCTGTTCGCCGCGTCGCACGCCTGCGTCTGCAACCCCCTCGGCAGGAAGCACTACCCTCGCGCCTGGGTCCCCGCCAACTGCGCATTCACGTCCCAGCACGACGACCCGGAGCGCGCGCAGACCGAGGGCGCCGACCCCTCGCTCGGCCTGGGCCTCCTCAACAGCGGGCTGCTGGTCGTGAGGCCGTCGGGCGCGCTGCTCGACGAGGTGCTGGCGCGCATCGACTCCCACGGGGACGGGTACGCGTTCCCGGACCAGGACCTCCTCGCCGACCTGTACAGGGGCCGGTGGGTGGCCCTCCCGTACGTGTACAATGCGCTCAAGACCATGAGGGCCGGGGCCGTGCACGGCGCCATCTGGAGGGACGACAGGGTCAAGATCGTGCACTTCATCCTGAGTCCCAAGCCGTGGCAGGAGCTGGACGAGCGGGGCGCGTGGACGGGGAGCGACGACACGCATGCGTGGTGGGTTGATGCGAATCATCGGAGGGTCAGGGAGGAGAGGGCGCTGGGCATTCCCGACGTATGAAAGTGCCATCAGCCATCATGTGGTTATGCTTTCCGTCATGTCATGTCCCGAATGTCACCAATGTCGCCATTGACCTGACCTACCGTGCAAGGAACCAGCTAGTCATTTCTAGTATGTAAATTATGCCTACTATAGTGTCATCATGACCAGAGACAAGAACCGAGCCGAAAAGAAAAATAAGGGAAAAAGATACATGTAGATAAAACTGCCATCATCTTGTCTTTTTCCAAACATGAAAAACTTCTGCGTCATGTATCTGGGATCGTGCCCATATGCATATGCGCGTCTAAAAATGCAATGAGATGCTTCCACAATCTTGTTCGCGGTTATTATACATGATAAAAACTTCAGCTTCGTCATGCCGCCTCTTCCTTCCTCTTCGTGTCGCCAGTCTTGTCGTGTTGCATAAACCCTCGCATTCAGCCCAAGCTGCCAGGCCAAAAAAATAATTATCATGACAATAAACGCCAACCTAATGCACAAAAGAACCGCAGAAAACTTGTTCGTCTGTCGTTTCTCATATACCTTTCCTTTGCTTGATTTGATGTATGCTCAATGCTTGTATTTCTGTATTCAAATTAGCACATGCATTGTATTAGGGGGGGGGGGTTGATTCTGTGCCCAACTCACCTCGCCTATACGCCTCCTGTTATCCTGGTCTAGCGTATTCGTTGCTCCCATGAGCGTCTGCCCGATGACCTTGGTGACTCCAACGGCGGGACGGAATATAATAGTTGGTGCCCTGTTCAACACCGCCTTGGCTGCACCTGCTGCTGACTGCGTTGCCATGACTTCACCAGGTACTGCGATGATGGCATCTCGAGCCAAGTTCACATCCCGCGTCAGCGACCTGAATCCCCCACGGATACCTTGCAGCACGCCTGTTGGTTGGTCCGCATATAGAGAGATCTGCTTCTTGTCTTCGGGGTCCGAGTCGTCCTCTTCCCAGTTGCCCTCAGGTTTCCCGCCTTCGGTGAGCAAGCCTTCGGCTCCCTGGAGAGCATACTGCGTCCCCACGGCGAGCTTCGCACCAAGCTTGACTAGCTCCGTACCTGTGGTGCGGGCGAACGCGACGGCTCCCTTGGAGATGCTTCGGATGACTCTGCCATCTTTCTGGTACTCTCGCAGGGGAATCTCGACCAAATCTTTGAAGCCGCTACCGATGTTGACCAATGATCGCACCGGTGCCAATCCAGCAATAACCCCCGGCAGCTGGTTTGTCTGGACATCCGGCATCCAAATGTCATTCAACGTCTTGCCTAATCTATCAAAGCCCGCTACGCCGTAAATGATGACATGGCGCAGAACCATGCGAGACTCCTCGAGAACAATAAAGTTCATGAATTCTGTCGTGTGGCCGGATCGAAGACCGCCGTAGTCGACTCTCTTCGGCTTGAAGTCCAACTTTACCGGAATGTCCATGACCTCTGCTCGTTGGACGAATGGAATGTCGCTTGGCGAAGCATGCACTGGTACCTTTTCGTCTTTGAACTCAAAAAAACGAGTGATGAAATCCAACGCATCCTGGTCCACGTGAAGCCGGAGCGGCAGCACCGTGGCTCGAACCACCATTTCCGACGCCGCAAGTTGAGGAATTGGCTTGACATTGAGGAGTTCGACATGAATCATGCTGGTGCCCATCTCGCGCTCCCCATGGTCTTGGTCATAGGTTGCAAACTTCTTCCACGTTGACGTAGGTACGTGGTCGAAGATGTCAAAGTGCTCCACTCGGGCGTCAAGGCTGCTGACCGTCTCGCCTGTTCCGGGTGGGAACAGAACCAGGTCTACATTGACTCCCTGGAGCTCGAATGTGATCTTGTGGTGTTTGCTGCGGTTCAGACGAAGCCGCTTTTTGGACTTGGCACGGGTGCGCTGAGCAGTCCGGTTGGTATTCATGGTCATGGTGGTGGTGGTGGCGACGGATTCTGTTTCTGTAGCATTGTCGTTGAGGCCATCGTTGATCGCACGCCTGAGGTCCCGCGGATCACGGTTGGACGGGATTCCAATGTAGATCGAGTTGAATAGAAAGTCTCCAATGGTTTCTTCGTCTTCGGTTTCTTCTTCGTAACTCTGCATGCCCGATCGCCGAGCCTGTCGCTCCGTCGCCTTGATTTCGACGTCTTCGACAGCTTTAGTGATGACATGACGCGTATTTGTCCAGTCATACCCGTCAAAGAGGTTCCAAATGACATGGACGTCGCGTACCGACACCTTGAACGGACTCTGCTTGACAAGGCTGACTGGCGCTCCGTCGTATGAGTTCGTGTTGGAGTTCCACACCATGGCTGTGTGTTCTTCTGGTGCATTATGGCCATAAAAATTGTCGTGGATAACCAAATCCCCGGTGCTCTCTGCTAGCTCGCTTTGGGAGTGCTTGAACCCAGTCAGCAAGACCCCTTCATTTGTGTCCTCCATCAATGCGTCTTGAGACATGCTCATGCTTTTGGTCGCATCGAATAGCTCATCTCCTCCGGATTGTGAGCCGTAAAAGCGGGAATCCATGGGGAGCATCCTCTCACTGCCAAACTCGTCGTCGGAGCCGCTACCAGCCATTTCTTGTGCGCCGGCAAAGTCTTGGTCAAAATCATATTCGCCTTCTGGGCGCCCAAATGCTTCGGCAGAGATGGAGGCAAGCAAGTCCTGGACCGGGAGCACCTTGGTCCTGTATTTGTTCTCCTTCGCCGGCGGTGTCGGGGGCTTGAGTGCGTTCGCGAGCGTGATGAGCGTCTGGGTTGAATCGGCACACGTCTCCAATACCAGCAGATCGTCTCGTACTTCGACTTCAACTCTGGTCTCGCCATCTGGGTCTGGAATAATGGACGCCACAGCGCTGGCCGATGAGATGTAGCATATATCGACAAAACCACGGGCACACATCTCTTCAACTTGCCGAGAGACAGACAACGATGAGCGCGCTCTGGGCGCTCCAGATGCGCCGCCGCCTGCACCAACAATCTGCCTGGCATCATCTGTCAAGAGAATGGATGCCTTGTTGATACCAACAGATACCCTTGTTCGGTTGTTTTGAGGTAGCACGACTTCGACATGTGCATCAGTCAAGGCTACGGCCAACTTTGAAGGCAGCTGGTAAGGGTTCAGTCCGATGACGCAGTCCCTCAGCCCAATATCCAGCGTCGTTGGGCTACTTGCTGGGGCCGACTTCTCGGCGTTGGTTGGAGAAGGTCGCGCAAGGGCGCTATGTGCTTGGTCACCGAGGTTTGCCACTGATGCAGCAAGACCTGCTTCGAAATCTTGGGGCGTAGCGTCAATGCCAAGGTCGAGGAAGTCCATGATAGTGACGACGCTGTACTCAAATCTGAGATCCTGCAGCTTCAGCTTGACAATGGGCTCAATTTCGTCTCCAATCATGCGCACCATGAGAACCGGGCCTTGGGACGGTGCTTCCACAGCACCCTCAAAAAGGCTCGAGCTCACTATTTCTTCCGTCCTGTTCCGTCGGACATGAATGCCATGAACGGCAACCGCCAAGAGGGACGGAACAGAAATCTGGCCCACTTCAATTTCTCGAACCTCGCAGTCGATGTGTCCAATTTTCTCGTCAATTTCGCAGGTGGCAGACAGTTTCTGGACTCGCATCAATGTGAGCAAACCAGGACGATCATCCTCCGGAAGGTATCTCGCCACGGCTGCCAACTTGCCTATTTCTTCGCCGAGGGCGGGAAGAGCGGACAGCTGCGCAATGTTCTTGATCGACACGTTCACTGCGTCGAATGTGGCTCGCAAGACCGATCCCTTTCTCCTCTGGCGCAAGAGAGTGTCAACCATGACTTCATCTTTCTCGTGATCAAATTTCACCTTGGAAGGAATGATGAGCTCTAGCAGCTTTTCGAGATCCGTGTCTTTTGGTGCCATGAGGAGTTCAAGTCTCATCCCTCCAACTTCTGCAGTGATGGCCGGGTCGGCCAGTGAATTCTTGAGGTACGGGCCAGAAATTCGTAGTCTGCCGCATCCAATCCCGATGCCTTCATCTCGACTCACGAGCTTCAACGCGCTTGTTTCCGCAGCCACGCTGCAGTCTTTTCCGACAAGTTCGATCAAAGCTCCTCCAATTCGCAGATCTATCTTGTTCTGTGAGGACACCGATTTGTCCTTTGGATCAATGGGGGTATCAAAACGTACACCTTTCGGCTTCGGCAACGACACAGAATGCACAGGCTTCGTTGTCGGTGAAGGGCCAGACGTCATGGATGCGCTCATATTCAAAAAGCTGCTTAGGCCGCCAAACCAGCCAAAAGTCTCATCAAGACGTTGCAGGTCAATCTGAACAACCAGCGGGAGCGTTTCTATGTTTGTCCTGATCGTATCGCCAGACTGAAGGATTTCGATGCCCGCATCATGGCCAGTTGAAATGAACGAGTCGCTGATGGAGGTGCTCATCTGTCTGGCACAGTCGAACGATAGTATATCGCCCCTAGCGTAACCGAAACGGAATTTCTCTAATTCAATTTTGGTGAGTATGTCACCTCGTTTCGGCAAGACAGCTCTGCTCGCTGCCATCGGATGCCTTGCATTTTCGGCCAAGGGCGTAGACGAAGCTTTGAGGCCAAGTAGTGTCATGTTCAGAAGAACTTCTTGATTGTTGATAAAAGACGAGGAACCTCTGTGAGGCGGCGAATGATTAATCACCCCACCTAATCTGTTCAGGAAATTAACGGTTATTTCTTCGGCGGCTACTTGAATGCGAGGTCCAGGGGCCGACTTGGTGTCCCGAGGTGCCAAAGGTGATTCGTCTGCAGCAGGTGGCTTGTCACTCTTCACAGCCTTCAGTAGCCTCTCCACAACCATGGCCAAGAGAAAGGCGATGGACGCGTCGAAGTTAATGATCATTGGTGAGAGCTTCACTTTCAATTGTCCAGAAGCTGTGCTGTCGTTTGAGTCCTTGTTTGGGGGCTGCGGATGTCTTGGAGAGGAAGAACTATGTATTGAAAATGCTCCTGGCGCTTGTGGGTAGATGGAGGACTGGCCCAACGTCTGCGACATCTCACTTAGTGACTCGGGGCGGTCAACCTGAATATGCACATGCTGTTGCTGTGATTGGATATACACCGAAACATGGTCAAGCCGCAGTATCTCCTTGACGAGCTTTGGCGGGCTTTTAGGGGTGGCAATGCCATCGTCTCCTAGATCATCAGCGGGGTCTGGGGCATTTCCCTCTTTCGATGGTAACAACGACGCTCGGCTGAAAGCGGGTGATGACAGGCTGCTGTCTGTGTCCGATTCGGCCTTGGCTTGATCAATAGACCCTGGAACTAGCTCGGTGGTGTTTTGAGCCGCCGCAACAGTAGGCTGGGGGCTATCGTCTGTACTCTCATCCCATGCTCCTGGCATCACTGGTGATCGTGGTTTCGTCGCCACAGAGGACTCGTCGTCTGGCCGGCTCATTTCTGCTGTCTGGAAAGTTTCCTCGGTCATTTTCTCATGTATCATTTGCGGGGACGAATCAACGGCTTGAGTTCTTTCAAGGATTCGAGATTGTAGTGCCTCATCATGTTTGTCGGCTCTCCCAGTTTCTTGACCTTCGTCGGACTTTTCGGGTTGCACTAATTCTTCCTTGCCCAGAGACTTTGAAGGCTCACAAGCTTGTGAGAAGGCACTCATGTACATGCTCTCTGCTTCCTCGTGGCTGTACAAGTGCGACTGAGTCAAGTCATCCACAGACGCAGCTATTGAACCAGGTTGCCAACTTGGAGTGCGAGTCCTCTCACTGTGGGGGCTAGACTGGCTCAAATCGGGGAAAGTAGCTTCATGATGGTGTTGAGCATTTGCGATGCTGTGGATATCTGAAGCCATGCCTATAACTAGCAGTTGGCTAGCAGTCTCCGACTGCGTTGGCGACAGGCGGTCGGCATCAGCCACTGAGGAATGAGAAAGAGCCGACGACTGCGTCAGGTCGTGGATGCCGAGGTATGTTGATGCTCGGGGTGTTGATGGTCCCGGTTCGTCCAGATCGTTTTGGGGATCAGTCTCTAGAGCACGTTCCACATCTGACATATCGTATGGAATGGCAAATGCATCCTCGCTATCAGCAAGAGGGTAGTCGGAACCATCGGACTCGGCATCATCAGAAAGCCGCTCGCGAAAGCTCTCTTGAAGGGCCGCCATAGGCTGTTCGTGGAAACTCCCCTGAGAGAGAAAGGTGGCTTCTCGGGAAGGCAGGTTTCGTGTCATGGCTGGCGAGGAGGCGAGAGAAGGCGAGGCCGTTGATGTTGAACGAGTCAGTCCAGCAAATGCGTCGGTTTCGGATACAAGACAAGCTCGAATATCTGAGAGAGACAAATGTCGTTTGCCTTCCTGGTGGACTATTGCTGGTGAGCCATCTTTGCCAGTCTCGGCACCTGAAGTAATTCCCTCTGCCGCGACCTGTCCCATGGTGATCTGAAAAGTTACTGGCTCCAGTCTTGACGAATTCAACTCGGCCGGCACTTGCAGCTCCAGCTGAAACACAACATTTCTGATCATGACCTGGGTTCTATCGATAATGCCTTGCAAGAAATCGGTGAGGAAACCGGGTAACGAAAGCTGCTGGCCTGTGCCGAAATGCGAATCATCTTCACTCCCATCGTCACTTACGGCCACTGAGGCACCTAAATCGTTGGTTTCCGCCGCCAAGGCGCTTTCGAGCTGCCTCCTTTCCGAAATTGGTTCTTGTTCCAAAAATGACTGCGCCAAGTCGGTCGTATTAGGGACGAAAGATGTCGGATCTTGTGGCTGTGTCCTCGATGCCTGAGCTGACTTGGAGGCGTCGTCACCCAGCACTTTCAAGCGAACATCGATTCCTTCCACTTCGACTATTATCGGGCTGGTATAGAAGTCTATCGGTATGGTGATACGAAGCAGAAGGACCTTGGCTTTCTCGAGACCGAACGTGGGAGGTAGGCTGAGCAGCTTCTGGAGCTTCTATCGGTAGTTGCATTAGCACGTGAGAACCAACGCTTCTGTGAGAGGACGACCAACATACTTTTAGTTTGATGCCTACATCTCTGAATTCAAAGACTGTGTTTCTTCCCAGTGCCAAATCGAGATTATCCATATCGAGTGCTTCGGCATCAAGCAGGTCCAGGCGTGAGAGGGCATACCGAAGCAGGCGCTTGGGCATGCCGGAGCCCCGGAAGGACTGGAATAGCGACGCCATGGCGATGGCTGCCAGGACGTATCTCGAATTTTGGGCCCGTGTAGACTTTGCCGACGTAGTCGTGGTCTATTCTTCCGCAGAAGAAAAGCGCAGTCGCTACGAGATGACCAGCTCTATGCCAGACGCGGGGAGGCAAGTCATACTGCGGGTCCAGCCCAAGGCCCAAGGAGGGTGTTTGGAAGAGGACGGTTGCCTGGATGAAGTTGGAAGCAACAGAGCCATTCCTAGTCGGAGTCAGTCTGCATTTTCGTATCGGTGGTATCGTGTACGGGTAATGGCAGTAATGGCAAGGTTGGGACGTAAGTTGCAGTGCCGAAAGCGAATAATTCTATATCATGGGGGCATCGATGGGGGCATCGATGGTGGGTGGCATCGACCCGTGGCGCGAACAAGCTCGGCACATGCAGCATTAGCCATTTCCTAATGGGCATTAAAGATGGAGCTCCAGCGGGGCAGTGTGACCAGAGCTTGTGCACTTCTCGTCTCACATTCAGTTGAGTCAGTCAACAGGAGCTACAGGAGCTACGACAGACAGACTGCTGCAGACTGCTGCAGCGGGCCCGCGCTCCCATTGATGCGGGCTCGTGATGACTTCAACAATAGTGAACACGGAGCACTGAATACCACCTGACTTGGCCATCCACCTGCGACACAACCCAGCTGCCATGCCGCGACTTGATTGGAGCCCGCAAGCGTCGATGACCCCGACGCAAGTGGCCACCAGATTACGGATTATACCAGCTCATATCAAGACCATTATCTGGCTTCCTCGTTGCTGCATCCTCTTCCCTCGTAGATTGCAGATCCTTCCGCCGCCTATGCTAGCCCCATGCATACTTTGTTGGGCTCAGCCTGTCTCATGCCATGCCGGCCATGCCGGCCATGCTGCACGCCCATCATGTGCCCACGCTTCAACAAACATCAAGCCCCGTCGCTTGCTCTGTGTCTTGATTTAATTCTTTATTTGGCGCGCAAGTTCACCAATCCCGGCCGCCCACAAAGCTTATCTCAGCATCTCTGATACTCATGGATGCTCACTCAAATTGCCGCCCTAGCTCGTCCCAACGCAACTCCTCCAGAATCTACCAGGACCTCAGATTGGCCTTGCTCTCTAGTTGGTCCAGCCGTGATAGTCTAGCAGATGGCACAGCCATGGCGCCGGCGGAATCTAATCTCACAAAGGTATGCCGCCGACGGTAGGCCGGAGCAGGAACCCGTCATGCTTTTTTTGGAATTTTGGGACGCCCTGTTCTGTCAATCGTGTTCGCATGTGGTTTTGTCAGCGCTCCATTCCCGCTTCATTGAGCACCGCGCCGACTCATCATGAGCGTGAGCATCATTCACTTATACCGCCGTTCACTATAGCGTACATGCTCCTCCGCATCCAATCCTCATGTCGCCATCGTAGGTGCCGGTCTGTCTGGCCTCCGCTGTGCAGAAATTCTCCTCCAAAATGGCTTCAGCGTCACCATCTTGGAAGCTAGAGACCGCGTTGGCGGCCGGGTTCATCAGCAAATGCTTGCCAACGGTCACTTGGTTGATCTCGGCCCCAACTGGATTCACGGCACTGACGATAACCCCATCCTTGACCTAGCCAACAACACCAATACTCCGGTGGGAAGATTGGACGATAACACCGGCGTTTACACCTCTGCGGGCGACCTGTTACCTGGTGATGAAGGCAAAACGTACAGCACCGCGGTATGGGATGTTGTGCAGCAGGCTTTCGAGCATTCGAACGACTTTGGGGCCGAGACTGACGTCAACAAGAGCTTGCTTGACTTTTTCCATGAAAAAATACCCGAAATCACTCCCGGGACGGATGCAGAATTTGAAGGGAATCGAGAGATTGTGCTGAATATGGCTGAAAAGTGGGGTTCCTTCATCGGCAGCCCGATTTCTCGTCAAAGTCTGAAATACTTCTGGCTAGAGGAATGCATTGAAGGAGGTAGGAAACCGCGTTTTCTTCTCTGGAATAAAGCACTGATTGTCATCATCATCATCATCATCAGATAACCTCTTTTGTGGCGGTACATATCAGAAGATACTCGACCACGTTGCTGCCCCGGCCCTCGCCGGAGCTGACATCAGGTTTCATTCTGAAGCAAAGCAGATACGGTATCCATCAGACAAAGGCGGCAAAGTAGAGATACAGCTCGTCAGTGGCGAGAGTCTGTCATTCGATGAAGCAGTCATCACAGCACCTCTAGGCTGGCTTAAAAGGAACCCGTCCGCCTTTGTGCCTGCTCTTCCCCCCCGACTAACACAGGCCATCAACTCCATCGGCTACGGATGTCTGGAGAAGGTGAGAGCAACCAAGCAACTCCACCTCTTCGCTCACTACTAGGCTGACAAAGACCAGGTCTACATCAGCTTCCCACACGCCTTTTGGCTCAAGTCCCATCAGGACCAAAAAGTCCGTGGCTTCATAGAATGGCTCGCCCCAAAGTACGCGGCCGACTCCAACCCACACCAGTGGCACCAGACAGCCATCGAGCTCGCCAGCCTAGAAGATCAAAATGCCCATCCAACACTTCTCTTCTACACATTCGGCGAGCAGTCAAAGCATATCACAAGCACATTGGCTCGCTTGGCTACGCAAGAAGCCAGGACGGAGTTTCTCGAGACCTTTTTCCATCCGTACTACTCACGACTACCCAACTACTATGCAGCATCCCAAGAATGCCAGCCCGTAGAGTTTTCTACGACAGAGTGGTCCAATGACGAGCTTGCCGGGTTCGGCAGTTATTGCAATTTCCAAGTCGGCTTAGAACATGGCGATAAGGACGTCGAGACGATGAGGGAGGGACTCCCAGACCAACGAGTCTGGTTTGCGGGAGAGCACACTGCGCCGTTTGTGGCTCTCGGTACGGCGACGGGGGCGTACTGGAGTGGTGAGATGGTTGGGAAGAGGATCTCGGAGGCTTATTCAATAGCAAAACGCCACGAGGCATGATAATGGCCTTGGAGAAGTGGTCCCGTAGTCTTCGAGTCAAAGACAGTTGCAGATGGAATTTGCCAACGCGGCAGCACTCAGCCATCATCTGATGTCGCTTTTATTCGTAAGAATCCATCATTACGTGGGTATCATACATCAACGGGGTCGTCCAACCCACTTCGCAGCAAACCCATGCTCTTTTCAACAGGCTCGCTCCTCTCGCAACGAACCGAGCATGAACCTCCACCCATCGCAAACAACTCTACAGCAACACGCCATGTCTCCCCTCCCCATCATGCCCATCCCACAACCCCCCATCTTACCCAGCAGGATTATTCCCAACACTCTTATACGCCTCCCTCAACTCAAACTCCTCGAGCTCCCCTCCGCCACCTCCCCCACCACACGAGCCGGCCTCCCCGCCACGACCGAGAAGCTCGGAATCACCATAAACGACGGCACAACCGTGCCATCCAGGATCCTCACGTAGTCCTTGATGATAGCAAACTCGTTCACCATGCAGTCCCTCCCTATCCGAACGTGGTTCCCCACCGTCGCGGCCTGCACCACCGAGTCCTGCCCCACGAACACATGGTCCCCCAGCCGCAGCGGCATGTACGTATACGCGCCCTTGTACATCCGCCCCGGCGGGCGGAGCAGGACGCCCCGCGCGAGGAAGCAGTAGCGGCCTATCGCGACGGCCGTCGAGGCAGCACCCGAGGAAGGCGTCGTCGACGACGAACTCGCCGTGCGGACAAGGTCCCCTCGTATCATGACTTCGGGCTGGATGACCGTCTTGCCGCCGAGCATGATGTTTTGGGTGCCGACGAGGATGGCTTTGCGGGCGACCTTGTTGCCTGTGTCCTGGGGGAGGGAAAGAAGAAAAGTATCAGCTGCGACGCGAGGCGGGGGGAAGGTGGTTGCGTGGAGCAGGTCTTACTGTCTCTATGTAGTCGCCTTTTGCTGGGCGGCGAGACATCGTGGTGGTTGTGGCCGTGTTGGCAACTTGTACGTGGGGAGAAGCTTGCTTGTTGCAAGTTGGAGTGAAACTTGGCTTGACGTTGGGTTGGAGCTCGGAGCTTGGTGGGTTACGGGGGGTTACGGGGCTACGCCATTTATTATTACCACGGCACCCAAGAGAAAAACATGTCAAAAGTCAGAACTTGTCGTTCAACTTTCAAGCCGGTCGATTTATCCAAGCCCATGGTGTTGTTATCGAATACCCAATGTACCGTGCCGTTGACCTGCTAAATTGTAACTTTCCTTCAAGGCAGGCACAGCACACATCCACACGCACAATGTCATAGAGTTCACAACACTGTCAGCATATCATCCACAAACTACCTGGAAACAAGTAAAAAGTTCCGTCTTTTTTTACAATACCCGGGACATTTAGTCGAGCTGAATACAAACCGACCGGACAATCACTTGTATTGCAACGCAGGCGCACGACGCACCCACCATCCACCATCCACCATGGTAGTCACAAACACATCCCTTCCATGTGAATCCATGAATTTATACAACCATTTTCCGTCCGGAACGCCTCTGCAATGCGAAAAGCCTGACAAGGAAGGGAAAAAAAAAAAGGTACACGATGTTTCACCCTCCATCTACCCATCCACCGTTTTACATGGCACCAACCACCAAGCTCTCCAGCATCCCCCTCGTCTGACACGCAACCTGGGCATACTCAGCCTCACTCTTCACCCGTCTATGCAGCGTCCTGAAGCCCTCGCGCAACTCGGCAGAATCCCCCACATACTCGGCATACAGGTCGAGCAAATGCAATCCCACCTCGACGCAAACGCTGACGTACCGGGGGTCGCAGATATGAGCGCACACCCATTTGAGAACCGGCTCAACACTGACTTCGTCTCTATGCTCGAGGGCATCACGCATTGCGCTTCGGTGACGCAACGCCAGCAGCAGCGTGAGCACATTGATGGGCGAATACTCGAGCGATGTACGATCCAGCACCTGATCCAGGGCACTGCTGTATCGGGCATGACGCAGGTCCTTCTGCCAGGGTCGTTCCTTTTTCCTCGACAAACGAGGCTCGTTGGCGATAACCACATCAGCCCCTTCGCCCACGAGGTCCAAGCGGCTGGCGGCTTCGATTCGTCGCTTTCGTTTCGACTTCTTTGCGTCATGTGAGCCGATTGTGCCCGCGAGAAGCGCAGACATTTCCTTCTCTCGCTCTCGCTCGCGGCTGGCCCCCGCGCTGGTAAGGCGAGTCTTGATGCTCAGCACGCCGGACTGCATACCAACTGCCAAGTGGCGATCGCTGGCTTCGGCCCCGTCGCCACAAGAGATGACTTGCAGCGACAAGATGGGCGACTGGTACTTGACGCTGTTGACGACGTTCCAGCCCGTCGTCTCAAACACCTTGACGTGGCCTTCCAGACCCCCCGTTACCAAGCGCTGACCGTGGGACGCTAGGCTCAGAGACGTCACCGTCTTTTGGTGGTTGGTAATCATGTGTAGCGGCCTCGCGGCAACCAGATCCAACACGCTCACCGAGTTTCCTGCCGCCGCGAGTACTGTCGTGCCCGACGGCATCGAAAGCACATCCTCAATTGGCGCCGCGTGCTTGAAAGTCATGACAGCAGAGTTGTTCCCTGTCCTGGGATCCCACAGCTTGACCGTGGAATCGTAACTCCCCGACACAACCATGTTCGACATGGTGCCCGGCATGAAGTCCGCACACCGCACATAATCACCGTGTCCCACAAACGTCGTCGTCGCCTCATTGCTGGGCAAGTCCCACAGGCGGACCGTCCGATCATCACTGGCGCTCAACAGCGTTGTCAGCTCCGTGGGCGAGAACTTTGTCGTCCAAACAGGCTGCTTGTGCTCCATCCACGTCTTCAGAATCGCTCTAGAGTTCACATCAAAGACTTGCATGCGACCCGTGTCGTCACCCGCTACGAGGACCTTGCCATCTCTGCGAATATCTCCGCTCCTAGCGACATCGCCAAAGCGCGTAATAGTCTTGACTAATTTCCGTGTGCGGTTCGAGTAGATTTGCACTCGCGTGCCTGTCGTTACGACGAAGGAGTCGCTGTTGTGGGAGATGTTGGTTACGGGGTAGCTTGTCGGCGACGGGATGAGCAGCTGGTTCTTGAACGTCTTCCAGTATCGCTGCTCGGCCGTGACTGGCGATGGGCCAGAGGGCAACTTGACTTGTGGGAGGGGTCCCACCTGAGCCGCTGCCATTGTGCTTCTCAATTTTGCGTGCTGAAGATGTGGTTCTGTCGTCTTTTTGCGAGCCTGGCCTGAAATGGGTGGTTTAACTTGCACACCGCACAACACCCCCTCAGTGAAAAGTGGTTGGGTGAGCTGTGATTTTTTTTTCTGCCCTGTTCGACAAGCAGAAGGGAAGGGAAAGTTTGCGGCGGGGCAAATCCACTCTTTCCAGAATAGGCTTAGCGCAGAGTACACATTCAGAAGGACCTAATCAACTTCCACGAAG
The DNA here is from genome assembly GCA_030389615.1 of Epichloe typhina subsp. poae. Classification (NCBI taxonomy): domain Eukaryota; kingdom Fungi; phylum Ascomycota; class Sordariomycetes; order Hypocreales; family Clavicipitaceae; genus Epichloe; species Epichloe typhina. Next base: position 3,689,908 of record CP098313.1, read on the forward strand.
TGTGAGGTGCTGCGGCAGCAGCTGGCAGGCTTCTTAAGCAATTGTGAGGTGCAATACTATCTTTGTACGGAGTACATGTGTATTTTCCCTCTCCTTGCCTTTCACTTTCGGGTCAGCGTACGTTGCCATCTTTCTATAGTACAAGAGTAAACGCAGCACTGCCAATCTTCCCCAGCTGGATAAACCTGTCTAGCACGATCTCATTATAAAAGACAATAATAGACAGTACTAGACTCGTGGTAATCAAATGTACAAAGTCGTCGGTGTCGCTCACCCTTTTTTTTTTTCAAATATAGCCACTTGGTTGGTTAAGACTTCATTTGAAATCCTGTTTATTAGTTCTATTTCATCCGATTCCTACATGCCTAATGTGTGCCCAGTCTATATACTTGGGGTGCTCTAAAAACGCCATGTCCCCCCTAAACCTGTAAATGTGGTATACAAACCGAGGCTTCTCGTCTCAAGTCATTACGACTCATACTATTTCCTTTTAATAACCTCCACGACGTCTGGATCGCCCAGTACCAATGTCAATTCGCTGCAACTCTTCCATGAGCGACGAGTCCACGCCGCCATTGGCACCACTCATGATCGCTAGAGGCACCTTGGCTGGAATCGGTGGCCCTGTGCCATAGTGTGGTGCGTAGTTCTCGTTGGGATAGTCATAAGAGCTTCCTCTGTTACGGCCCCTCGTGGGAGTGTACTGGACCAGTCTCTCCTGATAATTTTCCGGCGAGATCGGGAGCAATGGGCTCGACATGGACGCCGAATGACCACCATGAACGGAGGATCCTCGGGGGGACTTCTTTTGAAGACGATTGCGACCGCTGGGGGGAGGCGTTCGAATGTCATCTGCTTGTCCATAACTCGGCAGCGCGGAAGATTGTTGTAGTGCGGGCATCGAACCCGGACGAACCTTGATACGAAGAGGTCTCCGACCGCTCCTCGGCATGGGCTGCGCCCCCGAAGGTGATGGTCTGGCACGAGGCTCCGGTGATGCTTGCTTGGCTTTGCCCTTGGGCTCCGGCTCTGGGGCCCACGTCTCCATGGGCAAATAGTCAGATAGGTCAACTTCTCGACCATCATGCCCTATGATTTTCGCATTGGGATCCATCTTCTCTGACAGAGTAGATACTGCTTCAAGTGAAGTCATGCTGGTGTTGAATGCATCATATGAGTCTGGACCGAATGGAGTATCAGACGAGCTCTTGTTCTCAGCTGATGGCGGCGCTGGGCTCACGGATTTCCTGCGAATCGCGTGCTGCGGGTTGCGAGTGGGGCTTGAGGAGTTCCTGGCTCTCGTCACTTGTTGAGCTGGTCGGCTGGAGTACGTCACGACAGATCGTCCATCACAAGACTGTGGTGTGTAGGTGTATGGTGAATCGGTGTAGGAAGGGGGTCCCTCACTGTGATGTCGTCCACGCGTAGGAGTCGTATGTTGAGCAGCATTATACCGCTCGTCATACCGGCGATCGTGGTAAAAGCCTTCAGAATACTCATGAGAGGGTGCCAGATCAAAACCTGGGGACAATGATGGAGGGACTTCTGGCGGTCCATAGCCTGGCGATTGATGAAAACGGAAAAGCTCAGGTTCACTGTGCCGGCTAGGGCGCACGTGGTGGCTCGGTTGTGAATTGTAAGAAATCTGTGACGACGTATTCGAGTAGTCCGTAGCAGACAATGGTGAGACTGACGACGTGAGGGCAGCATAGTCGGGGTGCTCCCGAGGATCGTAAAGTAAAGAATGGCCATCATGGTACTGGCCGGACGCAACAGAAGAGCGGCTCACGATTTGCGAGGATGTGCCGGGGTTGGGGTGATAGCCCAGCTCATCCTGACGTGCTGCCACGCGCGAACCGTCTTGTCTGTACGATGCGCTTGGTGAGTCTGGAACATCCTCGACCGTGGGCTGCATAGACCTGTGGTGAGGGCTGTAGCTGGGGCTATAACCAGGACTACGGGACAAATTCTGTGTAGAAGGCGAATCATGTCGGGAAGCAGTTTGCATGGGTGCCGACATTGATGGTTCGTATGCCTTGAAAACGGGCTGGCCGGGGTACGCGGTTATGGAGTGCCTGTGAGCTTCACTCTTTAATACGTCCTTTCGCATCGGCATCGGCATCGGCGATTTCTGCGGAGAGATTTCATGGTGTTCAAAGTGATGATTTGCATCAGGGCCTGCGCTGCTTTGTCTTGAACGATGTGCTGGAGGTGGAGGGGGTGCCTCATGGTCAAAGGGAGACGGCATTCCCCTATCATCAGGCAACTCATGAATTTCGGAAAAGGAAGCTTGTGAGCCGTATGGTTCCTGATGGTCATAAGGAGACGTCTGATACCTTTCGCCATAGCGTTCATCTTGAGCCCGTGAAGGTGTTGCATGTAAGTCGCTTACGCGATGGCCATGACGATGAGCCGAATGTGGTGATGGGGTATAAGGATCCCTTGACGTCAGCGGTCTGGCGCCCTGAGGAGGCGTGCTGTACTCTACAGACTGAAGCGGCGATTGGGTTGGCATGTATGCCGAGTGCGATGCAGATTTAGCGTGGGATCGAGGAGTGTGAAGCTGCTCTTGAGGGGTAGGAACCGCAGTAGGAGTAGCGGGTGCCTCGCCCGTCACAGGATCTGACGGCAGGGGACGCCTCTTGACGGGTGTCTTCTGCCTCGACGAAGCACCAGTATCTGGCTCTGTAGCAGCCTGTTGCCTCTGCTTGGCAGCCGGTCTTTCTGGCCGCGGCCTGCTGTCGTAGAAGGTAATCTCTACTCTGATCTCGCCAGCATATTTGCCCCGACACGTCAGGCCCTGCCACATATCATTCTGACCGCCTCCAGAAACAATTATGCCTTTCAAATCGATCCAAGCCTCTCCAATCAAGTCGGTCTTCTTGTCGTCGGTAAAGACGGACATCTTGAGTTGGTAGTAGTCTGGTGAATCGTGTACCGTAAAGCGAAGTTCTTGATCCCTGTATCTAGTCAACAATTTGTCGCATTTCAATGTGGAGTATCGTCGTCACATCGTCCTTGCGTCGGTGATTTGCTGCTGTACCGATGAAAATGCAAAGATGACTTACCATTTCGGCGTTTGACCTCCTCGAATGTCAGTCGTCGTCTTCTTGGCCTCCTTCCCCAATCTTGCGGCACAATACGGGTCCTGTTTTCCAATAGTCTTTCTGTTGGGCAGGTTTTTTGCCCGGTCAACCACAGCCACCAAGGTGCCAATGACCGGCCCATCAACTGTCATATCGGCGAAGATGCCCGCGGTGTGCCCACCATTGAGGGCGAATGTCTTTGACTTGGCTGTCATGATTGCTGACACTGAGCTTCGCGCACGCTCTAGCGTCGTGGCCGAAAGACCTGTTTAGTAAGCTGAGGCAAGCTGAGGCAAGCTGAGGCGAGCTTTGGCGTGAACACGGTTGGCCTAGAATTCGATAACGATATGTCGTCCCTTTTCTTTATGTTTACAAGGACGTGTGGCGTGTGGTATCAGTCCAAAGGAACGGTGGGGGCGCAAGAATGCGAGGGCGAAGTTTAAACTAGACACTCGTGCAACGCATTGAAATCATGAGAGATATGAAAAGGATGAGCCGAATCGTGTCGAAAACGGCGAAGACAATGAGCTCTACACACACAGAAAACGATGAAGAAGAAGAAGAAGAAGAAGAAGAAAAAGGTAAGAAAAAGGGGAAGCAGAGAAGAGAGGGTGTCACATTTTTTTGCCAGCTGGAATGCAATTCGTCGTGGGAAGCTGTGCATACATATAATCAGCTGCTTGAGTGAGCTTGGGTTGCGCCAGGAGAAGTGCCAGGGGTGGATCGAGTGGTTGGGAGAATGGATGCGGCGCTGCGCTGGGATTTACTGGGATGGGGTCGTTGATCAGATCCCCTGCAAGCGCCTGGAACAGGGAGAAACAGAGGCGGAAGAGGGCAGCGAGCAGCGTGGGAAGGCTGGCCGGGCGGGGCGACGGTCAAAACAAGGTGGCTGGTGAGATGAAGCGCCGCCATGAGTGGCTCGTGGCCCTGGAAAATCGGGCTGTGGCCTGTGCACATTTCAATGTTCGATTTCGATCATGTCAATGCATTCAACGCCAGACAAGTGCCACTTTTTGTCTTGGCCCCCGATCTCCGTCACCCGCCGCGTCAATCGAATTCCTTCTCCACCAGCACCCACCCAACCCAGGATCCCAGATCCAGGGCCGAGGTGAGATTAGAGTTGCTCACCTCCCTCCCCTGGGCAACCGATAACTCTGCTCCAAGGAGTTACTCTTCAACGCTACTGATATCGACGCCAAGGGGCAAATCGTCCATCGCCAAAGCAGAGCACTAGCCAAAATGGCGATCTGGCATTAGCGCATGATTCAAGACCATGCAACACACCAGACACACCAGACACACCAGCAAAGTAGTCTTTTCCGAGGCCTTGACACCTGCAAAGGAGATCAGATCGACCTGTCAAAGTTGTGCAGCGCCCCGAAGCTGGCGTGTTCGATGCGTTGCTAGCGTCGCTGCTGACGTTGCCTTCGCGGCACACAGAAGCGAACTGGGCTGAGCTGGGCTGTCGTTGGCCAATGAGGCGCGCCGCGTGCTCATCGAGGTGTGGAAGACAGAGGTAAACATGAACTTATCGTCGCAACGGGTTGCTAACAGGCCTATTTGGAGATCCCCTGAGACAAGATATCTAGATGCCTTTGCCCGTCGCCACGGCCACAACAGCTGTCTCAGTGCTCGACTCCAGGGTCTTCCGGGGTTGGCATGGTGGAAAACAGAGTCAGTCGAGGCTTCGAGACAAGACCTCTCAGAAGTCATTTCATAGCGTCATTATTTTATGCCGAGAATGTATGAGGCACACATCATATCATTTTCGTGTCTTGCACAAGGTCGAGACAAGATGGCGATTAACAACCATAGTAGTATCACACCATCACAGTGTTGGAAAGTCCTAATGGAATGTTTGTTCTATTTTTATTCCGACGCGTTAGTTCATGAAGGCCCAGTGCCCCCTATTTTACCAATCACAGCTCTTGCCCAACAACAACGCCAACTCCTCCAGATATTTCCTGTCCAGCCCGTCGAATCCATTCTCAACGGCGCAATCTACATCAATGATAGCCACCACCTTCTTCTCACCATCTTTCTCTGCCAGAATTGGCACTACAATCTCGCTCTTGCTGTCGCCGTCACAAGCAATGTGACCCGGAAACATGTCCACATCCGCAACCAACTGCGTCTCTTGCGAGGCAGCAGCAGCTCCGCAGACGCCTTTGCCGAACTGTATGGTTTGACAAGCAACTTTGCCTTGGAATGGACCCAATATGAGTTGTGCTTTTGTAGATGATGGGTCAAGAACGTAAAAACCTATGTCGATTTGGGTGACGATTAGATTCGTATCTTGGGACAACCCCATCCACAAGCCGCGTTTCCGAAGATAGAAGGAGTCGTACCTGCCCAATTGACTTCCTTGCTTGGGGCTCGTAATGATTTGTATGCGTGCCAAAGCAGAGATGCAGCATTGGCCAAGTTGCTGTGACGGCAGAGTCAGATTATTGAGTCTCATACAAGCACATGCCACATGGAGTTGTTGTGCTCACCAAACCTACTCTCAGAATTAACATATACAGTATTCTTCAACGTGTGAAGCACGCGTGATGTAAACTCACCCAGTTGCGCTGGTCTATACACAAACCCTCCGCCTGCATCAGCACCTGCTCATACGCATCATCCTTTGTGATGCCGTGGGAGAAGTTGGACGCATCCGCATGGACCTTATCATTTGTCAGCCGATTTTTTGATTTTTTTTTTAAAAAGGCGAGCGGCGCTTGCGAGCCCATGAATCATTCCGCACCATCTTTGCTTCGGTCGTTGTGAATGAAATCGATCAATTGTACTCAATGGACCATAGTTATTTCAGAAATGCCAAAAAGACTTTTCATTCCATGGCAAAGGAGCAAAAGTGGTCGATGTCGTGATTTCTCGAAGGTGGGTGGGTATGCTCCCAGAATCGGCAATTCGGCATTAGTCACCGAAATGAGGTAGTCTGGGAGATGTTAACAGCCTGGGTAAGGGGAATTTCACCACTTCAAATGAGATACTAGCTTGGTCAACTGGAGATGAATATATTGGCTCGAAATTGTCTAATCGCGTAGAAATTTAATTTCTGTTCTTTTATTGATAACCGAGTAAGGTGTATTTGATGTTCGGCACTCATACTAAAACAGCTGCGAGCTGGACCCATGGATGGCTTGAAAAATGAAATAAACTCCACGGAGCTACGGAGTACGTACAAACAAGATAGAATTTGACTGAAGTAATACTATTGATGATATATGTCCACGCATGTCGAGTGATTACAAGCAATTTGTCATGTCACCATGACTCGTTGACACGTTCCCAGCCATCTGATGCCCCACACCGAACCAATCAGATCCAGCGTGAAACTCCAAATCGGAGCTCCCAGCCTCTTGACGTCTCCCAAATTTATTAAACTTCCACCTCAACTTCACATAAAGCGCACTCTTAAAAAAGGAAATCAAGCGCCATGAGTGCGCGAATTCCCTGGCGGCGCTGCGCACCCTCCCGCGCAAGCTGCGCCCTCGCCCACCACTCAGCCTTGAAGTTACAACTCCACAGCCCTTGTTCAATTTCCTTGCTCCTCATCAGTCAGCAGCAACGCCAAGCCCACAGCAGCAGGAACACACCCAGCAGCCATCGTGAGACCCGAGTCACGAAAAGCCCTCTCCTCAACCCGCCAGCCTCGACACGACCGCCGTTTCTCGACGTCCCCCAGCGAAGCACATCCGATTCGACATTCCAATACCTCTTCCAGCTCGGAAAGGGGTACCTGCGATTCTACAAAGATGGGTTGAAAGCGGTGCTAGCGAATCGACGCTTACTAAAGGAGAAGCTCGAAAAAACACCCGCAGACGACCGGCCCTCGATCTGGAAGCCGCACTACGTTCCCAAGACCTTCTCCCGCGCCGATTGGGTGCTCCTCTGGCGCGTGCGACACGATATGCTCCGTCTCCCGCTCTTCGGGCTCATGCTCCTCGTCATTGGGGAATTCACCGCACTGGCAGTCATATATGTTGACGGTGTGGTGCCTTTCACCTGCCGCATACCAAAGCAGCAGTACTCTGGTCTGGTAAAGGCTGAGCAGCGCCGTCGAACGGCTTTTGATGAGCTCGAGACGCAGTTCCCGCACGGGGTGCTCAGTCCTCGCATAACTCCGGCCGTTGCGAGAAAACACGTCCTCAGGAGCTTGCACTTGTCAGGGACGATGTGGGATCGTCTGGGCTTCACGCCCCCGGGCATGTGGCAGATCAAGGGGCGACTACGAATGGCTTTTCTGGAGGGCGATGACAAGAATCTCATTGAGGACGGTGGTCCCATGGGCTTGGAGACGGAGGAGTTGCGAATTGCGTGTGCAGAGCGAGGCATTGATGTTATGGGGAAGAGTGAGACTGATTTGAGGAGCTGGCTGGGCGATTGGCTGCGGTTGACGGCCGCAGAGGATATTTCCGAGAGGAGGAGGAGAATGGCTACGTTGTTGCTGACGAGGTACGTTCACGCGTTGTGTCCCCCCCTTCGCCAGGCAATCCTGAGGCATGGGTGCAAAGAGGTCGTTGATGAGTCCGGCCGGTTGTCCCACTAGGTGTCGGTTGCTAGCACTTTTGCTAACATGGTTGATTCTTATAGGCCGGAGCACTGGCCCCAGCAGCGGGATTTTGGGGTTCCAGTCTGGGAACTATAAAGGCCACTGAAGGCAGGACAGGAGAGAGCCTTGCATGCACTCTCGCATATGGTGGGTGATGAATCGCGGTTTGCAGGCGCTTGCCTGGCCAAGTAGACGCATGTTGAATATACGAAAAGTCGGGTCGCGATAAACAAGGACGTGGCGAAGAAAAAGGGCATCGACTACCTGTCTCTGATGTACAATATCCAACGACACATTCCACTGTATCATGACTCCCATATCCTAGCCTTTTTTTTTTTTTTTTTTGTAGAGAGCGAAAGTTGAGAATCCGGCATGTTCGTAGATCTGGGCATTCGACACAGCGCACGTGAGAGTCGACATCGAAAAAACGAAAGAAATCGATCGAGGTCGAATGAGTTTCCAACAAGGGTTTAGTGAGTGGCGACGCACGGGGAACAAGCTGAGGACGCAGCGGACGGGGATTGCTGGGCTTGAGGGTACGTACCCGAACCCGACTGGGATTTTGTCACATTACGGAGTAGGTTACCCCCTACCATTGCTGGCCGCTGGGTGACATCTGCTTACTCCGCACTATGTACCGAGGGCCATCCAGCACAAGAGGCACCTGCCTTGAGTTAGTCTACGACCCATCACCCAGCCCAGCAACACATGAGGTTCAGGCCGAGGTAACCATCACATGCCGTCCAGTGATTCCGGTCCTACAACCCATCTCCTTCCAGACTACTTCAGATCCTCGTTCCCCATCCGCCCGCCCTTCACAAACCTCCAAACCCATCTTCCGAATCAACAGTTCTCATCCCTGTCCAACGCCTCTGCCTAACCCTCACTTCAACCGCCAAAATGGGTCTCGCCAACGGTGCGTAACATCTCCTCTCCGTCACACAGTGGACTTCTGACGTCTTTCCTTCGACGCCGCCTTCACATGCTCTGCGACGACCGAAGAACGCTAGAAGAAGAAAAAAAAGAATCTCAAAACACAAGGGAATCGCACAAAGAGTTGAAGGAAGCAGCGGCATCGCATCGCAGGGGCGTGAGTACTATGCTGACTTTCTCAATCCAGACAAGTTCCCCTCCTCCAGCGCTTTCGACGCCATCGACAGCGTGCTCTCCGGCTCCGACAGCGAGCGCAAGGACGCCATCAAGCAGGGCAACGGCGTCTTTGCCTTCACCCTCAAGAACAAGTCTGGTGAGAGCGAGAGCTGGCACGTCGACCTCAAGGAGACTGGCCGTGTTGGCAAGGGTGTCGGCAAGCCCACTGGTGAGTTTTGAGCATTTCTCTCTTTCCCCAAAATCCAAAAAAATCAATGATGGAAGCTTGACACATGAGCTGACACTGGATGAAAAAAAAAAAGTCACCCTGCTCCTCTCCGACGAAGACTTTGGCAAGCTTATCGAGGGCTCTGCCAACCCCCAGCGTCTCTTCATGTCTGGCAAGCTCAAGGTCAAGGGTGACATCATGAAGGCTACCAAGCTGGATCCTATCCTGAAGAAGGCCAAGTCCAAGGCTAACTTGTAAATGGTTTGCCTTTGGGGATGTTTTGGGAAGGTGGGCTGGACGTGTTCATGTAACATACAACGAGGGTAAATCATCTCGTTTTGTACCATGTGCTTCAGGAGCATAGACGAAATACCAGAGTGCCATTGTTGAAAAGAAGAAGCTTGTTTGTGGCGATGATGCGCATTTGTGTCAAACTGCCGTGCACTACACTACACTACGTGCTGTCCTTGGTTCGTGAGGATTGAGGGCAATTTACAACTTTCCTGCAAGCTTCCGAATCCTCTCTTTGGCGCCTTCACGCACTTCTGTGACAATCTCACCGGCTGGCTTGACTGACTTGACGAGTCCCACCCCTGTTCCACTATGGTTTGCAACGAACGACAAGTTAGTCAGTGCTCGTATCACGGCAAGACTTGTCGTCGGTCGATAGGGTCAACTTACGCCCACGTGCTAACAAGCTTGGCCGCCTCCTCACCAGAGTAGTCCTCCTTCAAGCTCCTCTGCAGCTCCTGCACCGTCGCGCCCTTCAGGAACTGCTCATGAATAGTACTCATGATGGCTCGACCGTCGTAGAGGGGCCCCCACAGACTGGACTTGTTGATCTGGTCATTGAACGGAGACCTGCGCATACGTAAGTTTTCTTGTGGGTAGATCTAGAAGTTGGTTGACCTCTTTTTTTTTTTTTTCGTAGATTGGCTCGCTTACTTGAGGGTTGATGAGCCGCCGTCCACGGTGCTCAGCACGAGCTGTTTCCGGAACTCGGGATAGCAGGATTCCGAGGCGACAGTGAACTGGATTTTGTTGGGAGAAGAGTCAGAGTGAAAAAGAACATGAAAAAGAAGGCTGCGACCGGGGGCAGAAACATGGCCAGTTCTCGGCAAGCAGTAGAAATATATCACGTACCCTTGTGCCCATGACGACGCCATCCGCGCCTAGGGTTACCTACCAGTTAGCCAACACTTGCCCACCCCCTCCCCTCCTCTCCCGCGCAGATCAAAGGCGCGTGGAGTAGTTTTGAACAAGATGAATTGGAAGGAAAAAAAGGGGGGGGCAGAAGGGACCGTACCTAGCGCCATGGCCGCAGCGACACCTCTCTCGTCAGCGATACCGCCAGCCCCCAGGACGGCGACCTGGCTCTCGGCAAACTCGTCTTCCAGGAGGTTCCTGACCTCCGGCACGAAGCTCACTACCCCCGTGCCCCTTCGGAACTGGTGCCCGCCGGCGTCGATGCCCTGGCAGACGAGCACGTCTGCGCCGTCGACGACTGCTTCCCTCGCGGCCGCCACGTTGCCCACCTGCACGAAGATCCTGGGCGCGGGATCCAGGCTCTTGACGGCCCGGATGATTGCCCCGTGGGGCCTCACCGCGTCGTCTGGGGCGAAGAGCCACAGGGCCGCGGGCCGGAGCCGCGTCAGGACGGGCAGCGCCGTCTCTCGGAAGTGGGCTATGCTCTCGTGGCCGGTGATGAAGCTGACGCCCACGTTGATCAGGCCCGACGTCGTCTTGCCGAGGAGGGCCTGCGACTCGGTCAGGTCCGACGTGAGTGTCCTGAGGTGCGCTGACGAAGGGGCTGCGTCAAAGGCGGATGCGAGGAAGCCTGCTCGGACAACAAAGAAATCAGCGGCGGGGCTCGTTGGTCAAGAATCAAATCTGGCGGTGAAAATGTGTGTGTGTGCATGTTGTGATCGGTTTGCGCCCATCTTACCGATGCCGCCGGCCTTGCTCACTTCCGAGGCCAGCTTGGGCGTCACGACGTTGAGCATCGGCCCGTTGCAGATGAGGGGCGCCTTGGTCCACGGGAACCATTTCTGGATGTTGGCGGGGGCCATGGTGGTGATGTTGGATTGTTTCTGGCTTGATGAATATCTGGGGCGTATTTTGGATGGTTGACTTCTCATCCGGCTTGGGTGTGAAACCTGGGTGTAGATGATGGATGCAAGAGGCAGGTTTGCAAACTCTCTTCGCGGAGCCGTCGACTTTGCATACACATCGGGCTCACATGTTAGGTGTGTTGCACCGAGTGAAGCTGGGTGGAGTTGGCCGATGGGAATACATGAGGCCTATTTGCAGCAGAGGCAGTACGTGTAACAATAGGGACTTTGCTAGAACTCGCTTCTATGAATAGACGAGAATTCCACTCCCGTAATCACTCTCAATGTTCAATGGCATTGCTCTCTATTATGTGGCGTCTGACGACTGTCTGATCTGAGGGGAATGTTGCAAACACCCAACGCAGCTTTGTCAACTTCCATGCCCTCATTGTCTCATGGCAATAGCAGGAGGCTTATTGTTCAACACCTCGTCAATTTCATCCATTATCTCGGGCGTCAACTTGTCCACAGCCGCCACGGCCCTGCAATTCTCATACACCTGCTCCACCTTGCTGGCTCCCGTGATAGCCGTGCTGACATTGGGATTCTTCAGCACCCACGCCAGCGCCAGCGTGCTCAGCTTCATGTCGAGCTTGTCCGCAATGGGCTGCAGCTTGTTGACCTGCTCGACGATGCCGTTCCACGTGTCCTGGCTCGTGCGCTTCCAGTACCCCTTGACGAACTCGAGGCTCGTCTGCGCGAACCGCGAGTCCTCGGGGATCTCGTCCTTGTATTTCCCAGACAAGATGCCCTGACGCATGGGAGACCAGACCGTCAGGCCGAGGCTGTTCTCGCGGTACAGATGGGCGAACTCAATTTCGACCTGTTCACGCTGAAGCATGTTGTACGCAGGCTGTTCGGTGACGGGGCCAATGAGACCCAGCTTGTCGGCGTATCGCCACGCCTGGGCAATCTCGTCGGCGTTCCAATCCGATGTGCCCCAGTAGAAGGCCTTGCCCTGATCAATGATGTGGTTGAAGGCTCGGACCGTCTCCTCCATGGGCGTATAGCGATCGGGGCGGTGCGCGAAGATGATGTCGACGTATTCGAGCTTCATGCGCCTGAGGGAGGCATTGACGCCCTCAATAATGTGTTTTCGGGAAAGCCCCTTGTTGTTGACAATGTTGTCGCCAAAGGCCTGGCCGAAGTAGACCTTTTGGTATGACGGTTAGTGAAAAAAGGCTTTACCAAAAAACATGAGACTGCGCAACGATGGAAATTGGAGAAGCACGCTGAATTTGCTTAGCTTTGCCCACCTTGGTCGAGATGACGAGATCGTTTCGCTTCCAGCCAAACTTCTTGATGGCCTCGCCCATGACAATCTCCGACTCTCCAGCAGAGTACGCCTCGGCGCAGTCAAAGAAGTTGACGCCGCAATCATATGCGGCCTTCATGCAAGCAAAGGTGCCCTCTGTCGCGGGCAACGGTCAGCCACGGCATGTTTCCACAGCGACCTCGTCGTCTACAACAGAGTTTCTGATCAGCCGGAGCATACCTCTGTCAACGTGGCCGCCGTACGTGAGCCATCCTCCCAAAGAAATGGAAGAAACCTGGAGACCTGAGCGGCCCAGGAACCGATACGTCATCGGCGGCATATCTTCCGGCTTGGACATCTTGGGAAGATTTCAGCCTGGGAGTTGCTTTGGCGATGAATGCAGAGAAGTTGGCGGTTTGATTTGTTATAGTTCTTTTTGGTTGTAGCCACGAAAAGTAAGAAGGGGCGGTAGCTACTGTGCTGGGCTGCCGCTATCTACCTACATAGGTGTTGAACCATTTATGTCTTTGCAATGAACCAGACAGCATCATCGATGTTGGCCATGAATACCGGTTTAGCAGTGGGGGAGGGAACCCACCACCCCCCACCGTCAGATTCACGGAATGTCCCCGCGGATAAGCAACATTCATCGATGTAAGGGGCCTGGAGGTCTGAGTGTTGTGATATGTCGTCCAAGTTAGCAAACGCTGCAGGGTAGGTCCATCTTAGAATCCGAGGCGAGGGACCATGAAGAGACGAGTCGAGGGCCCGACATCGTTAATTTGATATTGAGACTAGGTTGCCTCTCGGAAGAGTGCTTTGGTCTGTGGGAGTTTGGGGCCCTTCTGCTGTAGAATGGCCTCAATCATGATTAAACGCCGACGGTTGATGGGCCAATTGATCGCGCATGCCAGCGAGTCGAGCTGAAAGGCCGTTGCGTCGTTTTGATTATTATTAGAAAATGCTGGAAATAAATGGGGAGGCTGCCTGGACCAAGCAAGATTAGGGCGTAGCGCAGCAAATGGTGCTTCGTACGGACGTGATAATCCGTAGACATTTGGATCGAAATAGAAAGACTACTCCGCAGTGACGGAGGGAATCCGGTATAAAGCACATGAAGAACCGCGCATGCGCGTTGTTACCCCGACGCAACCCTTTCGGGTGTCTGATGCATCATACGTTCAACATCCCGCATCCAGCACACCGACACACCGAGGCGGCCATCTATCAAATAGACTTGCCGACGCGTCTGCCAGGAATCAGGTTCCCGTAAACTTTCGGTAATACCTCCAGTACCTTTGAGCTGACCATATGGCGGTTCTGTTGTGTTGTGAATGCTTCGCGCGTCCTTCGTTGATTGACGAGTTCGGCAAAACCCGTGCTTGCCAATTGGTGGCCAAAACAAAAACACCCAACAGTGGACACCTTCCCATCATCAGCATGAACGTAATTAGCACTGGGGCATGCTTTTTATGTTTATGATCCGATGGGGCGCAGATCGGCGGGTGCTGGCAATTGAAGGAAGACGTGGAAACGGGCGCTCCGTCTCTGTTGCAGTGGCAAGTCGGTGGCTGATTGATTTCGGACTTGCAAAGGCAGCTTCGTGCGGTTCATGAAACCGTTGGGAGACGGCTTCTGCTGCTGCTCTTTTCTTCATGATCAAAGGCCTCAAAACAAAAGCGTACAGTGGTAGTGGTGTACAGTGACAGTGTGGCTTGACAGCTTGACTCGGAACGTTGCCTGGGTCGTTCTGCTGTGAAGTTGAGCTCGGCGCTAAAGGCTGCCTGGACAGAGCAAGCTGGTGCAGCCCAGCGCGGTCCAGTGCCCGGAACAAGTGAGGCCGGGGTCACTCTTGGCCGCAAGTTGCTTGGCTGCTTGGCTGCTTGTTGTGCGGTGGGGTGTACATGTACATGTACATACACATTGATTGATCCCTGCTGTTGACCTGATATTATGTACATATGCAACCAACCACCGAGATGGCAAGCCCCAGCAAGCCCCAGCCAGCACTTGGGCCAGCCACGCTGCCCTGACCGTCTCTTGCTGGTCCCAGACCCAGACCAGACCACACTTTTTGCCAGAACCCGTCTCCCTCGTCTGTCCAAGAGACCCAGGACCCAAGCTTCGCCTTTGCATTGCCCGCTCCTCCAACGGCATACGGCATCACAGGCAGACTTAACTTGCATTTCAACCCGGCACTCTTCCCGCTTGGCCACTTTCTCTCTGCACGGCGTCTCGGAAATGGTTATTCTTGTCCGTCGTCGCTGACTTGCCCGCTCCGACGCTCGCCATCGCAACGAATAGCCTTTCGCCAGACTGACCCCTTTTCCCCGTTTCCTAGGAGGAGCCTTGCTGCTCCTGTTGCCGTCCACCGCCTTGATTGACGACACAACAAAGTCATTTTTTTTTCCCCTCACCTTCCTCTTTTTCTCCCGCCTGTCTGCTGACTCACTCCCTTCGACACAACACCTTTCGTCCGCCGACGCACGAGACCTGCCATAAGGCAGTCCATTTCGACCCATCATCATGGCTTCGTCGTCGTCCAATGTCGTCGGCGTCCACTATCGTGTTGGAAAGAAGATCGGAGAGGGTTCATTCGGTGTCATCTTCGAAGGCACCAATCTGTTGAACAACCAGCAAGTGGCCATCAAATTCGTACGCAATACACATAGTGATCATGACGCCGCACCATACTGTCGTTTCCGCTGTTTACTGACAATTGCCCAAAGGAACCTCGCAAGAGTGACGCTCCCCAGCTCCGAGATGAGTACCGAACGTACAAAATCCTTGTCGGATGTCGTAAGTCTTACCGTTCTTGACCATGGTAGCCTCTTCATCTCTACTGACGATGACTTCAGCCGGCATTCCCAACGTCTACTACTTTGGCCAGGAAGGCCTTCACAACATACTCGTCATTGATTTGCTTGGTCCTTCCCTCGAAGATCTTTTCGACCATTGCGGACGCCGCTTTACCATAAAAACGGTCGTCATGGTTGCCAAGCAGATGCTGTCCCGGGTCCAGACTATTCACGAGAAGAACCTCATCTATCGCGATATCAAGCCCGACAATTTCCTGATCGGCCGTCCTGGCACCAAGGCCTCCAATGTGATTCATGTCGTTGACTTTGGCATGGCCAAACAATTCCGCGACCCCAAGACGAAGGCCCACATTGCCTACAGAGAACGCAAGTCTCTGTCAGGAACCGCGCGATACATGAGCATCAATACCCATTTAGGACGCGAGCAATCACGACGTGACGACCTGGAAGCCCTCGGCCATGTTTTCATGTATTTCCTTCGAGGCGGCCTTCCATGGCAAGGTCTCAAGGCTGCCACAAATAAGCAAAAATATGAGAAGATTGGCGAGAAGAAGCAGACCACCGCAATCAAGGACCTTTGCGAGGGATTTCCCGAAGAATTCTCCAAATACTTGACCTATGTCCGCAACTTGGGCTTCGAAGATACCCCGGACTACGATTACCTCCGCGAGCTCTTCACTCAGTCGCTGAAGAACACGGGCGAGGTCGAAGACGGCGAGTACGATTGGATGAAGATCAACAAGGATTCGGGAAAGGGATGGGACTCAATGAAGAGTCATGGGCCTGGCTACCTCCACAACCCAAACGTTCGTCCCGGCCCCTCTCAAATGGAACTGCACAGTGGCCATCGTCCTGGGAATACCAACTCTCACCAGCAAGCACAGAATCTTACCGTCGCCCGCCTAAACGCCGCACAACCCCCCCCTCCCTCACCGATCAAGCAAATGGGCAACAAGAGAGATCGGCCAAACGCCCCAGGCGCCATATCGGCGCAGAGGATCAGCGGAGTCGGGGGTCTCCGAGGCGATTTGGGCACCCCCGCTGGCTCGACTCAAGCTCAATTCCAGAACAGCGCCCAGAACCTGCCCCAGAGAGGACAGCAGCAGAGCCCCATGGTTGCAGCGGGCCAGCCTAACAGCCGATCAGCAGAGCCCCAACCCAGCGGGTTCCAAAAATTCATGAAGACAATCTGTTGTGGCTAGATGCCTCCCGTGGGATTTCGGGATTGCTTTTGTATCTAGTGCTACGACAGCATTCCAAAGGTCGTCCACGTCGATGGCCCTCGCGTGAAAACACCACATTCCGCCCATCACCTGCAGAGAAATTTGACGACGATGACGACGTCGGGCATTACGGCGGAGGACTACTTCAGCTTTAATCCAGGAAACGGCTCGAGCATGGAAATCTCAAACCCTCTTTCGTCTACCACCAATAATGCGCTTCCACGGCAACGAATGCAGAGTACCGACAGACGACGACGAAGACGAAACCGACAAAATTGGCATCCTTACCGCGGACAGTACTCGGACCGAACCACGGCGCACCTCACGTCCGAATGCACATCTGGACTGCGCGCTCCTCATCTTATGACCAATAATAGCAAAAAGAAAAGGAAACAAAAATATCAGAGGCAGTCCTACTGAGAGGCGCCCCCCGGAGAAGCTATTGGGGCCGGGACAAATTTTCCTAGTCTTTTTTTCCCATTCTTCTTTTCTCTCCACTTGATACTTTTACGTCAAGCATTCCACAACGAAACCATACTTTAAGCCACTTCCAGTGTGCGGCGAAGCACGGCGCAAGGCGGTCACGACACAGGTAGCATTTTGGGTTGATGCGCGCAATTTCATGTTTTTGTCCTCGTTTTCTCCTTCCATATCATTTCTCTCTGCCTTCTCTCATCGACATCAGACATATTCGATAATCGATCCTCACGTCACTCTCACTTTCAAACATCATTCTACTGCCAAGACACGCAACGTTCTGTAATAAAGGAGCCTAAAGGAGCCTGCAGGAGCCTCCATCGAGCTATATTTCATCCCACCGCAAGGAAGGCGTCAGAGAAGGGCGTGGGTGGCTGTTACGTATGCGGAGCATTGCCAGAACGTGGTGCCACGTCACCAGCAGGCAAAGCGAGCGTGCGAGCACGGCGAAGACCAAGGTGTAGCGTGTTGGTGGGGACATATAGGCCGGGTCTGGTGTTTCTCTTGTGGTATACATCGTAATGGAATAAAGAGTTCAAAGTACCTGGTGCTACGTTCATGGCCTTGTGACTGACTTGCTGAATATTTTCCCACCCAATGCAGATGATAGCGCTGTCCGGCTACATGGATGATGCGTACAGTGCAGTGCATGCGCGAATGGACAAACCGCACCCTTTAATGACAGGTGTCGTATCGTAAAGCACGGATAATTCATGTTCGAAACCATTCATTGAACGATTACACTACCGATCCGGTTTCATAATCGTGCCATGTCCCGGCACCAGCCTTCATTCTCCTCGTTTTGGATCTTGTTTCCTTTTTTGAAAATTTCACCGAGAACCCACCCACTCATATTACATGACGATTCCTCCGAGCACAAGAAATAAAATGCCTGGCTAGATCATCAATACGTCTCCCGGTCTTATCTGCAGAGAACATTGTGGATATGGTTTCTAGACCACCCTTTTGCTCCAGAGCAAAAAATTGTTTCACGTGAGCTTCTGCTTAATGAAGAATGATCGCAGATGCGAAAGTTGCCAAGCGCAGGTGACTCCGATGACAACGAGCTGGATGATGATCCATCGAATGACACGGGAATTGGTAGCCTCGGATTGATCTCGGAATTCGGCTTCGCGTTCCTGGGCGAAATGTTAGCATAGGGACTCGTCAGGAGAGCAAGAGATTGGGGTTCCCCCTTCCGGAGGAACAAGGGAACCTGGCATACGCACTCTTTGGAAAACCTGTTCCCTTCGAATGTCGTTCAGTCTAGCTATGAGGTCCTTGACGCTTGAAGCAATATCCTGCAACTTGTCCTTGTCGCTGCTCTCAATGGCGCCGGACTCGCCAATGGCCAGGTCCAACTTCATTTTGATGCCGCCGTTGGGGCCGTGGGACGACAGCCATGACGAGCGACCGCTGGTGGAAGAGGGCACGAAGCATATCTTGTGGTCGCCCGACTCGTGGGACGTGAAGGTGAAGCGGCCGGAGGAGGAGCCTCGCTGGGAGACGATGCGGTGGTTGTTGTCGAAGACTTCCTATTTTTGGAGGGTCACACAGGGATTAGTCATTGTCAATGCTTGGCAACGGCGGCTTGTTCCGTGGTTGAAAGTGTGTTGTGCGGGTGGAAAAGCAGACTGCATTCGTGGAGAAGAGGATACGACGTACATCGACGGAAATGAAGATGTTGATTCCACTGTGCTGTTGCCACGCATTCACTCGGTCGTCGTACTCTTCGGCGGAGTAGTGTCCTACGACGAGCGTGTCCTTGGGAAGTTCCTCGAAGAAGCACTTGGGCGTGGCGCCGTCGACGAAGAAGTAGAGAGCCTGTGCGGCCGAGGCCAGCGACAGGAGAGGGAGGAAACACTTCATTCTTTTCTCCGTGGGAGCCGTCTGCAACGTTGGGGGGAATCCCGGTGTGCTATAGGTGTCGGCGGGTGCGAACCTCGGAGGGATTTTCGGAGGGATGGAATGCCGAAGGAGAATGAGAAGGAGACGGATGGATGGATGGGACGTTGTTTGACCCTGCGATGCGATGACCAGAAATCAAATGCACAATGCACGTGTGCTCACAAGTCACAACCAGAAGCTGCCACGTTCAAGAGACGGGGACCTCCGGCGTCAGGGGTGCCAGAGTGCTTTCTGGCTTTCTGGTTGCGGGCCCCTCACAGTGGGGTCACGTGCGCCCTGCTTTTGTGCGAGTTGACCAGACATGCCAGTCCAGATCCGCCCGCAGGCTGATTCTGCCGAAGAAATAAACAGGAACGACGACAACATAGATCTGCATTTTCAGCGGCGTCATCGAATATCGACGCGCGCATCGACTTCGAATGCAATTCGGGGGTTTTCTACGCCCAACGAGCCCTTGCGCCATGACGCGGATGGATTGACCTTTTATAAATCCATTTCCGATCCGATTTTTCAAGGGGAAAAAAAAAAACCATAGAGACGTCCACCACACAATCGTTTTTTCTTTACCCAGTGACGCGCACTTCTCGTTTTCCGCGACAATGACATCTTCTGATGTCCGCGATGTTCTCAACCTAGGAGACTCCTCCGGACCGCGACCTTCCAAGAAACAAAAGACGTCTGCAGTCCGGCCTAATGTCAAGGGCCTCGCTCGCGAAGTGCTCAACCTGGGCGGCGGCAACCCCATTGCTATTGTCCCACAAAGCACACAGTTCAAGAAAAGACGATTTGCGAGCCGGAAACCCGCTGCGAGATGGGAGCTCCGGCCGTTCAGAAACTCGGGACGCGACGACCAGAGCCTAGTTCTGAGGCATTGGAGGCGGAAGGACATGAAAGATGCTCCAGCGGCAGTAGACCAGGCACCACAAACAGGAGGCGCGAACCGCCAACACGAGGGCCAGCAGCCTGGCCATGAGAAAACACCCAAAGCCGAAGAGCTGGAGGACTCTACATTTGCCAAGTTCAACGTCAAAGTCCAAGTGCCCCAGTATAGCGGGGACCAATACTCCGTATCTCTGCAGAACGAGGACTGGACGAAAGAAGAAACAGATTACCTGATGGAGATGGCGAGCGAATTTGATCTTCGCTGGCCCATCATTTGGGATAGATACGAGTGGACACCGTCGGCGACGAATGGCGAGACCGACGCAGACGGCGACGAAAGTAAGGCTGTTGTTCCGGCTACGCGACCACGGTCAATGGAGGACTTGAAGGCAAGATACTACGAGGTGGCGGCCAAGATGATGGCGGCCCAGAAACCAGTTCAGTACATGACGCAGCAGGAGTATGCGCTGCACGAGCTGATGGCCCACTTCAACCCTAAGCAGGAGAAGCTGCGCAAGGAGTTCGCCGTGAACACGCTGTCACGGTCAAAGGAGGAGGCCCGGGAGGAGGAGTCGCTGCTTCTCGAAATCAAGCGCATCTTGGCGCGAAGTGAGCGGTTCAACGAGGAGAGGCGAGAGCTGTACAACCGCCTGGACTACCCACGAGCAGAGACAGACATCAACACATTCAAGTCGTCAGCCGGTATGCAGACGCTACTACAAAACCTCATGAGCGTCGACAAGTCCAAAAAGAGAAAGTCCATCATGGGCACCGATGGTGTCAATACCCCGTCTGGCGGCGCGGCACCGGGATCAACAGGAGCAGCAACGACGACGACGATGACAGGAGGAGCAGCATCAGGAGCCCAAGGAGGCCCTCATAACCCGTCAACAGTTCCCGAATCAGGCAAACGCGATAGCGTGGCCGCCTCAACCGCAGCCACGCGCGAGTCCACCGCAGCGACGTCAACTCCCACAGCTGCCAGCAAGAAGGCGCAGCAACAGGCAGAAAAGCAGCAGCCCCCCGAGCGCAGAAAGCTCACAAGCCAAGAAGAAGCCGTCTACGGCGTGACGCACCATGACCGCCTCGGTTCAGGCCCTACGTTCCGCACCGAAAAGATCAACAAGCTCTTCTCGCACAAGTCCAACCAACAACAGCTGCGCATCAACAACACGCTCAACGAACTAGATGTCCCCGCCAAACTCGCCATGCCAACCGCCGCCACGACGCTCCAGTACGAACAGCTCCTCGCGGCAGTAAACAGCCTCCTCGACGCCCGCAAAGTATCCGACAAGCTTGACGCCGAAATCAAAGTCGAAGAGGCCAAGAGGGCAGAGCGGGAGAAGCTACACGGACCCCTCCACCCCTCCACCCCTGCCCCAGCCGACGCTGACTCTGAAAAGAAGTCTGAAGATGACGCCGCTGCCAAGGCAGACGGCGACAAAGATGCACCCATCTCCACAGACCAGCCCGACGGCAAAGCAACGAGCACCGCCGACGACGCAGACGAGACCAACGACGACCCCTCTGCACAATCTGCGGAAGCAACAGAAGAACAAGCACAGGATCGCAAACAAGACGATGCCGCCACCAAAGCGGGTGAAGCGGACAAGACGGCCCGACCGGGAAGTAGCAGCGGTGCGCACAAGCGCAGCGCAAGTGTATTCAGCACCGTCAGTGATAAGAGCGTCAAGAGGCAGAAGAAGTGATGTCGTCCATTACATGGCGTGTACACCGTACTTTTGAAATCAAAATCAGCAGCGCCGTGCCTCGAGTCTAGAATCAAAATGACTTTTTTCTTCCTTCGAGACTGCATCTCCCCGCGCCCGCACCGCAACTTGCATGTGAATCTGAACGACGGCCTACGATATTGGCGCTGTGTTGTACATCTGTGCATGAGCGGGTACCAGCGTGATGGTGCCGTCTTCGCTGTAAATAGGATTCTGAAACACTCTTCGAGGCCGGCATGTCGATGGATCGTCCAGTCGGAGCGGAGGGGGCTCGGCGAGGCGCCCGACGTACGGCTCGTGTCTGGATGAAGTAGGAACTAAGACGTTGCTGGATGGAAACTAGAAGGGGAGAAGGCATATAAACCGGGCGGATGGATAATACCCTTTTGGGCTTGTGTTTGGATGACTGCGTGCGCCTCGGCGGCTGCTGGCCTCGGCATGACGGGAGGAGTTGGGGATTTTTTTCGCAAGGGGCCGGGGAGCGGCAAGATTCGTGGTTGACTCTGGTAGTCGGCTGCTCTAGTAGATGTTCTGATGCGTACAGTCTACGGAGTACTTCCGTACGGTACATGTAATACCTGCGGAACGCGCAGCGTCACTTTTGAATGATAGCAACGGTGTCTCTATAAATATACTCGGTACCGGATCCAGCGCTTGTGCATCCGCATCCGCATCCGCACCCGCGTGGGCGCAAGGGTCATTTATTATTCCACGGGTGCCAGATGCCAGATGCCAGATGCCACATGTGGCGCGCACGCTCTGCAACCCACCACCGGCTCGATGTGCAAAGTCTTCATGTCGGCAAGGCACGTCTTTCCCCTCTTGAGCAAGAAGTGTATCCTCGCCAGGTCCCTCGCCAAGGTCAGGGGAATGCAGTACTTGCATGAATGGCGTGCATGTAGCAGGCAAGCCTTGGCGCTTCCCGAAAACGCAAGCAGAAAGAAGCCATCGTGACGCCACTTTACATCACGTCTGGGACGTTCTGTCGAGGTCATTGGCCGACTTCGTACGTGGTCGCACTCGGACGTGGTGGGTGATTCTAGTAGTCTGAGGAAGTCTGCAGGTTCGGATGCAAGAGGACGTCTTGGGATAGTATGCTTGCCGCCGCCTTGTCGAAATCCGAGGCCGATGGCTTTTGCTCGAAAGCCAGTGACGTCGGATCAAGATGATGCAAAAGCTTCCAGAATCGGAAAACGTTGCCCCCCCCCCGGTTGAGCGCCAGGGGACGGCGGTAATCTGGCATTGAGGCATTTTGATTGGCTAGTGAGGCAATGCATGAAAAAAAAAAAGCCATCTCAGTTGGTCTAGTCCGTAATCCGTAGATGGTCTCATGAAGCCATCTCCTTGAGCGTGTTAAAGCTTGTGGAGTCACGTTAGCCAGGGTCTACATGTATCCAATTAGATAAAAGTAAACTAGAGATACATCCCTTTGACAGTCTTAAGGCACTAGCTAGGTCACGAATAGGCTAGTTAACCAATCACGACAAAGGTAAACCTTAGGTACTTAATTTTACGTGAAAACATCACTATAATAGAAGTCCTAATAATTTGCAAAGATACAAAGAGATACATTACCTACATCGTAGCTACATAGTAATCCTCGCGGTCGGGGCTAGCGTTTAGAGGTACTAGCGAGGTACTGGAGTCTGGGTGGGTCCCGTTACCTAGCTGGTGCCTTATGACTGTCAAAGGGATACATACCCTAGTTAACGTGACTCCGCAAGCTTTAACACGCTCAAGGAGATGGTGCTAAATATACGTGACCCATCCATCCAGTTGGACCAGGGATGTCGAAAATAGAAACTCGCTGCTTGTCGGCATTGCGGTTGAGCAGGACCGGCCGAGATGCAAACAGACGCGGCGGATTTGGACTGCATGCACCGGCGCGAAGCTTCTCTAGTGCTGGTAATTCTGGCACAGGCCTCCGTCTACGGAGTACTTGTTCATGGTAACCGATTCGAACTTGAACTCGCAGTCAGGTCGAAGCAAAACCGGCCGTCTGGTTTTGGTTCGGAGGTTCAGAGCGGGCCGACAACGGCACGCTCCAGGCGCCTTCCTTGTTGTGGTCGTGTCCACAGGAAATGCTGCTGGTGCCGAGTTCTCAGGTGGGTGCGCAGGCGCGGTCCACGCATAATCCGTATGTAATGTATTCATTTATGTAGAGCAAGGGACAGGCAGGAGCTGGGCAACAGGGGTCACTGTCGCTGAAGGATGTGCGAGGAAGGCGGCGTCGCAGCTGCTGTGGGGCCCCCGCCGCGGCACCCCCTGCCCCCATGCGCGCTTCCAGTAAAAAGTTGGATGTGCCGATGCTGTTGCTGTCGGCGAACCTCGAGAGCCTTTTCCTGTTTCATAACCTCAAGCGCCCTGGTGCAGGATGATGGGGGAGTGTGAAAGTGTGCAGCAACAGTAATATTGATTGCTGCGGGCGACCGTCCTGCTGGACCATCTATCAGATCACAAAGGAAGCAATGTGCAATACAGGACCACGAGCGGTGTCGAAGACGCAGTCCCAAGAGAGAAGGCGAATCCGTGATTTCTCGTCGGCCAACTTGGGTCCCCGCCCTGTCGACCGGGCCAGCGCAAGGTGGACGACTCCGGGAACACGCGCCTTTCTTCACAAGAGAAGAGGTCTAAAAAAAGCATCTCAGAGAAGCCCGCTAGAACACCTTGGTGGCGCTACAGCAAGTCTGAAGATGAGCTTGCTTACGGAGTAGAGAACGAGTCCGTCGCCCCGAATGTTTAAGCAATTGTGCATACTCCGTACTCTGCGCAGTCCCACAGTAGGCACGGAAGTCGCGCGCAGCTTGAGCCAAAAAGTTTTGAGCAGTTCACAACGTCTGCCCGCTCACTCTGACCTGACCATCTATCTTGTCTTGTCTTGTGCCGTGTTTGCCCGGCGTTGAAATGGGTGCGAGGTACCGAGTGCGAACAACAAGGCTGCTTTGATTTCACTTGGGCCAGACTCGTTTGGTCTCAAGCCACGGTGACGGGCCTTGTGTGTGTGCCTCGTGTGCCTCGTGTGCCTCGTGTACTTGGTGTGTGTTTCGTCGTGGTAATTGATACTTTACGGCTAGCCATGTAAGACGAGCCAGCCACGCGCACCTGGCGAGGCGGCTCCGTGGTAGATTTGCCAATGGGAGGGAGCACCAAAAGCACGTCTCAGTCGTCCAATGCTGCCGGGGGTGTGAGTTGAGTTTGCAGAATGAAGAGGGCCAATCAGACCAGACAAACCGCTTATGTGGTAGCATCACGGTGGCCCCTGCGGCGCTAACAAGCCACTGCCTGCTCATGGTGGTGTGAATGCACGGTGTTTAGACGCGGCGTTAAATAATATAACAGCCCCCACTATATGTGCATGTGTGCAACGGGGTACGGCTCGTCTGTCACTGGACAGTGCTCCGTCCGTAGTGCCATGGTTGTGCCTGGCGTGTCTGGAACAGCTAGGCATGTCGAACATGCTTTCATTCGACGAGAACGGGACGAGAACGGCGGAATGGATGCGCTTTTCAAACAGCATGCCATGGTCTACTAACGCGGGTAAGGAGTAATAACGGAGTACTATGCGGGAAAAAGCCATCGGACGACGTCGTGCTGTACAATGTCCTCGAGCCAAGTTCCGTGAATAGAGTACTGTATGGCGCATGTGTGTTTGACAAGACTTCTTTGTCTTTCTACTACTCGAGGTGACACGAGTTACTGACGAGTTCCAACTAGGAGAGCCATGTTACGCAGGACCGGTCTTGTCTGATTGACAAAAGATGATGCCGACCACTCGTTCGTGCACGACATGTCGCTATAATGTGTCATCTGCCAACACGAGTCCCCAAATAATAGTCTTGTCGTCCGCTCGTCCATCGCGGTAGTGCATGGCATGCGTCCCCTCATCGCATTGTCGCATCCGTTGATAAAATGGATTGCAAGATATTCGTCCAAGTACATAATAGCCGAAGCTCCCCTCCAGACGAGGCGCCTAGCCACACAAAGGTGCACAAAGATGCGGACGTGCAACTCCGTACAAGAAGGGTGGCTTCTATCGACAGAATTTTCATGCCACATGTAACATTGATTGTACTCGGCTTCGTGCCTCGATTCGGTCGAATTGCAAGTCGGACTGAGGCTGGGGTTCCATTTCGACCTGGAGACTCCGACTCGGATCCGCTTTGGGTTGCATCAGCGGACAAATCTCCAACAAGTGGACTCCGCGTCGTGCGAGTATATACATGTAGATGCAACGTCTGGCGTCTGGATGAGAGCACTCAAGCATCCAGGCAAGGGAGCATGACGGGGACGAAGTGCACGACATCGAGGCGCGTGTCGGGACAGGCTGCGTGTGTAGGGACCCTTTCTGGTGGCATGGCAAGAGCAACCCCGACGCAAGATCGCGGGGGATATGTTGATGGGATGAGCATGGCCGAGGTGATTTTGGCGAGCGGCGGCACTAGTGTGGCCCCGTCAGCCGTCAGGTCAAACGAGTAGCGCCGCGCAGTGCAATCACCCGTCAACTAGGTGTGATCCGTAGTGGGTGTGCAGTGGGGAAGCTTGGGTCCTTGGTCCTTGGTCCTTGTTGCGGCAAACACCGCCTGCTGCGGTCACGCCCAGCCACTATAACAACTCCCTCACCCAGGACCCTTCTCAGTGTCCTCACTCTCAGTGTCCTCACCAGACTGTCACTCAAAAGGGATTTGGTTTGGCAGTGCCCAACAACCAACGACGACCCAGACAGAGCTCGGGGTCAGTGACACAAGATTCAAGGATGGTCCCAGCCCACAATCCTTGACTGCCACTGCAATTGCGCCTTTCCCAGTGCTGTGCCGGGTATCAATGCTAGGAGGCAAGAGCTGACGAGAAGAGGCCAGAAAGCAGAATGGATCAACCAATTGCAGCTATCGGCTCACTGCATTAACTTTTGAGTATGGACTGTCTGACAGACAAGCCGCCTCGTTTGCTCGCATTGACTCCATACTCGTACTCCGAACATGGATTCGTTCAATAACGGCAAACATCAGGGAAGACGTACTCCCCGTAAATCCGGCAGCATGACGCGTTGCGTTCCGGCGCAGCACCAGCCCGCCAGCCCGCCAGCCCGCCAGATCCGGGTGGGACGGGAACAAGAACAAGAAACAAGAAGGCGAAGAAGGACTCGCATCACAGCAAGCAGAGCAGTAGCTGTGTATATGTGTCTGTCTGATATCTGTGCCTGCCTGCCTGTCCACCTGCCTGCCTACCTGTCTGCCTGCTTGCCTGCCCATTGCTCCTGCCACAAACCTGCAGGCAGCATATTGGAAGCAATAAATGGGCAGCAGCTGCTGCTGCCACCCCCCGGGACTGCGCAAAGCAACATTAGACGCCCTCCTGGCCTTCAGGCTTCATGCAGTCCTGGTCCCAGGCCCCTCCCCTCCAGTCTTCCAGTGTCCCGCGGGCACCAGCACCCCTGGCCATCGTGGTCCTACCAAGCGCCATGCCGCCCGATAATTTGGAGGTCGAGGGCCACGAAATATGTAGACAGACTGGAGCTTTGCATACATATGTAGCCAGGGCGACATGGCAAGGGATGGAAAATGGACGGGGACTGTTAACAGGTCGCCAGAGGTCGCCAGAGGTCGCCAACGAGCCCATCGAATCGAATCCATCTTGTGCGCCTCGAGACTAGCGAACTAAAAGCGCGGCTTCCGGGCTTAGCGATCGTCTCTCGACTTCGGCGCCCTGCCGGTCGACAAAGTCGCTCGCTCGTGCTCCGTACCTGCCAGCCCAGCCTTTCTTTCTTGCGTAATTCGCACGCACCAGACGCCGCTTTGCCTTCGGACTTGGGTTGTACCTGTGTACAATTTTGTGCGCACCTGCCTGCTTTTTTCCCCCTTCTCTTCTTCTGAAGAAAAAAGTGAGGCACAGTGCGGTGCGAGTGCGGAAGTATTTTTCTCGAAACGTACCCCCATCTCCATTCTAGCTCATATTCCCAACCTGGATGTTCTTCCTCCTCCTTCCACCTTTCTTCAACCTTCGAACGACGTCCTTCCAAGTGTCGCATCTTCCTGGGATTTGGATCTTAATCATCATCTTCCGACCAAAGCTCGCCATTCCCTCCCGCGACCAGCTGCGAACCCCCTGGTCTTACGCGATTACACCTCATACCATAGAAACTCGGACAAACCAATCAAGGTTCCACACCTTTTTGACGCCCTTTGCTCTCGCCATCATTTGGAAGTCTGGAAGGACTGTACATGCACCGATCTAGCTAGGAATCTGAACAATCAACGCGCCAATTTTCAAAGGCTTTTCTGACTAATGCGATAACTTTGTCGTTGGTATTCTCTAAGCCTGAATCATCCTCTGCCTTTCGATTTTCCTGACTGCAGGTCTACCAGGAAAGTCTAAAATAAAGGCAAAGGCTCATCACAACGACTCTAGGCACAGCGGGAAAGAAGAAAAACCTGATTGAGCATAAGGGGCCATCTAAGGAAAGCTGCGAGTCAAATACTTCTCAAGCCGTGGGCTGGATCCCCGACTTGCTTTACGAATTGCGCCTTCAGAGCTCCGTCTCACGAAAGGGTGTCTCGCCGTCCGTTGTCCGCTGCTACTTGGAAGCTTCAGAATATTCGCCCAGGGCACCACAGAAAAACGGGCTCGTTCACCCACCTCTACTCAGTGCAATCAGAAGTTGGAAACTTTCTCCACCGACTAGGCCTCGACACTTTTTCAACAATGTCTGCGTTTACAGCTTTGAACGGAGGCTCTCCGAAAGCTACGGAATCTCCCGCGGAGAAGTGCATCAAAGTAGACACCTCGGACGAAGGCGACAAATCTCACAACCAGGGCTCCCCCAAGACCTCTACGCTCCGCAAAGATGGCTGGTCGATACAGAACATTCACCGGCCACCAGTTTCGTCAGGACGTTTCGCAAACGCAGATGCGAGTCAGAAGCGCAAACGATCCAACTCGATTGAGCTGGGGCGTGAAGTTGCATCTACGAAAGCTCAGACACCAGAGGCAACATCAATTGAATCACAGAACGAATCTCGAGAGATGCACGAAACTCCCCACCAGGAAAGCAGCAGGCAGTGTGGAGAAGATTGGCAAGATAAAGACAGCTTCTGGCCGACGCAGCATCATTCGCGAGCAGAAAGGAATGGCCATGATTCGCAACAGACCTCGGCAACGTCACCTCGTGGCCAGACAGAGGACCAGATAGGAGAAACTCTGCGCAGAGCAGCAGGCCAGATGGATCATAGCGACTATACCAATACGAGCCCTGATGCCGAGGACCGGTCTGCAGCTGCTCACGGCAGCCCCTATGGAAGTGAGCAGCGACAAGACTCTCTTCTTCACCATGATCCCAAAAAGCGGAAACGAAACTTCAGTAACCGCACAAAAACTGGTTGTTTGACATGCCGCAAGAGGAAGAAGAAATGTGACGAGTCAAAACCGGAATGTGAGTTGCTGATCCTTTCATTTCAGTCTTCAGCGTCCACTCTTGTACTCTCGGCTCATCAAGGTTTTCAGGCATAAACTGTATTCGAGGAGGATTCTTATGTGCTGGATATCCGCCACAGAGAGGTGCCGGCTGGCCCAAACCTGATACGAAGGCACCTGCCGTACCGCTCGAGTCCAAGGACCCCTCTTACGTTCCACCTGGAGCCTATGGAATGCCGCAGCATGGTGCATATGGGCCGCAGCCCGTAAAGCGGGAGCCGCTTCCTCATTATCGTGGCCAGATCCTCCGCATAGACCCGCCACAAGGCCGACCCTTGGTGGTGACCGATGATGACCGACCAACGGCGTCGACAATATCAACAATGACGAGCGCCGCGTCTGCTACGAGTCCCGAGAATAAATTGTCAGCCATCCCATACACCGCTGGTAATGTTTTCCCTACCCCCATCAGTGCCAATACACAACCTCCTTCCTTTGGCGAAAGGATGAGTAAAGAGTATCAGCGAGTGCCCCCTCTACACGACCTCAATCGAGGAAATGAACCCGAGACGCCTCATCCGGGCAATCACCTACCGCAGATCAATATTCTCCGCCCGACACGAACGAGCAGCCCAACACCTCACCCGCCGGCCCCGTCAAGCAATGTGCAGGCTGCTGCTCAGCTGGCTCTATCTCATTCCCAAGCCCATTCTCAGGCTCATTCCCAATCTCATTCTCATTCTCAGGCTCAGGCTCACTCACAGGGTCACTCACAGTCGCACACTCAGCCTCAGCCTCAATCCCAAACTCACTCTCAGTACCCTCAACGAAGAACACAAAAGGAGGAGATGCTTTCCGGGCGAAACTTTTACCCCTTCGACAAGGAACTGTGTCTAGAAAGGGAAAGGTGTGCCGCTGCGTGCTGGAGGTTCAATAATCTGACGTCGCCACCAACAAACGGCGTGTCCCCCGATGAGCGAGCTCGTCTTTTTCTGGAGATTTTACAGCCCCGAGATCTTGTTCGCGTTTCGCCTAGCGAAGCCTCCCCTGTCACCAACGTCGGTCGCGTAGGCCGACATGTCGCAGTGGAGACGCCATTTACCTGTGACTACGGCTACAACATCTCGATCGGTCATCATGTTGTCCTGGGACGTAACTGTACGATTAACGACGTGTGCGAGGTGAAGATTGGCGACAACTGCGTGATTGGACCCAATGTCAGCATTTTCACGACGTCGCTGCCCATTGATCCCAAGAAGCGTCAAGGTGGACAAGGCCCTCAATTTGGCCGTGGAATCACTATAGAGCAAGACTGTTGGATTGGTGGTGGCGCCATGATTCTTCCTGGTCGTACCATTGGCAAAGGAAGCACTGTAGGCGCTGGATCTATTGTCACCAAGGTTAGTCACGAAACCTCTTGTTACTGAAAGTCAAAAACAGTGGGCTAACGGACAAGAAAGGATGTTCCACCTTTTACTGTTGTGGCTGGCAATCCAGCCCGTGTGCTACGAGGCATCGGCGGCATAGGACCGTGATTGGGGGTGGGGGGGGTTTCTTCGATTTTTCCCGTCCGATTTTTGTTTGTTTTCGGGTCCTTCAAAACTTGTGAAGCCATTTTCCTTGACTAATTTCCGTGTCTTGATACCCATGTGTACGACTGACATGTTACTCTTTGTATAATACCAGCAGCTCTGATCTATTTTTATTTTGTTTCTGTTTGGTAGCGTCGTGCTGCCCGGGCAATTTAGCTACTGTTGCCATTGGACATGATGTGCGCTTGTGAAGCAGCAAAAGTTGTTATCGCGATGTTTGTTGTTGTTTGACCAGAAGTTGAAAGGAAATTAGGGAACGATTCAATCTAGTTTAGCATAGTATATATGAGTATGGAGATGTCAGTGCTTTTGCTTTGCTGGTGCTTTGCCTCAGAGCATGCATGGTAGCTTGCGGGGGAAAAAATGGTACGAGTTGGATTTGATTGCAGAAAAGAATTATCTCCTTGAGCGTGTTAAAGCTTGTGGAGTCACGTTAGCCAGGGTCTGTATGTATCTCTGGTTTACTTTTATCTAATTGGATACATGTAGACCCTGGCTAACGTGACTCCATAAGCTTTAACACGCTCAAGGAGATGGGAAGCATGATACACGCCAGTTTCTATGAAGATGATATTCAAGTAGCTGTACGGGTACTATAACGGAGTAGAATCGTGTTTTTCCCGAACCCCACTGGCCCATGATAAAATGGCAAGAGCTTTGAGAAAAAAGAACCGCGCGAATAGAATAGCAACGGGGCTTGGCGCGTTGATCCGCCGTGTGACCGACCTATACTTTGATCACGTGCGTATGTGATAAGAGCGCATGTCTACTTTCCATGTTTGTTGCGGAAAATCCATCCATGGCTTATCGAGTTGTTTCAAGCGACCCCCCCCCTCCCTCCGGCATCCGCCATCCTTTGTCTATTGGCGTCGATTATCCCGTCCATGATCTTCAACGCCCTGCCTTGGTCCCTCAGCCTCCCGAACCCTTTGAATGTGTAAATGTCTGGCTTGAGCCCCGTCGCCTCCATGTCTTGCAGCGTGTCCACCGTTCTGGCAATGTTCTGCATGTACGCGTACCCGCTGACAATGGTGTTCCAGGTGACGAGGTTCGGGCTGACGCCATGCTCTCGCATGATTTGAAGGATCTGCTCCGCCAGCAGGCGGTCGCGGCCGTTCATCAACCCCCGCAGGAGAATCGTGAATGTCAACACGGTTGGGGCGGGGTGGATTCGAGATGCTGCGACGAAGCCGTCGCTGTCCGCGTGCGACGCCCCGGCTGACGACGTGTCATTGGACGTGCGCGATTGATCCTTGAGCATGTCGCCAAAGATCTCGAGGGCCGGCCTCGTAAAGTCCCCGTGGTCCGTCATGGCGAGAATGAATGTGTCGTGGATGAGACTTCCTTGATTCGTGACAAGCCGCGAGGCCGTCGCGAGCGAGGGGGTTCTGCTCTGTTCTTCGAGCCTTGATTTGAAAAACTCGTAGTACGTAATCACATCGTACGGCTCTTGCAGGCTCCGGATGTAGGCTCGCAGCATGATGGCGATTGTGGTCAACGACGGCCGTAGCTTAGTGCCTTCGCCAGCGGAGAAGAGTTGGTCGGTGAAGGGGATAATCGTCAGTTCGAAATCCCAACGTCTTCTCGTGGCTTCATCTCGGACGAGGCCTTGTTGTCCCGAGCCGGCACCCTGTGCCAGGAGAAGAGGTAGGCAGTCGGGGAGCCACCACTGCAGTGGTTCTAGATCAAACCTTTTGGCATAGATCCGTAGCAACGGGCCGAAGACGGCCGGCCCCGGCGTCCCCGAATGTCTCTTCTCGCGCCGTTCCACCTCGGACAACAAAAACGCACTGTGAAGCGCGTTGTTGAGAACGTCCACGATGGGTACGTCGGCAATCTTGGCAAGTTCGAGGGCCCTGGCGATATGCTCCATTCGCAAGGTACCCTTGGCGCCCCTGAAGACCGTGGTCCATGTTTTCTTGTCAAGTTGGACACCGGATTCGGCAAATAGCGAAACCAACCTGATGGCTTCTTCCACCTCGCCCGATTGGCAAAGAGTATCCAGGAACGCAGTTGATGCTATGGCGTTGAGCGTAAAGCCACGTTCTATAAAGCACTGGAGCGCATCTTTCGCATTGAAGCTGTGTTTGCAGTCCAACCCACGTTCTTCTGGTGCTTTGCAATGAAGCAGTGATGTGATGACGCTCGACGGCCGAGCTTCGTTCAGGTCTGCACCGGCATCCGAAAGTCCCTGAAGGATTTCGAAGGCCGCTTCTTTGTGCGCCGCATCCCCAGCCAACTTGCTGGCGAATTGAATCAATGTGTTGGCATGCAGGTTGTACCCGTTTTCCCGGAGCAGGATGTATAGTTCATGTGCCTGGTCGCCGGGCAAAGCCTTGGCAAACAGGCCAAACACCCTCTGTGTGAATGGAATGCGGCCTTTCCAAGTTTCGGTCATGATCCTACTCAGAAAGCCCATGATTTCTTGCGCCTCTAGAACTCGTTCTCGTGTGGTGCTCGCCTCGTTGAGGCGCAGGTTGCGAGCAATGAATAGTAGAACGTCATTGATGGCGTATCCCGGCGGCAGCGGGTGCATCGTCGCCTCAAGAACGGAGTGCACTCTCTGGGGGCTTGTGCACATACTTGATAGCATGAGCAGCGGCCACTTTTCTTTCCGAGTCGTCATGTCCAACTCATGCCAGGCAGAGCGCATGGCTGGCACGGTTTCATGCTCCAGCAACCACTCGGCATCTTTCTCCCATGGTCGATCAGGATTCGGTTGGCTCCCGATCTTGGAGAATCTCTTCTTCCATGCGTTGAAGGCTTTCCGAACAGCGAGAAGCTCTTCTCCAGAGTTTTGATGTCGGAGATAGCCCCATTGCGCCCATGTGTCTCGGTCGGTCTGGGATCGTTTTCGAGTGAACCCTTGGCTATGCTTCAACTGGGGACGACCTCGCGGCCGGGTCTTTCTAGACGATGATTGTTTGCTGCTGAAGCGAGATGAAGGAGAGCGGGTATTGTTAATGTGCTTGTCGCCATGAGAGGCATGCTGTGCAGTCGTGGACTGGTCCTGTCTTGTCTCCCGCCGCGACGACTGACCCAATCCTCTTTGTCTCCCGATGATGCTGGCCAGAAAACCAGATTCCTCTCGAGAAAGATTTTCTGATGAGGACGGGTTCGAGCTTGATTGATGGTCTGGCGATGGTCTGCGACGGCATGTTGAAAAAAACCTTTGCTGCGACTTTCTCGTGGCGGATCGAAGGCATGTTGGGGTTCCATGGGCAAAGCGCAGCCGTGGGCAGCCGGCTCGACCAAGGCAAATCGCTCGCATCTTGAGCGACCACCATATATATCATGACCTTGCGCGAATCACGATCGATCACGATGCGCACATGTTG
Source organism: Epichloe typhina subsp. poae (assembly GCA_030389615.1). Taxonomy (NCBI): domain Eukaryota; kingdom Fungi; phylum Ascomycota; class Sordariomycetes; order Hypocreales; family Clavicipitaceae; genus Epichloe; species Epichloe typhina. The sequence continues at coordinate 3,723,612 of CP098313.1, forward strand.
GGGCAGCCCTGATGAAGGTCTGGGTCGAGGCGTCCGCAGTGTTTCAATGTTTGAAAAAGCTCCAGCTGGAATCCTCCAGGGTCCCGTCCCGCTGTAGTAGCCGCAAGCGCGCCAACGCAGGCAGGTGCAGGTGTACACCCCACTGTACACGCGCCACTAACCACTGTACAGTGGGGGGTGTACATGCAGGCGACTGTTTCTTCCTCCATTCAGCCTCTGGCCAAGTCTTCACCACATCTTCATCTCCCGTGCATTCCCCCACGACGCACATGTAGCCTCGCGCGTCATGTCCTCCTTCAATACGTTGAGCGCCGCCTCCGATGACCGCAAATCGCGTCTTGCGGCACTCAGAAACCTCAAACGAAAGCAGCCCGACGACGAGGTCCCGACCACAGAAACAACAGAACAGCTCCCATCAGAGCCTTCGGAAGTCCAAGTAAAGAAACCACACCTCTCAGGTCGCAACTATGATCCAGAAACAAAGGGCCCCAAGCTAGGTTTCGACCAAGCACCGAACGAGTACCTTGAAAAGCCAACATTAGAAGAACAAGCTGCCGAGGTTGAATCAAAGATTAGGCAACAAGCGGCCGAGGAAGCCCAGGATGGCAAAGGCCTAGATCTACTCAAGCTACAACCGAAGAAACCCAACTGGGACCTAAAACGGAACTTGGAGTCAAAACTAGATATCTTAAACGTCAGAACAGACAATGCGATAGCTCGATTGGTGCGAGAAAGGATCAGTGGCGCGCCAAAGGCTGCTGCAAGCTCAACATCGGTAGACAGCGCTGGAACAGATGGGGATGGCGTTGGTGCTATGGACGGTATAGCCCTGGTGGAAGGACTGAGGGTGAGAGAACAAGAGGAGGAGGAGGAGGAGGAGAAGAGGGAGAGACAAGAAGATGAAGCCATGTTGGCGTGACACAGTTTGATGTATTCTAGATCCTCTTTTCAACGGCTTTATTCGGAGTGGGCATTGGTCATGAGAGACCCGGGTGTCTCATACAACTCTCCAAAGAGACAAATACAAACTTTCGATACCCATCACCTGCCTCCCCTGTTCATCGATTGTGTCATTGCCAGTCTGCGACTGAACGGGCTCAGGCTGCGCTCGCGTGGCGCCGCCCTATGAACCTCATTTCCCCTACTGCCACTGTAATTCCGCGATCTTCCTCCTCGACCACCACGGTTCGACCCCCTGCTTTGCGGCTCTGGAGACTGTGAGCCATAGGAGACTCGTCTGTTGTCAGTCTCATCCGGGCGCGACAAGCTGCCGCGCCGTCCTCTTTGTGATCTGCTGTCATGACCAGGCTGTTCACGGTGTCTATAACGGCGCTCTCCGGAGTCATCTTGCGGTGATAAGCTGTCTCTTGATGGTGAGCGACGCCTGCGTCCGGCAGGTGACGGGCTGCGACTGATGCTGCGCCGCGGCGAGGCCTCCCTCGGGACATCATCGTACGAGGGGCTACGTCTGCGGCGCATCGGCAGTTGTGGCGATGGTGACCGCCTTGCTGATCGCGAGCGTCTCGAAGCAGCAGTCGTAGTAGTAGACACGGACTCAGATGAGACAGAACGGGGACGTTTGGGAGAAGGCGCCAGGTCAGATTCGTCCCGCTCCTCTAGCTCGCTCTGTCTGGTGCGCTCAGCTTCTTGTTTGGCAAGAATCTCATCGGCTACACCCTTTCTGAGAGCACAGGTCAGATGGAATGTAAAAAGAGCACTTCGGGGTCCTTGACCTACTTCTTCTCAAGGGGATTTGGCGTGTCACTCGTCAGCTTGGGTACCAGCTTGGGATTCCGCAACTGCTGCGATCTCGAAGGTCGAGATACATAGGGTCGTTCTTGCGACGAAGCTTTGCACTCATAAGAATAGTGACGTGTTGCACTAGTTAGTTACTTGCTTTTGTGACGGTGTTGGAGTAGGAATTCACATATCTCGCTTCAAGCACTTCTGACATTGTACATTGGATGGCGTTGGCCGGGATGGCCCGCCGCCTCGGCCTCTGTATGCGTACATAGGCAATAGAGAATTGACTCAAGTAAAATAATGTGCTGTCTCTTCGGCTTTTGATTCTGCAAGTCTAGGGCAACTGCATGTAGACAAACTTTCTTTTTTTATTAGTTTCTGAAAAGTTTAATGCAGATGGAATCTTGCTCTTGTGTGATGTTGGTGGAGCGTCCTCTCACAGTAATTGTGCACCAAGCTCGGGCAAAGCGATGGCTCACGTGATCGTCGGACAGATTGCTGGGCGACGAGATTGAACATCTTCAACGTCGCAACAAATGCAACCAGGGCACGATTCCATCATTTCCGATGGAAAATCATGCCCCAACAAACTGGGTCTGCAGACTAGCTCTCATTCTATTCGCATGTATCTAGCGCCAAGGACCTGGGACGAAGAGTGACTTCAGGAGCACAGCTCCATTGTCCGGTTGTCTGGTTGTCTGGTTGTCTGTTCTGGCGGGTGTGCGCGCTGTAGTGGCGCTGTAGTGGCGCTGTAGTGTAGCGGCGGGGGCGCTAAGGACGGAGCGACCCAGGCACCCACTGTGCACTGACGGCACAAACATTGAATGAACTTTGGGCTGCATGTACTCCGCACACAGACAAGAAGTCGGGCAGACTGCTCGCCTCACAGTCGCTCGTACCTTGGACTGCGGGCGTCCATATTAGCCTCCTTTCTTTTCCCTTTTCCCTTGTCCCTTTCCTTTTCCCTTCTTCTCATTTCCTCTCTCGCTGCTCCAGAACCCGTTCCGTTGGCACGACCCTTCTCCATCGACACGAACCGCCATCCGGACCCCCAGCAGATTGCGACCTGGGTTCGTTGGAGATCCACTGGCGTGCTTTGCAGTAAGTTCTTGTTCTCTTGCCGATTCTTGCCAGTCCCAAGAAAGTCCCCAAGTTCTGCCCCCACCGTCCATTCAAACTCCCCTCCAACGAAAAGTTGCATCGCCTGCTTGCATGCCATTGCGGCCGCATCTCACCGCGGATTCGTTAGGAATACTCTATACTAAAGAAGCGTTTCGTTATCTAGTTCAGTCCGTACACAACCGACGACGACAACGGCGCCCAGTCACTGTGCTGCGACAGTCGGCCCTCGTCGCGCACCCACTGATACCCAATCCAAAATCTCCAACTCGATGCTCGAAGCCAGGTTTTAGCTCGTCACGACGATGATCACCAACACTCTGAATGTCCTCTGTTCTCTCGTGTCAATCGATGCTGCTCTCTGATTTTTGATATTTCAAATAAATCCTGTCACTTCTGTCTGTCGACTTGATCACCAGACCAGACTGCGACTCAGGCCTTGTTTGACACATCTTTTTTTTTCGCGACCGCTGTCTGGATTCATTCTTTGTTCGATTAGTAAAATCATCATCATCAGCGGTGCCTTCAGGTTGGATATTCCAGCTTCTGGATCTTTTTTTTTTCTCGTCTCCTTTTCAATCATGGCCACTACACAAGTGTCCCCGGATATACCCAAGCCGTCTTTCGCAAAGGTAAAGTCGTTTTCTGCACCCCGTGTATTTCGTTCATCTCTGCATCCCAATCTATTTCTAACCCGTTGTTCTCAGGTTGCGGCGTCTGTTAAGAAAGACATTTCTCCCACATCGCTTTCTAGTGTAAAGACCAACGGTCTTCCCTCTACAACGGCCGTCATAGCCGACGGGTCCTCCAATTTCGACAGTAGGCGACATGCGGCAGCCAAATCAAACGGAGTTGCTGTCATAGCTTCATCTCTCAATGATCTTAGTCTCGCGTCAAAAGTTCCTAGCCTTGTCGTTGATGGCCGTTGCTCGATACCCGAGCAACAGAAATCCAACTTGAGCAAAGAGAGCGGATCAGACGAATCCCAGAAATGCGACTCTAGCTCTGAACTAGGCACCAAACCACAGAGTTTGGATGGAAAGAGCATTACTTCCGGAACAACATTTGCCCTGGACGAGAAGGAGTCGCTTCGTCCTGATGACAGTGCTAGCGTGAAGGCTGCCGCAGAAGACGACGATGCCTTTTCCATTCGCGGTTCACTTGTTGCCGGATCTCGCATGAGCTCTGATGTAGCTCTGAGGACCAGGGCGGCGCTGTCAGGGGATCTGACTGACCGTAGGGCTACTCAGATAGCCATGGCTGCATCGCCACATGGTATCCTCACACCCCCCAGCGCTTCGTCGGATCGCGTTCCCGCTCTCAGCGCTGCTACAGCGCTTAGTGCGGATGGGTCCCCTGATGTCTTGAATGTCATCTATCGTCAAGCTCCCGATGAGAAGCTTCTTGATGCCTTGGCAACCCCTCGAGATCGATATTTTCTATTGAGACTGGAGAAGGACGTGATAGATTTTGTACAAGACTCCAAGTACGTGGTAGTTGTTGTCGCTGTCCCCGATGATGCTTGTACCTTGGGAGCCACAATCTTGCTAATTCACTCCACAGGGAACCATACATGGACCTCCCCCCGTCCAACTCCTTTTGCCGAATGTTGACGCATAAACTCGCCGACTACTATCATATGACCCATTCTTACGAGCCTCACATCGGATCGGTGCGGATCTTTAGAACGCCCTTCTGCCGTGTTCCGCCCTCCCTTGCCAATATGGCCCCCAACCCATCGCCCCCGACAGCAGCACACCACCCCCCGCTGTTCTGCCGAGAAAAATCATGCGTCGTGGTCAAGACGGAGATGGTCTGACGAGCGCCGGCGCTTCGAAACCGGGATCTGAATCTGGCAGTGAAGCAAAAGATAAGCTAGCCGCGAGCCAAAAGTATGTCTCGCTCCACACCACAAAAAATGAGAGGACAAGAAATCATAACTGACAAACTGGCTAGGCTATCACGAGAAGAGCGTGAAGAAATGTACAAATTGGCCCGCGAACGCATATTTGGAAATTCTGAAGATAGTATCCCTGGTAAGGGCCACTTCATCTTCATCAGGATAATTTTTTTCTCGAGAACCGCTAGCTAACATGCCTCTCCAGAGAACGATGGAGAAACTGGCATGTCTCGGACCAGCTCAGTTTCCGCTACCAACAGACCCAACACTACGAAACGCGGCAAGACTGGCAAGCAGCGTCGTGATGACTCGGACAGCTTCGACTCCAGAAACCAATACACTGCGTTTTGGGGTCCTCAGCAACAGACGTGGATCCCCCAGTCTCAGGCGCAGTATGTTCCTTCAGCACCAGGCCAATTCGGTCCCCAGCCTCAAGCATCTTATCCCGCCCAGATGGCTTCTGGCTATACGCAACATGTTCCCAATTACCCCAATGTGCCTGTCATGGCTCCTACTTCAAACTATCCCGCTTACGGGATGTCCCAAGTAAGTGTCATACATCTACGCACCAGCCTGCCTGTCAGCCTTGGCGGCCACGAACTGTGCTAAATTTCTTATCTAGCAATATCCCCAACAACCTCCTCAGCAACGCTATCCATTAAACGGGAGCCCGATGACGACTTTTGGTACTCCAGTGAACGCCCCTGCTGTACCGCAAGCTTGGACACAGCCAGGGTATAGCCAACCTTCCTACCCCACGCGCGCAACTGCGCCGGCGTCAAGTCCACCTCACGTTGGCATTCCCTATGCATATGGCCAGTTGCCGGCCAATATCAGCCCTGATGATCCTAAAAGCCAACACCCGATTCCGGGAAGCTATAACAGAAATTATGCCTTCAATCCCAAGACACAGTCCTTTGTGCCTGGAGGGAACGGCATGCCTTCTGTGCCTCCACCTCAACCTCCCTTCACTGCCCCTGGATCTCATCATGGTAGTCCTCAAATCGGTACACCACCGCATTTGGCATATGGTGCCTACCCCCCGCAGTCTCAGGTCTATGGAGGAGGATATGTCATGGCACGTCAAGGGTCAAGCAGCTCAGTACATGGATGCCATGCGATGCCACATATTCCTTCACCGCACTTGCAGCAGCCTCAGCTGCCAGCCATGTCCGCGATACCAGGAATGCAAGCCATGACTCATGCGCCCCCTCCACATCCTCCCCAGCAACATTTGCCCCAGATGCCGCCAGGTCATATCCCGGGAAGACCCCCGCTTCCAACATCCCAGGGATCGAACCAGATGTATACTCACCTACCTACGTATGGGAACCCGACGACTCTACCACAAAAGCCAGCGACGGGAATATAGGGTGCATCCACACGGTGTTCGAGGGTAGTAAGTCCAGCAAATTAAGGCGTCACGGGGCATGAACGGTGGTGGTTTCTTTTCATTGCATGGCTTTTTTCAAGGCACACATATATATATATATATATGTTCATTACCTCTATTGGCGTTATTGGCGGATAGGATGACGAAAAGAAATAAAGTTCTTTCTACGCTTCTTTGGTTTTCTTATGGAGTAAACGTATTTGTGACCATATGGAACACCACACATCATTAATAGCCCGCATCTTCTTCGTCTTTCGATCAACAGATTTGTATAGTGATTTTATATTTCCCACTTTTTATTTTAAATTTCTTCAGATGTAATAAGTTTGCGTTGGTTCTTCCAAGACAAGGTGGGAAAAAGCGGAAATTTCTCAAGGTGTCGACGGAAGATCGAAACCCACAACGCCAAGATGATGTGTTACAGAACACGGTGCCCGGGTCAAACCGGTTTGTTTCCTCCTTGCTTTTAACAGAAAAAATAACCCCATTGCTGCCTCTTCTCCCGTGTCAATAGGATTTTATCCAGCCAATAGGTCACCCTTGGCGTCTCGCGGTCTCTTCATTCCCTTTTTTTTTGTGCATTTCTTGATTCCGGTTGCGGTTGGATTTTGTTTAAAGTGGTGCGAGTCTACTCATTAAGAGAAGCCCTCGCATCATGATAAAAACAATCATACCTCATGATAGGAAATGTCTGTTCCTGGGCGTTTATATCTTTTTGTGCCTAATAATTTAGATTTACTCAGCTGGCTCTCGGGGCTCCCTTGGTTCTCGTGGCTCACGAGGCTCTCGCTGCTGACCACCTCCGCCTCGGGCACCGCCTCGACCGCCGCGCTTGTTCCCGCGCTGGCCCCTGTCGCCGTCGCCTTTGCCCTCGCCGTCCTTGTCGTTGCTGGTCAGATTGGCGACTGCCAGTCGCTGGGAGAGGTCGATCTGAGTGCGGATCGTGTTGGCCAGGTAGCTGACCATGAGGACATCCTGGATATGGTTGTTGAAGTCGTGTTCGATCTGAGAAGCGTCGACCTTGGGCATGAGAGACAGGGCGCTCATGAGGTACTGGCCCAGGGCGGTGTTGGGCTCCTCCTCCTCGTCCAGGACGCCGTTGATCCATTCGCTGACGCGGTCCAGCAGGCTGAGGGTCTGCTCGATTGATCGGCCGAGGTTCTCAATGTCAGAGACCAGCGGGGCGGATCGGTTCTCGTTGTTTTGCGCGCTGGCGACGGCATCCAGGGCGCTTCGGTCGGCGTCGCCGTATAGGATCTTGTGCGGGACCTGGATAAACAGGCAGCTCTCCGCGGCTCGCTCGGCGTTGACTGCCACGGGAGCGCTGATGTAGCATCTCGTTTGGATGTCCTCGCCGGGTTCCGTGGAGATGGTCATGTGGACGGCGGGGTGGGGGGCGGTTCCAGTTTCTGCGCTGGCGAAGAAGTTTTGGATCAAGGCGCTGAAGCTGTTCAGCTCGGGCGAGGTGGTGTACCATCCGAGAAGGACCTCGCGGGGGGAAGCCTTGAGGGTCAGGGCCAGCATGTTCTTCTGGTATTCCACGTCCACCTCGACTTGATCCTCCTCTTCGGTGTGGGGGATGGCAAAGCATGAGCGGACTTCGACCTCGGTGCCATCTTCGGAGCGGGTGCCGACGAGGGCGCCGATGACACGGGTGGATTGGGCATTCTCACGGGTGTCTCTTCGGACGGCGTGGTCGAGGACGGAGAAGACGGCCTTTGGAAGATGGGGGGAGGTCAGTTAGCCAGCAGACTCGTCATGGGTTGAAAACAGCATGTTTTCTATTGTTGCTTGGAATTGCTATCGGGTTGTCATGGATGACAGAGATGATGCGCATATCCTTCGATTTGTTCGTGACAAAACAGCCTCGGTGGATATCGTGTTTGCTCGCCAAGGGGGGAAGGGGGATAGATAGGCATCGTACCTGGGGCTGGATGTTGACGGTAAGCGGGGCAATGCTTGACTGGAGGCCAGCATTTGAGTGCGTCAAAGGACGCGCGAGATGTATGAAGCGCTCCGTAGCGGCGGCGGCCATACTGGGCAATATGTGTCGAGCGATCGGTCGGTCGAGAAGTAGCGGTATTGCGTACGAGCGTAGGCGGCGGTTGGCAAAGGGGGAGGATGGAGGAGGAGGGGTTCACCTTTCAATCTGGGTCGTTCTTTTTTTTTGGGTGCTTTCGCGATGCCCGCCAAGCTGATTTTTCTATTTGCACCAGTTTGGCTGGGCTCCGGGCTGGGGTTGTGTGCGCTTTGATAAGCCACGATAAGAAGACAAGTTGTGGCTGAGTGCGGTTCTCAACCCCACCATAAGTGTGGCTAGGCGAGGCTGTCGTTTCTAGCTCGCACATGCAAGGCTGCGGGTGAAGTTTCAACTTTTTTAGCGGGTCCCGCTGGTGCCTTTGTCTTCTTTACCTTGCTGATTCACTACCCCTCCCCCCCCCCGACGATGGGTGGTTTTCTTCATACTGTTTGATATAAAATACAATTCGAATGGGACCTCGTGGACGAGGAGGCACATTTCGCGGCCGTGGAGGCAGGGGCCGAGGTGGGAGAGGGAGAGGTAGAGGGAGAGGACGAGGAGGCTCAAGTCGATGGGGACCAACACGGCGGTTTGACGGTGATCGCTTAGCTAACAAGGATGAGTAAGTCTTTTCTTTTCTCTGCGGAAAAAATTTTCGAACCTAGTGTAGTGTCTGTGGCTAATTTTGTCATAGAGAGCCCGAATCTGAATCTGAAGCTGACTCTCATGACGAGCAAGATGAGAATGTCGATTATAGCGGTTCTGGGGATGAGGAGGGACAACCCGCTGTGCGCCCGTATATGGCGCTCTTGCAAAGGTTCAACGATTCTAGTGCTCACAAAGCTAAGCGGAGAAAGTTGGAACACAATATGTCCTCAGAACAAGCTACTGCGAATTCACCAGACGAAGAAATGGACGCCGGTGACGGCAGTGACGGCGAGGAGCGAGAGGACATTGACGAAGCTGATGGAGCAGAAGATGCAGAGCAAGAGGATGAGCCTGACTCTGAAGATGACGAGGACCTATCTGATCCGTTTGACACACATTTTGCACATCCGGACGACTCACAAGTCAACAAAGCCATTAAGGCTATCAAGGATGAGAGCTGGACGACAAGTAGAGCTCTCATTCAGACATTACGTGCGACAATTATGGCAGTTGATTATGGGGAATCTAGCAGCAGCAGCAGTGGTAAAGCGGGAGTAACACAACCCTGTGGGCTGGAGGGGCTGAAATTAAAGCAGAAACTACAGGAGATGGCAGCCAAGAAGATGAACAAGCTGGATGCTACCGAAAGGGCAATTCTTCCGCTTCTCTTTGGATATAGGGATATCTTCCACTGCGACAGAACGGTGAAGAATGCAGACAAGTTACGACAAGCGGCTTGTCTGCACGCGCTCAACCACGTCTACAAGTAAGTGACTCATCTTCTTTCGCCAACATCATACACTTCGCAACTAATTTGCTGACAATTTTTAGAACGCGAGACCGTGTCATCAAGAACAACTACAAGCTAGCCAGGGACGGAGAAGACACAGAGTTAGAGCTACGCGACCAGGGCTTCACTCGTCCCAAAGTCCTTTTCCTTCTACCGACAAGAAACTCATGCGTCAAAATGGTCAACATCATCAGGGACCTCTGCGATCCCGCTCAACAAGAAAATCGCAAGAGATTCGACGAGTCGTACATTGAAAAGGAGAACAATTTTGGTGAAGGCAGACCAGAAGATTTCAAAGATCTGTTCGAAGGCAATGACGACGACATGTTCCGCATTGGCGTCAAGTTCACCCGCAAGACCATCAAGTACTTTTCCCAATTTTACAACTCGGACATTCTATTCGCCAGTCCCCTCGGTCTCCGCATGGCCATTGGCTCCGAGGAGGAAAAGAAGAAGCCCGACTATGACTTCCTGAGCTCCATTGAGATGGTCATAGTCGACCAAGCCGATGCGTTGCTCATGCAGAACTGGGAACACGTTGAGTACATATTTGAGCATCTCAACTTGCAGCCCAAGGATGCCCACGGTTGCGACTTCAGTCGTCTTCGAACGTGGTACCTCGAGGATTGGGCCAAGTACTTTAGACAGACCATCGTCTTGTCGGCGTTCAACACCCCCGAGTTGGCGGAACTGCAACGACTGTACTGCCATAACTGGGCTGGCAAGATTCGCCTGCAGCCCGAGTACCAAGGCGTGATCCAGCAGCTGGGCATCAAGGCCAAGCAGACGTTTTCCCGGTTTCAGTCCCCTTCGGTTCAGAAGGACCCCGACGCCAGGTTCGAATACTTTGTTTCGGCCATCGTGCCCACCCTCGTCAAGAGGGCCAAAGACGCGTCGGGAACGCTGCTCTTCATCCCATCCTACCTGGACTTTGTGCGTGTCCGAAACTACTTTGCCAACTCGGCAATCATGAGCAATGTCACCTTTGGCGCCGTCTCGGAATACACTGATGTGCCGGATGCATCACGGGCCCGCTCGCATTTCTTATCTGGTCGTCATCGGGTGCTCTTGTATACGGAACGAGCGCACCATTTCCGACGGTACCAATTCCGCGGGGTGCAACGCGTGATTTTCTACGGATTGCCCGATAATCACATCTTTTATCGGGAGATTGCGGGTGAGTTCTTGGGCAAGAGCGAGCAAGATCTCAAGATTGAGCCGGGCCAGGGAACTGCCAGGGTTATGTTTTCCAAATATGATGTGATGAAGTTGGAAAGAATCGTTGGGTCGAAGAGGGTGGGCAAGATGCTTCAAGAACGTGGTGATACATTCGAATTCGTATGGTTGCATATCTTGACATTGTGAGAAAAGACTACATTGCATAGTATTGGGTAGCATGTTCCATCACATAAAATCCCATTTTAGCTTTGATCAGTCCGCGGTAACGAAATGAGACGGCCATTCAGACATGCTGTTTATTGTCATGATCTTGCTATATAGTGACAGCATATAATTTTTTAATTCTTTTGTACTCGGCAGCGCGACCCGTCTCGCTTGCTCCAAGCCATCCTCTTCACTTCCATAGCCCAGTCACCTGTCTAGCTCGCCAGCCTACCTCTTCAGGTCAATCACCTTCTTCGCCGACTCGGGCGCACCATCACCCATAAGCCCCTTCACCTTGGCGCTCTCCCGATCCGCCATCTCAGCCGCCTCTTTACTATGCTCTCCATCCGCCGTATCATCCGCCGTCACTGGTGATTCTCCCGCCTGCAGTGCCACAAATCTATCCACCATGTCGTCCAGGTCCTTCTGTCCTCTAAACTGCGTCACCTTCTTCGCGTTTTGCATTGTCAACGCTGTAGGCTCCCGGCCCAGAAGACGGTCCCTCGCAATCGTCTTTGCGGTCATCATGAACCGCGAATCTTTGGGGCCGTCGACGAATTCGAGGATGGAGCTCTCTGCCTGATCGTACATGTTTTTGGGTTCTGTGCGGGTGACGCGTGTGTAGCCGCCTTCTCGGGTGAGATATCTGTTTCGTAGCTCGCCAAATAGTTTGGGCAGGAGGATATGCGGTGTCTGCGACAAGTATAATTAGTTGGCTTTTGAATCCCTCCCCGCGGACGGCCATCAGACTTCATTGCGGCTTGTGAGATCGGTGACTTACGTAAAGAATTCCCTGAGCAGATCTTCTGCACGGCTCATTGTTCTTCTTGGCCAGCGTGATCAGCTTCTCTGCCAGTCGCTGGGCCTCCTTTGCTTTCGCATGTGTCGTCTGGATGTGCTCGTACTGGACCAGCTGGGTGACGAGGCCGCGCAGGAGGGCTTTTCTGGCGGATGAGTCGCGGCTGAGATGCCGGTATTTGACGAGACCACCGGCCATGATGGCTTTCTTTTTCTTTTTCAGAGACTTTGATTCGAGATGGAATGCAACATTGTTAACAGAAGGGAATTGCTTGCTTGCTTCCGATGAGCGGTTCGATGAGCTTTTGCCAATCCCGTGAAAAGGGACCGTTGTCTGCGTTGTGTTGGCTGGTTCGGGCAGGCGGTGAGCGATGCAGACACGGGATTGACTCAGAAAAAAAACTGGCTCTCGGGCAACTGCGGCGCGCCGAAGCGTATTATTATTACCTACCCTGGGAACTGTCAAGACACTACGTCAACCGAGCATTTCGGGGCAAAAGGCACAATCATTTCCCTCCCACCACGTGCTAATTGACTCACTGCATCGTGGCTTCTGCGCTCAAATTGAAGCTCGCTGCGCATCATGAGCTGCGGCAGATGAATTACTGATTTCTTCAAGTCTCTGTTCCACCGCATTGTCGCCGATTTTCCATCCCATCTCCGGTGCTATTCTCGTGCTCCCGGAGCCCACCAATAATCTCCCTCGAAACTCCGAGCAACGAGTCTCCAATTCGAGCAACGACGCAATCGCCTGACAACCATGGGTTTCGTGACCGGTTTCGTACGCAGTGTTCCACTTCCCAGTGTACTCATGGCCTATTCTTCCTCGATGGAAAGCTAATTTCAATCTTCTCCGCGCAGACTGGTGGCGCCACCCTCACCCTCTCCATCGCGTATCTATCCGTGCTCGCCCACCAGCGTAACCGCGAAGAGCAAGGCCGATCACTGCGCGCCCAAGCCCTCGCCATCCAGGGCCTCATCGACCCCATCCCCCAGCCGCTGCCGCCTACCCGGTCCGAGGTCGCTGCCGCCAAGCGAGCCGAGGCCATCGAAGTCGTCAAGGATCGATGGAACGACGAGATCGAGAACGCCGTGAGATGGGTGCAACGCACCGACTGGGAAGACTTCCGCGAAGGATTAGAAGGCACCATCGCGTCTCTCTGGTCCACGGCGTTCGGTGAGTCCATGCAGGACAGTGCTGCCAAGGTCCAGACCGGGCTGGAGGCGGGCGCCAACAGGGCCAAGGCTGGCGCAGAATCCGCCGCCGGCAAGATCAAGGCCCAAGCAAAGGAGGCCTTTGAACAGGCCAAGGCAGAGGAGGAAGATTTTGCCGCCAAGGTCAAGGACAATGCCTTGCAAGCACGACTAGTGGCGTGGAGGGAAGCCCAAAGGGCCGAGAAGCAAGTCTGCGAGAAGGCCGTCGAGGCAGAAACAGCCGTCAAGTCGGCGCTGGAGAAGGGCAAGGAGAAGGTTACCGAGGCTGTGGGCAAGGCCAGGTCCGCAATCGGGTTGACTGGCGAGGGCACTGCCCTCGGACATGTGGACTTGGCGGCGCTGAATCCCGTGCAAAAGGCGCTGGATCAGCGGTTTGAGAGGCCGAGTGGTGACAGGCGTAGCGTTTCGGAGGTCCTGAAGCAGAGATACACACGGTTGGACAAGCGTGATAACACTGTTCTTAGGGGCTTATAGACGGTGTTTTCGGATGGAAGGAAGATATGAATGCAGAAGGCAACTGATGCCTCGATGATAAGATCTCTTTTGTGGAAGATGTAAAAATGGGATTGATGGACTAGGCTGTGTACTTTTACGGCAGTTGAGAAATAGAAGGGGGTGAGGGTGTGGTTGGAATCCTTGGAAAGCGGATTTGTGTACAAATTGAGTTACTCCAATCAAGCTACACCCAACCCAACTAGAAGCTCTCCTCGAGCAGAGGCGGCCAAGATCCGGGTTGCCTACCTACTTAAATTGCACAAGTTACCACTACTTACTTGAGGCGTTAATGCCAAGCGTCTGGATCTAAACGACAGACCCTTTGTAATGTCTGTTTCTTCTACGCTCATCTCGATCCCGTAGTTTTGCTCAAGTCGACATGAATGGGGACCGAGATGAGGTTACGAGAAACATTTTCGACATCCGTGAGCTTCATCATTCGCGTAACATGACGACATCCGCCATTGCCCGTGCGAAGTGAGCTCAAGAGAGTGTCTTCTGCAACACCAACATGAAGATCGGCCATGCATTTTTATTTTTTTTGCCCCGCCTGTTTCGCAAGCATTGTCCAAAAAAGGCTACAGTGCGTAATCGTTATGTGCGGAATGGAGACGGCTACATACGGACTACATGGACGGGCTATTCCTAATTTTTTAGTTTTAATAATTCTCATGATGAACTTTGAGGTTTGCAAGCCTGTGTATACGGGCTAGGGTAGGCAGCCTGATGGGGCATTCCATAACCAAGGTACTAGACTTTCTCACCAACAATGCGTCGCCAGAGCTTTACGCCTCGAAGCCCTTGCCACGGCTCATCTGCATCCGAGATTCACATGCACATCCACCCGCTTGTGCGCTTGTTACTGTTGCACGGAAAAAAACACTAATTTGTGCGTAAATTTCCCTTATTGCCTTGCGACAGTTACTCTCTGCCCCCGGAATCACAAGCACCCGACACCAAGGTGGGTCGTCATCTCCCCGCATTAGTATTTCCCCATCGTTTATTGGCCCACAGCCTGATAAAAAATAGGAGACGAGATGTCGTTCTGGAGTGCGGAGCGGCGACCCGAGGTCAGGTCAGTCTTTCAATTTCGATCAGGTTAGTCCGTGTTCTCTTCTCGCCAATGGCCGCTCATGCAATCGGCATCTTGCACCACTATTTCTCTCACCTCCCTTTTCGTCTTTCATTCCGCCACCCGTTCCTCGCTTTTTCTCATTGACAAGCAGACACTCTTCAGTTCCCAATCACCCTGATTGAGACACCAATTTCCCCTCTGCCAGAGAAGAAAAAGAAGAAGAAGGGAATATCGGTGTTGGTTCCCATCTCAGCTTGCCATTGCGATTCCTCCTGCGTCGTCTGGTGTCGCAAATATTTACACCGTACCCACCAGTTCGCGAGTTGCCACATCGTGTGAGCCCGCACCCATCGCCTTGTTTTATCTTCTCCCAACAACTACGAGAGAGCGACAATTCACCTTCAAACCTTCACAAATGTCCTTCTCCAGTCTCGTTCAGGACCTCACTCTCCGCGATGGCAACCATGCGCCTCGCCGCCCGGCCCCGACCCCGTCCGTTTCAACGATTGATGACCGAACTTCGCACATTTCTCGAGCCATGTCCTATGCCAGCACTGCTGCCACGAGCGTGAGCATCTCTGGCGACATTGGCAGCCAGCTTCACGGCGGTTACTACCATCCGTTGGCTCGCTCATGGCAGGCTGAGCGCCAGTTGACCAAGTCAATGTTCATTTACCCCATCTTCGTTACCGACCGCGAAGACGACATGAACCTCGTCGCATCTCTCCCCGGCCAGTATCAGCTCGGCCTCGGCAAGCTCGTTTCTTACCTCGAACCCCTTGTCCGCAAAGGACTTCGCTCAGTCATGCTCTTCGGCGTTCCCATGAAGCCCGGCACCAAGGACGCCTTGGGTAGCGCTGCGGACGATCCTGAAGGTCCCGTCATCCAGGCCATCCGCCTCATTCGACGTCGCTTTCCACAAATGTACATTTGCACAGACGTCTGCCTCTGCGAATACACCTCCCATGGACACTGCGGTATTCTTCGCGACGACGGCAGCCTAAACAACCAGCTGTCTGTCGACCGCATCTCCGACGTGGCCATTGCCTACGCCAAGGCTGGCGCGCACTGCGTTGCCCCTTCTGACATGAACGACGGACGTATCCGCTCCATCAAGCTCAAGCTTATCGAGGAGGGCATCGCACACAAGACGACCCTCATGTCTTACTCTGCCAAGTTCTCCGGTTGTCTCTACGGCCCATTCCGCGACGCGGCCGGCTCTTCTCCTTCCTTTGGAGACCGCAAGTGCTACCAGCTGCCACCCAGCGGACGAGGACTCGCCCGCCGTGCTATAATTCGCGATCTCAACGAAGGCGCGGACGTCATCATGGTCAAGCCCGCGGGACAGTATCTCGACATCATCAGTGACGCCAAGGAGCTGGGCAAGGATCTCCCCATTGCTGCCTACCAAGTCAGCGGTGAATACTCCATGATTCACGCCGCTGCCAAAGCTGGTGTGTTTGACCTCAAAGCAGCGGCTTTTGAAGCCACCGAAAGCATCCTGCGGGCAGGTGCCACCATTGTTGTCAGCTATTTCACACCTCAGTTCCTCGATTGGCTTGATAACTAGATGGCTTGGAGAGGCCGGGAAACTGAAAAAAAGAGAGCAAGAAAAATGAATCATCAGGCATTTACGACGGCGTTCTTTTGGATTATGCAATTGGGATTATAGGATTTATATACAGTGCGCTGTTATATTAAAACGACGTATCATGAAAGCGATGCGACCCGAATCGGGGCATCACCCGCGGCATATGGGGGATAATTCGGAAGGAGCATAAACGTGTGCTGGGCCATTAGGGAAATAGACATCTGGTCTTATATAAATGTCATGAATTTTGGATTATCTGGCGTGTTAGGGCCTCGAACATCGGACTATGCCACAGTTGAGGTCAGGCAATAGGAAGCCAGGGGACCCTGATGTTTCTCTACATGTACGGGAACATGCATGCTCAAGTAGATGGGTCGTGTGTGCCCGCTGAGCTTTAGCGTCTTGTGTCCCGCAAAAATAGAAACGTTTACTCGGGAAGATGTGGGTAGTCTCTGGAGAGTTGTCACAAGCCAGTCTTCAAAATAGGCATTTGCCCGTGGGTTTCAAAGCTTGAAACGTCGCGGAGAGACGGAGATGGACGGGATGGAGCGTCAAGGGGGTTGTCGTCGCCTGCCCTGCAGCGGCGGGGTGTTTGAGCCAATAAGGCCCTTGCGTAGATGCCAAAGTTCTTCGGTACGGGCAACAAGCTATGGTGTTTCAAATAGGAGGGGACATGCTCTATCTGATCGTGAGATCGTATGCATGTTTGATCGATGGTTTAGAACTTTTTTTTTTGGCCAACTGGCGCGCGGAGAGATCGGCCGAGTGCCGGGGAAATTGGAGCCACAACCAACGACACGTCGACCATTATTGCAGAAGATATAGCAACGGATGAGAACCGAAAGAAAAGAAAAGATGACAAGTGTGTCCGTGAGGGAGGGAGCAATAACGCACAGGCAAAACCCCGAAAATGAAGTGGATCTTTACGGGCACACCCAGCCACAAAGCGTGCCTGCATCATTAGTTCTGCCACGAGGATTGGATTGCCTGACCGGTGTAGAAGGGAGGGTGCGGGACGGACGTTCTATGGAGCAGCTAAAGACAAAGCGGCTGTGTCTAATCCGTATGAACGACCGGTCAAGGCCAGAGTGAATCAAGTGCATCGTGGCTGATGTGTTTGGATGGACAAACAACAACTGTGTTTGTGCTGCACAACACTTTGCCTTTGAACCAACATCAATGGGGCGGGGATTTTGGCAACGAACCAAGTCATATCGACCAGCATTAGCAACATGCCACAGACTTTCCTTTGATGCAAGATGCTAGTGATGATGTTGGAAGATATGCTAGTATGTCTGAGCCTCCGGGAGGCACGGCATGTTTCGCGGAAGAAGCGGACAAAAATAGAAAACGAACGACCGAAAGTCGCCCATCTCGGCAGGCCAGACGACATGAACCTACATAATAAAGCGGCGCGATTTGAAACACGTCAAGATCGAGGAGCTCCGCGTTTGCCTGTTACAGCGACAGAGCCAGACTCGCGTACTGCACGACATGAAGAGTCAATCTGCTTCCTGTGGGCTCCTCCTGCCCCAATGTGTTCGTGTCGTTTTGATGCCGTCTTGCCTGACACCTGCAACTTGGCCGAAACAGTGACTCCACATCCCTTTGAGTGTGCGAACCTCAGGCGGAGTACGGATAGGAGGGGCTTGGGCTAATGAGGATAATTATTTATGGGTAGATCAAGGGTAGGGCAGATAAAGGGTACGGACTACTTGATTTTACTAGAGAATCCCCCAACAACAGAAGTCTAGCTACCTTTCTTAGCCTAGGGCACTAAGGAGTATTTGCCTCAATACATAAAAAAATCGGTGTAGCCAGGAAGATTTGTGGGTCCGCGACCCGCCTGAGGTGTTCGCGCACTCAAAGGGGATACGCACGGTGTCAATAACGCGCCTTCCACGAAGAAGATGCCTGTGCATTACGAAGCTCCGCCTCGCTCGTCCTTCTTCTTCGACGACTTTTGTCGTTAATATGTCTTCTTTGTTGGCCAGTCGGAGTTCTCCGTCTCAAATGTGGTGGGCGGGGAGACGTCATTCTGGTCATCTGAGAGTCTGAGGAAGGAGCACTCCATGCGGAGCTGCCTATGTGGTCTTGTAATCTTATACGTCCGCAGTCAGCTGCGAACAGGTGATGGCAGGGGGAGTGGCTGCACGGTCTTGAGTGTTTTCACACTGACATTTTTTTCTTAGTAATATCCCTCCTGCACACTGTATTAATGAAAACGTAGCAACAGGACGATTTGCAGCGTTGTCATTGCTCACTCCGCTCTTCCATCAACCTTGTTGATCTGCCCTCTTCCATTTCTCCTCGAGTCTGTCCCCGCTCACTTCTTGTTACGGTTTCCGTCACAAGAAAATTTGGGGTGGACGAGCTGACTGCTTCTTCAGTGCATTTTGAACTGAACCTGCGGTGTTCAAGTGCTCAGGTCGAGAGTGTCAAAATCTAGTGCCGCATCTAGATCTCGCTCCTGTGGCCCTTGACGATCGGTTTCGTCTTTCTTGTTCTCTTTGTCTGTTTTCCCCTTTCTGCCTTTCCTTCGATACCCTTCAAATTTATTGTTCCTTACGGTCCTTTGTTTTAGTTTGTACTTCTCCTTGACTGCCTTTTACTTTCGACTCTCATTATATGACGTGCCATACATGGACGACACTGTTCCCGTTGCAGGAAAATGACGGAAAACAACAAACTAGTGCAAATTCACTCTCACGAAGAGAAAAAGGTACTTTTAGATGAGCGACCTATCACTGAAATCGAAAGTGATGTCAGCATCAGTGACACCGAATCACAATGTCACGTCAGGGTCAAGTTGCCAAGTTATCCCGAGCACAGTTCTGCATTTACGGTTTCCTATAATCGACTACCTTCCGCGTCTTGGCGTTTGCTATTTAAACGAGGCGTCGTCTTTCTGATACCGAGCTTTCTGCAAAGAAGACATACCCGAGAACAAATATGCCCTCCTAAACTAGCCCCGACGGCATACTTGGATGGCATGAGAGGGCTCGCTGCTCTCACCGTCTTCTTTTGCCATTACTTCTATCAAGCCTTCACCATTGCCAAAACCTGGGGCACTGAGGACGACAACTATCACTTCTTGAAACTTCCTCTTTTGAGGCTATGGTACCAGGGGCCTCCCGCCGTATGCATCTTTTTCGTCATTTCGGGGTATGCGTTGTCGTATCGGCCGCTGAAACTAATTCGCAATGGAGCCTTTTCCGACTTTGCGACTACCATGAGCTCTTTGACCTTTCGTCGAGGTATACGACTCTATCTACCGACTGCCATCTCCACATTCATGATTGTCTGCCTTTTGCGAGTCGGAGCTTACGAGTGGACGAGGGAATTCGCCGAAGATCGCACGTATATGAAGAAAGTTGTCGAGCCTCACCCCAGCCGCATGGAATCCTCGTATGCTCAGTTTAGAGACTGGATTATTCACATGTACAATTTCGTTCATGTCTTTGGCTGGGATAAGTTTGGTGGATCTACATGTGAGAATCGAAATCGTCAAAACGCCAGCTATTTGCTAACAGTGTGCTTCCCAGCGTACGATGTACACTTATGGACGATTCCCCTGGAATTTCGATGTTCCCTCTATCTCTTCCTCACAATCATCGGCACTGCCCGACTTCGAACCAGCGTCAGATTTTTAACTGTCGGCGGCATCATGTGGTTCACTTATCGTCATTCGAGATGGGAACTATGCTTGTTCTTTTGCGGCATGTTGCTCGCGGAGATGGACCATATTCGTGGAGCGCACGTTTCGCCTCCCGCTCTCCCTCAAAGTGAGCAGCCGCAAACTCCTAGACCACAAAGCCTTCTCAAGGGGGTCTTCTGGGCCCTAGTCAGCCTCTTGGGCTTATATTTGATGTCGCAGCCTGACGATGGAGGGGAGATGGCTCCAGGATGGGTGTATTTGACTTCACTTATCCCTGAGTGGTGGACGGAAGAACAGTACCGATACTGGCAATCCATAGGTGCGGTGGTTTTTGTCCTTGCTGTTGGTCACTCCCGCAATTGGCAGTGGTTCTTCAACTCAGCCGGGGTTCAATACTTGGGCAAGATCTCATATGCTTTGTACCTTATGCACGGCCCAGCAATGCATACAGTTGGTTACCACTGGGAGAAGATGGCATATGGACTGACAGGAGTTGAGGGATACTGGTACAACGCTGGCTTTGTGCTGGGTGCCATGTTTTGCATCCCAACTGTAATTTGGTGGGCGGATGTGTTCTGGAGGGTGGTAGACGTTCCCACAGTCAAGTTTGCCAAGTGGTTTGAGACCAAGTGTATTTCAGAAAGGTGAGATTAAGCGGACAAATGATAGTTTGAGATGTCGACGCTTGAAGCATGAAGGAGAAAGGTTGATGAATCATAACGGTTCAAACTACACATATTTACGACGGGAAGGTATATAAAGCAGCTCGGGCCAGGTGTTATGATGGTTGCTGTCCTCGAAGGACACACGTGTTTCCTCGAGATTTTTCATTTGTTATGAGATTAAAATTTTTTTTTTCTTTTTTAGCACCGCTGACGGGCCATGGAATAAAATTGAATGGACGAGGCCTGTCCTTTGTCTTTGGGCATTTGTGCGAGGAAAGTTTCGACATGATGCGAATTAGGAGAGACAACTTGCAACTGCCAGCAAAATGATGGTGAATGTCGGCACGAAGATGGGTTGAAATAAGAATGAAGAAGGGGAAAAAAAAACCCATGGGCCAAATGCAAACGATAACATGACGGGTAATAAATCACAAGAGCAATTTACACAAGTACAGCAATTTTTTCAACTTTTTGGGGCATCCTTTACTTCTTCTCTCGCGTAGACCTTTTTGCCCGCAACCCACGTCTCCCTGACGTTGAGAGTGCGGAGGTGCTCGATGGGGATATCCTCGATTGGTTCGTCCAGGACAAGCCAGTCAGCGAAGGCACCGTCCCTGATCAAGCCGGCTCTACCGTCGAGGAAAGCACCGTAGGCGGTGGCGCCGGTGAAGCCCCAGATGGCCTCATCAAAGGTCAGGGCCTCGTCGGTGTGCCAGCCGTCTGACGAGCCGTTGAGGCCCCGGCCGGTGGCGGGATTCTTGCGCGTGACGGCGGCGTAGATGCCGTGGAAGGGGTTGGGCGGCTCGACGGGGAAGTCGCTGCCGAGGAGGGGCGCGATGTTGATGTAGGAGCGCATGCGGTAGGCGCGGCGGGCGGTGCGGTCGGGCCCGAGCCTCAGCTGGGCGAAGCGCATGTCGTCGGTGGGGTGGGTGGGCTGGAGCGAGGGGATGATGCCGATGCGGTGCATGCGCGCCTGGTCGTCCGGGTGGACGATCTGGGCGTGCTCGATGCGGAAGCGGTGTTTGACCTGGCAGATGCGGAGGGCCTCGTAGTTGTCCGGGGCGGCCTCGGGGCAGACGTGGACGAGGGCGGCGACGAAGGCGTCGATGACGTGGCGGTTGGCGCGGTCGCCGATGGCGTGGACGTTGACTTGGAAGCCGGCCTGGGCCCAGGTCTTGGAGAGGTCGGCCATGGCGGTCGAGTTGATGAGGAGAGTGCCGGATGAGCTGGGCTTGTCGGCGTAGGGCTCTAGCATGGCGGAGCCCCAGCTGCCGAGGGCGCCGTCTTTGTGATTGATTTGACTTGGGTCAGATGCACGCACACATTTATATATATATATATATATATATATATACACATGTTGTATTTGATTTGCAACATACCAGCGAACAGCTTGACGCTCTGGAGCCAGAATCGAGAATCGCTCCTGGCTATCCTGGTGGCGTTGCCGGGACAGTACGAGTTTCGCGTGTCGCACTCGAGCATGGCGTATACGCGGACGGTCCAGTCCTCGCCGTCGGCGAGCTTGTTGTACAAGGCGACGTCGGCGGGCAGGGTGCTCGCGTCGTGGACGCCCACGAGGCCGACCCTGTTGAGATCCCTCATGGCATCCCTGACGAGGCGCGTCCTGGTCTCGTCGCTGGCCTTGGGCCACAGCTTCATGACGGGGTCCATGGCGTCGTCGCAGAAGACGCCCGGGCCGGGCTCGCGGATGATCTGGCCGTCCGGCGTCTCGGGCATGTCGGGCGGGAGCATGTCCAGGACGGGCCGGGACACCCAGACGCAGTGGCCGTCGTTGCGGTCCAGCATCATGAAGATGCCCCTGAGGGCCGGGTCCTCGTCGATGTCGTCGGCCGTGGGCATGCGGCCGCCGCCGTACAGGTCCTGGTCCCATCCCGCGCCCCTCAGCCAGGAGTCCCTCGTGCCGGCGTCGGGGTTCCGCCGCAGGTGCGCCCTGAGCCGGCTCCGGACCTCGGTCATGTTCTGCGCGGCGAAGAGGTCGACCGAGTGCAGGAACTCGCCCCAGGCCATGAGGTGGGCGTGGCCGTCCCACAGGCCGGGGATGACGTAGCCGTCGAGGAGCTCGGTCTCGGACGCGGTCTCGGTGCCGGCGCCGTCGCTCCACACGCGGGCAAAGGTGCCGTTGACGACGGTGAAGCACTGCGCCGAGGGGTTGTCGTGGTCGTGGGTGCGGACCCCGCGGTAGCAGTAGGTCGATGCGTTGGCGACGGAGCCGAGCGACGACGACGAGGTGAGGAAGCCGAGGGGCTCGGGGTGCGCCGAGAGGACCGAGAGGGCAAGGGCCACGGCCACGGCGAGGGCGATGGAGAGGAAGGATCCCCATCGGAGGAGGGGCGCGAGAAACATGTTCTGGTCTTGTCTTGTCTTGTGGGAGGGAAAAAAAAAAAAAAAAAAGGCATGGGCAGGAAATCAATCAACTCGGACATTGGGAAGCTCGGTCAGTTTAATATGCACCCATCTCTCTACGGTGGTCCGCGTGATTGGTTGGTTGGGGAGGTTGCGCACGACGGGACGGGACGATTGGATGCCGAGCACGATTGGACATCATCTTGGAATTGGCCGTCTGGTCTTGCAGATCTGACATGCATGTTCCGTGTCAGGACTCTGAAATGACAAAAAGGTCAACTCCGCCCCCACAAGGTCCCTCTTGTCCCTCTTCAACCTTGGTCATCTCGGCGCCGTCCCGGGCAGCCGCTTGATAATCCGCACAAGAGCTTGATCTTGATCTTGATGTTGGGCTGCATTCCTCACCCTTCGTGTTGCATCACCATGTTGCATCATTTTCATCATTCCCATGCACCCAGAACCCTCAGAACCAAGAATCACCCACGGGATCTGCAACGACGTCGTCACCCGCAGCCACAGTCCGCACATGATGACATCACTCCGTAGTCGGTACACCAGCCACAATTCGCAGGACCGCGTCGCCATGAATCCCATGATGCAATGCAAGACAGGGACGGGTTCCAAGTTTCTGGCAGCAAGCCTGCAACCACCACATGTGCACATTGACATTGACATTGGTATATATAGCAGCCGGCTTGTCCGTTCAAAGAGGGATCAATCAACGCACAACCCAACTCTGACACAACTCAATCACTCTTACATACAACTCTACGTCCACGACTCGAAATCATCCAAACCATGCCTTTCGGACGCAAAACCCACCACACCACCACCACCACCACCACCGCTCCCCGTCGCCGCGGCCTCTTCAGCCGCCGACAGCCCGTCCACCACCAGAAGCGCAAGGCCAGCTTTGGCGACAAAGTCAGCGGGGCGTTGATGAAGCTTCGGGGGAGTCTGACCCGCCGACCTGGCCTGAAGGTATGATTTTTGTTTTTCCTTTCTAATTCTTGCCTCCACGGTCAAAACTCGGAGCTTGTGCAGGCTGGTGCTGACGGCTTAATACCAGGCGGCTGGCACGCGGCGCATGCACGGGACGGATGGCCGTGGGTCTCACCGCGCGCGTTACTGAGGGGAATGGCGACGAAGCCATTGTTTGACGGTTATGCATTTCATAATGGGAATGGTTTCGGCAGGCGGTTGGATTGTGTGAGGAGAGGGATGGAGTTGTCATCTATATACCCAGCTTCCATGGCGCATGCTCCTTGTCGTTGGTGTCTGCGAATACATTTTTACTCGGGTTGCAAGTCAAGTTTTCCGAGTCTCGATTTGTGTCAATGTTGATGGGGGTTTTTTTTTGTTTATTTGTAAGGAAACGGTGAGTAGAGAAAAGGCACGAACCCGTTGACGAGTACAGGACTGGTAAAATCACGAAAGCACGAGTGCGATTCTCGTCCTGGAGTTGTCATGGCGAGCACTCCTCAGGATCATGCCCGTGGGAAGCATGGGAAGCATGGGAAGCCTTGTGACTGGGTCGTCGTGTGGGACGAGAGGGACGAGAGCCGCGCGCCAAAAACAGCGGGCCAGGGTTTGATTGGACAACGCCAACCCAGACGAACCATCTCCCTGACCTTCACCTCATCTTTTCGGGACGCGGAGCCCGCTTGAGCACCACAATACGCTCGCCATGGCGGAAACCACGACCACGAACGAAACCGGAAGAGTGCTGGAACTCGTCCGATGCGTCGACCTCGAGTACCCAGACGGGCAGTTACTCGAGTGCTTCCTTCTATACTCGATAGACCCTCTGCAGACGGCCCGCTACATACTTGGACGATGCTCTGCCGAGGGAGACGGTCTCGATCTAGCCACGCTTTTATCCGATTGGAAACGATTGATCTCCGTGTGTATGTGCGTCCAGCCAAAGTACCTTGGTAGCGTCGTTCTGACCATGATGAGTAGTTACATATGATGGCTCAAGACATCAGTCTCGTGACCAAACCATCATTTCGACGATAAGAAAACGAGACCGTGGCAAATGCTGCATCACTGGACTTGGCAATTCTGTCTGGGACCCGCTGGTCGTGGTGCCTCTGCTCCCGACTGAGGCATTTCAGATTGACAAGGAACTGCATGAACTCCTTGGCATCTACATCGGTCCTTCTTTGCTGGACTGGCTATTGTTGAAAGCAGCAAGTTTGAACCCCCAGCAGAGCCATTGGCTTGTCCGCAGATCTGCGGCTGCAGCGCTAGCACAGGGATTCTTTCACTTTACTTTCGGACAAGGTTTGAAGGTGGGTTTGTTTCTTTTGTTCTTGGTGCTCAGTTCTCATCCTGTCTTCACGCGCGTTCACAAGCTCACAGACCTCCAGTACCTTGTTTGCACTAACACGATTGGCGGCCCAACTTTGTCATCCAACATGAAGAAGGTTCCAATGCGTCGGACTGCTCATTTCACAGACTGCACTGCTTCTCATGTAGATAACCCGGACACTTCTGCATTGCAAATTCTGTCGCAATTCGCAAATCCTATCCGGTGGACTGTTGTCGCTCGAGAAGTCGCTTGCAAGAGACCCAAGACAGTCCGCAATGGGCCAACTGCTTCACTTTGGCGATTCCTATCGGAGCGTGGTGCCACTGCCGTCGCAATGGCCTGGCGGCTGATGCCAGCTCTTGTCCGCATACGAACTTACCAAGGCCTCGCCTTTCTGGGGGCTCACATGTATGGGCCAAGTTGCAGCCTCAAGGTACAACGGCTGCCGTTCGGCCTTTATCTCAAGACCACCCGCACGAGGTGGCACCGAAGCTTGGCCAACGAGTTTGCTGCACTGCAACTTGTGAGACGCCACACAAACATTCCCGTTCCCAGCGCCCTGGATCTTGCATCGGATTCGGAGAACTCTTACCTTCTGACTACCACAGTCTGTGGGGTTCCTCTGGGCTGGTGTATCGACACCCTCAGTCATGACGAGGTGACAACTCTGCTTGGCGACCTACAGAAAGGCCTCTCGGAGCTGCGAGCGATACCGAAGGAAGTTTCACCAGAATACGCCATTACAAACGTCCTCGGCAAGGCATGTTACGACGGCAGACTCATCACTGGGTCGGACTATGACGAGGCTCGGGGAGACTTTTTCGGACCCTTTGTGAACGAGGACGAATTCAACGACAATCTCCGATGCGGCGCACTACCAGATGTGGCACACAGCAGCGGACATCGGATTGTTTTCACGCACGGGGATCTGAACATGCGAAACATCATGATGCATAATGGAAGGCTTTCAGGAATCATTGACTGGGAAACCTCTGGATGGTTCCCAGACTACTGGGACTACACCAAGGCGCACTTCATCACAAAGCTCCATCGGCGGTGGTTGAGGATTGTTGATGCAGTTTTTGAACAGCTCGGAAATTTTGAGGCAGAACTAGCTGTCGAACGTCAGCTCTGGTGGTACTGTTATTGAAACGTTGGAGTTGAATGGGCTGCCTGGACGGGAAGCTACTTGGACTTTTGCTCCTGCCTCTATCCCAGTTTGTTGTACTGGATGCCGGGCCATACTTATTATACATACTAGTTACTTTTCTTATTAGGAATTTACTAGGAAAAGTTACTTTTCTTACTAGTTACTTTTCTTATTAGGAATTTACTAGTAAATGTGAGGCCCCGCTCACAACACGAATACACCCTGCTAGTGCACTACGCTATAGGGCTAGGTTCACGTAACACTAGCAAGCCACTAGCTTAAGCTAGTAACTTATATATAATATACTTAGACTTAGTAAGCTTTAGTTAATATATAAATACACTTATATCTTTTACCTAGCTATCCCTTATTCTTATTATTCTAAAGCTTCCCTTACTAGCTATCTAAGAGTAATATAAGGAAAAGAATAACTTAATTTACTAAAATAATACTATATATTACTTAGGATTAGCTAAATAATAGTAATACTATAACTAGGGATATATAATATTTTATAATCTTATTTAATACTATACTTTTTATTATAAAAATAAAAAAGGTAGTAATTAAAAAGTAAATTACTTAGCTTAAGTAACTTAAGGAATTATAAAAGTAAGAATAAGAGCTTACTAACTTAATATAATATTATAAAGAAGAAATACTAGTAATAAAAGGCTAAAAAACTAGTATATTCTTAAGTCTTAGTAGCTAAGAAGTTAAGGTTTAAAATATTATAAAACTTTAATACCTTATAAACTTATAAAAGTATAAGATATAGCTTAATAATTTTAACTATACTTTTAAGGGAGTAAAGAAAAATATTACTAAGATAACTAAAAGATTTTTTTAATTAAAACTTATAAATTAGTATACTAATTAAAGCTATTACTTAGAATATAACTATATAATATCTTTAATATTACTAACCTTAAACTATTTATAAAGGACTTAATTAGTATAAAAATATATTCTTACTATAAAATAATATTATAAATAATAAGTAAGAGTTTAAGGTTAAAAGAATTATTTTATATTATTATAATAGGAGATATTAGAAATACTTAGTTAAGTAAAAAGTCTATAATACTTTAAAGAATTTATAAGTAAAGAAAAAAGATGTTATGGACTCAAGCTACGAGCTTAGGTTAAGTCTAGCTTTAGAAAGTATACGTACTTTGTGTAGCTAGGTTAGGGCTTTACATAGACTATGCATAAACTACGTATAAGGGACTATATATCTAGATGCTATGTAACTACTAGTGTAATTCCTTTTTTCTTCTATAAGAATAATATTCTCATTCTAAACGCTTATACGTAGTAGCTATAAGGCTAGTTCCTAACAAAAGATATTATTATAATAAATATTATTAATAATTATAAGTAATAATAAAGTAACTAGTTTATAAATATAAAGGTGTATTTAGTAAAGATTAAATAGTAATAAAAAAACAATAACATAATTACTTAGATAATTTACCTTATAGCTACCTAGCATTATTTACTTTATTAATATATTAGGCCCCAAGCCCTTAGTATTCTTATTTTTATTATTAGGCACTAGGTTAATAGTAATTCTAGAGGAAAGGGTTAATTTTTATTATTAAAGAGAAAAAAACCTTAAAAAGTACTAGTATAAAAAGTAAATTTTACTTAAAAATTACCAAAATAAAAATTACTAGTATAAAAAGTAAAAGTATAAAAAGTATATTTTACTAAGAAATTACTAGTATAAAAAGTATAAAAGTATTTAATAAAAATAAAATATATTAATTTTTAAATAATTTATAACTTATATAAACCTTAAAAAGTAAATTTTACTAGTAAATTACTAGTATAAAAGTACGTATTACTAGTAAATTTATAGTATAAAAAGTAATAAATACTATTAATTTTTAAATAAAATATAACTTATAAAAACCTTAAAAAGTTTACTAATATAAAAGTAAAATTTACTAGTAAATTACTAATATAAAAAGTACTAGTATAAAAAGTAACTTTTACTAAGAAATTACTAGTATAAAAAGTAATAAATCCTATTAATTTTTAAATAATTTATAACTTATAAAAACCTTAAAAAGTTTACTAGTATAAAAGTAAAATTCACTAGTAAATTACTAGTATAAAAAGTAATTAATAAAAATAATTCTTATTAATTATTAAATAATTTATAACTTATAAAAACCTTAAAAAAGTTATTAGTATAAAAAGTAACTTTTACTAAGAAATTACTAGTATAAAAAGTAATTAATAAAAATAATTCTTATTAATTCTTAAATAATTTATAACTTAAAAAACCTTAAAAGATTTACTAGTATAAAAAGTAATAAATAATATTAATTCTTAAATAATTTATTACTTATAAAAACTTGAAAAAATTTACTAATATAAAAAGTAAAATTTACTAGTAAATTACTAGTATAAAAAGTACTAGTATAAAAGTAACTTTTACTAGTAAATTACTAGTATAAAAAGTAATTAATAAAAAGTAATTATTATTAATTCTTAAATAATTTATAATATATAAAAACCTTAAAAATATTTACTAGTATAAAAAGTAAATTTTACTAAGAAATTACTTGTTGGATCCTTCGGATCTTCATTGGCTCAATCGTGGCTAAAGACCGGACTAATAGTGGGTCTGGCGTAATGCACGTAATGTAATTAGCTGCATTAATTTGCTACTCTCTTTTCTACCTTACTTACAGGTTTTACTTACTTTTTTATTATCTAGACCTTCCCTCTCTTCTCTCTCTTTCCTAGCTAGCTATTTATTATTAACTTTAATATTACAAAATTATCTTACCTACGCAGGCACCTTAGTGTAACTAATACTAATTAGTAGTTAACTTTATAACTATAGATAAGTTAGGTATTATAAAAAGAGACATTTTTACAAACACTATAGCTACTACCTCTTATTACACTAGATTAATAGTTATTATAGTAGAAAGGCATAACTATATAAGTGTGCTAAAGGAAGAGACTAGAATCCTAGTTATAGGCTTATTAGGCTTCTAAGGAATTAATTTATTAACCCTTAGGCTTATAGGATATAACTTTATTATATCTATTTAGGATATTATTATTAATTATTAATTTTATTATCTATTATAAGAAAACTAACTAACTAACTGAATCTATTACTATAAGGCATTTATTTCAAACCTAACGTTAAATAACCTTAGCTAAGCTAGCTAAATCACTTATAACTTCTCTTAATATATTACCTTTTTCTAATAGACCTTTAATCCCCCTTTACAAGTATTTACTACTTATTTTTTACCCCCTTTACTCTTAGTATTATTTACCCTATACTTATTAGTAAGAGAGATTATCTCCTTCTCTCTTTTTATATAAAATAGGAAGTAGTAATTTTATTACTTCTATGTTATTTTTACTAGTGTTTTTCTAGTTACTTTTAGCACTTCTATTACTTTACTTAACCCTAATTTAATTTATTCTTATTACTGCTTTTGCTGCTTTTTTTACTATTTTTCCTATCTTTATGATTTTCTATGTTTTCGTGATTTTCTAGCTTTATTAGAGTAATAACGCTCCTAAAGTGCGAAAGAAAACCCTAGTAATAGGCAAATATATAAGCTTAATTAGTAGCAAAAGAATAACACCTTAGATCTTCTTTTATAGCCTAGATATTATAAGATAGCAAAATTAGAATCTAGACCTTCTATAAGAGAAAGGGCTACTACTAGTAATAGTAAGGCTTAAATGATTTCTCTTAAAAGACTATAAGAGAGTAAACTACTAGTATATTTATAATAGCTTATAAATAACCTTATAAAAGACTAGAAAAAGCCTATTAAACTAGACCTAGAGACTACTATATAACCTAAACTTAATAACTAGATTATAAGGTTTATTAACCTTAGTAAGTATTAAGGCTAGAGAGATAATAACCTCTAGGAGTTATTTTAAGAAGACTTTAAAGGCTAGTCTAAAGACACCTTTAAAAGAGTAAATAAGGATATTATTAAAAAGCTATATAATTCCTTATAAGATTATAGTGTTCTTATTAAATAAGGCCTAGGATATTTAATCCTAGTATCTCTTAAAGAGGTACTTTACTAAACCTTAATACCTCTTTAGTTATAAGAAAAATTATAATCTTCTAAACCCTTAGAGCCTTAGCCCTAAACCTAATTACTTACCTTAGAAATTTACCTTCCTTAACCCTAATAATTCCCTAAACCTCCCTAAGAGCCCTTATAATAATCCTAATCTAATTAATTACTTTATCCTAATAATTATTATATATAATAACCTATAAACTATTATTTATAATAAATTATGCCTTTATAGTAATTTCCCTCTAAAGATTAGATTATAAAGAAAATCTTAAAGCTTATAAAGATATATAAGGATAGTAACTACTATAGTAGGAAACTATATAACTTCCTAACACTAAAGATTACACTCTTTAAGAATAAGTGTAATAGGATTAACCTCCCTTAAATATATTATTAGAAGGCTTTTCCTATTATATTAATAGGTAATACTAAATAGTATTACCTTAATTACCTCTTTAGGAATAACTACTCCTATAAAGAAATAATTACTTATATTTATTAACGCTTTAAAATAGAAAGTAACTAATAATTTTACTATTATAAGTGAAGTAGTATAATATTAAAGAATATAATTAATAAGAACCCTAATAAAAACAAGCTTAAGTGCCTTAAGATTATATTATTAAACCTTAAGAAAATCCATAAAGGGCTATACCTTTCTAATATAGTAAATACTAAGCTTTATAAGTAAGTATTAAATACTATAGCTAGTATACCTAAATATTAGATAGTTAAATATATATACTCCTTAGGCTTTAAAAGTCTTGCTAGAGACCTTTATAAAGTAATTACTATTATAAAATTAAATAAGAAAACCTCTTAATACCTTTAGTACTAATAAGAAGACCCTCTAGAGGCTATATTTACTAATTATTAGTATAGATAATAATCCTATAGTAAAGGAAGCTATTATAGAAAAAGCCCTAGGCCTAGCTCTAAGCGCTACTTTATATATAGTAAGAGTAGCTACTAGTTCTCTAATTACTTTACTAAAGAATATTAGAAAAAGAAGGACTACTAGTAAGCTAGTAAAATATATTATATAACCCCTATAAAGAAGAGATTTTAGGCATTCCTTACCTCCTATAAAGGGTAAGATAATAATAAACCTAATAATAACTCTAGTTAGAATTAAAAACCTTATCTTATAGCTTATATAAAGGCCTAAGATAATAATAATAATAAGGTAGAGAAGCTACTATTAATAGCATATCTAAGCATTATATAATTCTTCTACTCTAGATAATAAACTAACTATAACACCGCTAATATTAATATCCTTATAACCCTAAATAATCAAGCCTTTTAATATGTATTCCTTAAGTAAGAGCTCTATAAACTATAAGAGTGTAATAAAGGTTTATTTTACTATATCTCTAAAGAACGCTATTCTAAAGAAGTCTTTAGAGGTATTATGCCTAATACTAGTACTATAGGAAAATTAAGTGTAAGAGAGGCATAAGTAAAAGCTTTACTAAGATTAATGCCTTTATTAAAGATAATCCCTTATAAACCTTAAATTATTATATTTAGTGCTAAATTAGTAGTTATAAAAGGTATTATCTATATACCTATAAAACTTAGAGAGCTTAAATTCTATATTCTTAATATAGCTACTCCCTTCCTTTTCTTAATTACTAATATAGATAAGATATAGGTTAAGATTAATAACCTTACAAATATACTTATTTAAGGTAATAAGACTATGCCTATAGTATAATAATAGGGTTATCCTTAGTGGTTACTAAAGGCAAAAGAAATAGTTACCTTTTATCTCTTAGAGGGAGATATTTATTAATTATATTATTAGCTTAGTTACCTTTCTGTTTAATAACTTATAAAGGTCCTTTAATAAGCTAGTTATAAAGTTAAACGCTAGGTAATTAAGAAATTAACTAAAGTCTACTACTATTACTAGATATATAGTAAGGCCCCTAGTTAATTTAAATTTATAATTAAAGATAACTATGAATTTAACTATAAGATTATTATTAATATTATGTAAATTAATAGTTAACTAGTGCTTTATATTATTAATTTAGTAACTTTATTCTAAGTAGCCTAATTTCTTAATCTAAAAAAGCAAAAGGCTTAAGATATCTAGGATGCTATCTAAGAGTGCTAGATTAATACCTATCTAGGACCTCTAGAATAGATAGTCTATAATACTAGTAATAACTTCGCTTCTGCTAAATTTAAATATTACGCTTAATTAATATTAATTAAGACTAATAAGATACTAATTAAAGCTTATAATAGTATTAGAAAGGTTAAAAGATATTATAAACCCTTACGCTAGGCTTATAATATTATTACTAACTTAATTAGCGTGGAACTAACGCTAGAATAGCGCCTTTAAATAGCTATTAAGGCTATTAATAATTTTATAAGCCCTAAAGGAATTATACTAACCTTACTAGTCTTTAGAGCTTACCTATAGATAATAAATAAGTTACTACCTAGTATCTTTATTATTTAATATGCTAAAGTAATTTAGAAGGCTACTAATAAGGTTTACTACTACATAGCTTTATAGTAAGTCTATAATGCCCTTAAAGCCTAGAATAGTCCTAATATAGCACCTATATATTAGCTACCTCTATAGGCTAATATATGCGTGTAAAGAGAGAAGGGTAGCTAGTATAGCCTTTATAAGCTAATTACTACTAATAAGGAAACCTGCATAGTTAATATACCCTATAGCCTAGTAAAATTCTACTCTATAGTAATAAAGCCTTACTATAAAGACTTATATATTATAAAGAGGCTAGAGTAATAGGAGATAAAGCCTTAAGATATAGAGAAGGCTATAATAATACTACTAACTATTACTACTAAAAAGAATTAGTAATAGAAAAAGAAGAAAAACTATAGGCACTACTAAAGAGAAAGTAAGGAAGGCTAAGAAAAGCCCTTATAGTCTAATTTATAGGCATAGAGAAGCTAACAAAAGAGGCCTATAATACCTAGGTAACCCTAAGGGAAGCTAGTAAGTTAAAGACTTATTACCTTACCCTAAAGGAATAAAAGCAAGGAGAGGTAGAACTTATAATCCTAAAAGAATATTAGCTTAATTAAACTCTATATGCTTGTTAATAAAAACTAAGATAAGGCCTTTATTTAAGAGGTTATAGCTAAAGGGATACTAAGTATAGTGTTTCTTATAGTAAAAGAAAAAGCTAATTAGAACCTTGCTCTTTAACTTTGCTAAGAAAGGAAGATTATAACCCTAGGAAAACCCTTTAAGTAGTCTAATTAAGCTAAGATTAATGCCCTATAAGCTTATAATATCTTTAAATTTGTTAAATATAACCTAGTAAAGCATAGAGGCTATAGAATCTTTAATTCTTATATAGTTAGAGAGATTAAAGGCAAGGGAATAGCCTTACTATATAAGAAATCTCGCCTTATTATATAAGGCTATAATAACAAGGGAAAGGAATTTATCTTAACGTAATTACTAATAATATAACAAGTAAGCTAATAACTTATTATAGCTATTACTTTATTATTAAGAAGAAGAGGCATTTACCTTTAGATTCGCGATATCACACAAGCATACACTTAATCACATATAATACTAACAAGACTAATTATTATAAGATTACTAAAACAGATTACACACCTCTTTCCGGAAGGAACTATAATTAAATTAATTAAACCTCTTTATAGGATTATAAAGGCTAGAACCTACTAGTAAGTAATGTACTTCTGTTATTATAGAGATAACCTTAATATAATAACTTTAACCTATAATCCTTACTTATTAATTATAGTGCTAAATAATAAGAACCTCTTTAGTATTATAGGAATGCAAACTAATAATATATTAGGCCTAAGTAATAATAACTTCTTCTAAAAAGAAAAGAAAGAGCTCTAGAAGGTTAAGTTTATTACTAAGGAAAAGTAGTAATTAACTACTAGGAATCCCCTTATTTTTAATAGCTATATTGTAACCTAGAACGCTAATAACTTATTAATTTTAACCTAAAAGGCTAAAGTTAGAAGATTAAGAAAGTTAATCCTTAATCTCTAATAGTAAAGTAAGATTATATAGAATAACAAGCCTAAGGAAGCTATATTATAACTATATACTAACTAGAAGCTTCCTATAATCTATTAATTACAGCTTAACACTAAGAACTCTCTACTAATAATATTACATACCTTAATAAATGCCTTAAATAGCAAATTAAGAATTAGTAGTAAGGACTATAATATATACCTTTAACCCTTAAGGAAGTAAAGCTCTTTATATTTATAAATAGATTACTTGCTAATAACAAGGATTTAAGCTTATAGATTAGATATATTATTATAATTAGTAATAAGATAATATAAGATAATAATACCTTTATTATAAAAGGTAACATTATTATATATAGCTTAACAAAGAGCAAGCAAGTTACATATAGCGCGCTTACCTCTGAATTATATAGCATAGTTTAAGGCGTAGATATTACTTACATAATTTCTATAACTCTTTATTAGATTATAGACTAATTAAAGATACCTTAAATTCCTATAATCCTCTATACTAACTCCTTTTTATTATATAAATACCTTATAAAGCTAGGAATAATAAAAGAGAAGAGACTAATAATTAATATTATAGCCCTTTGTTAATTATACAAAAGGCATAAGATTTACAAGGTAAGGTAAATTAATAGAAATAATAATCTAGCAAATGTAATAATAAAGGCATTACTAAATTTATCCCTTTTCTCTCTAATTAATTTAAACGAATTAATAATTTATATTAAAGGATAGGTAAAGAGACCTATAATATTAGGGGACAGGAGCCTTAATAAGGACTAATAGATTAATTTAATTAACTAATACTATAATAGCTAATTAAAGTAGCGGATTCCTATTAAGGGATTTACTTATATATACTTTCCTTTAATTTGATTTTTATTACGTTTTTAGGCTCCTTTAGCTATAAATAAAAAGAGAGACTACTAGTGTTAGATCCTTCGGATCTTTATTAGCTTAATTATAGCTAAAGACTAGACTAATAGTAAGTCTAGCGTAATGCACGTAATGTAATTAGCTATATTAATTCGCTACTCTCTCTTCCGCCTTACTTACAGGTTTTACTTACTTTTCTATTATCTAGACCTTCCCTCTCTTCTCTCTCTTTCCTAGCTAGCTATCTATTATTAACTTCAATATTACGGAATTATCTTACCTGCGCAGGCACCTTAGTGTAACCAACATTACTAGTATAAAAAGTAACTTTTCCTAGTAAATTACTAATATAAAAAGTACTAATATAAAAAGTAACTTTTACTAAGAAATTACTAGTATAAAAAGTAATAAAATATATTAATTTCTAAATAATTTATAACTTATAAAAACCTTTAAAAATTTACTAGTATAAAAAGTAAATTTTACTAAGAAATTACTAGTATAAAAAGTACTAGTATAAAAGTAAATTTTACTAGTAAATTACTAGTATAAAAAGTAATAAATATTATTAATTCTTAAATAAAATATAACTTATAAAAACTTAAATTAGATGCATTGGCCACAGTCAATTAGATGCATTGGCCACAGTCAATGACCCCAAAAAAATTAAAAATCAATAAAAACTTAAAAATAAGTTACTAGTATAAAAAGTAACTTTTACTAAGAAATTACTAGTATAAAAAGTAATTAATAAAAATAATTCTTATTAATTCCTAAATAATTTATAACTTATAAAAACCTTAGAAAAATTATTAGTATAAAAAGTAAATTTTATTAGTAAATTACTAGTATAAAAAGTAATAAATACTATTAATTCTTAAATAATTTATAACTTATAAAAACCTTAAAAAAGTTACTAGTATAAAAGTAAATTTTCTTAGTAAATTACTAGTATAAAAGTACTAGTATAAAAGTAAATTTTACTAGTAAATTATTAGTATAAAAAGTACTAGTATAAAAGTAAGTTTTACTAGTATATTACTAGTATAAAAAGTAAATTTTCTTAGTAAATTACTAGTATAAAAGTACTAGTATAAAAGTAAATTTTACTAGTAAATTACTAATATAAAAAGTACTAGTATAAAAAGTAACTTTTACTAAGATAAAAAGTAATTAATAAAAATATTTATTATTTATTATTTATTATTAATTCTTAAATAATTTATAACTTATATAAGCCTTAAAAAAGTTACTAGTATAAAAAGTAACTTTTCCTAGTAAATTACTAATATAAAAAGTACTAATATAAAAAGTAAATTTTACTAAGAAATTACTAGTATAAAAAGTAATAAAATATATTAATTTCTAAATAATTTATAACTTATAAAAACCTTAAAAAAGTTACTAGTATAAAAAGTAAAATTTACTAGTAAATTACTAATATAAAAAGTACTAGTATAAAAAGTAATTAATAAAAATAATTCTTATTAATTCCTAAATAATTTATAACTTATAAAAACTTAAAAAAGTTACTAGCATAAAAAGTAAATTTTACTAAGAAATTACTAGTATAAAAGTACTAGTATAAAAAGTAACTTTTACTAAGAAATTACTAGTATAAAAAGTAATTAATAAAAATAATTCTTATTAATTCTTAAATAATTTATAACTTATAAAAACCTTAAAAACAATTTACTAGTATAAAAAGTAACTTACTAGGAAAAGTTACTTTTCTTACTAATTACTTTTCTTACTAAGAATTTACTAGGAAAAGTTACTTTTCTTACTAGGAATTTACTAATAAAAGTTACTTTTCTTACTAGTTAATTTTTTTAGCTTATTTTTATATAATAAAATTTAGAAATTAATTTATTTTTACTTTTTATTAGAATAAGCATAATATTAATAAGGCTACGCGCCTCTAATTAGCTAGGCGTGTTACATCGTAGACTCATATATCTAGCCTAACCGCACTACGGTTAGCATTAGTATATATAGCCTCTTTATATATAACCCTAATTAAGGCCCCTTTTCCTATAATAAATAGCGCACTTTCTTTGCTTTTATTTAATCCCTCTTTTACTTACTTAAATAAACTAGAATATATAATAATTATATATACTTTAGTCTACCCCTAAAAACCCTATATATAAGTTACTAGTATCCTGTAAATACCTATACTAATTAGTAGTTATCTCTATAAATACTATAGATTAGCAAGGTTTTATAGAAGAGGTATTAGTATTATAAAATTACCTTATAAAAAGAAAGGTTACTCTAAAATACTAATATACTAAGGAAGAAGTATATTCTAGCTCTCCTTTTACCTTAAGTAACTATACCTAGCTTTATACTAAATCTAAGCTTATTAGATTAATTAAGGCCTAGTTAGTAACTAGTCTAAACCTATCTTTAGTTATTTAATTAAACTTACTAAGGGGTAAAGATAATAGCTTTACTTATAATCCTTTAAACCTTTATAATTTCTTTATTTCCCTTACCTCCTTACTTACTACTAATATTATAGTAAAATATTAAGATTAACTAGAAGGATTTAGATTATAAGATATTCTTTCTAACTATAAATATAACCCCTTTATAGAGATATTATAAGAGAAGCTAATATATAAATTATATCTTACCTCAACTATATTCCCTCTAATTTACACTAGTATATTATATAATAAGCACTAGAAAATAAGGAATTATTTAATCTTAAAGTAAACACTACCCCTAAAGAACTTATAGCTTAGATTCTTATTAAGAAAGTAACTTATAAATATAAAACCTATACTTATAAACCTTATTTACTATCTTTAATAATAACTTTAAAGAATAAAACTAAGAGATATTTAAAATAGTAAATCCTAAAGCTATAAAGATTCTTTAAGACTTTCTTTTCTTTAGTAATATTTATATAGACTTATAAAGTTACTATAAGATAATAGCCTTACTAGAAGATATTATTAACTATAATAAATTTTATAATTAAAATAAAGAAGAGATATAGGAAGTTAGAAGGAAGTATTTTACCTTTAAGAAGTAAATAATAGAAAAAGACTTCTATAAAGACCTTCTTCTTATTAATATCCCTTTTCTTAAAGATTAACTAAAGTAACTAATTACTTTATAATATCCCTAATCCCCTTAATTACTATAATTACTTTTATTTTATTCCTAGATTCTATTACACTAATCCCTAAGTATACTAACTAGAAGAAGGCATAATAGTAAAGGGAATTCTCTTATTATAAGCCCTTAACTATAAATCTAAATCCCCTTACTTTCTCTCCTATAATAAGGTATTATATAATCCCTTATTATAACCTAAAACTATAGTACTTTCTTTATAAGATTTAACTATCCTTATTTCCCCTTAAGAGAAAGGCTAATCCTTATTAAAGTAACTACTTAATCTTAATAAGTTTTATAATAATAAAAGTATTAAGTATAGCACTAAGGAGTATAATATTCTTAATATTAAGCTCTTAACTTATTAAAGAAAGTGTAAAATACTACGTATTATATAAGAATAGTTAGGCTATAGTTTTAAGTTTATACTAAAAGGAAAACCTCTCTAGTACTTCCTAAAGAACCTTTTAGGCTAAGGAGACCCTTAAGATCTCCTCACTCTTATTTATAGGATTAAGTAAAAGTTTAAGATAGATAATATATATTAGAAAAACTATCTATTTTAAGGGAGATTATAACTACTTACTATTATCTAAGAGAACCCTAATAAATTAAAGATTAAGTGCTTTAAAAACCTTATAATAAAGCTCTTAAGTCTTTAAAAGGTAAACCCTTATAAATCCTAGTTAGAATTAGACCTTGATAGTTAGATTCTAAATGCCTATAAAGGAATCCTAGAATATAGGGCTTATATTATTAATTCTCCTGTTAACCTCTAATGCTTTTATAAATAGATAAGGATATTAATTAGCAAATCTAAAGCCTTAATTAATTAGTAGTAATTCCCTATAGAAAGTAGCACTAAGGAATACGTTTAAACTAACTATAGATATAATAGTAAGAGTAAGAAAGCCTAATATAGTTAATTTACATTAAAAAGCAAGCCTTACTACTTAAAGAAGTGTTATATATATAGAAAAAAGGTTATTAGTTAACTAAGCACTTTAATAAGGACTAGAAGAAGGCGTTTTAATAATTTAAGAACTATTCTTACATAGACTTAATAGCTTCTTTATATAATGTGTTTTTAATATAGTATAAAGGCGCTAATAATTCTAAATTAACTAAAGATAATAATATTAACTAATACCTAATAGAACTTAGTTTTAGTAAAGAAGATAATAATAGCTAAGTGCCTATAAGCTTCTTTATATATAGGACTACCTATAATAGCTATATAACCACTAAGATTCTTGCTAGTAAAGTAATAACTTATGCCTTAGCTAAGAATAATTTATTTAATCTTTAGAAACTAGATAAGGCACTAAGTATATTTATACTTAAAGGATCCCTCCCGGGCACGAGGTAAAACTGCTTAAATTATTATAGATCTCTATTTTTCAACACCTTTTCTAAATATCTAGCCTTCTTCTCTAGCTTTTTATTTCCTTTCTTCTTCTTACTTTTCCTAAATTCCTTAATATTTTCTTCTATTTTTTGAATTTCCTTAGATT
Organism: Epichloe typhina subsp. poae; assembly: GCA_030389615.1. Taxonomy (NCBI): domain Eukaryota; kingdom Fungi; phylum Ascomycota; class Sordariomycetes; order Hypocreales; family Clavicipitaceae; genus Epichloe; species Epichloe typhina. The sequence goes on from CP098313.1 coordinate 3,763,578, forward strand.
TTTAGATAGCTATTAGGTTCTATAGCCTAGTGGTTATAGCCCCTAGCTTATAGTTACCCTTAGCTATACTATTATCTAATTAGTTAGTTATTAATTAGTTAATTAGTAGCCCTTAACCCCTACCTGTTAATTATGCAGTGTGTTTATTACGAATTAGAGTGTAGTTAAGTAAGGATAAGTTATGTTTTTTTTTTAGTTAACCTTAAAGCTTTAAAGGATAAGTTATAAGATAAAAGAGATATAAAGAGATAGAATAAACATAGTTAGAGAGGAAGGGGAAATTATATTAATTTATACTATAAGTAAAACTTAAATAGATTTAAGTTTAACTATAGTTGCGAATTATAACTATATCTTATGTAATTATAGCTATAAAGTTTATTATAAAGTTTATATTAACCTTTTAGCCCTTAAATTTATAGCTTAAAGCTTATTCCTTTGTTTATGTTTTACCTAACACTATAGTAATTATTAAATTTAGTTATTAATTATCACACTAGCTAGGTATTGCTAGTAATTTTTTTACTCCTTGAAAATTAGATGCATTAGCCATAGCTAATGACCCCAAAAAAATTTAAAAAATTAATACTTAAAGGATCATATTTATCTAAAACCTTTAAAGGTATTATAGCTAATATAAGTGCTATAGGATATTTATTAGTAAGCTACCCTTAATTCTTAGCTTTATAAAGTATAATACTAATTATTATACTTAATAAGTAAAATACTAGGAAGGTAAAGATTAAATTTAGCCCTAGAGAACTAATTAAGGTGCTTAGATTAATTAAAGTACTAACTCTATTTAGAATTATTCTTTTTAGGTAATCCTTATAAACACTCCTTTTCTCTTATACCTTAATAATATAACTTACCTAAAGATTAATTTCTATATATTAGAGAACATTTTATAATAAAGGAATATTAAGGTTCCTATTATATATAAATAGGGGCATATATAAATACTTCTTAATAAAGAAGAAAGTGTTACTTAAAGTTATCTTATAGAGATTAAGCTTTATAGATTATATTAACACTTTAAATACTCTTTAGTTTAGTGTCTTTAAAATTTACTATGTAAATTAGGGTATAAGATTAAGTTTAAAGCTATTGAGAAGCTAACTAAGGTTTGCTAGTAATACTAATTATATATAAATAGCCTATATTAATTTAAATTTACCCTTTAGGATAAATATGCTTATAATTACGAAATCGTTATAGATATTATATATGTTAATAGTAACTACCCTATTTTATAAGTTATAAATACAGCTATATCCTTTAATATAGCTAGATTTATTAAGGATATCTTTGCAAAGACTACTTAGGAAGCACTCTGTCTTTACTAGATTAATATTTATCTAGGGCCCCTAGATGTAATTATTACAAACGCTAGAATAACCTTTAGAGGCAAGGAATTTAAGTAGCTTATATTATTAATAGTAATTAAGATTAAAGACATCCCTATTAAGGCTTACTATAGCATTAGTAAGGTTAAGTAATATTATAAGCTACTCTAAAGGGCTTATAATATTATTAGATAAGAGTGCCTAATAACGCTAGAGCCTATAGTGTTATAAATAGTAGTTAAAGCTATAAATAATACTATAGGATTAAATAGTCTTATGCTAATAGTTCTTATTTTTAGCGTGTATTTTTAAATAGTTAAGGAATTACCCCTATTGCTAGATATTACGTAACAAGCCCTTGTAATCTAACTAGTAATAAAGGAAGTTAAACGTATTTATACCTAGCAGAAGGTTAGTAATGCCCTTACTATAAGGAATAGGCCTAATACCTTTATAACTATTAACCTCTTACTAGGATTACTTATACACATGTGGTATAAAGGTAAAGGATAGAGAGGCCCTTATAAGCTATTAGCTATAAAGAGTAAAACCTACACTCTTAAGCTCCCTTAAGGCCCTAAAGCCTTTAGATTAACCTCTATTAGACTTTTTTATAAAAATCCTAATAAAGAGAGACCTCCTAAGAGCGTAAAAACTAAGATACTCCCTTATAGCCTATAACTACCCCTCTTATTAATCCCCTAAAGTAAGGACTTAGAAGACCTTAAAAGAACCCTCCTATTATTATATCTAATATTAATTACATAAATTAAATAAAAGATAAAACTAATATCTTTCTATTAGCTAAGGAAAGCTCTAATCTTAAGCTTATAATCTAATTACGTAAGGAAGGAATTATTAAGACCCCTAGTAAACCCTTTAAGCTATTTACTAAAGCTAAAATTAATACTTTAATTAAATAAGGTATATTTAAGTTTATTAAGTATAATAAAAGGGAGTATAGTAAAGTTTAAATCTTTAATTCCTATATTATTAATAAGGTAAAGGGCAAGATAACGGATTTATATAAGAAGTTAAGGCTTGTGATTTAAGGGTATAGTAATAAAGAGAAGCTAGCGATTCTCACATAGGCCCTAATAATCTAATAAGCTAGCTAGTAATTAATTCTCTTAATAACACCTACGTTATTATTACTAGGCTTTATCCTCTAGCTTTGTAATATTACATAGGCCTATGTGTAAGTATAAACGCTTCTTAGTTATATAATTCTAGCCTAAATCCCTATCTAAATTTGTTACCTATACCCTATAGGCATAATAATATAAGTAATTAAGCCTCTATATAGTATTATAAAAGCTAGCACCTACTAGTAGGTAATATATTATTATTACTATAAAGAAATGCTCTAGATAATAACCTTTACGTTTAACCTATGCTTACTTATAATAATAAAGGAAAACCTAACCTTTATATATATAGGAATACAAACTAATAATATAATTAGACTATCTAACTATAAGTTCTCTTAATAAGATAAAGATTAATTAAAGGCTACTTCTTTTACTACTAAACTAAAGTAAATTCTTTCCTTAAGGAACTTACTAATATTTAATAGTAGTATTATTACCCTTAAAAATAATGTAATTATATTATAATAGAAAGGCTAAAGTAAAAAGCTTTAATTAATTCTATAGACTAACTTAAAACAGGTGTATATAGAATAATAAGCTTAAGGCGTGTATATTACCTTAATTTACTAGCCTAAAGCCTATTTTAACCTCTTTATTACTATATAATACTAAGACCTATTACCTTAAGATATAAAGAGTCTAAACTAATGAATTTAGTAGTAAATTAATAATCTAGACTAAGGATTAAGGTTTATACTATTTAATCTTAAGAAAGTAAAGCTCTTTGTATTTATAAATAGATTATTTGCTAATAACTAAGACCTTACTTCCTAGCTAGGCTATATACTTATCCTAGCTAATAAAGCCTAGAAGGAAGGCACCTTTATAATCTAAGGTAATATTATATATTATAGTTTTACTAAGAGTAAGAGAGTTATAAGAAGTATACTTACCTTTAAAATCTATAGCATAGTTACTAGTGCTAATATAGCTTACGTAGTCTTAATAACGCTTAGATTAATTAAACCTCCCTATAATCCCTATTATTATCTATACTAATTCGTACTCCTTATATAAATGCCTTATTAAGCTTAGTACTATAAAGGAGAAGCGCCTTATAATTAATATTATAGCCCTTTATTGATTATATAAGTAATGTAAGATCTATAAGATTAGATAGATTAATAGGGATAATAACCTTGCTAATATATTTATAAAGGCATTGCTAAATAAGGCATTTAAGAGGTTTATTATAAGCAATAAAGTAACTATTAGGATAAAAGAATAGGTTATATAATTATAGCTCTTATATTAATATAATAAAGTTAAAGGCGTTAAGATTAGGCCTACTTATCCTTACATAGGCTTATAGATTAAATATTATCTTTTATTACGCCCCCTTCCCTTATTATTTTCTTATAATATTATTTATAATTATTTAATCTTACTTATTCCTTAATTCTCTTTTAATTATCTTATTAATATTATTTATTAATAGTTATATTAAAAAGAGAGAGTTTCTAGTGTTAGAATAAGTATAATATTAATAAGGCTACGCGCCTCTAATTAGCTAGGCGCGTTGCATTATAAACTTACATATCTAGCCTAACCACACTACGATTAGCATTAGCATATATAGCCTCTTCGCATATAACCTTAATTAAGGCCCCTTTTTCTATAATAAATAGTATACTCTCTTTGCTTTTATTTAATCCTTCTTTTACTTGCTTAAATAAACTAGAATATATAATAATTACATGCACTTTAGTCCACCCCTAAAAACCCTACACGTAGGTCACTATTATCTTGTAAATACCTACACTTTTCTTATTAGAAATTTACTAAGAAAAGTTACTTTTCTTATTAATTACTTTTCTTATTAGAAATTTACTAGGAAAAGTTACTTTTCTTACTAGTTACTTTTCTTATTAGGAATTTACTAGGAAAAGTTACTTTTCTTATTAATTACTTGTTATGACTAGATTAGGGAGATATGAATAGAGTGAAGGCTAAGGTTCTTGGTTATAGCTAGAGAGCTATTACTTAGGGGTAGGTATATAAAGGTCTTAAACTCTAACCTCCTATATACCTTATAGGTAGTCCTTATCTAAATACCTTATTATATATATATAGCTATCTAATAGCTACTTAGTTATTTACATAACCTAAGGCTTATTTAAGGGTCTTATTATATAACTATTCTATCCCTAGCTCCCTAGCCTTTATGCTTCTAATATACTAACCCCTAATATATAATTATTCTTAATTAAAAAGAAGCTACTTAGCTAATATAAGTATGCTATATATAGCTTATAATAGTGTTTAATATTACTAGCTATTTTATAAGTATATAGCTATTATATTTACTTAGGATAATAAAATAAAAGTTATAGGGTTTTAGGTAATTCCTTTCTTTACTCTCTAGCTTTAAATAGCTATATACTTACTACTTTATTACTTCTAATATATATACCTTTACCTAATAATTTATTAATACTAAGTAAGTAAACTACTTATATTAGATTTTATAATTAGGTTAAATAAATAAGGTGCTATATACTATTTAAAATAAATAAGCTTTTATTTAATATTAGGGATGTTATGTTATTCTTGCTAGGAGTTTGTAGCTAGTGTACGTATTTACTAGTAGTAGCTATAACTATAAATATTATAATTTCTAGATTAGCTATATGTAATATGTAAATTACTTAGGGGTCTAAGGCTAATATAAAAAGGCTTACTTTTCCTTATTTTTATATATTCTTTTCCTTTATATTCTCCTTTAATATTATAAGTTACCCCTATCTATAACTTAATAGCTTTATAGCTACTATTTGTTAGGAGCACGGAGGCCAGGGAGCCAGGGATAGAATAGTTATATAATAGAACCCTCGGATAAGCCTTAGGTTATGCGGATAACTAAGTAGCTATTAGATAGCTATGTGTATATAGTAGGGTATTTAGATAAGGACTACCTATAAGGTATATAAGAGGTTAGAGTTTAAGACCTTTATATACCTACCCCTAAGTAGTAGCTCTCTAGCTATAACTAAGAACCTTAGCTTTTACTTTATTTATATCTTCCTAATCTAGTTATAATAAGTTAAACTCTTAAACCCTTTAGGGCAAATAGACTATTAGCTAGGTTTAAATATAAAGAAGCTATAGAATGTTTACTTAAAATACACTTACACTACCTAGTAAGGGAGATATAAACCTATAGTGCTTAGGGAGCAACCTATATACCCTAACTTTAGGGCTTAATAATAAAAGGATTTAATAGACACTACCTAACCCTAATTAATATAGTAACACTAAATCTAGGAATAATAACAACCTAAATAAGCTAGAGCACTGCCATAAGGTTATATAAACCTAGCTATAATATACTTATATAAGGTAGGACATTATAAATATAGAAGCATAGCTTAAAGAAATTAAGGCAGACTTATAATTAGCTAGATTAGGTAAAGGACCTATAATTACCCCTTAGACACTTATACTAATTAATCCCTTATTTCTAGCCTTCTTACCTAACCCTAACTTTATAGTAAGTATATACTTATAGAGCTTTATAAAGACGTAGTATAAAGTACTAGCGTATAAAGGTAACACCTATAAGAATTTATAAGCATATTTAGCGGATTTAAATATATTATTCTAGTTAAATCTAAGAACCTTTTAGGATAATAAAACTAAGGTAATATATGCTAGTAGCTACCTAGTAGATAATATAAAGTAATAATAGATATGTTATGTAATAGTAAATAGGTTAGTTAACTACTTAGCTTACTCTTAGGACAAATTTATGTCCTAGTTAAACTTAGGAGTAATAGATAAGGATATAAGGTGCTTAGAAGCTACTAGGATACTGCTAAATCTAAGGTAAAAGAATAACTAGTTTTCTAGTCCTTCTTAAGACTTTAGACTAAAGTAAAAGCTAAATTACCTAACTAAATCCCTATATACTTAAGAATAGTAATTTTTCTAAATAGCCTAAATAATACTATAAGGAAGTATATAGTTAGCTAGGAGTTCCTAATGTCTTAGAGCTACCTATAGGGATAAGGTAAAAAGGCTAAAGTTATAATAATATCTATATTAAATAATTATAATAGAAACTAAGATAATAAAGAAAGTAGGAGAAAGAGATAATACTCTAGCTTCCTTATAAATAACTTATAGTAAGACTTATAGTAACTAAGCATAGGTTAAAGACTATTTAAGTACTATAAATATAGTAGTCCTAGATATAGTGCAAATAAATATAAAGTAATAGATTATTTAATTTATAAAAGTAGTAGGTATATAACTAAGAAGCATAAGGATAGTAATAATAAGACCTTAGACCCTAATAAGATTCTAATTAGGTTAGCATAAGCCTAGGATAATAGTCTTACTATAAAGAAACCTATAGATAAAAGAATAAGAATATAAGTATTCTTATAGTAAGATAACTACTAGTTAGCTATGCTAGCGCTATTTAATATAGGTATAGAGTATTTAATAATCTACCTTAAATTATTATTAAAATAGGATTAGAAGAATATAGAAAAAACAGAGATAATACTAGAAAGCATAAGTAAGGATAAAATCCTATATAAAGGAATCCTATATAGGCTAATTAAGGTAAAAGATAGTATAGGCTATATAAAGGTCTACTATATTAGCTATTATATTACTAATATAGGAGAGGGAATGCTCCTAGGTATAGATTAGACCCTAGAGTATAAACCTATAGTAATAAATTAGAAGTAAAATTTTTAAAGGTTCCTAATAACTAAGGACTATATTACACTTACTATAGGGAAGTAATAACTATATAGGGTAGTAAAATAATTATCTATTACACTATTACTAGTATTACTAAAGATTAGGGTAATTAAGCCTAGGGAAAAGAAGAGGAGACTAATAAAGACTTATTAGTAAATAATATAGTAAGCAATAACTAAGGTTATAGCATAGCTATAGTAATAGTAATAGAATATACCTATTCCCTAAAAAGAAAAAAATAAGAAGTATAATAGCGCTTTAGGTAGTATACTATAAGGAGGTAGTAGCAACCCTATAAGAGATAAATAGCAATATAACCTAATAGTAAATCCTAGAAAAGTATATAAAATTTGCGGATATGTTTTTAAAAGATCTAGCTAGTAAGCTCCTAGAATTAAGTAGCTATACTTATATAATTAAATTAGAAGAGGGAAATAACTACCCTAGGGACCTATATATAACCTAGCTAAAAAGAGCTAGAAGTGCTTAGGGAGTACCTAGTAAGTGCGTAGGAAAAAGGTAAATTAGAAGATTAACTAGTCTAGCTAAAGCCCTAATTTTATTTATTCTAAAAAATTAGGGAAATTAAGGCTTTATATAAATTATAGGGGCCTTAATAGGATTATAGTTAAAAACAAGGCCCCTTTGCTATTAATCTCCGAAATCCTTAACTAATTAGTAAGTGTAAAGGTTTTTATATTACTAGATCTTTAAGAAGCGTACTACTAGCTATATATTTATAAGGGTAATAAGTAGAAGATAGCTTTCTGATGCTACTATAGCTATTTTAAATACCTTATAATACTATTCGGATTAGTAAATATACTAGCTACTTTTTAGGAATATATTAATAACACCCTTAAGGGACTTATAGACAAATTCTACATTATTTACCTTAATAATATCCTAATATATAGTAATAACCCTATAAGATATATAAAGTATATTAAAAGCGTGCTAGAGTGACTTTAAGACGCGGACCTCTATATTAACCTTAAAAAGTGCTAATTTTCTATTAGGTAAGTGAAATTCCTAGGTTTTATTATATTTAAAAAGGGCATTAAGATAGAACTATTATAGGTTAAAGCTATTACGACCTAGCTAATACCCTATAGCGTGTTTAATATTTAATTATTCCTTAGGTTTATAGGTTTTTACTAATACTTTATAAAATAGTATAGTAAGGTAGTAGTCTTACTAATAGACTATTTAAAAGGTATTTAGCTAGTGAAGTTTAAGCTAGAACCTACTAAACTAGTAGTGTTTAAAGAACTTTAAAAGAAGTTTTAAGAGGCGCTAATTTTAGTGTATTTTAACCTACTTTACCTACTAAGAGTAAAGATAAACACATCTAGTTATGTAATTAGAGCTATACTTATAATATTAGTACTAGGTAGCTAGCACCTAGTGGTGTATTTTTAAGGAAGTTAACTAATATTAAACTTTATTACTTAATACCTAATGCTAAGTTATTAGTAATCTAAGAGGCATTTTAAGCCTAGAGACACTACCTTATGTATTCTTCTTATTAGATTACGGTTATTATAGACTATCTAAATTATAAGTACCTAGCTACAAAGCTAAAGCTAACTAGTAGGTAGGTAATAGTATTAGATAAGCTCTGTCTATTTAATTTTAGGATTAAATATTACGTAAGTAAGTTAAACCCCGTAAATACCCTATTAAGAAAAGCAGATTATATTAGCAAGAAGCGTAAGGCAGAGGCATTAACCTTATAGCTACCTAACTTCTTATCTAAATTTAATAATACTAAGTAATAGGAATACTATATAGATAATAGTGCTATTATAGGTTTTAGTATTATGTTACTTAGCATAGCTAATGTTTTGTTACGAAGACGCTGTAATAGCCTTACTAGCCTCTAGGGTTTTAAGAAGTTATAACTTAATTATATTATTAAGGAACTTAATAATCTAGTAAAGCCTAGTAGTAGTATATAGACTAGGTTTGTTAATTCTAAATAGTAAGGTTACGCTTTGTCTATGTTTTTTAATGTTTTTGTAAGTCTAGTAAGCCTATAGGTTAGGAGTCTAGCTAGGTTAGTAGCTAGCAAGTAGCGTAGGCGCCCCTTTAAAACATTACTTAGCTGTAATTTATCTGTAAGTTTACAGGTATACTATAAGCTAGCTACTTATAGTAGTATTATAGCAAGAATACAAGTAATCTAGCGAACCTCTTCTAAGTTTACATATAATGCTTATTTTATATATGTAAAATTAAAGGCTCTAATTTAGGTTATATTATTTAAAGCATAGTAAGGTAATAACTTTGCTATAGGTTATAGGAAGCTGCTTAAGAGCAGTAACCTAGAAGTGTTATAAACATAGTTTATTAGGCCCTCTAAGCTATTAATGTTTAAGAATTAAGTTTTTATTCTAGCTAGTATAAGAAAGGAAATTTTATTACTTACTTATAATAACCTAGTAGTAGGCTACTAGGGAGTTAGTAAGACCCTTTATTATATTATAAACTAGTATTACTAGCTATTAATAAAGAAAAACACTAAGTTATATATACAAACTTACGTAAGCTATTAGACTTTAAAGCTAAGGTATTATAAACCTTATAGTAAGCTAGTAACACTACTAGTGCCTAATTAGCTTTTTTAAGAATTATTAATAGATTTTATTATAGGGCTACTACCTATAAGAGACGCAAATTAGACTTACAATACAATCTTAGTTATTATAGACTATTTCATGAAATATAGTATTTACATCCCTATGTTAATATAGCTAACTAGCAATAGGTTAGCTACTGTATTTCTAGAATATATTTTTAGGGACTATAGTGCCCTAGAAGGTATTATTATAGACTATAATTTAATATTTACTAGTAGGTTTTAGATAACCTTTTATTACCTTATTACTACTAAGTAGTAACTAAGCACTATGTTTTACTTATAAATAAATAGGTAAATAAAATATCTAAACTAAGTTTTAAAGTATTATCTAAGAGCTTTTACTTGCTTTAATTAGACTAACTAAGTAAATAACCTATTAATAGTATAGTTTATGTATAATATAAGCGCTCACTTAACTTATAGCTACACCCTAGTAAAGGCGCTATAAGGTTATAACCCTAGAGGCTTGTAGCAAGTAATTACAGATATTCTAGTAGTAAATAACTAGGTAAAAACTTAAGTAACTACACTAAGAGATAAATATATAGTAATTAAGTAGCTTCTAAGTAACTTATAAACCTAGTATATAAAGCACTATAATAAGAAGCAGACTCTAATAAAGTTTAGAGTAAGTAACTATATTTTATTATTTATAAAGAATATTAACCTATAGTAACCTAGTAGGAAGCTAAGTATAAAGTACCTAGGCCTTTATAAAGTTAAAAAGGCAATTAGAACTTATAGATTAGTATACTAATTAAAGCTACTACCTAGTACATAACTATATAATATTTTTAATATTACTAACCTTAAACTATTTATAAGGGACCTAACTAGCGTAAAAGACATGTTCTTACTATAAGATAATATTATGGATAATAAATAGGAGTTTAAAGTTAAAAGAATTATCTTATATTATTATAATAGGAGATATTAGAAATACCTAGTTAAATAGAAAGGCTATAATACTTTAGAGAATTTATAGGTTAAGAGAAGAGATTTTATTATAATAAATATTATTAATAATTATAAGCAGTAACTAAGTAGCTAGTTTATAAACACAGAAGTATATTTAATAAAGATTAGATAGTAATAGCAACATATAAAAAGAAAACTAAATAATTTCTTAGATAATCCACCTTATAGCTACCTAGCACCGTTTACCCTATGTTTACATTAGGCCCTAGCCCCCTAGCATTATTATTTTTATTCCTAGGCACTAGGTTAGTAGTAAGGCCTTAGGTAAGGGATTTATCCTTATTATTAAAGAAATCCCCCTCCTTATACACATACATACAAAGCTTACTTAAAAGGTTTAAAGGCCTAATATAAGTAGGAAGCGTAAGTATATATATAGTAAGCTATTAGTAAGTTAGTAAGGCTATAAGTAAGAATATTAAGAAACTTACTAAGGGAAGGTTTTACATAATAAAGCGTAAGCTATTAAAGATATTAATCTAGACTTCTAGATTAATAGTATTACTTAGTAATAATATAGTAATTCTCTTATTAGTATTAGCCTCTTATATAACCTCTATAGTTAGCCTTACTTATTTAGCTTAGCTATACTTATTAGTATTCTTTATAGATAGGAGTGTATTATAAAGTTTATATTTTACATGTATTAAGCGCTAGTAATATATTAGTAGTAACCTAAGTTATAAAGATAGATATATATATATATTATTAAGAAAGTAAGGATTATTATTAAAGATAATATAACTATTAATATACTTAAAGAGCGCTTAGTATAATTTTATAAAGTAAGTAAAGCACTAGTAGTATATTAGTATAAGTATAAGTAGTAAAGAAAGGGAAGATATACCCCTAAGTAGTCTTTATTATTTTACATATAATAGGCGTATTTTATTAAGTTACTTACATAAGTTAGTAGTAGTATATAGTAAGGTAGTAGTAAAGTTATACTTAAGGAGTTAGTATACTTAGTTAAAGTAGATTTCCCTTTAGTAATATACTATAAAATAATACTATTACTATTTTTAAGGGTAATAGCTTATATTATTACTTACTATATATAGTATATATAGGGGATTTTTATACTACTAGTGCTACTAGCTATAAGTTAGTAAGGCATATGCTAGGGGATAGAGATACTATACTTATATTAAAATTTTTAAAGCTATTTACTTCTTAGGAGATTTTTAAGAAAATAACTAAGGTATTTTCTTAGTTATTAAAGAATTTAATAAAGTAGGAGTATTATAGCGCTTAGATATAACTTATTATTAGTAAGTTAGTAGTAATATACTATAGAAATATAAGTATAAAAGGCAAAGTAACTAATATTCTAGTATTTAAAAGGGATTAAGCATTTAAGTAAGATTAGATATAGATAATAAAATAATACTATAGGACATTAGTAACTACTATAATAGTAGCTATAAAGCTACTAGGTTATAAGTAAGGGTAACTTATAATATTAAGGGAGAATATAAAGAAAGAGAATATATAGAAGTAAGGAAAAGTAAGCCTCTTTTATATTAGCCTTAGACCCCTAAGTAATTTATATACTATATATAGCTAATCTAGAAATCATAATATTTATAGTTACAACTACCACTAGTAAATACACACGCTAGCTATAAACTCCTAGTAAGAATAATATAATATCCCTAATATTAGATAAAAGCTTATTTATTTTAAATAGCGTATAGCACCCTATCTATTTAACCTAATTACAAAATTTAATATAGGTAGTCCTCTTACTTAGTGTTAATAACTTATTAAGTAAAGGCATATATATTAGAAGTAATAAAGTAGTAAGTATATAGCTATTTAAAGCTAGAGGGTAAAGAAGGGAATTACCTAAAACCCTATAACTTTTATTTTATTATCCTAAGTAAATATAATAGCTATATACTTATAAAATAGCTAGTAATATTAAACACTATTACAAGCTATATATAGTATACTTATATTAGCTAAGTAGCTTCTTTTTAATTAAGGATAATTATATATTAGGGGGGTAGTATATTAGAAGCATAAAGGCTAGGAAGCTAGGGATAGAATAGTTACATAATAAAACCCTTAGATAAGCCTTAGGTTATGCAGATAACTAAGTAACTATTAGATAGCTATATATATATAGTAAGGTATTTAGATAAGGACTGCCTATAAGGTATGTAGGAGGTTAGAGTTTAAGACCTTTATACACTTACCCCTAAGTAGTAGCTCTCTAGCTATAACTAAGAACCTTAGCCTTCACTCTATTTATATCTCCCCGATCTAGTCGTAACACTATTATAGTAATTACTAATATCCTATAGTATTATTTTATTATTTATATTTAATCTTACTTAAATACTTAATTCCTTTTAAACACTAGAATATTAGTTACTTTACCTTCTATACTTATATTCCTATAGTATATTATTACTAACTTACTAATAGTAAATTATATTTAAGCGCTATAGTACTCTTATTTTATTAGATTCTTTAATAGCTAAAAAACCTCTTAGATATCTCCTTAAAAATCTCCTAAGAAGTAAATAGCTTTAAAAATTTTAATATAAGTATAATATTTCTAACCCCTAGTATATGCCTTACTAACTTATAACTAGTAGTGCTAGTAGTATAAAATTCCTTATATATACTATATATAGTAAGTAGTAATATAGGCTATTACCCCTAAAGATAGTAATAGTATTATTTTATAGTATATTACTAAAGGTAAATTTACTTTAACTAAGTATACTAACTCCTTAAGTATAACTTTACTACTACCTTACTATATATTACTACTAACTTATATAAATAACTTAATAAAATACACTTATTATATATAAAATAATAAAGACTATTTAGGGGTATATTTTCCCTTTCCTTACTACTTATACTTATACTAATATACTACTAGTGCTTTACTTACTTTATAAAATTATACTAAGCGCTCTTTAAGTATATTAATAGTTATATTATCTCTAATAATAATCCTTACTTTCTTAATAATATATATATATATTTATCTTTATAACTTAGGTTACTACTAATATACTACTAGCGCTTAATATATATAAAATATAAACTTTATAATACACTTCTATTTATAAAGAATACTAATAAATATAGCTAGGCTAAATAAGTAAGACTAACTATAGAGATTATATAAGAGGCTAATACTAATAAGAGAATTACTATATTATTACTAAGTAACACTATTAATCTAGAAGTCTAGATTAATATCTTTAATAGCTTATGCTTTATTATATAAAACCTTCCCTTAGTAAGTTTCTTAATATTCTTGCTTATAGCCTTACTAACTTACGCTTCTTACTTATATTAGGCTATTAAACCTTCTAGGTAAGCTTTATATATATATATATAAGGAGGGGATTTCTCTAATAATAAGGATAAATCCCTTACCTAGGGCCTTGCTACTAACCTAGCGCCTAGGAATAAAAATAATAATACTAGGGGCTAGGGCCTAACGTAAATATAAGGTAAATAGTGCTAGGTAGCTGTAAGGTAAATTATCTAAGAAATTATCTAGTTTTTTTATTTTATATATTACTATTACTATCTAATCTTTACTAAATACACCTTTATGTTTATAAACTAGCTACTTAGTTACTACTTGTAATTATTAATAATATTTATTATAATAAAATCTCTTCTCTTAACCTATGAATTCTCTAATATATTATAGCCCTTTTATTTAACTAGGTATTTCTAATATCTCCTATTATAATAATATAAGATAATTCTTTTAACTTTAAACTCCTATTTATTATTTATAATATTATCTTATAGTAAGGATATATCTTCTACGCTAGTTAGGTCCCTTATAAATAGTTTAAGGTTAGTAATATTAAAAATATTATATAGTTATATACTAGGTAATAGCTTTAATTAGTATACTAATCTATAAGTTCTAATTACCTTTTAACTTTATAAGGGCCTAAGTACTTTACACTTAGCTTCCTACTAGGTTACTATAGGTTAATATTCTTTATAAATAATAAAATATAGTTACTTACTCTAAACTTTATTAGAGTTTACTTCTTATTATAGTGCTTTATATACTAGGTTTATAAGTTACTTAAAAGCTACTTAATTACTATATATTTATCTCTTAGTATAGTTACTTAAGTCTTTACTTAGTTATTTACTACTAGAATATTTATAACTACTTATTACAAGCCTCTAGGGTTATAACCTTATAGTGCCTTTACTAGGGTATAGCTATAAGTTAAGTAAGTGCTTATATTATATATAAACTAGGCTATTAATAGGTTATTTACTTAGTTAGTTTAATTAAAGTAAGCAAAAGCTCTTAAATAATACTTTAAAACTTAGTTTAAATATTTTATTTACTTATTTATTTATAAGTAAAATATAATACTTAGTTACTACTTAGTAGTAATAAGGTAGTAAAAGGTTATCTAAAACCTACTAGTAAATATTAAACTATAGTCTATAATAATACCTTCTAGGGCACTATAGTCCCTAAAAATATATTCTAGAAATATAGTAGCTAACCTATTACTAGTTAGTTACGTTAAAATAAGGATATAAATACTATATTTTGTAAAATAGTCTATAATAACTAAGATTATATTATAAGTCTAATTTACATCTCTTATAAGTAGTAGCCTTATAATAAAATCTATTAATAATTCTTAAAAAGGCTAATTAAGCACTAGTAACGCTACTAGCTTACTATAAGGTTTATAATGCCTTAGCTTTAAAGTCTAATAGCTTATATAAGTTTATATATATAACTTAGTGTCTTTCTTTATTAATAGCTAGTAATACTAATTTATAATATAATAAAGAGTCTTACTAACTCCTTAGTGGCTTACTACTAGGTTATTATAAGTAAGTAGTAAAATTTCCTTTCTTATACTAGCTAGAATAAAAACTTAATTCTTAAATATTAATAGCTTAGAGGGCCTAATAAACTATATTTATAATACTTCTAAGTTACTACTTTTAAGTAGCTTCTTATAACCTATAGTAAAGTTATTACCTTACTATGCTTTAAATAATATAACCTAAATTAAAGCCTCTAATTCTATGTGTATAAAATAAGCATTACGTGTAAACTTAGAAGAGGTTTACTAGACTACTTATATTCTTACTATAATACTACTATAAGTAGCTAGCTTATAATATACCTATAGACTTATAGATAAATTATAAATAAGTAATATTTTAAAGAGGCACTTATATTACTTACTAGCTACTAACCTAGCTAGACTCCTAACCTATAGGCTTGCTAGACTTATAGAAATATTAAAAAATATAGATAAGGCATAACCTTATTACTTAAAATTAATAGACTTAGTTTACATACTACTACTAGGCTTTACTAGACTATTAGGTTTCTTAATAATATAATTAAGTTATTAAAGCTTGTTCACTTGTTCATGTTTTACCTAACACTGCGGTGATTATCAAATTTGGTTGTTAATTATCACACTAGCTGGGTATTGCTAGTAATTTTTTTGTTCCTTAAAAATTAGATGCATTAGCCACAGTCAATGACCCCAAAAAAATTAAAAATCAATATAATTAAGTTATAACTTCTTAAAACCCTAGAGGCTAGTAAGACTATTATAGTGTCTTTATAATAAAATATTAGCTACGCTAAGTAATATAATACTAAAACCTATAATAGCACTATTATCTATATAGTGTTTCTATTACTTAGTATTATTAAATTTAGATAAGAAGTTAGGTAGCTATAAGGTTAATGCCTTTACCTTATGCTTCTTACTAATATAATTTACTTTTCTTAATAAGGCATTTGCAGGGTTTAACTTACCTATGTAATATTTAATCCTAAAATTAAATAAATAAAGCTTATCTAATACTATTACTTACTTACTAGTTAGCTTTAGCTTTATAGCTAGGTACTTATAATTTAAATAGTTTATAATAACTATAATCTAATAAGAAGAATACATAAGGTAGTATCTCTAGGCTTAAAATACCTCTTAGATTACTAATAACTTAGTATTAGGTATTAAGTAGTAAAGTTTAATATTAGTTAACTTCCTTAAAAATACGCTACTAGGTACTAGTTACCTAGCACTAATATTATAAGTATAGCTTTAATTATATAACTAAATATATTTATCTTTACTCTTAGTAAGTAAAGTAAGTTAAAATACACTAAAATTAGTGCCTTTTAAAACTTCTTTTAAAGTTCTCTAAATACTACTAGTTTACTAGGTTTTAGCTTAAACTTTACTAGCTAAATACCTTTTAAATAGTTTATTAGTAAGACTACTACCTTACTATACTATTTTATAAAGTATTAGTAAAAACCTATAAACCTAAGGAATAATTAAATATTAAACACGCTATAGGGTATTAGCTAGGTTATAATAGCTTTAACCTATGATAGTTCTATCTTAATACCCTTTTTAAATATAATAAAACCTAGGAATTTTACTTACCTAATAGAAAATTAGTACTTTTTAAGGTTAATATAGAGGTTTATATCTTAAAGTCACTCTAGTATGCTTTTAATATACTTTATATATCTTATAGGGTTACTATTATATATTAGGATGTTATTAAGGTAAATAATATAAAATTTATCTATAAGTCCCTTAAGGGTATTATTAATATATTCCTAAAAAGTGGCTAGTATATTTACTAATCTAAATAATATTATAAGATATTTAAAGTGGCTATAGTAGCATTAGAAAGCTATTTTCTACTTATTGCCCTTGCGAATATGTAGCTAGTAATATACTTCTTAAAGATCTAGTAATATAAAAACCTTTATACTTACTAATTAGTTAAGGATTTTAGAGATTAATAGCAAAGGGGCCTTGTTTTTAACTATAATCCTATTAAGGCCCCTATAATTTATATAAAGCCTTAATTTCCCTGATTTTTTAGAACAAATAAAATTAAGGCTCTAGCTAGACTAGTTAATTTTCTAATCCACCCTTTTTTTATATACTTACTAGGTACTCCCTAAGTACTTCTAGCTCTTTTTAGCTAGGTTATATATAAGTCCTTAGGGTAGTTATTTTCTCTTTTCTAATTTAATTATATAAGTATAGCTACCTAATTCTAGGAGCTTACTAGCTAAATCTTTTAAAAACATATCCATAAATTTCACGTACTCTTCTAGGATTTACTATTAGGTTATATTACTATTTATCTCTTATATAGTTACTACTACCTCCTTATAGTATACTACCTAAAGCGTTATTAAACTTCTTAGTTTTTTCTTTTTTAGGAAATAAGTATATTCTATTACTATTACTATAGCTATACTATAACCTTAGTTATTACTTACTATATTATTTACTAATAAGTCTTTATTAGTCTCTCTTTCTTTTCCCTAGGCTTAATTACCTAATCTTTAGTAATACTAGTAATAGTATAATAAATAACTATTTTACTACCTTATATAGTTATTACTTCCTTATAGTAAGTATAATATAATCCTTAGTTATTAGGAACCTTTAAAAATTCTACTTCTAATTTATTACTATAGGTTTATACTCTAGGGTCTAATCTATACCTAGGAGTATTCCCTCTCTTATATTAGTAATATAGTAGCTAATCTAGCAAACCTTTATATAGCCTATACTATCTTTTACTTTAATTAGCTTATATAAGATTCCTTTATATAGGATTTTATCCTTACTTACACTTTCTAGTATTATCTTTGTTTTTTCTATGTTTTTCTAATCCTATTTTAATAATAATTTAAGGTAAATTATTAAATACTTTATACTTATATTAAATAGCGCTAGTATAGCTAACTAGTAGTTATCTTGCTATAAGGACACCTATATTCTTATTCTCTTATCTATAAGTTTCTTTATAGTAAGACTATTATCCTAGGCTTATGCTAACCTAATTAGAATCTTATTAAGGTCTAAGATCTTATTACTACTATTCTTATATTTCTTAGTTATATACTTACTACTTTTATAAATTAAATAATCTATTACTTTATATTTATTTATATTATATCTAGAACTACTATATTTATAGTATTTAAATAGTCTTTAACCTATACTTAGTTACTATAAGTTTTACTATAAGTTATTTATAGGGAAGCTAAAGTATTATCTCTTTCTCTTACTTTCTTTATTATTATAGTTTCTATTATAATTATTTAATATAAATATTATTATAACTTTAGCCTTTTTACCTTATTCCTATAGGTAACTCTAAGATATTAGGAACTCCTAGCTAACTATATACTTCCTTATAGTATTATTTAGGCTATTTAGGAAAATTACTATTCTTAAGTATATAAGGATTTAGTTAGGTAATTTAGCTTTTACTTTAGTCTAAAGTCTTAAGAAAGACTAGAAAGACTAGTTATTCTTTTACCTTAGATTTAGTAATATCCTAGTAGCTTCTAAGTACCTTATATCCTTATTTATTACTCCTAAGTTTAACTAGGATATAAATTTATCCTAAGAATAAGCTAAGTAGTTAACTAACTTATTTACTATTATATAATATATTTATTATTACTTCGCATTATTTACTAGGTAATTACTAGTATACATTACCTTAGTTTTATTATTATAAAAGGTTTTTAAATCTAACTAAAATAACACATTTAAATTTGCTAGGTATACCTATAAATTCTTATAGGTATTACCTTTATACACTAGTACTTTATACTATATCTTTATAAAGCTTTATAAGTATATACTTATTATAAAGTTAGGGTTAGGTAAGGAGGCTAGGAATAAGGGATTAATTAGTATAAGTATCTAAGGGGTAATTATAAGTTCTTTACCTAATCTAGCTAATTATAGATTTGCCTTAATTTCTTTAAGTTATACTTCTATATTTATAATATCTTACCTTATATAGGCATATTATAGCTAGGCTTATATAACCTTATAGTAGCGCTCTAGCTTATCTAGGTTATTATTATTCCTAGATTTAGTATTACTATATTAATTAGGGTTAGGTAGTGTTTATTAAATCCTTTTATTATTAGGCCTTAAAGTTAAGGTATATAAGTTACTCCCTAGGTACTATAAGTTTATATCTCCTTACTAAGTAATATAAGTATGTTTTAAGTAAATATTCTATAGCTTCTTTATATTTACACCTAGCTAATAGTTTATTTACTCTAAAGGGTTTAAGAGTTTAACTTATTATAACTAGATTAGGAAAATATAAATAAAGTAAAAGCTAAGGTTCTTAGTTATAGCTAGAGAGCTACTACTTAGGGGTAGGTATATAAAGGTCTTAAACTTTAACCTTTTACATACCTTATAGGTAATCCTTATCTAAATACCTTACTATATACACATAGCTATCTAATAGCTACTTAGTTATTTGTATAACCTAAGGCTTATCTAAGGGTTTCATTATGTGACTATTTGTGAGAACAAAGGGATAGCTAGGCAAGAGGTATGGGGGCACTCGTATATTAACTAAAGCTTGCTAGGTCTAAGTGTGTTATGCGTGCAAGTCGCTAGCTTATAGCTAGTAGCTTACTAGTATTACGTAGACCTAGCCCTAGGGCGTAGTGTACTTACCTAGTATACACTAGCATATAGGTATTATAAGTAAGGCCTTATAATTACCCCCTTACTTTTAGCTAGGCTTCTAAATAGCTTTTAGTAAGTAGTATCTAGTTATTTACTAAGTAGTAGTAATATTAAAATAATAATAAATAATACTTAGTACTTAAGTATAAGTTTACTTATAACTCCTTATTATATTACTAACTTTTCCTTTCCTTATCTATAGTAAACTTTTCCTAGATACTATTATATTATTAGTTACTATAATTTTACCTTTACTACTTCTTATGTTTTTACTATAGAATTAGATAAGAAAAGTATTATTACTATCCCTAATATTTATTTAAAGGGATATAGCTATATATATTATTTATATATAGGTTATGTAGACTTTAAGAAGAATTCTCTAGCTAAGCCTAATATCTCTTAGATTAACTATTAATTCCTTAGTGTGTAAAGTATTATTATTAAAGGGAAGAATTTAAAATATTATATCTAATATATTAAATATAGTAATACTTATAAGATAGTAAGTATATTACTTTCTTTATATTTTTAGTCCTTAATTACTTATATTTCCCTAAGTAATATTAACTATATAAGGGGATTTCCTTAATCTTCTTACTATCCTTAATTAGGTAAAAACTTTAATAAATACCCTAAGTAATTAGGTTCTTAATAATCCTAATAATTATATATTTTTAGAAGTAACTTACTACTATTTTAGCACCTATTATCTAAACCTTATTTTAGGGTTTAATTATGCTAATATAGCTTATTATATTTCCTTTAGTTTAACTAAGGCTACTAAGGTTTATTAGGTATATCTTACTATATATTCTCTAGACCTTTGCTTACTCTTTAGGTAGGCTGCTTTAGCTATATATAATTAGTATATTATTTTATACTAGTAACTTTTAGTTATTATATTTCCTACCCTTATCCTAGGGATAGTAAGTTATTACTTCTTCTTTACTATATATTTACTAACTTTTATAGCTAAATTACACTATATATTATAATTCCTAGAAAGTAAAAATAACTTTATAGCTATAATATTATAACCTAGGATTTATGCCCTAAGGGGTAGTAAAATACTAGTTTTTAAGTAATAGAGGTAGTAGTTTAGGAGAATAAGAGTAAGGGCGCTAAGTACTTCCTTTATAATAGTATTATTTTAATATATAAGGAGGTAACTATAGAAGGGTTTCCTTTAAAACTCCTCTTCTTATAGGGATCTTTTCTTTTATTATTTAGTAAATAGTTTAATAAGGTTTTTAATTAGAGTATAATAGTAGCTAATAAGGCTAGGCCTTTTTATAATTACCTTATCCCTTATTACCTATAACTTACTTATATCTTACTATACTTTCTCCTTATTTTAATTTAATAAAAAGCCTAAATTATATATTAAGCGCCTTTTATATTTTTTTACTACTACTTATTAATTATATTTACTTAGCTAACCCTTTTACTTTACTAGGTATTTATTACCTTTATAAGTCTTTCTATAATTCTTAACTTCTTTAACTTTAAATTTATTATCTTTATTTTTAAGGTTTAGTATTAGTATTTCTTTATCTATAGTATTTTCCTAGTAATTCTATAGCTTTAATAAGCTAATATAAAATATATTATATAGTTAACTATACTTATTAGGTAATACTAGTTAGTATACTTATTTACTTATAGTATTAAGTATTTAAAATAGCCTAATAAATCTTAGGTTTAGCTTTTATTTTATATCCTTAAGTTTAATATTCTTTACTAATAGTAGTACTAAGTTTTCTCTTTTAAGGTTAATAGCTAGTATTATTAGTTATAGTACTTTACCTATACTTTAGTAGCTTTTACCTAGTTATATACTAGTTTCTCCCTAACCTTATATAGCTTCTAAATATATATATAAGCTTCTAAGACCTCCCTTTCCTTACTTTTATTCTTAAGAGCTAGATAAAACTTAGGTAAATAGCCTATAAGAGTGTAGTTAGGGAGTAACCTATTATCTTATTAATAGTATTATTATATATAAATTAAGCTATTAGGAGTAGCTTTAGCTATAGCTATTAGTTTTCTTTAATAAAGTATTATAAGTAATATTTAAGTACTTAGTTTATTCTTTTTATTTACCTATTAGTTTAGGGGTAAAATACTATTAAAAGCCTTTACTTTATATATAATAGGTAATATATATCTAACTAGAATTAGCTTATAAATACTAATTCTCTATTAGATATAATACCCTTTAGTAGCCTAAATTAAAGCTTAATTTCCTTGTAAAATAACTTTACTAATTTAGCTATATTAATTATAGTCTTTATAGTAAGGAAGATAAAGTACTTAGTAAATTAGTCTATAATTACTAGGATTACGTTAGTTTCTTAGTTACCTAGCTATACTAGTAATAATTCTATAATAAAATCTATTAAAATCTCTACCTATAGTTACCTTAGTATTAGTAGTAATTTAAGGCTTTTATATAAGTAGTGCCTTCTAGCTACTATACGCTAGTATACTCTATAGCTAGATATATAGTTTAAAATAGCTTTACTTATTACTAGCTACTAATAGTAATATTTTAGTAGCTTAAGAGTGTATTTAGTTCTAAAGTAACTTACTAGTAAATTATTATAGTATAGCTATAAAAGCTTTTATTATAAGATAGGCTTCTATAGAATAACTACCTAGTCTTTATATATTAGGAGACCCCT
The DNA here is from genome assembly GCA_030389615.1 of Epichloe typhina subsp. poae. Taxonomy (NCBI): domain Eukaryota; kingdom Fungi; phylum Ascomycota; class Sordariomycetes; order Hypocreales; family Clavicipitaceae; genus Epichloe; species Epichloe typhina. The sequence continues at coordinate 3,786,636 of CP098313.1, forward strand.
TATACTATATAACTATAGACTAGCTTTTTCTTTTCCTTTTACTTAGGAGTTAACCTTACCTTTATGTTTTTATAAATCTAAATCTTAGTCTTATGCTTTCTATAGTAGTTATACTAATAGTTTATTTACTATAGATTAGTAAAGATTTAGTAATATAATAGCCCCTAAATCTCTTATACTATACTAATATCTTAGATATATATTACCTTCTCCTTAAAATTACCCTTATTTAGCTAACCTATTACTAGATTTATAGTAGCTAACTAGCCTTTTACCTAGGTTACTATTAACTTAGTAAGCTTTAAGACTAGTGCTATACCATAACTTCTTTAATATATTAATACTTTTTCTTTTACTATATAAGTAGCTACTATTTTCCTTTAAAGCTTTAGTAAAAGTGCCTTATTTAATATAGGTTTACCCTTATAATTAGACTTTCTTAATAGTGTGTTTATAAGGTTACTTTTCCTTAGTCTATACTTAATTATAAAATAGAAAGGGTAAAGGAATATATATTATTATACTTACCTTTTATTTAGCTTTTATTACCTTATAAAGGTCTATAGGTTATAGTAGTTTAATAAGACCTTTATAGGTATCTTTATGCCTTTAATATAGTATTACTAGTGTTTAAATAACTTTACTATAGTAAGTAACTCTTAGTTAGCTATACTATAGTTATATTTAGTGTTTATAAACTTCCTTAACTAAAAGGCTACTAAATACTAATAGCCCTTATTATCTTACTAAGATAGGATTCCTACTATTATAAAAATTAAGGTATTTATCTTAATATACACTGCTTAACTTAGGTTATAATATTAGAGTAAAGGCGCTTACTAAAAGGTGTCTTTTAGCTAGTTAAACGCTAGCTATTCCTTTTCCCTAAATATAAACCTCCTAGTCTAGATACTATTTTAACTACCCTTTATTAATATATAAAAAGGTACTATAATCCTAAAGTATTTATAAATAAACTATTAGTAAAAGTTATAAAATCTAAGAAATAACTATATATTCTTAAAACTTATTAGCTTCTTCTATTCTTTAATTATATTAATCTAGTAAGTATTTATTAATATCCTATTAATAAAAAGAATAAACCCTAGGAATTTTACTAATTCCTTATAGAAAGAGCACTTAGAGAGTTTTATATATAACTTTACTAACTTTATATATTCTAGGACTTACTTAATATATTTAGTGTGCTTCTTCTTTATCTTAGAGAAAATTAAGATATTATCTAAATACACTATATAAATAATATTAACTAGCTTATAAAGTGCCTTATAAATATAGCTTTAAAAAGTAGCTAGGGCATTAGTTAACCTAAAAGGTATTATAAGGTACTTATAGTGCTTATAATACATGTAAAAAGCTATCTTTTACTTATTACCCTCTTTAATCTAGATTTAGTAGTATATATCCTTAATATTAATCTTTAAAAAGAAATAGGCCTCTTAGCACTAATTAAGAATCTTTAAAATTAGGGGAGAGTATAATAATTCTTTTATATTACCTTATTAAGTCCTTAATAGTTTATATATAGCTATAGTGTCCTATTTTTCTTTAGTATAAATAGGATAGGTATACTTACTAGGCTCTTTAAGGGTCTTATCTAGCCTTTTCTTAGGTTATTATTAATATATTCCTAAAGCTCTTTAAGTTTACTTTAGGAAAGAGAGTAAATTAGTTTATATAGGGGTATAGCTCCTAGTATAAGATTAATTATATAGTTAGTTAACTTCTTAGATAGGAGACTCCTTACCTTATCTAATATAAATATATTTTTAAACTTATATAGCTTCTTAAGGATATTTTTAATAGTTCTATATGCTTTTACCTTCTCTTTATCTTTAAGAGGGATAAACTTATCTTCTATTATACTTATAATAGCATATATAATTATTTTATTATATATTACCTTTATAAACTTATAGGGAGTTAGTAGTAAAAAGGCTATCTTTTTCTTCTTAAACTACTATTCTTATAAGTATAAGTAAAGGTATATATGTTCTTTTATAAGTATGTGTATTCTAATTAATATAAGGCTTCCCTTTACTCTTAGGTCCTTATTAATAGCTATATATAGTAGTTTAAGGTCCTTTTTTTACCCCTTAAGTCTTAGATTATAATAAGTACTTTATAAATACTATATTAGGGAACTATAAGAGACCCTACTACCTTTAGGATAGGTGCTATAGCCTTAGCCTAATTAAGCTTATAGGTTTATATAAACTAAGCACTAATAATATTAATCTTAGCGTAACTATTAAGATCCACTGCTATTTTAATGTCTTTTTACCTATAAATAATAACTAGTGTGTAAAATTAGTGTCCTACTAGTACCTTAGTGTCTAAGGTAAAGATAAGGGCATTTACTTCTACCTCTAGGAGTTTCCCTAACCTTCTTACTAGTCTTTCCTTAGCTTATTATTGATTTTTAATTTTTTTTGGGGTCATTGACTATGGCCAATGCATCTAATTTTTAAGGAACAAAAAAATTACTAGCATTACCTAGCTAGTGTAATAATTAACAACTAAATTTAATAATTACTATAATATTAGGTAAAACATAAACAAAGGAATAAGCTTTAAGCTATAAATTTAAGGGCTAAAAGGTTAATATAAAGTTTGCAATAAACTTTGTGGCTATAATTACGTAAGAGTTATAATTCGTGACCGCAGTTAAACTTAAATCTATTTAAGTTTTACTTATAGCATAAATTAACGTAATTTCCCCTTCCTTTATAACTATGTTTATTCTATCTCTCTATATCTCTTCTATCTTATAACTTGTCCTTTAAAGCTCTAAGGTAAACCAAAAAAAACATAACTCATCCTTAATTGCAGCTAATCCAATTCGAAACTAACAGACGCACTGCATCCATTGCATCACCAGGTAGGTCATGGGCTACCAATCGACCAATTAACGACCCTTAGCTTATTATAATTATAAAAAAGATGCTTTATGCTACTATAATTATAGCACAATTTTCTTCCTTATAGCCTATTATTATTTAAGTAAGTAGCTAGGGTCTTTTCTTTATTCTTATCCTTATCTTTTTAGTCCCTATTTAGCTAATAGCCTTATAAAAAGTTATGTCTTTAATATTAAAGGGCCTTATATAAGCCCTTCTCTTCTAAATTACTTAGCTTTTGCTTATTCTTTAATATTACCTCCTAGAACTATTAGGTAAGTTATATAACCTCTTCTTATATTAACCTAGTAATATTTATATATAGGTTAATATAGTCTTATAAGTTAAGAAGTAATTTTATAAAGAATATAAAAGTATAGGTCTTTTCTAGGGCTTATTCTAGGTATTTCTCTAGTAAATCTAAGTAAATACTAAACTTAATAAGACTCTAGCTCTCTTTTTACTTTATATTTTCTAGCTACATAGCTATTTATATATTATAGCTTACAAAGTCCTTAAGTAATATAAGGGTTTAGTCCTAGAACTTATCCTAGTTATCCTTAGGGTAATCCTAACTATTAGCTAGTTATTCTTTAATATATTAGTCTTATTTAGCCTAATAGTTTATATATATATAATTAAGTATAAAGAGAATCTTTTAGTTATCTTAGTAATATTTCTTCTTTACCCCCTTAAAAGTATAGTTAAGGTTATTAAGCTATATCTTATACTTTTATAGGTTTATAAGGTATTAGAGTTTTATAATATTTTAAACCTTAATTTCTTAGCTACTAAGGCTTAAGGAGAAACTAGCCTTTTAGCCTTTTTTACTAGTTCTCCTTCTTTATAAAATTATATTAAGTTAGTAAGCTTTTATTCTTACTTCTATAGTTCCTTAAGTTACTTAAGCTAGGTAATTTACTCTCTAATTACTACCTTTTTTACCTTTATAGTAAAGGGTATAGCTTTAGATAAGGTTATAAAATATAGTATATCCCTAAATATAGTATTACTATTATTTAGCTAATCCTAAGTAGTATATAGTATTATTCTAGAAGATTAAGTTATTCTCCCCCTTATATTACTCTTAGGTAGCTAGTAAGAGAAGCTTTAGAATTATAAGAATAAAGGGATAGCTAGGTAAGAGATATAAGGGTACTTATATATTAACTAAAGCTTACTAGGTCTAAGTGTATTATATATATAAGTTACTAGCTTATAGCTAGCAGCTTACTAGTGTTACGTAAACCTAGCCCTAGGGCGTGGTATGCCCGCCTAGTGTGTGCTAGCGCATAGGTGTTGTGAGTAGGGCCTCACACTATTCTATCCCTAGCTCCCTAGCCTCCGTGCTCCTAACATTACTTTTCTTATTAGAAATTTACTAGGAAAAGTTACTTTTCTTACTAGTTACTTTTCTTATTAAGAATTTACTAAGAAAAGTTACTTCTCTTACTAGTTATTTTTTTACTTTATTTTCTATAAATTATAATTTAGAAATTAGAAATTAGAAATTAATTAATTTTTTACTTTTCTTATTAAGAATTTACTAGTAAAAGTTACTTTTCTTACTAGTTACTTTTCTTACTAGTTACTTTTCTTACTAGTTACTTTTCTTACTAGGAATTTACTAGTAAAAGTTACTTTTCTTACTAGTTACTTTTTTACTAGTTACTTTTCTTACTAGTTACTTTTCTTACTAGAAATTTACTAGGAAAAGTTACTTTTCTTACTAGTTATTTTTTTAGCTTATTTTTTATAAAATATAATTTAGAAATTAATTTATTTTTACTTTTCTTATTAGAAGTTTACTAGTAAAAGTTACTTTTCTTACTAGTTATTTTTTTACTTTTTTTTTAAATATAATTTAGAAATTAATTTATTTTTACTTTTCTTATTAGGAGTTTACTAGTAAAAGTTACTTTTCTTACTAGTTACTTTTCTTACTAGTTACTTTTCTTACTAGTTATTTTTTTCTTTTTTTATAAAATATAATTTAGAAATTAATTTATTTTTACTTTTCTTATTAGGAGTTTACTAGTAAAAGTTACTTTTCTTACTAGTTACTTTTCTTACTAGGAATTTACTAGTAAAAGTTACTTTTCTTACTAGTTACTTTTCTTACTAGGAATTTACTAGGAAAAGTTACTTTTCTTACTAGTTACTTTTCTTACTAGGAATTTACTAGGAAAAGTTACTTTTCTTACTAGTTACTTTTCTTACTAGGAATTTACTAGGAAAAGTTACTTTTCTTACTAGTTACTTTTCTTACTAAAAATTTACTAGGAAAAGTTACTTTTCTTACTAGTTATTTTTTAGCTTATTTTTATAAAATATAATTTAGAAATTAATTAATTTTTACTTTTCTTATTAAGAGTTTACTAGTAAAAGTTACTTTTCTTACTAATTACTTTTCTTATTAAAAATTTACTAAGAAAAATTACTTTTCTTACTAATTACTTTTCTTACTAAGAATTTACTAGAAAAAGTTACTTTTCTTACTAGTTATTTTTTTACTTATTTTTATAAAATAAAATTTAGAAATTAATTTATATTTTACTTTTCTTATTAGAAATTTACTAGAAAAAGTTACTTTTCTTACTTATTACTTTTCTTACTAAAACTTAACTAGGAAAAGTTACTTTTCTTACTAGTTACTTTTCTTACTAATTATTTCTTTAGCTTGTTTTACTAGTATTTCCTAACCTAATTACATACATAATGTACATACGTAATTATCGCGTGGAATATGTACGAGGCCAGAAACGTCTTGCGGGCCGTTTAATCTTCTTCTTATCTTGGCCAAGGCTCCTAGTGGGAACTCTCATATGAGATCTCGAACAAGTTATATGTTTCTTACCGAAGTCTGCTATTTCCATTATCAATCTAGTAAGGCGAGAACGGGTCCGGCTCTGCGGGCTGGGCTGGGCGCGCTGGGCTGGGCAGGCATCGTCATTGGCTTGATCCACCTCACGTACATAACCGACATGTCGGGACTCGGGTGTGAAGGCGTAGTCATCATTATCATCACGATGCAATAACACTCATAATACGGAGCTTTATAATAGCAACGCACCCGGCCGGCACAGTTGTTCCAACCGAGCAGCACGATCATGACTCAGGAATCCGGCAACACACATATATATACCACGTCTCCCCAGCTCAACTCGTCGATTTCTTCACCGCGTCGTCCTCACTCAATCAGCCGCACAGTAACATCACAGCTCCGGCCCAAAAATGAAGTTCTCCACCATGCTCGGCCTCGCAGCCGCCTCCTCCCTCGCCTCCGCCGCCCCAGCAGGCACCGAGGAAATCGTCGTCAAAAAATTCTACCTCCGCAAGGCCACCGACGCCGACGGCAAAAGCGCCATCGACGCCGTGAGCTTCGAGCTCTCGGGCCGCAACGCCACCCGGCTCACCTGCTACGTCGACGACCCCGTCTACCCGGAGCCCACGCACGCCACGGAATGCGGCCGCAACTCCAAGTACTATTTCCAGCTGCTCCCCGGCACCGACGGCTCCGAATACCGCCTCAACATCCTCCATGATGATGATGGCCTAACGTACGTACCTCCCCCCCCCTCCCCATCCGGCAAACATGAAAACATGCTGACGCCAACTTTCTATCACAATGTAGAGCCGGCGTCGGAAATGTCCCCACCTCCTGCGGCCCCCAAGGTCGTGGGCCCAAGGACATTGCATGCATCCAGAGTGGCCCGGCCTCCATCTCCATCTCATGATGCATACATGATGACTGGTTGAAGCCGCTACTCTTACAGTCCTCTATGTAGACTACTGTAGAGTTCTAGACTACATAATAGCATACTTGTTCCATCTTAAACTAACTCCCCACCCCCCAACGTTCAGTACCAAAACGTTTGTGCCTTGGACGTGCAAACCGCGACAGGACTGCAAACCGCGACAGGACATCTCTTGCTCATGGTCCCTCTCACCAGTCACGACTTGTTGTGCATTCTCAGAGCGTCAGCCATGTTGCCATTACAAATCATGTGCTACGCATGCTTTTCTGCTTTGCTTCAGCTATAGAATATCACTTGTAGTCTTCCTTTCCTGCGGTACCCTAATGTCCTATTGTCTACTCTTCCGCAACACCCCAAGCATCTCCAGCCATACACTGTATCCATGAGCACATCCAACTCTCCTTCATCAGGCGCGACTCGAAAACTCCACCGTCCAGTGTCTTTTCTACTCCTACAGCAGCTCGTCATCTTCATCAGCGCATGCGTCGGCAGGTCTGTACTTGGAGGCCAGTCGGAGCTTGGTACTCGGTCTTGTATTGGTCTGGCCCAGCGGTCGCAAAACTCGCGACGAACAAGTCGAAGCACGAGGCGGTAACGGAGGCACAATGCTGCTTCTGCCTTCTACATCCTTTCGAAGCTTCTAGTTCCGGTCTTTAACAGACAGGACCGTTCGACTCGCAGCCAGCTCGTCCACGCCGCCATCTTCGCATGTTCCTTGCGGCAGCTCATACTGCCGAAATGCCTTTTCGAGCTCCTCCAGGTCCCTCTTGCTAGGTGATGGGTGCTTCTTGGCAGTTCCTTCGTCGTCATTCTGGCTCGGAATCTCTCTAGGAGAATGCCTCTTGTCGGCAGCTGGCCCGAAGTTCAATTGACGAATCCATTTGTTGGTATTGTCGTTTTTGCCGATCTGAACCACTTTTGCCAGATTCACCTGGCCCAGACTCGCTCCACTCAAGTCTTTGATAGAATACTCACTGAGGGTAGAATCCGAGGTTCGATGAATCCGAATGCGTGGAGTTGACGAGCCAGCTGGGGACGCGTGCAGAATGCCTTGGTCAAGGTCGCATTCAAAGTCTTGCTCGGTGTCAAACGGGTTCGCCGACGGCCAAGACATTCGTCGGGTGTCATGCGCTCGTTTTGATTGAGCCACTTGCCGGTCCTCTCCTGGCCTACTCTCAATCGTGACGAACGAATCGGAGTTGCCACTGACCAAGGTTGAGCTTGCATGCTTTTGAATCACCTTTCCTCCAATTATTTGTTGAACCTTGTTTCTGTTGAGATTCTGGTCTTCATTCAACCGAATCTCTGTAGAGCTGATCGATGACTGGTTCTTGTCTGATTGACTTGCCGACTTTGCCAGGGGGGCGTCTTCATCTCCTGCTGCTCCAGTTTTGCTTCGCTTTTTCAGGGCTTGATTGTCAGGGCTGGCTGATTTGCTGTGCAGTCTTCCCAACAACTTTGCGAGTCCCTTTGATTGAGCTACTTGAGCCAGTGCTCTTGAATCTGTCGCTGTTCTTGTTGGCGTGCTAGGCTTCAAGGCATCCATTGCCGCCATCATCTCCGCAACCTTGGCATTAATCTCTTCGGCGCTCGCCGGGTGAACTTGCCTTCTCAAGGCTCTCACTGAAGAGCTTCTCGGTCCAATGAACCCCCTTTGTGTCTCCATCAAGGGCATTGGCAGGGCCATGTTCGGCTTTTCTGAGTGTGTAGAATCCTTCTCCGGGCTAGAAATGGAGTCGTCTAGCAACCTCAGCATGTCAACAGTGTCCCTCAACTGCACAGAATTCGTCGTGTATCGTCGTGTAGGATGATTGGTTTCGCCAGATCGACATGTAGCCATCGAGTTCCTTCTATTTGCGGAACTCTCCGAGTCTTGGTTGATCTGTGATGTTCGAGGAACCATGACTGGATGCATTCTAAAAGGAGAAACAGGGAATCTGCAAGCATCTCTCGTACAGTCAGACGAACGCTTGGAAGGCGTCCCAGCCTGCGAGCCATCTGAAAATGGAGTTTTGTTCATACGAGCGCACGAGACATCGTTCCTTTTCAGGGGTGTTGAGACGGATTGTTTTGGCTGACTTGGTGAGTAGCGAGAAATGTTTTCTTCCGTGGATTCGTGAATTGGCTTCGTCGGTGTCAATGATGTTGCTTGAGTCACTGGTTATCAACACCGGCACCTGAAAGGTAATGGGACACACATACCTTCCGTTTGAATTGATGCAGACACCGCAAAGTCTTTACGTCGCCTGCGAGACCCAAAAGTTCGAAGCAAGCTTCGCTTCCTTCCGCATGAAGCCTGCGTTGATGACATGTCTACCATGGCGGCCAAAACGAATGGATGAAAGGTACCGCGGAAAACGAGACAAAACAAGAGCTGATGGGCAGAAAAGAGCGGCAACGACTAGATATACGAGGCAGTTATCAAGGAGAGAGGGGGAGAAACGAATGGACAAGCACCGCAAAGCTGCGTGCTATTCACAGGCCCTCACTCAATGTGCGGCCAGATGTTGACTGGGGCCATACACAAAGCTGGTGATTCAGGGAGCAGGGAGCTGAGCGAAGTCGTTCACGATGGTCATGCTGTTGTCCCCTGCTATCCCCCCTTTGCGTCACGCGCGTGGCTGAAAAAGAACAGACGGGAAAGAGCCGGGTTCATCTCACGAAAACAAGACATGCGGATAGGAAGGAGTTGGCCGTGGATTGCCTCGGAAGGCTTGGCAGAACTGATCTTGTGGGCGAGCGTGAACAATGCATAGGGCATGTCCGTGGACGGGACTAAAGAAAAGACTGCGATCAAGGTAATGCAGCAAGGTAATGCAGGAATTCGTAACGTAATCTTTAGGCATCCACGTGGCAGACAGCGGTGACGGAGAAGATTCGCCTCGCAGCTGGTGTACTTTCCTGGCCAGCTGTCTGTCAGCTGTGCAGACATGTCAGCGCCAAGCGCATCGGACTTCGGATGTGCCTTGAAACCCCACTGATGACTGATTTACTTCGGCATAGAGCACCCAGCCGTTATCTGGAGCTTGGCAATGTGGCCGTAGACGGCCGATACTAGACCAGCCATTGTGTGAAGTGATTCGAAGTCGAATCGTTGATGACGAAAACGAACTCCTGTGCTTGGGCTACCCCCGGGGGAGAGATCATTGCTGTATTTTGGTCACGCGAGCATTCCTGTGCAATGGTAAATCTACCCAGGAGAACCAGTATTCATCTTGCTAGGAGGTACCATGCGTCTCTATGTGACGCGAACTTGGATGCAAATATCCAGTCATGATTTTGGTAAAAGCCATTCAGACCTGTGCAACATTATCGTCACGGGTTTCAATCTGGTCATGCAATCCTTCATCTAGTGCAGCATCCAAGAAATTCACTGAACTGTCTGCAAATTTCTCACCTTTTCGATGCACCTCGAATTTTCCTTCCTTTTCCTTCAGAGAAATCACGATGTTTTCCAAGTGAGCGGCTTCAAACCCCCTTCAACACAAGCTTCATGCCTCTGATGAGGGTTGACATGCGACACGTGATTGGTCAGTCCCCACTTATGCATGAGCTGCCATCCCGGTTATCGGGCGTCAGGGTTGTCAGAAAAATTGTCTCGGTGCAGTTGCCAAACTTGCCTCCGGCGCAACGGATCAATTCAGCGGACGTATTTGGATCCCGAGAACCCGAATCCTGCCACCAATTCCACTTCTACGACCTTCGACCTTTGGCCGACCGAGCCACTTGGCCATAACAACGCGGCGTCGGCACGATAATAACGAGGGATACCGTGGGAGACAAAGCGGTAGAAAAGACACGCGGCACACTGCGTCATTTCCACCCATAGTGTTGCTGCGAATGATTGTCCAACATGTTCCGAGCAGCATTCGGTCTTCGTAGCCTCCCCGTAAAAGGCGCCATGGCTCGACCAATGTCTTTCCCAGCGTGGACCAACACATGGGCACGGGCGTTTCATAGTACAGAGACGGGACAGACAACATTCGCGGGATTGAAAACAGGACTACGACAACGACAACAACACCTCAGTCCGCTGCGAGGCACAAGTAGCCACTTGAAAAGTCAGCCCGGCTTGACATTCGCGCGGGTACAACGACGAGGGTTTCGCTTCTCCGGCCGGAGACGCAATACGACACAAAACGGAACACAGGAAAAGCTTACACTGAGTCAGAAGCTGAAGAGGCTATCTAAAGAGTATGGCTGGTCAGCAGTCGGCGTGTATTTTGCCCTCAGCATATTGGATTTCCCGTTGTGCTTCCTTCTTGTAAGGATCGTCGGAACGGACACCATCGGTTGGTTATATTTGCTTTCCAAAAAAAATCTTTGAAGTGCGTGTTGATATGAATGTTTGTTTACTAACGGGGAACCAAAAAAAAAAAAATTAGGCAAAGTCGAGCACTACGTCGTGTCGAGCGTTAGCCAGTTCATCCCGGAGACTGTGCGCCAGAAATGGCACGAATACTGGCATTCTTTGAAGAGTGCTGAAGTCGAAACCTTGGGGCACGATGCCATTAGCGACAAGGTCGAAATGGCTGGTTGGGGTGTCGAGGAGGCGCAAAAGCACCACAAGGAAGAAGCTAGTATGTGCACATCTCGTCAGAATGGCCAAGCGCCCCCTCTCGGACGGCTCGTGATGTAACCAACCCCTTGGGTGCAAAAGTATAGCGGCTAACCGAAGGATCGCACTCTTTCTTTGGCAGGTCTGGGAACTCAACTCGCGCTCGCTTACGCCATTCACAAGAGCTTCATCTTCTTCAGAGTGCCGCTGACGGCGGCCGTCACACCCAAGGTCGTCAAGGTGCTGCGATCCTGGGGATGGAACATTGGAAAGCGCGCGTCGCGTTAGTGGGGGGAGGGCGGCAAGGGCTCGGGGAGCCGGATAAAGCTGATATGGTGACGGCGTTAGATGTTGTACAATATTTAGGTGAGGCCGAAGATCCTACCCGCTCCAATCATTGAGCTTGAATAGAGTCAGGGATGGCATGTATAACTGCACAGAGTAAGATGAAAAGGAAAACATGTAATCCAGCTTAGAATTCCAGTCCGTCATAAATAGATACGGCCAGGCCGCAAACGAAATAGACTTGGTGAGAGTTTTGGTGCGATGGGCTGAAGCTTAAAACTTTGTGGAGCATCGTTCACCTACCTCATTGGCAATTCATGATGTGGGCGACCAAGTACAGCACAGCTCTCTTCACGGCCCGACTGTGTTCATTACAAGTGAGGACATGCTAGTCTAGAGGGCGACTACAATAAGCTCTGCTAACACCTTAATGACCGTTGTCAGCGTGGCAATATAAGAGTTCAAGCCACGATGTTTGATGTCTCTCCGGTCAATTGTAACTGCCGGGAAGCGAGCAGTTGGCCCGGACATGGAGCCGACTGCATGACAACAAGGCACCTGAGGCGTTAACAAGTGGTATCTTGGAGCCGGCTACAAACCGTCGAGTCATGCCGAGGTCATCTCGAGTCAAAAGAGGAAGGGTCCAAAACAGGTAAAAATCGTTGGCAAAGCGTGTGCGACCACTGACGGCTATCCCAGAATGGGGATGATACAGCCGCCCTCGTTCAATTTTTCCGCGGCGACGGAGGCGAGGGCTGCATTGTCGGGACGAAGTTGAACGGATGGACTGGGGACTACGGAGCAGCAGACGGGGCTAAGCTGTAGCTGGAGCGGCATTGATTGGGTGGCGTGGGATTTTAAACTTTTTTTGTGAAGCAATTGGTGCAGCTGCGGTCCGTAGTGGAAATGAACGAGTTCCAAAAAAAGAAAGGGGCATGCCATGTGGAAGGAAGTCCAGGAAGGAACGTCATTCTGAGTCCATGACTGATGGTGGCGCGGCTTGCACAAGATCTGTCTCGAGATTACGAGACCACCGTCGAGCTGCAATGAATAAGTTGTTGTTACATCTTCTTGAGCCGGGTCCTGCAGAAGGTTTATTGATGCATGATGCATGATTCGTGATGCGTGATGCTTGAACAATCACCTATAAGCAGTAACAAAGATGACAAGTTGACAATTGCCAAGACGCTGGACGCTTGACGATGTCAGTTTGAGACCCGTTCCAGTGGGTTGGTTCTTATGTGTGTATGTACTTGTTGGGACGGCGTCGACGCATGCGAGGAGCGACTATTCTACAAGCCTTGTTGGGCGGTGGTGCAAAAAGGCCAACAGAGCAGGGTGTGCTAATAGTAATAACAAGGTTGATACAGAGTGTGCACGAAACCAAACTTACTCATCCATCGTGTTGACTCGGTGGGATTTAAACTTTGCAGGTGATGCACCTCCAATGGTCAAGGACGAAAACCGTGCACATGCAACATGAGCATGTCTTTGATCAAGTTTAGCAAGAATCCGACTGCGCGGCGTCGGGAGCCGGGCTTTTCTTTTAATTTGCATCGGGGGTTTTTGCCAACGACTTGATTGCTTTTTTCCACCGGCCAGTCCATGAGGGGGGTGTGTCTTGGTTAGCGAGCCGTCATCCATCGGCCCCTCCCATTCCCTCGCCCTCGGCGGGCGTGTCGCCAACGAAAGCGTGGCCGCCCCACGACCCCCCCAGGACCCGATGGACATTCTCGCAAACCTTCGGACCCCCAATTACTCGTAACCAAGGTTTGACAATAGGTAGTAATCACAGTTGCATTCTCTGATCCAGCGCCTTGGCCCGACGTTGCGGTGGCGTTGTGGGAACCGCCACCGAGGGTACAACTTGCGAAGACTTCATTTACGGGCTACTCGGTCGGGCTTTGTTTCCATTCTCGTCGGCCGCATGTACGTCGGTACATAATGATGATCCCTATGGCCATCGGCTGCCAGTGAGGTTCATCTATAAAGGATACGGCGCTTGCTCCAGATTCCTGCAGCAACCTGACTTATCCAGCGCATCTGCAGACTGCAGCCATCCCTAGCAAGCCCCCTCTGACATCCTTGTCTTATTACCCATCCACGCCTCCAAGCCAAGCCAATTCAAGACGCGACACGACACGACACGACACGACAAGTCTCTCGTTTGACCTAATTTCGAACCGAGCCGGGTTCCAGCCGCCGTCTGCGAGAGCCCCTCCATCCCCAAGAGGAAGAGACTGCACAAAGGACGGAGAAGAAGAAAAAATCAAAAAAAGAGGGGAGGGAATTCTCTAAACTAAAAGAACTAAAAGCTAAAAGCAAGGCTCTGGTGCTGGTGTCAACGTTTGATCTCCACGGACTTGTCAAAGAGGTTTGCGTCAAGCAAATAAATAAACACACCCACCCCCTGGTCTCTTGTCGACCAAACAAACTTTTGATCAGACACCGCTTTATTAGCAAGGAGTCATATTACCAGGTCCCTGCCCTCAATCACTTGCCCACCCTTGCTTGGACATCTCATTTACCCAAGTCTTGTCCTCCCTTCACCCACAAGTATATACATGAGCGGCTCTCCCACCATTCCGGCTTGCCCCTCTCTAAGCATGTTGTTGTCCGTCGCCTCTCAAGATATCCATCGCCATCATCACCAACAACACCTACCTCATCATCAGGCACACTACACATTCTACCGCGCAATGCCTCACCGCGAAGACATGCCCATTGTTAGCCTAGCCATGAGTGGTGGCACGACGCCGGCACCCAGCAAGACGTCCGACGCTGCTGTCGGCCAAGCACTCGAGATCGCTCGGGAGAGCCCCGACGGTGCCTCGGATCCCACCGTCAGCAAGATCCTCGAACACTCATTATCCCAGATCTGGGGCAAAGTGCAACATCATCCCAACTCGTACGTCATGAGCCGGGAAGAGTTTGCCGTCTTCAACTTCTTCCAACACCGGTTCGTTGGGGACAAGAACGCCATTGCCGCGAGAAAGCGTTACTGGGACCATTGTCGTGCCTAGTGAAAGCTGGCACATGATATCAGTCGCGAAGGCGGCTCTTAATTTTTTTCCCCTCTCTTTATTCTGCCCGGCTCACTCTTCCCCCTTGTCCTCCCACAACGATGGGGTGATGGCTGGCTCTTGTCATTTCCGCCGACACGATACCCTAGTCATGTAATGTCATGCCATGTCGGAGAGCGCCTATTCTGACGGGTGGCGTCATGGAAACGGGTCATCAGAAGTCAAGAACCCCCCCCCAACGGGTGGCTGGCGGTAGGGTTTCCATTCCCATTAGCCTGCCTCATGAGCCCCCTGAAAGAGGAGCCACAGTGGCTAGACTTTCATAGTGCCTCACGCATTACGGAGCTGCGGCCGGTGCAAACACGGGCTGAATTCAAATGGCAGACGCCGCATTCTAGGCGGGGCTCAGCTGGCTCAACTGGCTCAATTGGAGCAGGTGCAGGATCGGCACTGCAACTTGCATCCGCATCCGCATCCGCGATACATACATAGGCATTGTCCAAATGATGTATGCGGCGGAGGACGCAGGTGAATGAATGAATCGACCTGGACTGCAGGCCACGACGCACTCGCAGAAGCGATGGGGAGATGGAGAGATGGAGAGATGGAGACGGGGTCCACATAAGCAGGAAGGAGACGGAGACCCATGTTATGAGATGTGAAAATGCGCAACTCAATTTTACCTGTACATATTCCTCTCGGCGTCACACCACATATATATTATACTTTCTGCATACACACACAACATGAACTCTGCCACCACAACTCTGTTCCGCGCCGAGTGCATTGAATGTCTCTGACTCCGTGACCAGGCCAGGCCAGCCTGTGCGGAGTATGGGCTGCAACTCAAAATCCGCGCCTGGCCCGCTCGAAAACCCAAACTGTGAGTCTGTGCCGGCTTCAATCCGCATCAGACGTCTACATGTAGGAACATCCGTCCCGAGCGGGGCGTCAGTGTGAGGCCGACGACGCTGCCTTGGTCTTGGTCCATCTGTTGTTCTGTGTACAGAATGAGGGGCCACCATTCGTAATGACGTGCATCGATCGAGTGCATCAAGTCGCAGGGAGAAGAAGCACGAGATGGATTGTTGCCGGCGCCATGCATGTGCTCTCTGCTGCGATGCGTGCGTGGTTGGAAATGGTGGAAAGCGCCCGCTGCGATGGATGACGAGCCGATCATGTTGCAGTCTACAATGCGATGAACTAGATCTTGACCCGACACCCCTCCTTCCTCTCTGTCAGCTACTCGGTCGGTCCGTCAGGTAACACTATGCGAAACGTTGTGCGGAGCGCGTTCCTGGTGGTTCTCGACTTGGTAACCGCAGAGCTGCTGGTCGGGAGACCGGCTACGCAGGAGTTTTTGCTGCCCACGTCTAGAGATGATGCACGAGGTTATCCTACTGAGCCGCTGCAATGTCTTGAGGTGACTAGCCCTGTGTTGTCGTCTTGCGGTCTGGTTGACGGCAATGAGCTTCTTGGGGACCCGGGGGGTGGTGAGGAGGAAAGAGAGTCGTGCGTGGTGACGCTGATGGAGCATGTGTTTGCGAATAGCTACGGTCAGCCGTTTGTTGGTAAGATTACAAAAGCCCCATCTCCGTACTCTTCTTCTTCTCTTTGCTCAGTATAGTGCAGATGAGAGATGATGAACGAAATCCTGTGTCGTGGGCTGTGTTTTGGCTGACATGTTTGCTATTCATGTGCTCTGCTAGCCAACTATGTTCCTCCAGTGGCAACAACCTGCTCTCTTGCATCGAGCTTCAACCGGGTCGCTGTCAATCTTACCGTCGTCTCAGAGGGCCGTCAGTTTGACCGCTTAGCTACCATGTGGCTCAATGACATCGAAGTCTGGAGGACGTCGACGGCTGAGCCAAAACCCCGTCCAGGTATTTCGTGGACCTACTGGAAGGACATGACGAATTACATTGCTCTGTGGAAACAACCTCAGCAACTCATATTCGATCTCGGCAACGCTGTTGACGACAAGTATACCGGATCGTTCAATGCCGCGCTCACAGCAACTTTTTTCAGAGACAAGGCCAACCAGACTGGTGACACTGGTCCGCTTGCCACCCCCGCAGATCAGATCTTGGCCATATCCGCCGGCAGGGCAAAGTCTAATGCCGGAAGCGCTTGGACGTACCCAGACGAGAGGGCTTCAGCGTCTGTCTCATTGCCTCGCAACATCAAGCGTGCGGTTTTGTCCATTGCCGCCACGGGCCAGTCTGACGAAGAATTCTGGTGGTCCAATGTGCCCGAAGAGTCCAAAGACACGTTCAATGGCCCCACGTTGCCGGGCAAGGGTTCGTTCCGCGAGGTACGGTTGTACATTGATGGAAAGATTGCGGGCCTTTCATGGCCTTTCCCCGTCGTGTTCACCGGGGGCATCTCGCCACCTTTGCATAGGCCGATGGCAGGCCCGCAAGCATTCGATCTTCGGGAGCAGGAAATTGACATCACGCCCTGGCTCGGTATCCTCTGCGACGGAACCCCCCACGTTTTCAGCATGCACGTGGTCGGTGCGGACGATGCCGTGGTGAATCGATATTGGCTACTTTCCGGCAAGATCTTTGTCTGGCTAGTAGATGATGAGAAGCCGGGACATGTCACAAGAGGACCCGCCCCCAGCATCTTTGTGAACAAGCCCAGCTTCAAATCACATGATGAGTCTGTTCGGGGCAAATACGTACGATACGACCAGAGCATTGGGCGCAATTTAGAAATCAAGGCCAAGATCAACGCGGGGTCCGGCGAGGTCGATGCTTCCTGGACGCAGACATTCACAATGAGCAACCGAGGAACCGTGCTGGACTCTGGCAACGTTCAAAACGTCACAGCCTCCTACGAGGGTCGCGACTTGGCAACAAACAACGGCACCAGGGTCTTCTGTGCGAGCTATTCTTATCCCATCCTGTCTAGTTTCAGGCAGACTGCACCAGACGGCAACTACAGTCTGACGCTGGATGCCAACCTGACGCAGTCCATGGACTTGAGCGTGACGGGGAAAGCAGTCTTCCCCAACGGATTGGAAGCATTCATTCCCTTTTTGAAAAGCAAAGTAAGCGGAGCGAGCATCACTGCGACCAAGACCGGAAGTGCATTCTTTTGGCAGAAGGATGGTGGCAAAACGAGCGGGGGCTTCGGCAGCAGTCGTCAACATTATGTGCTGGCGTCGTTGGAGGACGATTTGCCCGACAAGGCGAGCTCTACGGGTACGGGTACGGGTACGGGTACTCAACTCTACCGGCGAGACATCAGCGTGGTCAATGAGACGACGACGCATGACGCTCGGTGGGCATACGGGTTGGACTTGGCGGCGACATCAACCCAGGCCAGCAGCAAGCCTGGGCCCGCCACGGACGACGACAATGGCGGCCAGCCGGGTGCATTTGCTGCCAGGTTTGTGCGAGGACGGCCGGGGAGTCTTGGTCGTCGTGTAAGCGGCCTTGTGGAGTGAATGACATGACGCGAGCAAAGCGAGGAATCAAGGTTGAATCAACACGAGATCAAGTGGCCAAGGTCGTCGAAGTCGTCTCGGGGTTGGCCAAGTCAAAACTCGGAAACGGGGCGAGGATGCAGCGTCGAGCAAAGCTTCTTGGGGCCGTTACCAGTCATCATGTTTTGCGCAATCGACACCGTTGGCTTACGCATGACGACGCTCAATAAGTCGCGCGTGTATGTGTGTCCCGTATGCAAAGCATCGGGTCTCATGATAGAAATTTGATTGGATAGTGGTGTCTCCTGGCAACGCAGCGATCAAGGCTTAAATTGAGACGTGTGATTGTGTGTGTGCGAGTGAAGGAGCCATTTCTGAACTCTGTTGGCTCTGTGGAAAGGCAAAGCGCTTTGAAGATTTAGACTTTTACTGCATCACTTTTTGTTCTGGTGGTATCGAGTGAAACAATAGGGGGGGGTTGCTCTCCAAGAGATCTGCGCTCCGGTCGTCGTTGAAATACGGAACGGGGGGTGTTTATCAAATCGCGAGAGCAAGCAAGGTTCAAGAGGGGCAAAGTTTGTCCTTTGGCGGACACGGCGGGAATTTGTCTTTGCCGAGCGGAGCCAGGCCGCTGGTTTGCATTTTATTCAAAATAAGCTTTCACAGGGCGTAGTGGGCGTGTCTGTAGGGAAATTAGGGTTTTCGCCCGAATGTCTGGGGTGTGTTTTTGTCAGGAAAACACAGAGGAGGATTCGGCCATGTCCGAGGGTGGCTTCCTCTTTTATTTTCATTTTTATTTGGTTCACACAAGCCCGTGGCGTGCTTCCGGACCGGCGAGGTCCATTTTGGCGGGGAAACTGTCTGGACCGAAACGGCGGATTTGAAGAACCCGAATCCCGAAAGGGGAGTCCCCCGGTTTTTCCTTCCCGAGGATCAACGACGACGACAACGACAACAAAAAGCAATCAATAGTGAGGAGAAGAAACTCGCAGGAATAAATCCGTGTTTTCTTTTGGAAATATTGCCGTCGGGTTTGGAGTTTGGACGGGAAATCGTCTACAGGGTAGCTTTAGCCTGAAAGGACAAGGCATTGGTGGAATGGCGTGTGTACGGAGTAGTTCATGTTTTACCGAGTAATACTGCTCGCAACTCATCGCACATGATCCCTCGAGGCTCGGAAGCTCGGAAGCTGGGCTAGCAACGCGGGGGAGCCGCGACGGCAGAGTTGGACGTTGCAATTGGGCTGTTCCGTGATGACTTACTGAAGGATGATGGAGGAGCCGACGCTAAACCCGAGGTAGCAGAGGCGGTTTCTGCTTGATGCTTGCGAGCCGTTTTAGGGCGGAAGAGTGAATCGTGGAGGAATCACCAGTTCTAGGAATCCTGTACACAGTAGGTGCCGGGTTCAAGGCGCTGTATTACATAATATCCCATGGCCAGACGTCGATGGCCTCTCTCCCTCTCCCCGGCCTCTTTCCCTCTCCCTCTCCCTCTCATCCTCTCCCTCTCTCCCCCCCCCCTCGGGTCAACCGGTGAATATTACAGTCCCACGGCCGAGAACCAATGACGACAGCGTGACTGGTAGCGGCAGAGGAAGGGCGAGACCTGCAGTAGCGTTTCCCGGCATTGAGGGCTTGGGCTTAGGCTCCTTCCGGAGACGTGGAAAAAATATCATGACTGACCACTTTGGCGGAGCACGACCGGAAAAGTACCTAGGCAGTTGAAATCGGACAAGACGACTTATTACGAGGCATGATGATAAATGCAGGGGACGACTGGACAGCGACGACTTCACGGTCCCGACGCTGCCGGCTGCTCAGTAGGTGGTGCATGCAGCTGGCGTGCAGCTGGCGTGCAGGCGGCGTGCAGGCGGCGTGCAGGCGGCGGCCGCTCCAACACATCATTCATGTCACCAGCCAGACTGATCATCTCTTTCGTTGATGCTTCCTGAATAAATCAACAGCTCCTGCAAAGATGAGGAGATGCGCTTGCACCAAAGCGCCCGGCCCCGGACTGAGAAAGTTCCGCCCAGATACTGGTAGATGATGATGATGATGATGATGATGATGATGATGACGACGACGATGATGGACTCGACGCCAATTCAGTCGACCAAGAACAAAGACGGATTAGCAAGACCTAGACAGGTCGTGATTGGCCAGAGCTTGGGCAGCCCGAGCAAGCTTGCACGTCGGCGCCAAGAAAGCAAGAAAGCGGGACTTGCTCGGCACCAGTCAAGTCCGGTGAGGTCATCGCATCATGCCATCCATGAAGTTCTTGTCGCAAACAAACAAAGTGCGGCCCCCCTCTGCCCCCCTTCAACCCTGCAACTGCCAACTGCCGATCGCTCCGGGCCAGCGCGAGTGAACAACTCTCGCCCCCACGGGCCCCCCCGGGCTGCTGCTTGCCGCTTGCCGCTTGGACGAATGAACAAAACCACCACGCAGCCGGGTTTCCTCATCCCGCATCCCTTCGCTCTCCTGGCCCCCGTCTCTTGTTACATTCAAAGCGTGAACACATCCCCTCGACGACGAACACGCCCATCACACGTCCATCACGCGCCAATAAAAGAGATTAAGCAGCACTGCTATTATAGCTTTCCAAAACACATCCCCGTCGAATTGTTTGTTGTCTCACCATCTTCTGCTGCGGAACCCCATCAGCCACTACCGACAGTAGCTTTTCGCACCCACCTGTTCTCTGCTCTCTGCACCCTTCAACCACAAACAATCATCTATTTCGTTCAGAATTCAGAAGCAACAAGCAATCCTTGACCATCGACAACGAAAATGTCGGGCTTAATCACCACTGCTCTGCGCGTGACCGCGCTCTTGTGGACGTTGCTCATTACTGCGCTCATTGGTAACGTCATCGCCAACAATGTCAACGCTTCCTCATCGGCCTCGGCTGCCATCAACTTCACCATGTTCGTCGCCGTCCTGTCGTGGTTGGCCAACTTGTATGGCCTCGCCTCGGCCGTCATTTCCAGCCTAGGCCGCGCCATCATCATGCTGCCTTTGGACGCCTTGGTCACTCTCTTCACCTTTATCGATGCCATCGTCTTGGCCGCCAAGCTGCGCGCCCCCAATTGCGGCAATATCAATCCCTCGTCCCTCCCCGACAACTGGATCGGCTACGGCTCCAGTGACACCGAGAAGCGTTGCCGTGAGATCCAGGCTAGCACCGCCTTCATGTGGTTCCTCTTCGCCTGCTCCGCCGTTGCCCTGTTCTTCTCCGCCAAGGAAGCTCGCGGTGGCCTCGGCGGTTCCATCCGCACCGGTAGGCCCAACATGTCCCAGGTCGGCGTCTAAATGGACTGTCTCCCGAGTAATACCCCCTTCGGGAGCAGTCGGGATCATCGCATGACAGAACCTTGCCTTTCTGTGTTTGCCATGTCCTACGTCTTGTACCAACCGACTTTTCCCGGATCTGATGTTAATATGATTTTTTCTTTTATTCAGGCGTCTAATGGTCACCCACCCAATCATTCGAAGAAAGAGCGGCTGCGCGCGATGGGCAAGAGAAGATCGGTGTTGTAATTCAATGGGCGCTGGCGCCGGCGCCTTTAGGCACCAAGCCCTTGTCGCGAAGGCTGAGACTCAAGCGATGTAATTACTCAACGACACAACCTCCGCCTGGATCGAGTGTCACGGTCTTGGGCCATGCGAAATTATGACGGAGAGGAGTTTTTGGGTTTCATGACGTACTGGAAATATTGTGTTTCATCATATTGTGTATACCAAACTTAATACAGGCGACGTCGCTGCCGTGGTGTTGGCAAATAATGGGCAGACATTAGATTTTCATGAATTGCGACTACTTGTTCATCACATTCTCCAATCCACCAACGCGACTCGACCATGTAGCAGGTGAGGTAAGTTTACATAAATGTGCCAGATGGCAGATGCGATCAAATGCCAAATTATACACAATGTCTTTGCAAGTGCGAGCCGCAGTCTAGCCTGCTCAAATACGCACGCTCTCCGGTCTTCTTCCTCCCCCTCGATCCGTTGCGCATCTCGTCAAATGCCAAACGGAGTCCGTTCTATAATGTAGCAGCTGTTCCTGCTATGCCAACAGCCTTGAATTTCTTCTTGTCCGTCCACCGCACCTCGACATCGTGCATCCATTCCATGTACCGCGACCAACCTACTTCAAGTTAGCAACCTCCAGAGTCAATATTGACCACCGATGCGACCAGGAACCAAGGCAAGACAAGGACATAGTAGTATTAGGGTCGTAGGGAGTGGGGGAGAAAAGAAAAGATGAGGAATTAACTGGTTCACGTACTCCAATACGCGAATTTTCTGCCAAAGTATTTCCCTATCCAGGGCACAATCATCATGGTCAGCAGGAGTTGCAGCTGCTCGAGCGAACGCTCCCACTCGGCTTGGGCATCCGAGTCGGCCTCGGAGTAGACATCGCTGGACGCGGACGCTGATGTAGAAGGGAGCGAGTCGAGGTCGTCTTCTTTCTCATCGTAATGGAGATGGACGAGGGAGTCGGCGGCTGCCATGGCGGACAGTGGAGGCAAGGATGGCGAGTACGCTCAGGGCAGTCGAAACATCGGCCAGAGTGATGTGGTTATCATCAAGGAACGCACAAGATCGACCAGCGACGACGTCTTGCTGCACGTTTGTATTTATCCTTGGTCGTTGGATTCCAGGATCCAGATGCTGCGATGCTCCTCCCAAGGCATCCCTCAGCTCGTGATTGGTTGCTGCTAAACGTAATGGGCATCGCTTTTGCTGGACAACGGGACAACAGCAACAGTGGTGCTCCCACGTGCCGAGTCACGTGCCTGGACGACGAGCGGATGTCACAGGCTTGAGCATACCACGCCATGACGGACAAACGGGTAGCATGGAGTGAGTGGTCCGACGAACTCGGCTGCTCTTGCGCTTTCTCTTTGTCTTATTCAACATCGGCTACGCCAACCTCTACTTGGAGGTATATTTGAAGCAGGTTCCCGGGGAGCCACGATTGCGAATTTGCTTCAGACCGCCTGCGTCCATCGTTGCGAGTTCTTGGTTCGGGACCCGATTTCAAACTACGCCACCGGCACATATTCCCTTTATTCCACCACTACTGGACTTGCGAGAGAAGGACTGGTCAAGGGAAAAGCGACGCATCGGGACAGAAATACTGGGGCTTCCATCATGGAGAACGGAGTGAGTCTTTTGTCTTTATTATATTACTTTTTCCCGACACCACTACTTTCATCTCCGTCTTCAGACACTGTGTGGAGGACGGGGCAGGAGGAGAGCACACCAAAGGCGTGCGCACAGTGCACACCACACACCCACACCATCCATAAAAAAAAAAAAGCACAAAGACAAAGACGGGCACAAATGGTTTTACCCCACCTTCACCTATGACTGGTCGAGGCCACCATGCACCATATTTGCCATCATCTCTCTCATCACCTCATCACCTCATCACCACCACCCACCCACTTGCTGTTGGCGTTGGACTGAGGAATCTACTACTGGTTGTTATCCGTACCACCCGAGATTTGTCGACCGTGACTCATCTTTTCGATTTGACATCTTCTCTTCTTTCCGTTTTCCCCCTGCCTCCCGCCCGGACCATAACCCCTCGACGACGCACGCGCTGCTGAAAAAAAGGGCATTGAGATTTACTGTTCGTGGCTGCCTCATTCAACCCCGCAAGTCTACATGCGCATACCACGCAGCATCGTTCTCCACCCGAATTTCTCCTTTGCGAGCGGCGATCTGAGAACGCCTCGATGCAGGCTCAAGAGAGACCACTTCGCTAACACCCCTTGATCACCTATCGTAGGACCAGACAGAGCGCAAGTCTCGCAAATCCGTCGCCTTCACCGACGAACAAATCGTAGTAGACGCCGACGGCTCCGTCAAAATGGTTACCGCTACCGAGGACCCCAAGGAAACGGCTCAGTCCCACACGCCCCGTACGCCGCCGCTGTCCGCCGCTCTTGGGGCCTTTCAAACTGACATTGCAGCTGAAGCCGAGACTGACGATGCCCCGCCGCCCGAGGATGGGGGCCTCGACCTGTCTCTGATGAAGAAGAAGAAGAAGAAGAAGGTCAAGACTAAGGAGGCCGACGAGGAGGACGACTTTGCCGCCAAGCTGAAGCAGCTCGAGGTCAAGGATGCCGAGGAAGCTACCGTCGATGCCCCTGAAGAGGCCGGCGACATGGACGTCGGCACTGGCATCTGGGCCCACGACGAGACCAAGAACATCGGCTACACTTTGCTCCTCCAGCGGTTCTTCCACCAGCTGTCACAAAAGAACCCCGACCACACCCTCACCGGTGCCAAGAGCTTCAAGATTCCTCCCCCACAGTGCATGCGTGAAGGAAACAGGAAAACGGTGTTTGCCAACATTGCCGACATCTGCAAGCGCATGAAGCGAACCGAGGACCATCTTACCGCCTACCTGTTTGCCGAACTGGGTACCAATGGCTCTGTTGACGGAAGTAGGAGATTGGTCATCAAGGGTCGTTTCCAGCAAAAACAGATTGAGGGCATGGTCCGAAAGTACATCAGTATGTCACCCTGGCCGTCTTTCTCCTCTCCCCATGGCGTCTCAGTTTCACCTTGTCTCCCCCATGAATTCCCCACAGGGCATGTACTGACCATCTTCCCAGTCGAATACGTCACCTGCAAAACGTGTAAATCTCCTGACACGGAGCTCAGCAAAGGTGAAAACCGTCTGTACTTTGTCACCTGCAACAACTGTGGCTCGCGACGATCCGTCACCGCCATCAAGACTGGTTTCTCGGCCCAGGTCGGCAAGAGAAAGAAGATGAAGGCGTAAATGTACTTAGTCCCCTTGCCTCTTTTCTTGTCGAACAAGTTAAAAAAAAAAAAACACCATTTGCCAATCATATCCTGGTACTTCTTTATTTTCTCCACCTCCCCGCCTCTCTACACAGTCCACATTTACAACCACACAGCCTTGCCTTCAGTCTCCTGCACTTTTTTTTTCCTACTTGATAGATAGAAAGAGGACTCTCGCCCTTTCTCTTCGGATGACTCGGAGTACAAGAGGGCATGATGACGGGCGTTTATTCTTCTCTGCGTCCGAGTAAGGATCACGGGGACAAGACGAATTGTGACTAGAAATGGCATGGGACTGGATTGAAACAAGATGGCATTGTTCGTTGGCAAGCATGGTAGAGGAAGAAAGTGAAAGGGGCGGTGGCATCTGGGAAGCCTGGATATGGTCGCGAATATGGGATTTGTCGCGTATGTAATGCCGGAATGATACATGTTCGACGCACCCGTTTCACTTGCACTGATACATGAGCATAATGTAGGGGACGGGTGCAACGCCCGCGTACATATACCATTAGAACCCCCTGATAGCCAAACGTGTGAAACCCTTGATGATCCTAGAGAATGAAAGCGGCAGTATGTAGTATGGAGCAGTATGAAAAGCATGCCCCGGAACGAGGCCAATTCGTGATGGCTTCCGTATCCTCCATCCACCTTTTCATGAACAGACGAGTCTTCCGACACGAACCTCCCCGCCTACGGACTTTGATATACCGACGTGAAGTGCACACGATGACAAAGAAAAAAAAAAGAGAAGCAACTAGACGCTGCTCATGAACGCCGCCCAATGAGGAAACCAAGAAATAAGTAGCCCAACACACGCAACATGGGCCTCACGACTGCGCAAGGATATCCTCAGCCGCGATACCCGGGCCTTGGTCAAACATGGTCGTTGGTCACTGTTCGGCCGGGGCCCCAGCTCGGGTGGCCTCGTCTGCTGTGTTTTCCACCTCGATCTGAGCTGCGTCGAACGTGGCTCGCACCCATTCTACAAGACGATTCTTCTCAATGTATTGACTGAGGAGCTTATCTTCCCAGTTCATGGCGTCAATGAGTTTCGATTGCTCGTCTTCAGAGAAGCCCTGGAATCGCCGGTCTAGCCGTTCGGTGAAAGCACCTAGCGCTTCCTGGGGCTGCATGGGGCGGAACGGGTCTCGAGGGTCCTCTGGCATCACATATTAGTATACACTTGGCTCGATCAGAACAGGTGCAGGCAGGCAGGCGAGCCAGCAAAGCATGGGACGAAAGGACTTACGGTATCGGATGCAATCTGTGAGCATGGCAAAAAGCTCCGTCTCGGCCAGCCGCTCAACCACCTCGCGGTCGTCCTTGAGTTGCGTATCGTTGATCTTGGCCCAATCGTCCCGGATAAAAAGCCTTCTCCAAATAAGTCTCTTGGCTTGCTTGATTTCGTCCGAGTGGCAACTATTGTTGGCTACTTTCAGAGCCATCCAGAACGGATCGGCGATCTCGTCCCGCGCCTCGGGCTTCAAGGACACCAGTGTCAACATGTCAATGAGGTACATGGGGCTGAGGGCCTGGTGATCGAGTAGCTTTCTCATGCCGTCAGAAAACAGCTGGAGAAGGGCTTTCTGCCGCCGGGGGATGTTGGTACTGTGCGCATCAACGGCAAAGCTGAGGGCTACGGCGCTGTCTACGGCAGCATAGGTGCTTGGTGCAATCTGCCCGTAGAGCTGATCTTGGATTCGGACAACAATCAGCTCATTATCAACCAGGCGAAGCCGCTCTTCACGACGCCCGTGGTCAGTCTTGACCTTGAAGGATCTTTGTTCTCTGGACCCTGCCTCCGCTTCTGCCAGCAGGGCCAGCTTGCCCAGGCTGAGCTCAATCTTTTTCTTCCACACCTGATCTTCATTCTTGAGGGCCAGGTCCACCAATGTATTAGCTGCGTGGTCCACATCCCTTTCTTGCTGTATGTCGTTGATCCATGAGATTCGCGCGAGTTCTGGCCGGCTGCGCAAGAACCTCGTTTTGAAGCCGAGGGTATCCAGGTCAAACTCCAGAACAGCCTCGACACCATGTCTGTCTAGGAGGCATTCATAAACGGGAAATGCAAATAGTTCCCCGTATTTGCTGAAACTGTCCTCTAGCTGTGTCTTCTTGGCCTGCTTAAGGTTCTTCAAACTCTTGACCTCGGCGCCAGACAGTCCAGGTTGGTCTATGCTTGCCTCCAGAAGTTCAATGTGCTCCAATAAGATGACCGCCAAAGCGCCGAGGCATCCGTGCTTCTCTGCAATGGCAGAGCCTTGCTCCCACTTTCCGGCACGAGCCAAGGCAATAGGCTTATCATGGCGGTCTGCGTTGTATGTCTTGGCATATTCCTCGGACAAATATCGATTGTCCGAATTGGCCACCCCCCACCTGGCGTACTCCAGGACCGAAGTGAGCATGACATCTGTCAAGACTGGAAGTTCGTCAAAGATTTTGCCAATAATGTTAGGGTCGGGAGCGGCTTCCTTGGGCGCGCCATGGCGCAACTGCTCATGTTTCTTATACCACTGGTCGCAGAGATCTGACAGCCGCTTGATATTGTTGGCTACGTACGAGCATCCGGTCCACGGCTCGGCGAGATTCTCGTAGCCGTCTTGAAGGATGCCCATCCGTAATTGTTCCTTGCCGAGGCCGTAAAGAGACAGGCTATTCTTTCGAAACTCGTGTGCGCCGACTTGCGTTGCAATGTTCACTTCCATTGCCTCGCTCAACATCGCAGTGACTTTAACGTCGTCGAGGAGGTTGTCCTTGTAGAGAATCTTGATGACTTCGTATGCCCAGGCGACGAAAATCTCAAGACGGAATACATCGTTGACGAACCAGTGCCTGACCCGGTCGACTTCTCCGCTGCTGGCGACTGGGTTGGTCTTTTGGTCCTGATGAATGAACTCGACGATTAGACCAATCAGGCTCTTCTTATCATCTGCAGGGCGAGCTGCAGTAAATGCTTCATGTCGTTTCCAGAGCAATGCGGCGACATGCATCTTTTCTGCGTTGTACAGAAGGTTCCATCTGGTCTTACGATCAAGCTCAGCGCCAATGGTATCCAAGTGAACAATCAAGCGTTCCAAAGCATTGGACCGTTCGACAAGGTTGTCTTCTAGAGATGCCGGTAGGGTAGATACGTATGTCGTCGTCGAGCTGAGTATTTCTTGGCTGACTTGCAGAGCAGCTTCGCCGAGCTGCTCGTTGGTAAACTTGATGTCCCGTCGTTTGTCAAAAATGAGGGGACTGTCCTTCCTGGCTCCAAAAAATACAGCCTGTTCTAATTTGCTCTTAGCAGAAACTTGCGGAGGCTGCTCGCTCGCGAATTTATCTACATCTGTTGTGACAATGCGAATGACGCCTGCGCCGCGCACCATCAGTACAACAGCCGGATTCTTTATCTTCTGGCGCAATGCTCGGTTCTCCTCGTGGCTCGGGGGCGCGAT
Organism: Epichloe typhina subsp. poae; assembly: GCA_030389615.1. Classification (NCBI taxonomy): domain Eukaryota; kingdom Fungi; phylum Ascomycota; class Sordariomycetes; order Hypocreales; family Clavicipitaceae; genus Epichloe; species Epichloe typhina. The sequence continues at coordinate 3,814,881 of CP098313.1, forward strand.
CTCTTCGAACCCTGAGCCAACAATTTCATGAATATTGTCCTCGCGAAAGTCCACCACGTCCTCGAAAGATGGCGTCAGGATGTGGTTGTCTGACTGTAGTTGCGATTCCGGCGATTCTGGAGGTACAGAGACGGACGCAATCACGGCAGCGCGTTCGAAAACGGCAAAAGCGACAAGGGCTGGACGTGGTAGATAAACGCGCGGTCTGGTGGCGTAGGACGGATCAGAGGCAGTGATGGGAGTAGAGTAAGACGTAATCGGTCGTATCATGCCAACCTGACAATCGCCGGGAGTCATGATGACTTCAATCAAAGCATATCTAGAAACGCTGCGACGAGTGAGACAGACAAGCAGCAACAGATGTTGTACCAAGGGGTTGTCGGTTGCCATTGCGTCACTCAATCTGCTAAGCTCCAAGTATTTAGCATCAAGACCTTTGGGGACGTGGGTGAAATCCAGGGCTTCAAAAGAGTCAGTAGGCAAGTCCTTGCTGAAAGGATCATTTTCCTGAAGGGCAGAAATCATTCGTTCACGCATGTCGGCTTCGCCAATAGGTTCGTTGTGACCACCACGGTGAATCTTCCATGCTTGTAATTTGCCCTTGCTAGTTAGTGCAACAACGTTTCTCTCGCCAACGCGGGAAGATCTGTCAGCTCTGACAGCGACAATATCCCCTCGAATCGACAAGTGAGAGAAGGCGTGTCGAATACTTCCAAATATGCCGCCGGATGATGATGCCAGATTGGTTCGCAAGTATTGAACAGAAATTGCCGGTCGTCCATGGCCATCTCGCACGCTCATGTAGGCCAGCCTTCCGGTGTTGAAGGTCAAGATGAAGCCCGCAGACTCGGCATTCGTAATGGCAACGACTTTCTCGCCTGAAGATATTCCTGAGATCACGTGCTCGACCCCCGATCGGTCCTTCTTGATAAAAGCAAATGTAGCTGCGGTTGAGATGGATTCCCAGAAAACCACCTTGCCACTTCCAGCCATGACGACAACAAGACCGGGCTCGTTCGAAGAAGTAGATGGAGAGACCAGGCATCCTACAGGAAGGGGATCGCTCGGTTTCGACGCGGACGGAAGGGTGAAGGTGAATGTTTCGGGCGATTGCGAGGTTGAGTTGTAAGCCCAAACGATGGCATGGGCCGCTGTTAAGCTTAGAGCGTATCCTGCCGTGGAGAAGATGTCGGCGTGTTGGTTTCCTTTGCGCAGTGTCAGCGACGGAAGAGCGGAGAGAGAGATGAGAGCAGTAAACATACCTGGCCAGTCTGTGCGAATTCTGTCGGGCAAGGCGGGCAACTTTGATACAGTGAATGCGCTTGTACTTGTCTAGATGGACAAGAGGGGGAGAATTAGCATGGAGAGCTGTTTCGATAATCATTGTACATTACATCGCAGAAGAGGAAACAACCTACCAGCACAAGGCTTCCGTCACCCTTGTTAGCCGCACGGTCGCCATGTTTTGTCTTCTTGGCCCTCAAGTTCAATTCCCTTTTCGATGTGGCGTGGAAGTTCTCGACGGGGATGTCCTGTTTAGGATCTGAAGTCGCGATCTTATCGACCTTGGTGGCTTCAACCATTTCAGGCTGGGCATCAGGACTGACAAAAGTTTGCTCGGTGAGTGGCAGGCGCTGGCGCTTAGCCTTTGGTTGTTGAGCGAGACTGTCGGTGCTCTTAGGGCGCTGACGACGCCGAGATCTCGTCGCGGTGGCGGGACCACCCTCTGCGGCAGAGGGATTGAACATTATGCAAGTTTCGCGGGAGGAAGTTCGGTGTTGGCTTCAACGACAGCCGCGACGCAAGCCTAGCTGCGTGATGATGGTGATGGCGATGACGGGAGATGAAGAATAGCAAAACGGGTTTAGATCGACATGTCGAAGCGGCCAGAGGAAGATGCTCGATGCGCTAAGAGAGCTAGCTCCGAGGAGTTGATGAAGATGAGGATGAAAGTGAAGATGAAGGCTAAGTCGGTAAGCTTTTGGTGTTGGAGAAGATCGTAGGGCAGCAGCGCAGCCAAAGCAAATGTTTGGTGGAGAGCGCGGAAGAATAGCATGCAGCGTAGCATGCAGCTATTGGTCGTGGGCCAAAACAAATGGCAGCACATGGCAGAAAGTGGTTTGGTGCCAAAAAAAAAAAAAAAAAAAAAAAAAAGCATTGCAGACAATGGAGGCGCCGCAAGCTACTGGCCAAGGCGACTTGCTGGCTGGTGACAGCCTTCGACCGGGGGAGGGGGCGTGGCAGGTACCTGCGGGTGGGCGTGTGGAGATGCGGCGAGCGAGGTACTACACCACTGTACTTAGCTCGCGATCTACTTCGCCCGCATGTGTGGCATCGCGGTGGCATTGGCGTCTCCTCGCACATGCATCCAATCGAGGAGCTGGGCAGCACGAACATTCCATCACCACCATTGTGAGTTTCATTGCCGCTCATAACTTCCTTTCAACCCAAGGCAGACGCCGCGCACTCTATGTAGGCTGGCAAACCTGCAACATGAAGACCACTGACAATACTCAAAGGCCTTTTTATCCGCAACTACTCTCGACGATTAGCACAGTGTGTTACTCAGTCTGAAAGTCACCCATCCATTGAATGATGACGTATTGGTAACCGCAACGTGGAGTAGAGCACCACCAACGACTGAAAACGACAACTAGGATGAAGCGATTTTCAACCGCTGTCACCATTACGGATCCATTGGTCAAGTACCAGACCCTGATCAAATCAGGCCTCTATGCCCCGGATCCCGCCCAGCACCGACTGGCGAAGCATCTACAAGACGTCTATCGGCGCATCAAGGACTATTCGCCTCAGGATGAGTATCGCCAGAGACTCAAACAGGTGGCACGCTTTACGGAGCCCCAGATCCCCGACAACGATGAGGAAGCCGGCAGTATCCTGGCCCTTCGTAGCCACAGCATTTGGCGCAACCCGCTTTTCAAACATCTAGCACCTCGTTCACCTGCCGAGAGAGACAGCTTAGCCCTCACCCGGGTTCTAAGCAATCATGAGACGGCAATCGAGATAGATTCACCCAAGGGGCTTTTTCTGTCAGGCGAGGTGGGAACTGGGAAATCCATGCTTCTGGATTTACTGGCAGAGGGCTTGCCCACGCACCGTAAAAGACGGTGGCATTTCAACACATTCATGCTCTACACCTTTGCTCAACTCGACAGGCATCGGAAATCACACGGCAGCTCCTTGGAAGCCGATTCGCAATTTTCTCTCGTCTGGATGGCCAAGAAACTTGTTGACGAGTCTCCCATTCTCTTTCTCGACGAGTTTCAGCTGCCGGATCGGGCTGCCAGTAAAATTCTCAGCCACCTCTTCATTTCATTTTTCCAACTAGGCGGTGTTTTGATCGCTTCTTCAAATAGAATGCCGGAAGAGCTGCAGAAAGCCACGGGCATCGACTACACGCCGGGTCCAGCAAGGGGATCGATTGGCAAGCTATTCGGCGGCGGCACGCAACATAAAGGGGAGCTGTATGGGCAAGGTAGTGACTTTGCCAACTTTCTCGAAGTGTTGAAGGCAAGATGTGACTTTTGGCAGATGGAGGGCGCGACAGACTGGAGACGCAAGGAAGAAGCGGCCATCTCTAAATCTAAAATGTCTTCTACAGTAGACGCGGGAGCCATCGACGATCTCGATCTGAATACTAAAGGCCAAGTCGACAATGAAACCGACACGAAGCGAAAAGTCCCGGTCCACTACCACTTATGCGATGGCGAAGATGCCACATTTGAACGACTTGTTCAGGACGCCGTGGGTTGGCACAGTCCCCAACCAGTTCCGTGGCAGCCATCTGCTCTCGTCGTATATGGTCGTCGCGTCATCGCGCCCCAGCATTACGGCGGCTCAGTCCTCTGGACGTTCAATCAACTAGTGGAGTCGTTCGGCCCAGCAGACTATATCACAATGGCCTCATCATATCACACCTTCATCATCGACCAAGTCCCCGCCCTGACAATTCTCCAAAAGAATGAAGCCCGCCGGTTCATCACATTCCTCGACGCCCTATACGAAGCACGATGCAAGCTCGTGATCCGGGCGCAAAGTCCACCAGACAACTTGTTCTTCCCGGAGAAGAAGTCTACAGATCCCCAGAAACACAATGGAACCAATGAGAATGACGACGCTACCTACTCGGAGACGGTCGCCGAGGTATACCAGGACCAGACGTCGCCATTCCGGCCCAACATATCATACTACGACACCCAATCATCCACCTCAACATACAACCCGGACCAGGACTCCGATTTCGGCCTGCAGAAGAAGAGAATTGACTTTGGCAACACGAGTGCCTTTACCGGCGAAGACGAACGGTTCGCGTACAAGCGTGCCATTTCTCGTTTATGGGAGCTTTGCAGCGCGTCGTGGCACGTCAGAACAGGCGACTGGTGGCAGCCACTGCCAATAGAAGCCAGACACTGGGAGGGTGGTGCTCTCTCCCAGCCCGCCACGTCGGGCGTTCTGACCGCCAAACGAGATACAGGAGAGATAATGGGCGAGAGCATAGAGATAGACGTAGCTGGGTTGTCGAAATGGAAGGTCGACGATCTACGCAGACAATCTGACGAGAAATAACACGAATTCATAGGCAGAACCGCCCTTGAAGCCATCTAGAACAGCATATGATAGAATCTAGTTTAATCAGGATATCATGACCCAGCCACCTCTAATCGAAAAATTGAAACGAAAAAACCCACCCTTTTTGCAAACCAAGAACGCCTCGCAAGCATACAACAAAACTAGCAACTACACCACACACACTCAACCCGAACCCCACCCCCAAGCTCACAAGCTCGTCACACCAGGCGTCCACCCCTCCCCAATCCTCCTCATACTGCTCTCGAAACTCCTACTGACGATTCGTTTCCCGCCCGACCCCCAGTGGCGAATGCTCATCCGGCTCGTAAAAGGGGTTCTGCAGCAACCGCACATACGCAGACTGCATGGCCCGAAACACGGGCTTCAGCTCCACGTCGCGGAGGCCCGACCCCGCGCCCGCGTGTCTGCCGGCATCGACCCTCCTGCCTCGCATGTCCACGACACACACCATCCTCACGCCAGTGTTGGTCTCGTACCCGTACGCGGCGAGGCGGTCGTCCACGGCGTGCAGGAGGCCCATGTCGCCGGAGAGGCCTACCCCCGACGCGGCATTCGCTTTGGCGCGCAGCTCGAAGACGTCGATTGTGGAGGAGAGGAGGAGGGAGAACTGGAGGGGCGTGCGGATCGGCGTGAAGGTGTTGGTTGAGGGATCGTGCGAGGGGAAGATGGAGATGTGGAGGGGGTTGTTCTGGCGAGGACCTGCGTCAGCTTCGTATCTTTTTAATCTTGGGAGTCGTGGGGAAGAGAAGGAGGGGAGCTTACGTTGCGGCCTATGACGCCTAGGCAGGCGATGGACGGGATGGCAGTGGTCATGGTGAGATTGATGGGCTACTGGGGTTGAGGACGGAGGTTCAGGAGATTTTGGCGGTTTGAAACGTTGTGGTGGGGGTGTGTGTGTGTGTGCACCGTGGTGTGGTGGGGGGTTCAAACTTTTGGGCATTGATGAATGAATATGCAATCAATCACATCGGAATCGGAACGGAAAGGCCAGAGCGAATGCCGCCGCGACTACTCTGTAGTTTTCATCTGAAGATCCGGGATCTGATTGTACCACGGGGTTGATTGATCCTTGTTCGAATCGCTCACGAAATAATTGAACGACCACCTTGCGTGTTGCGCTTCGCTCTTCACTCACTCCTCGTCCACGATCCCATCCGTCTCCTCTAGCCCCCTCAACACCTCCTCGATATCCATGGGATCAGTGATGGCCCAGACACCTCCCCCCTTGACCAGGTCCTTGCCTCTCATGCCGACCTCCTTGCCTACAAGATTCCTGCCGACTTTGCCAGGCCCTATGCCCACCCACCTCCTCACCTTCTCCTGCTGGTCCAAGTACCGAATGCTATCCCACCACCGCACCGTCTCCAGGCACCCCCGCGCCAGCAACTCCTTCAGCTGCTCTTTGCTCTGAAACGGCCGCGCCGTCACGTTACTGAGACAGGGTATATCGCCCGGGAACTTGATCATGTCCTCGTTCTCCCTTCCCGGAACCCTCGACTTGCTCTCCAGCAGCGTCTGCATCACCGACACAGCGGGCTTCATGATGGGACTGTGAAAGGGACTATCGCTATGCAGCCGCACTGCGCGCGGGTCATGGCCCAGGAACTGCCGCACGTGCGCCATGAGCGTCGTGATGCGCTCCAGGTTCCCGCTCAGAACAATCTGGTTCTTGCTGTTGATGTTCGCGATGAGCACCTGGTCTATCGGCGGGACGTCCTCGCTGCTCTCGCCCTTGCTTCCGGCGCTGGAGTGCCCCACGAAGTCGCGGATCGCGCCGATCAAGCCCTGTAGGTACTCGGGCTCCGTAATGACGGCCACCATGCCGTAGTCGCCGCCGTATTCCTGGACGGCCTTCTTGGTGGCCTCCGACATGGCTGCCGCCCGGCGCTTCACCATGTACAGGCTGTCCCGGAAGTCAATGTAGCCCCCTGCCACGAGGGCGGCGAATTCGCCGAGCGAGTGGCCCAGGGTGACGTCGAACCGCTCGGCGACCTTGAAGTTGAATTCGCGCTCGAGGATTTTGAGGATGACGATGGAGGTCGCCATGATGGCCGGCTGCGCATTCGTCGTCTGCGTGAGCACACTGGAGGGCCCGTCCCGAATAACCTCGGAAAGCTTGAAGCCCGCGTAATGGTCTACTTCTTGGATCATTTCGCTGGCGGTGGATGGGAAGGCTTCAAGCCATGGATTGAGCATGCCGACCTTTTGGGTTCCCTGGCCTATATATAACAACGCGAGTCAAACTCGTGTGCCAAGTTTCAACAATGCACGGCCTCCTTTCCTCAGCGTGGTTTTTTTTTTTTTTTTCCTCACCTGGATAGAAAATAGCCGTCTTCGGCCGCCGAGGCCCCCCCTCTGTCGACGCCCATCTTCGCCCATCGTCGTGTGCTTCATGCGTCATCACCTGCCCGGCTATTAAACGCCCGCACGGCGTACAGGTCGACGTCGTCGCCGCACACCGCCATCGGGGGCCAAGTGTGCTGCTGCTGAGGCGCTTCATAGCCCGAGCCAACGGCCTAGAATTTGCGATTCTCGGGACCTTGACGGCGAAACGTTCATTCTGGGCGTGAACCCAAGAGGAGAAGGAGGAAACGCAACAGCATGCATGACGTTGATTGCAGTCCGTTGCCGTGCTCACATGCTCGCTCACCCCGGTCCCCTGGAGCGGGCACGTGGGGCGGCGAATTGCGCTGCGTGAGCGGGCTGTTTAGCGCTCCGTGGATGCTCTGGAGGAGCCCCACATGGCCCCAACCTTTGGACCGAAATGCCTGACTTCTGATACATGGACATCTATTTATGTACATACATTCAAACACCAACGTCAGTCAGCCTTGTGCAGCGGCGGACACAGCCCTTCTCAGGCGCTTGAATTAATTTCCCAATGGACATGATGTTCGTCAATTTCATCATCGCATCATGCTGTCTAACACCGAATTTCTACACCACCCCTGCTGACCGTCAAGTACTTCACCCCTTTGTACGGTTTCACACCCTCGCCCAACCCTCGGCTCTTCCGTGTATCAATCATGATGCTGTCCACCTTTAGCCCACTTGCCAGCCAACCCTTGACTGAGAAGCTCACCGATGCAGAACTCGGCATCAGAATTTTGTTTTGCGCCACCTTCTTTGCATCCTGTTTGCCGTGATACTCCGTCTTGGCGGTGTCTACTTTGTCTGTGGAGCTCTGGTACGGTTCGTTGTAGGAGTAGTCGGTGCCGAATGCAAATCCACTGGGATCGAACTCCTCGGTCTCATCCACTACCGGTCCAACCACTGTGCAGCGAAGTCCAAAGTGTGTGGTAGGGCCTGCTAGTTCCTTTGTTGGGACGTGCCATTCGAGCATCTTTTCTCCGGGGTTGAAGCTCGCGTCGCCTCGACTGGGCCGAATATCAGACAGGTTCCTTACATCCTCTGGCAACGGAATTGTAACGGTCAATTCTTCAAGTGATGGCGCACCGGGTGATCCTGGATGTGGCGAACCAACTCGCCCTGAACCGATTCCTCTGCCAAATTGGCTGGAGTTCGATGACGAGCTCTGGCTCCCCAGTATTTTGGTGACTTGCAACCTGACCTCGAATTCCGATCCTACATGGCCCAAGCCAGTCTTCATCTCCAAGTTCACCGGCAATTTTAGATTATTCGCACTTGAACTTCCACTCTTTCCGTTTGTTAAGGGCAGCAAATCAACTTCATATCCAGCCAAGATGAAGCGGCCATCAGGTGGTATGAAGCTCAGTTCACCAGGTCTTTCTTGCCATCGATTCAAGCGCACACATGGATGGAACACAGGGAGCTCTATGATGCCGCCAATATTGTGCTTTCCCGATGGGCTGCTCAAGCTCACGGTGACGTCCGGAACTCCAGAAACCTTGGCTGTGAAAGCTATCGAACCGTTCGCGAATGCTGCCAATGGTCTCCCCGAAGGTGCAAGTGTTACTGAGAGTGTTTCGATGACATCTGCGTATAGTTCGTTCGATGTGTGACGCACATTGGCGCGTCGCCAGGGTAAAGCCGGTGTATTGAGGACAGGAAGTGCTGGAGCACTCGAGTTTGAGAAGTTGGACGACAGCGGAGTTTTCCTTCAGTCCACCTCGTTAGGTTAGGAATAGCCGCCGGCATAAAATGCGACTTGAAAAGAAGAGGTGCTTACCCTGGGAGGTTAATGCTGCCCAACAGCTTCCCCATCCACCCCTCGATCTCGACGGTCTCTCGCAAAGCATTGGGTTCTGTTGTAGTTACGATGCCGGCATCGCACATCTCTGTAAGCAGCTGAGCGACCACATCGTAGTTGTTTTCGATCTTGACCGCAAGGAGCGGGGCACCGAGAAAGTCTTCAAAGACGTCGATCACGCGGTGGAGGAACTCGAGTACGAGAAGAGGCTCGATTTCTGTGGAGGATATCGCGAGGAATAGCAGGTTGGCGTGGGTCAAGCCGAAGACGAGTGTGGCTGGGCTGGTGTTGGGAAGGTATATCAGGTTCGGTCTGGGAGTCGGATGCTCGAGATAGAGGGGCAATAGGTGTGTTGCTGAGAGCGGGCGGCCGGTGTAGGTATGGGACAAGACGGGACTTCTACGCAGTCTGCGTTAGATGACTTTGCCAGCTTTGCCAAGGTGAGAGGTGAGAGGTGAGAGGTGAGAGGCGAGAGGTGACCGACCTGTTATCATCGTATATGTGCAGGGCCTCGACAACGCCGTTCATCTTGCCGACTGCACTGTGGCCAGCTCCGGCGCGTTGTTGGAGCTTGCAGATGCAGACTCAAGGTTTCGATGCACTCCAGCGACCGACCCATGACGGCTGGTACAGTGAGTGGGGTTGTACTTTTTGCCCGAGGCCTGATGACTAACTAACTTCCGCGCTACGTTACTGGAGTTTTGGGTGGAGTGTGGAGTGTGGAAGCTTCACAGCAGCGACCAATTGGAACCTGCCCCTGGCGTAGCCTCCCGAATGGACGATATCAAAAAGGCCTTCGCAACTCTCCGACCGTCCAGCTAGCTCCCCGGCCGTCACTCCATTGGCCTCCATTGGCCTCCATTGTTGGCCTCCATTGGCATTTTTTGACCTTGCATCCTGTCAATTCCCATCATGACAGGCGACAAGCTTCCCACAATCCATTCTCTCGACAGGCCAGAAGACCTCAAGGGGCTGTTGCGACAAGACCGCGGCCATGATTGTCTCAGCTGCAAAATCGTTGGTACGAAACCCCATGTTGTCTGCACTCGAACTAAAGGAGGAACGAACATGTTGCAACACCTTGGCCTGTGCACTGACTTGCTAACGAATGAGCGCAGGCAGCGGCGCACTCCTCGGGTTAGGAGCCTACAGTTACTTCTCCGGCATGTCACAGCTCGAGAAGCAGCGACAGGCTATCTTGCAGAGTAAATCCATGTTTGGGATGAGAAGCAGGAGGTCTGGCATTGCAGGCATATCCTTGGGTCTAGTATGGATGGGCCTTTGGCGGGCTTTTCGGTGAGCGTGCTTGGGTGATGAAGCTGTTGAGACACAAAAAGGCCTCGGGACAGTCTTGGTCGGACGATGGGTATCTCGACTGGGCGTGTACAATATCACCATTGAGTGTACGAATTTTCCTGGGCGAAAGAAGAAAGTTTTATTCTTGGATAATTTCAGGCGTTCTGCCGTCATTGGGTAAAGAGAAATCAGTCACCCGAGTATTTATGCCAGGTTTTGGAAAGTTGAGTCGGGTGAGCAGGTCACAGCAGACTACTCCATCGCGCTTACATCTCAGAGGGCCTGTTGGTGGATTTCAATTCTGATTCCAAGACCCATGGATCAACGAGACACGGAGATGCTCATTGCTGTTATTGCTATCTTGACCGATATGGAATGCCGTGTCAAGCTCAAACGTGGTCAACGGCCCCCGGGCCGGCGACAGTGTACATCCTGCGTAGTCTCGAGTGAGTACTGTCGGTAAGCTACGTTCTTCTACGTATTGACGGTTGGCGATAGACGCCGAGTTGAGTTTCGATAAAACGCACGGGATCTTTTTTCCCTTCTCCATGTCCATGGCAGCTCCATCGGAATCTTCCATTTCACAAGGACCCACTTCACTTTAACCTCACTCAAAACTCATCAAACTCATCAACCACTGGCTGTTCTCAACCACAGCTCAAGCACAAACACATTTCATCTCCGCCAGGCCCCTTCCTCGCACACTGGCCACTCACCCGACTGTGAGAACGGCACCCATAACACAAGACGCTTGCTGCTGCAGCAGCCTTACCACCACAACCTTCACGATGCCCATCACCATCCTCCGCCCTCAACCGGCCTCCCAACGAGCCCTAACCTCTATCGTCGCCGCCCAGGATGCCATGTCCGACTCCGAATCAGACGGCGGCGTCGACATCCAAGGCGACGTGTCCATGCGCGCACCCAAGCGCCGACGCAGCAGCGTCGACAACGACACCATGGCCGATGAGATTCTCACACCCGGAACGGTAATCACATCGAATCCCCAATGGATGCGGTACGCTCTCACCTCCCTCTTCTCTACATCCAAATCCAGACCCAGAGTAACTAAACTATGTCGTCCCCCTCCCTAAAGCGGGCACGGGACATACGTCCTCCCCTCAACCCAGTCCATCGCCTCCTCCCTCGCAGGCACCCTCACCAAGACCAACAAGCTCCTCTCGGTGCGGCCCCTCCGCGCCCGCTACACCCCCGAGATAGGCGACCTGGTAGTAGGACGCATCCTGGAAGTGCACCCCAAGCGATGGCGCGTCGACGTATCGGCCTCGCAGCTGGCGATTCTCCAGATCTCCGCCATCAACCTCCCCGGAGGCATTCTGCGCAAGCGCACCGAAACAGACGAGCTGCAGATCCGGTCCTTCTTCGCCGAGGGGGACCTCGTCGTCGCCGAAGTCCAGCAGCTCCACCAGGATGGCGCGGCTTCTCTGCACACCCGATCTCTCAAGTATGGGAAACTGCGAAACGGCGTGTTCGTAAGCGTGTCTGGCACCGGCGGCGGCGGGGGTGTCGTCCGCTCCAAGAGGCAGGTCTGGACCATGGACGGCGCCAACGGCTCCGGCAAGATTGATGTGATTTTGGGCGTCAACGGGTACATCTGGATCAGCAAGCATGCGGAGGGGGAAGGGGGCGCCCAGCAGCAGGTGGGGGTGAATAAGATGGAGGAAAGCGTGAGCAGCAAGGTGTATTCGAGCCAGAATGACTGGATCGACGTTGCTACGGTGAGGGAGATTGCGAGGTGCCGAAGCGTGATTTTGGCGCTGGTGGAAAATGGGCTGAGGGTTGACGAGGACATGGTCATGATGGGGTATCAGGAGGCGGTGGAGATGGGTAGGGAGTCTGCGGATGATGATTTGTACTTGGGTGGTGAGAGGGGGAGGAGGTTGGCTGCGATTTTGGCCGGTCGGTAGGCATCACTTTTGAGAGTACACGTTGAAATAAATGAGACGAATTCGACTGGTGGCCGTTACAACACGTGCGGATAGATGCATCTCACAGATTTATTTGCTATTCTAGTCATTTCTAAGATGAGTCAAATTTTTACTTCTTACCTGATACTTGACATGCTCTCGGAATCAGGCACAAATTAAGAAGTCAACGGGGTGATGGCGACAGAGAGCCGAGCCAAAGAAATAAACAGACTTCGCCAACGCACACCATCGCCCTGAAAGATGCAACCCGCACATCAAAAGGGCCCCCCAACATCGCATTGCTCGCCTCACGACACATTGACGGCAGGTGATGGGAAAATGATACTAATTCTCCGCTGAAAGAAATATCGTCAAAACATGGGTATCGGGTTCTCATGGGGTGGGAAAATGGCTTCGTCTCAAGCGCATCCGCCCGACAACCGCTTAGCATCGTTTGCAGGCCTATTGAAATTTTCTTTTCAGCCCAAGGAACGCAGAAATGAGGGCGAACAGAACTCCCCACCTTGCTGCTGCGCCGGTCGTGCTCTTGCCTCCCATGCCTCCCATGAACCCGAGCCAGTACCTGAGGCCCGCGATGACGTTGCCGTCTCGGTCAAAGTTGGGCGACAAGCCGTTCAGCGTGCGGTAGCGGTCCAGCTCGGAGAATGAGTACGGCATGTAGCGCACGCGGAGAAGCTTGTCAGCCCACGAGGGAACCTGGGCTATAACACGCTGGTGGCTGAATGCCTTGAAGGAGTAGTATCCGTGATAGCTGCCCTGTCCGGAGCCGCCGACACCGCCGAAGGGAGTGGCGTTGATCGAGGCGTGGAAGAAGGCATCGTTGATGGTAGCACCGCCAGAGGTGACGTTCTCGAGGACTAAAAGATGAAGGAGAAAAGAAGCAGGGTCAGCATCTACGCTTTCTCGCTCCATTGTGCAAGGTTGTCTCTTCCGTATTGAAATGCAGAAAAGAGAGGTATCTGTTACATCTCAACTTACCCTTGTTGTTCTCCGCATCAGTACCAAAGGTAAAGAGCGCCAACGGCGTCGGGTCGACCTTGTTTGCAATCTCGATAGCCTCGTCAAGGCTGTCGAAAGGCATGATGGACCAGATGGGACCAAAGCTCTCCTCGACCATCATGCTGTCCTCGATGCTGTCCACCAGCACGGCAGTCGGTTCGATCCACAGCTTCTCTTCATCAGACGAGCCACCCATGACGACCTTGCCCTTGGTGTTGCTGAGCATCTTCATCAGACGGTCATAATGGCCCTTGTTGACGATGCGAGACAAGTCGCTGTCCTTGCCGCCCTTGGGCATAAACGTGCGATACTGCACGTTGAGCTCATCAACAAACTCGGAGAGCGCGCTGCGCTCAATGAGCACGTAGTTGTGCGACAGACACAGCTGGCCGGCGTTCAAGCACTTCTGCCACAAGAGACGCCGGGCAGCGAGCTTGACGTCGCCGCTCTTGGTGATGAAGGCTGGATTCAAACCGCCGAGCTCCAAAAGAACGGGGGTGAGCGACTGCGCCGCCTTTGTGGCAATAATGGCACCCGTCTTCTTGCCGCCAGTGAACATGATCTTGTCGAACTTGTGGTCCAGGACGTGCTTGGTCTCTTCGAGGGCGCCGTTGATGCACACGTAGCATTCGGGGTCGAGATACTCGTCAACGATTCTCTTGATGATCATGGCGGAGTGGGGCGACAGCTCCGATGGCTTGAGGACGACGCAGTTGCCGGCGGCAATGGCGCCAATGAGGGGCGTGATGTTGAGCTGGAAAGGGTAGTTGAAGGCGCCGATGATGAGAATCTGGCCGAGCGGCTCGTTCCTGATGCGCGGCTTCATGGGCCAGTAGGTCATGGGCAGGTCGACGATGCTCTCATCCTTGGCCCAGGTCTCGAGCTTGTTGGCGACGCTGATGGCCTCGTTCTTGACCCAGTCCATCTCGGTGAGGTGAGCCTCGAACTTGGACTTGCCCATGTCCTTCATGAGGGCCTCTTCGATGAGCGGGGCATAGTCGACGATGCCCCAGTACAGCTTGCGGATCTGTTGCTGGCGAAACTTGATGTCCTTGGTCTTGTTGGTGCGGTACGTCTTGCGCAGAAGCTCGACCTGAGCGGTGATGGCGTCGAGAGACGTGGACTCAAAGGCCGGGATGGGACCTTGCTGGCCTTGTTGCCCTTGCTTGATTTTGGCCATGACGACAACGAGCTGACAGCAGCCTTTGGAGGTTGGGGCTTGGCAGGGGAAATCAAGTATCGGGGTGAGGCGTCTGCCGAGAGCGAGAGGGAAGATCTAAGATCTGGTATTGCCTTCAAGGCGGAGAGAAGAGAAAAGAAAAGAAAAGAAAAGCGAGGGGAGGAAACGTCTAGTCTCTCGGGGTAACAGCCCGAGTGGTAACAACCCGAGCGGATGATCGCACCCGAGAAAAGAACCAGAACAAGCTATCCCAAAGCCAGGTGCCGGCTTGCCAGCCAGCCAGTCGCTGCATGTTACTTCTTTAGTGATTTTAACCACGCGCCACCTGACGAAATGACCCCTGTGTCTGTGTCGCCCCGGGCGAGCATCTTATCTTTGGTCCCTCTTTATCCGGGTGGACAGCTGATAGGCATCTTAGCAGCTCGGGCTATCGGCGCGGTAACTTAGAACACCAAGCGAGTTTGACCGCGCCCCTTCTCAAAGATTCCTTCTTTTCCAGAAGTCGTCTGCGTCGTTCAACGGCCAGCACAGCCCATCAACCACGTTTTGTACATGCAATCGAACCGCTCAAAGTCCTTGAATAATGCAACATCTATGCTTAAGTGTATTGTACATGGCAGCCCAAACATTGAATGCCACCAGGGCCACACGCCATCTCTATTACTCATACATACAAGCCATGCATCAAGATCCCCGAAGCAAAAAATGCTACCTCCTCGCCTTGCCCTTCTGCATAGGCACCATCTCCGCAACCCTCTGCTCCTCCTGCTCCTCCACCAACTTCTGCATCAAATAATCGTCAATCGCCTTCTTCCCATCTACCAGCAATCCGCCCTCCGCCCTCTTCAGGTCCTCCATCGCAGCCACCTTCCTCTGCTCCTCCAGCTCCAATCTCCTCTTGTTTGTCATTCTCCACTCCTTGGGGAACCGAGGCTTCTCACGCACTTGGTGGTGTCTCAAATCCAGCGGTACATCCTCAAACGTGTCCTTGGGGTCCTTTGCCGCCGCAATCAAGTCGTCTACCAGGCCCGTCAAGTACAGCTTATTTTGCGCCTTGTGCTCGTAGCTCTCGCAGCTCATTTTGATGAGGTCCTTTTCAGGGTTGTACCGCGGGCCAGCGAGCTTCCTGAGCTTGTCTGTCTGGACGGGGGTGAGTTGAAAGTCCGAAGGTGAGAATTGGACGACGACTTTACGCTCGGCGGGGTGGGATTCGCCCATGTAGGTTGTGTAGCGCCAGCGTAGGACTTGGTTCTCTGTAGGGGGCTCGAAAGGTTTGGCGAATTCTTTGCAAAAAAAGGGGAGAAAAAAAAAACGTCAGTTTCCAAAGCTGGTTGCCACGACAGATATATAGAGTACAGAATGGTTTCTTGCAGAGAAAAACTTACTTGCGAGAAGGGGCATCTCCCACGCCGCAAGTCGAGTGTAGTGTCTCATCTCTCGCACTTCTTCCAATTTGCCGTGTGCCATGGATGTAATGTCGTCTTCGTCAAACTCATCGTGTTCTTCCGTGTTGGTTTCAGGATCCTCCTCATCGAACCAAAACGACGACTTGTTCGGCTTCTCGCCCACGTCATCCTTGATCAATTCCTCTTCTAGCGAACGATCCTCCGACGCCCACCCGGGAGTCTCTCGCAGCTTTGCCGTCAGGAACTCGTCAATCGTGTTGTGGCCATTCGTCTTGGCCAATTCATCTAGCTGTCGGAGTCCTTCTGGCGTGGCACTCTCCGCAAACGCCTTGTTCATCGTCTTCAGGTCCAGCGTCTGTGGTGCGTCTGCCGTCTCGCCTTCCTCGCGGGCCCATCGTGCAGGGGATGTGCTAAATGCGCGCTGGACTCGTCGAGAGAGGTGTTGTGCGAGAGGTAGTCGCTGGGCAGGTGATGAGGCCCTACGACATGCCAGCGCGCAGAGTCTCGCGGCAGGAGAAGCCGAAGCCATGTCGAAAATGTAATTTTGTGTGGCCTTGTCCTTGTCTATGTGCCAACGAGCTTTCAGAATTTTGGGTCGTCACTTGACGGCGCTTCCGGGATCCTGGATTGGTTTTGCCGGGGTTTTGCCAAAGCTTTTGCATCCCGGTTTCGAGCTTCATCAGTTACACCAAACCAGACTTCGAGTCAACGCTTGTTGCTGACGCACAACTTGCAAACCACGCAGTATGCCTCCGAAGTCGAACGGTCTCGAGAGGTACTGCCTCGTCACTGTCGGCGCAACCGTCGGGTTCAAAGCCCTGACCAAAGAGGTTTTACAGCCTTCATTTTGGGAATTTCTTCATTCTCAAGACTTCACAGCTCTACATGTCCAGTGCGGACCAGACGTCACCTGGGCCGATGCCGTGCTTGCAGAGCACAAGTGCAAGCTGCCACTCGGGTTTCGAGTGGACGTTTTTGATGTAAAGTGCAATCTTCTCAAGGAGGAAATGGTGCTGTGTCAAGCACGCCAGGGCCAACGAGCCCCAGGCCTTGTAATATCACACGCAGGTGAGACTGTTCCGCTTGTCCAATTTATCCGCTCTTGCTTCTAATCGCTCAATTGATCCTAGGCACCGGAACAATACTGGATGCCTGGAGATTGGGACTGCCTCTTGTGGTGGTGCCCAACACGGGACTACTGGACGATCACCAAACTGAAATGGCAAAGCATTTGGCAAAGGAAGGATACGCCGTCATGAGTTCAGCGAGGTAAGATTACCGGTGATCTTCACGACATCAATTGCGTCCGCAAATGAGCTTACAGAATCGCGTGATCTCCAGTCTCCAAGACCTTCGGGAAGCGATCCATAAGGCGATCCTTTTATGGGAGGAGAACAAGACGACGCGTTGGCCGGCACATGATGTCAAGCGCAAAGACCAAAGCGCTCTGCGACTCTGGGAGATCAAGCCGCTGGAAGTGAACGAGGAAGAAGTATCGCAGATGTCTCATGACTAGGTGCAAAGGCTTTGTGATGATCCATTATTTTTCTTTTACCCGCAGTCCACGGAAGAATACTGAGGAGAACCATATCGGCGTACGGCGGGATCTACATTGGGCCGGAGTTGGGCGCCATGTTTGCTCATTGCTTCAATCATCATTCATATTGCACTTTTCTTTGTCCTTACCCAAACAGAGGAATAAAAGATGCTCTTCTATGCCAGGCCTCTACTTCATGGCAAATTCTTGACGTCCCAAATTTTGACATTTGCATCACCTCCCGCACTCGCGATCTGACCACACTCTAACCAGGTGATACCGTTGACGCCGTCCTTGTGAGCGTTGGCAGCCTTGATCCTCTTCCCCTGATCCTTCTTCTCCAGGCACCAGACAAAGACGTTCGTATCTAAACTCCCGCTTGCTGCATAAGCACCGCTATCATCCCAGGCAATGCACGTCACACGCGCTGTGTGGGCGGACCAGCGGTCCGAAGCCACCTCCCACGTTCCCGTCTTGTATACATATATCTTGCCAATGCTGTTGCCGGCGGCCAAATGCGTTCCGTCTTTGGAAAACGCTAGAGCGGATATCATTCCCGTGGGGCTCTTCAATGTTTGAATCTCTTCCAAAGCACCAATGGAGCTCGCCTTGTACACTTTGACGGAATTCTGATCAGCGCCGACAGCTACCAGGTTGTCAAAAGCGGCGATAGATGTAGGAGCATATGTGACAGGTGTCTCTTTCAAGAGTTGTCCGTTGGAGTAGGCCGCGATAGATGAAACTGTGGCGATATAAAGAGCTACATCAGAGGCACCTGCACCCTTGGGCTGCGCTGAGAGTTTGATAGACTGGCCGATAAATGTGCCCGCTGACTCGTCCGCAATCTTGACGGTGTCATCCCAGCTGGCTGTGTAAATTTTGGTCCCTCGGCCTGTAATCTGGACAACTTGGTTTGTGTGAGACTCGCCGTCAACGATGCTGGCAGAACCGGATTTGATATCCCAGTGGCAGACGCGGCCGTCAAAACTGCCTGTCCAGAGCGCACTTGCCTTGCCGTCAGACGAACCAAACAAAGCTGTGATGCTTTTCGAGTGACCTTGCGCAACCTTGACCGGCTCCTTTTTGCCCTCCTTCAGATAAATGAGCTCACCATCAAGGTTGACGCTGATTATTAAACCGTCACTTCGACCATGGGGGATGACAACACCCATTTGCTGGTCACGAATGCTTACACCGTCGCCAAACTTCCAAGACTGGATGACACTGCCCGAATCGACATCCCACAGCTTTATTGTCTGATCTGCACTTGCCGTGGCGAACTTCTTACTGTCTTGAGACCAAGAAAGCGCGAAAATGCTGCCCGTGTGCTCCCCCTCGCCAATCAGCCTCAACGATTCGCCGGTCTTTCCGTCGTACAGTTGTATTCTCTTGTCGGCGCCAACGGTTGCCAAGAAAGCTCCATCGGGTGAATATGATGCTCCCAGCACGAATCCCTTGTGCAAGGCACTCTTTTCGTTGAACTTGTAAGGGGCACCATGATAAAAGACCATGTTGCCGTCATCACCAACAGTTGCGGCACGGAAAGGACGCTGAGGCTTCATTGCCACAGCATTCACGGACTTGGAGTGTCCGATGATTTCTCCGACCGAATTCCCGCTGTCGGCAGTGATGCAACGCCCGAATTGCTCCTTTCCGTCACCTACGGCAATAACGCGCTGAGACTCGCCATCCCAAGCAACATCGTTGAGTCGACCAGATATAATGGGGTATTCGCCGATCGTCTTTTCGATATTGTCTGGTTCCCAAACGCGAAGCATGCCACTTGCATCACCACTGGCTACTTTGAACCCACTAGGAGAGAAACGTGCGACGGTCGTGGCAGCCGTGTGGCCGGTGAACTCTTTACAATCGGCAGGATTGTCAATTGAGCGGACGAAGATGGATTTTCCAGACTGTAGCGGCTTGTAAGAGTCTCGTGGAATTTGAAGGGACGGACGCTGAGCATTTTCGTGTGAGGACGTACCGCGTAAGCTATCCGTTGACTTTTGGAATCAGTGGACAGCTGAGTCGGCTGGCCTCTGGTCGTGGCCGGGGCAGCCGCGAGAATGCGGTTCAGTGTAATGGAAGGAGATGCCATACTGATCCGCGCAAGCCAAAGTTCGGTATTTGCAGCAAGGAGACTCCGTTGCAACGCTCTGAGGTGCCCTCTTGTTCAGTCGTCGGGGGGTAAACGGCCGTCCGGATGATGGCTTGGTGGGGGGAGGCTGCAACGGACAGGAAGAGGGGCAGGCAGAAGCTAAAAGGAGAACCTATTACATAATAAGGACAAGCCAACGCTTGTTCCTTGCAGCAAGGTGGGTCGACGTGGATGCCCCGCCAATGACCCAGACTCTTGGGTCGTGTGCTTAAGACCAAACCTTGACCTTTTCTAACCACGACATCCACAGAGACAATCGCCTGACTGAAAATTGCTGGGGCGACCAGACAGACACACGGCTATGGTGCTTTCATCAAGACCTCTCACCTGCCCGAGCGATTCTCTGCCGGACCTGAGATTGACTGTGTGATCGACCAAATGACGCTGATCTCAACATTGGCATGTCATTAAGTTGCCCGACCTCCACATACTTGTCAACAGCGCACGGCATTTTTACCCGTGCGTCCTGACTGGCGCGCATTTGATGGCTTCGACGCTCAGACCCAGTGCAATGCCCGTTCCGCTAGCCCGAGGACTACTTGTGCGCAGCTCAATTGGAGAGGAGAAGCAGACGTAATGTAATGTATTATTTCATGCACAACCATATCGAGCCGTGGCTGTGGAACAACTATTGATCTGAGCACTTGCCTCAGTAGCCGACGGACTGCATCAGAAATGCTGGCGCCTCGTTCGCAGCTTCTTCAAAGTATGTAAAGTGCGCTGGGCTCACTATTACTTCAGTGCCATTGCAAAGTGCATCTGCATACGCACAAAATATTTTGGTCTTCTCCGAGGGGAAGTCAGGAATCCTTCCACCGTGCTCTTCATTTCGAGTATAACCGAATAACACAACTCCCTTGACTCGTTGTTGCAGCGACTGGTCAAGTTGTCTTATGGCTCCAGCGATTACGCCTGTACCTTGGCTGTGAAGAAACAGAAAAAGATTCGTGTCAATAAACTGCTCCAGTCCTTTCTTCACTCGCCTTGTTGGACCTCTTACCTGTAGCCACCTGCAATGATAGCCGAGTCAGGACATTTTGATTGCGCCAGGAGGAAAAGCCTCATGGCTTCGCTGATTGCCTCGTGGCTAGCTCCATCGGGATAAATATTTGGAAGGGGTTGGGCGAGATAGGGAGGTCCAACTCCTTGTACCCATACATTGCCCTTCCCGTAATGGTCCTCCAGCTTGGAGGCAAGGATGGGGCCAGTACTTATGCCCTGTTAAGCATTGTCATTAATGGAAAACAAGGTCAAAAAAGCCGGGGATTTGATGAGTTGGGAGGCGTACCATATTTCCGGGCTCCGTCGTGGCGCGTGCATAAATAAAAATGACTCTCGGGCAAGGCGTAGCTTTTTCCTGTAGATCATTCCGATATATGGGCAGGTCTAGAGGAGCCAGCATCAGCTCCCGTTTCTCTTGGTTGACGGAGAGGGCAATCACAGCAGCGTGCAGAAACAGAATAGAGTATAGAAGCTTCATTTTGATGCAGAAGTCGAATGGGAGGCCGTGCATGCTGAAGTGAGACGCGGTGAATAGTCCGTTCTCGATTCCAGGACGTCCATTCTACTTATATAACACGAACGCCACATACCAGTTGGTAGAAGGCAATGAATAAGACAACGAGTTCCGGATTCATACTAGTATAGTTGAACTAGATACTTGCAGGAATGATAATTTGACGTCAAGCCCAGGACCTCCACCCCCGCACTTTAAAAAAATGTGTCACCAGACAACTTTTTAGTTTCGTTTCATCTTCGTCCCAACAAGCAAGGCAAACATGTATGCTTTGATCATGAGAGTGTGTGTGCGGGCTATGTTTGGAGGCTTTTCTGAAGCTTGAAGTAAATGGGAAGGGGAAAAGAATTAGACTCACACCTGTTCAAGCCTAGGGCCGCATTCCAAGGGCAAGGCACGAGAAAATGTTTATTTGCAGTAGAGATTTGACAGCGGAAGAACACAATAGGATTGTCGGATAAAATGACTTGTCTGTAGGAATTGTCAGCTGTTGTTCTCCTCAATGCCGAGTCTGACCCATGCTCGGCCGTGGTGCCAATAACTGGTGGGCAGAGTCCGGGCAAACCAAACCTGCACCAGTATTAGTCGAGGTCACCATCTCACGATGACGAACAGGGTAGATTCTGTGGAAGCAACGAGACCCTTGCAGGCCTCACGTGACGCGACCCCTTTCCTTGATGAGGCCGCACAAATAATTTGTCTGGTTGTCAGCATCAGCATCTGCATTTATTTCCGTGGCCAAGTCGCAAAATGAGCCTCCCTGCGCTCCCACAAGAACTACTGCTCACAATCTTTGAGCTCTCGCTTCCATACACCTTTGAAGACTTGGCGCTGACCTGCAAGTCTCTCTACCATGCAGCAGCGCCACTGCTGGAAAAGCACAACAGGGCCCGGAAGCGATATCGCAACTGGAAATTCGGGCCTTCGACCGTGGAATCCGTTGTAGAGCTGCTTTGCGAAATTGCAGTCAATCCAGTCGTTGCGCGTTACATCGTTCATGCGGATCTGGGAGACGAGAGCGTTCCTACAGATGTGTCAGACGCCTGGCCGTTATCTGCGCTGGCGACACTCATTGAACAGTCGGAACATTTGGCTGCATTGACTCCATCGAGTTCTGATCCCCAACTGACGACCCATTGGTACCAAAATATTGTAACTTTCCCGGGCTATACGGCATGGCGAGGGGGGTTCCACTATCCAATTGCCTTCCTTCTCACTTTGCTCACCAACGTCGAGTCTCTGGCTTTACCACACGGATGGCGTGGTCCTATGCACTTTCAACAGATGGCGCCGGGGGCTGAACGCCTCTGTGATGGCGCAACGCTTATTCAACGGCTTATAAAACACGCCAATGATGCTGAGCTGGATGACCAACCACTACAAAAGCTGCGCACGTTGTATCCAACGCGCAATGTTGATGCTCAATTCGGGGTTAATATGGACACCATCTTTCCATTCCTGGGCCTGGACTCGTTGCGTGAGGCGCATCATGAGTCTGGGATACATGAACCTAGTTACGAGCAAGAGATGGCAAGCTACTACGGTCCCCATAATTTTACTTTTGGCAAGAATCTAGAGGTGCTCAAGCTCAGAGACTATGTGCTGAACGAGCACGGAGCCAACCGGGTCTTCAAGGATATGCATCGCTTATGGAGTCTGGACTTTGAATATTCTAAGAAACGTATGTCTGTCTTCGACTGGCACGCCAACGACTTCATCTCGACTCTGATGGACCACGTTGGCAGCACCCTCGAGAGACTCGTTCTCACTGCTGGCCTAATCAATCAAAGAACGCAGATTATTCAATGTTCTCTGCAGCGGTTTCAAGTGCTGGCTCATCTAGACATTGACACAGTATTTTTTGTCCACAGTAAAGGGTCGATGGGATACATAGCCCAAGGCGGTTTCGAAGATGAAGGGGAAGACGATATCTATGAAGAGGAAGACGATATCTACGAAGGGGAAGACGATATCTACGAAGGGGTAGACGATGTCTATGAAGGGGAAGACGATGTCTATGAAGAGGAAGACGATATCTATGAATCCATGCTCGGCGTTGACATCGGCGGCAAGCCGAATCGGCTTGTCGACATATTACCATCCTCTCTTCGGACACTAGTCATACGTGCACCAGCAACTGATCGAGATTACGATTGTCTCGTAAGGTGCCTTTTTAACGGATTCGAAGAAGAAAGGGAAGGGAGGCTGCCGCTATTAATAGACGCCAGGGTACACATGAGAGTTGAAGACTTTTACGGGCATACACTGGAGGATGCCGATTTCTGGGTACGCAAGACGGATCGATTCTTTGGTGATGAAAGCTTCGTCGAGTTCCAAGTTGAGGAATAGACATAAATTGGATCCTCGTCGATAGATGTCCTGCACTTCAATCTTCAAGACGCATATTGCAAACCTGTCATAATTGAACGACCATGGGTGCTTAGATACTACGCATTAGAGTATGCCGAGGTATTTCCAGCGCTTTGCGACCGGGCTGGCTCCAGTCAGCCACCAACGGAATCGTGTTTCCATCGTCATGCTGTTGTTATGACATCGAAAAGCAGCGCTTGCAAAGGCCCCGAACACAGGGCTGTGCCGGCGCCGTGTTGTCGTGGCAGGTTCTACCATCCAGTTCGCGTACAAGCCGGGGTTTCTCCGTTGACTAATACATCTCGACAAACGAGGACAAACGGGCCATGATGTTCCCTGTTTTTATCCCGGTGGCTACCATCTCCGCGGAGCCTGCCCGAGCGCTGAATCTCGTCGTCCCATTTTTATTCAACGCAGCGGCTCAAACCTGCTTCTCACGGGAAACTTTGATATGGCACATCGGATTTCTGGGCAAGAATTGACTTTGTCTGATAGATGCAGTGCGGCACCATTATTCCGGTTGACCATGTTGCAGCTTCAGTTCCAAACTCATGCTTCCACTGACCGTACTTGGCCGTCACATCCATACCTTGTGAGCCTTTCGACCTATCAACAGACGTTGGCAGCAATAGTAGCGGGAAAGCTACTGCTAAGCTAGTAGAGGTCACTCACGAATTCCAAGAGGGATATAGGAGAGAAAAAATAAGAGGAGGGGGGGAGAAACTAATCTCTTTTGCAATAAGGGCAGACCCCTTGAGTAATCGGCGACTCCTATTCTAATCTATAAGCTGCGTGTAAGTGATCCATGAATTCAAAAATTCGTTATCACGGCTGCGAGTGTCAAATATGCATAACAGCTACGCACTCATAGCAAACTCACTACTATCCCACAGGGATTCACGTGGAAACCAATTTAGACGAATGGTGTCCAGTACCCTGTTCATTCAGGCCAATCAAAAATTCTGATGGCATCGGCGTGTCCTTCGTCGTTTCATTGCCTTGTTGACGCGTTTGCGGTCTCGCCTACGGAGTAGATTCGAGGTCTCGTCTCGTTTGCACATTGATTATTGATGTTTACAAATGGCTGTAGATTTCCCTCGCTTCATCTAGACCTCGTTTTTAAGCGGTTACATGATTTCACGAAGGTAAAGGAGAAGTCTCATTTTGCACTTCACCTCGAAACACACCACGATATTCTCACGCAATCTGCACCAGTCGATGGGATAACTCCGTTTTGGACCAACAATGTCTGCGGAAGAGATTTTGTATAAGCTGCACCATGTTTTTCTTCCACCCAAGCTTCCCGAGCAAGATGATGCCGAACCGACACATGACAAGGCTCTTCTGAATACGGTCATCAGCTGCTTTTCATCTTTCAAAGGTTATGTCGCAGATGTGCATCATCCTGCTGTAGATTCGGCCATGACGGCGATCAAAGTTGCCAACGACATTCTCCAAGAAAGCGACCAAGTTCTCATCGTCGACAAGACAAAATTGAAGTCTGCTTTCTCTAGGCTAGTTACCGAAGGTAAGAAGTTGAAGTTTGCTGCAGTATCACGACACTAACACCAACACCGCCCAGGTGGCTCGATCCTCATCTACATAAGCGCCCAGAACGCAGGCCTCATGGTATCTAGATTAGATCAAGAAATTCTCTTCGAGAGCTTTGAGCTGTCGCCTCGCAACGGAGATGTCATCAGCACCAGGGGAAGGCTTCGACGGTCTTTCCCGGGATCCGGCGTGTCTATCGCCCTTTCTTTGTTCGAACTCTCGGATTTCCAAGAGGCAGTCGCATCCATGGTGTCCAACATGAGTTGGCAGGCAGTGCCAGGGACACAACCAGAAGTAAAAAAGGCGCAACAGATGCACGCAGAACGTCGGGACACCACGGACCCCATGATGGTCACAGAGTTCCTGATGACAGTTTTGGTCGCACACGGCGGCAAGCCTTCCGATACCACGACCATTGGCAAGAGCACTCGTGAAGAAGTCTTGTACAAGAGCGCACTGCTGCCGTGGCGTAGATCACCCCTCTGGCTCTTCATACGTGTGACGCTGCAGATAATGATGAGTCGTTTGTCTCACGACTCATCCATCAATTCCACAACTCCGATGGACGTGTATAAGCAATTTATGCTCTTCCTCATGGCCAATGTGGCGCGGGAATGCCACGATTTTCCCATCGAAAGTGACTACCTGTCGGTCGTGAGTGCCAAGCTGAACAGACGATTGCTAAAGCTACGAAGCACATCGGAGGAATTACGCGGATTCGTTCATCACTCCCTGAGTAGCACGAACCGGATCTTAGAACAGCGTTGGTCAGACATACAGAACCAAAATTCAGTGTCCCTTCCTCTGTCTACATTAAAGACTTTAGATTTCGCGGCTGATTCAGAGGTGGGAATATCGCTGCTCGATAACTTTGTCAAAGGAATGGCAGCAAGGCAGAGAATCAGTGGTCAAAACATGTTCGCACCGTTGTATCCCCTCGCTAAATTTCACGAGGAGCAGCTCCCGACACTTCCTGTCACGTACACAGAGGAACAAGAGGCGGGAAATCTCATGGCTCTCGAGACTTGGGTAGCGAGGTCTCTAAGGACATGGCTTAATTCCCAAAGCAGCGAAACGGGTACGAGCGAGAGGCTGAGATTCCTCATGGAAGACTATTATGACAGAGCTATCAAGATATACGGCGAAAATCCCGAACTGGTATCCGTGATGGTTTTGACTATACTTGAGCTTTGGGTGGCTTGCGACATTTCCACTTCAGAAAGCTGTCCCATGCTGAAAGATTATGACCCGGGACTCTCTTGCTGGCCCTTGCAAAACTTGTTGTTGCCGTTCAGAAGCCAGCTCGAGAGACTTAGTCGAGTGGAAGATCATATATCGCAGCGTCTTCAGCGCTCTGTTTTCACATCCAAACTAATGTTTGGGGAGTTTGGGTCAGCGTCCAGCTTTGCAGTTCGATATTTCCAGCAATCATGCCGGCACAAAGAGCTTCTGGAGAGGATTGAAGAACAAGCTCGCGTTCGCAAATCAGAAAAGCTACAAGAGTTCGACCGTCAGAAGCAGCTTTTCAAAAGTCTTATGGATCAGCAGCAGTCATTAACTTGCGAATACACAACCACAATTGACGAGTATTGGGGGAAAACCGAAACACGTCACAATGGCAGCTGTCAGAAGTGTCGCTTGAAGAAAAAGGCTAAAAAGTTATCGATTGATATTTACGAATGGCCGCTACCTTCCGACGGGTTACAAGCCGCATCAACCGTTTTCGAGTTACTTCTGCCTGAGTCTTTTGGCCACTGGCGAGATTCCACCGCCTTCGTTGTCCTGGAAGTCCTGAAGATGAACTACACTACAAGACGGGAGCCTCAATATTCTTATACGCTTCAAAATTACCCTGGGCTTTCCAGTTTCATGACACTATTCAGCACTGCACAGCGCGTGGAGCTGTTATCAGAGACCAAACCTCACGAGGTCACGCATCGAAAAAGACGGCTAATCTCTACGTCTTGCGAGGCAGATGTTTGCCTGAATAATGGGTTGCAATACCAATACTTTGACAACGCCGACGGCTCTTTTACGGAAAACTTTCTCCGAACAAACCGACTGCCCAAGCTATGCACTTACCAGGTATCTAATTGCGGTTTGCAACGATCCCTCTTCCGGCCTGCCAATGAGCCCTCTGGGCCTCCACCAAACTCTGTCCTAGCAAATCTGCACGACTGTCCTGACAACATGTCGCTCGAGGAGTACAAAGCACTCTGCACGATCCCCCTTGGGAACCTAACTCAGTGGCAAAACATCCTGGTCCAGCTGAATGCGCCGATTGTGGACTTCAAGAAGATTGAGACGGAGCTTGTTCTCCTGCAATGTATAGGACAAGTTGGGCCACGGCGAAAGGGAACGATCTTGAGGGCCAATCACTCCATTCTAGACAGCGCCCGCTTCGCTGAGAAACTCATTGACGGTCTATTTCGAGTATCAGATTATCTGAGGCAGAACTGGCAAGCCGCCTCCGCGTTTGGTCTTTTCACCTCTTTGGCCACACATGTGCTCTCTGTCTCTTCGCACAGACATGTCAGACAGAGATGCGAGGACTTTCTAGGACTCGCTCGTGTCGTCACACTTGACTGGGCATTGACGCTGAAAGACAAAGTACAAAAGTCCACGGACAATGCTACCAGAGACAGCTTTCAAGCCAAGGCCGCTGCTGTTGCCCTCGTATGCGCCGCGACCTTTGATGTAGATCAGCAGGTCTTACTAGAGCTCTTGCGATCCACAGAAACTGCCTCGATCTTTCTACAATGTTGCATCATAATTCAAGAGAGTGCAATCTTGGTCAAGAGGAGCGACAAGTCCACGTCCCTACGGTACAGTCGTTGGATAAGACTTTGCCAAACAGCTTGTCCCATCATCGGGAAGCAGGTTGTGGAGCAGTCAAATGATGCTCTTGATAAAGCCATCGCGATGTCTTGGCACGCATATGAAGGCCATGGTAATTGGCGAAAGTTTTCATCAGAGCACTTCAACTGGCTGGTGAAAGACATGGACATGGAAGACAACGATCGCTGTGTTCAGGTGCAGTTCGACCTTCGATCCGGCGAGCTCCTGGTTGACGGAGTTCCCCTAAATCGACTACCAACCAAGTACGAGCGTCATCCAATGTATCGCAGATTGTTTGGTCCGTCCACAATTGAAGTTATGCCAAGCCACGTCCCAGGAATGCAGTTCTCCTCAAAAAAGAGGTACTCAGGCTATGTACTCCATTTTGGTCTTAGCAACTACTCGGATGATCAGCCAGACTTGCTCGTTCGGGCGTCTAAGGACGGTAAAACATTTGAGCTTCTTTCGGCCGATGTTTTCCGAGCACACTTTCCGGTGCCACTTGTGGAGGACCACATTCAGTGGCTAAACGTCACAGACAATTACGTGGATTTTCGCCCTCAGGATGAACCATGGGAGCCCGCAAGGAGCACTTGGCAACTCTGTGCCCTGGCCGCGGGGAACAAGTGGCGGCTTGGGTCAAATGGCCAATTCATTATCCCGACCACGAGCAGAACAGGAAAGGCCCTCGCCAAGATATTTGGATCCGTCGAGGTTCCTGCTTGGATACAAGCTGCCCCCAGTCAAGCGTCAGGTGATTTGGAGATCGCGCTTCCCAGGTTGCTACTTGGCTTCAGACTTGGGCAAGCGAAGTCAGACATCTTGTCAAAGGAGTTCCAGGGCATGGCAGTAGACGAAAGCCAAAGCGTGGGAACTTTTATTGGTCTTCGCAGCAAGCTCGTTCTGAAGGATAATACCTCCGGCGAGAGATCAATCTTGGTGCCGGATGGAAAAGTATCTTTTCGCAAACTGAACGGTCATACTCAGGCGACGATTGATCCAGAAACAGTGACAAGGACTCAAGCGTACAACTTTGACAACCTAATAGGACGCGTTATAGACAATGGGAGCGCACGTAGCAAACTTTTCTCGGCGTATCTTCACGCCCTCACTTCGTTCTGCCTGCCGGATCCTCTGACTGGGAGAACTGGTACCGAGCAGGCGCTTTCGATCCTCGATTCCGCAGCTGTGAAATCGTTCGATCAGTGGTCCACAGAGAGCTTTCATATCTTGTCGAAGCTGGGGTCATTAACACCCGGGAGACAGTGTTACCCAGCGAACGAGAGAGTAATGCAGACCGTAAAATGGTCATCCCAACTTGGCTTCCTCGCACAACACGGCGGTTTCATCAAGCTCGTTCAGAGCATATTCGACCGCACAATCCGGTCCAAATTCTTCTACCAGGAATCGTGGGTTAAGCCCCCACGCTTCACGCACGTCGACCTGGGACTGCTCGATCGCGATGACATAAGATCGGCCACTTTCCGGTCGTCCAATTTTGGTGCCGAACTTCATTCTTCTCAGTACGACAGGACTTACAACAGCAGGGACCGCTGGCAGGAAAGTCCTAGAGTGCAAGACGTATTCAGTATCGCCAACACCGTCCATCAGGAATCGATGGAGTCCCATTTTACCCTCCCGACGGATCTAAAATCACACTTGTGGCATCTTCTCTCCAGCACAGAAGTTGTCATGGGACAGAACCACGCGGACCCTGGAACGCAACTAACTTACGATGCTCGGTGGATGACGGAGACGTCATTCGTGCTGAAGCACTGGCTAGTGCTGCACCGGGATCTGAGCCGTGGTCTAAGCGGCGTTGGAAAATTTGATCTCGCACTTTGGCTGTCGACAATGGCTTATGGAGGGAAGGTCGATAGAAGCATGCTCTTCCTGTTAGCAGGCTTTTCAATTGTTCCTGAACTGCGGGACGCTCGCTTACCATCGGCGAACACCTTTCATCTTGAGAAGGGCGTGGAACCGAAAGTCGATGAAATTTCGCAGGCTTTGTTGTCGGCATGCCATTCTATGCAAAACTGCCCCGAAAACTCACTTCCAAGAGGGCATGAAGAAGCGGAGGGTGTTTACCTGCAGCGCAAAAGCAGAAGCTTCGATGAAAACCGGTCTGTTGCCACGAATAGCTTGGCGGAAGCCTTGATGGGACAGTGGCCATGCGAAGTGTTTCGATTTCCAGCTGACACCAATCAGTCCGAAAAGTGGCATGTCTATATAAAAAAGGTCCCCGCGATGAGTTCAGCCAATAGCCTCTGCAAAAGCTGGTTTGAAAATCGCTGTTTTCAAGAATATCTTGGGCAAATCAGCGACGCAATGCCTCGACGAGAAAGGCACTTGAGCATCGCCGCTTTGTCTTTGAAGGATGGCAGCCGAAATGAAGGGACTCGGGGCGGTGGCTTCATCAGCATGAATGACGTCTTTTCCCGCCGCGCCCCTCACATACCTGATGCAACATGCTCTATTGCTGATCGGCTCCTCACTGCATGTGAATCGGTGGTGAGACCAGGTCTTCAGCTGCCATGCCTCGTCACGGAGCTGGAACGGAAAGCCTCCTCCGCTTTCGAGAGGAAATATGTGAAGCAACTAGAAGTCAGCCTTGAAGCGCTCGACAATCACCGTCGCGGCATTGTCCCCAACAGTATTATCCAAGGAGACGTTGCGCTGATGCTGAAACAACACCACGGGAACTGCACCAAACGTGTGAACGAGATCTATCGCGCCATCCTGGGAGCAGCATACTGCACCTCGATGGAGAATGCCGACTCCGTTCGTCCCGAGCACATTGCAGTGCCAAATATCTATCAGTGGCCGAGGATATGTCCTGCATTCTTTCTCCAGCAGCTTTGTGCAAAACGATGGTGCACGTTGTCGCCGGACTGGAAAAGCTGCATCGTCAAGTACGGGATAGCATTGACACATCTGCAGCAAGCTGAGCGACTCCTGAGCCTGACCGCGAACCAACCAAAACTGATCCAAGAGTTGGAGAATATCGGACACACCAACTGGCGCCCCATTCAAGACCCCGAGTCATTACTCATCGAAATCGAGAGCGGTGTCATGATCCGGGAGGTGCAAGCCCAAATTGCTGCCGAAATGCGACAGCCTTCCACTGACCGAAACGGCGTCATGCAACTCAACATGGGGGAAGGAAAGTCCTCGGTCATCGCTCCCATCGTCGCTGCGAGTCTCGCCGACGAAAGCTTGGTCCGCGTCATCGTGGCCAAGCCGCAAGCGAAGCAGATGTTCGACATGCTCGTAAACAAGTTGGGGGGCTTGGTGAACAGACCAATATTTCACGCACCCTTTTCCCGCGCCGTGAAGCCGCGCGCAGCTGAGGCCAAGGCTGTTCGAGAAATCTATGAAGACTGTATGCGGGAAGGCGGAGTTCTGCTCGTCCAGCCAGAGCATGTTCTGTCGTTCAAGCTCATGGGCATCGAGCGGGCATGCTCCGGGGAAGAGGAAACAAGCGGTCTGCTCCTTCAGTCTCAAGAGTTGCTCAACAAGTCGAGTCGGGACATTGTCGACGAGAGCGATGAGAACTTTAGCCCGAAATTCGAACTCGTCTATACCATGGGAACTCAGCGGACCGTAGACCACAGCCCTTCCAGGTGGTCTTGTCTTCAGGAAATTCTCGACATTTTCAGAGATTGCATCCATGTTGCAGAGACACGACATCCCGA
The DNA here is from genome assembly GCA_030389615.1 of Epichloe typhina subsp. poae. Lineage (NCBI taxonomy): Eukaryota > Fungi > Ascomycota > Sordariomycetes > Hypocreales > Clavicipitaceae > Epichloe > Epichloe typhina. The sequence continues at coordinate 3,846,158 of CP098313.1, forward strand.
TTCAGTAGAGACATGGCGAGGTGCGAAAGGCAGCTTCCCGCGAACGAGATTTCTCCGAATTGACGCGATGGACACGATGGTCACCGCAATCACCCGTCGGATTCTCGACAATGGACTTATTGGCTTTCCCATGGTGGGCAAATTGCTTCTCCCAGAAACGCTGGAGGGTCGACTACGGCCTCGCCCTCGACAGGATTCCAGCCACGAGGCTGGCAGTGCCGTACCGTGCCAAGGACAACCCCAGCCCGAGGTCCGAGTTCAGCCACCCGGATGTCGTTATCCTGCTGACGCTTCTGAGCTATTACTACCGAGGATTGAATGATGATGAGTTGTTTTTAGCCTTTGCTCAGCTGCAAAGATCGGATCAGGCCAACGCGGCATACCAGGAGTGGGTAAAAGACGCCAACGAGCTGCCGAATACTTTTCATCAACTGGATGGCGTGAATCTGGACGACCATATGCAGTGCAGCAACGACATATTTCCGTCTCTCCGGTGGGCGAAGAGCGTCATCGACTATTACCTAGCCTACCTTGTCTTTCCAAAAGAAATGAAGGAGTTCCCCCACAAGCTCTCAGCTTCAGGCTGGGATATAGCCGAAGTAAAGAAGCACGTCACAACAGGGTTTAGCGGGACAAATGATTCTCGCATCGTTCTACCCCTTTCTATAGAGCAGCTCGATCTCGACGAACAGAGGCACACAAACGCCCTGGTCCTAGAGCATCTTCTTCAGCCTGAAAACCAGGCGGTCCCGATGCTGACGCCCAGAAAAGAAGGCGAGGGCGATGCCGAGAGACTTATTTCTATGGTGGTCGGCATGGAAAAGAAAGTTCGAGTCATTATTGATGTCGGGGCACAGATACTTGAACTCGGCAACCGGGAAGTTGCTGAAAAATGGCTAGAACGGCTACCTGACGATGACGAGACTCAGGCTGTCGTGTTCTTCGACGACGACGACAACATCTGCGCTCTCGATAGGAATGGCAAGGTTGAGTTCCTGCACGCGTCGCGCTTTGCCGCGCGACTCGACGTGTGCCTCATCTTTCTGGACGAGGCACACACAAGAGGAACGGATCTGAAGCTGCCCCAAGATTACCGGGCGGCTGTCACGCTGGGTGCGAATCTTACGAAGGACAGGCTTGTTCAAGGTACGTAAATGCTGTGTCAAGACAATATTCTCCCCTTGATATCCACTAACAAGTATCGCACACAGCCTGCATGAGAATGCGGCAGTTAGGAAAAGGACAGTCGGTTGTCTTCTGCGTACCCGAGGAGATTCTTCACAAGATTTGCATCTTCTCGTCCAAGTCGACAAACTCGCAGATCAGCGTCTCTGATGTTCTTGGTTGGTCCATCTCCGAGACGTGGACAGACGCAAAGCGCTGCATAGGACTGTGGTCGGTCCAAGGAAAGCGTCATCAGTGGCAGCAGCAATTCTGGACCTCGTATCGAGCCGGCGTTGCGAAAACTTTGTCAAGAGATGAAGCCGATCGCTTTCTGGAGCCCGAAGCGGAGACGCTGGGAGAGAAGTACCGGCCAGAGCCGCGCAAAGACCGGCTTTGCAGCAATACTGGGAGTGCATCGGAAGAGAACGACGAGATAGACCGCAGAAGCCGTGAGTTTGAGACTGGGGTCAGTCAGACCAGTCTCCAACAGGAATCAGAGCGAGAACTTTGCCCAGAGGCCGAGGAAGAGAAGCAAGTTGAGAAGCCAGAGCCGGCTGCGGCAGTGCCACACAAACTTCACGGTGACGTTGTGAAGTTTGTGGAAAGCGGAGAAGTGCGGTCGGATTCCAGAGCATACATGTCGGCATTTGAGTCTCTTTCCCGGACGAGCGCAGCGGTGCCCAAGGACTCTAATGCGTTGAAATTGAAGAGTCTGTTTGTGACGGCGGATTTTGCCAGCACCGTGGCGCTGCGAGGTAAATCTAGCTTGATGGATTCCTACCAGCGGCCCGTTCAGTGGCTTTTGACCAGACAAGCCAACGATTCGGATAACGCTGTGGTCGACTTCATCATGATTATCAGTCCTTTCGAGGCGCAAGGGCTCATGGCGAATATCCTCAGCTCGAAACGAGTCTCCTTGCACATTTACGCGCCTCGACCCAACCTGGGATATCAACCATTGGACTCATTGGACCTGTTCACGATGCCTGAGAGGGAAAGACTTGACGTACCACAGTCACTGACAACCTGGTTGAACCTGTTCTCGGGGCAGCTATATTTCAAGTCATGGAGCGAATACACAAAGGCGTGCGACATTCTCGGTGTCGCGTGGAGGGACGCTGACACCGACGCCGACGCTGACGAGGGAGGCGTGTTGCTCGGCAATGTCAAAGCTGACGACGACGCCGGGGTCGGCTTCCGTGACAGCTTGACGGTTCTGATGAAAAGAATTCGACGAAACTGCGAGGACATAGAGAGGACACACGTTGGCACAGTCCTGGGGAAGAGAAAGCTGATGCCGGGTCATTTTCCGGAAGGCACAATCCTGGGGAAGAGAAAGCTGATGCCGGGTCATTTTCCGGAAGGCTGATTTGGTTGAGAATTGAGAATTGAGGAGCGGAGGAGGACATATTCGAGAAAAAACTGTGTCTCATGGTATTTTCATGTCGGCTACTTGTAGGATCACAAAGACAAGGGGAAGGAGGTTTGTTTAGTCGGCTCAATTTGAATGACACGTAATTACGTTGTGCAACTGGTCTCCCTCAGTCAAAAAGAGTCATGAACAACTTGGTTAACAGCCCAGCCCTCAAAGTAGTCGGTACTTGGTAGCTACATTGATCAGTGTAATATCAACCAGGATGGCTTTATGTACGGATTATTCCGTAGAAGCGGAGAATCACGGCATTCCTTGCAAGTTGTCGTGCGGCTCCACAGGTTTCGTGACAAGAGGAAACTTTGGCTGACCAGGATTTGGAAACGAGACATACATGTAGCCGACAAGACGCATGGGATTGTGCCTCTTTTTGTGTAACCACACTGTCTATTTCGCTCATCTCAGCCAGAAAAAAAAAAGAAAGAAAAAGAAAGATCGATTGTCCATCTCAAAGTAAGTGTGCTCTCCTTGGTGGCTCCTCCTTTGCACAGGGGGCAAAAGGGGGGTTCCCCTCAAGCACACATTGTTGAGACACCAAGAAGCTCACAAGCGGCAGGATGAGAATCAAGCGCGGAATACTCGGCGCCTCGATGATTTTCCCGACCTGGACTCACTCGATGCAGCCTCCGTCCCCCGCGGCTTTCCAAGTATTGTACGTGGACAAGGCATCCTGCCCGGCGGACGGGCGCGTCCCTCGATTCCTCACGATGCAAGATGAGCCGGACGCCGCGGAGCAAGTGTGCGCGGACAACAGACACAGATACGGCATCTACACGGACGCGCACTTCTGGGGCGAGCGGGGCATCTCGCTGGTGACGACCGAGAGCGTCATCAGAGGGGCCGTCTCGGACGCGCTGGACCGCCACTACGGACGGGACGTGGACGTGGCCGCGGCCGGCGAGGTGGTTGCGCGCGGGGCCTTTGCGGAGCGCCGGATGGGCGGCGGCAAGGGAGTCGGGCTCGTGGCGCGGCGCGCCCTGGCGAGAGGCGAGCTCATCATCCGGGAGCCGCCGACGCTCGTGGTCCACCTCGACGCGCGGCGCGACGTCGCCGACGAGGCGCGGCTGCGCATGCAGAGGGCTGCCGTCGGGCTTCTCCCGCCGGGGGCCCGGGCCGAGACGCTCGGGCTGATGGGCCACTGGGGCGGGGACGAGATCGAGGACCGGCTGCGCACAAACTCCTTCACCGTCAGTCTGGAGGAGCCGATGGATCACCACGCGCTGTTCACGCAGACGTCGGTATGGGATCCTGTCGCCTCGGACCCTTTTCCCTCCCTCCGACTCCGACCGGGTTGCTAACATTGGCCGCCGCAGAGACTGAACCATGCTTGCCGACCAAAGTGAGAAGCCATGACAGGTACCCGGGGGTGTGTTTTGTCGAGCCGCTGACTCCGTTTCGTTCTAGCTGCGTCTACCAGTTCGACCGTCGGACCTTGACGCACAAGGTCTACACTATCCAGGACGCCGAGCCGGGCCAGGAGCTCACCATTTCCTGTGAGTAGAGATTACACAATTATCCATTTCCCGCGGATTTGTTTCCCCTGACCATCTCTCCCAGATATCGAGCCCGTTGCCACCTACGAGGAGCGCCGGCAGATGCTCCAGACATGGGGTTTCAACTGCTCCTGCTCGGCGTGCGGGCTTCCCGAGGCGAAACGGAGGGCCTCGGATCGCTCCATCGGCCTGATTCGCGAATACACGCGGGACCTGCGGGACTGGTCCGCCCAGAGCCGCGGCACGCCGGGCCTGGCGGAGAGGCTGGTGCGCTTGTACCGCGAGGAGGGCCTGTACACGGACATTGCCGACGCGTTCCAGCTCGCCTCGTGGGCGTACGGCGCCGTGGGGGACAGGCATAATGCTCTGCGCATGGCGAGCAGCGCCGTCGGCTTCGGACTACTGGCGTGGAGGGAGATGGGGACGCGCATCAACGAGACTCTACTGTTCATGATGGATCCAGAGGCCCATTGGACATGGGGTAAGAGGGGACGAGCCAAGGTTTGGTGGTGACACAGTCGCCATCGACCGCGAGGGTTTTTTCTTCTTCTTCACATACAATTATGGAGGAACGCTCAATTGGAGTAGATGAATGGCATTACTATAGCTCTTTACAGGTGGTATTGAAGATGGGTTATCCGTAGATGAAACTTTGGCATCTATTCTAGGCGAGGGGGGTGGTGGCATTGCCTTGTGGAACCAAGGGATAGATATCGTCTTCTTCTGCAGACATGTCGAGTCGACGGGCTTTTGATCTACTCCTCGTGAACTTGGCCGGCCACGCCGTCATCATGGGTAGATTACATAGTACCAAGAGGATGATGCCCACGGCGGCCGCCAAAGCACATACGACGACGTATACTTGACTTGTTTCGGGTCGCCAATCATGTCTGTGGGGGGAAGGAAACGAGGGCGCCACCGCCGACGAGGCCGTCGTCATCTCTGCCTTGGACGATGGAGCCGCAGCAGTGCTCCCGGGATGGCTGAAGCCATGCTGCGTCTTGGACGGGCCCGGCGGCAGGGCGTGAAGCGACTGGTTCGCACCATCGATTGCTTCGCCCCAGAGATTCAGACGCCAGTTCTCAAACGTCCCGTTGCGGCCATTCACATTGGTATCCTTGACGATGATTCTCCAGGTTCCCTCTCCGGCCTCACCCCAGTGCGCCACCGACATGAACTCCCAGTCCACGTATCCCGTTCTTGCGTCATCAGGCAGCCTCGGGGTGCTCAGGTAGCTGACGATTCCGCTGGGGCTGACAAGCTCCACGCTCAGATCACCCCGTCTGGCGTGTCGGACATTGATGGTGACGGTCACATGCTCCAGACGAGCCATGTTTGCGCCGCCAAGTGCCTCGGAGGTGACGGTGTAGCTGCCGCTCAATCCCTCGTGGCCCTCGGGGATGTGCCCGTGAACCTGCTGCCACGGCGCGTGAAGCCAGGCCTGCGGCCGCACCAGTTTCCAGCCGCGGGCAGCCTGGACCAGAGCGTAGGCATCGATCTTGCCGTACCCCCAATCGTGGCTGTACATGCCGCGGCCGGCGCCGGTCCCGGTCTGCCAGCTGCCGTCGGACGTGTGCACGGGGACCGCCGCTTCGACGACAAGATGCTGGACATCGCGCCACGTGAGGTCCGGCCTCACGCTGAGAGCCAGAGCAATGACTCCCGCGGCCAGCGGCGCAGCTGCCGAGGTGCCGCTGTGGAGGGCGGTGCATCGACCCCCGTTGTCGGTCGTGTAGATGCCGTCTCCCGAGCCGCTGCTCCAGGCGACGACGAGCTGCGCGGAGCAGGACTCCGAGTACGGCGCGTGCCTGCCCGTCCGGTCGATGGCGCCGACGGTGATGCTGTAGATGCTGTTCGTGTAGCCGTCAAAGTTGCAGTCGTCGTCCTGGCCGGCGCCGTTGCCCGCCGAGAAGACGTAGATGGATCCTTTGCCGCCCCGTCCCCTCTGCACGCCGTTGACGATGGCTCGCTGCACCAGGGGCCCGGGCGCCTTCATGTGACGACCGTCGTCTTCGGGTCCCCAGGAGCAGGAGTATATGTCGTTGTTCTGGTAGTCAAAGTTCATGGCCGCCGCCTGGTCGACGTCGTCCACCGTCCCGGACAGCATTCGGATTCCCGACACTCGGCTGCGGTATGCCACGCCGACGCCGCACATCTCATTCTTGGCCGCCGCAATCTCTGCCGCGCAGAGGGTGCCGTGGTGGTCATCTTGGAGCCGCGGCAGGGGCTCCGGCACGTCGTCGTTGAAGTCGTAGGAGCCCCCCGCGTAGTAGTTGGGGCTCAGGTCGAGGTTGTGGAAATCCAGCCCGTCGTCAACAATGGCCGTGGTGACGCCCTCCCCGAACACGCCCTCCAGCCAGACACCGGATACGTTGAGGTCGTTGCCGGGCTGGACCGTGTTCATCAGGTGCCATTGGCTCTTGAACCTCGGGTCAGAGATGCCCAGCTGCGACGCAACTCGGGCTTGAGCTCGGACGGCATCACGGTTGGCTTGGCCGAGCCGCGGGCCTTCTCGAGCACGGGGTGGTGGAACTGGCTGGGCATGAGACGGGAATCTTCTTCTCCTGTGAAGCTTTGCGCCGACGCCTAGTTTGGTGGCCCATAGCGTGTGCGCCCTGGGTATCAGCAGCGTGTCTGCATCAAGTTTCCCTTCTTTGGGGACGGAGAAGACGTGGTGATCTGGCAGCTCCCCGACTGGGCCCGAGTACTCGACGCCTAGCTCGCGGGCGACGCTGGTGGGAGCGACGCCCTCGGCAAGATACAGGACGACGATATCATGGGTCTCCAAGGATCGAGACTTCATACCGGCCGGAGCTGCTGTGCCGGGCATCCCCATCCCTATCCCAGTTCCGGACAAGAGCAAAGCTAGGAGACGGTGCATGATGGGACAAAAAAAAAAACTGGTGGGCGAAGCAAATTCATGCCCGTCTCCTCTGAATCATCTTCGTCGTCGCGAAATAACTGCACCATCTGGAACTTGCCGACAAGGTCGACGACCTCTGCCGATCAGTGACCGATCAGTGACCAGGTCGGTCACATTCTCGGATCCATCAAGCCGCCACCCTGCTGGGCTCGTACATGAAGTTGTAAGTCGGTCGTAAGCCCGAACTTGCTCGTTGATCCTTTCCCCTCTTGCCCACATCTATCCATCAGATGTAATGTCTCATCGCCAGCTGGTCACAGAACGTCGTGCCATACATGCATACGGAGTGCTCCGTGCCACAACGATGTCCCGCGATCCGCGACTGTATGCGGACCTAGTGCAGGGGTTGTTGGAGCCGGGCAGCTGCAGCAATATTGATCCGCGTGGATCACGGAGTCCTCCGTACCTTGCTTATTGCTCGGAACCCAGAATGAGACCCCTTGGTCGAATTGCTGCCATGTACGGAGTATTGATTCGAAGCTAGGAGGTTCCGTGAATGATACCAGCTCGGTGTCCTCCAAGGCGGGGTTACACATGTATGTAATAAAAGGTAATTTTACTAGCATTTCCCCTAGTAAAAAAGTCTCTAGTAAAAAAGGTAATTTTACTAGTATTTCCCCTAGTAAAAAGTCTTTTTAAAAAGGTAATTTTACTAGTATTTTCCCTAGTAAAAAGTCTTTTTAAAAAAGATAAAAAGGTAATTTTACTAGTATTTCCTTTAGTAAAAAGTCACTAGTAAAGAAGGTAATTTTACTAGTATTTCCCCTAGTAAAAAGGTAATTTTACTAGCATTTCCCTAGTAAAAAGTCTTTTTAAAAAAGGTAAAAAGGTAATTTTACTAGTATTTCCCTTAGTAAAAAGTCTTTTTATAAAAAGATAAAAAGGTAATTTTACTAGTATTTCCCTAGTAAAAAGTCACTAGTAAAAAGGTAATTTTACTAGTATTTCCCTTAGTAAAAAGTCTTTTTAAAAAAGGTAAAAAGGTAATTTTACTAGTATTTTCCCTAGTAAAAAGTCTTTAGTAAAAAGGTAATTTTACTAGTATTTCCCTTAGTAAAAAGTCTTTAGTAAAAAGGTAATTTTACTAGTATTTCCCTTAGTAAAAAGTCTTTTTAAAAAAAGGTAAAAAGGTAATTTTACTAGTATTTTCTCTAGTAAAAAGTCTTTTTAAAAAAAGGTAAAAAGGTAATTTTACTAGTATTTCCCTAGTAAAAAGTCTTTTTAAAAAGGTAATTTTACTAGTATTTCCCTTAGTAAAAAGTCTTTAGTAAAAAGGTAATTTTACTAGTATTTCCCTTAGTAAAAAGTCTTTTTAAAAAAAGGTAAAAAGGTAATTTTACTAGTATTTTCTCTAGTAAAAAGTCTTTTTAAAAAAGGTAAAAAGGTAATTTTACTAGTATTTCCCTAGTAAAAAGTCTTTTTAAAAAAAGGTAAAAAGGTAATTTTACTAGTATTTCCCTTAGTAAAAAGTCTTTAGTAAAAAGGTAATTTTACTAGTATTTCCCTTAGTAAAAAGTCTTTTTAAAAAAAGGTAAAAAGGTAATTTTACTAGTATTTTCTCTAGTAAAAAGTCTTTTTAAAAAAAGGTAAAAAGGTAATTTTACTAGTATTTCCCCTAGTAAAAAGTCTTTTTAAAAAAGGTAAAAAGGTAATTTTACTAGTATTTCCCTTAGTAAAAAGTCTCTAGTAAAAAGGTAATTTTACTAGCATTTTCCCTAGTAAAAAGTCTTTAGTAAAAAGGTAATTTTACTAGCATTTCCCTAGTAAAAAGTCTCTAGTAAAAAGGTAATTTTACTAGTATTTCCCTAGTAAAAAGTCTTTTTAAAAAAGGTAAAAAGGTAATTTTACTAGTATTTCCCTTAGTAAAAAGTCTCTAGTAAAAAGGTAATTTTACTAGTATTTCCCTAGTAAAAAGGTAATTTTACTAGTATTTCCCTTAGTAAAAAGTCTTTTTAAAAAAGGTAAAAAAGTAATTTTACTAGTATTTCCCTTAGTAAAAAGTCTTTTTAAAAAAGGTAAAAAGGTAATTTTACTAGCATTTCCTCTAGTAAAAAGTCTCTAGTAAAAAAGGTAATTTTACTAGTATTTCCCCTAGTAAAAAAGTTTTTAGTAAAAAAGGTAATTTTACTAGTATTTCCCTTAGTAAAAAAGTCTCTAGTAAAAAAGGTAATTTTACTAGCATTTCCCCTAGTAAAAAGTCTTTGTAATGTATAGTCTAATCCCTGTTTGATTTTACACAAGTATATAACTAGGGGCAGCAGGCTAATTACGTGTCAAATCAAAGCTTGGCGTAGCACTATTAAATGAGGTGAGAAGGACCTTGTATTGTATGTATTCTACTAGGACTACGGATGTATAGTACCTCGTATGTAGTCCGTACTAGCGCAAATACCCCTATCTCCTTACATAGAGGTCATAAGCCTTGTGGGTCTATTGTTGCCCGGCAGCGGGTAATATGACCGATCGCGAAGTGATATGCGCTTATGACCGTATTAGGGAAGCTGAAATGCACCAGGACCTCTAAATGCGCATCTCTCTTTTTTGGAATGCGCATCTGCCCTTGGTCCTAAAACGGAAGGACAACCCACCTACCTAATTTTAGTGTGGCTCGCGTCTATTGATTTTCACCATCATGAAAAAGCTATTAATACCTATGCTAGCGGGCTAGTGGCATAGCGTTACAAGGGCCTTGTGATAACAAAAAGGAAGGAATTATAAGCGTTGCAATAAGCGTTGCATGTTGTAGTAAGCTACCGTAAGCTGCTTAAATTTGCTACTAAAGAGAGCTAGTATATTTATCAGGGAATTAGGTGGAAAGGTACTTCTTCCGTTTCAGCACCAAGGGCAGATAACATTGATCTTCTGCTTCGTAGATTTACCTGGCAAGTTGGTCTTTTCACAAGTTGGTTCCTGGACAGCGGCTGGAATTCCGTTGTATTTGACTAGTGGCAAGCTATTTATTTATCACGGTCCAGCTCCGTCCCTGCACCTTCCTAATCGAGTTGCCCCGTTTCCGCAGTTTCCGCAAGGGGAACCGCAAGGGCCCAAGATCGTGCGCTGTGAATAGTGAGCAGGTTGCTACTTGGTACTGACTGACTGACAAAAGTGTGATGCAAGGATTGTTCGAACCTTCTGTGAAGCCTTGTTGGAGTCCATTTACATGTCGGCTCCGCGGTAGGCGATCTTGAAGTTGGGACGCTTGACGAGCTCGTCGCCTTCCTGAACGACATCTCTGACAACCTCCTCGGAAGGAGCAGCGAGGCCAAAGGCGGCGAGGGTGGCGAAGAAGAAGAACGAAAAGAACTGCATGGTGAACGTTTTGACTGTTGTGAAGTCTGGTTTGGGAGACTTGTGTGAATGTTTTAGTATGCTTGAAGCTTGATAGATTGAAAGAGTTGAGAATGGTGATGAGTTTGGGAAGCAGGATGGAAGAGATGACTACCTGTTTATATATCTCGATGCGTACGGAGCTCTGCGCAGACTACATGCATATTGTCGCTGATAATCCAATCTTCTCTCAAAAGGAAGGCATCAAGTGGCGCTACGCGTTAACAATAAGTTTATGCCTGTCATAACCTAGCATATGTCATTTCTGCGTGTGTAAAAGTCCTCATCCTCATCTGCTGTTCACATCTGCTGTGAATGCTACCTAGCCCCTCTATTGAAACAAGCTATACTTCGTATATGCATGTCTATGTAAGGCTCTGAAATAAAAAGGTGCTCCACAGAGAATAACTAATGGAGTCAAGATCCTCCATATTGTCGCTAACAATCCTATCCTCTTCAGAGGAAGGCTTTAAGTGACTCCACGCGCTATTGATAAATTGCTGCCCATTATAACCCGGCATATAACTATGTAGTCAATAAACCAGTGGAGTAAATGAGGGTTTCAATGTATACTAACTACTACTCTATAGTCAGTAGAGTATCACTGCGTGTGAAAAGTCCTTGATTTGCGCAAATCTGCGTCCCAACTTCCAACACCATACGGTAATGGCATGACGCGTGAGGGGTAGGCGGAAGTCAATGGCCGTGAATGCCGGCCAACCCCTCCCATCAAGAGAAGCTGAAAATGCATATGCATGTTTGGGACTCTGAGACAACAAGTCGTGCTCCCTAGAGAATATTGTTACGAGTCGGGATCCTCCGCATTCAGCTACCTGCGCAAGAGTGACATGTACCATTTCGACGCGAAACCGGGTTGACCTGAGACAGACATCTGCGCCGAGATTACGGGGTTAGAAAGCAGCATCTCTTACTCCGTACTTGATATTCTCTCGAGTATTTCCAAGAGAGTACATTGACGATTTGCCCTCAAGTGCAGAAGCCGTATCGCGCTCCCTCCCCTCCCTCTCAGAAACCTCTCGGTCCTGAATCCTCTCTCTTGCCACCATGAGTTCACACTACATGCCAGTTCCTTTGGCTGAAAACGATGATGAGGGAATGAACCATGAGAGAAAAGTGCCATCAGGATGGTCCCATCGATTCCCCTGCATTCTTGTGTCCACAAAGAAGAACCACCCCCTCTGGCTCAATCTCTGGCTGCTGTTCAACACCATCTTCAGTGTCGTTATTTTGTTTGTCGCCCTTTCTTTGGTGAGGCGAGCCAAGGAACTGCCGTACAGGCCCGTACCCGCCTACTGTGAGCACTGAGCACTCGTTCGGAAGGCCAACCATTCGGACTGCTAACATTGCTTTGCAGCACCGGTACGCGAGGATGGTGCCGAACGCTACTTCAATACGCAGTATCAGCCGGACAAGATCTTCCAGTCTCCTCCGTCTGACCAAGTAGACAAAGCCTGGCACGACTGGCTGCAGGGTGAGATGCAAGAAAACTCAGCAGTAGCCGCAGGGGGAGCATGAACTAGCTAACGCGCCCTGTCAAGAACATGATCATCTGTTCAAGTTTCCGAAACACAAGGCCAAGAAGGTTGGTCTGCCAGAGGCAATCGAGCTCTACAATGATCCAGGATACGGCGCATATGGACTGGGCGTGTACCATCAGATGCATTGCCTGAACAGGATCCGGAAATCCTTCTATCCGGAGCGCTATTACCCTGGCGAGTCCCAGCATGAAGTCATGCATCACACAAGTAAGTTGCAGAAGCGATGCGCAATACCGGAGAATCACGAGAAGTGCTGACAAGTCAAGATCACTGCTTCGACGTGCTCCGGCAAACTGTTCTGTGCCACGGAGACATCTCAGTCGTGTATTGGTGGAACCAGAATTACACGTTTGTGGACCAGCTGGGGAACCGGCGGTACACAGAAGAATACTTGCGCCTATCTCCGGAGCAGCGCGCCACACATTCCTTTGTCAAGTGGGACAGCAAGCTCCAATGTCGCGATATGGATGCGATCAATGCATGGGCAAAGGCAAATCAAGTCGATGACGACAAATACGGGGGGCAGCTTGTGGATTAGTTCTGGCAACATGACATTGAATTGAAAGGATCTCTCTCATTTGAGGAGCTCACGGCATCGGAGAGCTTGTGCTCCATAACCTGAAGCTTAGAAATCGACAGAGATTCTTCCAAGTGTGTACTGGGTATCTTGGTTAGCTGAGCACATTCCACTCTATATTGCCTCAACCTCACCTCGAGTTGCTTCGGTGGTCATGCCCCGGGCGAGCTCCCCACGCAAGTATCGGCATTCCACTCCTTCTGCTCTGTTAGAAACTCGTCTCTGAGTGTCTTGTATCCCTCGTGGCTTTTACATTGTTCCCAGTAATCCCGAAATATCTGGCTCGCACGTTCTTTCTCGTTCTTATCTGCATGTGCTTTGCTCTTGGGAAGCTCCTCACCAGTCTGCTTGTTGTATTTCCGCCCGCCAGCGTGGTTGGCATACCGCTTGGCCCGAGTCATGCCCATCTGGATGAACTTTCGCGTCATGTCCATGCCAATGAAGTCGCCCTGCTCATTGAACGTCTCGAAGCGCGCCCATAGATCTGCCGCGCTCTTCTCGGCAATGTCGACGGTGCGAAATCGCCAAAGGGGCAGGAGGGCGGATTTGTACGGCTCAAAAGTGAGGACGCCTTGCTCGCCACGGCCTGTGCGGTACGCCATGCGCTCTGCCTGGCTTGATTCTTGCATCAGGTTCCGCTCATGCTCTCGAGTTTCAGACATGTTGGGGTTGGATGCTCGGCATCGGCTTGGTCGTGTGTTTGTGCAGGTAAGCGAGAGGCGTTGGCGACGAGAACTAGACGCAGCTCCCCCATCTGACGTCATGACTTCTATTAACCCGTCAGATCAGAAACAGGGCCAATAAGAGGAGCTGCTTCACGGAACCAGCTCGAGGCAGCCATCAAACATACACATTGTGGCAAGCCTGATCTCGACGAGTGGGAGAATCACGTTGACGGCACCACCCAGACTAGCGCTTTGAAATCGCCGCGACCACATCCATCGTTGCCAGTAAAGCAACGGCCAAGAAATCAGGCATGCGCTTCACCAGTCCCAAGTTCCATTGTTTCTGTATGGAGTATTATCAAGCAGATAGTCGGAATAACAACTGCGAAAAACACCTGTCGTAGCCCCTTCAAAATTTCAGTGCGATCAAATCTTCCATTGAGTTTGCGAGCTTCATCGACAACAAGACCAATAAGTCACTCCGCCGTATAGCAATAATTAGTCCAAGTTATAACGGTGGTCGACCCCGGTAACTGGTTGTGCACCAAAACTTTCATCGCCAAACAAGAATAAACGTCAAATGAGTAACTCGGCCAGTCGATTGGCTGCATCTCCGTCGGCCCACGTGGCTGTCTTGCCATTCCTGCCATCCTCCTCCAGCTTGTCCGTCACGAAGGACTCCATCGCGTTCCTCTGGGCTTCCGAAAGAAGCTCCAGCCTGGCTTGGCAGTCCTGATTCTCATTTGGCCCGAAGTATCTCTCATCCAGGAACCTCCACCAGATATAATCAAACGACCAGCTCTTCCTACCTGCATAGTTGAGCATCCAAGTCCGCCTTTCCCAGCTCTCCCGCATACGCTCCGAGAGCGACTGTCTGGTGTTTCCGGCAACAGGCTGTGACATGCCATTGGCCATTCTGGCGAGGTTTTCGGTTGTCATTTTCATCTCCTCGGCTTCTAAAACGCGTAGAAAGGTCCGAAGACGACGCTCGTAGGCTTCCATCCATGCCCGGTACCCGCCAGTCCAATACTCGGGTTCTTCCAGGAGCAGCCACCAAGGAGGGTCGAATGTGAACTGCGCCGGGGCAGCGTACGCGAACTCCCAGTCTATAACGCCGACGACACGTAGATCTTTGTCAAGAAGAACATTCGCTGGCCGAAAGTCTTCAGAAAATCATCGGAAACTTGCGTCAGATTGAAAGAGGTCTGGCATGAGGCGTTTTCCGATGGCGAGGTTCCGGAATAACTGGCGAGCTGTATACTTGTCGCGGGCGTCCTCCTCGTCTTCCACAGCATCATTGTGCTGGAAGGCCAACTGCGCCATGTGCATATCAGCGAGAGCAATAAACCACGCGTCCGCGGAGTCGTAGGTTTGCGAGGGTAAGATGCTTGGTGGCATATTGGTATGCATGACCAAGTCATTCATATTTTGGATCAAAGGGCGTCCCTTGACGGAAATAGAATCATGGCCTTCGTTTTCGACAAGTGAACCGATTCGTGGAAACTCCAGGGTAGATAGTTGTAGTAGAATATTGGCCATTTGGGCGTATAAAAACTCTAGCTTGTCCTCGCCAATTTCTGGGTCTAGGACTGGGCGTTCGGAAATTGCACGTTCTGGATCAAGAAGCGCTCTAGACATATTCTGGTGGTGTTGGATGTAGTCCATAATGATAAACGGGCCGAGGCCTGTGGGATTTTCTGCTCCAGTCGCGTAATGATAGACGTGTGGTACCGGAATGGCGGTATGGGCAGCAATATATCGCATGGTGGCCACCTCGTAGCGAACCTTCTCGTCGGGAAATGGGACAACGCCTGCTCTAGCTAGTTAGCGGACTAGACGTATATATTCATACAGGGCATAGCGTGCCTTTGATTGGAATCCTCATTACAACTGATGAGCCATCTTTGTATTCGAGACGGTAGATGACATTATACCCGCCCTTGATCACCGCATGCATCAATTCTGCTTGGCCATCCTTGTATTTGAGGATGAGGTTGCCGACAGCGCGGTAAACTTGCTCGGTGCGAATTAGCTTGAGCCACTCGTCGGTCGCCTCGTCGAGTTCTTGCCAAACGACGTCGTCTCTATCCATGCAAAGAAACCTCGGCTTCGAAGGCATTGTGGGCAGTCACCTATTTCCAGGTTTGGTGCGATCGATGCATGGGAGACTTCCGTCCTCAAATTTGTCGCAAAAGGCCTCTCGTGTCTCATGGATACCCAAGCGCCAGGCCAACCGGGCAGGGGTCATCGCCCCCGCGTCAAATGGCTGCCATCGCCAGCTGTTTTCACTATTTTCACTATTTTCACACCCGTTGTGGAGCTCGCCTTTCGCCTGTTGTCGGTTGGGTATGGAAACCCAAATCCATTAGTCGGAGAAACATCGAAGGCGAAGACTTGCGGAACCGGTATAATGGACAGGTTTTTCGCGAATCAGTGTTCGTGTTCTAATCCGTATGATGCCCGCGAAACAGGATTGTGGGTTTACAAATTATGACCCAAGGCTGGCTCGAAAAAACGGTGGCCCTGTCACATGGTGGGTAATCCTTTAATCCGTACAGCGCCGGTGAGCAAGAAGAAAAACTCGTCCAACCAACTTCTTCCACAACACAGATACCCAGACAGGAGTCACAAGACAGACGACTTGGAAACGACCACTCCAAGTATGCACCATGGAACGATCCTCCTCATCGGCCCCGAGGGAGCAGGCTAGTGTGGCCACATTCGGAAGCCTTCTCGCCCAGCCTCTGTCCAAAAGAGCGCTACAGTCTCCATCGCCACCCGGGACGAGCTCTACAGTCTGTACAAGTACGACAAAAACTGCCGCGCAGAAAACATACTCGAATCAGCACCGAGAGAATCCCATCATCACGGTCAAATGTGCATACGGACCCCCTTCTACTCGGTGAACCCGGCCCAAATGTATTCGACTTGACGGCTTGCCGTCCACCATGCAGCAGTCTCCCTTCCAAATATCGGCCCTCCCAGAGACATATCTAAGGCAGGGCAGAAAAGTATCGGCAATCAAGGAGACGCCGGCATCCCTCGTCACGACGACCCCTGCAGGACCCCATCCAACGACCCACGGGCGGCTCTCCTTTCTCCCCAGAAAAAAGAATCAACAAATCGTGGCCAGGCGGGGTCTCGTTTCTTCCTCTATCCCACCACGGGGGTACAACAAAAAAAGCAAATCTCTACACTTACCGGCGAGGGACAAGGGACGCGATAATTCGTTTCTCCCTTATGACATGCAAGTTTTTGTATCTCGCGGCGCGACACGGCCAATGGCCACGAACCGAACATCTCGAGACTCCCACAAAGACCTGCTTCCGCAACGCATCCGCAGCATTCACGCATCCATCTCTCTCAAAACACCCCGTAGATTGTGTCCGTCCCTATCCATTCATTACACGGCAACAAACAGAGATGAGGACCTGCAGTTCTACCCTCCCGGTGCCCCGTGTCAGACAAACGCAAAAGCAAGTCACATACATCCCTTGGGCCCAAGGGAAACATCGCCCACCCGCGGGTGTCTCAAACCCCCCAAGACGAATTAAAATCCTCAAGGACCAAAAAAAAGGAAGCATCCAGAAGAACCGTGGACAACACCCATCTCAGAAATAAGATTATTCGCTCCACGCCAGCGTTGTCGCAGTTCCGAGATTCTTAAAAAAAAAAAGGAAACACCAAAAAAAAATGAAACAGTGATACCGTAAACAACTTGCACTGAATATTAAAGCCGTATTCCCCTTCTTCCCATGGCCATTCTCCTGGAGTTCGATCCTTGCTTTTCTTCTCGAAACCGCTCAAACCTAGAATCTCATATTCCTTCGTTTTCCCATCCTTCACCACCACTCACCTCGCGAACCCCTCTTCCTAAACCTCGAAAAGAGAAAAAGGGGAATCGGAATAAAAAAAAAATGAAGTCCTTCTTCCCCATCGCCCTCATCGCCGGCGTGTCCGCGCAATCACTCACCTCTGCTGCGCAAACGTCCGCCGCGCCAACCGCCTCCGCGCCAACCGCCTCTGTCGTCGTTCAGATCCCTCCCGGCGGTGACCAGGACTGTCTGGCCAACTACATCGTCAAGCAATGTCTCCAAACTGAAAGCAACAAGGTAAACCTCCCTCGCGCAATAACCTGCGTCCGACAAACACACACACACACACACACACACACACAGTGTATACTAAAAAAAAAAAAAGCTCGCCGCCTGCTCAACAACCGACTACCAGTGCATCTGCTACGCTTCGCAAGCCATCGCCACGTAAGTTCATGTTCCCAATGCCGCTCGCCAGAAGAAGATGCAACGCTCTGACATGTTCTCGCAAAGCTGCTACAACAACTGCCCCAACGACCCTCGCGCCCCCCAGGCCACGCAGAGCATGAACGCAGCCTGTGCCGTCGCCGCCCAGCACTCATCTACCTCCTCCAAGCCCCTTACCAACGCTACTGCTACCGCCACCTCCTCCTCCTCCAGCGACTCGCCCAACCCCACGGATGTCTTCCCCAGCTACACCTTCTCGGCTGGCGGTGCGACCAAGACGAGTGGCGCAGAGAGCCTGGTCGGTGGCAACGCGGCTGGCCTGCTGGCCGCCATGGCCGGCGTGGTTGCCGCGGCCCTGTAAGTGGCATGCAAACAAGATGTAAGATATCCAGGATGCATGGACGTAGGATATGCATGGACTTTTTTGGATTTAAACTTCTGCTGGGAGAACATCATATGGTGTGAAATAAGGCTTTTTTTTTTTTTTTGAAACAACTGTACCTCCCATACATAGCCGTTAATATGTTGAAATACTGCAACAAGACACTTAACCACAAACAAAACTTGAGTCACGCAAGTCTTCACATAATAAACATGGCCGGACCAACGACGGCTAAATTGCTGTTGGGCCGGCCAAGTTGCTCTCGAACGCGACGTCTTTTCTGACTGATTGACCAAGTCACAGCAACATCATTCGACAATTCCTTGCTCAAATTGAGCCACTCAAACCGATCTTTTGTATCAGACGCTAGCTCGCAGCTCTCTGTCTTCTGCCATAACCCCTTATGTTACAACTAGGCCGCCATCTCCACTCCCTTCTGGTCTAAATTCATACAACAAACAACGCGATCCTAGAGCTCAAGTCCATTCAACGCGACAGGACCCTCAAAGAAAAACAAGAAAAAAAATTCACCCGCTTTCCTCCTTTGCGCCTATGTACAAGAGCAACAATTCTCTGCGAAAACCCCAAAAAAACTAAAGGGATAAACTGAAAATAATCGAGCTCGATCCTGCCTTGTTTGGGCTGTCTGGACGCCGATGAAATCCACCATTTTCTTGTTGCCAATATGACCATGGGCATACTTGTCCCATAAAAGTGTGAAACCAAAACGCGCGAGGGTGCTGACGCTAAAGCACTCTCCAGTAATTCCTTTTTAAAAACAGTGGTAGAAAGTAGTAACTAAAATCGAGTATGGTTTAAACATGAAAGTCGGCAAATGAAGCCATGATGAGTCAGTTTATCAAGCTTCACGTGCGTCCCTTGTCGAAGTGCAACATCACACGGGGAAAAAAAAAAGGCAAGGAAGGATGGCATCGAGCAGAGGTAGATGTAGTCGACGCAGTGATTTCACCCAAAAGCTCAATTCCCGTGTGGCCTTCTCTCTTTGGAACGGTTCTTCACTGGACCAAGAAAGGTGACATGCTGTTTCTTTGCATCATTCTTACGGAGCCTAACGGTCCCTGAAACAATGTTGGAACCACGACGGAGAGCCCTGGCATCTTGTTCATCATCAAGTGTTATTTCCGCAACGTCAGAGACAGACGCGGCATCGAGCTCGTCACTTCCGCCTGATATGGAAGATCCGTCATCGGAATCGTCGTACTCCCCATCGTCACTAACAAGAGACGGCGCAATGTTGCTGGCCAATGTATTGGGGCTGAGGTTGGCTTCTTCCACATCGTCATCTTCATCGGACACGATACCGGCGGAGCCACTCTTGGACATGCCACCCATGGTAGATTCTGGAGGCGATACGAGAGAAATGGGTGGAGCACGGATCTTGTTGCTGGCTGGGCGACTCGGCGAGTCGTTGTTGGCAGCAGGTGTCTTGCTGGATTGGGCTGGAACACGCTTGACAACAGGAGTGTGAATGGGAGCAACATCATCGAGTCCATCAAGGGCGGTAGTGGGACTGCTGGCGTCGTCGGATTCCTCGTCGGGAGTCATGTCTTCGAGAGAAATCTTGGTCTTGGCATCTGCAACAGCATCACAAATGTTGCCGTTGAAATTGCGGCTTTGCATGAGGCGGGACAGATACGGAGTTTCAGAAGCATGGTTGAACCTGGCGGCGACAGCCTCGGTCTTCTTGGCTCCGAGCACTTGCGTTCCGAGGTTCTTGGAAGGAATTACGCCGACACCAGGGAGCTTACCTTGGTGGTATAGCTTGAGTGATTCGGCAATTCTGGATTGCAGGGCAAGATATGCCTCCTGTTCCGACATGTCTTGTCGTGCAAAAGGGTGGACAAGAGTGGAAGCCGATGTGCAGTTACTGCTGTTGCCTTGCTGCGTAGTTGGTGCGGCATTCGCCTTGATGTCTCCCCTAGGCAATGCAGCTGTTGCGCTACTACCACTGTGCGTGTTGTTGTTGCTGCTTTTGTCATTGGCCTCAATCGGCTGTCCGCTCCTGACAGCTGCTTCCTCGTGGCTCTTGAAATCTCGCTTGTGTGCGATGCGGCAGTGGTTGATGAAGCCCTGGGTGCTGGAGAAATTTTCACGGTTGCAGTCCAGGCACACCAGCTTAACCGTCTGGCCGTCTGATCGCTTAAGGATACATGGGCCTGCCTTGTCCTTGGGCTGCGGGTACCCATTTGACAGAGCCTGCAACTTTTGACCAGCGTTTCCACGCACAGGTCTGCCCTTTGACATGAGTCCCATGTCAGTGACGCTGTTTCTCGTTGTTCTGCCTTCGGCGGAAGACAAGCGGCTGCGCGTAGATTCTGCCGGGAGCTGCCACTCGGCCTGGTCGCCATCAAAGGAGGCATCCGGAATAAGCCATTTGGCATAATGCCGGGCGTATGGTCCGTCGACAACTCCAAATGGCGGTGCCCATTTTGGAACGGGTTCTCCGAACCGCTTAATGACAGCAGGGCCCTTGCCACTGCTTATGTCCAGCATTTGTTCGGGAGTCGGACAGTGCTGAGGATACGGGATCAAGTGACACCTTCTCAGCTGCTCCAACGCAACCTGACATTTCGCCAACTCTTGATTGATGAGCCGCAGCTCTTCATGCTTGAGAAGCACCTCGAGACCAACTTGATGTCTGATGATGTCGCGCGCACGTTCCATGCGATCACCTCCTGTTGAAGCTGGCGAATCGTCGGATGGCGAAGCACCATTTGCACGGCTCAGATTTAGCTTGGTCCGCTTCGGCAGCGACTCATCAACTGAAGCGGCATCGGAGTTCTGGAAAGCGTCCCAGCTCCTCTTGGGAGCCGAGCGGCCAGGGATCGAGTGTGACGAAGCGCTCTCTGTGTTGCCAGCAAGTTGATAGCCGTCTGACGAGTCTGATATTAGATCCGCAGTCTGGTCGCTTCCCCGTGACTCAGTGCTCCAGAATCGAAACATGAGGACGCTGTCAAGGGTTATTGCGTGGCTGACTACCAACAAGGTCGCGACGACGATCGAGTCGCGATGAGGTTGTTCTGAGCCGTTCCGAAAAGCGGGTCCCTGATGGTGATTGCTGTAAACAGGAAAGCGGGTCCTGAAAGGCGGGCAAGGGGGGTTTGCCTGATGATGTGGCAGTCTGGTTAGGCCGGACACGGGGAATGACAGCTGTGCGTGGCGATGGCCTCCCCGAACAAGGAAACGGGGTCAGGATGTGAGATTGAGTGCAATAGCGAGGGGAGGCAAGAGAGAAGGTGAAGCGTAACAGACGAGTTGTGGAAAAGCGCAGCTGGGCAAAATGGTCGAGAGCTAGCAAAAGCCTCGAGTCGAGTCTCTTGCGAGACAGCAAATGTTAAAGAGAAGAAGAAAAGGAGAAATGAGGTGATGTGAGTGAGGAATTAAAATGGGCTACAGCGCAAAGGAAGGAGTGAAAGAGGGAGCAAACTAGGGGAAGAGAAAGAATTGGGTGGTGTTTGGATACTGAAGTTTTTGGGCCGCCGGGGGGATTGCGACGTGACTGAGAACGACCCGAGTTGACTTCCCATGTCTGGTGGGAAGATTGATGACTTGGAGCTCCCCTTTCGCACCCGGAGACATCAAATAAGACTTTGGGACTATCGGATGGGTGGGTGTGGGCGGAAGTGTGGATGTGTGGATGTGTGGGTGGAAGTGTGGATGAGTGGATGAGTGGATGGACCAGCCAGTTGCGCCAGTTACCAGCCTGTGCTGGGTTGTTGTTTTGTTCCAGCCAAACATTGAACACTGGCAGCTGGCAGGCAGCACTGGCAGAACTTGGGTGGAAGGGCAAGCTGGTTGCATGACAGAATGCACATGTAAATGTGGGGCGGTCGCCTGCAACTGGGCGAGAGTCCGAGGGCCACTGGGAATGGGACTGGTGGAGTGCGACAGCCGGCTGAGCCAGTCACTATGCCCGAGCGTATCACGGGCTACGAACCCGGTACTTGCGCACCGCAACGCAGCATGAATTCAGGGGGCTGCTGGACTTTCGTCAGTGTGTTTGATGCCTGGTCTGGTCTGGGAAGTGGACCGGCCTCAGTCGGGGGTGGGTGTGTGGAGAGCCGCCAGCAAACAAGGCGACTTCATGATTAATCGCGACCGGACCGAAATCGGCATCCAAAGTCGCTCTGTTGTGAACTCGTCATTATAATGCTACGGCTGTGCAAGCCGTGCATCTGATTCCCCCCGAAAGATATCAAGTTGGGCATCTGCTTCGTCTCGAACACTCCTACACGACACTGTGCTTCTCCTAACAATGTCGTTGTCTCGACAAAAAGTCCCCCGTTGACGTGCCGATCAGGGACTTCCTTCTGAGACTTCCGCTCCCTCCAGAAAGACAGCTGCAAAGACCCTTTGACCCCTTGACCCTGTCGCGAAGCAAGCGTAAGGGATCACCAGAGGAGGAAGAATGTGAAAGTTTGAGGCGTCGGGCTACCCGCGGCCAAGAACTCGGCGAAAGCTCGCTGGCTCTGTAGGTGTCGTCACCAAACTCTCCATTTCATCGGCTGTATTCTCTGTGCCGTCGTACGAAGTGCCTGTAGTCCGTGTGATGCGTGGTCATGTACAGCCCAGCTACCTAGGGATTTTGCTCCTCTACATGCACAACACGAACTACTCCTCACACCGGACGTCTTCTTTTACTCGTGCGCGACACGCACCAGACTTATCGCCGATTTCATCTCCATGTTTTCGCTGCGGTTATCAGGAATGGAAACGCCCAACCTAGCCCGCCAATCCGCTTGCCATGAAAATAGCCTTTTCCAGCGTATTGGCAGGTCATGCAGCCATCCAGACTAGCAGCAGATAAAGCAACTGATAGCGCCTGGCAGTTCAGTCGACACCGCATGCTCACTTCACACTTCACGAGGGACTAGAACGTTTCAAGCAGGCCTCCAGATGTATCAGTCTCGTAGGAAGTGTGGGGGCTTCTTCATGCAGGCTATTCGGAACCTTCAAGGGTCTGATGCCTTTCAATGCAGGAACTCGTTTCGCGAAACAATGAGGCAGCGGTATGCCAACCGAGGTGGTGATGAGAACGCGCGACGAGTTGGGCTGATATCATTTCAAGCGAGAGGGTTTTCTTCTTCTTGCTTGCCTGATTTTGCTTTTCTCATCCGTCCTGCCCGGGTTTGTACGGAGTGGAAGACGTCACATCGTATCACATCGTACCTACCATTTGACACTAGCCTGTAATAGTCCGAGCTCAGAGATCTACAATCTTGCTTGTGCTGGATCAGGATGACTCCACTATGGCGCAACAGATGCAGACCTGGATGGACGGCTTCATCATGACTGACAGCAACGGCATCATGTGCTGGGTCCTTCCTTGGCCAGAAGCACGTCGTGCACGTCTGGTAGTATATGGGAAGTGCATCTCGCTGTGCAGACGTAGCATGTGTTCAATCGAAGATGACTTTAGAGCCGTGATTCCCTCGGAGCAAGCAAACAGGTGCGTCTTGTGAGGAGGTAGGTATGTAGTCTTACCAACTGACAGCCATGGATGAAGCTCTTGAACAGCGTGAACCTTATCCTCCAACTTCCTGCCCGACTTGGCGCCAGCATTTTCATGCCCTCTCCCAATCCAGTCGCGGAGTCGTCTTACTATTAGTCTTGGCAGCCGCATCACAGCAGAAGCGTTTTGCAGCTCTCTGACAGGCACGGGCCGCCATAAACACCTGCTACGTGATCAAGTAAGAAGATCTACAGCCAAAGCCGCGCCTTTGGTAAACGAGACATCAAATTTGTGTTTAGTGAGCAGAAGAACGAAATATACTCGGCAGTTCTTTCACTGCTTCACGGCGCACACAATGTCCATCATCTGCATTCAAACGCTGTTGCGAAAAAAGTCGTGGCACCAGCCGAAGCGTTGTCCTCCAATGCAATGCAGATCGCTGGCAGCCCCACTTATTCGCCTCCCATCATCAATCAGCCTTGCGACCTCCACCAAAAAAAAATCCATTTATGTATCTTCGTCTCCACAAGCATGTGTCAGTGACAGCCTCGTCTCTCCAACACAACTTCCACGCCTCGTTCGCGACGAGCAACCGAGGGAAATGTTGCCCTCCACAGAGGCAGCCCCCGCGCCGTCCTCCAAGAAACGCAAAGAGCCATCAGACGCACAGAAGCCGCCCAAGCGATCGAAACCACAACCGTCCTCCAAACCAGCCCTCATCGGCCCTCACGAAGACATCATCTCTCAGCTTCAACCGAAACACAACATCCTAGCCGCATCGGTCATATCGTCCACGCAGATTCGCAAACGCGTCACACAAATCACCTCGCATTTGGGCGCCGAGTCGGACCTACCGGCTGTCGTGCTGCTTTACGCCCGAACAGCAGAAGTGTGCAAGATGATTACCATTGCGGAGCAATGTAAGCGGCTGATAAAGGAGCAAGGGAAGCGCTGGTTCCAGTACAACCAGATGTTTGAGACGCCCACGCGGGACCGGGACGTGGTTGAGGAGACGGTTCTGGACGGGCAGCAAGGGGAGTCTTCGGACGACGAATTCGAGGTCATGGCCAGTCGATTCGAGAAGGCTGTGATGCCGGAGCCGCAGAAGAGGGTGGTGAGGTCGATGAGGGTGTTTTTGAGTGTAGAGGTCATTAGAGATTTGGGGGCCAAGAATGGGATCACGATGCAGTCAAGTGAGGACGTGGCATGATTGGCTCTTCCTCTAGGAGATGATCGAACAGCATGGCACATGCTTGCCCAAGAGTCGAGATTTGCACGGAGGGCGTTTACTCGGCGTTAGATAGGTTGTTTCTTCAATAGGTCAAGATAGCGCAAGATACCCCATTAGTTTGAGCAGTTGAACGCTGGGGCAAATTGGCATTTCACCCTACATGATACCCAAAAAATATGACAAAACTAGTTGGAAAGAAAAAAGAAGGGGGGGAACAACGCCAAATCAAGGAAGCAGCCTAACAGCAAAACATGCCGCTCCTCCCCGCTCTCCTTCTTCGCTGCCCTCTCATGCCACAGTCTCGCACTTCTCATCCAAGCTTCCACACAGCGCATCGTAGACCAAAGACTTCGCGCCGCCTACCCCTCATACATCTCGCCCTCATGGGCCACCAGTTCTCAATCTCTCAGTTGTGCTTCTGCTTGTTGGAGTGGTCGGTTATACGCAAAACAAAGTTGACCACAACGGCCAACAAGAGGATGATGGCCAAGAAAGTAGGACCAAAACGGTCGTCGAATCCGGCCTGACCCCTCATCCGTATTGACTTGGCTCTCCAATGGTACGTCACCAGCGCATACAGCATGGTCAACATGGCGACACCGGTGAAGAGAAACGCCGAGATGAAGGCTACGCGGTCACCAAAGTTAAGCATGCCGATGGCGAGAGCTCCCAGAATGACAGTGAAGTTGAGCCATGACAAAAAGGTACGTTCGTTGGCGAAGAAGACCTTGGGTTCGACTCGGGTCGGCAGTGCGATACGCTTGCCTGTAAACACCGACATTAGTACTTTTTTTTTTCACTCGCATGCAACGACTAGCAATCCTTTTTTCTTCCTTTTTTTTTTCTCTTTCACAGGCAACGAACCTTGGGTTGTCTGAAGGAGAGGCTGCGAAGACATGGCGAGATGGTAGTGGTTCGGCTCGTGGTGTTTTGCTTGGACTACGTCGATCCCCGAGAGTGGCAGAACGCAACGAGGTCAATTCGCTGGCAAATCCACGAATATTGTTCAACTCTAGTCTTCTGAGTTCTGGCAAGGTCCTCACTAGAGGGAAAAGTACGGAAGGCAGAAGGGTGAACAAAAAATACTATCCTCGCAAGCGACGGTTCAATGGTTCGGTTCTATTACAGTGCACGTGGGTTGTTGGCTGGTTGGCTGGCGGTCACGTGCAGTTGCCCCGCGGGTTAGGAACTGTACATTTGCACCGAGGGGCAAGAGGATCGTATCGTGCCGAGATTCCAATGCATGTATACAATGCGTTTAGGTCGAATCCAAGCCCCAATTAGCTCATGTAGTGGTGTTTAGTAAGTCTATAAAAGTTGGGCACATCTTTGTAGCTTTGCTCGGTACTTTACTCTGCGCGGAGTCTTTGCATCGTTGTAACACGGCGCTGCCACGCACGATCGCGCCGCGCCCACAGCAAAAGGCTGGCCCCCCCCTCTAGCCTGGGGTGTTTGTTTACCTTGTTGGATTTACCGTCCCGCTCCCACTCCACCTGACAACACAGACAACATAACATCCTGCCGTCCCATTCTTGGAATCAACATCAATCATCACGACGCAGTTCAAGATGTCTACCCCGGTATGCTGGTCAAACTCGAGCAAACAAACAAGGCGCAGCTATAAATGCCAGGATCGTGGACCGTGCTAACCATTCGTGCAGCCCATTCCCTTCACTCGCCTCAAGCAGATCGCCACCGATGTGCGAAACTCCCCCCCAACGTTGTCTTCCCACGTTCTACCCAGCGGCCGTCTCCGCATCCCCATCGATGCGTTTGAGGTGAAGGAATTTCTGACAGCCAGTGATTACAGGTCTGCACAAGTGCCATCGGAGGCGCCGAATTCTACGACCATGCCAAAACCGAGCAATGGAACTCGACCATTATTGTACGTCTTCAATCACTCCTCCCATCCATGACACATCGCAAGCTTGCCTTCGTCTAACGCAGCCACAGAGCTCCATGCTAAAGGCCGTCATATCCGAGGCCACCCCCCAAGGCGCCTCTGCCCCCTCGTACAAATTCGCCTGCAACAGCACCATTGTCCAGCACCTGGTACCCACGTCGTCCCTCAACAAGGCCCGCGGCGGTACCGAGACGAAGGGCGAGCAGCCTCACATTTCCACGAGCTCCGAGGCGACTGCCACGGACGGCAAGCCCCATGTTGGCAGACGCGGCATGCACAGCGCCACCGGGGCCTTTTGGGACGAGAAGAAGGACGGAATGTGGACGTTCAAGTATGATGGCGGTGAGGGCAAGGGCATGGATGTCGTCATTATGCTCATATGGATCGGCATCTAATCGGGTGTGTTGCATCGCGAAGGCGACGCCTAAATATTTTCTTGGCATTTACCAGAAGTGAAGCGCGGTTGATGCTCACGACGATAGGGGTTCGATTCTGGATAGTTGGGCGCGGCGGGGAGAAATGGCGAGCGGTACCCTAAGGCGTTTCAGGAGCAAAAGATGTGTAACTTTGTATGACTGTCTCCATTCTGCCAATTTTTTATTTTTTTTGGAGGAAACGACACAATTTATGAGATGGTTTACTTGTTTTCTTTTTGGAACCTACCAAGTCTCGAAGAGCTGGTGGAAAACGCATGTCGCGTAATGATACCTCGTCCGGTGCTCCGGTGCACTCCGCCAATCTTATTTGGACACTATCAATCATTCTGAAGTCTTTGCTGTGACAAGAAGATATCACTGTGAAGCTAGGCTTGGCCATTGGGTTAGTCATCTCCTTAGACACGGTCCACCTTGTGGATCGGTGGGGGCCCCACAGGCTCCCTGCCGCAAGGTCAGTGACTTCATAAACACGCGAAAGTGTGGTGTAGTACTTTGTATAGGGAAAATCAGGAGTACATATATTATTAGCCTATTTATATGTAGGCGAATGTACCTCTAATCCACTTCTATCCGATTAGATACAGACCCCAGCTGACGTGCCTCCACAAGGTGGGCCGTGTCTAAGGAGATAGGCTAGAGCTAGAGCATGGGCTCGTCAGAACTTGGGCCTTGGGTCGGTGGGGGTTAGATCAGATCGATGCGTGACCTTGCCACTGTTGGATCCCCTTATTCGAAAATGCCAACGATAAAAGTTCTTCGTCCAACTGGACCACGCTGTACTGGGATTACTGCACGGCTGCATGAGCGCCGAGAGCGGCGTGAACAAGCTCGAATTGCATTTTCGGCAAGTGGAAGCGGAAGGGGAGTTCCAATTGATGCCGTCATCGCTGCCCAGCCGCCATCACCGCTCCGCTATTACGGTTTTGTGGCTGTTATCCACCTTGTAGAATCACGTTATGTAATTAGGGTCGTATCCAATCGGGTAAAAGTGCATCAGAAGTACATCTCCTTGGACTCGGCCCACAAGCCGTAGCACGCTTAAGGAGATGGGGAAAATCAGGAATATCTGTTATTAGCCTATTTATATGTAATCGAATGTACCTCTAATCCACTTCTATACGATTAGATACAGACCCTAGTTGATATGACTCTATAGGTAGACCGTGTCTACATAAGGAGATAGGGAAAATCAGTAATATTTGTTATTAGCCTATTTGTATACAAGCAAATATACCTCTAATCCACTTCTACCCGATTGGATACAGACCCTAGTTAAGGTGTCTTCCACAAGGTGGACAGAGTCCAAGGAGATAGATTAATGTGTAAATCCGTCCGTATTAGTCCATAGCCTATGCTAGTTATACTAGCGATTTTCCTTTGTGTAAATCACTTTTGCACTAATTACACTAATAATAAGGTGGTTTAGAAAACCAAGCCACAGGCACGACCGCGATTGCGCGTAGCCATTAATAGCATTATGATTAGTGCCGCGCGCCGCGTATTACTTGTCCATGTCATTATCTCCGTAGCTGGTCCACTGACCTTGTGGCAGTCTAACCCCTGTATGATTTTACACGAGGTACATTCAGGGTTAGACTGTTGTATTTTTCAAAACAACAGGGCCCCGTATGTACGGATTCATCCGTACATATGTGGGCTCACTACGGACTACTCCGTAATTAATTTAGCCAGGCACAACTTACATACAAGTCAACTGCCAAGTTAAACATAATTGCTTTGTTTCACATGTATATAGTCAGTCTTTACTCCTCACGTAAATTGTTTGTTTTTGCTCTAATCTCGCATGACCTATGCAAAGGAAGCCTTGTCTCACATCAAAATGAAATTCCTCATTGTTCTTAGCTTCTTTACTAGCGCTATAGCGCTCGCAACCCTACCTATCACGAATTCTAATAATCAGGACAGTGTCTTGATGTCTGATATTCGACGCGACGTTTCTGACACAACTACTAGGTACGTTGCGAAAAGCCTAATTAAAGATTCTATTGCTCACATAGTTCTCTTTGGTCTCTTAAAGTCAAGAGCTAGAAGCCGCACAACACAAAATCCTTGACAAACGCGTGGGAGCGGTGGGCACAACGAGAATTCCACATAATGTTATGGGAAAGATATCCGCTGTGCAGATTTTGGATGTTTCTATAGGCTTTATAATGAGCCGGATTAAACACCACCTGATCAACGGACGGTACATAGAAGGAATATTCTGTGAACAAATTTCAATTTCTAACCATAATAGCCACACTATGCTAGTTTATCTTACTGACCCTCAGAGCAAGAGAATTTTGAGAATCGCGCGTGTTGCCTCGGGTATGATAGGTTATCTGGAAGACATGGAGGAATTCTCGGGTCGAATGGTCAAGGTATATATCTCTGAGTTATTTTATCCCTACGCATGAGGTATTATTTGGGAGAGGTTCATGTATGTAAATGTACGGACGGACTATGCACATAGTTATTGTATTCGGGTCTTGGGCGCGCGATTTTGCGTTTTTTCATCCTTGGTGTGCCAGGCTCAACAAATGCGGCTGATGAGCGTCGACGTCGGTGCAGCTCAAACACTCACGTGTCGATCTTGCAGCCACGCATTCAACAGCCGCCAAGTTGTCTGTTGTATTACCGGCCTGGCCGGGTTCGCTCTTTTGCTCGAGTCATTCCATCCAGCGCGAGTACAACTGCCGGCCCACATGGCTCTCCATTGTTTCCGGGCTGGCCAATCAGACGCATAAGCGCATGCGTGGGAACAGCCCGGAAAAGAAGTGGATGGACCCTTCAAAGGTCTTGGTCTTGGTCTTGGTCTTGTTCCTCTCCTTCACCTTCCATTGCTGGCTGACCTTGGCTCGCCCGGACTTGCCACTGATGTCCGAGGCAAGATCCATGTCGGGTCATCCGTCTCGATGGCCAAGCCTATGTACGTGCGCAAGATTGATGCTCTGGAGAGAACTCTGAGAGTTGCCTTGCCTTCCTTCTTTCAGTCTTTCAGACCAGCCGCGGCAGCAAGCATGAATGCGAATGGCCCATTTATGAGAATCAAAATGGCATGCCCATGGGCCTCGCTCGCCAAAAGTCCGCTCAACCGGCAAGGGTGAACCCCCCTTTTTTTTTTTTTTTTCGTACAAATAACCCATTATGTGGGTTCCGCGGCTCCATAACGCCAGAACCGAACCACACCTCTTGGCCGAGACCGACCGACCGACTCGTCGTTTGGGGATCCCGCCCCCCCCGGACCGACCAGACCAGGCAATGGATGGAATTAAATAAACGCTCCTCGTCCCCAGGATGGGGTTGTTTGTACTACGGGCTTGGGTTTTAATCTCAAGCCATACATCTCCTCCGTGTGGTGTTGATCCGTGTGCCATCCGCATCGACAACACCAACGTACTTACTCATAAGCTTTCAAACCGTTTCAACGGTGCTCCAGCCTTCACCTCCAGAAGCACGGACGTCCTGCCTCACTTTTGTCTCCAAAGGGAAACAAACGGGTCACGCGTCGTAGTTTGAAACCCCCTACTTTCGTGACGAACCGAGGGACTTGGGGGGGGGGTTTATCTCGCGGCGTGCGATTGATTTGTTCCTCCTCACCTTCAAATCTCCATAAAGACCTTGTCTCGGTGGTTCCTCACCTCGATCAACACCGCCGGGACCACTGACAATTTGCGGCACGGCAAACAAAGAAATCGACCCTGTCTCTCTCCATATACGAAACTCGAAAATCAATCCCACTCCGCCATGGTCCAAGTGCTCGCCAACCGGGTGGCTCTGTGCTCCTCGGGCAGCAGCTCGTCGGGCCATGAGCAAAGCGATGGATACCACTCGCAGGACGCGGGTGCCATGTCCCGAGAAGAAGACGCTCAGCGCATCAAGGAGCTCAACATGAAGCGCAGCATGATGCGAGCACCGCGAAGAGGATGGTCACTGTCCGACTACTACCAATGCCAGAGTCAGAGTCACCACCACCATCACCCCTATTACACGTCCCAGGTTGACCGACAAGCATCCATTCCCGAGAATGCCGTCCTCCAACAACCGACCACGTCGCGGCCCGACTCACCCGCCTCCTCCATCATGTCGAGCGCCTCGTCGTCGTCGTCGTCGTCGTCATCCTCCACCCTGACCCTGACCGTGGGACCACTGGTTCACATGATCCCCCGCCGGCCCAAGATGCCTCCTCCCCGCCGCTCACACTCCGTCACGGACAAGGAGCCCGAGCCCGAGCCGAGCCACCACCAGACCCGGCTCTCGTCGCACATGAACCTCCTCCATCTTCCCCCGGAGCTGCACTACGCCCTCTTCGACTTCCTGGACCCCATCGACGGAGCCTGTCTCGGCCTCGCCCACTCCCGTCTGTACTCCATCCACCGCCGCAAGAACGGCAGCGTCCCCCTCTGCAGTCGGTACTCGGGCCCCAACGACCTCGAGTGGGCTTGGCGTGGTGCCGGCTCCCTTGTCCGCGGGCAGACGTGCAGCAGCAGCAGCAGCGGCCTCGTTCCTCCCCCCTCGGCCCCCTCGGGAAAGGGAAAAAAGGACCTCGGCAAGTTGCGCGTCAAGGGCCAGGTGTACTGTCGAAAGTGCGGCATCTATCGCTGCGAACTCCATCGCCACCTGAGGCATTGGATGGGCACCAAGCACGAGTACTGCGAGATCCGCAAGGTGTACGGACCGAGGGCTGATGAGGCGGCCAAGCCATACTGTTTCATGAGCTCGCCCAAGAACCCGCACCGGTGTGGCCGGCATGGCGGCAGCGGCAGCGGCAAGAGGGACTAACGTGCGTGGCGGGCGGGTTTCTCTGGCAATTGACGAGTGTGGAGGTCATATAGATGGCATGTACATGTTTGGAAAGATGGGCGGAGACTTTGGTATATATCCTGTTCTTGCTGTCCATCAAATTAACAGTTTCACACACACACACACACACAAGTCTATCCAAGACCAGTTGCCCTGTCTATCCTCCCAACACCACTAATAATGCAGTACAGAAGAAACCGTTATTTCGGCAACACCGGCTCTTTCCAATCAACAGCACAATCTCCCATGGCATCGATCCAGTCCGTGATCCCCTTCACAAACCACCCGCTCGTGACAACCTCTCCATCTCCGTCCTCACCCTCCTCTTCATTGTCCACCTTTGGCGGCGAGGGTGTTCCGAGCGTGAAATGCGGCGACGTCCAGCACACACCATCCTCGTACTTCCACTGGAAACACCGGCGGTTGAGACGAAACAGCACATCGTGCTTGGCTTTCGCGTCGTACTCATCACGGACGAGCCGCGCGCGTTCCGTCTGCGTGGCGAGGGCCATGAACTCGGCGTCCGAGATGTCCAGGCCCTCGGCCTCGCATACTCTTGCGCAGGCGGCTGCGGAGCGGTGCGCGTGTTTCTCGACAATCGTCTTCTTGGACTCTTCTTTCTGCTTGGCTTTCATGCTGGGCGAGGCGCGGCCCTGCCCCTCCCGTCCGATGTAGCAGGTGCTGTCGGCGAGGTTGTCCCACTTCCGGCGGAAGTAGACCATGTGCGGCTTGAAAAAGCGGTGGTATAGGTGCCTGTGCTGGATAACATGCTGTGTCTATATGTCCCGTGTCAATTGAGGTGAGGGTTGAACTCTTTTTTGCAAGAACTGAGGGAACAGTGAGTGAAAACATACGGATTCGTTCCTCGTCTTCTCGTATTCCCACGTGTCACTCATGTCCTCTGGCGTCATGGTCGCCATGGTAAACACGGGCTGACACCAGTGTGTCTGGCCAAAGGGGACGGTGCTGGGCTTCTCCCCGTTGAACATGGGATGCGCCTGCCTGACCCCTTGACCGACCTGCTCCAGGGCCTTTGCGAGGGCCATGCCCCCATACGGCATCTCGCGCGCCAACTTGTCGTATGCGCCCGTCACATCGGGGTACTTCTTCAGCAGCGTCTCGATCAAGGCGCCCGAAAGAACGAAGCCGCTGCTGCCGTGGGCAAAGGCGTAGCCCTCGAGCATGACGACACTGCCGACGTAGGAATAATCCTGGCTGCTGCGCTTCGCCTTCTTCCGCAGCCAGTGAATCAAGCTGGGCCAGACGACGTAGGTGTCGTCCTCGAGAAAAGCGTACCACTCGCGACGAGGACGGAGCTCCCATGCCCGCGCGACCATGTTGATAGTCATGTACTTTTCCAGCCTGGCAGCCATGCGGGCATCGTCTTTGCATTGCTCCCTCGGACCGGCGCAGTCCCTTTGCTCGTCGTAAAAGGAGAATTCCTTATTCACCAACTTGACGACATCGTTCACGCGGTCGAGCACATCATGGACACGGTGACCAGCGACTTGTTGCTCCTATTGAAATTCGGTCAGAGAGAGGGAGCGAGAGAAGAGAAGGACAAGGAAAAAGACAGTCAGAAATGCCCACCATGTCCGAGAACAGCAACACATCAGGCACGCATTGCAAATGCGTCAAGAGATGCAAAGGCAGCCTCGCATGGGCATTGGCCGCCCGAGTCTTCAACGACACGACAATGTTGTTCGTGCTGGGGAACCCTCGACAGGGCGAGTCGATGCTCGATTGCGCATGCGCATGGACCGTCGGTCTGCGCCCGAAGTAGGAGGAATAGTCTGTGCCGCCAAGGTCATATAATTGCACCATGGGACACACGATGAAGATGATGCAGCACAGAATCAACAATGTCATTCGGCCGCGCAGTCTGGCCATGTTGGAGACCCACAGTGCAAGCTGCGGCGTCATCGAGCAAACGGCCGCCATCTTTTCTCCTGTCTACTGTCTCATCTATCCAGCGGTTTGCCAACAACGGCAGGATCAAATAGGGGAGGAGCCAAGTGCCAGTGTCGATTTTCCCGGTGTCGTGGACGAATGAGAAGAACGGCGAGGCAGCACCATTGAAGAATAAATTAGAAGGAGAACACGTGACTGTAACTGGTGGTTATTGTGGAATTCCGCACGCGGATGTTTCTAGCTTGGTGTATCTTTGTCGCGTACAGAAAATGGGGACCCAGAAACGGGTCGGTCGATTTGGCGTCTTGTCCAAGGCGTTTGTTGGAATGGAAGAGAATGGATGCGACGCAGATGAGGACCGCCTCACCAGACCTCACCAGACCTCACCAGACCTCACCAGAGAGTGTGAAGGAACTGCAGTCAAGTACGGGGTTTTGTATGCGTAATGTAATGAGCGAAGGCATCCACCTCCCTTCGCAGATCGCGCCGACGATCAAGTCCAAGAAGGGGTCTGTCTTGCTCACAGCCTCGGGCTTACGAGCCACGGTATCCATCGTCATGATCCATCATCATGGACTCTGATCCGCGAACTCGGACTCGGCGAACACGAGCACGGGATGACTGTTTCAAGACCGGAAACTCCTCCTCCCCCCCTGCTCCAAAAAGGCAAAAAAAGGGTGGACTGATTCATCAGATGGTTCTGGTCTAGCGTCGGCGCCACTATTGGCTGCCGCCAAATGCCGTCGTTGGCACATGCCCGACGTGGTGTAATAAGACAACTCCGTCCGCGCTATGAGAATGGTAAAATAGTAAACCAAAAAAGCAAAAGAAAAAAAAAAGGCACCACATCACACCACACTAAACGTAGAACTCGTCCCTTCAATCGTCGTCAACTGCCCCTGTATCGATTTCGAATCCCCATAATATCGTAGCCTGTATTCTCCTCGCGGAGCCCACTCTTCGACCTCCCACTTGATATCAACCTCACTCGTCCCAAGAAGCTTGCTGCTTCGTCGCCAGTGGAACGTCAATCCCCAGTCCGAGTCGTCTCTGACCTGCTGCCACTTCGTCTCGCCCGGTGGCCGATACTCTACCGCTGCATACGTCTGTTCCAGGCGCAGATTGTTTCGGGGATTAGCCCCGACAAAGGTGGCCGATGCTGTTTCTCCGCGTCCGAATTGACTCTTCTGTACATCAGATACAGTGTCTCCGAATGCTTTCCAAAGCGGTGTGCGATCGTACAGAACGCCAATGATGAAACTGATGGACCTGCCGCTGTTGTCGGGAGGGTACGTGTTCTTCTCCCGGTGCTTTCGTCCAGGTGCGCCACCCGCTTTGAGGGCCGTCATTGATGCCACCGTGCGATTGATGTAAGCCGCCAGAGTGTGCGGTCCATACAAAGTAGATGCTCCTTCATATCGTTGGATTCTGCTTCTTGTCAGAATGTGCACGCACCTAAATGGATACATGGATACATGGACAAATTCAGACAAAGGAATGGCGGGTTGGGGGGGCAATGCCTAGTTTCATGACATACCCATATTCTTCCTGCGTCGAGATGTAATGTGTGTAGCTGTTGCTTGGTGCACCAAGGACTACCACTGGCTCCTCGCCATCCAGCTCGCTCGAAAAGGTGCCAAGACTCTCTTTCGCAACGGCTTCCTTCCAGCGTCGTCCCGCCATGGTAGTTGCTTCGCCGGGACTGACAATAATGAACAACTGTCCCACTCTAAAGGTTTGGATATCGACCACGTTCGGTGTCCATGCGTACGGCCGGCTTACCTCGCCTACGTCTAGCACAATAGACTTTGGCTGCTGGCATTCAACCTGGGCCTTGGTCGGTGGCTTCAGAAGCCATGTGGTCAGTCTCCAAATGAAATGGGCATTGGATGCATTCGTGTAGTGCTGGACAATGCCTAAAGCACCGGGCTCGTCCCACGTTCCCGCGCCAAAACCGTAGCCAAGGGCGGCCGGACAGGTCTGGACCTCGGTTCCATTTGGCAGGGAAAACTTGTAAAAGGCCATGTCCTGAAATTGATGCGTCGCCTTGACACCCGTGCCACGAATGTTTGACGTTTGACCGTTGAGAGTGTCGTAAATCTTCATGGCGCCTCGGTACTGCCGTTCAGCATTGTCCAAGCAAGAGGCAGCTCCGTAGTCGTTCCTCCCAAACTTGGGCCCCCTAGCACGACATCGATTGCTCTTGCCGTCTTTACAAGCGCTGGTTTTGAAATCGCATGGCAGCCCCGTTCCATCCTCGCACCAGGCGCCCAGAATATTCGGCGTCGCATCGCCCATGTTGGCTTGCGAGAAACCAGCCACAAAGCTGTCCGCGCTGAGCTCGCTGCCTTTGACTTGCTTTTCGAAAAGGTCGGCCGCCAGTCCCTTGTTGTCTCCGGTGATCAAAGTATTGTTGGCTTGCATCGACGTTCCGTGCGTCGGAAACCACGTCAGCACGCCAATGTTCTTGCCATCCGACGCTCGCTGGAACTTGAGTAACGTCATGTCCTTTTCGACAGACCCATCATCTTCAGAGCTGATGTTGTACCTGGCTCGCTCGGGCTCCGGGTTGGCCAGGTAGGCGAACAAGCTGCGATTGATATTTGCATTCATAACTTTGGTTTTCCCAACACTCAAAAGGCCTGGTTCCAAGCTTTCGTGGGCTCGCCGAATGGACAATACGCACCCCTCGACGATGGCCTGGTAGCTCTGTTTGTCGAACCCTTTGCTTGGGATCTGAGGCAGCAGATAGTTCAGCCATGCCCCTGGTCCGGAGTGTGAGTGGGTGGCGGTCACGGCAACATTGTCCTGGCCGTACATGGAGTACCTCGGACCCAGAGCCCGCAGTCCCCTCAGGATGCCGTATCGCACCGCGGTGTCGCCGGACTGAATGTCAAGCACGAGATATACGAAGCGATCCTCGGGGTTGTGGAGATCCCCTACGATGAAGGCTCGTGAGTATAGCCTTTGACGCAGGCCTCGTCCAATCTGGGCAAAGGCGGCATAGCCCATCATGTTGATTTCTACGACTGGCCCAGTAATGTCGGCCTTGCCCACGCCCAACAGATAGTGGTTTTCAGGCCAATCGCCCTCGGGCATCTTCTCTGCTGCCCATTTGTTTCCCGGGTTGGCGACCCTATCCGGGCCCCCATGGAGAAAGTCGTAGTCGGATGACGTTGATAGCACTGGCGTGGAAGCGAGGCCCGATGTCCGATATAATGCAACACAAAATGCGCCAATGACGACGAGCCAAACCAACAGGTGCCGACCGCAAAAGCTCCTTGAGCGTCGCACAGCAATTGTCCCATCTGGCGGCGCCGTCGACTTGAACGTCGCTCTCGGGCCCCGACCGGCAGCTGCCTTGCCTGGGGTGGATTCGCTGGATG
The DNA here is from genome assembly GCA_030389615.1 of Epichloe typhina subsp. poae. NCBI lineage: Eukaryota > Fungi > Ascomycota > Sordariomycetes > Hypocreales > Clavicipitaceae > Epichloe > Epichloe typhina. The sequence continues at coordinate 3,883,086 of CP098313.1, forward strand.
CCATGGCCGGTGATGGAGGGGAGTCACATGCAGCAAAAGCTGACAACAAAGACGCAGCTGTTATGGGCAGTAAAAGAGGGTGGAAACGCTGGAAACGTCCCGACGCGAGTGGAAAGTCGTCGTCTACAGAAGCTGCATGGCCCGTCGGGCTTGTGGGAAAGATGAAAGAAGACAAAGGATCCGTTGCTCGTTGGGAAGGCTGTTTCGCGTAGAAGCTGCATGTAATCCGTAGTGGTGGTCATCGAAGCTTATCAGCTGGCTGCAACTGGCTTCTTCCGCGCCCAGCTGGGCCGAGCGGCGTTGGTCGCCATTGGGGCGGGGGCTGGGAGCTCCGCACATGCACCGCGATGAATTGTCCTCGTCACTGTGTTTTTGATGGTTTTGTTTTGTTTACTTTTTGCGACACTGCAACCTGTCTGAAGCTCTCTTGCGCTTGATAAATACACATTTCTTAGCACCGCAAGATAAAGGCAGGTGTCCCAGCCAGCTATGGCTTCAGTTGGGTACCCACGGGCCACCAGACGTGGTCCCTCCCTCGTCCATTGTACGTGCGGGGGAGAGCAAGGAAAACCTGAACCAAAAGTCGAGCATGAGAGGCTCGCGCGTTACACATCGACGGCCTCGTCGCAGAGAACCCTCTTGAACAAGGCTGGTGTTTTTCTCGTTGGACAAAGAGGCTAGTCATCGCGTGATCTGGCGCCGAGGCCAACGCTACTTCCTGTCGTGGGAACTTTGGAAAGCGGATGCCTCGGCTGGCGCATGCTGTGAACATTGAAACAAGGACTGGCGGCCGTGGCCAGTGTAGAATGGAAGGACCTTTTTATCACGTGATATGAGGAACGCATGGTCGCATGTGGAATGATGACGGTGAAAATGAGAATTAGTTTATTTTTGTGTTTTGCCTGGTTGGAACAGCCTCAATTGATTTATTACAAGTCAAAACAAACGTAATATTTTAGTCAAAGCATGATTGATGGGGTACACGAAAGAGTGGTCAACAATAGCCGCCATGATGGTGTTTACTTGCCACCCGTGAGACCCGAAACAGTGCTGCCGAGGGGAAGGCCCTTGGTGACTCCATCGAGGCCACTTGGGCCGCCTGAGCTTCCTGATAACAAGCTGCTGAGAGCAGCAATGTCGAGCGCGCTGAGGGGCGAGTCTTGCTGAGCAGCCTCGTCGCGCTTGCCGCCGAGAAGGCCTGTGACGGGCTTGAGGACCGTGTCGAGGGGCGAGCCGCCTTGACGCTTGGTCAGGCCGCCGTCGGGACCGGTAACGTCGCGCTTGCTGCCGCCGAGAAGGCCTGTGACGGGCTTGAGGACCGTGTCGAGGGGCGAGCCGCCTTGACGCTTGGTCAGGCCGCCGACGGCGCCGGTAACGGGGGCGAGGCTTCCTCCAGTGGCGCCATCAAGAGGACCAGTCAGGCCCGAGGTGGCTCCGCCGACGGGGCCAGTCGCAGGGGAGGGTGCACCGGCAGGACCGCCTTGTGGTCCAGACGAGGAGGCTAACAGCTTGGCGAGGTCGCTTGTGGGCAAGCTCTTCAGAATTGAAGCAAGTACCGCAGGGTCGATGGATTGAGGTGCTTCGGGGTTGGTGCCGACCTTGGTGGGTGCAGATGCCTGGTCATTGGCGATGGGAGCAGCCAGAACGTTGCCAGACAGGCAAGTCATGAGCAGAACGGCGGCAGCGTGACCCTTCATATTGTCTGATTAAGCTGGGATAACTGTGGAAGTAGAAGTGTGTGCTGTTGAGTTGGATATGAGTGAATGACTGGATAGTTGCTGATGAGAGTGAAGAGAATGAAGAAGGGGAGGGAGATGGCTCAAGTTATACTAATCGGATCGGACTGCAATGGCAAAGCTCCCATGACTCGCTCGTACACGGATATGCCGCCGACTCGGTTGGAATTTCAGTGAGTTGGTTATTGATTAGCATTGTGATGCAAGTCCATTGTGAGCATTTCTACGTGATGCCCAGGACCCTCTGCACGGAACGCAACGAGATTTGCTCAACCCTCCTATTTGCCGTAGTGAAATTGGGACAAATCTCAGCATCGAAGTCATTTTGCTAGACACGTCTAGTCCCGTGACAGCCAGGTGCATGGCAATGTACGACATTGGTCGGCGTCGTCTCAGCTTGTCTTCAAGAGAGCATACCGCAGTCGTGCATACGCAGTCGGGCGACTTGTCTCGCTGCTTGGTCTATGCGATCTTTAGCATTCCAAATGCAATTCGTTTCCAATACTGAGACAGGCTGGTGCCAGTCACTAGGTGCTAGTGGACTTGCACAAGTCTTGTCTTTCCGTGGAAAAGAATGCAGTTCTCAAGTCAACAGCTGGGTCAAAACACCGTGTCCGTCGTCAAATGCAACAGGAGGCGGGGGCGAATGGACAATCGATAGCTTGAAAATTTCCTAAGCAGATAGGTATCGAGGTTTCCTTAACCCCAGGACGTGCGTGTGAGAAACATGACGGCGGAACACGCATTTGTGCCAACATTGGTGAAGAAGCAGTCCATCGCCGCAGTTGAGAGGCCTCGGACTGATGACATGTGCGCTTGCCGTGCATGTCGCCGGTTATTCTGTCTTGATGCTCACGATATGGCATGGATAGGGAAGGGAGTATTGTTCCAAAGTTTTTCTGCTAGAAAGGCGCGGACATCAAGCGTCTTCTCCCTTGCAAGTTGGTCACAACAGACAGACCAGTGCCATCTCGATATCGGCGCCGACGGCATGCTTGATGAGACATGTTGTTGCATCAATTCCATTGGTCGTACGTTCGAGACATACAATGCCTTTATTTTGGAGAGCGTTACGGAGCTTGTCGCCCGTGAGTCATGGTGCTGCTGTGAGAGAAGAGAGAGGGGAGAAACAACGGCTGCCGGGACAGCTGCTAATATCCAACGTTGCGAGAAACACGGCTTGTCGATGTGGGAAAGGCTACCGCACGCGCAGGGCGACGCATGTTACGTGGCAGAAGGGGGTGGAGTTGCTTTTGTGGTTGGTGTGCACCTCGGGCATTTTCTAATCCGATCCCGATTCCCGATCCAGTCTGATGGCGTGACCCACCACACTATGTACGTATTTTTTATTACCGTGCCGTTTTTCAACTGACGCCATCGATGATTGCGCGCATGGGAGACCCCGGTCCTCGATTACGGTCCCAGATCTACTCAACGTGCATCACGTAGTTTTTTTCTCACTGCGACTTGCCCGCTGTCTGCTAATTGGCTTGTGAGAAAAGCCTTGCTAGCGATGGATGATGCATCATGCTGGGATTAAAAGACGGACACTAAATTCTCCGATATGGTGAAAAGGAAGGAAAAAGTTCAAGTTTGTTCATCTCACGCAAATCGGCCAAAGCAACCATTCAAGCCCTTTTTTTTTTAATCTTTTTTTCTTGTTCAAAACGTGGTGGATGCGCTGTTCTTGTATCTGCATTTCAGACACATCAACGACTTTCTCGTCGAGATTATTCCCATCATTGTTGACCTGGAATCCTTATAGCGGACACAACGCATCATTCTCATATCTCATCCAGGGTAGCACTTCATCCATCACGCTCGTCCCGATCAGAAAATTTATTTACGTGGCCAACGCCCAGGTTCCGCCGTGCCGCGGCGAATGGGGGGTCTGGGAACCAATTCCGAGACATTGACTTTGAGCCGATCGTCACGATCCCTTGCGACAAGTGCGTGAAATAACACGGCAACACACGGTCAGTAGCCATGGGCCGGAATGGACAAGCAGAAAGGCATCCCGTACAGACCAGTGCTGTGATTGTGCTGGGAGCGAGACAAGGGCCAGCGCTCCCGCCTCCATCACCACCAACACCATGTGTTTCGCCTTCTGACGGCGCATTGGTCCAAGAGCCAACGGGTTGCTTTAGTCTTGAGCAACCGCCATTCAAACAAGAAGATGCGGACAGCTCGCGTGTTGCGCCGCCGCCGCCGCCGCCGCCGCCACAACCACCATGCCACCACCAAGAGTCAGCCGCTACGGAAAGCCGACTGCGGCAAGGAATGCATGTCCTCAACACGGAAGCAACGGCGCTGGCCGATCTTTCAAAACTATACGAGACAGACTCTGTGGCCCGGGAGGGGTTCAACCAAGCGGTGCGGACCATCGCGCGGCGCGGCCAGTCGAGTGGGAAACTGGTCATCATCGGGGTCGGCAAGTCAGGCCACATCGGCAAGAAACTCGTCGCCACGATGCAAAGTCTCGGTATCCCCGCCGTCTTCTTGCACCCAACCGAGGCGTTGCACGGCGATTTGGGCATCATCGATCCCCACGACACACTCATGTTCATCACGTATTCCGGCAAGACGCAAGAGCTCATGCTCCTGCTCCCGCATCTGGACGAGGCCTTGCCAACCATTGTGCTCACATCTCACATCCGCCGCGACACATGCGAAATGATCAAGCGGCGGCCAAACACCATCTTATTGCCCGCGCCCATCCCCGAAAGCGAAACCGCCTCGTTCGGCGTCGCGGCACCAACCTCGTCCACCACCGTCGCACTCGCTCTCGGAGATGCACTGGCCATCACGGCGGCCAAGGAAATGCACCACAGCATCGCCGCTACGTTTGCGAAAAACCACCCCGGCGGGGCGATTGGTGCAGCAGCAACGACAACATCGCCGCAGACCCTGAAAAACATATGCGTCCTCCTAGATGACATCCCCCATCTAAGGGGGCTGGGCCTCACCTGGACCAGCCAAGGCATAGAACTGCTCCGCGCAGGAGTCGACAGCGTTTCCGGCTGGGTCAGGACACAAGAAGACGACAAGGTCGCCTCGCCAAGTCGAATCCGTCAAATTCCCACCGCGCAACTACACCAGCCCCTCGCACAGCTCCCTCACGTCTTCGCGTGCCCCCGCGACATGCTGGCCATGTCGTCCAATACACCCATCCGCCAGGCCGGCGACGTGGTCCGCTCCATGCGGCAGAACAGCCTGGGCGACACGCTATCCTGCAGCACGGACGTTATCGGAGTGACGGAAGGTGGCAAGATCATTGGTGTTCTAGAAGCGCGCCGTTTATTCGAGTCGCACGGCAGTAGTCGTGACGGAGCATAGCAAATTGCTTACGCCGGGTGATTTTTTTTCTTCCTTCTTTAATTTCCCGTCGAATGATTGTTGTTCATGGCCCGTGTAGACAGACAATTGGCTCTGGGGCAAACTGGAGTTGGAGTGTACATACTCGTCATGATTTCATATGGTCTGCCACACTATCCCGATGTAGACAATGTAGAGAAGCACACCTTTGTGGCTCACATCCTCAAAGGGAGAAGGGGTGTAGAGTGGGTATTCTTCCTGCACATATTCACATATGTGGATGTTATGAGACATGAGTTGGATTCTGCCAATGTGCTAGAAAGGAGACGTTTGGCTTTGCGATAATCCATCCTCTAGGCATTGGATAAATGCTTGAACAAAACATGGGAAGCCACCGCTTGTCATCTCCGGTCCCATGGGCGGGTCGATCGGGCCAAAACTGGGTGGTGAACCCGACAACTAGTCCGTACTCCGTACCTAGTTTCCGAAAGCAAGGATTGCGACCGGGTTGACTCCTTGGAGCGGTGAAGTGACGAGGCGCGTCATTGTCGTGAACTACCACCCAGGTGCGGTGGAGGCTTGAGCATGACGTTGAATATCTAGATATGTGCAAATATTCATTCAATAGACAAGGACTGGCTCTCGGGTGCGAATTGCGCTGATGATCAGTCAAGTTGCTCTTCCATCGGGCGACTATTAGACGTTGCAACTTGGCTCGCTTGCCCTTGTTGGCAATTTGGTTCGTTCCCTTTTGCCAGATGCGTCTCCACCTCGACACGCCTGTTCCCAAATGGGAGCCGAGGAGTCCGTCGTGTCCATCATCTCGAGATCCATGACTTGGCGGCTAATTGGGACCGGCCGGTTCATGACGGGGGAGGGGGCAGGTGGGCTCCTGAAGAGACGGTAAGGACTCGGGAGAAGTTGAGGATTCCTCACCTCCACTTGTTTGCTACCATCGGTGACCCGTTTCGAATCGCCCACATGTATTTACTCCGTATCTCCAGCGTCCATCCCGATCTGCCAGACTGCAGATGTGACGGCGGCTGCAAAAAAGCTGTCAGTCATTGTTGTGTTCGTTCGTCTGAGGAAGGACCTCGGTGGAAATCTTGGGAAGCACAGCATCGCGGCATCCATCACAGCAGATGCGTTGTCCATCTCCGGTGGGTTCATAGCTGCAATGGTTCAGCGACGGCACATGGAACAACCCCAATTCGAGCCCGTTTATTCCAGCAGAACCACTTGTCCATTTACAAGTTGTGGCTTCCGAGAGCGGGCACTACTTTAATCAGAATCGACATGATGCTGGGCTTGTTCCTGCTCCCCTTACCCTCACTGCTGCGATGCTCGACCAGGAGAAAAAGGGATTGATGCATTTTCTTGTGATACGTATTGCTTGGCGCCATGGCTGCCAATACATGTAATACATATGTCGATCTACTCCTTAGTAATATTCGTAGTAATCCGTAGTGGGTATTATAATGCGGCGCGCCAGATGCCGCCATTCACAGGGGCCAATGGCTGGCAAGATTGGATTTTCGAGGCACGCGATAGACTGCCGGAAACGTAATAACTGGCCTTCGGCTTGCTTGGCCACATCAAGTGGTCATGGTTCAGTGCCGTGTCACAAGCATGCGGCCTTCGGGAGGCCGATAATTATTATGTATTGTAATCCTCGGGAGCAGAAAGCATTACGCAATCACATTCCTTTGCTAGGAAAGGTGGGCCACGACCCAAGATTCGAGGAAGCAACCGGATATCTCGGTTCCACAGGCGATAAATGAAATCCATGAAATCACCTCTTCTCGATCGGCGAGTCTTCAACAAGGGTCGACGGCGACGGTGAGGGCCACTGTACCACTGCGCCATGTCGAGTGCAGCTCAGTCTATGTAATGTAATCCGATGTAATCCGTACACATATGTGCATAATACATACGGAGTAATGTGCAAGAGTAGCGTGGGTTTCAGAGAGCCCGTGTCTGGCGCCGTGTCTGGCCTCGTCTGTGCAGGGTCTCCGACGTTCCTTCCGATTTCGATTTTCCTTATCATGACTCCATCCCAACTTGTCGTCCCCTGGTATCGATACCCATGTGATATTGCCTATGTGATATTACCCATGATTTTGCCTTTCCTTCGTCTTCTGGCTGCTTCACCATCACATGACGATTTCGTTCTCTCTCGCATCATCATCATTGCTAGTTCCGTGATACCACCACCACTGTCGGCCTCCCTTTGTCGAGTCGCGGCTCAGCCGCCCCCGAACAAACGACAACGGCGCTATCCACCACCGCCGAGCGACGGACCAGGCAGGCTTCGTTCAACTGTTCAATCGGAAAGCCGACACCAAACGCGGGCGTACCTTGTGCACTACCGAGTACATCTCCGTTATTTCTGTTTGGCCCGTTTGGCCCGTTTCGCCCGTTGCCAAGTGCTTTGCTCTCTTGGCTGGGAATGCAATTCGTCCTTTTCTCTCCTTTAGCTGGCAAAACTGTTCCCGCATCCTGCGCCCACAAAGTATGAAATACGGGCAGCAATTGGAACACGAATCTGTTCCAGAATGGAGTCTTCGTAAGTCTTCGCACATTGTTCTGTCATGCATGGCACGGCACATGCAGCCAGTGGTGCCCGTCGCCCGTCGCCCCTCTGGCAGCCAACGCTTCACCTGCTGATCCATTCCTCCCTGGCGTATGTCTTGCATTTTTCATTAACAAGCGTTTTTTTTTTTTGCTTTTTCTTGTGCAATTAGACAACCTCGACTACAACTCTCTAAAGCATGAGATCAAGGTACACACCACGCGCGATCAGGCTACGGCCATTGCAATTCCCGGTCACCAAGATACAGCCTTGGAGAAATTCGAGAATGGGCTCTATCTCGAGCTATGTCGCCAGCACGATCGTGTTGATATGTTCATCACCAGTAAAGCGGATGAAATTTCCAGGCGCTTAGGTACGTGTGACGTAGCATCCGACCGGAACAAAAAAACATGCCGGATTTTGTGTGACTCGCCGCTGATGACACGAATCGTGCAACCCAAAGAACATCTTGCTAGCAAAACTCAGCGTTGGGTTGCCAAGTACTCGGATGCGAATGATTCTACACTGTCACTAAAACGGCAGCGAAGGTTCGCCAAGTACGAAAGGGAACTGCTGCGATGTGGAAAAGAATTACAAGCGCTGTCACGCTTCACCAATGCCCAAATCATTGCCTTTCGAAAGATTCTCAAAAAGTACAAGGTATGGAATAAAGAAGCATTTTAATCGCGGGTTTCTCCTTCCCCTCTCTTCTTTTTTTTTTTTTTTTTTCGTGACGGGGGGAGGGCCGCCTTGTCTGGTCTTGCATCATTGTTCATTTTGCTATCCTGATGCTGCAACTGAACCCTAACTAACATGATTCTACCCGAGCAACAGAAATGGACTGGGTCAATGACGTTGACCCCTCGTGTCAATGAAAACATCTTGAGCAACCCTAAAAGCTTCACCAAACGAACCTTTGAACAACTGCAAAGCCTGCAAAACAGACACGACGAGATCCTCGCTGATCTACAAGCCACGACACCTCACTTCAGCGAGCCTAGCTCCTCCGAAACCGATGAGCAAGCTGTACCAGACCTACTAGGACGACGCCGCCATCGACAAGTCAATTTTAAGCCACTCTCGCCCGCTCAATTGGACTCGCCGGTCAAGTACTGGAATGAGTATGACGACGGTAGTGAGGCAGGAGGCCCCGAAGATGATTATGCAATTTACATCAACCCTGACGATGACACGGGTTTTCCTGGCCTCGCCTACGTGAACTCCATGTTGGCCTTGCCTTTTGAGAAAGCAAAGCAGTGGTTCAAGATGCGGCGGCCCAGCAATGAGCATCGCCCGCTTCTTTCCCCAGAACACGGCTCTAGCCTGGGATGCGCATCTACCGTCGTGGATTCGGAGGAAGAAGGATATTCTACCTCGGACGGCTACCCGCAATTTGGATATGCTACTCACCATGCGCTCCCCAGCATCGGCGAACAAGAAGTGCAACGGTACCGAGACAAGGTGCTCGTCTGGGCCACGCTAGGTTGTTTGGTGTTTTCGTTTGCGCTCCTTGGCATTGATAGTGTGCTCATCCTGACAGGAAAACACAAGCTTCGTGTCGAGGTCGATGCCGGGGTGACGGTTGGAACCATGATTAGTCTTTTTTGCGCCGGCTCTGGTCTCGTCATGATGCTTTATCGCCGAGGCCCGCTGTCTCTCTCGTTCAAAGTCATGGTCTGGAGTGCCTTTATCGCGTCGTGTATTCTGAATGGCATGCTTTTGGTACTGGTCCTTGGCAACGCGCCTTGACGAACAGCTACATGTGGATTTTTTTTTTAACAAGTTGGGGGCGATGGTTGTACAGAGCCTCAATCTTGTCTGGTTGACCTGGCGCAGGCGTTATGGGTCTTGCTGGAGACTTGGACAGAGATGTCTTGCATCATGGAGGAGACGTTGTCTTCCAGGCGTGTGTTAAGAATATGGACGGAAATTTTATACGTGGAGACATGATAATGAATGGATACTTGGTACGTTGAATGAGCGAGGGAGATGCTCGCGGTACATGGAAAGCAAGAAATGTCAGATGTCCTGAAATCTATGTGTCCGGGAGTCCAAGACATGAAACATCGGAGGGACACGTCCAGTTTAGGGAGCATCATCTCGTTTGTAGCGCCCAGCGCCCGCCGCCCGCATAGCGCACATGATACCGTGAAATCGTGAAGTTAAGCCAAATCGATCTTTGACAGCCAAAACCACACAATATCTTATTATTACGGAGTCTCTTTCGATGATGATGATGATGATGATGATTGAGGCATCAAGGGATGGGAGGCAGAGATGCCCCGGGGGAGTTTTTAACGTCACAGGGGTGAGTATCAATTATATTGATCAAAATCGCAGGCAGGCACAAGAAGGGTCAAATGTGCGGGACGGTCTGAACAAAGTGCAGACTCATGTGCATGGTTTCCTGGTTGCCAACTTGCCTCCAACTAAACGCACTATTTTCCATCATGATGCCTACGATAAAGTGCATGTAGGTCACCAACAAAGCATCTTGTGTGTAATGCGTAATCGAAAATTGATACATTATTAGGCTCCTACGCCTGCTATCTACACCCTCTCAAGATGCAGCAAGATGAACAAAAAGCAGAAGAAGAAAAGACACCGGTCCGGTCCATCAAGAAAGCCCAGCCCCCATAGTCATGACTGTCATGTTGTTCATCAACCCAGAGAAACACAGTCTTGGTACACCTGTGTACCATCCAATAAATGCCCCTCCGCGGTATGTAGTGTAAGGCGAAGCCCAGCATTGCTTCAGAAAGATGATTGAGAGAAGAATAAATAAAACAGGAGCAATGAGAAAAGGCAAGGTTGGGGGCCGCCCCTCGGATAAAACGCGCGCAAGGATAGCTTAGCATGCCGCTGGCGATGCGCCTGACGCTTCGTCGAACCAATACTGTCGCTGAAAGAAAAGAAGGAAGAAAGAGAAAGGAAAGCAAAGTGTTCCATAGCACATTGGGGATGAATGACTGTTGTACAGAGACAAGCTACTTTGCCCCGTTGGAGCATCAAGCCGATCGGCTACTCACTGGCATCACTGGCGCCATTGGCTCAGGATAACTTGACGTGTGGTTGTGACCTCGTGACTGTGACCTTGTGGGTGGTTGTGCCTCACGAGAAGTGTCCATCGCCAAAGGAGGAGGCCCGTAGTTTGACCCATGATCATAGTGCTGGTGAGGATGCTGGGGAGCGGCCGACGTGTGGCTATACTCAGACATCCATTCATGTCTGCCATATACCGGAGGACCATGACGTGCCGGCTCATGGAATGCTGGCGGCGGTGGCCCGTAGGCGTCACCTCCATACCTGAGATGCTCTATGGGTCCGCCATTGCCGGAGCTGGATGGCCTGCCAGCCATGGAGACGAATCTGCTCCCTGGCGTGTAAGCGCTGGCAGATCTCTGGTGCATGGGCCGCGGAGGGCCATGCGAATGATGAGGTCGCATGCTTGCCGCGCTTCGATCAGGCCCTGGGTGGCCATACATGGGACCACCACCCTGCATCTGAGTTGCGATGGACGGCAGAGTGGGAGGAGGGGAGGTGGGAGTGTTTCGGCTGTTGGTATATTGGCCCGACTGCTGCTCATAGCCAGCCGCAGCATGGTAATGATTGTATGACTTTTGAGCATATGAAACCTCCTGAGGACCTTGATACGATGACGTGTGAGTGTGGCCATGTGATGCATTGTGGACATGTTGATCCTGACGTCCAATCTGGGCATAGACATGGTGGCCGTACTCTAGAGGCTGAATCCTGGGCACAATATTCTGGGCACGCGGGGGGTGACCGGCAGGTCCTTGAGCGCCGAATCCGTAAGGAGACGACGCCATATATGGATGTGATGGGTCCGTCACGTACGCGCCCTGCAAGTCTGATGACTGAAAGTGCGGAAATGTGGCGGCTCGGGCAGTGCGCGACCGCTTCCCCGAGGGGCTCATGATATCCTCATCGTCTGCTGCTGCTTGGTGATGGCTGCCATAGCCCATATCCCCGTACATGGGGTTTTGGCGGGTCATGACGCCAAAATCAGAGGCCTTTCGTTTCGACGTTTTCGCCGCGTTGATAGACCCAGTCTGTCTCCGATACCGGACAGGCTTGCCTATGTCCTTCTCGCTATCATCGTCCACGATGTCAGGGAGGAACTCAATTTCCGGTACTTGGTTAAGAGTTCCGTTCTCGATCTCTTCACGAAGGCGGGCTGCGATGGCAAACATGCGAGCTGTGTCAAAGCCATCGCCGAGCTCACTGATGATCCACGCGGGAATGTGGCCAGCCCCAAGAGCGGCCGTGTCATCCTCGTCCTCGTTTCCTCTCTTATTTCCCCGAAGTCGCTTCTCTTCTCGTTTTCGCAACGACAGCGTCCATGATTTGATGTATGCCCCTTTCCCTCTGCCTTGATTTCGGTCACTCCATGCCTTGAGACGCTCAATTTGGGTTTCCACGAGTTCCATCTGAGTCACGGGGTACGTTCTTGCGTTTCGGTATCGAACCCTCTGATAATGCTTACGACAGTAGTACACCCATACCATTTTCGGAATCTTTAGTGTGCAGGTCTTGTTGCGACCAAACAAGTGTGATATGGCTTTCCGAAGCTGAGACCCGGTGTCGCAATCGTCAACAAACATGCAAACAGGCTTTTCCTCGTCGTCCTCATCCAAGGGAACGGTGGTGTTGGATGACGGTTTCGCCGAACGTGGTTCGCAATCGAGTGGGCCAGCCGTAAAAGCTGAAGAAGGGAGAGCGTGCATGAGTCCCGGTGCAGGAACACCGATACCAGTGTCCTCGCTCTGGTGTTTTGGAACACGTCCTTCTACTCCAGACTCACTGTAATCGCCCATCGTGTGTGCAGGGCCTGCATTTGTGTTGTCACTCCGCGACAGAGGCTGTGTGCTTCCACCGTCCGCGACAGCCATGACTTCGCTGGGGGTTGCTAAAACGGCCCTAAGTTGTCTGGATGATCTATAGTTGGCCACAGGGCAGAAGTCTGGAGCAGAAGCAGCCCTCTTGTGTGATTTCGAAGAACCGGCGAAGGGAGATGGCCTGCTCGATGGATCACTAGGCACGGGGGGAAATTGTTAGTAAAGAGAACTTCTGGAGGCAATCGTAAGAAATTTTCCAGTCCCGAACACTTGATCGTTTGCGTGTACTAGTGGTGAGAAAAGGAAACGGGTGTGGATAAATGATAGATGTCGGGTGCAGTGATCATGACCAAGTCCGCGGGAGAAGGCAGAGCTTCACATTTACTCATCAAGATGCGTCAAACATGTTGTGAGGAGTCTTTGCCCCAACCGTGATTCACCGTGGGTCAAGCTTTCCAGGCAGCCTCAACGTATTTCAGACGAACCTCTACCCGGCCTCACTTTTGCAGGTTTATTCGGTTGAGAGGAACCGGACGCGGCGATAGTCATGGACAGGGCAAGACAGTAAAGTAAGTTGGTAGCATGATAACAGTTGACTAACCTGGTAGGAGTATCGGCGATTGAAGTCTTGTTTGCGTTCTTCATATTCAAGATGGCGTCTGAAGGACTTTCAGATCTTTTTGGACCAGCCATCTCATCAATTTCATGTCGTGGTAATGGCCCAACATCCGTTGCCTGTTGTTGTGCTCTTTTTGCTGAATTCAGCGTCTGGTATGATTCACTACCTGACGACAGTGTCCTATGGAGTAGAGGTAATTCTGCGACAAATTGGCGAGCACTGTGAATACTATTCAATGTTGTAGCCGAGGATATCCTGGAGTGGGATTTAGATCTCCATGATGCGAAAGACGAAAGACTGCTGTGACTGTCGGAGAACTTGTGGCCTGTTGGGTCGGGCGTCTCTGTGTCTCGCTGGCTATCATCACAATAGTTTTGCCTCACATACAAGTTAGCCATGGGGAGACTCCAAACATAATAACGAGCTAACTCACAGATTTTGTTGCATTCGTGTTGACGGTAGAGACGGCTGAGATGGTTCCAATTCGATAGACACAGAATCCACAGATCCCATTCTGGAGTACCTCTCCACGGCAGTAAAATCATAGGAGCCTTCCGAGTCAAGATTATCACTTGTTGATCGGAATGAAAATATCGAATTCGAGCGGTACTTGGGATCAAGTTGAGATGGCAGTGCGTAGCCACCAGCGCTCCATGGTTTTCGGTTTTGAATCGAATTTGAATCCCAGTCTTGCTGTGGTGTTGTTCTGTCGGGCGAGGGCGTCGGTAAAGATCCTGACGATGCTTTGTCTGGATTCAAGATACAAGGTGACAGTGTGGTCTCCCTCGTGGAGCTTTTGCAATGTTCTGATGCTGCTGCTGTTGATTCATTCAGCAAGGAAGTGACGTCCATCCTCATGGCCAAACCACACACACACACACACGCACACACACAAAAAAAAAACGACGAAAGAAGGATATCGTCTGTGAGTGTCCTGGTAGATAGGTCTGTCTTTGGAAGGATCTTGGTTGTCAAAGGGCAGTATGCTGGAGCACTTGTTAGGTGAAGTATAAGGGCTTAGGTCGGGGATGAGTCGTGCACAGAAGTCGCTCAACGGCTCTGCATGAATTGCTCCCCCGGACGAAAAAAAAGGTTATAGTTTGATACTCTTGGAGGGAAAGGCGTCCGAGGTTGGAGGTGGCTCTCCGATGCTATTTGTTGGAACATGTAGAAAGGGAATAAAACATGGGAGCAACGCCGAATTATTGTACCACTGATCTTCTAAACCAACAGGAAAGGATAGAACCTCAGACTTGTTTGGGGGCACGATCGAGTGGACCATTCGCATTGACGGGCTTGCACCCGAGTAGATCGAAACAGCCGAAACACCAAAGTCACTATGGGGCCAGAGAGTGTTGTTCGGTCATTTTCCATTCTCCAGTATAGGATGTCAGATCTTGGACGGCCCGAGCGTCTTTTCGAATTGCAACCAAAGCTTCTAGAGACTTAAGTTATGTCTGTCTGAAACAGGTGGCTGTGTGTGTATGCGGTATGTGTGTATGCGTGTATGCTAGAAGCCTCCTGCAAGGGCTGGCTGTCCACCCCAGTCCACTCCTGGTCCGTCAAGAATCCTATTCCTGTCCGGGGGGGGGTTGAAATACATCATGAGACGCAGGCCGCATCAGCAAAGTCGTGAGTCCGGGAGAGTCCAAGACGAGTCCCAACTAGACGGTGACAATAGGAGGGCCGACGAAGCAGCCTATACCCACGCTGCTGCTACTCGAGAGGGTTTTAAAAGTCGACATCTTGAACACCACAAAACGATTTGGCCTAGACATTATTATGTCCAAGACACAGGATGGTGTGTATCTTGTCAAGGTGACAGATAAGTTGTGGGCCAAATCTATGGGTACATAATCCGTACATACATTGTACAGTCAGTGACACCGAACAAGTTAGCGTCCGTCCACTTGATCAATATTGCCTCCCAGATAATAGTATAGACGTTATGGATGAACAGCCGGGAGCGCAGTGGGCCTTGTCATTTGTGGAATTGCGTAGCAAGTTGCTTAGGCCAAAGTGGGCTTGATCCCAGTGCCGGCATCCATCGCCTACCTATTTTCTAAATGCGATTCGAGCAGACGAAAAGTCAAGACAAATAAAATAGTCTGTAGAGCCATCTGTTGACACACTGCAGCACAGTGCACACTGTTGGCGCTGCCGCAAATCGGATGTTGCCATGCTTTGAGTCCTCATGGTAGAGCAAGGCCATTGGGGTAATTTGCTTTACTTGCAATGCAAGGACACCCCTGTTCGCAGCAGGAGTTCACAGTGCGGCACAAGTCTGACTTGAGCGTTGCGCGCGGGCGAGCTGCAAGAAGGGCAGGTATTAGGCGTTGAGAAGAGCCCATCCGAACCAACGTGCGAGATCCCGAGTGCGTTAATCGGATCAATAGCATGTAGGGCATCCCGTCCGAGCACTGGGGGCGGCATCGCCGAAGACGCAAGGCCAGGGATGCCCAGTCGAACTACGGAGTAGACTTTTGCATAATCCGTACATATCTCTCATAGTTGGCCCGTGGCCCATGCAGTCGAGCTATAATACTAGACGGCGGCATTGCCCTGTGAGGCGTCAATGTTTCTTCCGAAGTCAGTGTACTGAACGGGGTACTGTCTGCGCAACGCAGGCTGCAACAGGGCGTGAAACCCTCGCAAGGACAGGCTTTGTCGCACTCTGACGACAAACATGTTGAATAAACAAGGGGTCACACCAGAATGATGTGCGACCGGAATAGAGTAAGCCGTAGCTTCAGGTCAAACCACTCATCTTTATTCCTAATATGGAGGTTTCGTCTCCGTCTTGTCCGCTCATTATGCGACGAAAAGTTGGAAACAATCGGAGTCTGCCGATCTAATAATGTATCATCAGACAACTCGATTTCCGTACTAGCCCGCCTCGTTTGGGTTAGCTTGGTTACAACCGTAGGGCAACTGCAGGTAGAGCTTGAGTGATAGGAGCAATCGAGACCGTCCCTTGAATTCAGCAGACGGAAGTAGTCGCGGGTGGCACAAATGCAAATCATAGATGCCATCAGGCAACTGTTCCCGGAGTTGGTTGCCAGCTGCCTCTGTTGATTGCCCAACATTTTGCGGCTTTCCCAAAACGACCAACCACATTTGAGTGGCCAGGTCCAGACGCTGCTGGCGATTGCAATGCAAGAAAACTCCGATGTCGTGCATCATTCGCACCCAAACTTGACCTTTCGACGCTTGAGCATGCAGTACTCCGTACAAAAAGTGCGATGAACATGACAAGACGACCCTGCATCGAGGAACGTTAAGTGTTTTGTTTTATGTTTCCGAAGAAGTTGGATGGATCGAACGGAGGTGGTAGTCATCGGACGGACGCAGCTGTTGTTGACGTACAAGTTGACGACCCGAGTCAAGTTGCGTTATTGACGAACGATTTGCAGCCTGCTGGCAACTGACACCTGGCACCTGGCACAGTCTTGCTTGCTTCCTTCCTTCCTTCCTTCCTTCCTTTTACTATTGCCAGTCATTTGTGCAACGGCATTCGACGTGGCAGCATCAACGGTGCTACCTGCCTGCCACCTGCCTGCCTGCTATCTGCAGCTGACTGACACTGACTGACCAAGCTGGAAGCCCGAAGTCCTCTCAACTAGCATCGAAACGTCCGTCTTCCGTCGGGTTGATTGATGATGTGCTTTGCACGAGTAAGACGGTTCTCGCTCTCTGCTGTTTAGACTTTGAGACATCACAAAGCTCAAATTCAATGCAACCCACTCGTCCGACTATCGACAATGCCACTATTTCCCAGCCCCCTCATCATGCGCCATGCAAAAAACAGGGCGAGAGGCGCCACGGTGACCATGGTGATTCTGCCCTTGCAGATTTGCAAGCCACGTGGCTAATATTGCTCGTCTTCAAGTGCAGCCAACGGCCCTCGTCGAATATTCTTCGACAATAATAAGCCACGCCAGTGAGAAAACGACGAGCGACAGGTCAGCCCAGTTCATGAGTTCATGATACCAGACGTATGACCACACCTTGCCCGGGGCTTTGTTCCTACTCTTCTTAGCTGGTCACTAATAAGGCTGTCTGTCGCCCGAAGACTCCTTAGCACGCATGGGGTTTGAATGAACTGTGAGGCGCTATCCGCCCTTTTTCCACGGTTGGATCCATGTTTCACCGCCTGTGTCACAGGGTCGGCCCAGGCACTTGTCAAACGACTCAGCAAGCCCCAAATAAAAATAACTTCCGAAGTGGACTGAGACAAGGCCTGTTCTCTTCAACTAATAGCGGGACCGAATCTGCTCCGACCTCAACCATTTACACGACGAGCATTTCGCGTTCCTCGCGACATCATTCAAGATGCGGATCATCGCCAGCATGTGCGTGCGTTCGAAACAACTACTAATTCGGCAAGGGGTAGAAAGACAAGCCAATGCTCAATGGTGAAAACAAATCAGCGGCTAATTTGAGCCAACTAGATTCGAGCATTCTGAAGGGACTTTTCCTCTCCAATGTTTTATTCCCCATCACGTGCACATACTGAAAACACCATTTTGCCTCATAACAAATGGCAAGTACAGGCGCAGGTGTCGCGAATGAAAATCAGATAGATTTACCAGTCTTCGACAGCGGTTTCCAAATGTCGGCCACGCAGCTAGCACTAGCCTTATCGGTACGCGCTTTCGTCAGATAAATGACCGCTAATACGATTTTGGGTTTAAAGCTAGCATAATAACTAGGCTCAAGATCGTTTCACAATAGCCACTGTCAACGTGCGTTATGCCTTAGAAACGATCGGACGACTTAGCATTTGGGACAAGCACAGGCACCTGTGTGGAGTGTCGCAGGAAATGTACACATGTACGGAGTATGTAATCCGCACAGAGTATGTTTTGTCAACAGTGCTCGTCACGATAAAAGGCATTGAGCGCCAACCTCACGCCATCTTCCATTCTGAACAATTCTCGGTCGACCGGACAGTGAAAGGCAAGGCACCTGTTACCGCCTTGCCACTTAACAGGGCTAGTTGCAGCAGAAGAGTTGCAATGGATGGACTCTGGTATCCTGTCTCTATTCTGTCGTGCAGGCAACATTCCTGCGGAGATCCAACCACACCTCAAGACTTAGTGGGATGGTTTCATCTCAAGTTACTTGTGGCACCCTGAAGAAAAGGCTGGGCTGGCCAGCACGTACCTCCTCCTTCCCCTACTAGTGACACCAATGTCACATGTTTACCCCAAAATCTCCAACCGTGGCTGAGTTTAGC
Source organism: Epichloe typhina subsp. poae (assembly GCA_030389615.1). Classification (NCBI taxonomy): domain Eukaryota; kingdom Fungi; phylum Ascomycota; class Sordariomycetes; order Hypocreales; family Clavicipitaceae; genus Epichloe; species Epichloe typhina. Next base: position 3,901,426 of record CP098313.1, read on the forward strand.
AGTTTGACTTACGAGATGCTTTGAGATGACAGGCTTGAATGGCATTGTGTGATGGCTGTTGAGGGGGAAATTTTCCTTGCACGTGTTCAACAGCTTGCCCAGAAGCTTTGTCATCTCGATTCAAAGAGTCATTCCCACTCCTCCATGCAAGCATTGCAAGCATTGCAAGCATGTGGAGTCCACTCCATACATGTATGCACGGTGCGTTGTTCTCACGGAGCCCTTGCAACATGAGGGAATTGCGGAATTGCATCTGAGGTATCAATGAGACAACTGACGGGTCTCGGTAAATTGGGCCACTAGTTTCCCCAGCTCGTCCATCCCTTTTCGATCGCCAACGTCGCTTTATTACAGCCTGGACGCAAGCCATCGGCAGGTCCGGATTCCGATATACTCCACCAATATTAACTCTTTGTAAGTGCAGTCTGTGCGGCGCGAAGCCTTGTTCTAACGAAGAAGCTCACATGACTTTGCCAATGCATGTCGCTCGAATTGCGCTGATGTTCACGCATGCGCAGCCCGTGGCTGGTGCTCCCCTGCTCGTTCTTCGGCATTTCTCATCTGCGATTCCCAAAGCCAGGTTGCACGCATGCCCTCCATCCGTTGAACGGACAGGCTGAATGTTTTAGGCTGAGCCCATGTTTATGTATGTACTGAGGCCATACGTCTGGGCGTACGGAGTATATGCAGAATATTACAAGGACGCCTGCCAACTGCATCAATCAAGCATCGCATCTATCGATGTGGTATTAAACTCTGACCTTTTAGCAAACGTGGTGTCGCGGAGACTGGTGTTCGAGGCCTTATTAAGTTCATCCCAACCAATCTGCCCCTCTGCCCACCCCAGCGGTAAAGAGCATGCAACACCAGAGAGAGTCCTTGGTCGTGAACTTGCATATCATTACATTATGCCAAGGTTTTTATATGTATATACCGGTGACATACAGTACACCGGGCAAGCATTTTCTTCCTTGATTGTTATCGTCCAATCTCGGCCCTTGTCGTCTCTCATGGCAGGGGAAAGGGCAGACAGCAAATTAGCGTCCCAGATATTATTAGTCCGTACTCGGTACATGTTAGTTCCTTTCATCGTTCTGCAAGGGGGTGGCCATGTCGCGCGGGATGCCCTATTCCGATAATTCGATAATTCGAAACCCGTTGAGGAACAACCCATGGTTGGAATCGTTGAACCTGACAAAAAGTCTGTCGCTACCCACCCTTGCCGCCCTGTTACGTTCTGTGCGTTTTTTTTCCCCCTCTTCCCTCCCGCACGTTCGCTCCATACGGTGAAAACAGTGCCGCGAGAGTGAAACTCCTCCGCTGTATTGCTGAGCAATTATTTTGAAAACACAGACTGAGGAGTCCCCCGGCTCCTCGAGCAAAGACGAGGTTTCAGAATCGACGAAACTGGAACACCCCTTGTTGAATACATGACCCTGCCTACGATTTGGATCTGACGCCCTCGTAATAGGCATGGAACGTAATTTCAGCCCAGGAGGCGTCGCGCCAATGACGAAATTGGAATACCAAGCACAGACATGCGTTGTGCTGCAATGGATGCAAGTGCGCCTTGGAAAATCGACATGCACGTATGCGTCGGACATTTTATTTTAGTCTCCCTGTTCAACTCTTCGTATGCCTGGCTGTTACATGGTGTACCTTCATTTTTGGTCTCTCACATAGGTGTCATTGTGTTCAAGTGTAACCGTGGCCTTGTGTGAGGTCTGCACATGGGGGCGGTGGTATGCATGGCAATTTGGTTGCCTGTTTGGAAGATGAAGATAGATGGGTCTTGGTATGGGCAAATCCCAAGTTTTTGGGTGCTTCTCCATTCCCGAGGGATGAGAGTGCGGATTTACATGTAGGGTAGCAGGAAATGGTATTACGTAGAGCTCGGCCATGGTGTGTTCTAGATTACGGGAAGTCGCAAGCTAGGACGTATCGTCCGTTGATCTTGAACAGAAGAAAGTCGCCTGTTGATAAGTTGATTCTTGGTTGGCTCAAGTTCTGTTTAACACGAGAACGAATGAATTGCATATCAAACACCTTGTGAATAGCGCATGGGAAAGTCGTTTCTTACTCTGATATACTTGTTATTTTCCTTCTGAGGATTCATGATGCTTCTAAAACAAATCATCTATGGCCTTATCGGCATCCTTCTGTATCAGTTCCTTCATTCCCTATGGTTCCCCGATAGTTTACTTTAGCAATCGGCTATTTTCTTGCCATGAAATTACCGGAGATGTGACTTCCTTACCTCTGGCATGATGGGCTTGCCTTCCTTGTCCGTCACGTAACGGAATGGCATCTGTGTGCTTTCGTGCTCATTGAATTTGAGCTCGGGGAAATCGACGTGAGGGACCTTTTCCAAGGGGACTGTTCGTGCTCGTCAGTATGACAACTAGAGATATCCCGTGGAAGATGTAGACACGGAAGAGACACGTACTTGTGTCTTGGACAACCATGCGAGTGACTCGCACCGCAGTGTCAGTTGTCATTTGCTTGGGTCCCAGTCTTCGACCTTCGAACCCCTTCTTTCTCAACTCAGATGTTCGATCTACAACACGATTAGTCACAAAAACCTGGACTCCCTTCCTAATTTTGTTCCGCCCCCATGTTTTTCCAATATACTCAGGGGGGCGAGAGGGGGGAGACAAACCTCTAGGGGGATCATCACCTGGATGAAATAATTTATCAGTCAAGTCAGTCATGGGAGTTTGCTCATTCCCTCACATTATACACCCAAAAAGGGCAAGGAAAGGGGAAGAAACCAATATAAACAAAGGTCCCCGGGGGGGGGGGGGGACGAACCCAAAATACCACCAAACAAGAAAGCATCAAAAGCATTTCCGTCCTCCGGTGAGAGATCCTTCGCAGCAGACGGATCTAACAAGCACACCTTATCCTTGTTCCCTGCGTACAGCTCCTCCACACCGCGATGTTCAGGTGTAAACGCCGAGATACCGTTCAAGGCAGCAGGGACCCTGAACTTAGCCGGTAGACTGGACAGGATGAAGTTTCCATGTGAATCTTTGGTTTCCTTTGCGATGGCAATGTATTCTAGCTCTGACCACGGCCCCAGTTCGGGATCCAAGTGTTCGACGATGAAGGTCTTGCCGGCTGGCATAGCGGGCGATTAGTACCCTGGAGCCGGATATGTTTGAAACCCGATTCTGTCCGGGGAAGACGGAAAAAGGGTGTTTAAGACGGATACGAATCGGCTAGGTTGCGAGAAAGACGGATATGCTTTGGGTACGCTGAATCCGGGACCTTGTCACGAGGCTGGCGGGGAGCGCAGAGGGAGTGGGAAAATTCGACATGTGTGAGGTCGAATCAAACCTCTGGCTTGGGCCATGGGAGTCAGTGAGTGGTGGGCACTTGGCAGGTGGTGGGTGGTGGTACAAGTCAAGTCAGTGGATTCCATGTAACAAATAGACTTGCCTACAGCGGTGATTTCTGTCCACGAGCTGGGATCCTTGGGAAAATGGAAGGGAATATACATGTAGCTTTCAAAGTTTGTCCATGCAGCTCTGATTTATGGATTATAGATCAAGATTTTGGGCAATAAAGTGGCGAATTGTCTCGCGCGCAACCAGACATGCGCACAGGGGTTCGAACTGAATGCCCTTTTTATTACGTAATCCACTCGCCACCTCAACGGGTCTCCAACGGCCAGTCACGGCGCAGGGGGGCGCGCCACATTCCATCCCTCAAATGTAGACCGTATACATACGTCCGTATTGCTTGGCTTCGCTGGGATTAGTGAAATGCCGCGTTGCTGATGCGTTGCTGATGCGTTGCTGATGCGTTGCTGGTGCGTTGCTGGTGCGTTGCTCCTGCTATTCTCTCCTGTGGTGTTTGAATAGCTCCAGTCAGCCGCACGGCTCCGTGGATGGCGGCTCCAGCCCAGCGTTGCTTACGACATCACGCGCCAACAGCCCCCGACAAGCCACATCGCCTCTACCACAACCACGAGCCAGTTGTCGTCGCCAGTGGGCGGATTCCATCGCTCTGCATCAAGTATACACCTTGCTGCATCCATCTGGCCTTGGCCTGGCCTCCCCTAGCGTTTCATCTTCCATTATTTGACACTTACGCAGACGAACCGAATTGCCTACTTCCTTGATCCTTTGGCGCAAGTTCCCTCGTCCCCAGGCCCTCGGGGCTTTGCGGCACATCTTCGTCGACCATGGCTCCTTGGTCCTCCTGGTCTGTAGCCAAATTATGCCAGCTCCTGGCCGTGCTGGCGCTCTGGCCGGCCACCGCCGCTGCTGCCGAAAAGTGTGCCGCCGATTACTACGTTCGCAATCTACCTGGCCTGCCTAAAGATGCTGCTCCAATTAAGATGCATGCTGGGTAAGTGTCCTTGTCATATCACTGTCCGCGGTGAGAAAGTCCAAGATGCGCCCAGTGCTTTGCGAGGGCGCGTGGCTAGGCCAATACAAGCTGGGGAGAAAGCTAACCTAACCTCCGGGGGGTACACAGTCACATCGAGGTCGCAAAAGAGGTCAATGGCAACTTGTTCTTCTGGCATTTTCAAAATCGTCATATTGCGGACCGGCAGCGAACCGTCATATGGTTGAACGGCGGCCCTGGGTGTAGCTCTGAGGACGGTGCCTTGATGGAAATTGGCCCTTACAGGGTCAGGCAGGACATGACGCTGGGTGTGAATAATGGTTCCTGGAACGAATTTGCAAATCTTCTCTTCGTGGATAACCCCGTTGGGACTGGCTACAGTTATGTCGATACCAACAATTATGTGCATGGGTTGAAAGGCATGGCCGATCAGTTTATCATATTTATGGAGAAATTCTTCAAAATATTTCCCGAATATGAATACGATGATGTAAGTGTGTGGACGGCAAGTTGGAAACCTCTTGTGTCAATTGATCAATCTAACCGATCGCTAGATCTACATCGCGGGAGAGTCATATGCAGGACAGCACATTCCGTACATCGCTAAAGCAATCCTCGATCGCAATGCGCAGAAAGAGCCGGCCGAAAAATGGAGCCTTCAGGGTCTTCTCATCGGCAATGGGTGGATCTCGGCTCGAGACCAAGCTGATTCGTACCTGAAGTTCAGTCTCCAAAAGGGACTTCTTGAGAAAGGTTCAGACAAGGCCCAGCAAGTGCAACATTTGCAGAGGATCTGCGACAAGGCGCTTTCCACGAATCCCGGACTTGTCGATTACCCTGAATGCGATGGCATCCTTCAGAAGATCCTGGATCTCACTAGACAAGGCTCTGGCGACCAGGAATGCATCAACATGTACGATGTACGGCTCAGAGACTCCTACTCTTCCTGTGGCATGAACTGGCCCCCGGATTTGAAAGATCTTAAGCCCTATTTACGACAGCCGTCAGTCATTCAAGCTTTGAACTTGAACAGACAGCGCAATACGGGCTGGAAAGAGTGCAACACCCACGTCCATGCTGCTTTTCAGAATATCAATTCTACAGCATCCATTCATTTGTTCCCTGACATTCTTAAGCAGTTAGAGGTGCTTCTGTTTTCTGGCGCGGAAGACCTTATTTGCAACCACGTTGGTACAGAGCAGCTCATCGCCAACTTGGAGTGGAATGGGGGCAGAGGATTCGAGGTCACACCGGGAAACTGGGCGCCTCGGAGACAATGGACCTTTGAGGGTGAGAATGCGGGGTTCTGGCAGGAAGCGCGCAACCTGACTTATGTTCTCTTCAACAATGCCTCACACATGGTCCCGTTCGACTACCCACGACGCTCTCGAGACATGTTGGACCGCTTTATGAAAATCGACATTAGCAATGTTGGTGGGATCCCTTCACACAGCCTGATTGATGGCGAAAAGGGCCCAGATACCTCTGTTGGCGGAGCGATCAACAAAACACATCATCAACAAGAGGAGACAAACAAGAAGCTCGACGATGCGAAATGGCATGCGTACCGGCGGTCTGGGGAGGTAGTACTTGGTATTGTGATTATCGCTGCGGTGGCATGGGGTGTCTTTATTTGGCGTCACCGATGCAGAGGCGCTGCCTACACCGCTTTGAGGGGTGAGGAGGCGGCAGGCCTGTCGAGAACTGGGCTTGCGGCATTCCATGACCGCCAGCGTGGCGGCGATCTTGAAGCCGCTGCATTCGATGAAACCACGATTGACAATATCCCACTTCAGGAATCAATTGGCCGGAACGAGGCCAAGTACAGCATTGGAGACGACAGTGACGACGACGATGAGGAGGACGAGCAAGGTGGCGAGAGGACCCAAGCAGGTACCAGCAACAAGTCAGAATTGTAACAATAGATGGTTGTTCGAGTCTGACGCCCTAGGCCAGGAAATGATAGGCATAACGGGAAAAAGGAAATGCCGGCGTTGGGGTTCAAGTATTTGCATTTGTATACGGATAATCCATGCATGCGGTGGTCAGTCAGCAGCTAAATCATATGAAACGTGCTCTACCCTGCTCCCGCACTTTAGTATCTAATTTTGATGATCAGACTCTAGAATAGATGCATCTCGCTTTGATAAAAAAGACCATGTGAACTTGCGGACTCGAGCCGCACACAGGGTGGCAGCGTCGCCATGTTCATTGTTGACAGCTGTATTCAATATTTTGCTATGGTGTTGACAGCCGTCACAGCTGCCACAGCCAGAATACAGCTGGCACCTTCTGTCGACATCGCCCACTTTTCTTTTCCCTCAAATCTGTTCCCTTTCATTTCCTCATTTCTATCCTACCAGATAGTCGGTTGGTATCTGCCCGTTGGGTGCATTGTTTTCGTCCTTTCTGATTCCTCCCTCACGACCAACACGCTTGACAGGCTTAACACAAGATGGGTGATTGGGGAACGACCACTGACAACTGGGGAGCGACCCAGGGGAATGATCCCTCGTGGAACCAGCCTGCAGTCACTTGCACAGCCTGCAGTCAGGAAGGGTGAGTGATTATACAACTTGCCGATATCTGTGAAAGCTGACGGCTCTGCTAGGCATGAAGAGGCGAACTGCCCGAACCAGCATACTGAGCAGGGCAACGACGGCTCGGACAATGACAAGTGTTTCAACTGCGGAGAAACTGGGTTGGTCAACCACCGAATACAAGTGATTCTATTGAAGCTAACTCCAAAAAAGTCATCGTGTTGCCGATTGCCCTACCCCACGAGACACATCTTGCCGTTACTGCAAGGAGGAAGGTCATGTCATTCGAGACTGTCCCCAGAAACCGCCCATGGTCTGTGACAACTGTGGTGAAGAAGGTATTCTTTGTTCAATTATAGTAGAGAGGACATATCATTTCTGTGGCTAATTATGGGCAGGACATATGCGAAAGAACTGCGAGAACGCCCGAGTGATCAACAGAGATCATGTTGCGGACGTCAGTCCTGACGATGCCTTGGCCAAGATCAAAATCGCAGCGTCGGAGCGCGATGTTGATGATGTCAAGGAAGGTGTCCAAGAGTATGTCAAGGCTGTTGGGGGTGACGTGAATTACCACCAACTGCAGACAATGTTCATTGACGAAGGTGTCAACCTTTGGTTGATTGCATCGGAACGTCAGCTGGTGAACGTATTCACCAACATGGATCTTCAGGGAAACACTGGCAAGAAATATTCCATCTCTTATCGCTTTTCTGAGAAGCCAGAGCGCCCTCGTGAGATTGAGTCTTGGCCCAAGTCCCGCGAGGAAATTCTCAACCGACTGGAAGATGCTGGTGAGATTGTCGATAGCGGCCAGAGACGCTGCCACAATTGTGGTGAGCTGGGACACGGCGCCAAGTTTTGCACGCAGGAGAGGGCAGAAGACAATGCGCAGCCTGCTATTTCTTGCTCCAACTGTGGTGCTGAAGGACATCGTCTCCGTGACTGTGGGGTTTCTTCACTCTCTTCCTTTTATTTGATAAATCCAGGCTGACATGTCACCCTTAGGTCCCGAGCCCCGTGTGGACAAGTTTGCTTGTAGAAACTGCGGGTATGTGTCATGACGAGTGGTTGCAGATCTGCAGTGTTTAAGTAGTTCGCTAACACGATCAGCAAATCTGGTCATCGAGCCTCGGATTGCGAGGAACCACCTAACATGGACAATGTAGAATGCCGTAAATGCGGTGAGAGTAAGTTATCCCCGACTCTTGCCACGAAGCAAGATTGCTGATTCTTCGTAGAGGGACATTTTGCCAAGGACTGCCCACAAGGTGGTGGTCGGGGGTGTCGCAACTGCGGCCAAGAAGGCCATATGGCCAAAGAATGCGAAGAACCACGCAACATGGACAATGTTACCTGTCGCAATTGCGAGAAAACTGGACACTTCAGTCGAGATTGTCCAGAACCGAAGGACTGTACGTATTCTCGCAGTTTGTGGAAATGTAAAAAAATCGACCAATACTGACCTTACCACAGGGAGCAAAGTGCAATGCTCCAACTGCCAACAGTACGGACATACCAAGGTGCGCTGTAAAGAGCCTCTTGTGGAAGAGGATGATGGCTTCGGTCAAGCTGGTGACAACTCGAATGCCCACGGCGGCGATTCTTCCTGGCCTTCTGGTGATGGAAACACGGAAACTGCTGCCGCGGCAGACGGTGGTTGGTAATTCGATGTGCCTTGACGACTAAGGGGGGAGCTCTTCTACCCTGGCTCTTTTCATCGCGAACTGCATCGCTACAGACGATCCAATCTAAGTTGGAACTTTTTGGTTTTTACTCTGCGCGTATATACGAGATACGCAAAACAGATGACGAGATGGCGTTTTCATCACTCTAATGAGCTGGTACGATAGTTTTCTGCAATCAAATCAGTTGACGTTATTCCCCGAACTTATTTGTCCTTGTCGTTCAAGTAAGTGCACGAAGAGAAGTTGATGTGCTACACCCCATTGGTTAAACCGGTTAAACCGTGGCGCCAACCCCCGCATCTAGCCGGGGACCTCTTATGACTTGCCATTTATCGTACGTGGGACACGTGACGTCGGGAAAAGATGTCCCTTAGCAGGATGATCAATGAAGAGAAAATGATGGATTGAAGCTATCCTCTATCATACAAATGGAAGGATAAAAGCTCCATATGCTTTTTTGAGTGTGTAAACGCGATTTAGCTACGTGCAACTTCAGCTTCCTTGTTACGGTTGTGCGCGCATATTACTCGTCATAGACGATTATCCGCCATCGGGCAACAATATTAACCTTTTCGGTTGATGGTGGTAGACTACTACAAATGACGGTTATTTCCAACGTCGATCGGGCGAAGAATAGTTCTGTCTCGAATCCAAGTTCCCATCCCCCATTTTACGTGACCTCGGGACACGATGGCTGAAAATGAGATTGTGCTCTACCACTACGCATACTCGCCGTATGCCCGACGCATCATCTGGTATCTCGCCCTGCGAGGCATCCCATATGTCCAATGTGTACGGTGACGTCCGAAACTGCGCAATGCATTGTTCCCTGACAACCAAGCTGACAAAAGACCAAACGCAGAACCAACCACCCGTGATGCCCCGTCCAGACGTAGCCCGCCTAGGGATCGGCTACCGACGTATCCCCATCCTCGCCATCAGCAGAGACATCTACCTCGACACCCGGCTCCAACTCCAGAAGCTGGAGAAGCTCGACACGTCAGCGCCCCGACTGGGCTCCGCCTCGGCCGAGCACCGCGCCATAGAGCGCCTCCTCTCCAAACTCATGAACGACGCCGGCATCTTCAACTGGGCGGCCGCCCTCCTGCCCGGCAACCTCCCGCTCCTCCAGGATCCCAAGTTCCAGAAGGACCGCGAGGACTTCACGGGCGCGAAGCGGACGCCCGAGCGCGACGCGCGCATCCAGCCCGTTGCGCTGCGCGAAATCGCCTCCGTCTTCCACTTCCTCGAGGACACCCTCCTCGCCGACGGGCGGGAATGGGTCCTCGGCACCCCGTCTCCCGGCCTCGCCGACATTGAAGCCGTGTGGCCGCTCCACTGGCTGGCCGGCCTGCCTGGCGCGCTGCCCAAGGACAAGTTCTCGCCCGAGGTGTACCCCCGCGTGTACGCGTGGATAGACAGGTTCGACGAGGCCGTGCGGGAGGCGCAGAGCAAGGCCGGGGAGCAATATAGGGTCAAGGGCGGGGAGGCGAGCCGCTTGATTGTTGGGTCGGGGTATCACGACGAGGAGGTGGGTGTTGATGCGACCGACTTTGACGCTGTCAGTTTGGGGCTTGCAGGGGGGGATGAGGTGCTGGTTGGGCCGACGGACATGGGGATTTCGGGAAAGGATGTGGGGAGGCTGGTTGGGCTGAGTGACGAGGAGGTTGTCTATGAGACGAGGGGGGAGGATGGGACGGTGAGGGTTCATGCGCCGAGGCATGGGTTCAGGGTTAGGAGGAATGGGGGAAAGCTGTGAGTTTTAGGGAGTTTGGTGATGATGGTTTGAAATAACTCCGTAGTGTGGAGGACTTTTGGAAAACTACGTGGGAATTTTGCAGACGGCTGGATTGGTGTGGGGGTTCTTAACATGGATATGACGCCTGGATGGTATAGTTTTGTGTGTTTTGGCATAGTTTTTGATAATGGTTGATTTTGAAAAATAGGTTGCGAGGACTTATTCGGCCGCCGTGTGTTGGGTAAAAAGAGGTACTACTGCGCATTACTTGATACCGTGGCTTATAGTCACAATTGGGCATGAGACAAAATGTTTGGAGAATTGTGTGTTCAGTAGGCTACATCACGTTCAGTATTTCAATTTTTTCAAATCTTCATGCAAAAGCCAAGAGGAACTCTAAAGCAAGGCTCCAAGTCAGTTCACCGTCTAGGAAAGGGGCTTTTGGAAGGTAGTCCTAGAGTACCTGGGATCTGCAGCAGAGAGGTGACGCCAAGTAAATAATTGTTTGTAACGATGCTCAATCTGATACACTCTCATCATGCCATTCAGATCAAATGTCTGATACATATAAAATGATGGCACACTCCCTCGATGGCCAGTCGCCAGTCGCTTCACGCGCGCCAAGACTGTGCCCCGCCCGCTTCTCATCGAAACGCGGAACATGGGAGTCGTTGTTATCACTCGGCAGATGGAAATCAATCTAGCCATGTAGACACGGCCAGCCAGGGCGAGACATTGAGCGATGCATCAATCTCCTCAGGGGGTGAAACATGCGGTTTACATGTAAGATGCGTCGTGGACACAAGACGGACTAGCGAAAAGCGAAAAGGGAGAGGCGCGTCGTCAATGTTAAGCATGGCACGCGCAGCGCAATTGTGACGTAAGAACGTCGTGTGCAAAGTGTCACAGCAGAACCCCAGCTGTCCTTGTCGCAATCATAACTTCACAGAACTTGTCCGCCTCAGAAATGCTTGCGCGCGGCGCGTACCATCAAACATCTGTCTTCCGTGACCAAAAACTCTGCGTCCGGATTGATTTATGGCTTTTCCCTGGACAAACAACACATGCAAATAATAAGAGCAGCACTCGAGTCACAGGGGAAAAAAAAGTCGAATCTGAGGGCATGTAGTTGACGTCATCCAAGGCGAGTTAGCGCGACATGGCCCCTCCCATCCCACCCAAGTTGCCTCACAGTGTCGACTGTAGTGGAGGTCTGGTGTGACATTAACAAACGCACTGTGCTTCTCTTTCCAGAAACCAAAAAAGCAGAAATTTCCCCAACACCGGACTATACAATACCGTGACGATTTCAGAGTGACTCTTGCGGTCAATCGTATTTGATAACGCACAAAAAAACAATGGAAAAAATAGAGCGGAATAAGCCGTCGTTGCCGATGTCCAACCCGCCAGTATGTATTTGCCGTGAGAGGGAGGGGAACTCAAAGACTGCATGCAGATTGTAAATCAACCAATCTCAGGACTACTCGTGTTAATTGGCTCTGAGCTACGGAGTACGCTCGTGTCCCCGGCATCTCTAGTACTAGTGTCGAGGACGGCGTCGAGCCGGAGAAAAATCGTGTCCGAGGTGGCTCTCTGGAGAAAGCATGGGTAACTTGGCGACGAATCATGATATCTCGTGTTCGAGAACAATGTTGGTAGGTTTCTGCGTCGTCTTGTAATACAGCCCTTGTCGATAATCTGTTGCGAACGCGCCCGCCGGCTGAATGACATGCTGGTCAACGCGTGAGGGTCATTATCAGCTATCAGCAATAATAACACGGGCAAAGAACACGTCATTCTGACCTATTCCAAATCTACGTACAGCCGAGTTGCGCCCAGTCTGTGTCTCCTCCGTCTACTCCGTACTGCAGCATGGCGATGCCGTGAAGGGATCGAGGTGCAACTTGTCCCGTCGGTCTTGTGGTCTTGTGGTCTTGTGCATTGGAAGCAGAGTCAGAGTTCTTTTCTGGTATCCCAGAGCGTGTAAAAGACACCCGAGACACCGACCCCCCCAGGTGCGCCCAGGTAGAGTGTGAAACACTGTGTGGACAGTGCGCAGATCGCCAGCCTTGGACATGCCACCGTGGCACCGTCAGGAACGATCAATGGTCAGGTGCTCGCTCTGCACCGTGCGCGGCCAGCCGACCACTTGTTCTTGTCTAGGGCACCAAGTCCAACAAGTCGGACGTTAGTAGGCCAGACTGTTTCGAAACCGTCTGGTATGAGAATGAGAACTTATCCATAATACTTTACGTACATACGGACGGAGCACAGGGTTCCCCGTAGAATCGATGGCCTCGCCGTCGGAGAAAACGCTCCGTCGCTGTCTCATGCTGCCATCTGATGGCGACCGAATAATACATGTCCGATTCATGGGCGAATCGACCGATTTCCCGCACAGTGCGAGCACACCATCACGTGCTGGTTTGTCAGCCGGCCAGCCAGTCAAATCCACGGCCGTTGCTCCTTCCCTGCCGCCTCTCTCCCAAATTCTCTGGACCCGCACCGGCTGGCCACAGCACCACCAGAAAGAGGCCCTTTCCAAGACCCCCCGGCGCCGCCATTCGCTTTTTCTTCCGCGCCTTCTTCTTCGCTGCTTCTCACAACGTCATCTCTGACGTCTTTTCCTCTGCAAACTCACGCCTGAGCCCCCTTCCCGGAACCCGATCGTCGTCTGCTCGACGCAATCCCACTCCCACTCTCAGCTGCGCGCGCCCGTCCGCATTTGGTAGCAATCGAAAGCTTGAGGCCTGCGACGCATACTACTCACTTTTTGTATCACTTCTCGTTTTGAGCAAAGACGCTGGTCTGGTCCGCCGGCGCAGAGACCTGCCTGTCTGGTCGTTTTTTCTCTCTCTTCCCTCTCGACCCGACCGCTGCCTGGCCCTTGGCTGTGCGCTGCTGTGCGCTGCTGTGCGCTGCTGTGCGCTGTTGCTGTGCGCTTGTAAATCTTCGCCCAGCCTAGACAGCGCCGCCTCGTTGGCCTCCGCCTCGTTGGCCTCAACCCACGTACGGCATTTAGCCTGCCCTGCCAGACATACACGCCTCTGACATCTGTCGACGTCTCTGACCTCATCGCCTGAGGCGCTCCTTTCGTCTTTTCCCATCGACCTCATCGACTTGTGTCTATCTCACATACTCTACCCCACCCCGTACACGGCGTACCGACCAAGCCCCCATATCCTACCCCCAATTCCTACCCCCAACCAATTGCTACTACATACACTACATCAACGCAGCATTGTGTCATCATGGGGACTTCTCCTACAACCGAGTCGAAGCCCCCCCAACCGTCCAGCAACAAGACATCACGACAAGGTGAGCCACATCGAGCCTCTTCTTGAGCCTCATCTTCATCCTATTCCAACTCTCCTGCACCATTGCCACACTTGTCTGCCTGGCCCGTTGTCCCAACCAACGCATCCAACGCATCCATCGCACATTTGCCTCGTTGCTCTTCTCCACCTGTCGTCATCCACGTCGACGTCAACCCCTCTCCCCTCCCCTTCACCCATCCCCTTCTCATCTGAGCCTCAATTTTGGGGAGTCGCAACCAGTCATCGTCAGCTCTACTTACAAAGTCGGTTATTGTTTTTGCGACTACAGATCCAGCCCCCGATTCCAAGCCCAACCCCGCCGTGAAGCACGACGGTGCGTCTAATGTGGAACACACGAAGCCTCTCGCGCCCCCTCCTCGACCAGGTCAACAATCCCAAGGAAACAACACACCCGACTTCTTCGCCGGCCAAGTTGGTGGATCTCTCAGTCTGGAGCCCAATCCCTTCGAACAGTCTTTCGGGGGCGGCGGAGGCCCAGAGACTCCAGGAGGCACCAAACTGCCTTCTGTCGCATCATTAACCTCGCCGTCTTCGCTTCTCCCCGGCGGCAACTCGACACCTTTCAACTGGGGAGGTGGCTCGCTGCGCACCGGTCCCTTGAGCCCTGCCATGTTGTCAGGACCAGCCAACGACTACTTCAGCGATACGCACCACCTCCGTGGAGGATTTCCGACCCCGAACGAGTCTTCGCTACGATCTGGCCTCACGCCCGGCGGTAGCGGGTCTATGTTCCCCGCCCCAAGCCCAAATTCTCAGGCCCTTTTTGCACAGCTCGCCAGCGGCGGCGCGACCCCCAGTACCCTCGACTTTCATCGAACTGCCATCAGCGCAGCTGCTGCCAAACGCGATCAAAACCCTCCTGGTCAACAACAAGGCCAGCAACAACACGTGCGGCAGCAACAAGAACAACAGCAGCAGCAGCAGCAGCAGCAAGTACAGCAACCAACGTCGCAGCCCTCTGATGTGCCTAACGGCACACCGAAAATTAAAACAGAGCCAAAACAAGCATCCGGGCCTTTCGACCCCCACGATAACGACGCCGCGAACGGGTTGTTTATGCTCGCTCAGGGTGCACAGAGTAGGAACGGTACTCAAGCGTCAAACCGATTCAGCACTTCCGGCGCGCCTAGCCACGCTCATCCACCACCAACATCTGCTCAAAACGCAAACACGTCACCCCAAATGCCAAGTGGGAAAGGGACTTCGAGAGGAGTGAGCGAAGGGACCAATGGGTCTCAAGATAGCGAGCAAGCGAGACCTGCGGCCAAGGGCAAGGGCAAAAAGGGCGCAGCTGCGACAAATGGCAGAAGAAAAGCTGACGATCTACCACCGGCCAAGGCCCCCCACAGTAAAAAGGCAAAAGGCAATTCCAGTTCTGTGAATGGAAGCATTCCCGAATTCTCTGACGACGACGACGACGACGACGACATGATGGGTGAAGACGGAAATCCAAAGGTGAAGATGACGGATGAGGAGAAACGCAAGAACTTCCTCGAAAGAAATCGGTACGCTTCGCTTTCTTGTCAAATTTTAATTCCCTTGATGTCGAGATTCTAACACCAAAGTTTAATAGTGTTGCTGCTCTCAAGTGTAGACAACGTAAGAAGCAGTGGCTCGCGAACCTGCAAAACAAGGTTGAAATGTACAGCAGTGAAAATGACGCACTCACAGCGCAAATAACGCAGCTGAGGGAAGAGGTCGTCAACCTAAAGACATTGCTTCTGGCCCACAAGGACTGCCCCGTTACTCAACAACAAGGTCTTCACGGGGCTTTCATGTCACAAGTTGTCGAGCCCTACAACTCCCAAATGAACCCTTACGGAATGGCCGGGCCAATGTCTAATCAACAGCAGGTCATGGCCGGACAAGGAGTCCAGCGCCGTTTCTCATAGAATCAGCAGCGAGTAGCTGGTGAAACAAACGATTTTCTGGGACAGTCAGGGGACGACACACCCTGCGGCGATGCAAATTCTTGACTTTTCACAGACATGACAAGTTCATGTCGAGTCTCGAGACAAAACGTCACCTTGCACCTCTCCACAAAGCGGCATGGATTCATTCAAAAGTCTGACAATCGTCATTTGCTCCGCTCGATCCCAACAGGCACAAGTGTTTGTGTCGATCCTGTGAGCATAGGGCCTTTTCTCTTCACCGTGTCGACCATGTCTTGCCCTGTATAACAATCTTTTATGAAATTGGACGATCTATTTGGGACTTGGTGTACGGAACTCCGGCAAAAAAGGCAGTGACTCTTGGGATCACAAGCTTCAGGGGCTTGCTTTACTTTATTAAGACTTGGTTTTGTGTTGCAGGCCATGTAGCTTCTCTATGAGAGGTATGACTTGTTAATTGGCCTGTTGCACATTCATTCATGTACATTTCCACACAGTACACACACATCAAAAGGTGTTGGAAGGGGTGAGATCTTCTTTGTTTACACGTGGCGTTGCGAATGAACACGTAGTTTTGTTGAAAACGTTTTGGTTTTCTTTGTCGGTGTTGACAGGCTTTATAGACAATAAGAAGCTACTAAGAAGTACTAAGTTGAACAAGATATGCCATATGCTCGAGGCTGGTTATGTGTGTCACTGATGTGTGAGTAAAATTAGAAAAAAAAACCCCAATCCATAAAGGGAATTAAAAGGAAGGAGGGGTGAGAGGATTTATACAGCATACTGTAAAGAGATTGATTGACCGATGCGCGCGCGCTGGACCAATCACGCACTCGGCTTGGTATTTCTACGAGGCGGGGTGCAAAGTGGCCTAAAATGGCTTAGTGCAACGCAAGTCGTATCCTCGTCTCTCCAAGGTAAACAAGACGAGGTAGCTTCTCTCTACACGACAAAGCATCGCCGTTTTTGCGCCTGGTGTTGCTCTCTGCCGAGCAGGCTCTTTTGTATGCGCAATCCCGCTCTCGATTCGACAAGCCGAAAGTACATACGGATAAATCACCATACTACGTGCGCCGGCTGTCGAGCTCGAGCCAGACGCGACATCGGTGACGCGACAAGTCTGCTCGAGAAGTCGAGACTCGATCGAAACTGCACATCACTCGCGCGACAGCCACTGCAGCAAGGTGGTTCACCACCATACCATCCATACTCATACTGCCCGCCACCATCACCAAAGCCACACGCAAACCGCCGACTTTGTACATTGAGCGACCGGGCCGGCCCGTTACTCATATTCGACTTGCATACTCGCCCCATGTAGCTCTTTCATTGGCCATCCATGACGACTCTTGTGACGACTCAACAGGCGCTACAACTTCTTAGCATGAGCAACCAGCAAGAGCGCCGAAGAAGCAAGCGCCGTCCGGCTGGTAGGTTCTATGCAGGCTCACACGGAGTCGAGGAAAGGCCGTGAGAAGGTTGAATGAAGCAGAGTATGCTAACCACTTTGGTCTGTAGCCGTGAATGATTTTGAACGCGATGATGATTTCCAGTTTGTTCGAAAATCGAAGCGGCCAAGGACAGAGGAGCCGGAGCCAGAGCCAGAGCCAGTGCCGGAGTCGGAGCCGGAGCCGGAGCCAGTGCCAGTGCCAGAGCCAGCGGCGGCGACGACGTCGACAACAACAATGGGGAAAGGGACACGCGCAACTACCACAGCATCAGCATCAACGTCAATATCGGCTGCGGCTATCCCCGAGGGGGGTGCAGAGGCGGAGCCCGGCCTCGTAGCGACGACTCCAGCCGGCCCATCAACCTCAAAATCAAGGTCGAGAACAGGACAGCGGAAATCTGCGCGGTTAAAAGCAAGTCATGACAGTCCGAACGGGGAGGCACAGGCACCACAAACGGAGAAGAGGTCGACGAGAAACAGCTCGCGGGCTGCAACGTCGGAGAGGGATGTTGACGGCGGTCTGGAGTCGCACGCGAACGGCGCACCGGGGGGCAGAGCGGACCAGACCAAGACCAAGGCCAAGGTTTCGAAGCCGGTGAGACGGTGGGAGCCGTCACCGACGCCGCGAAGACCAACGGAGTCGTCCAAGATTGCGCTGCCCATGAGCGACACACCGATCATCAATCGAAACAAGGAGATGCGGAAGAAGGGGGGCAAGTCGAATAGACGGAGCAGTCTGGGATCGCGAGGTCGGAGAGCCAGCTCGCTGATTGACAATGGGCAGACGGCGATACCGCATCGCGACGTGGACCCCAAGGAATTCTACAAACATATCGCGGGGGACCTGCCGGAGCCGAGGAGGATGAAGCAGCTGTTGATGTGGTGCGGCGAGCGGGCGCTGCCTCAGAAGCCGCCTCACGGAACGGTCAATTCAGAAGCCATCCTGGGCGGTACGTCTGCACCAGTCGTCATGCGAAGTCATGACGTCTTCTTCCTTGCTTCCCCTCTATGTCCTTGCTAACGATTGGGGAACAGCCCGAGCAATCCAAGACCAAATACTAAAAGACTATGCTCTACGGTCCGACTTCTCAGACTGGTTCAACCGAGACGACGATGCACCATCCAGCACCGCCGTTCTCCAACCGAACCCCCGGAATATAGAACTCGATGACAAGTTAGCCGCGCTAGAGGCAAAGATACAAAGGTAGCCAGCCCAGCCAGCCATATCCCCACCCCTCATCTACCACCATTGAACAAAGGCCCATCTAACCCATCCAGGCTACAACAAGAAAAACAAGCCTGGCAAGCTATCCGCAACCCACCACCGCCCGACATGCCGCCCATCTACGAAGACGACTCGCCAACCGTCCAGCTCCCCGATTTCTCGCTCCTCGAACCCGAAGAGGGCAAGATCAGAAGCTACCTCGCCGATGAACTCGTCCCCTTCGAGACGGTCCGCTCGCAGATGGAATCCCGCGTCCGTACCGTCCAGTCTTTGCTGGAGTTCGAGATCGACCAGTTGGCGGACAATGTGCACAAGCTCGAGCAGCGCGTCCTCGTGGCGGGCCGGCAGGCAGATGTGGTGCTGGGCCTCGCGGCGACGAGGCTGAAGGAGAGGGAGAGGCTGGAGAGGGAGAGGGCGGGGACGAGCGAGATGCCCTTGATGGAGGTGCTGAGGGGGTTGAGCGGCATATTGCCCGGGAAGGAGGGGTGATGAGTACTTTGTTGTCGTGTGATGAGTTATGAGGGATTGACTTGCGCTGCTTTTTTCTTCTTTCTTTTTTCTTTCTTTTGATGATTTGTGGGTTGATCTGGTTTGCTTGTCGAAATGGATACGGATACGGATACCTTAGCGTGGCGTGGGGAGTTGGAATGAGATTGCCTTGTCAGTTTTTGACGGCTTGATGGGTTCGATTTGGCGGTCAGATAGTTGTCCACGCCGCAACCACTTTTTCGGAACTTCATGTCCCCAAGAAACACGTACATCATCAGCACCGCTGTCAACAACCGCTGTGGTGCCATGGCCCAACCTCACCAATTCGTCAACATGTGTATACGTATATCAATCACCGTGTCACTGCCCTGGTTTTCATCTCATCACACTTGCAGTCTACAGCCATTTTTGTATTCCAGGTTGTGCTCCCGCGGCATGGACACGGAAATAAATGCCTTCCAAGGTCCCAAACCATGACATTACACTGACGTGCCCCCAGCGCCGGCATGAAAGCCATTCCCTCCCCTCCCCTCCACACTCCTACTCCTCACATGGTTCCTCAGCATGTCGAGAATCTCGCTGCCCCTCCACCGCTGCGGCACAGGCCGATACGCGGGCTTGAAGTTGCCCACCGTCTGCGCCCACTCGCCAGAGGGCGGCTCCGCGCGCACGACGCCATCGTCGGCCGGGTTCGTCGAGGGGATCCCCCCGTCCGACGAGGCCTCGCGCTGCGTGGCCCAGTAGTAGATGTCCCAGTCGTTTTCGTCGAGAAGCAGGTCGTACTGCGTCAGGAGGCCCGACGGCATGGTGGGGAGGTGCGTCTTGGCAAATGTCGATAGGAGGAGGTCACTTTCGAGGGTGCCTCTCTTGCGGGATTGATCTGCCAAAAGGGAACCAAAGGGGGAACTTGGCGTGAGTTGTGTGTGTCTGCGGTCAAGGAGAGAGAGGGAAGGAGGGGGGGACTGCAAAAAAAAAAAAAACCCACATAGTAACCTGGCTCGCTTGGTGTCGTCGTCTTCGCCGGTTCTGCGGAGCGGCGCAACGCGGAACTTGATGCCTTGGAGCTCGCCGACGCCCAGCTCGTCGGGTTGTTGGGGAGGACTGGGGGCGGCGCTGTGTGAGCGGGTGGCGAGGCCGAGGGGGCGCATGGTGAGGAGGGCGCGCCGGGCTGCGGTGGCGGGGCGGAGGGCAGAGGCCATCATGTATGATGTGTTGCTGGTGTATTCTGGTTGTTGTTGTTGATGGGGTTGCAGAGTGAAGAAGAAGGGAGGAGAAGATTGGATGGGTTGTGGGAGTGCAGGTGTGTGTAATGATGAGGCTGGCTTGTCGAGGAGGCGAGAAGAAAAGAAGAGACCGAGTGCGAGAGTGGCTGCTCATCAGCTAAGCTGGATGCGATGCGGTTCCACACGGGACATGACACATGGATTGCACACAAGCAGCACACACAAGTGACACAACACGTCCACACCTGAGCACACATAATGACCACACTTGCTCGTTCCCATCCATCACACCCCTCTACCGTACAATCCCATGCACCGAGACCGACCTTCATCTTGAATTTTATCCCCTCATCGTCCATAATCATGTACAAACGCCGCATGCCAGGTGAAACGACAGGCCAGACGCGTTGAGCCGCAAAGCATCAGCGACTTGACCCCCAGCCACAGTGCAAGGAAATTCAAGGCAGAAGAAAGAACATGGCCTTTTCTTTCCCCAAACCCTCCTTCCTAGCCTCAGGGCTTATTAATGTTTCTCTCTCCTCTCTCCTTCGATCCATCATGCGTCAAGGAAACCGCCCTGACAAAGCATAAAAATACCTGATATCCCAAACTGCCCGTCCCCTTAGATAAGATGCTTTGAGCGGAAGTACGCACGCAGGTACATAATCTGCCAGGCCCAAAGACCGATGAGGATCCACGTCGTGGTGACGCCAAACCACTTGACACGGTTGTTGGTGCTCTCGTTCGTATCACGCAACTTCTGTTCCCGTATACGCAGGTATTCCATCTCGTGGACAATCTCCTCGGCGAGTTCCTCAACACGACGCAGCTCGGCCTCCATGGGCTTGAGCTTCTCAGTGGCCTGGATGGCGCTCCAGTCCTTGGCGTCGGAGCCGATGTCGATGTCGAGCTCGATGTGGCGCGAGGCAGGATTAGGTCGACGCGCTGTGGCAGCTATATGTTAGCAAGGGAGTCCCTCCATTGTTTCGTTCGTAGATGACAAAAAAGGGCCCTTTCCGGCTCAAGATGACGTACATCCCGAAAACAAGTTCTCGAAGCAGACATCAAAAGAAACATCCGCATGGCTCTGGAACGTGACTCTCGACTCGCCAACGATATCTCTCGGTCGGCCGTACTCGTTGCCCAATGAATCGCGGACCTAGAACACACACACACACACACATAAAACGTCAGACAAGACCCCTTCCCTCATTCATATATATCGTCACGCTCGTTTCCATCCCAACATACATGCATGTTGACAACCATTCCGTCGCCCTTGAACCCGTCCACCGTAGCCGTCACAACAACAAGCGTCTCCTGGCCGACAAAGTTGCGAATGCACCTCTCCTTCGTGTGGCTCTCGCCACCGCTGTGCGCAGCCAGTTCGAACTTGAGGGCGTTGGCCACGCCAATGAGCAGCAATAAGCTACCGAGCCATTGTAGTGTCGAGCGATGTGCCGCCATGGCCGTGTGTGCGTTCTTCTTCTTGTACCCCTTTTGGCGTCGGCAGAAAAGAAGATTGTTGCACCAAAAAGGATCGAGAGGCTCGTCGGATGCGGGAATTGGAGAAAGGAGGGTTGTGACACTGCGAAGCACCACAACTGCCAGCTTTTTACCTTTGTTGCAAGGTGTCGCCTTTGAATGGGGGCTGCGAAAGGGGACTGAAATGGACAAGGGGGCGGGGCGGGCGGATTTCTTGACCAATTAGAGCTTCTCACCTCGTCAGCCTACAGCGCCCCTTGGGGACAAGTCACGTGTGGGACCGGGGAAGGGACCTGGCTGCAGCTTAGCCTCGTTAGGATTGACGAGAGGGCCAACAACAACTGTCAGACTTGGTGTTTCTTCTTCCTGCGCGAGAGCAGTTGCGCCATTTCATCATGCCGAAATGTAAGTTTCCTCATCCTAAATCCTAAAATCCTCACATGTAACTTTTTTCGCGCGGTGCTAACTCGACAACCAGTCTTCTGTGAGCCATCACCCACTCGCCATACCCGAAATGACCCTTCCATCCATCGACAAAACTAACCTCCCAACTCTAGGCGATTATTGCGATGTCTACCTTACGCACGACTCCATGAGCGTGCGAAAGGCTCACAATAGTGGAAAGAACCATTTGCGAAATGTAGTCGACTACTATCAGCGTAAGACGCACGGCCCGTCCCTAGTTTCCTCACCTGCGACCAGAGGGGCCATCCAAGCTGACATGTAGCTTTAGAGATCGGACACGAGAAGGCTCAATCCGTCATTGACTCCATCACCTCATCGTACGCTGCTGAGGGTCAAGCACATGCCAATCCCATGTTGCCGCAAAACCAGCCTGGCAATGCCTTTCCCCCGCCGTTTCCCTTCCCAGGTGAGGCTTGGTACTCCGTCGGTCTCGTGAGTCGTGACCAATTTGACTGACTCTCTCCATCTGTAGGCGGCCCTCCTCCGTTCCCCGGTATGCCTGGTGCCCCCCCGGGACAGTTTCCCGGAATGCCTCCTCCTCCTGGTGGTGGCCGTGGTATCCCTGGCATGCCTCCCTTCCCTCCCGGCCCCAACGGTCTGCCTATCCCCCCTCCTGGCGGTTTACCATTTCCGCCTCCCGGTGGTCTGCCGTTCCCTCCTCCAGGTGCCGCTGGTGCGCCGCCGGGCTTCCCTGGAATGCCAGGTATGCCAGTCATGCCCGGCATGCCAGGCATGCCACCGCCCGGTCAAGGATTTCCTCCTGGATCTGCCCCTCCGGGCTTTCCTCCACCGGGTGTCGGTGCTCCCGGGGCTCCTGGACATGAAAGAAGGTGAAGAGATGTGGTCGGTGAGACGGGCTTTATCATGCGCTACTTAGGCAGCACGGAGGTTCTGTTTGTTTTCCTTAGTTTCTTCTTCTCCTTTGTCCATGGGGTGCATTTCAAGGTCTGCATTTGGCGTTCAGGTCAAGGTCGGAAAATAAGCCATGGCATCGTGGCAAGACTTGTTGAAGCAAGGCCGCATTTCATTTTCATCAGGCACCTTTTCAAGACTCAAACACATGATACAAATTGATCAGGGTTCGACAAATTGATGCACACAGATCTTTGTTCATTGGCAAGCGTACATGCAAAGACAACGTGTGGCTGTCGAAAAATCTCGACCCGGCCGTTATATCCATAATACAAGATGCTCAACCGGTCCCGTCTTCTCATCTGCCCACCAGGATAAATAAAGTTAAAATAAAACAAAACAGACGCAATTAATTAATCCATTTGTGGAAATCAACTGCGATCCTCTCTTGTGCGAACATCATTTTAACGCCCAAACAAAAAACAAGTAATTCAGCACCCCGAAAAATGTTTGAACCCCTTCGATACATGAGCTGGATATAGTGCCATCTTGCCGTAATAGTCGCTGTAGTCATAAACCCGTCACATCATGGCGATCGTAAAATTTTACCCACACCAACTATGTGCATGATGACATGATGGTAAGCTTTCTAGGCGTTCCGCCTTCAGATCTTCGTAATCCTCCTTTCCCTCTTTCCTTGACATTTTCTTCCTTCTGTTTGCTCTTCGTCCACATACGAGTGGCTCTTTCTTTGGCAGTCCAAGTTCAGTAAGAGTGATGGGCCTGTTGGTTTCTGACAGTGCTCGATCGAATCACCTCACCAACTCCATCGCGTACTTCTCGGGGTCCACTAATCATCTGTCGAAGCTCCTGTGTTCGCTTTTCCCTGCGCTTCTCACTCCACTTTCTCGTGAGGCTGGGCATTCTTTCAAAGCGACTGCTGAGAGAGGAAGACCGTCGTAGTCTGTCACTGCTGCGGCGTCTCCGCGAGCTGTGAACACGCCAAAACCCTTTCTGAGAATTGCCCTCTGATGCTGGTCTTCGCTCTTCTTGAAACCCCATTGACTGCCGCTTCAACGAGTTCTCGCTCGATCGTCGCCGCATTACCTTCAAATTTCCACTAGGAGTTCGTCGAATTGTGCGGCGCTCGGGTCCCTGGACATCATCCATGTGATATTGATACTCTGTTCGTGTAGGCAAGATGGCAAATGTATTCTTTACTCTTGCGCTTAGACTCCGTTTCAGGGGTCGTGGTCGATTGTCTATCGGAGGGTATCGGTAGATTTCCTCTACCCTTTCGCTAGCACAACGACAACTAGAGCAATCGCAGTCGCCGGCGTCATTATCCCACTGTGGCCGCCAGTGAGGATGCAGCTTGTCCTGTTCTGCCGGTTCACCTTTTTTTTGGCCGTATCCGAGGTCCACGTCCGGATTAAGAAACCCCGATCTCTCGAGATCAAACGATTTACGTTCATTGCGTGATACAGAAAAGGTTCTCGTCAAGAAGCCTGGACGTTTTGATTCTGAGGGCGGGGAGCTGATGGAGTGCCTTCGTCTGCTCAGTGCTCTCCTCACGAGAGAGGGCCGGCGACCAGGTTTCTCAGCCGAAACCTCATCAAAGTTACCCAACTGCACCAGCCTTTCCTCAGCTGGAGTAAGGCCTGATGGAGTGGCAGGGATGAAGTTGATTGCTGGCGGATGAACAGGCGGATCAGGGGGCGAGCGGGGATTTCGAAGCGGCGAATCCACCTCTTCCAGAGATTGTCGTTGCTCTGGCGTCAAAACACCCCCTTCAGGACTTGTGGTTGTGAACACGGGGGTTTCGTTCGACTCCGCTTGCTCAGGGCCCTCGTCTGTTGCATCAGTTGTAATTTGCGGTTCGGCAGGATGATTGATCCTCAACACCGAGGAGTTCTGATGGGGATACATGTGCACAGCCTGGGCCTCCGATACTTCTGGAGCCGTCCAATTTGTTTCCATGGACATGACGGAGAATGGGGTTGTGCGAGACGAGTGCTTTCTTGCCGAAGCAGCATCATCATGATGATCCGCTCCGAAAGGACCTTGTCCGTAATCCCCATCAGACCGAGACGTCTGTGGGGACTGAATCGAGATGATAGGCGAAGCTGCATTTTGAGATGTCGGTACGATGGCGACCTTTGCCTGCGTAGCCGTGTGACTTGCTGGCTCCCTTGCCATTACCGCCGCCGCCACCGTTATTGTTGTCCTCGGCGCAGTCGGTTTCTTATCGTGGCGATGCATTTCGTTCAAAGCTTTCACGCTCTCAACAGTGAGAGATTCCGACCGTGAAGTAGCCCGACTCGTTGGGGCAGACAGAGAGGAAGAGCGAGCCGGCATTATGGGAGCAAAATCCATGGTACGTTGGTCTGACCCATCAGAAACAGAAGTCGACCGATCCCGGCGCGACTGTCGATCAAAAGATAATTCTTGACTAGAAAATGGGGATCGATCCAAAGGAGGAGAACCGCCGCTTCTTGTTCTCGAATGTCGGCTTGACGAAGACCGCAGAGACGGCTCTCGCGACTTTGACTTATGAGAAGACCTTCGATCCGGTATCACAACTGCAGGAATACCTTCACTCTTCCGCACTTCTCGCCTAGCTGTGCCGCTTGCCATGGAGTTGGTGCTTGTCGTAGAAGTATAGCTATCATGCCTGCGCGCGATCTCGTTCCGCAAGTTTGACATCGGTGACATTTTGACCGGCGGCGACTCCATGTCTTCAGATGCATTATGTTGACCACGCGGACTTGGCTCTCTCAGTTCTCTGCGCTTACGCACATGGCGTAGAGTCCTCTGTCTTTGAAGGGGGCTGGGACCGTCGACTAATATGGCTTCTATTACAGTGGACGGTGCAGAGTGGCTAGACAGCCCAGTCGATCGTCGAGGCTGCATTGTTCCTGACGCTTCCGAGCGCGATGCGACAACCCCTGTATGTCTTCGTTGTGGTGTTGATTGAGGTGACGACTTCGGCGTTGACCTCACGGTAGCGGCTTGCTTGAGCGACATGCTTCGAACGGCTTCGGTCGCAATCGTTGGAGCGATGACTTTGTCCTCCAACGCTTCGTTTTCCAGCTGCGGTGTTCTTGGTGGAACAGGTTTCGGTTCGTGCCTAGCCACAGAAACCACGCTTTGAAGATTATCGTCCCACTCCCTTTCTACGTGTCGCGTTGACCCCCATTCACCATCAAATTGAGCTAGTTCACCACGAGTGCGCGGGGTGTAGAATTCATCAGAATTTGTCTCAAGACGCTCGAGTGCAAAATCTAAAGCCTTGGGTTGAACAGCCCGGCTCGCTGTGCTGACAGGAAATCGCAGAACCGTCGTTTGTGAGAGGGTCGAGGAAGCCAGCATGACCGTTTCTGTTATTGACATGGCAGCTTCATCCTCGGAAGAAAATGGCTCCTCTCTGGCCGTTTTAAAGGATTCAGTTCGAGAGTCTGTCGTTGCTGTGGCAGTTCGAGGGTAGCCACGATCCAGACCCAAGAAGGGTCGCGGTGCGCGTGGGCGGTTCGCTGGCTGAGGAGGCGTCTCGTCTGGTGTCGGTGGGCTTCGCTGATCCGGAGGTGTGGCTGGCGGTCGTTTCGAGGAAGCCTGTGGAGTCTGGAATTCAGCATCTGGTGAATCCGAACCGGGCGGTTGAGCAGGGTGACTGCCAGACGAGGCGCGGGAGCAATTTGGAGGAGTCGGAGGCAAGTCGGGACCTGTACCTATCCTCCGCGGTCGGTGTTTCAATGTTCGTGGACTGGACGTTTGAGAAGCAAGAGGGCCCGAGGGAACAGCAGTGCCAATGGCTACGTCAGAGATGACAGGTAGAGCTTGACCATCATCCACTGACCGGTCCTTCCTTGGACGAGGCAGAACCTTGTGCTTCTTGAACTGCCCATGTGGAAGATGACGACATTCTGTCCGTGTTTCGTGGCCATGCTCCGAAAGAGTCGGTGCCGTCATTGTCAGTGCAGGAATGACGGCACTCGGCTTGAGCACGTTCGAGGAGGGAAGTGATGTGAAGTGAAAGGAGGCGAGGTCAGAGTTGAAAAGATATGAGGCTATTTCCTAAAGGTTATTCTGTGGTGGCGGCTGTCTTGAAACTAGGGTTTCTGTGCATTCTGGACACGGTTTCGTCGTTGCTGGCGACGCCATTCAATTGGACAAAGCGCAGGATATGAAGCAAACAGCTGCAGCACTGTAGCAACGGCAGCAGGAGAAGGGGGCCAGATTTCTAGTTTATTTACAAAGCGACTGAGGCCGGGGACCAAGCTATGTGAGCTCCTGAAACATGGAAGCAAGCGAGAGTTGTATGTTTGTAACCCGTACGTCAACGTCGATGGGTTAAGGGGGGCAGGGAGCCAGGTTCATGAGCAGAACAGAAGCCGACGTGGTGAGAACGAATATGGGGCGATGCGACTCGTAATGATGCTGGGCGATGCCGTTGTTGTCGCCGAAGCGAGACAGGGTCAAGAAATGTCAGAGAACACAGAGAAGCGAGCAGACCAACGGACATGGCAGTGAAGCGCGGACGAGGCTGCCAGTAATCCGTAATTGTCTAGAAATGCAGGTGACTTCACTCGGTACTACAGCTGGCGTCTGGCCGTCTGGCAGCTGGCATCTGGCATCTACGGACGTACTGGAGTCGTTTGGATAAGCAAAATTAGACCAGGGCTGGACCCGAGCAGATACTGCGTGTCATTGGCGCTGGCTGGTGGGGTTGTCTTGGCTTGGCTGGCCCTGGCCCGTACAGTTGTTAGACGGAGTACATATGTAGTGCCCGCTATGTACGGTGGGGTGTACCTCGCCTCGCCTCTCCTCCCTCTCCTCCCTCCCCCTCCCGCCATCCCGCCATCCCTCCACCTGTCCACCACTGCAAGACATGTTCCTAGCCTTGATTCGTGTTGCACCCACAAGGGCATAATCGATCCCGGCCGCACGATAGTCTCGCTACTTAACTAGCTAAGACAAGAGTCCACCCCTAGCTAGTTATTTTCTAAGATCTCTATAACTTTATAGTATATTTTAGCACTATATAAGTACCTTACTAATAGTAAAGGTACTTAGGTATTTAAGCTATAGTCTATACCCTCTTATAAGGTTAAATAACTTAATAAAGGTAGTTATATTAAACCCTAGCTTTATAGTTTAATATAGTAGTAATTACGTAGTATTTATAATAATTATATCTTTTTCTAAATTAGTACTTTTCTCTTTAAATTAACTAATTATTTAATCTTTAAATAATTAGTATATATATAGTAAAAGAGAGGCCTAATTTATTAATATTATAATTAGGTAACCCTAGCACACTAGGATTAATACTACTATTTATTAGTTTAATAATAATAATACTATAGGCATTCTTATAATATTTAAGAAGTCTTCTAAGAGTAATAAGCTAGCTATTAAGCTATAGAAGCCTTACTACTAGGACTTATAGTATAAGATAGTTAAGGTAAAAGCTATTAAAGATAAAATCTAAGTCTTTATTAATCCTAATTTAATTATATAGCTAGACTACTCTCCTAAGCCTCTAATCCTTATAGGAAATAAGACTTTAGTAAAGAGAAAGGTAATAAAGGCTATATAAAGTTAATTATTTATATTAAATACTATAGGAGTTTAAACATGCTTATATAGTAGTAAAGCTATAACTAATAGTATATAGTAACCCTAGGAAAGCTCTTCTAAAAATTATAATATACCTAAAGAGAGTTATTTTTAGTACTTTTAATAACCTAATAATACTAAAGATAATACCTAGTTTATAGTCCTTAGTAGTTATTATTAGGTTTTTAATAGTTAATTCTAGAGCCTTATAAAGGCTATATAAGAGTATTACACTTTTAGTTTATAGTAATACTTAGTTCTAAATATAAGTAAATAACCTTAAGGTATATATCTCTTTATAATAAGATTAAAGAGCTTATAAGGAATATAATACCTTTAAGTAATACTATTAAGTATTATACTAAAGTTAATTTTAATAAAACTATTAAACAAAACTTTATAAGGGTTAATATTAATAAATAGCTTATAAATACCTTAATTAGCTATAAAAGATACTTCTAAGCAGAGCATTGTTGTATTGTATTATATTGTATTTTTTGGCCCTTCGATGTATTGTATTGTATTGTATTGCCCTATGTATTGTATTGTGTATTGTATTGTATTAAAAATACAATACAATACAATACAATACATACAATACAATGTATTGTTAGGGAAAAATAAAAGTAGGGTATTATATAAATTTATTATATATAAGATTTTTATGTAATCTAATTATAGTATCCTTATTTTTATAAATAATTTAGTTATTTATTTAAAAATCCATAAAGTTTTAGCTTACTTAGAAAAGTAAGCTTATTTTAAATACATAATATCTTAGTAATATTCTTTTATATCTATTTTATAGAATGATTTTTTCTTAATATATTAAGGGTCTTTTTATTCTTATATCTATTTTCTATGATTTATTATAATTATTTATTATATAAAAATACATTATAATACAATACAATATAATACAATACATTACATTACAATACAATACAATGTATTATTAAAAAGTAAGGTAGTATATATACTTATTATATAGTAGATTTTTAATATAATCTAAGTAAGATTTCCTTAAATTTCTATACTATTTAGGTATTTAGTTATAAAATTATAAAGTTTTAGCTAATTTAGACTATTACGCTATATATATATATAGGGTAGCTATAAATAGTATTATCTAGGCTTAACTTATAGTAATATTTATTCTTTATATTTTAAAGCTTATTTTATCTTTCTAGCTTTTTTTTAAGATTTACTATGCGTTTTAATATAGTTTTTGCTTTAAATACAATATTTACCCTAAAGAAATAATTTATAATTCTAAATAAATAAGATTAAAACTCTTATAAAAATATATTTATATATATAAGGAATTTATTATAAAGAGAAAATTTAAATTTATTTAATAAAAGCTTCTTTTAATATTAAACTATTTTATTATAATTATAATAGAATATATTAGCTTTTAACCTTTTTTAAACTAAGAGAAAAGAAAAAAACCTAGGAAAAGCTTATAAAGAAAGGTTAAAATATAATATAAAAATAATTATAATATATATACTATATTTTTAAATATTAAATAGATAAATAAATAAGCTTTAGAAGTAAGTTTAATTATTTATACTACTTTTAGCTTACTTACTTAGTTATATAGCGTTTTTAAAAGTGGGTCTAAAAGTGGGTCCTTTAAACACTAAAAACCGAATATAATCCCTTCCCTTAGTTATATAACTTTAGCTAAGAAGAAATATATATATAAAAGTGGGCCTAAAAGTGGGCCCTATTAATTATACTATAAACCTAATATTATCTCTTTATGTAGTTTTATAATTCTAGCTTAGAAGAAATAAATATATAAAAGTGGGTCTATAAGTGGGTCTAACCTAGTATAATCTTTTTACTTAGTTATGTAATTCTAGCTTAAAAGAGAGTTTTATATAGTTTATACATAAGTGGGTTTAAAAGTGGGTCCTATTAATTATACTATAAACCTAATATTATCTCTTTATGTAGTTTTATAATTCTAGCTTAGAAGAAATAAATATATAAAAGTGGGTCTATAAGTGGGTCTTATTAGTTATACTATAACCTAGTATGATCTTTTTACTTAGTTATGTAATTCTAGCTTAAAAGAGAGTTTTATATAGTTTATACATAAGTGGGTCTAAAAGTGAGTCCTATTAATTTTACTATAAACCTAATATTATCTCTTTATGTAGTTTTATAATTCTAGCTTAGAAGAAATAAATATATAAAAGTAAGTCTAGAAGTAAGTCTTATTAGTTATACTATAAACCTAGTATAATCTTTTTACTTAGTTATATAATTTTAGCTTAAAAAAGTAAAATATATTAATGTAAGTCTTATAGTAATATTAGGACTTACTTTTTATTAGTATAATATTAAAAAACATAAAAGAGAAAGGAATTTTATTTTATTAATATTTTAAAAACCTTTAAATACTAAATAATTAAAAAGTCTAGCTTTTTCTATAGTAATTTACTTATAAATACTTATATTTATATTTTATAAATTTATTACTTATTTATTTTTAATTAAACTTTAACACTAATAATATTTTAAGTTATATAAGTAATATAAGTAATATACATATAAGCTATTATAAGCTATTATATTAACTATATATACCTTATAATTAAGGAATTTAACTTAAAACTAAAAAAGAAAAAAATACAAAACAATACAAATAATACATGTATTGTATTGTATTGTAAAATTTTAGATGTATTGTATTGTGTAATGTATTGTATTGCAATGCTCTGATTATAAGCTATTATAAGCTATTATAAGCTATTATAAGCTATTATAAGCTATTATATTAACTATATATACCTTATAATTAAGGAATTTAACTTAAAACTAAAAAAGAAAAAAATACAAAACAATACAAATAATACATGTATTGTATTGTATTGTAAAATTTTAGATGTATTGTATTGTATTGCAATGCTCTGCTTCTAAGTAAACTACCTTATTACTAAGGGTAATTTACCTATAGAAATAATTAATAATACTATTAAGGCTTAATTTCTTACTATCTTAGCTTAAGTTAACTTATTAATTTATATAGTGAAGAGTAAGGGAAAGGTCCTAGATTTCTATAGTATTATAAGTAGGATTAAGTACCTAATTAAAGCCTAAGGAAGGTCTTAGGTAAAGGCTAATAATACCTTTAGAGCTAAGCTAACCTTTAATAGTAAAATAAAGAATAAAGCTAAAAAAGAAGGTAAAGAAAGATAACTATATATACTATAAAAAACATAAAGTAAAGAAGTTAAAAGACTTATAAAAGGTCTATAAAGCACTTTACCTAATAAAGGACTAGAAAATTAATAAAGAGCTATTAAAGAAAGTAAAAGAAGTAATAATGTGAGAACAAAGGGATAGCTAGGCAAGAGGTATGGGGGCACTCGTATATTGACTAAAGCTTACTAGGTCTAAGTGTGTTATGCGTGCGAGTCACTAGCTTATAGCTAGTGGCTTACTAGTGTCACGTGAACCTAGCCCTAGGGCGTAGTATGCTTACCTAGTGTGCGCTAGCATATAAGTGTTATAAGTAGGCCTTATAATTATTCTCTTACTTATAGCTAGGCTTCTAAATAGCTTTTGCTAGCTAGTATATAGCTACTTACTAGGTAGTAGCTACTATTAAAATAATAATAACTAGTAGTTTACCTTTACCTTTATATTACTTATAACTTCTTATTATATTATATACTTTTTCCTTCCTTAACTATAGGAAATATCCTTCTAAATTTCTATTATACCTTTAGTTTCCTTATGCTATTACTTTTATTATTCCTAAGCTTTTTGCTATAGAAAATAAGTCTATTTGCTTATAAAACTACGGCTATATGCATTATTTATGTATAAGCTACTCTAAGTTTAAGAGAAACCCCCTAGCTAAGCTTACCTTGCCTTAGATAAACTATTAATTCCCTTATGTTTTAATTATTAATAATAAATAGGCTAAACTTATAAAACACTATATTTAATATGTTTACTATAGTAATACTTATAAGGGGGTAAATCCGCTCCTTTCCCCTATATTTTGCTTTCTTATTACTAACTACTTTCTTATAAGTAATAGTAACTATAAAAGGTAATTTTACTAACCTTCTTACTATTTTAGACTAGATTTAAACTCTTATAGATGCTAAGGACGCGGATATTATAGTAAAAGGCCCTATCTTTCTAGAGAAAACTTACTTCTATTTTACTAAGTATATGCTATCTTTTATACTTACCTTTAATTATATAAATATAGCTTACTAAATTATATTTAGTTTAACTAGTGCTATAAAGGTCTAGTAAGTATATTATTTCCTTCCTTATTTACTAGCCTTCTGCTTATAATTAGGTGTAATTTACTTCTACTACTTACTAGTAGTATATTATTTTACACTAGCACCTTCTAGTTACTATATATTTTACTCCTGCTTTAGGGATTATAAGATTTACCTACCCTTTTTATTCCCTTTTTACTACCTATTTACTAACTATTCCTAGGCTAACTATTAGGAATATCTTACTACTTAGAATATATAAATAGTTTTATAATTATAGTTCTCTAATCTAGGGTATATTCCTAGACTATAGTAAAACACTAGTGTTACCTTATAATATAGTAGGTAATTACTAAGAATGTAAATAATACTAAGTATCTTATTTAAAATAGTAAGGTATTATCTTATATAAGCACTATAATTTATAGGTTTCCTATAAAACTTAGCTCTCTTTAAGTCTATTTTCCTTTATTATTTAGTAAATAGTTTAATAAGGTTTTTAATTAGAGTGTAATAGTAGCTAATAAGGCTAGGCCTTTTTGTAATTACCTTATCTCTTATTACCTATAACTTACTTATATCTTACTACGCTTTCTCCTTATTTTAATTTAATAAAAAGCCTAAATTATATATTAAGTGCTTTCTATATCTTTTACTATTACTTATTAATTATATTTACTTAGCTAACCCTTTTACTTTACTAGGTATTTATTACCTTTATAAGTCTTTTATAATCCTTAATTTCTTTAACTTTAAATTTATTATCTTTATCTTTAAGGTTTAGTATTAGTATTTCTTTATCTAGTGTCTTCCTAGTAATTCTATAGCTCTAATAGGCTAATATAGAATATATTATATAGTTAACTATACTTATTAGGTAGTGCTAGTTAGTATGCTTATTTATCTATAGTATTAAGTATTTAAAATAGCTTAATAAATCTTAGGTTTAGCTTTTATTTTATATCCTTAAGTCTAATATTCTTTACTAATAGTAATACTAAGTTTTCTCTTTTTAAAGTTAATAGCTAGTATTATTAGTTATAGTACTTTACTTATGCTTTAGTAGCTTTTACTTAGTTATATACTAGTTTCTCCCTAACCTTATATAGCTTCTAGATATATATATAGGCTTCTAGAACCTTTCCTTCCTTACTCTTATCCTTAAGAGCTAGATAAAACTTAGGTAAATAGCCTATAAAAGTGTAGTTAGGGAGTAACCTATTATTTTATTAATAGTATTATTATATGCAAATTAAGCTATTAGGAGTAGCTTTAGCTATAGCTATTAGTTTTTTTAATAAAGTATTATAAGTAATATTTAAGTACTTAGTTTATTCTTTTTATTTACCTATTAGTTTAAGGGTAAAATACTATTAAAAGCCTTTACTTTATATATAATAAGTAATATATATTTAACTAGAATTAGCTTATAAATACTAATTCTTTGTTAGATATAATACCCTCTAGTAGCCTAAATTAAAGCTTAATTTCCTTATAGAATAACTTTACTAATTTAGCTATATTAATTATAGTCTTTATAGTAAGGAAAATAAAGTACTTAGTAAATTAGTCTATAATTACTAGGATTATATTAGTTTCTTAGTTACCTAGCTATACTAGTAGTAATCCCATAATAAAATTCATTAAGATCTTTGCCTATAGTTACCTTAGTATTAGTAGTAATTTAAGGCTTCTATATAGGTAGTGCCTTCTAGCTACTATATACTAGCATACTCTATAGCTAGATATATAGTCTAAAATAGCTTTACTTATTACTAGCTACTAATAGTAATGTTTTAGTAGCTTAAGAGTGTATTTAGTCCTAAAGTAACTTACTAGTAGATTATTATAGTGTAACTATAGAAGCTTCTATTATAAGATAGGCTCCTGTGAAATAACTACCTAGTCTTTATATATTAGGAGACCTCTTATACTATATAACTATAAACTAGCTTTTTCCCTCTCTTTTACTTAGGAGTTAACCTTATCTTTATATTTTTATAAATCTAGATCTTAGTTTTATACCTTTTATAATAGTTATACTAATAGTTTATTTACTATAGATTAGTAAGGATTTAGTAATATAATAGCCCCTAAATCTCTTATACTATACTAATATCTTAGATATATATTACCTTCTCCTTAAAATTACCTTTATTTAGCTAACTTATTACTAAATCTATAGTAGCTAACTAGCCTTTTACCTAGGCTACTATTAACTTAGTAGGCTTTAAGACTAGCGTTATACTATAACTTCTTTAATATATTAGTACTTCTTTTTTACTATATAAGTAACTACTATCTTCCTTTAAAGCTCTAGTAAAAGCGCCTTATTTAATATAGGTTTGCCCTTATAATTAGACCTTCTTAATAGTATATTTATAAGGTTACTTTTCCCTAGTTTATACTTAATTATAAAATAGAAAGGGTAAAGAAATATATACTATTATACTTACTTTTTATTTAGCTTCTACTACCTTATAAAGGTTTATAGGTTATAGTAGTTTAATAAGACTTTTATAGGTATCTCTATGCCTTTAATATAGTATTACTAGTATTTAAATAACTTTACTATAGCAAGTAACTCTTAGTTAGCTATACTATAGTTATATTTAGTGTTTATAAACTTCCTTAACTAAAAGGCTACTAAATACTAATAGCCCTTATTATCCTACTAAGATAGGATTCCTACTATTATAAAAATTAAGGTATTTATCTTAATATATACTACTTAACTTAGGTTATAATATTAGAGTAAATGCGCTTACTAAAAGTATCTTTTAGCTAGTTAAACACTAGCTATTCCTTTTC
Organism: Epichloe typhina subsp. poae; assembly: GCA_030389615.1. Lineage (NCBI taxonomy): Eukaryota > Fungi > Ascomycota > Sordariomycetes > Hypocreales > Clavicipitaceae > Epichloe > Epichloe typhina. The sequence goes on from CP098313.1 coordinate 3,936,856, forward strand.
CTAAATATAAACCTCCTAGTCTAAATACTATTTTAACTACCCTTTATTAACATATAAAGAGGTACTATAATCCTAGAGTATTTATAAATAAACTATTAGTAAAAGTTATAAAATCTAAGAAATAACTATATATTCTTAAAACTTATTAGCTTCTTTTATTCTCTAATTATATTAACCTAGTAAGTATTTATTAATATTCTATTAATAAAGAGAATAAACCCTAGGAATTTTACTAATTCCTTATAGAAAGAGTACTTAGAGGGTTTTATATATAACTTTACTAACCTTATATATTCTAGGACTTACTTAATATATTTAGTGTGCTTCTTCTTTATCTTAAAGAAAATTAAGATATTATTTAAATACACTATATAAATAGTATTAACTAGCTTATAAAGTGCCTTATAAATATAGCTTTAAAAAGTAGCTAGGGTATTAGTTAACCTAAAAGGTATTATAAGGTACTTATAGTACCTATAATACATATAAAAAGCTATCTTTTACTTATTACTCTCTTTAATATAGATTTAGTAATATATATCCTTAATATTAATTTTTAAAAAGAAATAAGCCCCTTAGCACTAATTAAGAATCTCTAAAATTAGGGGAGAGTGTAGTAATTCTTCTATATTACCTTATTAAGTCCTTAATAATTTATATATAGCTAAAGTGTTTTATCCTTCTTTAGTATAAATAGGATAGGCATGCCTACTAGGCTCTTTAAGGGTCTTATCTAGCCTTTTCTTAGGTTATTATTAATATATTCCTAGAGCTCTTTAAGTTTACTTTAGGAAAGAGAGTAGATTAGTTTATATAAGGGTGTAGCTCCTAGTATAAGATTAATTATATAGTTAGTTAACTTCTTAGATAAAAGACTCCTTACCTTATCTAATATAAACATATCTTTAAACTTATATAGCTTCTTAGAGATATCTTTAATAGTTTTATATACTTTTACCTCCTCTTTATCTTTAAGAGGGATAAACTTATTTTCTATTATGCTTATAATAGTATATATAATTATCTTATTACATATTACCTTTATAAACTTACAAGAAGTTAGTAGTAAAAAGGCTACCTTTCTTTTCTTAAACTATTATTCTTATAAGTATAAGCAAAGGTATATATATTCTTCTATAAGTGTATATATCCTAATTAATATAGGGCTTCCCTTTACTCTTAGGTCCTTATTAATAGCTATATATAGTAGTTTAAGGTTTTTCTTTTTACCCCTTAAGTTTTAGATTATAATAAGCACCTTATAAACACTATATTAGGGAACTATAAGAGACCTTATTACCTTTAGGATAGGTACTATAGCCTTAGCTTAATTAAGCTTATAGGTCTATATAAACTAGGCGCTAATAATATTAATCTTAGCATAACTATTAAGATTTGCTACTATTTTAATGTCTTTTTGCTTATAAATAGTAACTAGTATGTAAAATTAGTGTCTTACTAGTACCCTAGTGTCTAAGGTAAAGGTAAGGGTATTTACTTCTACCTTTAGGAGTTTTCTTAACCTTCTTACTAGTCTTTCCTTAGCTTATTATAATTATAGAAAAGATACTTTGTGTTACTATAATTATAGCACTATTTTCTTCCTTATAGCCTGTTATTATTTAGGTAGGTAGCTAGGGTCTTTTCTTTATCCTTATCCTTATTCTTATCTTTTTAGTCCTTATTTAGCTAATAGCCTTGTAAAGAGTTATGTCTTTAATATTAAGGGGCCTTATATAAGCCTTTCTCTTCTAAATTACTTAGCTTTTGCTTGTTCTTTAATATTACCTCCTAGAACCATTAGCTAAGTTATATAACCTCTTTTTATATTAACCTAGTAATATTTACATATAAGTTAATATAGTCTTATAAGTTAGGAAGTAATTTTATAAAGAATATAAGAGTATAGGTCTTTTCTAGGGCTTATTCTAGGTATTTCTCTAGTAAATCTAAGTAAATACTAAACTTAATAGGACTCTAGCCTTCCTTTTGCTTTATGTTTTCTAGCTATGTAGCTATTTATATATTATAGCTTATAAAGTCCTTAAGTAGTATAAAGGTCTAGTCCTAGAACTTATCCTAGTTATCCTTAGGGTAATTCTAACTATTAGCTAGTTATTCTTTAATATATTAGTTCTATCTAGCCTAATAGTTTATATATATATAATTAAGTATAAAGAGAATCTTTTAGTTATCTTAGTAATATTTCTTCTTTACCCTCTTAAAGGCATAGTTAAGGTTATAAAATATAGTATATCCCTAGATATAGTATTACTATTATTTAGCTAATCCTAAGTAGTATATAGTATTATTTTAGTAAATTAGGTTATTTTACCCCTTATATTACTCTTAGGTAGCTAGTAGGAGAAGCTTTAAAATTATAAGAATAAAGGGATAGCTAGGTAAGAGGTATAGGGGCACTTATATATTAACTAAAGCTTACTAAGTCTAAGTATGTTATATATGTAAGTTACTAGCTTATAGCTAGCAGCTTACTAGTATTACGTAGACCTAGCCCTAGGGCGTGGTGTGCCCGCCTAGTGTGCGCTAGCGCACAGGTGTTATGAGTAGGCCTCACAAATAAATTATTAACCTAATAATATAAAAAAGGCATATAATATATAGTTAAAGAATAATAGCATAAAGAAACCTAAGGAAAATAATACTATATTTATAGCTATAGGAGAGTTTATAAAGGCTTTCCTTACCTAGGGTAAATTATAAGTTATACTTAATAGTAGTACCTTAATCTATATCTTTAATAATAAACACTAGTTTATAAACCTTAATTATAGCTAGTAGCCTAGAATTTAAGTAGGTTATAGTGTTATAAAGGCCCTTAGTATTAGTATAGCTTAGATTATCTTAATAAATAGCTAGACTCTTACCTTATTAAAGGCCTAGTACTAACTAATATTCTTTATAAACCTTATATCTCTTTAATTACTTATATAAAAGGGAATAAGGTAAGATAACCTTACTAGTAAGGTAATAGACTTAGTAAGAGGTAATTAGGAGATATTTTAAACTTAGATTATTAGTATATAGCTATATATAAAGGGCTTAAGCCTATTAGAGGTTTTTGCTATTAAGGGAGATTCATAAGACCTAAAGACTATTATAATAATACCTATAGACCTATGGCACACTAGATTAGTATATCTAGGTAAGGATATAATAGATTAAGTACTTTAGAAGCTTTAAATTTTATTAAAGGAAAGGAGTATAAGTAAATATAAGGTTTACTAAACTACTAAAGTATAGAGATAAATATTATAAGTTCCTTAGATAAGATCCCTACCTTTAGGGTTACTTTAAGTAATTTTCTTTAATCTCTTTACTTAATTATTAAGGTATAATAAAGACTACTATATTACTCTTTTACTTATAAAGTAATAGGATTATATTATATCTTTATAATTCCCTTAAAAATAAATATTATGCTTTACTTTAATTAGTTAGAAGCTATATATATAAGAGTATATAGCATCTATATTATAGTTATAATAACTAATAGTAAGACTACCTTCTAGACTAAAAAGTAAGAAAAAGAGGTTATAAATAGAGGTATTATTATTAGAAAGTCTAGCCTAGCTTACTTATATTAAAATAGGCACGCTAAATAGTTTAGGGAGGTGATAATAAGGGTTATAATAACTCTTATAATATAATTAGGCTTCCTAGAAAACCTCTAGCCTATAGCTACTAAAGTAACTATTTATATCTTAAACTATATGCCTTAAAAGCTACTTAACTAGTAATTACCTTAATAAGTATTAAATAGGTGGTTAAGAGAGAATAAGCTTTAATAAAGTTACTTACTAGAGAAACTAAAAGCCTCTTTAACCTATCTTTAAGCCTTTAGTTATAAAGTATTTATAATAATATAAAGTAAGCTTTATAAGGCAGGTCTAAAGCTTACTTAAAGAGCTTATATTAGATACCTTACTAAATATGTTTTCTTAATATAATATCTAATTTAGGTGCTAATAATAAAGAGAAGCTACTAGTTCTTATTAAGCTATATTACCTTTAATAAGTCTATCTTCTATACTTAAGAAAGAGGCTTATTATTAACTATAAAAGAGGTTAAAAAACGCGTTCTTAAAGAGCTAGTTAATAATAATAAGGATAAAAGCTCTAATATAAGGCTTTTATAAATAATATACCCCTTATTACTATAATAACTACTTAATTAGCCTTAATAGGTAGAAACTCTTACTAGTTATAATTAGCTAGATTATAAAGAAAAGGAAAAAGAAAGTTAAGAATTAAATCTACTAACTTCTCTAAATTTACTAGGATAATTTCTAGATTTAATAAACTATATACTATTAAGTATTAATAATTTGCTTAACTTACCTAATAGTAGTAATAGTTATAAAATATTAGAAAATCTATAAGATTATAATAATCTTAAAGTATTTACTATAGCCTTTAAGCTAGGACCTAAAAGTAAAGAAAAGCCTTATATATTAAGGCTTCCCTTTCTCTAGCTTATTATAACTATTTAGCTAGTTATTTAAAGAAAAAGGAATTCTATAAAGTATAAGATAAGGAATATAATAAAATTATTAATAAAAAGGTAGCTAAGAAGGTATCTTAAACTAAAGTTCTTATATATATAAAGCTTCTAGGCCTTACTTAGGTCTTCTTATATAAATTAGATAAGTAAGGCTACCTTTTATAATATAAAGCTTATCTTTATATTCTTAGAAATTATTAACTAAAGAGTTATTTATTAACTTAAGTAATAACCTTAGCTACTAATACCTTTAGGCTATTTATAGCTATTATATATTACTTTAACCTTAAAGTATACTAGTATAACTTTATTATAATATTCCTAAATTTAGATCTTAATAAAAAGGTTTACTATAAAATACCTTTAGGCTATAAAAATAAATAAGCCTATCTAAAGCTTCTTAAAGTAGTCTATAGGCTATAGAGAGTACCTTTTCTATAAATAAAAGAGCTAATTAGCTAGCTAATTAGTAAAGGCTTTATATAAATCTTTAAAGATATTTATATATTTATTAAGGATAGGTTAATTATTTTCTTTTATATAAATAACCTTATTACCTTATTTACTAAAGGGAAATTATACCTATATAATAAATTTAAAGTAAGACTTTTTATAAAATATAATATTAAGAACCTTAGAGAGCTATAATAGTTCCTAGGTATTAAAATTATTAAAGATTATACTAATAGGAAGGTATAGCTTAATTAGAAATTCTATTAAAATAAAGCTACTACTAAATTTAATATAAAGATCCCTTAATAAAGGCCTATAGCCTTAATAATTACTATATTACTAAAACCCTTTAAAAAGAGATTAGTATATAAGATCTTAAAAGGTATTAATCTCTAATTAAAACCTTACTATATCTAATAATAGTTTTAAGACCTAATATTACTTTTATAGTATTATAACTCTTATAATACCTATAAAACCTAGGGCTATAATATATAAAAGTAGCTAAAAAGCCCTTAAATATAGGTATATATAAGCAAACCTAGTAATTAAATATAATAGTAATAACCTTAAATTAAAGATATATAGTAATACCTCTTTTACTAATAATACTATAATATAAAAAAGCTTATAAGGCTATATTATAAAACTCTTTAAAAGGCCTATACTCTTTAAGGTAAGTAAGTAAGCTATTATAATAATATTATTAACTAAAGTAAAGCTTTTAGTGCTTTCTTACTATAATAAAGAGCTTATAGCCTTTAGATAGCTATATTAAGAGATTAGGCTATACCTAGGTAATAATATACTTAAAATTAAATATAATAATATATAAATAATTTACCTCCTTAAGAAAGAGTTTATTAAGCTTATTATAAAGCTTTAGTATATAAATATTTATTACTACTAGCTTTATTAAGAAGTTATAAAAGAAACCTTTAATATTACTTAGATTACTACTAAAAAGATAATTACTAATAGCCTTATAAAGCCTTTTATAAGGAATGCTTTTATAAGCTTTTATAAGGTATTAAGGCTTATATAATTGCTCTTTAGTATACTTAGTAAAGAACCTAAAGAATAAGTATTATATAATAACTTTAATTTAAATAAAATTATAACTAATTAACTATATTTTTATATTATAGAATTAATTTAAATATTATAATATTAATTTAACTAATTTAACTAATTTTATTAATTTAAAATTATTATAAAGAACCTTAAATAAGGTCCCTTAGGGGGTATATTATACTTATAAAGATATAATTAATCCTAGCTATATAATAGTCTTACTACTTAACTAGCTAAGATAAGAGTTTACCCCTAGCTAGTTATTTTCTAAGATCTCTATAACTTTATAGTATATTTTAGCACTATATAAGTACCTTACTAATAGTAAAGGTACTTAGGTATTTAAGCTATGGTTTACACCCTCTTACAGGGTTAGACAACTCAATAGAGGTGGTCATATTGAACCCTAGCTTCGCGGTCTAACAATTCGGCACTCCTGCACTGCGCCAAGAGGCATCCTCACCACAACCACTCACACACCGCGCGTCTATGTTGGATCCTATGCCCGTGCACATGAACCAAAGTTGCGTCTTTATACGAGAGTATGCAAATGCGTACAAATATACCGCTACGCACGCACATTTCATGCTCGCCCACGAACTCGCCTGGATGTAACGAGCTGCAGCTGCAGCCGAAACGATGCATCATTTCGCGCTGCCCTTTCCTTCCTAACCTTTCGAGGTTCAGTTCCCTGATATTACCGAGTACGAATTGCCCAGTCAGCTACTTACACTATCACTGTACACTGTCACTGTACCTACAGAACCTTTTGGCTCCTTCCCGGTCCCCCACCTCTCTCTGCAATCCCGATATCATGTAGCAGACCAGTCGCGTTGCAAACCCGGAACGAGATATTGTGACAATCCCCTACCCCCCACTCATTAGCATGTTCTTGAATCACTATCATGGCTTCTTCAAGCATACCAATCGCTCAAGCCCACGAGCCCAGCGCATTATCAGAGATGGAATCTTCTTGAATCCAACTTCTAGACAAGCTCAGCACTCAAGGCTGCGGTCATCTCTTGGCAATGAGCCTTTCTCACCTCCGCCGAGAAGACTGATCAATGCTCGTTGTCAGCGACAAGCCATATGAAAATTTCTGCTCTGCTTTACGCAACAATCTATCAAAAAGAATTGAGATGGTCTCTTGGGGATGGGTGTAGAATCATTGAAAGCATCGTCTGTGAAGTTAAGCGACACGCTATCGATGAGCCAAAAAGCTGAATACTGAAAAGTTGTAGAAAACACCCACCCTCTTTTCAGAGAGTTACTACCCAGTAACGAACCGATAGTACGCAAACCAGCAAATCTCAAATACAGGCACGAACTTACACCAGCCAAAGCCAAGACTCGACCACCAGTGCCGGTTGCAAGCTTGGACGAATTCTCGAGAAAAGACGAATGTCTAGCCCCAAGATGAAGAAAAGCCGTCAGCCGTGACCCCGATAGTGGTCTCAAGGCGTTCTTTGGTCATTTTACTGGGACGAGTTCGCACACGCAATGCAAGACGACGCAGGGTTTGTGGCACGCAACCTCGTCGGATTAGCAGTTGGATTCGAAGAAGGTGGCACGAAAGACACAAACAAGAAGTCAATCATTGTCCATCGGCCACATTACCGAAGCCGAGGTTCATCCTGTCATGCTGTGGTCGAGTTTTGCCAGAAGACTTGCAATCGCTTTGGCTGGCAGCCACCCATCGCCAGTGGCTCCCGAGTAGCGACGACGACGCAACATGCAGCGTGGCACAGAGTATACAATCATGATGTAAGAGTAGAGTAGAACAACAGCCTTGTATGTGCATGACGTTGGTACGAAACCGATCGATGAAGATTGGTGGACTGTAGAGGCTACATGAACAAAGAGCTAGGAAAAAAGCATGTACGGAACTTTTACGGATACGTCACCAGAAACGCGGAGTTTTACATGAATTGAGAACTTTTCCATCAAAAAGAAGTCCGATGCGCTCATCGACGAGCGTTCACCCCCCCGCGACAGCGCAGATTCCGACATGAACGGCAGAGCTTCCCCGTGACTTTGCCATCCTTGCACAACAGCAGCGCCGCCAAGCATCGCGAGAAGCTCATTTCGAAAAAAGAATCCTTGGCGCCGATCTTCCGGGGATGCTGTCCTTCCCCGCACAGATCGACGGATGAAGGGCAATGCCCAAACCAGTTGTGAAACAGGATGCACGTCATTCAGATCCGCTCTCGCGATAGCGACTCAGGTCCGCTGATGGCCCTGAAATATCAATGCCTGCCCACGCCTTACATATGACCGAAGAGACTTATTCTTCAGCCTTTGCACGAACATTTGTACGGAGTAATACCTCGGAAGATACACGAAAAGGAGCAACACATTGACGAATAACAGCACACTGTGGGGCTTGCACAGTACGACTTGCACGGAGCCCTCGTAAAAAGAAACGTTTGTTTCAACCGGGAAGGAAGGCGCCATTTGGAGGTGGCATGGAGAAGGAGCGACTAAAATAAAAGATTTCCCTCTTCATCACTTGTGCTATGTTGTTGGCTATGACGCGGCCGAGGCCCGCTGCGAGTGGCTATTGGTATCGTGACATCGGGGGTGGCGCCCGATGGTCTTGGAATACAAAGACGTCTATTCTTCCCATCCATCTGATCTTGCATTCCTGAGCACGGTCCGGCGCTATCATTGTCGCCAGATTTAGAAGCGCTGTCAGGTCTGTGTGTGTAAGTCGTTTTGGAGAGAGCGGGTGATGGTGGATATTTTGGTTTCGTACTCGGTGTGGACGAGAGGAGCACTCGAGATGAGATTGAACAGGGGGGGGGCTGTACGGACTAGTCGGGCCTTTTTGTCTGGTCCGAGCTTGGCCTGGATAAGTTGCAACAAAGAGACAGCGTGAGCCAGAAGGAAGGAGCACCTACGAGGCCAGGTGCGGCCTCAGTGAGCACGATGCGGAGGCCACCTGGACCCTGCCTGCATCTCCCATTGGTTGGTAACAGCACCCGCCGGCTGCCACATGAGCAGTGCACACCCACTTTTCCAACAGCTTGGCAGCTGGTTGGACGAGTCAGCCAACAAGACGGTTACCGACTGGGTCTTCACCCAACTTCCAATCACACATTTCGGAGATTCCTTCGGAGAAAGAAAGAAAGTACGGACGTACCAGACCTCGTATCCCCAGAAACATGTCTAATCCTCCTCCTCCTGCAAGCCGAAACCCAAGACGATCAGACAAACAAACGTCTAGAGATCTCCTTGCAGCGAGGTGAAGGCCGAAGTGACCGGAGAAGGTGGTGGGCAGCACTCCTGCTAGAGCAACAGATGGCCACAATACTCCGTAGAGTGCTGCGCAGGGGAAATGGGAAATGCCCCGGGTTTTTCTGAGACGGCATCTTGCCTGGCGAGGTGGTGACCTCACTGGTCCCGACATTTTTGTGTGTGTCAACTTTTCCGCCAAACCGTTGCCTCGCTGGGCCAGCCCGAACTAACTACTGTAACGTATTGGTAAATCCATGCTGGTGGCCCAGTGCCACCAACCGAGGGCTTGACGTGTGTGACGATGGGATCTGGTCAGGCTGCATGGAGTAGGCTGTTGCTTATTATAAGGAGACCGGGTCCGCCGCGCATGATTTGGCATCGTGCCCTATGTATTCCCCAATCTTGCATATCGGAATAAATTCTCGACCTCGATCCTCTCGCTAAAGGCGTAGACAAATACATAGTCCTATCCTCGACTTCACCAGAACGTTCTTTACTTACCTGGTCGCATCGTCGTGATATCCACATCATCATCATCACCATCACCAACACCATCACCAACACCACATACGTCATTGTGCCCGTCATGAAGACTGCTGTGGTTGCGCTCGCTACTTCTGTCGCGGTCGTGTCCGCTGCCCCCGGAGCCGTTCTTGCCGGTGTCCCGATCAACTGTGCCAAGGCCAATGCCAACTATTGCATGACTGGCGATATCATTCTGCGATGTGATGCCAGTGGCATGGGCACCCGCGGCCGATGTTCCGCCAACGTCGCCGGATATCCTCCGGCTGGCGGTGCTGCCACGTGCTATCAGTCTTCTGAGGAGGCTGGTGATGCTGCTTGCCAGAAAAATGTGAGTTTTTGTCGTTTACATTGTGGCTAGCCGGCTGGGTCCTTCGCCCAGGTTCTGTGCCCATTCGGACGACTTGACTGACCTGGTGTTCCTGTCAAGTGTGTCGTTTATGCGGCACAGCCTTTTACTCTAGCCGCCGACAAATGCGCTCCCAGTGCTACAGTAACTGCGCCCCCAACTGGGTCCCAGACTGGATCCCGGACCGGATCTCAAACTGGCAGTGCGACTATCCCCGAGGGACCGAGCCTCGGCACGGCGAGCAGCCCAGCAGTGACCAAACCTGCCATCTCCGAGACGGACATCTTGAGCATCCCTGAAGGCACCAGCAGAGGAAGTGCCATCGTTCCCGCCCCTACCGAGACGGGCATGATGAGCATTCCCGAGGGTACCAGCCTTGGAACGGCCCCGACCAGCAAGCTAAGCAACCCGATCCGCACCTCGACCGTTGCTCCGTCACACTCCGAGTCCGATGATTGTCCTGTGCCAACAGGGGCCCCAACGACCCCGGCGACCAGCCAGCCTGCCACCCAGCCTGTCACTCAGCCTGCCACTACTTCTGCGACTTCCACCACGGGCACATCTGCTGTTCCAACTGCTGCTGCCAATGCCAACCAGGCCGTTGGAGTAGTAGCCGCCGTCGGCTTGGTAGCGGCTTTGTTCCTCTAAGCCCAAGTACGAAACGACGGAAAATGTCCGTTCAGGTCTCTCCGCAAGTGATTTGCGGAATGATGCTCGATTCAAATGTTCAAAAGGAGAATGTGGGGCAGAGTATGGAAATAAATATTTCAAGTATAATGCGACGGACCCTCCAAGAGGTTGTGTGGACAGTTTTTATGGAATTTGGGTTGTATGATTGAATGGTTGATATAACATGTTTCTATATGTACCAAGCCTCGGGTGTTTCACATCAAGACATACCTGGCCAGACGCCTCGTACATAAAAAACAATACGCCCTCCCTAATGCGCCTAATTTTCTGGCTTTGCGAAGATGATACTGTCGGCATATGTCGGAGAAAATGTGAAAACACGTACTCTGCATCGCCCGTTGATGAACCCAATCGTTTTCACCATGCCCGTCATAACTTGGTCTCCCAGAGCTCTTTATCAAATACCCACAGACTAGGAGGCTGTCCCTCCCCACCGTAGATGTAGCTCAGATAAAGAGCATACCGAAACATGGCCCCCCTTACCGCGTCCTCGCCCAAATCGTGCCTCCCCAGCATGTCCGCCATCTTCTTGGCCGTCAGCTCCTCGTCCGGCGCGTCCGTCTCTTCATCACCCATGCCGCTAATCGCGCTATCCGACTCCCAAGACTCCCCCCTCCCCGATGCCGTCCCCTGAACCCACTGTCTGCTCCGCAGCGCAAGATACATTGCTAGCAGGAAACTTTTCGGGATGGGTAGTTCCCGAGGCACGGAGCACCACGGGGACCACACGGACATGACGTTCCGGGCGCGGGCTTCGCGGACGCCCTCGTCGAGGAGAGACGCGGCGATTGCGGGATCGAGAAAGGATGCGAGGCGCGGGAATGTCGTGGGGAGAGGAGCGCGTTGAAGAGGCGGGAGGTGAGGCGGGCGGTGGGGTGGTAGGACGGCGGGAGATGGGACAGGATTTCGAGGAGTATTTCCGGGGGTAGAGAGTTCATGTTTCTTATCGCGCTTGTGTCTCGTGTCTCGTGCTTATGTTGATGCTTCTTGGGGGTCATCCAGGATGGGTAAAGGGGGCTTGGCGGTGATTTGTCGCGATGGGGGTTTGTCAATATTGGAGTCGAGACCAAGTTGATTGCCGACCAGATCTGTGCGCTCCTCGTGATAGTAGACGAAGAAAAGGAGGAAAATGGTCAATGGCTCCAAGGCGGAAATCGCAACATGGGCATTCTGGCTGGCCGTAGCCCGTCTTGCCCTCAGGGTTCTCCAACGACCCCAGCAAGGTTCTCGTTTGCACCGACAAGTTCGCCTGGGGCTGGTGCGACATGTCAGGCCCCTCGGCTGATGGGGCGTGCTTATGACGATGGTTCGACTGCGGCATGATGCCGAATTGGGAGACGGAGACTGGTGCGTGCGTGCGTGGGATTTTGGCGTTGGGACTGATGACGATTTGTCGTCGACGGCGCTGGCGAGTCGCTCTTGTGCTCATGTACGGCGTACAAGGCGTACAAAGAATTTGGATGAAAGGCGGTGAAACCATGACACGATTCCAGCTATATAAGTCAAAACTATCCTCCCACTTGCACGTACGACCTTACCTTGCCGGCAAATTCGGGATTCCGTCAAGCTCTTCTTTTTGGTTCAGGAGCTTCTAGTTTTGAGTAGTCACTCACGAAACCTCTTCCCACAGACTGAGCGGCCTGCAAACTGCTCATCATGTCAAGATTGCTCCACAATGCATGGGTTTCGTTTGCATTTCAGCCAGATACATGCTGGGCAGCTGAAACTTCCCTTCAGCTGCCCTGAATGCCTTAGAATGGACTAAAAAATGTTGACATAATTAGTCACACTTATCGCGACTTGTCCCTGCACGTCGAATGCATGCACGAATGCGAACTTTGGTGGTCGCTAGAACCGCACCCAGATGACAGGTACCCCTGGGAAATCGACATGGCCGACCCTATGGCCAAATGCCAACAACAGAGCAACCCCCGACGGAACTCGATATCTTTTGCTGCGCCAAAGGCAAAGGTGTAAAGAAACACGCTGGATCCGTGATAGGGATCGCTGCGGAGTCTGGCAGGTTCATCTCTTGTATTATTCTTTGTGAATTGTTTTACTGCTGAACTTTTGGTATCACAGGATTCCTGATATCAGGGGTGTTTCGGTGTTTGGTTGGTTGAGCCCGAAGAATGGTGTCGCTGTTGATTACCTATTCTAAGCTACAGACGAAGGGAAGGAAAAGAGAGGTCAAAAACGAAGGCTTATTCGGAGAGAAGTGAATTTGATCGCGTGTGGGGCCCCCGCGAGCGTACGCGAAGGCCGACCTTTTGCCGGTCAATTGCGGCTGCGAAGCGCGATTGATATCATATGATGCTTGTTCCAACATAAACTGAAGACACCCGGGGTATATTTCATACATGCTGTTCGTTACCAGAATTTACAAGAGGGGAACGGACAGTGCCAATAATTTTCAAGTTTCTCTCGTCAAAGACACTGTGCACTGTGCGTAGATCTACTGGTCCCTCGCACGTGCACAGATGACGTAAGCCGCTCAGACGGTTGTGCCATTTAAACCAGAGATAAAAAGGCTGGTTACCTCCCTCCACAATTTCTTAGCTCCACACGTTTCTTTTTGATTCTGAGCCCGCATCTCGGATTACCTTGACTATTGACCTATCACTATGCCCAGCGTAGCCGAGTACCAGCAAAAAATATGACGAGATCTCAGCTATCCGTCAAGCTGCGAAGAACGATTACTCCATTTCGAATGCTAAGAGGCGGGAGATAGCCGAGGAGTACCGTGCCGCTGCAGCGGCTGAGGCAACAGCAGACCAGGATCCTCCTAATCACACGGAAAAAGAAATCGGTTAAGGAAGAAAGGGACCGTGTCGGAGTGAAGCACGCCTTTGAAGCATCCGCCAATGACAGCTGTGATCTCGTTCTTACAACGCACCCCATCTTCTTGGGGACCGTAAGACTACACGGGATGCTGACTTCTGCCACTTAACCCGTTCCTCACTCCGCCCCAATTGCCGTCTTTCAGATTCCTGACGCCGTACTTCCTTGTGGCTGCAATTTGGCCCATTATCAACTTTAAGTCATTTCCTGGTCGCAAGGTCCGTCGAGAAGCAAAACACGCCCTTCAGGAAGCCTCGAAATACCAAATTCGTCTTCTGTATAGAGCTATTTGATTCGCCTGAAAGGGAGGAAGGATTAACGGAGCAAATCACACTGGAGCATAGCCGAAAGCAGCTGCGAGAGACTTGATCTGGGCAACGGAATGGCGGAAAGATGGCGACTCGGCATTCAGGTGCTCATCATGGCGATCTTGTAGATGGACGTATTTGTCGCGTGAAAGGCACAGTCAGGAAATATGGCACCGCCAGAATTTGCCATCGCTTCGAACTCTCTGGGATTTGGTCATGTTCCTAATCTTTAATTGGCAGTTTGTTATTGGAAGCAGTTCACTTGTTATCCTCGAACATCGTATGGATCCGTCCACCTTATGCCCTTTCTAACGTCAGTGGCGCTGTCCCATGGTGCTCCGTTACGCCTCCCCCAACGACACTCTTCGCGGACCGAAGCAGTCCGTATCCTACACGGGCCCTTGAGTTAGTATGAGTCATTACACATTTTATTCTGTTCTGGGTGTTTTTGAAGCAGAACAAGAATTCTTAATTGGCCGTAGATCTAACCCTCATTAGGAGATTGCTCTGCGTGTGCGGTTTCTTCTTAAAACCTGACCTCGCTCTTTAAAGTGCATTTGCACGAAGAATCTCAAAGAATGAGGGATTCAAGGTGTGATGAGGGTGCATACGTGATTCGGATTCTGCCTCCGGAGCCGCCCGCATTCAATGAGGCAGACATTGGTGGCGTATGAAGGAGCGGACTGATGGTAGACTTGCTTGATGTTCCTCGCTTGGCTTGTCACCTTGACAAGTATACCTTTGATTTCATTGATTGTTCAACTTTTTGTCTACTACAAGCGAGCCTGCCCTTTATGAACCAGACTCTACATGCAAATCCAGGTGGCCCCAACTTACCCACCAGTTGCAGCTGCACTTTCAGCGGCGGCAAGAGCGTTTGCAAAAACCGAGTATAAAACTTCGGGTTGCTCAATACCGACACTTATACGGACTAGGTGCTCCCAGACACCAAACTTGGCCGCCCACTCTAATTCTGCGTAATGTGCGAGCACGGTGTATGGGCAAGCGAGGGTGAAGCTTGTGCCAAAACTCGGACCTCTCGCTGTCTCCAGGGCGTCGTGGAATGCCACGGCAGCTTCGGGATGAGAGAAGCGTACGGATAGTAGAAAGCCATAGCCAGCACCAGGACGCTTGACCTTGTCGTAGAGGGACTGCGTAGGGCCACCCCCGGGATAGAGGACCTCTTCCACAAGCCTATGTCGCCGGAGCAGCGCAGCGACACTTTGAGCATTTCGACTTGCCGTGGCCACACGATGCTCGAATTGAGCGCTATTGGCGCGCATGACGAGAAGGTCCAGGGGGAAATAGGTGTCCTCGTGGTGGGCCGCAAGTGTCTCGCACAAACTATCGTGATGACGGGACCAGGGACTTACAACGACACTTCCGCCCATGACGTTGCCTGCGCCGCTGTACATCTTGGTCAGGCTGGTACAGACTACATCGCACAAGGGAGCTAGTGCGAGGTTCATGGGGGTACCAATGGTATCATCGACAACGAGGATAAAGTCGTATTTCTCCGCCACAGCATGTAGTCGCTCGAGGTCGACTATCGTAAGCAGCGGATTCGTGGGGAACTCGGTGTAGAGAGCGTCAATATACCCTCCCGTTTGCAACCCCCGCTCCAGTGCATCCAAATCCTTGGACGATGCGTGGCCATAATGGACAGTGTCAAAGCCAAGAACGTCCCTAAGCACCTTCAAGGTATCAGTATATAAGAAACTACAACGTCAGTGGCGAGTCTATGCGGCGTTTAGGAGGCTCGAGCTCACCCAAACACAGCGACACTGTAGCCATTTCGCCTTTCACATCGGTCAACAGCAATCTTGCTCAAGCTCGTGGCTGTCTGCGTAATGGCCGCCATGCCGCCCTGAAACAGGAACACGTCCCCTGCGGCCGCCTTGACCTCTTGTGTCGAATAGAGCGTAGCGATGTGCTCTCTCATAGCTTTGAATGCTTCTTTCGCTTCCCTTACGGGTAACTTTCGCGCCAACCCATTTGTTTTCGCTTCATTTTCAGAGAAGAGAAAGGTGGCATTCTTGAGCCAAAAGGCGCAGAAACGGCTAGAAACGCCGTAGCCTGTGTGCAGCCAGAATTTCCAAGCATACCGAGCCAGCTCATCAGGATACGTCACGGAATAGACGTGCTCTTCGGGGTGCTTGTGCCAACCTTGCGACTGAGTCCAACTGATGTCCTCAAGTATACCATCCATGGTCACATGGGTAACGCGAACGCACCGCTTGCCGCCGTCCGTATCTGCTGCAACTTTCTGCAGGTATTTCTGGCAAGCCTTGGCCATTCTCTCGCTCGGGAACAGCTTGATGGCTTCCCCAGGTACGATGGCCAGCGGTGGACCGGGCAGAAATGTCGACCACTTCACCAGGTTCTGCTCCAATTTTGCGACGGCCTGATGCAAGCTGAATCGGGGGTATCCTGCTTTCAAGGCATCCAGGAGCTCTGCATCCTGGCAGCTAAAACCTATCGAATGGTCCCATTCAGGAAGCGATACGCAGATGGCCTGGTGAGGACGGATGAGAACCGAGGTCCGGATTCCACGGCGGGGGTCTCCAAGTATCGAGACCTACATGCTCTTCTCCGACTGGTATCAGCTCTCCAAACGCAATAGCCATGATGGCTTGGATTAGTTAGCAGAATCTTTGCAGAAGTGCTCCTTCCCGAGGTTATCCTTGCCTTGCTGGTAAGAGTGGTTGTCAAAGACTAGTCGTGATTGAAAAAAAAAAAAAAAAGAGCAGCAGGAAGCACAGAGACGGCTTTTTGGAACTGCGCTCGATGTCATCCAGAGAGGTGGTATAAATTGATATACATTGTGTCTGTGGGAAACGAACTACCCCGAGGCCAAGACTGGGTTACTGTCGTCTCTGCAACGCAATTACTGCCAGCGGGAGCCACTTCCGCACGAATCAGAAAGACGCCTCGACTGTTCGTGTAAACGAGATTTGCCATCTTTGACTTACACACATCCGGATGCACCAGACATGTCTCACTGGAAAATGCCCGCATACACCACCCTAGTCATGAAGGTCGCTGCAGGTCGCACCCTCAGACCATGTTTCATTCCGCTCAAGTGTGAGACCATGGCTGAGCGGTGAGGCATATGTATAAAGCTAAATCAGGACGAAGAATAATTTGAACAAGGACTAGGGTATCAGACCCTTTAGCATAGCTGGACTGCAACCAATTGGCAAGTATAGGCCGCCCATCTATATACATGTGTGGCGGTTTCAAATCCGCTCTACACACGGCGCGGTCAAGATTCCCGTATGCCGTGTCTCAACCATTTTTCGATTGATTACCGTGTCCGAGGACTTCTTTGGCGTAAAATACGGACATTCGGTGCAACCCGGGTTGATGCGGAGGTCCGCCTTCTCCATGGCGACCCTTGCTGCTCCCAGTGCATCCTGATTCTCCATGTTCCCAAGGAGTTTCCTCCGGCTGACCTAGTGGTAAAGTAGGTGAGTAGTACAGCTCTGTATAATGAAGCTCCTATATTCCCAGGTGTCCAGGCGTGCTGCATATGTGTGAGGAAATTAAAAACTACGTGAAAAAATGACACGACTCACCAGCACGCTTTGCTGGTGGCGGGAGATTATGGCGTTTCTTTCCTGCCCGCCATGTCTGAGCCCAGCCAGCCACGAGCATGATGCAGTCTGTAGGTCCGGATTCGAATTTGCCGTCCCGTATGTGTTGTCACCTTGACCAGGGACTAACATTGTCAAGCGTCATGTCCCGATGCCGTGGCCATAATGGACAATGGCAACTGTCCAAAATGATCTCTACAAAAGACCTTATTCGACATTGCACCAACTCCTGGAGTCATGGCTACGTAAGTGAAAATAATTGTACATGCTCATCAACACGCACCATCAACTCCGTCAACTGTCAGTACCATCGTAACCATGGCGACTCTGTCATCTACTGCGACTGTAGCGTCGGATCGTCAGCCAAACAATGTCACGCATTGGAATTGCCCGTCTCCCGCCGAATCTGCCGCTGTGAAGCATCTGGCGGTGGACGAAGTTGTCAGGCATCCTGACGAGCAGCTCTTCGATGCGCTGGCGATGGCATCGAGTTCGGCGTCAACCATCATCCATGCATCCTGGGCTCTGATTGTCGGTCGTATGACCGATTCGGAAGATGCAATGCTTTTCGTCGTTACTGCTGAGAAGAGCAGTCTGGCGGCATACGTGGCATCAAACCCGGCACACATCAAGCTGGAGAGCAGCCAAACAATCGCGCACTATCTTGAAACAGTCCAGAACGAAATCGCAAATTTGACCTTTACGGGGCAAGCCAGCTCAGAAACGACCGAAGGAATACCACTCGGGGGTGATAACCGGTCCCCTCAGACGGTGCTTATTGTCAGACATGAAGATTTGACACCGGCCCGAGACCTTGTCGAGACGTTGCGGGCCGAGAGCCAACTACAGAAAATGGCCAGACATGCCATTATTCTCGACTTTCAGATATGTTCGGGCCAATACAAGGCCACGGTGAGTTCCCGAACGGATGCCACGGCGCCGTGGGCCACCAAGGGGGTGCTTGCACGTCTCGAGCATGTCATCCGCAAGCTCGCAGGCGCAGGCCGTGATGCAACGTTGCTGGACATTGACATCATCAGTCCATATGACCTGGAGGCTATATGGACGTGGAACAGCGACGTGCCTTTGCCAGTGAGAAGATGTGCACACGACTTGATTGCTCAAAAGTCACAAATACAGCCCGATGCGCCAGCCGTCTGCGCTTGGGATGGCGACTTGAGTTATCTCGAACTGGACCAGCATGCCACGGCTTTGGCAGTCCAACTAGTCAGCTTCGGTGTTCAAACCGACGTCCTGGTTCCACTGTGTTTCGAAAAGTCCAAATGGGCTGTGATAGCCATGCTAGGCGTGCTCAAGGCAGGAGGCGGAGTCGTGTTGCTTGATCCAAGTCTTCCGGAACAACGACTTGGGTCTGTGGTGAAACAAACTGGCGCAGAAATACTACTTTCCTCTGTTGCAAATATGGAGTTGAGCACGCGGCTGTGCAAATCGGTTTTCGAAGTTGGTCCAGGTATCACGGAAATAACAGAGCATGCGTCACCTCCGCACCAGGACGCACAGCCACCTTCGACTGCCATGTTTGCTGTATTCACATCTGGCAGCACAGGCAGTCCCAAGGGAGTCGTGCTGACGCATGAGAACTTCTGCTCTAGCGTGGAGTATCAGCTCGAGCGTCTCTCATTCACATCCGAGTCTCGCGTCTTTGATTTCGCATCATATGCATTCGACATTGCCATCCACAACGCCTTTGCCACCTTGGTTGCCGGTGGCTGCCTGTGTATTCCGTCTGAGAAAGATCGCAAGGAAAATCTCGCCAAGGTCATGAGGGACATGCGAGCCACCATTGTCAATCTCACGCCGACAGTGGCTGGTCTTCTGGACCCCGAGACATTGCCTGATTTGAAGACGATCATTTTTGCCGGAGAGGCCGTCACAGTTGAAAACTGTACACCGTGGTGGGGGAAGGCTCAAGTGATGAATGCTTATGGGCCCGCTGAATGCCATATATGCGTGGTCAACTGCGCCTCGTCCAGCCCTGATGAGGCAACTCGCATAGGCAAGGGAGCTGGTGTCGTGACTTGGGTTGTCGACCCGGAGAACCATGACCGTCTGTTACCCCCTGGGGCCACAGGCGAGCTCTTGATTGAAGGACCGCTTGCTGGACGTGGCTATCTGCAGGACGTGAGGAAAACGGAAGCGTCATTCATCCACAGCCCTGCATGGCTGCTTCGAGGCTCCTCGGCCCACCAAGGACGACAGGGACGACTTTACAAGACGGGCGATCTGGTGCGTTATCACGAGGACGGGAGCCTGTCATACGTCGGTCGCAAGGATACACAAGTCAAGATCCGTGGACAGCGAGTCGAGCTTGGCGAGGTTGAAGTCTGTCTCCAGGAGTGCATGGACAGCAAGCATCAGGTTGTGGCGGAAGTCTTTTTGCCGCACGAGAACAAGTCGGAACCGTTTTTGGCAGCGTTCTTGCATTCGAAGAATCTTCGTACTGGTTCGGAGGCCCAGGTTGCCCCCTTGACCGCTCAACTGAAGGACAGCTTGGCACAGCGCCTACCAAGCTACATGTGGCCAGTTGTTTTGGTTTACATGAAAGAGTTTCCCGTGACAGCCACGGGGAAGGTAAACCGCCGAGAATTACGTGAGATGGGACGATTGATGTTTCACAATAGCCCGCACTTGACCTCTGATGGGTCGAGTAACAGCGAACTGATAGCGGAAACGGAGCAGCCAGCCTATGCGCTGGCGCAAAAGGTTGCCTCCATCATTCCGGCTTGCTACCGGGCAGGGTTGGCAGGGCCTGACGGTTTCCGCGACGTGCTTCTTGCTTCCTCTGGCCTCGACTCGATAAACATGATGTCCCTCATGTACTTCATCTCCAAAAAGCTTGGTGTGAAGCTCAGCATGAAGCAGCTCGCGGACGAGACCATGACTATTCGCACTTTAGCGAGGTGTGTCGCGGAGAAGCAAATAGCTGCGGTCTCTCGTGAATCCAAAACCTCGGTACAAACCGGCGGCATCGACACTCTGGCCAAGATCAACCGTCTGGACTCTCGTATCTCTGAGCATCAGATACTTCATCGTGCCATGACGGACGTCAACTCACCAAAAAAGACTTGTTCCAACATGATCGTCTTTCTCACCGGCGCCAATGGCTATCTTGGCACTCAGATTTTACGACAACTCCTCGAGCACAGACATGTAGACCGCGTCATTGCCTTGGTACGCGGCACATCGCCAGCCTCGGCAAGAATGCGTGTCATTGATGCGGCAAAAAAGTCACTTTGGTGGACAGACGTGCACGGCGAGAAGCTTGACGTCTGGGTAGGAGACCTCTCATTGCCATGCCTGGGGCTCGATTCTACCAACTGGGCCCTTCTCAAGGATGGCAAATCAGTCGATGTCATCATTCACAACGGCGCAACGGTGCACTGGGCAAAGAGCTACTCGGCACTCGAGGCCACCAATGTCCGCTCAACCGTCGACCTGCTGCTCATTGCACTGTCATCGCCTCGTGCGAAGTTTGTCTACGTGTCCAACCGGCGCACAGCCGACTCGGAAAACCTGACAGAGGCAGAAATAGCCCGCGGTCTGGTACACGTAGACTCGGTCGCGTACAGCCAGACCAAATTTGTTGCGGAGGCGTTGGTCAAGCGAGCTGCGGACCGTGATGGCTCGGCAGCACGACGCCTCGCCGTAGTGAGTCCCGGCTACGTCGTAGGCACGCCTGCCGAGGGTATCGGCAACGCGGATGACTACGTCTGGCGGCTTGTGGCAACTTGCGTCAGGGTGGGCGCGTACAACACTGACGAGGGGGACACATGGCTGCCTCTGGCTGACGCAACGACCGCGGCGGCCGTCATCACCGGAGCAGCATTCGGATGGGAATCGGACGCCAAGACGGTGACGCCAGTCATGGACGGTATAACCTGGGCTGGAATCTGGAGCATCATGAGTGGCATGGGATATCGGCTCCGAGGCATGAACGCGAACGAGTGGCTAGCCGCTGCTCTGGCCGACGTTCAACGCGTCGGTGAGACACACCCCTTTTGGCCGCTGGCGCACTTGCTCGACGGTCAAAAGTTTCGGGGGAAGAAGACGGGGGAAACATGGGGTCAGACCGGTCACACCCCGTTGGTGTTGAAGGTTGCTCTGAGAAAAACAGCGGAGTCTTTGTGCAGGGCCGGGTTTCTGCCTCTGCCTAGTCACGGAGAATGCGGTGACACATTAGATAGGCCTGAAAATCCTCGACTGGAGTGTGATGTTGTTTTTCGGCGAGCCGCTCCCGGCATCTCGGAGCAAGTTGCGGTGGCCACGACCGTATAGGAGATGACCATTCTGGCAGCTGGCTCCTCCAGCTCACGCCGCCAAAATTGAAAAGATTTGTCCAGATCCTGGCTTGTCCGTCATAGATGGCTCCGCATTGGCAAGATGTAGATATTAAAAGGTGATTGGTGTGCCTAGACTTCGTGTTAGCGCAAGCTTCATTGTTGGCATTGACAAAGACGGCCCGTCCCGCATGGTAAAAGATGAGACTGTTGACCAATGCGGCCACTGGCATATGCGGCTAGTAAATTAAGTCAATCGTATGCATGCATGTACATGCAGCCGGACCACGTATAGATGCATATGCAGAGTAGACGGGTCGCACAGCCGTACATAGCTTGGACACGGCTGAAGTGAAACTGAAACACGCAGCCAGAACCAAGCCCAACAAGCAGGCATCTGTGCCGTGCTCCGACCGATTCGCGCCGCACGCACAAATTCATCATCATGGTTCAGTCATGTCGTGATGGAGCTGGATGCGCATTGATGCCCAAATGCCGGGCACAGCTAGCCGCTCCCTTGGTGCTTGAAAAGGCTGCATACAAAGGACCGATTAACAGTCGGTAAACAAAATCAGCTCGGTGGGATATTGTCAGCTGCATGTCGTACTAGTAATGAAGACCAACAGGGAACTCGAACATCAGACACGCGTGCAGGAGGAGTCGTATTCGAACTTGTTACGTGCATAAGTGAGTGCTAGCCGACTAAACAATGACATTTACCGACAGATTGTGTCTTTCCCGCCTCCGTCTCTCATCTGCATCTAAAACATCATATCGCAATCATGGGGTCAACCCAACCCGTCACAATCACCAAAGTCCTCCTTGTCGGAGCCAATGGCACGCTAGGCAGTGCTCTTCTCGCGGCCCTCATGGAAGCAGAGTGCTTCGAGGTTTCCATTTTGCTGCGTTCGGTAGATGCTCCGCCTCGAGCAGACATGGCGGCCGCGGCGCCGAGAGTCGTCGTCGTCTCGCCGAGCATGAATGTCGATGAACTGGTCACGGCCTGCGCTGGCCAGGACGCCGTCATCGCCGCCTTTCAAATCCACGACATCTCCCACCACCTGAACCTTGCAGAGGCCTCCTTCATCGCGGGAGTCCGGCGCTTCATTCCCGCCGACTTTGGCAGCTGCGAGTCTTGGACCCCGGTTGCGCAGCGCTATTTCCCAATGTACGGCAAAAAGACAGTCCTGCGCAACAAGTACCAAGAGCTTGCTCAAAGAGCCATCGATCAGGGCAAGCCGTTTACTTGGACCTCGATTGTCAACGGACACTTTTTCGACTACGGACTCGAGGACAAGCTCTTGCACTTCGACCTGGACACCCATGTGGCGCGGATTCTCGACGGGGGCAACATCAGAGCGTCATCCTCGACACTGCGGCGGGTCTCCGAGGCAGTCGTGCGGGTGCTGCAGAGGTATGACGAGACGCGTAACCGAGATTTGTACATCCAGAGCTTCTGTCCCACGCAGCTCGAGGTGCTGGCTGCGTTGGAGCGTGCCACGGGCACCAAGTGGCGTACTGAGCATCTCGAGTCCAAGCAGTATCTCGAGGAGAACAGTCAACTGCTCGCTACGGACTATCACATGGCCAGTTTTAGTATTGTGTTTGTGCTGGGAACCATGGACGCAGACTGGACACGACGGGACGGTTTTGCCATGGAACTATTAGGACTGGAGGACGAGGACTTGGATCATGTCGTGGCTGCGGTTGTGGCCAAGAAGAAGGTGAATGCGAATGCTACATAGTTCCATGTTGACAGCCGCTGCAGCTTCCTATTATCGCGATCAAACAATCTCACCACCAGACCGTTTTCGCAGCCCGAGGTTTCCAGTGCCATGCTCAAAACAGCTTGTCACATCTGGTTACTGGTGTCTGTTTCCCATTTCTTGCAGTACATTTATATTTATTGTGCTTTCAATAACCATGGGGAGTATTGGCTCCGTCGATTAAACATCAATCCTCCGGCTTGTCTGCTTGGCTTCTTCTTGCACATTGCCAATGTGTGTACGACACGGCTCCCATGTGACGAATTGCGTCGAGATTCCGGACCTACTTCACGCGCGATCTGTCGCCAATGATTGTAAAAGCCAATGCGGCTGTGATGCCAGAGACAACAGAAAACAGAATGCCGACGACTCCGTACCCAAGAGAATCTCTCAAAACGCCGCCCACTATCGGCCCGATTGTAAGCCCAGCAGAGAAGAAGAGGCAATTGAACCCGTATAGTTGAGCGTAGGGCCCGTATTCCCCAAAGAATCCCGGATTGGATGCCTCGTACCTCTGCGTGACCCGTATAGCTTCCACGAAAGCCGGTGTACTGACCATGCACAACCCAATACCGTTCAAGGCCAGTATGACGCAGAAGGAGACGACCTTTGCGCTTCCGGCGATGCACTCTTGCGACGGAAGACCCAGCGCGGCAAGACAGGGGACCAACAAGAGGAACCCGGTCGTGGCCACGGCTCTTGTTCCGTACTTGTCCACCGACCAGCCGACGGCATGGCTGAGTGTCAAATGCGGCACAAAGAGTGTGATGAACAAGAGGCCGACCGTCTGAGAGGAGAAGTGGAATAATGACTGTGCCTCGATCGGAACCGTGGCGTCGAATATTCCTCTGAACGTGGCCTGGACCAGCGTCATCATGAAGGCCATGATGAACCGGGGCTCACGGAGGCAGTAGAAGATGGGGACGGCTCGGGTAAGACTGCCGACCTGTTCGCGGATTTTGTATGCATCATTGGAAGGAGAAGCAAGGAGGGGTTCGTGCTCGCGTGCCTCTGCAGCGTTACTCGCGGGTTCGTGCATGCCTGCCGCCTCGTACCCGGCCAACGTCTTCTTGTCGAGCACGAGAATTCGCATGACGACGTCAACACTTAGAATCCCTATTGCTACGCCGAAAACACCAGCGATGCCAACCTTGTCGTAGAGTACGCCTCCGACAACCGGGGCCGCAACTTCGCCAACCGAGATGACCGCGAAAATCTGAAACTTGTCAGGTCTCTTTCTTTTTAGCACCCTAGCCTTTAAGGCAGAGGTAAGGGCGTTTACTTCTGCCTTGGGAAGTTTAAAAAAAAAAAAAAAAAAAAGTACAAAGATGCTTACCACGCCAATGGCCTCGCCGATTCTATCGGGGTCAGTTGTTTCCTGGACCATGGCAAGGCCCGTCGTCCAAACCACCGGGGCAGCCAGCCCCTGGAACAGCCTTGCGATGACCAGCACAGTCATGGTCTTTCCAAACGTCATGGCGGTTGTGGCGAACAACTGCAAAAGCAAGCCGGCGAGGAAAGGCCGCTGACGGGCGCCAATCTTGTCCGTAACCCATCCAGCTGGAATAGCAAACAGGAGTGAAGGCCCGGCATACGCCGCAAGCAAAGCGGACGTGTACGACTGTATCTGATCGCTAGGAACAGAAAGACGGTCCCGCAGGAGAAAGGGCAATATCGGCACCATGATGCCGTACAGAAAGAGATCTGTGAAGAGCCCGATCGCCACCGTCGTCACGATGAAGGATGGCATCGACCGCCAGTGAAGACCCCATGGTTTGCCGTTTGCCATCATGTCGGACGGTGAAGAAGACGTTGATTACAATGCTGTTGTGAGAATGCGAGCCTCGTCTCGCTTAAGCAAAGGTGCGCATTTACAGACGACGATGAAGGAGAGGAATTTCTTGCAGCCGCGCAGCTACGAATAACCTTGTGCAGGATCGAAGGAGGCCACGACAGCGGGCGATGCGGCCGCCGCGTTGGTCTTTGGTTTTATGACATGGTGGCGACAGAAATCTTTCCGATTGCTGATTCGGCGGCTGCCTTTCCTTTGGTAAATCCTGTTCAGTTGATGCTCTGACGTGACGCAAGACATACATCTAGTGTAACGGACAAATTTTTCCAGTGCGTATTACCGCCTTTGATACACTGCTTCTCTCTTTCCCCCCCTCCCGCTTCCTTTTCTCTATTTGACCTCTTCTTCAAGGACCAATGTCGTCCAGGCGGCCGACACGAGACCTGTATCACGGCTGACAAGGGCACCCAAGCATGGAATGATAGCCAGTGTCCCTTGAAATTTTGTCTCGGAGGATCTCCATCCTTGCCGCTCCTTATTCACCGCCATTTATCCATCACTATTGCCCGAGAGAGAGAACGGAATATCGCAAATCATCTAGAGATGATCAATGTCTGGTCAGGATTCGCATAGTAATTGAGCTCAGCGTAGATGCTAGGCCTGGCCCATGACTTGCAAGCCTGCGAAGAGTGTCAAGGTAGGTACAGGTCTTATGTCTGCTTTGCTCCTGGCAAGCATTATAATACGTGGTGTCGCCCATTGTCAAGAATTATCACCCTTGTGGCTAGCTTACGCTCCCTTGGATTGAATGCCCTGTCTTCATAGCGCCAGATATCCTTGGGTGTGCTCATCTTGCTAATGACGAAGTTGTCTACTCCGGATAATCCGTTCATTTGCCGCTTCGCCTTGATCATGACAACTTGGGTGAGCAAAATCGATTTGGATTCAGATCAATCTGCTCTACTCGATGCGCAAAGACCCGGAGAGGCCAGGACACGAATAAAAACGTGCCGTAGTTTCAGCAAGCCATTATCCGCTGCGGGAGGAGAAAGTAAAGGTTCAAAAGGCGGAACGAGGGCGGCAAATGTGTCACTTTGGCCGACAGTTGCCTTTCTTTTATGCGTCCTATCCGCCTTGCATCTGGCGAGGAAGCATCTCACCGATCGAGACACACTAGCCGCTTGCCTTGCTTCCGAGCAGATTCCGTTTGCAGTCGAAAGTTCAGATACGTGGAGTCAAAAGGCTGCGACTTGGAATATTCGACTGGCATACAAGCCCGCCGCAATCGCAATGCCGCGATCTACTCGTCATGTCGCAGCTGCGGTGACTTGCGGCGTCAACAACGGGGTGCGAGTGAGTGCCAAGAGTGGTGGCCACAGCTTTGGATCCTACGGCTTTGGGGGCGAGGACGGGCATCTGGTGATTGACCTTGGTCTGATGGACGGGATTGTCCTCGACGAGGATGGATCTGCCAAGATTCAACCAGGTGCTCGGCTAGGGCGTGTGGCGATGGAACTGTACAATCAAGGCGGCAGGGCTATCCCGCATGGTTCATGCCCGGGGTAAGTGTCCCGCTCTGAAGCTTTAACTTGATGATTTAGACTTGACTCTCGTGCTAGATAGCTGATGAATGCAGGGTTGGCGTTGCCGGGCATGTTTTGCACGGCGGCTACGGGATTGCCTCGCGACTTCACGGCCTCACATTGGACTGGTTGATCGGTGCTACCGTTGTTCTCGCCAATGGCTCGAGTGCGCAGTGCTCTGAGACGGAAAACACAGACCTGTTCTGGGCATTGCGTGGTGCAGGGTCATCTTTTGGCATTGTCACCGAGTTCGAGTTTAAGACCTTCGAAGCACCCGACCAGGTCACCCCGTTTACCATCGATTTACACTGGAGCGAGGCGCAAGCGGCTCAGGGATTGAAAGCTATTCAAGAGTTTGCCACGACTGCTGCAAGAGAGCTCATCCTGTGGCTCTTTATGGACCGAGTGAGCCAAAGCATCCAAGGCGTGTACTTTGGGCACGTCACTGGTCTCAACGAGGCAATTCAGCCCCTACTCGATCGTACTGGAGCTGAAGTTTCGTATGCAACCACTATGGGATGGATACAGGCACATGCGCATTTCGCAAATGGTACCGACCTCGGACAAACGTCTGCATATGACTTGGTATGCCGTGGTTCTACTGAAACGACGGCAGATATGGCGGAACTAACTGAATCTCAGCACAAGAGCTTCTATGGGACTAGTCTCATGGTCAATACCCTCACAGATGATCACCTCAAGTCGTTCATGTCGGCAATCTTTAGCAACATCAACGAAGTGTCAGCGCGCCATTCCTGGGATTTCACAGTTGCGTTTCACGGGGGTGATGGCTCAGCAATCGCAGATGTCGATACATCTGCAACCGCATACGTCCATCGCGACAAGCTGCTTCTTTATCAGTTTTCTGACTTTGAAACTCACGGCCATTATCCCGAGGATGGTTTCGCTGTCCTACGGCGGTTCAGAGAGAGTGTTACCAATTTGTTGGAGGATGGACAGTGGGGGATGTACGCGAACTATGTGGACACACAGTTAGATTCAGAGACGGCACAGAAGCTGTATTGGGACAACAACCTCCATCGATTGCAGCATATCAAATCAACTTTGGACCCCGATGAGGTGTTTTGGTACCCGCACAGCATTCGTCCTCTGCCCTAATCTACAATAACAACAAGTATGATAGGTTTATCGGCTTCCTCACGCAATGGGACGATTCAGCTCTACCATGTAGGAAGTGCTTCTTAAATGTACGTACGACAATACTCTCAGCATTGCTTGTACCACCACTTGTGCCATGCTGTCCAACACACCACACAGCTTTCATGTAGTCCGAATCCCGAGAGAAAGGGCACGCTTGGTAGCAGCGTGTGATGGCACCCTGGAAACGGGATACACTATCCGTGTTCCAGCACGCGTTTCCGCCAGGCAAGTACTTGGCGGTCATGTTCGGGGGTGCTGGCCGGGTCGGCAGCAGTCGGGTCGATCTCAGGGTCATATCTGCTATCATAGGCACGTTGCCAGAAGCCAGACGGAGCTGGGTCGTCTGGGTGCCTGCGGCAGGGACTTTTCACACAAGTCGTTGTGCCAGCATCTCATTAGTTTCCCCAAGTTCTACTCTTCCAACCCCCCTCCCGTCTCCAGCCGCCACCACTCCATCATGCTCTTGATCCTCTCCGTCCTCTCGCCGGCCAACCTCGTCCCCTCGTCCGTCTTCATCATGCCCCCCAGCCGCACGAGCTTCTCCTCGAAATGCTCCATCGTCTGCTCCATGTCCCTGTTCCTGGCGCCTCCAAACGCAAACGCCCTCCCTATGCCCACGGCCCCGATGGCGTCCAGCCGGTCGGCGTCCTGCACGACGGCCAGCTCGGGATGCTGCTCGATGAGCCTCGCCACCCCGGCCGGGTCCTTGACCTCGCTCGTGTAGCTGACGCCCAGGCAGATGGCCTGCACTTTCTCGGCGAGCGGCTCGGATGCGCCGAACGAGCGGAGGACGTCGTGCACCAGGCGCGATGCGTCCTGCCCGGGCTGGAGGTACTTGCTGTCGCCCACGTCGTGCAGCAGCGCGGCGAGCTGGACGATGGGGAGGGCCGTGTTGGGCGTCCGGGCTTGGATGTGCTGCGCGAGGCCGAGGACGCGCTGGATATGCTTGAAGTCGTGGGAGGGGTCGTAGTTGGCCATGTAGCTTTCGACGTAGCGAGTTGTGTTTGTGAGGAGGACTTCGTCGACGGTGAAGGAGGGGGCGGCCATGGTGTGTGGTTGTGTTGTTGTTGTCCGGCAAATGAACTATATAAAGTGATTGGTCCGTGAAATCTGAAGCCAACTTCGTGTGTTGTGGAGATGCGGGGCGCATCAATCAGCGGCTTGTGGTGTTTGTGGTGAGAGGTCCTGTGCATGCGGTTGGGATGGATGCGCGATATCAATTCTTTAGAAAGTGCTTGGGTTGAATGTGTATTACTCATAAGTGCCGGCGTGCCGTTGTGTATACTCCACACTTTTCATCTCGTGAATCGTAAACTGGTCCATCATTCGCGAATCCAGTCGTCGCTACGAACCAATGGCATCTTCAAAGAGACGCCTAGCCGCTCTCGACATGCACTAATATATGCAGCACAACAATCATGGTCTTCCTTGCAGTCAGGTGCCTATTCGCCCCCAGTCCAGATCGGCAAAAAAAAAAAAAAAAAAGAGACACTGTTCTCGCTCGGTGGTCGATCAGTTCTGTGGAAACTCTCGTGTGACCCCCTACTCCGCACACGCTCGCCGAGGCAAAAGAGCGGTGGCGGGCCTGCAGGTCCGTCAGCCCGCGGCCATGAGGACGGGCCGCTGAGAGCGGGGATGACAAGAGTTGTGCCTCAGATTTCAGGCTGCGATGTGAGGCTGTGAATATTCTCAACAACCGCTTAACTACTCTTTCATCTTGACCATCGAAATGGATGCATATCCAGAACAGTACCCAGAAGAAGGATTCCACGTCGTGCACGAAAGAATGCTGTACACCATATCTCATTTACTTTTTATATTGACAGCTAATGATTCGCAAGAAGACATGCGATTCGACAGAAACAACCTCAAACCTATGACGCAGCAGATTGAAATTGATGGTATCACAGGGGTCTTGATATCATGTTAGTAAGGTTGTGTGAGCCTAAGGAATAGTATCGTTGTTAATCGTCTATTCTAAGCTGTAGAAGAAAGGCAGAAAAAGAGGTCAAAAGCGAGGCTTTTTAACAAGAAGCGAAAAACGCGTGTGCAGGTCATGTGACCACAAGTCCTGCCCTATCACAGAACCAGTTTGTGGGTTATAAGTGGGTCCTCCTGCGCGCGTGTGTGCGAGAGCCGATCTTTCGCCGGACATCCGCGGCTGCGAAGCTTTGTAGTTTCCGCGTCTAGCCAGTTTGGCCGCGAAATCCGACATTGGCTTTGACACCACGGGCTACCCGTGCTGTGGAAAATGCCACCTTGCCGACGCAATCACCATATTCGTAAGCTAGGCCTTGTGCTCCAACACTTCCAGGGCGGGTAGTCTGAGGATTGCCAAATATTACCTGGCAGTAAGGCAGGCGAGCACAGTGGTTAGGAGGCTCGCCGGAGTTCCAAGGATACCACTCAATGAACCCCCCCTGCTTGGGTTTAATACCCCTTATTCCTGTCGGCAGTGTGAAAGACCCCACATGGATGCGAGCTCCCGTCACCGTATCCACAGCGGTGCCGACCCATTTACGACCACCAGTAGTTTTCACTTCCATGTTGTACTTGCGGCCATAAACCCCATTCCATTCAACACTGCAGCTAACTCCAGCGCCTCCGTCAGCACCAGGATGGCAATTTTTGTCTGTGGTTTTCGTGCCAGAAATAAAGGAGGAAAAAACTCCATGAATAACTGGTTTTCTTCCACTATTTGGTCGCGGCTGGAGGCCAGTATAGCCAACATCTGACGTCCCGAAGAAGCTGAATTGTTGTGCAAAATAGTAACCGGAGATGTGATCCGCTTCGACTATGGTGATAGGAAATGTAATGTCTGTAAGGCCTGTAGAGGGCACGTTCGTAACGCTCCAGTCAATACCCACAAGGGCGAGAATAGGGCTTGGCGCGAGCGCAGCCAGAATGGCACTAGTTCCTCTCATCTTATCGAATTTGAGCGTGACTTGGAGGAATGTAGATTTAACAGGGTAGACAGGTAGTGGACGAAAGGGCGATAAGAAAGTAGTAAGTGTTGCGCTAGTACTGTACACAAGGGACGAAGCATGCTTTTATATGGAAATGTCTGGTTTTTGAATGGCTAGGTGCTACATAGTTGTGCGAAACCAGCACCGTAGGATCCAGACACGTCTGTCACATCGCCTTGTGCTTTGGACAGCGGCTAGCGCGCCTTGAGGTGATCTATGCCGTGTCTTGAAGCCGGTCATATTACTCATTCTCATGGTTATATTACTCATTCTTATAGTCATGTTTATTATGCTTATGGTTATATAACTTATACTTATGGTTACATATATTACTCATTCTCATGGTCATATCACTTATTCTCATGAAACATGTCTTGCTAATAAGCCTGGGCTGCAAGCTATGTTTTGTCTCAGATGCATCCAAATTTCTAATAGCGCAACTGCCAAGGCACATACAGCGAACTGCCACTTGCAAGAGATATCCAAGACACGATGAGAAACAAAGCAAGTAGAGATTGCAAATAGGGGATATGGTCGCCCTAGTCCGATCCGCTCATCGGTCAGTCTGTCAAGGCAAGGTTCAGTCTGCCCATCGGCAACCCCTTCCTCTTACGTTGTTGTTGCAAGGGCATATGATTGTGTGAACTGGGTAGGCGGCATACACGAAGGATAGGATACATATGCAGTTTACCTTGTACAAGTGCTCGCAACCGCACGAGAGAGAGAAGGCTTTTGAATTATTGGTCTGTAAAATACACCCCCCTGAATTATTTTACAGATCTACGTGACAGGGGTGATTAAGCTAATCAGATATTAGCTAGGAAATAAAGGAGACAGGGGCTAGTATATCGCAGTACTAGTGACCTGCATAGAAACAGATATACTATTTTTGTGGCGTTATATACCCTGCGTATTTACCTTATGGCTCTCTAAAATACGGAGTATAACTGGGGTTATATTGCACTTACAGCTAATTAGAGAGGAACGAATAACTAGGGCATGTAGATTTGCAAAATAATTCAGGGGTTAGAGTGTACGGCTGTGAGGGTGAGGAGCCGATAGTAAGCTTGCAGAAAATTCGTTCAAAGTGAAGCGGGGAAAATGCGAGCAAAAAATGAAAAAAATGAAGCTGCTGCGTGCCATTGGCGGAGCTGCGGGGTGATATAGCAGGGGGGCTGGGAAACTTTGAAGCCACTCCTGGCGCGAGCCCAATCAGAAGGCGCTACTAGACGCCGGCAGCAACGTGTGTGTCGAGACAAGTCCTGTCACTGGCTGGCGCATCGGCAAGCTACTGGCACCTGCCTGCACCTGCCTGCACCTTCCTGTGCATTAAGCGCTGACATCTGGACATCCCCACCAGACCACGACGATCTTTGCCTGTTACAGACAACTAAGGGCGGGCCGCAGACTGGCCGTGAGATGCCGTGCCCGCGCTTTCATATATCATGACCCAACAACCCCCGCCCCTTGCTTTCCCCTTCTTCTTTTCTTCTTCAGCAAGACATTTCAACCCAAATCCTCGTTTCTGTTGTGTGTTGTGTGTGTGTTTTTTTCCTCTTCCCTTGTTTCTTTGCCGTTGCATCTTAGAGCTGGTCTCTACTTCCCTTCTAATATTACTATCGTCTCTACAAGCTGGAATACTCGCTTTTCCCGCATCAAACACCTCAACATTCTCGTAAAGTTGCCGGTCAGCTTTAGAGTCGATCCCTTTTTTTTTTTTTTTTTTCAAAGTCGCTCAACAATTATTTATACCACCATTACTTTTGTCCTCGTTTTGTTTGCTACTCACACACATCTTAATACACTCGTCTAATAACGGAATTCCGTTGATTTCACTTGCTCGCCAATACGCAAAATACACATTTTCTGTGTTCCAGACAGAAACAACATTGAATCGTTCGAGGTCTTCATTCAAAAGCATCTTTAATTACAGGGTTTTTCAAAAATTTCCACACGAATCAACATGTCGGCTATTCAACTCTCTTTCTCTCTTCGCGTCTCCTCCGGCGTCAAGACCGTTCACCTTCTTGGCTCCTGGGACAACTACGTTGGTCAGCTCCCACTCTCCAAGGACAAGTCTTCCTCCAAGTCTGGTTCCTGGAAGGGAACTTTCCGCTTCCAGAACTCTACCCTTGAGGCTGGCCAGCGATACTGGTACTACTACATCATCGACGGCTACCATGTCGCCCACAACCCCAGTGTCACCTCCACCACTGAGCCAACCACTGGCCGCGAGCTGAATATTCTCGATGTGCCCTCTGACAACTCTGAAAAGTCATCTTCTTCCCGTCACCACAAGTCTTCCTCCTCCAAGGAGCACAAGTCTTCATCCAAGACGAGCAGCAAGAGCTCATCGCGCCAACACTCGTCGCCGTCCTCCAAGGGTGGTCACCACAAGTCCTCGCGCAGTCGATCTTCTCTCACCGTTGACATCCCCAAGGGACGCCCGCTCTCCGTGTCGCAGATCCAGGCTCCCAAGCCCATGTCTCCCCATGCTACCAAGCACATTCTAGACTCAGACTACTACGACAACGAGCAAATCGAGGAACTTACCGCCCGCTTCGGCAGCGCTGGCATCGACGACGAGGATGTCATCACCAATTTTGGCACCTCTCCCGTATCCTCCAGCGGCTCCTCCCTGTCCTACCGCTCCGACAGCTCCTCGCCCAGCTCCTCGCTCTCCGGCTACAGCACACCCAACTCCGACTGCAGCACCTGCACCTGTGAGCGCTACGGAATCACCCGCAAGGGCGAGCGCGTCAAGCTCGACTGCGGCGGTTCACGATGTGGTTACGGAGATGACAGCTCTGACTGCTCCAGCTACATCAGCGAGGACGAGGCAGAGCCTGTGCATTACGCCCACTCTCACTCTCGCCGCAACGGCATCGTAGTTACTTGAATGGGTTCTGATGTGCTGGGAAGTGGTGAGAGTAGGGATGGTAGTTGGTCATCAGAGGCAGGTCGAATTGAGAGATATCCGGCTGTTCATTCCTTTGAGCGGGCGGACGTTCGCGATCTGGCGTCTTCCCGTCTCATCCCCCCCAAATCAATGGTGTGGTAAAAAGAAATATTTACGCACGCGTCTAATGGTGCATTGACGTTTTGCTTGCCTTTAACGCCCCTTTTCCCCACCGCAGTTGAGAGGAGCGGCCGCGCCAAGCTGGTTCTTGGAGAACGCGTTTTGCCGATTCCACCATACTCGCGTGTGAAGACCAATGGGTCGATGCTGCGGCCCCCCCCTGGATGTTGGCCAGTCGGTTTCCGGCCGAGCCAATATTCACGGGACTTTTCGTTTGTTGGTTCTTGAACGTACATAGTAGGGGAGGGCTTCGTAGTGGGACTTCAGCTCTTCCCTTGCCTTTCGAGGCAAAACTGCATAATTTTGGAGACCCGTCGTTTCTTTTACGAAATGAGGACCAGCTCCAAGAGATGAAGCAAAACTGGGTGCCTTTGTTGACGTGGTGGCGGGGTCTGGCGATAGGACGGCCTTGTGCTAGCCAAAGGTGAAGATGAGTTAAAGAAATATATATAGAAAACAGTGAGCAGATTCCACTGCCTGAATAGACGACGGTTGAATGCACCATGGGAACGAGTCCAGGAATGATGTGACGGTCTTGAAAGTGTTGAGTGTTTGCATTGGCCATTTGGGATGCTAAAGTGGAGGGGGACCCCCTCGACCAGCCGGCGTGGCGGGGTAAACCAGACCGAAACTTGGGCGGCCAGCTGTGTACGATTCATCTCCAGCTGTCAAGTGTCAAGCTGACGTTTCTCCAAATTCCCAAAATTGCTTTTCTTCACATACAATTCTCTCTTTCCAGGCAGGGTGAACACGCTTCTCTCCTTCATCTCAATCCGTTCACTCGTACCAGGAACCCGTCAAACAGACAACTACACATCATCAGACAGCGCCCCCCGCCCTGCAATCAACAATGTCGGACGACCAGCTTATCCTCCCCATCATCGACTCCCACATCTGCCTGTACCCCGAATCCGAAATCCCCTCGCTAGCATGGTGCGATTCCCTGAACCCCCTTGCGAGCCAACGCTCCGTAGCCGAGTACAAAGCCGCTGCGGCAACGTCGCCCTCCCTACTGGGCTTCATCTGTGTCGAGGCAGATCGTAAGAACGACTTGGAGGCCGGTGTCAAGGACGGCTCGGGCTGGAAGCACCCCCTCGAGGAGGTCAACTTCTTCAAGAGAATCGCACTTGGCGAATCGAGGGATGGAGAAGGCCACACCGCCGAGGATGCGAAGCTGTGTTTGGCCATCATCCCCTGGGCGCCGTTGCCGAGCGGACCAGAGGTCATGGCCAGGTATTTGAGGAAAGTGGAGGAGGAAGCGGGCGAGGCATGGGGAAAGGTCAAGGGTTTCAGGTACCTCTTACAGGACAAACCGCACGGGACCATGCTGACGGACGAGTTCATCGGGAGCCTGAGGCTCCTGGGGGAGAAAGGGTTCGTGTTCGAGGTGGGCGTGGACCAGCGCAAGAGGGGAAAGAAGCAGTTGGATGAGGTGGTGGAGATGATTGATCGGGCTCACGAGGGGGTGGAGGCGGACAAGAAGGTGACGTTTGTTCTCGGTGAGTTCCTCCTCCTAATCTGTGTCCCTCCTGAAACACACAAGTCCAAGATGGATGTTCACCCCTGAAACACTCGCGACATCCGTTGCTGACACGGCCAGACCACCTCTGCAAGCCCGACCTAACCATCTACAACATCACCTCGGACCGTTCCTTTCACGCCTGGCGAACCGCAATGTACACCCTCAGCAAAGCCCCCAATACATACGTCAAGCTCTCGGGGTGTTTCTCCGAGATGCCCGACTCCCTGCGCAAGCAGCCCGCCTCGCACATATTCCAATCCACGCTAGGCTGGCTCGGCATCTTGCTCGCGACGTTTGGCGCAGAGAGGATCATGTACGGGAGCGATTGGCCGGTGTGCACGCTGGGCGGCATGGGCGACGATGCGTGGCCCAAGTGGAAGGAGGTCGTGGAGAAGATGTGCTGGATGGCGTCTCTGGGTGACGACGAGAGGGCAATGATTTTCGGGGGGACCGCCAAAAAGGCTTACAATCTGTGAGGTTGGCGCGGAAGCGCAGTGCTGTGCTGTGTTGTCTAGGGAAGCGAAATGGATTGACGCCGGACGAGATATCAGAAACAAGTTTCGCTGCGAGCGGGCGGTTCACAAATGAAGCAGGTCCTCGAAAAAGCCCGAGTGAATTGTCAATACTGGCCAAAGCGCTGCACACCCTTGATTTCGACTTTGCAGCTCATCTGCCAAATTATCGTCAACACAGCGATGAAACCATGACAACGTAGTCAAACGATCAAGACGTCACAAGTACATGCTGGCGTAGACGAATCATTCTGCACAGCCTTCGAAACACGCGCAGCCTCCAGGTCAACGGGTCCATAAGTGCTTGATTGCTCTTCTCCTTCTCTTTCCCCTTCTTGGGCCGAGCCAAGAGGGCGTTTTTTCAGTACTTTGTCATGTATTATCAACTGATGAGATGCGCTCAAGTGGGCTTGACTTGAAATTGAACAACTCCAAATGTATGAACCGATGCGGTCCCGTTTGTGATAGGTCCACGTCCATGTTGGCAATACCGTCAAGTCTCAGTCAGGGTGTTTCATCAGTGAAAGCTCATAAAACGGTACTAGCATAAAGTAAAAATTCACACAAAGTACATCTACAAACGCCTCATGCAGTCATTACAAGCACATCAAAAAGGCCCGAGACCTCGTCAAGACCGCTTCAACCAAGCAAATCATCCATCTTCTCGCCATCACCATGACTACTCAATACTCATCGCCTCACCGCCGACCACATTATTCCTGCCCTCTTCCCCTATAGTTCCCCATCTTCTCAATCGAACTCATAATGCCGCTCCTCCCCGGCCTCGGTAATCCTCCACTCCCCCTCCGCATATGCCCCGGGGCTCTCACCACCGACCCAGGCGCCCTCAGTCCCGAACCGCCACCTCGTCCGATGTTCGGGTTCCTCGCTACATCTCCCGATGCTCGCGGCGTCTTGGCACCCAGCTCGGCACCTCCCCGCTCCAGACGGTCATGATGATGCCTCGCCGTAGCCGGCGTCTGCAACACCCCTCGTGCAGGTGCAGCGGCAAGAGAAGAAGAAGAAGAGCCAGCAACGATGCTCTGCATGCTCATCATCTCCTCGGCCAGCTGAACCAGCTCGCCCTTCTCAATCCGCTCCTTCTCCAGCATGCTTCTCAGCTCCTCGTTGTCCCGCTTGACTGTCGACACAATCGCCTCGAGGCGCTGGACATCGGCATTGAGCTCTCGAATGGCCGCTCCGTCCTTTGCCGCCTGCGCTTTACGCTCCTCTGCCACCGTCGCATCCGGATCCAGTCTCGTCATGTTGATCTCCCGGTCCCGCAGATTCTCGTTCTCGCCAACCAGTTCTTCGATGCGGTTCTCTAGTTCCTTGACGCGCTTCTCCCATCGGGTTTCATAAGATTTCTTGAGCGCTGCCACCTTGGTTTCATGCTTGCCCTTGTACAGCGCGTGTAGTTCCCTGGCCACGCGCTCGACAGCCATCTCAACCTCTCTATTCGACGTGGCTCTGGCCTTTTCCGGTGACGTGTCTTTGCTCGACTTGTCGGCACAATCCCTGCCGGCGCGCATGCCAGCCATTTTGCTCTCGGCCTCCTGATGCAGCATCTCGGCTGCCTCCCTGCGTTTCTCACTCTCCTCGAGCTTCCGCTCAAACTCGTCTCTGTCGCGCTGACTCGTCATCATCTCGTCCTTCATCTTGCGCAGGATACCTTCCACGTCTCGCCCGCGCTTCTCCCAGTCCTCTTTCTCAGCCGCGAGCTGTTCTTTCATGGCGCGTTCCTCGTGGATTTTCTCCAGTGACTCGCCCACTCGCTTTTCAGCATCCCCAACAGCCGTCTTGAGTGAATGGACTTCGGCCTCCTTCCCGCTCAGAGATGCCTTGAGGGAGCTGATCTCAGAGAGGAACCCAGACTTCAAGGACTCGAGCTCCCTGGGCGTGATGGAAGGAAGACTACGGGGCGTCGGCATCGGCGGGATATCAAAGTCGATCAAATTCGCAACCTGGTGACTTGGCGTGGCCGAGACGCTGGGCATTGTTCGTGACGGCGACAAATTCCCGCGCTTGCCCGGTGACTTTTGCAGCGGGAAGCGCATCTGATCCGTGAAGTCTATCAACAAGTTGGACGTGTTGCCATGGCTACCCGACGACGAGGACGGTCTCGCAAAGGAATCACGTTGCAGCTTCGCTCGAGGCGTTGAGCCCTCCAAAGTAGAGTGCTTCGTCGGGCTCTGGCCCAACTTGGCAAACACTGTCAGATCCGGCACCACTGAAAACGTACTGAACGTGCTAGCCATGGTGTCATCCGGCCCAGCAGCTTCGTCATGCTCCTCCTCCTCCTGTTGTTGTGGTGGTTGCCGATCGTGCATTGTCTCGATGACCAACGTCTCCCCATGTTCCCCCATGCCACTTGCGTCATCCTCAAAAATCTCAATAGCCTTTTCAAGCCCACCATTTCCCCTCACCATGGCCTCCATGCTCAATTTTCGCTCCTTGGTCACCCTCACCTCATCTTTGTGTGTGCTCCCAATTTTGACGGGAAACCGCGACGCGGGCGACATCTTTCGCGGACTTCTCTGCGGCGGCGGGCCCATGTTTGACAACGCTGCCGCTATGCTCCCGCCAGAGACATTGCCCTGCTCAGCCAGAATCTTGAGAGGGGACAGCTCTGTCCCCGACATGATGCGACTGTGTCTGATCTTGGACGGCGAGACGTTCTCCTGGCCCATATCGGCCGTCTCATCAGCCTTTGGTACGAACGGTGAGGATCGGGAGGATTCTGATTCGCCTGCTGCGGCGGTTGTCGTGGACGCAGTGAATGCCTGGACTTCGTATTGGTCGTACTTTCGTTTACTCGGGGGCGTGGTCCTGTTTAGGCTTGCCTCGCGGGCGGGCGAGAGGGGAGATGACATTGCCTGCTGGAGGAAGCCAATGTGCAAAGAGAGGGAGGGAAAAAAAAAAAAAAAAAAAAGACCAAGCTGCAGTTTGTGCCAAAGTTGTCTTTTGCCAATAGCGGTCAGATTCGTATCGTCAATGTAGGTCGTTGTTGTGTCGCTAAGCAGGTATCAGCACACTGTTTGCGTCGCGATACAAGTGCACACGCAGATTGAATTGTTGGGTATTGCTTTGATTCTGTGGTGGTATACGACGTAGAAAATGGTCTGCATCCCGCACTTGGAAACCGCGTCACTGTGCGAGACGGAAGAGGGAAAGGGAAAATAGGGCGTGTTGATGCGTTGGCCTGGCAACCACCGTGGTGGCATGACATCACGTGCTTGGACGTACACGGCGCTATTTGCCTATCCGCTCCGTCTGGAACTGCTAAACTCGTCGCACAAATTGTATTTCTTCTCTCGTCTCGAATTACTCCACCATGAACATGCATCCAGCCATCACCCAGGACTCAGGAGTGCCATTCAAGACAACAGCGCGACTCTCCGTCCAACCGAATTGAGAACATGTCCCTCTCCCGCCATGTATGCATCCATTCTCATCTCACCACACGTGCATCCAAACCTGCTTAGAAGTTTGTCCCCGTTAATAATAGGCCACCTGCGCATTAGCTCCAACGTGGATTGCTGGGTCGACCAAGGCCGTGGGCTGCTTCTCGATGGGTGAATTATCCTCTGTAACCGGCCAATCAAATGCACCAGACCACTTCGGTTCAAGCCGCGAAGAAGCGGAATAGGCAGAGCGGGGCAACTGAACAGCCGGCAAGTCCCTGGAAAGCTGGGAAGGCGGGCCCCACCAGAGCTTGGAGCTCCTTCCCACATCCAAACGCTCACAATCAATCGTTGGTCGCTCAGCCTCGCATAGCCGAGGGAGGATATTCATTCTACAAATACAGTTCTGAGGCCTGGTTGCAAATGTAACCATTGGTCTTACGTTTGATCTCCTGCAAACTCACTCTTTAATTGACTTGCTGCCCGGCAAAGCATATCCTCCAGTGTCTACGGTCCATCCAGTCATGGCTTCCAGAGAAGCAGGATCGCATCTGCAGGACGACATCCTCCGGCAAAGCTTGGAGAAGCCCGAGGAGTTCTGGGCGCACCAAGCCGAGCACCTTTATTGGCACAAGAAACCGACCGAGACGCTGCGCCGGACGCAGCGAACCCTCCGGGACAGTGGCGTCTCTCACGACAGTTGGGAATGGTTTCCTGACGGCGAGATCTCCACCTGCTACAACTGCATCGACAGACATGTGGAGGCTGGCAGAGGCGATGAAGTTGCCATTTACTATGACAGTCCGGTGACCAAGACAAAAGAGATATATACATATCGTAAATTGCTGGAAGAGGTCGAGGTGCTTGCGGGCGTGTTGCGGGCAGAAGGCGTTCGCAAGGGAGACGTTGTCATGCTATACAGTGAGTGAAACCCTCACGAAGGAGCTGCTTCGCTCACGGTGTGGCGGGTCTGGTGTTGGAAGCTAATAAAAGCTCTGGATTGCTCGCATCTACAGTGCCCATGATTCCAGCCGCCCTGGTGGGCATGTACGCGGTCAATCGCCTCGGTGCCGTTCATGCCGTCGTCTTCGGTGGCTTCGCTCCCAATGCCCTCGCCCAGCGAATCGAAGCCTGTAAGCCCGTTGCAATACTCACAGCGTCGTGCGGAATTGATGGAAACAAGCCGCCCATCGCGTATCAGCCACTGGTGGAAGAAGCCATCAGGATCTCGCCTCATAGACCGTCGCGGACCCTGATCTGGCAGCGACCCCAAGCTCGATGGAATCCCGATCGCGGTACTGGCCAATCTACATGGCAAAAGGTCGTGAGGAGTGCCCGCGCTCGACAGGTCAGGGCCGATTGTGTACCGGTGGCGAGCACGGATCCCGTCTACATAATACACACGTCGGGCACGACTGGTGCCCCCAAGGGTGTCGTGAGAGACGCGGCCGGCCACGCTGTTGGACTGCATCTCTCCATCAGTTATCTATTCGATATCCAAGGACCCGGAGATGTCGCCTTTACCGCGTCAGACATTGGATGGGTGGTTGGCCATTCGTATATTGTGTATGCTCCGCTGTTGGTTGGTGCCTCCACGGTTCTGTACGAAGGGAAGCCCGTTGGCACGCCCGACGCTTCAGCCTTTTGGAGGGTGGTCGAAGAGTACAAGGTGAACATGATGTTCACAGCCCCCACAGCTCTGCGCGCTATCAAAAGGGATGATGCCGACAACAAGCTTCTCTCCAAGATTGGCGACGGAGGCGGGCTCCGATCCTTGCGAGGACTGTTCCTCGCGGGGGAGCGCTCTGAGCCCTCGTTGATCTCAATGTACCAGGACCTCTTGACCAAGTACGCTGCGCCGGACGCTCACGTCATTGACAACTGGTGGTCCAGTGAATCAGGCTCACCGATTTCTGGTCGTGCTCTTGTGCCTCATAGCGGCAGGGATCGAACTTCTAGCGTCAGAAACCACCCGCCGGCGGTGGTCAAGCCTGGAAGTGCAGGCAAGGCAATGCCTGGGTTTGACGTGCGCGTCGTGGACGACGAGGGTAGTCAGATGGAAAGGGGAAGCATGGGGAATCTTGTGCTGGGTATGCCGTTGGCGCCGACGGCGTTTCGAACACTCTGGGGCGAAGAGGAGAGGTTCTACAAGAGCTACCTGAAACGGTTCGACGGCAAGTGGGTAGACACAGGTGATTCTGGCTACATTGACGAAGATGGCTACGTTTATGTTATGAGTAGAAATGACGATGTGCTGAACGTTAGCGCTCATCGATTGTCAAGCGGTAAGTCCTCATTATGCCCCTTTTGATCCAGCCAACTTGGAAAGCACTTCGTTAGGTGTGCTGTCTTTTTTTCCCATCGCTTTGTAAGAAAACATGGGCTGATGAAACTAGCTGGTATCGAACAAGCAATTACCTCGCACCCCCTCGTTGCCGAAGCCAGCATCGTCGGCATCCCAGATGCCATCAAGGGCCAGCTCCCCTTTGCCTTCATCACCCTGTCCACCGCCGACCACCCGTCGTCCGCCGTGCCGGATGAGAAGATTGCCGCAGAGATTCAAGGCCTCGTCCGGAAACAAGTCGGCGCGATTGCATCCCTCGGAGGCATCATCCAGGGCAAGGGCATGATCCCCAAGACCCGTTCGGGCAAGACCCTCCGTCGCGTTCTGCGCGAGCTGGTGGAGAACGGGGTGCACGGCGAGTTTGACAAGGAGGTGACGGTGCCAAGTACGGTGGAAGATGCGTCCGTGGTGGATGTGGCGAGGGCCAAGGTGAGGGAGTATTTCGAGAAGAGTGGTGGGAAGCATGCGGCGCTGGAGGGACCGCGGGCAAAGTTGTAGGAACGGGTGTGTGTGTCGATTTGGAATTCAAGCGTGTCCTGGTTCACCATGTGTTTCTTATCATTCTTACTCCGAATACATTTGGCCGATAATACACGTGTCTGCGGATGAGCGGATGACCATGAAAGAAAAACTGCAAATGCAGAAAAACATCGAACGAGAAGCGTTCCATCAGTGTCCTTGCCATCCAGCCACGTACAGCCAACAACGCCGCATCAACCCCGTCAACCCCGTCAACCCAACGCCTTCACAACAAAGGGAATCAGTACGAAGAAAGCCCACCACCCTCCCTGCCCTCGTCGCACATGCCCGCCCCGTACAACCTCACCCTCCTCACCGTCTTTCCAGTCTCACGAGCACACGGCCTCTCCACGACCATTCGGTCTCACGGGGAAGAAGCCACATGACAGCAGTACCGTGGGCTCCACGTTTCGTAGCATGGCGGTGTAACGCGTGGAGGACACGGCCGTGATACGAATGGTGTGGGACGAAAAGCCCTTTTTTTTTTTTTTTTTTTTCCATTCCAAGAGCTTGTTCACGAGTTGACGGGAATCGAAATAGTTGCAGTGGACGCCTGAAAACTCCGCACCGAGTCCCACGTAGCTAGGTATCTCATCGTGACTCGTCCTCGTCCTCGTCCTCGTCCTCACGTTAACCCCCTGCTCCTTCTCAAGATGAAGATGCAAACACCATCCCATGCGCCGAAACGAAACATGGCCTTTTTCCATCGCCATTTATCCTTCCCTAAGCAAGCTTGTCATACACGCTCGCTTGTGCGCTGCTCGCCATCCTGGCGTTGGAGAAGCGCGCTTCCGGCAATCGCTTGCCTGACTTGAGGCTTTCGAGGATCCTTGTCGGTTTATCGAAATTTCAGCTTTTTGCTCCCCTCCCCACCCCCGTCATTGGCCGCGGCGCGTGGTGGCCGTCCTCGGGCCCCAAAACGATGGAAGAATGAAGAAGAAGAAGAAAAAAAACCAACTCACCACTCGACCCCCACAAAGTAAACACCGCAACCGCCCATCCTCCGAATCTCCCTCTCCATCTTGGCCCCCGCCAGCCCGCCCGCCGTCGACGTCCCCAGCACCACGTGCGTGACCTTTCTCCTCCCGAGGTGCAAGGACATGCTGCCGCCGTTGTCGGTGACGATGCGCTTGAGCCTGTGGTCCGACACGAGGGGGAACGTGCTCCCGTTGACGTGGATGCATGTTCCCGCGAAGATGGCGCCGCGACCGTCCCTCGACTCATGCTGCTGCTGCTGCTGCTGCTGCTGCTGCTCCCGGCCGTCCCCGTCCTCCTTCTTCATCGGTCCCGGCTTCCGCAGCATGTCCACCACGCTCCTCCTCGTCCGCGACGGCGGCACCGACGTGTCTGACGGGACTTGGACCCCTCTCAGCTGCTGGTTGAGTCTCCGGTTGCGCGAGTCGCGCCACCCCGTCCCCGGTCTGGTCTCGCCGCGCTGGTGGCCGGTGGACGAGGAGTTCCAGGGATCAAACGAGGCGGCGTGGAGGGGGAGAGCGGGCTTGGGAATCGTAGGCATCGGCATAGGTTTTTTTTGCAGAAGTTGATGTTGGAAGGCGTCATGTACCAAGGGAGGGGTTGTCGTTGTTGTTGTTGCTGTGTCATGTTGACGCTAGCGGCCATGTGTGGAGTTTCTTTCTTCCTGTCTGACATGGAAAATATCTGGAAAGCCCGGCGTGACGAGAGGGGGGGTTAACAGCATGGTGGCTTCTTCTTCGTTGCACCATGAACAAACTAACTATTCGTATACTCCGCGCCACTTGCACTACCTTTGTTTGCCCCCCCCCCTTCCATCGGGGTTTGCCAACTTGTCTTGATGTCGTCGTGGT
This sequence comes from Epichloe typhina subsp. poae, assembly GCA_030389615.1. Taxonomy (NCBI): domain Eukaryota; kingdom Fungi; phylum Ascomycota; class Sordariomycetes; order Hypocreales; family Clavicipitaceae; genus Epichloe; species Epichloe typhina. The sequence continues at coordinate 3,981,223 of CP098313.1, forward strand.
ACCTACCCACCTTTCTTCCTTCTTGCGGCCTACCCGGCAGCAGGATTCATTCACAGCAACAGCCAAGGTAAAAAAAGAACAAAAAAAAAAGGTTGGTTCCCCTTTCTTATCTCTTTTGCGCCGCATATACGCAAAGTCACATGAGAGCCATGTTTGGTCATTTTTCGATAAAATGGCGCGTTTCCCTGTTTTCTGAAATGCCTTGTCAGCTTCGGATATCAAGCGCGGCGTCTTCACCCGCCGCTTTGTTGTTGACCATCACGACAATTTCCATGCTGGTCATTACATTGTAGTCTCAGCTAGTAACCGGAGCACCTTTACAAGAGGAAGCCAATAAAGCTCAGATTACATAGTCCGTACTGATATTGACAAGTTATCGAACATGACCAGGGGAGCTTACTGGATGGACTTTCCCAGTTCGGACCAGAATCCACTTTCCGTTTTTAACCGCCTTGGATGGATCGTCATGGCCAGGACAACATGTCCCTCAACATCCCTCACACCCTCGCACCCTCGCACCCTCACACCCTCACACGCACTTGTCGTGAGAAAAAAAAAAAGAGTCCTTCTCATGGGCTTGTCACCCCAGCCTCCCCTCCCCGAGAACCCCTGTCTCCAGCCACCGCTCTCAAACCCAGCCTGTGAAAGCCTGTACATGTATGTATACGTGCCTCCTGGGATTAACCACCGTTGGCTGACCTGATGATATCGACATTCTCGTCTAATCATGAACCTTGTCCAATGAGCGAGATAACGCCCCCCAACCAACGCCCACCCGCTCAAGAAAGGCAAATGAAGAGGCTTGTTCCGGCCGAGTCCAGTGGTGGCAAGCACAACGGATTGCTTGGGTGAAGTAATAAGTGTACATCATCATACCTGCAGTGATTGACTGTGTGCGGATGCATCTGACGGCGCTCGTCTTCTTCGTCGTCCCCAGCGGCAAGGTACGGTACTCCGTATGGGTTGATGCGAAATGAGATCAGATACATGTATAGCTCTTCCAGTACGAATTAGTAGTGAAATACGGATCATGTACGGAGTACTCAGTAAGGAAAAATAAGATGTACGTACATATGTAGCGGCATCTGCCCCTTCCCGCAGCTGCATGCACACAAATCATTCTGGAGTGCATGTCAGGACTCCTGTTCTTGCATACAATTGTGCATACAATATGCATGCACTGGCAGTTGGCCTCCTTTTCACCCGGACGATAACCCTGGCCCCCCTGGTCGACGTTATGCTCGTTGAGCGGGAGAGCTAATGCACCGACGACATGAGGCCAGCCTTCAATCAGATCTGGCACGGACGACTCGGGTCAATAATGATGCAACCACGCTGCACATCATGGCTGGTTTTCTTCTTCCTCTTCTTTTTCGCAGCAATACTCCGTACACATGTCCTTGCCGCACAGCCCATACGTACATAGTATCTCGTCGATCTCGTCGGCAAGCGCTCATGTCACTGCCGCATCCCTGTCCTCCACTCGGGACTTCCTTGCTGCACATGGACTGGGCGCCCGGCGTTTGAGGACGTTGCACGGGATGGAGGATGGGCAGTCGCGTCTGTTAATTGGCGGCAAGTTGTACGTCCGTACGTAATCTTGAGAGATCTGACCAGCCCCGTGTTGCCAACACTTACTTACATAAGGGTAAGGGGGAAGGGGTGTGGCTTGAACTTGACCAGAGAGTGAGTGAGAGCATGCAAGGGATAACATGTACAAGATACATGTAGGATGGGATGGGGTTTTCCCCTCCAGCCCTCATGTGCCCCCCCATGCTAGACGGACGGCTGTTGAAAGACCTGGTAGTGGTACTGCCGAAAGGGGCAAGGTTTGACTCGAGCAAACCACGGGTGGCTTCCACGTCCATGTATTTTGTTGTTGAAGAATCCCTGTGTTTTCTCTTTATTGAGCCCTCTCCAGCAAGGTTACACAATGGAGTCTACGGGGCACCCCGTAAGTCGCCTTCAAATTCGACAACGATCGACGGCGAGAACACAGCGACCCAAGGATCGCCTGGCCTGCCTGGCCCGTCTGGCCACCAAGGCACAGGTGCGAATAACAATAGGGCGTATAATACTGGCTAATAATATGTAAGCGTTCTGGTGTAATGTACGGACTAATCCGTGCGGAGTCGTATTGCGTGTTTTTTTTTTTTTTTTTGCCGCAGCCAAGCGACGGGTCCACGGCTCTGTTTGCCGCCCCGTGAAAATCCGCACAATGTCGATGGATTGCGGACGATTGCTCGCCCCCGCGCCCCCGCGCCCGTTCGAATGAGTGAGTGGCGGATGGGAACAAGGAACAATCTCGGCCTTCCATGTGCGGCGGTCCGTCTTCCACGCATACGGAGTACATGTACATACATACGTTCTCATGTGTAGGGCCGAGCCGATTCGCGGAGGGTGCGTCTTCTGCTTCCGAGTTGACAAGAGGCGCACATCCGCCTCTCCTTCTTCCGTGCTTCCAACGGCGCCAATGATGGATGGGTTGACACAAACATTGAGCTATATCATGTGTTGACGAGTGTCATCGGTGAAACTATCCTGTCGCTGCCAAGAGCTTTGGCTGGTTGACTCCCACGAATGAGGAGCGCACGTGATGATAATATTCTTGTTAAAAGTGTGAAAACTCGCTCCTCCAAGCCATTGATCCAGAATCCAGAATCCACAATCCACAATCCACGCTCCGTGATCCGAAAATAATCGTTACATGTACCCCATGCTCCACACTATCCAAGGGGCTGCTTTTTGGATCCCTGGGTGGATTCTGGCCGCAGCGTGGGGTGAACACGATGATGGTGTGGCAGAGACGTGGTGAGCGTTCATTGGGTTGGCAATTGTCGGCGATTGATCTAATCCAACTACTCCCCTACTGCGTTAATAAGTTGCGAGGCCGTTAATACTCGCCAACAAAAGTGCTAGGGGCCATGGAACTGATAAGTAGGGCTCCCGGCTATGGAGGTCGCTCGGGGGGCCGATGAGTTGTTCAAGCCTGGACAGCCAAAGATGCAAACTATTCCATTCCAGCCCTCCGCCGCACACAGAAATTGCAGAAATTGTTGCCGGCTCGCACAGTGACGGGAGATCGTGATGCTGGCTCTCTCGCGCACTCCGAATCATGAAAACTGTGGGGGGTTCGCGCGTCTTGCCATTTTCGTAGCACCTTGGCCATTTTACTTCCAAATCAGGTCATTGCACACCGCAGCAATTGTCGTCCTTCTGGTGCCCGAATGAGGACATTCTGGGCGAATATGCGTGGTGAGAGGGGAGATATGGACTTGGGTCTCCTCCAACCTGGCGTGCTGCGAAAAGCGGACGGAAGTATGACATCGCATCCGGCATCAAAAAAGGACGGGAAAGCTAATGTACGAACAGCCAAACCAGACCACCCTTCTCCACCGAGTCCAGCATCGCTTATGTACAATACTCGCGAGGCATCGGTGAGGTTGTAAGTGGATAGCCTGGAGGATCCTGGAGGGGCGGCCAAATCTGAGGATCTGATTGCTGCAGCGGGCATGAGCAAGCACATGGACATGGCATGGTGGGCTTTTGTAACGGTACTTGACAATTCCCACTGGCTACCTCTTGAAACGGCTGAACAAGGGCCCCTGTTCTTGTTCGTCGTGGCTGTCGACCCTAGCATCGTGATTGGCCATGTCTTAGGTCTACATACATAGCCGCTCTGTACGGAGTACATGTATGTCATGCAAGTGCCCTTCTTCCCGGTCGGGGTGGGCAGGCATGTGCAATAACCTGCAGGGACTCGGCTGGCGAGCTGATGATGGATTGCTGAGGTGCTGCGGAGTACTCCGTTTTCCGTACTTGGTCAATGAGCAGGTCGACGGGTAATATTGTCACTACTGTTTGAAAAGGACCTATCAATTACTCCGTAGAGACCAAATTCATGGGTCACGTCAGGTCACGTCAGGTCACGTCAGCAGCGTCTTCTCATGGTTGAGAAGATGGTGCTTGAGAAAAAAAAAAGATTGTGCATGCGGAGTGCGGAGTAATACATACAGGAGGGATCCTTCGATTCCTCGAAGAAATCGACGCACACCTCGGCGCCTTGGGAATCGTGCATGTTTGTTGTCTCTCCCTAATTGGCTGTACGTATGTACAATACGCCTTTGAAAAGGACACTTGGATGGAAATGTGAGACAATGTACCAAAAATATCGTGTCTGTTTTCTGAGGGCCTGCTGGTACATTGGCCGTGTGGCTGGCCTTGTGTTCGTCAATGAAACGCGTTGCCTTGTGGGTCTCTGGTACGGAGTAGTATGTACAATCGAGCACAGAAGCTGGTGGCTCCAAGTCGCAGGACCCTTCCGATCTGGTGAAAAGCTGATTGGCGAGGTGCTGTGAAATGCGACCAGGGAGGGATTGGACAAAAACCCGCAGTCTTGTACTCTGTTGCCTCAAGGCCATACCGGCCGGATCGGAACGGTTCAGTCCAAGCATCATGTCCAAAACATGACACGCGCAGTGCAGTGCAGGTGCCGCGAGTTGTTGGGGGTTGTTGAGTAATAATGGCAGTTTCGTGAGGAAGGAGCCACGGCGAGATGGATTTCCTCTTTGGCTTGGTTGGGGCGCGAATCCACTCTTCGGCGCTCTGCTCGGCAATTGCTCCCACATGCATTTAGGCGCAAAATTCTACGGATGCCGGCAGCATGAATTCTTCGATATGGCAAGGCTTTCAGAAACAAAGTACATGTACGGATTGATATGCAACAACGATGACTGATTCTCGCAGGCCTTCTCGAGCTCCTCGGAGCAGAACAGCAGAACAGCAGAACAGCGGTGTGAAAGGATGACGGGACCCGAGGATCCCCGGTCGTGCTGTCTCAGCCATGATGAGTCCGCGCCTGAATCGGCGTCCGCCACAAAAGAGTCTCAACAAATGTTGTCTTCCTACCGAGTAAAACGGGACAACTCGATGGGGAATACAGATCGTGATGAACAGAAAGACACATACATGCGGACGTAGTAACGAGGCAAGGGCAGAAGATGATGGCACCATGTCGCAAAGTAAGCATGGTTGGCCAAGTATTTTATACCAGTTGTACATATTATCGAATGCCACCGACTGCAACCCGCGCGGAAGAAGTCAGTATCGAGTATTAGCCGAACAACTGGCAGCGGCTTGGCGGCAAAGCTTCAAGCGGCATTATGCAGCTTTTGGACATTTTCATTAGCAGCTCGGTTTCCATTTTCTAATGCAGGGCGGTTGCCGGGTTGGTCCTCCAACCAGACTTGACATAATAGGTCCGTCTTGAACTCCTCCCCGATATTCCCCTTCATGGAGCCGCGATATGCACAATCGCAGACTGTGACATCGCCAGCCGTTTAGCCACATATCCACCCACTTTTGGTGTCGGCCGGTTTTGTTTTAGGCCCTTGCTCGTTGACAAGCCACCCCTGGTTCGTTCTGGTAGCATTACCATTTCTAGCAATCTGGTTCCTCAGTGCTAGGGGCCAAGGGGGCCCTGACGAAGACGCCAGATTCACGCTGCGCATCCACGTTGGCTACTGGAACAACGGTGCACCTGGTGTCCCGCGATTTCCTGATCTGTTATGCGAAAATAGCAGCTTATTCGGACTAAGCCAGCCCGGTAGACCAAAAGCTGGGTGTCAGAGCAATGCAGGGCCAGCCGTGTAAAAACTTGAGAAAATGTCTCCCTCACATCCATCAGGAATGGCCCGAGCCGCAGGACCTTCTTTGGTAAGATGTAGAGATAATCAAGGCACCAATTCTCACTGGAATCGCCGGCAGAAGCCACGCTTTGGTGTCTCACTGTGAAGCAAACGTGTCTGGGGGCCATGCAGCAGAGGCGGAAGCACAAGCACGAGCACGAGCACGAGCATGAGAAAAGCAAAGCAAAGCAAAAGCAATGCAAATGCAAGAGAAAAAGCATACATGTGCATATGCACGGCTAACTTCTACCAGCAGAACCGGGTGGGGGCAACAGGGCTGCGACGACGACAATATCGGCCAGTTTGGACGACTCGCGAGCATTCAATGACTCCATGCATAGCATAATACGATATACTCCCGACGAGTGGCGGCATTGCGATGAGACTGGAAACAATGAAGCAAAGCAAAACCGGAAGCGATTGTATCGGAGCTTGTTTAGTGCAAATGGCAGAAGCCCGCGTTCCATACGACATACAGGCAAAGGACCAGAACTAGTATCGAGTGCGCGACCTGCCAAGGTCCAAGTCGATGCTAACTGAAGCGAAGCAAAGCAAAGAGGACCAGATGTTGTCAAAACGCAGGTCCATGACAATGGCCAGTCTTGGACTGGTGAACTAATCCGTAGTACGACGACGCCGTGTGCCCGATGCACCCCACGACGCTGCCGGTCGCGAACAACGCGCCATGCTGAAGAGGGACTTTTTGGGCGAGATCTAGGACGAAAAAAGGATGAGCAGCAACATGAGCAGCAACATGACCGCCAAAGGCAAAGGAAGCGCGATACAGGAAGGACCGTGTGGGCTATTCCGAGCCTGTTGCCCCTCCTCCTCCTTGAAGCTCTCAGCCCACCTGCTCCCATTCCCAGCTCCGTGTTGATGGAGAATTGGAGGGATAACTAACATGAGAAGAAGAAAAGTGCGCAGCTAAACCCGTCGAGGACTTGCACCGAACGGCCGGCTATGGGGTCCACGACTCCATAAGCCACATGGGCAATAACCAACCTCGTCGGTCCGAAATGGTACTTTTGGAACTAAACGAGGCTACTGTACGGATCCGTAGTAGAGGCCACAAAAAGAGGCAAACGGTCACTGAGGCGGTGCGGCGAGCGCGGAGGCGCCGACAACGGCTTCCGAGGCAATGGTTGACGGCGAGACAGAAAAGTAACAGAAAAGTAATAATACGCGGACAAACGGGCTGGGCTGACAGCCCCGCTGGCCACGCCACCGATAGTTGGTCTCCTTCTGTCATCACGGAGCTCCTCTGAATTTCCAACATGTCGGATGCTGACGCTCACTTGGATTCATTCATGCACCGATTGACTGTCTACCACCCGAATGTCAAAAAAAAAGAAAGAAAAAAAAAAAAACCCCCGTGTGAGTGCCACCATGACCAGATTTTTGCTCCAAGACCCACGTTTTTATTTATTTTTCATTTGGACACCCGCGTCTTGGAGCGAGCTCAGATCCCGGGGGTCACTCCATCGTGCTCCCTCGCCTTCCCCGGTGCGGAAAACCCACCGAGGCAGGGCAGGGCAGGGCAGGACAGGGTAGGACGGGACGAAGACGGACCCAGGGCACGGGCGACGACTAGAAGTCGGTCAACCTTGATGATCAATATTATGGAGCTCACGATACCGACGGAGTGTGAGGGGGCGATGGCGATGAATTTTGCTCAGCCTTGTCTCAAATCACGAATGACTTTGTGGCAGCCTTTGGGAGGCTGGGATGCTGCTCAGCGCTCAGCGTGGAGGGCAAGGCAAGGCAAGGCAAGGCAAGGCTCAGACGGACAGACAACACAAGCAGAGCACCACCCCCCCTGAGGGTATCGAGATGAGATGAGACTTGCTTGAAAAGAAGCACTCAGCGGAGGCAGAGACACGGGACAGGAGTCCACCCTTGCCCGCCTGGTGGAGCTTTCGTGGTTGAGTGCAAGTGTGCAAGTTGGTGCACGTCGGGCCGCGACCCAACAAGCCGTGAGTCGCGCGCGAACAAGAGCATGCATCTTGTATCGGCGAAGCTGCAGAGAACCAGATCTTTCTCCGCTGGGCCAGCGCGTGGACGAATGAATGTTGGTGGCAGTTGCAGGCCACTTACTCCGTGGACCGCATGTACATATACATATGTACGTACATTGGCGCATTACAGTAGCAGCAGTTCGCCGTCCCAGAGCCACGACACGCCCTGGACCCAGCCGGGGCCAGCGCCTCCCGCACCACCTGGACGGACACCTGGACACCTGGACATCCTTCCTCAACATTTCCCAGCCGCGCCATCCACTCTAGGGAACAGTCGGTCCACCGCCCGCCCCGCAAGAACCCTGTTCGAAGCTTGCTGCTGGAAACCTTGGGCCGCGCCGCGAGTTGCAACAATGGACGTGTTGTTTGGCTTTTTGGCGGCAAGGCGAAGGCCTATTTTCCCGCACGCGTTGTGGCGTCGCGGTGCCTCGAAACGTCGAAACGTCGAAACCTTGAAACAACGCCCGAAGCTGCGGACTTACTGATGTGCAGGAATAAAGCCATGAAGCCGGCAACTTCAAAGTGCCGTCGCACGAGCAGCTGCTGGGGCCCAGCCCCAGATGGCGACCAGGGGTTCAAAGTCCCAAGTACCTCTACTCAAGCGCCGTGGAGCGGTACCTGGACACAGGGTCCGCTTTCGGACCCCCCCAGGTACTTGTCGTTTTTCCCGTTCTTCTTCTTCTTCTTCTTCTTGTGCAGCCTCGGTGCAGCCTCGACCGGCCTCTCTACCCGTAACTTGTGTGCATCGCTTTTGCTTTGCCATGCCCCTGTCGATTTATCTGAATCGATGTTAGCTTGCATTGAACCTGGCCTCGCCTGCCTCCTCCATGTCCATCATGATGGGCCCATCCATGTCCAAGTCTCCTCTCTCTTTCTACAGTGGGTGGTCAAGGACAGCTGTACGGATTACGGATTGCACCAAGACGAATACTTTTTAAAGGCTTGTTCATTTTAAAAAGGGTTTCCACCCCCTTTGACAGAGTTATAGCTTATGCACTACGTTGACAACTTTATTTCAAGGGTAATCTATGTGATATAATGCAACACAAGTTATCATATATCTTATAAAGTCATGGAATATACACATCTCTGACTAAGCTCAGCTTAGCTAGCATATCTTCTTATCTACAAGCATGGATTCCACCACAAAAACCCCAAATAAATGAATAAACTATTAAAAAGCAGGGCGTCTAGTGTGAAAAATACGGAATTGCTAGAGACCCGCCGTTGATCCACCACCCGCAATTTGCAACCCGGGACAGGGACAACACACCAGACCACCAGACCACCAGACAACGAGCGAGAGAGAGAACAAGCTTCCCGTTCCCCAGTCTCACTCACTCTCCGTCTCTCTGCGCTACGCGGGCTTCCACCACCCACTGGCGCCGACAACGAAGCTTTGAGACGACTTTTCCCCAGGTCCAGCTCCCCCAAAAAAAACCCTACCGTCTGTCTGTCCCGTCTTTCGCTTTCGCTTGTCCTTTTCGCTCTCTTATTTCCACGCTCCTCCGGGTCTTGGTCTCTGGTCCTTTCTCAAAAAGAACCCCCCTCCAACCTCTTGATTTCCTTCTTTCCTTCTTTCCCCTCCTCTAATCCTTACTCGTCTTTTTTTTCTTCCTTCCTATTGTCCATCCTCTCTTTTCCCCTTTTCCGCTTCCCCCTCTCCTCTCTCCCCTCCCCTTCTCCTCTTTCAACCTCCTCAAGACTAGTCTAGACGAAGCCGAAATAAGCGGTAGAGGAAGCCTAGGTAAGTGCGCCGTCTCGCAGCTCCCGACCACCCCGGTTTTGCTTCTTCAGTATTTCCCACCGCATATTGGATGTATCGGAAGCCTTTTAGTAGCCTCGCCGCTGCTGTTCATCCCCCCTTCCCGTCGTCCCCCCGTCCACCCCGTCCACCCTTCGACGCACCCGATCTTCAACGCAGCTAATCGATCTCTGCATTGCAGTAGTGGATGCCGTCCCCCTCTCCAGCTACAAGACACAAAACCACGCCTCTACACGCCTTCGTAGGGCCGGCAACAAAGATTATCAGTTACGACGCAATGAACCAAGGTGCATCGGACATGTACTACTCGCAGCAGCAGCACATGTCAGGCGGACAAGCTCCGCCCCCGCAGACCGTCACATCAGGCAACATGCATTACCCTCAGCACCAACCAAGCCAATTGATGCACCCTGGGCCAAACTACTCCAGTAACCCTTATGGCCAATATCAGTATGCCAATGGCTTAACGTCGCCGCCGGCCGCCCAGCCGGTATCAAACCAAATGGGCGGAGCTCCGTCCACCGTTTTGCCTCTGCCAGGAGTCTCGGGCGGACAGACACCGATGCCCAGTCAATACACTGGCTTCGACACGACAGGACAGCACCCGCCGCCTGGAATGAAGCCTCGTGTCACTGCCACACTTTGGGAGGATGAAGGAAGCTTGTGCTTTCAAGTCGAGGCGAGGGGGATTTGCGTTGCGCGTCGCGAAGGTAAGAACAAGCCGAGACCACTTGTTCCAGACAAGATATGGAGAAGAAGTCGGTTTAGATGCTGCCGACTAGAGAGAGAGAGAGAGAGAGAAAAGGAGTAGGATGACTCGACTAACAAACACCCTCTTGCAGACAACCACATGATCAACGGCACGAAGCTCTTGAACGTAGCTGGTATGACCCGCGGTCGGCGAGATGGCATTCTCAAGAGCGAAAAAGTGCGTCACGTTGTCAAGATTGGACCCATGCATCTCAAGGGTGTCTGGTATGTTGAAAACCCCGGTGGTACTTTGAGACACAATTCGAACATTGAGAATACCCGCTGAGACATTCTCTACCCTCTAGGATCCCATATGAGCGAGCGTTGGATTTCGCCAACAAGGAAAAGATCACGGAAATGTTGTACCCGCTCTTCGTGCACAACATTGGCGCTCTGCTTTACCACCCGACAAATCAGAATCGCACCAGCCAAGTCATGGCTGCTGCTGAACGCCGCAAGCAGGAGCAAGGTCATCAAGCCAGAAACCCCCCTACCCCTGGTCTTCCGTCCATTCAACACCAGACGATAGCTCTCCCTGGTCCCCAGCCATTGGTGCCATCGCACAACGCTCTGGGTGGTCGTCCGCCTTTAGACCGGGCTCACACGTTTCCGACGCCGCCGAATGGTGCCTCGGGAGTGATGGGCAGCATGGGCGGCTCCGACAATTTTGGCTGGCAGGGTCAGGGAATGAATGGCTCACAAGGTACCAACCCACTGGCTATTGATCATGGTTTAACCAGCACGCGCTCAATGCCAAACACACCAGCAGCTACTACCCCCCCCGGCGGCCAGTCCATTCAGAGCATGCAGTCCTACCCACAAGCCGGCCAAGGCTACGACAGCTCTCGACAGATGTATGGCGGCGATTCAGCATCACAACAGTCGCCTTACCAGACGCCGAACCCGTCCAGCAACGACCGCATGTACTCCCAACCCAGCTCCTATCCCAAGAACGACATGGGTCCCCCGTCTAGCCGACCTGCCGGCCCCGGGCAGCCCGCCGAGCAGCACGACGGCAAGCCTGCGACCAACGGCATCATGCCTCCCGACCAAGCAACGCAAGCCCACGAGGAGGAGGGTGAGCACGAGCATGAGGCCGAGTACACCCACAACAACGCTGCCTACGATGGTTCTCGCTCTTCCTACAACTACAATGCTCCCAGCGTTGGAAGCATGGCAAACGAGGGCAGCATGAATCCCAGTATGACGGGATCCCCCGGTCACCCGTCTGCTTCTGGGCGAGCGACGCCTCGAACCGCGGCTCCCCACCAGTCTTACTATCCCCAGAACTCGGGCTACAACACGCCTCCTCGCGTGCAACGAACCACGAGCAACTTGTACAATGTCGTCAGCAATGATCGTCGCCCGGCCAATGCTGGCCCCGGTGCTGATGTGTATGCTCCTGCTGCCGACATGTCCAACCCAATGCCCAACGGTTACGCGCCTCAGCCGTCGCTCATGAACGGTGCTGCGGGTGGCATGAAGCGCGGTCGCGAAGATGAGGAAGACATGTCTCAGTCGGGCCATGATGGAAATGTTGACCTTAATAAACGACGCAAGACTATGATGGAGACGTGCCAGCGCCCGCTTACGACGCGTTGAACCGACGGGCTTTGGAAAAAAGAATAATGTCTGTTTTTTTAATGGCTTTGATAAAGGTTACGGCCGGAAGACGTGTTTTTGGAAACGAAAGAGACGTGCGGAGAAATCTGCTGACGAACTTATGACTGCTGTTTTTTCCCCGCCTTGATCTGTCCTTGGGGTCTTTTTCTTCCTTGTTTGAAAAAGACAAGTTGTGTGTTGGAGAGGCAGATTTAACGTTTACTGGGTAACGACTTAATGAAATGACCAATAAAAAGCCATTTTACATTTCCATAACTCAGAGCTCGCGCCCTGTGTGCGCGTACATGCGCGCATGTGCGAGGTGATGATGAGTTGAAGACGAGTGGGTGTTGAGATTGAGTTTAATGCCCATGGGTGCGCATACTCGGTATATGCATGAAATCAGCTGTACGTCGTCGGTTCTGCCCCGTCCGAAGTGAAGAGGCAGGGCAGGGCAGGGCAAGTAAGTGTGATCGGAATGCAACCAAGTCGACTCATGCCACGACGAGCCTCAACGGGGTCTACGTTGAAGCGTGGTTACGTACAAAATGTACCTGCGGGGCCAGAGGCCAGCAGCTAGTTCGAGTACGGAAATCCCACGGCCAATCGGAGAAGAAGCAACTTGGTGCATTGTCAACCGTTGCCCGGGCCAATCAACAAATTCGCCTGATGAACGTGCAGCGAAACGGTCTTGTCCGTCCTGCGGGAGCAGTTGCGGAACAGGGGAGGGCAGGACTTTTTTTCAGAAAGGTTTGCTCTTGCGATCTGGTTCACTTTCGCTTTTCCGTCTGGAAAGAAGAAACTTTGGCTGTGCTCATTGGCTTGGGGTTTGCAGTGATGATGGGCGGTCTCGCTTGATGACGGACAAAGGGGCATTTTTCATAACATGTTGTGGGGAGTGCTGCATTTGTGTAGTTGGAATTTTACTATTTGCCTATTTGGTAAGTCGGCGTTGATATCAAGATTCCGTCTGTCTTGAGCAGCACCCGTTGACAGAGTTCGGGTCCCCTAGTCTGCCGCCCCCCTTGGTTCTCGGCGTTGGCACGTGTTCCTCCCTCGAATCAATGACAGAACTCACGCTTCGTCGGCCGAAAGCTAACGCTGGGACTGCTGCATTTGTCTTCGCAGCCGGCGGCGAACAATTGTCGGATACTTGACCCGACGGAGCGCTTGTCATGTCAATTGACGCCGGTCTTCGCCTGTTGTTCCGAGTGGACATCCCTGTTGCATGTGCTATATCAACAATGAATGACATGGTGTTGACCATGTTTCATCCCATCGTCTCGACACTACCAGTCGCTGTCTAGGCTTGGCTTCAGATGGCATTCGGTGCTGGCGCAGGCTTGGATCTCAAACCAACGTGGTTCAGAAAGTATTTCCTGAAAATGTACGTTTCCATCGGTACATCATCCCCGGCATGGCACTCGCTTGCATTTCTATTGTGGGAGCAGTCGGGTGTCTAGTGGCCGAGTGTGAAGAACAAGCCCACGGAGGAAGAGGAGGAAGGACAGGGGGGGCAATGAGGGAAAACAGTTTGCGCAGTGTTGAGTCATTCATTCAGGCGCTCAGCTCAACCTTGTAGATGCGAACCCTCAAGAGATAGATGGGCACTGTCGATGATTCAAACAAGACTTTTGCATCTGCCGCGGAGGAGATCGAATGTTCTTTTGATAACTGCACTCTAGTTGAACGTGTCGATTTTGAACAGATCGTCCAAGAACCAGTCGTATCTGCTTTCCGTGTCCGAGGGTGGGCATCCAAGAGTAGTAGAGAATGGCAAATTGTGTCCAGCCACAGGTCTATTCGAATTGAGGCGGTCTTGGCAGTCAGAGCCCCTCCCGCTCGAACTGGGCGCACACGTCGTATTCATTGATGATGTTCCATATCTGTTCCCGTGATACCAATTCCTCAGTTGTTCGACAATTAGAAACGACCTGCTAAGAGCATTGCGCTCATCCCTGATCAGGAGGTCCTTGGCGACGATGACAAGACGTTCCAGATACTCCTCCAAATGAAGATCGTCAACAAGTATGAAATTAGTCACATCCCGCGTTGAAATCGTGATGGCTGTGTAAAGCTTGCATAAAAGAATGAGCGAGTAGATGACCCTGCCACCGTAAATGTGTGGCGAGAGAGTCAGCATATCAACCAAGGGTAATCCCAGAAAACAATTCAGCATTCCATGCGATGCAGTCACAATTCCACGAAGCATCAGGAACTGAGGGGTATCGATTTTTTCGCTAATGAAAGTGCAGGTTTTGAGAGATTTCGATGCAAAGGGAGCTTCGAACTCGTCCACGTTGTGGTTGACGTGCATGGCAGGCTCATGGGCATAGAGAGATGCCGCGAACCTCCCGAAATCGACGAGAGCTATCTATGGGGTTGGTACGATAATCGCCAACGACAATTTCAACGGGGAATAGGCGGGACTCACCTTGTTGCAGATGATTCAGGTTGCAGCTATTCCAACCGGCTATACGCGACTGAAAGTCCTGGGCCGTCCTGATAGTGACGGGATCGCGGGCAGATGCTGATCGATGGCCATCGCTGAGGAGCAACTGTTGATCCACAGTGTGACAGAGTTGTTCTGTCCTGACGAGCTCGCAGAAGAATGCATCAGAAGGCGAGACCTCCGCCTTTTGCAATTCTGCCAGGTACACGTCCATGTCCGAGGTCCAACCCATCATTTTGGGCCGTCTGAGAATCAACGAGATGCTAATGTTCAGCGTTAGTTCTCCTTTTACTCTTGCTCATTGCAAAACGATGATGAGCATATAAGTTACCTCGCAGATAGGAGAAAGCATGCCAGCCAAGCTCGCTGTGCTTCGGCACGATCCCACGCTTCTTGGCCGCTACTGACGGCTTGCGAAACACCGACCTTGTCCAGCCCGCGATCAAAAGCCATTGTGACCATGATGTGGACCAGCTGAGTTAGGTTGACTTGCTTATAGTCATCTGGTGCTCTGTACCACAGCGACGCAACCTGTAGCGCCTGAACAAGCTCAAGCGACTTCTCTCCTCGAACAAGGGCGCGTTCAGCAAGAGCTCGCTTCGACTCCAGGACCAATTTCTTGTGTTGATCCAAAGAACAGAAAACACCCGAGGCCACACTCAGAATGGACAGAAAGAGGAGCGGTTTCGTTTCTCTCAGAAATTCATGCGTCGTACCTGGCGCGAAGATGACCATGGGACATTTGGGGACAAATGTATTGATGAAGTGATGGAAAACCTTTTGAGCGACATCTCGACTGATGAGAGAGTCAATCTTGATATCAAGCTGCTTATTTTCGATGGACGGCAGGGGCCGTGAAGCTTATCAGGTCAGCGTTGATGTCCCAAGCGTCTGGGGCGGAAGTTAAAAAAAAAAAAAAAAAAAAGGAAATCAAGAGCTTACTCGACTGGTTCGTGAGTCCAGAGAGGAAAGCGAAAGCAGAGGACGCTTCGGCCTGTATCCTACGAACCTTTTCTGGTGTACTTTCTCTCCGAGTCTCCCGTACCTCTCGCATCTCCCGCATCTCCCGTCTTTCTTTGCTCTCCCATGTCTCCCGTGTCCAGCGTGGCTCCCGCGACTCTGGTGGCTCTTGGAACTTCCGTGCCCTCCTCATCTCAGGCGTCTCCTTCATTTTCCTTGCGGCCGATGGCTTGGCAGGCGACTTTGCAGCAGGAGAGGCGGAGCCAGCAAGCTTTGTGTCAAATACACATTGCTTCGACAGGCGCAGGCACCTGGAGCACGAGTCCTCGGGCCCCGACGCGACCTTTTCGCACCGAGTCTTGGATGCCTTGCACTCGAAACAAGACGTGCTCTTCCGAGCGCCCGCCGTCTTTCTGCTCCAAGGACGGAACATCAAGTCGACAGCAGGTACCTCGGCCGCCAGTCTCTTCTTTGCTCTGCCATCGTTCAGCAAAAGTCTTGTATCCGACTCGGGGACAGGCGCCGTCGTCGTTTGCCCCTCTCGAAGCCCCTGCTGGTGGTGGTGGGCATACGGGTTCTGAAATGACGGGCCGTTGGACAGATGCGGCGAGGATGCACTCCGCTTCAGCTGACTGTCTGGCGCGGCTGGCGAAGGCGAGTACGACGAAGCTATGGCGACTGGCGTCGATCGTAGAGGGGCGTTGTCCAGTTTGAACTTGAAAAAAGACATGCTGCGCTCATCGTGGTGCGAGCTGCCGGCGAGGATGGGTTTCTTCTTTCTCTTCCCTCTGCTCAATCTGATGCCTCCAATCTGCCTTTCACGCCGTGAGTACGCCGTGAGTCCTTGGGCGCGATGGAGAGCCGTCAATGTTGTGCGCCGAGCGAGCGGTGCAGCAGGACATGGGACCCGAGGACAAAAAGGCCTCCTCCCCCCGTCGGATGAGTAACCCCAAGACATTTCGCGGTTTGCATCCGCTGACGCGAGTCGACCGACTGAGTCACGTGTGGACGGATTCTGGCAGAAAATGGACCACGGGCGGAATTTCCCATTAGGAAGGAGGAGGGATGAACAAAAAAAAAAAAAAAACACTGCAATGGATCATGGATGTTCACGTCCGTCCGAGATATATACGCTGAGCAAATAACATATTCACTGACCAAATAATCACATGTGCATCTAGAGTCATGGCGTCCGACTATTCAAAATCATTCTTGCCTTTGCGCGATTTGTTGTCGCTTCATCCATCCCTCAAACTTATCTTATCGTCTGGAAAGAAAAAAAAAACCAAAAAAAAACTCATAATCATTGACGCAAACGCCTGGCAGGCTCAACATCTGCCAACCTGGGGTGAATGCGCCTTGCCCCTCCGCTCTTCACCTGGCCTTCCCGCCTCTCACCCTCTCAATTCCATTTTTGAAACTTCCTGGCGGTAAATTGAAACGTGCTGCTCGGGCCGTTTGGCCCAATCCCTTCCGAAGCCATGCGGCCATGCGGCCATCACGTCAAACATTGCACCGGTAGGTAAAGTATATACCCCCCATGAAACGAGAACCATGTCTGCGGACATGGACCGTGGTCTCAATCATAACGTGCTGTGTCCAGAATACATGTTCTGCTTCTGCTTGTTGGAAAGCCACTGGAGGTGGGGTGAGAAGGGAATCACAAAAGGCGCATCAGCACGGCACCAATAGCATTTAGCTCATGTCCGGATCAAGCAAAAAGCACAAAATGTACTCCGTAATTAAGAAAAAAAAGAAAAAAAGAAAGGAACATCACTTACACGTACCCCCAAGTTGCAAATTCTCCATGAATCAAACACACAACCTTGGAGGGCTGAGACGGAAAAAAAAAGCCATCCGAGAAAATCCTGGGAGGCGTCACTAGACCGAGACAAAACCGATGAGCTGAAAAGAGCCACAGGCCACACTGGCCGCGTGTATGCCTGCTACATGTCCTGATCTATACTCAGTGCACTCACTACATAGAGAATGAGAAAAGATTGATGCTTGACGGGACTAGGAACACGCCTGACCAGAGGCCTCTCGCTCAGCAACCAACATCTGACCGACGAGACAACGGACCATCGTTCAATCAAGGTTGTTTGAAAAGAGAGAAAAGAGCGAGGGGTTTGGAAATAGTCGCAGCGGGAAACGCGTCTTTATATGAATTGTCAAATAGAGGTCGTTAAAGATCCCAGTATCCTATTATAAAGGCACATAATATTCCAAGCGCCGAAACAAAAATTATTAGACCGCACACAAGCCATTCATAGAGTTATCCTCTTGGGTTTGGACCTGTGGCCCCCTTCGAACCATGAAAGGTTCTCCGGGTTCATATGTTCGTAACCCAAAACAGTCTATACACATCCGAAAGTTGCAATCCCATCCCTTCAACGTAAACCAACACGATCAACGATCCCACGACGCATATCCAGTCATGCGCGGCTGGCAGAGGCTTGTCTCCCACGAATAAGAGGCTTTTTGTACAAAAGAAATCGTAGGTGAGGTGGATGGCGAGGCATGAAAGTTGTGTGGTTTAGAGGACGAAAGCGGCCAGACCAACGATACCGGCCAGGCCGGCGCCCGAGAGGGCAGCGGCCTTGCCAGCACCAGCAGTGGGGACAACGGTGGGCTGGCTCTGGGTGGGAGTGACACCAGGGACACCAGGGGGGACACTCCCGGTGCCGGTGGCAATGGGAGCGGTGGTGTTGGGGAAGTTGCCGCCGTTGCTGTGAGACCTGTCAGTGGAATTCTCTCTACAGGATGTCGTCAGTCTACACTTACCAGGTGTGGCAGATGACGGCGCTGGAGGTGATCACAGGCTTGGTGACGGTGCAAGGGCAGTCAGTGATGGTCAGGGTGGTGGCCTAGTATCCCTTGTCAGTTGATGCCTCGACTGGTTTCAAAACCCGCGACATGGTGGGAAGAAGTGGTGAGGTTGAGAAGGAAAGCACAAATCCACGTTGTGGACCAGGCTCGAACCCCAGAACCCTCTACCTGTGATGAGCCGCATCAAGACGGATTCGTTCGTACCTCGGTGACAGTGTAGACCTTGCTGCCGTGGGTGATGTGGGTAGGCCCAGGGCAGTAAGTAACGTACTGGTCGACGACCTCAGTGGTGACAGTGACGTTGGTGGTGGACCAGGCGTTGGCGCCAACGGCAGCAGCGAGGATAGCGGCAGTGAACTTCATTGTGTCGGTGGAGTAACTCGAAGAGTTGATTGTCGGTAAACGAATGTGAGTGACTGGAAGTCGGGTCTGCAGATGTGCGTAGCGAGTGTAAGAGTGTGGGTGAGGAGGAGAGGAAAACTCGGAAACAGGGCGAGGTATGGATGAGCATCTTTATAAGGAGGATGGTGAGGGAGATTGAGGACCCATGCAGCCGTGAGCACGGAGGCCAGGGGGGAGGGGTGGGGACACAGGCTTGCCCAGATCCCCCAAGTGAACAGGGGTGGGCAAGTGAGGAAGAGTGGAAGACGAGATTTCGTTGGAGTCACCGAGGGAGTGCGTGGATGGATCTGATGCATGGTTCAGACGAGAGATGGCGAACAAGGAAGAGATGAGATGAGATGAGATGAGATGAGATGAGAGAGAAAGTGGCGTTGTGCCGGCGCGTGTGAGCACTGAGCAGTGAAGAGAGCAAGACGATGGAAAATGGCGGGCCGCTTTGTTGTCACAAGTGGATGGATGGATCAAGGGGGGCAACAACGGCGCCAGACAGACAGACAGACAGGCAGGCGGGCATGCATTGGCGCTTGGATTGGCCCAGTCAAAGCTCCAGCTGTACACGGAGTACGTGTTCCGTTGTACAAAGTGGGATGGGATGCAAGGTACCCGCCCCTGCGCCCGCGCCTTGCAGTGCAGAGTTGCCGGCCAGCAATTGTCGGTCCGCATACGGAGTACTTACATGTATGTATGTACGGATTACATGTAATGTATATATGTACATGTAGTGAAAACGGCCTCATCAGTCCACTAACAGGTGGAGACGCCACGGATTTCGCTTGGCGAGATTGTTCGACACTGCAAATGAGCGAGCCCGTGTTGCAAAACTGCAAAAATCATGGTCATTGCGTCTTGGACCAAGCCCCTCCGTCCTTGGGCACAGGCAGGCAGGCAAAGAAGAGGTCTCCCCTCGTTTGGCAATAGTGAGTGCATTGCGTAATCCGTACGGAGTATTTCTTCGTCTTTACCTAATATTGCAGCTGCGGGGCTGAGCTCGTATCGCAAAAGCAGCAGCTGTCTAATCTGCGATGCAGGTATCAGACATAGCTGTTTCATTGGTCTGATGGGACTCATTTGCTCTGAAAGAGGCTAGCCCTTGAATGCCGCCTGAACCAATTTCGGCCATCCAAGGACCTGGCAGGCACGGAGCGACCGGGGGGTGCCCACTGCACCTGGACCCCCCCTGTCCATGGCGCTACTCTGTAATTTCCCATTTTCCCACCTGTCAAGCAATCGGCTGCTCTGAAATCTGTTCCGACCCAGCGCTATTGGGCGCTATTGGCACGTCGGGTGTTGCAACGTTTTGACGATGGAGAATTTGCAACCATCATCGATCCAAGCGACTGTTGGTACCGCATACGGAGCACAAGTCATCACATCAGTCCGTGCAAAAAATACAATTGCTTTTGGATACAACTTCCGCCCGGCTCGCTACAGCACTGGACCATGGTTGACAGGCAAAAAAAAAAAAGCAATTTGCATCTCGGGGAGGATTCGCTGGGTGAACATGTGTGTGTGTCATGCCATTTGGGCTTACGTTGTAGTTTTCGCGCGTCGCTCGCTATTAATATGGAGATTGCGTGACCTCACTCGCTGACTTCCCTCAAGGACACCCAACAAGAAGGGGGGTGTCTATGTACGTCGTGTGTCGGTTCATGGACGATGGGCCTGGCTCAACTTACTAATAATACCGATAGTGGGAGTGCTGGAATGGGTCGTTTATTATGATTAAATTTTTCACGAGTTTTTACGAGCGTCTGCCAATAATACTCATATCTTTCCAAGTTCCGCAGCTTCGCTCATTCCGCCCGGCGGACGAGTCGTCAGAATCCAGAATCCAGGGGCGACAAGGGGGGGCGAGACAAGCACACAAGCTGCCTTTTCCCTTTGTTATGATTGATGTCCACAGTAAGTAAACAACGGCGTGGAGCCTCCGAAATGTGCATTGGATAGATGCCCCACGAGCAAAAGAAACAAAGAGACTGTAACACGCAACATGCGCACACCATCTTTCCCCCTCGCATCTTACTAAGCCAAGCCAGGCACAGAAGCCGGAAGCCGGGCTGCCACAAGCTTTGGCTTTGTGATCACTGATGGAATATGACAAGATCGACACTCCGTACTTGCTGCTGCTCGATGCCGTCCCAATCATGACGGGGCGTAACGTGGTGTTGTTGATGCGACTGGCTCACGGATGCGATGCCCTCTGTTCAAACAGTATCTGACGCGCCCGTCTGCATCTGCACGGGCCACCATGAAAACCATCATGGCAATAAGTTCTCTCGACTTTGGAAATGCCGTCTTGCGTCACAGTCCCGGATCAGATCAACAGCCTGCCGCCCTCGACAAGTCCTGGCGGATAAACCCATTCGATTGACGAGAACCATTGGATGGCCGAAGACGAGAAATGTCCCATCGGTCCGCAAAAAATCGTCCATGGACCCGAGGCTTTCCATCGCCAGCCGGCGGCGTCGGGGTAAATGGTGAATGCGACGAGCGCAATGCAGTACGGAGCACGGAGCATAGCATTACTAATGTCGTCATGGAGATGGACTACACAACTTGCCACTCAATCCATCCCCAAGTTCAATACAGCGATCAAGACACATTTTACCCCCCCGACTCTCCAAAAATTCAAGCCAGTCCGTCTGCGCAATTTCTCCAATCATGGCCACCATGAAAGCAGTCGGTATGGCTTCCCCCCGCCTCACATCAAACAAAGCCCCATCAAGAAGTGCGCATCGACGTTGTCTTTTCCTAACACCCATCGGGACACACAGACATCAAGGGCGGCAAGGGCGAGCGCGACACCCTCTTTATCAATGCCGACACTCCCAGGCCCACCCCGTCCGAGGGCCAAGCCATCGTCAAGGTCAGGGCCTTTGGCATCAACCGCATGGACATCATCCAGCGCCGCGGCCTCTATCCCCTCCCGCCGCAGGCCCCCAGGACGCTCGGCGTCGAGTTCAGCGGCGCCATCGAGTCCCTTGGGCCCGGCGACCACGGCGCGTTCCGCGTCGGCGACGAGGTGCTGGGCCTGGCCTACGGGGGCGCCTACGCCGAGTACGTCGCCGTCAGCTCTAAGATGCTCCTGCACAAGCCCGGCCACATGAGCTTCGAGCAGGGCGCTGCCGTGCCCGAGACGTGGATCACCGCCACGCAGGCGCTCCACATGGTGCTCGGGTTCGCCGAGGGCAAGTCCATCCTGTGGCATGCCGGCGCTTCGGGCGTGAGCATCGCCGGCATCCAGCTGTCCCGGGCGGCTGGCGCAACCGAGGTGTACGCCACGGCTGGCTCCGACGACAAGTGCGGCTTCGTCACGTCCGAGATTGGGGCCACGGCCGCCTTCAACTACAAGACGCAGGACTGGGTGCAGGAGATCAAGGACAGGACCGGGGGCAAGGGTGTTGACTACATTGTCGACTTCGTGGGCGGGGATTACTTCCAGAAGAATCTGGACGCGGCGGCGAGGGATTGCAGAATCGCCTTGCTGGGCACCTTGAGCGGGGGCAAGGTTCCCGACGCGGACATCTCGCAGATCTTGTTCAAGAGGATCCGTGTCGAGGGGAGCACGCTGAGGAGCAGGGACGAGGAGTACCAGGGGAAGCTGAGAGATCGGCTGGAGACGTATTGTCCGCAGTTTGAGGCTGGGAAGCTCAAGATTGTGGTGGACAAGGTCATGCCGTGGGAGGAGATTCAGGAGGCTCACAAGTACATGGAGGAGGCGAAGAATACGGGCAAGATTGTGTGCACGATTTCTTAGACAGGAAACACGGGCAGGTACGGGTTGTTTTTTTCCTCATGGATCCATTATCTGGGGGGGAAAAAAAGCCAAGTTACTTGTTCTCTTATTCCGTCGTTTTCGCAGCACATTAGTGCTCTTTGATCCATTTCAGCATCTGCTCGTATGCCGTAGCCTGTGCTTCCGTGATGGAGGCATCGGGGTAGGCGCCCACGACGGCGAAGCCTGCTACACGTCAGCCTGCCATTCTAGACCACTTCCAATACGATCTGTGATGAACGGGGACAGGGACAGAGAGACATACCGTGTGGAACTCCGGGATATACCTGCACCTCATGCTCCAGATTGGCCTTGGACATGGCATCCTCTCCTGCCGTGCGTACAGCATCAGGGAACAGGGGGTCGTCCTCGACGCAGATCAAGCTCAAGGGGGCCTTCAGGTTGTTGAAGTCGTCCGGAGTCACTGACGCGGCGTGAGCAAGCGCCCCGGCCTTGATGTACGGTCCCGTCTTGGCCGCGCCGGCCTCCTCATCACCGCCGGCCTGCTCATTCTCCCGTGCCAGCAGAAGAACAAAGCGACCCCCCACACAATAGCCAACACAGTAGATGCCCTCTCCGCTCTTGATAGCATCGGCATACTGGTCCTGCGCAGCCTCAATGACCTTGTGAAGAATAGGCATGACCTTGTCTGGCGTAACGCGGGCCAGCCACATGTCGATCATGAAAGACTTGGTCACCTCGACCGCCTTCAGCTTCACCTGCTCGAGTATGGACATGGAATCATCGGTGATGGCCGTGGAGACGGGAGAGGTGTCGCCGGAGAGGAAATCGGGCATGAGGACCAGGAAGCCCTCGGAAGCGAACTTGTCGGCTTGGATCTGATTATTGGTGGACTTGATGCCAGTGCCGCCGGTGAGGAGGAGGAGGAGCTTGGAGGCAGCGTGAGGGTAGTCGGCCGGCTTGGAGATGTAGACCTGTTGACGAAACGTCAATTCGTCAGTAGCTGTCTACATATTTACAGTGGTTGATTAGTTGGCCTGACGAGCCTGATGACGGGGTCTTGCTTACATCGATCTCATTGAGCTTGATGATTTCACCGGTGGACGACTGTCCGCTTGCTGGAACGGAACCATTGTGAGCTCAAGAAAAGATCGGCTCCAAGCTAGATGCTTGGCTAGCTACTCACGAGTCGGGCGGTCAGTCACGCAGTGCTCGCACATTGTCGGACCCATCTGTGCCGGAGTGTCGCCTGGGATAACGGGGTCTTTTTGCTCCGGCGTCAGAAGCTCTTGGGCATCGCTCTCTGGCGCCTTGGCGGCGTTGCCTGTGTCGGCCATGGCGATGGGTCGTGATGCCTTATGGGTGCAGTTGGAGAGCTATCGTGTGAGGCAGACTTGTTCAACAAGCAGAGACTTTGGTTGGGTGTCGGACGCAAGGAGGCTTGATGGAGGCTTTTAGCCGAGAACTCCGGAGGATCAACGTAGTTACACCGACCACGAGATGACAAGATCAAGCACGAAACACCGGGAAGAGAAAAGAGACGAATAAAAGCTACAAACACAACAATTCTCTGCTTTTCGTGTAATCAAGTCAATCAATCAAGCCAATGCTCAATGAATCCGCGCAGACAAGACGTTAGGGTGCAGCGGGCAAGCTTACATAACAGCGCCACACAGCCAACACTCCGCCACCCTATGCGTCTGCCTATCTGCCTTATCTGCGGGGCCCCGATTCCACTAAACGCGCCGGGACGCGTCGCGAATCCACGGCGGACATTTCACAAGCCATCACTCAAGCTCACACATCACATCAACATCAACATCCCGCTTTCGTTCGCTGATCGAATCCTCCCCTTCCGAACATTCCTACCTGGCAGCCATCATGGATGCCGCATCCGCCCTCTCAAAGGGGTCACTTGAGTATGTTTCTTCTTCTCTTTTTTGGTTCCAGCGTGAGCCCATTACTAACGGTCACCGCAAGTGTCATCTTCAACGACCCCGACAAAGCCCCCAAACTTTTCCCGGTCCCGGTGATGCAATGTCTCCAAGTCAAGCCCATGGGTGCTTCAGCTACCGGTGGCGAGCGATTCAGACTTGTCATGAGTGACGGCGAACACTACGTGCAAGCCATGCTTGCCACCCAGGCCAACCATGTCATTCACGATGGAAAACTTGTGCGAGGCAGCTTCGCACGCGTCAAGCAGTACACGCCAAACAACCTCAAGGGAAAGAAGTAAGCCGGAACTACTCCCCGTCGTTTTGCATCTGCTCATCAGGCTGATTCCTTTGGCCCAAAGTATCCTCGTCATTCTCGACATCGAAGTCATCGATTCCCTCGGCGTGCAAGAAAAGGTGGGCAACCCAACAGCCGTCGAGTCCAACGGTGCAAATCCAGCCGCGATGACCGGAAACGACTTCTACGGAGCCAAGAAGGAAGAGAGCAAGCCGCAGGCCATGCCTTCGAGGCCAGCCACGCACGACGGAGGCAACATTTACCCCATCGAGGGTCTGTCGCCATTCCAGCACAAGTGGACCATCAAGGCACGAGTCTCCAACAAGTCCGACATCAAGACATGGCACAAGCCCACGGGAGAAGGCAAGCTCTTCAGCGTGAACCTACTTGACGAGAGTGGGGAAATCAAGGCCACGGGGTTCAACGACCAGTGTGACGCCTTTTACGATGTCCTGCAAGAAGGCTCCGTCTATTACATCTCCAGCCCCTGCCGAGTATCCCTGGCCAAGAAGCAATTCACTAACCTCTCCAACGACTACGAAATCACATTCGAGAGAGACACGAGAATCGAAAAAGCCGAGGATCAAACCAACGTGCCCCAGGTCCGCTTCAACTTCTGCACCATCCAAGACTTGCAAAATGTTGAAAAAGACAACACCGTCGACGTCATTGGCGTGCTCAAGGAAGTCGGCGAAGTCACCCAGTTCACGTCCAAGACGTCCGGCAAGCCCTTTGAGAAGCGAGACCTCACCCTCGTCGACGACACAGGCTACTCGGTGCGCATCACCATCTGGGGCAAAACCGCCAACTCGTTCGAGGCCAATCCCGAGTCCGTAGTGGCCTTCAAGGGCACCAAGGTCTCCGACTTTGGCGGCAAGAGTCTCAGTCTCCTATCCTCGGGCACCATGACCATCGACCCCGACATCCCCGACGCCCACCGCCTCAAGGGCTGGTTTGACTCGGCCGGCCGAAACGACAGCTTCGCCACGCACCAGAACATGGCGAGCATGGGCAGCGCCACGGGCCGCAAGGACGAGAACAAGACCATTGCCCAGGTCAAGGACGAGAATCTCGGCATGGACGATATAGCCTACTACTCCATCAAAGCCACCATTGTCTTCGTCAAGCAAGACAACTTCTGCTACCCCGCCTGCTCCAAGGAAGGCTGCAACAAAAAGGTCATTGAGAACGGCGACGGCACCTGGCACTGCGAAAAGTGCAGCGTCTCCCACGACCGGCCCGACTACCGATACATTGTCTCGCTCAACGTCGCAGACCACACGAGCCACCAGTGGCTGAGCTGTTTCAACGAGACGGGCGTGCTCATCTTTGGCACCACGGCCAATGAACTCATGGAGCTGAAGGAAAACGATGATGCCAAATTCATGGCCGCCTTTGAAGCTGTCAATTGCAAGAAATTCAACTTTAGATGCAGAGCCAAGATGGACAACTTTGGGGATATACAAAGGTACGTTTTTACCATGACTTTGTTCAGGAATACAAGGAGAAGGGGTTTTTTTTTTGAGAAAAAAAAACCCCCCGGTCCCGCTTGAATGAAATGAGCCGCAAGATTCTAACGCGCAATCCGTAGGGTCCGATACCAAGTCCTGAGTGCTGCGCCGCTGGACTTCAAGACTGAAGGCGAAAAACTATCTGAGCTGATTAAGCAGTATGATATCAATTCGTGAGAGTCCATGACCAGACTGAAAATAACGAGCTCGACTGGTGACGAGTACGACCATGTATATTCTCGGGTTTGACACGTGTGGCTGTTACTTGCTTGTTGGAGGGGAAAATCGGTGTACCCGTATGGTCATGGCTTTTACTACCCTGGGATGGCGGGATAAGATTTCTATGGGCTTTTTTTCATTCTCTTGTTCGAGGGGTAAAAAATATGTATATGTAATTTTGCTCAATTTTTGACAACATCTACATTTAATAAGTGACGTGATATGCACCGATGAAGGTGTTTTTTACTTGTAGGACAAGATTTCTTCGCGCAGTTGGTCGTCTTTGATGGACCTGCTTGCTGCTTTTCATTTCTGTGACTGGGTATCCTACTTGATTCACGAAAGCGCCGCGAATATCCGAAAAAAAGGAAGAAAAAAAAATTCACTCAATCGACAGTTTCTCATGCTTCCAAGGTCGCTTGCCCTCGCCGTCACCATAGCCGGCCGTAGCTTGGTAATCGGCCCGCACCTTGTACTTGTAGATGGTGAGGCCCTCCAGGCCGACTGGCCCGCGGGCGTGGATCTTGCTGGTGCTGATGCCTACTTCTGTGCCGAATCCGTAGCGCATGCCGTCGGCCACACGGGTAGATGCGTTCCAGTACGCGCCGGCAGAGTCAACCTGGTTCATGAACTTGTCGGCATCGGCAGCGTCGGCAGTGAGAATGGAGTCGGTGTGGTGCGAGCCGTGGGTGTTGATGTGCTCGATGGCCTGGTCGAGGGTGGACACGGTCTTGACGGCGACGATCAGCGAGAGGAACTCGGTGTAAAAGTCGGCCACGGTGGCGTCTTGGATGTCGACGCCGGCGCCGGCGCCGGCGTCTGCGAGGGACGAGGACAGAGCCGCTTTGCTGCAAGGGTCGCAGCGCAGCACGACGCCCTTGGCCGCGAGGGCGGCGGCCACGCCGGGGAAGGAGGTGCCCAGGGCGGAGTCTTGGACGAGAAGAGTCTCGAGGCTGTTGCAAGCGGCGGGGTAGCTCGTCTTGGCGTCGACGATGGCATCGATGGCCTTTTGGGGGTCGGCCGTCGCAGTCAGGTAGATGGCACAGAGGCCGTCGGCGTGGCCGAGGACGGGTATCTTGGTGGACTCCTTGACGTAGCGAACGAGCTCGTTGGAGCCGCGGGGGATGACGAGGTCGACGTAGCGGTCTTGGGCCAGAAGCTGAGCGATGGCGTCGCGCGTCGTCACGAGCTGGATGGCTCCGTTGGGGACGTCGGTCTTGTTGAGGGCCGACGAGATGACCTTTGAGATGGCCACAAACGATTCCGTAGATTCCTTGCCGCCTGTGTTGGACAAGTCATTGTCAGTTGCGTTGCGGCGGAGATTTATGAGACGATTTGGGGTATATTGCGCGCGTGTGTGTGCGTGTGTGTGTCACCTTTCAGAATGGCTGCGTTGCCAGACTTGATTGCCAAACTGGCAATGTTGGCAATGACTTCGGGACGAGCCTCGAAGATGATGAGAAGGACGCCAATGGGGCACGAGACTCGCTCGAGCATGAAGTCGTCGTCCAGCTTGGTTCGCATCTGGATCTTGCCGACTGAGAAGAGGTCAGTCGGGTTGTCGGTCGGTATTGGGGAGGGGGATCCTGTTATTCCCCCATGGCAAGGACTACCACAAACCTGGGTCTTCCAGATCCCGAACATCCAGGATGCCCTTGAGCATGTCTTCCCACTTGCCCTGCCTGCCCAGGTCTAGTCGTGATACCAATGCCTCACTGAGCGAGCCATCGGCGGCGCTGGCTTTTCTGGCGAGCTGGAGATCGCGGGCGTTTGCGGCGAGAATGTCGTCCTTGGCGGCTGTAAGCGCGGCGTGAATGGCATCGAGAGCAGCATTGCGAGCCGATGTCGGAAGGGAAGCCAATGTGAAGGAGGCAGTCTTGGCGTCTTTGGCAGCAGCCTCTGGAGATGCGTTGGTGAGGGACATTTTTTTTCTTTTTTCTTTTTTCCCGAGCAGCCAGCTAGCCTAGACTGGACGGTGGGACATGCAACCAGGAGACAAAGTATGTATGATGAGGAGGCGAACAGTTTGACGAGAGGAGGAACCGGCGATGCAAGAAATTGCCTCGCGCAGATTGAATGACGTGGGGGTGGTGCCCCGCTGGGGAGAGGGGGAGGGGTTGTCGCCGGCAAGTCGGCCTTGTTCCTTGTTTGCGGAATCGGATCAAGCGCTCCAAGTTTAAACCGGCTTGAACATGCTCGCCACGGCATCGACACCCACGTTGCCGCCGCTCAGCACGACGCCCAGATGCCAGCCCGCGTCCCCGGCCTCCCTCTCCACCATGTGCCTGAAGTCCTCGTCGAACAGCACCACGGCCAGCGCGACACAGGCACTCGGCTCCACCACCAGCTTCATACGCTCCCACACCAGCCTCATGGCCGCCCTGATCTCGTCCTCGGTGACGCTGTACATGGCGCTCACGAGCCGCCTCTCGTAAATCACCGTCCACGGCCACCTCCCCAGCGGCGTGCGCAGCCCGTCGGCCACCGTCAGCGACGACACCCTCTCCACCCTCGAGCCCGCGTAGTACCCCCTCTTGGCGTCGTCGGCCCCCTGGTAGCTCGGCTCCGCGCCAAACACCCGGATGCCCGTGCCCTCGGCCGACAGCGCCACGCCCGACAGCATGCCTCCTCCGCCGCACGGCGCGACGATGCCGTCGAGGCCGCCGCCCCCGCCCGTCAGCCCCGGCGCCTGCTCCGACACCTGCTCCTGGAACTCCAGGCCCATGGTGCCCTGTCCGAGCATGACGTTCGGGTCGTCGTGCGGCGACACCAGCCGCGCCCCCGTCTCGCCCATGACCTTGTCGGCGAGCGCCTCCCGCTCCGCCGACGTGCTGCCGCTCAAGTACACCCTCGCGCCGTACCCCCTTGTCGCGGCCATCTTCTGCGCCACCGAGATGCTGGGCATGATGACGTGCGCCGTGATATTGTTCTCGCGCGCCGCGAGCGCGAGTGCCTGCGCGTGGTTCCCTGCTTTCCGGTTAGTCGTCTGGTACGCGACGGGTGGTTTTTGTCATCTATTTTTTTTTTAAAAAAAAAAGGAAAAAGGAAAAAGGAAAAAAAAAAAAATCCCCTCACCAGAACTGTGCGTAACAACCCCCTCTCCTTCCCCCACCCTCCACCCATCCCTCTTCCATCATCAGCCTCTCCAGCGCGTGAAACGCCCCCCGGACCTTGAAAGCCCCTGCGCGCTGCAGATTCTCGCACTTGAACCACAGTCGCAGCGTCGGGCGCGCGGCCTTCCTGCCCTCGAACCGCGTGCCCTTCAGGTCGCGCGGCGAGGACGCCAGGTCCGAGAGAGTGCGGTTGGTGAGGACCGGCGTGCGGTGGATGTGCGCTTTGATGAGGGCGTGGGCGGATTGGACCGAGGCGCGCGTGAGTGGGGGGTTGGGTGCTGTGCTGGTAGACATTGCGAGGTGCGGGATTTTTTTTTTTTTTTTGACTTCTCGGTGCGTGTGGTCTGGAGAAGTGATGGGTGGGTGGACGAGGTCCAAATGTCTGTTCTGTCTTGGTGGTTGGATGGACGTTCGTTTTATATGGATGGCGTTGGCGGCTCGTCATGCATATGGACGACCGGGACCGAGACGGCGTGAATAAAGCGCTGGTTGCGGTGCCGGTCTCGGACGCTTCTCCGGTCTTCGGCGAGACGGGAGAGCCGGGACGAAACCCTGGGAAATCGTGCGTGCTGCACATGCGGAGTACAATACTCTGATTATATGTGAGGGGTTAGAGTTTAAAACATGTACGCCACCACCCCGAGCTATTAGCCTTCTAGCAGTGACTAGTCTTGCATTCCATTTCTACCTGTGTTAAGAGAGGACAGCGAGGAGGCTAAAGCAAGAACCGTGAATGTCTCTAGAAAATCGCCAAGCATTTAGTATTTGCAGAACTGCCTGCCCATGGTAGGAAATCTATAGAACACAGATCATAGTGCACTGCCCTCTCACATGTATTACAATAGTGACTTTTGTGGCGCTACCACGGGATAAATATCCGCAGCTGCTCGACTTGGTTAAATCGTAGTCGAGGACTAAGTGAAACCATAGGAAGTGAACGTACGTCCATGTGATGACACTTTCTTTTCTCCTCCATCCAACACGTTCATAGATCAATGCTGTTTTTGGCAACGAGGTCTAGTAGAGTCTGGTCTAGAAAGAAGAAGAAGAAGTTGAGGTGGACTCGGAATCAAAGAAGAAATACAGGAAAACCCCAAAGAGAACTCACTAAAAAAAAGCAGCCGTATAAAGATGAAGATGACAGCCCTTTGTCCAAACGAAAACCGTGAAAGAATACGGCATCTCTTGCAATGTTACCAAGGTCACCTTTGGAAACCATGATCGCACCCTGGCCCATCAACGTTGAATTCTCGATACTAGCCCTAGACCTCGAATCTTCCGTTGTTCACGTCTAATTAGAATCATCTCAGCCATGTGTGTAGCCACCCTCGAAATGAGTTATCTAGGGGCCTTGCTTTCATGATGCTTCCAACTTTTGCTGACTCGAAATGATAAAAAAAAAAAAAATTCAAAGTAGACGCGCGTAGCTCCTATTTCCTTGAGATACCTCGCTCGGCGCAATACTTGTCCACCTCCTTTCGCAGGGCCTCTCTCTGCCGCAGAGCTCCATCCATGACGGCCTCGCAAGTCTTGCCAAGGCCACGAGCGTCGTCCTTGCGGGAGAGGGCATCGATGTTGACCATGTCAGCCAGGACGGCCTCGAGCTGGTTGGGCAACCAGGTGACGATGGGGCTGCCCCCAGTGGCAGTAGGGTGGGAGGTCCGCTTGAGGATGTACTCCCGGGCGAAGCACCAGTGGCGCCAACGGAAGTCGCGAACCTGGTCCAGGATCTGGAGCCAAAGGCTGCGAGACTCGCGGACGAGATCCCTCCTCTCCTCGTCAGTGGCGGCGGGCTCGGCATGCAGGGCGAGGGCGAAGCCCCGGAGGTTGCTGGCCTCGGACACCTCCTTCACGTGGAGGAGGAAGTCCCTGTGGTTGCTGGGCCTGTACTTGCGGAAGTCGTTGAGGATCTCGGTCAGCGGGGTGTTTGGCATGGGGACCTGGAGGAAGTTGTCCATCAGGGGAACCATGGAGTCGTTGGCGCCGCTCTCGCCGCGGAAGGACACGGGCTTGCCGTCGTTGAGACCCTCGTAGACGACACCGTCGGGGAACATGCTCTGGGACGTGATTCCGAAGATGAAGGTGCGGAAACTGGTGTACTCGGTAGGCCGGGACTTGCCCCACATGGTCTCCATGACGGCGTTGATCTTCTTGAGGGCGCCGAGGATGCCGGAGAGGCCCTCGTTGAACGTGGTGCGCTCCTGCACGGTGCCGATGGGGGTGGAGATGCCGGACCCGATGTCGAGACACTTGACGGTGCCGGCGACGAGGGGGCCCGAGTTCTTGACCATGTCAATGTGCACGAGAACGAAGCCGGCCTCTGAGGAGCTCGGGTCAAGACCGTGCTCAAAGGCGCGAATGAGACGCAGGTTGTCATACTCTAGGCCGCGAGATGGGTCTTGAAGGCGGTAGTTGTACAGGGCATATGAGCCAGCGTACTCCATGAAAGGTAAGAATCCAGCACTTTGCGATTTGAGAAAAAAAAACAAAAAAAAAGACGTCAGTATTCTGCGCAGACAGGTTCCACATGTTGGCGCCGGAGATCTGAAGAGATGAAGCAGCAACAAATGACTTACATGTCAGCACAGCGAGCGATAGGGCGTGCAATGTTTCTCGGCAGCACCTGTCTGCCCAAACCGTAGTCCTCGCCTCTGACGAAGCGCTCATGGCAAGGCTCCAGCAAGTAAGCCGACGCCAAGAAGGAGTAGTCGCGGTACAAGGCGTTCATCATGGGCAAGTCCTCCTTGTACCTGTCCATATAGTCCGTGAGGTCGGGGAACTCATTGTCAACGACGTCGCCCAGCTTGTTCTGGGCGAGCAAGCCGGGCTCTCCTGATAGGGTCCTTACGGGCATGCGCTGGAGCAGAGACTCGAGGGCGTCAAACTCCTTGGGCAATGTGACGACGGGGTCCATGCGAGGAAGAAAACCTCGTGTGGTAGAGACCATGAAGGCTGGGAGGGACCTGTCATCTGGACGAGGGGTTTCCAGAACTTGGAAGGTGTTTGTGGTACCTAGGGAACCCATTGCGCAACGCGAGTTTGTGGTTGGGGGGCTGGGGGAAAGTGGGAGAGAGAGAGAGAGAGTGTGTGTGTGTGTGTGCGTGTGTGCGTGTGCGTGTGTTTGTGTAAGTGGTGTATGTGCGAAAAGAGGTTATGAAGCACGAGGGAAGCCCTGTTTTCTGGCTCTAACAAAGGGGCAAAAATGTGCACTGGACTGCCTTGGGGGGATCGGTTTGAGTCCTTGGGAAAGTTAGCTACAAGGTCAAAATTCTTCTCAACCACACGGGCCCGCGCCGCCGCCTAAGTAGTTGTTGGCCGGAATGCGTTCCGGCCTCACGAGCGGGGATCTGATCACGAAGCGCGGCCACATCGGAGGGCTCTGGAGTCTAGGACCCTCTATCTGGCCTGTTATTGGAAGGGACCCGAGCATCCCCTTGCAGCCATCACGTAAGAGAGGTGCGGCTTTAGGGTCTCATCATCAACTTTGGTGGCCGCGAGAACGCGCACCCCTGACATGAGTGAGCGACCAACGACGGCTGCCGCGCGCTCCGGAGGCCCATTCGGCGACAGAGCGCCGGGGGAGCGACGATGAGTCTCCGCGGCCTCGCGCACGGCGCGCAGACTGACTGGGCGACAACCCCCGTTGCTCAGAGTCCTGGTTCTTGAAGCGCGAGCTCGATGCGTATCTTGCCGAATCAACAAGCAAAGGCGAGATAAGAAGGGGTTGATGCAAGGGAAGAGAGGCCCACTTCCTGCCGACTCTGCCCGGCCCCAAATCTGCACGATATGTGGGGCCCATTGGCCGGAATGATTCCGGCCACGCGACGAGATCGGACCCGGCCAACCCTAACCCCAGCGATTCCATCTCCAGGTTTTCGATTGCGCAAAAAGTGGGCCTCTCCGCCTTTTCTCGGGCCTCTCGCCCCGGACCAATGCTTCCCCAAGGCGCGGAGTCGGGGGTTCCGGCTTCTTTTACATTAGCTTGTGTGACCAAGCGGACTCAAAGTTCGCTTCCCATGATGGATAGGGTTAATGATAGGTGGGGAGCGAAGCATCAAGAAACAATAGTATTTGTTGCAAACTTGCGTGGATCATGTGTGTGCTAGCTTGAGTTTTGCTCTCCCAATTGACAATCTTTTCTTCTTCTTTTCTTTTCCCATGATTCCTTCCCTTTAAATTATTTAAAAAAAGAAACTTTATCAAAGTTGCCAACCTGAAGGAAGATATAAACCACCCATGCGCCAGTCATTACGAAACCGGCAGAGAGACCTGAAAGAAAGGCCAAACCAGGGGAATAAAAATTGCTGAAAAAAAAAAAAAGTCATCAAGCGTTCATTGGATCAATCTGTAAAGTCGCGAAACTGGGAGCCGTTCTCCCTAGCTTCGTTCATCGCGGCGCTCAGCATTCATCGAATGCCTGGACTGCGGTGTCCGAATAGTCTTGAACCCGCTGAGGGGCCGGACGGAAGTCACGTTGGCAGGCCCGGCGACGCTCGAGGACGGCCCGGGCTTCGCGGTTGGTGGCACAGTCCAGGCCGATGAGCTACCGCCGGATGGCTTGGGGCGGATGGGGACGACGTTGACGATCTTGATCTGCGGGGAAACGGATTCGGGCTCTCGGTTCTGATCGGGTTTGCTGCTCGGGGCTGGTTCCTGAGAAGTGCTGTTGAAGAACTTGTCCGCCACAGTCCCGTTGACAAACCTCTCCGCGGCAGTGGGCTGGGCGGTCGTTTCGGAAATGTCGCCGGCGGTGCGGCTAGCATTTGAGCTTTCCAGACGGGCTCCGGTGGCGACGAGGCTCATCAACTTCTCGTGCACCCTGTTCACCGCTTCTGGCTGAGCAACGTTGCTGGCATTGGACCCGGACTTGGCCAAATTCGGCTGGATTTGCTGAGGGCCGGATGGCTTGGCGTCGGGCACGGCATATTGGGCCTGCTTCTCCTTCCTTGAAGGGGCTTGTGCCGCCGCCACATTCTCGTCCTTGTTACCGCCCACAATCTTGTTTTCCGTCGTGCCGTTGGAGACCCTCTCCACTGTGGTGGTACTGTTGGTGTACTTCCTGAGGCCACCGACACTGGAAGGGGATGCGACCGTGTCCGGCTCATCTGTATCAGCACTATCGGGTCCCTTTTTGGTTTCTGTCACAGGGACTGTAGGACTCGTAGGCTTGTTGTCCTCCATTTCCGCCTTCTGAGCAACGCCTGTGGAGCTATGCTTCATTGCAACCACAACAGTCGACAGGCGCGTCCTCGTACTTGTGACTGTGGTCGTTATGTATTTGCCATTGACAGGCAGAGTTTGGATCTCGATGTACTCTCGTGTGGCGGAAACAGCCTGAGTAGGTATCATATCGGCGGCGGCGGTCGCGGAAGCCTTGGTGGGAATATCTTCTTGAACCAAATTCTTTTGGCTGGGCATACTGGAAGAGGTGTCTTCATCCATCACATCAGATGCCTCTGGAGAGCCAGATGACTCGGCAGTAGTATCGTCAGCGGCAACCACAGTAGCTGGAGAAGAGGGGTTCACACGAGAGCTGCCAATTGAACTTGGTTCTTCTGGACTCTCAGTCCCCGTCTCGGACGAATCACCGTCGTTCCCAGACCCATTTGGTCCAGATCCAGGACTCTCCCCTGACGGCACTCCAGCCTCACCATCTTTCTTCCCCTTCCCAGCTGATTTCATGGGGCAGTTAGCGTTCCGGCGGAATGAAGAATGTCCACTCACCTGTCCATTAGAGTCCACCACGGCTCTTGCACCAAGGTCATGGCTCAAATCCTCGGCATCGCAATCTTGGTCGCTAGTGTCGTGATTCGCGCTGGTGCCCGGCCTTGATCCGGCCGCAGCTGATGCTGAAGAAGCATCACCACCTTGCAGCAGTGCCTTGACCTGGTTTTCAAGATCTTCAATCTTGGTCAAAATGCTTTGCAGTTCCGACTCGGGCACTGGGATGGAGGCGTCTCGATCCTCAATGATGCTTCTAGCATGCCTCACAGTGTGGTGTAAGCGCTTCAAGTTGGAGACATAAGAAGGGGAGTCGTTCCTAGTATTTCGCTGTAGAACCGCCGCACCGAGATGGCCATCTTGGGAGCGAGCATGGACTAGGTTGAGGCTTAGGATGAGCAGGTTCCCAAGACGAACCATCACGAGTGGATAGAGGGGGGGAACAAAACGGAAGGGGTCGGAAATAAAAACAAGAGCAGAAGAAGATTTTTGTGTCAAGGTGAAGCAAGAGAGCTTCGATGACAAAGAAACGGGCAGCAATACAATTCGGGTAGGGATGCCAAATCTAGAGGCGTGGATTGGCCAAGTCGAACTTGTTTGAACAATGATTCTTGGGGGAATCTTTTCTTCTTGCCTTGGAACCAAACGTACCATAAGATCCATGGTTCTTATTTATATATATTCTTTTCTTTTTGTCTAGTCTACTGTAGTTGGGAGCAACGCATTCCTGTCGCTGCGCCGCCAACGAAGTTAATCAATACGGACCATTGACGAGTGCATGTGGGGGGTGAGACACCTCGGATCCACCTTGGTTCAAAAAAAAATTCCGATGCTGCGTGTTTAGCGGGCGAAACTTGGTATTGGTAATCAGGAGGCAGCAATGTGAAGTTTAATTCCCGAGCTGCTTATGGACTGGGTGGGATTAAGAGCGTGATTTCCACGGGAGCAGTGTCACCGTTGCGAGCATGTCAGGCTCCAATGTCCGGCAGTGGCAGATTCAAGAGAAAAAGTGGCAGAAATGGCTCAATTGTCTCCGTATTTGAGACAAAGCTAAGCTGGCCACTACAGACTCACAGAGACTCACAGAGGTGATCCAAATAAGCCCCGAAGCATTGGCTCATGACGCAACCTGGAATTATTCCCTGGAATTAATCACCTGCCGATGCCATATTCACTCATACAAGCGGCACCAATGCTGATTACTGATTACATCAACCGTGTATGACAAGCTGTAAACCGAGTAAAAGGCTCAACCCATTTGTGATGCCATTGAGGCCTTCCCCTGAGACCTACAAGATCATCCCTGATAAAGCGGTACGTTCGCTTATCAATGTTTGCTTCCGTGCTACGAAGGTGTTGGCGTTGATGCCGCCGAGAGAGCTTTTCTAGAAGAGGATGCTGCCCACAGGGATTAACTGGGCTCAAGGTTCATTGTTCCCTACTTCGGTGATCTGCGACGCCCAGAGCGTATCATCATAACACCTTTGACCATTCTTGTGTGTCGCAGAAGAACCCGAGCGAGAAGCTATGGTCTAGATGTTAACAGGATTGCTGTACGGAAAGGCTCTCCCGACCAAGGAGATCCCAAGCGTGAGAAGAAGGCTGCAGGCATCTAGGCCTTATATCTCGTCTCCTAAATGCGTCTCTGGACGCGCCGATCGACACGACAGCCTGTGTCTAAAAATACTTCTGCAATACTTGGAGAAGAAAGGAAGTTAAGGCAGGGCTACTAGGATCACACGAGCACAAGTTGCGCAGCAAGAAGGGGGGGAAAGGAGTCTCGCTCGAGCACAAAATTCGGCTGCATAAGTGAAGAGAGGATAATGTTTGAACCGATGTAGGTTATTATATGGGCTTATGAGTCCAAAGTCAAAGATGGACAGCCCTAGGTAGGTGACAGAGCGCAAAGCCATGTCTATGTTACCTTGAGGATTCCACCTTGGCAAGATCTTTCCAATGTACTTCTGTGTCGTTAAATGAATCAATCCGAAACTGTCCGTTTCTCTATCAATGTCAACTAGTCCAGAGCTACTTGTAGCTCCTGCACCGTTAGTATGCACGACAAAAGTGCAGGTTCACAGCAAAAGCGCCCTGAATTTGTGAGGTTGAGGTGTCCATTTCGGGAAAACGTGATGCCGCTTTTGAAGGTCAAATTGCGAAGCGCCGTTAGCCTAACCGCCGAAAGACCCCACTTATACCCCACCTAGTCGCCACGTTTCCCTCCACTTTTCACTTATAGGGGCTCCCAGCCATCCTCTGGTAGGGAGCCTCCTGCGGCTGGACCGAGGTTCTTCCGCTCAACGGCCGAGACCGCTGTGGAGTGATTTGGTGGCAAAGAGCGATGAAAAGAGAAGATGATGTGGAATTGCTATCTAGGAATTCAATAGGCAAAAGAGAAGCTATTATAGCTTCAAATCTATCAGCAATGAATTAAGGTCTTCAAGTGAAGCCTTCAATGAATTGCGATAGCAAACGCGATCGCAAACGCGATGCGGGAAGATGCATCATCAAACGAAGAATGTGACGATGTTGATGCCTGAGGCTGCGATGTGAGGCTGTGATTCTCAACAACCGCACAGCCCTCAGTCTTGGTAACGAACCTTAACTCAAACCTAGTATCCTATTGAAATAAAAAACATTCACGAAATGCCAACCGAAGTTCAGCGACCCGGCGACCTTGCAATCAAAGACACCGCGATTCGGCGATGTCTTACGCTCCTTGCGATAAAAACTATTGCCCGGTTTTACAAATGTGACGGGCCCTGCGTTCCTATTGCACCATGGGCTATTGTGAAGAAGGTCAACGGCGTAAACCTCACTGAAGCCGCAACAATACTTTTTATCGCTAGCCAGACGAATATTCCAGTTCCCCACGTGTATTGCTCTTTTGTTCGCAAGAAATCAACATATATCATTATGGAAAGAATACCTGGCAAAACCCTCGCGGCTGCCTGGCCTGGCCTATCGGACTTGGAGCGCGAGTATGTCTTAATGCAGTTACGAAACATTATCCAAGAGCTGAGGGCGCTTCCGGCGCCGGATCACTCTGTACAAAGCTGCGTGGGAGGGTCACTGCGTGACTCTCGCATTCCCCGACGAGAACCAAGATTTGGGCCTTTCCCATCAATACTAGCATTCCATCACTGGTTACGCGAGGGACTACAATTGGATCAATGCCCAGATCACCAAGATGATGACGAAAAATGGGCCGAAATCAAGCGCATGATAGTGATGCAAGATGGCCAAGAACCAGCACTACCTGTGTTTACGCATGGCGATCTCAATCCTTTTAACATTCTTCTTCGAGACGGGAAAATCGTGGCTATCATAGACTGGGAATTTTCAGGGTGGTACCCCCATTATTGGGAATATACATCAGCTTGGCTTGGGAATAAGACAAGGCAAGGATGGCAAAACCTGATCCCAAAATTTATTGATCCTTGCCCAGATGAACTTGGAATGGAGGCAATTAGGCAGAGATGGTGGGGCGACTTCTGATTGCTTCTCGAAGAACCTCGCTATCGAAAGTCAAGGTATAATCTCTTTCTGCTCCATCATATCCCAGGTTGGTTTTGGCTCTAACATTCGATCAACCTCTAGATATCTCCCCTCGGCAACTTTCTTCTCAACGTAGCGCCTAGCATTTCGCTCTATTTTATTCCAGTCCAACTCCGAAGTTCCGATAACCTTGGGTTCTGCTTTTGATATCCTCGACAACGCATCTGCTATCCAAGTCCGGCAACGGAAGTTAGGATCGCCTTGTATGATAGCTGTTTTCCTCAGGATTTTCAAAAGTCGGGTTTCATTTTCAATTTTTGCAATAACAAATCGTGCGAGGAGACTAGCAGTGCTTTTCACATTTTGCAGCTCAGCTTCTTCGTAGACCCAACCATTAATAGGATGGTTCTTCACATGGCATCGCAAACCAGGAGTTTGTGCCTTGTCCTCATCCTTCGGCCCAATGAGAAAACCCCAATGGTACCTGTAAGTCAGCTAATTTTATAAATCAACAAAGCACGAGAACTGTCTTACTTGCGCTCTTCGTTATCCACCACCCCACTAGGATACAGGGCAACGTATAGCCTCTTTTTGTTGGAGACCATTTTTCGTCGAGACGGGAGGTGAAGTTTCCAGCAGTGATGAATAATTCATGGCTTTGATAAATAGGCGCTCTGGCTTTATTTAATATGAACGCGGTAGACTGCAGCCATGATTGAAGACTGCGTTATGCAAGAAGGCCTGCGAGACCATCACACCTCAGCGCTTTCTCACGCAGTAGCGCTTAGCGGTTGGTAGGGAATCAATGTTTCGATTTGGGAGCGGGGTTTGTGAAGTACTCCACTCAAGGCAGCGAAGCGCGAGGTATCGGAAGTGCTTCCCAACAACCTGCTGTTGGATGACGAGTCACAATTGGTCTTTTGGAGCTACATTGTAGTATCATCGGGGAAGTGGGTTGACGGCGCGGTGCAGCCTTCTAGTGGATCTAATGAACATCAAGGGGGACGTAGCCGTCGCAAGCAACGGGAAGAAATGGGACGGTATGGCATGTTCAGCATCGACGAAAGGGGCGGCAGGCTCGACGGAGCAAAGAGAGCTGAGGGGAAAGAGGTATAATCAGTGGAAGTTGGGTGGGAGCCCGTAGTCTTATAGAAATGTCCAACTCCATACTCTTCGAGGCTGAACAGCTCTCAATGCCTAAAACCCATGCTTCTCGAGCCACGGTATGATATCGGCCTCAGTTTTGGCCCTGACCTCTGCACTTGTCTTTTCATCCATCTTGGCCAGTGCAGACGCATTGCTCAGGTGATGAGGGCACAGGAGCCTTTTCAGCCGCAACATGTCGTACATCTGACTAGCCCCCTGAATCTTGCGCGGAGATGCCGCACCAGCCTTCTCCATTGCGGCGTTCCACATCTCGGCCATGTCCCAGTTCTCTTCCTTGTCCTGTTCCAGGGTAGGCGGTTGCGTGAAGTCTCCCGAGAGCAGCGCCATGTCAGTTTTGGTCTGCCCGTAAGTGATGTTGCAGCCGATGTCGTACAAGGAAAGCAGAAAATCGTCGAAGGGGTTGGAAACAGTACACCAGTCAAATTCCAGAATGGCAGTGACTTGTTTGGTGCTTTCATTAAACAAGATGTTGTTGGTAGCTGAATAGCATGTCAGGTCAGCCATGGGAAGATTCAGGCGCGAGGGTCGAATGCAAGGGGGCTCACGTACAAAAGTCACCGTGGATTAAGCATTTCTGGTGCTGGTCAACTTTGGAAAGCACTGTCTCGGGCCCGCCAGCCACAAGGAACCTTTCAACCCTGGCACCAACGCCGTTATGATTCCAGCCTTGAATGACGGGGCTCTCGCCAGCTTTCTGCATCAAGTTGCGCAAGTCGCCAAACTTCCAATCCACATATGCCTCCACAGGATGTTGCTTCCATAGAGGCGGTTCTCAGCTTATCATCTGTCCGGTCAAATTGAAGGTCAGTCCGCCAAACTTTGTAGCGGTTTCTGGCAGTTCTGCATCTTGGATTGCCTTCAGAATCGTCGCCATCTGCTGCAAGACCTTCTCTTTCTCGGCCGAGTCCAAGGCCGAAAAGCCCGAGTCCAAATCTACTCCATGTTTGGCAACTCCATCATGGTCCAACCAAAGTTGTTCTCGTTCGCAGTAACATCAGCTCCCGAGTCAGCCTGGATCTTGGCTGGTGCCCATGCGTAGACGGATGGGATCAGCAAGCCCAGCCCAGCCCGTGCCATGGATTTTTGGACCAGATACTGGGCGGCGACGTCATTTTCTACGCGGTTGGTGATATTTACCTCTGCTGCACCGTTGCTGAGCTTGATGAGCAAAGATGTTATCCCATCAGACGGCGCTGGGGCAGTGCCAGGTTGTAAGCCTGAGAATGAAGACGATGTGGTCGGGACAGCTAGATGCACTTGAAACAGGTAGTTGTTGTAGGTATATTGGTAGTCTTCGCTGTATGCGACTGTTAAAACTTTGGATATCTGCACATGGGCATTGTGAGAAACCGAGGTTATTGCTAGGGAATCAAAGATGGCTCATGAGTGACTGACCTGTAGGTCAAGACTGTGCACGAGTTGGTTGATGACAGCAATGCGGCGGCTGCATGCCACTTGCTTCTCGTTGGCAGTCATCGTGGGCGAGCGACTTTGTGAGATGGTGATATTCGCAACGTACGAAGGAGTCGAGAGTCAAAGATGAAAAGGGCAGCCTTATTTTTTTGCCAACAGACTTGTTGTGAAACAAAGCTTTCGCATGCAGTATTGTTAGTATTGTTGAAGAAGTCTGATGAAGACGTTCGGCCAAGGTAAGACTGAGACCTATTGCACTTCCTTTTTGTTATTGCTCTCCAAGAATTTTCCTGTTATATATAGCTGTTTAAA
The DNA here is from genome assembly GCA_030389615.1 of Epichloe typhina subsp. poae. Classification (NCBI taxonomy): domain Eukaryota; kingdom Fungi; phylum Ascomycota; class Sordariomycetes; order Hypocreales; family Clavicipitaceae; genus Epichloe; species Epichloe typhina. Next base: position 4,022,607 of record CP098313.1, read on the forward strand.
TGAACGCTAGCATATCCATAACATGCCCCAAGACGTCGTCTTCACCTCTAACAAAGGGGGTCTAAAAGTCCTACGCTAATGGCTAATCAAGTATTTTAATCGTATCTTTCCAGTCTCATAGCTTGGCAGCATTGTAGTAACTTGATATTATTAGCGTGATCCATCCCTGCCGTGGAAGATAAGTACGAACATCTTCCACTTCTTGAGTATGCCTGCGATATTGATCTTTGTTCCGTCGGCGTGATTGCCCACTAATTAGGCTACTAGCCTCTCCACGTCTGATGCTATCGGATTAATTCATGCCACCGCCGCCGCCGCTACTGTCGTTGTGATAATAATTGCTTTAGCAAACTGCAAGGCGTTATGCGTGGCCCACAATGCATGACAGGCCTCTGAAGCAATTGTAAGGTGCGATGATGTTTCCCGAGTCTTTACAGTATCCTTGGATGAACCAACATGATGAGATGGATAGGGAAAAAGAAAGAAAGGTCCCTGTTTAATGTGATAATCAAGCCAGGCGCTGACAAGCGCGCCGCATCTATCTTACGCGTCTCAGCAACTCCTTTCGCACAAACCTTTTCGGGATCTTCTCCTCCACTGGACGCACATGAAACAAAAGATGAGGACACCTAGTAGGAACACAAATGGGCTATCGTTCATCGCCAACAGGATTCGGGCGTCCCAGCTGTGCCACGTTGACCCTGGAAAGTGTCGGAAGTAAGAATCCGCCGATGAGCCGTACAATCGTGGGGGCAGTATGGTTACAAGTGACTCCTGGCTTGAGAATCTGCGACTGCTTGCCTCCTCGTCATAATTTCGGGCCTTCAAAAAGCCAAGCACGACTTCCGTGACAAACATCGGTCCTGTCGACATCATCACTGTCGGATACTTGGTGCCACGTCGATATCTGTTGTCCTCGAGGGACGCAATGAGCCTCCAGAAAACCGGATGACCCCTTTCAGCCCCCATGACGTCGTTACTCACCCCGAACGGCTCTGTTTTCCCGAAGAAGGCATGCTGTGTGAGAAGTGGTGACAGGTCTTTTGCGCAGCCGACATCGAGGTCCAGATAAATGCCTCCAAGGTGATGGAGCACAAAATATCGAAACGAGTCTACTCTTTGAACATGATAAGGATACCATTCATACGTTGGGAGGAACCAGGGGTACCAGTCCTGGATGAACTCTTGGGCTGTTTCGTCCGTCCAGAGGATGTGTGTCCAGTTGCCCTCGGGGGTTTTGGTCAAGCAGGACTGATGAGGGGGTTGCCATGCAGCAGGTATCTTGTTGCTTTTATACGTCTGATGTATGATTCGAGGTATCAATTCCAGAGTGGGTAAAGAAGCATCATCTTGCGCAGGTGATTCGATGCCGAAGGCGCCGAAATGCGAGCGTAGGAGAGCGTCGTCTGTGGATAGATTGCGTACCATGGTCAAAAGACAATAACAAACAGTTACTGTACAAAAGGTAACTAGTATTAGTCGATGTGGCAATGGGCCTCGGGCTAGCATCATGGCATGGTTTTCATCTGCAGTAAGATTGCAGCCGGGCCAGCACACACGGTATAGATAGCATGCCATGCATGACATGGCCTCTTTTTATCCAACAACATCTTCTAACAGATGATTCCCTCGCTGCCAACTATGAATTGCCCTTTCACTTCAGACGTGGGACCTGTGTGTCATGGAGGCTGTGCACCCTCGCCAGACGCCGGTGACTAGCGACCATCAAGCATGAAATGATGGCGGCGCGTGCAACCACGGAATTGACACGACTTTTCACCCAGCTCTCGATCGCGATTCAGGGTTGGACCGCCACAAGTTGGACCTTTTTGGCATCACCATTCACTCTGACGAAGCCCATGCCCGGCTTCATTCAAGGCCCGAGTCACGCCCTTTGGGGGTGTTGGGCCGTCGTTTCGTCCAACAAGTCAAACCGTTCGTCATCCCGTGAGTGGTGCAAAAGAGCAAAAAGACAAAAAGACAAAGAGACAAAGAGACACTGGCTGGCAGTTTCACAGTTTTCTCACCTCGGCACCCTGTCGGGACTCGGGCGGGTGGTTGCTCGAGACAATGAGCCGTGATTGGATATCGGCGTCGGGAAAATTGATGATGCAGGCGTTGGGACTAAGCCGTCTTGAGACGACGTCACGCTTCGGAAACGCAGGCGCAGGGAAGGCAGGAAGGACCAGGCAGGGAAGGCAGGGCCAGGCAGCGAGCGGGAGAGGAACCTCCAAAACCCACACCCCCCTTTGCCCGTTGGATTTGGGAGCGTCACGGTTCAGCCCGCGAGCGAAGAACCAGACCTTTACCCGATTTCTTGTGCGCTGCCTTTGGCACCAAAATGGAGGATGAGACCACGGCCCCAAAAACCTACGAGACAACGCAACGCCCCCAGAAAAAAATGAAAAATTCCCTCCGCCCGTTTTTCGTCCCCCCAACTCCAACTCTCCCCATCCATCCATCACCCATCATCATCTTTTCCATCACTTACCATCACCGCCCGCGACGGAATCATCACCACCCAACGCTGTTCGCTGACGAACGCGCCCAGAGTGCAAATCTACCGCTCTACGCCAGTCTGCCGCGACCTGACTTGGCTCGAATCCGGGCACCCACGCACGTCGGTGCCGAATTCACCACCACACTCCCCATGCAGGCGCCTGCTGGTTAGACTTTGGCTTTTCGAATCCTGCCTGCAGCACAACCTTAAAATTTCGACTGCCCGTGTTGTTCACGCGTTCTGCAGAACCCTTACACCCGCCCATGCGCGACGCATCCTAATTCTGATACCATTCCCACCCACAAAGCTCGATCATCCAAATCATTTTCCCATCGCCGCGACATCTCGGGGTTCGGTTCATCATCAACTTCAAATCACACACCCCGATTAAAATAAAACCATCGTTCGCAAACATGGCTCCCAAGGCTGATGGGCGCCGCAAATCCGGTGGCAAGTCGGGCCTGGTCGTCACACTCAAAGTCCCTTCATCTAGACTACGCGACGTCATTCGATCAGAAACTCCTGAATCCAAGTCAACAGCTCCACGCGAGTCGACCGAACCCAAGGAATTGGTTGACTCGCCAGCCCCCTCTGCCAACCTGGTAGTTTCTGGCCTTTCAAATGGGGACAATGCAACAGACTCCAATGTGGCGACACCGGTAGCAGAGGGAACCCCGGCCCCCTCATCAATGGCTCCTCCAATTGATGGTCGCAAGAAGGGCGCGAAGCGGTCCGCTGCGACGATAGATGGCGTGCCCAAAGCTCGAGGGAAACCGGGCCCCAAGAAGAAGCCCAGACTGTATGTCTACTTGGTTGCACCCAGTACTGATGAACTTGATGCCATACACTCCACCCAAAGTCTCTATCCACTAACTGATATCGTGTGTTTCACAGTGAGGACGGCACAATCGACCATAATGCAGTGGCCAGGATGCAAGCTTCCAAGCTTGGTCCCAAGGCCAACCAAGGAGCCATCAACGCCGGTCTGCGAGCCCTCGATCGATCTGGCAAACCTTGCCGCAAGTGGGCGCGGGGCGGCTTCAAGCTTAAAAGCTTCACAGGTGTTCTATGGGAGATTTCTCGCTGGACAGCCCCTCCCAAGAAGGCGACCGATGAGGATACTTCCGAATCAGGCGCTGTATCTGCCTCGGCCGACAACAGCAGCAGCAAGGAGAACAAGCCCAATGGACAGGAAAACAGCGTGAACCATAGCAATGGGGGCGGTGATGCCGAGATGAACAGCATTGCGAGCGTCAACGCCTCCTCCCCTGCCCCTATTGCTATTTCTGCTGCATCGTGATTCTTCCACCACGATGGATTGTCGTCCCAAACGAGCAAGAGATGATGGGAAGGCAGGTGTTTCCGTCCAAGTGAGACACAGCATCCGGCCAAAAGCTTCCAACGGGATGTCAGTCTATAAGCCATGGGTGGATAAGCGTTCGCGAGCGATTTTCAGGTTATTTTCATTCACTTATTCTTTGTTCTCTGTTTTATCGATTTATATCACCACGGCGCGGGGCTGTTGGGCGTTCGTTCTGGGTTTGGGCTGCTAGTTTGTGTAACAATCGACGGACAAGCACGGGGAGTAAAGGACTCATTGGCGACGGATTTGACTCTGTACATTAATGCTAGAGCTGGACTGTGTCTACCATAGATGTGTGAGTTCTCCACGGCGAAGATGCCGGGCTCACGCAATTTCCTTGTATCTCATTGCTGGCTATGCCGTGACTACTTGCCCCGAGACTGATGTGCTGAACGCCAACATGTTGCAATTCTCGACTGCTGTGCGTCTTCTGGCGTGGCTGGTCTTTGGTTCGGTACGGAATAGAAGGTCACCTTAGTCAGGCTTGGAGCGGGAACTGTGAAGAGGACGCAGAGTGCGGTCGTCTGTCTCATTTGTGGGTCGGTCGATTTGTCGGAATCCACTATTCTACAAGGCTCTGCAGGCTCTGCGAAGTATTACGGGCGGGCAGTACGGATAGTACGGATACGGATTACGGGCAACAACAAGGCTCTGGCTGCAACTTGGCCTTAGGGTGTGATCCAGACGGGCGCAGTCGTTTAAAAGCTGGCGCACTCAAGACAGGGCTAGGTATAAGTTAGCTATGGATTAGGTAAAGAGTTTACTTTATACTATTTATAGCACTTTTCCTTATTAATATATAAGGGGGTAAAGAGATTTTACACTACCCTAGCCCCTTAATTATAAATAAAGGCTTTTCCCTTATAAAGAAGTTAATTATTATAAATTATTATTAGAGAATTTCTCTTATACCTTTATACTTTTATTATTAAAATATTTTTTCTTAGTCTTAAAGCGCTTTATAACCTAGTTAATTTACTACTTCTTAGTGTAGTACTAGTATAAGGTAAACTAATAAGTAAATAATTTACTTACTAAAGAAGCTTTATAAAGCCTAGGTTAATAGTAAATTAAATAGTATAAAGCATAGTATAACTTAAGTAACTTTATAAGATATTATCCCTACTATATAAGATTATTACCCTTAGTATAAATAGATTATAAAGTTAGTAAAACAAAAGTATTATAACTTATAGGACTATTAGTAAGTGTTTTTATAGGCTAAAAGCTATTTAAGTATATAATATAATAAGGTTAAGCATATACTTAAGATAAGCAATATAAATACTAAGCTAATTAAAAAGAAGTATAGCGTAATTAGGAGAAAGGTTATAACCTAGCTACTATTAGTTACTAATAGTATTACTTATAATACCTAGTGTAATATTTTCTCTAAGGACTTACTAGCTAGGGGTACTATTTTAGAAGTAGGTAATAATATAAGCTTTGTAATAGTAGCCTAATCTCTTAATAATCTAATAGATAAAGATAATAATTAATAAGGGACTAGTAAAATAATTAAGGATAATAGTATTAATTAGCTTAAGACTATTAATCTAACTAAGGGGATAATCCCTTTACCTTAGTATAATTAACGTAATCTATTACTACGCTTATATTAGAACAAATTAGCTAGGTTATAACTCTAAGCCCTAGAGGGTTAACCCTAAGCTTAACTAGAGGGGGATTATTACCTTCTTCTAATAGATCTACCCTAAGTAGCACACTAGTTTAAAGGATTTAGAAGAAAAACGCAAATTAATTAATAGTAAAAGCGGTTTCTATAGCACTTAAATTAGCGTTTTCTTAAGTTTAAAAGCAAGAGTACTTTTATATATATACTATAGTTACTTAGTAAAGCAACCTATTAGATAGCAAGTTTAATAAGGTATTAAAGAACTATAAGTTATTTTATAAAAGCTATAGTGTTATTTAGATATTAAAAGCAATAAGCTAGGTAAAGGAAAATCTAAAGAATATAGTGCTTTAGAATAAGCTTAGAAGTAAGGATAAAGTAGCTTTTATAACCACAGACTTTAGCTATTATTTATAAAGGTAAAGGAAGAGGTTATTTATAAAGGTAAAGGAAAAGGTTATAAAGGTAAAGGTAAAGGTTAGAAAAGTAAGGTTATAAAGGTAAAGGAAGAGGTTAGAAGGTTATGGTAAAATTAGCGTAGCTATAAGGATTACTAGCATTTTTACCTATATAAAATTCACGCTACTTATGGTTTTATCTCCTTAACCTTATAGTTACTTGCCTAATAACCTTATAGCCGCTTACCTAATAACCTTATAACCACCTACCTAATAATTCCTCCCTTATTAAAGACTTCTATCCTTAGTAATCTTAATGCCTCTCTCTTGCTAGTATTACTAATAACTATAAAAGCCTCTTTTTATAATAATACTTTATTATACTATTAGACTCCCTCTTATATTAAAGCTATTTACTAGCTTATAAGCCTCTTTAATAAGCTAGTGTTTATTATTATTTAATGCCTCTAAGTTAAGCCTTCCTTACTTTTCTAGTATAATACTACTTAACTTAATAAAGTTAAATAAGCCTATTATAGCATAAATAATCTTAATCTAATCTAGAAAGTTATACTTAGTAATACTATAGTAAATTATCTTAAACTTTTGCTTATAATACCTAAAGAGTTTCTTAACTACTACTTAAAGAATAATATACTAGAGATTAAAAAGCTTAGCCCTTATTCTTAGCCCCTCTCTATTATTAGGATTCTTATTTAAATAATAGTAAACGCCTATAAAGGGCATAAGTAACCTAGCTTATATATAAAATCCTATATCTATAAGGTAAAAGCGCTTTCTATATATTTAGAATAACCTAGTAAGAGTAGTTTAAAGTAGTGATTTGTTATAAATTAATCCCTTAGCGCTTGCTAATATATATATAAAGATATTATTATTAAAATTTATAGCTACTAGTATATTTTAAGATATATTACTTTTTTAAGAGAAGAATTACTACTACTTTACTACTAGAATAAATACAAGTATATGTATACTATTAATCGCACCTATTATACTATAGAACGCGTGTTTACTTAGATTTAATGTAATATATATAGAAATATAATCTAGCTCTAGTTAATAAATAAAGGTAGTATGTAAATACCTTATTAAATTAATAAGCTTATAGAATATCCTTAATACTAATAACTAGCCTAATTTAAAGTAAAAAGCTATATTTTACTATAGCTTATTAAACACTATAATCTATAAGAAGATTATAATTATTTACTTAATTAACTAGTATTTAGTAGGCTTAAGGTTTATATTACTTTAAAGCTATTAATAAAGGTTAAAAAACATAGCCTTTAGCATATAAAAGATGTTTTAAAACCTTAAAGTAGAAGAGATATAAAGGAACTTCTTATATAAGGTAATTAAGACTATTAGTAATTAATGCCTAATAGTTATAGAAGAATTAGTATTATTTTATAATATATTTTATATAAAAGAAATATTATAAAGGATTAATATAATAATAGTAAGGTATAGGTTATTATTATTATTATTTTCTTTAACTAACTTTAATAGGAATTACTTTAAAGAAAAGAAGTTATCTCTATTAGTATATTAAAGAATATAAAGTATACTAATTTAGCTAGAGAGTACGCTAATTTAACTAGAGTATACTAAAACATTTAGCGCACTCTTTTTTACTATACTAGTAGCAGAAATATAACTTTTTCTCTATAGCTTCTCTCTTTTAGCTATCTAACTAGCCCTTGCTATCTTAGTATATTATAAATAAGGGCCTTTAGAGGTGTAATAATCACCTATAGGCATGCGCTATAAAAACACTAACTAAAAATAGGAAGGCCCTAGTCTTTACGGAATTATAGGTCTAAAAATGATGAATTTTAAATGACTGCGCCGAATTTTAGACGACTGCGCCCGTCTGGATCACACCCTTATCGGCAGCGCCAAGGCGTTTTCAAGCTCCAGTCCAGTCAGGCAGGTCCAGTCAGGCAGGTCCAGTCAGGCAGGTCCAGTCGCCCACCAGTGCCACCACAGCCAGCCTGGCGGGTCCAAGTCACGCACGACTCGACGACTTCTGGCTGGCCGCTGGACCCGCTGGACCCGCTGGACATCCATCTCGACCTCGTGCAACCTCGACGCCCGGACGTCTCGCAACTCATCACTACCCCACGACTTCATTCACCACATTAGTATTGCCTACATACGCTGTTTTGTCTCTGCTGCTTCTTAGTCCCTTTCTCCACAGCAGCCGATCTACGGTGTTGCACGGGGGAACTGGAGCTGACAAGCCTGAGCTTGGTCTGTCCGTCACCGTCACGGTTACGGAGCAGAGTGGATGGGGGTGGCCACTGACTGGTAGGTCCGTCATTAGCCGTCCAACAAGCTCGCAGCAGACGATTGCCAGAAGCATCATCATTCCTGACTGTCCCTCCTCCCCTCCAGCCCGGGACACTACTTACCATTGTCAGTTATGGACCAGCATGGCTTATCTGGTATTTCAGACTCAGACTCGTCAGCTGGAGGCTCTATCCACCCGCAAACCCGCCCTGTCGTCTCCTCCGCCTTCACCTCCGAACCACCGACTCGAGCTGGTCCCAGCTCTCACTTCTACACACACCCAGCTCGCACATCGATACTGAGCGCCAACGGTGGTCTGCTCCTTGGCCCGACCTTCGGTCTTGCCTCGGCGGGCCCTTGTGGGGAGAATAACGAGATGGATGACGGGGTGAATGGAACCGTGAATCACCACGGGCCGAGGATGGGCGCTAGCTTGCCGTCGTTTTCTCGTTGCTTCTACACGTTCACGGCTGAGATGTATGAGAACAGTGGCTTACCAAGGGCGGATGACGGCTTCTTTGTCCCATCATATCTCTCCAAATCCACCCATGTCAGGAAGTTAAAGGAAGCGCACGAGGCCCGAATTCAAGCTCAAACCGAACTGAAGCTGTCGTCCCCAAACGAAACTAGCTCGAATGGTGTTGGCTTCCCTCAACAGTTACTTCCCGCTGGATCCCACCGAGGCATGTCGCATAACGTTATCGAGCGACCTCCACCTTTTGAAGAAGAAGATGCGATGGAACCCCTACCAACCCGATGGAATAAAGATGACATGTGGCCAGGGATTGAGATACTCCCCGACGGCCGCTCAGTCGAGTTTACTAGTCCCAGAAACCCCAGTGATCGCGACCATGAAGCCTCGGCGGTGCGGGCGGACCATTATATGCCTCCTCAGTGTGGAATATACTACTATGAGGTCAGCATCATGCACGGGAAGCGAGATGAGTAAGTCAATATCCGAAGCCAGTCTACAAAAAAAAAGAAGAAAAAAACCGCGGGTGCCAGGTCGGGGGGACAGAGCCGAAAACTGACGTTCTGAAAGCACCACCATTGCCATTGGCTTTTCAACCAAAAATGCTGCAACGTCACGACCCGTTGGTTGGGAACCTGAGTCCTGGGCCTACCACGGAGACGACGGTCGTTGTTTTACCGGTCAAAACATTGGACGACCATTTGGCCCAACTTTCACCACGGGTGATGTCGTTGGATGCGGTGTCAACTTCCGCGATCACACGGCATTTTTCACCAAGAATGGTGTCAAAATAGGCAAGTTTACGCTCAGTGTCGATATTTTGCTGCAGCCACGAGTCTAATCATGGCATGACAGGCGTTGCTTTTCATGATGTGGCCCGGCGCAAGCTCTACCCCACCGTCAGTTTGAAAAAGCCACGAGAGCACGTTTGGGTCAATTTTGGTCAGCATCCATTTATTTTCGACATTGATAATATGATGCTGGTAAGCCGGCTTCTTTTTCCTTTCCTTTCCCAGTCGTATCATCATACGACGGCGTCAGAAAGGACATGGCAGGCTAATCTTCAGTAGGAGCAAAAAAACAAAATCCGAGCAGATATTCAAAATACCGATATATCAAGACTTGAGCCTGGTTTGGGTGAGACGGACTTGATACACGCTTTGGTTCTACAATTCTTGCAGCATGATGGTTACGTTGAGACAGCACGTGCCTTTGCCAAGGACATCAAGCAACAGAAGGAGGCGTTGAGACTGGATCCGAATGTTACTGTTGACGGCATAAACATCAAGGACGATGAGGATGCTAATAACAGACAACGTGAGTTCTTTGTCGAGAAGACGCAGGGGTGCGATGGACACTGACGATTGTTCAACAGGGATCAGAAGGGCTATCCTGGAAGGTGACATTGACCGTGCCCTCAAGCTGACGAACGCGTATTACCCGCAAGTTTTTCGCGACAATGAAGAGATGCATTTCAAATTACGATGTCGGAAATTCATCGAGCTTGTCAGGATGGCTGCGCAACTTCGAGCAGGTGGCGAGTCGAAGAAAAGCAATGGCAACGGGCCCACAGGGGTAGGCATCTCGCAGGACATGGACGTCGATGGTAATGGCGCAGACGGCATGTCTTGGAATGAGACGATGGATACCGAAGCTGCAGACACACAGCCGGAGATGATGAAGCTTGAGCAAGAAATGCTCGACTATGGGCGGACGCTAGGTGCAGAATATGCCAACGATGCTCGCCCTGAAATCAGCAAGGCCCTCGGCGAAATATGGGCACTAGTGGCATACGCAAATCCGCTCAAGGAGCCTAAAGTCAGCCACCTCCTTGGCCGAAAGGGACGAGTTGCAGTTGCTGAGGAACTCAACTCGGCCATCTTGTGTAAGACCAAACCTGCACTCGCTCCATCTTGGCTCACGAGACCTTTACTAACAGTTCCCTGAAGCATCGTTGGGTAAATCCTCACGTGCATCGTTGGAAAAACTCTTTGCACAAACGTCTGTGCTCCTCGAGGATCTCAGGGCAGACGGTGGATCAGGCGCTTTTGTAGCGGTACAGGATGTGGTGGACTTTGTAAGGGAATCTGTCCCATTGTCACCGTCATCATCATCATCATCATCATCATAGTGGAAGTGCCGACCAGGACGCCCAATATTTACCTCTGTCCGCTTCCGGGTCCGCTCCGTGTCACTTTAAGTGAAGTCGCTCGGACCATTCTTTTTCTCTTCTTTCACTGTATTGCATTACACTACGGGCGGTGTTTGGCGGGGCTGGCTTTCTTGCGTTGTATTTGTTGCCCTTTTAACCTTGTACTGCTTTCACCTGGAAGATGCTGGATGGTGTGGGATGTGGAAGCATTCTGATATTCGGCCTCGGCGGCGTTGCATGATGACAGTGGACTTGGGCTCCTTTGGATGACAAGCTTGCTTGAATTGGCTGGACGATATGGGGGATCTTTGGTCTTTCATTTTTGGGGGAAGGGGGAGATGGATGCTTAAATTGTAGCCCAGGGGCTGTGGACCAGGTGGCTTGATTGCATAGCTGGTCCGAGACGGTCGACGTGATGGTCGCGACGAGGCAGAATGGCCTGTGTACCTACCTGGTATGTAGGTAGGGCATCTGGAACAGCGATATAGAAGGGTCCAAAGCATTGAAGCGTATCGAACTCGCCGCGTTGTCGGGGGATGTTGTGTGTGCGATGATGAATCTAGGTTTCGCGACGACGATGTTGAGGCAGGCCATCCGGGGGCAGTTGTGGGCTGAAAAGTCACAATCACACATGGATGCATGCGTAGATGTACTACACGCCAAGACGCGAGGGGCACGCAAAGACCAAATGCATCTCAACATGACAACATGGTCGCAGAACAGCCGAGGGATGACCCGACAACCAACTCGACGACGACATCAACTGAAACAAGGCCATCCATCATCTCGCCTAATCCTTTTTTTTTTTCGCCCACAAACATGCAGTATGATTACAACGCGCCCTTGACCCAAGTAGCAATTTCCGACGGGGGCCGCGCACCACTCAACTCAGTGCCCCCCCAACACCTCTCGTACAGCCTCCTCGCGTGGGCGACGAGATTCCCACACCCGGCGAGACACTCTGCGAGCCTGGCGTCCTGCCAGCCCATCCTGTCGTCCCCAATCAAGTACGTGTACGCAAAGACGTCTGCGTCCAACAGGCCGGGCGACGGCTCCCCCGAGAACCACTCCTGGTCGGCGAGGAGGGCCGACAGCGCGGCGAGCGCCGCCCCGGCGTCGCGGTACAGGTGCGACGGCCGCACGACGCGGCGGCGCGTCGTTTGGAGAATCTCCCTCGTGGCTGCGGCGCGGAGGCTGCGCAGCAGGGGGTCGCGCAGCGGCGGGCGAGGGAGGTACAGCCTCGAGAGGAGCGCCGTGTGGACGGGGTCGAGGTACAGCGTGTAGAGCTGCTTGCCGCCGTTATTAGCTTGCGCGGGAAGGGCAGGCAGGAATGAAATTTGGAATGGGTGGGGAGAGTTGCTGACTGACCCATGCTGGACGGATGTTCTGCGCCAGAAACGACGCGTAGGCTTGTTGGCGGGCGACAACGGCAAGGGGACGGCGGCGCTCGTCGGGCCACGCGAGGTGTTCGCGCGCGTACTGGGCGATTCGGTCGCCGGCGAGGGGCACGTCGTTGTCGGGCCGCGAGTCGGATGAGGAGGAGGGGAGGAGGAGGAAGGGGAGCGCGCCCGAGGGGAGGCGTGGTTGTTGGAGGGGACGAGGTCGGTTTGTAGGCCTGCGATGCGGAGAAGCGTCTTTTTTTTTTTCCCTTGCATGTCAGCCTTCTTCTTCTTCTTGGTTGAAAAGCTTTGTTCAGGAATATTTGAGGTGCGCAAAAAAAAAAAAAAAAAGGAAAAAGGAAAAAACACGTACCTGCCACTTCAGACAGGCGGGATTATAGCTCGGCAGCCCGCGTGCGGCATCGTCGTCGGTCGAAAACACATGAAGCTCTGGGCGGGCCCGCGGCCGGTTTGGCGACCGTGCGGGAAGGGGCTCTGCCTCGCGGACTTGCAGCGGGAAGAGCTTGAAGAGTTGGCGAATCGGGCGCGGCGGGTGCTGCCATTTGTCCATTTGTCCGGGCCAAGGGCGTGCTTTGCGTGGGCGCGGGTAGCTTGTGGATGCGGTGTTGACGAGGATTTCTGGTGTTGCGGCGTTGCAAATTAATAATGTGATGTTTTTGTAATATTTGGGAGGAAGGTTCCCGAGGTCGGGTAGGTGGGTGGGTCTGCGTCTTCGCTGGGACGAATTAGATAGGAGTGCGCGCTCCGTTTTTGGATGGGGATGTCTCCGCTGTACCCATTATTTGCAAACACCGCCTTCGAACTCGATGCCCTTGCTGTTTCCTCCATCTCGATCAATTTGCTGGCCTTGACTCTCAAGGCTGCAAAGTCGACGATCTCTTGGTCAAACTTGGCGGGGAGGTGCACGCGCGCAACGAAGTGGACATTTGTTTCATCCTTTTCGGTTTCGCCAGTGCTCTTGTCCCCCATCGGCGTCCCTCGGCTGCCCACGTTGTTGCGATCCTGGAGGATTCAAATCTCTTGTGGCCAGGTTGATGGGTACTACGAACTCCACGGATATCACTCCTAAAGACCTCGGGTGCCTATCCAGAATCTTAGCGGACAGGAGCCGTACAAGGCAGCCAAAGAACCGGTTATCCGAAAATTTAATGAACATGTATGAACCGAGTTAACAGAAAGGCCGGGTACGCAAGGCAGGGTACACAACAAAGACTGCTTATATACATCATATAGGAGTGGTTAGAGGTTAAAACCTTTAAGCCCACACCCCTAGCTATTAGCTCCCTAGTAGTGACCTTTAAATCCTCGCCTTCACGCTGTTTAAACCTAGGCATAAGCCTTGACATTGGCGCAACCCGTGTGTGAAATTTGTTGATTCCGACTTGTCCTTGTCCAAGGAAAACGGCAAAACAAAAAGGAAACTTGATTAAAAAAAGAACGCCACGCACATACAACACCGGGTATTCGCTGGTCGTCACCGACCCAACTACTAATCCAGCGCTCGCCAGGTTATCCTAGGAGATCGGACGGGATCCTGATTTTTGCTAGCGGCTGTGGTCGTATGTACCAGGAGCCGATGCTATTTCGACTCATGAATGGTTGTGGCGGACGAGGGGGAGGCCATATAACAATCTCTGCCAACCCAGAAGAATGACCAAGTGCTGCCCTTCGTTAAAAGACGATTCAGTAGCCTAACTAACTATATCAAGACTTTGCTCCGTTTGCATCTCCTGAAGCTGTATCGACTCACGCCGAAAGTTGACCTTGTTTCGTTAATAGCCCTACGCCAACGCAATGGAGACAAAAAAAGCAGTTTTCAAAAGTATTACTTGCTCTTCTAATGCCTCTAGAAGTCGCGGCATAAGATAAACCTATGGATACGCCTGCCTCCGCGTTTGAATATCGTCCCTCTTCACTGACTTGTACTAGACAAAAGCTACGCGGCCACGTCGACGGCTTCACAAGCCTTTACATGCCTCAAATACGCCAGAATATGTTGCGTAACGTTCACGCTCGAGTGGCTCCGGCAGCTGACACCCCTGTCAGATTTATTGCTTCTTCTGGCAGTATCTGTGAATGGAACAAAAAGCACGAATTAGTTGCGGATCAGGCTACAGCAAATCAATTGGGGCCCAAGTAAACAAAGATTCCAACTCACCCGAGAAGACCGCCTAGGAGCGTCTTGTCCTTTGCGCACTTTCCGCCAGCCTGATGGATGGATAGCATTGTCAGCGATTTTGCTCGGTAGTTGTCTCCGATTATATCGGGACCTATACGGAGTCTTGACTGGCGACTTACAATCAAGCAGTCAAAGTCGTCGAAGCAGACGGTGCCTTTGCCACCTCCCGGAGCCTGGGGCATGGGTGCAGCCAAGACGGCCGTGGCCATGGCGGCCGACATGAGTAGAGCGACAACGTGGACCATTTTGGGTCAGACGGGAGGGTTTCTTTTTCTTTTCTTTTTTGTTGGGGGGGAATAAATGGAATGCTGAATATGCCGGCCAGTATACTGTGAGTGTGTCTCCCTGCTGAACAGGAGCCGGCTCCGACATATTATACGCGGCCAAGTGCCTCGGGACGCTTCATGACGCCTACTCGTGATTTGCATGCGTGTACACGTGCGACGCTACGTCGGAATTTTACTCGGGCGGAGATTTCGAGTTTCTGCAATTAATTTCCCGAAACCATCGTTACCATGAAGAATGCCATGTTCCCCATCGCCCACACATGTGATGCGAGTCATGTGTACCGCATGTGATGCAGCCATCATCATCTCCAAGGCTACTTGAGCACGAATGTGACAAGATTCACCCCCGCGTGGGAAAAAAAGACCACCAGCGGGCGCCGACTGAGAGCAAAAATGCTCCTCCTCCACGTCCTATTCCTCGCAATAGGCGCCGCCAGCGCCGCCGCCGCAGCAACCAGCAAACTCGCCTCCCGCGACGCTCCTCTCCTCAAGCCAGACCGCGACGAATTCTACCAACCTCCCGCTGGATTCGAGAGCAAGCCCCCCGGAACCATCCTCCGCACGAGGGCCGTCCCGCATCCCATCGGCGCCACCCTCGAAGGAGCCCCGGTCGGCTACGCATCCGCCCACCAAGTCCTCTACCGCACCACCGACTCGTTCGGCAAGGCCATTGCGACCCTGACGACGATCCTAGCCCCCGAAAAGGCTAATACCTCGCAGCTGCTCTCCTTCCAGGTCATCGAGGAGGCCGCCAACCTCGGCTGCGCGCCGTCCCACGCCCTTCAGCAGGGCGCGGAGCAAAAGACGCATCTCGACGCTCTCCTCACAGGCCTGCAACTGGGGTCCATCAACAACGCCTTGAAGAACGGATGGTACGTGACGGTTCCTGATGCTCTGGGGCCGAAAGCTGCCTTCCTGGCAAACAACCTCGCTGGGTATGCGACCCTCGACGGCATCCGCGCGACCCTCGCCTCTTCCAGCTTCACAAACATCTCCGCCCACGCCACGTCCCTGATCCGGGGATACTCGAGCGGTAGTCTCCGCTAAACCCTCAAAGTAAAAATCATCATACCCATCTGCCATATAGACACTCTCGCCTCGATTTTCCCGAGAAAAACTCGTGGAGAAGCAGAACACGAGACACTACCGTCCAGAAGCGCTCGGAAACCGCATCGAATTTCCAGACACGGGCGAGTTCACGCACTTCTGTAGTCGATACAATTCTTCTTCTAATCTGACCCAGACGGTTGGTTCCAACTGGCAGTACATCCAGAAATGGCCTTCGGAATCCTTGCCAATGACGTGACACATGGAGTCTGTCGGCTTCGTCCCCATTTCCAAGGAGTAGGCTGTTGTCATGGTCCCCGGTGGGTTATATCTTGGACTGTCAACCCCTCCACAGTGAAGTACTGCGGGACCAAAATTCGCCGCGGAGAACAAATGCAGCGGTGTCATGTTGCAATAGTCGAGAGAGCCTGCGGAACCCGCGTCTCCCAGTTTCTTAAAAGGGTCATTGCCGGCTCTTTTCATTTCCAAAAATGATTTGGCGGAGGAGACCAAGTGATTTTCCGAGGTCTGCTTGTCCATGTTGCGCTTGTGGTGAAGAGCAATATGCCCGATTGATTCCTTCACATCGTCTGCTGACAGGCTTGAGCATACTGGAATTGTCAGCATCTGAAGATACTCTCCTGATGGGTCGCGCAGGGAAGAAAGGCGGTGACGAAGATTGACCGCATTGCACGCAGCAACGGCGCGAGTCTTGTTTTTGTCTCCCCCTTGTAATTTGGTCACCCATGCGAGCAGAATTTCTGCATCGGTGATAATCGGCCGTTGTTCTTCGTCTCGCAGCATTCGTGCCATTTCGTGGCGAATCTCGCTCAAGAACTCATCGTGGATGACTTTCGGTATGTACACCATTCGTCTCTGCATGGGGGGTTGATTCCGTCTCCGCCACCACTCGGGAATGAAATATCGTGAGATTCCCTCGCTCCATACGTTGACATCTTCAACGGCCTTCTTCTCTTCTGCCTCGCTGACTAGTTTCTCAAGAACGTCTTTGTGGGGTCCGAATACCAGCGCGACTTCGTCTTGTCGTCCGGCTAGCACAAGCGACCAGTTCTTGAGAAGAGACTGAAAGCTCGCGTTATCCATTGCGTTGGACGGCATGGATATTGTGACAATTGTCGCGTCGTAGAAGGCCAAGATATGAAGTACCAATTGCGGAAGCTTTCTGTCGATGACATCCTGAACAGTCATGGGGAAATCGGGGTGTGCCATGTCCAGACGACAAGTCGCTGGGTAAATTTGAGTGAAGGCCCGTGGAGCAGAAAGGCTAAAGTGCTTTCCCGCAGGATGACTCTCGATCTCGCGATCGTGATGGTCGTCGAAGAAGAATGTACAGGCCGGGTTTTCGTGTGAGTAGGATGTAGGAGCATATGCCTCTAAGAGTCCGTCATTCTTCAAAAATGAAATGTAAAATAAAAATAAAAGATTCAGCTGTCAGTTTCTTGCAGCTGCCGATGTTGCGAGGGAAAAATCCGTGGGGAAGACGAGGCTTTGATACACTTACCCTGACACGTAGACGAGCGCCAAGCTTCTTCCAGTCGCCTATTTCCAACAAATGACAAAGTGACTCATAGAGCTTCGGGGCATTGAGCACATCGTTGAAGCACATTACCCAGGTGAGCATCTTTTGCGTTGCGGTAGGTTGATCAAGCAAATGAATCGGATAAACCTCCTCCTCAAACCGGGGACTCAGCTTCTCGTTCGCCAAAGACCTTTCGTTCCTTGCATTGCAGCATGAGAAGATCATTGTGTCGACGTTTCGACGTTTCGGTTTTAAAAGCTGAGCTTCTAGATGAGATCTTTAGATACCGGATAGTGAATTGGTGCTCGCGACTGCGACGCGACTGCGAGAAGCAGATTCCCGCATGCTTTTGTATCCAAGGTGTACTCAGTCAGGAGCTGCACTTCGCGTTGGGCAGAATGTCGTACTTGTTGGCTGTTCGCGTCGAGACATTCAAATTACACAGCAGAGGAATAGATGTTCTCGGGCGGCTCCCCACGTTACAGTACATCCGCACTTGGGCCAGATCTAAGACACAGATGGGTATGCACAAGAGGAAGACAAACCGAGAGATCGTGCGCTGTGACAGCCTGTGAGTATGGCTCGCAAGTGGGAAATATCGTCGGTTTCTCTTGGTCTTGACATTGGCATTGAACAAGGTGAAATGTCTCACCGGATGCGGGTCACAACAGCGCCTAGCCTGGTGCTGTCGGCCAGCAATAACGAACCTGGAAACTCATTTCTTGTCGCCTTGTGCGCCTCGAGATATCATTCAACGTCCCAGTCTGCTCGTATCGGCAGACTGCTCTGCGCCCTCATTGTTCGTTTGCAGTTGCTCACTACCTGTGCTTAATAATCATGAAAACGTTCCGTGGCTAACCCAGGCGGGGCGGGATGAATAATGGGTGTGATCCAGACGGGCGCAGTCGTCTAAAATTCGGCGTAGTTGTTTAAAATTCATTATTTTTAGACTTATAATTCCATAAAGACTAGGGCCTTCCTATTTTTAGTTAGTGTTTTTATAGTATATACCTATAGGTAATTACTATACCTCTAAAGGCCCTTATTTATAATATACTAAGATAGTAAGGGCTAGTTAAATAGCTAAAAAAGAAAGCTATAAAGAAAAAGTTATATTTTTACTACTAATATAGTAAAAAGAGTATACTAAATATTTTAGTATACTTTAGTTAAATTAGTATACTCTCTAGCTAAACTAGTGTACTTTATATTCTTTAATATACTAATAAAAATAAACTTCTTTTCTTTAAAGTAATTTCTATTAAAGTTAGTTAAAAAAATAATAATAATAACCTATACCTTACTATTACTATATTAATTCTTTATAATATTTCTTTTATATAAAATATATTATAAAATAATACTTATTCTTCTATAACTATTAGGTATTAATTACTAATAATCTTAATTACCTTATATAAAAAGTTCCTTTATATCTCTTTTACTTTAAGGTTTTAAAATATCTTTTATATACTAAAGGCTATATTTTTTAACCTTTATTAATAGCTTTAAAGTAATATAAACCTTAAGCTTACTAAATACTAGTTAATTAAGTAAATAGTTATAATCTTCCTATAAATTATAGTGTTTAATAAGCTATAGTAAAATATAGCTTTTTACTTTAAATTAGGCTAGTTATTAGTATTAAGGATATTCTATAAGCTTATTAATTTAATAAGGTATTTATATATTACCTTTATTTATTAACTAAAGCTAGATTATATTTCTATATATATTATATTAAATCTAAGTAAATATATATTTTATAGTATAATAGGTGTAATTAATAGTATATATATACTTATATTTATTCTAGTAGTAAAGTAGTAGTAATTCTTCTCTTAAAAAGTAATATATCTTAAAATATACTAGTAGCTATAAATTTTAATAATAATATCTTTATATATATATTAGTAAGCACTAAGGGATTAATTTATAATAGACTACTACTTTAAACTACTCTTACTAGGTTATTCTAAATATATAAAAAGTGCTTTTACCTTATAAATATAGGATTTTATATATAAGCTAGGTTACTTATACCCTTTATAGGTATTTACTATTATTTAAATAAGAATCCTAATAATAAAGAGAGGCTAAGAATAAGGGCTAAGCTTTTTAATCTCTAGTATACTATTCTTTAAGTAATAGTTAAAAACTCTTTAAGTATTATAAGTAAAAGTTTAAGATAATTTACTATAATACTACTAAGTATAACTTTTTAAATTAGATTAAGATTATTTATATTATAATAAGCCTATTTAACTTTATTAAGTTAAGTAATATTATACTAAAAAGTAAGGAAAGCTTAACTTAGAGGTATTAAATAATAATAAATACTAGCTTATTAAAGAGACTTATAAGCTAGTAAATAGCTTTAATATAAAAGAGAGTCTAATAGTATAATAAAGTATTATTATAAAAAAGGCTTTTATAGTTATTAGTAATACTAGTAAGAGAGAGGTATTAAGATTACTAAGGATAGAAGTCTTTAATAAGGGAGAAATTATTAGGTAAGTAATTATAAGGTTATTAGGTAAGTAGTTATAAGGTTATTAGGTAAGTAGCTATAAGGTTAGGGAGATAAAACTATAAGTAGTATGAATTTTATATAGGTAGAAATGCTAGTAATTCTTATAGCTATACTAATTTTACTATAACCTTTTAATCTCTTTCTTTACCTTTATAACCTTACTTTTCTAACCTTTACCTTTACCTTTATAACCTTTTTTTTACCTTTATAAATAATCTCTTCCTTTACCTTTATAAATAATAGCTAAAGTCTATAGTTATAAAAGCTACTTTATTCTTACTTCTAAGCTTATTCTAAAGCACTATATTCTTTAGATTTTCCTTTACCTAGCTTATTACTTTTAATATTTAAATAATACTATAGTTTTTATAAAATAACTTATAGTTCTTTAATACCTTATTAAACTTATTATTTAATAGGTTACTTTACTAGGTAACTATAGTATATATATAAGAGTACTCTTACTTTTAAACTTAAGAAAATACTAATTTAAGTGCTATAGAAACTACTTTTACTATTAATTAATTTATATTTTTCTTCTAAATCCTTTAAACTAGTATACTACTTAGGGTAAATTTATTAGAAAAAGGTAATAATCCCCTCTAGTTAAGCTTAGGGTTAACCCTCTAGGGCTTAGAGTTATAACCTAGCTAATTTATTCTAATATAAGCGTAATAATAAATTATATTAATTATACTAAGGTAAAGGGATTATCCCCCTTAGTTAGATTAATAGTCTTAAGCTAATTAATACTATTATTCTTAACTATTTTACTAGTCCCTTATTAATTATTATTTTTATCTATTAAATTATTAAGAGGTTAGGCTATTACTATAAAGCTTATATTATTACTTACTTCTAAAATAGTACCCTTAGCTAGTAAGTTCTTAGAGAAAATATTATACTAGGTATTATAGGTAATACTATTAGTAACTAATTGTTAGTTACACCAAGGTGCCTGCGCAGGTAGGATAATTCCGTAATATTAAAGTCAATGATAGATAGATAGCTAGCTAGGAAAGAGAGAGAAAAGAGGGAAAGTCTAGATAATAGAAAAGTAAGTGAAACCTGTAAGTAAGGTAGAAAAGGGGGTGGCAAATTAATGTAGCTAATTACATTACGTGCATTACACTAGACCTACTATTAGTCTAGTCTTTAGCTATAATTAAGCTAATAAAGATCTAAAGGATCTAACACTAGTAGTCTCTCTTTTTATCTGTAGCTAAAGAAGCCTAAAAACGTAATAAAAATTAAATTAAAGAAAAGTGTATATAAGTAAATCCCTTAATAGGAATCTACTACTTTAATTAGCTATTATAGCATTAGTTAATTAAATTAATCTATTAGTCCTTATTAAGGCTCCTATCCCCTAATATTATAGGTCTCTTTACCTATTCTTTAATATAAATTATTAATTTATTTAAATTAATTAAAGAGGAAAGGGATAAATTTAGCAATGCCTTTGTTATTATATCCGCTA
This sequence comes from Epichloe typhina subsp. poae, assembly GCA_030389615.1. Lineage (NCBI taxonomy): Eukaryota > Fungi > Ascomycota > Sordariomycetes > Hypocreales > Clavicipitaceae > Epichloe > Epichloe typhina. The sequence goes on from CP098313.1 coordinate 4,043,910, forward strand.
GATTATTGTTTTTATTAATCCACCTTACCTCGTAGATCTTATGCCTTTTATATAATTAATAAAGGGCTATAATATTAATTATTAGTCTCTTCTCTTTTATTATTCCTAGCTTTATAAGGCATTTATATAATAAAAAGGAGTTAGTATAGAGGATTATAGGAATTCAAGGTATTTTTAATTAGTCTATAATTTAATAAAGAGTCATGGAAATCGCGTAGGTAATATCTGCGCCTTAAACCATACTATATAATTTAAAGGTAAGCGCGCTATATATAACTTTTTGCTCTTTATTAAGCTATACATAATAATATTACCTTTTATAATAAAGGTATTATTATCTTATATTATCTTATTACTAATTATAATAATATATCTAATCTATAAGCTTAAATCCTTATTATTAGCAAGTAATCTATTTACGAACACGAAGAGCTTTGCTTCCTTAAGGGTTAAAGGTATATATTATAGTCCTTACTACTAATTCTTAATTTGCTATTTAAGGTGTTTATTAAGGCGTGTAATATTATTAGTAAAGGGTTCTTAGTATTAAGCTATAATTAATAAATCATAGGAAGCTTCTAGTTAGTATATAGTTATAATATAGCTTCCTTAGGCTTGTTATTCTATGTAATCTTGCTTTGCTATTAGAGATTAAGAATTAACTTCCTTAATTTTCTAACTTTAGCCTTTTTAGGTTAAAATTAACAAGTTATTAGCATTCTAGGTTAAGATATAGCTATTAAAAATAAGGGGATTCCTAGTAGTTAATCGCTGCTTTTTCTTAGTAGTAAACTTAGCCTTCTAAAGCTCTTTCTCTTCTTTTTAGAAGAAGTTATTATTACTTAGGCCTAATATATTATTAGTTTATATTCCTATAATGCTAAAGAGATTCTTATTATTTAGCGCTATAATTAACAAGTAAGGATTATAGGTTAAAGTTATTATATTAAGGTTATCTTTATAATAATAGAAATACATTGCCTACTAGTAGGTTCTAGCCTTTACAATCCTATAAAGAGGTTTAATTAATTTAATTACAGTTCCTTCTAGAAAAAGGTATATAATCTGTTTTAGTAATCTTATAATAATTAGTCTTGTTAGTATTATGTGTAATTAAGTATATGCTTACGTAATATCGCGAATCCAAAGGTAAATACCTTTTCTTCTTAATAATAAAGCAATAGCTATAATAAGTTATTAGCTTGCTTATTGTATTATTAGTAATTACGTTAAGATAAATTCCTTTCCCTTATTATTATAGCCTTACATAATAAGGCGAGATTTCTTATATAGTAAGGCTATTCCCTTGCCTTTAATCTCTCTAACTATACAAGAATTAAAGATTCTATGGCCTCTGTGCCTTGCTAAGTTATATTTAATGAATTTAAAGATATTATAAGCTTATAGGGCATTAATCTTAGCTTAATCAGACTACTTAAAGGGTTTTCCTAGGGTTATAATCTTCCTTTCTTAGTAAAGTTAAAAAGCAAGGTTCTAATTAGCTTTTTCTTTTACTATAAGGAATACTATACTTAGCATCCCTTTAGCTATAACCTCTTAAATAAAGGCCTTATCTTAGTCTTTATTAATAAGTATGTAAAGTTTAATTAGGCTAATATCCTTTTTAAGATTATAAGTTTTACCTCTCCTTACTTTTATTCCTTTAGGGTAAGGTAATAAGTCTTTAACTTACTAGCTTCCTCTTAGGGTTACCTAGGTATTATAAGCCTTTTCTATTAGCTTCTCTATGCTTATAAATTAGACTATAAGGGCTTTTCTTAGCTTTTCTTGCTTTCTCTTTAGTAATACCTATAGTTTTTCTTCTTTTTCTATTACTAATTCTTTTTTAGTAATAGTAGTTAGTAGTATTATTATAGCCTTCTCTATATCTTAAGGCTTTATCTCTTACTACTCTAGCCTCTTTATAATATATAAGTCTTTATAGTAAGGCTTTACTACTATAAAGTAGAATTTTACTAGATTATAAGGTATATTAACTATATAAGTCTCCCTATTAGTAGTAATTAGCTTATAAGGGCTATACTAGCTACCCTTCTCTCTTTATATATATATATTAGCCTATAGAGATAGCTAATATATAGGCGCTATATTAGGACTATTCTAGGCTCTAAGGGTATTATAGACTTGCTATAAAGCTATATAGTAGTAGACCTTATTAGTAGCCTTCTAAATTACTTTAGTATATTAAATAACAAAGATACTAGGCAGTAACTTATCTATTATTTATAAGTAAGCTCTAAAGACTAGTAAGGTTAGTATAATTCCTTTAGGGCCTATAGAATTATTAATAGCCTTAATAGCTATTTAGAGATACTATTCTAGCGTTAGTTCTATGCTAATTAAGTTAGTAATAATATTATAAGCCTAGCGCAAGGGTTTATAATATCTTTTAACCTTTCTAATACTATTATAAGCTTTAATTAGCATCTTATTAGTCTTAATTAATATTAATTAAGTATAATATTTAAATTTAGCAAAAGCGAAGTTATTACTAGTATTATAGACTATCTATTCCGGAGGTCCTAGATAGGTATTAATCTAGCACTCTTAGATAGCGTCCTAGATGTCTTAAGCTTTCTACTTTTTTAAATTAAGGAATTAGGCTACTTAGAATAAAGTTACTAAATTAATAATATAAAGCACTAGTTAACTATTAATTTGCATAATATTAATAATAATCTTGTAGTTAAATTTATAGTTATCTTTAATTATAAATTTAAATTAACTAGGGGCCTTGCTATATATCTAGTAATAGTAGTAGACTTTGGTTAATTTCTTAATTACCTAGTATTTAACTTTATAACTAGCTTATTAAAGGACCTTTATAAGTTATTAAACAGAAGGGTAACTAAGCTAATAATGTAATTAATGAATATCTCTCTCTAAGAAATAGAAGGCAACCGTTTCTTTTGCCTCTAGTAACCACTAAGAATAACCTTATTGTTATACTATAGGCATAGTCTTATTACCTTAAATAAGTACATTTATAAGGTTATTAATCTTAACCTATATCTTATTTATATTAGTAATTAAGAAAAGGAAGGGAGTAGCTATATTAAGAATATAAAATTTAAGCTCTCTAAGTTCTGTAGGTACACGGATAATACCCTTTATAACTACTAATCTAGCACTAAATATAATAATTTAAGATTTACAAGGAATTACCTTTAATAAAGGTATTAATCTTAGTAAAGCTTTTACTTATGCCTCTCCTACACTTAATTTTCCTATAGCACTAGTATTAGGCATAATACCTCTAAAGACTTCTTTAGAATAGCGTTCTTTAAAGATATAGTAAAATAAGCCTTTATTACACTCTTATAGCTTATAAAGCTCTTGCTTAAGGAATATGTGTTAAAAGGCTTAATTATTTAGGGTTATAAGGATATTAATATTAGTAGTGTTATAGTTAGTTTATTATTTGGAGTAAAAGAATTATATAATACTTAGATATACTATTAATAGTAGCTTCTTTACCTTATTATTATTATTATCTTAAGCCTTTATATAAGCTATAAGATATAGTTCCTAATTTTAACTAGAGTTATTATTAGGTTTATTATTATCTTACCCTTTATAGGAGGTAAGGAATACCTAAAATCCCTTCTTTATAGGGGTTATATAATATGTTTTACTAGCCTACTAGTAGTCCTTCTCTTTTTAATATTCTTTAGTAAAGTAGTTAGAGGACTAGTAGCTACTCTTACTATATATAAAGTAGCGCTTAGGGCTTAGCCTAGGGCTTTTTCTATAATAACTTCCTCTACTATAGGATTATTATTTATACTAATAATTAGTAAATATAGCCTCTAGAGGGTCTCCTTATTAGTACTAAAGGTATTAAGAGATTTTCTTATTTAATTTTATAATAGTAATTACTTTACAAAGGTCTTTAGCAAGACTTTTAAAGCCTAGGGAGTATATATATTTAACTATCTAATATTTAGGTACACTAGCTATAGTATTTAATACTTACTTATAGAGCTTAGTATTTACTATATTAGAAAGGTATAGCCCTCTATAAATTTTCTTAAGGTTTAATAATATAATCTTAAGGCACTTAAGCTTGCTTTTATTAGGGTTCTTATTAATTATATTCTTTAATATTATACTACTCCACTTATAATAATAGAATTATTAGTTACTTTCTATTTTAAAGCGTTAGTAAATATAAGTAATTATCTCTTTATAGGAGTAGTTATTCCTAAAGAGGTAATTAAGGTAATACTATTTAGCATTACTTATTAACATAATAGGAAAGGCTTTCTAATAATATGTTTAAGGGAGATTAATCCTATTATACTTGTTCTTAAAGAGCGTAATCTTTAGCATTAGGAAGTTATATAGCTTCCTGCTATAGTAGTTACTATCCTTATATATCTTTATAAGCTCTAAGATCTTCTTTATAATCTAATCTTTAGAGGGGAATTACTATAAAGGCATAATTTATTGTAAATAATAGTCTATAGGTTATTATAGATAATAATTATTAGGATAAAGTAATTAATTTAATTAGGATTATTATAAGGGCTCTTAGGGAGGTTTAGGGAATTATTAGGGCTAAGGAAGGTGGATTTCTAGGGTAAGTAATTAAGTTTAGGGCTAAGGCTCTAGAGGTTTGGAAGATTATAATTTTTCCTATAACTAAAGAGATATTAAGGTTTAGTAAAGTACCTCTTTAAGGAATACTAGGATTAAATATCCTAGGCCTTATTTAATAAGAATACTATAATCTTATAAGGAATTACATAGCTCTCTAATAATATCCTTATTTACTCTTTTAAAGGTATCTTTAGACTAGCCTTTAAAGTCTTCTTAGAATAACTCCTAGAGGTTATTATCTCTCTAGCCTTAATGCTTACTAAGGTTAATAAACCTTATAATCTAGTTATTAAGTTTAGGTTATATAGTAGTCTTTAGGTCTAGTTTAATAAGCTTTTTCTAGTCTTTTATAAGATTATTTATAAGCTATTATAAACATGCTAGTAGTTCACTCTCTTATAGTCTTTTAAGAGGAATTATTTAAGCCTTACTATTACTAGTAGTAGCCCTTCCTCTTGTAGAAGGTCCGGATTCTAATTCTACTATCTTATAATATCTAGGCTATAAAAGAAGGTCTAAGGTATTATTCTTTTGCTACTAATTAAGCTTATGTATTTGCCTATTACTAGGGTTTTCTTTTGCACTTTAGGAGCGTTATTACTTTAATAAAGCTAGAAAATTGCAAAAACACGGAAAATCATAAAGATAGGAAAAACAGTAGAAAAAGCAGTAAAAGTAGTAACAAGAACAAATCAAATTAGGGTTTAATAAAGTAATAGAAGTGCTAAAAGTAACTAGAATAACTAGAAAAGCACTAGCAAAATAACATAGAAGTAATAGAATTACTACTTCCTATTTTATATAAAAAGAGGGAAAGAGATAATCTCTCTTACTAATAAGCATAGGGTAAATAACACTAAGAGTAAAGGGGGTAAGAAATAAGTAGTAAATGCTTATAGAGAGGGATTAAAGGTCTATTAGAAGAAGGTAATATATTAAGAAAAGTTATAGGTAATTTAGCTAGCTTAGCTAAGGTTATTTAATATTAGGTTTAAAATAAATACCTTGTAGTAATAGATTTAGTTAGTTAGTTAGTTTTCTTATAATAAACAATAAAATTAATAATTAATAACAATATCCTAGATAAATATAATAAAGTTACATTCTATAAGCCTAAGGGTTAATAAATTAATTCCTTAGAAGCCTAATAAGCCTATAACTAGGATTCTAGTCTTTTCCTTTAGCACACTTATGTAATTATACCTCTTTACTATAATAACTATTAATCTAGTGTAATAAGGGGTAATAGCTATAGTATTTGTAGAAATATCTTTTCTTATAATACTTAACTTATTTATAGTTATAAAGTTAACTACTAATTAGTATTAGTTACACTAAGGTACCTGCGCAAGTAAGATAATTCTATAATATTAAAGTTAATAATAAATAGATAGCTAGCTAGGAAAGAGAGAGAAGAGAGGGAAGGTCTAGATAATAGAAAAGTAAGTAAAACCCGTAAGTAAGGTAGAAAAGAGAGTAGCGAATTAATATAGCTAATTATATCATGTGCATCGCCCTAGACCCACTATTAGTCCGGTCTTTGGCCACGATTAAGCCGATGAAGATCCGAAGGATCCAACACTAATAGTAGCTAGGTTATAGCCTTTCTTCTAATTATACTATACTTCTTTTTAATTAGCTTAGTATTTATATTACTTATCTTAAGTATATACTTAACCTTATTATATTATATACTTAAATAGCTTTTAGCCTATAAAAACACTTACTAATAGTCCTATAAGTTATAATACTTTTATTTTACTAACTTTATAATTTATTTATACTAAGAGTAATAATCTTATATAGTAAGAATAATATTTTATAAAGTTACTTAAGTTATACTATACTTTATACTATTTAATTTACTATTAACCTAGGCTTTATAAAGCTTTTTAGTAAGTAAATTATTTACTTATTAGTTTACCTTATACTAGTATTATACTAAGAAGTAGTAAATTAACTAGGCTATAAAGCGCTTTAAGACTAAGAAAAGAATATTTTAATAATAAAAGTATAAAGATATAAGAGAAATTCTTTAATAATAATTTATAATAATTAACTTCTTTATAAAGGAAAAGCCTTTATTTATAATTAAGAGGCTAAGGTAATATAAAATCTCTTTACTCTCTTATATATTAATAAGAAAAGGTGCTATAAATAGTATAAAGTAAACTCTTTACCTAATCCATAGCTAACTTATACCTAGCCCTGTCTTAAGTGCGCTAGCTTTTAAATAACTACGCCCGTCTGGATCACACCCAATGCTTGGGCTAAAAGAACCACGCCACGTGTACACAAAAGGCTACTGCGTTTGTCTCTTCTCCGTGAAAGTGTGTTGCAGGCCTGTTCCGGCACGTCTGGCACTGGTTTTTTCTGCTGCATAGACACATAAGAAGTTTCCCTGAATTGGTGAATGACCAACACTTCCTGCAGCAAAGTGAGCGACTTGAACAAAGAGATTCGCCTTCGGTCGTAATATCTGGTTCGAGCTGACGGATTTTGAACAGGACCACGAGTCCACGTGAAGGGAGCAAGCAGGGTGGGGCTAACATCGCTTTGGCCGGCCAAACACGCAAACGGTGGCAGGTGGCAGGCAGGTGGCAGGCAGGTAGGCAGGTGGCAGGTGGCAGGTGGCAGGTGGCAGGTGGGCAAGAACGACGCGACCCGTTGTTGCGACACTACCAGGCACAACCAACAGGACAGACCATCCAACTCTCCTCATCTGTCTTTTGTCTTTTGTCTTCCAAACATCGGCCATTTCAGGGGGCAGCGCCACCATCTCATCTGGCCCATGGCGTTGTTACGAGCGTGTTAGTGGACTCTGCCAATGGCCAAGGTCTTGAGACGCTCCTCCATTGACAATGGCGGCTCCTGTGGCGGACGACTTGACGCACACCAGTCGGACCCACGACGGATGTTCGGCACGTTGCTATGTACTTACTGAAGGAATCAGTTCGCCAAGCCTCGGTTTGATCGCCTTCGTCCAAGACTGCACCGTCTTCCGACGAATGTATATTTGGAAAACCCTTACTTCGGACTAAGCAATCCGTACCGTCCGCTGGTCAGTAGAATCGGTCAATATCCAGACACGCGTTGACGTTTACGAGCAAGGCGGACGATTTCCCGAAAGACACCAGACATGTCCGAAGGAGCCAGCCAGGCGACTGGGGGTATCACAGGAACCTTTTTCAAAGGGCAGTACGGAGTACGGAGTACTCCGTCTTACATTGCTTGCGGCGGTTCAAGGCAGGTCTGCAAAGGTTACATACAAGAATCTAGCTCCAAAATCTACTAATCTTCGAATTGCACTGGCGTTTGCGCTTCGGCGTAAATACGAACCATTACGGCTTCACTAATGTTGGCTTTGCTCTAGCCTGTCCGACTTTTCCGTCCCTGCGTAGAAAATGCGATGTCTGGAGCCAGTCTATTTCGGGGCACTCGAAGGGCACAGGGCTGTGCAGAATTTATTGTGTCCGTGGTCCGTAGTTGTGGCCGGTGTGGATGGGATGAGGATGGGGGACTGAGTCGTCGCGCTGCACTCCTGCATAACATATTTCCCAATGCCTCGATAATTCTGCGGCATTTCTTGTTTCGGGGCTGTTGTCTGAATAGTTTTGCTGCTTCATATTCAACCATTTTTTCCCTGCGCACCCTTGTTCCCGCTCGCATCGCTCCGTGTTTTGCTCATTGAGCCAGCCGCTTTGCAACTCGAGTCGTCGAGACTGGGACTTATTACTCGCCGACCCGTTCGAGAAAGTTGCGATCGTCTCTTGGCTGGCAGACCTTCGCGCTGCGACTGCCAATTTGATCGCAGTCTTCTTTCTTGCACAAGCCTTCCGAGTGTTGTATCAGTTTCAAAACCTGCGACGACAACCTCTTGCCATTTGTGGTTTCTCTCTTTAACCAGGCCTTCGCCCATATACCACATACCACTTGTTCTATTACTATTATTTCAACTACAACCGCTTGAAATCTTCCCAATCATCTCTTCTAGGCCAACGTTTTGCAAAAATGGTCTCTTCGACTCTTTCGTGGTTGCTTATGGCCTCGAAAGGCAGCGCACTTGGCGCCGACCTGCCATCCATTGTGATCAAGGTGCGACTAACTGACGTGAATGAACTTTCCTGCTGGCCACCATTTTTTTGACTGACGATTTGGACAGGGTTCCAAGTTCTTCTATCCCAACGGCACTCAATTCATTATGAAGGGTATCGCCTACCAGCAAGCCACCGGCGCAGCTGGTTCAACGTCCAGCAACGCTAGTTACGTTGATCCTCTTGCGGATAATGATCGTTGCAAGGTCGATATCCCGAACCTGGTCTCCCTCAAGACCAATGTCATTCGAGTTTACGCGATTGACCCGACCAAGGATCATTCAACTTGCATGAAGCTTCTCAATGACAACGGCATCTATGTCGTGGCTGATCTTGGCGAGCCCGGCCTGTCTATCAACCGTGATGATCCGGCCTGGGATACTGCGCTGTTTGATCGCTATCGAAAGGTTGTTGATGAGTTGGTCAAGTACTCCAACGTCATCGGCTTCTTTGCTGGCAATGAAGTCAGCAACACTAATAATAACACGGGCGCTTCTGCCTATGTCAAAGCTGCAGCCCGTGATACCAAGGCTTACATCAAGTCTAAGAATTACCGACCGATGGGTGTTGGTTATGCTGCCAATGACGACAAACCCATCCGTGACCAGATTGCGAGCTACTTCAACTGCGGTCCCACCGAAGACTCCATCGACTTTTTCGGTTACAACATTTACTCGTGGTGCGGTGACAGCAATTTCGAGGCCTCTGGATACAACCGACTGATTGAATATTTCAAATCTTACTCTGTGCCCATGTTCTTCGCCGAATATGGCTGCAATCTGCCCAATGGTGGAGCGGATCGCACCTTTGAAGAGACCACAGCATTGTACGTGAACAACATGACCGACGTCGTCAGCGGGGGTATCGTGTACGAGTACTTTGAAGAGACCAATAACTATGGTGAGTTTGAGGCATGCATTTCGAATCGTTCAGGACTCTGAATTAACAAGGGTTTTTTTTCCTCTTCAGGTTTGGTGAAGATCAGTGACGGCGGTTCTGCCACCAAGCTGAAGTCCTTCTCTGCTCTTGAGAAGAAGATCGGTTCTGCCAATGCCAAAGGCGTAGACATGTCGTCCTACAACCCTACCAACAAGGCATTGGAGTGTCCTGCCGTCAGCTCATCGTGGGAGGCTAGCTCAAGCCTGCCCCCCACTCCCAACGACTCCGCGTGCAACTGCATGGTCAAAGCCGCCTCGTGTGTTCCCTCAGGAGAACTCAAGAAAGCTTCCTACGGTGACATTTTCGGCTTCATTTGCGGCAAGGACGCCGCTTACTGCGCCGGCATCACGGACAACACAACCACGGGCAAGTATGGCTCGTTCAGCATGTGCTCAAGTCAGCAGAAACTGGCCTACGTCCTTGACGCTTACTACAAAAAGAACGGAAAAGGTGCTTGCGACTTTAAAGGCCAGGCCAAGACTCAGTCGGCCAGCGGCTCGCTGTCCAGCTGCGCCAATTTGGCTCCCGGGAGCAACGGCGCCAACTCTACGTCCGGTGGCAACGGCAACGGCAACGGCAATGGCAATGGCAATGGCAATGGCAACGGCAACGGCAACGGCAACGGGAACGGCACCGGGAACGGCAACGGCACCGACAGTTTCGCGGTTCTCGGCGCTCCTCTGACATGCGTTGGAGGCTCCGCTGTTGGGTTGTACCTTGTTGCTGCTGTGTTTGGAGCTGCCATGGTGGCTTTGTAAGAGGAAGGCGGGCGTTATTTCTCAGGAAAGTGTACGACATCTGGTGGTGGTGATTGGAAAATTAGCAGTTGAACTACCAAGTTGAATCACGCGGCTGGAGTTTGTGGCACCTCTTATGTTTGGACCTGATTTGGGCAGTCTTGTATACATACATGGCCACGAGGGAAATGTGGCACTTGCGTGACTAGCAGGGTACGGGACTTGTATACATGTCATAGAAAATGTATTCCGTACGTAATACCCAACTTGTTTCAATGATATGTCACCCCGTGAGTGGGCGGATTAGGTGCTCACTGAGGGACTGACAATGTTCATTCATACCATGCTGTATTACCTCTTTCAGCTCATTGCATCAGCTACGGAGCATGTAGATCTCCTCGTACTCCGCGACCACGGCGCATCAGGCCTGAGCTCTAGCAGCCAAGCTAACAACCGGGAATGGACTCAAGCGCAAACGCCCACAGCGATCAGGGTCCGGTGGTCCGGTCCATCTACTACGTACTACTCCACCACGTCGCCCCCTGAATTCGACGTTTGTTTGTCGTGTTCCGGACGTGCCGGATATTATGGCGGGTCAAGCTTGGCAGGTTCGGAGGAGGTGATTGAATGAGCGATGGGCCATCGGGAATCATGGCAATCCGAGCGTCGCCATCTGCCGTGGATAAGAAGAATCTCGGGCTGATGCGGTCGTACAAGTCCGTCCAACTCCCTGCCGGAGCCGGGGTGTCCCATGCAACCCGTCATGGGTCGCGCTGGATTTCCATCTACTACGAACCTCTACGGCAGATACTGAGGTACAAATGATAGCGACAACATACGCGAGGACGCCGAGAAGCAAAAGCAACCTTGTTTGCTTCGTCCCAAGGCTCCCATCAAATCGTCATCATCATCATCATCACTATGGAAATCATCATTGTCGGCGCGACCGGCTACGTCGGGTCCACGGTCCTCGAGCGATGCCTATCGGACGCGAGCATTTCGAGAATATACGTGCTGACGAGGAGACCCCTTGACGACGCGCAGACTGCGTTCCCGGAGGCAGCGCGCAAGGTTTCGGTCGTGATCAAGAGGAACTGGATCGAGTACGATGATGAACTGCTGGGGAGGCTGAGAGGTGCTCGTGCGTGTATCTGGTGCATCGGCGGCCGTCACACCCAGCACAGCCGCTGGGCCACGCCAGAGGAGTATCTCGCCGTCACGGTGGATTACACGGTTGCCGCGGCGCGGGCGTTCGCCGGGATGATGGGGACCACGACACGCTCGCACGACGACAGGTTTCGCTTCGTCTTTTGCAGCGGAGATGCCTCGGAGCTGGTGTACAATCGGAGCTTGTGGATCATGGGGCCGACGAGACGGGCAAAGGTTCGATTTTGTCTCTCTTCTTTCTCTTGTGCTCAATGACTGACTGACTTATCAATCGCTAGGGCTGCGCGGAAAAGAACATTTTCGACATTGCAGATGCCAGTGGCGGGGCACTGGAGAGCATCACGGTTCGACCATGCGGCATCTATCCTCGGCGGGACACGCCGTGGTCGTGGTTCCTGACAAGGCTTGTCCTGCCGACGCTCGAGGTGGGCGAGCTGGCGGCGGCCATGGTCGAGCTGGCGAAGAAGGGGGGAGGTGGACGGCAAGGGCGGATCGTCGGCCATGAGGATGCGAAGACGATGGGGAGGGACGTCTTGGGGAGGGAGCGGACGGACCAGACGTGAGAAAGTCAGTACATGTAGAGGGAGAGTTTTGGTGGCTGATGGTCATGACCTTTGCCCAGCTCCGCTAGTAGTAAGGTTACTCCAGCCACCACACAAACTAGAGTTTCAGGAAACCTTGAAACTGATGTCGAGTTGTTCTCCCCGCATCAGTCGAGTCGGGATAACTTGATACATGACGACAAGTTCCAAAAAAGTCCCCGCTTGTGTCGAGCCCCATTCAAATAGCCCTCTGAGCTCAAGTCGAAGCCGAGGCTTTCACAATCATCACGATCCAGTTCCCCCCTCACCGAGGTCTCGTCTCGAGCGTCGACTTCTCCAAAACCACGGCGGAAAAGGCCAACTGACTGGCGGCGGCGCCTCGACAACTCTCAAGTTACTAATTACTCGTGGCGCAACCACACTTGTTGCAAATCCGAGTCTGATCCCTCCCTTCTCCCTTCTCCCCCTTCTTCCCCTCTCTTCCCCTCTCTTCCCCTCTTTCTCTCCTTCCTTCCTTATTGAAAGAAGATGTACAATAGAAGCAGAGGGACGAATCACAGCTGCCGTCTCCCAAGCCCGGATTTCAAACTCCATCAAGAAGGTCGCGCCTTCCAGTCTCGTCCAGTTCTCTCGTCCAGCCTCGCCGTGTCGCTAGGCCCGAATCAATCGTTTTCGCTTGCAAACCCCGCCCAGCCGACCAACTGCTCGCTCACTCACCACTTGGCCGGCTTCTTCACTAGCAAAAAAAATTTTTTATTACTCCAATCCATTCTCTCCAAATTCCTCATCGCCACCATTTATTTGCTGTCGCTTTACGTCAGATTCGGCACCGGACAAATCGTTCCTTTTTCAGACCCGCAGAAGAAGAAGCAAAAAAAAAAAAAAGTATTCAACTGCCGGCATGAACGCACCCATCTCGTCACCGAGTGCGAGCGCGAGCGCGAGCGCTTCCTCGTCTACCGGGCCGTCAACGCGACAATCCCCCACCGGCTTTCAAGCTGCGCAGACGATTGCCATGCCGCCGCCCGCGCAGGCCAAATGCTCGTCGACGGAACCCTTCCTCCGAGACCTGAACCTGGTCGCTGAGGCGGCGAAGCGGGCGCAAGTCGCCGTCATGGTTCGCGATTTCGATAACTGTGCTCTTTCATAGGCCTGCCTGCCTGTGGCACTGACCTGCGCACATGCACTTGATTACCCCACGGGAATTTCTTTTCTATATCGCGGGGGAGGGGGGGGCCTCCGCGGTATTATCGGTGGCCTGGAGCTGACGGTCTGGTCTACGGAGTCACATCAGCCGGTGCAGTGCAATCAGCGCCGCTTCCCAAGTTGCATCTTCAACGGGCTCAATGCATTCCGTCCGTTAATGCATACTCCGTACCCGCGGCTTGCTTTCATCTCGCCAAATGTCATATTGCTGCGAGCCACCTGACGGAGCATGTTGTTTATTTATCCGCGGGTTGTTCTTGTACGATCTGAGCGGGAACCCTTGTTTTAGGCGCAATCACAGGCAGCATATATACCTTGTGGCAGACTTGATATCAAGTAGTATCCGTGGTGGCGGAACCTCGCCCATGTTCTTTGCATTGGCCGGCTTTTTTTTGGGTTGAACTTGGGCTTATGTATGTAAGACGACATGGATACCCCTGGATCGCAGCGTACAAGTAAGTACAAACGGTCTGCGAGGGCAACGCACAACATGAATACATGCACTTCAAATGTGGCCAAGACGTTGCATCGAAATGTACAAGGTGTCGTCAACATTGTAGCTCGGCACAAGGATCAATTTTCTGCGAAGCCACGAAACCAGTCGGTCCATCATCGTCTCTTTATATCTTGGCCACGAGGGACGCCCCTCCATCGACCCTGATCAAGGCCCCGTTCAGATAGGCACTACACAAGTCAGCATGAATGGCACAAGACCAAAACCAAAACCAAGGGAAACGAAAAAAGACTCACCCGGCCTTGCTCGACAAGAAGATGGCCGACCCCGCCACGTCCTCGTCCCTGCCGATCCTCCCCAGGGGAATCTCGCCAGCCAAGGCATCCCCCACAGCCTCGAGCGTGGCCCTCATCATCTTTGTCCGGAACGGGCCGCACGCCAAGACGTTGCTGGTGACGTTCCTGGCCCCCAGGTCCCTGGCCATGTGCCTCGACAGGTGGTGCAGCCCGGCCTTGCTGGCCGAGTAGGCAAAGTTGGCCATGGTGGGCACGCGGACGCCGTCGATGCTCCCGATGTGGATGATGCGCGCGGGGTCCTCGCTCGTGCCGGCCCTCTCGAGCAGCGGCAGGCTCAGCTGCGAGAGGGTGAAGGCGCGGTGCAGGTTCAGCGTGAGGAGCTTGGTCCAGGCCGCGTCGGGGTGCTCGTCAAAGGGGGCGCCCCATGCCGCGCCCGCGTTGTTGACCAGCACGTGCAGGCCCGCGGGCTCCCGCTCGGCGAGCTGGCCGACGAGGGACTCGCACTCGGCGAGGTGCTGGAGGTTGGCCGGGAGCGCGTGGGCGGAGCCTCCGTGGCGGGCGAGCGAGGTGAGGTCCTTGGCCGCGGCGTGGCAGGCGGGTGCGTCGCGGCCGGTGATGTAGACTTTTGCGCCGTTTGCGACGAAGCCCGTTGCTATCATGCGGCCGATGCCCTTGGCGCCGCCTGTGACGAGGACGACTTTGCCCTGGAGAATGTCAGCCGTGTTTGCATGTTTGCATGTTTGCAGAGCTGGTGGGCATGGAATGGGGCGCACCTGGACGCTGAAGAGGTTGTTGACATCCATGGCTGCTGCGGTGGAAGAGGGTTGTTTGGTTGTCTTGTCCGGGTTGTGGTTGCGTGATGCGGAATCAGAGATGTCAGATGGCGTCTGCCGAAAGCGAGATGCCGAAAGCGAGAAGCCGAGGCCTGCGGTGCGCTCGGTGTGCTCGGCGTGCTCGGCGGAAAGTTCCCCGCGTCCTGGACCACGTTGCACCTGCACGACACGACATGCGAGATGATCTATGATTCATGTCCAACACGGACGAACCGTCGATTCCACTTTGTGAAAAAAAAAAAATCCTGTAATGCGCCAGACGTTTCTAAACAACTTCTCGCCCAACTAACATCACAAGGGAAAAAAAAAAAGGGCTCCACCAGCTCAGCCATTTCCAACCCACGTTGGCTCGCCATCGTGAGACTTGTCCCTTTTCTCCTCTCTCCCTCAACGAGAACGAATCCAACCGAGCACGACCTAATGGCAGCCGACGACGACGATCCCCCCTCCGGACGACTCGGCCAGACCTTCGACGGCCTCGCCTTCTCCGCCCACGGCGCCGCCTGGTCGTCCCTGTACAAGGAGGGCTTCCACCCCTGGGACCGCGGCGGCCCATCCCTCGCGCTCGCGGACCTGCTCTCCCAGCGCACCGACCTCGTGCCTCCGGCCCAGCAGCGCGACCGCCGGGGCAACCTCCTCCGCGACGCCACCGGCGAGCCGACCCGGCGGACCGCCCTCGTCCCGGGCTGCGGGCGCGGCCACGACGTCCTCCTCCTCGCCTCCTTCGGCTACGACGTCGTCGGCCTGGACGTCAGCCCCGAGGCCGTCGCCCTGGCCGAGGAGAACGCGCGATGCGCCCTCGGGAGGGGGCTGTACGAGCCCGTGAATGGGCTGGAGCGCGGTCGCATCCGCTGGGTGGCGGCCGATTTCTGCTCCGACGACTGGACGTCGGGGCTGGGCACGCACGGCTCCGGCAAGTTTGACTTGGTATTCGACTATACGGTATGTTTATCCCCCTCCCTCGCTCCGTTGTTTCCTCGGAGCTTAAAAAAATCTCCCCTAGTTCCTCTGCGCCCTGCCCCCGAGGCCCGCCCCCAATGGGCAAGACGCATGCCCCAGCTCGTCCACCCCTCGGGCCACCTCATCTGTCTCGAGTTCCCCTCGGGCAAACCTCTCTCGGACGGCGGCCCCCCCTGGGGCCTCACGCCCGAGGTCTACGAGGCGCTCCTCGGCGCCCCCGGCAGCCCCGTCGCCTACGACCCGGACGGCGGCGTGGTCGAGGCCATGCCCGCGAAGCCGGACCCCAGCGCCATGCACAGACTGAGCATCGTCAAGCCTGCGCGGACGCACAAGGCGGGCATGGACGAGGATGGGACGGTGAGGGACTTTATATCCGTGTGGGCGCCTTGACGGCCATGCTTCTATTCCGGACTAGACGAAGTTGATGAAGAGGACGAGGACATATTGAAGGGTTGAAGAAGATGAAGGATGACAAAATACATCAACATCAATATACAAACCAATTCTATCCAGAAATCTATTCCCCCCTAAAAATATAGGTCTCATCACTTACAACACAACACAACACAACACAACACAACACAACACAACACAACACAACACAACACAACACAACACAACACTGTCAAAATCACTTCTTCCTCAAGCTATTGTAATGCTCCCCCAGCCCGTACCCATGCCGATAATAAGCCAGCCACAACACCTTGCCCCCCTCCCTGCTCACCCCGATGCTCTCCGTCCTCCCATCCTGCACCACCCTAATCTCAACCCCGTATCTCCTCGCCACCGCCGTCAACTCCAGCTCGCCCCCCCACTCGGCCGTGTCCCGTATCCTACAAACGTAGCTCTCCAGATCGCCCCCTCCACAAACGGCTCAAAATCCTCCCTATTCTCCCTCATAAAGGCCGCGGCCGTCCTCCTCACCACCCTATACGGCGGCACATCCCCTCCCCTCCCCTCCCCCAGCGCCACCCCATTCACAACAAGTTGGTCCGCCACCGCCGAGAACAGGCAGTGCCCATCCGGCTCAATCTCCTTCTCGACCAGCCCGTGCGCCATCAGCATCCCCCTCACGTACTCGCCCTCGCGCGCCCTATGGTCCGTCATACGGGATGCCTCGTCCTCTGCCTCCCGCGCCACATCTTCCTGCTCGGCCGCGCGCCGCGCGAGCCGCTCCCTCTGACGATTGCGCTTCTTCCTCCCGCCTTCTTGGGGCGGTGGTGCTGGTGGTGCAAGTTGTTCTTGTCCGCTGCCCGTCGTGGCTTCTGCGGGCTTGTCGTCGTCCCGGTCGCCGACTGCGTTGTCCTCGTCCTGTCCGTCGAGGGCCGCCGCCTCGCGGGCTTGTTCTTCTCGTAATAGACGCTCCATCTCGGCGCATTCGTCGTTGACGCCCTTTCGCGTCTTCTTTGTCGCATTCTTCTTCTTGCTCGTGATTCGGCCCTGGAGCTCTCTGAGCTCTCGTCGGTGGCGAGCCTGCATCTGATGGAGCGCCTCGCTTTCCATCTTGTGGGGGGGAAAAAAAAGAAAAGAAAAAGCGGGCTGGAATGCAAAAGTGCTGACGACGCCGTGTGGCCTTGGACTCGTGAGGTGAAATCGATCAAAAGTTGCCAAGCCACGTCATTGGAGGGGCGTGGGTCGTATGGTGCCACCCGCCCGTGGGCGGGGGAGGCTTAACTGGACTGGACGTCAACAAGTCGACGACACATTCTCTCACGCTACACAGGTCGAGTCGACAATCTTTGCTTGCAATTTTTTGAACTAAGTAAATAAGAATTGCTACCGCCGGCTCTGAATGATTCTCTGCCTTTCATGCTTGAATAAATCCCAGCGTCAACATACTGTGTGCATATAAAACAACTAGGGCGCAATATTTGAATCGTTCTGTTGCCCGTCTCTTCCCGTGTTTTACACATCTCTCCAGAAACGAACTGCGTTATTCGCGACCCCGAGCATTCATCATCGCTAATGAGTGGTGTTGTGGAACAGCATAGTCGACTGCACCAAACGCCATGCAAAAAAGGCAGTCCTTCTTCCCCAAGGTATGTACAACATAGTTTGGTACAAATAAAAAATAAGAATAAGAATAAGCAGAAACCGATTTCCAGAGACCGTTTCTTTGATTGCAGACCTTCAGCATCCAAAAATATAGGAATGACAAATAAAATGCTAAGAGTAGCGGGGACTGGTATCCGTATTGGAGTGAAATTAGGGGTATTCACAATTGTAAGCTCGTCTTGACTGTGGGGAACAGACTAGAATCCCCTGAATGGATCATCTCGGAGGAAATAATCCTCCTCGACATGGTATTTTCCTTTGTTGTTGTCGTGTTCCTTGACCTTTGTAACGCTTCGACCGTGGATGTGGTTGTGGTTGTTGCCATGTCGGCTGCGACTGTCTCTTCTTCTGATTTCCTTGCTCCTCCTGCGCGCACTCCTTCTGTAGTCGTCGTTCCTGTCAGTGGGAGATTCATTGTTTTGCGAGTAAGCCAGAGGACTGATGAATGCTTCCATCCGGACGGTTCCTATGGCATCAAAAAAGTTGCCAGGTCCTGAAGACGCTTCAGACGTTCGCTGAGACGCAGTTCGACTCATGTTCCAAGTCCCATTCGCTGACCCCTGGGTCTGGTAAGCATCCGAAGACACCGTCGCGTCGGCGCTGCCGTTGCCGGAGCCTTGTCCCGAGTTTTGCGCGCCACTCGTGGTTCCCGCCGGTCCAGAGAACCCCCTGAAGGACAGTGGTGGAGCGACATGCCCTCCCGTGTTGCTTCGCTTGCGCCCGTGTGTCGCCATGACATGTGCGCTTCGTTCCGAGAAACGTGGGACAAACGGAGGGTCTGCTGCTTCTCTTGACTGCTCACGACTATGTCCGCCTGATATAGCCGATAAAGAGTCGGGGCCGCGGGACCCGGTAGCCTCACTCATGCGAGACGATGGCACGCTGACGATGCTTGGCACACGGGCGGTTCCAATTTTAGACGCGGACGATTTGCGCTTGGCGAGCCGAATAGAGTCTCGTATGCCACCTCGTTTCAACTTGGGCTGCGGGGCCTCGAATTCACGGAATTGTTGGTGCTTCACGTACGGGTTGGGCGCAGAAATGTTCTCCGGCAATGCTTGTTGGGAATGGGCCAAGAATGAAAGTGCAGTCAGCCATAGGAAGTGTCGTTCAGCAGAGTTCGCCGTGAACTTGAGGGCTCTCTGGGGGGTCAATATCAGGATTGACCGGTTGAAAACAGTAGGCATGACTTTGGGCGCCGGGTTATCATCCTTTACATCCAAGACCGATTGTATCATGACTGCTTCCTTGTAAGTATCTAAAGGCTTTTCCTATTGCGATTTGGTCTTTGAACTTACGTTTACGTCCAGTCTTGCCCAGCAGAGCGCTGCCAGATGATGGCTGTTTGCTGCTCCAAAGGATTGATCTTTCATAGGGCGCTAGCCAAACCCATCGCTTGTGGCGGTCATTGCTGCTGTCGTCCTTCCCGGTGTTTTCGGGAACGCTAAATGACTTTCTTCGCCTGACATATTTGAGCATCCACTCACCAACCATTGCTTGGGCAATTGCATCAACTACACCCGTTGTGTGCGACGCACCAGTGTCCGTGGTCAGAGCTGTGTAGTTGGTGTTGTAAGTATTGTCCGTATTGGTAGACAACTCGTGGCGATGTCTGCGATAGCTGGATGGGCCTCGATCGCGTCCTGTACGAGGCGTGGTGATGTCATTTTGGGGTAGTGGCGGCAGACCAGGGCTCTCGGGCGCCTCCGTTGATGGCGACAGCGGCGGGGGAGATCTGCTGCCATGTCTTCGGAGTCGTGGTGCACGTGGCAATGCTGCCGCGGAACGGACTTTGCGAATGCTGTGTGGTTGATGCGATGATCGACTGCTTCCACGTCTGTGCCACAATTCTCCCCTGGTAGGGCTTTCTCGGCCGTCACTCGGCGCGCTGAGATCAACTTGCGATCGTCGTGAACTGTCTCGAGCCGGTATTGGGAACGGAGGTTGTTTCCCATCTGGAATGCTCGGGCTTATGGGACAACTCTGCTGGGAAGCTATTCCGCTCTGTATCATGGCCGCCCTCCGAATAGCACTTGTCCGATTGGCCAGGCCGGATCCGCTGGATGGTGGCGGAGGAGTCGGTGTCTTCTCGTACTTCCTGCTCAGCTTCCTGCCGTGGCCCTTGGGATAGTTTTCTTTGTCAGCAAGATTGAAAGAGCTGAAACCCTCACTGCTATTCGGTTTGGCGGAGCTCCTGACAGCAGAAAACTTTGGTGTGATCTGTTCGGGACTGGTGGCTGTGACGGTCCCGAATGATCCTCGTCTCGTCACTCGTTTCGATAGTGACGGTGGCCTTGGGGCAGACAGAGCAGTTCGGTATTCTGAATCACTCACATCAGCATCCGCAAAGTCATCGCCTTCATCGGAGCTTGCGGTGTCAAATCCCGCAAAAATGCTGCTGAAGCGGTTGGCCCTCTTGGAGTAGCACTTGTTTGATATTGATGGTGGATGATCGTCGACCATACCCAGATAACTGTCGTCGTCTTCTCGAGACGTGATAGGCGACGACGGAAAGTCGGGCATACCATGACTATTGGTCAACCTTGTGGGGTTTCGAGGGGGGATGCTGCTCGGGACAGCCTCTTGCTCTTCTTGATGGACACCTGATTTGGAGGGATTGGGCGATGTTGGCCGGGACGAGATGGTTGATGGTTGTAAATGCGGAGGTAGTAAAGCTATCCTCCTATCGACCTGTATGCCCTCGGTCTGAACGCAAGCATTGCTTATCGAGATATTTGATGACAAGTTGACCTGGCAGCCAAAGTGCTTGAAATGCTGAGGAAGCCGTTGTTCCATTGGTGTAGTCGGCCGACTCGTGGGGGGCTGGATGCTGATGGTTGGAATCTGCTGTGGCGGCGGAAATTCCGTGGCTCTCGACGTTGACGCGGGGACTCCTATGGAAAAGGGCAGTGGTTCATTCGTCTGCGTCGAAGCCATGGCGTGAGATGGTCCCGGTGTGTGTGTTTCGGGCCATGGTGAACGTGGCGTCTTGGGGGGACTAAGAGGCATTTCAATAGTTTGCGCAGACGTAGAAATCATCTCATGGTTAGGTTTTGGCGGTTCGATCATCAATGGCCTGTTAAGCTGAACACGCTTTCTGCGCTGGTTTGCTTCCACTTCGCCGTCAGCGCGAGCAGGACTATCAGACTCTGGTGTCTTCACTCGCTGAGGAGAAAAGTCGGCAGTTGGCGACACGAACCTTGGGGCTTCTGATGGCGGCGGGGAGCATTGCACTCCAGCATCTGTATAAGATGCCTTGAGTGGGGGAGGCACTTCCGGTTCCTCTTCGTCCTCATCTTCACCTTCTAGGGCCTCCAGTACTGCAGGGTTCATGTTGAGCTTGCTCCGGGCAACACCACCAAGTCGTTTTAGGCTTTCGATGCTGTGATTTCTGAGGTGAAACCTGCCAGAAGCGCTGTCGCGGCTGTAGGACCGCGTGTGTTTTGGACTTGTGCAGTAGGACAAAACACTCTCACGGCCGTCAGCATCGGTATCATCGTCATCGTCAAAGTTCAATTCATCTGCAAGCGAATTGCCGGGTCGTAGAATCGGACCATTCAGTAAAGAATGTCGGATGCTGTTGGACATGCTCATGGTCCGCACACTAGCAGCGTCGCGCTCTCCTCCGACATCATCTCCGTCGGTATCGTGGTCGTCTAAATTTCCATTTGTCGCCTTACCGGCCTGACTTGCCTGGTAAGCTGCTACTTCATCGAGTACCATCTTCAAGCGGCTTTCTGCGATGTGCAGCTTTCTTTCGTATCTGCGACGTTCATCCTCCCAGTCATCCTTCTCTTGAGCCCAGAGATCGTGAACCCTCTGTGAGTCATCCTCTTGACTGCGCATCTTCTTTTGCGCGGCGTCCAGTCGCTTTCTCGCGTCAGTGATGGAATCCACCGCCTCGTCCCTCTCGCGTGCCAGCTCCCCCAATGCCGATGACGTCCCACCCTCAAGTAGGGAGATTTGTCTCCTGAGGGAACGAC
Organism: Epichloe typhina subsp. poae; assembly: GCA_030389615.1. Classification (NCBI taxonomy): domain Eukaryota; kingdom Fungi; phylum Ascomycota; class Sordariomycetes; order Hypocreales; family Clavicipitaceae; genus Epichloe; species Epichloe typhina. The sequence continues at coordinate 4,065,799 of CP098313.1, forward strand.
TCTCCTTTGACGTGTTGGTCAGGCTTTCTTGCAGCTGCTCGTGCTCCTCCTTCGCCAAGTGTAAGGCCGTCTCAAGGCTCTCGATTTGCCTCGTTTTCTCGTCCTGGTCTCTTCGCAGGGCGAGTATTTCAGACACGAGATTGGCGTGTAATGTAGGAGTGAATCGTCTTGGGTCGAGGATGCTTATGCTTTGATCGTTGGTGATGTCCCTGGAGGATCTCTTGTCGCTGCGGTCGGTAGTCATGTCGGAGGGCGACGTTCCCCTTATCGGAGGGGTCATTGTTCGCTTGCTTGATCTCTTGGGCTTTGCTGAAGGTGTTCGAGAGCAGTGCTCATTACCGGATGTCAACGAGGCGAGTCCACTCGCCCCGGTCGAAATCTCATCGTCCGTCTCCCACTTTTTCATTATATTTCGTGAAAACAATGCGGTATGAAGAAAGAATTCATTTGAACCAAGTGACTACGGTGCACTGATGCGCCACCTCTTGCATCAGCCAGCCTCTTCGCCTTGTCACGACTCGATACAACAGTTGAAAGAAAGACAGAGAGGCCCCTGCTGAGACTTTCAGCTGCAGTTGATATATGATAGCTACGGGGCCCTCGCCAAGAAATGTTAGCGTCACGTTTGACTCGCACCAGTGTACCTTTTTTTTTTTTTTTTGGTACAGCGGGGGGCAAATACGTAAATGCCTGTTCCATCGGTTAAAGTGATGCTTACGTGCGGTGCAGTTGCGTCAATCTGAATGATTCAAATTGTGTGCAAAGCCAAAGAAGATCGGCTCGTTGAAGTAGTCCGAATTGAATAACCAGATTTAGATGGAGCTGTACAACGACAACGAGCATTAGCAAGTTCCCGTCCCAGTCCACGTGGCAGCTCTGCCACCTGAGGTCAATCAAGCAAGGGCCGACTCTAATAAGGGCTGACACTTGCGTCCATCCAAATCAAAGAAAAAGAAATGCCCTCACTTTTGTTGGTCTTTACGCAAAAATGCATGCAAGAGTGCTGAGCATATACATATACCAACTTGGAAGGTCTACCCAGCCGTAAAACATACAAGATCGCTGGAACCAAGGACTTCTCGTCTGTCGGTAATGGAACGGATAAGCATGCAACTCTGGAGTGTGAGATTGCTTGTCGGAATGTCGTTACTCGTCGGCGGTATCTTTGATCTCAAAATGCCGAGAATCCGGCCGGCTCAACCAAGGAGAAGATCGCTGTCTTGTACAAAGAGGATAACGAAAAGTAGATGTTGAAAGGGGGGAGATGGAAAAAGAAGCCAATGCTGTTTGCAGTTCTCGGTCAACACCAGCTTCCCATTGCCTAATTAATGGTGGTCCGCCGCAATGTCTCAAGACAACAGTTACTAAAGAAACCCCTCGACAAGACTATGTATAAGAACAGCGGAGGCCAAAGAGCTTCGCTGGTAGATCAAGTCCAGGTGGAAATTGGACGAACGCTGAGAAATGACAAGGTCCTGCCTGCAGCGAGGATCAGACGGACGAGGTGCCGGGAGTATCAAGTTATCCACTGTAGCCATAAACGAGATAACGGAACACCAGTCTCGGGTCCGGTTCGTAAAAGCGACGAGGTTGCTTCTCCACAGATCATGTTACGAAAACGCACTGGCAATACCAAGTGCTGCGCCAATAGAAAGGGGGCGGGCAATTGAAACAGGCATCCGACTTGCTTCGCGATTTCGACAGCAGGCCACTTGTTGGCCCACCAAAGATAGCAACGCTCGCAACGTGGCCAACGAACAGAAACGAGGAAGAAAATCCCCTTGTTGGCAAGTTGGAGGGCCACTACATACACACTGCAGGATGAAGAGACCGGGGGCACGGGTTGCGTTCGAAGCTGGAGACGCGCCACCAAAGGCTCGTCGATGGCTGCTATTGGTATTGTAGCCAGGGTCCGTGATTTGAGCTCTGGCCAGTGAACGAGGTCAGGTCCATCGGCGGCTGCAGCCAGCCTGTCGGATGCCATCCGCTCGAGGACCTTGGGAAGGTGGTGGTCCAGCACTAACAGAATCTCGGATGTTGGAAAAGGGAGTTGGAGAAGTCGGCGGGTTCGCCACGTTGGACAGAGTGGGCTGGGATGATGGAATCCGGGATCGTGGGAAGTTGAAGTTCAAGTGCAGCAACAAACCCGAAACCCGCAACAATAATCACATATGATGATGACGTTGACGCCGACTGGGAAGGAACGGCCACGCTCCTGCCAACCATGCATGGGCCGGCTAATCTGGCCCCTCCTCCTGGCTACATATGTATGCATATGCATATGTACAGTGACAGTGTACATGTACTCTTGAATCTTGATACAACCAATGAACTGATGTTTTTTTATTCCAAGACTACTCCGCACACAACTCCTGTCCTGTCCTCTGTCTCCTTACTATTGCTAGAATCATGACTGCAACGTCGCAATGCATACATAACCATGCTTCTCGTTAACGTGCTGATTACTCCGCACGCCATGCATGGCCCTGCTCCGAACATCTTCAACACCGTTCATTATTCGATACCAGCCAGCGTTGGAAAATGCCCCAAGGTACCGCGACTCCGATGCAGCAACGTTGTACGGATCCGTACACACATACATACATGCTCCGCCTCACCGCGGACCGACCCAACACGCGCATCTGGTATTACAGGTCCCTCTCCATGTTGGCTGTGACCGGCTTTCGCGCATTTTTGCCATGGCGGCCCAGGCCAGGGGTTGTTAATGACTCTGGCTCAGGGGCAGATCTCATTTCAAAGTCATGACATGTTTTTCGTTGCCCAGTCAGCCAGCGGGACATCATCACCTGGGCCTTGGTCCCAACGGATTGTCTATGGGGCGTCGCCCATTAATATCGCTGCCTCCTTGACCCATGGTGCCACGGCACATCAGCTTCTATCCAGCGGGTCTGCTATGATTGCTTATCAATTTGTGGCGTGTTCCGTCCCCGAGTCGCATCAAACCGAAGCAGATGCGACTACATGATGTCCCTGTTCGATTTTCGGTAATCCGTACCAACAAACACATGCAGATGGCCCTGGAACATGCACGACTTTCTTTTTTACTCCTCCTTTTATTATCCGCCTAAGACATATTTTCTCTGTTTTTTCCCTTTTTTTTTCTCATAGCGAGGCGATGCGGGGTGTTCGCTACGTGCAGTGGCGGATTACTTTGGCGCAAAATGCAATTTACGACTATGGCTAACACCAGGTCGAGGGCATGATGGCGACGAAGCACTTCTTGCTTGCTTGAGCTTCCCCATGTCGCAGGTGTTCATCCGGGATCATTTCTCCATTTCCAAGTTGCAGCGTCCCTGCTTCTCGATCTACTCCTTGATTGCCCATGTAAGTTGGACGGTAGTAGTAGTCAGGGGTATGAAACGTGATTCTGTTGGTGACAAGTCGACACCAGCATCCGATTCGCAGTGGTGCTCCTGCGGGCCTCAACAAGCAGCCACTTCATATCGATGATGCATGACGGCCTGTCGCCGCAGTTGAGAGGCGTCATGTCGAAAAGACAGAATGGAAAGCGTGGCTCGCATTTGATACGAGTTTGTCAGGTAGCAGCATGCTGTGGCTCATCAAGGTCGACGAAGTCGCGCCTGGTCCAAATGAAGGACCGTTATGATGAAACATAGTCCGTACTGGCAAAACACATAGCAGTTCATTCGCCCAGGTGGGACACGACACATGTCTACACGAATCTGAGCATACCAGCTTATCTCCTTGGGCTTCATACACCTTATGGGTCTATGGGTTGCCCATCAGACAAGTACTGCTCTTTCAATCGTCACAAGTCAAGGATCCGAGGCTCCCTCCTCCCATCTGCTGGCGATGTCAGCCACGCCCATACATACATGTAAAGTATATATCAGCTGGGCTTCTATCATGCAAGAACCGCGCAACACAACACCATTGTCAAATCAAATATTCCCGAGAACAAAAGCTCACTCCACTCCGTAGCGGTCTCCAACCTCTAGTCCCTTACTATTACGGACTGCGATGAGGGTTGAGAAAGGAAAACGAAAGGTACCACGGAACGCTCCGGCCAGTCAGAGTGAAAATGTAGACTCACGTTTTGGGTGGATTGTTGCCTAGAGGTTCGAGCGAAAATTCATCAATTTGGTGTTGCTCACATGCCTAGGAAAAACTACATTGGGAGAATCAGAGCCATATACCACAAGCGATGGCCCCATTTGCGGCATATCCATCATGCAAGTGAGATATCTAACACCAGACTGCTGCTAGATATTTCTTTTCTTTTTTGTTTAATCAGAGATGTACATGACGGAAGTTGATGCGCAAGTTCAGGTTTGAACAGGGTTCCTAGGCGTGGACATCAATTGATGGAAATAGTCACCCATGCTATTGTGGTTTCTTCCAAACTGCTTCTTATAATGAATTCGTTCAGAAGTTGCGGTCACTACTCTTGCAATAAGTCTGAAAAGATCTATTGTCTATCCACCGATGAATGTGTTGTGAAGGGAAGAAAAACCCTCCTTGTCCACCATTGTCGCAGATTCCTTTCATGGGTGCCACTTTGACGATATAATACGGACTAGGCTTCTCACAAGCTGTTTGCGAAATCAATTTGATGGAGTCATAACTCATCACCTTGGTTTTATCGCCATCCCCCATTTGCGGGTCCTTCCCGAGTTCCCGACAATGACGGGCACCACTATGAACCAACCCCCCCCAATCTATCAACATGCAACTCCCAACCCCATCCTCAAGCTTTCATCCTCGCCATCACAGCGCCCATGATATCCACCTCACCATGTCCCCGAGCAAAACCCCCCTCGCAGCCATCAAATGTCTCGCATTCGACGTGTTCGGCACGACCGTCGACTGGCGCACCTCGGTAGTGCAGGAGCTCGCTCTACGCGCGCATCGCAAACAAGCAAGCGCGATACCCGACTCTCTGAAGGAGCGACTGCAGAGCCTCGCCGAGCAAGACTGGGGTCGCTTCGCCCAGGAATGGCGCAACTCGTACATGGAGTTCGTCAAGGCTTTCGACGCAGACAGGGACGCGTGGAAGACGATTGATGAGCACCACTACGAGGGTCTCGTCCGGCTTCTCGACTCATGGGGCCTGCGCGGCCTGTATACTGAGTCGGAGATGGAGTCGTTGAGCTTGGTGTGGCATCGGTTGATTCCGTGGCCTGACACGGTGGGTGGTCTGGCGAGGCTGAGGGAACGGGGAGTCAAGCTCGTGACCTTGTCGAACGGGAATCAAGAACTGGTGAGGGATTTGGCTGACTTTGGAGCCATGGAGTTTGATGCCCTGTTCTGCGCAGAGACTTTCGGGCTGTATAAGCCTCATCCGGGGACATACCTTGGTGTGGCGAGGGAGATGGGTTTGGAGCCGGGCCAGGTGGCCATGGTGGCGTGCCATATCAAGGACTTGAAGGGGGCGAGGGCCTGCGGACTGAGAACCATCTACGTCGAGAGACCTTTGGAAGAGGACATGGATAAGAATGGCGACGAGTTCACTGAGGCGAGGAATTGGGTGGATCTATGGGTTGGGGAGCATGAGGCAGGCTTTGACACCATGGCAGAGCGTCTTTTAGATTTCGTGCAGTAGTTAGCCAAAGCCAAATGATGACCTCTGTACGGAGTATGTCCTGGGACAAAGACATCATATAGCACGTACGCAACCGCCGACTTTATCTGCTGGTGCTAATATCAGTTGGACATCAGCCATGGACAAGACAGTTCACCACATGTAGTCGGAATCAACTCATGATGATCACGCCTAGCAAGTCTGGACAGGAGGGGCTGCATTAAGCTGAGCACATCAGATGATGTAGGCAGCATAAACTGGGCCTGACTGGACTGATTCTCATCTTTTACACATGAAAGCAAACGCCGGTTTCTCACGAGTTATGCAATTCAAGTAGGTTTCTCAGCTCCTGTGCATCGCAGACATACCCTGAATAAGTCAGGCTCACGCAGAAAAGCAGGACCCGGGCGCGCTACAAGCTTTGTTTCTTCTGTCTCGGCTGCGCATACTCCTTGCATCCAACAAGTTGACTGGAATGTTTGAAATGAAAAGAGGGCTCTTCCTGCACAGAACTTTTATAAATACTACCCGAGTACGATATGTGAAGCAGGTATGATGTGCAGACTCCATGTCTACCCCAGTAAGCGACAGCTTTCGGCAAACCACATGTCTCGCCGAAGAATATGTATGGGCTTCCAAGGCAGACGGCAGCGTGTCACTACCGTAAGTTTCCGGTCCCGTAGCTAAGCTGTCAGACCTATTTTTATGATCTACCTTTGTTAACAGACCCGAGACACTATATCGTGGTGTCTGAACCATGAATGGGGCAGTCTGTGAGTCAGCTGGATAGTATGTGAAGGATAAGCAGTAGAAACACTCGGTAAATTTATTGGTTCATTGTGTTAGTATCGGAGCGAGAAATTTGACCCTTTCGTATGCTTGCAGGTGAGCAGTGCCGCTTTGCGTTGGTGTCATCAGTAGCGTAAAGACTTCAATGTTCGGTAGGATACTTGCGGCTCTTCTGCGTTTACTGACTCTGTACGGTGGGTGGCGGATCGACAATCTTGCCTGAAAGATGGATCACAGGGGGGAGGACTGCATCTCGCAGGCGATCGAGGCCACAGAAGCCTGCTCCGGGAGTCGGGCACGTTTGCCAGAGGGTTTCCGGACTGCAGGCGGCAGATGTGGCAACTTCCCGTATGTGGCGGCCGCAGCTGCAGCTGCAATGTAATTAGCTGATCATGTCGTGGTAGGGCGAATCTCGACTCTATGGTGCATGTTCATGTTGCTGTAGCAGATGATACGAGTTTCTGTGGGATACGGGGCCAAGTCTGGTGCAAGTCCAGATCCAAATCGTAGTCACGGATAAGCTTGCCTGTTTCCGCAATCCTTCTTGAGGTCCTGTTGTTCCTATTTTAATCGTTCACGCGTCGTTGCGTCTTGCGCCCTGCTCGCATGGACAGCTCTAGCCAAGATGGTCGTGGTAAATCCAGGCGCTTTCGTCGGAGGCGAATTGGCGGAATTCGAAAGCGAATGCATTGCATCATTAATTGAACAATATTTACCGGGCAGGCAGGCAGGGCCGGTCGAGGAGGCGAAGGCAACATGGCATGGAGTCTGACAGATATTGTTTTTGTCATGCAGGCCAGGCCCGGCCAGGCCAGGCCAGATGTTGACGCTCTCGATTGTTGCTCGGATGAGTCGAACCTTCCTCCTGTGCGAGTCTGACTAGTAGAACACTACGCACAACACAGCCCGCGGAAGGCGGCTCTTTACCCGTTACTTGTTCGTCGCTCCTTCCTTAATTCGTCGGCGTCGGGGAGTCTGCTCCGATGGAAAGGGGATGAATGTACGGATCAGACAAAGATGGATTCACTGACTTGGACTTTGACATGCAGCAGCATAGCTTGTTCTGGTCTTGTTCTGGTCCTGTTCTCGTCCTGTTCTCGTCAACTCTCTCCCCTATCCCCGTATCGCGCCATCACGCCATCACGCCGAGTGTTGTGCAGTACGGACTATCAGGCTCTGCTCTCTTTCTCGTCAGTCGCATGCGTGATATGTATGATATGTATATGGAACAAGGAAGCAAGGAAGGGACGGGGTTGAGATCCACCCCAGCCGCCAAAATATTTGCTGCTTTCAAATCTGTCTTCAGTCAACTGACTGCGGCTTCAACCACGGACGCAAGGGTAGCCGGCTCGCGGCATCAAATCAAAAGTCTGTACCTCCCTATTCCGTACGTTGGTGAATGAACAACCCAACCCCCGAGGTTAGTCGTCAAACTGGGCAAGATCTCGTATTGACGCAGCACGGCTATAGCATAGCTGGTGTCGAATAAGAGCCGCCATCTCCCTAGATAATGCAGTAGTAATCCGCACACATCTGCACATGACCTTTCCTACACGCAAGCAATGAGAAGAAGAAAAAAAGGGCTGGCTCTGGTGGCTGCCAACTTGCGCTATTTGCACCTATTACCTATTTCACTCCCCGTCGCTTTCAAGCTTTTGTGCAAAGGGACGACCCGCTTTGGCCCCTCTCGATCCCTCCAGCTCCAGACCAGTTGCCATGTACAGTGGCCTATGTGCATGTGTACAGGCTACAGTACAGCAGACCAGGCAGATCCACTAGATGGACCGGGGAGTTTGTGTCTCTGGACGCGCTCCACCCCCACCCACACCCAACCACACCCAACCACACCTCCCCAGCGCCAGCCAGCCATTGTCCGTACATTGTATAGCTACTCCCAATCAGCTGCATTACCAAGGGTGAGGTTGTGCATTCCTTTTGTACCGAGGGCTCGCCATCTGACAAGAGCTTTCCACCCCGAAACAAAGTTGCACATGTTGCTTGCCAATCACAAAAGCGAGCCCTCTGCATCGCCAGTATGAAGCATGTGCGTATACGGAGTAGCAAGAGGTCGAATCCCTGGCAATGCGAGATTGTCCTCAGTGATTGGACTCGACTAACAAAGGACGGGATTAGCTTTCTTCCTCTGCCCATCCGAGAACCCCCTTTCGAGCGGGCTGGCTACGGTAGGCCAGATTCCGTTATAAAAACCAAACCTGTAGTCTAGTCTTGCATGCGCTCTTGCTACATCAGACACACGACTCCTGCTTGGCCCCGGCGTGTTCTCCTTATTATCAGCATCATCACGTGGTTGCGTGGATGCGTGCGTGGATGCGTGGATGGCATTTTGAATTTTTTCCGCAAGGCCAACCAACCAACCAACCAACCATCCAACCAATCACCCAATCACCCAAACCACTCCAGTCCCGGCTGGTCAAAGCCCGTGTTGTGGTCTGTGGCTCTGTGATTGCGCCGCCCGCCCACCGACTCCACCGCGACCCTCCCCAAGAACCGCTAGACCAGCTCCCACTGCCAGGACGCCTAAGCAACATCTTTCACCGTGTGCCGTCTTGTGTTGGCTGAAGCAAACACATCCTTCCGACCAGGCTTTCTCCTCATCTACTCCCCGTTTGACGTCGAACAGCACATTCGCAGCGCTTCCTCCGCTCTAGCTCCAAAAGGTCGCATCACGACATTGACCCTCTCTCTCTCTTCTCTCTCTTTGCCCCCCCACCCACTTCCTCGGATCCTGTCTTCATCTCGCCCTCTCCCTCTGTGCCTCGCCCCCTCTCTACTGCACCGTTACCTGGCCCCTCGAACGATCACGGCCAAGGACCAAGGACCGGCTTTACGTCTAGCTCGATTAGCTCACCAAACGACGTCTTTCGGCACGAAATTCCAAAGCTGTCGGCCACTATGGCGGGCCGTATGGTGTTGTACAAGCTTGTGGTTCTAGGAGACGGAGGCGTAGGAAAGACAGCGTTGACGATTCAGCTGTGTTTACAACATTTTGTTGAAACAGTACGTTAAGCCATCGATAGTCACTATCCCTGCCTATCTTCGTCCCCGGCAAGATATAGGCGGGGAAGGGGGGAGCGGAAGCTCGAGATCATGTGCTCCTGAGACGCGTGACCATCTAATAACATTTCTTTGCCACCATAGTATGATCCCACGATTGAAGATTCATACCGCAAGCAAGTTGTCATAGATGGGCAACCATGCATGCTCGAAGTTCTCGACACAGCTGGACAGGAAGAATACACGGCTCTACGCGATCAATGGATCCGTGACGGTGAAGGCTATGTTTTAGTCTACAGCATCTCCTCTCGCTCATCATTTACCCGCATCAAGAGATTTCACCACCAGATCCAACGAGTCAAAGAGTCATGCTCGTCTTCGCCGTCGTACACGGGGTCACCTCTTTCCGCCGTCAGTCCTCAGATGCCTGTGCCCATCATGCTCGTCGGCAACAAGAGCGACAGGGTCACAGAGCGAGAGGTGTCTACACAAGAAGGGCATGCGTTAGCCCGTGAGCTCGGCTGCGAATTCGTCGAAGCCTCAGCCAAGAACTGCATAAACGTGGAAAAGGCTTTCTACGATGTGGTCCGAATTCTGCGCAGACAACGACAGCACGCCTCTCTTCCATCAGGAAGTGCGAGCGGGCGATCGCGCACCGGCAACGGAGACATTGGTAGCCGTGAACGCGATGCCCTACGGTCAAGACGCAGCAAAGACGGCGAAAAGAGCAAAAAGTGTATCCTTATATGAGCGCAATGCTCATGGCGACGCGGCCACAACGAAGCGAATGGTGTGGTTTGGTGTGTGGGCATGGACCATGGTGGTGGTGGTGGTGCTGCTGCCACTTTTCATTGTCTCCCAACCTCCTTTCATCACAAAGTTCTTAGTCTTTGCCCTTTGTCGTCACCGTCACTTGCCAACAACAACAGTCTGTCCACAAGCCAAGCCAACGTCGTCCACAAATCGATTCGGGACTCCGTGAGTAAACGGCGAACTTAATTTAAAGGTAGATTCGCAGGGGAGTAAGACTCACCGGCCATCTTTGAACCTACTAGCGAAGAAGAAGAGAAGAACCTAAGCGACTGAAGAGCATGATGATAATAGACACGATAGCGCCAGCGTCAATGAGTGAGGAATGGACTGAGGAATTCTATCGGCAGCAAATGGGTAGGACGAGTTGGTTGTTTGTGAACCAAATTTTCCCTACTTCTGATGACGCAGCATCTCAGCAATGAACCGACGACGTCACCCAAACCGGCGAATGGCGCATGAAGCAGCATACAAAAAAAGATGCATATTCTGGGGCGCTGGGGCATTGATTCACACGACGTTTTACAATTGCTGCCGTTATGACTGTTGCAATTGACCTTGCGAAGGTCGACATGAAGAGATGACACATTTATTTAAACTCGTTGATTAGCTTTGAGCATGCTGGCCCTTTTTCTTTATTTTTTCCTATGGAGCTGGGGTCGGTTTATTTTTATCTTTTACGATTGGCTATTTTATCACGTTTCTATACGATGGCTGTTGTTGCTTCAAACACATTAGTCACATTGCGGAACATTCTTACATACTGGGCACATTGCGTGGGCGGTGCGTATCCAACTCACTGAACGAGCGACACATGGTATCGGGAGAACATGGAGGAGGGGGGAAAAGCGAGGAGGGCAAGGGAAGACCACTCTACACTTGGCACGCCATCATTTGCTACCCAACACTCGATAGCTCCCGGGGAAGTAATACAGGTACAGACAGATTCACTTGTTGCGATGGACCTCGATCAAATCCGCGTGTGGTGTATCGTATTTGCCTGCATCATTTAGCCCAGAACAAAGGAAGGGGTTTCGTTTCATTCACAACGGCCCTTTGTTTGACATGCTGCTCTTTCTCCTACATGTGTTTGTTGCCCCTCACGTTTGTCTCTTTCTGCCTTTTTTTCACTATTGATCTCTTTGTTCAAACTCTTTACATAATAGTGTTGGGGAAAGAATTGTGTTGCCCTGGGCAGAGCGGGCCCCACTTTTTCAGCTGTGCTTCCACTTTGATGGGGTCGCGGCTGCACAAATCATGACCACCAGTGGGGGGCCTACGGAGCACAAACTCGCACAAGTTGAGGAAAGTGAAAGATTGGACCCCCTGTTCTCATTGAAACTTGAACAAGCGCACATATATCGAGCGCCGCTAATCTCCAGCGTGGAAGAAGCGCAATTTGAAGAAAAGAAGATAGACGACAATGGACGAAAGAAGTAAAAGAGTTTGGAGGACGCAAATTGTAAATTGAATACAAATCTTCATTGCCGGAGAGGAACAGAACACTCGCGGGATGACCCCGTCCCGTGCTGCAGACAAGAAGTACGTAGACATGATGATTTGTTTCTCTGGCCTGCCATCCATCTACGCGCCGTGTTCGGCATTTCGGCCTGGCATCGGTGGTGCCTGCTCAATGGCTAGAAAACTGCCTACAAAATCGGACTGGCTGACCGGCCTTGCTTGGTGGACAATCAAGAATCGTATGGTTCCTCGGTACATTTCAGGACACCCCAATATAAAAGGGTAATTTGGAAGGGTCTCCATATACTCCAATCACATCGTCTCTATTCAAAAAAAAAAAAACTAGTTAAAGAGAAAAGAGGGAAAAAAACATGATAGGAGATAAATACTGCTGGCTGAGTACGCCAATCCCGTTGTCGAATCCCATTCGAGCTATATACCCAGTCCAGATACGCCGTTGCATTTCATAATCGCCAAGACCGTTCAAAATCTGGCTCAAGGTAAATGGAGAGAGAAACAAGACACTAATGTGTTCCTTCAACCCATTTTAAAATATGTACTTGGAAAGCTGATATTCAACCCATCCCCCCGCAAGTTTCATGGCGATGCGCCATCACTCCCTGGTGGCGTGTTCGTCGCCAAATGGACTTCGCCCTCGGTCCACAGAGCCGGGTCGCTGGGCCCTGTCTGCACCGCGGCGCTCCTCGGCTTCCTCGACCACCGATCCCAAGGAAGGTACGCTGATGCCATTCTTGCGCCCAGGCGGGTCCGAGAATGGCCCCTGGTCGCGATCGCCCGGTGGTGATTTCGGAGCAGTTGGGTTGGCGTGCGAACTCGACTTTGATGACGACGACACGAGAGATGTTGATGAGACGCTTGCATCAGACTTGGCCGCTATGTCGACCTTCTTCAGGCCGCTGCCAAGCTTGACAATCTGTGCTCGGCCGTGTGTCGCAGTGTTGGCATTGTTCAGATACGTTGAACTAACGCTAAATTCGCTCGCGGTGCTGTCGGGGCGGCCAGGGCCGCCAAATCTCCCAAAATCAATAGAAGGCACCGGCGGTGTACCCGGAGCACTGGCACCAGCGGACTTAACGCTGACGACGGTGGGCTTCGCTCGCATGCCCGTTTGGGCGGGTGTCTGGACCTGAGCCTGTCTGCCGTAGATGGTGGAAGCAATACTTGAGCGGGGTGCATACGAAGTTCGATCAGTGAAGGCAGATATGCCCGAGTATGTCGAGTCTCGCAGGTTTCCAGGAACAAAGAAATGCTGGTCGCATGTTTGGGCGCTGCTGCGGCCGCCCTCGGAATGCTGCAAGGGAATCGGAGGAACTGGGGGGACAAGGACCGCAGGCGATGTAGGCGTGGCGCGGTTTGTCACGCCGGGAATGTAGGCAATCTGGATGATGTTGGAGGCTCGAGTGAGAACTGTCGAGGCAATGGAGTGAACTGTGTGAGTCGACGAGCGTCTGGTCATCCTTGAGGCATCGTCCTTCTCAACATGGCGAGCAGGATTGACTTTTGTCTCGTACACAGATTGATGGGGGTTCGCGGCTCGCTTCGGCTTGATAACGAATCGCCAGATCAGGTAAGTGATGGTGGCGATGGCAATAATGCCGCCAATGACACCTCCTGCGATCGCCCCTGCACTGGGCCCGTTGCCGCCTTCGTCACCACCCGTGGTGAGTGGTGTGTCCTCTTTTGTACAGAAGGATTTTGCACATTGTCTGCAGTTCAAGGGAACAGTGAACTGACAGCTCTCGCCTGGGCCACAGGCGGGACACGTCAATTTTGAGCTGTCGTCACATTTAACGCAATCGTCTCGTCGGGTCAGGGTTTTGAGAACTATAGTCAATCAAAGTTAGCAAAGATGGGCCGTTGTGGTACGAGGGTGTGAGGATTTCTTCACTGCGCCAACGGGCCCACGTACTGTCATCTACTTGAGCCAAGTCCTGAGCGATAATGTAAGGTGTTTGTTCGATCATTTCGGGGGCCGATGTGCGTTGATGACAATCGATGGCCGGTATAGATGGAATATGACGTGAAAATGATTTCCCCCTGTATCACGACCTGCGTCTTAGCGACGGCAAAATTGATGCGAGTAGAGGAGGCGGATTCAGGCTTGTCGATGCGTTCAAGTTGGCTGTTAATGTAAAAGTATGCTATGTGATGACACCGGATAATGCGGCTCGTAGTCGAGGAGGTACTACGGCCGATGAGGCGATAACCGCGGCCGGTCAGGGGGAGAAATGAATGAAGCTGAGCAACGAAAAAACGAGTGGATGGGGAGACTAGCTCTGGAAGGAAAGGAATGAAACCAATTTGAGGCTTCTAAATGAAAGACATTGTCGACCATGCGACTTGACAGAGAAATAAGAAGCGAAAAGTAGAAGAACAAGTTGTTTTGTTTTGTCTCAACGAGCAGATGGGCGGGAGATGTCGACTGCGGTCCGAGAGGCCTTTGCTATCGTAGAGTCGAGGAACGGAGGTGAGTGAGGAACGAAGCAGAGAGGGCCGACGCAGGTCTCACCGTGGCGGGGACGGGAAGGGGGTCGAATAAGGGCCACTTCGACCCAAGTCGTCAAACACTCAACAGAACCTGCCCGCAGGCGAGGAGGCGGGAGTAAAGGGTTGGACAGGCCTCTTTCCCGGTTTCTGATTCGCTGCTTGGCTCGCTCGTTCTTGTTCGGGCGGGCTGCACCTGACCCGACGGTAGCATTATTATCCATCACTCCATAGCTCGACGCTTGCACCATATAGCCAGTCAATTTTTAAGTGCCTTCTACAGTAGCCTTCTAGGCTCTTCACAGTGCGTCTTGCGTGCATGAGATCCCTGTCTGTGGCGCTGGCACAGCGAAGCACGCTTCAGGCACAGCGCACAAGAGACCCGAGCCTTGCTCCGACTCCACCACGTCAGGCGCCTGTTGGGTGCAACGGCGGCAGGTGGAAATTCCCGGCGTACACAGTGGTAATATTTGACGTATGCACCGTTTCTCCCCAGTCTGGTGAGCCGTCGTGGCCAAAGACTCCGTACAAAATGCGCGAAAGGTCTGTTCTGTGCGACGACGTTCCGGGCTGAAGTCAACGCCCATTTTACGCGGCTTCGTCCATTTCATCTTGTTCCACGCTACTCGATCCACGCGAACATGTCGCCACGAGGAATGAACATTAATTTTCGTGTCACCGCCACAAGAGCGTGGATTGCCCCTCCCCCAATCTGCTACAGTGGAATGCAGCGTGCTGGCATTTGAGCAAGCCGTGGCGGGGGGGGTTTTCTGTGAGGAGTTTGATTTGCTAGGCGATGCCGAGACCTCGCTTGCCAGCATGGAAAGTTGCTGTTTGTTTCAGCGTCATCCACGGAGCATGATGTTTTTGGTGGCTTATTCGTCCCTGCTCCAGTCCGTATTGATGAGAAAGGGGGTCACAGCCATGCGGCCCATGCCCGTGCCAGTCAGTTCTGATGAAGGTGCAATTTTGCTGGACGGTGGGGCTCATCTCCTCCAGAGTACGGATTACCAGTTGACCACTCCGTAAACGCGTGCTCCGTCCAAATACTCTCTCTACTGCAGTCTACTGCAGCAATAAACGTCTACCCTTGGCAGTTTTGAGACGTATGGATACTTGTCTCGAGCTTGTCGTGGAAAACTCGACCCTTTCTGCGTCATTTGTCCCTCATTGTCGGAAAAAAGCTGTCCCTGTAGTCATAGCAGTAGACGTCGATACGGGAGGGGGGGGCTGCTCATTGCAGGATAGCTAAACTTTGAACGAACCAAGGCTCAAGAAACAACATGCTCTTACTCCGTACACAATCCAAAAAAAAAAAAGCAAAGCGGCGACTCTACGGTGACGTCTCGCAAAGAGTAGAAGCACGCGTTAATAAGCTGAGCATTCTCATACAGGGTAAGGTGATGGTTGGACGAATTCAAGACTAATTCGTGGAATACGAAACGTCAACGTCATGAGTCGGTCATTACTCCGGATATCTATGAACTGCCCGCTCCTTTGTTATTTGTTTGGTCACCTTTCAGGATTACCGGTCAACCCCGGTCAAAGCGCATAGGCACATGATGAGCGAAGTGAATGTGTTTGATCTTTGTGGTCAGCGACTATGAATCCGAAGACAAAGAATCAAGGCAATAACCCGATATCAGGGGTCACTTGTTATCTTTATTCGCGAAAGCTCAGTGCTGGTGAGAAGGTAAGAAACGCCTTGTCGGCGACATTATTAGGGATGGACCGCCTGCACAATTTTTTTTTCGCCTCTCGTCTTTTGCTACTGCATTCGGAGTACTCCGTCGGGGCCATCTAGGGCTACATACATGTACATACATGGGCTATTATACAGCGACTACAAGCCCCGCGTGGGGCGGCTACTATCAGCTCTGAGTGGCTATAGTAAGTGGCGCTAAGAGGAGTACGACAGGGGAATTTCCGCTAGTGAGGGATACTACATGTTCCTATTAAAATACACGTAATATAAGGTACTTCTTACCCCATTCAGTGTTACACTAAGCCACGGAAAGATTTATCATTGGCCCGCTGCCCCTAGTTCTGTATGCACCTCCTGTAAAACAAACAGGGATTAGACACTACCTACCATATTTAAGACCGACCTAACCTAATTATGTATGCTAAGTAGGCAAAAAGCATTAGAATATATTATTAAGAAATTGAATTGAAATGCTTGTGTCAACACTCGTGACACATGCTCAACGTCCATGCAACAAACTTCGTATACGAGATAGCTCACTGGATAGCCGCCTGTGAGAGGTAGTCACTGACGCTCAAACTCATCGTTTAATCATCGCCACATGTGTCTCTGATGAGGGCTGCGGCTTAACCGCGTTGCTTAACCGCGTTGCATGTGCCGCTGACAGCTACGAGTCGCGCCGAAAAAAAAAAGAACCAAGTGTCGAGGAGTCGAATTATATTTCTTCCATCCAGGTCATAGGAAGGAGAGGGCCTGCACACCGAAATAGTAGTGGATATGCAACACAATTTGTCGTGACGGTGTAACAGCCAAGCCCACACACAGCTGATTCACAATGCAGCAAGGACCACCCCGACCAAGGAAAATATTCGTCTGTTCTTGTCAGCAAGTGGAGCTGGTGGAACCTGGTGGCCGCCCGAATTACCAGTGAAAGACATGAAAGACATGCAAGTGCACGACGACGACGGTGGCTCAGCCATGGCTAGCGTCAACCAAGGCCATTCACTCAGTCCAATGCATATCCCCTAATTTAGCATTGCCAGAGACGCCAGAGTCTTAACGGCACGCTGATCGCCCAAGATGCACTCTCTCCGAGCGAGAATATCCCCTGAGTCCCTCAATTCTCCGTTTGGTCCAAATATTTCTTTTGTCTTCCTTCCTTCCGACTCCTGCTTTCGCTGTCGAGCCCTTCACTCCTCGCTCCTCAGTCCTCTGTCCCTTAACAGCCTCCTCTTTCATAATCCTCCTTCCGCCCAACAATTAGCACTCGCTGGAGGCATAGCTATCAGTCATCATCTTGCCTGGTCAACGCAACCGCTGGGAGCACCCCTCTTCCGAGCCCGTCGCTCCAGTTGGGACCACAAGCTGCGTCGTGCATCTGCGCCTGCTCCCAGCTTTTAATAGGCTAAGCGTACGGAGCCATCCTTACCTCCTGACTGTTTGGGCGTCCAAAGCTAACCAGAAGTATGAACAGCAGCACTGGCTTGCCACGCGGACAAAAACTCGAGAAAAATAACACAGGCCCGCCGTGTAACGACCATCTCCGTCTTTCGCCATTCTTTGAGTCCAGCCATTAGCGAGCATCAATCAGACCACTTCATCTTCTACTTGTTAGTTTGAGTTAAACGATTTCGACCTCGAGAGAGCTTTCGGTTTCTTCTTAGCCATCATGGCATACAACAGCCAGGGCCAGGGTCAAGGTCAGGGCCATGGGTATGCAGGCGGACATCCTTTGCAGGATCTCCCCCCGGGCAATAACGTGCGTGGCGGCGTCTTTCAGTATTGACATGATCCCAGTTATATTCTCTCGACTGTACTGACAACAGCTCTCCGCAGTATCACATCACCCCCCAGGATCATGAAGATGATGATGCTCGAGGTTACTTACTAAACGAGCCTCCCCCACACGGTTACGACCACGACCGCCTTGGGGCTGGTACCCCTCCTGATCGACCAGTCTCTGCTTACAGTCTGACTGAGTCTTATGCTCCTGGTGCATCACAGCTTCCTCCAGCTGGCTCTGGTGGTTTTGCTGACATTGGCTTTGACGGGTACTCACAGAATCAGGGGTTTGGTGGCCCCTATGATCGACCTGTGTCCACCGTCCACGATGAAGAGGAGAGCTGGATGCGGCGACAGCAGCAACCCCACGGCTATACACAGGGCGGTGGTTTGAAGCGATACAATACCAGAAAAGTCAAGCTGGTTCAGGGCTCCGTTCTGAGCATCGACTATCCCGTGCCTAGTGCCATCAAGAATGCCGTTCAGCCCCGCTACCGCGATGTCGAAGGTGGCAACGAAGAGTTCATGAAGATGCGTTACACAGCCGCCACCTGCGACCCCAACGATTTCACCCTCAAAAACGGTTATGATTTGCGGCCCCGTATGTACAACAGACACACTGAGTTGCTCATTGCCATCACCTATTACAATGAAGACAAGGTTCTGCTGTCCCGAACTCTGCATGGTGTCATGCAGAACATTCGCGACATTGTCAATCTGAAAAAGTCCACTTTTTGGAACAAGGGTGGCCCCGCCTGGCAGAAAATTGTTGTTTGCCTGGTCTTTGACGGTATCGAGAAGGCTGACAAGGCTACGCTCGACGTCCTGGCCACTGTCGGTATCTACCAGGATGGTGTCATCAAGAAGGATGTCGACGGCAAGGAGACGGTTGCTCACATTTTTGAGTACACCAGCCAGCTGTCTGTGACGCCAAGCCAGCAGCTTATTCGGCCGACTGGCGACAGCCCCCAGAACTTGCCTCCCGTGCAGTTCATTTTCTGTCTCAAGCAGAAGAACAGCAAGAAGATCAACTCGCACAGATGGCTCTTCAATGCCTTTGGCCGCATCCTGAACCCCGAAGTCACAATTCTTATCGACGCGGGTACGAAGCCAAGCCCTCGATCCTTGCTTGCCCTGTGGGAGGGCTTCTACAACGACAAGGATCTTGGTGGTGCGTGTGGAGAAATTCACGCCATGTTGGGCAAGGGCGGCAAGAAGCTCATCAACCCGCTCGTTGCTGTCCAAAACTTCGAATATAAAATCTCCAACATTCTTGACAAGCCTCTCGAGAGTTCGTTTGGCTACGTGTCCGTGTTGCCTGGTGCCTTCTCTGCTTACCGTTTCCGAGCTATCATGGGTCGTCCGTTGGAGCAGTACTTCCACGGTGACCACACGCTCTCTAAGCTTCTTGGTAAAAAGGGCATCGACGGAATGAACATCTTTAAGAAGAACATGTTCTTGGCTGAAGATCGTATTCTGTGCTTCGAACTTGTGGCCAAGGCTGGTCAGAAGTGGCATTTGACCTACATCAAAGCCGCCAAGGGTGAAACTGACGTGCCGGAAGGTGCTGCGGAATTCATCAGTCAGCGTCGACGATGGCTCAACGGATCATTTGCCGCCTCACTGTACTCTCTGATGCACTTTGGCCGCCTGTACAAGAGCGGCCACAACATTGTGCGCATGTTCTTTTTCCATATCCAGATGATCTACAACGTCCTCAACGTCATCTTTTCCTGGTTCTCGCTCGCATCTTATTACCTCACCACGACTGTCATCATGGATCTTGTCGGCACGCCTGTTGTCGGAGGTACCTCTGGCTCGGAGCACCACGGCTGGCCCTTTGGTGATGCCGCGACACCGATTGTCAATTCTCTGCTCAAGTATATCTACCTGGCTTTTGTTATCTTGCAATTCATCTTGGCATTGGGTAATCGGCCGAAGGGGTCCAAGTTCACGTACATTGCCTCGTTTATGATATTTGGCTTGATTCAGGGTTACATTTTGGTTCTTTCTGGATACTTGGTTGCACGTGCATTCAACAAGCCTCTCGCAGAGCAGATCTCGTTTGAAACGGGTTCAGATTTCGTTAGAAGCTTCTTCTCCGGTTCAGACGCAGCCGGTGTCATTCTCATTGCCTTGATCACCATCTATGGCCTGTACTTTGTGGCATCCTTCCTGTACTTGGATCCCTGGCACATGTTCCACTCCTTTCCGTACTACCTTCTTCTCATGTCAACCTACATCAACATTCTCATGGTCTACGCTTTCAACAACTGGCACGATGTATCTTGGGGTACCAAGGGTTCGGACAAGGCTGAGGCACTTCCATCCGCCAACGTGACCAAGAAGAATGACGAAGTTGTCGTAGAAGAAATTGAAAAGGAGCAGGAAGACATCGACAGCCAGTTCGAACAGACGGTGCGACGAGCGCTGGCCCCCTTCAAGGCGGAAGCGGAGGTGGAGAATAAGGATGTCGAGGACTCGTATAAGTCTTTCCGAACCGGCCTGGTTGTTTCTTGGCTCTTTTCCAACATTTTCCTGGTCGTTGTCATTACTAGCGACAACTTTAACTCATTCGGAATTGGCGTAAGTATCTTGGTCCCTCACTCACCATGATTACCATACATGCAAGATGCTGACTTGTCGCAGAAAAACGCCTCGGTCCGTACCGCCAACTTCTTCAAGTTCTTGCTGTACGCCACGGCTGCACTGTCTCTTGTTCGTTTTTTTGGGTTTTTGTGGTTCTTGGGCAAGACGGGTATCATGTGCTGCTTTGCCAGAAGATGAGGCGATTACGGCACGGACGTTGGATCACGATATTTTGAAAAGTGGCAAGCGTGTCATTGCGAAGGAGGGAGAACTTCTGTCACGGACGTCGAAATTAGACACATGGGTTTATATGCGAAATAACTCGCCTCGTAACGTTTTGTATCAAAGATGAATGCATGGGCAATACATCATAACTTTATTCTATGTAAGCAATTTCCAACTCAGGCGCGTAAACTCCAGAAGGAATGTATAGGACAGGGTCGGTCTGGTCCAACGTCACACCAATTCGCTTTGCTTATCTTATCAGCACCCGCTTACTACTACCCGCTATTACCTATCCATCCGTTTTCTCACCTAAGAACATGGGTGGGGCTGGTGGGCTGTCCTGCCAAGGCAGGCGGGACAAGGAAGAGATGATGACCAACACCGACATTCTTGCAGCTCCTTCTAAGTTTGCCACGACCGCTCTACTACACGACCCGAGACACCCATCATCATCTGCAGGCCTTGTTTTTGTTTAAATCCCGTCCTTCGTCTTTCCTTTTTGCGCCTGTCCCTCTGCCTCGCGCGGCCGTCTCCGATCAGCTGTCCCTCCAGAACCTCCCCCTCTCTGGTGGGTGGGCTGTTAACTCCGAGCCAAGATGTTGAAAATTTGGTCCATGGTACTGACACTGCTCCCTGTTTCTGCGTGGATTTGAAACGTCTTGAGGAAGAACCTTTTTGCTGACGGTGGTCTGGTACTGTGTGTATCTAGAAAAAAGCGCAGAAGCAGGCTGAAGATGCAGAAGCTCTGGCGTCTGGTGGAAAGAAGAAGAAGGTGACTGCTGCTCAGCTTCGAATCCAAACAGGTACATACATGTGAGGAATCCACAAAGCGTTACAAGACCCATGGCTGATTGCTACTTTTACCCCGCAGACTTGGCCGAGATAGACCAGGACGAAACACTCAAGAAAACTCTCAACACCGAATACAGCGACAAAGACGACATCCTCAACTTTGCGCTGATCATTGAGCCAGATGAAGGCATGTACCGGGGCGGCCGTTTTATATTCGACTTTTCCGCGAACCAAAACTTCCCGCATGAGCCACCAAAAGTACGATGTCGTCAGAAAATCTACCACCCGAACATTGACTTGGAGGGCAACGTGTGCCTGAACATTTTACGAGAGGACTGGAAACCAGTCGTGACACTGAAATTTGTCCTGATTGGGCTTCAGGTAAGCACCGAATGCCGAAGGCGTCAGGAATAGAGGATTGGGCAAGGGCATCTGAAGCTAGGGAATTGCCATGCTAACGATTCACCTTTTCTCCACCGCCAGCACATCTTCTTGGACCCTAATGCAAAGGATCCCTTGAATAAAGAAGCGGCTGATGAACTCAAGAACAACAGAGAGTTATTCAAGCGAAACGTGCGAACGGCGATGGGCGGCGGGAAAATCGTGAACAGGGCGAAGCAAGAGGTGACGTATACCAAGGTGCTGCCATAAGACCGGACTGCGAGGGGCTTGGCGAGCAAAGAAGTCAAGAAACAAAAAATTACTTGACTTGTGTGCGGCATAACGACTATCTGGGTTATGGAGCATCTGGCAAGGCTGCAGCGGGATGCGGGGAATAATTTGACGGGCAAGACAATATTCAGAGATGGACCAGGAGAACATTTTGCATCATGCATACATAAATTGGAGTCATCTGGCGTCTCGGAGGAAAGCCATGGGTTTTGAGGTGGATTGTTGGCGAAAAGGCGACCATGGCGGACCACGCTGCCGGTAAATTCGCACAGTCGAATGTGTAGGCAGCAAGGGTAATCCGTATTATTCGTTTGAATTTGCAAGTTGTGATTATTCACTCTCCCTGTCATTCTTTTCCATTTTCTCGTAGGTCGTCGGGGGGGGCAAGATACCCGGTAATCATCCTTCCTTTTCAAGCGCTGCGCGTCCAACAGCTACGTCAGTTGCGATGGCGTCGGGGGTCACTGGTCAGTCAGTCGTATCAAAGATATGGCGAGATGGCGAGACAGTACGAATTATAGCTGAGCAAGAAGAAAAAGAAAAGATAGTGGCACCGACTGCTCCCCAGACATTTTCACACGGGAGGGACGTCGCTCTCGAGCGGGAGTCCAGTCCAGCAGGAGTCCAGGAAGCCAAGACAAGTCATTGCTTGCTGCGGAAGAGCCGTTTCGAAGGAGGTAGCGGTCCGTTCTGGTTCGGCACAGACGGAATCATGAATGTCTTGGGCCCGCGCTGACATTCTTATCAATGCTCGCTGGCCTCCTGTTCCTGGCTTATATGGATCGTTTTTGGCCATAATTTGTAGCCTAATGGCTGTTGAAGTTGTTACCACAGAGCCAAGAGCTGCAGGCGCTGTCGAAGATTGAAGGGCTTTGTGTCCTAATTGCCTTACTAATCTATAGCGGAGCCAGATCGGGCGCTCACACACGCAAGCGCTTCAGAGGGTGATGGTCCTTACGCCAGAGGGAATGCTGCGCTGCATAAACGCTCCCTTATTTTATTATTCCTAATTACTCCTTGTTGGTGCTTTTGTTCGGTATCACAGTCGCTGCCTGCGCGGCGCAAATCTCCCCCTCTCCATATCTAGCAAGTACAATAATCAGGGTCCAGCCCATTAACCAAAAAGCCTCAAAGAGTGCGAATTCTTTTACTTCTGGTTCTCGGGTCGCAGAGAGCTGTAGCGCAGAAGGGGGGGGGAAGTCAGCAAAAGTACATCCAATCAATACTCACTCGATTGAGGTGACGCGGGGTGGATAATGTAAGAGCCAATCTAGATCGAAACGTACCGAACTGCCTTGCCGGCTCTCCAGATCTCCAGGTTTCGGATCTCCTCCATCTCGGCCTCGTATCTCTGGCGGTAGTCGGCCTGGCCGTTGTAGTCCAGGGATCGCTGGGTCTCGGAGCCATCCTTGACGGAATCGTACAGGTTGTTGAAGACGGGCTTCAGGGCGTCCTTGAACTTGGGGGTCCAGTCGATGGCGCCACGGCGGGCGGTGGTGGAGCAGGCCTCGAACATCCAGTCCATGCCATTGGCACCAATCAGAGGGTACAGGCTCTGAGTGGCCTCCTCGACGGTCTCGTTAAAGGCCTCGCTGGGGCTGTGGCCACGCTCACGCAGGACCTCGTACTGAGCGAGGAACATGCCGTGGATACCGCCCATCAAGCAACCACGCTCACCGTAAAGGTCAGAGTAGACCTCCTTCTCAAACGTGGTCTCGTACAGGTAGCCGGAGCCAATGGCGACACCCATGGCGATGGCCTTCTCTTTGGCCTTGCCGGTAACGTCCTGGTAGACGGCAAAGGAGGAGTTGATCCCACGGCCTTCACGGAACAAAGATCGGACAGTGCGGCCCGAGCCCTTGGGGGCGCAGAGAATGACGTCGACGTTGGCGGGAACGTCGACCTTGGTGAGGTTCTTGAAGACGGGGGAGAAACCATGAGAGAAGTACAGGGTCTACGTGTTTCCAGCAATTAGTTATTTTTCCCTCTTGTTTCCCGGGATGCTCAAGATTACTGTCTCGGTGTCATTGCAGGGTCCAACCCCCCCAAGCACCCCGGAAAAAAAAATGCAAGAGCAGAAGAGGATAAGCTTACCTTGCCCTCAACAATCTGGGGCTTGATGGCGGGCCAGGTCTCAGACTGGGCGGCATCGGACAGCAGGTTCATGATAATGGTACCACGGCCAATAGCCTCGTCAACCTCGAACAAGTTCTTGCCGGGGACCCAGCCGTCCTGGACAGCGTCTTTCCATGACTTGCCATTCTTACGGACACCAATGATGACGTTGAGGCCGTTGTCGCGCAGGTTCAGGCCCTGGCCGTGACCCTGAGAGCCGTAGCCAATGAGGGCCAGAGTGTCGTTCTTGAAGTAGTCCTGTCGACGCAGTCAATATACATGGCTCAGGTCCATTAGACACCATAGAGAAGGGGGGGATCAATTGGCCTCGGCAAAGACCAATTGCCGCTTTTGAGAGGTCTCAATCGTTTTGTGAGGGGTGGCACGACTCGACTCACCAACAGCTTCTCCTGAGGCCAGTCAGAGCGCTCTGTGCTCGGCAAAATAGAAAAAAAAAGTCAGCAACCCAGGCACGAGAACGGTGTGATTTCCATCAATTGACAACAACCCCGATTGCGCTCTTACCATAGACATCCTCCTTGTGACCGGCAAAGTCCATGGTCTTGACACCACGAACCTGCTGAGCGGCAGGGCCGACAGCGGGACGAGCAGCAGTGGCAGCGCGGACAAGCTGTCTGGCGGCCATGAAGGAGCGCTGCTGCACACGGGGCGCAGCCAACTGGCGAGCCGCGCGCAGGGACTTGGAGAAACCTCTTGAGGCCATTGTGATTTGAGGGAGAGGAGATTGGTTCTGGTGGAAGAGGGTGAGAGACGATGGTGATGATGGTGATGATGGGTTGCGGGAAGGAAGGGGGAGAGGGAAAGAAAATTGGAGGTTCAAGCTTTTGCAATTGGTGGCTGGTCGGGGGGCGGAACCGGAATTTTGGGGGGTGAGAGCTTGGGAGCCGCCGAAATCGGCGGGCACACAGTAAATCTCGGCTCTAACAAACTGAGCATATTGCTAATATTTTGCCAGTCAAAAGGCTCCACACTGGATAGGAAATGAAGGAGATGGGGGCTAGGGATTGTCATTCACCCGGACAGACGCACAGACTCGCATCAACGGCATGGGCCCATGATATCAATCGCGTTGTGATGTGGCCCGGCAAAAGGTCGGCGCGGGCCCCATATTCATCCCCCGAATAACAACGCGAGGGCCGACACCTTGCCCTCTTGTCACGTGGCCCGTACATACTGTGTCACACTTGATCCAAGTCGGCGACTTCGTGCGCTTCAATCGCCATAAGATACGGATTATGGCGTTACGGCTCAGCACCCTTACCGCCGCCGCAGCAATGGACGCAGTGTTGCCCGCTGGTACCTGAACCAAGAAGCCAAGAGACTCCTCTGTTTCGCTGGCCGACTTGATCCCGTGCCCTTTGAAGGCATGTTGCAGTAGCTGGGGCTTCTACTCGACGGGCGGACTGCAAAAGCCTCAATTTCGCAGGCATATTTGACTGGGCCGTTGCTCTTTACGGATGCAATAGAATGACTAGCGAATTGTGCGAATTTACGTGCTCCTACGGCTACTGTCCCGAGTCTCTTTGTATCTGCTCGGAGCAGGAAAACAGTGTCAACGGATCAGCCTGGGTTTCCCTCGACTTGGACCACAACAGACTTTGCGCCTTCTCTTATGATAAACTTTCCGCCTTCCAGATATCTCGGGTTTTTGAACGACACAGTCCTACCACAAGCGACGATTGCCATCGCCTTGCAGTTAACATTTTAGGCTGTCCCGTCACGCCCACACCCGTACAAGGTGCAACCAGCTAGACTGTCTCAGCAATTGACACCGATTAAGCGCCTAAGGTTGTCCGATTTCGGTCTAAAAAGCTGGACGTGGAACTCATCGAGCTTGCAAGGTAATCTTACGGGGATCTTGTCCCCAAATGCAATCCCCATAGTACCATGTCAGGGGACGTCTACGCTTACGTACGGGATCTTGTCCCTGGGACTGCATTCTGTCGAGTTCGCCGTTAATTTTTTGCCCTTAACAATGAGATGGAACAGCATCTATATCAAGTTGTGGGCGATTTTGCAAGGTCTGTTGGCATATGCTCTACGGAGATTTTTCATTAACTAAAGACCACGAGGCCCCCCTTTTTTTTTATTCCCCGGGGGAAGGCGCGGGCTGATGAGTTCCACTCTAGGCAGCACTAGCAAAGGCTATTTTTTTTTTTTGCAATTTCTCCTGAGATGCAGCTCTCCAACAACTCCATCTTGCAAGCGTTCTGATGAGTCTACACATTCTACTTCCAATGGAAAGAATGCTTGCGTGGGAGAAACCGAATCAAATTGTCTTCTTTTTTCCCTTTCTCGCTGATGATTGGGAGGGGAAAAAAAAAAAAAAGCTCCTCTGCTGGTCTCGAGAGTTTTTTTTCCTGTGGTGGCGCCGCAACCTTGCGGATTTGAGTTGGGATTTTTTTTTCTTCACAACATATATAAATAAGTCGGTGTATCTAGAGCGCTCCCTTCCTGACAAGATAAATCTCCATGTCCCCCACCCCAAAGTTGATCAATTCCCCAAAACACCACCTCATCCATCACGTTCCCGCGTAAAGAGCACATTGAAATCGCCATGATGACGGGGAAATCCCTCCTGCTGGCCCTCCTGGCCCTCCTGGCAACCACGCCACTGCCACGCGCCGCGGCCATCATGGGCGGCGAGCCCGCATCGTCCAGCAAGTACGGCTACGTCGTCGGCCTCTACAACGACGGCGACGGCGACGACGCGCAGCCAGCATGCACGGGGGTCCTCCTCCGCAAGGACGTGGTCCTCACGGCCGCCAGCTGCGTGCACCCGATCGGCACGGCCGGGGGCGGGGACGGGGGCCGCGTCGCCGTGGGCCGCTCCTTCTTCCCCTGGGCCAACGCCTCGTACCCCAGCATCTACGGCCGCAAAACGCACGAGCACGACATCGCCGTCGTCACCTTCCACGGCGCCCACAATGTCACCCGCTTCGCCGAGCTCTCGACCCTCAGCGTCCAGGTGGGCGACAACGTCACCATGGTGGGCCTCGCCGCCGCCGACCCGTTCCGCGAGATGGGCGGCGAGACGGCCCCGGCCCCGCCCCTGCCCCTGCCCCTCCTCCTCCGCCAAATCACCCTCCCCGTCATGCGCCACAGGACCTGCCGCCGGGAGAGGAGGTGGCCCGCCGTCCGGAGCGACAAGTTCTGCGCGAGGGGTGCCCCGCGACAGGATCGGCTCGTCCTTTGCCGGCGACACGGGCGGCCCCGTCCTGTGGAACGACACCGTCGTGGGCATCGCCTCGGTGCCCGCCGAGCACCCGCGTGCCTGCGGCCCGCGCGCCTTCACCGACGTGAGATCGCACCTGAGGTTCGTGGCGCTCGCCCTGGACAGGTGGGACGGCAGGACCAAGACGCACAGGGGACTGTTGGACTGGATGTGGCATCTCGTCTGGTTGGACGGGCGCCGTAATAAGACGGGCGGAAAATGATTTTGCGGGGGGCCTTGGTTTTTCCAACTGTTGTGTGTAATTTTTGGCGTAATTCTTTCTATACCCGTCTTTTTTTTTTATATCCTCACGCGCATAACTTGTCAATTGACCCAGTCATGAACTTTGTCCATGCGTCATCTACGCAAAAACCAAACCAACCAACACCCAGCCCAGCCCAGCCCAGCCCAGCCCAGCCCGGGCCCATCGCAGACAATAGCAATCCCAACGCACAGACAGCAACAACAACAACACCAACACGCACAACAAATATAGCAACTCGGAACATGATGACTTTCTCCTGCTCCAATTCTTCAGTTCCAATCCCTCTCTTCATCCACGCGGCCGTGCCTCACCATGTCGCGCACCGCCGCAGCCCCGCGACCAACAACAGGATATCTAGGATATGACTGCGGCGAAGCCCACCACAACTGTACGTAGCGCCCCTCCATCATTCATCCATCCTTTCCTCCTCTGACGCAACAACTCGCTCGCTCGCTCGCAGGTCTCGACGTCCTACGCCCCGACTCATGCTGCGACAACCAAAGCTACTGCTACATCAACGGCCGCGGCGAGGCACGCTGCTGTCCCATCGGCTCCAACTGCGTCGCCGACTCCCCCTGCAGCAGCAGAGCATACTACTGCGCCGTCACCGTCACCGTCACCACCTCCCTGCCGCCCGGGGCCACCGCCGCGGCCACGGCCACGGCCACGCAGCAGGGCTGCTGCGGCAGAAAGTGTCCCCAGACGAGCCACTTCCTGTGTCCGCCAGACCTGGGAGGCAAGTGCTGCCCGTTCGGGTCCCGGTGCCAAGCCGGCGGCCACTGTCTCCAGATCAAGGAGGCCGAGACCGAGGCCGAGGCCGAGACCAAGACAGCCGCGAGCACATCATCCGAGCCGGCGGCATCGACGTGCTCCGCTCCAGGCGCCGAGTCGGAGTCTTGCGCGGGGACCGAGGGAGGGGGAGGAGGACGAGGACGAGGACGAGGAGGTGGGCATCCCGAATCCGAGAAGCTGTCGCTGTCCGTCGGCGCAAAGGCCGGCATCGGAGTCGCCGCCGCCGTCGCCCTGTCGCTGATACTGGGCGCGCTGTGGTTCCATCTGCAGAGGCGGCGTCGGCAACGCAGCAACAGAAAATGCGACATTCGCGGCCGAGTCGAGTTGACGGGGTCGGCTGTGCCGGCGAGACCTCAGAACAAGCCGATGCTCGCCGCCGAGGCCGATCACGGAATGCCCCAGAGCCCGCGGCATCATAACACCGTTCCGGTGGAAATGGCCTCTGTTTCCGTGTCTGTGCAAGCAACGCCCCCGGTGGTACTGCAGGGGAGGAAGTATCCGCCATTTGTATCCATGCCGCCGGAATGTCCGCCATCTCCCGATGGCGTCTGCGAGCTCGCGGGTTACGACATCCTTCCAGCAGAGCAACTGCCATCACCTCCGACTCCCCCTGCTGCACCTCCTCCTTTTCCTGCAACCTCGAATGACTTTTCAAATGGCCACAAAGAAAAGTTCTAGAGACGGAGGGGAGTGGCGGATGCAAAACTTGTCCGAAGAAATACATCATTATTATATAACACAACTATCCATGTCTTCTAGTGCATGGAATGCCTGACCTAGTCGTACACGATATCCTCAAATCTTCATGATAACCGTAAAGAGTGTACATCTTGCTTGCCGTGTATCCGAATTGAGTGCTTTTTTCGCAGTTTTCAACTCCTCGCATACTCCATCCAACGCCGGGGAGAGAAGAAAAAATTTCATTCCAATCTGATAACGTCGAGAGAAAACAAAGGAGATACAAAATGAAGATGGCAAAGAAGTTGAAAGAAAAAATCTGAATTTGGGCGGGGTGGTCAAAGGTACCGCCTTTGAATGCTGCCTCGCAGAGTTCCCCATCGTAGAGAGAAGTTCATCTCGACGTCAGCACAAGACGCCGCCAAATGGGGCGCAGTTCTTGAGGTCCTTGACAAGGTCCTCAACGTTGCTCAAGTGGCGACTGAGAAGTTCCTGCTTCTCCTGGGTTGTCAGTGTTGGCACACCAGAGCTGTTTGTACGCTTGCGATGACCCTCGGCTGCGAAGGCTCCAGCAAGTTTACTAGGACTCCGCTGCAACATTGCGGGCACAGAGTCTCGTAGATCAGCTCGTGGTATCGACGGAGTTTCCGGCATCAAATAGCAGTAAAGAAACTCGATCAGCTTCAGCTTAACCTCGCGTGACGTGCTTCGTGACTTGAACAGAGAAGTCACGGTGAGAAGGCCATCCAGACTTTCGAACGTACGAGTGTTGCTTGGTGTATCGATGAGAGCAACGACAAGAGTCAAGAGGGTGGCCGACTGGATGGCCGGGCAGTTGAAAGGCTCGAGTAAATCTAGAAGAAGCTGCCATGTACTAGTCAGATATCCAAGGTTCATGTGCTGACTTTGATGCGTCACACTCCAGTGCCCTTACATTCATGTTCTGCTCCCTAGAGAACAACGTCTTGCTTGGCGGATGCAATAGGAAAACACCCTGAATCAGGTCCAGGGCACTCAATATCACTAGATCGTTCTGACCGTCACTGCCTTTTGCCATGAGTCTGTCGAGCGTGGCGATAAGACGCATCGCAACGTTCCATTCGAATCCCTCCTGCAATTTGAAGAACTTCCTAAACGCTGGGTCCTGTGAAAGCTCGCCAAGACCCTTCCTTGGCGGGCTCATCGAAGTATCTCCATGACCATCCACGACGGGTTTTCCCTGGCGTTGAGCTGGCCTACCATCTGACAGGCAGATCTGAGCCAGCAGCCCCTCTACCTGCCGTAAGCCCTTGCGAACTTTGGGTCCATCGTAGGAAGAGAGATTGTCGAACGCGAGGGACAAAAGAGCTTCCATGATGTTTCGAATATAAGGTATGATTTTCTGGGGAGGAGTATCGACGACGGGCGGAACGGAGGGTGAAGAGTTTGGTCAAGACGGACGGGGGGTTCGAGAAGGAGGACAACGCGGAGTCGCGGACTGAGCCCGCAAAGGTGGGAGCGCAAGGCGCCAGACGTCAATAGAGAGGATCAAAATGGAAATGCATCTGGGAGGAAGGCTGAAGATGTGCCATCTGGATGAAGAAAAATGATTGTGGAGAAGGTGCCTCGTCGCAAACACGGTTTCGGGGTTGTGGTGGATTGTGGTGGGTTTGGTGGGTTTGGTGGGTTTGGTGGGTTTGGTGGGTTTGGTGTGGACTCGCTTCATGCATGGTGGTGTTTGTTTCCACGGCAACGCAGTGCAGCCCAACCGTCCAACCACGATGGGGTCATTGCGGCCAAGACGGGCAATTAAAAGCAATTAAAAGCAATTAAAAGCAGCAAATGCATGTCACTGCTGCATTGACGACGGCATTCTGCAGGCTCAAGCAAAGCTCGTGTTTGTCCTCCGCGAGCCCTCCGCGAGTCCTCGCAAGGAGTCTCTTTGGCGCAAAGATGAGCTCGAGAGGCAGCCGATGGGGTCCGGATGGAGTGCAGCAGCAGGCTTCTCATGTAACTGAGCAACCAGCAGCCGCAGCGGGCTCCTCGCGGGCTCCTCGGCAATCTAGCCCAGAGTTATTCCCGAACTTCCGGGTTTCCTGTTTCCTCCGCTCTCCGCTCTCCGCTCTCCGCTCTCCCCAACCGCACGCATCACGCACGCGTGGGCGTGTTCGGCTTGCGTCTTCAGCTTGCGGCTTCATCTCTCTGCTTCATCTCCCAGCTTCATGCGGCTGCTCTTCAATTGATGCCGACGACACCTGCGCACTGAGCCTCGAGCCGGGCTGGTGAGTCCTTGCTTGGTATGTACGTCGCCCGCCTTCTACTTCGTAATTTGTCACACAACAAGTTGCGGGCCCTGGCCATGCTGCCGAGTTGCACAAAGAGGGTCGTCATGATATTGATTGATTGGCCCAGATGAATATTGACATGTCAATATGCTTATCTGCAGCTCCGGGCACCGTCTTGGCCCTTCCGAAACACACACATCTCGAGCTCCAAGAGACACAGACTCTGCTCCTCCCCGCGCCCGCCACACATCATCCACTCGCCCCACGGGGTAAAAAAAAAAAAAAAGGGAAAAAAAAAAGGGAAACAAAAATCCAGCCCACCGCAAAGATGCCGTCCTTGGAACAGTTCCCGGCGCTGACGTCTCACAAGATGGCGTCGTCGTCGCTGTCTACAAATAATATCTCCAGCCCCCCCTTCACATCTCCCAGGCCCATTCCTCCTCGACGATCCAGCACGGGCCCGCGCAGAAACAGTGCTGGCGTCGGCGTTGGCGCATCAAACCCCAACAACAACTACCAGAACCAGAGCCAGAGCTGTCAAAGCTATCAAAGCTATCAAAGCTATCAAAGCTATCAAGGCTATCAAGGCTACCAAAGCTACCAAAGCTTCACGCAGCCGGCCCCGCTCCCGAATATTCTCAGCCCCGTCCAAGAAGGCAGCTGCCTCTTTGGCGCGGCGTCACCAACCGCCAGCTTCCAAGAACAGACCATGCGCACGTCCATGAGGAATCCCACGACTCCCATCGCCAGTGCAATCATGCATCATCAGCACCAGCACCAGCACCAGCAACGCCCGCCGCCGCCGCCGCTCCCCGACCCCAGGAGATATGAACACGAGGATCTGAATTACACCCCGCAGCGCTCATGGACCGACGACAAGGAAAAGGTCGTCCGCGCACCCTTTGACTACGTGGCCGGCCATCCGGGCAAGGACTTTCGCTCCCAGCTCATCTCCTCCTTCAACGCATTCCTCCAGGTCCCCCCCGACCGTTTGGAAATCATCACCCGAGCCGTGGGCATGCTTCACGAGTCGTCGCTGCTGGTCGACGATGTCCAAGACTCGTCCGAGCTGCGGCGAGGCTTCCCCGTCGCCCACAACATCTTTGGCGTGCCGCAGACCATCAACTCGGCCAACTACATCTACTTTGTCGCCCTGCAAGAGCTTCAGAAACTCGGCAACCCCCCCATCATCGCCATCTTCGCCGACGAGCTCGTCAACCTCCACCGCGGCCAGGGCATGGACCTCTTCTGGCGCGACACGCTCACCTGTCCCACCGAGGACGACTACCTCGAAATGGTGGGCAACAAGACGGGCGGCCTCTTCCGCCTCGGCATCAAGCTCATGCAGGCCGAGTCCGCGGCCGCCGTCGACTGCGTGCCCCTCGTCAACCTCATCGGCCTCATCTTCCAGATCCGCGACGACTACATGAACCTGTCGTCCCGGGAGTACAGCGACAACAAGGGCCTCTGCGAGGACCTGACGGAGGGCAAATTCTCCTTCCCCATCATCCACAGCATCCGCGCCAACCCGGGCAACATGCAGCTCATCAACATCCTCAAGCAGAAGACGTCGGACGTCCAGGTGAAGCGCTACGCCGTGGCGTACATGGAGAGCATGGGCAGCTTCGAATACACAAGGTCCGTCATCTCGATCCTGATAGCGAGGGCGAGGAAGATGGCGCACGAGATGGATGGGGCCACTGGGAAAGCAGATGGCATACAGAAGATTTTGGACAGAATGGTTGTTTCAAAATAAAGAGCATGTTTTTCTCTTTCTTTCTTTTTTTCTTTCTTCCCCCCTCATGTTACGAGGAATCTTTTCAGGCCCAGCGACAATATGATACCACGTGTGCTTGAATTGCTTGCTGCTCTGTTCCACCCGGAAACAAACAAGTGTCAACTTCAAAAACAAGTAAGCTTGCAATGGTAGAAATCAAACAACAATATATCACTACTCGGATGCCGCCGCCGGAGCAGCCCTTCTCTTGACCAGCCGCACCCATCTCCTCCTCCTCCAATCACCCCTCCTGCCCGTCCCGTCATCCCCTTCCTCCCAGCTCGTGAGCCTCCGGAGCAGGTCCTTTTCCTTGACGGGCTCGGGGGTGTCAATGACGCCCGTCCTGTCCTCCTTGTCGCTCCAGATGTCGTACACCCACCGCTCGCCCTCCGTCTCCACCTCGACGCCCGTGATGATGCGCTCCTCGACCCACTCGCGGCTCCAGAGGTCGAGAGCCCATTTCTTCTCGCTCCATTCCCACGCGGCGGGCGGCAGGACGTCCTCGAAGAAGCGCGTCCCCTTGGGCCGCTCCCCCGTGATGCGCGCCTGGGACAGGGGGTCGTAGGGGTTCGGGGAGAAGACCCAGGGTTCCCACTCCCCGGCGGGCGTTTTGCGCTGGAGCTCGAAAATCTCCACCTCCCTCGTTTCGGGGGCGGAATCGAGGATGACGTCCTCGGCGATCCACCTGTCGAGCCAGGCTTTCGCCGTGGATTCTTGCGCGCTGCTGCCGCTGCCGCTGCCGCGCTGCTGCTGCTGCTGCTGCTGCCGCTTCGCGCGCGCTTCGTGCAGGATCCTGTTGACGGCGGGGTGGCAGAGCACGACGGGCGCCCAGGTCGCGAGCAGGAAGATGATGCGCCAGGGGAGCATGTGCGCGGCGAGCATCATGACGATGCCGCCCAGGAAGGCGAGCAGGAAGACGGTCGAGGACAGGGCCTCGTCGCTGAAGTTGGCGATGGGGACCAGCAGCTCCACGACCCTGTCGTAGCCGTTGCTGAAGTCGCCCATCTGGTTCTGCAGGTCGCGCGCGTTGCGGATAAAGTCCATGCTCAGCTCCTTTGCGGGCTTGGGGCGAGCGGCCGGGGCGAGCGGCGGTCCGCTCGGCGAATACCACCCGATGCTCTGCTCGCTGGACAGCGTGCCCCTGGGTGGTGCCGGGTGCCGGGCCACGAACCCGGGGACGAGGATGCCGAACACCAGGATGGCGATGGGCAGGGCCGAGAGCAGGTATGGGTCGAGGCAGACGAATGTCAGGATGGCGAGGTAGGAGACGGTGTGTGACATGGTCTTCCAGGACAGGAGAGCCTCGACCCTGTCTTGGAACCGGAACAACGACGCCGATGCGCGAGTTGAACCGTCGGAAGTTGTGCGACATGGTGGTCAGGTTGAAGTTGGGTCGATCGAATGGATTCGGCACGTCATCGCTGGCAGCTTGCTCTGCGCCATCGATCGGTATGACTTTTTGGAGAAGCCTGCGAGGCAGTTAGTTTCGGTGGCGAGTCAATCCGTCGGCGCGTCTTCGTTTTCAATCACTGGATGCGAGCGAGGAGGGGCCATACTTATCTACTAATCTATCTTGAATCGACGCCTTTTCGCGCAAAGCCGACAGTCTTCCCCACCCTCTCTTCTGCGCTGGTTCGTCATTGCTCTTGGGGCTCTGCCTCGGTCGCGGGCTGCCCTCGTTGGCGATGACCTCCTCCGCTGAGGCGATCAAGTCGGCCGCAAAGTCGTCCATCGTTTGCGAATAATATGCGCAGTATCGACACTTACTCCCGCTGTGTCCTGTCCTGCTGTCCGAAGAAAAATGGTATGAAGGCCTGGTGGTGGTGGTGGTGGTGGTGGTGGTGGTGGAATCATATGTAGTTCGCGCGATTCGTCGTGCCCGAAGCTCGGCTGCCATGTGACGGAACCCATCATCTCACAATCCGGCGCCAAGTCGAAGCCGCCAGCAGCTACCCTAGAGATGAGTCGATTCAATCTACCACCGTTTCAACCATGGCACAATACGGAACGAGGGAGAACTCGGCCAAACCTGTGAACTGCTTCTGCTCGGCAAAGAAAGGAGTGGTGACGTACATGTGAATTCCTCCTCGAGCCATTTTGACCAATTTACTCGTGATTTCATGCATTGCCGAATTGCTTGGCCGCCCCACCTCTTTTGTTTTGTGTAATCCGCACCGTTCGCAGTCGCCGTTGGATGCTGGCAGTAAAAAAAAAGCTGGCCGGCTAATTCCGCCCATGACATGACACCCAATGGGGTGCCTCTGGTCCGGTTAGCGGGCGCCCGTACCGCAGCCTCCCCACCGCCTGGCATTGATGCGCCACAGTGGGAGGGGAGGGCAGGTTCTCACGGCTGCGGCTTGCGGCGGGGCCCCCTTTCCTCCTTTCCTGCAGTCTGGGTTGATTGTAACCCGTGTGTACTCGGTATATGTAGTGCGTCTGGCCTGGCTGGACAATGTTCATTTGGCCGTCGTCTCGAGAGCACTACTCCTTGAACGTTAATCAGTTAGGCTTCTGAATTTGGCTTGACGAAGCACGGCAAGTACCTAAATAGATGTGATAGTCTCTCTCTCGTAACATCAGTAAGAATCATTCTCTGTGCCGCGGAAAAGGGACCCGCCCACCCACCACTCGGAGAGCTCCACCGGCTCCGCTGCCCCCCAACGTGCATCCTACAATCCTACGCAGTACAATCCTGCCCATTCACCTCAATTTACTGGCTCTCTTCTGGCTGCTTGCTGCTGCTCGCTGCTGCTCCGTATCCCTCCACGTTTTGGAGAGAAAAGAAACCAGGCGGCGACAACCTCGTTTCTCCTTCGCCCGTCCATTCGCCCTGCAGCAATTCGGCCGCCAATCGAATTTCTGCGCGTCCGTACTTCCAGGCCGGACCTGACGAAGAACCTTCGCTGGAGCCTTCTCAACTTTCGCACTTTGGCTTTGGCTGCTTTCTCGGCCCTGGATTTCACGGGACAAATCAACTGCCTCGCCAACGACTTGCCTCCCGTGATAACCACATGTTCGGAATGAGGTAGCGTCTCGAATGAACTCAGCTCCCTGACCGGACTGAGGCAGCTATCCGAGTGACAGAGCGTCGCCAAGAGCTAGAAGCGTCTTGCCCACAACAAAAGCACGACGAGTTGCTTCGTCGACGTGACCAGGCTTGGCTCTATGAACCTGACGCACAAGGCACCTGCTGGGGCTAGACCAGCACCTTCTCCAACTCGGCTGTAAGTGCACACTCCTTCGTCTCTGCACAAAAAGACCATGTCATCGCCGTGCATATCCCTTCCAGTGGCCTCATCCCCTCTTCTGCCGTAATGATAACCCCCAAAGGGCACGTACAAATGTATGTGGACTAACTTTTGAATCTTCGGCGTCGTCTTTTCAGTCGGGACACTGCCGCCTCGAACACATCGATCCCTCCGACTTCCACCAGCCAAAGATCACATCTAAACGCTCCAATGCTGTCGGCTTCCTCTTCAACAAACTACTCCCATCTATCCCTCGAGCGAAATGGCGATACTGGACGCTCGAGTCATTCGACGGGATCCTTTGATTTTTTGCCTTCGGTGAATTTCGACGATCTGCATACAAGCATCGAGTCTGCCTCCACGGACCTCAAACTAACACAGTTCCCTGCACCTACCAGAGAGGAGAGTATTCTCCAAGGTAAAGGCTTAATGGGCAAAAAGATGCCTGAAAACTCCGCCATGTCGCAAACCCCTACGTCAAACCGTGGGAGCATACCACTACCACCGCCGCCACCGCCAGCAGCAGCAGCAGCAGCAGCAGCAGCAGCAACAACAAGATTTGGGCGTTCGGGATCTATACTGCGACGTCCAAGTACCTCCAGCCGACAGACAAGTGTGTCATCGATATTGTCATCCTCATCTGGGACAGTGGACGCCTCTACTGCTCCTGCAGCCGTGCGCAATCGGCGCCAAAGCCATTATCCCCCGGTCTCAAAAGCCGCTGTTCCTAAGCCTCCTCGAAAATCCGTGGGCCCAGGGATCATACCCGATTCTGATATTGCAGCTCGAAATGCTCATGCCAGGCGTGCCAGTACTCTTGGCGAGAGAAATGTTTCTCGCGACCCTGTCAGGCGCTCCACAGACAGTGCCAGCTCGGACTCGATACGCGTCCTGCCTAATACCAGAGCCGCGAAGGCCAAATCGGTTCAGCCCCCACCAAGATCAAGTCAAACAAATTTGCTCGGGGGGTCGAATTTGACTCCGGAGCAGAACCGCCACTCAAGCTTGGCCCCCAAATCCCCACGTCTTACAGGGAAAGCGGGCACTCCTTCGTCCGGCAAACGCATGTCCATGATGCCTGGCAGCCACGCCACTGGTTTAGGAGCCAGGACTATCAGCCCCACTGACACGAGGAGGATGAAGCGTTTGTCCACGATGCCTCAATCTCACAGCTTGAACATGCTTGCCAATGTGCCGCCACCTCCGCCCCCAATATCGCTAGACATGCGGGCCGAGTCCCGATCTCCCTCCATGATACCACGCAAAGCATCATTGACTCCTTCTTCCGCTCGAACCACACCCGACATCAGTAACAGGAAGTCGTACAGCTCTGGGCTCTCCATAGGATCTACGGCAAGTTTCAACACTGTGAGATCGTCAACTGGATCAATTCAGCCTCGGCTCCAGGCCTCAACATCGGTCACTCGATTGCCAACGCCCAAGAACTCGGGCGGGCATAACGGTCTGCAAGGCGATGATGATGAAGTCCCCCCTGTCCCAGCTATTCCCAAAGCCTACGAGTCTCCAAAAGAAGTGTCTGCGGAGACATATTTTGTTGACGTGAAGAAGTCCCATCTAAGCGCTGTCGACTCAACCAGCATCCATAGCAGCTCTACTGGAAGTATGACTATGCCAGTGCACCCCGAACCAACCAAAGCTCAGCGCAAGTCAAACAATAGAAAGAGCTCGTATGCAGGCTCAACCACAGTGCAACAAGAGAACAAGAGCAATCAGAGCAAGAGACATCTCGAGCCCCTTCGATTGCCACCCTTGAATATTGGGCCGTTAAACTTCCCGACAGCTCCAAAGCCTGCCAGCAAAGATAACTCGAGCCGGCGCGATATGAGCCGACCACCCTCGCGACAAGTTGCGAAAACTCCAACGACCCCAATGACGGCATCCAAGAGCTCCTTCTTCTCCAAGAGCCAATACGATGACACGATAGAGCTACCTTCTCTTCGAAGCAGCACCTCGATTCACCATGTTCGTCGCTCAACACCGACACCTCCTGACGGCAACTCGTCGGAGTCTTCGTCAAGCTTGCTGGAGCCGCTTTCCAAGTCCAGTATTTCGCCTTACCTATCGTCTTCCTTGCCCAAAGGTGGTTTCGAGGCCGGGCATTTGAAAAGATCTAAAACCGGCGGCGACTTCAATACCGTCACAGGCCACTTATTTATTGACGACAGCACTCACGAGAAGCCGGCTGGTCCCCGATATCTGCACAAGTCCAAGCCCTTCACCAGGTCACCGCCGCCTGAGCCACAAGAGTCGGAGGGTCTGGAGCCCCGAAGCCCTTCTTCCAAGACATCTTTGCGGAGGAAACTCAGCCTGTCATGGAAGCGGGACAAGTCCAAAGGTTCCGGAGATACTGCCGACAAAGGGGCGGCGGCGGCGGTGCCCCAGACCAAGTCAGATAACATGCCCCCGCCACGTATCCCTGCTTCAGCATCCGCAATTGTTGGTGGATCTGCGGCTGCCAAGCAACCATTTTCCAATCCGACAGTGGCTGCAAGATCAAACGGGACAACAACCCTGGAGACGAGAAGACGGAAAAGCTCAGCGGCTAGCCTGACCACCCACGGTTCCCGCGATCGAGTCAAAAGCGAGACGTGGAGTGGTCAAAAGGATGGCGCAGACCCTGCCACAATGCCCTCCTCGTCCAGGATCGCAAGCGGGGCAGTCACCAAAGACATCAGACCAAGCTCATCATCGACTGCCCTCCAGACTGTCGGATGTTGGACCACGGAGCTGGACAAGGATGATAGGGCCGGCGAGGAAGAGATGCGGAAGTTGGGCTCCCGACGAAAGGAGACCGAGGTTGCTGGCAAAGCATTGGATGCCCTGAAGAAGCGGGCAACCCCCAAAGAACGCGTCAGTCCCCAAGATGCCATTCGGATCGCCATGTTGAACATGTATGAGCGTGGCGAGATAATCGATTACAACGACATCTACTTCTGCGGAACGCAAAATGCACGCAAGGTCGTTGGCAATCTGCAATCGGATGCACCAAATTTTGGGTACGACGATGAGCGAGGAGATTACACCATTGTTCCCGGTGACCACCTCTCGTACAGATACGAAATTGTAGATGTTCTCGGCAAGGGAAGTTTTGGACAGGTAGTGAGGTGTATTGACCATAAACTCGGCGTTCTCGTTGCCATCAAAATCATCAGAAACAAGAAACGGTTCCATCAGCAAGCGCTTGTTGAGGTCAATATTCTTCAAAAACTTCGCGAATGGGTCAGTCTGATTGCACCGAGTTTTGAGCGCGGGGTTTCCATGTTTCCTTCTTCCAAGAGACAACTGACATTCAATGTGATGATAGGACCCGAAAAACAAGCACAGCATGGTCAACTTCACACAGAGCTTCTACTTCCGCGGGCATCTATGCATATCCACCGAACTGCTGGACATGAATCTCTACGAGTTTATCAAGGCGCACTCATTCCGAGGATTCTCTTTGAAAATCATCAGGAGATTCACAAAACAGATCTTGTCCTCACTTGTTCTGCTCAAGCAGCGCAAAGTCATTCACTGTGACTTGAAACCCGAGAATATTTTGCTGAGGCATCCTCTCCATGCCGAAATCAAGGTCATCGACTTCGGATCCAGCTGTTTTGAGCATGAGAAAGTATACACGTACATTCAGTCGAGATTTTATCGATCGCCCGAGGTTATTCTAGGCATGACGTATGGCATGCCCATCGACATGTGGAGTGTCGGTTGCATCTTGGCAGAGCTGTACACGGGAGTTCCCATCTTCCCTGGTGAGAATGAGCAGGAGCAACTGGCATGCATCATGGAAGTATTTGGCCCACCAGAGAAGCATTTGATCGAGAAGAGCACGAGAAAGAAACTCTTTTTCGATTCCATGGGCAAGCCCAGGTTGACTGTATCCTCCAAGGGCCGGAGACGTCGACCTTCATCCAAGACACTGCAACAGGTATTGAAGTGCGATGATGATGGCTTTCTGGACTTTATTAGTCGCTGCCTGCGCTGGGACCCGGAAAGACGTCTACGACCAGAAGATGCTGTTCGCCATGAGTTCATCACCGGCCAGAAGGCGCCCATAGCTATACCTAGATTGTCCGCGAGAGACTCGTCGCCATCGAAGCGCGTGAACCTGTTCTCAGCGCCGCGTCCGCTTCCCGAGCCGCCGACTGCTGCGCCGAAAAGTGCCAACAATGCCGTGCGAACCGGCATCAGTCCCCATAAACCAGTCTCCGGCGCTTCGCGAAGGATTTCTGGAGCCACGGCTGCGACTGCCGCTAGTATCAGTAGGCGAACGAGTGCTGGCGGATCAATCAGCAGCATCAGCAGCTTACCTCGCGCGGCTGGTCGAACAGCTAGCGGAAAATAAGACTTGGCAGCGGCTGGCGCGTCTGCAGCCATGAGCCGAAGAGCATAAGCGTCCTGCTCCATGAGCAGACCACACCTTGTTCGGATCACAAAATCAACCGTTCCAACCAGATAAGCCCGGGAACAAAAGGGGTCAACAATGACACGAAGCAGTGAATTTCGAAGTTGTCGAAATTCTTGTCGAAGAAGAATTGCTATCAAACGAAATATGAGGCATGCATTGAATGACTGGGGGTGCTGACTTGGCCGTGGCGTCAAATGCGATGCGTGTCTGTCCTTGAAATTTCGATTTTTTTTTTGTCTTTACATTTCTTTTCAACTTGTACCACAGAGAACGAGCGCGGCGGCTACATCACACAAGCACCGGTAAATGTTTTGAGTTCAATGACTGCTCATCTGGCATGCGGAGAGAAGACGGAAGCATTTCGTTGGATGAACCGGTGATGCGCATTCATGGTGGCCTGAGCACTGAAGGGAGGGATGGAACGGGATGGATGGAGTGGATTCTACTTGTTAGACCTCTTGGTCTTGGGCCTTGGTCTTCTCACACGACATGTATAATATACTATTCATAAAGGGATCGAAATGAACTGCCCCTGACTGGGCACACGGAATTCGTCTAGATTCACGGACAAGGCGCGTCTTGTAGCAGCGGAGGATGCAGGAAGTTGACATTGATTGCGACTTGCCAAGCAACAGCATCAAGTCGGACTTTTTTGGTCGCCGTGGCAAGATGTCCATGGTGAGTAGTAGGGAAAAACAAAGGGGGTGGAGGGGGGAAGCAGCCAGGTCAATTATCAATGAGGATGAGGGGAGTCGAGTTCAATGACAAACTCACTGAATGCCAAGTTGCCCGCGATGCAACCAAACAACAAATAATTATTACTGGCCCCCGCCGGGGACTCCGGCGCGGATGCGGCCTCGCGGGAAGGAGGGAGAGGAGGAGAAATCCAACCATCCCAGCAGAAGAGAGCTAGCTTAGCTTGGCGATGGCGATGGCGACGGGCCGAGGCGCAGCCCACCCACTTTATGTAGTCGTGTATGTAACTTGGTTTGTCTTGATAAGATGTCATGACGCATCTCGGGGGCGACTGAGTCCGCTTGCCGACTTGGCCGTCCATTGAAGCCCCGAGGCGGTCTGGTCTGGCCGAGGTGACGAAGATGTGTTTCATATAATATCCTCCTTTCGAGGCCTCGTAGGTCTGGAACGGGTTTCGGGCGTCTCGGGCGAGAAATCGAGACTTTTGTTAGACGTTGCTCCGTACAATGTCCGTGGTATCTCTGGTCAACGCAGCCGTGGCTGAGCTATTGCCCTGGTTTCTGGGAGTTTGGGAAGACAAGAGCCGTCAGGCCCGGGGATCCTGGCCGTGGCTCTTACTTTTGGTGCTGGCACGAAGTTGGCGATGATGTTTTTGGGGGGTGTGGCGCCAAGGTGACGTTGGATTACAAGACTGCAAGGGGGGGGGTGTCAACATCTATCGGATCTTCTGGGAGGAGTAAATAGTGAGAATGGACCTTGCAGGTCTCCGGGATGTGCGATCAATGTGCGACACGACGCGACATGAAAGCGAAAGCAGCCCCGCAGCCCGCAGCCCGCTTCATCGGAAAGCAAGCATTGTTCAACAAGAAAGGGATGAGATGGAAATGAGGACTCCTTGGCTTCAATCCGGAGTGTGCGTAGTCATTCGTGGTGTGTGGGGACGTGCGGGACCCCTCCTGCATGCGTACATGTGCTCACAACGGCAAGGCAGGTTGCAAGGCGTTGGAAAAGGCGTTGCAAGGCTGCGCTGCCATTGCTCGGCCGTGTCCTATGAGGTTGTCCCATAAGCAAGGCGGCCCCGGCCCAGGTGAGCGGTGGAAGATGCGGATGGTGCCTGTCAGCAAGCATGCCATTGAGATTGATGGAATTTTGGTCTGTCCCCCCACGCGTGCGTGGGAATAGCCGTGTGTGTGCATCGTGTGCACCTTGTCGCGTCGCGTCGCATCGCA
Organism: Epichloe typhina subsp. poae; assembly: GCA_030389615.1. Lineage (NCBI taxonomy): Eukaryota > Fungi > Ascomycota > Sordariomycetes > Hypocreales > Clavicipitaceae > Epichloe > Epichloe typhina. The sequence continues at coordinate 4,108,429 of CP098313.1, forward strand.
TCACATCGTCTCGTCTCGTTTCATCTCGTTTCGCTTCGCTTTCCGGTCGCTGCGTTTTGTGAAATTGTCGAGTCGGCCGATCCGATCCGTCTTACCGAAATGCCCATTGCCCATTGCCCATTGCTCATTGCCCATAACGTATGTGGCTAATATGTCCACGTCTAAAAATATACTCGAACAGGGAGGGGTGTAGGTACCGTACGGCAACGTCATGGGGTCGCAGCTCGCAGCCCGCACCTTCCAACTTCCGGGCAGGGTCGTCGTCCGTCGTCACAACGTCGTCACAACAGCCACTTATCCGAGCATTGCCTTGATGGCATTCACGCACTTCGGTATTTCGGTATTCCGATGGTGGCCGCCAGGCTCTCGCCGTCAGGAAGCAGCGACTTTTGTTGCTCGGAATCCTTCCAAACAGTCATCTACGTACAATGAACTATGATAAGCGGCAACTTGTCATCCAGGCTGCGATTTTGTTGTGTGTGTTTTTTTTTTTAGTGTGCGCCCCGCGCCCCGCGCCCCGGCGTCCTCGGCCAACTGTGGCGGACGGGCTGGGCCGAGAAAATGCGAGAACAACAATTTGCAATCTAACTTAAACGAGGTCGACAGATCAACAACCACGACTGCTTTTTTTCTTCTTCCCCACTAAACCATATCCCAAGGGGTACCCAAGGGTCCATGTCCATGGTATTGCCATGGAGAGCTTTCGACATGGCAACACGTCCAACTCCAAATTCATCATCGTCTCGCCATGGTGAGGACAAGGGAAGAGAGGAAGTCGAATTGCCTCACGTGATAGTGTTCCAAGTCCTGGCCGGAATGACATGGCGCTGTGGCGGAGTGGTCCAACGCGAAAGACTCGAAAATTCCCCTGGGAAATCTTTTCCCTTAGGGGGCACCGGTTCGAATCCGGTCGGCGTCGTAGGCTTTTTGGCTTCACTTTCCATCTTCCTCTGTCGTGAACTCGTCGCCCTGTTCGTTTTGGCTCTGCGCGTAGATCAATGCCAACTTGTTGAAACAAAACACTAGCACCGCAGCAACAAGCCGTCTAGGTCTAGCAACTGTTTAATCAAACTCCGCCGTCGACTGAAAGAACAAGACCCTTATGGCTGCCTGAATTTATCGGCATCATAGGCGCAGGGAAAGCTTCGGTATCCGCCCGGGCTAACTATTATCCGTTTCCGTTTTTTTATCTAACTAACTTCTTAACTAATAATTTAACTAATTTAACAATTTAACTAACTTTCTAACTATTACATGCTAGAATTAATAATTAGCCTATTATAATAATATAGCTTACTATGCTAAGAATATAGCTTACATATAACCTAGAACCCCTTTATTAAATAATAGCTTAACCTCTAGCTAGTTAAATTAAATAATAACCTTTATATACTTAGTATATCTTATATCTTATATTATAATAAGTAGTAGTAATTACTCTTTAACCTTATATATAGGATACTTATAATGCTTTTACTACTAATAAAAGCTACTAAACTAACTATTTATTAACTAACTTACTAAGCCTATTAAATCTATTCTTTTTACTAGACCTAATAGTCCCTCTAGGTATTATGCCTATTATTAGATTTATTAACCTTTAATTTAATCATTAATCTAACTAATTAATTAAGCTATCCCTTTTGCTAAGCCTAATAGCTCCCTTAGTGTGAGGCCCCACTCACAACACCCGTGCGCTAGCGCACCACCAGGCGGGCACACCGCGCCCTAGGGCTAGGTCCACGTGACACTAGCAAGCCACTAGCTATAAGCCAGCGACTCGCACGCACAACACACTTAGACCTACAGTGGGTCGTAGGTAATTCCGAGCAGCTCGTAGCAAAATTAGCGTAGAATCCATAACGCGTTATAACAAAAATACATATCCTATCTTTAAGACATAATTACTCCTTCTATAATACCTTATATTACTTAAAAAAAGAATTAGAGTTCTTATAAAAAAGAGAGGATTTTAATTTTATACTTATAAGGATTTTCTACCTAGTAAATCGCTAAAAAAGAGGGCATTCCTTATGGTAATGTATCTAGTATTATATAATAGTATAAACATTAAATAAAGGGTTAAGACTTACCACGCCCTAGATAACCCTAAAAATTATTAGATTAAGATAAATAAGCTATTAATAGAATTATTAGGTAAAGCCTATTTATCTAGAATAAAGCGCTTCTTAAATAGGCTAGCCTATATTATAGTATCTTAACTCTAAGTAACTACCTTATATTAATAGGTATTTAACACCTACACGCACTTTAGAGGCTAAAATTAATATTAGAAGATACTATAAGATACCTAAGATTTATTTAGAGATATATTTAAAAGCTAATTTTATAGTAGTAATATTGTTTTTTCTTAGATAAGGTTACTATTATAACTTTCAATAGTTTAAAACTAAGGTAGTGTTTTATACGTTCTATAAGTTAAAGTACGTAAACTATGTATTATAATATCTTAATAACCCTCCTGGGCACGAGGTAAAACTGCTTAAATTATTATAGATCTCTATTTTTTAACACCTTTTCCAAATATCTAGCCTTCTTCTCTAGCTTTTTATTTCCCTTCTTCTTCTTACTTTTCCTAAATTCCTTAATATTTTCTTTTATTTTTTAAATTTCCTTTTTATCTAGAATTTCCTTAGATTTTTAGATAGCTATTAGGTTCTATAGCCTAGTAGTTATAGCCCCTAGCTTATAGTTACCCTTAGCTATACTATTATCTAATTAGTTAGTTATTAATTAGTTAATTAGTAGCCCTTAACCCCTACCTATTAATTTGAATTAGAGTGTAGTTAAGTAAGAATAAGTTATGTTTTTTTTTAGGGTTTAAGTTTACCTTAGAGCTTTAAAGGATAAGTTATAAGATAAAAGAGATATAGAGAGATAAAACAAACATAGTTATAAAGGAAAGGAAATCACGTTAATTTATACTATAAGTAAAACTTAAATAAATTTAAGTTTAACTATAGTTACGAATTATAACTATATCTTATATAATCACAGCTATAAAGTTTGTTACAAAGTTTGTATTAACCTTTTAGCCCTTAAATTTATAGCTTAAAGCTTATTCCTTTATTTATGTTTTACCTAACACTATAGTAATTATTAAATTTAGTTATTAATTATTACACTAGCTAGGTATTACTAGTAATTTTTTTGTTCCTTGAAAATTAGATGCATTAGCCATAGCTAATGATCCCAAAATAAATTAAAAATCAATAATATCTTAATAACTAATAGAAATTAGGGTAAGAGACTTTATCCTAATAAAGTATAACTAAAGCCACGTAAAACACGCTATTCCTTAATGTTCTAGGCCTCTTTTTATGGTTATAATTGCTCTTTATTATATGTGTTATAATCTAACCTATTATTAGCCTAAGGTAGTATTACTTTATAAGTAATACTTAGCATCCTATAGTCTAAATAACCTATAATTTTATAACCTAGCTATACCTTTATATAAGACAATACTCCTATATATATAAGTTATTTAGTGTAGAATTAGTTATATAAGTGGTCTTTAGATAATAGGGTGGAATTAATAGATTAGCTTATATACTTACCTAACCTTAATCTAATTAAGAACCTGTAGAAATTACTAAAAGAGAAAATTTGTGAGCGCTATCTATACCTATTAGAGCTGCTAAGTAATATAGACTTATTTTTAGAACTTAAAATAGCTACTATAGATGTCTAGGAGAGTTTTAAATAAGAGCTCTTATTACGGCTTATTAATTATATGCCTAATTAATTAGAGGCTATTATTAATATAAGTAGGTGGTATACTAAGTATTAGTTATATTAATTTATGTAGAAGTAGCTATAGAATCTATGAAACTAATTATAATTAAATTTGCTATATAATTCGTTACGCAATTATTGTTTGAAGTTTGGTGTGTTTTTCGTGATACTTGTGTTATGATGCTCGCTGCTCGGAATTACCTGGACCCACTGTAGCAAGCTTCAGTCAATATACGAGTGCCCCTATACCTCTTGCCTAGCTATCCCTTTGTTCTCACACTTAGGCATCACACCTATTATCAGATTCTTCGATCATTAAAGACCTTTTAATCTGTTAAATTAAAGACCTTTGATCCGTTAAATTGAAGACCTTTGATCCGTTAAATTGAAGACCTTCGACCTTTGATTTGAAGACCTTCGACCTTTGATTTGAAGACCTTTGACCTTCGATTTGACGAATTGACTGACGAATTGACTAACGATTTGATGATTTGACTAATTAACCCCCCCCCCTAGAGTGGGCGGTTAAGAGAGGTAGAAAAAAATTCTTAACTAGTCGCTAAAGAGTATTTCGCGTTTAACTAATTAGAAGAGATATCTCTATAGGATAACCTTATTTTAATAAAGGGAAAGCGGGAAGCTTTGCTTTACTCTCTTGCCTTTGCCTTGCACGCAAAACGCAGGCAAAGCTCCGCTTTCCCTGATAACGTTAACTTAGCTATCCCCCGGCCTGACCTTGTCATCTGTTAGAATCCAAGGGAAGCCCTATATTAATTAGAATATATATACTTATAGAAAAACATATATAACTTTACTTATACTTATAAGGATAGTAGTTTAAGAAAAAAGATAGCCTTTTTATTACTAACTCCTTATAAATTTATAAAGGTAATATATAATAAGATAATTATATATACTATTATAAGGGCTATAGAAGATAAGTTTATCTCTCTTAAAGATAAAAAAAGGTAAAAGTATATAAACTACTAAAGATATCCTTAAGAAGCTATATAAGTTTTAAGATATATTTACATTAGATAAGGTAAAAAGCTTTTTATTAAAGAAGTTAACTAACTATATAATTAATCTTATATCTAAAGCTATACCCTTATATAGACTAATTTACTTTATCTTCTAAAGTAAACTTAAAAAGCTTTAGAAATATATTAATAATAACCTAAGAAAAGGCTAGATAAGACTCTTAAAAAGCCTAGTAAGTATACTTTTTCTATTTATACTAAAGAAAAATAAAATAATTTAACTATATATAAACTATTTAGGCCTTAATAAGGTAATATAAAAAAATTACTATACTTTTCTCTTAATTTTAAAAATTCTTAATTAATACTAAAAGGCTTATTTTTTCTTAAAGATTAATATTAAGAATATATACTATAGAATTTATATTAAAAAGGGTAATAAGTAAAAGATAGCTTTTTATATATATTATAAGTACTATAAGTACCTTATAATACCTTTTAAGTTAACTAATACCTTAGTTACCTTTTAAAGCTATATTTATAAAGTACTTTATAGGCTAGTTAATACTATTTATATAGTATATCTAAATAATATCTTAATTTTCTTTAAAATAAAGAAAAAGTATACTATATATATTAAGTAAGTTTTAGAATATATAAAGGTAATAAAGTTATATATAAAACCTTTTAAGTACTTTTTCTATAAGAAATTAGTAAAATTCCTAGGGTTTATTCTCTTTATTAATAGAATATTAATAAATACTTACTAAGTTAATATAATTAAAGAATAAAAGAAGCTTATAAGTTTTAAGAATATATAGTTATTTCTTAAATTCTATAACTTTTATTAATAGTTTATTTATAAATACTCTAGGATTATAGTACTTTTTATATATTAATAAAGGGTAGTTAAAATAGTATTTAGACTAGGAAGTTTATATTTAAAGAAAAGAAATAATTAGTATTTAACTAGCTAAAAGATACCTTTTAGTAAGTACTTTTACTCTAATATTATAACCTAAGCTAAGTAGTGTATATTAAGATAAATACCTTAATTTTTACAATAGTAAGAATCTTATCTTAGTAAGATAATAAGGGCTATTAGTATTTAGTAGCTTTTTAGTTAAGGAAGTTTATAAATACTAAGTCTAACTATAATATAGCTAACTAAGAGTTACTTACTATAGTAAAGTTATTTAAATAATAGTAATACTATATTAAAGGTATAGAAATACCTATAGAGATTTTATTAAACTACTATAACCTATAAACCTTTATAAGGTAATAAAAGCTAAATAAAAGATAAGTATAATAATATATATTCCTTTACTTATTTTATTTTATAATTAAGTATAAATGTTAGATCCTTCGGATCTTCATTGGCTTAATTGTGGCTAAAGACTTGTCACGACTAGATTAGGGAGATATAAACAGAGTAAAGGCTAAGGTTCTTAGTTATAGCTAGAGAGCTACTACTTAGGGGTAGGTGCATAAAGGTCTTAAACTCTAACCTCCTATATACCTTATAGGTAGTCCTTATTTAAATACCTTACTATATACACATAGCTATCTAATAGCTACTTAGTTATCTATATAACCTAAGGCTTATCTAAGGGTTTTATTATATAACTATTCTATCCCTAGCTCCTTAGCCTTTATACTCCTAATATACTACCCCTTAATATATAATTATCCTTAATTAAAAAGCTACTTAGCTAATATAAGTATACTATATATAGCTTATAATAGTATTTAATATTACTAGCTATTTTATAAGTATATAGCTATTATACTTACTTAGGATAATAAAATAAAAGTTATAAGGTTTTAGGTAATTCCCTTCTTTACTCTCTAGCTTTAAATAGCTATATACTTACTACTTTATTACTTTTAATATATATACCTTTACTTAATAATTTATTAATACTAAGTAAGTAAACTACTTATATTAGATTTTATAATTAAGTTAAATAAGTAAGGTGCTATATGCTATTTAAAATAAATAAGCTCTTATCTAATATTAAGGATATTATATTATTCTTACTAGGAGTTTATAGCTAGTATATATATTTACTAGTAGTAGCTATAACTATAAATATTATAATTTCTAGATTAGCTATATATAATATATAAATTACTTAGAAGTCTAAGGCTAATATAAAAGAGGCTTATTTTTCCTTACTTTTATATATTTTTTCCTTTATATTCTTCTTTAATATTATAAGTTACCCTTACCTATAACCTAGTAGCTTTATAGCTACTATTATAGTAGTTACTAATATCCTATAGTATTATTTTATTATCTATATTTAATCTTACTTAAATACTTAATCCCTTTTAAACACTAAAATATTAATTACTTTGCCTTTTATACTTATATTCCTATAGTATATTACTACTAACTTACTAATAGTAAATTATATCTAAGTGCTATAGTACTCCTATTCTATTAGATCCTTTAATAGCTAAGAAAACCCCTTAGATATCTCCTTAAAAATCTCCTAAGAAGTAAATAGCTTTAAAAATTTTAATATAAGTATAATATCTCTAACCCCTAGCGTATGCCTTACTAACTTATAGCTAGTAGCACTAGTAATATAAAAATTCCCTATATATACTATATATAGTAAGTAATAATATAAGCTATTACCCTTAAAGATAGTAATAGTATTATTTTATAGTATATTACTAAAGGTAAATTTACTTTAACTAAGTATACTAACTTCTTAAGTATAACTTTACTACTACCTTACTATATACTATTACTAACTTATATAAGTAACTTAATAAAATATACTTATTATATATAAAATAATAAAGATTATTTAAGGGTATATCTTCCCTTTCTTTACTACTTATACTTATACTAATATACTACTAGTGCTTTACTTACTTTATAAAATTATACTAAGCGCTTTTTAAGTATATTAATAGTTATATTATCTCTAATAATAATCCTTACTTTCTTAATAATATATATATATATTTATCTTTATAACTTAGGTTACTACTAATATATTACTAGTGCTTAATATATATAAAATATAAACTTTATAATATACTCCTATTTATAAAAATGCTAATAAATATAGCTAGGCTAGATAAGCAAAGCTAACTATAAAGGTTATATAAAAGACTAATACTAATAAGAGAATTACTATATTACTACTAAGTAATACTATTAATCTAAAAGTCTAGATTAATATTTTTAATAGCTTATACTTTATTATATAAAACCTTCCCTTAGTAAGTTTCTTAATATTCTTACTTATAGCCTTACTAACTTACTAATAGCTTACTATATATATACCTATGCTTCCTACTTATATTAGGCCTTTAGACCTTCTAGGTAAGCTTTATATATATATATATAAGGAGAGGGATTTCTCTAATAATAAGGATAAATCCCTTACCTAAGGCCTTACTACTAACCTAGTGCTTAGGAATAAAAATAATAATACTAAAGGGCTAGGGCCTAATATAAACATAGGGTAAATAATGCTAGGTAGCTATAAGGTAAATTATTTAAGAAATTATCTAGTTTTTTTATATATTACTATTGCTATCTAATCTTTACTAAATACATCTTTATGTTTATAAACTAGCTACTTAGTTATTACTTATAATTATTAATAATATCTATTATAATAAAATCTCTTCTCTTAACCTATAAATTCTGTAAAGTATTATAGCCCTTCTATTTAACTAGGTATTTCTAATATCTTTTATTATAATAATATAAAATAATTCTTTTAACTTTAAACTCCTATTTATTATCTATAATATTATCTTATAGTAAGGACATATCTTCTATATTAGTTAAGTCCCCTATAAATAGTTTAAGGTTAGTAATATTAAAAATATTATATAATTATATACTAAGTAGTAGCTTTAATTAGTATACTAATTTATAAGTTCTAATTACCTTTTTAACTTTATAAGGGCCTAAGTACTTTACACTTAGCTTCCTACTAAGTTACTATAGGTTAATATTCTTTATAAATAATAAAATATAGTTACTTACTTTAAACTTTATTAGAGTTTACTTCTTATTATAATACTTTATATACTAGGTCTATAAGTTACTTAAAAGCTACTTAATTACTATATATTTATCTCTTAGTATAATTACTTAAGTCTTTACCTAGTTATTTACTACTAGAATATTTATAACTACTTACTATAAGCCTCTAGGGTTATAACCTTATAGTGCCTCCACTAGGGTATAGCTATAAGTTAAGTAAATACTTATATTATATATAAACTATGCTATTAATAGGTTATTTACCTAGTTAGTCTAATTAAAGTAAGCAAAAGCTCTTAGATAATACTTTAAAACTTAGTTTAAATATTTTATTTGCCTATTTATTTATAGGTAAAATATAGTGCTTAGTTATTACTTAGTAGTAATAAGGTAGTAAAAGGTTATCTAAAACCCGCTAGTAAATATTAAACTATAGTCTATAATAATACCTTCTAGGGCACTATAGTCCTTAAAAATATATTCTAGAAATATAATAGCTAACTTATTACTAGTTAGCTATATTAATATAAGGATATAAATACTATATTTTGTGAAATAGTCTATAATAACTAAGATTATATTATAAGTCTAATTTACGTCTCTTATAGGTAGTAGCCCTATAATAAAATCTATTAATAATTCTTAAAAAGGCTAATTAAGCACTAGTAGTGCTACTAGCTTACTATAAGGTTTATAGTGCCTTAGCTTTAAAGTCTAATAGCTTATATAAGTCTGTATATATAACTTAGTATCTTTCTTTATTAATAGCTAGTAATACTAGTTTATAATATAATAAAAGGTCTTACTAACTCCCTAGTAGCTTACTACTAGGTTATTATAAGTAAGTAATAAAATTTCCTTTCTTATACTAGCTAAAATAAAAACTTAATTCTTAAATATTAATAGCTTAAAGGGCCTAATAAACTATATTTATAATACTTCTAGGTTACTACTTTTAAGTAGCTTCCTATAACCTATAGTAAAGTTATTACCTTACTATTCTTTAAATAATATAACCTAAATTAAAGCCTTTAATTTTACGTATATAAAATAAGTATTATATATAAACTTAGAAGAGGTTTGCTAAACTACTTATATTCTTACTATAACACTACTATAAGTAACTAGCTTATAGTATGCCTATAGACTTATAAATAAATTATAAATAAGTAATATTTTAAAGGGGTGCCTATACTACTTACTAGCTACTAACCTAGCTAGACTCCTAACCTATAGGCTTACTAGACTTATAGAAATATTAAAAAATATAAATAAGGCATAACCTTATTACTTAGAATTAATAAACCTAGTTTATATATTACTACTAGGCTTTACTAAACTATTAGGTTCCTTAATAATATAATTAAGTTATAACTTCTTAAAACCCTAAAGGCTAGTAAGGCTATTATAGTGTTTTTATAATAAAATATTAGCTACACTAAGTAATATAATACTAGAACCTATAATAGCACTATTATTTATATAGTATTCCTATTACTTAGTATTATTAAATTTAAATAAGAAGTTAGGTAGCTATAAGGTTAATACCTTTACCTTACGCTTCTTACTAATATAATCTACTTTTCTTAATAAGGTATTTATAGGGTTTAACTTATTTATATAATATTTAATCCTAAAATTAAATAAATAAAGCTTATCTAATACTATTACTTACTTACTAGTTAGCTTTAGCTTTATAGCTAGGTACTTATAATTTAGATAGTCTATAATAACTATAATCTAATAAGAAAAATACATAAGGTAATGTCTCTAGGCTTAAAATACCTCTTAGATTACTAATAACTTAGTATTAGGTATTAAGTAGTAAAGTTTAATATTAGTTAACTTCCTTAAAAATACACTACTAGGTGCTAGCTACGTAGTACTAATATTATAAGTATAGCTCTAATTATATAACTAAATATATTTATCTTTACTCTTAGTAAGTAAAGTAAGTTAAAGTACACTAAAATTAGTATTTCTTAAAACTTCTTTTAAAGTTCTCTAAACACTACTAGTTTACTAGGTTTTAGCTTAAACTTTACTAGCTAAACACCTTTTAAATAGTTTATTAGTAAGACTACTACCTTACTATACTATTTTATAAAGTATTAGTAAAAACCTATAAACCTAAGGAATAATTAAATATTAAATATATTATAAGGTATTAGCTAGGTTATAATAGCTTTAACCTATGATAGTTTTATCTTAATACCCTTTTTAAATATAATAAAACCTAGGAATTTTACTTACCTAATAGAAAATTAGCACTTTTTAAGATTAATATAGAGGTCCGTGTCTTAAAGTTACTCTAGCATGCTTTTAATATACTTTATATATCTTATAGGGTTACTACTATATATTAAGATATTATTAAGGTAAATAATATAAAATTTATTTATAAGTCCCTTAAGGGTATTATTAATATATTCCTAAAAAGTAGCTAGCGTGTTTACTAATCTAAATAGTATTATAAGATATTTAAAGTAGCTATAGTTGTATTAGAAAGCTATCTTTTACTTATTACCCTTGCGAATATATAGCTAGTAATACACTTCTTAAAGATTTAGTAATATAAAAACCTTTACGCCTGCTAATTAGTTAAGAATTTCAGAGATTAATAGTAAAAAGGCCTTATTTTTAACTATAATTCTATTAAGGCCCTTATAATCTATATAAAGCCTTAATTTCCCTAATTTTTTAGAATAAATAAAATTAGGGCTTTAGCTAGACTAGTTAATTTTCTAATCTACCCTTTCTCCTATACACTTACTAAGTACTCCCTAAGCACTTCTAGCTTTTTTAGCTAGGTTATATATAAGTCCCTAGGGTAGTTATTTCCCTCTTCTAATTTAATTATATAAGTATAACTACCTAATTCTAGAAGCTTACTAGCTAAATCTTTTAAAAATATATTTATAAATTTTACATACTCTTCTAGGATTTACTATTAGGTTATATTACTATTTATCTCTTATATAGTTACTACTACCTCCTTTTAGTATACTACCTAAAGCACTATTATACTTCTTAGTTTTTTCTTTTTAGGAAATAAGTATATTTTACTACTATTACTATAGTTATACTATAACCTTAGTTATTACTTACTATATTATTTACTAATAAGTCTTTATTAGTTTCCCTTCTTTTTCTCTAGGCTTAATTACCTTAATCTTTAGTAATACTAGTAATAGCATAATAAATAACTATTTTACTACCCTATATAATTATTACTTTCCTATAGTAAGTATAATATAGTCCTTAGTTATTAGAAACCTCTAAAAATTCTATTTTTAATCTATTACTATAAGTTTATACTCTAGGGTTTAATTTATACTTAGGAGTATCCCCTCTTCTATATTAGTAATATAGTAGCTAATTTAGTAGACCTTTATATAGCCTATGCTATCTTTTACCTTAATTAGCTTATATAGGATTCCTTTATATAGGATTTTATTCTTACTTATACTTTCTAGTATTATTTTTGTTTTTTCTATGTTTTTCTAGTCTTATTTTAATAATAATTTAGGGTAGATTATTAAATACTCTATACTTATATTAAATAGCGCTAGTATAGCTAACTAGTAGTTATCTTACTATAGGGATACCTATATTCTTATTCTCTTATCTATAGGTTTCTTTATAGTAAGACTATTATCCTAGGCTTATGCTAATTTAATTAGAATCTTATTAAGGTCTAAGGTCTTATTACTACTATTCTTATGCTTTTTTATTATATACTTACTACTTTTATAAATTAAATAATCTACTACTTTATATCTATTTACACTATATCTAGGACTACTATATTTATAATACTTAAATAGTCTTTAACCTATGCTTAGTTACTATAAGCTTTACTATAAGTTATTTATAAGAAAGCTAAAGTATTATCTCTTTCTCTTACTTTCTTTATTATTATAGTTTCTATTATAACTATTTAATATAAATATTATTATAACTTTAGCCTTTTTACCTTATTCTTATAGGTAGCTCTAAGATATTAGAAACTCCTAGCTAACTATATGCTTCCTTATAGTATTATTTAAGCTATTTAGAAAAATTACTATTCTTAAGTATATAAGGATTTAGTTAGGTAATTTAACTTTTACTTTAATTTAAAGTCTTAAGAAGGACTAAAAAGACTAATTATCCTTTTACCTTAGATTTAGTAGTATCCTAGTAGCTTCTAAGCACCTTATATCTTTATTTATTACTCCTAAGTTTAACTAGGATATAAATTTATCCTAAGAATAGGCTAAGTAGTTAACTAACCTATTTACTATTATATAGGATATTTATTATTACTTTATATTATTAGCTAGGTAGCTACTAGTATATATTACCTTAGTTTTATTATTATAAAAGGTTCTTAAATCTAACTAGGATAATATATTTAAATCCGCTAAATATGCCTATAAATTCTTATAGGTATTACCTTTATATACTAGTACTTTATACTATATCTTTATAAAGCTTTATAAGTACACACTTACTATAAAGTTAGGGTTAGGTAGGAAAGCTAGGAATAAGGGATTAATTAGTATAAGTATTTAAGAGGTAATTATAAGTTCTTTACCTAATTTAGCTAATTATAAATTTACCTTAATTTCTTTAAGCTATGCTTCTATATTTATAATATCTTACCTTATATAAGCATATTATAGCTAGGCTTATATAACCTTATAGTAGCGCTCTAGCTTATCTAGGTTATTATTATTCCTAGATTTAGTATTACTATATTAATTAGGATTAGGTAGTGTCTATTATACTCTTTTATTATTAGGCCCTAAAGTTAAGGTATATAAGTTACTTCCTAGGCGCTATAGGTTTATATCTCCCTTACTAGGTAGTGTAAGTATGTTTTAAGTAAATATTCTATAGCTTCTTTATATTTAAACCTAGCTAATAGTTTATTTACCCTAAAGGGTTTAAGAGTTTAACTTATTATAACTAAATTAGGGAGATATAAATAAAGTAAAGGCTAAGGTTCTTAGTTATAGCTAGAGAGTTACTACTTAAAAGTAAGTATATAAAGGTCTTAAACTCTAACCTTCTATATACCTTATAGGTAGTCCTTGTCTAAATACCCTACTATATATATATAGCTATCTAATAGCTACTTAGTTATTCACATAACCTAAGGCTTATCTAAGGGTTCTATTATGTAACTATTCTATCCCTAGCTCCCTAGCCTCCGTGCTCCTAACAAGACTAGACTAATAGTAAGTCTAGCGCAATGCACGTGACGTGATTAGCTATATTAATTTGCTACCCCCTTTTTTACCTTACTTATAGGTTTCACTTACTTTTCTATTATCTAGACCTTCCCTCTCTTCTCTCTCTTTCCTAGCTATTTATCTATTTATTATTAACTTTAATATTACAGAATTATCTTACTTGCGTAAGCACCTTAGTGTAACTAACACTAATTAGTAGTTAACTTTATAACTATAGATAAGTTAGGTATTATAAGAAAAGACATTTCTATAAACACTATAGTTACTACCCCTTATTATACTAGATTAATAGTTATTATAGTAAAGAGGCATAATTACATAAGTATGCTAAAGGAAGAGACTAGAATCCTAGTTATAGGCTTATTAGGCTTCTAAGGAATTAATTTATTAACCCTTAGGCTTATAGGATATAACTTTGTTATATCTATCTAGGATATTATTATTAATTATTGATTTTATTATCTATTATAAGAAAACTAACTAACTAACCAAATCTATTGCTGTAAGGCATTTATTTCAAACCTAACGTTAAATAACCTTAGCTAAGCTAGCTAACTTAAATTAATTAACTAGGGCTGCTGCTAATAATACTATCTAATGCAATTAAATAACTAATAAGCTTTGTTCCTTTTAATAGGTATCTACAAAGACCCCCTCCCTTTTTACCCTTATAATACCCTAAGCAAGACCTTTAAAGGATAAATTACTAAGGTAATTATAACCCCTTTCCTATACCCTTATAAAAGACTAGAAAGAGTCCGTTAAACTAGACCTAGAGACTGCTATATAATCCAAACTTAATAACTAGATTATAAGGTTTATTAACCTTAGCAAACATTAAGGTTAGAGAGATAATAATCTCTAGGAATTATTCCTAGAAGACTTTAAAGGCTAGTCTAAGAATACCTTTATAAGGGCTAATAGTAATATTATATAAGAGCTATAAAATTCCCTATAAGATAGTGGTGTTTATATTACTTAAGGAGGTCTTTTAACTACAGCTACCTTATAATAAGTAATTTAAGAAGAGAGAAGATTGCTATAGCCTATAACTAAAGACCCTAAAGACCCTAAGAACTAGGCTAAAACCTTAATTAAAGAGATTGCGGCTAAAGCCTTAATTAAAGGGATTATAACTAATGCCTTAATTAAAGAGATTATAACTAAATCCCTAATTAAAGAGGTTATTACTAAGGGGATGCTAATTAAAGTATTCCTTATAGAGAAAGAGGTTTAATAAGCTACTAAACATAAAGATTATTAGAACCTTAAAGATTAATAATAATAAGTATTTATATGTAAAGATTATTAAGAATGCTTTAAGATAGGAAGCCACGAGGGGAATAATACATTACGTAGGCATATATCACGAAGGCCTACGTTACGTACGCACATAAGCTTGTTAAATATCCCTCTAGTCATAGTTAATTCAGATTATTAGCAGCAAGGAGGCATAAGACCCTCAAGACCTTCAAGACCCTTAAGACCTTTAAGACCCTTAAGACCCTTATTAATTTAAACGAAAGAGAAGAGACTAATAATTAATATCATAGCCTTTCATTAATCATACGAAAGGCATAAGATCTATGAGGTAAGGTGGATTAACGGAAACGATAATCTAGTAAATATAATAACAAAGGCATTACTAAATTTATCTCTTTTCTCTCTAATTAATTTAAACGAATTAATAATTCATGTTAAAGGATAAGTAAAGAGACCTATAATATTAGGGAATAAGAGCCTAAATAAGGACTAATAGATTAATTTAATTAACTAATGCTATAATAGCTAATTAAAGCAGCGGATTCCTATTAAGGGATTCACTTATATATACTTTCCTTTAATTCGATTTTTATTACGTTTTTAGGCTCCTTTAGCCACGGATAAAAAAAGAGACTACTAGTGTTAGATCCTTTAGATTTTTATAAGCTTAATTATAGCTAAAGACTAGACTAATAGTAGGTCTAGCGTAATACACGCAACGTAATTAGCTATATTAATTCGCTACTCTCTCTTTTACCTTACTTATAGGTTTCACTTACTTTTCTATTATCTAGACCTTCCCTCTTTTCTCTCTCTTTCCTAGCTATCTATTTATTTATTATTAACTTTAATATTACGGAATTATCCTACCTGCGCAGGCACCTTGGTGTAACTAACAATAAATTAAGAAAGAGTAACCTTATAAATATATTATTAAGAAAGTCTAATTATAAGAGTAAACTTATATTAAATAAGGTACTTTTACTAAAGCTTTAAAGAAAAATATTAATTACTTATACAGTAAAAAAGCTACTTATATAGTAAAAGAAAAAGTACTAATATATTAAAGAAGTTATAGTGTAGTACTAGTCTTAGAACTTACTAAGCTAATAGTAGCCTAGGTAAAAGGCTAGTTAGTTACTATAAATCTAGTAATAGGTTAGCTAAATAAGGTTAATTTTAAGGAGAAAGTAATATATATCTAAGATATTAGTATAGTATAAGTAATTTAAGGGGCTATTATATTACTAAATCCTTACTAATTTATAGTAAATAAACTATTAGTATAACTACTATAAAAGATATAGGACTAAGATTTAGATTTACAAAAATATAAAGATAAGGTAACTTCTAAGTAAAAAGAAGGGAAAAAGCTAGTCTATAGTTATATAATATAAAAGGCCTCCTAATATATAAAGCCTAGGTAGTTATTCTATAAAAGCTTATTTTATAATAAAAGCTTTTATAGCTATACTATAATAATTTACTAGTAAGTTACTTTAGGACTAAATATACTTTTAAGCTATTAAAATATTACTATTAGTAGCTAGTAATAAGTAAAGCTATTTTAAACTATATATCTAGCTATAAAGTATAGTAGTATATAGTAACTAGAAGGTATTACTTATATAAAACCCTTAAATTACTACTAATACTAAAGTAATTATAAGTAAAGATCTTAATAAACTTTATTATAGAATTACTACTAGTATAGCTAGGTAAGTAAGAAACTAATATAATCCTAGTAATTATAAACTAATTTACTAAGTACTTTATTTTTCTTCTTATAAAGACTATAATTAATATAGCTAAATTAGTAAAGTCATTCTATAAGAAAATTAAGCTTTAATTTAAAATACTAAAGGGTATTATATTAAATAAGAATTAGTATTTATAAGCTAATTCTAGTTAGATATATATTACTTATTATATATAAAGTAAAGGTATTTAATAGTATTTTACCCCTAAACTAATAAATAAATAAAAAGAATAAACTAAGTACTAAAGTATTACTTATAGTATTTTATTAAAAAAACTAATAGCTATAGCTAAAATTACTTCTAATAGCTTAATTTATATATAATAATACTATTAATAAAATAATAAATTACTTCCTAAACTATACTTTTATAAGCTATTTACCTAAGTTTTACCTAGCTTTAAAGGTAATAGTAAGGAAAAGAAAGTCTTAGAAGCTTATGAATATATTAAGAAGCTATATAAGATTAGGGAGAAACTAGTATATAACTAGGTAAAAGTTACTAAAGTATAAGTAAAGTATTATAATTAATAATACTAGTTACTAATTTTAAAAGAGAAAACTTAATATTACTATTAGTAAAGAATATTAGACTTAAGTCATAAAATAAAAGCTAATCCCTAGATTTATTAGGCTATTTTAGGTACTTAATACTATAGGTAAATAAGCATACTAACTAGCACTACCTAATAAGTATAGTTAATTATATAATATATTCTATATTTAGCTTATTAAAGCTATAGAATTACTAGGAAAATATTATAAATAAAGAAATACTAATACTAGACCTTAAAGATAAAGATAATAAATTTAAAGTTAAAGAAGTTAAGAACTATAGGAAAACTTATAAAAATAATAAATACCTAGTAAAATAAAAGGGTTAGCTAAGTAAATATAATTAATAAGTAGTAATAAAAGACATAAAAGGCGCTTAATATATAATTTAGGACTTTTATTAAAGTAAAATAAGGGGGAAGTATAGTAAAATATAAGTAAGTTATAGGTAATAAGGGATAAGGTAATTATAAAAAGGCCTAGCCTTATTAGCTATTATTATACTTTAATTAAAAACTATTAGACTATTTACTAAATAATAAAAGAAAAATCCTTATAAAAGAGAAGTTTTAAAGAAAACCCTTTTATAGTTACTTTCTTATATATTAAAATAATACTATTATAAATAAAATACTTAGTATTCTTACTCTTATTCTCCTAGATTACTTACTATACTACCTAGAAAAAGTAATGCTTTACTACCCCTAGGGTATAAATCCTAGGTTATAATACTATAAATATAAGGTTATTTTTACCTTCTAAGTATTATAATATATAAAATAATTTAGCTATAAAAAGTTAGTAAATAAGTAATAAAGGAGAAATACTAACTTACTATCCTAAGGATAAGGCTAGGAAATATAGTAACTAAGAGTTACTAGTATAAAATAATATACTAGTTATATAAGGCTAATATAGCTTACTTAAGGAGTAAGTAAAAACCTAAGAAATATATAAGGAAATAATATACTTAATAGACCTTAGTAGCCTTAGTTAAACTAAAGGAAATATAATACACTATATTAGTATAATTAAACCCTAAAATAAGGTTTAAATAATTCTTACTAAAATAATAGTAAGTTATCTCTAAAAATATATAGTTTTTAAGGTTATCTAAAACCTAATTACTTAGGGTATTTATTAACTCCTATATCTAGTTAAAAATAGCTAGAAGATTAAGGAAATCCCCCTTATAGTAAGTATTACCTAAAGAAATATAGGTAATTAAATACTAAAAACCTAGAAAGAATAATATACTTACTATTTTATAAGTATTTGTTAGTTACACTAAGGTGCCTGCGCAGGTCATAAGATAATTCCGTAATATTAAAGTTAATAATAGCTAGCTAAAGAGAAAGAAGAGAGGAAAGTCTAGATAATAAAAAAGTAGGTAAAACCTATAAGTAAGGTAAAAAAGAGGGTGGCGAATTAATGTATCTAATTATATTACATATATTACACTAGACTTATAATTAGTCTAGTCTTTAGCTATAATTAAACTAATAAAAATCTAAAGAATTTAATACTAGTAGTCTCTCTTTTTATCCGTGGCTAAAGGAGCCTAAAAACATGATAAAAATTAAATTAAAGGAAAGTATATATAAGTAAATCCCTTAATAAGAATCCGCTGCTTTAATTAGCTATTATAGTATTAGTTAATTTAATTAACCTATTAGTCCTTATTTAGGCTCCTATCCCTTAATATTATAAGTCTCTTTACTTAACCTTTAATACAAATTATTAATTTATTTAAATTAATTAGGGAAGAAAGTAATAAATTTAGTAATGCCTTTATTATTATATTTACTAGATTATTATTCCTATTAATCTATCTAACTTCATAAATCTTATGCCTCTTATATAATTAATAAAGAGCTATAATATTAATTATTAGTCTTTTTTCTTTTATTATTCCTAGCTTTATAAGGTATTTATATAATAAAAAGAAGTTAGTATAAAGGATTATAGGAATTTAAGGTATTTTTAATTAGTCTATAATCTAATAGAGAGTCACAGAAATCATATAGGCAATATCTACACCTTAAACTATACTATATAATTCAGAGGCAAGCGCGCTATATATAACTTACTTCCTCTTTATTAAGCTATATGTAATAATATTACCTTTTATAATAAAGGTGTTGTTATCTTATATTATCTTATTACTAATTATAATAATATATTATTAGCAAGTAATTTATCTATAAATATAAAGAGCTTTGCTTCCTTAAGGTTTAAAGGGATATATTATAGTCCTTACTACTGAATTCTTAATTTACTATTTAAGGCATTTATTAAGGTATATAATATTATTAGTAAAGGGTTCTTAGTGTTAAGCTATAATTAATAGATTATAAGAGGCTTCTAGTTAGTATATAGTTATAATATAGCTTCCTTAGGCTTATTATTTTATATAATCTTACTTTACTATTAGAGATTAGGGATTAACTTCCTTAATTTTCTAACTTTAGCCTTTCTAGGTTAAGATTAATAAATTATTAGTAATTTAGGTTAAGATATAGCTATTAAAAATAAGGGGATTCCTAGTAGTTAATTATTACTTTTCCTTAGTAGTAAATTTAGCTTTCTAAAGCTCTTTTTATCTTTTAAAAGAAGTTATTATTACTTAGGCCTAATATATTATTAGTTTATATTCTAATAATACTAAAGAGATTCTTATTATTTAGAGCTATAATTAATAAGTAAGGATTATAGGTTAAGGTTATTATATTAAGGTTATCCTTATAGTAATAGAAGTATATTACTTACTAGTAAGTTCTAGCCTTTAAAATCCTATAGAGAGGTTTAATTAATTTAATTATAGTCCCTTCTAGAAAGAGGTATATAATTTGCTTTAGTAATCTTATAATAATTAGCCTTATTAGTATTATTTATAATTAAATATAAGCTTATATAATATTATAAATCTAAAGGTAAATTTCTTTTCTTCTTAATAATAAAGTAATAGCTATAATAAGCTATTAGCTTACTTATTATATTATTAGTAATTATATTAGGATAAATTCCTTCCCCTTATTATTATAGCCTTATATAATAAGGTAAGACTTCTTATATAGTAAGTCTATTCCCTTGCCTTTAATCTCTTTAACTATATAGAAATTAAAGATTCTATAGCCTTTATACTTTGCTAGGATATATCTAATAAATTTAAATATATTATAAGCTTATAAGGCATTAATCTTAGCTTAATTAAATTACCTAAAGGGTTTTCCTAGGGTTATAATCTTTCTTTCTTAGTA
The DNA here is from genome assembly GCA_030389615.1 of Epichloe typhina subsp. poae. Lineage (NCBI taxonomy): Eukaryota > Fungi > Ascomycota > Sordariomycetes > Hypocreales > Clavicipitaceae > Epichloe > Epichloe typhina. Next base: position 4,129,269 of record CP098313.1, read on the forward strand.
AAGTTAAAGAGTAAGGTTTTAATTAGCCTTTTCTTTTATAGTAAGGAATACTATACTTAGTATCCCGCTAGCTATAACTTCTTAAATAAAGGCCTTATCTTAATTTTTATTAATAAGTATATAGAGTTTAACTAGGCTAATATTCTTTTTAGGATTATAAGTTTTACCTTTTCTTACATTTATTCCTTTAGGTAAGGTAATAAGTCTTTAACTTAATAGCTTCCCTTAGGATTACCTAGGTATTATAAGCCTTTTTATAAGCTTCTTTATACTTATAAATTAAATTATAAGGGCTTTTCTTAGCTTTTTTGCTTTCTCTTTAGTAATACTTATAGCTTTTTTCTTTCTTTACTACTAATTTTTTTAGTAATAGTAGTTAGTAGTATTATTATAGCTTTCTCTATATCTTAAGGCTTTATCTCCTATTACTTTAGCCTTTTTATAATATATAAGTCTTTATAGTAAGGCTTTATTACTATAAAGTAAAATCTTACTAGGCTATAAGGTATATTAACTATATAAGTCTCCTTATTAGGAGTAATTAGCTTATAAGGGCTATACTAGCTACTTTTCTCTTTATATATATATATATATTAGCCTTTAGAGGTAGCTAATATATAGGTATTATATTAAGGCTATTCTAGGCTTTAAGGGTATTATAGACTTACTATAAAGCTAGGTAATAGTAGACCTTATTAGTAGCCTTCTAAATTACTTTAGTATATTAAATAATAAAAATACTTAGTAATAACTTATCTATTATTTATAAGTAGGCTTTAAAGACTAGTAAGGTTAAGACTATACTATTAGGGCTTATAGAGTTATTAATAGCTTTAATAGCTATCTAGAGATATTATTCTAGTGTAAGTTCTATTCTAATTAAGTCTATAATAATATTATAGGCCTAGTATAAGGGTTTATAATATCTTTTAACCTTTCTAATGCTATTATAGGCTTTAATTAGTATCTTATTAGTCTTAATTAATATTAGTTAGGTATAATACTTAAATTTAGTAGAGGTAAAGTTATTACTAGTATTATAGACTATTTATTCTAGAGGTCTAAGATAGGTATTAATCTAGCACTCTTAGATAGTGTCCTAGATATCTTAAGCCTTTTACTTTCTTAGATTAAGGAATTAGGCTACTTAAAATAAGGTTACTAAATTAATAATATAAAGCACTAGTTAACTATTAATTTATATAATATTAATAATAATCTTATAGTTAAATTTATAGTTATCTTTAATTATAAATTTAAATTAACTAGGGGCCTTACTATATATCTAGTAATAGTAGTAAATTTTAGTTAATTTCTTAATTACTTAGTATTTAACTTTATAACTAGCTTATTAAAGAATCTTTATAAGGTATTAAATAAAAGAGTAACTAAGCTAATAATATAATTAATAAATATCTCTTTCTAAGAGGTAAAAAGAGTAACTATTTCTTTTGCCTTTAGTAATGTTAGGAGCACGGAGGCTAGGGAGTTAGGGACAAATAGTTATATAATAGAACCCTTAGATAAGCCTTAGGTTATGCAAATAACTAAGTAGCTATTAGATAGCTATATGTATATAGTAAGGTATTTAGATAAGGACTACCTATAAGGTATATAGGAGGTTAGAGTTTAAGACCTTTATATACTTACCTTTAAGTAATAGCTTTTTAGCTATAACTAAGAATCTTAGCCTTTACTTTATTTATATTTCCTTAATTTAGTTATAATAAGTTAAACTCTTAAACCCTTTAGGTAAATAGACTATTAGCTAGGTTTAAATATAAAGAAGCTATAAAATATTTACTTAAAATATACCTATACCTATACTACTTAGTAAGGGAGATATAAACCTATAGTACCTAGGGAGTAACTTATATACCTTAACTTTAGGGCTTAATAATAAAAGGGTATAATAAACATTACCTAACTCTAATTAATATAGTAATACTAAATCTAGGAATAATAATAACCTAGATAAGCTAGAGTAATGCTATAAGGTTATATAAGCCTAGCTATAATATACTTATATAAAATAAGATATTATAAATATAGAAGTATAGCTTAAAGAAATTAAGGTAAACTTATAATTAGCTAGATTAAGTAAAGAACTTATAATTACCCCTTAGATAGTTATACTAATTAATTCCTTATTCCTAGCTTTCTTACCTAACCTTAACTTTATAGTAAGTATATACTTATAAAGCTTTATAAAAATATAGTATAAAGTGCTAGTATATAAAGGTAATACCTATAAGAATCTATAGGTATATTTAGTAAATTTAAATATATTATTCTAGTTAGATTTAAAAACCTTTTATAATAATAAAACTAAGGTAATATATACTAGTAACTACCTAGGTAATAATATAAAGTAATAATAAATATATTATATAATAGTAAATAAGTTAGTTAATTACTTAGCTTATTCTTAAGATAAATTTATATTCTAGTTAAACTTAGAAGTAATAAATAAAAATATAAGATACTTAGAAGCTACTAGAATACTACTAAATCTAAGGTAAAAGAATAATTAGTTTTTCTAGTCTTTTTAAGACTTTAAACTAAAGTAAAAGCTAAATTACTTAACTAAATCCTTATATAATTAAGGATAGTAATTTTCCTAAATAGCCTAAATAATACTATAAAAAGTATATAATTAGCTAGGAGTTTTTAATATCTTTGAGCTACCTATAAGAATAAGGTAAAAAGGCTAAAGTTATAATAATATCTATATTAAATATTTATAATAAAAACTATAATAATAAAGAAAGTAAGAGAAAAGATAATACTTTAGCTCCCTTATAAATAACTTATAGTAAAGCTTATAGTAACTAAGTATATGTTAAAAACTATTTAAATACTATAAATATAGTAGTCCTAAATATAGTATAAATAAATATAAAGTAATAAACTATTTAATTTATAAAAGTAATAAGTATATAACTAAGAAGTATAAGAATAATAGTAATAAGACCTTAGATTTTAATAAGATTCTAATTAGATTAGTATAAGCCTAGGATAATAGTCTTACTATAAAGAAACCTATAAATAAGAGAATAAGAATATAGGTATTCTTATAGTAAGATAACTACTAGTTAGCTATACTAGCGCTATTTAATATAAGTATAGAATATTTAATAATTTACCTTAAATTATTATTAAAATAGAATTAGAAAAATATAGAAAAATAAAGATAATACTAGAAAGTATAAGTAAGAATAAAATCCTATATAAAGGAATCCTATATAAGCTAATTAAGGTAAAAAATAGTATAGGCTATATAAAGGTTTACTAGATTAGCTACTATATTACTAATATAAGAGAGAGAATACTTCTAGTTATAAATTAGACCTTAGAGTATAAACCTATAGTAATAAATTTGAAATAAAATTTTTAAAGATTCCTAATAACTAAGAACTATATTATACTTACTATAGGAAAGTAATAACTATATAAGGTAGTAAAATAGTTATTTATTATACTATTACTAGTATTACTAAAGATTAAGGTAATTAAGCCTAAGGGAAAAGAAAGAAAAACTAATAAAGACTTATTAGTAAATAATATAGTAAATAATAACTAAGGTTATAGTATAGCTATAGTAATAGTAATAAAATATACTTATTTCCTAAAAAGAAAAAACTAAGAAGTATAATAGTACTTTAGGTAGTATACTATAAGGAGGTAGTAATAATTATATAAGATATAGATAGTAATATAACCTAATAGTAAATCCTAGAAAAGTATATAGAATTTATAGATATATTTTTAAAAGATCTAGCTAGTAAGCTCCTAGAATTAGGTAGCTATACTTATATAATTAAATTAGAAAAAGGAAATAACTACCCTAAGGACTTATATATAACCTAGCTAAAAAAGCTAAAAGTGCTTAGGGAGTACTTAGTAAGTATATAGGAAAAAGAGTAAATTAAAAGATTAACTAGTCTAGCTAAATGTCACGACTAGATCGGGGAGATATAAACAGAGTGAAGGCTAAGGTTCTTAGTCATAGCTAGAGAGCTACTACTTAGGGGTAGGTATATAAAGGTCTTAAACTCTAACCTTTTATATACCTTATAAGCAGTCCTTATCTAAATACCTTACTATATATATATAGCTATTTAATAGCTACTTAGTTATTTATATAACCTAAGGCTTATCTAAGGGTTTTATTATATAACTATTTTATCCCTAACTCCTTAGCCTTTATACTTCTAATATACTACCTGCCTAATATATAATTATCCTTAATTAAAAAAGAAGCTACTTAGCTAATATAAGTATGCTATATATAGCTTATAATAATGTTTAATATTACTAGTTATTTTATAAGTATATAGCTATTATATTTACTTTAAATAATAAAATAAAAGTTATAGAATTCTAGGTAATTCCTTTCTTTATTCTCTAGCTTTAAATAGCTATATACTTACTACTTTATTACTTTTAATATATATACCTTTACCTAATAAGTTATTAATACTAAGTAAGTAAACTACTTATATTAGATTTTATAATTAGGTTAAATAAATAAGGTACTATATGCTATTTAAAATAAATAAGCTCTTATCTAATATTAGGGATATTATATTATTCTTACTAGGAGTTTATAGCTAGTGTGTGTATTTACTAGTAGTAACTATAACTATAAATATTATAATTTCTAGATTAGCTATATATAATATATAAATTACTTAGGGGTCTAGGGCTAATATAAAAAAGACTTACTTTTCCTTACTTTTATATATTCTTTTCCTTTATATTCTCCTTTAATATTATAAGTTACCCTTATTTATAACCTAGTAGCTTTATAGCTACTATTATAGTAGTTACTAATATCCTATAGTATTATTTTATTATCTATATTTAATTTTACTTAAATACTTAATCTCTTTTAAATACTAAAATATTAGTTACTTTACCTTCTATACTTATATTCCTATAATATATTACTACTAACTTACTAATAGTAAATTATATCTAAGTGCTATAGTACTCCTATTCTATTAAATCCTTTAATAACTAAGAAAATCTCTTAAATATTTTCTTAAAAGTCTTCTAAGAAGTAAATAGCTTTAAAATTTTTAATATAAGTATAGTATCTCTAATCCCTAGTATATACCTTACTAACTTATAGCTAGTAATACTAGTAGTATAAAATTCCTTATATATACTATATATAGTAAGTAGTAATATAAGCTATTACCCTTAAAGATAGTAATAGTATTATTTTATAGTATATTACTAAAAGTAAATTTACTTTAACTAAGTATACTAACTTCTTAAGTATAACTTTATTACTACCTTATTATATATTATTACTAACTTATATAAGTAACTTAATAAAATATGCTTATTATATATAAAATAATAAAAACTATTTAGGGATATATTTTCCTTTCTTTATTACTTATATTTATACTAATATATTACTAGTGCTTTACTTACTTTATAAAATTATACTAAGTGCTTTTTAAGTATATTAATAGTTATATTATCTTTAATAATAATCCTTACTTTCTTAATAATATATATATATATTTATCTTTATAACTTAAGTTATTACTAATATATTACTAGCACTTAATATATATAAAATATAAACTTTATAATATACTTTTATTTATAAAAACACTAATAAATATAACTAAGCTAAATAAGTAAGGCTAACTATAGAGATTATATAAGAGGCTAATACTAATAAGAGAATTACTATATTACTACTAAGTAATACTATTAATCTAGAAGTCTAGATTAATATCTTTAATAGCTTATACTTTATTATATAAAACCTTCCTTTAGTAAGTTTCTTAATGCTTTTACTTATAGCCTTACTAACTTACTAATAGCTTATTATATATATACTTATACTTCTTACTTATATTAAGCTATTAGACTTTCTAGGTAAGCTTTATATATATATATATATAAAGAGGGATTCCTTTAATAATAAGGATAAATCCCTTACCTAAGGCCTTATTATTAATCTAACGCCTAGGAATAAAAATAATAATACTAGGGGCTAAGGCCTAATATAAATATAAGGTAAATAGTACTAGGTAGCTATAAGGTAAATTATCTAAGAAATTATCTAGTTTTTTTATATATTACTATTACTATTTAATCTTTACTAAATATACCTTTATATTTATAAACTAGTTACTTAGTTACTACTTATAATTATTAATAATATTTATTATAATAAAATCTCTTCTCTTAACTTATAAATTCTCTAAAGTATTATAGCTTTTTTATTTAACTAGGTATTTCTAATATCTCTTATTATAATAATATAAGATAATTTTTTAACCTTAAACTTTTATTTATTATTTATAATATTATCTTATAGTAAGGATATATTTTTATACTAATTAAGTCCCTTATAAATAGTTTAAGGTTAGTAATATTAAAAATATTATATAGTTATATACTAGGTAATAGCTTTAATTAGTATACTAATCTATAAGTTTTAATTACTTTTAACTTTATAAGGGCCTAGGTACTTTATACTTAGCTTTCTACTAGGTTACTATAAGTTAATATTCTTTATAAATAATAAAATATAGTTACTTACTTTAAACTTTATTAAAGTTTACTTTTTATTATAGTACTTTATATACTAAGTTTATAAGTTACTTAAAAGCTACTTAATTACTATATATTTATCTCTTAGTATAATTACTTAAGTCTTTACCTAGTTATTTACTACTAAAATATTTATAATTACTTACTATAGGCCTCTAGGGTTATAACCTTATAGTGCCTTTACTAAGGTATAGCTATAAGTTAAGTAAATACTTATATTATATATAAACTATACTATTAATAAGTTATTTACTTAATTAGTCTAATTAAAGTAAGTAAAAGCTCTTAAATAATACTTTAAAACTTAGTTTAAATATTTTATTTACTTATTTATTTATAAGTAAAATATAGTGCTTAGTTACTACTTAGTAATAATAAGGTAGTAAAAGGTTATTTAAAATTTACTAATAAATATTAAACTATAGTTTATAATAATACTTTCTAAGGTACTATAGTCCTTAAAAATATATTTAAAAATATAGTAACTAACTTATTACTAGTTAGTTATATTAAAATAAGGATATAAATACTATATTTTATAAAATAGTTTATAATAACTAAGATTATATTATAAGTCTAATTTATATCTTTTATAAGTAGTAACCCTATAATAAAATCTATTAATAATTCTTAAAAAAGCTAATTAAGCACTAGTAGTACTACTAGCTTACTATAAGGTTTATAGTACCTTAGCTTTAAAGTCTAATAGCTTATATAAGTTTATATATATAACTTAGTATCTTTCTTTATTAATAGCTAGTAATACTAATTTATAATATAATAAAAGGTCTTACTAACTCCCTAGTAGCTTACTACTAGGTTATTATAAGTAAGTAATAAAATTTCCTTTTATACTAGCTAGAATAAAAACTTAATTCTTAAATATTAATAACTTAAAAGGCCTAATAAACTATATTTATAATACTTCTAGGTTATTACTCTTAAGTAGCTTCCTATAACTTATAGTAAAGTTATTACCTTACTATACTTAAAATAATATAACCTAAATTAAAGCCTCTAATTTTATATATATAAAATAAGTATTATATATAAACTTAAAAGAGGTTTGCTAGACTACTTATATTCTTACTATAACACTACTATAAGTAACTAGCTTATAGTATACCTATAGACTTATAAATAAATTATAAATAAGTAATATTTTAAAGGGGCACTTACACTACTTACTAGCTACTAACCTAGCTAGACTTCTAACCTATAAGCTTACTAGACTTATAGAAATATTAATAAATATAAATAAGGTATAACCTTATTACTTAGAATTAATAAACCTAGTTTATATACTACTACTAGGCTTTACTAGACTATTAAGTTTCTTAATAATATAATTAAGTTATAACTTCTTAAAACCCTAAAGGCTAGTAAGGCTATTATAATATCTTTATAATAAAACATTAGCTATGCTAAGTAATATAATACTAAAACCTATAATAATATTATTATTTATATAGTATTTCTATTACTTAGTATTATTAAATTTAAATAAGAAGTTAGGTAGCTATAAGGTTAATACCTTTACTTTATACTTCTTACTAATATAATTTACTTTTCTTAATAAGGTATTAGTAAGATTTAACTTACTTATATAATATTTAATCCTAAAATTAAATAAATAAAGCTTATCTAATACTATTACTTACTTACTAGTTAACTTTAGCTTTATAGCTAGGTACTTATAATTTAAATAGTCTATAATAACTATAATCTAATAAGAAAAATACGTAAGGTAATATCTTTAGGCTTAAAATACCTCTTAAATTACTAATAACTTAGTATTAGGTATTAAGTAGTAAAGTTTAATATTAGTTAACTTCCTTAAAAATACACTACTAAGTACTAGCTACCTAGTACTAATATTATAAATATAGCTTTAATTATATAACTAAATATATTTATCTTTACTCTTAGTAAGTAAAGTAAGTTAAAATATACTAAAATTAGTGCCTTTTAAAACTTCTTTTAAAGTTCTTTAAATATTACTAGTTTACTAGGTTTTAGCTTAAACTTTACTAGCTAAATACTTTTAAATAGTTTATTAGTAAGACTACTACCTTACTATATTATTTTATAAAGTATTAGTAAAAGCTTATAAACCTAAGGAATAATTAAATATTAAATATATTATAAGGTATTAGCTAGGTTATAATAGCTTTAACTTATAATAGTTTTATCTTAATACCCTTTTTAAATATAATAAAACCTAGGAATTTTACTTACCTAATAGAAAATTAGTACTTTTTAAGGTTAATATAAAGGTTTATATCTTAAAGTTACTTTAGTATACTTTTAATATACTTATATATCTTATAGGGTTACTACTATATATTAGAATATTATTAAGGTAAATAATATAGAATTTATTTATAAGTCCCTTAAGGGTATTATTAATATATTCCTAAAAAGTAGCTAGTATATTTACTAATCTAAATAGTATTATAAGATATTTAAAGTAGCTATAGTAGTATTAGAAAGCTATCTTTTACTTATTACCCTTATAGATATATAGCTAGTAGTATGCTTCTTAAAGATCTAGTAATATAAAAACCTTTATACTTACTAATTAGTTAAGGATTTTAGAGATTAATAGTAAAGAGGCCTTATTTTTAACTATAATCCTATTAAGGCCTTTATAATCTATATAAAGCCTTAATTTCCTAATTTTTTAAAATAAATAAAATTAGGCTTTAGCTAGATTAGTTAATTTTCTAATTTACCTTTTTTCTTATATACTTACTAAGTACTCCCTAAGCACTTCTAGCTCTTTTAGCTAGGTTATATATAAGTCCTTAGGGTAGTTATTTCCCTTTCTAATTTAATTATATAAGTATAATTACCTAATTCTAGAAGCTTACTAGCTAGATCTTTTAAAAATATATTTATAAATTTCGTATATTCTTCTAGGATTTACTATTAGGTTATATTACTATTTATCTCTTATATAATTACTACTACTTTCTTATAGTATATTACCTAAAGTGTTATTATACTTCTTAGTTTTTTCTTTTAAGGAGATAAGTATATTTTACTACTATTACTATAGCTATACTATAACCTTAGTTATTACTTACTATATTATTTACTAATAAGTCTTTATTAGTTTCCTTTTTTTTCCCTAGGCTTAATTACCTTAATCTTTAGTAATACTAGTAATAGTATAATAAATAACTATTTTACTACCTTATATAATTATTACTTCCTTATAGTAAGTATAATATAGTCCTTAGTTATTAGAAACCTCTAAAAATTTTACTTCTAATCTATTACTATAAGTTTATACTTTAGGGTTTAATTTATACCTAGGAGTATCTATTAGAACAAAGGTAATATTAATCGCGCAAGCAGCAGCCGCAATTACCTAGCAAAAGCTTAGGCCATGCGCAAGCCCTACACGTAACCTATAACCTAGCCTTATAATTAGCTAGGAATTATAAGGCTATAAACATATAACCCTTTTACCTTTAGTATTATAGCTTCTAGTTTCTAACTTCTCTTTCTATAATAAACTAAAGATAATGTAGCCTAGAATAGATAATTAATAATAATACTATTCTTTAGGCTTACAATCTTATTATATTAAATTTAATACCCTATAATACTAATACTAATTAGTAATTACCTTTATAGATAACTACGTAGTCTTTAAATACCGTAAATTAGTAAGGTTATATTAGAAGAGGTAGCTTACCTAATAATAACTTACCTTATAAAATAGGAGGGCTATATTTAAAGGAAAGTTATGCTAATAGAGAGGTATTGTCAGGAGCACGGAGGCTAGGGAGCTAGGGATAGAATAGTTACATAATGAAACCCTTAGATAAGCCTTAGGTTATGCGAATAACTAAGTAGCTATTAAATAGCTATATATATATAGTAAGGTATTTAAATAAGAACTACCTATAAGGTATATAAAAGGTTAGAGTTTAAGACCTTTATATACCTACCCCTAAGTAATAGTTCTCTAGCTATAACTAAGAACCTTAGCCTTTACTTTATTTATATCTTCTTAATCTAGTTATAATAAGTTAAACTCTTAAACCCTTTAGGGTAAATAGACTATTAGCTAGGTTTAAATATAAAGAAGCTATAGAATATTTACTTAAAACATACCTATACTACTTAGTAAGGGAGATATAAACCTATAGTGCTTAAGAAGTAACTTATATACCCTAACTTTAGGGCCTAATAATAAAAGAATTTAATAAACACTACCTAACCCTAATTAATATAATAACACTAAATCTAGGAATAATAATAACCTAGATAAGCTAGAGCGCTACTATAAGGTTATATAAGCCTAGCTATAATATACTTATATAAAGTAAGATATTATAAATATAAAAGTATAACTTAAAGAAATTAAGGTAAACCTATAATTAGCTAGATTAGGTAAAGAACTTATAATTACCTCTTAAATACTTATACTAATTAATCCCTTATTCCTAGCCTTCTTACCTAACCCTAACTTTATAGTAAGTATATACTTATAAAGCTTTATAAAGATATAGTATAAAGTACTAGTATATAAAGTTAATACCTATAAGAATCTATAGGCATACTTAGCGGATTTAAATATGTTATTTTAGTTAGATTTAAGAACCTTTATAATAATAAAACTAAGGTAATATATACTAGTAGCTACCTAGTAAATAATATAAAGTAATAATAAATATATTACGTAATAGTAAATAGGTTAGTTAACTACTTAGCTTATTCTTAGGATAAATTTATATCCTAGTTAAACTTAGGAGTAATAAATAAGAATATAAGGTACTTAGAAGCTACTAGGATATTACTAAATCTAAGGTAAAAGAATAACTAGTTTTTCTAGTCCTTCTTAAGACTTTAGACTAAAGTAAAAGCTAAATTACCTAACTAAATCCCTATACTTAAGAATAGTAATTTTCCTAAATAGCCTAAATAATACTATAAGGAAGTATATAGTTAGCTAGGAGTTCCTAATATCTTAAAGCTACCTATAGAGATAAGGTAAAAAGGCTAAAGTTATAATAATATTTATATTAAATAATTATAATAGAAACTATAATAATAAAGAAAGTAAGAGAAAGAGATAATACTCTAGCTCTCTTATAAATAACTTATAGTAAAACTTATAGTAACTAAGTATAGGTTAAAGACTATTTAAATACTATAAATATAGTAATCCTAGATATAGTATAAATAGATATAAAGTAGTAAATTATTTAATTTATAAAAGTAGTAAGTATATAACTAAGAAGCATAAGGATAGTAGTAATAAGACCTTAGACCCTAATAGATTCTAATTAGGTTAGCATAAGCCTAGGATAATAGTTTTATTATAAAGAAACCTATAGATAAGAGAATAAGAATATAGGTGTCCTTATAGTAAGATAACTACTAGTTAGCTATGCTAGCGCTATTTAATATAAGTATAAAGTATTTAATAATCTACCCTAAATTATTATTAAAATAGAATTAGAAAAATATAGAAAAATAAAGATAATACTAGAAAGTATAAGTAAAAATAAAATCCTATATAAAGGAATCCTATATAGGCTAATTAAAGTAAAAAATAGCATAAGCTATATAAAGGTTTACTAGATTAGCTACTATATTACTAATATAGGAGAGAGAATACTCCTAGGTATAAATTAAACCTTAGAGTATAAACCTATAGTAATAAATTAGAAGTAAAATTTTTAAAGGTTCCTAATAACTAAGAATTATATTATACTTACTATAAGGAAGTAATAACTATATAAGGTAGTAAAATAGTTATTTATTATGCTATTACTAGTATTACTAAAGATTAAGGTAATTAAGCCTAGGAAAAAAAAGGAAACTAATAAAGACTTATTAGTAAATAATATAGTAAGTAATAACTAAGGTTATAGTATAGCTATAGTAATAGTAATAAAATATACTTATTTCCTAAAAAGAAAAAACTAAGAAATATAATAGCACTCTAGGTAGTATACTATAAGGAGGTAGTAGTAATTATATAAGAAATAGATAGTAATATAACCTAATAGTAAATCCTAGAAAAGTATATAAAATTTATAAATATGTTTTTAAAAGATTTAGCTAGTAAGCTCCTAGAATTAGGTAGCTATACTTATATAATTAAATTAGAAAAAGAAAATAATTACCCTAGGGACTTATATATAACCTAGCTAAAAAAGCTAGAAGTGCTTAGGGAGTACCTAGTAAGTGTATAGGAAAAAAGTAAATTAGAAAATTAACTAGTTTAGCTAAAGCCTAATTTTATTTATTCCAAAAATTAGGGAAATTAAGGCTTTATATAAATTATAAAGGCCTTAATAGGATTATAGTTAAAAACAAGGCCCCTTTACTATTAATCTCTAAAATCCTTAACTAATTAGTAAGTATAAAGGTTTTTATATTACTAGATCTTTAAGAAGCATACTACTAGCTATATATCTATAAGGGTAATAAGTAAAAGATAGCTTTCTAATACTACTATAGCTACTTTAAATATCTTATAATACTATTTAGATTAGTAAATATACTAGCTACTTTTTAGGAATATATTAATAATACCCTTAAGGGACTTATAAATAAATTCTATATTATTTACCTTAATAATATTCTAATATATAGTAGTAACCCTATAAGATATATAGAGTATATTAAAAGTATACTAAAGTAACTTTAAGATATAAACCTTTATATTAACCTTAAAAAGTACTAATTTTCTATTAGGTAAGTAAAATTCCTAGGTTTTATTATATTTAAAAAGGGTATTAAGATAGAACTATTATAGGTTAAAGCTATTATAACCTAGCTAATACCCTATAGTGTGTTTAATATTTAATTATTCCTTAGGTTTATAGGTTTTTACTAATACTTTATAAAATAGTATAGTAAGGTAATAGTCTTACTAATAGACTATTTAAAAGGTATTTAGCTAGTAAAGTTTAAGCTAAAACCTAGTAAACTAGTAGTATTTAAAGAACTTTAAAAGAAGTTTTAAAAGGCACTAATTTTAATATATTTTAACTTACTTTACTTACTAAGAGTAAAGATAAATATATTTAGTTATATAATTAGAGCTATACTTATAATATTAGTACTAGGTAGCTAGCACCTAGTAGTATATTTTTAAGGAAGTTAACTAATATTAAACTTTACTACTTAATACCTAATACTAAGTTATTAGTAATCTAAGAGGTATTTTAAGCCTAAAGATATTACCTTATGTATTCTTCTTATTAAATTATAGTTATTATAGACTATCTAAATTATAAGTACCTAGCTATAAAGCTAAAGCTAACTAGTAAGTAAGTAATAGTATTAGATAAGCTTTATTTATTTAATTTTAGAATTAAATATTATATAAGTAAGTTAAACCTTATAAATACCCTATTAAGAAAAGTAAATTATATTAGTAAGAAGCGTAGGGTAAAGGCATTAACCTTATAGTTACCTAACTTCTTATTTAAATTTAATAATACTAAGTAATAAAAAAACACTATATAAATAATAGTGCTATTATAGGTTTTAGTATTATATTACTTAGCATAGCTAATGTTTTATTATAAAGACACTATAATAGCCTTACTAGCCTTTAGGGTTTTAAGAAGTTATAACTTAATTATATTATTAAGAAACTTAATAGTCTAGTAAAGCCTAGTAATAATATATAAACTAAGTCTATTAATTCTAAGTAGTAAGGTTATACCTTATTTATGTTTTTTAATATTTCTATAAGTTTAGGAAGCCTATAAGTTAGGAGTCTAGCTAGGTTAGTAGCTAGTAAGTAGTGTAGGTGCCTCTTTAAAATATTACTTATTTATAATTTATTTATAAGTCTATAGGCATACTATAAGCTAGCTACTTATAGTAGTATTATAGTAAGAATATAAGTGATTTAGTAAACCTCTTCTAAGTTTATATATAACGCTTATTTTATATATATAGAATTAGAGGCTTTAATTTAGGTTATATTATTTAAAGTATAGTAAGGTAATAACTTTACTATAGGTTATAGAAAGCTACTTAAGAGTAGTAACCTAAAAGTATTATAAATATAGTTTATTAGGCCCTCTAAGCTATTAATATTTAAGAATTAAGTTTTATTCTAGCTAGTATAAGAAAGGAAATTTTATTACTTACCTATAATAACTTAGTAGTAAGCTACTAGGGAGTTAGTAAAACCCTTTATTATATTATAAATTAGTATTACTAGCTATTAATAAAGAAAGATACTAAGTTATATATATAAACTTACGTAAGCTATTAGACTTTAAAGCTAAGGTACTATAAACCTTATAGTAAGCTAGTAGTACTACTAGTGCCTAATTAGCCTTTTTTAGAATTATTAATAGAATTTATTATAAGGCTAATACCTATAAGAGATGTAAATTAAACTTATAATATAATCTTAGTTATTATAAACTATTTTATAAAATATAGTATTTATATCCTTATTTTAATATAACTAACTAGTAATAGGTTAGTTACTATATTTCTAGAATATGTTTTTAGGGACTATAGTGCCCTAGAAGGTATTATTATAGACTATAGTTTAATATTTACTAGTAGGTTTTAGATAACCTTTACTACCTTATTATTACTAAGTAGTAACTAAGCACTATATTTTACTTATAAATAAATAAGTAAATAAAATATCTAAACTAAGTTTTAAAGTATTATTTAAAAGCTTTTACTTACTTTAATTAGACTAACTAGGTAAATAACTTATTAATAGCCTAGTTTATATATAATATAAGTACTTACTTAACTTATAGCTATACCCTAGTAAAGGCATTATAAGGTTATAACCCTAGAGGCCTATAGTAAGTAGTTATAGATATTTTAGTAGTAAATAACTAGGTAAAGACTTAAGTAACTATACTAAGAGATAAATATATAGTAATTAAGTAGCTTTTAAGTAACTTATAAACTTAGTATATAAAGTACTATAATAAGAAGTAAACTCTAATAAAGTTTAGAGTAAGTAACTATATTTTATTATTTATAAAGAATATTAACTTATAGTAACCTAGTAGGAAGCTAAGTGTAAAGTACCTAGGCCCTTATAAAGTTAAAAAGGTAATTAAAACTTATAGATTAGTATACTAATTAAAGCTATTACTTAGTATATAATTATATAATATTTTTAATATTACTAACCTTAAACTATTTATAAGAAACCTAACTAGTGTAAAATATATATTCTTACTATAAGATAATATTATAAATAATAAATAGGAGTTTAAAGTTAAAAGAATTATCTTATATTATTATAATAGGAGATATTAGAAATACCTAGTTAAATAGAAGGGCTATAATATATTAGAGAATTTATAGGTTAAGAGAAAAGATTTTATTATAATAAATATTATTAATAATTATAAGTAGTAACTAAGTAGCTAGTTTATAAACATAAAGGTGTATTTAATAAAGATTAAATAGTAATAGTAATATATAAAAAAAAACTAGATAATTTCTTAGATAATTTACCTTATAGCTACCTAGCACTATTTACCCTATGTTTATATTAGGCCCTAGCCCTTAGTATTATTATTTTTATTCCTAAGCACTAGGTTAGTAGTAAGGCCTTAGGTAAGGGATTTATCCTTATTATTAGAGAAATCCCTCTCCTTATATATATATATATAAAGCTTACCTAAAAGGTTTAATAGCCTAATATAAGTAAGAAGCATAAGTATATATATAGTAAGCTATTAGTAAGTTAATAAGGCTATAAGTAAGAATATTAAGAAACTTACTAAGGGAAGGTTTTATATAATAAAGCATAAGCTATTAAAGATATTAATTTAGACTTCTAAATTAATAGTATTACTTAGTAGTAATATAGTAATTCTCTTATTAGTATTAGCCTCTTATATAACCTTTATAGTTAGTCTTACTTATTTAGCCTAGCTATATTTATTAGTATTCTTTATAAATAAGAGTGTATTATAATATTTATATTTTATATATATTAAGCGCTAGTAGTATATTAGTAGTAACCTAAGTTATAAAGATAAATATATATATATATTATTAAGAAAGTAAGAATTATTATTAAAGATAATATAACTATTAATATACTTAAAGAGTACTTAGTATAATTTTATAAAGTAAGTAAAGCACTAGTAATATATTAGTATAAGTATAAGTAGTAAGAAAAGGAAAATATACCCTTAAATAGTCTTTATTATTTTATATATAATAAGCGTATTTTATTAAGTTACTTATATAAGTTAGTAGTAATATATAGTAAGGTAATAGTAAAGTTATACTTAAGGAGTTAGTATACTTAGTTAAAGTAAATTTACCTTTAGTAATATACTATAAAATAATACTATTACTATTTTAAGAGTAATAGCCTATATTACTACTTACTATATATAGTATATATAAGGAATTTTATACTACTAGTGCTACTAGCTATAAGTTAGTAAGGCATATACTAAGGGTTAGAAATACTATACTTATATTAAAATTTTTAAAGCTATTTACTTTTAGGAGATTTTTAAGGAGATATTTAAGGGGTTTTCTTAGCTATTAAAGAATTTAATAGAATAGAGTACTATAATGCTTAAATATAATTTACTATTAGTAAGTTAGTAATAATATACTATAGGAATATAAGTATAAAAGGTAAAGTAACTAATATTTTAGTATTTAAAAGGAATTAAGTATTTAAGTAAGATTAAATATAAATAATAAAATAATACTATAAGATATTAGTAACTACTATAATAGTAGCTATAAAGCTACTAGGTTATAAGTAAGGGTAACTTATAATATTAAAGGAAAATATAAAGGAAAAGAATATATAAAAATAAGGAAAAGTAAGCCTCTTTTATATTAGCCTTAGACCCCTAAGTAATTTATATATTATATATAGCTAATCTAGAAATTATAATATTTATAGTTATAGCTACTACTAGTAAATATACATACTAGCTATAAACTCCTAGTAAGAATAATATAATATCCCTAATATTAGATAAGAGCTTATTTATTTTAAATAGTATATAGCACCCTATTTATTTAACCTAATTATAAAATTTAATATAAGTAATTTACTTACTTAGTATTAGTAAATTATTAGGTAAAGGTATATATATTAGAAGTAATAAAGTAGTAAGTATATAGCTATTTAAAGCTAGAGAGTAAAGAAAGGAATTACCTAAAACTCTATAACTTTTATTTTATTATCCTAAGTAAATATAATAGCTATATACTTATAAAATAGCTAGTAATATTAAACACTATTATAAGCTATATATAGTATACTTATATTAGCTAAGTAGCTTCTTTTAATTAAGGATAATTATATATTAAGGGGTAGTATATTAGAAGTATAAAGGCTAGGAGCTAGGGATAAAATAGTTATATAATAAAACCCTTAGATAAGCCTTAGGTTATATAAATAACTAAGTAGCTATTAGATAGCTATATATATATAGTAAGGTATTTAGATAAGGACTGCCTATAAGGTATGTAAGAGGTTAGAGTTTAAGACCTTTATATACCTACCCCTAAGTAGTAGCTCTCTAGCTATAACTAAGAACCTTAGCCTTCACTCTGTTTATATCTCCCTAATCCAGTCGTGACAGGTATAAATATAGCTCTCTTCTTACTTTAGTATTAATATCTAATTTATATAAACTTTAAAATAAGAAAGAAAGGTTTAATACTAGTAATTAAGCTATCCCCTTATTCTTTTTTATTATATATTCTATTATATATTTAAAGTTAATTACCTTACCTTATGATTCTTTATATTAGTAATATAATTTTTATAATTTACCTTTATACCCTCCTACCCCTTTACACTAAAAGAGTTATTTCCTTATATTATTACTTACTTAGTTAAGATATTAAATATAGCTAGCTTATTAAGGGTTACTAGTTAATTTAGAGTCCTAAGTAAAAGTAATAAATATAATAATACTATAAAAGGTATTAAAACTAAAGATAATAAAAATACCCTAATAAAGGTAAAACCCTAGACTGTACTACTTATTATACTACCTAATTCCTTATATCTTTTAAAGCTATACTTATATATTATAAAAACCTACTTTAATAAATAGGAAATTCTAAGTATAAAGAGATAACTATACCTAAGGAAATTATGCTTTATATCCTAATTAAGGCTAAATAATATAAAGAGTAAGGACTATTTAGGAGAATACTTTTCTTTAAATTTAGTAATAACTTTTATATATAAATAAGGTATAAGTTTATAAAAGAAAAAAACCTTTACTAAAATATTATTTAAGACTACCTCCTTTATAATAAAGTTTATATAATTATTAGAAAAGGTATAAAGATAGCTAATAACCTTAAAAAGGTAATAACCTAGGAAAAATTCTAATTCTAAACCCTTAAAGAAATTAAGAAAGCTAGGAAAAAGTATATAAACTTTTAGAAAAACCTAAAAAATAAAAACTTTCTTTATAATCTTTTAGATAATAAAGATATTAGAATCTAATACCTTACCTCTTTACTATACCTATTAGTCTAATTACTATTAAAGGGATTAATAAACTAATTCTCTCTTTAAAGATTAGCTACTTTAGAAGTAAAGGCACTAAAGAATATTACTTATAAGCACTTATAAGTAATTCCCTTACTTATATCTTTACCTAAGGTTATATAGTAAAAGAAACCTAATTACCTTATAGAAAATACCTTTAATTATAATAATTATTAGTAAAATTAAACCCTATTACTTAGGGCTAGTAATATACCCTTTAGTATAGCTTAAAGGACTATACTTCTTACTTCTTAATATAAGAAAAAGAAAGGTTAGAAAAAACTATAATTCCTAGAATTACTACCTTTAAGGCTACTTCCTTAATAAATACTAACTATTCTAGTGCTTTTATAAATATAAAGAAAAATACTTAAAAACCTTTAAATACCTAAAGGCTTTCTTTAAAGTAAATTATTAACCTTTTAAAAGTATATTTAAAGAAATAACTATATAATACTAATAACTATAATATACTTAAGTTAAAGCTTTAAATATTTTATAAAAATAAAAAATACTTAATATTTAACTAAAATAAGCTAAATATACTTTTAAGGTTATACTTAAAGGTAAGGCTTGTTATGAACTGGCCTTATGGCTACTGCGTATAAGCGTTCAGAATGAGAATATTATTCTTATAGAAGAAGAAAGGAATTACACTAGTGGTTACATAGCATCCAGATATATAGTCCCTTATGCGCGGTCTATGCACGGTCTGTGTAGAGCCCTAACCTAGCCGCACAAAGTACGCATACTTTCCGGAGCCAGACTTGACCCGAGCTCATAGCTCGAGTCCATAACAAGGCTTTATAATACTATATAAACTACCTCTTAAAGCCTAGTTAACTATAAGACTTTCTTATACTTATTAAGTATATAAAAGACTAGTTTAAAATAAAGAATATATAGTAAAGATATTTTCTAAAGTAAAATAATATTACCTTATAAAGAATAATAAGTAATAGCCTAAATAAGTCTATAGTTAATTACTTTAATAAACTTATAAAGAAGCTTACTATTTTATAATATATAAACCCTAAGATAAGTTAAAGTAAAAGAGTACTTTAAAATTAAATTATAAAAGCTTATAGTAATATCCCTAAATATAAAAAGCTATTATAAATTTACTAAAAAGTCTCTAAGAGTTTTATAAATATATAAGAATAATAATTTAACTTATTAAGGAAAAGAAAAAAGCTAATAATAATTCCTAACTAATACTATAACCCTAGAGTAGTTTTAAACTAACTAAAAATATAATAAAAAAGGAAAAAAGACTTAATACTTATTTAGAAAGTCCTAGAGTAAAAGAGGGACTCCTTATATAAGGAAATACTATATATATAGTAAGGAAGGATACTAGTTATTAAAGCACCTAGAAAAAACTATAAGAAAGTGTTTTAATATTATAAGAATTACTATTTTATAAATCTTACTAATAACTTATATAATTTATTCCTTATATAGTATAAAGGTAAATAAAAGCCTTAATCTCTTACTAATAATAAGATTACTAAGTATATAAAAAGTATTAGATTTAAGGATAGCCTTAATAATATAAATAGGCTAGTACTTATAAGCTTCTTTAATTATAGTATATAGCTTAATAGTAAAAAATAGTTTAAATCCTTATAAACTAAGTAGCTTTTTATAGCTTAAGTAAAAGGATTTTTCTAGTAAAAGCTATCTAATAATACTCTAGTAATATTTATACTAGGAGATTATTACTTATATATAATATTCTAAGGGATTATGCCTAATATAAGTGCTATAAAGTTCTTTATAGTAAGGCACCCTTAATTCCTTACTTTATAATATATAATACTAGAGATATAGCTTAATAAATCTAAGGTAAGGAAAGCTATTATTAGATTTAGCATAGGAGAGCTAATTCTTACGCTTAGAGTAATTAATATACTTACCTCTTTTAGAGATATTCTCTTTTAGGTTATCCTTATAAATACTTCTTTCCTTTTATCCCTTAATAATATAAATTAATTATAAATTAACTTTAATATCTCTAAGAATACACTATAATAAGAAAATATTAAAGTCCCTATAATTTATAAATAAAGGCATACCTAAATACTTCTTATATAGAAGGAAGAAGTAGTTACCTAGAGTTACCTTATAAAAAGCAAGCTATAATAATTACATTATTGCTTTAGACACCTATTAATTAGATACTTATATAAGGTTCTTTATAAATTAGGGTATAAAGTTAATATTAAAGCTATTAAGAAGCTAATAAGAGTATGCTACTAATACTAGATATATATAAATAGCCCTAATTACTTTAAATTTACCTTAAAAGATAATTATACCTTTAACTTTAAGGTTATAGTAAATATCTTTTACCTTAATAGTAATTACCTTATACTCTATACTATAAATATAGCTATAGTGTTTAATATAGTAAAATTTATAAAGAATATCTTAGTAAAGACTACCTAGGAAGCCCTCTAGATATACTAAATTAATATATATTAAGGCCCTCTAGATTTAATTATTATAAATACTAGCATAAACTTCTATAATAATAAATTTAAATAATTTATGGCTTTAATATTAATTTTAATTAAAGAGGTTCTTATTAAAGCATACTATAGTATTAGGAAAGTTAAGAAATATTATAAGCTACTCTATAAGGCTTATAATATTATTAAATATAAATACCTTATAATACCTAAACCTATTACTTTATAAATAGTAGTAAAGGCCCTAAATAATACTATAGGCCTAAATAGCCTTATTCTAATAGTCCTTATCTTTAGTGCTTACTTATATATAATAAGCAAATCCTTACTATTACTAGATATTATATAGTATGTAATTATAGTATAAAAGCTACTAAAGAAATTAAGAGGCTTTATACTATTTAAAAGGTTAATAAAGCCCTTACTATATATAATAGCCTAGATATATTAAAGACCCTTAGCTTACTACTTAAATTAAAGGTCTAAGTCTAGTAAAAAGTAAGGGATAAAGAGGCTTATATAAGCTATTAGCTATAGATAGAGAGAGTTATATACTTAACCTCCCTAGAGGCCTAAAGACCTTTAGATTAACCTTTATTAAGCCTTATTATAATAATCCTAATAAGAAACTATAAGTAAACTAATAGTTAATAAAGCTTAATAAGAAAAAAGAAAAGAAAGAGTAAGAGGCCTAAGATAAGAACTTAGCGCTAGTAATACCTTTAAAGTATAGGTATAGAAGACCTTAAAAAAACCCCCTAGTAATACCCTAAGAGACTAATATTTTCCTATTAATAAAGAAAGTTAATAACCTTACCCTAGTAATTAAGCTATATAAGGAAGGGATTATTAAGACCCTAGGAGAACTATTTAAGAAGTTAATAAAGGTAAAGATTAAAACCCTAATTAAGTAAGGAGTATTTTAATTTATTATATTTAATAAAAAAGAATATAGTAAGCTTTAAATCTTTAATTCTTATATTATTAATAAAATTAAGGGTAAGATAATAAAACCCTATAAAAAATTATACCTTATAATCTAAGGGTGTGAGAATAAAGGGAAATAAATAATTCTTACGCAGGCCCTAATAATTTAATAAGTAAGTTAATGTCTTATCCTTATAATAACCTTATTATTAAGGCTAAGGAAATTCCTTATATAGCTATAGGATATTTATTAAGCGTATATATAAGCATATATATTCCTAGAGTAGCTAATCCTAGCGCACTTACTAATTTAAATATAGCACCTTTACTTACCTAGAATAATTCTAAAGGTTATTAAGCCTCTTTATAGTATTATAGAAGCTAGAACATACTAGTGGGTTACGTATTATAAGCATTATAGAGAGAATCTCTAGATAGAAACCTTTATATATAGTCTATGCTTACTTATAACTATAAAGAAAACCCTAACTTTACTTATATTAGAATATAAACTAATAATACTATTAGCCTTTTAAATAAGAAGTTCTCTAAGAAGGAGAAGGCCTAGATAATTACTACTAGCTTTAATATAAAGCTAAAGTAATTCCTAACTAAGGATAATGCCCTTATGTTTAATAGAGGTATTATTACACTAGAGAATAATACTATTAAGATATAGCAGAAGGGATAAAGTAATAAGCTAGATTTAGTTCCTATAACTAATTTAAAGTGTAAATATATTAAGCAAAGAGCATAAGGCACTTATATTACCTTAATATATTAACTAGAAGCTTATTTTAATTTATTTATTATAGTATAATACTAAGAGCTAACCCTAGAGAATATAAAGGCCCTTAATTATTGCCTAAAGTAGCAAATAGACTACCTAAATAAAGGCCTAATATTTATCCTAATAAACCTTAAGAAAGTAAAGCTCTTTACCTTTATAAATAAATCCTTTACTAATAATAAGGACCTATCCTTATAACTAGAATATATAATAATTCTAGCTAATAAAGACTATACTAATAGCAAATTTATAATTAAAGGTAATATTATATACTTTAGCTTAATAAAGAGTAGGAGAGTTATATAAAGTATACTTACCTTAGAAGTCTATAATATAGTAGCAAGTGTTAATATAGCCTACGCACTAGTAATAACTCTAAACCTAGTTACTAACTAACTAAAGCTCCTAATAATCCTAATTATTATATATATAAACTTATACTTTTATATAAATACCTTATTAAGCTTAGCATAATAAAGGAGAAATACCTAATAATTAATATTATAGCCCTTTAGTAATTATATAAACACTAAGAGCTTTGCGAGATCTAATAGATTAATAAAGAAAATAACCTAGCTAATGCCTTAATAAAGGCATTACCTAATAAGGCCCTTAAGAGCTTTATCTTTATAAACTAGATAACTATCTAGATAAAGAGATAGGTTACCTATGCATAAAACATATATAGTAAGAGAGATAATTCTCTAGGAGGGTAACCACGCCTGCGCTAGCTATTAGGCCCTTTCTAGTAAATTATAGAGATTAATAGTAGTGTGTAAGAGGAGAAAGATATTATTTACACACTATAGCGTAAATAATAGTGTTATTTTAAGGAAGAAAAGGATTTAGAAAAGACCTACTTATCCTTATATAGGCTTATAGATTAAGTAAGATTATTTTTTTTCCCTTTTATTAGCTATAATATACCCTAATAGGCTATAAGGTTCCTTTCTTATTTTCCTTACTAATTAAGTTATTAATCCGTTATTCTTTTTTATTTCTATGATTAATATTACGCGTTAATAATTATATTAAAAGAGAGAGGTTCTAGTATTAGAACAAAGGTAATATTAATTACATAAGTAGTAGCTGTAATTACCTAGCAAAAGCTTAGGCTATGCGTAAGCCTCACACGTAACTTATAACCTAGCCTTATAATTAGCTAGGAATTATAGAGCTATAAACGCGTAACCCCTTTTACCTTTAGTATTATAGCTTCTAGTTTCTAACTTCTCTTTTCTATAACAAACCAAAGATAACGTAGCCTAGAATAGATAATCAATGATAATACTATTCTTTAGGCTCACGATCTTATTACATTGAATTCAATACCCTGTGATACTAACAGTATCCCCTCTCCTATATTAGTAATATAGTAGCTAATCTAGTAAACCTTTATATAGCCTATGCTATCTTTTACCTTAATTAGCTTATATAGGATTCCTTTATATAGGATTTTATTTTTACTTATGCTTTCTAGTATTATCTTTATTTTTTTATGTTTTTCTAATTTTATTTTAATAATAATTTAGGGTAGATTATTAAATACTTTACACTTATATTAAATAGCGCTAGCATAGCTAACTAGTAGTTATCTTACTATAAGAATACTTATATTCTTATTCTCTTATTTATAGGTTTCTTTATAGTAAGACTATTATCCTAGGCTTATGCTAATCTAATTAAAATCTTATTAAGGTCTAAGGTCTTATTACTACTATCCTTATACTTCTTAGTTATATACTTACTACTTTTATAAATTAAATAATTTACTACTTCATATTTATTTATATTATATCTAGGACTACTATATTTATAATACTTAAATAGTCTTTAACTTATACTTAGTTACTATAAGCTTTACTATAAGTTATTTATAAGGAAGCTAAAGTATTATCTCTTTCTCTTACTTTCTTTATTATTATAGTTTTTATTATAATTATTTAATATAAATATTATTATAACTTTAGCCTTTTTACCTTATCCCTATAAGTAACTTTAAGATATTAGAAACTCCTAGCTAATTATATACTTTCTTATAGTATTATTTAAGCTATTTAGGAAAATTACTATTCTTAAGTATATAAGGATTTAGTTAAGTAATTTAGCTTTTACTTTAGTCTAAAGTCTTAAGAAGAACTAAAAAAACTAATTATTCTTTTACCTTAAATTTAGTAATATCTTAGTAGCTTCTAAGCACCTTATATTCTTATTTATTACTCCTAAGTTTAGCTAGGATATAAATTTATCCTAAGAATAAGCTAAGTAATTAACTAACCTATTTACTATTATATAATATATTTATTATTACTTTATATTATTAGCTAGGTAGCTACTAGTATATATTACCTTAGTTTTATTATTATAAAAGGTTCTTAGATTTAACTAGAATAATATATTTAAATTCGCTAGGTATGCTTATAAATTCTTATAAGTATTACCTTTATATACTAGTACTTTATACTATATCTTTATAAAGCTTTATAAGTATATACTTACTATAAAGTTAAGGTTAGGTAAGAAGGCTAGAAATAAGGAATTAATTAGTATAAGTATCTAAGGGGTAATTATAAGTCCTTTACCTAATCTAGCTAATTATAGGTTTACCTTAATTTCTTTAAGCTATGCTTTTATATTTATAATATCTTACCTTATATAAGTATATTATAGCTAGGCTTATATAACCTTATAGCGCTACTTTAGCTTATCTAGGTTATTATTATTCCTAGATTTAGTATTACTATATTAATTAGAGTTAGGTAATATTTATTATACCCTTTTATTATTAAGCCTTAAAGTTAGGGTATATAAGTTACTTCCTAAGTACTATAGGTTTATATCTCCCTTACTAAGTAGTATAAGTATGTTTTAAGTAAATATTCTATAGCTTCTTTATATTTAAACCTAGCTAATAGTCTATTTACCCTAAAGGGTTTAAGAGTTTAACTTATTATAACTAAATTAAGGAGATATAAATAAAGTAAAGGCTAAGGTTCTTAGTTATAGCTAAAGAGCTACTACTTAAAAGTAAGTATATAAAGGTCTTAAACTCTAACCTCCTATATACCTTATAGGTAATCCTTATTTAAATACCCTATTATATACACATAGCTATCTAATAGCTACTTAGTTATTTATATAACCTAAGGCTTATCCAAGGGTTTTATTATGTAACTATTCTGTCCCTAACTCCCTAGCCTCCGTGCTCCTAACACTAAAGCCTTAATTTTATTTATTTCAAAAAAATTAGGGAAATTAAGGCTTTATATAAATTATAAGGGCCTTAATAGAATTATAGTTAAAAATAAGGCCTTTTTACTATTAATCTCTAAAATCCTTAATTAATTAGTAAGTATAAAGGTTTTTATATTACTAAATCTTTAAGAAGCATATTACTAGCTATATATTTATAAGGGTAATAAGTAAAAGATAGCTTTCTAATACTACTATAGCTATTTTAAATATTTTATAATACTATTTAGATTAGTAAATATACTAGCTACTTTTTAGGAATATATTAATAATACCTTTAAGGGACTTATAGATAAATTTTATATTATTTACCTTAATAATATTCTAATATATAGTAGTAACCCTATAAGATATATAAAGTATATTAAAAGTATACTAAAGTAACTTTAAGATATAGACTTTTATATTAACCTTAAAAAGTGCTAATTTTCTATTAGGTAAGTAAAATTCCTAGGTTTTATTATATTTAAAAAGGGTATTAAGATAAAACTATTATAAGTTAAAGCTATTATAACCTAGCTAATACCCTATAGTATATTTAATATTTAATTATTCCTTAGGTTTATAGGTTTTTACTAATACTTTATAAAATAGTATAGTAAGGTAGTAATCTTACTAATAAACTATTTAAAAGGTATTTAGCTAGTAAAGTTTAAGCTAAAACCTAGTAAACTAGTAGTATTTAAAGAACTTTAAAAGAAGTTTTAAGAGATACTAATTTTAGTATATTTTAACTTACTTTACTTACTAAGAGTAAAAATAAATATATTTAGTTATATAATTAAAGCTATACTTATAATATTAGTGCTAAGTAACTAGTACCTAGTAATATATTTTTAAGGAAGTTAACTAATATTAAACTTTACTACTTAATACCTAATACTAAGTTATTAGTAATCTAAGAGGTATTTTAAGGCTAGAGATATTACCTTATATATTTTTCTTATTAGATTATAATTATTATAAATTATTTAAATTATAAGTACTTAGCTATAAAGCTAAAGCTAACTAGTAGGTAAGTAATAGTATTAGATAAGCTTTATTTATTTAATTTTAGGATTAAATATTATATAAGTAAGTTAAACCTTGCTAATACCTTATTAAGAAAAGTAAATTATATTAGTAAGAAGTATAAGGTAAAGGCATTAACCTTATAGCTACTTAACTTCTTATTTAAATTTAATAATACTAAGTAATAAGAATACTATATAAATAATAATACTATTATAAGTGTTAGATCCTTCGGATCTTCATCGGCTTAATCGTGGCCAAAGACCGGACTAATAGTAAGTCTAGCGCAATGCACGTAATGTAATTAGCTATATTAATTTACTACCCTCTCTTCCGCCTTACTTATAGGTTTTACTTACTTTTCTATTATCTAGACCTTCCCTCTCTTCTCTCTCTTTCCTAGCTAGCTATCTATTTATTATTAACTTTAATATTACGGAATTATCCTACTTATGTAGGCACCTTAGTATAACTAATACTAATTAGTAATTAACTTTATAACTATAAATAAGTTAGGTATTATAAGAAAAGATATTTCTGCAGACACTATAGCTACTACCCCTTATTATGCTAAATTAATAGTTATTATAGTTAAGAGGCATACAAAGTTTGTCGCAAACTTTGTATTAACCTTTCAGCCCCCAAATTTGTGGCTTAAAGCTTGTTCCTTTGTTCATGTTTTACCTAACACTACGGTGATCATTAAATTTGGTTATTAATTGTTATACTAGCTAGGTATTGCTAGTAATTTTTTTTGTTCCTTGAAAATTAGATGCATTGGCCACAGCCAATGATCCCAAAAAAAATTAAAAATCAATATTAAAGAGGCATAATTACATAAGTGTGCTAAAGGAAAAGACTAAAATCCTAGTTATAGGCTTATTAGGCTTCTAAGGAATTGATTTATTAACCCTTAGGCTTATAGGATATAACTTTATTATATTTATCTAGGATATTATTATTAATTATTAATTTTATTATCTATTATAAGAAAACTAACTAACTAACTAAATCTATTACTATAAGGCATTTATTTCAAACCTAATATTAAATAACCTTAGCTAAGCTAGCTAAATTACCTATAACTTCTCTTAATATATTACCTTCTTCTAATAAACTTTTAATCCCCTCCATAAGTATTTACTACTTATTTCTTACCCCTTTACTCTTAGTATTATTTACCCTATGCTTATTAGTAAGAGAGATTATCTCCTTCTCTCTTTTATATAAAATAGGAAGTAGCAATTCTATTACTTCCTTATTATTTTTACTAGTGCTTTTCTAGTTACTTTTAGTACTTTTATTACTTTACTTAACCCTAATTTAATTTATTCTTATTACTACTTTTACTACTTTTTCCACTATTTTTCCTATCTTTATGATTTTCTATATTTTTATGATTTTCTAGCTTTATTAGAGTAATAACGCTCCTAAAGTGTAAAAGAAAACCCTAGTAATAGGTAAATATATAAGCTTAATTAGTAGCAAAAGAATAATACCTTAGACCTTCTTTTATAGCCTAGATATTATAAGATAGTAAAATTAGAATCTAGACCTTTTACAAGAGGAAGGGCTACTACTAGTAATAGTAAGGCTTAAATAATTCCTCTTAAAAAACTATAAGAAAGTAAACTACTAGTATATTTATAATAGCTTATAAATAACCTTATAAAAGACTAGAAAGAGCTTATTAAACTAAACCTAGAGACTACTATATAACCTAAACTTAATAACTAGATTATAAGGTTTATTAACCTTAGTAAGCATTAAGGCTAGAGAGATAATAACCTCTAGGAGTTATTCTAAGAAGACTTTAAAGGCTAGTCTAAAGATACCTTTAAAAAGTAAATAAGGATATTATTAGAGAGCTATGTAATTCCTTATAAGATTATAGCGTTCTTATTAAATAAAGCCTAGGATATTTAATCCTAGTATCTCTTAAAGAGGTACTTTACTAAACCTTAATATTTCTTTAGTTATAGGAAAAATTATAATCTTCTAAACCCCTAAAGCCTTAGCCTTAAACCTAATTACTTACTTTAGAAATCCACCTTTCTTAACCTAATAATTCCCTAAACCTCCCTAAGAGCCCTTATAATAATCCTAATTAAATTAATTACTTTATTCTAATAATCATTATTTATAATAACCTATAGACTATTATTTATAATAAATTATACCTTTATAGTAATTCCTCTCTAAAGATTAAATTATAAAGAAAATCTTAGAGCTTATAAAGATATATAAGGATAGTAATTACTATAGTAAGAAACTATATAACTTCCTAATACTAAAGATTATACTCTTAAGAATAAGTATAATAGGATTAACCTCCCTTAAACATATTATTAGAAAGCTTTTCCTATTATATTAATAAGTAATACTAAATAGTATTACCTTAATTACCTCTTTAGGAATAACTACTCCTATAAAGAGATAATTACTTATATTTATTAATACTTTAAAATAAAAAGTAACTAATAATTCTATTACTATAAGTAAAGTAGTATAATATTAAAGAATATAATTAATAAGAACCCTAATAAAAGCAAGATTAAGGGCCTAGGATAATAATAATAATAAGGTAGAGAAACTACTATTAATAGCATATCTAAGCATTATGTAATTCTTCTGCTCTAGATAATAGACTAACTATAATACTACTAATATTAATATTCTTATAACCCTAAATAATTAAGCCTTTAACACATATTCCTTAAGTAAGAGCTTTATAAGCTATAAGAGTGTAATAAAGGCTTATTTTGCTATATCTCTAAAGAACGCTATTTTAAAGAAGTCTTTAGAGGTATTATACCTAATACTAGTGCTATAGGAAAATTAAGTGTAAGAGAGGTATAAGTAAAAGCTTTACTAAGATTAATACCTTTATTAAAGGTAATCCCCTATAAACCTTAAATTATTATATTTAGTGCTAGATTAGCGGTTATAAAAGGTATTATCTATATACTTATAAAGCTTAGAGAGCTTAAATTTTATATCCTTAATATAGCTACTCCTTCCTTTTCTTAATTACTAATATAAATAAGATATAGGTTAAGATTAATAACCTTGTAAATATACTTATTTAAGGCAGTAAGACTATGCCTATAGTATAATAATAGGGTTATCCTTAGTGGTTACTAGAGGTAAAAGAAATAGTTACCTTCTATCTCTTAGAGGGAGATATCTATTAATTACATTATTAGCTTAGTCACCCTTCTATTTAATAACTCACAAAGGTCCTTTAATAAGCTAGTTATAAAATTAAATACTAGGTAATTAAGAAATTAACTAAAGTTTACTACTATTACTAAATATATAGCAAGGCCTCTAGTTAATTTAAATTTATAATTAAAGATAACCACGAATTTAACTATAAGATTATTATTAATATTATACAAATTAATAGTTAACTAGTACTTTATATTATTAATTTAGTAACTTTATTCTAAGTAGCCTAATTCCTTAATTTAAAAAGTAAAAGGCTTAAGACATCTAGGATACTATCTAAGAGTGCTAGATTAATACCTATCTAGGACCTCCGGAATAGATAGTCTATAATGCTAGTAATAACTTCGCTTCCGCTAAATTCAAAATATTAATTAATATTAATTAAGACTAATAAGATACTAATTAAAGCTTATAATAGTATTAGAAAGGTTAAAAGATATTACAGACCCTTACACTAGGCTTATAATATTATTACTAACTTAATTAGCGCGGAACTAATACTAGAATAGCGCCTTTAAATAGCTATTAAGGCTATTAATAATTCTATAGGCCCTAAAGAAATTATACTAACCTTGCTAGTC
Organism: Epichloe typhina subsp. poae; assembly: GCA_030389615.1. Classification (NCBI taxonomy): domain Eukaryota; kingdom Fungi; phylum Ascomycota; class Sordariomycetes; order Hypocreales; family Clavicipitaceae; genus Epichloe; species Epichloe typhina. Next base: position 4,160,643 of record CP098313.1, read on the forward strand.
TTTAGAGCTTACCTGCGAATAATAAATAAGTTATTGCCTAGTGTCTTTATTATTTAATACGCTAAAGTAATTTAAAAGGCTACTAATAAGGTCTGCTACTATATAGCTTTATAGTAGGTTTATAATACCCTTAGAGCCCGGAATAGTCCTAATATAGCACCTATATATTAGCTACCTTTATAGGCTAATATATATATATAAAAAGAGAAGGGTGGCTAGTATAGCCCTTATAAGCTAATTACCACTAATAGGAAGACCTACATAGTTAATATGCCCTATAGCCTAGCGAAATTCCACTTTATAGTAGTAAAGCCTTACTATAAAGACCTATATATTATAAAGAGGCTAGATGTCACGACTAGGTCGGGGAGATATGAATAGAGTGAAGGCTAAGGTTCTTAGTTATAGCTAGAGAGCTATTACTTAGGGGTGGGTGTATAAAGGTCTTAAACTCTAACCTCCTATATACCTTATAGGTAGTCCTTATCTAAATACCTTATTATATACATATAGCTATCTAATAGCTACTTAGTTATTTGTATAACCTAAGGCTTATCTAAGGGTTTTATTATATAACTATTCTACCCCTAGCTCCCTAGCCTCTATGCTTCTAATATACTACCCCCTAATATATAATTATTCTTAATTAAAAAGAAGTTACTTAGCTAATATAAGTATACTATATATAGCTTATAATAGTGTTTAATATTACTAGCTATTTTATAAGTATATAGCTATTATATTTACTTAGGATAATAAAATAAAAGTTATAGGGTTCTAGGTAATTCCTCCTTTACCCTCTAGCTTTAAATAGCTATATACTTACTACTTTATTACTTCTAATATATATACCTTTACCTAATGATTTATTAATACTAAGTAAGCAGACTACTTATATTAGATTTTATAATTAGGTTAAATAAGTAAGGTGCTATATACTATTTAAAATAAATAAGCTCTTATCTAATATTAGGATATTATATTATTCTTACTAGGAGTTTATAGCTAGCGTATGTATTTACTAGTAGTAGCTATAACTATAAATATTATAATTTCTAGATTAGCTACATATAACATATAGATTACTTAGGGGTCTAAGGCTAATATAAAAAGGCTTGCTTTTCCTTACTTCTATATATTCTCTTCCTTTATATTCTCCTTTAATATTATAAGTTACCCTTACTTATAACCTAGTAGCTTTATAGCTACTATTATAGTAGTTACTAATATCCTATAGTATTATTTTATTATCTATATCTAATCTTATTTAAACACTTAATCTCTTTTAAACACTAGAATATTAGTTACTTCGCTTTCTATACCTATATTCCTATAGTATATTATTACTAACTTACTAATAGTAAATTATATCTAAGCGCTATAGTACTCCTATTTTATTAGATTCTCTAATAGCTAAGAAAACCCCTTAGATATCTCCTTAAAAATCTCCTAAGAAGTAAATAGCTTTAAAAATTTTAATATAAGTATAGCGTCTCTAACCCAGAGCTTTACATTACATTACATTACACCCCTTTACACATTACATTACATTATATGTAATTATTTGTAATTATTTGTAATTATTTGTAATTATTTTTGATTTTTTAATATTTAAGTTAAGTAATTAGAAATTAATAGTAAGAAATTACTTAAATAATTAGAAAAGTATATATTAGGATTCTAAAAATATATTAAGATTAAATTACTATACTAATCTTAATTATAACTTATAAAACTAATAAAACCTATCTTTTAAGCTTATTTCTAAGAAAAATATTAAAGACTTACTTTTTAGTATACTTATTCTAATAGAAGATTATATAAAACTAAGTATATTAGTAAATATAAGTTATTATAAAAGAACTTACTTTAAGATAAACCTCTTTTAAGAGAAAATCATATATATCTAAGCAAATAAGCTATTAAGAAGTAAGTACTATAATTAAGAAGACCCACTTTAGACCCACTTTTAATTGAACCTTCTTTTTAATAGAAAATCATGTATATCTAAGCAAATAAGCTATTAAGAAGTAAGTACTATAATTAGGAAGACCCACTTTTAATTATACTTTCTTTTTAATAGAAAATCATATATCTAAGCAAATAAGCTATTAAGAAGTAAGTACTGTAATTAGGAAGACCCACTTTTAATTATACTTTCTTTTAATAGAAAATCATATATCTAAGCAAATAAGCTATTAAGAAGTAAGTACTGTAATTAGGAAGACCCACTTTAGACCCACTTTTAATTATACCTTGTTTTTAATAGAAAATCATATATATCTAAGCAAATAAGCTATTAAGAAGTAAGTACTGTAATTAGGAAGACCCACTTTTAATTATACTTTCTTTTTAGAAAATCATATATATCTAAGCAAATAAGCTATTAAGAAGTAAGTACTGTAATTAGGAAGACCCACTTTAGACCCACTTTTAATTATACCTTGTTTTTAATAGAAAATCATATATATTTAAGTAACTAAGCTATAAAGAAGTAAGTACTATAATTAGGAAGACTTACTTTATACTTACTTTTAATATAGGCTATATTAATTCTAAATAAGAACCTTATTATCTTAAATCTAGTAAATATAGCTTTTTTAATGTTTTTAATCTTAAATTATTATATTTTGTTTCTAAATTTTATAAAAGAAAAGAAAAAATTAAAGATATTTAAAAATAATATATATTAAATCTATAAAAATAGATATTATTCTAAATATAGCTTATACTAATAATATGAATTATAAGGTATATAAGAGTCTAAATATAGTTTCTTAATATAATTATTTAGATTTATAATATATTTTTTTATATTATTTATTAAAGTATATATAGGGTATTTTTAGTAATAAAAAGTTTTATTTAAAATAATAAAATATTAATTATTAGAAAATAGATATATACTTAGTATAATATCTTATAATATATAAAAATATTCAAAGAATCTAATTTAGCTTATAAACCTACTATATATACCCTATACTAGAAAATATAACTAATAGTCTGAAATATAAGAAATTTAGATAATTAATAGTAAATTTAATAAAATACCTATTATAAAAACGCTAATATTAATTCAATAGAGAAAATTCTAAACTATATTATAAGATATTAATATACCCCACTTTTCTTTTTCCCTAACATTACATCTGTAATGTTTGTAATGTAATGTAATGTAATATGTAATAATTACACATTACATTACATTACATTACATTACATTACACATTACATCTAAACCCCAAATATTACATTACATTACATTACATTACATGCTCTGCTCTAACCCCTAGTATATACCTTACTAACTTATAGCTAGTAGCGCTAGTAATATAAAAATTCCCTATATACACTATATATAGTAAGTAGTAATATAAGCTATTACCCCTAAAGATAATAATAGTATTATTTTATAGTATATTACTAAAGGTAAATCTGCTCTAACTAAGTATACTAACTCCTTAAGTATAATTTTACTACTACCTTACTATATATTACTACTAACTTATATAGGTAACTTAATAAAATATACTTATTATATATAAAATAATAAAGACTATTTAGGGGTATATCTTCCTTTTTTATTACTTATACTTATACTAATATACTACTAATGCTTTACTTACTTTATAAAATTATACTAAGCGCTCTTTAAGTGTATTAATAGTTATATTATCTCTAATAATAATCCTTACTTTCTTAATAATATATATATATATATATATTTTATAACTTAGGTTACTACTAATATACTACTAATATACTACTAGTGCTTAATATATATAAAACGTAAACTTTATAACACGCTTTTATTTATAAAAATACTAATAAGCGTAGCTAGGCTAGATAAGTAAGGCTAACTATAGAGGTTATGTAAGAGGCTAATACTAATAAGAGAATTACTATATTACTACTAAGTAATACTATTAATTTAAAAGTCTAGATTAATATCTCTAATAGCTTACGCTTTATTATATAAAACCTTCCCTTAGTAAGTTTCTTAATATTCTTACTTATAGCCTTACTAACTTACTAATAGCTTATTATATACGCGCTTACGCTTCCTGCTTATATTAGGCTATTAGACCTTTTAGGTAAGCTTTATATATATATATATAAGAGGGGATTTCTCTAATAATAAGGATAAATCCCTTACCTAAGGCCCTATTACTAACCTAGCGCCTAGGAATAAAAATAATAATACTAGGGGCTAGGGCTTAATATATATATAGGGTAAATAGTGCTAGGTAGCTATAAGGTAAATTATCTAAGAAATTATCTAGTTTTTTTTTATATATTACTATTACTATCTAATCTTTACTAAATATACCTTTATATTTATAAACTAGCTACTTAGTTACTACTTATAATTGTTAATAATATTTATTATAATAAAATCTTTTCTCTTAACTTATAAATTCTCTAAAGTATTATAGCCCTTTATTTAACTAGGTATTTCTAATATCTCCTATTATAATAATATAAGATAATTTTTTAACTTTAAACTCCTATTTATTATTTATAATATTATCTTATAGTAAGGATATGTTTTTTACGCTAGTTAGGTCCCTTATAAATAGTTTAAGGTTAGTAATATTAAAAATATTATATAGTTACATACTAAGTAATAGCTTTAATTAGTATATTAATTTATAAGTTTTAATTACCTTTTTAACTTTATAAGGGCCTAGGTACTTTACACTTAGCTTCCTACTAGGTTACTATAAGTTAATATTCTTTATAAATAATAAAATATAGTTACTTACTTTAAACTTTATTAGAGTTTACTTCTTATTATAGTGCTTTATATACTAGGTTTATAAGTTACTTAAAAGCTACTTAATTACTATATATTTATCTCTTAGCATAGTTACTTAAGTCTTTGCCTAGTTATTTACTACTAGAATATTTATAACTACTTACTATAGGCCTCTAGGGTTATAACCTTATAGCACCTTTACTAGGGTGTAGCTATAAGTTAAGTAAGCGCTTATATTATATGTAAACTAGGCTATTAATAGGTTATTTATCTAGTTAGTCTAATTAAAGTAAGCAAAAGCTCTTAGATAATACTCTAAAACTTAGTTTAAATATTTTATTTACCTATTTATTTATAAGTAAAACATAGTACTTAGTTATTACTTAGTAGTAATAAGGTAGTAAAAAGTTATTTAAAACCTACTAGTAAATATTAAACTATAGTCTATAATAATACCTTTTAAGGTATTATAGTCCCTAAAAATATATTTTAGAAATACAGTAGCTAACTTATTACTAGTTAGTTATATTAAAATAGGGATATAAATACTATATTTTATAAAATAGTCTATAATAACTAAGATTATATTATAAGTCTAATTTATATCTCTTATAAGTAGTAGCCCTATAATAAAATCTATTAATAATTCTTAAAAGGCTAATTAAGTACTAGTAGCGTTACTAGCTTACTATAAGGTTTATAGTGCCTTAGCTTTAAAGTCTAATAGCTTATATAAGTTTATATATATAACTTAGTGTCTTTCTTTATTAATAGCTAGTAATACTAATTTATAATATAATAAAGGGTCCTACTAACTCCCTAGTAGCCTGCTACTAGGTTATTATAGGTAAGTAGTAAAATTTCCTTTCTTATACTAGCTAGAATAAAAACTTAATTCTTAAATATTAATAGCTTAGAGGGCCTAATAGACTATATTTATAATGCTTCTAGGTTACTACTCTTAAGTAGCTTCCTATAACCTATAGTAAAGTTATTACCTTACTATACTTTAAATAATATAACCTAAATTAGAGCCTCTAATTTTATATATATAAAATAAGTGTTATATACAAACTTAGAAAAGGTTTGCTAGACTACTTATATTCTTACTATAATACTACTATAAGTGGCTAGCTTATAGTATGCCTATAGACTTATAAATAAATTATAAATAAGTAATATTTTAAAGAGGCACCTACACTACTTACTAGCTACTAACCTAGCTAGACTCCTAACCTATAGGCTTACTAAACTTATAGAAATATTAAAAACAAATAAGGCATAACTTTACTACTTAGAATTAATAAACCTAGTTTATATACTACTACTAGGCTTTGCTAGACTATTAGGTTTCTTAATAATATAATTAAGTTATAACTTCTTAAAACCCTAAAGGCTAGTAAGGCTATTATAGTGTCTTTATAATAAAATATTAGCTACGCTAAGTAATATAATACTAGAACCTGTAATAGCACTATTATTTATATAGTATTCCTATTACTTAGTATTATTAAATTTAGATAAGAAGTTAAGTAGCTATAAGGTTAACGCCTTTACCTTACACTTCTTACTAATATAATTTACTTTTCTAGACAAGGCATTCATAGGGTTTAACTTACTTATATAATATTTAATTCTAAAATTAAACAGATAAAGCTTATCTAATATTATTACCTGCCTACTAGTTAGCTTTAGCTTTATAGCTAGGTACTTATAATTTAGATAGTCTATAATAACTATAATCTAATAAGAAGAATACGTAAGGTAGTGTCTCTAGGCTTAAAATACCTCTTAGATTACTAATAACTTAGCATTAGGTATTAAGTAGCAAAGCTTAATATTAGTTAACTTCCTTAAAAATACGCTACTAGGTGCTAGCTACCTAGCACTAATATTATAAGTATAGCTTTAATTACATAACTAAATATATTTATCTTTACTTTTAGTAAGTAAAGTAAGTTAAAATACACTAAAATTAGCGCCTTTTAAAACTTCTTTTAAAGTTCTCTAAACACTACTAGTTCACTAGGTTCTAGCTTAAACTTTACTAGCTAAATACCTTTTAAATAGTTTATTAGTAAGACTACTACCTTACTATACTATTTTATAAAGTATTAGTAAAAACCTATAAACCTAAGGAATAATTAAATATTAAACACACTATAGGGTATTAGCTAGGTTATAATAGCTTTAACCTATAATGGTTTTATTTTAATGCCCTTTTAGATATAATAAAACCTAGGAATTTCACTTACCTAATAGAAAATTAGTACTTTTTAAGGTTAACGTAAAGGTCTATATCTTAAAGTTACTCTAGCATGCTTTTAACATGCTCTATATATCTTATAGGGTTATTACTATATATTAGGATATTATTAAGGTAAATAATGTAGAATTTATCTATAAGTCCCTTAAGGGTATTATTAATATATTCCTAAAAAGTAGCTAGCGTATTTACTAATCTAAATAGTATTATAAGATATTTAAAGTAGCCATAGTAGTATTAGAAAGCTATTTTCTACTTATTACCCTCACGGATATATAGCTAGTAATACGCTTCTTAAAGATTTAGTAATATAAAAACCTTTACGCTTACTAATTAGTTAAGGATTTTAGAGATTAATAGCAAAGAGGCCTTGTTTTTAACTATAATCCATATAAAGCCTTAATTTCCCTGATTTTTTTAGAATAAATAAAATTAGGGCTTTAGCTAGACTAGTTAATCTTCTAATCTACCCTTTTTCCTACACACTTACTAGGTACTTCCTAAGCACTTCTAGCTCTTTTTTAGCTAGGTTATATATAGGTCCCTAAGGTAATTATTTCCCCTCTTTTAATTTAATTATATAAGTATAGCTACTTAATTCTAGGAGCTTACTAGCTAGATCTTTTAAAAACATATTTGTAAATTCCGTATACTCTTCTAGGATTTACTATTAGGTTATATTACTATCTATCTCTTATATAGTTACTACTATCTCTTTATAGTATACTACCTAAAGTACTATTATACTTCTTAGTTTTTTCTTTTAGGGAATAGGTATATTTTACTACTATTACTATAGCTACGCTATAACCTTAGTTATTACTTACTATATTATTTACTAATAAGTCTTTATTAGTCTCCCTTCTTTTCCCTAGGCTTAATTACCCTAATCTTTAGTAATACTAGTAATAGTATAATAAATAATTATTTTACTACCTTATATAGTTATTACTTCCTTATAGTAAGTATAATATAGTCCTTAGTTATTAGGAATCTCTAAAAATTTTACTTCTAATCTATTACTATAGGTTTATACTTTAAGGTCTAATCTATACCTAGGAGTATCCCTCTTCTATATTAGTAATATAGTAGCTAATATAGTAAACCTTTATATAGCCTATACTATCTTTTACCTTAATTAGCTTATATAGGATTCCTTTATATAGGATTTTATCCTTACTTACGCTTTCTAGTGTTATCTCTGTTTTTTCTATATTTTTCTAATCCTATTTTAATAATAATTTAGGGTGGATTATTAAATACTTTGCGCCTATATTAAATAGCGCTAGCATAGCTAACTAGTAGTTATCTTACTATAAGAATACTTATATTCTTATTTTCTTATCTATAGGTTTCTTTATAGTAAGACTATTATCCTAGGCTTATGCTAATCTAATTAGAATCTTATTAAGGTCTAAGGTCTTATTATTACTATCCTTATACTTCTTAGTTATATACTTATTACTTTTATAAATTAAATAATCCATTGCTTTATATTTATTTATATTATATTTAGGACTACTATATTTATAGCACTTAAATAGTCTTTAACTTATGCTTAGTTACTATAAGTCTTACTATAAGTTATTTATAAGGAGCTAAAGTGTTATCTCTTTCTCCTACTTTCTTTATTATTATGGTTTTTATTATAATTATTTAATGTGAACATTATTATAACTTTAGCCTTTTTACCTTATCCCTATAGGTAGCTCTAAGATATTAGAAACTCCTAGCTAACTATATACTTCCTTATAGTGTTATTTAAGCTATTTAGGAAAATTACTATCCTTAAGTATGTAAGAATTTAGTTAGGTAATTTAGCTTTTACTTTAGTCTAAAGTCTTAAGAAAGACTAGAAAGACTAGTTATTCTTTTACCTTAGATTTAGTAGTATCCTAGTAGCTTCTAAGCACCTTATATCCTTATCTATTACTCCTAAGTTTAACTAGGACACAAATTTATCCTAAGAATAGGCTAAGTAGTTAACTAACCTATTTACTATTATATAATGTATTTATTATTACTTTATATTATTCACTAGGTAGTTACTAGTATACGCTACCTTAGTTTTATTATTATAAAAGGTTCTTAGATTTAACTAGAATAATACATTTAAATCTACTAGGTATACCTATAGATTCTTATAGGTATTACCTTTATATACTAGTACTTTATATTATATCTTTATAAAGCTTTATAGGTATGTATTTACTATAAAGTTAGGGTTAGGTAAGAAGGCTAGGAATAAGGGATTAATTAGTGTAAGTGTCTAAGGGGTAATTATAGGTTCTTTACCTAATCTAGCTAATTATAGGTTTACCTTAATTTCTTTAAGCTATGCTTCTATATTTATAATATCTTACCTTATATAGGTATATTATAGCTAGGCTTATGTAACCTTATAGTAGCACTCTAGCTTATCTAGGTTGTTATTATTCCTAGATTTAGTGTTACTATATTAATTAGGGTTAGGTAGTGTCTATTAAATCCTTTTATTATTAGGCCCTAAAGTTAGGGTATATAAGTTACTCCCTAGGCACTATAGGTTTGCGTCTCCCTTACTAGGTAGTATAGGTGTGTTTTAAGTAAATATTTTATAGCTTCTTTATATTTAAACCTAGCTAATAGTTTATTTGCCTTAAAGGGTTTAAGAGTTTAACTTATTATAACTAGGTTAGGAAGATATAAATAAAGTAAAGGCTAAGGTTCTTAGTTATAGCTAGAGAGCTACTACTTAAGGGTAAGTATATAAAGGTCTTAAACTCTAACCTCTTATATACTTTATAAGCAGTCCTTATCTAAATACCTTACTATATATATATAGCTATCTAATAGCTACTTAGTTATCCGCATAACCTAAGGCTTATCTAAGGGTTCTATCATGTGACTATTCTGCCCCTGGCTCCTTGGCCTCCGTGCTCCTAACACTAGAGTAGTAGGAGATAAAGCCTTAAGATATAGAGGAAGCTATAATAATACTACTAACCACTACTACTAAAAAAAAATTAGTAATAAAAGAAGAAAAAAAACCATAGGTATTACTAAAGAGAAAGCAAGGAAGGCTAAGAAAAACCCTTATAGTCTAATTTATAAGCATAGAAAAGCTAATAAAAGAGGCCTATAATGCCTAGGTAACCCTAAGGGGAAGCTAGTAAGTTAAAGACTTATTGCCTTGCCCTAAAGGAATAAAAGTAAGGAGAGGTAAAACTTATAATCCTAAAAAAAATATTAGCCTAATTAAACTCTATATGCTTATTAATAAAGACTAAGATAAGGCCTTTATTTAAGAGGTTATAGCTAGAGGGATGCTAAGTATAGTATTTCTTATAGTAAAATAAGAAGCTAATTAAAACCTTACTCTTTAACTTCACTAAGAAAGGAAAATTATAACCTTAGGAAAACCCTTTAAGTAGTCTAATTAAGCTAAGATTAATACCCTATAAGCTTATAATATCTTTAAATTTATTAAATATAACCTAGCAAAGCATAGAGGCTATAGAATCTTTAATTCTTATATAGTTAGAGAGATTAAAGGCAAGGGAACAGCCTTACTATACAAGAAATCTCGCCTTATTATGCAAGGCTATAATAATAAGGGAAAGGAATTTATCTTAACATAATCACTAATAATACAATAAGTAAGCTAATAACTTATTATAGCTATTACTTTATTATTAAGAAGAAGAGGCATTTACCTTTAAATTCATAATATCACACAAGTATACACTCAATTGCATATAATACTAATAAGACTAATTATTATAAGATTACTAAAACAAATTACATATCTCTTTCTAGAAGGAATTATAATTAAATTAATTAAACCTCTTTATAGGATTATAGAGGCTAGAACCTACTAGTAGGTAATATACTTCTATTATTATAGAGATAACCTTAATATAATAACTTTAACCTATAATCCCTGCTTATTAATTATAGTGCTAAATAATAAGAACCTCTTTAGTATTATAAGAATATAAACTAATAATATATTAGGCCTAAGTAATAATAACTTCTTCTAAAAAGAAGAGAAAGAGCTCTAGAGGGCTAAGTTTACTACTAAGGAAAAGTAGTAATTAACCACTAGGAATCCCCTTATTTTTAATAGCTATATCTTAACCTAGAACGCTAATAACTTATTAATTTTAACCTAAAAGGGCTAAAGTTAGAAGATTAAGGAAGTTAATTCTTAATCTCTAATAGCAAAGTAAGATTATATAAAATAATAAGCCTAAGGAAGCTATATTATAACTATATACTAACTAGAAGCTTTCTATAATCTATTAATTATAGCTTAACACTAAGAACCCTTTACTAATAATATTATATGCCTTAATAAACACCTTAAATAGCAAATTAAGAATTAGTAGTAAGGACTATAATACATACCTTTAACCCTTAAGGAAGCAAAGCTTTTATATTTATAGATAAATTACTTACTAATAATAAGGATTTAAGCTTATAAATTAGATATATTATCGTAATTAGTAACAAGATAATATAAGATAATAATACTTTCATCGTAAAAGGTAACATTATTACATATAGCTTAACAAAGAGCAAGTAAGTTACATATAACATGCTTGCCTCCAAATTATATAGCATAGTTTAAGGCATAGATATTACCTACGTAATTTCTATAACTCTCTATTAGATTACAGACTAATTAAAGATACCTTGAATTCCTATAATCCTTTATACTAACTCCTTTTTATTATATAAATGCCTTATAAAGCTAGGAATAATAAAAGAGAAAAGACTAATAATTAATATTATAGCCTTTTATTAATTATACAAAAGGCATAAGATCTATAAGGTAAGGTAGATTAATAAAAATAATAATCTAGCGAATATAATAATAAAGGTATTACTAAATTTATCCCTTTCCTCTCTAATTAATTTAAACAAATTAATAATTCGTATTAAAGGATAGGTAAAGAGACCTATAATATTAGGGGATAGGAGCCTTAATAAGGACTAATAGATTAATTTAATTAACTAATACTATAATAGCTAATTAAAGTAGCGGATTCCTATTAAGGGATTTACTTATATATACTTTCCTTTGATTTAATTTTTATTATATTTTTAGGCTTCTTTAGCCACGGATAAAAAGAGAGACTACTAGTATTAAATCCTTCGGATTTTCATTAGCTTAATTATAGCTAAAGACTAGACTAATAGTAGGTCTAGCATAATGCATGTAATATAATTAGCTATATTAATTCGCTACCCCCTCTTCCGCCTTACTTACAGGTTTCACCTACTTTTCTATTATCTAGACCTTCCCTCTCTTCTCTCTCTTTCCTAGCTAGCTATCTATCTATCATCGACTTCAATATTACAGAATTATCCTACCTGCGCAGGCACCTTAGTGTAACTAACAATAAGTTCTAGTATTATATTACTTAGTATAGCTAATATTTCATTATAAAGATACTATAATAGCCTTACTAGCCTCTAGGGTTTTAAGAAGTTATAACTTAATTATATTATTAAGGAACTTAATAGTCTAGTAAAGCCTAGTAGTAATATATAAACTAGGTTTATTAATTCTAAGTAGTAAGGTTATACTTTATTTATATTTATTAATATTTCTATAAGTCTAGTAAGCCTATAGGTTAGGAGTCTAGCTAGGTTAGTAGCTAGTAAGTAGTGTAAGTGCCCCTTTAAAATATTACTTATATATAATTTGTTTATAAGTCTATAAGTATACTATAAGCTAGTTACTTATAGTAATGTTATAGTAAGAATATAAGTTTATATATAATACTTATTTTATATACATAGAATTAGAGGCTTTAATTTAGGTTATATTATTTTAAGTATAGTAAGATAATAACTTTACTATAAGTTATAAGAAGCTACTTAAAAGTAATAACTTAGAAGTGTTATAAATATAGTTTATTAGGCCCTTTAAGCTATTAATATTTAAAAATTAAGTTTTTATTCTAGCTAGTATAAGAAAGGAAATTTTACTACTTACTTATAATAACTTAGTAATAAGCTACTAAGGAGTTAGTAAGACCCTTTATTATATTATAAACTAGTATTACTAGTTATTAATAAAGAAAGACACTAAGTTATATATATAGACTTATATAAGCTATTAGACTTTAAAACTAAGGTATTATAAACCTTATAGTAAGCTAGTAATATTACTAGTATTTAATTAGCTTTTTTAAGAATTATTAATAGATTTTATTATAAGGCTATTACTTATAAGAGATATAAATTAGACTTATAATATAATCTTAGTTATTATAAACTATTTTATAAAATATAGTATTTATATCTTTATTTTAATATAACTAACTAGTAATAAGTTAGTTACTATATTTCTAAAATATATTTTTAAGGACTATAATGCCTTAAAAAGTATTATTATAAATTATAGTTTAATATTTACTAGTAGGTTTTAAATAATATTTTATTACCTTATTACTACTAAGTAATAACTAAGTACTATATTTTACTTATAAATAAATAAGTAAATAAAATATTTAAACTAAGTTTTAAAGTATTATTTAAAAGCTTTTACTTACTTTAATTAAACTAACTAAGTAAATAACTTATTAATAATATAGTTTATATATAATATAAGTATTTACTTAACTTATAGTTATACCCTAGTAAAGGTATTATAAGGTTATAACCCTAAAGGCCTATAGTAAGTAATTATAAATATTTTAGTAGTAAATAACTAAGTAAAAACTTAAGTAACTATACTAAGAGATAAATATATAGTAATTAAGTAGCTTCTAAGTAACTTATAAACCTAGTATATAAAGTACTATAATAAGAAGTAAACTCTAATAAAGTTTAAAGTAAGTAACTATATTTTATTATTTATAAAGAATATTAACTTATAGTAACCTAGTAAAAAGCTAAGTATAAAGTACTTAGGCCTTTATAAGGTTAAAAGGTAATTAAAACTTATAAATTAGTATACTAATTAAAGCTATTACTTAGTATATAACTATATAATATTTTTAATATTACTAACCTTAAACTATTTATAAGGGACTTAACTAGTATAAAAGATATATTCTTACTATAAGATAATATTATAAATAATAAATAGGAGTTTAAGGTTAAAAGAATTATCTTATATTATTATAATAGAAGATATTAGAAATACCTAGTTAAATAAAAAGGCTATAATACTTTAGAGAATTTATAGGTTAAGAGAAAAGATTTTATTATAATAAATATTATTAATAATTATAAGTAATAACTAAGTAACTAGTTTATAAATATAAAGGTATATTTAGTAAAGATTAAATAGTAATAGTAATATATAAAAAAAACTAGATAATTTCTTAGATAATTTACCTTATAGCTACCTAGTATTATTTACTTTATATTTATATTAGGCCCTAGCCCCTTAGTATTATTATTTTTATTCCTAGGTACTAGGTTAGTAATAAGGCCTTAGGTAAGGGATTCATTTTTATTATTAAAGAAATCCCCTTCTTATATATATATATATAAAGCTTACCTAAAAGGTCTAATAGCCTAATATAAGTAAGAAGTATAAGTATATATATAGTAAGCTATTAGTAAGTTAGTAAGGCTATAAGTAAAAATATTAGGTAACTTACTAAGGGAAGGTTTTATATAATAAAGTATAAGCTATTAGAGATATTAATCTAGACTTCTAAATTAATAGTATTACTTAGTAGTAATATAGTAATTCTTTTATTAGAATTAGCCTCTTATATAACCTTTATAGTTAGCCTTACTTATTTAGCCTAGCTATACTTATTAGTATTCTTTATAAATAAAAGTATATTATAAAGTTTATATTTTATATATATTAAGTACTAGTAGTATATTAGTAATAACCTAAGTTATAAAAATAAATATATATATATATTATTAAGAAAGTAAGAATTATTATTAAAAATAATATAATTATTAATATACTTAAAGAGTACTTAGTATAATTTTATAAAGTAAGTAAAGTACTAGTAATATATTAGTATAAGTATAAGTAGTAAAGAAAGGAAAATATATTTCTAAATAGTTTTTATTATTTTATATATAATAAGCGTATTTTATTAAGTTACTTATATAAGTTAGTAATAGTATATAGTAAGGTAGTAATAAAGTTATACTTAAGAAGTTAGTATACTTAGTTAAAGTAAATTCACTTTTAGTAATATACTATAAAATAATACTATTACTATCTTTAAGGGTAATAGCTTATATTACTACTTACTATATATAGTATATATAAGGAATTTTTATATTACTAGTATTACTAGCTATAAGTTAGTAAGGTATATACTAGGGGTTAGAAATACTATACTTATATTAAAAATTTTAAAGCTATTTACTTCTTAAGAGATTTTAAGAAAATATCTAAGGGGTTTTCTTAGTTATTAAAGGATTTAATAAAATAAAAGTATTATATTACTTAGATATAATTTACTACTAGTAAGTTAGTAATAATATACTATAAGAATATAGGTATAGAAAGTAAAGTAACTAATATTCTAGTATTTAAAAAGAATTAAGTATTTAAGTAAGATTAAATATAAATAATAAAATAATACTATAGGATATTAGTAACTACTATAATAGTAGCTATAAAGCTACTAGGTTATAAGTAAGGGTAACTTATAATATTAAAGGAGAATATAAAGGAAAAGAATATATAAAAATAAGGAAAAGTAAGTGTTAGAACAAAGGTGATATTAATCACGCGCGCAGCAGCCGCAATTACCTAGCAAAAGCTTAGGCTACGCGCAAGCCTTACACGTAACTTATAACCTAGCCTTGTAATTAGCTAGGAATTATAAGGCTATAAATACGTAACCCCTTTTGCCTTTAGCATTATAGCTTCTAGTTTCTAACTTCCTTTTACACACATAACATAGCCTAGAATAAATAATCAATAATAATACTATTCTTCAGGCTTATAACCTTATTATATTAAATTTAATACCCTATAATACTAACACTAATTAGTAATTACCTTTATAGATAACTACATAGTCTTTAAACACTGTAAATTAGTAAGGTTATATTAAAAGAGGTAGCTTGCCTAATAATAACTTACCTTATAAAATAGGAAAGCTATATTTAAAGGAAAGTTATACTAATAGAGAGGTATAGATATAGCTCTTTTCTTAATTTAGTATTAATATCTAATCTATATAAACTTTAAAATAATAAAGAAGGGTTTAATACTAGTAACTAAGCTATCCCCTTATCCTTTTTTATTATATATTCTATTATGTATTTAAAGTTAACTACCTTACCTTATAATTCTTTATATTAGTAATATAATTTTTATAATTTACTTCTATACTCTCTTACCCCTTTATACTAAAAAGAGTTATTTTCCTATATTATTACTTACTTAGTTAAGATATTAAATATATCTAGCCTATTAAGGGTTACTAGTTAATTTAAAGTCCTAAGTAAAAGTAATAAATATAATAATATTATAAAAGGTATTAGAACTAAAGATAATAAAGAATACCCTAATAAAGGTAAAACCCTAGATTATACTACTTATTATACTACCTAATTCCCTTATATCTCTCTAAAGCTATACTTATATATTATAAAAGACTTACTTTAATAAATAGGAAATTCTAAGTATAAAAAGATAACTATACCTAAGGAAATTATACTTTATATTCTTATTAAGGCTAAATAATATAAAAAGTAAGAATTATTTAGGAAAATACTTTTCTTTAAATTTAGTAATAACTTCTATAAATAAATAAGGTATAAGTTTATAAAAGGAAAGAACCTTTACTAAAATATTATCTAAGATTACCTCCTTGTGAGGCCCCACTCACAACACCTGTGCGCCAGCGCACACTAGGTAGGCATACTACGCCCTAGGGCTAGGTCTACGTAATACTAGCAAGCCGCTAGCTATAAGCTAGCGACTTGCACGCATAACACACTTAGACCTAGCAAGCTTTAGTTAATATATAAGTGCCTCTATACCTCTTGCTTAGCTATCCCTTTGTTCTTATAATTCTAAAGCTTCTCCTACTAGCTACCTAAGAGCAATATAGGGGGGAGAATAACCTAATCTACTAGGACAATACTATATACTACTAAGAATTAGCTAAATAATAGTAACACTATATCTAAGGATATACTATGTTCCACAACCCTATCTAAAGCCATACCCTTTACTATAGGGGTAGAAGAGATAGTAGTTAGAGAGCAAATTACCTAGCTTAAGTAACTTAAGGAACTATAGGAGTAAGAATAGGAGCTTACTAACTTAATATAATCTTACGGAGGAGGAGGACTAGTAAAAAGGGGCTAAAAGGCTAGTTCCTCCTTAAGCCTTAGTAGCTAAGAAATTAAGGTTTAAAATATTATAGAACTCTAATACCTTATAAACCTATAGAAGCATAAGATATAGCTTAATAACCTTAACTATGCCTTTAAGGGGGCAAAGAAGAAATATTACTAAGATAACTAAAAGATTCTCTTTGCACTTGATTATATACACACAAACTATTAGGCTAGATAGGACTAATACGTTGAAGAATAACTAGCTAATAGTTAGGATTACCCTAAGAATAACTAGGATAAGTTTTAGGACTAGACCCTTATATTGCTTAAGGACTCCGTAAGCTATAATACATAAATAGCTATGTAGCTAGAAAACGCAAAATAAAAAGAGAGCTAGAGTCTTATTAAGTTTAGCATTTACTTAGATTTGCTAGAGAAACACCTAGAACAAGCCCTAGAAAAGACCTATGCTCTTACATTCTTTGCGAAATTACTTCCTAACTTATAAGACTATATTAACCTATACATAAATATTACTAGGTTAACATAAGAAGAGGTTATATAACTTAGCTAATAGTTTTAGGAGGTAATATTAAAGAATAAGCAAAAGCTAAGTAATTTAGAAGAGAAGGGCTTATATAAGGCCCCTTAACATTAAAGATATAACTCTTTATAAGGCTATTAGCTAAATAAGGACTAAAAAGATAAGGATAAGGATAAAGAAAAGACCTTAGCTACTTACCTAAATAATAATAGGCTATAAGGAAGAAAATAGTACTATAATTATAGTAGCATAGAGCATTTTTTTTATAATTATGATAAGCTAAAGAAAGACTAGCAAGAAGGTTAGGGAAACTCCTAGAGGTAAAAGTAAATACCCTTACCTCTGCCTTAGACACTAGGGTACTAGTAGGATGCTAATTCCACACACTAGTTACTATTTATAGGTAAGAAGATATTAAAACAGTAGCGGATTTTAATAGTTATGCTAAGTGTTAGTTACACTAAGGTGCCTGCGCAGGTAAGATAATTCCGTAATATTGAAGTCGATAATAGATCGATTCCTAGCTAAAAGGAGAAAGAAGAGAGGGAAGGTCTAGATAATAGAAAAGTGGGTGAAACCCGTAAGTAAGGCGGAAGAGGGGGTGGCAAATTAATGCAGCTAATCACATCGCGTGCATCGCGCCGGACCCACTATTAGTCTAGTCTTTGGCCATGATTAAGCTAATGAAGATCTAAAGGATCTAATACTAGCAGTCTCTCTTTTTATCCGTGGCTAAAGGAGCCTAAAAACACAATAAAAATCAAATCAAAGGAAAGTGTACACAAGTGAATCCCTTAATAGGAATCCGCTACTCTGATTAGCTGTCGTGGCATTAGTTAATTAAATTAATCCGTTAGTCCTTGTTAAGGCTCCTATCCCCTAATATTACGGGTCTCTTTACCTATCCTTTAACATAGATTATTAATTCGTTCAAATTAATTAAAGAGGAGAGGGATAAATTTAGTAATGCCTTTGTTATCACATCCGCTAGATTGTCGTTTCTGTTAATTCACCTTACCTTATAAATCTTATGCCTTTTGTATAATTAACAAAGAGCTATAATATTAATTATTAGTCTTTTCTCTTTTGTTATTCCTAGCTTTATAAGGCATTTATATAATAAAAAGGAGTTAGTATAAAGGATTGTAGGAATTTAAGGTATCTTTAATTAGTCTGTAATCTAATAGAGAGTTATGGAAATTACGTAGGCAATATCTACGCCTTAAACCATGCTATATAATTCGGAGGCAAGCGCGCTACGTGTAACTTGTTTGCTCTTTGTTAAGCTGTACGTGATAATATTGCCTTTCATAATAAAGGTATTATTATCTTACATTATCTCGTTGCTAATCACGATAATGTATCTAATCTGTGAGCTTAAATCCTTGTTATTAGCAAGTAATCTATCTATAAATACAAAGAGCTTTACTTCCTCGAGGGTTAAAAGTATGTATTATAATCCTTACTACTAATTCTTAATTTGCTATTTAAGGCGTTTATTAAGGTGTGTGATATTATTAGTAAAGGGTTCTTAGTGTTAAGCTGCGATTAATAGATTGTAGGAAGCTTCTAGTTAGCACATAGTTATAATGTAGCTTCCTTAGGCTTGTTATTTTACGTAATCTTGCTTTGCTATTAGAGATTAAGGATTAACTTTCTTAATTTCTAACTTTAGCCTTTTTCGGTTAAAATTAACAAGTTATTAGTGTTCTAGGTTAAGATGTAGCTGTTAAAAATAAGGGGATTCCTAGTGGTTAATTGCTGCTTTTCCTTAGTAGTAAACTTGGCCTTCTAGAGCTCTTTCTTTTCTTTTTGGAAGAAGTTATTATCACTTAGGCCTAATATATCGTTAGTTTGCATTCCTATAATGCTAAAGAGGTTCTTATTATTTAGCACTATGATTAATAAGCAGGGATTGTAGGTTAAAGTTATTATATTAAGGTTATCTCTGTAATAACAGAAATACGTTACCTACTAGTGGGTTCTAGCCTCTGTAATCCTATAAAGAGGTTTAATTAATTTAATTATAGTTCCTTCTAGAAAGAGATATGTAATCTGTTTTAGTAATCTTATAATAATTAGTCTTGTTAGCATTATGTATGATTAAGTGTATGCTTATGTGATATCGCGAATCTAAAGGTAAATGCCTCTTTTTCTTAACGATGGAGTAATAGCTACGATAAGTTATTAGCTTGCTTGTTGTATTGTTAGTGATTGCGTTAAGATAAATTCCTTTCCCTTGTTATTGTGGCCTTGCATAATAAGGCGAGATTTCTTGTATAGTAAGGCTGTTCCCTTGCCTTTAATCTCTCTAACTATATAAGAATTAAAGATTCTATAGCCTCCGTGCCTTGCTAGGTTGTATTTAACAAATTTGAAGACATTGTAAGCTTGTAGGGCATTAATCTTAGCTTAATTAGACTGCTTGAAGGGTTTTCCTAGGGTTATAATCTTCCCTTCTTAGCGAAGTTAAAGAGCAAGGTTCTAATTGGCTTTTTCTTTTGCTATAAGGAACACTATGCTTAGCATCCCTTTGGCTATAACCTCTTAAATAAAGGCCTTATCTTAGTCTTTATTAACAAGCATATAAAGTTTAATTAGGCTAATATCCTTTTTAGGATTATAAGTTCTACCTCTCCTTACTTTTATTTCTTTAGGGCAAGGTAATAAGTCTTTAACTTGCTAGCTTCCCCTTAGGGTTACCTAGGTATTATAGGCCTTTTCTGTTAGCTCCTCTATACCTATAAATTAGACTATAAGGGCTTTTCTTAGCCTTCCTTACTTTCTCTTTAGTAGTGCCTATAGTTCTTCTTCTTTTTCTATTACTAATTCTTTTTTAGTAGTAGTAGTTAGTAGTATTATTATAGCTTCCTCTACGTCTTAAGGCTTTATCTCCTACTACTCTAGCCTCTTTATAATATATAGGTTTTTATAGTAAGGCTTTACCACTATAAAGCGGAATTTTACTAGGCTACAGGGTATATTAACTATGTAGGTCTCCCTATTAGTAGTAATTAGCTTATAAGGGCTATGCTAGCTACCCTTCTCTCTTTATACGTGTATATTAGCCTACAGAGGTAGCTAATATATAGGCGCTATGTTAGGACTATTCTAGGCTCTAAGGGCATTATAGACTTGCTATGAAGCTATATAGCGGCGGACCTTATTAGTAGCCTTCTAAATTACTTTAGCGTGTTAAATAATAGAAACACTAGGTAGCAACTTATCTATTATCCACGGGTAGGCTCTGAAGACTAGCAGGGTTAGTATAATTCCTTTAGGGCCTATAGAATTATTAATAGCCTTAATAGCTATTTAGAGGCGCTATTCTAGCGTTAGTTCCACGCTAATTAAGTTGGTAATAATATTATAAGCCTAGCGCAAGGGTCTGTGATATCTTTTAACCTTTCTAATGCTATTGTGAGCTTTAATTAGCATCTTATTAGTCTTAATTGATATTAATCGAGCATAATATTTGAATTTAGCGGAAGCAAAGTTATTGCTAGCATTGTGGACTATCTATTCCAGAGGTCCTAGATAGGTATTAATCTAGCACTCTCGGATAGTATCCTAGATGTCTTAAGCTTTCTGCTTTTTCGGATTAAGGAATCGTGCTACTTAGAATAAAGTCACTAAATCAATGATATGAAGCACTAGTCGACTGTCAATTTACACAATATTAATAATGATCTCGTAGTTAAATTCGTGGTTATCTTTAATTGTGAATTTGAATTAACTAGGGGCCTTGCTATACATCTAGCAATAGTAGCAGACTTTGGTTAATTTCTTAATTACCTAGCGTTTAACTTCATAACCGGCTTATTAAAGGACCTTTGCGAGTCATTAAACGGAAGGGTAACTAAGCTAATGATGTAATTAATAGATATCTCCTTCTAAGAGATAGAAGGCGACTATTTCTTTTGCCTCTAGTAACCACTAAGGATAACCCTATTGTCGTACTATAGGCATAGTCTTATTGCTTTAAATAAGAATATTCACGAGGTTATTAATCTTAACCTATATCTTATCTATATTAGTAATTAAGAAAAGGAAGGGAGTAGCTATATTAAGGATGTAGAATTTAAGCTCTCTAAGTTCTATAGGTATACGAATAATACCTTTCGTAACTGCTAATCTAGCACCGAATATAATAATTTGAGGTTTGTAGGGGATTACCTTTAATAAAGGCATTAATCTTAGTAAAGCTTTTACTTATGCCTCTCCTGTACTTAATTTTCCTGTGGCGCTAGTATTAGGTATAATACCTCTAAAGATTTCTTTAGAATAGCGTTCTTTAGAGATATAGTAAAATAAGCCTTTATTACACTCTTATGGCTTATAGAGCTCTTGCTTAAGGAATGCGTGTTAAAAGGCTTAATTATTTAGGGTTATAAGGATATTAACGTTAGTAGTGTTGTAGTTAGTCTATTATCCGGAGTAGAAGAATTATGTAATGCTTAGATATGCTATTAATAGTAGCTTCTCTACCTTATTATTATTATTATCTTAGGCCTTTATATAGGCTGTAAGATGTGGTTCCTAATTCTAACTAGAGTTATTATTAGGTTTATTATTATCTTAGCCTTTATAGGAGGTAAGGAATGCCTAAAATCCCTTCTCTATAGGGGTTATATAATATGTTTTACTAGCCTACTAGTAGTCCTTCTCTTTCTAATATTCTTTAGCGGAGTAGTTAGAGGACTAGTAGCTACTCTTATTACATATAAAGCAGCGCTTAGGGCTTAGCCTAGGGCTTTTTCTGTAATAGCTTCCTTTGCTACGGGATTGTTATCTATACTAATAATTAGTAAATATAGCCTCTAGAGGGTCTTCTTATTAGTACTAAAGGTATTAAGAGGTTTTCTTATTTAATTCTATAATAGTAATTACTTTTCGAAGGTCTTTAGTAAGACTTTCGAAGCCTAGGGAGTGTACGTATTTAACTATCTAACATTTAGGTATACTAGCTGCAGCATTTAATGCCTGCTTGTAGAGCTTAGTATTTACTATGTTAGAAGGGTACAGCCCTCTATAGATTTTCTTAAGGTTTAATAACGTAATCTTAAGGCACTTAAGCTTGCTTTTATTAGGGTTCTTATTAATTATGTTCTTTAATATTATGCTACTCCACTTATAATAATAGAATTATTAGTTGCTTTCTATTTTAAAGCGTTAACAAATACAAGTAATTATCTCTTTATAGAAGTAGTTATTCCTAAAGAGGTAATTAAGGTAATACTATTTAGTATTACCTATTAATATAATAGGAAAGGCCTTTTAATAATACATTTAAGGGAGGTTAATCCTATTACACTTGTTCTTAAAAAGCGTAATCTTTAGCGTTAGGAAGTTATATAGCTTCCCGCTATAGTGGTTACTATCCTTATATATCTTTATAAGCTCTAAGATCTTCTTTGTAATCTGATCTTTAGAGGGGAATTACTATAAAGGCATAATTTGTTGTAAATAATAGTCTATAGGTTGTTATAAATAATGATTATTAGGATAAAGTAATTAATTTAATTAGGATTATTATAAGGGCTCTTAGGGAGGTTTAGGGAATTATTAGGGCTAAAGAAGGTGGATTTCTAGGGTAAGTAATTAGGTTTAGGGCTAAGGCTCTAGAGGTTCGGAAGATTATAATTTTTCCTATAACTAAAGAGGTATTAAGGTTTAGTGAAGTACCTCTTTAAGAGATGCTAGGATTAAATATCCTAGGCCTTATTTAATAAGAACACCGTGATCTTATAAGGAATTACATAACTCTTTAACAATATCCTTATTTGCTCTTTTAAAGGTGTCTTTAAACTAGCCTTTAAAGTCTTCTTAGAATGACTCCTAGAGGTTATTATCTCTCTAGCCTTAATGCTTACTAAGGTTAATAAACCTTGTAATCTAGTTATTAAGTTTAGATTATGTAGTGGTCTCTAGGTCTAGTTTAATAGGCTCTTTCTAGTCTTTTATAAGGTTATTTGTAAGCTATTGTAGATATGCTAGTAGTTTACTCTCTTGTGGTCTTTTAAGAGAAATTATTTAAGCCTTACTATTACTAGTAGTAGCCCTTCCCCTTATAGAAGGTCTAGATTCTAATTCTACTATCTTATAATATCTAGGCTATAAAAGAAGGTCTAAGGTGTTATTCTTTTGCTACTAATTAAGCTTATGTATTTGCCCGTCGCTAGGGTCTTCTTTCGCACTTTAGGAGCGTTGTTGCTCTGATAAAGCTAGAAAATCGCGAAAACATGGAAAACCATGAAGATAGGAAAAAACAGTGGAAAAAGCAGCAAAAGTAGTAATAAGAATAAATTAAATTAGGGTTTAATAAAGCAACAGAAGTACTAAAAGTAACTAGAATAACTAGAAAAAAAAAAAACATAAAAGTAACAAAATTGCTGCTTCCTGTTTTATATAAAAAGAGGGAAGGAGATAATCTCTCTTGCTAATAAGCACGGGGTAAATAACACTAAGAGTAAAGGGGGTAAGAAATAAGCAGTAAATGCTTGTGGAGAGGGATTAAAGGTCTGTTAGAAGAAGGTAATGTATTAAGAGAAGTTGTGGGTGATTCAGCTAGCTTAGCTAAGGGTTGTTTTTAACGTTAGGTTTGAAATAAATGCCTCATAGCAATAGATTTAGTTAGTTAGTTAGTTTTCTTATGATAGACGATAAAATTAATAATTAACAACAATATCCCGGATAGATATAACGAAGTTATATCCTATAAGCCTAAGGGTTAATGAATCAATTCCTTAGAAGCCTAATAAGCCCGTAACTAGGATTCTAGTCTCTTCCTTTAGCATACTTGTGCAGTCATGCCTCTTTACCGTAATAACTGTTAATCTAGCGTTATAAGGGGTAGTGGCTATAGTATCTGCAGAAATATCTCTTCTTATGATACCTAACTTATCTGTGGTTATAAAGTTAACCACTAATTAGTGTTAGTTACACTAAGGTGCCTGCGCAGGTAAGATAATTCCGTAATATTAAAGTTAATAATAGATTGATTCCTAGCTAAAAAGAGAGAGAAGAGAGGGAAGGTCTAGATAATAGAAAAGTGGGTGAAACCTGTAAGTAGGGCGGAAGAGGGGGTGGCGAATTAATGTAGCTAATCACATTGCGTGCATCGCGCCGGACCTACTATTAGTCCGGTCTTTGGCCACGATTGAGCCGATGAAGATCCGAAGGATCTAACACTAAGATTAATATTATTAGCGCCTAGTTCGCACAGACCTATAAGCTTAATTAGGCTAAGGCTATGGCGCCTATTCTAAAGGTAGTAGGGTCTTTTATAGTTCCCTAATATAGTGTCTATAAGGTACCTATTATAATCCAAGACTTAAGGGGTGAAAAGAAGGACCTTAAACTACTATATATAGCTGTTAATAAGGACCTAAGAGCAGAGGGAAGCCTTGTATTAATTAGGATACACACACTTGTGGAAAAACACGTATACCTTTGCTTATACTTATAAGAATAGTGGTTTAAGAAAAGAAAGGTAGCCTTTTTGCTACTAACTTTCCATAAGTTTGCAAAGGTAATGCGCAATAAGATAATTATATATGCTATTATAGGCGTGATAGAAGATAAGTTTATCCCTCTTAAAGATAAAGAGGAGGCAAGAGCATATAGAACTGTTAAAGATATCCCTAAGGAGCTATATAAGTTTAAAGACGTGTTTGTATTAGATAAGGTAGGGAGCCTTCTATCTAAGAAGTTAACTAACTACGTAATTAATCTTATACTAGGAGCTATACCCTTATATAGACTAATTTACCCTTTTTCCTAAAGTGAACTTAAAGAGCTCTAGGAATATATTAATAATAACCTAAGGAAAGGCTAGATAAGACCCTTAAAGAGCCTAGTAGGCGCGCCTATCCTATTTATACTAAAGAAGGATAGGATGCTTTAGCTATGTGTAAACTATTAAGGACTTAATAAGGTAACATAGAAGAATTACTATGCTCTCCCTCTAATTTCAGAGATTCTTAATTAGTGCTAAGGGGCCTATTTCTTTTTGAAGATTAATATTAAGGACATATACTACTAAATTTATATTAAAGAGGGCAATAAGTGGAAGATAGCTTTTCGTATGTGTTATAGGCACTATAAGTACCTTATAATGCTTTTTAGGTTAACTAATGCCCTAGCTACTTTTTAAAGCTATATCTATAAGGCGCTTTATAGGCTAGTTAATATTATTTATATAGTGTATCTAGATAATATCTTGATTTTCTTTAAGATAAAGGAGGAGCATACTAAATATATTAAGTAAGTCCTAGAATGCATAAGGTTAGTAGAGTTATATATAAAACCCTCTAAGTGCTTTTTCTATAAGGAATTAGTAAAATTCCTAAGGTTTATTCTCTTTATTAATAGGATATTAATAGATACTTGCTAGGTTAATATAATTAGAGAATAAAAGGAGCTAATAAGTTTTAAGGATATATAATTATTTCTTAGATTTTGTAACTTTTACTAATAGTTTATCTATAGATACTCTAGGATTGCAGTACCTTTTCACGCGTTAATAAAGGGTAGTTAAAATAGCATCTAGACTAGGAGGTTTATATTTAGGGAAAAGGAACGGCTAGCGTTTAACTAGCTAAAAGACACCTTTTAGTAAGCGCCTTTACTCTAACATTATAACCTAAGTTAAGCGGTGCGTATTAAGACAAATACCTTGATTTTTATAATAGTAGGAATCCTATCTTAGCAGGATAATAAGGGCTATTAGTATCTAGTAGCCTTTTAGTTAAGGAAGTTTACAGACACTAAACATAACTATAGCATAGCTAACTAAGAGTTACTTGCTATAGTAAAGTTATTTAAATACTAGTAACACTATATTAAAGGCGTAGAGATACTTGTAGAGGTCTTATTAGACTACTATAACCTACAGACCTTTATAAGGTAGTAAAAGCTAAATAGAAGGCAAGCATAATAGTACATGTTCCTCTGCCCTTTCTATTTTATAATTAAGTATAAACTAGGGAAAAGCAACCCCACGGACGCATTATTAAGAAAGTCTAATTATAAGGGCAAACCTATATTAAATAAGGCGCTCTTACTAGCTTTAAAGAAAGATAGTAGCTACCTATATAGTAAAAGAAGAAGTACTAATATATTAAAGAAGTTATAGTATAGCGCTAGTCTTAAAGCCCACTAAGTTAATAGTGGCCTAGGTAGAAGGCTAGTTAGCCGCTATAGATCTAGTAATAGGTTAGCTAAATAAGGGTGATTTTAAGGAGAAAGTAGCGTGTGTCTAAGATATTAGTATAGTATAAGAGATTTAGGGGGCTATTATATTACTAAATCCCTACTAATTCGTAGTAAATAAATTATTAGCATAACTACTATAAAAAGCATAAGACTAAGATCTAGATTTACAAAAACACGGAGGTAAGGTTAACTCCTAAGTAAAAGGGAGGGGAAAAGCTAGTCTATAGTTACATAGCGCAAGGGGTCTCCTAATATATAAAGACTAGGTAGTTATTCTATAGGAGCCTATCTTATAATAGGAGCTTCTATAGCTACACTATAATAATTTACTAGTAGGTTACTTTAGGACTAAATATACTCTTAAGCTACTAAAATATTATTATTAGTAGCTAGTAATAAGTAAAGCTATTTTAGACTATATATCTAGCTACGGAGTATGCTAGCGTATAGTAGCTAGAAGGCATTACCTGTATAGAAGCCTTAAATCGCTGCTAATACTAAGGCAACTATAGGCGGAGATCTTAATGGATTTTATTATAGGATTACTACTAGTATAGCTAGGTAACTAAGAAACTAACGTAATCCTAGTGATTATAGACTAATTTACTAAGTACTTTGTTTTCCTTACTATAGAGACTATAATTAACATAGCTAAATTAGTAGAGTTATTTCACAAGGAAATCAAGCTTTAATTTAGGCTACTGGAGGGTATTATATTTAATAGAGGATTAGTGTTTATAAGCTAATTCTAGTTAGATGTATGTTACTTATTATACGTAAAGCGAAGGCTTTTAATAGCGTTTTACCCCTAAACTAATAGGTAAATAAAGAGAATAAACTAAGTGCTTAAATATTACCTATAATACTTTATTAAAGAAAACTAATAGCTATAGCTAAAGCTACTCCTAATAGCTTAATTCACATATAATAATGCTATTAATAGGATAATAGGTTACTCCCCTAATTACGCTCTTATAGGCTATTTGCCTAAGTTTTATCTAGCTTTTAAGGATAAGAGTAAGGAAGGGAAGGTCTTAGAAGCTTATATGTGTGCCTAGAAGCTATATAAGGTTAGGGAGAAACTAGCATATAACTAGGTAAGAGCTACTAAAGCATAGGTAAAGTACTATAACTAATAATACTAGCTATTAACCTTAAAAAGAGAAGACTTAGTATTACTATTAGTAAAGAATATTAGACTTAAGGACGTAAAATAGAAGCTAAACCTAAGATTTATTAGGCTATTTTAGATACTTAATGCTATAGGCAAACAAGTGTACTAACTAGCATTACCTAATAAGTATAGTTAACTATATAATATGTTCTATATTAGCCTGTTAAAGCTATAGAATTACTAGGAAGATACTATGGACGAAGAAATGCTAATGCTAAACCTTAAAGATAAAGATAATAAATTTAAAGTTAAAGAAGTTAAGGATTACAGAAAGACTTATAAAGGTAATAAATACTTAGTGAAGTAAAAGGGTTAGCTAAGTAAATATAATTAATAGGTAGTAGCAGAAGATATAGAAGGCGCTTAATGTGTAATTTAGGCTTTCTATTAAATTAAAATAAGGAGAAAGCGTAGCAAGATATAAGCAAGTTATAGGTAATAAGGGATAAGGTAATTACAAAAAAGGCCTAGCCTTATTAGCTACTATCACACTCTAATTAAAAACCTTATTAGACTATTTGCTAAATAACAAAAGAAAATATCCCTATAAGGAGGGGAGTTTTAAGGGAAACCCTTCTATAATTACCCCCTTATGCGTCAAAATAACGCTATTACGAAGGAGGTACTTAGTGCCCTTGCTCTTATCCTCCTAAACCACTACCTTTATTACCTAAAAAAACCAGTGTTTTACAACCCCCTAGGGCACGAATCCTAGGTTATAATATTATAGCTATAAAGTTATTTTCGCCTTCTAGGAATTATAATATATAGTGTAATTTAGCTATAAAAAGTTAGCGAATACATAGCAAAGGAGGAGTAATAACTTACTATCCCTAGGATAGGGGTAGGAAACATAGTAACTAAAAGTTACTAGCGCAAAATAATATACTAATTATATATAGCTAACACAGCCTACCTAGAGAGTAAGCAAAGGTCTAGAAAACATATAGCAAAATATACCTAATAAACCTTAGCAGCCCTAGTTAAACCAAAGGAAACATAATAAGCTATATTAGTATAATTAAACCCTAAAATAAGGTTTAGATAATAGGTGCTAAAACAGCAGCGAGTTACTTTTAAAAATATATGATTATTAGGATTATTAGGGACCTAATTACTTAGGGTATTTATTAAAGTTTTTACCTAATTAAGAATAGTAAGAAAATTAAGGAAATCCCTTTATATAGTTAGCATTACCTAGAGAGATATAGGCAATTAGGGACTAAAAATGTAGAGAAAGCAATATACTTACTGTTTTGTAAGTATTACTATGTTTAACATATTAGATATAATGTTTTAAGTTCTTCCCTTTAATAATAATAGTCTGCGTGCTAGGGAATTAATAGTTAATCTAAGGGATGTTAGGCTTAGCTAGAGGATTTTTCTTAAAGTCTGCGTAACCTATACGTAGATAATACATATAGTTATATCCCTTTAAATAGATATTAGGGATAGTAATAACGCTTTCCTTATCTAATTCCATAGTAAAGACATAGGGAGTAGTAAATATAGAATTATAGTAACTAATAATATAATAGTATTTAGGAAAAGTTTGCTATAGATAAGGAAGGGAAAAGTTAGTAATATAATAAGAAGTTATAGGTAAACTTATACTTAAGTGCTAGGTATTATTTATTATTATTTTAATATTACTACTACTTAGTAAATAGCTAGATATTACTTACTAAAAGCTGTTTAGGAGCCTAGCTAAAAGTAGGGGGGTAATTGTAAGGCCCTACTTATAATACCTGTGCGCTAGCGCACACTAGGCGAGCACACTACGCCCTAGGGCTAGGTCTACGTGACACTAGCAAGCCGCTAGCTATAAGCTAGCGACTCGCACACATAACACACTTAGACCTAGCAAGCTTTAGTTAATATACGAGTGCCCCTATACCTCTTGCCTAGCTATCCCTTTGTTCTCACACTCCTTTATAATAAGGTTTATATAACTATTAGAAAAGGTATAAAGATAGCTAATAACCTTAAAGAGATAGTAACCTAGGAAGAATTCTAATTTTAAACCCTTAAAGAAATTAAGAAAGCTAGGAAGAAGTATATAAACTTCTAGAAAAACCTAAAAATAAAAACTTCCTTTATAATCTTTTAAATAATAAAGATATTAGAATCTAATACCTTATCCCTTTACTATACTTATTAGTTTAATTACTATTAAAGGAATTAATAAACTAATTCTCTTTTTAAAGATTAGTTACTTTAGAAGTAAAGGCACTAAAAATACTATTTATAAGCACTTATAAGTAATTCCCTTACCTATACCTTTACCTAAGGTTATATAGTAAGAGAAACCTAATTACCTTATAAAAATACCCCTAATTATAATAATTACTAGTAAAATTAAACCTTATTACCTAGGGCTAGTAATATACCCTTTAGTATAGCCTAAAGGACTATACTTCCTACTCCTTAATATAAGAAAAAGAAAGGTTAGAAAAAACTATAACTCTTAAAACTATTACCTTTAAGGTTACTCCTTAATAAATACTAACTATTCTAATACCTTTATAAATATAAAGAGAGGTACTTAAAAACCTTTAAATACTTAGAAGCTCTCTTTAAAGTAAATTATTAACCTTTTAAAAGTATACTTAAAGAAATAACTATATAGTATTAATAATTATAATATACTTAAGTTAAAGCTTTAAATATTTTATAAGAAATATAAGATACTTAATATTTAACTAAAATAAGCTAAATATACTTTTAAGGTTATACTTAAAGGTAAGGCTTTATAATACTATATAAACTACCTCTTAAAGCCTAGTTAACTATAAGACTTCCTTATACTTATTAAGTATATAAAAACTAGTTTAAAATAAAGAATATATAGTAAAGATATCTCCTAAAGTAAAATAATATTATCTTATAAGAAATAATAAGTAATAGGCTAAGTAAGTTTATAATTAATAACTTTAATAAACTTATAAAAAAGCTTACTATTTTATAATATATAAACCTTAAGATAAGTTAAAGTAAGAGAGCACTTTAGAATTAAATTATAAAAGCTTATAGTAATATCCTTAAATATAAAAAGCTATTATAAATTTACTAAAAAGTCTCTAAGAGTTTTATAAATATATAAGGATAATAATTTAACTTATTAAGAAAAAGAAAAAAGCTAATAATAATTCCTAACTAATATAATAACCCTAAAGTAGTTCTAGACTAACTAAAAATATAATAGGAAAGAAAAAAGGCTTAATATTTATTTAAAAAGTCCTAAAGTAAAAGAGAGACTCCTTATATAAGGAAATACTATATATATAGTAAGGAAGAATACTAGTTATTAAAGCACTTAGAAAAGAACTATAAGAAAGTATTTTAATATTATAAGAATTACTATCTTATAAATCCTACTAATAACTTATATAATTTATTCCTTATATAATATAAAGGTAAATAAAAGCCTTAATCTCTTACTAATAATAAGATTACTAAGTATATAAAAAGTATTAGATTTAAGGATAGCCTTAATAATATAAATAGGCTAGTACTTATAAGCTTCTTTAATTATAATATATAGCTTAATAGTAAAAAAATAGTTTAAATCCTTATAAACTAAGTAGCTTTTTATAGCTTAAGTAAAGAGAACTTTTCTAGTAAAAGCTATCTAATAATACTCTAGTAATATTTATACTAGGAGATTTTTACTTATATATAATATTCTAAGGGATTATACCTAATATAAGTGCTATAAAGTTCTCTATAGTAAGGTACCCTTAATTCCTTGCTTTATAATATATAATACTAAAGATATAGCTTAATAAATCTAAGGTAAGGAAGGCTATTATTAGATTTAGTATAGAAAAGCTAATTCCTATGCTTAGAGTAATTAATATGCTTACCCCTTTTAGGGATATTCTTTTTAAATTATCCTTATAAATACTCCTTTCTTTTATCCCTTAATAATATAAATTAATTATAAATTAACTTTAATATCTCTAAGAATATACTATAATAAGAAGATATTAAAGTCCTTATAATTTATAAATAAGGGTATACCTAAATACTTCTTATATAAAGGGAAGAAGCAGTTACCTAAAGCTACCTTATAGAAGGCAAGCTATAATAATTATATTATTACTTTAAATACTTATTAATTAGACACCTATATAAGGTTCTTTATAAATTAAGGTATAAAGTTAATATTAAAGCTATTTAGAAGCTAATAAGGGTATACTACTAATGCTAGATATATATAAATAGCCTTAATTACTTTAAATTCACCTTAAAAGATAAGTATACCTTTAACTTTAAGGTTATAGTAAATATTTTCTACCTTAATAATAATTACCTTATACTCTATACTATAGATATAGCTATAGCATTTAATATAGTAAAATTTATAAAGAATATCTTTATAAAGACTACCTAGGAAGCCCTCTAGATATACTAAATTAATATATATTAAGGCCCTCCGGATTTAATTATTATAGATACTAGTATAAACTTCTATAGTAATAAATTTAAATAATTTATAGCTTTAATATTAATTTTAATTAAAAAGGTTCTTATTAAAGCATACTATAGCATTAGGAAGGTTAAGAGATATTATAAGCCACTTTATAAGGCTTATAATATTATTACATATAAATACCTTATAATACCTAAACCTATTACTTTGTAAATAGTAGTAAAGGCCCTAAATAATACTATAAGCCTAAATAGCCTTATTCTAATAGTCCTTATCTTTAGTGCTTACTTATATATAATAAGTAAATCCTTACTATTACTAGATATTATATAGCATGTAATTATAGTATAAAAGGCTACTAAAGAAATTAAGAGGCTTTATATTATTTAGAAGGTTAATAAAGCCCTTACTATATATAATAGCCTAGATATATTAAAGACCCTTAGCTTATTACTTAGATTAAAGGTCTAAGTCTAGTAAGAAAGTAAGGAATAAAGAGGCTTATATAAGCTATTAGCTATAAATAAAGAGAGCTATATGCTTAACCTCCCTAGAGGCCTAAAGACCTTTAGATTAACCTTTATTAAGCCTTATTATAATAATTCTAATAGGAAGCTATAGGTAAACTAATAGTTAATAAAGCCTAATAAGAAAGAGAAAGAAAAAAAGTAAGAGACCTAAGATAAAAACTTAGCGCTAGTAATACCTTTAAAGTATAAGTATAGAAAACCCTAAAAAAACCCCTAGTAATACCCTAAGAAACTAATATTTTCCTATTAATAAAGGAAGTTAATAACCTTACCCTAGTAATTAAGCTATATAAGGAAGGGATTATTAAGACCCTAGGAGAACTATTTAAGAAGTTAATAAAGGTAAAGATTAAAACCCTAATTAAGTTAGAAGTATTTAAATTTATTATATTTAATAAAAAAACATAGTAAGCTTTAAATCTTTAATTCTTATATTATTAATAAAATTAAGGGTAAGATAACAAAACCCTACAAAAAATCATACCTTATAATTTAAGGATATAAGAATAAAGGGAAATAAACTATCCTTATATAAGCCCTAATAATTTAATAAGCAAGTTAATATCTTATCCTTATAATAGCCTTATTAGTAAGGCTAAGAAAATTCCTTATATAGCTACAGGATATTTACTAAGTATACGTATAAGTATATACATTCCTAGAGTAACTAATCCTAGCACGCTTACTAATTCAGATATAGTACCTTTACTTACTTAGAATAATTCTAAAGGTTATTAAGCCTCTTTATAGTATTATAAAAGCTAGAATATACTAGTAAGTTATATATTATAAGTATTATAAAGAGAATCTCTAGATAGAAACCTTTATATATAATCTATACTTACTTATAACTATAAAGGAAAGCCCTAACTTTACTTATATTAGAATATAAACTAATAATACTATTAGCCTCTTAGATAAGAAGTTCTCTAAGAAGGAGAAGGCCTAGATAGTTACTACTAGCTTTAATATAAAGCTAAAGTAATTCCTAACTAAGGATAATCCCCTTATGTTTAATAAAGGTATTATTATACTAGAGAATAATACTATTAAGATATAGTAAAAGGGATAAAGTAATAAGCTAGATTTAGTTCTTATAACTAATTTAAAGTATAAATATATTAAGTAAAAAGCATAAGGCACTTATATTACCTTAATATATTAACTAGAAGCTTATTTTAATTTATTTATTATAGCATAACACTAAGAGCTAACCCTAGAGAATATAAAGGCCCTTAATTACTACCTAAAGTAGTAGATAAACTACCTAGATAAAGGCCTAATATTTATCCTAATAGACCTTAAGAAAGCAAAGCTTTTTACCTTTATAAATAAATCCTTTGCTAATAATAAGAACCTATTCTTATAACTAGGATACATAATAATTCTAGCTAATAAAGACTATAATAATAGTAAATTTATAATTAAAGGTAATATTATACACTTTAGCTTAATAAAAAGTAAGAGAGTTATATAAAGTATACTTACCTTAGAGGTTTATAGTATAGTAGCTAGTGTTAATATAGCTTACGCACTAGTAATAACTTTAAACCTAGTTACTAACTAACTAAAGCTCTTAATAATCCTAATTATTATATATATAGACTTATACTCTTTATATAAATACCTTATTAAGCTTAGTATAATAAAGAAGAAATGCTTAATAATTAATATTATAGCCCTTTAGTAATTATATAAACGCTAAGAGCTTTACAAGATCTAATAGATTAATAAAGAAAATAACCTAGCTAATGCCTTAATAAAGGCATTACTTAATAAGGCCTTTAAGAGCTTTATTTTTACTAACTAGATAACTATCTAGATAAAGGGATAGGTTACTTATATATAAAACACATATAGTAGGAGAGATAATCCCTAGGAGAGTAACTATACTTATACTAGCTATTAGACCTCTCCTAGTAAATTATAAAGATTAATAGTAGTACGTAGGAGAAGGAAAACATTATCTATATGCTATAGCGTAAATAATAATGTTATTTTAAGAAAGGAAGGGATTTAGAAAAGACTTACTTATTCTTATATAAGCTTATAGGTTAAGTAAGATTATTTTTTCCTTTTTATTAGCTATAATATACCCTAATAGGCTATAAGGTTCCTTTCTTATTTTCCCTATTAATTAAGTTATTAATCCGTTATTCTTTTTTAATTTCTATAATTAATATCACGCGTTAATAATTATATTAAAAGAGAGAGGTTTTAGTATTAGAACAAAGGTAATATTAATTACGTGCATAGTAGCTATAATTACCTAGCAAAAGCTTAGGCTACGCGTAAGCCTTACACGTAACCTATAACCTAGCCTTGTAATTAGCTAGGAATTATAAGGCTATAAATACGTAACTCCTTTTGCCTTTAGTATTATGGCTTCTAGTTTCTGACTTCCTTTTACACACATAATGTAGCCTAGAATAGATAATTAATGATAATACTATTCTTTAGGCTTATGACCTTATTATATTGAATTCAATACCCTGTGATACCAACAGTAAGCCTTTTTTATATTAGCCTTAAACCCCTAAGTAATTTATATACTATATATAGCTAATCTAGAAATTATAATATTTATAATTATAGTTACTACTAGTTAATATATATACTAGCTATAAACTCCTAGTAAGAATAATATAATATCCCTAATATTAAATAAAAGCTTATTTATTTTAAATAATATATAATACCTTATCTATTTAACCTAATTATAAAATCTAATATAAGTAGTTTACTTACTTAGTATTAATAACCTATTAGGTAAAGGTATATATTAGAAGTAATAAAGTAGTAAGTATATAGCTATTTAAAGTTAAAAAGTAAAGAAAGAATTACTTAAAACCCTATAACTTTTATTTTATTATCCTAAGTAAATATAATAGCTATATACTTATAAAATAACTAGTAATATTAAATACTATTATAAGCTATATATAGTATACTTATATTAGCTAAGTAGCTTCTTTTTAATTAAGAATAATTATATATTAAGAGGGTAGTATATTAAAAGCATAAAGGCTAGGGAGTTAGGGATAGAATAGTTATATAATAAAACCCTTAGATAAGCCTTAGGTTTATATAAATAACTAAGTAGCTATTAAATAGCTATATATATATAGTAAGGTATTTAAATAAGGACTACCTATAAGGTATATAAGAGATTAGAGTTTAAGACCTTTTTATACCTACCCCTAAGTAGTAGCTCTCTAGCTATAACTAAGAACCTTAGCCTTTACTCTATTTATATCTCCCCAATCTAGTCATGACATTTACCCTTATAATTAGACTTTCTTAATAGTATATCTATAAGGTTACTCTTCCTTAGTCTATACTTAATTATAAAATAAAATAAGTAAAGGAATATATACTATTATACTTATCTTTTATTTAGCTTTTACTACCTTATAAAAGTCTATAGGTTATAGTAATCTAATAGGACCTTTATAAGTATTTCTATGCCTTTAATATAGTATTACTAGTATTTAAATAACTTTATTATAGTAAGTAACTCTTAGTTAGCTATACTATAGTTATATTTAGTATTTATAAACTTCCTTAACTAAAAGGCTACTAAATACTAATAGCCCTTATTATTCTATTAAGATAGGATTCCTATTATTATAAAAATTAAGGTATTTATCTTAATATACACTACTTAACTTAGGTTATAATATTAGAGTAAAAGTACTTACTAAAAGGTATCTTTTAGCTAGTTAAATACTAGCTACTTCTTTTCTTTAAATATAAACTTTCTAGTCTAAATACTATTTTAACTACCCTTTATTAATATATAAAAATACTATAATCCTAGAGTATTTATAAATAAACTATTAGTAAAAGTTATAGAATCTAAGAAATAACTATATATTCTTAAAACTTATAGGCTTTTTCTATTCTTTAATTATATTAAATTAGTAAGTATTTATTAATATTTTATTAATAAAGAGAATAAACCCTAGGAATTTTACTAATTCCTTATAGAAAGAGTACTTAAAAGGTTTTATATATAACTTTACTAATCTTATATATTTTAAAACTTACTTAATATATATAGTATACTCCTTCTTTATCTTAAAGAAAATTAAGATATTATCTAGATATACTATATAAATAGTATTAACTAGCTTATAAAGTACTTTATAAATATAGCTTTAAAAGGTAACTAAGGTATTAGTTAACCTAAAAGATATTATAAAGTACTTATAGTGCTTATAATATATATAAAAAGCTATCTTTTACTTATTACTTTTTTAATATAAATTCTATAATATATATCTTTAATATTAATCTTTAAGAAAAAATAAGCCTTTTAGTATTAGTTAAGAATCTTTAAAATTAAGGGAAAAGTATAGTAATTCTTTTATATTACCTTATTAAGTCCTTAATAGTCTATATATAATTAGAGTATTCTATCCTTTTTAGTATAAATAAGATAGGTATACTTATAAGGCTCTTTAAGGGTTTTATTTAGCCTTCCTTAGGTTATTATTAATATATTCCTAGAGCTCTTTAAGTTTACTTTAGAAAAAAGGGTAAATTAGTTTATATAGGGGTATTACTCCTAGTATAAGATTAATTATATAGTTAGTTAACTTCTTTAATAAGAGACTTCTTACCTTATCTAATAGAAATATATCTTTAAACTTATATAGCTTCTTAAGGATATTTTTAATAGTTTTATATACTTTTACTTTCTTTTTATCTTTAAGAGAGATAAAATTATCTTTTATTATACCTATAATAGTATATATAATTATCTTATTATATATTACCTTTATAAACTTATAAGAAGTTAGTAATAAAAAGGCTACCTTTCTCTTCTTAAATTACTATTCTTATTAGTATAAGTAAAGGTATATATATTTTTCTATAAGTATATATATTCTAATTAATATAAGGCTTCTCTTTACTCTTAGATTCTTATTAATAGCTATATATAGTAGTTTAAGGTCTTTTTTTTACCTCTTAAGTCTTAGATTATAATAAGTACCTTATAAATACTATATTAAGAAACTATAATAGCCTTTATTACCTTTAGGATAAGTATTATAGCCTTAGCCTAATTAAGCTTATAAGTCTATATAAACTAGGCGCTAATAATATTAATCTTAGTATAACTATTAAGATTTACTACTATTTTAATATCTTTTTACCTATAAATAATAACTAGTATATAAAATTAATATCTTACTAATACCCTAGTATTTAAGATAAAGGTAAAGGTATTTACTTTTATCTCTAGGAGTTTCCCTAACTTTCTTACTAGTCTTTTCTTAGCTTATTATAATTATAAATAAGGTACTTTATATTACTATAATTAAAGTAATACTTTCTTTCTTATAGTTTATTATTATTTAAATAAGTAGCTAAGGTTTTTCTTTATTCTTATCCTTATTCTTTTAGTCCTTATTTAGCTAATAGCCTTATAAAGAGTTATATCTTCAATATTAAGAGGCCTTATATAGGCCTTTTTTCTAAATTACTTAGCTTTTACTTATTTATAAATATTACTTCCTAGAATTACTAGGTAAGTTATATAATCTCTTCTTAAGTTATTCTAGTAATATTTATATATAAGTTAATATAGTCTTATAAGTTAAGGACTAATTTTATAAAGAATATAAGGGTATAAGTTTTTTCTAGAGCTTATTTAAGGTATTTCTCTAGTAAATCTAAGTAAATACTAAACTTAATAAGGCTTTAGCTTTCCTTTTACTTTATATTCTTTAGCTAAGTAGCTATCTATATATTATAGCTTATAAAGTCCTTAAGTAATATAAGGGTTTAGTCCTAGAACTTATTCTAGTTATTCTTAGGGTAATTCTAGTTATTAGCTAGTTATTTTTTAATATATTAGTTTTATCTTACCTAATAGTTTATATATATATAGTTAAGTATAAAGAGAATCTTTTAGTTATTTTAATAATACTTTTTCTTTATTCTTTAAAAAGTATAGTTAAGGTTATTAAGCTATATCTTATATTTCTATAGGTTTATAAGGTATTAAAGTTTTATAATATTTTAGATCTTAACTTCTTAGCTACTAAGACTTAAGAATATACTAGCTTTTTAGCCCTTTTTATTAGCACTTTTTCTTTATAAAGTTATATTAAGTTAGTAAATTTTTATTCTTACTTTTATTGTTTCTTAAGTTACTTAAGCTAAGTAATTTACTTTTTAACTACTACTTTTTTTCCCTTATAGTAAAAAGTATAGTATTAAATAAGGTTATAAAATATAGTATATCTTTAGCTATAGTATTACTATTATTTAGTAAATCCTAAGTAGTATATAGTATTATTCTAGTAAATTAGGTTATTCTCTCTCTTATATAACTCTTAGGTAATTAGTAAGAGAAGCTTTAGAATTATAAAAATAAAGAGATAGCTAGGTAAGAGGTATAGAGATACTTATATATTAACTAAAGCTTACTAGGTCTAAGTATATTATATATATAAGTTACTAGCTTATAGCTAGTAGCTTACTAGTGTTATATAAACCTAGCCCTAGGGCGTGGCATGCCTACCTAGTGGTGCGCTAGCGCACGGGTGTTGTGAGTGGGGCCTCACATTTTAGTTATAAAGCTTTTATAATAACTTATAGTAAGCTTAGGAAAATAGGTTTAAAGCTCTCTTAAAGAGCTTATATTAAATATCTAGTAGGATATATTTCTTTTACCTAATATTTAATTTAAGTACTTATAATATAAAGGAATTACTAGTTCTTATTAAGCTATATTATCTTTAATAAATCTATTTTCTATACTTAAAAAGGACTTTTTAATTAAGGAAAAAGAACTTATAAGATATTTTCTTTAAGAGCTTATAAAGAACTTTAAGGTTATTGATTTTTAATTTTTTTGGGGTTATTGACTATGGCCAATGCATCTAATTTTTAAGGAACAAAAAAATTACTAGTAATACCTAGCTAGTGTAATAATTAATAACTAAATTTAATAATCACCGTAGTATTAGGTAAAATATAAACAAGTAAACAAGCTTTAAGCCATAAATTTAGGGGCTAAAAGGTTAATACAAAGTTTGCAACAAACTTTATAGCTATGATTACGCAAGAGTTATAATTCGCGACTATAGTTAAACTTAAATCCATTTGAGTTTTACTTATAGCATAAATTAACGTGATTTCCCCTTCCTCTGCGACCGTGTTTGTTCTATCTCTCTTTGCAACACACATCTCTTCCATCTTATAACTTGTCCTTCAAAGCTCTAAGGCAAACCAAAAAAAACACAACTTATCCTTAATTGCAGCTAATCCAATTCGAATTAACAGGTATGTCAAGGGCTACTAATTAACCAATTAACGACTAACTAATCAATTAATAGTATGGCTAAGGGTAACTAAAAGCCAGGGGCTATAACCACTAGGCTACAGAACCTAATAGCTATCCAAAAATCTAAGGAAATTCCAAAAAAGGAAATTCAAAAGATAGAAGAAAATATTAAGGAATTTAGGAAAAGTAAGAAGAAGAAGGGAAATAAAAAGCTAGAGAAGAAGGCTAGATATTTAGAAAAGGTGTTGAAAAATAGAGATCTATAATGATTTAAGCAGTTTTACCTCGTGCCCGGGAGGGGAACTTTAAGGTTATTATAAGACTTAGTTACCTTACCTCTAATTTAATAATAAGAGAATTAATATAATTATAATTAGCTAAATAAAAAGAAAAGGAAAAAGAATTATAGGAATTAATTTTACTAACTTCTTTAACTTTACTTAACTAGATTTTTAGATTATATACTATTAAATATTAATAACTTACTAAATTTACATAAAATAAATTATAAAGATAAAGATAAAGATATTCTTAATATTAATAATAATAATCTCCTTAAAGCCTTTACTATTACCTTTACCTTAGAAGCTAAGAGTAAGGAAAAGCCTTATATGTTAACACTTTCTTTATCTCTTACTTATTATAATTACTTAGCTAAGTACCTTAAAGAAAAGGTATTTATTAAAGTAAAAAATAAAGAACATAATAAAGTTATTTATCTTAGGTTATTATTAAAGTTAGTAAATTAGAAGTCCCTTTATTGATTTTTAATTTTTTGGGGTCATTGGCTGTGGCCAATGCATCTCATTTTAAGGAACAAAAAAATTACTAGCAATACCTAGCTAGTGTAATAATTAATAACCAAATTTAATAATTACTATAGTATTAGGTAATACATAAACAAAGGAACAAGCTTTAAGCTATAAATTTAAGGGCTAAAGGTTAATATAAAGTTTATAACAAACTTTATAGCTATAATTACGTAAGAGTTATAATTTATAACCGTAGTTAAACTTAAATCTATTTAAGTTTTACTTATAGTATAAATTAATATAATTTCCCCTTTCTCTATAACTATATTTATTTTATCTCTTTATATCTCTTCTATCTTATAACTTATTCTTTAAAGCTCTAAGGTAAACTAAAAAAAAAATCATAACTTATCCTTAATTATAGCTAATCTAATTCAAAACTAACAGATGCACTGCATCTAATCACTAGGTAAGTCATAAGCTACTAATTAACTAATTAACGACTAACTAATTAGATAATAGTATAGCTAAAGGTAATAAAAAAGATATTACACTATCTGAAATATTAAATAATATAGTAAAAGAGAAGAAAAGCAAAGGGAAGGAAAGGGAAGATAAATCTAACCTTAAGATAATTAATAGTATTTATAATATAAGGAAAAGATACTAAAAATAAGGGTAAGCCTAATAATAAGCTTTATAAGGTAAATAAAAAGAAGTTAAAGGAATAAGGTATTAGGGTGTAGTAAGCTAAGCAGTTTTACCTCGTACTTAGGAGGGAGAAGTCCCTTTATATATTAAGATCTTAGGGCTTACTTAGGTATTTACTTATAAGCTAGATTAATTAGGCTACGTTTTAAGGTATAAAGCTAAATTATATATTCTTCGGAATTAATAGGTAAAAGGGAACCTTTTTATATAAGCTACTATACTAGTAAGTATTATATTTAAGCTTCTTATAGCTATTCTATATTATTTTAACCTTAAAGCTTATTAATATAACTTTATTATAGCCTTTCTAAGCTTAGATTTTAATAAAGAAGTATATTATAAAATACTACCTAGTTATAAGGATAAATAGGTTTATCTTAAGCTTTTATATACTATATATAGGCTTTAAAAAGCTTTCTTTCTTTAGATAAAGGAATTAATTAAATAGTTAGTTAGTAAGGGATTTATATAAATCTTTAAAGATATTTATATATTTATATATTTATTAAGAATAGATTAAATATTTTTATTTATATTAATGATCTTATTAATTTATTTATAAAGGGAAAGTTAGCTTTTTATAATAAATTTAAAGAGAGACTTTTTAAGAAGTATAATATTAAAAACCTTAGTAAATTATAATAGTTCTTAGAAGTTAAAATTATTAGAGATTATAAAAACTAATAATTATAGCTTAATTAAAAGTTCTATTAAAATAAATTTATAATTAAATTTAATATTAAAGTTCTAAATTAAAGGCTAATAGTAGTTATAACTACTATTTTACTTAATCTTTGTAAAGTTAAGGTTAATATAAAGGATTTAAAGAGATATTAATCTTTAGTTAGTGTATTTGTTAGATCCTTCGGATCTTCATCGGCTTAATCGTGGCCAAAGACCAGACTAATAGTAGGTCTAGCATAATGCACAAAACGTAATTAGCTGCATTAATTTGCTACCCCCTCTTTTACCTTACTTAC
Organism: Epichloe typhina subsp. poae; assembly: GCA_030389615.1. Taxonomy (NCBI): domain Eukaryota; kingdom Fungi; phylum Ascomycota; class Sordariomycetes; order Hypocreales; family Clavicipitaceae; genus Epichloe; species Epichloe typhina. The sequence continues at coordinate 4,203,588 of CP098313.1, forward strand.
GGGTTTCACTTACTTTTCTATTATCTAAACCTTCCTTCTTTTCTCTCTCTTTCCTAGCTAGCTATCTATTATTAACTTTAATATTATAGAATTATCTTACTTACATAAGCACCTTAGTGTAACTAATACTAATTAGTAGTTAACTTTATAACCATAGATAAGTTAGGTATTATAAGAAGAGATATTTTTACAAATACTATGGCTACTACCCCTTATTACACTAGATTAATAGTTATTATAGTAAAGAGGTATAACTATATAAGTATACTAAAGGAAAAGACTAGAATCCTAGTTATAGGCTTATTAGGCTTCTAAGGAATTAATTCATTAACCCTTAGGCTTATAGGATATAACTTTATTATATCTATCTAGGATATTATTATTAATTATTAATTTTATTATCTATTATAAGAAAACTAACTAACTAACTAAATCTATTACTGCAAGGCATTTATTTTAAACCTAATATTAAATAACCTTAGCTAAGCTAGCTAAATCACCTATAACTTCTCTTAATATATTACCTTCTTCTAATAGACTTTTAATCCCCTTTATAAGCATTTACTACTTATTTCTTACCCCCTTTACTCTTAGTGTTATTTACCTTATACTTATTAGTAAGAGAGATTATCTCCTTCTCTCTTTTTATATAAAATAGGAAGTAGTAATTTTATTACTTCCTTATTATTTTTACTAGTGCTTTCTAGTTACTTTTAGCACTTCTATTACTTTACTTAACCCTAATTTAATTTATTCTTATTACTATTTTTACTACTTTTTCTACTATTTTTCCTATCTTTATAATTTTCTATGTTTTCGTAATTTTCTAGCTTTATTAGAGTAATAATGCTTCTAAAGTGCAAAAGAAAACCCTAGTAATAGGTAAATATATAAGCTTAATTAGTAGCAAAAGAATAATACCTTAAACTTTCTTTTATAGCCTAGATATTATAAGATAGTAAAATTAGAATCTAGACTTTCTATAAGAGAAAGGGCTATTACTAGTAATAGTAAGGCTTAAATAATTTCTCTTAAAAAACTATAAGAAAGTAAACTACTAGTATATTTATAATAGCTTATAAATAACCTTATAAAAGACTAGAAAGAGCTTATTAAACTAGACCTAGAGACTACTATATAACTTAAACTTAATAACTAGATTATAAGGTTTATTAACCTTAGTAAGCATTAAGGCTAGAGAGATAATAACCTCTAGGAGTTATTTTAAGAAGACTTTAAAGGCTAGTTTAAAGACACCTTTAAAAGAGTAAATAAGGATATTATTAGAAAGCTATGTAATTCCTTATAAGATTATAGTGTTCTTATTAAATAAGGCCTAGGATATTTAATCCTAGTATCTCTTAAAGAAATACTTTACTAAACCTTAATACCTCTCTAATTATAGGAAAAATTATAATCTTCTAAACCCCTAGAGCCTTAGCCCTAAACCTAATTACTTACCCTAGAAATTTACCTTCCTTAACCCTAATAATTCCTTAAACCTCCCTAAGAGCCTTTATAATAATTCTAATTAAATTAATTACTTTATCCTAATAATTATTATTTATAATAACTTATAAACTATTATTTATAATAAATTATGCCTTTATAGTAATTCCTCTCTAAAGATTAAATTATAAAGAAAATCTTAAAGCTTATAAAAATATATAAGGATAGTAATTACTATAGTAGGAAACTATATAACTTCCTAATGCTAAAGATTATACTCTTTAAGAATAAGTATAATAGGATTAACCTCCCTTAAATATATTATTAGAAGGCTTTTCCTATTATATTAATAAGTAATACTAAATAGTATTACCTTAATTACCTCTTTAGGAATAACTACTCCTATAAAGAGATAATTACTTATATTTATTAATACTTTAAAATAAAAAGTAACTAATAATTCTATTACTATAAGTAAAGTAATATAATATTAAAGAATATAATTAATAAAAACCCTAATAAAAGTAAGCTTAAGTGCCTTAAGATTATATTATTAAACCTTAAGAAAATCTATAAAAAGCTATACCTTTCTAATATAGTAAATACTAAGCTCTATAAGTAAGTATTAAATACTATAGCTAGTGTACCTAAATATTAGATAGTTAAATATATATACTCCCTAGGCTTTAAAAGTCTTACTAAAGACCTTTATAAGGTAATTACTATTATAAAATTAAATAAGAAAATCTCTTAATATCTTTAGTACTAAAAAGGAGACCCTCTAGAGGCTATATTTACTAATTATTAGTATAGGTAATAGTCCTATAGTAAAGGAAGCTATTATAGAAAAAGCCCTAGGCCTAGCTCTAAGCGCTACTTTATATATAGTAAGAGTAGTTACTAGTTCTCTAATTACTTTACTAAAGAATATTAGAAAGAAAAAACTACTAGTAAGCTAGTAAAACATATTATATAGCCCTTATAAAGAAGAGATTTTAGGTATTCCTTACCTCCTATCAGAGCATTGTTGTATTGTATTGTATTGTATTTTTGGCCCTTCGATGTATTGTATTGTATTGTATTGCCCTATGTATTGTATTGTGTATTGTATTGTATTAAAAATACAATATAATACAATACAATACATACAATACAATGTATTGTTAGGGAAAAATAAAAGTGGGGTATTATATAAATTTATTATATATAAGATTTTTATGTAATCTAATTATAGTATCCTTATTTTTATAAATAATTTAGTTATTTATTTAAAAATCCATAAAGTTTTAGCTTATTTAGAAAAGTAAGCTTATTTTAGATATATAATATCTTAGTAATATTCTTTTATATCTATTTTATAGAATGATTTTTTCTTAATATATTAAGGGTCTTTTTATTCTTATATCTGATTTCTATGATTTATTATAATTATTTATTATATAAAAATACATTATAATACAATACAATACAATACAATACATTACATTACAATACAATACAATGTATTATTAAAAAGTAAGGTAGTATATATACTTATTATATAGTAGATTTTTAATATAATCTAAGTAAGATATCCTTAAATTTCTATACTATTTAGGTATTTAGTTATAAAATTATAAAATTATAAAGTTTTAGCTAATTTAGACTATTACGCTATATATATATATAGGGTAGCTATAAATAGTATTTTCTAGGCTTAACTTATAGAAATATTTATTCTTTATATTTTAAAGCTTATTTTATCTTTCTAGCTTTTTTAAGATTTACTATGCGTTTTAATATAGTTTTTTTGCTTTAAATATAATATTTACCCTAAAGAAATAATTTATAATTCTAAATAAATAAGATTAAAATTCTTATAAAAATATATTTATATATATAAGGAATTTATTATAAAGAGAAAATTTAAATTTATTTAATAAAAGCTTCTTTTAATATTAAACTATTTTATTATAATTATAATAAAATATAATACTTTAACCTTTTTTAAAGTAAGAGAAAAGAAAAAACCTAGGAAAAGCTTATAAAGAAAGGTTAAAATATAATATAAAGAATAATTATAATATATATACTATATTTTTAAATATTAAATAGATAAATTAATACGCTTTAGAAGTAAGTTTAATTATTTATACTACTTTTAGCTTACTTACTTAGTTATATAGCGTTTTTAAAAGTGGGTCTAAAAGTGGGTCTTTTAAACACTAAAAACCGAGTATAATCCCTTCCCTTAGTTATATAACTTTAGCTAAGAAGAAATATATATAAAAGTGGGTCTATAAGTGGGTCTTATTAGTTATACTATAACCTAGTATAATCTTTTTTAGTTATGTAATTCTAGCTTAAAAGAGAGTTTTATATAGTTTATACATAAGTAAGTCTAAAAGTAAGTCTTATTAATTTTACTATAAACCTAATATTATCTCTTTATATAGTTTTATAATTCTAGCTTAAAAGAAATAAATATATAAAAGTAAGTCTAGAAGTAAGTCTTATTAGTTATACTATAAACCTAGTATAATTTTTTTACTTAGTTATATAATTTTAGCTTAAAAAAGTAAAATATATTAAAGTAAGTTTTATAGTAATATTAGGACTTACTTTTTATTAGTATAATATTAAAAAACATAAAAGAGAAAGGAATTTTATTTTATTAATATTTTAAAAACCTTTAAATACTAAATAATTAAAAAGTCTAGCTTTTTCTATAGTAATTTACTTATAAATACTTATATTTATATTTTATAAATTTATTACTTATTTATTTTTAATTAAACTTTAACACTAATAATATTTTAAGTTATATAAGTAATATAAGTAATATACATATAAGCTATTATAAGCTATTATAAGCTATTATAAGCTATCATATTAACTATATATACCTTATAATTAAGGAATTTAACTTAAAACTAAAAAAATAAAAAAATACAAAACAATACAAATAATACATGTATTGTATTATATTGTAAAATTTTAGATATATTGTATTGTGTAATGTATTGTATTGTATTGTATTGTATTGCAATGCTCTGCCTCCTATAAAGGGTAAGATAATAATAAACCTAATAATAACTCTAGTTAAAATTAGGAACTATATCTTATAGCCTATATAAGGGCCTAGGATAATAATAATAATAAGGTAAAAAAGCTACTATTAATAGTATATCTAAGTATTATATAGTTTTTTACTTTAGATAATAGACTAACTATAATACTACTAATATTAATATCCTTATAACCCTAAATAATTAAGCCTTTTAATATATATTCCTTAAGCAAGAGCTTTATAAGCTATAAGAGTGTAATAAAGGCTTATTTTACTATGTTTTTAAAGAATACTATTCTAAAGAAGTCTTTAGAGGTATTATGCCTAATACTAGCGCTATAGGAAAATTAAGTATAGGAGAGGTATAAGTAAAAGCTTTACTAAGGTTAATACCTTTATTAAAGGTAATCCCTTATAAACCTTAAATTATTATATTTAGTACTAGATTAGTAGTTATAAAAGGTATTATTTATATACCTATAGAACTTAGAGAGCTTAAATTCTATATTCTTAATATAGCTACTCCCTTCCTTTTCTTAATTACTAATATAGATAAGATATAGGTTAAGATTAATAACCTTATAAATATACTTATTTAAGGTAATAAGACTATGCCTATAGTATAATAATAAGGTTATTCTTAGTAGTTACTAGAGGCAAAAGAAATAGTTACCTTTTATTTCTTAAAGGGAGATATTTATTAATTATATTATTAGCTTAGTTACCCTTCTGTTTAATAACTTATAAAGGTCCTTTAATAAGCTAGTTATAAAGTTAAATACTAGGTAATTAAGAAATTAACTAAAGTTTACTACTATTACTAGATATATAGTAAGGCCTCTAGTTAATTTAAATTTATAATTAAAGATAACTATAAATTTAACTATAAGATTATTATTAATATTATGTAAATTAATAGTTAACTAGTGCTTTATATTATTAATTTAGTAACTTTATTTTAAGTAGCCTAATTCCTTAATCTAAAAAAGTAAAAGGCTTAAGATATCTAGGACACTATCTAAGAGTGCTAGATTAATACTTATCTAGGACCTCTAGAATAGATAGTCTATAATACTAGTAATAACTTCGCTTCTACTAAATTTAAATATTACGCTTAATTAATATTAATTAAGACTAATAAGATACTAATTAAAGCTTATAATAGTATTAGAAAGGTTAAAAGATATTATAAACCCTTATACTAGGCTTATAATATTATTACTAACTTAATTAGCATAGAACTAACACTAGAATAATGCCTTTAAATAGCTATTAAGGCTATTAATAATTCTATAGGCCCTAAAGGAATTATACTAACCTTACTAGTCTTTAAAGCCTACCTATAAATAATAAATAAGTTATTACCTAGTATCTTTATTATTTAATATACTAAAGTAATTCAAAAGGCTACTAATAAGGTTTACTACTATATAGCTTTATAGTAAGTCTATAATACCCTTAGAGCCTAGAATAGTCTTAATATAGTGCCTATATATTAGCTACCTTTATAAGCTAATATATATATATAAAGAGAGAAGGGTAGCTAGTATAGCCCTTATAAGCTAATTATTACTAATAGGGAGACCTATATAGTTAATATACCCTATAGCCTAGTAAAATTTTACTTTATAGTAGTAAGGCCTTACTATAAGGACTTATATATTATAAAGAAACTAAAGTAATAAGAGATAAAGCCTTAAGATATAAAGGAGGCTATAATAATACTACTAACTACTACTACTAAAAAGAATTAGTAATAGAAAAAGAAAAAAACTATAAGTATTACTAAAGAGAAAGTAAGGAAGGCTAAGAAAAGCCCTTATAGTCTAATTTATAAGCATAGAGAAGCTAATAGAAAAGGCCTATAATACCTAGGTAACCCTAAGGGAAGCTAGTAAGTTAAATACTTATTACCTTACCCTAAAGAAATAAAAGCAAGGAGAGGTAGAAATTATAATCTTAAAAAGAATATTAGCTTAATTAAACTCTATGTGCTTATTAATAAAGACTAAGATAAGGCCTTTATTTAAGAGGTTATAGCTAGAGGGATACTAAGTATAGTATTCCTTATAGTAAAAGAAAAAGCTAATTAGAACCTTACTCTTTAACTTTACTAAGAAAGGAAGATTATAACCCTAGGAAAACCCTTTAAGTAGTCTAATTAAGCTAAGATTAATACCTTATAAGCTTATAATATCTTTAAATTTATTAAATATAACCTAGTAAAGCATAGAGGCTATAGAATCTTTAATTCTTATATAGTTAAAGAGATTAAAGGCAAGGGAATAGCCTTACTATATAAGAAATCTCGCCTTATTATATAAGGCTATAATAACAAGGGAAAGGAATTTATCTTAATATAATTACTAATAATATAATAAGTAAGCTAATAACTTATTATAGCTATTGCTTTATTATTAAAAAGAAGAGGTATTTACCTTTGGATTTGTAATATTACATAAGCATATACTTAATTATATATAATGCTAATAAGACTAATTATTATAAGATTACTAAAGTAAATTATATACCTCTTTCTAGAAGGGATTATAATTAAATTAATTAAACCTCTTTATAGGATTATAAAGGCTAGAACTTACTAGTAGGTAATATACTTCTATTATTATAGAGATAATCTTAATATAATAACTTTAACTTATAATCCTTACTTATTAATTATAGCGCTAAATAATAAGAATCTCTTTAGTATTATAGGAATATAAACTAATAATATATTAGGCTTAAGTAATAATAACTTCTTCTAAAAGAAAAGAAAAAGCTTTAGAGGGCTAAGTTTATTACTAAGGAAAAGTAGTAATTAACTACTAGGAATCCCCTTATTTTTAATAGCTATATCTTAATCTAAAATACTAATAACTTATTAATTTTAACCTAAAAGGGCTAAAGTTAGAAGATTAAGGAAGTTAATCCTTAATCTCTAATAGTAAAGTAAGATTACATAGACTAATAAGCCTAAGGAAGCTATATTATAACTATATGCTAACTAGAAGCTTCCTATAATTTATTAATTATAGCTTAACACTAAGAACCCTTTACTAATAATATTGTATGCCTTAATAAACGCCTTAAATAGCAAATTAAGAATTAGTAATAAGGACTATAATATATACCTTTAACCCTTAAGGAAGCAAAGCTCTTTGTATTTATAGATAGATTACTTGCTAATAATAAGGATTTAAGCTTATAAATTAGATATATTATTGTAATTAGTAATGAGATAATATAAGATAATAATACCTTTATTATAAAAGGTAATATTATTATGTATAGCTTAATAAAGAGTAAGCAAGTTACATATAGTATACTTACCTCTAAATTATATAGCATAGTTTAAGGTATAGATATTACTTACATAATTTCCACAACCCTCTATTAGATTATAGACTAATTAAAGATACCTTAAATTCCTATAATTCTTTATACTAACTCCTTTTTATTATATAAATGCCTTATAAAGCTAGGAATAATAAAAGAGAAGAGACTAATAATTAATATTATAGCCCTTTATTAATTATATAAAAGGCATAAGATCTATAAGGTAAGGTGAATTAATAAAAATAATAATCTAGTAAATATAATAATAAAGGTATTACTAAATTTATCCCTTTCCTCTCTAATTAATTTAAATAAATTAATAATTTATATTAAAGAATAAGTAAAGAGACCTATAATATTAGGGGATGAGAGCCTAAATAAGGACTAATAGATTAATTTAATTAACTAATGCTATAATAGCTAATTAAAGTAGTAAATTCCTATTAAGGGATTTACTTATATACACTTTCCTTTAATTTAATTTTTATTATGTTTTTAGGCTTCTTTAGCTATAGATAAAAAGAGAGACTACTAGTATTAAATCCTTTAGATCTTTATTAGCTTAATTATAGCTAAAGACTAGACTAATAGTAAGTCTAGCATAATACATAAAACATGATTAGCTATATTAATTTACTACCCTCTCTTTTACCTTACTTACAGGTTTTACCTACTTTTCTATTATCTAGACCTTCCCTCTCTTCTCTCTCTTTCCTAGCTAGCTATCTATTATTAACTTCAATATTACGGAATTATCCTACCTGCGCAGGCACCTTGGTGTAACTAACAGTATTACTATATTCTATAATTATCTTAAGGTTAGATATCTTTTTATAATATTATAACTATTATAGTACTTATAGTACCTAGGGCTATAGTATATTAAAGCTATAGGAAAGGCTTTAAAGTATAGTTATATATAGGTAAATTTCTTTGTTAAACCTAATAATAATAACTCTAAACTTAAAGCTTATAGTAATACTTTCTTTACTAATAATTTAGTTACTAGGAAAAGCTTATAAAGCTATATTATAAAGCTTTTTAAAGATTTTATTCTTTTTAAAGTAAGAAAATAAGAGATTATTATAGTTTTCTTTATAAAAGTAAAGCTTCTAGTATTATTATATTATAGTAAAAAGCTAATTATCTTTAAGTAATTATATTAGGAAGTTAGATAATATCTAGGAGATAATACCCTTAAGATTAAATATAATAATATGTAGATAATTCATTTTCTTAAGAAGGAATTTATTAAGCTTATAATCTAGTTATATTATATTAATATTTATTATTACTAGCTTTATTAAGAGATTATCAAGAGAACCTTTAATATAACTTAGAAGGCTACTAAAAAGATAATTACTAATAGCCTTATAAAGCTACTAACTAGAAAAGCTTTTATAAACTTTAGAAAGGCCTTAGGGCTTATATAGTTACTAGATTAAATACTTAATATTAATCTAAAAAGTAAGAATTCCTAGAAAACCGTACTTTAATTAATAATAATTAGATTATTACTTTAATTAATTTAATTAAATTATTTAATAAATTATAGGAAGCCTTAATTATAAGCCTCCTAGGGGATATATTAGAATTTTACTATAAGTATTTAACTATATATAGGTATTTTAAATACTAGGACTTATTTTTCTAGTTACTTTCTAGACCTTTAGTAAATATATAGTATATGTTATATAGGTAAATTACACTCCCTATAGTATAGGTACTTAGTTATTTAAACCGTAGTCCACGCCCTCTTATAAGGTGGGATAACTTAATCCATGCCCTCATTTCTGATCCTAGCTACTCGGTCTAACATCATCCCACCCCCTCCCCTCCACCCACCACCCCCTTCCTTTTTCTTCAGGGACCCTGGCTCATGCAGAATGACTCCCCCGCCGAGAAGAAGCAAGAAACATTAATTTTGGTGTTGCCTTTTCGGGTCTTTGTTCGCTTTCTTCGGGTTACTGCGCCTAGCGCATCGCGGCAATGAGCTTCTGCCTGGGCTTGCTTGTCCTGCCCCCTGCTTTCCCGATTCCGTACAGCGCGGCTGCACCGGACCACGGATGGATGACGGGACCCCGTTTCCGCCCTTTGGGTCACCTGTGAAGTGACTCTGTGAGGGTTAGTCAGAGCTGCTGCTGCAGCTTCTCAGTCGTCTTCGGCCGTCTTCGGTCGTCTTCGGGCGTTGTGCTGATTGATTGATGCCTTGCCTTGCCTTGCCTTGCCTTGCCTTGCCTTGCTGGCTCCACGCCGCCTCGCTCACGGCATCCGCTCGCGCGCGAGAGGGACCGACAAACCAGAGGCGTGCGTGCATCTTTGCTTGACGCCCTCGTGCTCGTCGTGCTCGCGGGCTTACTATGTTTGGCCTTGTCTTTTCCCCAACGTCCTCGCCTTGCTCCAGGCTGCTGCCAGTCCAAAGTCCTATAAGACTTGCAATGCCTCGAGCTTTTCCCGCCTCCATCGTGCCTCTCTGCCTATATCCGTCATAGCAGCACACACGGCTTCTCTCCTGACTATATTCTCTTTTTTTTTTTCCCCTGTTCTTCTCCATTGCTCTTTAATACCTGCCCTACTGATTTGTCTCGTCGTTGATGTTCACGCCAGCTTTTTGCCCCCCTTACACCAACGTCTTGAAATTTCAAACAAGACTTCCATTCGTCATTACCACAGTGCTGGCTGCCGTCAATAACCAACACCGAGTCCCGCCTTGCAAGACAATCCATCGTTTTGTCGCTGTTGACCCGATATCCAGACTTCCCCCCATTCCATCATCACCCACGCAAGGCTACCCGGGCAGCCAAGGCCTCACATAGAACTGTTGTCGATATACAAGGAATAAGAAAACCATGTGCTACCAGGTAGTTGAGATATACTCAGCGTGTCGGTGTCTCTACTACCAACATGCCATTGATCGATGTGCAGCCTACGGCCAGCCCGGTCACGAAATACAACAACGGACAATCTACGTCGGATATGCGTGCGCCGCACATTCATCTAGCGGCGGTTAGCATGCCTCGAGACAGGCCTATCATGATCCGGGCTATCAAAATTACGGCCGCGAATACAAGACCTACCGATGAAACGTGCAGTCTTTGGCGACGGACTCTCACCTTTTGGCGCCTTTGTTCGACAACGCCGCGAAACATGAGCTTCACGATTTTTCCGAGTTACGCCTTTCTGGTCAACTTTCCCGAATATACTTGCTTGCGCTTGGCAACTCCTAGGCTTTCTCGAGCCCACGAGTTTTAACCCGTGTGTTGGCAGAAACCGTTGTTATTGCTTTCTTTTTTTTTTTTTTGGTCTCCTCGGCGCGATACTTGCGTACTCTTTGTTCTCATGGCTCTTTACAGCGCATACAGAACAAATGGTGTACGACTTGGGCTTTAGACTTTTCATGGCGGACTTGCCTCGGGGCTTATACAGGGGCGTTTGGGAGTCTGGGACAACACGATAATGGGGTTTTTCTTTTGTTGGCAGGGTGTTTTGTGTGTGCGCTGAGACGGATGGCTCCTCTCTTGTGTTTTTTTTCCTTACCTCTTTTGCCCCTCTCTATAAATCACTACCATGGCGTTGGAAAGGCACGTCCATGATGTTTCTGTGCCGGTCACAGGGTAGAAAGTGTGCGACGGTCCGGAACCGTCTCATGCGCCTTACGGAAGCGATATTGTGGCACTGGCTGTCACGGGGGGCCATCAAATAAGGAGTTGACATCTCGTATCATGGTCCCGCAAATGAGTGAATTGCCATGTCGTGTCTCCGGCGAATTCGAAAGCCATCGTGTACAATGGCCCCCCTGGACAATTTATGCCTTAGTTATTCGTCCCTTGATAGCTATAATTAGCTATGAGTAATACTGTTATTAGAGAGCTATTAGGAAAATTTTACACAGGGTACATAGCGCCACAAAAGAGAATATCTGTTTCTATATGAGTTGCCAATACGAAAGGTACCTTTTGTCCTAGCCCCTGGCTGTTTTGTTTGCTAGCTAATATCAAATTGGCTTGATTACCCCTATTATGTAGATTTATGAACTGATTCAAGGCGTGTTTTATACCATTTGAAGACGGACCGCCACCACACAACCTCGACTTCCCGCAGGTATTTAAACCTCTGTTTGTGATTAGCCCTGCACCAGACGGGGAACCCCCACTTGAAGCACAGAGACGGCATGATTTACTTTTTGCCAATGAAAATTGCCAGCAGATATCGAGTTGACGGAATTTTCGGTTGCAGTGAGTGGTTTGTACCTAACTTGGCCTTGCTGCTAGGATTGATCATATTGGCTTTGCGAAAGCTATACCTATCGGTTTGTGTTTGTGTTCAAATCATGGGGCCGTGGCACTTATTTCTGAGACGTAAGGAGTACCGGAAAAGGAGGGGTAAAGTTAGGGTTTTGCAAGTCTCATGTGTTCATCATAACCGTCGAATCCGGAAAAAAAAAGATTTACTTCTCAAATTGCTTCTTCGAGTCCCGAGTATGACTTCCGAGAGACGCTGTCCCCCCAAGTTACATGTATCTGTCAACGCCGAGACCAAGCAGCTTTGACGAGGTGAGTGAGTTCTTATCTTGATACGACGCCGCTTTCCCTCTTTTTGCCACCTTCGTTTCTCGAAGAGTCGACGGCTGGCTCTAACAGGGCTTGAATAACGTAATGGTGTGGGGGGAATGTAACCCTTGTGAGGACTCAGTACTGTTGGCCCTTGGTTTTTTGCACAGCTCCGGGTTGTATAGCACTTACGTGGGCGTCTTCGTAGGCGCCTTGTAGGCGAAGAAAACTTCATTTTGGGCGTTGAGAGAAGGCTCGGGTTTTCTTTCTTGGTACCTGACTGGACGTGGTGTCTTTGGCGCGGCAGAGTAACAGATGATGGAAGCATTGGGAGTAAGAGCTTCCAAAGTAGTGTCCCATCGTGTCCAATCCATGGACCTGGCCGAGCTTATTGACTAGCCAAGTTGATGAAGGCGGGGTAGAAGGAGTATATAGATTGATGCCTGATCTCGCGCTGGGCGAGGATTCAAACATGTGTACAAGCAGCCATCATAGGCGCTAATAGGTTGGTAGCTACTACGTAGGCCGAGACATTTTGCTAGTGCATCCCGTGTCATTCCCGGGCAAAACAGGACGGCACCGGCCGCGAACCCTGCCAACCGTATCATGCTGGTGCATGACATGTCTCGACTTGACGAAGTGGTGAATATCAACCAATGAACTTTTTTTTTTGCAACCCTTCCTCCATGGGGGTGACGCCAGCCCTTGCAGCCTCTGGGTGCTGTGAGGCTCGTCTCGGCAGCCGCCCATCAGTGATCATCGACAGCTTCTCCGAGAAAGAAGACGGGAAGATGGGCGGGTTTGATGCGAACGAGCCATGAGGCTTCGTTTCTTGAAATGCAACTCTGATGGACTGATATGGATTAGTGCCACTGGTGGATGTAACGGGATGTTTTCCTGCGCCAATCGGCAATGTACCTCGGGAATCGGCGCATTCCACGCCAAACCAAAAACAGCCAGACTAATTCCAATTTGTCCACTACATAAGTGGAAGCGGAAGCGGATGGATACGTGCGTTGATGGCAGGTGAGCGTAGATGGCGATGCAGTGGCAGTGGCAGTGGCAGTGGCACCTTCCTTCTTCCAGATTCGGCCCATCACTAGCCGAGAGGGGGGATGCCGACATTCTCGGTTCAACAAGCAAGTGCGATGCTTGCAGTTCGTTTCTCGGCTCCCCATCAACATCGAATGCCTCGCCTCGCCTCTGTGCGGGAAATTTCCAGTCAACCTCTATTTTCACTCTCTCCCCCTCCCCCCTCCCCGTTCATTAGCCGCCACCTTACGATCACTCTTCATCCTCTTCCTCTGATCGTATTACGCCGCAAGCATTCATATCACGTTCCATTATATGTATCGCACCTTTGACCTCGTGGTCCGTCTCCGTGAACCTCTTTCGTTTGTCCAAGCTCATTCTTCCGCTTATTTTTCACCACCTCCAAACACCACTTGACGCGGGACACTTCCACTCAGCTCTCTATCGTGAGACACTGCTTCTCGCTCCTCGCTCCGCGTCGGGGCCGCCTCGCGAGCCTCTCCATTCTTCGTCGTCTGCCGCAATCACAAAAGCCTGTTCGGAAGGTTCCCTGCGTTTCTCAACCACACCCAGGCCTAGCAGCCCGACCAGGACACGCATGTGTGAACATTGGCGACTTTCACGTAGCACCGCTTCCAAGCAATCGACCCCCAGAGGCATCGAAACGAGGGGGTTTTCGGCGCATTTGAGAACAACGCCCGAGTCAAGTCTTTTGGTTCATCCAGGCTGGGTCCCGGAAACGCCCTCAGCCCCTATTGCAACGAAAGTCTGACCGCGGCGCTGCCTAGCAATGTTCTTCTCGAATTAGCCACTGCTGTGATCGCCACCAGTCTTTCAGAGCTGGCTTTTTTTTCCCCAGACCACTCAAATTCAGCCATTTGGAAAACTGAAGACTTTCAGACTAGGACGTCCTTCCGAGCTAGGAGAAATATCACCCGTCCCAACTGTTGTTGTTAATGAGCATTCGCCATACGTGTTTGTGTGGCCCTAGCCAGCACCCCAAGAGTGTGTTCTCCCCACTGACCTTTGCTGCAGCCGTTGATCTGTATCGACCATCTCTGCATTTTATCGTCGACCATGGCAGCGGATGCGAGTCCGGCCGCAATGCCTTCACAAGGTAGAGGTACGGTGGATAGCACAAACAACTCCTTACGGCAAAATACAAATCAAACAGGATCACAGGATCTACGCTCTTATGCTATCCATACTTCGAAAGCTCGACCGGCCGAGTTGCAGCACTTGTCGCACGGTGGTATCGAAAACGCGAATAGTTAGGGACTATACTATCGCCAAACCCACAACAAGGTAGCTCCCTTTGATATGAGCAGCGACAAGGACAATTCTTCAGATCCGCAAAGTGGCTTTATACTGTCTCCGTCATCGACGGCGATAGATCTAGAGCATACCTCCGCCACGGTAACGGGGGCAGATTCGACCGCTGGGCTCGATGCTACGGCTAATGGCTTCCATGTCTTGAACGGGTACGGAAGCACTCCCAAAGTAGAGGCTTTCTCTCATACTCCAGAAACGAGTCAGTCCCTCCAGACACCTGATCCTACTACTGCTTCATGTCGAGACTACCTCTACGTGCCTGTCTCAAAAGTCCGGCCATGCCTTCCCGACGCACCCACAGGTCGTCGGGGTTTGGATCATCAACTATCTGAACCCAAAGTCCAGTCGGCTATGGCCATTCAATCTCCCCAAGGGCATCAAAAGGTCGGGTGTATCGGGACAGATCCTTATTTGGGCTTCCTTAGCACTGAACCTGAGACACTCAAGAGTGCACTTCACTCAATAGAGGATTGTCCTGCTGCAACCGACTTCCGCGGCATTCTTGGTAACGAGGTCATGGCGGCTGCTGACAAGGAGCGGGAAGCCCCTCATGTTGGAACCTTGTCGGATGTCACGCAAACAGAACAACAACCCGATGCATCAAAGGGACTGAAAACAATGTCGAAACCCCCCGACCACGAGTTAGGTACTGCAACTGTTTCGCAGAATCGGCAAAGTTCTCTCCTGCCCAGACCAGACACTTCACCACGCTGCGAGCATCAAAATCTAGCGCCGCATCAGACAATTGAGAACCCTCTTCATGTTGCATCGGCACCCACGGTTCTTCACGCTCCAGTCCCCATTTCCAAAATCCGACCTTTTTTTGACCCGCCCTCGTTCAAAAACAAACATGGGCATCATGGGCACAGTTCAGTCTCCAAAGTGAGGCCAGCACCTGACCTCACGCTCAATAAGCAGAATGATCCTGCCAACACTGCGACGTCAAAACCAGCCAAATGGGACAAGCCTCTTTCGGTGCCTGCTCCAAGCCCCTCCTCGCAGAACAACCAATCCTCGGGTTCTTTATTCGATCACAAACGCACAAAGCAATGGCTGAAAGATGTCTTGAAGCATCCAGAGACTTATACACCAAAGTACACTAGGAGACCCGGCAATATTGACAGAATTTGCAATACATCGCCAGAACAAGACCGGTATTCGGGATCAGTCTTGTCCCACCTCCTTCCTACGAAATCCCATGGAAGGTCATGCGTGCCCTCTGAATATACACCTTCCAAATTCGACCGTGTTGGCTTCAAACGCGCCGTCAGTGATCTGGAGAGACTATTGAACGAGGCACTTGCCATCGCTTCTCAAGTCGTCGATCAGCCAACTTCTCCACCGCCTCAAGAGCCGTATAAACAGGCTTCCATTGGCCTCCATTCTCATTGTCGAGGTATGCCCACTCAAACTGGAACAATTCACGCCGCCTCCCGGCCTAGTCTCTGCTCGGCGAGCGCTGATGGTAGCGGCGGCGATTTCGGACTTGTCGTTTCCACTATCGACTCGGATCGGCGGGCAGTAACCAACACGTCGTCCATGGGCAAGTCACATGGCCTCGTCGGGCGATCCAAGCTTGGCGAATCCGTTCAAACTACTGAACCCAACAAAGCTTTGGACCCGTGTGAAAGCAGCATAGGTCTTGGTGAGGTTGGTAATGGTCACAGGATTCCCCGCAGGAAGTCCAGCAAAAAGCTGGGTAAACTTCCCATCGAGCACAAGACTTGCGCAAACTCAAAGGCGGAGCCTGCTATTCCCAATCCTCATGGCCGTGGCAGAGCCCTTGAACCCAATCTGCCACACTCTGACAATGTTCGAAATCGCAGTCTGAGACACGCAGGGAGAAGCGTTCTCCGGTCGGACTACGGTGTTCATGAGACGGTGAGGACAGAAGAAGAAGCTGAACTGCCAAACCGCAATCTCGCTGGGAGACCACTTCACATAGACCATGGAATCAGTCTCCATGGCCGATCGCATGTTAGCCTAAGAGGCGCTCAAGGCTTCAGCCTGGCCAAGTCCCACAAACGGCAGCCCGTTGCTCGAGATTGGTCACCTTCCCGCAAAAGATTTGTCGCCTCGGTTGCTTGCATCAGCACAGCGCTGATTGGAATCATATTGGGCATCTACTCTGGTATAGTCCCCTCTATCCAGTACTACGTCATCGACCAGTCTCATATCATCATACATGGAAACACTGCCTGTTTCCTGGGCCTGGCTATTCCAACGTTCTTCCTCTGGCCGCTGCCCCTCCTTCATGGAAGGAAACCTTATATCCTCTCGAGTTTAGTATTGGCGATGCCTCTTCTATTTCCTCAGGCTCTGGCTGTGAACTCTCAGAGGCTCACCAATGCCATCCCTTGGAGATGCTTCTTGCTAGTTGCGAGGGCTCTCATGGGAGCATCACTCGGCTTTGCGAGCATGAACTTCCATGCCATTTTAACAGACCTCTTTGGTGCCTCCCTCATGAGCTGCAACCCCCACCAGGAAGTTGTTGATCAGCACGATGCCCGACGACATGGTGGTGGCATGGGAGTTTGGCTCGGCATTTGGACCTGGTGTTGGATCGGTTCTTTGGGAGTGGGATTTCTGGTCGGTGCTTGTGTCATTGACAATTATCATCCCGCCTGGGGCTTCTACATCAGTATCATGGTCATAGCAGTTGTTCTCATGCTGAACGTTGTTTGTCCCGAGGTTCGTCGTTCGCCATATCGCCGATCCGTGGCTGAGGTGCGCACTGGCGAAGACATTTCGAGGCGAGTCGCGCGAGGTGAGATCATGATGCATCGGGTGAAGACTGGCCCGAAGTGGTGGGGCGAAGAAGTATACCACGGCATCGCGCTCAATCTGGAAATGCTTCGGCAACCAGGGTTCGCCGTCATGGCCGTTTACTCGGCCTGGATCTACGCCCAGGTTGTCCTCATAATCATATTGCTCGGCTCTCTTGTTTCGCGATTTTATCGACTGAGATCCACTGAAGTTGGCTTGTTTGTTGGCGTTATGGCATTGGGTGCCCTCCTTGCGATCCCCTTTCAAAAGGCCAACTTGTTCTCGCGATCTCGCCAAGCTCAGTTGAACAGCAACCTGGCAACGCTCAACAGGAAGGTAGCATGGTCATCTCACCTTGTACGTCGCACAGTTTTTACTCTGCTTCTACCTCTAGCAGGCATATGCTACGCTGGTGTGTCGTCTGGCCCGCCAATTCACGTCAGTGTGCCGACAATATTCACAGGGTTTGTGGGCTTTCTTTCCTGTCTCGCCATCTCGGAATGCAATGGATTGGTGATGGAGGCATTTGACTGCTCGGACTTGTCACCTGCAATGACTGGTCGGCAAAAACATGGCTCGGGTAGAACACACAAACGGACAAACTATTCATCTTTTCCCAGAGTCACGGCCGGATTTGCCTCGATACATTCCTTGGCTTTCGTTTTGGCGGCTGGCTCAACTGCTCTCGGTGGCCATGTCACAAGGACGCTCGGGCAGCAGGTGTCTACGGGCGTCGTGGCAGGCATATTGCTCGTCCTAACTTTTCTGCTGCTGCTTGTTCTGATCCGATTCGCCGAGGTTCAAATTGTTCCAAAGTCCAAGTCACAAGAAATGGACAGGCTGGTCGATGCTCGGCGTCGGTCCACGATCAGGCGAGTTTCCATGCCGCATGATGCGCGGGCAGTCATTGAAGAAGAGAAGGCGTGGAGACCGGTCATGATTGGGAACCCCACGAGCAAGAAGCGCCGAATGAACATCTTTGAGCTCGGCGGCATGACGCGATGGCAAGAGATTCGGAAGAAGAATAGACTAATCGATGCTGGTGGTCATCTCAATCGCGAGGCTTGGGACCAGGGAATGGGTGCCCTGGATGACCATCTAAGTGACTTTCGACGGGACGCTCATGAATTATTTCATGGCAAGAAGCGGAGTGCTCGAGGGCTGCGGGGAACCGGCGATAGCAGCGAGCGTGGTGAGCCCATCGAGATGAGAGACATTGAGCGTGATGATGTACCAGGAGCGACTACACAGTCGATTCGGCGAGGCAGAAGAGGCTGTGCGTTGAGTCGAACGCCGGATGAGGCAAGCGACGGCAGTAGGGACGGACGAGCAAGACGCTAGATTGAGTCTGGTAGCAGGATGCGAAGAAGATGATGTTGATGACACTGACACGATGAGCTGAGGAGAGTTTTGACAATGTGTCAAGTGTTCAAACCTCGACTCAATTCCCTACATTCTTTCTGCTTTACTTCCTAGTACCTTATAAATTCCAAGTCACGACTTTTTTATCATTATTGAGGAACAGTGATTGTTAGATTGTGAATTGTCTTGGTTCGTGACACTCTGCGTGCTGAAAAAAAGCGGTGGAGCCTCGTGGGTGCAGAAGGGCAACAAGGTTGGGGTTCAATTTTCTTCCATGGCTTGATTTATGATATATGACAGATGACAGATGATGATGAATCGTAAAACATTACACAGCAGTGTGACACTGCATACCCAGCCAGGTACGTCGCCACAGATGAATATATTCCAGCCCAGCCCTATCTTTTTTCCATGCGTGAAAATGTTGGAGTAAGAAACCAAAGAGTACAGACAGGTACAGAGGCGAAACGACGACTTTAACTCGCTTGGCATGGATAGAAGAGAAGGGGGGAAAAAAGAGAAGAAAAAAACAAGATTGGTCTCTCTCTGAAAGCAGAGCGTCTGGCTCTCGTGCGTCATCGCACATTCAAGTACAAGTCTGTGCCGCGCCTCGTCGGCGTCAAAGTCGGCACCCACGGTGGCGAGGAGGGCAAGCCACGGGGTTGTGGAGCGCTGCCTGTGTGCCAGTCTGTGGAAATGGATAGGATGGGACGGAAGTGCGGGCGTTCGTGGTCGGGCTCGGTTTCCATCTTGAGCGTGCCGGCGCGGGCGCGGGCTTGGGGAGGCAGCCAGAGGGTGCTGGTGCTGGTGCCGGGGCCGGGGCCGGGGCCGGGGCCGGGGCCGGTGCTGGTGTACTGGGGCCGGCGTTGCGGGTGCGGGTGGGCGGGGAGGCCGGGGATCCAGCTGGGCGAGGGGCGTCGGGGCCGAGGTGACTGCCAGGTCTGCTG
Organism: Epichloe typhina subsp. poae; assembly: GCA_030389615.1. Lineage (NCBI taxonomy): Eukaryota > Fungi > Ascomycota > Sordariomycetes > Hypocreales > Clavicipitaceae > Epichloe > Epichloe typhina. The sequence goes on from CP098313.1 coordinate 4,223,411, forward strand.
GTGGGCCGGGAACGGCGAGGGCTGCTGCAACTGGGATCGTGGCCGCTGGCTGGGGACCGAAGCAGAAGGGAGCTGAGTCCTGTCGTCGTCTTCGGGCTCGGGTTCGGGTTCGGGGGACGGCTTGACGAGTCGCATTGTGTTTCCAGCACGGGATGGGCTGCTCGGTGGCCACTGGACTGTGGTGGTTGGCATCCTTGGATGAGGGACCAGCTTCGCTCTCGTCCCCGTCGGGCCCGTCTCTCGCCCCGGGATCTTGGGATATGACACGGGCGATCTGCCGTGTCCTTGTCCGTTTGCATGGGCATGGGCATGGGCATGGGCATGGGCATGGGCGTTCCCGTTCCGTGGAGACTCCGCCACAGGCGGCAAGTTGATCTGTTGGACGTTTGGGGGGTGCTCCCCGTCCTTTTCGTCCCCTTCGTCCTCGGAGGAAGTAGTAGTCATGGTCCTGATGCCGCTGTCCGCAGAGGGTGCCCGCGGGCGAGTCAGACTCCTGCCTGACGAGCGTCGCGCAGACGAGAATAAGGGGCGGGGCACGAAATCGTCCTGCGCGCCCTGAAGCTTCAACAGCGGCTCGGTCACCACTCTGATGCACTGTTGGGTCGGGGCCGGGGCCGGGGCCGGGGCCGGGGACTCGGTACTGATGATGAGCGTCGAGCACCTGGTCGATGGAAAGCAACGTGTGACACGGCAAGGGATGTCGCGCCAGGCTGGGGGGCCTTGTTGTTGCTCGACGACTGCGGTTGATCCGTCTTCTGCTGGTTGTTCGAAAGCGGCAGAATCGTCATGCTCGTCGCGAGCTTCGGATGCGCAGTGAGCGGCGTTGTCCCTTCCAGCTCGGCAGTCTGCGAGATCCTCCTGGCATCCCCAAGGACCCAATTGCCGTGCTTGTCAGCAACATAGTACGCCGCAGCAGATAGGGGCACTGCGCTGGGCGGTCTCCATATCTGGCCCTCGGGAGACATCGAAGTTGATTCTCGCCCGTCCTCTTCGAATTCCGTCATTGTGCTTTCCCGGGGCTTGTTTGTCGTCTTTGTCACGCTCAGGGAATCATCGTGTCGTTCTGGAACAATCGAGAGTTTTGGAAGGACGGGCGGATGAGATGCCACGCGAGTGCATTTCGGCGACGACGTTTCGCATTGGTTTCTGTGAGAGGGCATTTCGGCATATTTGATGGGGGGGGTGGACGGTTTCTTGGGAATGGCGAGTGTGAGAAGTGGCCTGGCCGGTAGGAGCTTGGATATCGGTCTGGAGTTCGGCCTTGGCAGAGCATTCTTGGATGCGGCGGGCGATATGGCGAGGCCAATGGCACTGGGGCGCCAACTTGCTCGGTTGTATGCCCTTGGAGGCGCTGCCGAAGCAGAAGTAGAAGTCGTTGAAGGGCCGGCTGGGGGTCCTGCGGTGGACAAGGTGGCCGTAGATGCTGCTGATGGAGTCACAGTCGTTGTTCTTGCGGCTGATATGACGGGCGGTATTGAAGAAGCGCCACTAGGACCACGGCATGGATGAACGGAGTTGGCCATCCACGCTGCGTCGCCGCCAGTATGCCCTCCCCCGTGGCTTCTATCAGACTTGTATCCCCACGAATCTCGTCTGCTTGGTGTTTCCGGAAGACGCTTGTGCTCTCGCTTCCTCTTGGCCCGACGCAATCGAAACAAAAGGAGGAATAATCCAACGCCGATGATGGCAAACCCAATGACTCCCACCGAAATGCCCGCCTTCTGGAGAGGCGTAAGTGAGCCGCCACTACCTGCTGCCCTTGCTGCCCCTGCTGCTGCTGCCGCCGTTGTCGTGCTCGTCTCGGCAGCAGGCCGTGTCCCCGTCGACACCGATGTTCCGAGAGCGGCGTCTGTCATGCTCGACGCAGAAGAAGTGGTGCGAGTAAGCGAGTGCGAATCGACGACCAACGTCGAGGGACTACCGGTCGTCCTGGACATGCCCCTCGTACGAGTAGTTCTTGAAGGCGCCGGGAATGATACAGGCCCTGCACCCGAAGGAGGCAGCAACAAAGTGGCAGTTATGACCCCGTGAGTCGGTGTTATAGCACCAGGCTGGTCTGTACACATCTGATGCGCATTGTAAATCACGGATGCTAAATGTACGAAGATCGCTTTGTCAGCCCCAAACTCATTCCAAACCTTCGCCTAGGACTGTCAGAAAGTACAAACGCGACCCCCCTCGCCTCCGCGCGCGACCCTTGGGGAAAGAAAGAAAAAACTCACAATTTGCATCCGTATCAGAGCAGCCATCGATACTCTTCTCCGCCGCAATGCACTGCACCGCGCCCTCACCAACCGTGAATCCCGTCTCGCCATCCGTAGAGCAGAGCTCCTGCAAAGAAGGAATCTTCTCCCTGCCGCGCTCAAGGCCATAATTCGCTTGCAGGAAAGAAGTAAAGCAGTCCTCTGCGCAGGCGGGCACGAAATGGGACAATTCAAGCGTGAGATTCGAAACCGGCCAGCTCTTCTCAACAGCAGCAATGGGACATGCAAGGACCGGCAGAAACAAAAGGCTTCGTGGGAGGTGCATTCTAATCCTTCTTTTTTGAGATGGATGAAATGTCTTGAATCTCTGCTGTTGGAATTCGTACGTGTTTTGTTTCGAGGAAGATGGATTTCCTGCGAAGCAATCCATGCATACCCAAGTGGAAATCTCAATCGATCTAGGGATCCTTTTCAGAGACGACCAGCATCCCGACCATCCATGCCATCTATCGCTGAAGAAAGAATATTGCTGCTCACACTCTATAACGGGATCGGAGAGTAGCAAGACAGGGCGTCAAAAAAGAGAAAGGAAGATGAGTCGCAACGATGAGAGCAATGATAACAGGAAACTGCACAAAAGGAAAAGAGCTTCTTGGTTCAGTGAAAGAACATGGAAAAGGGGGGGAGAAAGAGTCGACGCAGCAGATAGATAATACAGAGTAGGAAAACGGGAAATCATCTGGAAACAGGATAACTCGTCGATTCAATATTTCACTTCTGCCGGGCTCATTCCTGCCTACACCACACAGTCCGTGGGCGCCATGCTCGCAACCGCCGTCATTGACCATCTACCGCACCTGGCCGTCTGCCCCGTTGGCCTCCATCCTGCAGTGTTCTCGGCGCCAGAGAGATTCCGTCCAATGGATTGCCGTGGTGTGGCATCGCGCAGCGCTTCCATGCACACTGGGTGGCTGTCGTGGTCTCGCGTAGCCGCCGGTGCGTTGTGCGGAGTAAAGCGAGTAAAAAGCTATCGGCAGGGTTTCCCAAAATGAAACACGTCACGTGCGTACGCCGGTGGGCTACGGGAACCAACGAGGCATTCGGGACGACGTTCGTGGCGACGAGGATATTAGCGTGCTTTTTTCGCAACTTCTTCAGCTGGCTTGGTCGCTTTGGTCTCGTCGGCTACATGAGTCGAGACCCGGACGATACCTTACATGCACGAATGCATCAAGGCTGTCAACATGCGGCAGCATTTCCATCGTAGATTGTGTCTACCACCATACAACATCCGAAATCACATCCACAACAAAAATCATCTGGTAAAAGACCCAAAGCCAAAGTGCTGTGTGATCTGCCATCCCTCCAACAAATCAACTTCACTTCATGCTCACTCGCGCAATGACAAAAGTACGGAAAGAAGCCTCTCAAGACGCCAACGCCCAGACAAACACCCATCACACGGCCACGGACCACTGACTCCCGGGGGGGGGGCAAAGCCACTCTCTTCGACGTGATTCCCTCGCCCGCTCCCAAAGTATGCTATGCTAGAACTGACTCCACGATCCTCCATACTCGGCACAACTCCTTGCCCCTTACATGGCCATCTCGGCTTGAAGCTTCCTGAGTTCGGCTTCCTCGTCGTCCTCTTTCTCGGCTTGGACCCTGTCTGATACCGCTGTGGACTCACAGTTAGCATATAGTCACACCTGAATTTCCGCCACATCTTGCCTGTGCTAGTCTGTCTGCCTTTGCTCGAACTGCGCTTACGTTCTTGGTTGGCCACTGAGGGCATCCTTTGCACGATATCCGTCACTGGTACGCTGCCCGTCTTGAGAATGTCCTCGTCCAGCTTCTCCTGTTGCAGCTCGTCCAGCTCTGCCTCCAGCTCGTCATCGTCGATGGGGTCGCCAATAGGATTGTTCGTGATTGCATTGACGATTTCGTCGCTGAGCGCATTCTGTTCCCGCAGTTCGTCCCTGATAGTCCCCCATCGTGTCAGTACATCGCGGCTCAAAATTCACAACTCTGGCACCCTTGATGTTGAGAACAACCCACATTGTCTGGTCCACCTTCTCCGGTGTGAGCTTGCCGTGAATTTGCTTCATAGCCTTGCCAGCTTGCTGCATCGCCAGCAAGGTCTCGTGATTGATGTTGGCGGATTCGATCGAGTTGATCTGTGTCTCGAGCGTTTGTATTTGTGCCAACGTTTGTTCCTGCGTGTGTTCGTTTGCCTTTTTACGTCGAAGGGCAGCTTTGGCGGCTACATCGATCCCATGCTTCCATTAGTCTCATTTATTTAGACAAAATGCCCCGCACCAAGGACCCTGAGCAGGCGATAGAGTTGTCATGAGCTACTGGCACGCCATGGTGCTTACCGTTCTTATTTGTGGTTGCATTCTTGCGCGCAATCTCATGCTGCTCGTCTATTTGGCTCTGTAGATGCTTATTTCTTTTTTGCAGCATATCGAGCTGCGATCGCAAGTTGAGAATAGCATTCTTGGGGGAGTCTTTTCGAGCCTGGGCGGAACCGCCGCCAAACCAACTCCACATCTTGATCGATCGCTGATGGCGGTGACTGTCACGAAAGGCGTTGGCACAGTAGGTTTTCGAGGGCAACAGAACTAGAACGAGGGAACTAGAACGAGGGCGATTCGGTTGCAAGTGTCAACAGCGAGTTGGTTGGTTCGCGAAGGATGTAGAGGCGGTGATGAGTCTGGTGGTTGCTGCGTAGATGAGAAAGAGATGGAAGCAACGTCGGGTCTGGTGGGGTATCCCTCTCCCAGGCGATCAGGTGAGCCACGTCAGGTACGGCAAATGAGGCCCCCAAACGGCGCGTGCCGGTTCGGAAAAAGAGAGCAGGTGAATAGGTAGGTCCCTTGGGAAGAATCCTCGTTAGCACTCGCTGCTTGAAGAGGGAGAGATGATCGAGGAAGTTGGCAGGTTGCGTAACGAAGAATAGGATGCAGGCGATAAACCCACACAAGTCAAGTGCACAAGTCAAGTGGGAGTCTTCGAGCGGGTGACGGCACTTCTGACCAGCAACAGCACAACATTCTTTGATTAACCGCACTTCACCCGGCCCGTCATGTGATGCCGTAGTTATGTAGGTTTTCAGCAACATCCGACCCATCAAACCCATCACATAGTATTTGACATCAAGTTTTTCTTTAGAATTCTTAAGTCTGTTATCGTAAAACCACCTTGCTTTACAGTGCTCTTTTCACACACCTATAAAAATAAACAGACTATTCCTGAAATGGCCGAGAGGCTAATCGACCGACTCCTCCAAAATAAGTAAACAAGAAATGTGCAAATCAAAGCGCAAACGCAAAGACGCCCAAGGTATGAGCTGTTGACGTCTTATTCCTGCGAGAATTAGAGGCAGTAAGTCGACATCATCAGACTCCAATCACAGAACGAGAAGATGCATTACCCGTCAAGTCCGTTCGATTATGCCTGCGGCTGAAACACCGTAAAATATGTTTTTCGCCTTGGTAACGCGACCCGGAACGAGAAAAGAAAAAAGACGGAGTTCCGGTCCACCCCATGCAGTCCACCTGTTGCTTCCCCTGCCCCCCAGGTGTTGATTTATTATCATGAACGCTCATACAATAATTCGTCTCTTTGCAGAAAAATTTTCAAAGAGAGGGGATCAAACCCATCCGGGCGAAATATTAGACATGTGAATCGTATTGTGGTGTCAGTGGTAGTAATTTGTCGTGTTCGTGAGAAGGTTGATGTGTCATGACAAGACTACACATTGCCACCCTTCTCGTCGGTGTCGATATGCCAAACGACATAGTTAGGAAGACCAAAAACTTGGTAGCCGGCTCGTTTAGCCATTTTGGCAAATCCTTCCGTCTCGGCTTGGTTCTCAAACGAGTAGGAGGGGAAGTTTATGCCTGGCGCAACATCTGCATTAGCATGCATCGACAAGCACGCACAACACACAAGACTTACCAGATCGGTGTACATCAGCCTTGACCAAGATGCTTACGCCGCCGATACCATCAAGCTCTATCTCTTCATCCTTATTTTCTCGCCAGTCGCCCATTAATGCCATGTATGTTCTGCCGGTGTCATACTGCTTGTATCCTACAGAAGAAGGTAAGAGTCTTTCAATGATTATGTTTGCTGGGAAAGCTCTACGAACCTTCTGCGAGGACAACATCCTTGTCCAAAGTCGAGGTCAATCTGCGACCTTTATCGGACTCGACCCATGAGTTGTAGTCAACTAAGCATATTATCAGCATTTTATTCGATCATATCAAAGGAGGATGTAGCCGCTCACATCGGCCCTCAACGTCGACACCGTTTTCGTATCGGTGGAACCAGACATCTTTGTCTCAGAATTAGCAAACATGTCATTACGAAAAAAAAAAAGAGGAGAAGAAGAAGAAGAAAGGGGTCTCCAGTCCTTACTAGGAACCAGTATGTCCTTGTCATGTGCGATGAAGTCTTCCAGAATCGTAGAGGGGCTATCTACAATGTCGACATCGCGCCAGTAGACCCAAGAATGCTCCGGTTTCATTGCTGCATATAGCAGATAGTTTCTGGCCTTTCCCAAAGCCTTTCTGCGAGGGGCCTGAGCCTCAAACGAGTGTCTGTCGTTGACATCTTGGCTGAGAAGGAAGTTGAAGTCCTTCTGAACAACTGTAGCGCTTCGGAAAGGGATCTTATCAGGTCGCTTCTGGATGCGGTCCAGTTCGGAGGCGAGAAGGGCAAGGGTATCGTCCGTGGAGTCGGACACGAGGAAAGCGAGATCGATCAGGTGGTGAGGGTATGAGATTTCGGCAAGGAGCTCGAAGTATTTCGATAGATGAGAAGCGGCGTCCTTGAGAGGTGTGAGGAGAAGCACTCTTTCCTCGTTGGCAACGGCATTGCGCGTGGACCTGATAGGGTTGAGGTCGATGTTCTGTATCGTGGTGGACTCGATCTTTAGAGGGGCATGTTGGTTGAAGATGACGGGCGTCTGCATGTGCGCATTCCACCTAGCGTACTCGTTCTGCGACATGTCTATCGGGGGTTTTGAGGGGCCCCAGCAGTAGAAGCTACGATTACGATCATATGTCAGTCGCCTCGCCGTATGGGTTACGTGACTTGCAAAAGACACCTTTCCTTGCGGGAGATGATTGCACCGAGTTGCGCCTACCTTTGCATTTCCGACGCTGAGCTGCTGATGCTGCGCCATAATAACAGAATGATGCCAGTAGCTGCCACAAGAAGTAAGAATCGCGTCCGTGTGACAAGATTCCATACAACGCGAGTCGTCGGCAACTGAGCTCGGGCAGCTTTCCAATTCAACCCGCCTTTGGGGAGTAGCATGATGGGCGATTTGTGTGAATGTTACACGCCAGCCCAGAAGTAACCATCGGTTGACAGATGGTCGGTCGTGTGTTTGTCGTCGGTGTTTGCTCCTGGCGACTGGCTTTTCGATATGGGGCGTCGTGGGAGCCAGGGGGTTGGGATAACGAAAGCGTGAAACCAAGGTCAATCAAATACAACAATGGTGACACAAACGAGCGATGGGTGTCAGCCGGGGGGACGAAAGAAGAGAGAAAAATCAATGACGAAAAAGTTCCGGAAAAGTGGCAAATGCAGACAAGTCAAGTCGGCAGGTCGCGATATGCTGCTTAGGCAAATTCTTCATCGCCGGGGGTTGAGGGGGGAAGAAAAAACCGCCTGGGGGATGCCATTAGGGGTCAACTACTGACGCTCTGGCTCGTTCTAGGCTGGTACTACTGGGGTTTTACTGGCTCGGCTCGCTGCGAAGCTTGAGCCCCAGGCAGGCAGGGCCAGTACCCTGGCACCTGAGGTACACCTCTGGGCTGAAGCAGACCGCAGCCCTTACTCCGTACATATGTACGGATTAGACCAGACACTTTACCGGGGGTCCAGGGGGAACCATTGCGATGTACTCTGTAGCAAGCATCCTTAATTTTAAAGTTCTTGGTAAAAAGTCAGCATCTACGACTGGCACATGTTCGCACTCGTGTTCAACAACTTTGACATCGAGATGTCGCCTGGAGACGTGAACGTGACATGGGCCTCTTGGGAGTCCGTCCTCCGTCCCATCTTCCCCGCCATCTGCGTATTCATGTATTAGACCAAGCCTTCATTGGTCACGCCACCGTGTTTGTGAGGAACGAATACGACGTGCGATGTGACTGGTATCGCCAACAGGGCTCATATATTCGCCCGAGTTACACACATTTGCGTCTTGGCATCTGAAAGCTTCCTCGGGGTGCCCACTCATATATGCGCTTATACCCCGTACGTAGTATTGCATTTTCTTATTCTTATGTATATTTTCTCGAGACAGAAACCTAACTGCAGGAGGTATTCGCCGATGATATGCTTCCAAATGCGCAGGCACTCCCATTAACAGGTTCCGAGACGCACTGCTAGCAAATTCACTGGATTGTAATGGCCACCGAGTCTGGGTGCGTATAGCAACAAGGCATCTACACAGTAGCATGATGCATTATCGAATCATACGCTCGTGCGCGGCAGCATAGTTTCCAAGGTCTTTCAATCACCGTTGAGACAGAAACTAGTTTCGTTGCGCTCGTGGGTATCGTCATTCCTATTTCAACTCTGCTAAAAAATCCCCGAAAACAGACCATTTCAGCGGACATGATCCCATCTTGAGCCTGCGAGAGATCAATCTTTTAGTCAACTTCACCATGCACTCCTCATACACTAGTGCTCTGCCATGTTAAAAGCCGCTCCGTGAAGTCGCAAAAGCTTCCCTGGATTCCCAGCAGTGTACTCTCCCCTCGTTTCCAATGTTCCCGTTTATGTACATGTTCGTGATATCACTCTCTATGACCCAGACGGCCAGTCAGATGTGCAGCAGTGTCCCTCTGCCCATGGTCCACCAACAGAACTTTCGCCATGGTTTCAAAGTCACGGCGTGACGAGAGAAATACTTTTCCACTATAATATCAAACACTGTTTGCGTCATGACAGCGTTCTGGGTGCAATATATGTTTATGTCGTCAAGATTGAGGTTTCGAATCGTCCATCGCGTGGTGAATTGGCGGCATCAACGGTTTATTCATCCGTCCAACCATGGATCTCAAACTTCCCGTCCTAGCTGTGGAAAGCCTTGATTTCAGCGTCGCCCGTTACCCCGACATTGCGGCGTCCTTCCCTTCCTCGGCACCGCGAACCCAGAGCACATTGTTACATCTACGAGCGAATCATTAGCAATTCCCTCGACCCATGATGTTCTGTGATGCCCGTGAACGTACCTGATCAGGACTTGCCCCAGCAAGCCAGTCGGCTTATCGGACACATACTCCTCCGTTCCGGAGAGCTGCAAATTCATATAGCTGTCGACCGACACCAGCGTGCCCTTGTACTCGACCTGCCCCCACTTCAAGCGCACGAAAACAGGCTTGTTGACAAGATCTTGCAGCATAGGCCGCGGGTTCACGGGCACGAAGCTCATGGTTGTTATGAGGGCGGTCAAGATGTTGCGCGGGCGCGATCGAGGAATCTGCACGAGGAACTTGATCGGTGACAAGATGGTTGCTTTGATTGGGAGTTTGCCTGGGGGTAAATTTTGCCTGGGGAAGAGGAAAGCTAGTATAATCCTGGCGGGCATCGGCTCTTCTCCGGGTGGGATGACTACCCTGTACGTTCAACATGGATTTTAGCTCCTTTGTTCTGGGCATTATTCCTTACGAACGCCCGTTAAGTTTATTCGCTGATGAATTATGTACCGAGTATCACACATGAACTGCTACTCTCAGAACTTGTGCCAAGCCGTATCTCACCATCGTGAACTCTCGTTTCTGCAACTCCGCGACACGTCAAGGGATCGAGAAAATCGTCAACAATCAATGAGTTGATGCCGTTACGCCATAAGTTACTTGCACTGCTGTTCTTGAGATTACACATATTGGCCACCCATCGTGCACCGACAGCCATTGCGCGAATGCGAATTAGACTACTTGCTACGATGGCAGCAGCACGGCGCTCATCATCACGGCTCAGTGCCCAAGTGGAAACCACGGCAATGGAAACGGAGAGCATGCCACCTCCCACCAGGACTCCCCAGAACAAGCGAAAGCGCAAAGCAACGACATCACGGCCATCGTCACCATCACAGGCAACCATGGGACAACACCAATTCACGACGCCTACAAAGCGGCGGACACGGCAAATCCAAGCCGCTCCGCCATTGACACCTACGCCTAGCGCGGCAACTGCAATAGGGCAACCAGCAGGAAGAAAGCTTCCAAATCCGAAAGTGGTGAGGCTAGCTGACCCGAGGGCCACAAACGCTGCACTTCTGTCTCCGGAGACCTCGAGGGTGGTAGCATCGAAGAATGCTGAGCCCGAGTCCGAGCCCGAGTCACCATCAAGAGCGCCGACCACGATGATCACGACAGAAACTTTGCTCGACACGGCATGCGCGCATCTGATTCGTGTTGATGAGAGAATGCGGCCTCTAGTGGAGAAGAATCACTGCAAGATGTTCTCGTCAGAGGGACTGGCAGAGAGGATTGACCCATTCGAAAGCCTAGCCAGCGGCATCATTTCGCAACAAGTTTCCGGGGCGGCGGCCAAATCCATCAAGGCCAGGTTCGTGGCCCTCTTCGATGACCAGGAAGATGGACCAAGATTTCCCCATCCATCGGAAGTAGCTCCGTGCACGATTGAGAAACTTCGAACAGCAGGACTCTCACAGCGCAAGGCAGAATACATCAAAGGTCTGGCAGACAAGTTCACGAGCGGCGAGCTGAGTGCAAAACTATTACACGAAGCCCCCTATGAAGAATTGTTGGAAAAGCTCATTGCCGTTCGGGGACTGGGCAAGTGGTCTGTTGAAATGTTCGCCTGTTTTGGACTGAAGCGAATGGATGTATTTTCGGTAGGAGACTTGGGCGTTCAGAGAGGGATGGCCGCATTCGTAGGGAGAGATGTGGCCAAGTTGAAGTCAAAGGGAGGCAAGTGGAAGTACATGTCAGAACAGGACATGTTGGAAATATCGGACAAGTTTGCGCCATATCGTAGCCTATTCATGTGGCTCATGTGGAGGGTCGAAGATAGCTTCACTGATGTCAGTACTTTAGAGTAGGAGGCATAGCCAGTTGTTTTAGCGTGGGGTCCTAGAGATGATGTTGTGCTGCAAGTTTGAATCAGTATTTTTTGGGTTATTTGAAAAGGTTTCCAATACTTTGTTCTCCTTCTTCCCTGGAGTTTGTTCCTGCAAGCTGCGATCGTGCGACAGCGTGCAAGGTAGAGACGCGCATGGGCAGACAGAAAGAAACATGTCTCAGACGTTGAAGCGCAGATCCATGCCAATCGAGATGAAGCTTGGAAGAACTATACACAGCCGTTGTGATGCACGTGTTGACGCGGACTCGACGCGGTCTCATCCACGACATGCCAGGCAAGGGGCGGATGGTCTGCCTGCCCGTCTGTCACGGTAGACTTGGACGCCAATCATCATTTCCATGCATGATGACACGGAGGAGACTAGAACAAATTCACGACGGAGAACTTGACCCTACAGGACCAGGAGCATTTGGCCCGCCAAGTGGGAGCAACTCATTCGAAATTGAACCCGTCATGCCAAGCCGCCCACGATTGAGAAACAATAATAATAAATATCTGACCGTGAAAACCTTTGGTGGTTGACACTGTGCTAACTACCCCTGCCATCTAATCTCTAGTGATATGATTGGCGAGATTGGCTACAGTGGCTAATTTAAAGCCAGGATTGGATGCCACAAGCGGCCGGGGTTTGTCCGCACCGAACCTCCGGCTGCCACCGACTTGTACGCAGCACAGTACGGAGTACTCAATGGAATGGTCTGGACGAACTAAGACACTGGGGTGCCGCAAGTGAATTTGTCTGCCATTTTCGTTGCTGACAATAATAATTTGTTCTCCACGCGCCAATACGGAGATGTCCGTACATTACCTGTTACTAATTATTAGGCATGGCAAAAAAAAAAAAAAGGCAAAAAAACAAAAACAAAAAACGAATACGGATTATTCGGCCCAAACGTCAAAACCACTTGCTGCTGATATGCAGCACAGCACAGATAGTCATCGTTTTATTTTACTCTTTAAATCAGTAAGTGGCAGGTGAGCGATTCTTGCGTGACATATGCAGTTCTGCTAGTTCTTGGCTCATCTAAAGTATTTTTGCCATCAGCGTACGGAGTACGAATTACGTACGTACTTCTGCTCCCAGGCCCCTACGTGTAATAATAATGGTACGTAGATGTATGTACACCTGTCCAAAGACCCGCAAAAACGGAGAATTCATAACGGCTTCGTCGTTGTTTCTGTCGCCGTCTCCTAATAATTCCAGGTGCAGCACAGCCTACAGGCACCACTGTAGAGCAGTGCAGTTCGTGGCCAACTGGCAACTGCACATGCAAAGAAATAGCGCCCAACGCCTCTGAGTCTTGGAGCGGCGTGCTAAAAAAATCAACCCGCTACCGCTGGATTGAAAAGCGGAGCCTCAAAGAAAGACCAAAGGGGCAAAGGGGCTGTGTTGATTGTTTGATCCAACTTTTTGATCATAGGGAAATCAATCTCGCTTGCCATGAAGGGTATCAGAAGAGATCGTCAGCGAGGCGACGGTGACCAAGGCACAGGAGTCATAGCGTTTCAAAGATGATGCCAGACACCATCACATGCATCCTACATACTATCCAGTGTTGGGAAGTGTCGGGCCGGGCTGGGCCTGTTAGCCGCGGAACCCCAGTAGGTCCTCATTGAACTGTAACCCGTGCATAATACATGTAGCAGGCAGGGAGGACCGGTGAAGCTGCGATTGACGAAAGACATGTACGACTCCTCAGCGCTCTCGGTTCGGCCGTTCGGAGTGATGAAATCGATGACAGCCGGCAACCGAGCGAACTCAGCACGGTGATACGGCAGTTGACGGATTTGCTGTCAAGCGTTCTGGTGGTCCGCCGACGCCAGTGACAAAGAGGCAGAGAGGAGGCTACGGATTACGGACGTACAAGGTTGCCGTTTTGGCCGATGGTGGCGCTGGTTGCTGTGGCCCTGTGGGGCATCTGTCGAGAGCGTCTTCCAGGTCCCCTAGCGCGGTGGGTGCATTCGACGTTGTCTGTTGTCTGGTCTGGTATTAGGACAGCAGGTGGCAGGTGCATACATAGCAATAGCATTGCTCCAACGCAACCGAGCTGAGAGCGATGGCCGATGACCAGTGCAGCAGTGCTACAGCATATGTATGTACACTACAAGTGTGATGGAGTTGTCAGCCGGAGACGATACGAGGGGGATGAAGATATGGATCCGCAACGCCTTCTTTGACCTCCACTCTCGCAAACAAAGGGCCAAGCCCAGTAATAGCAGCCAGGCCAGGGAGGTCTGGAGGCCCCTTTTCCCAGAGCTGGGATTGTTGCCGCTTAATCAGGAGTTGGCGATGGGGCCCTGGCATGGCATCTCCCTGACTCCCACGCACTCCCACTCACTTTCATTCATGTCAATGGATGGTCCAGGTTGCCAGGTCTGGCCCTGGCCCACTTGGTCTGTTCCTCGTAGAGACTTGAGGGCCAGCCAGTCGAAGAAGCAGAAGAAAGCCCAGGTGTCTGTTTTCCTCTGTTTTCCTCCCGTTAATAATCGTTCCCCCCTTCTCCCTCTCTCCCTCTCACTCTCCTGATCCTGTCGCGTCTCTGATTGTCGTCGTCGCCGTCTGCATTTCTTTTCATTCCCGCCATTCGTTCGCTAGGCTCAGCATCGCTTTTCTCTTACATTTGCCGATCGCTTTCTTTCATCGAGTCCTCAATTGATCCATCCGAGCAAACACGTTCACCGACCGAAGCATTAATAATTAGGAGGCAAGCTTGGCTGTAGGTACGTTTTAGCCTTGGTTTGGGCACAAAAGTGCGTGGCCCTCTCAGCGCCACTTACCCAAGCAAAACTTCCCTCCTGCCTTGGATTTAGCCAGTGCAAATTCCCTCTCTACCACTCCTTCCCTCGAAGCACTCGCTGCCTGCTTCACAACTTGTTTTGGCATCACGGTCTTGCCTTGCTCTTCAAACCTGCTACCGCAAGCGTCACCAACGCCTGCCTGTCTGCCCAGTACTGTCATCAGGTTGTGACCGGAGACTACCGCTGGCGTATCTGAGCAGAAGTTAACTCCTTCATTTCTTGGCCTCTCGAGACGTAGTTCGCTTCGACAACATCTTTTGCCTGCTGTTGAAGCCATCTTTTTTTTTGGACCACAGCCGATAGATTTTACATATACCACAAAAAAATCAAGCAGAGTCAGAAGCCCATATCAACAACACGCACTGAGTCCACACGCACCAATCACTCGGGTCATGCCCATTCTCGCACATAATGAATAAGACTAACATCAATATTGTGTGTTTTTAGATTGAAAAATGCATTCGGTCAACTTGTTGTCGGCTGTCTTGGCCGTTACTGGCCTGGCGTCAGGTAAGAACAACTTGCAAAGTTCGGGCGCTTACATTCGCATGTCTAACACACGCTATAGCCCAGTCTACTTGTTCCGATAATATCGTGATCTCGGAGCCCACCCCCATAATTAAATGCGACGTCGTTGTTGGCAACATCGATGTCGACCAGAAGGTTGCTGGCAGTCTCAGTATCGAGGGCCCCAAGCAGATCAAGGGTGATCTTATCATCAACAATGCTACCCAGCTCATCGGCATCTCCTCGTCTTCCATCAACTCTATTGGCGGCACTCTTCGCTTGCAGGGCTTGCAGCTCCTGAGCAGCTTCAACATGCAGTCCCTCAAGTCTGTCAACAAGCTCGAGCTGATCAACCTCAACCAGCTAGGCGAGTTGACACTCGGTACCTCAGGTGTTACCAAGGCGACCTCTATCAAAATCCAGGATACCTTCATCAGCAATCTCAGTGGCTTGAACGTCGCTACTGCCGACAACATCACCATTGCCAACAATGCCCGCTTGAACACCTTTAACTCCAAGATCGAGAATGTGACTTATACCCTGTCAGTTGTCCGCAACGCAGGCAGTATGAAGGTCAATCTTTCTAACCTCGAGAATGCCGGCGAGCTGGATTTCCGATCCATCCAGAGCTTCGATGCCCCTATCTTGGGGACTGCTGGTCGTGTCAGCTTTCAGGAGAGCCCCGAGCTACTTTCGATATCTGCCAACAACCTGACGTTTATCAAGAACTCCTTGACTCTGTACGACAACAAGAAGCTTTCTAACATTTCCTTCACTGCTCTAAAGAAGATTGGTGGTGACATGACCATTCAAAAGAACGGAGCGCTCACCAAGATCAACAAATTCCCTGAGCTCAAGCAAATCGGTAGTGTTCTTTTGGGTGGTAGTTTCGATACGTAAGTCCAACAACTATCGATTGAATGGCCAGATTCACGAACTAACCTGACATTGACAGCGTCGAGATCCCCAAGCTGGACGATATTTCTGGCTCTGTTACCGTCACGTCCACCACCGATATCTCCGAGTTCTGTGGCTTCTTCGATGGATTGAAGACCAAGGGCCTCATCCGTGGCAAGGAGTCTTGCACCTCCAACAACACCAAGGCTAACGAGGGTGGCAACGGCGGCACTTCCGGCAGCAAGAAAGGAAATGACAGTGATTCTGCTGCCATGAACCTTGGTGTCAACTCTGCTATGCTTGGCTTCGCTGCCGCCGCTGGGTTTGCGCAGCTGTTTTAAACGATTGGGGCAGAATATCACACAACTCGGTGGATTTGGCGTCGCGCTCAGTTACTCATACATTTCCCGCTTCTTCTTCGGACGGCAGTTTGCGGTGTATTCTATCCCTCATCTGTACGAGGGCAGGCTGGGCTCCATGCGATGAACACGCCTGTCTACGTCTCATACATGCTAGGACTTAATAATGGATTGTCTGAATCTGCACCTCACGTGACCAAGAACATTCTTGTTCAGTTTTCTTTGGCGATTGAACTGACGACGTCTCTCATTATCAGCAATCTCTATGCATCATTTACGCGATCCAGGTGCTGTAGTCATTTGGTCCATGGATGTTGTAGAAATGGTAGTTGCCTCTGCCCTGGCTAGCACGTTAACTTGGCAACGACTGATGCCGGTATGTTCATTCCAGTGTGAACAGTGGTATGGATCGCGTGTGCGTGACTGCGCATATCTCATGAAGAGTGACAATAGCATTACGGGTCGAATGACGTGGTAGCGTACGTGTCTTGTTCCAGGCATCATGCTTCTTGCCTGATATCTTGTATCACAGTTTGCTGTGGTGCAGCGGGTATCTACCTGATCTACTCCATACAAATGACACAGTTGTCCCACATGACTTAGTTCCGCAAGGCCAAGGTCGCGAGGATTATGAATTACGAGGTGTTGTACACTCCTTGATCAAACAGTTCTGAGTCATAGAACTTGGGAGCGATGTTGTTGCCGTTGAAGTTGCGACCATCTAATTCGTTGACAGCCTATAATCCGTGTAAGCGAGGAGAGAACATGTGGATCATGTGCACCACGGTGGAAATGTGACACAATGAAGATAGATAGATTACGTACGCGTAATGCAGAAACTTGAGTCGTGAATTTGATAAAGACTTGCCGAGACGACTGGTCTATGTAGAGACGCTCGACTCGTCCGTACTGTGTTGAGAAAAAAAAAAAAAAAACCTTTAGCAACGACCCGAACATGCTTTCTGTGACATGGTGCGTGGGGAAGTGATGAAGCAATTAAGCAATCGATACTGACCTTTTCTCCGCACTCTTCACCGATTTCCTGTCCTAGCCCATCGGCTATTTCGGCCTGTAGATCAGGCATATTTTCCAGCATGTTACGCAGGACAATGACATCGCTCATGGTGCCGAATTTCCCGCCCTCTTGTTTTCGCTTACTACCTATGATTTTGCCCTTGCCGCCGGGTTCGGCCCAGCCACCACCGTCGGCATCGGCCCTCTTGCGTCGTTTTTCGACTTGTATGCGGAGGGGGTTGATGATGCCGGTTTCGTCGGCGCCAAGACCGGATCCCTTGGTCCAGCCATATTTGCCCATGAGTCGTTGTGCGAAGCCTGATTGACCGGGGCGAGTGGATCTTGGTTGGGACTCTTCTCGGTTTTCGATGTGATTGCCGCCGAGCATTGGCGGCGGCGAGCACGCTTCGTCTTCTTCATCGTGGGACGGGGACTGAGTAGACTGGGTGTAACGTACTGGCGCACGAGAGATGGTGGCTGAGTCTGAGGGCGGGGGAGGGTGGCGAAGAACGTTGCCTTGAGAGGGTGGCGAAGGAGGAGGAGGAGGAGATGGAGGAGGATGATGGGGAGGATGATCTGGAGCAAGAGAAGGTTGCTGGTTTGAAGAAGAAAGTGCTATGCGCCGAGCATAGGCGTCTTCGGCGCTCTCGTCGGGTGGTGGTGGTGCTGGGGGGGATTGCGGAGGCGGAGGTGCAATGGTGTACGACGGCGGAGGCGCAAACTGGTCTAGTTATCATGTTAGTATAGTACGGCAGGGTCAAAATAAGGTTCACTTTGGGCGTGGAGAGAAAGACGTACTTGGTGGAGCAGATATCCTGTCTGTCTCATCATCGTCTGATGAGGAGTCGCTGTTGTCGCGGCTCTTTCTGTGTTGATATAACAATGCCTTCCACTCCCGTACCTCTTCAATCTTCTCATCGCTTCTCAGATACTCCTCAATATTGGTCGGCCTTGCGGGGTCATATATTTCGTCCCAGTCCGTCTCCAAATGTGCATTGTGCTGCTTCTTCTTCCTCTTGCGACCACCACGCTGACGCTTCTCTGCGAGCCCATACTTCCACTCATCTTCCTCCGTAGCAGCCCAGTCAGCGAGAGAGCTCTTGGCAGGTGGCACCGCAGACGAGAAAGTGACTGTTGAAGAGGCAGAATTTGGGACGGCATCGGCGGCCCCAGGGGTCTTTGAGGAAGATATGGTCTTTGAGAGTGTTGCTTTCAGCTTGGCCTGCTTTACTGGAGGTCGACGGATAGGCTGAAACCTCAGCGCAGGATCCAGAGGTCTTTTCGCCTCGGCTGAATCAGTTTGATCATACAACACTGGAGCGGATGATATAGTGGCAGGTGGAGCTGCGTCTTTAGGATCCAAGAGATTGTCATATAATGAGAATGGTGCCTTTGGGGGGGGGTCGGCGGCTCTGCCATTATTCACCGTAACTGTTGATCGTAGCTCTCGTCGGGTTGCAGAGATAATTTTCCAGCTGATTTTCGTTGCATGTCCCAGTTTGAAGGGTTGTTACGGAGAGCTGGTAAGACGTTCAACGTTGAGATTGAAATGAGGCTCCTCCGTGCCGCCAGCTGGTACGGCGGCCCTGTGAGGTCTGCAACCCGGGTAAACAACGGCGGCCGTATCTTTAGCCAAGGCACCTGTTGGAAAGAATGGATTACGTAATTGGAAGTAGAGTTATTATAGAGACAAGCTAGCTAATGTGCGCCCAAAAATTCCCCATCATAAATACCGATTCTTGAGCTTCCGTTGTGTTGACTTGTATTCTTCTGCCCTTTCTTTTACCTCTCCGTTCAGGGCATCGTTAGAACACGCAATTTACTCCATCTGTTCTCACTCCGAAACCACCAAAAACCTACTAGTTCAAATCACGATGTCGGACCTTGCTAGCCGCATCACTGACCCCAGCGAGCCGGCCGCTGAACTCAGCAAAGACGACGACGCTGCCGCTTCTAATGCGCAAGTCGATGGAGCATCTGCCGCCATCGGGGGCTCGGCCCTGACAGAAGTAGACGGCGATGTCGAAGTTACCATCAGTGGTGGCGACAATAATCATCAAATCTACTCGAACGCTAAATGGAATGACCTCGGACTGTACGCATGGCCCGATGGAAACCAGTTTGGATATTACTAACAGTTTGTTGATCATAGATCAGAGCAAATCCTCAAGGGTCTTCTTGCCGCGAACTTCCTGAACCCTTCCAAAATTCAGGCCCAATCGCTACCTCTCATGCTTGGCAACCCTCCTAAGAACATGGTCGCACAATCACAGTCTGGATCAGGAAAAACTGTCGCCTTCCTCACGGCCAGTTTGTCTCGAGTAGACTTCAGCCAGCCTGAACAACCGCAGGCTTTGATCCTTGCTCCCACACAAGAGTTGGCAGATCAGATTTATCGAAACATTCACATACTCGGGCGTTTTATTGAAAATCTCAAAGTTGCTCTCGCCATCCCCCGAAGGTTTGCTCGAGGACAATCCGTCGATGCTAGTGTTGTTGTTGGTACTCCAGGAACTGTTTTGGATCTCGGTCGCCGCAAGCAGCTGGATTGCTCCAAGCTCAAGGTCCTGGTGCTCGATGAGGCCGATAACATGTTGGACCTAGCTGGGCTTGGTGACCAATGTCTCCGCGTGAAACTTCGGTAAGTCGATTCTCCACGTCTCGTCTGCCTGAATTATATCTTGATGACTGACTCATTCGCTTCAGTCTGCTGCCCCCTGACACTCTCGCCAACCTTCAAGTGCTGCTCTTCTCAGCAACGTTCCCCGAAAGAGTCAAGCAATACATTCCAAAATTTGCGCCGAACGCGAACAGTTTGAGATTGAAAACCAAGGAACTCACGGTGAAGGGCATCTCCCAGATGTTCGTTGATTGCCCGGATGAGGCGGCTAGATATGACATCCTATGCCAACTGTACGGCTTGATGACTGTCGCACAGTCCGTCATCTTTGTCAAGGTTTGTGATCACTTTCGAGCTCAGCAGATTGTCTGGAATAACGGGCTAACACAATGACAGACCCGAAAGAGTGCTAGTGCGATTCAACGACGGATGAGCGAAGACGGCCACAAAGTCACTGTCCTGCACGGAGAATTCGATAGCGCGCAGAGACTGGATCTGCTAGCCAAGTTCCGAAGCGGTGAGACCAAAGTTCTTATTACCACCAACGTATTGTCGCGCGGTATCGACGTGGCAAGTGTTTCCTTGGTGATCAACTACGACATCCCCATGAAGCCAGGTCCCAAAGGTGATGAGCCTGATGCCGAGACCTATCTACACCGAATCGGACGAACCGGACGATTTGGGCGTGTCGGCGTCAGTGTCAGTTTTGTTCACGATCAGAAGAGCTTTGATTCATTGAATGCCATCGCTGCGCATTTCGACATCGATTTGGTCAAACTGCCAACAGACGACTGGGACGAGGCAGAGGAGATTGTCAAACGGGTCATCAGAAAAAACAATTCACAAGCCAATGCGTCCCAAAAGTAGATGACAACCAGTCTGCACCAGCTGCTTGGGTACAGCCAGTCGCGGCAGAAGTTGCACATCGCAGAATGGCAGGGTGGTAACGGGTAAGGAAGCGTAATGGAAATATGATTGAACGGCGGAGAGAAGGACGCTTGCTTGTTGCTGGCTGCTGGGTGAAGTAGAATGATGCATGATGAGATACCAGAGTCTTATGCAGAGGAACAATTTCATAATGAATAAATCACAAACTTGTCAGTTGCGTGCTAGGATTCAAGTGCCCATATTTGAAGGAATCAAGGAAAATGTGGCGCAGAGGTCTTGGGCCGTCCTGCCAATATTTACACGCAAGAAGTACCCACCGAGGAGATCATTGACACACTCTTGGCAGAAAAGGCCGCAGGTTCTGTTAAAAGTGAAGGCTGGGCATAATTAGTATTTGTCAAATAATTAGTATCCTCGCTTGCCAGAGTTACGGTGACAATCTCCTGGAACAAATTTCCATGTCGACACCTCCATTAGCCATGGTGTGGAGACCACAACGTCTTGTCCTCCACAGCCAATTTAGTCTAACGGGGAATTCTGTGTTGGCTCATCTCGCTCCGTGACTTGACCAAGTTGACAATGGATGAACAAACCAAGGGGGAGCAATTAAGATGACAAGAAGCTCATGCTAGAAAAGAAGCTTCATTCACAAGCGTCAAACATGAGCAAGACCAGATGTTGTTTGGGGGGGGGGAGGGCAGATACGACGGCATGCAGGACTTTTATCTGGGTATCAAATGAAAGGAAGATATGTATGTAGGGCACAATAGCACGATGCAACGTGTAACCCGGAAGTACTTTCATCGTCGTCCTGTTGTAGGAGGTCGGCGGGCATTTGGCCAAACTCCTTTGGCCGAGAACCCTTGGCAGCGGAGCCACGTTGCACGTCGGTAGTCCGTACTTGCTCGACTATCGCAAGAGAGCGCGTGTGAGCAGTTGGGAAAAAAAGAGGCGAGAGGGCATCGTATGCAACGCCACGTTCTTGGCGGAGTTGAGAGTGTGAGCGGTTTGGCATTGGGCTGGCAGGTGCCAGCAAAAACCAACCATTATTCGCCAGATGCCCAACAAGGTTCATGCGCTGTCATGGCTCCGCACCCGGCACCACAACCAGCACAACCAGTCATAATACAGTGGGGCGTACAACCACCAGCACCCGCACCCGCACAAGAGCTTGTCCCATTTCGAGGTCCCCGCTTGCTGCATCATTGGCTGCAACTCTCGAGTCCATGCACCCAAGGGTTTCATTGCGTTTTTGATCCATCATCGTCGGGCAGCATCACTCCAGCACGTAATCATCCTGGCCATAATTTCTTTCTTTCACTTTCATTGCGGACTAAAATCAAGAGCCTGATTGCTGTGGGAGACGCGAGATTACGGCGCTCGGAGCGGCTGGGACCGCCCCCACCCCAAACCCGACCATGGAAGCTGGACCGACCTCTCTCTTTCTCTTCTCTGGCCTGAGTTGACGAACACATGATCTTCGTTCGACTGGGAGCGGAATTCGGCATGCAGCAACGCAACATGATAATGATGTCACAGCGAAAAACACACAGTAACACTGCCACTGGTAAGTATTGTATTACGCCGTACAACGCACAGGTTGACTGCTGTACTTGCCCAGCCTCGCCATCAAAAAGTGTTTGTTGTTGAGGCAAGGGTCTCAGTCGGGTCTCGCCTGGGCCACCTCAAGCCCTGCCTAAGATGACGATGACATCCAAACCATGGCCAAATTCGCCGTTCGGTCCATCAATGAACCCAGTCAACGGTGTCATGGGACACTAGGACGTGCTTGAATCAAGATGGGTCCGGAAACCTAGCAGGTCATCTATCGTGCCCATGTCCAACGCGAACAAGGGCTCGGTTTTGAGGAAGCGGTCTGTGGTCTGCTTGTCTCGTCGGTGGTGAGTCGTGACCAGTGACTGCATCCATCCTGCCTGCTCAGCTGCACATATTTTCCCTTCCCATTTGAGTCTCGGAAACACGGTTCGCGTTTTGAATCTCAAAAAAAAAAAGGTCTCCGTTGCGTCTTTGTCTCCCAAGCCAGTATTTGTTTGGTGCTACGATTTTCCCTGTTTTTATGCAAGTTCCCATATGCTGCTGAGCTGTTCACGTCCCCTTTTCTGCGTAAGGGCTGCAGCTTGCATTAATTTTCTGTACGACGACGTTATAGCCCTCCAAACCCCAGGAATAACGCCCAAGCACCTCCGAGAAATCTCATTTGACCAACCTGCGTCTACTGCAGTGTCTACCCGACAACCCAATACGGAACGATAGCCATTCCACTCACACACACGTGTGCGGTGGTACTCCGGTAGCCTGCATGGCGACCGATATAATAACGACCCAATCCGCTCTGCGGGAGGAGCCTATGCTTTCCGAGGGAGCACAGGACTCAACGACAGTATGAGTTATATCCCTGAGGTCGCGTATTGTCCTTATAGGACAAGCCTTGACTATTCTAATGTGCAATATTCTGATTTCTCACGTGTTCAGTACTACCAACAGTCTGATTCTGAAGTGGATGAGGACGAAACCCATCAACGCGAAGGTACGCACTGAGATCTCATACCTCGCCAGCTCCGAATAAAAAGCGTCATGTATGTGGATATGGCAAGGAAACTAATACGTTACACTAGAGGGCGTAGAGCCCGGTGATGAGGATGTAGCCGCGGACAACACCGCTGCGACCGTGGCTCCGGCTGGCCCCTCCGACTCGAATTCCCCGAATCCAAAGACGGACGACTCGCCAAAGTCTCCTGAGAAGAGGGGCAAGACAAAGAATAAGAAGGGGAAAAGCAAGGAGAAGGAAAGCGAGAAAGCAAAGGATACCCCGGTTGAAACCACGACTAATGATGATAACGAAAAACCTACAACGACATCCAGTACGAAGAAGAAGGACAAAAAAGGAAAAAAGAGTAAAAAAGACAAGAAGGGCCAGGGTGCTCAAGCTACCCCGCCCGCCGATGTCCCTGCACCGGGTGCAGAACCAACAACTCAGGCCGAAACCGATGCTGTAGCGGAAGGCGCCAAGTCAGCGGGTGAAATAAAGGCAGAGGAGCCAACAGCTTCTGAACCTACACCTGAAGCATCATCAGCAGAAACTACAGCTGTCGAGAGTCAATCCGAAGAAAGCAAAGGAAATGAGTCCCAACCAGGCGATGCCGTAGCCGAGGAAGCTGCAGCAGCTGAGAACAAAGCTGAAGCAGGCGAGGCGGATGCACCAAAGTCTGAAGAGGTCAAGGAAGAAGAAGCTCCTGCCGGAAAAGCATCAGAGGAGCCTCCTGAAGGTGCAGAGGCTCAGTCAAAAGGTTCTGCTGAAGACCCAGCAGCCAATGGTTCCGAAGGGCCTCCGGCTGCTGAGGAGCCGACGAAAGAGACCTCCGTCGATGTCCCAGCCGCTGAGGCTGACCCTGAAGACACCGCAGAAAAGCAGCCCGACGAAAGCCAAGATGAAGTTGCCCAAGGTACCCCTAAAGAGGCAACTGTGGAGGAAGCTGCTGAAGGAGCTTCTGAGCCGATTGCGGCAGACTCGGCAACACCGGAGCCCGGCACTATTGAGGAGAAGGCAGCGGAAGAGACTGCCGTTCAGGAGCCCGTCAAAGAAGCAGCTGCCGAAGAACTAGTGAACGATGAACCGTCAACGAAAGAGGTCGAGGCCACAACAGAGCCTGCTCAGCACTCAGTTCCTGAAGACAAGAAGGCTAGTGAGCCAGAGGTTTCTGAGACAGAGCCTTCAAAGGCTGTCAAAAAAGCCACAACCACCGCGCCTGTGGAAGATACGCCACCAGCAGAGCCTGAGGCTGAAGAGCCGTCAGTCATAGGAACTGTTGCAGCTGAGGAGAAGGTATTCGGAGAGGCTTCTCAAGAACCAACCGCCGAGGAATCAGCTCCCACCTCGGAGGTTCAAGCAGCTGTCGAGGATGCCATTGATGCTGCGCCTGCGGATGGGACAGCAAATGAGCCCGTTCCTGTCTCTGCACCCACTGGGGCGGAGCCAACTGAGTCTGAAAGCAAGGGCATTCCAATTGAAGCACCTACCGAGGAAGCAGTTTCTGCGCCAAATGCCGAAGACGCGGGCCTGGACGCAGTGACCGAAGAGCCAGCTCCCGCCGTCACCAGTGCTACGGAAGAAGGCCAAGTCGACACCGCGACCGTTGAGTCTTCGCAGGAAGCATCTTCTGCGGAAGAGGCTGTCGTTCCTGCTGCTGAACAACCTTCAGGCAAGGAACAAGCTGAGGGTGAAGAAGCAACAGCAAAAGAGCCTGAGGCTGTAGAGGCAGCAAGTCAGACAGCGATCGAAGAGGCCACTGAGGGCTTAGTCGATGTGACACCTGTTGCCGAAGCGGGGACTGAACCAGCAGAGGAGGCATCCAAAGTGGAATCTATCTCTGAAGCAAATGTCTCAAATGATTCAGCAAATGGTACAACTTCCGAAGAACCACAAACTGCGGATGGAGCAGTGGACAGCAAAGCGACAGAAACTACTACTGAGCAGCTTTCTGAGGAGCAAGCAACGCCCGACGTGTCTACAACTCAGACATCTGATGATGCACCGGCCACAAACGACTCTGCTGAAGAGAAGCCTACCGAGGCCACCTCAGAACCGGCAGCTGAACAAGCTACGCAAGAGAATTCTGTTGCTGAGGATCCAGCCCCTCAGCCAGTCGCTGAAGCCGAGACGAGTCCAGCAGTCGAAGAGCCAGTTGTTGCAGTTCCGGAAGCTCAAAAGGCCCCAGATACAGCTCTGGAGTCTGCACCCCTGGCAGTTGAGAAAGCCGCCAATACGGAAGCAGCGACTGAATTGGAGACTTGCAAGGAATCAGCAACTGATGATACCAAGGAAGAATCGCCAGCTCCTGCAATTGTCGTTGAGCCTGAAGCCTCAATGTTCGAGCCAGAGCCAGTGGTCAAGGAAGCCGAAACTGCATCCGGGCCAACTGAACCTGTAGAGGCCCCAACTCCGGAGCCCGTTTCTGAGGTGAACGAAGAGACGAAGACCAGTGAGCCGGCCGCCACAGAGCCTTTGGAGACAGCTCCCGCTGGACCAGCTGAAAGCGCGGAGTCTAAGACTGAGGCCTCTGCCCAGGCTTCCGCTGAGTCAACCGAAGCTAGCGACGAGGCCAGGGAGATCGACGAGAGTGCCGAAGAAGTCAAGAGAGAGTCAAGGTCGGCGGAGGAAGCTGATGTCCCGGCACCCGCTTCCGCTGAAGAGGCCGCAGTGGCCGAGGCTTCCCCGAGCGTCGCGGTAGAAGATGAGAAGCCAAAAATGGAGCTCCACGCTGTGAGTGCCGGTGATGAGGAAAATCCTGCGGAATCACCAGGAGAAGCCAGGCCCGCGATTTCCGATGCAGCACCAGCCGAGGTCGAAGCAATCGAGGCCCCTGAAGAAGCCTCGAACCAACAGCCTGCCGATGTCAAATCGACCAACTTTGAAGCTGCGGAGCCTACCCAGGAGCAAAGGGTGGTCGATTCCGAGGATCCAACAGTGGAGCAGCAGGATAATGAAAACAAGGATGAAGAGCAGCAAATTGTCGCTGCTCTTGGGAACACTGAGACTGCTGCTTCTAGTGTGGACGACCCGACTCCTGAGACGGCGGAAGAGAAAACAGAGGAGAGCCCTGCTGAAGTGGCAACCCCGGAGGAATCCAACACTGAGGAGGTCCAGGTCGCGGAGTCCGCTTCAGCGACTATTGGACAAATACAAACGGAGGAAGGCGAGAAAAGAGAAGCACGGCTCGATTCCGTCGTAAGGTCCGAGGGTGAGGTTTCGACTGACGAGCGTGAGGTTGAAGAGACGGATGAAACGACAATTGTTGCTCCAACAACTAGCATGGCTGAGGATGAACACAAGTCAACAGGCAACGGTCCTAGTGACGAAATCGAGCGAGCAAAGGAGCCTACCCCTCCCGTTGAAGCCCGTGATACAGAGCTTGAAGACAGCCCTCCATCTCCCAAGCAAGTTCATTTCGCCGACAAGGATGACGTCATCGCCGTCCCCGAGACACATGACGACAGCAGTGACGAAGTCACACCTTCTGGCCCAACAGATGGCAAGTCAGAAGCGTTGGAAACTCAAGTTGTCGTTGGACCTACCGCTGAGCCTGTTGAGGAACCCATCGTCGAGGAGCCCGCTGCAGACATTGTGGCAGACGAAACGCCTGTTGCTCCTGAAGCCGAGAGCACAGAAGACGCACCGCCCGGTGCTGAGATATTAGAAGCAAAGACGGAACCTTCAGCAGTGGATGCATCTGGAGCCAAAGGTGACGTTTCTTCCTCGGTTGAACCAATGGCCGACAAAGCCGACAAAAAGGAAGATGCTGCCGAAATTGGTGCACTTGCGGCCGATGTTCCTGCAGAGGCGACTGAAATTGTGACTGTTGCAGAAGATGAAGCTCCTACTGTCGAGGATGTAAGAGCGGCTGTAGCAGAACAGGCAGCGGAGTCCATGGGAGAAAAGGGGCCTGCGGAGGTAGTCAGTGGAGAGCCAGCGCAAGCTGTCGAACATCCCGAAATCCAAGCTAACGCCACGGCGACTGAAGCTACGAGTGAGATGAAGACTTCAGGAGAGTCAGCAACCTTGGATACCGCAGCAACTAGTGAGAGCTCACTGAAAGAGCCAGAAACAACTCCGACTGACCAAGAAGCTGCCGTTACCAGCGCTGATACTACATCAGTGGAAGAGCCTTTAGCAGCAGAGGCAGTCGACGCGACTGACGCCCAAGAGGCTGTTCAAACTGAACCAGATGTTGTCGCCGACAAGGAGGTTGCTCATGATGCAGCTGCTGTGGCTGTCACCGAAACTTCGGTAGAACCAGGCACCACATACGAAGACATCAAAACACGGGATTCCTCCCTAGAAGCAACCGCTGTCGGGAGTGCTCCCAAGGGTGGGCCAGCCAAACTTGCTGTAGCTGACTCTGCGAACCTCAACGCCGCCGTGGTTCAGGAACCCTTGGATACTGAAACCAACGTAAATGCTGAAGAAGATGCCGAAACAAAACAAGAAGTTGAGACAATTACTGAGCCACCTACCGAGGTAAAGGTGCTCCCCTCAGACGATGTCGCCGGCAACACCGAAACAGCAGAATCTGCTGAGCCTCCTGTGGCTGCTGAAACTGGAGCTGAAGATGAGACTATTGAAGCACCACTTGAGGAGCTTGTGAAAGACTCCAATGACGCGGAACCAGGCCCTGTTGCCGAAGACGTCACAGCAGACGCTATCGCGTCGGAAGAGGACACCAAGGTTGATGAGTCTGCAACTGTCGAGGGACAGCAGGTTGTGGACGCAAATGACGCAGAAGCCCCGACCGAGCTCACTGGGGCGGCTGATGCTGATGAGCCTAGTTCTGATTCGTCTACTGAAAAAGTTGCCCAGGCTTCTAAACATCCCGCAACACGCACTCAGGAAGAACAGATAGCACCTGCAGAGCCAGAAAGCATAGTTGACGCTGCTACCGAGACCACGCCCGCAGAAGAAGCCGCCGCGGCAGCAACGGTTGCAAAGCCCGCCGCTGCGTCAGAGAACAAAGCAGATGAGCATATTGACGCTGCTGGAGAAGCTCAAAATGAAGAGGCTCCGGATGATGACGAGACGAAAGCTCAAGTCGGCAGCAAAGATGGGCCTGCCGAAAAATCCGAGCCGGAACAAGACTTGGCAGAAACTACAGCAGTGGATGAGACGGCCAAAGAGGAAGAATCTCCAGAAACGGTCGACGGTGTTGTGGATGCTGTCGGCGAGGCTGAACCAGACGACCCTCAAGTTGAAGAGCAGGTTTCGAGTACCCATGACGAATCTGCGGCCGAGGAGCTTGCTTCCGCAGCGGCGGTGGCCGCTGCGCCGACGGATGTAGAGACAGTTGCTGACACAGAGCCAGCAGCTGACAACGAGACTGCTGCTGAAGCCGAGATAGTTGCTGAAACTGAAGCGCCTGCTGAAGCCGAACCAGCGACTGAAGCCGAGCTAGTTGCTGAAACTGAAGCGCCTGCTGAAGCCGAGCTAGTTGCTGAACCTGAGGCGCCTGCTGAAGCCGAACCAGCGACTGAAGCCGAGCTAGTTGCTGAAACTGAAGCGCCTGCTGAAGCCGAGCTAGTTGCTAAACTTGAGGCGCCTGCTGAAGCTGAGAGAGTTGCTAAACCTGAAGCGGCCGATGAACCCGAGGCCGTTTCTTACGATGCGGTTCTTACTGGAGTTGAACAGCCCGGAGAAGTGACCCAGGAGCCAACAGATACCCCCCAGGAAGAAAAGGAGGAAGAATCAATCAGGACGGCTGGTGCTGCTGTCGCCGCTGGTGTGGCCGTGGCAGGCGGAGCAGCACTCGCTGCTGCCCATCTATCAAAAAACGAGCCAGAAGCCCCGAAGGATCAGACCAGCAACAAAGCGCCAGTAGAATCAGAGACACCAGAGGAAGAAGAGGGTAAGGATATTCTTGGGCCTATTCCTGGAGAGGAAAAATTGACGCCCAAGGCGAAGAAAGGTGAGGAACTGCCTTCTCTCCATGATACCCCTAGTGATTTTTCGGAAGTTGTTCAAGATACCAGTTTGGAGAAAGAAGGGGGCAATGGTGTTCTGGAGTTAAATGGAAAAGATGATTTTGAACCTGCTATTGAGCAGGTGAAGGACGAGACGGAAGGTCATGTCACTGAGACGGTGGCGTGCATCTCGGACCGCGCGGAGGAACATGCAGATGCGCCTGCGCTTGATGAGCAAGATTCACTTGCTATTTCACGAGATGAGACATTCTCTTCTGCTACAAATGACGCGGTGCCTACTACCTTGGCTGTTGAGGAGCACGCAGATGTAGCCACGACTGACGTCCTAGAATTGGTCCTGGATCACGAGGAAGAAACATCTCCCGACACAGTCAATTCGGTGCCACCTACGACGGCTGTCAAGGACCATGCTGATTCAGCTACGACCGATGTGAAAGTCCAAGCCGTGGTTGCGAAGGAAGAGACATCTCCTGTCGCTGGAGACAATACCATACCAGTGACAGCGGCGGAGGAGCACACACCCGCACCAACGATTGTCGTAGACCAGCCGTCTGAGATGTCAACAGAGGAGGTATCTTCTCCCCCTGCGGGCGAATTGGTTCCAACTACAGTTGACGCTGATGATGGCTTCCAAACTGTGGACGTCCCTGTTCGGGCGGTTGACACTCCACAGACCGAAATACCCATCAGCACAGACCTATCTTTTCCTGCGAAAGAAACTGGTGAAGGACTTGATTCGACAGGAGAATTCTCGTTCATTGTAACAGCTGAAGAAGAAGCTCAAAAAATGCCGGATGATTCTGCACCTTTGGCTACAATTTCTGGAACAGATGGAGTGCCTCTGCCGTTGGGGGCGAGAATGTGCCCTTTTTCAGACGATGCCATGGCAGCGTCTAGCTTCGACCAAGAGCCTATTTCTATCGCAGGGTCCAAAGCGGCGTTAGCGGAAGTTGTCGAAGAGCCTGAGTTGAACGCAGTTACTGAACCGGTCGATGTGGCTGTCGACGACGAACACTCACCTGCGAAAACGTCAGACATGAAGCGTGTTGCGCTGGAAGCTCCCGTGGCGATTAGTGAGGCTCGAGAAGAAACTCAGATTCCTGAATTTGAGCTTGTTTCTTCAACTACGGAAGCGGAATTGAACAGCGAGTCTTTCGCGGACGAGCCATTCTTGCCCGAAGTTACGCCATCTGTTGCCGAAGGGAGGTATATCCCTGAAGCGGACTCAACCGAGGAGGTGCTCGATGTTGAAAAGCAACCGATGCAGATGGCAGAGGCTGAGGCCGCGGATGTCACTCTTGAGGAAGCATCAGTGGAACCTCCGACAGCAGATGGACACATCGAGGATTCTTACGACCTGCACGTTTCTGAAGGTGAACAACATGAGCCTATTCTAGCTGCAGAAACAGAAATGGCCGGCCCAACCATTGAAAAAACCACGCAATTGCTGCCAGACACAGTCACACTGAAAGCGGGTATTGAATCATGCATCCCGATGAAGGAAGTTCGGGTTCCAGAAAATGAATCGCTAGTCTCACCCTTGGAGCAAGAGCCAATTCTCGTGCCAGAAGCAGACTCGTCGGACTTGTCAGCGGGTATTTCCGAAAACTCACCCTCGCCAAGTACAGCACCAGCGCAATTATCTACAGAGAATTCCGAAGAATCTGCGTTGGTGTCGACTGAGGAAGTAGTCCCTGAGCCAGCAATTGACTTGGAGGTACTGCCACCACTGGCCAAGACAGATACCGACATGAACAAACTTGAGTCAGCGGTAGCTGTTGAAGTTTCCGACACTGCTATTGAGCCAACAAGCCTTGAATCCGAGGGTAGCCAGGCAACTGAGCATCATGATGAGAAGCTTGTTGATTCCATCGTTCAGTTGCAGGACAATCAAACACGTGCTACAAATTATCCGATAACAGTTGATACTATCGGCGAAGACGTCAATGCCGATATTGATTCTTCGGACACAAAGCCAACCAAACAGTCTGTTGAAGAAGCTGTCGGGCAAGAACATCAAGATCAACAACCACTGGCTGAGTCGTGGTCAATCTTAGAGGCTACTGATACACCTTCATTACCGGACCAACAGCCTCCTGCCATTGCCCAAGACGAGGAACCGGAAAAGGTCCCACAGTCCGAAAACTTGACAGCAGCTGCGTCTTCCGTAACAAAGGTGTCGGATGACCTTGCTGCCACACAGTCTTTGGCTCAGCCAGTTGACGAGGCTTTGCCTGCACCCACAACGACTCAACATGAGGTTGCGATAACTGAGTCTCCAGACCACCTGCCTGTGACACCCGAGACTCGCCCAATAGACCAATCGTCCGCGGCCGGAGAGTCTGAAAATTCCGTAAAGACAGTCACGAAGAATCTTGAGTCAGGAAATGGAGATATCCCTCAATCAATATCTGATGCCGCACCACTCGAGGCCAGAAAGGAATCATCTGATATTGTGACTGACGATGCGCAACACATTTTGGTTGTTGATACTGAGAAGCCGGACCAAAATCAGTTGGTCAATGCTGCCGTTGTAGAGGAACACAAGCCAGTTGCCTTACTTTCGCAAACCATTGAAGAAGAGTCCCTTCAGAAGTCAGTCACACACGCGGCAATCGAAGATGGGCCTGTGACAGCAAACGATGAAGGCAAACTCGATGCTGCCCGCGAAGATCTCAACAATGGACCGGCCGTTCTCAATGTCACATCCAAGGATAGCCAGGAAGACCATTTCTCGGATGCTCTTGAAGCTCAAAAAAGCACTGACGAGCCCATAAAGCCTATGGCTAAAGATAATCATGCTGCTACTGCGGTTCTCGATGACGACCAAGCATCTGTACCGGAAAAGGAGAGCAGCGAAGGTGCCGATGATGCAAAGCAATCCTCAAGTGATGGAGACTTATTCAGGAATATCGCCCTCGGACCTGCAGGAATTGCTGCTGCAGCTGCGGGAGTTGCCGGGGCTGCCATTGCAAAATTGCGCGGAACAAATTCTGACGACATTCCTGATACAATCGTCAAGAACGACGCGACGTCAAATATCTCAAAGACATGTGATGCAGGTGCAGAGCAGCTTGCTGGACCGTCCGTGGACATCACTGTTGATAAATCGATGGGATCATCGATTACTGAACCTGTCATTTCTGAGGCTTGGTCGGCTGTCTCTGAACCTGCAGTTGAGCAAAGCAGAAGCCTTGGGTCCCCGATCCTTTTGTCAGAGATTGACCCTCGCTCTCCAACACCTGCTGTCATTATCCCCGACGCTGCCATGGTAGAGCAACATCGTGCAAAGTCATTGAGGCGCAAACAGAAGCTAGTTGTCCGAGAAGCTGAGGATACTGTGGCAGCTGCAGTTGTCATATATGCCACAGCCGAAGCTTTGAGCCCTCCCGCTAGTCCGAGAGCCGACACTTTCAAAGACAATGAACAAGGGTTTCCATCAGTGATTGCACGGGGTAGAGCCGAGGAGGACTCGAACCAGCTTGATACTGACTTATCTGCAGACGAATCTTCGAGACGCCATCGGGCTTCCAGTGGTGACGGAGACGGGGAGAGGCGCCGTCGACATAGACATTCGTCTCACTCCTCGTACCACTCTGCCCGCTCGGGCCGCAGCCGGGAGGATGAGGAGCCCCGGGACAGTAAACGCCATTCTTCCCATGGATCTCACAGCCGCCGCCGTCGCTCTGACAGTGTTGAAGAACCTGCTTCCAAGACGCCACCAAGAACGCCCCGAAGACGTGACAGCGGCTTCTCTGGAGAAAGCTCCGGAAGTTCTGGGAAGAGGAGGCTCCGAACCCCTGAAGAGCAAGCCGAGCACGAACGACGCAAATCTGAGCGACAGCCTCGCGACCAAGACCCTGAACATCGCGGGCGCTCAGAACTTGAGGATCGTCATGAGCGATCTGAAAAGTCCGAACGCTCCTCGCAGAAAGTCCGCACAAACCGTGATACGGATTCTACTCGGGAGAGAAGTCAGCATCGCTCTTCCCGTCGACACAGCCACTCCAGCCAGCAAAGATCCGAGCCTGTGCCCTCTGCTACAACTCCTGTCGATAGAGAGCTAATCACACCGCAGCACACTGACAAGAAGTTCTTTGAGGTGAAGAACGCCGAGGGCATCGTGGGCACTGGTCTTGCGCCCCAGATTGCTGGGGAGACCACAGTAGAGATTCCTATCGAGGAACTCAAAGGGGCCCCAGAAGGTCCCAAGCGGTCCAACACTAGCCGATCCAAGCACGGCTTCAAGCGAGTCTCAACAGACCAACCTCGCACCAAGCTTACCAAGACGCGAGAATCTATCGATGTGTCACGAGCCTCGTCTTCCAAGAGCAGCGCAACACCTGCTGAAGACGCTGGCAAGAAAGCCCCGGAAGACAGTGCCCGCAAAGCGAGGCAGAGTGAGCGCAGCAAGAAAACGCGTGAGGACGAGAAGAAACCTTCGGGCATCCGTGGTGTTTTTAGGAAGATTTTCGGATAGTGTCATTTTATTTCTTACGTTCCAGACTACGATGATGTATGATTTGTACGAGTCTACGGCCTGATGGAGCTGAAGATTGTTCTATTGTCAGCCTAGGTATGAAAAACTATCGCGTACATGATAGTATGAATTTGACCTGTTTTCATTGATGAGCCTGAGCAATCAAAATGACCGTTGGTGATAAAGCAGCGCTACTGCGTCCTTCACTGTTGTGGGGGCTGCTACTGCGATCTTGACTATTGCTAGGGCCCCCGTCGTGTTCTTGACTATCGCCGAAGCCCGCGGGATTGCAGTAGTCACTTCGACATCAGAGTTTACTTTCTGGACATTGCCTTATCATGACTGACTGAAGTGGGGCGCGGGCTCCTACGGATTACGGAGTGAGTACGGAGTGAGTACGGAGTAATGAACGAGCACGTGATGAACAGCCGAATAGACATCACTTATCGATTACGGATACCCACAATTAAATCGAAGAGCCCTAATACCATATTTGGCGCTCGCACTAAATTTTCAACCAGGCGCGCCCACTAAAAGCTGTGCGCCAAAGTGCCAATTCGGGGTTGGAAAATCTCAAAGTGGGCTGCTGCCATTGCATCGGAAATCCGTCCTCTCCCATCAATACCATTTACGCATTATTTGCAAGGCGCAGGATTCGACCTCTTTGCGTTCTTCCAACAAACCCATTCACTCTAATCATTCAAGATGGCTCCTCAGACCGTATGTATTTAATCCTGCTTTGCTATTAGACGCGATGCCACGACCAGCCTCTTCTCGTATTTAGAACATCCTCGCCGCTTGTCTAGATCACCATGAATCGATGCCGGAACTGGCCTTCTCGACTTGGCTCTTGCGAAGATAAATTGGCTTTAGACGTCAAGGACGGACGAATGCAAGAATGGCTGGCGCCGTGAAAGATCATGCAGTAGGCTAAGTTGTCATCGTTCTCATAGAAGAAGTCGGGCAAGGCCCAGAAGCAGACTAAGAAGGTACGTTCCTTTTTTGTGGAATTTGGAGAGATATCGACTCTTAAGAATTCGGAACTCGAGATAATGAAAAAACTAACACGATGGGGGTGCAGTTCATCATCAACGCTCAGCAGCCTGCTAGCGACAAGATCTTCGACATCTCCGCTTTCGAGAAGTTCCTCCAGGACACCATCAAGGTCGAGGGCCGCACCAACAACCTGGGCGACAATGTTATTGTCCAGCAGCAGGGTGAGGGAAAGATCGAAATCATTGCCCACAACGACCTGTCTGGCCGCTACCTTAAGTACCTGTGCGTATTTTTCAACTGCTTGGTCCAATCATCACTGCTAAGAGGGCGCATGAATTACTGACAATATTTTTCTGTTAATTTTTTTTTCCATCATAAGGACCAAGAAGTTCCTCAAGAAGCAGCAGCTCCGTGACTGGCTCCGCGTTGTCTCTACCTCCCGCGGTGTTTACGAGCTCAAGTTCTTCAACGTCGTTGATGACGAGGCCGACGAGGACGACGAGTAAATTAGGTCCGCTTTGTTGCGCCTCTAATTTCGGTGTACCTTTGGGGACGAGAAATGGAATCGGTCATTTTGTGGTGGAATATGAGCTGTCGTCTGAGACTGGATGTGTTTTCAATGCTAGGTTGATGACACAGGACATAACGAATATAACCAGCCATTTCGAGTGAAACGCATGATGATGTGTCTGTTTGTCTTGCTTCGCCAGTGCAAGCGATGTCGCGACAACGAAGATGCAGCTTACCTATCCTTTGTACCGGGAAATGATTGTTTTCTTGCTGATCAAAAGGTAAATGAGTTGTGTTTTTTTTCAATATCTCTATACCATACATATGCTAGTTGCCATCTCGCGGCACATATTGTCATGCCGCCGGCGGCATATGCGTCTCCTAAAAGAACAAGTGTACATTGTACATGTTGCAAAAATCACCCTCCTTCCGAACCCCATCTTCCTAATAGAACAAGTTTACATTGTACATGTTGCCAAATCGCCATCCTCACAAACCTCATCTCTCAAGGGAGCCCTCTCATGACGCCCTCAAAGACTAACAAGGCCGTGGCATTCGCAGGGAACGCTCTTAGAAAACACGGCAAAAAGCCTCTCCAGTATCCCCTCCACCCGCTCTCCTTCCATACCGCGGCCGCAGCGTTCCTCCACCGCGGGAACCTGCGCTCGCCATCGCCCAGGCCTCCGCCCAGCGGATCCGTCATGATGCGCTGCTTCACCAAATCACTCGGGTAGCTCGTCAGCCAGAAAACCTGGGCACTAAGCCCGCCGGCCCAGAAATTGATAGCCGGCGCACTCATATTCGTCTTTTGTCTCATCCACCTCGACAGCATATCGTAGCTCCCCCACCAAAAGAAGAAGAGGCCGCGGAAGATGATGGTCGCGCCGAGCCCGTGGTACACGCCCCGCACGCCGTGATGCGTGTATATCTTGCGGAGACAGTCTATGGGGCCCGAGTACCTCCGCTGCGACTTATCGGCGGCGTACTGGATCTGCAGGCGGGCCTTGATGTGCTCCACGGGGGAGGCGATGAAGCTGACGGTTGCGCCGGCGAAGATGCCTGCTATTCCATGGCCCAGCGGCGGGAGATAGGTCGGCGGG
This sequence comes from Epichloe typhina subsp. poae, assembly GCA_030389615.1. NCBI lineage: Eukaryota > Fungi > Ascomycota > Sordariomycetes > Hypocreales > Clavicipitaceae > Epichloe > Epichloe typhina. Next base: position 4,259,410 of record CP098313.1, read on the forward strand.
GAGCCGGCATCGTCGAGGAGGGCCTTGAACCCTAGACCCGCGCCCTCGCCGATCCCCGGGGTCCATGAGGATGCGTGGAAGACGTGCTCGGCCATGAGGCGGCGGTAGACGGTGAGTGAGCCGAGCATGATGGAGTCCATGAACATCCAGCCCACGAGGGGGGGCGTCGCGCCCTTGTAGAGACCTCGTGCGCCCTCATTCTTGATGGTCTGGGTGACGCATTCGAGGGGACCGCTGAAACGGCCCTTGCCGGTGGTTTGCAGTCGGACCTTGACCGTGTCGAAGGGGTGACCGACTGGTTCGCTCTTGAATTAGCTTCGGGGCGTCATGGATCATGGTGAGGACAGATAGATGAGCGTGGCTTGGGCATGAGATGAACCAGGAATGCGGTTTTCTTCTTCCTCCTCCTTTCCTTTAGGCCACGATGATGGCGAATGTTGGACATGGACACCAACAACATACCAGTCAGCTTGGCAACACCACTGAACACACCCGCCACGAAGCCCTTGTAGTCCCGACTCGACGACTTTTCGGTCGCCACCTCCGGCAGAGCAGCGCTGGTGCTCGGAGCGTTCTGCATCGTCGGAGAAGCCATGCTTGCTGGGGTAAAGCTCTCGACGTGAGAAACGGGCGAGGTCCCGAAAGGGGATCTTGGTTTTGGCGTTGGCAATGGCGACGATGCCCTGGACGAAAGAGGACCGGGTGCGATTTAAATGCCCATTGGCTGTGGTGATAACAGGCTACCGACTAGGCATCGGGTCAAAGCGGACTGCAAAGTCGTCAATTGTGACGAGCTGGTGAATGAGAATGGAAGCATGCAAGATGGCAAGGGGTCCGTTGGACGGACATGGACTCATCATGGAATTTGTTGTGCTTAGCTGTTGTGTAACCAACATGGGTGGGTGGAGTGGAGACTGACTGCCAACTTGTAGACCAATCGGTGCTTCTCAAAGTAAGCTGATGAAGATGAAGTCGAACTTGGCTGCGTTGCTGGTCATTCTTCCGATGGATGGTGGCAATGAATTGGGTATTGGCGAGAGCCATGTTTGCACAAAATCGCCAACAAAGGTTACCGCAAAAAATCTGGAAAATGGTCCTGAATGAATTGAATTCGATGCACGGCAAGTAGGTTCGTGCGACGGGAAGTCGAATGTGATGGCTCCCCTGGTCGTGTTGCATGTGGCCATTATATAAAGTCCAACACTTGAAAAGAAAACATTAAACACGCCGACAAATGTGGGAAAATTGCTCATTCGAGCCCCGTCTTCGGTGTTATACATAAGTTAGTGGGGGTTGTTGGTGGGGGTTGTTAGGGGGTGCTCTCGCACGTGATTGATACTGCCTTATCGTTGTTCCTCATGGACAACAAACATAATGCGGCTGCTTCCGTGTCGCACCTATTAAAACTTCTTCGCTTTTTCTTCCTTCACCCGACGACGACGGATATCGTGCTTTTTAGCCAGAACTATCGCAACATGACAATCACAATTATTCTAGGCTCCCAGTGGGGTACGTCTCATCCTCTCCCACCCCTCACTTCTTCTCGCTGTGCCCCGCCGAAACCGGGGCATTGGGCGTGATGCGATGAACGTTCTTTGTGGTGCTAACTTGGCGCGATACACAGGAGATGAGGGCGTATGTCTTCCCTTCCAGCTCGAACCCAGGCCTTCTGACTACGAGACGCCTGCAGAACTTATTCTCTAACGACGTACCATGGTGTAGAAAGGAAAACTGACCGACATCCTTGCCCCCGAGGCACAAATCTGCGCTCGAGCCGCTGTGAGCAACGACACGTTCCACTATGGCAAATGTATACTGATAGTAAATCAAGGGGGGTCACAACGCTGGGCACTCTATTGTGTGAGTTGAATTCTCCTTGCTTCCTGGCAATTGACTCGTGAGAATGAATGCATTACTGACTTCTTCTCTATAGCGCCAATGGAGTGTCGTATAGGTGGGCGTATACAGACATGGAAGTCTTTCAACAACTACTCACCTTTTCATAGCTTTCACTTGCTTCCCTCTGGTCTCGTCAACCCAAAATGGTACCTTCTCAGCCCACTCAGCTCAGACACCAGCGAAACTGACATTTCACGCAGCATGAACTTCATCGGCTCGGGAGTCGTCTTCCACGTGTAAGTAACGATGTCTCTTCACCTGGTCACCTCCATCCCGTCGATCACCATACTGGCGTCTGATCTGGCCCCCGCGGCTCTTTTATAAGTACGTCGAGATACTGACGTTGCCCTTAGCCCAAGCTTTTTCAAGGAGCTACAGGAGCTCGAGGAGAAGGGTCTTCCCTCGGTACATGATCGGATCCTTGTTTCGGACCGAGTGCACATCGATTTGCAGATGCACGTGGCAGTTGATGGAATAGAGGAGAGGGAGCTCGGAGGTTCGTCCTGCGCTTTGGAATCACACGAGCGATATATATCTGATTTTTTTAGAAAAAAAATTGGGCACTACAATGAAGGGTACTGGCCCATGTCTCACGACCAAAGCCGCGGTAAGAGGATATCTAACGGTTTTTTTAAAAAAAAAAAAAAAACCTTGCTGAACCCCGCATAGCGAAGTGGAATCAGATTAGCGGAGGTTTTTAACCCCGAGCTTTTTGAGTCTAAACTCCGACGATTGGCCGATGGCTACCGGAAGCGCTACGGAGACCTATTCGAGTACGATGTCGAGGAAGAACTCGCTCGGTTCAACGGGTATCGACCGAAGTTGGCGAAATACGCCGTGGATGGCGTGTCGTTCATCCGGTCAGCCCAAGAGAGCAATACGAACATATTGGTAGAGGGGGCAAATGTAAGAGCTCTACTCTGCAGTTAATATCTCGATATTGACCGATTGGTGGGTCGAGCAACTGTGCCTGCGGTCTCGTATTCCCCTTTCCTCGGCCTGAGAAGGATACCCAGGTAGGAGGGCGGGACGCAGTAGTTCCCTGGCAAAGGCACTATGTTGGTCAAATCCCAACATTCTTTCGCCAAACTGAGCTCTGCGTTCTGTTTTTGCTCTCCACTGAGGTTCCGGAACAGCCTAGGGGACTGGCTTGTACTTGTGGTCTGCTGGGCCTTGAGCTCGGGTGTTCGGGGGCGTGACGCTTCCCATGTGAAAACTGAGCACTTGACTTGTCTAGCGACGGACCAAACCTGGTCTCTTGAGGTCAAACGCTATGCTTGGCATGCGATGACCTTGTCTCTAGATGATTTCAGGACCTTTTTTCATGTGGGACTCTTTTCGCCTTCTACGCGTAGGCAGAACGACCGGTACAAGGTTCTCTCAAGAGGAAAGGGGTCTGAGGCCCGGCGCTTGTGCTCGTCCTCATTTGAACAGGCACTGATGCTCGACATAAATTATGGGACGTTCCCAGTAAGTTTTCATCAGTTTGGTCTTCAAATCTTGCAGTCATAGTAACAGAAGCAAATAGTTTGTGACCTCGTCTAATACAACACTGGGTGGGATTATAGACGGGCTCGCCTTGAACCCGAAGAACATCACAGAGACGATCGGAGTGGTGAAGGCTTGTACGTTGTTTGCGCTCTGAGCATGATTCAACGCTGACCAGCGGTAGACACAACTCGCGTCGGGCAGGGAGCTTTCAAGACAGAAGATACTGGAGAGTGCGTTCTCAGTTTCCTAGAGACATAAATGAGAAACTAACGAATTGTGATAGGATTGGGACCAAACTCCAGGAGATTGGCCGAGAATGGGTTAGTCTCCATGGGCAATGAGTTTTCACACCTTCCAAAGCTAAGTGTAAACCTAGGGAACAACGACTGGCCGAAGACGTAGATGTGGATGGTAAGTATACTTGACCAAAGCAGAACTCCGCCGGATGACTGGCTAATTGTACTTAGGCTTGGTAACTATGACGACCACGCTGCTATGATTTGTCGGCTGATGTCACTGACCTGGACCGGTATAGACCTTGTCGTTGTCAAGTACAGCACTTCGATCAACTACTACTCCGCTTTAAATCTTACAAAGGTAGATGTTCACCTCTAGGTGCTTCTGGTCCTATCCGTGGCAGCTAACTGGCGCCTTTCAGCTCGATGTTCTGGATACCTTTGACACGATTAAAATCGCCATCGCCTACAAGGTTGACGGCGAGGTTAGCCTCTTTGGTCAAAAGCTAGTGGATAGAAAGACACTGATGGTATGCAGGAACTGGACTCTTACCCAGCGGATCTCGACATCCTAGACCGAGCCGAGGTTGTCTATCATGAAATGCCAGGATGGCAGAAGCCAACGACTCATGCAAAGTCCTTCTACGACCTCCCTAAGCAAGCTAGAGACTACGTTGAGGTAAGACACCTGCCAGTGTCAGGGTGGCTCGTGCTAACGACCTTGCTAGTACATTGAGAACTTTGTTGGAGTCAAGGTAGGCTGGTTTCGGGGCGTTTCTGCTTGGCAGGCTTTCACTAACGTCAACCAGATCAAGTGGATTGGCACCGGCCCCGACCGCGAGGCCATGATCAAGCGCGCTTGAGCGATCCCTCGTGCAGCGCAGATGACGGATGTGGGAAACGAGATGGTGGAGTGGAATGTTCTGTGTGACCATGAGTCAATCAGGCCAGGAACATGGGGTTGATTATTCGCACGAAACGGATGGCGGCTTTCTGACCATTCTGACCATGGAGCCTTTCAAAAAAGTTACGATAGCTCATGGAGCTTGAGTCATAGATTTGGGGTAGTTTGCAATCTGTGTAATTGGACGAAAAAGAAATGAATTGCGTCTCCCTGGGCTTCTCACCGGCTTTGCACCACATGTCCCAAACCGCGACCCGGATTCATCCCAACTCGTATGCCTACCCGCACAACCGGCACCCTCGTGACGGCGATATTCTCATCAAGGTGCATTACGTAGCCCAGAACCCAACCGACTGGAAGTCTTTTAGCGCAGCCCAAGAAGCGGGCAGGACCATGGTCTTTGGCTGCCACGTTGAGCCCACGCGCGGCGCGGAGACGGATCCGAGGATGGGAAGTTTTGGGAAAAGAACGTACTCGGTAATACTTGAAGGCGTTGCCGAAGTGGCTGCAGGATGGTCATCTCAAGCCCAACCAGCAGGTGGAGCTCGGCGGACCGGGCGACACCCGATTGGCTTTGAACGCCAGAGGAAGGGGGTGGCGTGAGCGCGGCAAAGCTGGTTGATTAATTAGAATGAGGAAGATGGCTTGTTGTTGAAGATTGAAGATGGAGTGCCAAGTGCCGATGTGGCATGTTATGGACCCCTACCGAGAAAAATGCCGGGCCCAATTGGACCGCTCAATTGGACCGCCCAATTGGACCAGCGAATTGACCCTGCGGACCCAAACTTTTTTTTGAAAGGCGGCAAAGACTGCCGTGCTTCTCTTCTACCATCTGTCATTTGTTGGCGGCACGGACTATGAGCGCAACGTCGGCCCAACAAGTCGGCGCTGATGCCGCCGCCGAGGCCAGAGCTCTGGGGAATGGCCTCTACCGGGCAGGCAATCTGACCCAAGGTGCGGAGTAGACGACGACATCCTTCCATCATGGTCATGGCACTCGGAAGCAGATTCTGACATGGGCTCCAGCCGAAGAGGCATACAAGAAAGCTGCGTTGCTGGCTCCCCAAGATGCCTCACCCATCTCCAATCTATCCGCCGTGAAATATGAGATGGGTGACTATAGAGCCGCCATTGCCTACATCCAAAAGGCAACATCATTGGCCTTCTCTGGAACCGACAATGACGACGCCAAGAGGGACAAGCTGTACAGCCGGATGGCCAAGTGCTACTTGCACTTGCTCGACTTGCACTCTGCCGAGGAGGCCATTTCAGCCATTGGCGATGGTCATGTCCGAGCGGAGCTGCATGAATCCGCTGAATCGATCAAGGCTCTGTCGGGTGAGAGCCCCGACGAAGCCCTTCTCAGAGGGCATGTCCTCGACCGACTTCCGCGGTATAAGCCATGTCTGTATGTTGACCTCGTTGTACATGTGATTTTGTTTCTGCTGATGCGCAATCCAGCACGAGCATTCTAGAATACTTCTGCGTGGGCCACGACATGGTGGACCTTTTGAAAGAGCGATTCGGAACCAAAGGCGCTGGAAGCCCCGACATCTCGTTCCTCTTCGCCGGCAGCGGGGATGGACGCAACGTCTTCTCCGCCATCATGGGAATGATGCTGAGAGAGGAAGCGACAGAGGGACCATGCTTTGGAAAACTTCACTTCACCCTGGTGGATCTGAAGCCAGCAGCATTGGCCAAGGTACTCATTTTCTTCGACATGATGATCCGAGGAGAAACAGAGGTGGCGCAAGGGGACCCTCGGGGCGATGATTGTTTCCTAGACATGGCTTACCTCTTCAGCTGTCAGATCATTCCCCCCTGGGTCGAGGCCAGGCTGCAGACCAGCATCAGCGAGCTCATAAAGAGGCTCGAGGGCAAAGGCGACGTCCTCGAGTTTGTTTTCGTCGCAGAAAACGACAGGAAACCCCTGGCTCGAGTTCTTCGTCAATGGCAGCACCCCTGGCCTGGCTTGTCCAATGCGCGCGAGGTGAGAAAATTCGTGAAGCCGAGACAGCATGCAGACCGACTCCGCGCGGAGGCCCTCTTTGGCGGAAAGCGCGACGGCAGCAACAAGTCGGAGAAGGCTGATTTCGAGAATCTCACCGTCGTGTTGCCGCCAGCAGCGGTTGCAGAAAGACGCGAGACGTCTCTTGTGAAACCCTTGGCCGACTACCGATCAACAGGCGACATCAAGGGATTGCGGCAACACATACGCTCCAACTGAAGAGTCAACAATACACTCATAGACTACGACTTTGCCGACGCGGTCAGGCAACAAGGAGAGACGGACTTCAGCGCCATCGAGTTTGATCCTCTGGAAGTGACCGAGTCGATGGGCGCGCCGCCGCCCAGAGGGGAGGGCGACAGCAGCTCCCTAGAAAGCTTGCTCTGGTATTTCGCGGCTTCAGCACATCTACATTTGGGTTCAGCATCGAGGGCCGGTTGGTGGTGGAACTCATCGTGGGGGAGGCGGCCGACGTCATGGAGCGCATTCGCTACAAAATGCTGCACCACCGGCTGTCTCCTCCCAGAGGGGCTCCCAGAGGGAGCTCGATGCTCGACCCGGCTCTTTTCCCTCGTACCTTTGACTATGTCCACATGAGCAATATCCCGTAAGATAGGCTCCCCATTCATTCTGCTATCCGAGAGTGTACGCTTTGGTCCTAACAAGCTTTGGAAACCAGAGACTATATTGGCGGCCACCTCACATCTTTCCTGGCTGGTCGGCCACTCCTCAAGAAAGACCAACCATCCAGCCTGCGTTTCGTCAATCTTCTCAACCCACCAGAGTTTCCCGATCACGAGACGTTCCAGTCAGAGTATTTGCTCATGTACAAGATGCAGCACATCCGCCGGCACTTCCTGGTCACACGGCGACCCGGCGAACTCACGAGAGGGGACTTGCCGCAAGCATTCAAGACCTCGCTCATGCCAGTTCCGCTCATGCCATTCGCGTTCGAGGGGTACATGATCTGGGACAGGATGCCAAACTCCACCATGTCCTACGAGCAGCTGTTGCCGAAGCCCGCGTTCGAGAAATGGATCTACGCCCACCTCCTCAAGATCTGTCTCCCATATCCACGACCAGTCTTCAGTGGCCAGCCCGTGTACGCGCCGCTCAACCTCACCGCCCTCATCCGCCTCGCCGTCGCCATGTTCGAGGTCGGGTACCCGGCCCACTGGCTGCTCAGAATCCTCTCCTGCATCTGCAGCGGCGTCATCACCACCAGCGCCCGGCCGCCCACGAAGCGCGTCTCCGACCCCGCCGACGTCGACGCCAACCCCCCGGCCAGGGACATGACTGTGCAGCCGTGGGTTCCAGAGTTCACCACCCTGCTCAGCATATGGCGTCGGCTGCTCCCGTTCGGAACCGACTCGCTGGGCGGCGCACTCGTCCCGCTCGCGAGCATAGCAAAGTACACCATCGCCTTCCCGACCGTTCGCGCAGAGAACAACCGCCTGCCTCACTTCATGCTCCTCTTCTGGAACACCAAAGTGGGGTCCTCCTCGAAGCCGCCGCACAACATCTACCACCTCTTGGTAAATAACAGTGACGGGGGAGACAACTCCACGTCTGCCAGGGACATTCGCAAGAGCGCCATCGTCTGCGTAACGACGTTCCGCTACATGCCCGCGTCCAGGACCGCCGAATTCTGGATGCGCGCCGACAAGATGGAGGACATCATGTCCGGCACGTGGAACGCCTTTATTTGGAGGACAGATACCTGGGAGGCCGTCACCTGCGGCGTAGACGTTTCCACGGGGATAGTGCGCGGTGAGAAGTGGACAATGGTTTCGTAAAAAAAACAGCTCGATCCGAGAAGACTGTCTGCTCAACGACAATCGCGTGCTCTTCCATCCCAGTGGCCTCGTAGTCCGCCAAGATGCACGAGGTACAAGTCCAGGGTGTTCAAATCGATCCCTGCAAAACGGTCACTCACTGCCACAAAGGACGACCAGACCTGCTAGACTTACACCGTAAAGCCTTTATAGTGCGTATTGAATATATGATATATACTCCTTGACTTTACTACGTATTAGGGTGTCTGCTCGGCCAGCCACTTAAAACCAGGTCGTACCGCCCGGCCAGTGCAAGTCAACGAGCCAGAACCTGCCAAGTTGCCCGCCCGTAATCCTTTCTCTGGGATGCTTTCCTGCCGCCTGAAAACGGTACATGCAAATCATGGTTGCGAGTCTAGTCACCATGGGATCTTGCTGACAATGCCAACGCCTTCACGCAATGCCAGAGCTGGAACCTGAGTGAAAATAACATGCCATGTATTCTTCCCCGGACAGGACCTAGCGGCAAGTCCAAGTCCAGATTGGCCGATCCCATCAACATCCAAAACCTTGCCTGTATGTACATGGACACGAGGTCGGCATTATTGCTACTTTTCTCTAAACTTAATCCAGGAACATCAAGTTCGTCATTTCGTCATCGGCAAAAAAGCTTTCCGGAAGCAATGTCTCCCGGGCAATGATCACGATATACGTGCATCCATGTACGCTTCGTGACCTTTCCTGCATACAGCCCTCAGTTGCCCCTTCTTCTTTCCTTGGCATGGACAGAATCAATTCTCAAACTTCTTGGCTGGCGCAGATGTTCCAAGCTTGGTCACAGATGGCGACGTCGCATGGCTCGTTGGCCATTTTTCTTCACCAGAAGCACTCGTTACATAAAAACCCCGTGACGCATCGTGGTACTGATCGTATGCGGCAGCGGGGTATTGTTGTTCAGGTCGTCGGTCAGTGACTCGGTTCACAAAGCCCACATTAGCCTCAGAATGTGTCTGTGTCTTCACTAGCCACGGTTCCAAAGGTATCTGCGTACAAGATCAATGTGTGAAATCAGTGGCGGTTTGGCAATGGAATATCCAGTTCAATATGTGTACCTCTTTTACGTCGCCTCTCTTCCCTCGCTGCGTCTTCGGGACTCTTCGGAGTCATTGCTCTCGGCCCGCTGGGTCGTCGGCTGGGGACGCCAAGAGCGGCGTTCAAGTTTCTGTTCTCCAGCCTAGGACTGCTCCCGGAATGATGACTGAGATATGTCCCTGTCATGGTGCCGTACCCGCTCTCTGAGCCCTGCTGGGGGGCCGGGCTGCCATCTTTTTGCAGCTTGGAAAGCCGACCGGACTTGGGCGAAGTGTGGGCGCCGGGAGATTCAATCGGCTCCTTGGGCGGGCGTGGTGGTCCGGATTGCTGTCCAGGAGAAGAATAGTACTCGGCCTCTGGGCCAGGGAGCGACGACGTGTTACTGAATCTGTTGGTGTTGGGGGGCAGGCGATTCAGGCTCGTCGCAGATCCTGCCCAGTCAGCGGACCGTGGGGTCGTCGGGTTGTTATATTCTTGTGCCGAAGACTCCAGCGCGGTACGAAACCTCTCGGTTTGGCCAGGTCTTGGTTGAGGATGTTGAAGGTTCAGTGAGTTGCGATGAGCCTTGTACTTTGGGTCTTCTGGAGTCATGTATTGTGTCGGCGGCGGGCCTTGCCCTCGCGTCGCCGATGGGCTGGCATCTGAGGAGAAGCCTGTGTGCAACTTGTCATCACCATATGGGTTGTCGCGGGGGTAGTCTTCCTCCTCGTCATAGGATGCCAGACTCGAACCAGATCGTGTCGGAGGTTGAAAGTCATCGTGTTTGGGTCCCTTCTTGGAAACCCCGCTGCCTCGAAGAGCTTTCCCAACACTGGAAGCTGTGGTGCCCGACCAACGCGATATCTTGGGAAGCCATCCGCCGGAGCCGGTCCTGGTCTTCTTACCCTTGTCAGCCCGGGGCGTGTTCTCCGCACTCAGGGGCTGTTGTTCAACGGGGGGGGCCAGACGTGGCGGCGTGTCCAGCGGTACAGAACCGCCACGTTGAATCTGCTCGGCTTGCGCCGGAGTCTGCTGCAGGTGCTCCCCACCCAATCTCTCAGCACTCGGACTGGCATCATTGTATTGATATTGATACTCCTCCTCGTTTTCGGGTACGGTACTGATTCTGTGCTCGGAGAATTTTCCCTCGCCACCGCCAATGGATCCTGGTCCGCGAGACCTCGCTGCCAACGCCGCTCCGGGCTGACTAGCATGAGTAGGGGTCGAGCTGCCTTCGGCGTCGTAGCCTTTATCATGTCCGTATTGACTGTCTGTTTGGACATTCTCGTACGATTGTCCCGGGCCACCACCACCCGTCGATGCAGGGTGGGCAGTTTGTGTCTTGAGCACGTCGACCTCACCAAGCAGCTGCATGAGCATGTCCTCGATACGGCTCAGGTCGTTTGTTCCCTTGGCGCTGAGTCCCTGCAATGCTCTCTTCCATAGGTTCTTCTTCTTGAAGCCAGCTTCGTCGAGTGTGCCTGCTTGAGATGGACTCTGTAGTGACCGCGAAGCAGCTCCGGGGTATGGCCGAGGTCCGTTGATAGCCTTCTGCAGCTTCTCTGTATTCTCCACGTTTGCAAAGATGACGTCGTCCCCAGTGTCCTGGACGAGATCTTTCATCTCTCGGAAAGAGTTGCGCATCTCAAGGGCGGCATTCATGAGTAGGGCCACAATTTCCGTATCACGAGCGCTGCGTTGCGCATCACGCACCATCAACTGGGTGCTGTTAGAGAGGAGAGATGAGAAGAGAGACTGGAAGATTGCTTACATGTTGCATCAATGCGACAATATCCTTGTTTTCGATACGCTCAATGCCCGCGCCGGTTGCAGCATCGTAAAAGGGAGAGTCCATGCCCTGGGACATGCCACTGAGGCGACGGGCGTGGTTCTTGGGGGCATAGAACGGATCGTCGTCTTCATTGGCTGCCGAGTTAAAGTCCACGGCTTTGCCTTTTGAAAGCTGGGCATCTGGGGTGCGATTAGGGCCGTTCGACATGTAACCCTCGTCATGCCTCTGACCAAACCCGGGGCTGCCAGTGTTGTAAGCGGGGCCGAGATTTCTCGCACCGAGTAAGTTCTCGTTGAGGTCGGGGTTCACGATGGGACTGGCATCTTCATATGGGTTTGTGATCAAGGTATCTCGCTTGCGCTCGTCTGATGTGCGATGCCACTCGTCTTCCTCCTTAACCATCTCATCGTTGTGGGTGGCAGCCATCCCGGCGGCAGCGCCCAACGCGACGGCACCAACGGCCTCTGCAATTCCGAGACCGCCTCCTCCGGCTTTACTGCCAGGATCCCCATCCTCATGAGGACTGAAATAATGCTGAGTAGGGGTGGCTCTCCCGGGCCACGCTTTGTGTATTGGTTCGCCATCCAGCCGCTCGTAAACCATCGATGGATTGGTCTGTAATTCATCGTCGACGTAGCCTATTTCGGGCATTGGGTCCGTCACATCCGGGATACCACTCGTGCCAATTTTTAGGTCATCGTCCAAGTCCAATTTATCGGTACTTTGCGTCGGGGTGTTTTGGGGTTCCCAGCCACGGTGCATCGTTCTCTCTTTGAAAGACCTGTTGCGAGCCATACCAGCAGGCTGAGAGTCTTCTGCAAATTGACCTGCAGCAGCTGCTTGTTTTCTTTCCTTTGCGGCTCTCAGAGCCGCTGCGGCCGCACCAACTGCGCCAGCGGTGATTGCTGCCTCGGACGCAGTCGGCGAGTGTCGGTACTTGGTTCGTGGGATCTTGCGGCCGTATTCGTCCACGTCATACTCGGAATGATCTTGAGATTGGGCAACAGATTTGGATCCTGGTGTTGCCTGCCTGTCCTCCTCGAGCTCGCCGACATCCATCCGGTCGGGGGTGCTGAGGGCCGGAGTGCTTTGGGGTTCGGCTTGATCATTATATGAGAGCATGGAGCCCCTCCCAGCCTGGTAGTCGTATCCAGATGCTCCAGTCACGACAGATTGGTCAAGTATTGAGCCCTCTACCAGTGATGCAACTGCTGACTCAACACCAACGGGTGGATGAACAAAGTCGGGATTAGCACCAACACCCCGGACGGTCTGTCCACCGGTTGTCTCGTCGAAATGGTCCGCTCCTTCCATAGACAGCTGGTCATAGTCGCGCAAGTTGCGTGGCGCAGAGTCATCTGACTGCAGCGAAAGGTGTTGTTGAATACGTTCTGGCGACTTGCCAGGTGACGGTATATCCCCGGAGTAGTTCTGGGGCAATTGTGCCTCGCTGCCGGCTTCGGTATAGCCAGATACACTTGGAATCGGGCTAAGTCCCCTTGCGCCGGCTTGGTAAGGGACGTATCGTAGCGGTGGAGGAACGTCCTGGGTGCTGAAATAGCGTTGCTCAAAGTCATCATCCTCTTGGTAAGCGGGCTGTTGGCCCGGCGCCTCTCGGGAACGGTTGTACCCATGACCAGAGCCGACGGGGACTTTGCGACCGTACTCATCCATTTCGTACTCCTCCACCTGTTCACTGATTCCACGGGGCAGAGCTGTCAAATCACCATGTGATACGTTCGCATGTTGCATGGCCATAGCGTGTCTCTCATGATCAATAGGCGACTTATCGCGGGACAGAGTAGAAGCACCAGAGGCGCCTACTTCTTCGTGTGTCGTTTCTCGAGCTGGCCCGATGAGCTCTTCACTCGCAGAGTGTGGCCTGTCAGATTCTGCAGACAATATAGACGTTCGAGTCAGCTCCGATGGATTGATATCGCTCATTAGAGGCATCGGGGGAGCAGGTGCAATGTCGTCGTCATAATCCTCGTCAAACACGTCTCGACCCAAGCTCCGGCTCCTTGTATGCTCTGCTCTTCTCCGGCGTCTATCGCGACACTTTTTCTCGGATGATTCAGAACCATCCTTAACCACTGAGCCCTCCCCTTTGGCCAGCGCTGCTCCGGCTGCCGCAGCTTTGAGCAAGTTGTTGGTGCGCTTGGGAGTAGTGGCATCTCCCTCATGGCTCTGATATTCTGCAGCGATCGAATCACGGCTGGGGCTGTGCAGCGAAACATCGTCGTCATATTCATGACGTGCTTCTCTGTTGCGTCTTTCCTTCCGCTTTCCAGCATCCCGCGCGCTTTCGGCACGCTGGCCTGTTGACCGCCTGCGGTCTGAGGAGATATCTTCTCGGGAAATCGAAGTGGCTGATGAGCTAAGGGAGCCTCGCCGGCTCTCGCGCTTGCTCTGTTCCCGTTTGAGCGCACTCAATTCGGGCAGAATCAAGCGCCGGATGGCATCCTCGACGGTCTCTAGTAACTTCGGGTTGTTGATTGATGACTTGGAGGCACCTGAGCGAACGGAACCCGTGTCCAAGGAGCGATGGCTCGCAGGGAGATGAGATGATATGGCACTGGAATCCACCGCGCTAATATTGGATTCCTGCGGCGTGCGACTGGGCCGATGGCGCTGCGACCGCTCGTCCTCCACTTGCTCACTTGCACCGCTCGTTCTACTTTTAGATTGTCGCCTCCTGTCGGGTTTATCTTTTGACTTCTCTGACATCTTCAAGCGGTCTCTCGATCGCGTCTTTTTGTTGCTTGCCTCACCCATGGCCACGCCACTCAGTGCACCCGCAGCTGCCGCTGCAGCTGCGACGATGCCGTCGCCCCGAAATGGACTCGAGGATCTCTTTGCATCACCTCCCGGGCCAGTGCCGTCCAAAAAACTGTCCGTGGGGATGGCTGAAATTTCCGAGAAGTTACCAGGCTGATACGACTCTGCCGAGGGAATCAGAGGGCTGGAGGGGCGTCGTCGCCTATGACTGCGGTCTATTTCAATGTCGATGGGATTTCGCGAAACGTTGGATTCCTCTGTGGCCGACGCATAGGATGTCATACTATTTGCGTCTTCGCCGTCGTGCAGATCAATCTCTCGCGAAGCAATGGCTTGATCGAGAGGTATCCGGCGCGTGAGAGAAGCTTTGCGCGTGCCCCTGGTCTCGGTCACTTGTATGTGGTCGCCTTGGCTTTTCTTGGAAGGTGTCAATCTGACTCGGACGCTGGGCTTGCGCTCTTGACCTGATCCGCTCTTGCCACCCTCGAAATATTCAATCAGCAGCGACGTCTGAGATTTGTTGGCTTTGTGGCCACGAGTGCGGATCGTGACAGGGGAGCCGTCCTCGGGAATCGAGTAGGAGGACTTTTCGTCGCCAGGCTTTGAAATGTCGGTAGCCAATTCGCTCGGCGTTGTTGTGTCCGTCTCTGTCGGAGCTGGGAGCGGCGGCGGCTTTTTGAAGTCGACGCCCATGGTGCTCTGGTCTGGACACTTGAGCCAGACTGCGAAGCTCTTTATCCCAAGGCGAGGCGAGGGCTATCGGCAACAGGTATAGGAGACGAGGGTTATTCTTTCTGGTATGGTCCCGAATAAGTCAGGATATTAAAGAGTCGGGGCAAAGCCAAGACATGTGGAATCAAACGACGATGTTATCGGAAGAAGCAGAAACCTGAACAGCAACTTGGACGTCAGCCGGAGACAGAAGACAAAACATTGTTGCCAATTTCCCCGGGCAGGCAGGGACCCGTGCTGGATACTCACTTCACCAACGAACAGCCACTCTGCCCCAATCCACCCAGGGCTGGCACCTTTTTTAAATTCGGATTCGCAGTCGAAGGAAAGGGTACGCAACTATGAAACGGTGGAGGAAGAAAAATGACGAATCACTGATGACGGGGAGCAGCTGTCTGCAGAGTTCCAAATGGGCTGCAAAAAGCGCAACGTGCAATGCGAGGTTGGAGGCTGTTGTGTGCTTGTTGGATCTGATGACGAGCGATGGCGGCCGAACGCAACGCCACGCCAGCGCTCCACACGAGATGGAAATCGCACTGCTGTGGCAACGGGGGCAACGGGGGCCAGCCGACCAGAGCAGAGCCAATATGCTCCCGCAGGTTCGCCACAAGTGCCTGGTGAATGCTCGTATGTGCCTATGTGCCTATGTGCGTGCAACGGACGCGAACAAGCTCGGCGGCATGTGCGACGCTTGAACGTGCGTCCGAAACGGTGGTTGCAGGAAGAACTACCAAACCGAGGCGTCGGGTTGTCTCTGCTCTGTATCTGGATCGCTGCTCTGGGGAAAAGAAACGGGGAGGATGTCTGGTAATTGAAGGAATTAATATGTAGGTCAGTCCTTGGGCGATACAACGATACACCCGAACGGCTCCTGATCTGAGCGAACAAGCACGAAATTCCCCCCAAAAAAAAAAAAAAAAAAGCTCTACGGCGCGAGAGAGGGGCGGTGGGCAACAAGACGTGGGAGCCAGTCACACAGTGTAGCCCAACCGCATCGCCAGCATGCGACAAGGGCACAACCACAATAGGATAAGTATTTGTTGTTGTCCAGACATCGGCTGGGGTTGGGCGGGTTGGGCGATGACTTGGCGCTGCCGAACAGCTGATCCAATGACGCTTGCGGGCCGGGGGATGCTACATATAAGTCGGTGGGCGCCCGGGCTCCACGGGTAACGTCCATCAGAACTTCAGAAGACAACAGCGCAACGGCAAGCACCCCAAATCAATCGATTTCTTGGCGACAATTGGAAAGTACTCCATTTGGGAAACACACAAAAAGCTGAGCTTTTCTCTCCTCCATCGGGGAACCCTATAGCGCCGCCGGTTGACCAGCACTCCCGGCGCACAGATCAATTCATCGACCATGGCTTCCCCGCCTCCAGCTGTCCCTGTCCCCTCCAGGGTCTAGTCTCCTCTGGTCTCAGGTCGGTCTGGAGAGGTGACCCACTGAGCTGGCCGCTGCCGTGGTAACCGTGAGAATGACGCGCCAACTTGCAAGCTTCATTACAACATTAAACAATTATCACAATAACAGGCAGGACATGATCAGATGACTGAACTCCCCCGATGCCGATGCCAGCTTGGACCCCCGTGGGCCAGGGTCTCTCGCCATCCAGGTCTCGTCAGTCTACATTTGCCCTCGTTCCTCCACACATAACGTCTCAATTGGGATCCCGGGATGCTGTGCCAGGAAGTTGCAATCCTAACATTCTTCCGCATCCCGATTGGTACTCAACCGGTTGATAATTTCCTTTTCTGATCATGGCCATGTAATCCGTACGGTTAATACACTCCACATCACAAAGCTTCCTCGGTCCAATTCTCTGCAGCATGGCACTTGCACGCAGAATAATAATGCCGTACTGGGGTTTCCGCACCGGACTACCCTAGAGGCTTCTACCGTTTCATTCAACATCTTCTCCATCAGCGAGACATAATTTCGCATAATGGCGGGAATTGGCTTGTCTCCACGGCAAGCGAGGCTCATTTTCTTCGCACCTGTTCCTTCTACTCCGTACGGGGTACGTCCGTAGTACATCGGCTATTGACCATGGCAGCCAGAAACATGGTAAAAATGAACATACATAAAGCAAGACTGTGATAGTTCCCATAACGCCAAGTAAGTCGCACATTAAAGAGGTTCCCGAACACCTCTCATTTTGCGATCTGGGCCGTCTGACCAAAAGCTTGTATTTCTGAAACACATGTGCCACACAACAATGACGCGTCCACGAGAATAACCTACAGATCTTCCGACAGCAGATTGCGACGTGTCACGTGCTAGATAATGTGGGGGAAATGCATTACCGCAAACTCCAAAGTGAAAAGTCCTCATTCACAAGTTTGGTCATTGTTTCCTTCCGACGTCGACTGTAGCTTCATCGCACGCGTAGCTTTCCCCAGAAACGTCTGCTTCTTTTCTGCATGGGCAGAATGTGCGTGTGAGGGAAAACACAATATCCGTATAAGCGCCCTGGGAGGGATGCAGGACGTCGCCATATGTCGCTTTTCGTATAACATTGGAGGACCAAGGAGGATTCCAATTTTTTTTTTTCGGGTGATAGGGAGAATCAGCGTAACTTACAGCCTGACGTTTGGAGAGGTATTTTTTGCATGACGGTTCAAACATGATCACTCGCTTTATGACCAACGTCAAGTAGAGAGGGAATTAGAAACACGCCTCCTTCGAAATCAAGGCAGAATAAACAAAAGACTGTCCCCTAGCCTGGAAGAACAGTGTCAATGCAGCAGCCCTTTGGTATGGGGTGCGAGTTTTTAGTCGCGCAGCGCTTCGAGGAATTTGCCTAGAGGGATTTACGCTAGAATGATGGATGAAACAAAGCTGTCCGGCCACACACACGTGCGCCATTAGTATCTGCCTATTTATTATAGCACTTAATATCGCTAGTGATTTCCCTGATAGTATCTTTAAGCTACTAGAAGTCATCCGTTTCTATAGCTAGCTTTTATCAAAGATCCCGTCGTCTTTTAAAATTGCCAACTAGCTGCGCATAGGCCCTTAAGATGTCAAAAGACTTGATTTATTGACGAGAAGGTCTTCCTAAAGGTGCCGTAGGTTTAGCGCCAATAATCTTGCGCGTATAAAGCCCGCTACTATCGCTGCTGCTTGCACTGATCTAGCTGGTGCAAGGGAAGCATTGTAGCGAGCTTTATTGACTTCGTAACGGTCGGGTCCGAGGCCGAAGGATCTACGATATCAAACATCAATAATGAGCACGTCATCGCTCGCTGCAAATTCGCTGCAGTTTTTGACCGCCTGCCCGCAGGCGGTAAGACGCGGCGGCCAGCAACTTGGTCGGGCAGGCACACAGGCACACCCCATGGAGGATGCCACCCCAGCCGAGTCGGCCGGTGCAGTCGAGTGTCAAAATCTACATTATGAGTAAAAAACCTGCGACAAAATAGAGAAAAAGTAAAGAGGCGCAGCCGAATGGTTACTCATTTGTGCGTGTATTATCCCCTATATGCCTTGCGACAGGTTCCTGAACTCTCACATCGTGCGGCTCTAAGAGCTCCCGTCCACCTGGGTCGAACCAAGCTGCGCCTTTGGCCGTCTTGTCACAATTCTTAATGGCCATCTTCAAAACACCGATTCTCATTTCGACTCTTTCTGTGCATGTTCTAATGAATCAGAGTTTTAGTGATAGTCTCGTGGCTCCGGTGACGCCGCCGGTAGGGGTGACAAAACAGTCTTTCGCCTTTGCTGAACACGTCGAGATGGCGAAACGGGACACTTACAAATACATGTACCAAAACAATGAAGAGCAAGCGCTCTCCTTACTCTTCTAACTGTTTCATGATTAGCTTACATTCTGTCGATCTTGGGTGTGTAATTCACTTACAAGTTTGCGGTATGTCTCCTAAACTTTCCGTCAGTAAGCGTTCAAGAAAGATTTTCGGTCATCTCACCTCCGTGACGTCCTTTGCGCCCTGTAGAAATGGCGTAAGTTTAGCTTATCAAATTGTGTTGTAAGACGAATACGTCCGCACTCACAGTCTCGTTCTTCTCGGCCTGCTGTGTCAGACTTGTTAGCAGCTGGCCATGCACAAGGAAAAGTACATACAAGGGCCTTCTTCTCGCAGTCCTAAATTGAAATCTGATTAGCTTGCTGTCGAATAAGCCTCGGCATTGAACACTCACGACCGCCTGTCGGCAGAGATACTAAGTTTATTAGCCATTGCTATGCATTATTAGTAGTATAAGGGTTAATTTCACCGGTGCTTACTTCATGCTCCTTTTGCAGAGCCTGGAGGAATATTAGCAAAAGTCACGCCACGGCTAATAAACTAGGATTAGTTACAGAAATTTGGGCGAGTTTAGCCTAGAAATTACAAGAACACAGCGTTAGCTCCTGGTTGGCCTCGCTGGTGAAGTCGAAACCCGATGTCAGTGACTACTGACCTTCGCTACGTTCAGGGAGTTCTAGATATTGTCAATCACAGTACAAGCAACAGAAAAAGAATTATTTCCGAGTCAAACTTACAACTTTGCCATGTTGGTGGCTATCAATGTAACATTTCTTCAATGGGTCGCTTCTGGCCCTGCCTTGTTTGGAACAGGCTGGAGGATGTGAGGCGCTGAGCATGCGAGGTCCGGAACAAGGTGGTGGATGGGGATGGAGAGAGTAAAAGTGTCGAGGGTTTTCTCGTACACTTCCCCCATGAATTATTTTACAAATCTACATGTCCCACTTTTTCGTTCCCCTCTAACAGTCTAACAGCTGCGATCAGCTGTACAAACCGACAAGGACCCACCGTTTCATTTTCACGCTACAGAACGATGGCAAGCTGCTGAGTTGCTACACGCAAAATTTCGATATGCTCGAGCACAAGGCAGGCCTTTCTGTGGGCATTGGCGAGCAAGATGAGCCTTGTGTCAAGGTCCACGGACCCATCTGCAATCTGCGGTCTCAGCAAAAGGGTGTGCCGTGGATTCGGCCGAGGACGGGTAATGTTGCCTGTACATCCACGGGTTGCAAGTCAAGAGCGAGCCAACAAGGTGGTCCCGTTGTGTCTGACCGTCGGCTGTCAATCTGTTCACACAAATTTGGTATCCATCGATCTTCTGGACACGAACTTCGCAGGCCTCGCCGACAACCATCTAGAAATGCCGCTTATTCGAATCCTGGAATTAGTCGTACCTTTTTAGCCTCCTCCTCATCGGAGATAAAGCAAGTGATTTTGTTCTCAGTGTAGTAATCTATCCTTAACCTCTTGCTCCTAACCTGGCTCATTACTAGATCCAGAATAGCAGCATCGGAACCCTTAAGCTGTCTTTCAAACCATACTTGATCGATGTTCATGCCATCAACGAGCTGCTCGACTGCTATCATGGCTACATCGTCCCTCGCATCTAAATACCTCCTTGCTAGACCCTTGAGAAGAGCTGCTAGTCGAGGTAAATGCAGATTTGCAATATCGTCGCGATTCAGCTGTATTTCTTTGCTGATATGAATAGTCTGTCCATCAATGGGTGGAACAAGTACGTCCTCGATAGCATCAATGCCGAAAAAAGCAGCATTAAATATGACAATGGTCTGCGGCGGGCACCAGTACGTGGTCTGTACCCGCGGAATATCACGCTTATACTCTGTGTAATTATTGAGGTCAGTGTCCAACTCGCAAGAATTGAACAGCCCAGTGGAGCATACGAGCCTAGCCGCCGCCAGAGAGCTTGATTTCAGTACACATATCTACAGATCCTGGTCATGGTTAGTTATGCGTAGAATGTGCCAAACAAACGAGAGGACTAACATGACAGACGCGGGGCACATTGTAGTAATTCAATGCCAATTCACCGGCAATGCACGTTGAAACGCCGTGATGCTTCAAAATTACGGAGGCAACTTTTATCGGCGTCAAGTCCATTGTGAAAGGTTGCGATGCAGATGCTTCTGAAGGCAAATGCTTATGTACAGGCGGCGGCGCCCCTTTTATTGCAACTTGGCCTACCCCACCCATGGAAACCCCTCGCGCCAATCGCCTGCCACATCAACCTTCAGCGCTCATGACATTTCGTGCGGCCGATTCTCGGTCTCTTCCTCCATATCCTAGCTTATGATGGAAACATTTTTGAGAATTATTTTCAGACGTCAGCGCCGCTTTCAGAGCCCCCGCGTTCAGATCCTTTCAGATCTGCATCTCGAGGTCGGTCAACAGTATTTGTCCTACACATTCCCTGTCTTCGCCCCATATTTGCTCTTGGCTGGAGATATTGGACGGCTCATTGACTACGATGGATACCTAAAGTTTCTCGAAGGACAGGTCCCGATATGAAAAGATTTTTTTGGTATTAGGAAACCACGAGTTTTATGGTCTGAATTATCTTTCAGGGCTTGACGAAGCGCGGCGTTTGGTAAATGAACCATCGCTTGTTGGTACACTCATTCTCCTAAACAAAACTCGATGGGACGACCCGAGCTCTGCACTGACAATTATCGGTTGCACACTGTGGTCCGCAATACCAGAGGAGGCTTCCAATCTCATTGAATCGAAGATCAATGATTTTAAGAGGATAGCCGGGTGGACCGCCCGGGAACACAACGAAGTTCACACCGTGGAGGCTTCGTGGCTCCGCCAGCAAATTGCTCAAGTAACCAAGTCGCCGCAGAGTCCCGAAAGACAGCTTCTAGTAGCGACACACCATGCGCCCTGCGTGAAAGGCACTTCTCGACCTGGAGATTCCAATAACCCTTGGACATCCGCCTTCGCGACCGACCTTCTGGACCAACGAGGCTGGGATGGCATCAAGGTCTGGGTATTCGGCCACACACATTACTCCACAGATTTGGTGCGGAACGGCGTGAGGTTGGTGGCTAATCAGCGGGGATACGTACTACCGGGCGACGCGACACAACAGCCGAAGAATAGAAAGTTTAGGAACGCCCACGACTTTGATCCCGAGATGGTCGTCGCCTTATAGTATGTACATAAAATGGTGTGGTTACACCAATGACCAGTCGTCGTAGCGCTACAGAGAGAGAACATGTCGAAATCTTGGGAAGCAAAGGAACGACGGACTGAGCAGACTGCAAGATGGACGAAGACAATGCTTGGGCTTATCTTGTGTGGCCGCGAAGCAGGCTAATGGGTCATCCATTCGGATTTCGGACACTTGGATTTTGCCTGGCCCAGCATTTTCATTGATGGGATGTTCCCAGAGCAAAGATAAAATCGAAGCTCGCAAAAAGAGACTGAGATGAGAGCGAAGAGGATACTCGGGTCCACAAGGAGAATTGCCGGAGTCCTTGCCCGTAAGAGGCTAGAACTGCGCAATAAGTTGCAGTAGATCCCATAAATGTCGAGCTTGACGTTGCCGTCTCTGTCGATATTCTTCGTTCCTGATACGCCTGGCGACGTTTACGCCAGATTCTTACGCCACTACGCAGAACAACCGAGATGAAGAACATGGCATTGCAGCCGAGAGAAGCAGCCCTCCCGTTTCTAGAAAGATGGGACTTTGACTCAGAGATGACAGAGCATGCTCCGGAATCGCTCCGCGAGCACCACCCGGTTATTTGCAACCAAAAAAGTGCGATCAAAACATTTTCTCAGGTTCCTTTTTGAGAGGTCAGGTATAGCTGTGAATCAGCCTTTAATTGACGACGACAAACTGAGGATTGAAGACGACATCGACTACCCACGTCCATGTCAGCCCTCTTGGCGGATTTGATGAGTTACGTGCCAGAATTGACCGCGGAAGGGTTGTGGCCTGAGGCACCCCGTCAGCATCAACAGGACCCTCGTCAGAGCATCCGTCAGAGCATTTGCCGGAGCATTCGTCAGTAGCGACATCATCAGCATCTCAACATCGTCAATATCAGGACCTTGCTCAATCAGAGCCTTCGTCAGGGATCTTCTTCAGCAGCAAAATCGTCCGCGAAGACCTTGGAACCGAGACCTTCATTAGTCAGGACCTTCGCCAGGCCCTTTATCAACAGCAGCAACAACATCAATGCAATTATACCTAACCAGTATCTGACAGTCGGCGACGGAAGAAGTTGACACTAATGGAAACGGGACATAACTCGAAATGAATTCCAGGTTAATTTTCACCATCGATTGAGATGATGAACAACTATTCCTGCTGTACCCAGGGTTTCCTATCCTCTTCCCGTCCCTACTTTTGTACGACTGTGCCGTCACTGGAATTCTCGCGCCCACGAGCTGCTTTCTTACGAGTGACCCTAGACTTCGATTCGCGGGTTCTTCTCTTCTGACTCCCAGTACGACTCACTGAGCCCTTGTTGCATCCATTCTGTCCTTTTTGCTTGCCTTTTCCATTAATACGGCGAAAACCCACTTCTAGATGGTGTTCTCTTTGTTTGCATGCGGCCTCGTCATCCAGAGTTGGTAGGCAACATGGAGCCAAAAAAAAAGAATCGCCATGATGAGTTCGTTGCCCTTCGTCAACAGCAGCTTTGCGATTCGTTTCCAACTCATCCGCGGAGGCGAAATACGGCAGCGCCGCAGATTTACCCGGTCGCCCGGCAAACCAATCTATCAAGCATTCGGGCAATGGTATTGTTCCGTGCCGCAGCAGACTACGTCGAAATTTCCTCGCATCCTCGGATAGCTCAAGTTCATCTAAACGTTCTTTTAGGCGATTCTGGTACGTGTGGATGGTCCCAGGCACCGGCTTGTTGTAAAGTACTAGAGCCCACGGGTATCCCCAGCCTTTCCCAAAGGGTATCGAAATGTAATTGAGGACAACGGGAACAAAAACTCCGAATGTTACTGTATGAATGTTGTAAACAGCGGTTCGTGGAACGAGTATGTACGAAATTTGGCGATCCAGCTCCAATTGGCCCTGCAGCCGAATATATTCATCGTACAGCCGCCGGTTTCTGGTCCCTTTCCTGGCGTCTGGACTGCAACGGCGCTGAACATGCCGAGCTGTGTGAATCTCGAACGGGTGCGCTGGTTTAAGGATAGCTTCGAGGATTTCGACGGAGTTCAAAGGGGCTTCGATTATCCACGGGACAGGTTGTTGGCCTTGTTGGCCTAGCGAGCCAGGAACCCAGTGGAACGGGGGTGGTGCATACGCCACATTAGAAGGTATTTCGAAAATTCCACAATACCGGCCCTCTGAGTAGGCGATTTCTTTGATGTCCTTGAATGGAAGCTCATCGTCGGGTACGTCACGCTTCGGGGGAGGGAGCTCCCTGTACTTTTCGTGGCAATCTTCAAGCGGAATTTTCGCCAGTCTCGCCGCTCTCTCCTCTTTTTCGCGCCTGATCCGCTCCGCATACTCCGCAGTTAGACGTTTATAATCGGAGGGGGCGACCATAATGAAGTTTCGGTTGCTGAGAGATGTAAAATTTTTGCCAGAAAGTTGAGAAGGGGTGTTGAAGTGCAATGGGGTCGTGAGCGACGACCTTACTTGGAACAGGCTGTGTATTATATAGGTGGAAATTTAAAGTTTCGATGACTCTTTGCCTTCGGAGCTAAAAAAGTTGGGGACATTGCTATTGGCCACCTAATTGGCTGACAAAAATGGCTAGCGCGTCCGCTTATGTGCATTTTGCACTCGTGCAAAGTTTGCACCGGCTCGTGCATCAGACCCCAATGGATACGATATCAAGGCTACAAGAGGCTTGTGGAGGCAGCAGAAAAAAGAAGGGTTTTTCAGGAAACAAAAACTTTTTTGATTAACTATAGCTAAGTTAATTAAAAGATAAAGGGCAATACCCTTCTAATAAAATTTTTTTCATAAGGCTTTTTAAAGCTAGAAGGGGGGGAAGGTGCAAGGCACTAACTTACCCTCTAACTCATTTACTAGTATAAGATAGTTACCCTAACTATAAGTAAAGGAAAATAAAAATAATAAAAATAATAAGCAAATATTCTTAGGAGTAATTTTTTAATCTATTACTTCTTAACCCTAATAGCTAAACTTATTAACACCTTAATCTCTTTAAGGGTTATTAGGTTTTTATATTTTATAGTAAATTCTATAAGTAGTCCCTTATAAATACCTATAAGTTCTATAAATAAATATTTATATCTTACTACCTCTTTTAGTTTCCCTAAATTATTTTATAGTTTCTTTATTATAATATCCTACTTAAAATATTATAAGGACTAAAGCCCCTTATTAAGCTTAAATATAAGATTAGTAACTTTCTTAGTAAAATTAAAATCCTCTAATTAATAATATTCTAGGATATTAGTTTATAAAGTTAATTAACTAGTAGCCTCTTTATTATATTTAAGAGTAAGTAGCCTAAAGTATTTTTAAAAATAAATAAGTCTCTCTTTTTCCTATCTAGTATAAAAGTAAGGATATTACTAGCTTTCTTTAGCTTAGTAAGGGTTAACCCTCTAGCTTTAATCTTATTAATACTATTATTATAAATATTAATAATTTCCTTAATTTCACTAGAGTAGTATATAATAGTTAGTATATAAATAAGATTACTATAAGCATATTAATAGCTTATATTTTACTTTTATTACCCTTTTATTAGTTTTTAAGAAGCTAAGACTTTAGGCTCTTTATTAGTAAGGACTATAAGTCTAGTAATACTATTAAATAACCTAGAAAGGGTTTCTTTAAGAGAAGCTTAAGTTAGTTTTTAAATACCTTAACTTTAGGTAGTAAGATAGGAGGTAAGGGTAATAAGGAATTAGCTTAGGCCTTAGTCCTTAGCCTAAATATAATTACTATATTACTATACTTCTTTATACTTATAGCCCTTATCTTAGATAACTTAGGTATATCTCTTAGTAAAAGTTTATACTTATTAAATATAAATAAGTTAGGAGTTATAGTAATTTTATAATTAATAGCTAGCTTAGTTAGGTCCTATAGCTCTTAGACTAAAAGTTATCTTATAGCTAGTCCTAGTATTTTACCTAGAGAGGTCTTTATTAATTTAGCTTTATCTTAATTACCTTAAAATATATAATATATTAAAGGGGAGTTTAGGTTTAGTATAATAAGCTTTAATCTAACTTTATAAATATTACTAAACATAAATATATCTTTAAGTTAATAAGGATAATTACTAGTAATTATCCTTTTAACCTAAATAAATATAGTTATAATAGTTAATATCCTATCCTTAAAATTTATTCTAGGCCTTATACTAAACACTAATAGTAATTAAGGGTTTATTAGCAAGGGTTATAGTCTTAGAGACCTAGTATTTATTATAGGTCTCTTACGCTTATTCCTAGAGATATTATTATTATTATTAGTAATTAAATTCTTATTCCTATTATTCTCTTTATTTCCCTTATAATTATTATTTCCCTTATTACTACTATCTTTCCTATTTCTATAATCCTTCTCTTTATTACTAGCTTCTCCTACCCTATAGCTTCCACCCCTAGTGTTACTAGTGTTATTAGTATTATTAGCTTTATTATCTCTAGGGTCTTACTTATTTCTATAAGTATAGCCTTTTCCTTTATTACTTCTACTAGTTAGTGTCTTAGGTAGTAGGTTAGAAGGATTATTACTTAGTTTTCTATTATTCTTAGTTATAACTATAATCTTCCTAGCCTTACTAGATTTATTAGGTATTTTTATTATAATAGGCTAATTTACTTTCTATAGTTAATATAAAGCATTTCTATTCTTTAATCCTATTTAGATTATATCTATATACTTAGAGGTATATAAGAGATTTACTTTTAACTTATAGACTATAGCACTAGTTAAATAGCATTATTATAGAAAGTTCTTTAGGATTACTATATTCTAAATCTTTATCCTAGTTAGGGATAGTAGTAATCTAAATAGATAAAATAATCCTAGGGCCTAGAGGCCTTATACTATTAAAGATAGCTATTTCTAAGTTAACTTATAAATACTAGGCGCTTTATATATTATACTATAGATTTTATCCTATAAGTAAGAAGGAATTATAAATATTTAATATAAGGGGGGTGTGAGAACAAAGGGATAGCTAGGCAAGAGGTATAGGGGCACTCGTATATTAACTGAAGCTTACTAGGTCTAAGTGTGTTATGCGTGCGAGTCGCTAGCTTATAGCTAGCGGCTCGCTAGTATTATGTAAACCTAGCCCTAGGGCGTAGTGTGCTTGCCTAGTGTGTGCTAGCGTATAGGTGTTATAAGTAAGGCCTTATAATTACCCCCCTACTTTTAGCTAGGCTCCTAAATAGCTTTTAGTAAGTAATATCTAGCTATTTACTAAGTAGTAGTAATATTAAAATAATAATAAATAATACCTAGCACTTAAGTATAAGTTTACTTATAACTTCTTATTATATTACTAACTTTTCCCTTCCTTATCTATAGCAAACTTTTCCTAGATACTATTATATTATTAGTTACTATAATTTTATATTTACTACTCCTTATATCTTTACTATAGAATTAGATAAGGAGAGCATTATTACTATCCCTAATATCTATTTAAAGGGATATAGCTATATATATTATTTATGTATAGGTTGCGTAAACTTTAAGAAAAATCCTCTAGCTAAGCCTAATATCCCTTAGATTAACTATTAATTCCCTAGCACGTAGACTATTATTATTAAAGAGAAGAACTCAAAACGTTATGTCTAATGTGTTAAACATAGTAATACTTATAAAATAGTAAGTATATTATTTTCTTTATATTTTTAGTCCCTAATAATCCTAATAATTATATATTTTTAGAAGTAACTTACTGCTATTTTAGTACTTATTATCTAAACCTTATTTTAGGGTTTAATTATGCTAATATAGCTTATTATGTTTTCTTTAGTTTAACTAAGGCCACTAAGGTCTATTAGGTATGTTTTGCTATATATTCTCTAGACCTTTGCTTACTCTCTAGGTAAGCTATGTTAGCTATGTATAATTAGTATATTATTTTGCGCTAGTAACTTTTAGTTACTATATTTCCTACCCTTGTCCTAGGGATAGTAAGTTATTACTTCTCCTTTACTATATATTTACTAACTTTTTATAGCTAAATTATGCCACATATTATAATTCCTAGAAGGCGAAAATAACTTTATAGCTATAATATTATAACCTAGGATTTATGCCTTAGGGGTTATAAAACACTAGTTTTTTAGGTAATAGAGGTAGTGGTTTAGGAGGATAAGAGTAAGGGTGCTAAGTACCTCCTTTATAATAGCGTTATTTTAATATATAAGGGGTAACTATAGAAGGGTTTCCCTTAAAACTCCCCTCCTTATAGGGATTTTTCTTTTATTATTTAGTAGATAATCTAATAAGGTTTTTAATTAGAGTGTAATAGTAGCTAATAAGGCTAGGCCTTTTTTGTAATTACCTTGTCCCTTATTACCTATGACTTACTTATATCTTGCTATGCTTTCTCCTTATTTTAATTTAATAGAAAGCCTAAATTATATATTAAGTGCCTTCTATATCTTTTACTACTACCTATTAATTATATTTACTTAGCTAACCCTTTTACTTTACTAGGTATTTATTGCCTTTATAAGTCTTTTTATAATTCTTAACTTTTTTAACTTTAAATTTATTATCTTTATCTTTAAGGTCTAGTATTAGTATTTCTTTATCTATAGTGTCTTCCTAGTAATTCTATAGCTCTAATAGGCTAATATAGAATATATTATATAGTTAACTATACTTATTAGGTAGTGCTAGTTAGTATGCTTATTTACTTATAGTGTTAAGTATCTAAAATAGCCTAATAAATCTTAGGTTTAGCTTTTATTTTATGTCCTTAAGTCTAATATTCTTTGCTAATAGTAGTACTAAGTCTTCTCTTTTTAAGGTTAATAGCTAGTGTTATTAGTTATAATACTTTGCCTATACTTTAGTGGCTTTTGCCTAGTTATATACTAGTTTTTCCCTAACCTTATATAGCTTCTAGATATATACGTAGGCTTCTAGGACCTTCCTTTCCTTACTCTTATTCTTAAAAGCTAGATAAAACTTAGGTAAATAGCCTATAAGAGCGTAGTTAAGGGAGTAACCTATTATCTTATTAATAGCATTATTATATGTAAATTAAGCTATTAGAAGTAGCTTTAGCTATAGCTATTAGTTTTTTTAATAAAGTATTATAAGTAATATTTAAGTACTTAGTTTATTCTCTTTATTTACCTATTAGTTTAGGGGTAAAATGCTATTAAAAGCTTTTGCTTTATGTATAATAGGTAATATATATCTAACTAGAATTAGCTTATAAACACTAATCCTCTGTTAGATATAATACCCTCTAGTGGCCTAAATTAAAGCTTGATTTCCTTATAGAATAACTTTGCTAATTTAGCTACGTTAATTATAGTCTTTATAGTAAGGAAAACAAAGTACTTAGTAAATTAGTCTATAATTACTAGGATTACGTTAGTTTCTTAGTTGCCTAGCTATACTAGTAGTAATCCCGTAATAAAATCCATTAAGATCTCCGCCTATGGTTGCCTTAGTATTAGTAGTAATTTAAGGCTTCTATATAGGCAGTGCCTTCTAGCTATTACGCGCTAGCATACTCTATAGCTAGATATATAGTCTAAAATAGCTTTACTTATTACTAGCTACTAATAGTAATATTTTAGTAGCTTAAGAGTACGTTTAGTCCTAAAGTAACTTACTAGTAAATTATTATAGTGTAGCTATAGAAGCTCCTATTATAAGATAGGCTCCTGCGGAATAACTACCTAGTCTTTATATATTAGAAGACCCCTTATATTATGTAACTATAGACTAGCTTTTCCCCTCCCTTTTACTTAGGAGTTAACCTTATCTCTATGTTTTTATAGATTTAAATCTTAGTCTTATGCCTTCTATAGTAGTTATGCTAATAGTTTATTTGCTATAGATTAGTAGGGATTTAGTAATATAATAGCCCCCTAAATTTCTTATGCTATGCTAATGTCTTAGACACACGCTACCTTCTCCTTAAAATCACCCTTATTTAGCTAACCTATTACTAGATCTATAGCAGCTAACTAGCCTTTTACCTAGGCTACTATTAACTTAGTAAGCTCTAAGACTAGTGCTATATTATAACTTCTTTAATATATTAGTACTTCTTCTTCTATTATATAGGTAGCTACTATCTTCCTTTAAAGCTCTAGTAAGAGCGCCTTATTTAACATAGGTTTGCCCTTATAATTAGACCTTCTTAATAGTGTATTTATAGGGTTGCTTTTCCTTAGTCTATACTTAATTATAAAATAGAAAGGGCAGAGGAATATACATTATTATACCTGCCTTCTATTTAGCTTTTACTACCTTATAAAGGTCTATAGGTTATAGTAGTCTAATAAGACCTCTATAGGTGTCTCTATATCTTTAATATAGTATTATTAGTGTTTAAATAACTTTACTATAGTAAGTAACTCTTAGTTAGCTATACTATAGTTACGTTTAGTGTCTATGAACTTCCTTAACTAAAAGGCCACTAAATACTAATAGCCCTTATTATCTTACTAAGATAGGATTCCTACTATTACAAAAATTAAGGCATTTATCTTAATATATACTGCTTAACTTAGGTTATAATATTAAAGTAAAGGCACTTGCTAAAAGGTGTCTTTTAGCTAGTTAAATACTAGCTATTCCTTTTCCCTAAATATAAACCTCCTAGTCTAAATACTATTTTAACTACCCTTTATTAACGTGTAAAAAGTACTATAATCCTAGAGTATTTATAAATAAACTATTAGTAAAAGTTATAAAATCTAAGAAATAATTATATATCCTTAAAACTTATTAGCTCCTTTTATTCTCTAATTATATTAACCTAGTAAGTATTTATTAATATCCTATTAATAAATAAGATAAACCCTAGGAATTTTACTAATTCCTTATAGAAAGAGCACTTAGAGGGTTTTGTATATAACTTTGCTAACCTTATATATTCTAGGACTTACTTAATGTGTTTAGTATACTTCTCCTTTATCTTAAAGAAGATTAAGATATTATCTAAATATATTATATAAATAGTATTAACTAGCCTATAAAGTGCCTTATAGATATAGCTTTAAAAAGTAACTAGGGCATTAGTTAACCTAAAAGGTATTATAAGGTACTTATAATGCCTATAATATATATAAAAAGCTATCTTTTACTTATTACCCTTTTTAATATAGATTCAGTAGTATGTGTCCTTAATATTAATCTTTAAAAAGAAATAGGCCCCTTAGCACTAATTAAGGATCTCTAAAATTAGGGGGAGAGCGTAGTAATTCTTCTATGTTACCTTATTAAGTCCTTAATAGTTTATATATAGCTAAAGCATTCTATCCTTCTTTAGTATAAATAGAATAGGTACGCCTACTAGGCTCTTTAAGGGTCTTATTTAGCCTTTCCTTAGGTTATTATTAATATATTCCTAGAGCTTTTTAAGTTTGCTTTAGGAAAGAGGGTAAATTAGTCTATATAGGGGTGTGGCTCCTAGTATAAGATTAATTACGTAGTTAGTTAACTTCTTAGATAGGAGGCTCCCTGCCTTATCTAATATAAATATGTCTTTAAACTTATATAGCTTCTTAGGGATATCTTTAATAGTTCCGTATACTTTTGCCTTCTCTTTATCTTTAAGAGAGATAAACTTATCTTCTATTACGCTTATAATAGCATATATAATTATCTTATTATGCATTACCTTTATAAACTTGCAGGGAGTTAGTAGTAAAAAGGCTACCTTTCTCTTCTTAAACTACTATTCTTATAAGTGTAAGCAAAGGTATACGCGTTCTTCCGCAAGTATATATATCCTAATTAATATAAGGCTTCCCTTTGCTCTTAGGTCCTTATTAATAGCTATATATAGTAGTTTAAGGTCCTTCTTTTTACCCCTTAAGTCTTAGATTATAATAGGCACTTTATAAATACTATATTAAGGAACTATAAGAGACCCTACTACCTTTAGGATAGGCGCCGTGGCCTTAGCCTAATTAAGCTTATAAGTCTATGTAAACTAGGCGCTAATAATGTTAATCTTAGCGTAACTATTAAGATCCGCTGCTGTTTTAATATCTTTTTGCCTATAAATAGTAACTAGTATATAGAATTAGTATCCTACTAGTACCCTAGTGTTTAAGGTAGAGGTAAGGGCATTTACTTCTGCCTCTAGGAGTTTCCCTAACCTTTTTGCTAGTCTTTCCTTAGCTTATTATAATTATAGAAAAGATGCTCTATACTACTATAATTATAGCACTATTTTCTTCCTTATAGCTTATTATTATTTAAGTAAGTAGCTAGGGTCTTTTCTTTATCCTTATCCTTATATTTTTAGTCCCTATTTAGCTAATAGCCTTATGAAGAGTTATATCTTTAATGTTAAGGGGCCTTATATAGGCCCTTCTTTTCTAAATTACTTAGCTTTTGCTTGTTCTTTAATATTACCTCCTAGAACTATTAGCTAAGTTATATAACCTTTTCTTGTGTTAGCCTAGTAATATTTATGTATAGGTTAATATAGTCTTATAAGTTAGGAAGTAATTTTGTAAAGAACATAAGAGTATAAGTCTTTTCTAGGGCTTATTCTAGGTGTTTCTCTAGCGAATCTAAGTAAATACTAAACTTAATAGAACTCTAGCTCTCTTTTTGCTTTGTGTTTTCTAGCTACGTAGCTATTTGTGTATTATGGCTTACGGAGTCCTTAAGTAACGTAAGGGTCTAGTCCTAGAACTTATCCTAGTTATCCTTAGGGTAATCCTAACTATTAGCTAGTTATTCTTTAATGTATTAGTCCTATCTAGCCTAATAGTTTATATGTATATAATTAAGTGTAAAGAGAATCTTTTAGTTATCTTAGTAATATTTCTTCTTTGCCCCCTTAAAGGTATAGTTAAGGTTATTAAGCTATATCTTATGCTTTTATAGGTTTATAAGGTATTAGAGTTTTATAATATTTCAGACCTTAATTTCTTAGTTACTAAGGCTTAAGGAGGAACTAGCCCTTTAGCCCCTTTTTACTAGTCCTTCTTCTCTATAAGATTATATTAAGTTAGTAAGCTTTTATTCTTGCTTTTATAGTTCTTTAAGTTACTTAAGCTAGGTAATTTACTCTCTAACTACTACCTTTTTTACCCTTATAGTAAAAGGTGTGGCTTTAAATAAGGTTATAGAATATAGTATATCCCTAGATATAGTATTACTATTATTTAGCTAATCCTAAGTAATATATAGTATTATTCTAGTGAATTAGGTTATTTTACCCCTTATATTACTCTTAGGTAACTAGTAAGAGAAGCTTTAGAATTATAAAAATAAAGGGATAGCTAGGTAAGAGGTATAGGGGCACTTATATATTAACTAAAGCTTACTAGGTCTAAGTGTGTTATGTGTACAAGTCACTGGCTTATAGCTAGTAGCTTGCTAGTGTTACGTGGACCTAGCCCTAGGGCGTGGTGTGCCCGCCTAGTGTGCGCTAGCGCACAGGTGTTGTGAGTGGGGCCTCACAGGGGGTAAGCCTTTTATTCTTATTATTATTAGGCTTAGTTCCTATTAGACCTTATTATCCTTAAGGGTATCTTTTATGCTTATATTTCTTCTTACTATTACTTAAGCCCTTACTACTATTAGTAGTATATTATAAAAAGGGTATAGAAACTTTAAAAGTTAGAGGTTATAGTAAAGTCTTAACTAATATAAAAAGTAAAGATAAAATTCTTTAACTTCTATTAGGGTTATATCTAGAATTACCTTTTTATTTATTCTCCTAGGTGTTTTTAGAACACTTCTATCCTACTAGTTAGGGAGCTTATTAGATTATTTTAGATAATAAGAGCTATTAAGAGTTCTATTATATAGAATATATTATAAGGGTATGCCTTTATAAACTTTACTATTATCCTTATAATAAAGTCTAGAAATTTAAGTATAGCTATAAGGGGAAGTATACTTAAGAAGATTCCTAGGGTATTATTATAGTAAATAGTAGGCTAGTTTAGCTAGGTAATCTTAGCTAGCCTAGGATTAGTCTTTAATAAGCTAGTTAGTTTAGTAGTAGTCTAGTTCTTATAAGTAAATAATAGTGTAATTATTTTTCCTACTACTAATTATTTATAAATCTACTTACACTATTCTAATAGGGCTTTAAGTATTAAGGTCCCTTTCTTTATTAGGGATTTTTACTTAAACCCTAATCTCTTTAGCTTCTTTATTATTTAGGTTTTTAATAGCTAGCTAGCTATAAACTATACTAGGCCTTTAATAGCTTTTATATTCCTACTAATAAGTATATCCTAATATAAAATTATTAGACTAGGGGAAATATAATAGCCTATAACTAGGTTATAGTAAGTTCTAACTATAAAATTATTTATCTTATTAAATTTAGTCTTCTAATTCTAATTAGAAATTTATATAGCTATAGGGTATAAGCTATTAGTATAATAACTAATAAACACTTACTTTAGACCTTTAACTATAGCCTCTTTCCTTTCTTTAAGAGTCCTTACTAGTAGTAAACTTTTTATAACTAGATTTATTACTATTAATATTATTAGGAGGTTATATAAGCTTAGGGATTAGTTTACTAGTAGTAGCTAATACTACTTCCCTTACTAAAGACTAGTAATAGAAAATAGGTTATTCCCTCTTATATAGCTTACTATTTTTACTAAGACCTTACCCTTATATTTAATTACTAAAAGGTTCTCTTTTAGTTTAAGGGATACTTCTTTAATATTATAAGAGATTTATACTTATAGTCTAGCTTTCTAACTAAGATAGCTAGAGGTTTAGTAAGAAAGCTACTTAATAAACCCTAAGTTTTTAAAGTTAGGTTATCTCTTTATTACTACTTCCTTAGAGTTAGTACTCCTTCTAGTTAGTGTTACTACCTCTTACTTTATAAACTCTAGCCTTTTTACTAATAGCTTAGTAGGATTTATAACCTTTATAATTATTATAAGTAAAGAGGCTTTTACTTAGTAGCTTAAGCTAAATAATATATAAAACTTAGATAGTTAATAATTTAAATAGTTAAGCAAATAGTATAATAAATTCTAGGTAAAGATATGTTATTATAAGCTTAGTGGTTATTAATTACTATCCTTAATATCTCTAATCTATAGTATAAATTCTAAGGGGAAGAGAACTAAATAAAATCAAGGGGAAGAGGTAAGGAATAGTAAAATTAAAGAGAAAGAGAAGGATATAGTAATTTAATTTACTTCCTAGCCAGAATTCACCTTTAACTCACTTCTTCCTACCTATTAACACCTAACACCTTACTAATCCCTCTCTTTCCCTTCTCTTTTTTCTCCTTTTTTTTTTTTTTAATATTATTATTCTAGCTTTACTAATTATACTACATCACCTCTCTAAGTTCCTTTATTATCCTTATTGCTGTAATTTTATTCTCCCTATTAGTAGTTAATCTTATAATGTCTTTAGATACCTAGTTTAAGGGATAAAAGCTTTTAATATATCCTTATAAAAGCCTAAGCTAGGATCCCCCCTTATATAAGACCTATCTAAATTAATAAGTTAGTATAAGGCTTATCTAGCCTAATCTTTAACTTAAAATAGCCCTTACTATTATGGTTATAGCTTTAAAGGCTTGCCCTTATAGACTACTATTACTATTTTACTAGTTTTAAAAGGTTTCACTCTTTATTACTTATAATAAGCTCTCTAAGTAGTAGCCTTAAACTCCCTATTTATTAATACTATCTCTTAATATTCTTTAATACTACTTATTTAATATATTACTATATCTCCCTAGATAGAATTCTCTAATAGCTAGTTTAGATACTCTTGAAATTTAGGGGACTATCTAGTTATTATTAATAGGGTTAAAAGAGTTATTAGTTCTTATTTTATATATTAAGTTAACCTATATAGAACCTTTACAAGGAAATAACCTATAGAATTAATATACTAGTAATTTAGTGCTTCTAATACCTTTAGAAGCTAAAGATCCTAAGTTTTTAAATTAGTTATTATCTTATTTAGTACTCCTTATAAAACTTAATTTATAACTTTTACTAGTCTAATACTCTTATAGGACTATCTTAGGGTATTTATTAGGTTTACCCCCTTTCTTTTAAAAATCTTAATAGCTTTGCTAACCTAAATGCTAGTCCTAGATTAGTATAAAACCCTTCTAAAGTAAGTAATAACCTTATTATTCATGCTTTTAGATAGTTTATAACTTTTATAGCACTTATTAACTAATAAGGGAATAACTATATAAACTAAGAGAAATAATTTACTATAACTAAAATATACTTAAATTTCCGCTTTAATTCTAGGAAAGGCCTAATATAGTTTATCCTTATAACTTAAAAAGGTTTATTTACTAGTATAAGTTAATTTAGTGCCTTTTTCTTTTAAGAGGTATACTAAGTATATGGTAAGCACCCTAAAATATACCTTATAATATTAGCTTTTATTCTAGGCTAAAACACTACCTAGGTTAGCTTTTATTAAGTTAAGTCTGCCCTAAAGTAGCTAGATTTATTATAAGTGCTTTAAAGAGTACTAGCTACCTCCCCTTACACTAGGTAATATTAGTAACTATATTACTCTTTATACTAGAGAATTCTATTCTCTAGTTTATATTATTACACTTTTACTATTATTTTTAAATTAAATAATAATTATAACTTCTTTCTTTATATTATCTAGTAGTTAGGAATTTTATTATTTTAGTATACTAGGGTTTATTTAAATACTTCCTTTATAAAACTTTAGCCCTTAGTAATACTTCTAGCTATCTTACGCTTTAGCTTAGTCTCTTATAGGATTTAAGCTTTTTCTTATCTTTAGTAGCCTTTAAAGTTTTTAATATTTTCTTATACTCTCTAGCTTTATTCTTCTAGACTTATTAATTTTAGCTTATATCTTATAACTTAAATTTTATTAGGTTATCTATATAATTATTTAAAGGAAAGATAGTATAAGATAGCTTATTTACTATAGTGTTTTACTTCCTTAAAATAAAGTAAATCTCTATATTTAATAATCTTAACTTTATAACCTACCTAGCATAAATACCCTTATATTTAGTAGTAGTTATAAATATAGTAAGTAGCTTATAATTAGTAAAAATAGTTAACTTTAGCTTTAACTTAAAGAAGTGCTTATACTTATAGTAAAACTTAATAATAGTATATAGCTCTTATTTATAAGTCTTATAATTTCTCTAAGTCTTAGTAAATAAGAATAAGTTATATAGGATAGGATAAGGTACTTTATCCTAGACTTATAGCACTATATACCCTTCTTTAAATTCACTAGTATTAGAGTATATCTAAGTAAGTAAGTTAAATATATACTTATATATACTAAGAATAGTAGTAGCTTTATCCCTTAATATAGTAAAGAATAAAGCCTCTAAGTCTCCTTACTACTAGCTAATATCCCTAGTTAGTTAGTTAAGGGGCTAGGTAATTTTAGTATAATTCTTAATTTATCTCTTGTAAAGCCTAATAAATCCTAAGAAGGATTGAATATTAAATTAGTTTATAGGGGTTAGCTACTCCCTTAGCTTTGCTACTTAATTAGGTTTAATATATATTTTCCCCTTAATTTTATAAACTTAACTAACTATAATAATAGTTTTTATACTAAGGGATACCTTCTTAAAACTTAGCTTTAGAAGTATTTATAGTAACCTAGGTAATAAATAATCTTTAATAAAAGACTACTACTCTTTAAATAAGGTATATTTATAGAAAATATTATTTATATATATAGTTAGCGCGTTTAGATTACCTAGTATCTAGGGCGAAGTTAATAAGGGTTCTAGGTAAGGTAATAGGATAAGTCTAAGGGCTATCCTTATTACTTTAGTTATAGTATACCTTGTGGACTAAGACCTTTAGGGTATGTGAGATAGTTATAGCTAACTAAATCTAGGGATATTAAACATAAATATGTATCTTAACTCCTTAGCTATAGGTATTAACTAGTATGTATGTTTAAGATTAAATACACTATATAACCTAACTTAAGGGTCTAAGAGTTAATTATAAACCTTAGCTAATAAAGGTATTTAACTTCTAGGTATATTCTCTTTAATATAAGAATAGTTAACTATAAGCTATTACTTAGCCTAAGGGTTAGACTTATCTTTTAGTATTAATACTAGCTTTACACACTAGTCTAATATCTTTCTATTTGTAGCTATAGTATACTTATATATTCTAGACTAAATCCCTTTAGTTACTAGCTAATTTAACTAGTACTTCTAAGGCTCTAACTACCTTCTCTTTAGGGATTATGCCTATAGTTTTATATTTTCTTTTAGTTAAGGTATATATATATAAAGGTCTATAGCAGGAATATTAGTAATAGATAAAGTATTTAAGTCTTTATAGGTATAAAATATTTAAGTAATTTCCTCTACTATTAATGTTAGAACTAGTAGCCCTAGGGTTATACTATAACCTTTAAACTAGGTTAATACTATCTTAATTAGGGTTTCCTAGTTAATTTCTTTTCTTTACACTTTTTAATAAGTTAGAAATAGAAATAATAGGGCTTCTCTTGTAATTAGCCTAGGCTAATTATTTTTATTCTATTAGGATGTTTTTTTATTATTATTAGTCCTTTACCTTATGAAGTACTTTTCTTCTTTAAGTAAGTTTATATTAGATAAGTATATACAAAGACTAAGTTAGTTTATAAGCTAATATTCTTTTTTATACTAAAATAAGGTAAGTAATTTAATGAGTATAGCCTAAGAACTACACTATAGGTTTTGCCTAAAAGTAAATAAATAGAAGTTCTTAGAGTTATCCTTCTAGAGTATTACCCTAAGCTATTAGATTTAGTTTTTAATATAACTAGGTTATAGTAAATTACTTAGTTTTCTAAATTATCTAAATTATTCTTATTATCTAAACTAAATAATGCGTTATCTAAGGATATATTTACATTATCTTATTTAATATACTTTTCTAGGATTATAGGCTTAGCTAGGTAAAGCATAACTTTCTATTAGGTTAATAAGGCTACTAAGGGTCCTTTAATAGATATAACTTTATCTCTATACTCTTTAACCTTAATTATTAATTCTGAATTTCTAATATTAAACTTAGCTCCTATATTATAAAGCTAGGGTAAACTTAGAATTAAGATAGTTTAGTTCTTAGGCTAGTAATTAGGTATAATAATAGCCTATATAGATTAAGTAACCTTATAGTAGGTTACTTTTATTAATATAAAGTAAGTAACTATATTCTCCTGCCTATTAGTATTAATTATTTATAGTCCTTAGAAGCTTACGGACCCTAAATTGTAAACTAGTATATTCTCTTATAGCATAAATACCTAAGATATAATATTAATTTCAGCTCCTTAGTCTACTATAGCCTACCTAGGCTTAAGGTTAAATACTTATTCTTTTTAAAACCCTATTTAAGCTTAGATAGTGATTCTAAATAGCTTAGCACCTAACTAGTGCTTACGAAGTAGC
Organism: Epichloe typhina subsp. poae; assembly: GCA_030389615.1. NCBI lineage: Eukaryota > Fungi > Ascomycota > Sordariomycetes > Hypocreales > Clavicipitaceae > Epichloe > Epichloe typhina. Next base: position 4,298,455 of record CP098313.1, read on the forward strand.
TTAGTATTATAATTATCTAATACTAAAATTTTCTTATTACTACCTAAAGTAGCTTAGATAAAGCTTATATTAAGTAAAAAAGCTACCTTTTTTTTTAGTTACCTCCTTAGAGTAATTACCTATAAGAATAGCTTCTGAAATTATTTAGATATTTTAGAACTAATTTACTATAGGTTTATAAGTAATATTAGGACTAAAATTTAACTAGCTAGAGCTTTCTAGTTAATAGGACTAAGGCCCTTATAACCCTAAATCTTATTTAATACCTTAGCGTTTCTCTTTATTACTTTCTCTCTTACTAATAGCATAGCTTTAGGCTTTAGGGTTAGGGTTTTATTCTTAAGAATATTACTAAGTACTATTCCTTTTACTTCTTTAAAGGTAATATTACCTCTAAGATTAGTATTATAACTTAAAGAGCACCCTAGGTAATAAACTCTAGAGTTTTTATATTTACTTTCTAAAGACTTTTTAAAAGTAGTTTAAGAGGGCTATCCTTATTAGCAGAGCATGTAATGTAATGTAATGTAATGTAATATTTGGGGTTTGGATGTAATGTGTAATGTAATGTAATGTAATGTAATGTAATGTGTAATTATTACATATTACATTACATTACATTACAAACATTACAGATGTAATGTTAGGGAAAAAGAAAAGTGGAGTATATTAATATCTTATAATATAGTTTAGAATTTCCTCTATTGAATTAATATTAGCGTTTTTATAATAGGTATTTTATTAAATTTACTATTAATTATCTAAATTTCCTATATTTTAGACTATTAGTTATATTTTCTAGTATAGGGTATATATAGTAGGTTTATAAGCTAAATTAGATTCTTTGAATATTTCTATATATTATAAGATATTATACTAAGTATATATCTATTTTCTAATAATTAATATTTTATTATTTTAAATAAAACTTTTTTACTAAAAATACCCTATATATACTTTTATAAATAATATAAAAATATATTATAAATCTAAATAATTATATTAAGAAACTATATTTAGACTCTTATATACCTTATAATTAATATTATTAGTATAAGTTATATTTAAAATAATATCTATTTTTTAGAATTAATATATATTCTTTTTAAATTTCTTTAATTTTTTTCTTTTCTTTTATAAAATTTAGAAACAAAATATAATAATTTATGATTAAAAAGATTAAAAAAGCTATATTTACTAGATTTAAAATAATAAGGTTATTATTTAGAATTAATATAGCCTATATTAAAAAGTAAGTATAAAGTAAGTCTTCCTAATTATAGTACTTACTTTTTAATAGCATATTTGCTTAGATATATATGATTTTCTATTAAAAACAAGGTATAATTAAAAGTGGGTCTAAAGTGGGTCTTCCTAATTATAGTACTTACTTTTTAATAGCTTATTTGTTTAGATATATATGATTTTCTGTTAAAAAGAAGGTTTAATTAAAAGTGGGTCTAAAGTGGGTCTTCCTAATTATAGTACTTACTTCTTAATAGCTTATTTGCTTAGATATATATGAATTTCTCTTAAAAGAGGTTTATCTTAAAGTAAGTTTTTTTATAATAACTTATATTTACTAATATACTTAGTTTTATATAATCTTCTATTAAAATAAGTATACTAAAAAGTAAGTCTTTAATATTTTTCTTAGAAATAAGCTTAAAAGATAGGTTTTATTAGTTTTATAAGTTATAATTAAGATTAGTATAGTAATTTAACCTTAATCTATATTTTTAGAATCCTAATATATACTTTTCTAATTATTTAAGTAATTTCTTACTATTAATTTCTAATTACTTAACTTAAATATTAAAAAATCAAAAATAATTACAAATAATTACAAATAATTACATGTAATTACATGTAATGTGTAAAAGGGGGTGTAATGTAATGTAATGTAAAGCTCTGCTTATTAGTAATATCTTTTACTTATGCTTTTAAGTTAGCTTATTAGGCTCCTAGTTTCTTTATATTAATTATAGTAACTAACTAAAGAAGAATAGTTAATAATACCTCTTTAAGTTAAATAAGTTAGTGGTTACCTACTAGTGTAATTATGTCTAATATAGTCTTAGGTTTAATTAGTATATAATAGGCTTTAACTATAGTTTTAATAGGAATTTCTTTAATAATCTAAGGTGCCTTTACTTTATTATACTTTTCCTTACTTAGATAAATTTAAGCTAATAAAGTATAAACTTATCTAGGAACCTAAGAGTTATTATTCCTAGGGGGAAGGGTTATTAACTTTAGTTATATAAACTCCTATCTTTATAATATATTACTTCTAGTTATAGTATAGTTAGTAGTATAATATTTAGTAATACTACACTTAAAGTAAGTACCTTTATAAGGTAAAGGGGTAGTACTATTAATATACTAATTCTAAGACTCCACTATAAGCCTTAGCCCCTATATATATTCCCTTAGACTAGTATTTAGTATACTCTAGGGTGTAGCTTATAGTAGTTAAGATAGTATAATAGCATTACTTTAGGCTAGGGGTGCTAGTAGTATAAAGTTTACCTTATAACCCCCTTACCTAAATAGATTAGTATTCTAATAGTTACTAGAGGTTTTATTATTAATATTACTATTATATCTAGATTATATCTAAGGCTACTACTAGGGATAATTACCTAGGGTATAATTTTAGTTAGCTAAGGGTATAGGTTAATACCTATTAAGTTACTATAGGTTAGGGATCTTATAAACTCTCCTAAGTCTAAGGTATAATATTATTAGTTAAAGCTAAGTAATTAGAGTATTAATAAGGGTAGACTCCTTTTTTAGCTACCTAATACTTTTATAAATCCTAGTGAAAGCTTATAAGCTTATAATAAAACTTTATCTATAAAGCATTTACTTTAATACTTAATAAACTCCTCTATTAATATAATCTTTATATTATATATAGTTAATTTTATAAGATTTACTTTAGCCTTTAATATAGTAGCTACTTACTTAATATATTCCCTTGCTTCCTTAAGGCTATTAGTAACTAGAATATTTTAACTAATAGCTTCCTATATTAATAGTTTATTATATAATCCCTAAATAAACCTTTAAATAAAATTATAAAGAGTATAACTTTTAATTAGGGTAAGTAAGTAATCTAGGATAATTAGCTTATCTCTTCCTTTTATATAATAAAGAATATTTAAAACTTAAGAGTAATATACTACTAAGGCTTTACCCTTACTCTAGTAAAGTTTTATATTTATTTTAGTCTTAACTTCCTTATTAACTATATTTAGAGGGTATTACTCTTATAGAGACTACTATAGTGTAGTTAAATTACCTTTAGTAGCTATATTACTCTTAGCCTTTAAGATTACTAGTCTTAGTTATTTAAAGCTATTAATAAAGGTAGTAGCCTTACTACTTAGTGCTATATTAATAGCTTAGATAAATGTGTTTAGGTTAATATCCCTACCCTTATTAATAGTCTTAAATAACTATTATAGGTAGCTTAGCTACTAACCTGTAAATATTAATTTATTAAATATCCTAATATCTTAAGATAAAGGTAGTTTATAATCTATTATTAGCTAAAACCCCTTAGGTATACTATGCTTTAATAAGAATATAAGTTTCTTAAAAAATTAGGTAAGTTAAAATACTATATTATCTTTTATCTTACTATAAGGCAAGTAACCTTCCTTTACTAGGATGCTTTATAGTAATAATAATTTAGTAAAACTTAATTTAGGGGGATATACCCTTACTATCTAAGGGTTTTACTAGAACTCTCCCTAGTTTAAGCACTCTAGGATAATAGCTAAATATAAGGCTAATACTTTAGATAAAGATAGGGATTAAGAGTAGGGAATAATAATAAGTTAGTGCTACCCTAGTATAATAATAATAATAAACCTCTTAATTCTAGGAATGCTTTAAGAAGCTTAGCTTTTATTATGTTTTCTAGCGTGGTTACTAAAAAGAAGGGTTTTTTAGGAAATAAAAACTTTTTTAATTAACTATAGCTAAGTTAATTAAAAGATAAAGGGCAATGCCCTTCTAATAAAAAAATTTTCACGAGGCTTTTTAGAGCTAGGGGGGGGGGGAAGGTGCGAGGCACCGACCCACCCTCTAACTGCAGAGGGAAATTCCCGTGAGTACTTACAACAGGTCTTTTCCATCTACTCCGTCGGCATCTTGCATCTGTACCCCTGTCAGGAAGAGCTCCCTGAAGCATCGGATGTGTAGATGCCAGTCGCGCATTGACTAGGATAAGACATTAGTAAAGACAAATGTATTAGAAGTACCTCCGTAGACTAGTTATTTCTATAGCGTACTATGTACCTTTTAGGTATAAAAGTTAGCTACTATCTATACCTCTAATTAATTAAATTAAACACTTTTTATTATCTATTTACACCCTTACCTAATAGTTATAAGCCTAGGTGGCTTTTATTACTAAATTTATTATTATCTTTAAAGATTATTAGCTCTGTTAAAGTTATTTAATTAACGCTTGCTAATATCATAAGATAAACGCCCTTGTTATATTATTTAATAAACATTATATCCTACACTTCCCTTAACCTATGTGTTCCCCTTTAATATATCTAAAGAAACCCTAAATATAGTATTATTATTAAAGAAGGACTAGATTAAGTGGTTTACGTAAATTAAAAACTATACAAAATCTTATAGGGTCTAGAAGTATATTAACCTAAATAAGGTTAAATTACTTAAAGAACCTATAATACTTATATACCTATAGAGGGGTTAGAGACTAGAGATTTTAAATAATAACCCTAATACTCTAGAGGATTAAAAGCTTATATATAAAGATATAAAGGACTAATTTAACTTTAAATATAAAGAGCTTTAATTTAAGCTTATAAAGTATTAAGATCTAGCTAAATAAATACTAAAGATTAGGGAATATATTTATAAGACCTTTTTAAAGAATATTTAAGACTCCCTTAACTTTAACACTAAGGTAAAGAAAAAGAAGTCTATTTAATATTATACCTATAGGATACTCTTACTTCTTTATAATTAGTATAAGCTAAATACTAAGAAAATACTTATCCTTATAGAGAATTACCTAAATAATTACTTATAAGCTAAAGGTACTTATAATTAGTATAAGTAAGTAGTAATAGTTAAGGTACTCTAAAGGAATTATCTAGACCTTAAGATATAGTAAACTAGGGAGATAATACTATATAAGTTTATTATACCTCTTTAAAGTAAATTTAAGTTATTTTAGAAGAAGTAAAATAACTTACTTAATAAGGGAATAAATAGTAATTTTCTTAAGGCTATTACTAAGTTTAAAAAGGACTATAAGGCTTTACTAAAGGAATTAAAGGATTTAAAGACTACTAATATAATTATAACTAATAAATTAAATAATTTAATAAAGCTAGAGAAGCCTAAGTGCCTTAGATATACAAACCATAACATTAAAAATACTATAAAGTAGTAGGAATCCTATAATTTATTTAAGGCTTTTATAAGCTAAAGGCTACTCTAAAGAATTAGGAAGTTAAGAAGAACTCTAAAGAGAGTATTAAGTAGTATCTTAAGGTAAACCTATAAGAGAAATTAAAGGCTATAAATTAGAAGCTAGAGAAGAAAAGTAATAATATTATTATGCCTTTATAAAACCCTATAAATAACTCTATTATAGTTACTCTAGGGGAAGTTAGCTAATATATTATTATTTATACATATTAAGTAATATAAATTATTAAAGGAAAGCGCGAATTTATTAAACACTAAGAATAACTTAGAATTAAGGAGGAATATAGTCCTCTATAACTCTAGAGCAAATATTTATATCTTTAATAACTTCTAATAGTTTAAGTAATCTAAATTTAATAAGAATATTATAATAGAGGTTAAGGTAGGTAGCATAATCTATATAGCTTTAGGTTAAGGGCTAGTTAGTATATCTATTATAGATCCTATATCACAAAAGGTAAGAACAATTATATTAGAGACTACTTTATTTATTCCTAAATTCCACGTTAATCTAGTATTAGTAATAATTATAATAAAAGTAAGTATCTTCTAGAATTAGAAGAAGGGATTCCTTTATAAAGGGAATTAGCCTATGGCTAGGGTTTATAATATTAATAAGCTTTATGTACTATTAAGGCTATTAGAAAATCTAAAGGAAGCTAACACTATATTAAGTAGACCTCTAAGGCCTCTAATAAAGGGAGATACAGAGCTTTAGTATTAATAATATAGTTATCCTAGTAATAAAGCATTTATAAAGCTTATAAACATAATATTAGGTATTAAATTAATAGGACTTAAGCTTATAGAGTATAAGATTTATACTATAGGTAAAGCTAAGCGCTAGAGATTATAGGTTATACCTAAAGGGCTTCCTTAAGGACTAGGTTATAGGCTTTTAGTTAATCTAGAGTACTATAACTTGCCTTATTAAAATAGTAATAGGTATTAGTGTGTTTTTATATACCTTATAACCTTAATATAATTCTTTTACTTATTTAAGTTAAAGAATAGGATTTGTAATAGCTTCTAAATAATAGTAGTGTTTCTAAGTACTTAATTTAGTATTTAACTATGCTTTTATATAGTAATATTAAAAAGCCCTCTTTATAAATAATATAAGGGATAAGATAGCCTTAGTAGGTATTATAATCTATAATTTAGCTCCCTTAATACCTAGTTAGAATAGTAAGGCAAAGAGATCTAGGGGGGTGGTTAAGTAGAAGGCTTATACGTTAAGTCTAAAGGCTAGATTCCTATTAGAACTTAATAATAAGGTCTTTAATATAGTGGTTTATCTACTAAATTAAATGCCTTTTAAGCATTATAGAAATTAGATTATACTATATAAACTCTAGTAAAATTAGGCTAGGAAAACTATCCCTACTTATTTATAGATATTAGAGATTTAAAAACCCTTAATTTTATATTTATAAGCTTACAAATATAAAGCGTTTCTAATAATAATAAAAGCTCTAGAGCATATTAAATTAAATAATATAATCCCTTAGTTAGAGTAGAAAGCTTATATTAAATACCTTGTAGGTTATAAAGGCAAATCCTAGTATATTATTTAGGTTCTAACCCTTTATAATTATAAAGTTATTATATTAGTATGTGTTTAGTTTAATAAGGCCTTATTCTTTAAACTAAAAGAAGAGATTAAATTAGCCTAGAAAGAGAAGATATTAACTATTATACTACTTAAAGAGCTTAAGGCTAAAGACCTTAATAAAGAAATTAGTTAAGACCTTATAGGAATAGACCTAGAAGAGAAAAATTATAACTTTCTACTATTAGCTATAGATAAGGAAAATAATTAGATTAAAGCAAAAACACCACCTTATATATTAGGGCAAGAAAGCGGCTATATTAGTGCTTTTTTAACCTCTCCTAACTTTTCTTATAAGGGACTAGTTATCCTAGAGAATATAAAGCTTTAGGTATAAGGTAATAATACGCTATTTTAAGAGATTAATAAATTTATAAATAATATAATAGCTAAACATACGGAGACTACTGTAGAGACTAGCGAAATTACTACTAAGGGTAATAAGACTATAAAGAATTATAGTCCTTGTAATAATAGTATTAACCTAGATAATATTATAACTAGAAAACGCTAATAAAAGAAGTTAAGAAAGGCTAGGTAGGCTTAGTTTTCTTTTACTTTCTCTTTAGTATTCTAAGGAACTTAATATAATTTACAGATTAAAGATATACCTATAAAACCTGCTTATTATTATTAGGTAATAGTATTACTATATTATAATTACTAGAAGGAAGTGATTATAAAGGAGCTTTTAAAGCTTTTATTCTTAAACTACTAGGAGGATATACCTAAGGAACTAATTAATCCTAATAAGTATAAGGAAATTATTAACCTTAGCTAGGTTTTTAAATATAAAACTAATAAAAAAGCATAGTTATAAAGTTTAAGGCTTAAATAGTAGTATAAGGTAATTAGTAACTAAAGAATAACCTTAATAATTACGCTACTACTCTTACTTCTTAATCTCTATAAATATTACTTATAGTCTATTATACTAATAATCTTAATACTTAATAATATAATATTTAGAATACTTTCTTACATATAGAACTTAAAGAACCTGTCTTCTATAAGCCCCTAGAGGGTATAAATATAAGAGATTATCTCTAGAAGATAATTAGAGTATTATATAGGCTATAGGAAGCTTCCTAATAATAGTTCCTTTATTTAATAAGATTCCTTTTAGAGCTTAGCTTTATCTAAGGGAAAGAAGACTTATGTATCTTTATAAAGGACGATTTTATCCTGTTTTTTACGTAAATAACATTATAGTGCTATACCCTAATGTCACGACTAGATTAGGGAGATATAAACAGAGTGAAGGCTAAGGTTCTTAGTTATAGCTAGAGAGCTACTACTTAGGGGTAAGTATATAAAGGTCTTAAACTCTAACCTCCTATATACCTTATAGGTAGTCCTTGTCTAAATACCCTACTACATACATATAGCTATCTAATAGCTACTTAGTTATCTATATAACCTAAGGCTTATCTAAGGGTTTTATTATATAACTATTCTATCCCTAGCTCCCTAGCCTCTATGCTCCTAATATACTATCCCTCTAATATATAATTATCCTTAATTAAAAAGAAGCTACTTAGCTAATACAAGTATATAGTATATAGCTTATAATAGCGTTTAACATTACTAGCTATTTTATAAGTATGCGGCTATTATATTCACTTAGGATAATAAAACAAAAGTTATAGGGTTCTAGGTAATTCCCTCCTTTACCCTCTAGCTTTAAATAGCTATATACTTACTACTTTATTACTTCTAATATATATACCTTTACCTAATAAGTTATTAACACTAAGTAGGAGAACTACTTATATTAAATTTTATAATTAGGTTAAATAAATAAGGTGCTATATACTATTTAAAACAAATAAGCTCTTATCTAATATTAGGGATATTATGTTATTCTTACTAGGAGTTTATAGCTAGTATATATATCTACTAGTAGTAGCTATAACCATAAATATTATAATTTCTAGATTAGCTACACATAGCATATAGATTACTTAGGGGTCTAAGGCTAATATAAAAGAGGCCTGCTTTTCCTTACTTCTATATATTCTCTTCCTTTATATCCTCCCTTAATATTATAAGTTACCCTTACCTATAACCTAGTAGCTTTATAGCTACTATTATAGTAATTACTAATGTCCTATAGTATTATTTTATTATCCATGTCTAATCTTACTTAAACGCTTAATCCCTTTTAAACACTAGAATATTAGTTACTTTACCTTTTATACCTATATTTCTATAGTGTGTTATTACTAACTTACTAATAGTAAATTATATCTAAGTGCTATAGTACTCCTACTCTATTAGATTCTCTAATAACTAAGAAAATACCTTAGTTATCTCCTTAAAAATCTCCTAAGAAGCAAATAGCTTTAAAAATTTTAACATAAGTATAGTGTCTTTATCCCCTAGCATATACCCTACTAACTTATAGCTAGTAGCACTAGTAGTATAAAAATCCCTATATACACTATATATAGTAAGTAGTAATATAAGCTATTACCCCTAAAGATAGTAATAGCATTATTCTATAGTATATTACTAAAGGGAAATCTACTTTAACTAAGTATACTAACTCCTTAAGTATAACTTTACTACTACCTTACTATATACTACTACTAACTTACATAAGTAACTTAATAAAATACACCTATTTTACGTAAAATAATAAGGACTACTTATAAGTATATCTTCCCTTTCTTTACTACTTATACTTACACTAATATACTACTAGTGCTTTACTTACTTTATAAAATTATACTAAGTGCTCTTTAAGTGTATTAATAGTTATATTATTTTTAATAATAATCCTTACTTTCTTAATAATATATATATATATTTATCTTTATAACTTAGGTTATTACTAATATACTACTAGCGCTTAATACGCATAAAATGTAAACTTTATAATACACTTCTATCTATAAAGAATACTAATAAGTATAGCTAGGCTAGATAAGTAAGGCTAATTACAAAGGTTATATAAAAGGCTAATACTAATAAGAGAATTACTATATTACTACTAAGTAATACTATTAATCTAGAAGTCTAGATTAATATCTTTAATAGCTTACGCTTTATTACGTAAAACCTTCCCTTAGTAAGTTTCTTAATATTCTTACTTATAGCCTTACTAACTTACTAATAGCTTACTACATATATACCTACGCTTCTTGCCTATATTAGGCCTTTAGACCTTCTAGGTAAGCTTTATATATACATATATAGGGAGGGGATTTCTTTAATAATAAGGACAAATCCCTTACCTAAGGCCTTACTACTAACCTAGTGCCTAGGAATAAAAATAATAATACTAGGGGCTAGGGCCTAATGTAAATATAGGGTAAATAGTGCTAGGTAGCTATAAGGTAAATTATCTAAGAAATTATCTAGTTTTTTTATATATATTACTATCTAATCTCTACTAAATACACCTCTATGTCCATAAACTAGCTACTTAGTTACCGCTTGTAATTATTAATAATATTTATTATAATAAAATCTCTTCTCTTAACCTATAAATTCTCTAAAGTATTATAGCCCTTTTATTTAACTAGGTATTTCTAACATCTCCTATTATAATAATATAAGATAATTCTTTTAACCTTAAACTCCTATTTATTATCTATAACATTATCTCGTAGCAAGAACACATCTACTACACTAGTTAGGTCCCCTATAAATAGTTTAAGGTTAGTAATATTAAAAACATTATATAGTTATATACTAGGTAGCAGCTTTAATTAGTATACTAATTTATAAGTTCTAATTACCTTTTTAACTTTATAAGGGCCTAGGTACTTTATACTTAGCTTCCTACTAGGTTACTATAGGTTAATATTCTTTATAAATAATAAAATATAGTTACTTACTCTAAACTTTATTAGAGTCTGCTTCTTATTATAGTGCTTTATATACTAAGTCTATAAGTTACTTAAAAGCTACTTAATTACTATATGTTTATCTCTTAGTGTAGTTACTTAAGTCTTTGCCTAGTTATTTATTACTAAAATATTTATAACTACTTACTATAGGCCTCTAGGGTTATAACCTTATAGCGCCTCCACTAGGGTGTAGCTATAAGTTAAGTAAGCGCTTATATTATATGTAAACTAGGCTATTAATAAGTTATTTACCTAGTTAGTCTAATTAAAGCAAGTAAAAGCTCTTAGATAATGCTTTAAAACTTAGTTTAAATATTTTATTTACCTATTTATTTATAAGTAAAACGCAGTGCTTAGTTATTACTTAGTAGTAATAAGGTAGCAAAAGATTATCTAAAACCCGCTAGTAAATATTAAACTATAGTCTATAATAATACCTTCTAGGGCACTATAATCCCTAAAAACGTATTCTAGAAATATAGTAGCTAACCTATTACTAGTTAGCTACGTTAATACAGGGATGTAAATACTGTATTTTGTAAAACAGTCTATAATAACTAAGATTACATTATAAGTCTAATTTACGTCTCTTACAGGTAGTAGCCCTATAATAAAATCTATTAATAATTCTTAAAAAGGCTAATTAGGCACTAGTAGCGCTACTAGCTTACTATAAGGTTTATAGTGCCTTAGCTTTAAAGTCTAATAGCTTATATAAGTCCGCATATATAACTTAGTGTCTTTCTTTATTAATAGCTAGTAATACTAGTTTATAATATAATAAAGGGTCCTACTAACTCCCTAGTAGCCTACTACTAGGTTATTATAAGTAAGTAGTAAAATTTCCTTTCTTATACTAGCTAGAATAAAAACTTAATTCTTAAATATTAATAGCTTAGAGGGCCTAATAGACTATATTTATAACGCTTCTAGGTTACTGCTTTTAAGTAGCTTCCTATAACCTATAGTAAAGTTATTACCTTACTATACTTTAAATAATATAACCTGAATTAAAGCCTCTAATTTTACGTATATAAAATAAGCGTTACATGCAAACTTAAAAGAGGTTTACTAGACTACTTATATTCTTACTATAATACTACTATAAGTAGCTAGCTTATAGTATACCTATAGACTTACAAATAAATTATAGCTAAGTAACGTTTTAAAGGGACGCCTACGCTACTTACTAGCTACTAACCTAGCTAGACTCCTAACCTATAGGCTTACTAGACTTATAGAAACATTAAAAAACATAAATAAGGCATAACCTTACTACTTAGAATTAATAGACCTAGTCTATGTACTACTACTAGGCTTTGCTAGACTATTAGGTTTCTTAATAATATAATTAAGTTATAACTTCTTAAAACCCTAGAGGCTAGTAAGGCCCTTATAGTATTTTTATAATAAAATATTAGCTACGCTAAGTAATGTAATACTAGAACCTATAATAGTACTATTATTTATATAGTATTCCTATTACTTAGTATTATTAAATTTAGATAAGAAGTTAGGTAGCTACAAGGTTAATACCTCTGCCTTACGCTTCTTACTAATATAATTTACTCTTCTTAATAGGGTATCTATAGGGTTTAACTTACTTATACAATATTTAATCCTAAAATTAAATAAACAAAGCTTATCTAACACTATTACCTGCCTACTAGTTAGCTTTAGCTTTATAGCTAGGTACTTATAATTTAAATAGTCTATAATAACCATAATCTAATAAGAAAAATACATAAGGTAGTGTCTTTAGGCTTAAAATACCTCTTAGATTACTAATAACTTAGCATTAGGTATTAAGTAGTAAAGTTTAATATTAGTTAACTTCCTTAAAAAATACGCCACTAGGTGCTAGCTACCTAGCACTAATATTATAAGTATAGCTCTAATTATATAACTAGATATATCTATCTTTACTCTTAGCAGGTAAAGTAAGTTAAAATGCACTAAAATTAGTGCCTCTTAAAACTTCTTTTAAAGTTCTCTAAACACTACTAGTTTACTAGGTTTTAGCTTAAACTCTACTAGCTAAACACCTTTTAAATAGTCTATTAGTAGGACTACTACCTTACTATACTATTTTATAAAGCGTTAGTAAAAACCTATAAACCTAAGGAATAATTAAATATTAAACACACTATAGGGTATTAGCTAGGTTATAATAGCTTTAACCCGTAATAGTTCCATCTTAATACTCTTTTTAAATATAATAAAACCTAGGAATTTTACTTATCTAATAGAAAATTAGCACTTTTTAAGGTTAACATAAAGGTTTATATCTTAAAGTCACTCTAGCACGCTTTTAATATGCTCTGTATATCTTATAGGGTCGCTACTATATATTAGGATGTTATTAAGGTAAATAATATAGAATTTATCTATAAGTCCCTTAAGGGTATTATTAATATATTCCTAAAAAGTAGCTAGCGCATTTACTAATCTAAATAGCATTATAAGGTATTTAAAGTGGCTATAGTAGCATTAGAAAGCTATCTTTTACTTATTGCTCTTATGGATATATAGCTAGTAGTATGCTTCTTAAAGATTTAGTAATATAAAAACCTTTACGCTTACTAATTAGTTAAGGATTTTAAAGATTAATAGCAAAGGGGCCTTGTTTTTAACTATAATCCTATTAAGGCCCCTATAATCTATATAAAGCCTTAATTTCCCTGATTTTTTTAGAATAAATAAAATTAAGGCTCTAGCTAGACTAGTTAATCTTTTAATCTACCCTTTTTCCTACGCACTTACTAGGTACTCCCTAAGCACTTCTAGCTCTTTTTAGCTAGGTTATATATAAGTCCCTAGGGTAGTTATTTCCCCTTTTCTAATTTAATTATATAAGTGTAGCTACTTAATTCTAGGAGCTTACTAGCTAAATCTTTTAAAAATATATTTGCAAATTCTACGTACTCTTCTAGGATTTACTATTAGGTTATATTACTATCTATCTCTTATAAGGTTACTACTACCTCCTTATAGTATATTACCTAGAGTATTATTATACTTCTTAGTTTTTTCTTTTTTAAGGAATAGGTATATTCTACTACTATTACTATAGCTATGCTATAACCTTAGTTATTACTTACTATATTATTTACTAATAAGTCTTTATTAGTCTCCCTTTTTTCCCTAGGCTTAATTACCTTAATCTTTAGTAATACTAGTAATAGTGTAATAAATAACTATTTTACTACCCTATATAGTTATTACTTCCTTATAGTAAGTATAATATAGTTCTTAGTTATTAGGAACCTTTAAAAATTCTACTTTTAATCTATTACTATAGGTTTATACTCTAGGGTCTAATCTATACCTAGGAGTATCCCCTCTCCTATATTAGTAACATAGTAGCTAATCTAGCAAACCTTTATATAGCCTATGCTATCTTTTACCTTAATTAGCTTATATAAGATTCCTTTATATAGGATTTTATCCTTACTTATGCTTTCTAGTATTATCTCTGTTTTTTCTATGTTTTTCTAATCCTATTTTAATAATAATTTAGGGTAGATTATTAAATACTTTACGCCTATATTAAATAGTGCTAGCATAGCTAACTAATAGTTATCTTACTATAAGGATACCTATATTCTTATTCTCTTATCTATAAGTTTCTTTATAGTAAGACTATTATCCTAGGCTTATACTAACCTAATTAGAATCTTATTAGGGTCTAAGGTCTTATTACTACTATCCTTATACTTCTTAGTTATATACTTACTACTTTTATAAATTAAATAATTTACTACTTTATATCTATTTACACTATATCTAGGACTACTATATTTATAGCACTTAAATAGTCTTTAACCTATGCTTAGTTACTATAAGTCTTACTATAAGTTATTTATAAAGAAGCTAGAATATTATCTCTTTCTCTTACCTTCTTTATTATCTTAGTTTCTATTATAATTATTTAATATAGATATTATTATAACTTTAGCCTTTTTACCTTATCCCTATAGGTAGCTCTAAGATATTAGAAACTCCTAGCTAACTATATGCTTCCTTATAGTATTATTTAGGCTATTTAGGAAAATTACTATTCTTAAGTATATAAGAATTTAGTTAGGTAATTTAGCTTTTACTTTAGTCTAAAGTCTTAAGAAGGACTAGAAAAACTAGTTATTCTTTTACCTTAGATTTAGTAGTATTCTAGTAGCTTCTAAGCACCTTATATTCTTATTTATTACCCCTAAGTTTAACTAGGATATAAATTTATCCTAAGAATAAGCTAAGTAGTTAACTAACCTATTTACTATTATATAATATATCTATTATTACTTTATATTATTTACTAGGTAGCTACTAGTATATACTACCTTAGTTTTATTATTCTAAAAGGTTCTTAGATTTAACTAGAATAATATATTTAAATCCGCTAGGTATGCTTATAAATTCTTATAGGTATTACCTTTATATACTAGTACTTTATACTATATCTTTATAAAGCTTTATAAGTATACACTTACTATAAAGTTAGGGTTAGGTAAGAAAGCTAGGAATAAGGGATTAATTAGTATAAGTGTCTAAGGGGTAATTATAGGTTTTTACTTAATCTAGCTAATTATAAGTTTACCTTAATTTCTTTAAGCTATACTTCTATATTTATAATATCTTATCTTATATAAGCATATTATAGCTAGGTTTATATAACCTTATAGTAGCACTCTAGCTTATCTAGGTTATTATTATTCCTAGATTTAGTGTTACTATATTAATTAGGGTTAGGTAGTATTTATTAAATCCTTTTATTATTAGGCCCTAAAGTTAGGGTATATAGGTTACTCCCTAGGTACTATAGGTTATATCTCCCTTACTAGGTAGTATAGGTATGTTTTAAGTAAATATTCTATAGCTTCTTTATATTTAAACCTAGCTAATAGTTTATTTACCTTAAAGGGTTTAAGAGTTTAACTTATTATAACTAGATTAGGGAGATATAAATAAAGTAAAGGCTAAGGTTCTTAGTTATAGCTAGAGAGCTACTACTTAGGGGTAGGTATATAAAGGTCTTAAACTCTAACCTCCTATATACCTTATAGGTAGTTCTTATCTAAATACCCTATTATATATACGTAGCTATCTAACAGCTACTTAGTCATTCGCATAACCTAAGGCTTATCCGAGGGTTCTATTATGTGACCATTCTGTCCCTGGCTCCCTGGCCTCCGTGCTCCTGACACCTAATAGATCTAAAGTAGAATTTAAAGAATTATATAAGCGATTAATAAACAGTCTAGATATTAAAGACTAAGGTAAATTAAAGTAGTTCCTAGGTATTAAAATCATTAGAAATCGCAATACTAAAGAGATATAGTTATTATAGGAATTATATATTTAAAAGATTGCTTAGAAGTTTATTCCTAATATTATTAATAATAAGTTAAAGAGCTTAATTATAGCTTCTTTTCTAATAGCTATAATTTACCTAAATAATAATAAAGCTTCTAACAAAGAAATCAGCTACTATAAAGCAATTATAGGCTCTTTAGTGTATCTTTATATTATTAGAAAACTAAATATAGCGTTTATAGCATTAAAGCTAGCCTCTTTTATAATAAATCTATTAGTAAAGCATATTAAATTAGCTTAGGGTACTTTATTATACACTTAGAACACAAAGAAGCTTTACTTATAATATTTAGGCATAGATAGCTTTAATATACTGTTTTCTAGTATAGATACCTTACTTAGTAATAATCCTAAGACTTAGAAGTTAATATAAGGCTATGTTTTTATTATATATAGTGCTATAATTAATTAGAAGTCTAGAAGGTAATATTACATAATAACTTTAAGTATAGAAGTAAAGCTCTTTACCCTAAATTATAGTGTAAAAGAGCGTATTTCCCTTAGTAAGCTACTTTATAATATTAATATACATATGCTACTACTCTTAATTATCTAATATAATAATAAGTAAATAATTTAAATTACTAAATATACTAAAGGAAGGCTTTAAACTAGCCTTAAGCACCTTAATATAAATTAAATATAAATTTAAGAATAATATATAATAGGTAATATTAAGGTTAATTAAATAAAAACCTCTAAGATACCTATAAATAGCTTTATAAAGCCTTTATTAGGTTAAATATATAGGGACTTTTGCTATAGAATTAGCTTAAGGGAGATTCCTGCCTAATTATAACACTAGGGATTATTTATAATCTTTTCTTATACCCTTAATCTTTAGCTTTAATAGATATCTTAGCTAGGGAGGGTATATTAGGAAGAGCTCCCTAAAGCATTAGATATGTAAATACTAGTTATATATTAACTAGGATAAGACATTAGTGGAGATAAATATATTAGAAGTACCTCTATAGACTAGTTATTTCTGTAGCGCACTATGTACCTTTTAGGTACAAAAGTCGGCTGCTGTCTGCACCTCTGATTGATCAAATTGAACACTTTTTATCATCTATCTACACCCCTACCTGACAACCCCACGCTCAACAGAGTGCCCCAGGATATTTTGCGGGGGAGGTTGATGATGCTCTGCCCGGCTCGGACGTTTGACACGGGTAGTGGAAGGAGACCAAGTTAAACACCCGACATACTGTTCACACTACAGTGGCGCTTGTCTATGTATGATTGTGAAAGACCGAGTCGGCGTCGATTGACATAGAGCATGAAGAGTAGCTTTGGGTCCGTCGGTCAGTCAATCAGTCACATCGTCCGTCTGTCAGTCAATCAAATTATCCGTCGGTCAGTCAATCAGTCAAATCATGCGTCGGCCAGTCAATCTGCCAAATCGTCGGTCGGTCAGTTGATCAGTTAAATCGCCGGCCGGTTAATCAGGTAATTTATTAGTCAGTTAGAACGGAGGAAGAAAGGGGGGACGGAAGGATTTACACTATGTATACCTACCTATATGCGCCTCTTATCACACACTAGGGTGGCTATAGTTACGAGAATGTATGTACGATTCTTGGGTCTAGGCACAGTTGTAGCTATAAGCTGCCGTAGCTCGGCGGTTGGGCTGATGTTTTCATCACGGTTTCCAAATGGACACCCCAAACTCACGCAATCGGTGCGCTGTTGCTGTGAACCTGTACTTTTATTGTAATTCTTAGTAAGTAAGAGCTTCTATAAGAGGATAATATCCTCTCTATAACAAGATAGCCAAGATAATATTCTCTGTATAACAAGATAACCAAGAATAATAATCATGTGTCCTGGCAGTATAAATAAAGCACCACTCTTCTAGATATTTGCATCTTGTTTCATTTCCATTATTCCATCCGCCTATTTGGTTATTTGGTTACAACATTCATCACAATAGTGAAGATGCGTTTTCAACGGGCATTCTTCGAAATTCTTCTCGCCACTGCCGTCCACGGCGCAGCAATTCCGCCTCATGAGGCCGGTGATGCCCCTAATACGCTTCCAGAGCATGGGCTAGCCCCCGTCAACCCTGTGGTTGATCAGATCCGCCACCACCGAGCCGGAAGCTGTCTCATCCACTTCCCTCTTTTCGCAGTCAACCGCCAGGATCGTCAGAGCTTTCAGACAACGATTGACGAGTCTCGAACAGACACGTACGATCTCGGCGATGACTTGGAAGTGACCATCATGGCCGAATATGTCATGGGCGACCACCATATTGGTGTCGAGATATCAAACGCCGGCGTTATTCCGGGTTCGATTGTTCTATCCAATTACCGGGACACCCTCAACACGACACCTGTGCGGAGGACCATCGAGATTGACTATAGCCTTGGAACAAAAAAGACTTGTGTTCGACTTCCACGACTTGATGGCACCTGGTATATTCAGAGATCATTGTAATTACTTGATGCTCTCCGGGAAACATGTGTCAAACGGGACCTGTAATCATCCGTGGTTATGTGGTAAGCAGGTTTGGTCGTCTTAAGAAGCATTTCATGCACTTTGCCTTGGAAGGCATGCCAAGAATCTTTTCGAGTCTATTCTCTCTTCTCAGCGATAACCTTGATACTATTGCTCCTCTAGTGACTCGCAAGCAATGACCAACTATGTACTATGAAACTCTTTACTACATTTTCATACATCAGTGATGTGTAATACACACTTCAAGTAAATTCGCCTCAAGCCAGTCGCATGAAGCCGCAGAAGTTGAGAGCATGTTCAGCAAGAGCTACTAAAACCGAGATGACATATGCAATATCAAGTCAGGTTAGAAAGACTGACCTTGAGGCATTTTCGTTGACAGATCCATTGTCCTCCGTAAACCGCGGCATTATTCCACCCACCCTCGAAGATAACTTCTTGGTGCAGGCACATACAAGGGTGGGATGACCAAATCCGATTGCGACCCACAAATATTTTCGTTTTCGTGAATCCCTGCGGCCAGACGCTTTGCTCACTTGTCGCACAGCAACAACTTCGCAGCTTTCTCTTCCGCGAGCATATTTCATTGAGTCAAGATGCCACGCGCGATCCGAGGTGAGTCAAGTCATTCCCGCTCTGAGCCCGTCATCCGCGGAGCCCAGCGCAAAACAGGCAGCTGACCAGAATTGTTTGCGTCCCAGGCGTGCTTATCGAATGCGACCCGTCAATCAAGTCCATCATCGTGAACATTGACAGCGACAACCATGACTTCATCATTGAGGACTTGGACGAGGAGAGAGTCGTGGTGAAGGAGAACATGGTGCCATTGCTGAAGAAGAAACTCGAAGACGTGCGTACACCAGCCATCTTCTCCTACTGCAGAGCTCAAGCTTTGAAGCGACCGCCGACGTTGTCGTCTCTGTGGATGGAAGAATGCTCAATATGCTGACTCTGTGCCACACAATGTAGCGCCTCAAGGAGAATCTTCCGCCCGTCGACGAATCAGGGTCCGATGCATGAAATCACGATTTATTTGCACGGACAAAACTCTACGTTGGAAGTGTCAGGTAGCGAGCCACTTTCCCAGCGGATTCGAAGAATCTGTTCGCACCGACGTGATACGCAACGCGGCCTATATGAAAAAAGTTGACCTTGCCTCACAGCTTCTCAAACGTGGGCTTCTTCTTGGAAAAAATATTCATCATGGCGGCCGACGTGTCCCCCGCCTGCAAAGCCACCGAATTCCACACGGCCGTGTACCGCAAGGAAGCCGCTGTCGTGTTCTCCCTTCCATAGTTCAAAAGCTCCTTTGTTCCCTGCACAGCAACAGGGCTCTTCGCCGCTAATCGGGCAGCCATCTCGAGCGCTGCTCCGACCGTCTTCTCCTTGTCGTCATGGACCTGGCTCACAAAGCCGACCTGCAGCGCCTCCTGCGCAGAGAAATCCCGTGCTGACAGGCACACATCCTTGACCCAAGAAGTTGAGCCAACAATCTTGGGAAGACGTGCCAGCGTGCCAATGTCAGCGGCCAGACCAATATCAACTTCCTTGACAGCGAACCGGGTGTTTTTCGCGGCGAGGCGGATGTCTGCGCAGCAGGACATGTCGATGGCCAGTCCGAGGGATACCGCGTGCAGGACACAGATCACGGCTACAAAGAAAAGTTGGGGGCAAAATTAGCTGTCGAGGTGCAGAATAAGTTTGGATATAGCCAAGAAGGATACACGAATTCTTTGTAGCAAGCTTCGCATCCCTGGACTCCGTGAAATCTAGGAACGTAGCACGTACGCTTCTCACACTTCTCCATCTCGGAGATGGACACCTGGAACTCCTCAATATATGCTCTCCAGGCCTTCGCCCTCCTTGCAGGGTCCCCATCAGACCCCGCGCCACTCATCGGGCCCTCAGAGCTGGCCGCCGTCAAGTCAAGTCCCGCGGTAAAGGCCCGGTCTCCGGCACCACTCAACACAACGACTCTCACGTCAGAATCGTCGCTCAGCTGGCGGAAAACTCGGCCAAATTCCAGCCACACTGCGCGCGAAAAGGCATTGAGCTTCTCAGGTCGATTCAGCTCGAGGTGTGCGACAAACTCCGACGGCGACGTCACGCGCATGGACTCGTAGCTCGCGTACGCCGGGAGTACTGACGCCATGGCGAGCGACAATGTTTTCTCTTCGTGATTTCTGCCCGGAGTAAAAGGGAAGGTGTCTGGCGCTTTCCCATGTGACACGGAGAAATTGGTAGTTGTCGGGAAGTTCGTTTTGACGATGGGGCGTCGTCCAGATAATACGATCCAATCCCTTCCACGAAGCCGAGGTCCTCGTGCCAACGCCCCACTTTTACTACATGTAGTTTCGCTAACACCCCGGGCCCCCGCTTCTTTTCACGACAAAATGACTTTTGGGCTCCTAATTTTCTTCACCGAGCAACGAGCGAGGTAGAGGCAGAAGTGTTTCGAGGAATGAGGTCCATCGCTGATGAGTGTCAATGGCCAGAGCCGTAAACATATGTTGTGCAGTCTCGGCCAGGCTACATATCGTTGATCCCACTTGCTCCGCTTGCTTCATTCTCACTCAGACGTGCAATAACCGTGTACGTCATTGGCCTATGAAAGATCGCGATACTCAGGCCCCTATACAGCCAACCAATTATCTATTCTCACTTGTACCAGGCGGCCGAGTTCGATTGACCCACAGCTCGTACAGTCTGCTGTTCCAAATCTTCGAGTATTTTATCAATACAACGTCCCGCCGCAGAAAGATGAAGAATGTGTGCAATGGCACGATGCATAGCAAGGAAGCGAGACATGTTAATTCAATTGAATGAATCCCTCCCTGTAAACCACGTTTAGGCACGCACTCCAACAGGTCGAGTGTATACTGACAGCATCAGACCCATTGGATCCATTGGACAGGACCTTTTTGGACTTGCTCGTGCAGGCCTCCTTCGCGAGATATGGACTAGTTATTTCAGAGTACGATTCACAATCTACAGAAAGAAATGCTTGCACGCCATTCCGGTACATCCACTGTTGGCGTCGAGTAGACCAGACACCACATCAACGTTTGGCAAGCTTGCCTCCAAGGGCCATCTTTAGATTACAAGCAGTGGTTGCATAGAAATCATTACATTTCACCTGAGAATCCCCTAGTCTACTTCTGACAGCAGATGATAAATGAACCGCCCAGAACTCGATTGCGCATTCAAGTAGCCCATCAAAAGAACGTGCTTCAAAGGCTCCGACGTTTGTCACAGTGCCTGCACCAACTGATTGAGACGTCCTGTCCTTATCCACATGAGAAGAATATAGAAACGACAGCCGACCTGGCACTTGATTATACCCTCGCAAACCAGTACCTACAAGAGTAAAGCTCCAAACAAAGTAAAGGCAAAGGTCAACCCCGTCAGGATGAAAGGAGCCTTGTCAACAGGGCCGAGAGTTGCGACAGCCGCACTGTCGGATTCTTTCTTGCCATTGCTCGACGTAGGGGAGGCCTTACCTCCCGTGACGCTGGCCGTAGCGGTGCCGCTGTCGCCTGCATTCTGCGAGCCGTCTCCGTCAAGCTCGAAACCGGGACCTGCGCCTGCTCCTTCTTTCATGTACTTCTGAGCCTGCGAGGGCATTTCCGGGACCAGTCTGGGGTCCACCTGCCAATTGGCGTCCATAGTAGGGCAGCTCACGCCGTGAGTCGTAGAAGCAGCGCCACCGTTGCCAGCAGGCATTGGGTTGGCTTTCAGAGCGGACTTGAAAGCAGCATACTCGTCCATCTCAGATACAGTCTTGGCCTTGAGGCTATCGAGCTTGACAATGCCATACTTGTTATTCTCGTATGAGTACTCATACATCAGACCACCGGAGTAAACACTCGTCATTTCTTTACTCATCAAAGCTTCCATTTCCTCGAACTTTCGAGGTCGGTTGTCAATACATCCGTACTCCGACAGGCTAAAAAAAGAAACAATATGTTAGTAAGCGAGAAGGGGATGGAACCAGATACTTGAACGCATCAGCTTACAAGATGGCAAGACCGTAATCAGTAAAATTCTTGACTTTCTCGTCCCAGCCCGCTTGCTTCAAATTTGTATTGCACCACGAGTAGTCATTGAAAGCAAAGAAATCGGACCGCATATCGTCAGAGCCACAATTCATGTACATGGCCGTCTGCATGCGGTTTCTGGAGACGTCGGCAGCTGAATAGCCGACGGGAATTTGACGAAGGCCGCGAGACCTGATGTAGTTCTTCATGTCACGCGTGACAGCTTTGACATAAGGAGCTGATTTATCAGTGTCCTTTTCGTCGTTGATGACCTCATTGCCTGAAAAGAAAGCGAGGGTGTTGGGGTATTTGGCAAACATCTCGACGGTGGAGAAGACGCTCTGGAGATATTTGGCGTTGTAAGAAGGTCCAGGCTTGGCTCGATTCAGTGAGTACTTGGGGTTGTTGACATCAAGGACCAAGTAAATGTTGGCATCTTGGAGAGCTTGCATGCACTTGTCGTGGTTTTTTTTGTTGTCGACTGCGTAAACACGAATGGTATTGACACCAAGATCCTTGAACTTCTCGATATCGCGGAGGCAGACATCAGTATCGGCGAGCGGATCTTCATTAGCAGAAGAGCCACCGGGCTGATAGTCGATGCCACGAAGGTAGAATCTGTCTTTGCCAGAGTAAAAGGCTGGATATCATGTCAGTCAGCCCATGCGTTGGTAGAAGGCGCGTAGTTAAATTTCCAGGTACGTCCCAGTCGCTGGACATTTGTGCAAAGTGATGTCGTGGAGGTATGATCTTACCGTTGCCAGAGACGGAAACAGTAGGGAACTTGGCACGCTTGGATGGTGGCTCCTGTTCGGTAGGCGTAGGAGAGGCCGTAACGGTGCCAATGGCGGCAAGGGCCGAGGCAATTGCAATGGCCTTCATGATGAAACAATACCAGGCAATAAAACCAAATGAGTATGGGTCCAGTGATGGCGGGTTTATTTGTATAGAATGGTCGTTAAAATCCCCAAGAGAGTGGAGGGGTCGAGTCGTGCGACTAGAATGAAGCAAGACACGATGAACAAAGAGCCAAGCTTAGAATTACAAATAAGAAGGAGAGGAAGTCCAACAACGAAGGAGTTGGAATGAGCACTCGAATTGAAAAAGAGGCAAAACAATAAGCCAGAGCGAGGATTGAGGAAGGAGGAGGAAGAAGGTTGCTACGGCAGGAGGCAAGCCGGGAAGGAATTGCACTAGCGGGGCATCTATGGCGTGTGTCGTCGCCAAGACACTGGACGGTGGAACAACAACACGGAGAGTGAAGGGAGGTACTTAGTAGGGGGGCGTGTATGTATCATTGATCTCCACAGGGAAATGAGACGACATTAAATACATACATCCAGGGAGCGTTGCCTCGAGCCCAAGCATCAATATTAGCGATGCTACTCGATTGAGACGAAATAGAGTAGAGATGGTACGGTCCGCAAAATAATTGTCAATGAAGTCTTGTTTGGGGTGTATTTTTCGGACGCGTACGGACTACGGACTGCGTAAGACCCATTCGACCGGATTGGCGCCTGCTACTGGACGAAACAGCAGGAGTGGAGACTGCACGGAGTACCACGATTCTCGTGTCGACCTACATAGACCGCGAACCGACATGTACATACGTGTACTCCGTAAAAAGCCCGCCACATGCACTTGGCAAGTGTTCAAAATGGCGTGAGCATGCCGTGCATAAAGACGCCAAGCTTATCTATCCCCATAACATTCGCTCGGATAAAGTGCATTGTATTTCGCGACGGAAAATCAAGCGTGATACGAACCAGAAGGGATGATTGCTCTCTCACCACCTCTACGGAGTACGGAGTACTCGGTATGTACTCCGTACACCATGACACCGTGATACGAGCTCGACACTGTTTTACCTTCACTGTGTGATACCTGCCCTGAAATCAGTGTACTGCTCGTCTCGGGGCGATATTCGACAGGGCCATGCTGGCACATTGCGATCGTTCACGACTCCCTCAGCGCGACGTGCTAGCGGGCACCCCTGAAACCCAATGGCAAGCCCCCTAAATAAGTGTTCATTTGGGTTTTTAGCGTGCTAGCACACGCCCAAGCGCAGCTCCGTGCACTCGCGCTGTTCCCTGCAACAAAAAAAAAATCAACAAGCGAGCCGTTCGACTACTGGCACGTGCAACCGCAATCCACCATGTAATAGCGCGATCGTCAGGGCCCTCGAGATACAATGCCCCCCTGAACTATTTTACAAATCTACATACCCCAGTTATTCGTTCCTCTCTAACAGCTGTGATTAGCTATACGTAAGACCTCCTTAGTCGTTAGTCGATATAACATAGCGGGATCCCATTTTCGCATAGAAAGTTGGAAGAAGTGCAAATGTTGAAAATACGTAGCCGCCGTGACGGCGTGACGGGCAGCCTACAGTACGGTACGTGAACCCCGCAAAAATCAAGCCTTCATGCGCCCCTTGCCACTCACTGTTCCACCGCCACACATTTGAGTGTAAGCGCCCCTTCCGCAGTGGTCTCCGATCAAAGCCTGTGACGAAAACCACAACTGCTAAGCCTCTTGTCCAAGAGAGTAAAATGTAAACTACTTAAGAAATCTGCTCTACAGGTCAGGCACATTGAACAGCTCGGGGAGGCCAGTCCAATTCCCACGAGACCTCTCTTCCCAATACCCTTCTTTGCCGGTCTTGATTTTCCAAACCTCCTCACCATCTGGGCTATCTTCAGCTTTGACAAACCAGCGCGACTTGTGTACATCCCCGCGGTCCTCTAGTTCTCGGCGCCGAGCACGCTGTGCCTCTTCAAGATTGTGTTTCCACTTCTCAGCCGCATCCAGATCCCCTTGCTCAGCATATCGTTGGTCAGGCCGCAGCCGACAATCTGTTGGTGCCATTTTGCCATTTTCGATCTCCGTGATTTCATTCAGTGTAGCCGCAAAGATGGTCATTCCGTACGTTTGAGCCGCATCGTCGACGAGTTGGCCAACCTGCCATATTTCCTCGCTGGCTGCCTTGCCAGGCCCGACAGTCCTGAGGCCACCAGTCCAAGTCCCAGTCAGGCCGCTGCCCGTATCACTTCCGTCCGGACCGAATGTAGTGACATAGACGTCCTCTGAACGACCGCCAAACATGCCCTTGCTCTTGAATTCAACGCATGCTTTATGACCGGTGCTGTCGTTCATCACGTGCATCGAGCCGACAGGCTCGACGTACTTTTCTCCCATTACAACGTTTCGTAGAAACATGGTCGCAATGTTCCAAGAATATAATTCATCGCTGCCATCTGCTAACCGCAGAACCACTCGGACGCGGCCATCTGTAGTGATCTCGGCACTCTTGCCCCAGAACTTCTGCCCTGGGGCAGGGGATTGAGATAATGACCAAGCTACCGAGTCCGCCTGCATGGCCAATCTGACTGGACGATGCTGCACCTTCTCAACAAGAAGGCGGAAGTTTCCTGGTATGTCCTTGCTTGTCCTTACCAACTCGAACGTCTCGCCAAGGAGCGGATTAAAGGGTTTGCGAATAGCTCGCTCTTTGGCTCGGCCGCCACTAAACTGGGACACGGCGAATGCACTGACAAATAACAGGCGCTCGGTTGGACTTTTTTGTCTGGCGGCTTTGTCCAGAAGCTGTGCGTATTCGAGAGGCTCGGCGACTTTCTGTAGCAATGATATTGGTTCGTTGGCAGAAACAGGCATGCTGATTGTGCTAAGATCTTTTCCGACGTTTTTGCGGACAAAGGCAATCAGACTAGGTGGCTGGACCGTTGCGGGCGGAATACCAGTTCTTCGCTTCACTGTCTGATCAATAGGAAGAGGGGCGAGATTCTTGGGTCGGATGGGATAAACATCACCTGCGCCGTCAATCCCAACCCCATCGTCGTCCTCAATGGAAGATATGGAGGAGTTTTCGTGTATGGAATCTTCTTCGGCGTCAGTCTCGGCAGACTCGTCCTCGCTGCCACCAATCTTGACGACGCCGGTCTTAGCGTCCTCAGCATCAAAAAACTCATCGGTAGACGTCGTCTCCACACTCATGCGCGAATTAGCTCCAGCAGAAGGTGGGTATGGGAGTCGTCTCCTCTTGCTCTTGGAGATCAAGGAGGTGAACTCGGAAACAACAGAATCTAGATCAGATAATAGTGATTCGCAGTGATCTTGAAGTGAAATTTCCTCCTGTGTCACCCCGCGGGATCGTCGTCTGGATGAGTGGCCGACCACACTCGCTGCAGTTGTCGTAATGCTCCCGGGCGATGGAACAGCCATGGCGGAATGGGTAGCCTGTTGAAGAGCAGACGGCGTGAGGACTGATGCGCTGGACTTGCGCTTCCAGAACGACTTCCTCTCTGTTACAGGCGGGAAGTAGCTCTCTTTCCCATCATCTCCCGTTTTTGCAGATCCGAGGGATGAAAGTTGTGCATTGTATGTCGGTTTTGGCAACTGAGCCACTTCCTTGGTCAATCGGCGCAAAGCATCCCGAGTTCCAACAACACGACTGACGAGTGTCTCAACTTGCTGCCACTCAACGTCTTCGGTATGACTGGAATCATGTGTACGTTGGGGAGCCCGACTATCTAGTTTCAGTACAGGTTTGGAAGGTTTGCTCAATGTTTCGTGACCTCGAGCAATGCGACTAGCCCGCTCAAGAGATCGTGCCCACTCTTGGAATTCCTTGTCGTTGGGTGCCCTCAAGTGCCACACCTCGGCGCCCGAATCAATGCTGATCTCTCGTCGTCTCTCATCCGCTGCAATCGCCGCAAGGCTGAGAGGAATCGCGCCACGAAGCGCGGACGAGTTTCGGTTGTAGTAGTATGACAGAGTACATGTACAGTAGTCAAGCGAGAAGAAACGACGAGCATAGCCTTGTCCCTTTTTACGGCGTCTTTTCGAGAGCGTACCAACGTGGTAGTTCAGAGACCCAGTGGTGTCACTTTTTCCACCTGAAGATGTTGCCCTCGCACGCCCGTGGCTGGGTAAGCTGTCGACAGAAACAGACGGACCATGCTCATGACTCGGACTACCATGTTTCCCCAGGCTGGATTGGCTGGCCTGCGCGGTCGGTAATTGCAGATTGGGTAGGTTTGTGGTGGTTTGTGGAGGAGCACCAGTAGGGTACGTGAGCACCACAAACGTGGCAGTCTTGGACGTCTGCTTCGAGAAGGTGTTGTCGAAAACCAGGCCATACATGCCGCCGTCGCCTTTATGAACATCATGAGTACCCCTGGACACCTTGTCTGCTTCGCATTTGCCGTGCCACGATATTGGTATGAATCCTTTGCCGGTTAAGAGATCCTGCGCGGTTTCTTTTTTCGGAAATCTGCTGCTTTTTCCGTCAGCAACACGAGCGACGTGAGCACTACCGTCGAGTTCGTCGCCATTTGTTGAGAGGATCGTCGTTGCACCACTGCCGGGATGTTTCACGATGCCGAAGTTGCTGCAATGCACAACACGGTCAGCAAAATGCCGCGTAATCGTCCGCCAAGGTTCCAAAGCCACTTACTTACATGGACTTTTTATTCGGTTGCACACTCCAGGAGAGGGTATTATCTTCGTCGACTCTGACCCAGCGGATGATGTAAGACTATTTGAGCTGAATAAGTGTCTGAAAGCGAGGTACGAGGCTGTTCTCAAGACCGGGGCTAAGGATATTGTGACGACAATGGCTCTTACCTTGCTGTGGACCTCCAGCTTCTCTATGCCAGCCATTGTGTCTGTTGTTGCACAACACGATCAAGTTTCGGTCAACTCGTAACCTAGGCAGGTACCGAGCGGTGTTGCGAAGAATGAAACCTGGTGCTCCGTACTGGGGACTTTTTATAGCAATCTGACATGATCCGTCTTTGCAGAGATGGAAAACTGAGCGGCGTCACTTCAGTGTTGGCACCCCATGATCGCTGGGGGGGGGGGGCAACTTTGGAGTTAACGTGGGCAGGCAGGCGGCTGAGAACGGAAGAAATCACATTGGCCGCGCCGAGGCAACAAAGTCTGCGCGCTAACCTACGGAGGGAATGGGGGAGGAGGGGGCAGTTTGAATGGTTAACTGTTGCACCCACAAGGGCATAATTGATCCCGGTCGCACGATAGTCTCGCTACTTAACTAGCTAAGACAAGAGTCCACCCCTAGCTAGTTATTTTCTAAGACCTCTATAACTTTATAGTATATTTTAGCACTATATAAGTACCTTATTAATAGTAAAGATACTTAGGTATTTAAGCTATAGTTTACACTCTCTTATAAGGTTAAATAACTTAATAAAGGTAGTTATATTAAACCCTAGCTTTATAGTCTAATATAGTAGTAATTATATAGTGTTTATAATAATTATACCTTTCTTCTAAATTAGTACTCTTCTCTTTAAATTAACTAATTATTTAATCTTTAAATAATTAGTATATATATAGTAAAAGAGAGGCCTAATTTATTAATATTATAATTAGGTAACCCTAGTATACTAGGATTAATACCACTATCTATTAGTTTAATAATAATAATACTATAAGTATCCTTATAATATTTAAGAAGTCTTCTAAGAGTAATAAGCTAGCTATTAAGCTATAAAAGCCTTATTACTAAAACTTATAGTATAAAATAGTTAAGGTAAGAGCTATTAAAGATAGAATCTAGGTTTTTATTAATCCTAATTTAATTATATAGCTAGACTACTTTCCTAAGCCTCTAATTCTTATAGGAAATAAGTGTTACGTGGCAGGATACGCTTGGCCACAAGCAATAGTAACAGGGATAGATTCGGCCCTTTAGACAGAGGAATTAACTTACTTCTTACATTATAACCTACACCTAATAGTAGCTTTTATAAGTAAACTTAGTATAACTTACAACCTATTAAATCCATTAGCCTCTCTAATGGATTTAACCTAATAACATGCAAAGCTAGCACGTAATAAGTAGTAGTAATTAGAGATTCTTTTATTACACACCTCTAGTAACCTAGATATAATACTTATATATCTAAAACTAACTATTTACGGCGTTAATTAGGAGAATAGAATATTCTCCTAGTTACTAAGAATAAATTACACCTTATTTATTAGTTCTAGACTTTTAATAACATAAATCCAGATTTTAAATATTAAAAGTAAAAGCTTATTAGGATTAGTAATTAAAAAGACTTATATAAGCTTACATAATACAAATTTAATAATAGAATTATAAGAAGGTAGGAATAGCTAATATCTTAGGAACCGCCTATTTACTAGAATCTAATAGACTTATAAGCTATACGCCTTACTTAGATTTAAGTTAGGAACTATATTTCTAAGGCTAAGTCTAAAGGATTCCTTAATAATTCTATTAAATTAGAGGGAAGTAAAGCCTTAGGGCACTAATCTAAAAGCATTACTAGCCTTATAAATAGTAATACTACTACTAGAACTAGGAAAAGCATAAAAATAGGCAAAATTAATAAAGGAAAGGGGATTATAAACTACCCTAAAAATAACACTACTACTTAAAGTAAGGAACCCCTTAATCTTTTAATAGAGTTAAATCTAGAGAATTTATAACTAGAATCCTTAGGAAATGTATTAGAACTAGGGGAATTATACACTAGAGTAAATAAATATAATACTATAAGGTTCTTTTAGGGAATATTAAAATAGTAATAGGCTATATAATAAGCTATATTAAACTAAATAGTAAATAGAATAGACTATCTAGTAATAAGATTAATAACTAAAATCCGAGGTTTATAAAGCGCTACTACCTTAGTAAGTTTAATATTATTAGTATAGAATCCTACGTAAAGGGTGGTATATTTACTAAGTAACTAGGGTTAATATGATAGTTATTTAAATACTTAGACTAGACTAGCGGTATAACTAATAATACTATAATACTAGTAAGGTTTTATATAGTAGTAGTTAAATCTATACTATCTGTAGTAGTAAACACTATACTATCTAGATTAGGGATAGCATACTAATTCTAGTTACTAAGGAAGGATAAATCTAGTATTAGATTAGGATTAGTATAGTTAGCAAATAGAATTAGTAAAATAAAATACGAA
This sequence comes from Epichloe typhina subsp. poae, assembly GCA_030389615.1. NCBI lineage: Eukaryota > Fungi > Ascomycota > Sordariomycetes > Hypocreales > Clavicipitaceae > Epichloe > Epichloe typhina. Next base: position 4,329,284 of record CP098313.1, read on the forward strand.
TTTAACATAGAAAATTATGGATATTAGATACTTTAAGCCTTATAATAAACTAGAAGAAGCTAATACTAATCTTATTATATATAATAGGAAATAGACTATCTTTTATAATATTAAATTATAAGTCTAGGTAGTTAAAGACTACTTATATTATACTAACCCTAGCTAATAAGATATTATTTAGAAAAGATTTAGACACTATTTTAAGGAGATATAATAGTATAGTATAGATAACATCTTAATATAAGTAAATAAGTTACTATTTTTAGTAATATCTTAATAGTATTTACTATAGTATAGAAGGAATTTAGTATTTAAGTATAAGATATAATAGTGTAGCTAGAGAAAGCAAAGTATACTAAGGAGAATGTTATTAATAAAGTGTCTTTCCGTGAATTTACATTAAAATCTTCTAATATACAAGAGCTAATAGCAAAATAACTAACTATTAGCTTCTTTTGCATTTACACCTTAAGCTTTATCTAGGATTACACTAGATATGCCTAATACTAACTTATAAGAATATAAGATTAGTATATATTACTATAGTAGATAATAAAAGACATAATTTATATAACTATTTACGTAGTAAAGGCTAGGGTAAAGGCAAAAAGGGTAAAGGAAAGCTTAAGGTCTATTTTAATATAAATATATCTAATAGTAATTTAGAGAATAATAAAAATGAAATATAAGCTAATTAGAATAGGCTAATAAATGCATAATTCCTGCCTAGAAATTAATATTACTAATAGGATAATAGGAATAGATAAGAATTCTTAGGATTTTTTTAACCTAGGCTATACTAGCGGAATTAACTAGCTAAAGGATAAAACTAAAGGCCTTAGTAAAATAAAACTTAAGAGAATTAAGAGGAGTAATCTAGGTTTAACTAAAACCACTAAGAAAAGGTTTAAGACTAATAGGAAGAATAACATTCTTAAAACTAAGGACTATTAGATATAAGAGGCTAATTTTAGCAACCTAGGCATTATTAACACTAGGAAAAACCGCCTAGTAAAGAAAAGGAGTATGCCTATATTATAGTATATAATGATAATTCTAATATATAATAGTATAAAACCTATCTCTAGGAATATAGCTATTATATAGCTAAGAAAGGAGAGGTCTCTAAGGAGAATAATAACAAAACTAGAATATAGGAGTCTAACTTTATTAAAACTTATTTTATAGAAAACAGCAGTAAAGAGATAAATATAGTAATAACTAAGATAGAAATAACTAAACCAAAATAACTTACCCCTACACAAGTAATTAAGGCTATTATAAGACCTTAAGAGGTTAAATATAATAGAAAGAGAGTAAATACTTACTTAAAATCCCTCTTAAATTTAATAATAAAGGTAAAAGTTATTAAATCTATCTTAATATAGGAACGTTATTAATTCTAGCAAATAAGGCATAGTTATAATAGAATAAGTTAAATGTGAAATAGAGAATATAAGAACTAAAGCTAGTATTTAGAGTATAGTCTTCCTTTTTTATCACTAAAACAGCCATATTTAATTTCTATATTCTAGGAGTAGTATATAGAATGGAAATTACTAGATATTTTATAGTTATAGCAAATGTAATACTAAATTTAGGTCCTAAATTACTACTTAGAATAAACTTTCTCTATAAGTATAAAGTGAAAATCAATTTTATATATCCTAGAGTTATTTTTAGGTTAGTCTATAGTATAATAGTTGAAGTAGAAATTTTCTAACTAATAAGTAAAGTTTTACACTAGCGGGTAATTATAGCTTATATAGTAATAATTCCACTAAAGATATAGTTAACTATAGTAGTTAATTAGAAGGAAGCGTAGGAAAACAAAGAGATAAGTATATACTATATATAGTTATGCTTAAAGTTTTTTCCTAATACATTAATTACTAGATTTGGCTAGAAATAGATAGTTACCTATAATCTAACAAATAAAACCATTACTATTAATAAATACTAGAAGGTTATATAACTAATAGCAGTAAGTAAGGTTAATGCTAATTACTTAGTTAATAATCCTTTTGTATATTATACTTATTTTAGTAAGGATATTATAAAGACTATAAGAGAGAAGAATAAGAAGGAGAATAAGTTAAATAAAGAAAGTAATAAGTTTAATTTAAAAAGGTTAATATAGGAGTGCTATTATATAGAATCTCCTACCTAGAGGAGATCCTATATATTACTAATTAATTTAGAGTATAAGTCGCTAATATTAACTAAAATATAGTAAGTAAGTTTATTAAATTAATAGATAAATATAATATTTATTAAGATAAAGGTATTATTCCTATGCCTAAGGACTAGAAAATAAGGATTAACCTTATTAAAGAATAGTAATATTAAATAAGGCTAATTAGGCCTTACTAATTAAGGGGTTAAGATATAAGCAAACTTAATAAAGTATATAATAAATTACATATAAAAGGCAAGATATTATATTTAGATAAACTAGTGGCTATAGCGTGCCTAGTGTTTATAGTATAGCGTAAAACTAGCTAGGAAAAGAAAGGAAAGGTAGTAATTAATATAAGGCCACTTAATAATATAGTAATACTAGATATATACCCTTTACTAGACTAAAGTAATATTATAAATAATATATATAGTAAGAAGGTTTTCTTACTTTTTAATAGAATAGGATTTTTCTATTAGTTACTAATTAGGAGGGACTATTAAGCCCGCATAGTAGTTATATTAAATCAGGGCCTTAAGGCATTAAATATAGCACTAATAGGATTTAAAAATTCCCTTGCTTTTGCCTAAAGATTTATAGACTAACTTTTCTAGAAGTATAAGTATTTTATTTAGGTTTATATTAATAATATTATTATGTTTTTAGATAATATTAAGGATTATTTAAATTATCTTAGTATTATGCTTAAAATTCTTAAAGAGAATAGGATAATAATTATAGTAAAGAAATCATTTATTAGTTATCCTGCTATTTAGTTACTAGGTTTTGTTATTAATAGTAATAGAATTACTAATACTAATAATAAACTTAAAGCATTTTAAAAGATAATTTTTCTAAGTAATTTGTTAAGTCTTAAGACCTTTATTAAAATAGCTAGATTCCTTTGTAATAGGATCCTATGGTTTGACATATAAATCTAACTATTATAGGAGCGAAAAACTATGTTATTAAGAGAGTTTTAGGAAAAGGATAAAAAAATCACTAGTATTTCGAAACTAGTATAGAAACAGAAGATATAATAAAAGATGTTTTGCTAATAATAGACAAGAAAAAGGCTTTTAAAGATATTAAAGTATTCCTAGGAAAGACATTAAGAATAATAGGATATAGCTAATTTTATTTCTCTCTAGGGCAATATTGCGTGTTAAGAAACGGTATAGGTTAATAGAAGTAGAAATAGCTATAATTACATAGAGCGTTAGGAAACTCTGAAAAATAGTTTAATCTAATAGTGTAGTAGTTAATATATTAACTAACTATTCCCTAGCTAAGGGCATTATTAAATACACCTTATTATTAATAATAGATTTAGATAAGGCTAATTTAAAACTAGCAAAAGTTACGAATTATTTGTTATAATTTAATCTAAAGGTAATGCATATACTAGGAACATTAAATGTTATTCTAGATACGCTCTTTAGGCTACTAGTAAAGGTAACTTATAGAGAGGTAATGTAGAAAAGTTAATATAATAAACTAGAGGCAAGTGTATATTTCGTAAGTAAGGAATATATTATAATAGTAATTATAAATAATAAGCTTAAGGCTAGAATTATCTTAGGATACTAGTTAGACTAGAAATTTAGTTAAATTATTATAGCTATAAAAGCCTATTAGGAAAAGTAAGTAGTAAGAGATGCTAGAGTTAAACTAAAAATTCCGTTATATAGATAGGATTTACGTAAAGATAGTTTATTATACTATTATAGTAAGGATAGATTTTTCTAGCTTTGTATTCTAATAACTAAGGTTAAATCTATCTTACGACTAGTACATAATAACTAACATCACTTTAGAATCGCTAGAATAGTAGTAGAGTTATAATTAGTTTATTTTTTACGCATAAGCTAGTAAATTTATAATTACATTACCTACTATATAGTGTGTTAGGAAAACACTATTAATTAATTAAAACCGCTAGGGGAGTTATAACTATTATAGTTAAAGCTAATACCTTTTTATATAATTTCACTTAATTTTGTAATAGATATGCTAGAAGTATTAGCTATAAACACTATATAGTAAATAGAGGGGTATGCTATATATAATTTACTATGCCTAGTAAATTATTTATTTAGTAAGAGAACTTTTCTAATACTAGGGTATACTATATATCTAGTAGAAATTTAGGTAAAGTTACTTCTTTATGCCTTATATATTATAGACTAGGGATTACTAAGATAAATTATTAGTAATAGAGACCTAAAGTTTATATCTAATATATAAAAGGAGATTTTTAGGCGCGTAAGAGTTAAACTCCTTATAGGCATAGTATATTACCCTTAAATAAATAGAACTATAGAAAGGAAAAATTAGATAGTAATAATTATAATATAATATTATATAGTAACGGACCTAGATATAACGTAAATATTACTATTACTAGCACTATAGTATTAGCTAAATAACACTATAGCTATAGGTATAGGGCAAGCTCCTAATAAGCTATTATATAGTTTTTGCTTGCTAAGTATTATTAATTTACTCTCTTTAAATAACATAACTAACACTAGATCTAACGTAAATAATATTATAGTACTACAAAAGCTATACTAGCATAAGGCTTAATTAGTGATTATAATAGTAGTAGCGCTTACTAAAATCTAATATAATAATCGCTATAAACTAGTTAATATTAATAAAGGAGATATAGTATATTTATAACTATATAAGGAATATAAATTACCTAGTAAACTAAAGAAGAAATAGTCCTTATAGAGGGTAGGGCTATATAAGGTATTAGAAAAAGTGAATTCTTTAGTATATTAATTAGATTTCCCTCTAAATTCATATGTATATCTAGTAGTATTAGTAGTGTAAATTTAGAAGCTAGTATAAGGAAAAGACTTATTTAAAAGAGAAGAGGTAACTCCTTTGCTAATTACATTTAATAATTTATAGGAAGCGAACTATTAGGAAATTAAGAGAATTTATAGCTATTAGATTAAGATTTTTAAGCGGACTAAAACATTAAGAATTAAATTCCTTGTTAGATAGAAGGGTTATACTACTAAAGATAACTAGTGGATTATAGAAGATAAAATAAGGATTAATATAGCTAAGATAGTAGATAATTATCTTAAAAAGAACCTAATTAATTAGGTAAAGGAATATATAAAGAAAGGCCTTAATCCCCTACTAAACAATAATATTAAAAGGAAAGGCATAATAATAAGGGGGCGAATTTAATAAGTTAGTATAGAATTAATATACCCTCCTATATATATTAGTTATTACGCTAGCTAAGGGTAATTCCCTATACCTATACCTTATAATATCTTATAATACTTTTATATACCTAGCGTAGCTAAATCTAGTGCATATGCATGTAAATTTATTAAACCCTTATACTTACTATAACCTTATAATATCTCTTAATACCTACGTAATTATATTTATTTAACTTTTGTATTTCCTATACCTTATATTAACCCTAATCCTTACGTAAACTTAGTATAGTTAGTTTTAGTACCTATATAGTTATATTTATTTAACCCTTATATTTTCTATACCTTATAATAACCCTAATACCTACGTAAACCTAGTATAGTTAGATTTAGTATACGTATATATAGTCTCCTATAGCTCTCTATTACTATATAGCTAATTTAGCTAAATTTAGTAATATAAGGAGAATAAAGTTCTGCTAGCTATTAGAGGTAAAGAGGCGTTACCTAGAGAAGATAAAAAGTATAATAAATATAAGTAGTTTTATATAAGACATAGAAATACCCTCCCTAAGATTAAATATAAAGTTTATATAGTTAATTATAATTTATATTACTACTTAAGTATAAAACCAGAATTTATTTTATTTAATAATAAGTTAGATATACATAACTAAATAATTTATAAGTAAATATAGGTAGTATATCTATGTATTTAGTGCCTAGCGTTAAGATATTAAAACTAACTAGTTAGACAAATTACATACGTGAATTTAGTGTAATACTTAGTTAATACTAATAAAGAAAAGGTAGTATATAGGTAATAGGTAAATAACCTTTTATATAAATTAAGTATAGTAGTTGTTTTTAAGGGATAAAAACTACTATACTATACGCTAAAGTTAGTACTAGATTTTTACTAATTCTAAGAATTTACGAATTTACTAAAGCGAATTGCGAATTTACGCTAATAATAGTATCTAGTAACCTTAAGGATAGTGTAAGATAAATTAAATAAGCTATTATAATTAGCTATAGGGGGCGCTAAAAACGTTAAAGCTATTATTACTACTATTAAGAAGGTAGCTAGAATAGAGCTAGTATTATAAAACATAGATAGAAAAGGTAATAGTAGTGGAGATTATGTAAATATAGTGCTAGATTTAGAGGTAAAAAGATAGGAATGTAATTAGGTAATGTAATAATTAATATAAGATAATTATAACTAGCTTTAGAGATAAGCCTAGTAGGGTTTAAGTAAAGTAGCTTAAAAAACAATAAATCTAGTTATACTATAGAAGAAAAGAATATTAGTAAAGAGGAAGTTAAACACTAGGATAGTAATAAAAGTAGCAATAATATGTAGAGAATTAATCTTACTTAATTAGGTAATAATAACGCTGAATTCAAGACTAGCCCTAATAATAATAAAGAATCTAAACCTAAAACAAGCCCTAGTAGTAATAGAGAATCTGACTTTATAAGGTCTAAAGAAGAGAAAGGGGATGCTAAAACTAAATCTAAAGATAAAATTAATAATATGCCTGCTAAATATCTTATTAGGCTATTATAAGTGTAAGAGTAAATTAGAAAACTTAATTTTTAATTACTATTTACTAGATTTAAAAACTAGGATCTAAATTAGAGAGTTACTTACTAATGCTAAAGATTAGATTAGTAGTGTATAAAAGGGTAATAAAGGAGTTTAATATAAACTATAAAGGAAGAAGTATTAAATTAATTAATTTTAGTAGTTTTAGGTATACTATAGTGGGCTGTAAGGCAAATATATAGGATATTTATTATGTAATATAGGCGTATGCTTACGAATTTACCTTAAATAGTGCTACTATAGTAGCTAATAGTTTAGAAGTAGATTTAAGGGATACCTACTTTATATTATAGTAAAACATAGTAATTTAAATCTTTACTATTTTTAATAAATAATAGGCTACTTTAAGTGTATAGTAATAGGTAGTGTAATAAGCTAGGAAACTAGCGTATTAAGTAATAGCAAATCTAATAAAGTGTGAAGTAACTAGATAAGTAAAAAATTAGGTGAAAATAGTAGTAGTAGCTTATTATAATAGTGTAATAGTTAAACATAGCTACTAATATATTACCTATAATAGCATAGTGTCACTACTACTACAAGCTAACTTACTAGCTTTAAGATTTGTAAATAAATACAAAGGTATAAATAGCATAATTATAGGAGGGCTTACTAGTATTAGAAGGATAGATTTGCTTTATATTATAACAAGGAAAACACTAGTAATAATTAAATTAGCTAAACTCTAACAAAATAAAGAAAGGAATAAGAAATATAAAAAGAGTAAAATTAATGATTTAATTAATTAGACTAATAAGATAGAAATCAAATTTAACAAGGTAAAAAGCCTTATAAAAGATGCGAATAAATACGCTAATAAATACAAGACTAAGGTAATAGAGCTAATAGAAGTAGCAGAGAATAGGGCGAAGTTAGTGTAAAAAAAATTTCTATAAGTCTTAGAGATACTTAAGGATTAAAAGGAATAAATTCGGAGTTTAGAATTAGGTAAAGTGCTAAAGGAAGTTAATAACTAGATTAATAATTTAAAGCATAATATAATTAATAGAAAAGAATATAAGAAGAAGATAGTAGAATTAGTAGCTATAGTAATAAAACTACGTAAAAGAATTAATCTCTAAGTAATATCTATTAATAAACTTTTACTTAAGTAGAAGAAGCTTAAAGAAGATATAAAAACAGTAAAATTAGCTACTATAGAAGTAACTCTAGTAGTATTAAGTCTAGCGGAATATAAACAGACTAAATTAGCTAATATGTAATTATAAAAGGATACTTTAATACTAGAAATACTACGCGGAAAGTTATAAACACTAGGAATAACTAATAAGAAAACTAAATTAGTAAATAAGCAAGGGTAAGATAACACTCTAATACTAGAAATGCTAAGTAAGAAGCTAAGACTAGCGGAAAAGTTAGGACTAAAGCTAAAAGTAACTTAAGTAACTTTATATCTAGTAATACTATGTATATAAGTTAATAAGCTAGCGGATAAAGAAGCAATTATAGGAGATAAATTTGCTAGACTATTAGATTAATTTAGTAAAGATTTAAGGTAAAAAGTTTTAGTTTTTATAAATTTGCTAAACTAATGGATTAACTTAGTAAATATAGGTGTAAAGAGGGAGCGTTTTTATTTTAACAATATAAAGCAATTAGATGTGATTATAAAAGGTAAAATAGATATTAAAGTAAAGGAATTTAGTAAGTAGAGGAAGGAAAGAATAATTTAGTAATATAGAATTAGGAATTTATTATTTAATATAATGATTCAAATTAATACTATTAAAGGATAATAGTAGTCGCGAATTTAGCTATAGATATATAGAACTTACTTTCTTTTCTTTTGTTTTAACTTTAATAGCTAGGGAATAATTATCTGATTTAGTATAGAGGTTAAATCAGGTTGTGTTTTAGCTAGTTATAACTAGGATAGTTGTCTTTTAAGGCGTGCCTAGCACTTATTATATAGTAGGATACGCTTAGCTATAAGCAATAGTAATAGGGATAGATTTAGCCCTTTAGACAGAGGAATTAACTTACTTCTTATATTATAACCTATACCTAATAGTAGCTTTCACAAGTAAACTTAGTATAACTTACGACCTGTTGAATTCGTTAGCCCCTCTGACGGATTTAACCTAACAACGTGCAGAGCCAGCACGTAACAATAAGACTTTAGTAAAAAGAAAGGTAATAAAGGCTATATAAAGTTAATTATTTATATTAAATACTATAGGAGTTTAAATATACTTATATAGTAGTAAAGCTATAACTAGTAGTATATAGTAACCCTAGGAAAGCTTTTCTAAAGGTTATAATATACCTAGAGAGAGTTATTTTTAGTACTTTTAGTAACTTAATAATACTAAAGATAATACTTAATTTATAGTCTTTAGTAATTATTATTAAGTCTTTAATAGTTAATTCTAAAGTCTTATAAAGGCTATATAAAAGTATTATACTTAGTTTATAGCTATACTTAGTTTTAAATATAAGTAAATAACCTTAAGGTATATATTTTTATAATAAAATTAAAGAGCTTATAAGGAATATAATACCTTTAAGTAATACTATTAAGTATTATACTAAAGTTAATTTTAATAAAACTATTAAATAAAACCTTATAAGGGTTAATATTAATAAATAGCTTATAAATACCTTAATTAGCTATAAGAGATACTTCTAAGTAAAGTGCCTTATTACTAAAGGTAATTTACCTATAGAAATAATTAATAATACTATTAGGGCTTAATTTCTTAATATCTTAGCTTAAGTTAACTTATTAATTTATATAGTAAAGAGTAAGGGAAAAGTCCTAGATTTTTATAGTATTATAAGTAAGATTAGGTACCTAATTAAAGCCTAAGGAAGGTCTTAGGTAAAGGCTAATAATACCTTTAGAGCTAAGCTAACCCTTAATAGTAAAATAAAGAATAAAGCTAAAAAAGAAAGTAAAAAAGATAACTATATATACTATAAAAAATATAAGGTAAGAAGTTAAAAGACTTATAGAAAGTTTATAAGGCACTTTACTTAATAAAAACTAGAAAATTAATAAAGAGCTATTAAAGAAAGTAAAAGAAGTAATAAATTATTAACCTAATAATATAAAAAAGGCATATAATATATAATTAAAGGATAATAGCATAAAGAAACCTAAAGAAAATAATACTATATTTACTACTATAGGAAAGTTTATAAAGGCTTTCCTTACCTAAGGTAAATTATAAGTTATACTTAATAGTAGTACCTTAATCTATATCTTTAATAATAAATACTAGTTTATAAACCTTAATTATAGCTAGTAGCCTAGAATTTAAGCAGGTTATAGTATTATAAAGGCTCTTAGTATTAGCATAGCTTAGATTATCTTAACAAATAGCTAGACCCTTACCTTATTAAAGGCCTAGTACTAACTAATATTCTTTATAAACCTTATATCTCTTTAACTACTTATATAAAAGGGAATAAGGTAAGATAACCTTACTAGTAAAGTAATAGACCTAGTAAGAGGTAATTAGGAGATATTTTAAACTTAGATTATTAGTATATAGCTATATATAGAGGGCTTAAGCCTATTAGAGATTTTTACTATTAAGGGAGATTTATAAGACCTAAAGACTATTATAATAATACCTACGGACCTATAGCACACTAGATTAGTATATCTAAGTAAGAATATAATAGATTAAGTGCTTTAGAAGCTTTAAATTCTATTAAAGAAAAGGAGTATAAGTAAATATAAGGTTTGCTAGACTACTAAAGCATAAAGGTAAATATTATAAGTTCCTTAGATAGGATCCCTACCTTTAGGGCTACTTTAAGTAGTTTTCTTTAACCTCTTTACTTAATTATTAGGGTATAATAAAGACTACTATATTACTCTTTTTACCTATAAAGCAATAAGGCTATATTATATCTTTATAATTCCCTTAAAAACAAATATTATGCTCTATTTTAATTAGTTAGAAGCTATATATGTAAGAGTGTATAGTATTTATATTATAGTTATAATAACTAATAGTAAGACTACCTTCTAGACTAAAAAATAAGAAAAAGGGGTTATAAATAAAGGTATTATTATTAGAAAGTCTAGCCTAGCTTACCTATATTAAAATAGGCACGCTAAATAGTCTAGGGGGGTAATAATAAGGGTTATAATAACTCTTATAATATAATTAGGCTTCCTAGAAGACCTCTAGCCTGTAGTTACTAAAGTAGCTATTTATATCTTAAACTATATGCCTTAAAAGCTACTTAACTAGTAATTACCTTAACAAGCGTTAAATAGGTAGTTAAGAGAGAATAAGCTTTAATAAAGTTACTTACTAGAGAAACTAGAAGCCTCTTTAACCTATTTTCAAGCCTTTAGTTATAAAGCATTTATAATAACGTAAAGTAAGCTTTATAAGGCAGGTCTAAAGCTTGCTTAGAGAGCTTATATTAGATACCTTACTAGATATGTTTTCTTAACGTAATATCTAATTTAGGTGCTAATAATAAAGAGAAGCTACTAGTTCTTATTAAGCTATATTACTTTTAATAAATTTATCTTCTATACTTAAGAAAAGGCCTATTATTAACTATAAAAGAGGTTAAAAAACATATTCTTAAAGAGCTAGTTAATAATAATAAGGATAAAAGCTCTAATATAGGGCTTTTATAAATAGTGTACCCTTTATTACTATAATAACTACTTAATTAGCCTTAATAGGTAAAAACTCCTACTAGTTATAATTAGCTAGATTATAAAGAAAAGGAAAAAGAAAGTTAAGAATTAAATCTACTAACTCCTCTAAATTCACTAGGATAATTTCTATATTTAATAAACTATATGCTATTAAGTATTAATAATTTACTTAACCTACCTAATAGTAGTAATAGTTATAAAATATTAGAAAATCCATAAGATTATAATAATCTTAAAGTATTTACTATAGCCTTCTAGCTAGGACCTAAAAGTAAAGAAAAGCCTTATATATTAAGGCTTCCCTCTTCTCTAGCTTATTATAACTATTTAGCTAGTTATCTAAAGGAAAAAGAATTTTATAAAGCATAAGATAAGGAATATAATAGAATTATTAATAGAAAGGTAGCTAAGAAGGTATTTAAAACTAAAGTTCCTATATATATAAAGCTTCTAGGCCTTACTTAAGTTTTCTTATATAAATTAAATAAGTAAGGCTACCTCCTATAATATAAAGCTTATCTTTATGTTCTTAGGAATTATTAACTAAAGAGTTATTTATTAACTTAAGTAGTAACCTTAGCTACTAATACCTTTAGGCTATTTATAGCTATTATATACTACTTTAACCTTAAAGTATACTAGTATAACTTTATTATAGTATTCCTAAATTTAGATCTTAATAAAGAGGTTTACTATAAGATACCTCTAGGCTATAAAGATAAATAAGCCTATCTAAAGCTTCTTAAAGTAGTCTATAGGCTATAGAGAGTGTCTCTTTTGTAAATAAAAGAGCTAATTAGCTAGCTAATTAGTGAAGGCTTTATGTAAATCTTTAAAGATGTTTATATGTTTATTAAGAATAGGTTAATTATTTTCTTTTATATAGATAACCTTATTACCTTATTTATAAAAGGGAAATTATACCTATATAATAAATTTAAAGTAAGACTCTTTGTAAAATATAATATTAAGAACCTTAGAGAGCTATAATAGTTCCTAGGCATTAAAATTATTAGAGATTATACTAATAGGAAGGTATAGCTTAATTAGAAATCCTATTAGGATAAAGCTACTACTAAATTTAATATAAAGATCCCTTAATAAAGGCCTATAGCCCTAATAACTACTATACCACTAGAACCCTTTAAAGGAGAGGTTAGCATATAAGATCTTAAGAGGTATTAATCTCTAATTAGAACCTTACTATATTTAATAATAGTTTTAAGACCTAATATTGCTTTTATAGTATTATAACTCTTATAATACTTACAAAACCTAGGGCTATAACATATAGAAGTAGCTAAAAAGCCCTTAAATATAGGTATACATAGGTAAACCTAGTAATTAAATATAGCAATAATAACCCTAAATTAGAGGCATATAGCAATGCCTCTTTTACTAATAATACTATAATATAAAAGAGCTTATAAGGCTATATTATAAAACTCTTTAAAGAGCCTATACTCTTTAAGGTAAGTAGGTAAGCTATTATAATAATATTATTAACTAAAGTAAAGCTCCTAGCGCTTTCTTACTATAGCAAAGAGCTTATAGCCTTTAGATAGCTATATTAAGAGGTTAGGCTATGCCTAAGCAATAATATACTTAAAATTAAATATAATAACATACAAACAATCCACCTCCTTAAGGAGGAGTTTATTAAGCTTATTATAAAGCTCTGGCTGTTAGTTACACTAAGGTGCCTGCGCAGGTAAGATAATTCCGTAATATTGAAGTCGATGATAAATAGATAGCTAGCTAGGAAAAAGAGAGAAAAGAGGGAAGGTCTAGATAATAGAAAAGTAGGTGAAACCTATAAGTAAGGTAAAAGAGGGGGTGGCGAATTAATATAGCTAATCACATTATGTGTATTACGCTAGACCTACTATTAGTCTAGTCTTTAGCTATAATTAAGCTAATAAAGATCCGAAGGATCTAACACTAGTAGTCTCTTTTTTATTTATAGCTAAAGAAGCCTAAAAACATAATAAAAATTAAATTAAAGGAAAGTATACATAAGTAAATCCCTTAATAGGAATTCACTACTCTAATTAGCTATCGCAGCATTAGTTAATTAAATTAATCCGTTAGTCCTTATTAAGGTCCTTATCCCCTAATATTATAGGTCTCTTTACCTATCCTTTAATATAAATCATTAATTTATTCGAATTAATTAGAGAGAAAAGGGATAAATTTAGTAATGCCTTTATTATTACATCCGCTAGATTATTGTTTCTATTAATCCACCTTACCTTATAAATCTTATGCCTTTTATATAATTAATAAAGGGCTATAATATTAATTATTAGTCTTTTCTCTTTTATTATTCCTAGCTTCATAAGGTATTTATATAACAAAAAGGAGTTAGTATAGAGAATCATAGGAATTTAAGGTATCTTTAATTAGTCTATAATCTAATAGAGAGTCATAGAAATCACGTAGGTAATATCTACGCCTTAAACTATGCTATATAATTTAGAGGCAAGCGCGCTACATATAACTTGCTTACTCTTTGTTAAGCTATACATAATAATATTGCCTTTTATAATAAAGGTATTATTATCTTATATTATCTTGTTACTAATTATAATAATGTATTTGATTTATAAGCTTAAATCCTTGTTATTAGCAAGTAATTTATTTATAAATATAAAGAGCTTTGCTTCCTTAAGGGTTAAAGGTATATATTATAGTCCTTACTACTAATTCTTAATTTGCTATTTAAGGCGTTTATTAAGATATATAATATTATTAGCAGAGGGTTCTTAGTGTTAAGCTATAATTAATAGATTATAGGAAGCTTCTAGTTAACACATAGTTATAATATAGCTTCCTTAGGCTTATTATTCTATGTAATCTTACTTTACTATTAGAGATTAAGAATTAACTTTCTTAATCTTCTAATTTTAGCCCTTTTAGGTTAAAATTAATAAGTTATTAGCGTTTTAGGTTAAGATATAGCTATTAAAAATAAGGGGATTCCTAGTAGTTAATTACTGCTTTTCCTTAGTAGTAAACTTAGCCCTCTAGAGCTCTTTCTTTTCTTTTTAGAAGAAGTTATTATTACTTAGGCCTAATATATTATTAGTTTGTATTCCTATAATGCTAAAGAGGTTCTTATTATTTAGCGCTGTAATTAATAAGTAAGGATTATAAGTTAAAGTTATTATATTAAGGTTATCTCTATAATAATAGAAGTACGTTACTTACTAGTAGGTTCTAGCCTTTGTAATCCTATAAAGAGATTTAATTAATTTAATTATAGTCCCTTCTAGAAAGAGATATGCAATTTACTTTAGTAATCTTATAATAATTAGTCTTATTAGCATTATATGTAATTAAGTGTATGCTTATGTAATATTGTAAATCTAAAGGTAAATACCTCTTCTTCTTAATAATAAAGCAATAGCTATAATAAGTTATTAGCTTACTTATTGTATTATTAGTAATTACATTAAGATAAATTCCTTTCCTTTATTATTATGGCCTTGCATAACAAGGCGAGATTTCTTGTATAGTAAGGCTATTCCCTTGCCTTTGATCTCTCTAACTATATAAGAATTAAAGATTCTATAGCCTCTATGCTTCACTAGGTTATATTTAACGAATTTAAGGATATCACAAGCTTATAAGGCATTAATCTTAGCTTAATTAGACTACTTAAAGGGTTTTCCTAGGGTTATAATCTTCCCTTCTTAGTAAAGTTAAATAGTAAGGTTCTAATTAGCTTCTTCCTTTACTATAAGAAACGCTATGCTTAGCATCCCTTTAGCTATAATCTCTTAAATAAAGGCCTTATCTTAGTCTTTATTAATAAGCATATAAAGTTTAATTAGGCTAATATTCTTTTTAGGATTATAAGTTTTACCTCTTCTTACTTTTATTCCTTTAGAGTAAGGTAATAAGTCTTTAACTTACTAGCTTCCCTTAGGGTTACCTAGGTATTATAAGCCTCTTCTATTAGCTTCTCTATGCTTATAAATTAGACTATAAGGGCTTTTCTTAGCCTTCCTTACTTTCTCTTTAGTAATACCTATAGTTTTTCTTTTTCTTTTATTACTAATTCTTTTTAGTAGTAGTAGTTAGTAGTATTATTATAGCCTTCTTTATATCTTAAGGCTTTATCTCTTACTACTCTAGCCTTTTTATAATATATAAGTCTTTATAGTAAGGCTTTACTACTATAAAGCAGAATTTCACTAGGCTATAAGGTATATTAACTATATAGGTTTTCTTATTAGTAGTAATTAGCTTATAAGGGCTATACTAGCTACCCTTCTCTCTTTATATATATATATTAGCCTATAGAGGTAGCTAATATATAAGTGCTATATTAGGACTATTCTAGGCTCTAAGAGTATTATAGACTTACTATAAAGCTATATAGTAGTAGACCTTATTAGTAGCCTTCTAAATTACTTTAGCGTGTTAAATAATAAAGACACTAGGTAATAACTTATTTATTATTTATAAGTAAGCTCTAAAGACTAGTAAGGTTAGTATAATTCCTTTAGGGCCTATAGAATTATTAATAGCCTTAATAGCTATTTAGAGGCGCTATTCTAGTGTTAGTTTTATGCTAATTAAGTTAGTAATAATATTATAAGCCTAGCATAAGGGTTTGTAATATCTTTTAACCTTTCTAATACTATTATAAGCTTTAATTAGTATCTTATTAGTCTTAATTAATATTAATTAAGCGTAATATTTAAATTTAGTAAAAGTAAAGTTATTACTAGTATTATAAACTATCTATTCTAGAGGTTCTAGATAGGTATTAATCTAGTACTCTTAGATAGCGTCCTAGATATCTTAAGCCTTCTGCTTTTTAGATTAAGAAATTAAGCTACTTAGAATAAAGTCGCTAAATTAATAATATAAAGCACTAGTTAACTATTAATTTACATAATATTAATAATAATTTTGTAGTTATCTTTAATTATAAATTTAAATTAACTAGGGGCCTTGCTATGTATCTAGCAATAGTAGTAGACTTTAGTTAATTTCTTAATTACCTAGTGTTTAACTTTATAACTAGCTTATTAAAGGACCTTTATAAGTTATTAAATAAAAGGGTAACTAAGCTAATAATATAATTAATAAATATCTCTCTCTAAGAGATAGAAGGTAACTATTTCTTTTACCTTTAGTAACTACTAAGGGTAACCCTATTATTATACTATAAGTATAGTCTTATTACCTTAAATAAGTATATTTATAAGGTTATTAATCTTAACCTGTATCTTATTTATATTAGTAATTAAGAAAAGGAAGGGAGTAGCTATATTAAGAATATAGAATTTAAGCTCTTTAAGTTTTATAAGTATATAAATAATGCCTTTTGTAACTGCTAATCTAGCACTAAATATAATAATTTAAGGTTTATAAGGGATTACCTTTAATAAAAGTATTAATCTTAGTAAAGCTTTCACTTATGCCTTACTTATACTTAATTTTCTTATAGCGCTAGTATTAGGTATAATACCTCTAAAGACTTCTTTAGAATAGTGTTCTTTAGAGATATAGTAAAATAAGCCTTTATTACACTCTTATGGCTTATAGAGCTCTTGCTTAAGGAATATATATTAAAAGGCTTAATTATTTAGGGTTATAAGGATATTAATATTAGTGGTATTATAGTTAGTTTATTATCTAGAGTAAAAGAATTATATAATACTTAGATATACTATTAATAGTAGCTCCTTTACCTTATTATTATTATTATCCTAGGCCCTTATATAGGCTATAAGATATAGTTCCTAATTCTAACTAGAGTTATTATTAGGTTTATTATTATCTTACCCTTTATAGGAAGTAAGAAATACCTAAAATCCTTTCTTTATAGGGGTTATATAATATATTTTACTAGCTTACTAGTAGTTCTTCTCTTTCTAATATTCTTTAGTAAAGTAGTTAGAGAACTAGTAGCTACTTTTACTATATATAAAGTAGTGCTTAGGGCTTAGCCTAGGGCTTTTTCTATAATAGCTTCCTCTACTATAGGATTATTATTTATACTAATAATTAGTAAATATAGCCTCTAGAGGGTCTCCTTATTAGTACTAAAGGTATTAAGAGGTTTTCTTATTTAATTTTATAATAGTAATTACTTTATAAAGGTCTCTAGTAAGACTTTTAAAGCCTAGGGAGTATATATATTTAACTATTTAATATTTAGGTACACTAGCTATAGTATTTAATGCTTACTTATAGAGCTTAGTATTTATTATATTAGAAAGGTATAGCCCTTTATAGATTTTCTTAAGGTTTAATAATATAATCTTAAGGCACTTAAGCTTACTTTTATTAGGGTTCTTATTAATTATATTCTTTAATATTATACTACTTTACTTATAATAGTAAAATTATTAGTTACTTTCTGTCTTAAAGCATTAATAAATATAAGTAATTATTTCTTTATAGGAGTAGTTATTCCTAAAGAGGTAATTAAGGTAATACTATTTAGTATTACCTATTAATATAATAGGAAAAGCCTTCTAATAATATGTTTAAGGGAGGTTAATCCTATTACACTTATTCTTAAAGAGCGTAATCTTTAGTATTAGGAAGTTATATAGTTTCCTACTATAGCAGTTACTATCCTTATATATCTTTATAAGCTCTAAGATCTTCTTTATAATCTAATCTTTAGAGAGGAATTACTATAAAGGCATAATTTATTATAAATAATAATCTATAGGTTATTATATATAATAATTATTAGGATAAAGTAATTAATTAGATTAGGATTATTATAAGGGCTCTTAGGGAGGTTTAGGGAATTATTAGGGTTAAGGAAGGTGGATTTCTAGAGTAAGTAATTAGGATTAGGGCTAAGGCTCTAGGGGTTTAGAAGATTATGATTTTTCCTATAACTAAAGAGGTATTAAGGTTTAGTAAAGTACCTCTTTAAGAGATACTAGGATTAAATATCCTAGGCCTTATTTAATAAGGATACTATAATCTTATAAGGAATTACATAGCTCTCTAATAATATTCTTATTTACTTTTTAAAAGGTGTCTTTAGACTAGCCTTTAAAGTTTTCTTAAAATAACTCCTAGAGGTTATTATCTCTCTAGCCTTAATGCTTACTAAGGTTAATAAACCTTATAATCTAGTTATTAAGTTTAGGTTATATAGTAGTCTTTAGGTCTAGTTTAATAAGCTCTTTCTAGTCTTTTATAAGGTTATTTATAAGCTATTATAAATATACTAGTAGTTTACTCTTTTATAGTCTTTTAAGAGAAATTATTTAAGCCTTACTATTACTAGTAGTAGTTCTTTCTCTTATAGAAGGTTTAGATTCTAATTTTACTATCTTATAATATCTAGGCTATAAAAGAAGGTCTAAGGTATTATTCTTTTACTACTAATTAAGCTTATATATTTGCCTATTACTAGGGTCTTCTTTTACACTTTAGGAGCGTTATTACTCTAATAAAGCTAGAAAATCATAAAAACATAGAAAATTATAAAGATAGGAAAAATAGTGAAAAAAGTAGCAAAAGTAGTAATAAGAATAAATTAAATTAGGGTTAAGTAAAGCAATAGGAGTGCTAAAAGTAACTAGAAAAGCACTAGTAAAAACAATAAGGAAATAATAAAATTACTACTTCTTATTTTATATAAAAAGAGGGAAGGAGATAATCTCTTTTACTAATAAGTATAGGGCAAATAACACTAAGAGTAAAGGGGGTAAGAAATAAGTAGTAAATACTTATAAAGAGGGATTAAAGGTTTATTAGAAAAAGGTAATATATTAAGAGAAGTTATAGGTGATTTAGCTAGCTTAGCTAAGGTTATTTAATATTAGGTTTAAAATAAATACCTTATGGCAATAGATTTGGTTAGTTAGTTAGTTTTCTTGTAATAGATAATAAAATTAATAATTAATAATAATATCCTAGATAAATATAATAAAGTTATATTCTATAAGCCTAAGGGTTAATAAATTAATTCCTTAGAAGCCTAATAAGCCTATAACTAGGATTCTAGTCTCTTCCTTTAGCACACTTATGTAGTTATACCTCTCTACTATAATAACCATTATAATAAGGGGTAGTAGCTATAGTGTTTATAAAAATATCTCTTCTTATAATACCTAACTTATCTATAGTTATAAAGTTAACTACTAATTAGTGTTAGTTATACTAAGGTGCTTATGTAAGTAAGATAATTTTGTAATATTAAAGTTAATAATAAATAAATAGCTAGCTAGGAAAAAGAGAGAAGAGAGGGAAGGTCTAGATAATAAAAAAGTGAGTAAAACCTATAAGTAAGGCAAAAGAGGGGGTAGAAAATTAATATAGCTAATTACATCGCGTGTATTACGCCAGACCTACTATTAGTCTGGTCTTTGGCCACGATTAAGCCGATGAAGATTCGAAGGATCTAACACTAGCATATAGATATTTATTACTACTAGCTTCGTTAAGAAGTTATAAAAGGAACCTTTAATATTACCTAGATTACTACTAAAGAAATAATTACTAATAGCCTTATTGTTACGGAATTTTTAGGCCTATAATCTAGTGCTTAACCCACTAGACTAAAAGGTTAGCTACAACCATAGTTGAATGATTGTAGCAATATTAAGCCCTATAAGCCTATTCTAGCACGTAACATATGCCGCGGCATAGCATATTTGGTTAGCTAACCTTAGCTAATAAGGGGACCTTCCAAGCCCTAAGAGCGTTATAGCCGGATTCGCAAGTCTAGTACTAAACCTAGTATATATAACTAGTGAGGAATTGCACTCCCATAGAATCTCGCCTCCCTAGCCTACCCTATAGCTTGTGGCTATTAAGGTTATAACTACCCCTAGACCTAAAAAATCCGCACGCCGCACGTCTCGAATACAGGCAATTGCTACCATATGTTACGGAATTTTTAGGCCTATAATCTAGTGCTTAACCCACTAGACTAAAAGGTTAGCTACAACCATAGTTGAATGATTGTAGCAATATTAAGCCCTATAAGCCTATTCTAGCACGTAACACTTATAAAGCCTCTTATAAGGAATACTTTTATAAGCTTTTATAAGGTATTAGGGCTTATATAACTACCCTTTAGTATGCTTAGTAAAGAACCTAAAGAGTAAGTATTATATAATAACCTTAATTTAGATAAGATTATAACAAATTAACTATATTTCTATATTATAGAATTAATTTAAATATTATATATTAATTTAACTAATTTTATTAATTTAGAATTATTATAAGGAACCTTAAATAAGGTCCCCTAGGGGTATATTATACTTATAAGGGTATAATTAATCCTAGTTATATAATAATCTTACTACTTAACTAGCTAAGATAAGAGTTTACCCCTAGCTAGTTATTTTCTAAGACCTCTATAACTTTATAGTATGTTTTAGCACTATATAAGTACCTTACTAATAGTAGAGGTACTTAGGTATTTAAGCCGTAGTCCGCACCCTCTTACAGGGTTAGACAACTTAATAGAGGTGGTCATATTGAACCCTAGCTTCGCGGTCTAACATTACCTTGGCGTGTGGCCGGTGCGGGTGTGTGAAGCCAACCGATGTCTGACCGCGGCTCAGCACCAATGGACAACTTCTGACATTCAGAATGTGTACTTCAATTTTGCTGCTTGGGGCTTGATGTCTGACTTGAGGGTTCATTGCTACTGGGAAGACAGGTGGAGGCGAGTCGGTCTCGTGAGTATACATTTGTCAAATCTACATGAGGTTTGGATATTCTAAACACCGTCCCCGCGCATCCCGCGCGAGATATTGTGTCGACGGCAACTTGGTCGGGAAAGTCTAAGTGGAGGTACGGGCTAACAATGTGCACCGATCCGACCTAGTTCACGTGAGCCTTTGTTTCGTGATCATGCGAAGCACTGTCAAGACAACATCGTCGCCATCTACATGTATGTCAATGGCCCGCCATTACAAACTTAGACAGCACATGTAATGTCCTGATATTATTACACAAAGGATGCCAATTTTTCTTTAGCCGACCTCGTGGCGCAGCTTGCAGCTTGCAGCTTGCAGTTTGCAGTTTGCAGTTTGCAGTTTGCAGTGTTGCATTGGAGATTATATTCCACATGCACGCAATATGTCTTGGAATACTCCATGCTCGACAAACATTGTCTATGATGCAAGTGGCCTATTGAATAAATACTCGACACTTCTGCTAATTTCAACAGCATGTCCTCGGTCCGAGTTAGAATGAAAACGCGCACTGGACGAAAGACAGAGAGCCTCACCAATTGCTATTCCGGCTGGGATCCTGATCTTATGAGGGCAGACACGTCGCCAGGCCGCTTTGGACGACAGGCGGCGGGTCTCGTTTTCGCCAACATTTTCCTCCCGTTTGAATTCATGATCCCAATGTTGAGGCTTTGACGCCAATTCCCGTCCAACATCCCAAGTGACAAATGTCGACCCAGCCAGCCATTTCCAGACCCCACTCGTTGCGGCCCCTCACTCCACTTGTGCTATTAGCGGCGGTGCGAGTTCAGGACCCGGTACGTACCCCTTTTAACTTTAGGCTTGTCTGGTGTCATGTGTCAATTGACAAGCTAATAACGACTCATCATCAATCTTCCCCTTTTCGACCACAGACGTTCCGTTATTCTTCGTCAATACCCCGACCACCTTCTTCTGTGCGGCGATCTCTTTAGTTGCTTCTTTGTTGCTTTGGCTTCCCGTTGCATCATCGTTTTCGCATTGGAAGAATTGCGCTGTTTCACCGCACTTCTTCCCCTTCTCTAATTCCTGGTCTTTGGCCACGACCTTGGCATAATCCTGACCTGCATCCGCACCCCCCAATCGACCATCGCCGATATTTGTTTTATTCATTCAACAGCCACTTTTTTTGCGAATACAACAAATGGCTCTTGTAATTTAATCAGAACCGACCTACTCAATCATCTCAGACGTCTATCACATTGCTGAAGATGTCAGGTGCTCTGAGCAAGCGCCAGCAGGCGCGCAATGAGAAGGCTCTTCAAGACCTGGTTCATAACACCCCAGGCAACAACCAGTGCGCGGACTGCCATGCAAGAAACCCAGGTACGCTAAGATTCGGGTTCTTGATGCTTCTTGGATATTATTCTAATCTTCTCTTTGTCAACAGCATGGGCATCGTGGAGCGTACGTTACGAACCCTCTTGTTTCACATCCCGGCACCCTACATGCATTTTACCACTAACCGAGTCTTAGCTGGGGGTGTTCCTGTGCATGCGATGCGCCGCGATACACCGCAAGCTAGGCACCCATATCTCCAAAGTCAAGTCGCTCAGCATGGATAGTTGGTCAAATGAGCAAGTCGATGTGAGCCAAAAGAAGAGGCGAAGCCGCTCGAAAAACGAATTGAGCACTTGTGAAAGAAGCTGACATGAGAGCAGAATATGCGCAAAGTCGGCAACGTGGCCTCAAACCAAATATACAACCCTCATTCCAAGAGACCTCCTGTACCGATCGATGCCGACGAGGCCGACTCTGCTATGGAACGATTGATCCGTCAGAAATACATCCATAACGTTGCGACCGAATCTCGAAAGCCTCGCAGTCCAGGATCTGATGAGGGAACCCCCCCTCCTTTACCGCCCAAGAACTCATCGAAGTTCGGATTCAGATCAGCATCTTCGATATTCCCACTTTCTTCCCGAACAAGAAAGGGTCAGCGCACTGCGAGCATCTATGGTGGCGGTGCAGTAGTTTCTCCGATACTAGCCAACAAGCCCTCCAAAATGCTTGGATCAACCGTCGACTATGACGGTGCTGAGGACACAAACAGGAAACTGGCCAAGCTCCGCGAGATGGGCTTCCAAGACAGCCAGCGCAATACTATTGTGTTGAAGGGGGTTAATGGCAACATGGACAGGGCGATTGAAGCACTGGTGCGATTAGGTGAAGGCAGAAGCCGATCGCCCGGGCCATCACTCAACCCACGAGAGCCTGTCCTACGTTCAGTAAAATCCATGAGTCCGTTAACTTCATCATGGAGCTCTACTGGTCTTGGACTTAGTCTTGATGCTCCACAGACATCAAATATTGATCGATGCAATACCTCTTCAACCGCATCAACCAATCCATTCGACATGATGCCAGTCACCCAACCTCAGACCGCCCAATCCACGGGTTCATTACATCACAAGAATCCATATAGTGGCACAAATAATCCCTTCGGACTCTCTGCGCAACAGGGCGACTTTGTCAGCCAATCCTTCCAAGGTCTCAATCTGTGTACGTCTCAGCCAACTCTGTCCCCTCAGAACCTTGCAGGGATGATGGCACAAACACCATCACCACCAATGCAGCAGCAGCAGCAGCAGCAGCAGCAACGACAACAACAACAACGGTACATGTCTCCATCCACACCGGCTAGTCCCCAGCATTTCCAATCTTTACCGTACACATTGCAGCCAATGCAAACCGGTCACAACCCCTTCCTATCTCAATCTTTTAGCCCGACGATGATGTCACAGAATATGATGGTAAATACAGCAACGGGGGGCGTTGCGAATAACCCTTATGCACGATCCCCAACGATGAGAATAGGGTCCCCAACGCTAGGACAGATACCCGAACAAGCACCATCATACTTTGCGCAGTCCCCGCTTATCAGCACATCCCCACAGCCTCTGCCAACATCAGCAAATCCCTTCTTCACAAACATGAGTCAACAGCAGCCGCCGAAGCCGCAGCCGCAGCAAGTTCAATCAGATACGTCGCATTTCGGTCAGCAAGCTTACGTCACTGAACAGCTGTGCAACCCGCGACCTCGCCATGACAAGGCATCGATATTGGCGCTGTACAACCAGCCTGGAACTAGTTTTCCCAAAGTAGCAGCCGCAGAGCCTAATTTAGCCACATTCACTCAAAGCATCCCGGAGAATCAAGCCGCCTACGCACAATCTACAGAAATGCATGTGGCAAAGCAGCAACCACGGAGTATATTACAGCCTCTACCTGGAGGCACAAACCCATTCATGAAGCAAAAAATTCTGACGCAGGTAGATTCCAGTGCACCGAATGGCAATTTCAGCAGAGACAGTATGAATTTAGGTATGGATATGGCGTGGACCAATGGACGCCATAGTCCAGATGCATTTGCAAGTTTGAGTGCTAGGCATGCATAATAGTAACAAGAGGTCCCGAGGGAAGAGTTGGCATTAGTAATATAATGAAAGTGAGAAGAGAGCGTTTGTCGATGTGAGAGAGTTTGCCGACGGGCACGAATCTGATTGTGTAACGTACAGATGAGTGCAAGGAGTACTGTGTTGCCAATATATCGCCTATCACATGAGACCTGCAGATGAGTAGCGCCGCTTATGGAACACACGACAGGTCGCTCGTCGGATGGTGAGGATGGGCCCAAGTATCACGGCTTGCTTGGGTAGTTATGGTGGGACATCCCAGATCGTCTCGAGATATATGTAGCCCCTTTGTATTGATTCTTATAACACGATCTCTTAACGCATTATATGTAGTTTGGTTGGAAGATTAACTGGCCGGAAATACGGGGATTACTGAGTGACTAGTCCGCATTTACATGTAGTCCGTATCGTCTGGTGGAGCCTTAACTGTGTGTCCAGTTCGCGGCGCCAGGTTTGCAGGCCCCGCTCAGCCGCCATCCAGACTGGCCGGATGGCGCACGGACTCAAATTGTCTCAGCTGACTTTGGTCCTTGTTGGTCGCCGCTCGCTTCTCTCGTGTTCCTTCTCTTTCTCCTTCGCCACCACGCAAACTTAAACCGTTGCACGACTTACACCAAAGCTTCGATTCACATAATCCTGCAACGCTGCCCACAGTCGCTGCCCGGCTTGAAAAACCGATCCTTCCCAACAGATAAAGAACGAAAAACAAAACAAAGACCAAAGCTCGACGTAGTATCCTCGTCGCCCAGCTCGATCATCGCCCAGAAGACAGAAATCTCTACTACTCTTAAGCCACACACCCGCGACAGACAGCCGTTGGCATCGTCCTCCTTTCTCATATACTTCTTTACCTCGAAACGATTCCAACAAAGAAGATAGCAACCGTGGAACCCAATAAAAATGGCGCTTTTAAGTAATCAAAGTCTCAGGTGTAGTAGTAATTACGGCGAGGACACTGCTGCCAGAGTGAACGTCCTTGCCTCATGCTACATCGTCGATTCCGCCGCCCAGCTCAAGGGCATCCACTACTGCACTACCGGGGCTGCAGGTACGTATCTCCATTTTACACTTGACATAGTGGAACGATATTCTTGCCCGAACGTCGCTTCAAATGCTAAACGTCTTTCTGATTGTAGGGGCCGAGTGGTATTCCTGAGGTCCCTACCTCAGGTCTACCTTCTCCTCCGACAAGTCCCCCCCTCGCCGCATTGAACTCGTCCACTAACCAGCTCGCTCTTCTTCCTAAGAATAAGAAGCGTGACAATTCGGGCCGCCGTCGCCCGGAGCGACGAGGGGGGGCAGCACTCATGATCAGGGAAGAATGTGAGAGATTCTTTTGTGAGACCATGAAGACAGTTTTCCATGGTGAGATGAACCTGTCGATGGATGGCTCCTGCCTGTCAAGTGCTTATTTACAAACACCGCCGCCAGAGGATCGTATGCCTGATGCTTTCCAGCAGAGCTCTCATCTCGAGTCTCGTGGATTCGAAGTTGAAGCATGGATGGAAGTATGGGATTACGCTGGCGGCGCGAGCTTCCGCGCATTCGTGGTAAACGATGTACAGGAGAAATCTTTGTTCGTATTCTTCGACATTGAAGGCGCCCTGGGAAGAGATTTAAAGAAGGCGTGAGTTGAAGATGCCGTACATCAAACCAAACAGTCGACCCAGGACAAAAAGTCATGCTAACTATACAATCAGTCTCATGGCTCTCATTGAGCTTGCTGATGGTCCTCTGGATTGTTGCCATATCGTGACTTGTGTTGATCGACGCATGCCAGTTAACGATGCGCTCGAATTGACCAAGAGCCTGCAATGGGTTGGCTTCGAAATGACAACTCTTGATCATTGGGCCCATGACCTTGACGTGACAAGCAGCAGATGGGTGCTTATGGGCATGGAAATTTAGTCTTCGTCATCATATGATTTTCCATGCACACGACTTGTTCACAGATTTCTTATCGTCAAGGTATAAATGTGCACATTAGTCGGTTGTTTGGCGTTTCGCATGATTGTCATTTGCCAACAGCCCTCCATGAAATACCTCTACCGTTTCGGGAGTTATGTAAAGGCGTCAATTAATTTTCGCTACTTCGTTTCCTCTTTTATGCCTCGTCATTATCCCTTGATGCCTTTCTTATAGGTCTGCATCACACTCCCTCGGTGGTGTTGTCGCGTTTTAGCAAATTGACTTTGACTTGTCTCAACGAAATCTCGGAGAAGCAAGCAGCAGCAGTGGCTGGGACGGACGCACGAGTGTTGTATGTTTCGTTTAGTTCTAATTGAATGCAATCACTTTATATTCCCATATTCATCATGCGCCTAGGAAATCACTCAGATGCTTATTTATATACATTGTCCTTCCATCTCGGACGTATGGACATCATGACAAGTCACCTTCGAATTGCCTAACCAAGAGGCCCTTCTCGTTAAGAAAGTCCTTGACCTGCCTCACCGTATACTCTCCTCGATGAAACATACCCGCACCGAGGGCAGCATCCGCAGTCGTCCTGTCAAACACCTCCTCAAAGTGGCCAGGGTTGCCCGCGCCGCTAGAGGCAATAACGGGTATTTTGACAGCCGCCTTGACCTGCGCAATGAGCTCCAGGTCAAATCCGCCATTTGATCCATCTTTGTCAATGCAATTGAGTAACAATTCCCCTGTACCCATGGCTTCAACGGCCTGCGCCAGCTCAACCACGTCCACGTCTCTTGTCTCGCGACCACCCTTGATCGTGCAGGCATACCAGCAATACGGCTCACCCTTTGGGCCAGGGAACCTGGTCTCGATGATGTTGTGTCTTGTTGCATCAACCTTGGGAACGTATACACGTTTGGGGTCCACGCTCACCACGACAGCTTGATTCCCGTATGCGCGGGAAATCTGCTCAATTGCCGTGTTGCCGAAGAGTTTGCGCCCCAAAGAGTAGTACTCCTCTGCGGCAAGGACGGCGTCGCTTCCAATAGAGACCTTGTCAGCGCCGGACTTGAAGTACATGGTTGCAATCTCAAGGGCAGAGATCTTGGTCCCATCTTTGTCAACGGTGTCACGAATACCACCTCCTATTGTGAGGGGCACAAACACGCTTTGCGAGGTTTGCCTGAGGACTTCGAGCATGGGAAGGTCGGCGACGGGGCAGTCTCGGAAGGATGTGATGTTTAGGAAGGTCACTTCGTCGGCACCGTCTTGGTAGTACTTTTTCGCCATGTCGACGGGTTTGCCGAGATTTCGGACGTTTCGAGAATCATCTTTCTCACGGACATCGTATTGGTCGCCTTTTGTGACGACAAGATCGCCCTGGTCGTTGGTGCGAACGTCAAGACAGGCTATGACACGGCGCGTAAGACCATCACGGGGCGCGGAGGCTGTGGGATCCATCGTGCCAGTGTTGGCGCCCAGGGCCGCGGCACCCTCGCCATTTAAGAAGGCGCGGATAGTTCGTAGACCTGCTACGCCGGACTTTTCAGGGTGGAATTGTGTAGCGTATATGTTGCCTTTGGCCACGGCTCCAACGAATGTCTCGTCGCCGTAGGTGCCTGTGGCGACGGTCCAACCTTGAGACTCGAGGTCTCCTTCGATATACGGCACTCGGTAGGTGTGGACGTAGTAGTACTTGGAGTCAGGACGGAGATCGTACATCGACTGCTTGACTGTGCTTGCGCTGTTCCAACCAATATGAGGAACGGATTTGGTTGAGTCGTCGAACCGTTCCAGGCGTCCTTTGATCACACCGAGACCCGGGACATCTGCATCTTCAGCTGATCCCTCGAAGAGGGCCTGCAGACCGACGCATACACCCATGAAGGGTTTTCCCTCGTCAATGTGCTTTTGGATGGCAGGCAGATAGCCTGCTTGAGATAGTTGGGACAAGCAATGGCCAAAGTGGCCGACACCGGGAAGAATAAGTCTCTAAAAACATGTTCAGCATTCTTGACGTCTTCTTTCCCATCTTGCGGGGGCCATGATGCAATGGCAAGACTGACCTCAGCTCTAGGGACGTCTTCCGGTGAGCGAACCCAGTCGACTTCATATCCCAGCTTTTCGATCGCATTCACCAGGCTACGAATGTTGCCGGCCACATAGTCCAACAAATGAACCTTGGGCATCGTGCGCCGTGCGCCGTTTGTGGGTTCAATCAATTCCACTGGAGGTGATAGAGCGGCCAGGTTGGGTCGGGCTGGTTTAGATAGATGTCGAATGGTCAAGGAACTGTGGAGGAGGCGCAAGCAGAAACAAAGAAGTGACTCACGAGTTCACGACTGCTACCAACGAAAGATGCATCAAACGGCGATGCGGCGCGAAATTCGGATGCGATGGCGGGGCATTTTCTCAGCCCCACACTGATTGATTGTTGAGCTAATCGATAAAGTGTCAATAACCTGGCGACGTTGTCTGTGCCAAGTTCCAACATCATCAGACAATGCGATAACTCAGTCACCAGAGCCGTAGCGAGGCACTTGCACTTAAAGCCATCGTCTTCATACTTGAAACGCGCGCTGAGCACCGGCAACGCAACTAGAAATCCGTCTGTTGCGAAATGAATAAACCGTCGAGTGTGTTCACGTCAAACGACCCTGGTGCTTTGTCTGTCGATCAAATCCTGGCTGGGGTATCTAAGGATGACCAAGAAGAATGGGAGTACGAGTACTCTTCCACAGAAACAGAGGTTGGCACCTGCCCAAACCCGAGCTCCCCACTCGTGGCGCCAACTAACTACTACTATGATGCGTCTAGACCTTTTATTTGACGCTCGAGCTTTCCTATCCCGAGTTCAAAGAGCGACCCACGAAGTCATATCATCACAGTCGCGGCGGATACTACAAAAATTGGCAAGATAACGATCCGTCCACAGCCAACAAGAGTACGAAGAGAAAAACCGAGAAATCCGACAGGAACACCAATACCAACACCAACACTCACAGCGACGACGACGATGACAACGACGACGGCGATGTCGATTTAGATGGAATGAACCTGGCAGAGCACGAGGATGATGGTGATGACACGCCGCTTGACCCGGCCCTGCGAGCGCTGAGCAAGGGCAAAGAACCGGCGAATGATACCGCCACCTCATCAACGCCGCCGGTGTTGAATGGAGGAGAACAGCCAGAAGGTGGGGACGACGACAACAATGTACAAGGAGAAGAGGAAAACACAACTACTGAAACCGAATACATTCAAGTCCTTGAACTCCACTCTCGGAATCCTGTCATATCATACAGAGGACGTCTTTTCGAGGGGAAATGGGCAGAAGTGATTGGCACGGAGGTTATCCTCGCGCAACACGATTCGGTAGATTCGCTTCCAGCTCTACGGACCCTTCCTGGAGACATCGACCTCCTCGCTGCATCGTCATCGCGAATCCTGACAACAGAAAAGATGATGAAGCCGCATGTACCTGAACAAGACACTTTAGCGCCAATCAAGGAAGAGTGGAATATACGAATCCCAAGCGGGAAGGACAAAACTGGCGAGCGGGCTGAACAGGCAAGCTTCCTCGAAAATCTAATCGCCTTGAAGATGAAGAGGGGTGATGAAGATCAAGTGACGGTGTATGCCACAGATGGCGCGGGCAAAGACTGGGACGACAAGAAGGGACTAGACTTTAAACCCAGGAGAAAGAAAGCCGCTGTGGGTGACGAAGTCGCAGACAGTAACTCCAATAACGGCAAGCAGGCCGAAAAACGGCCAAGGGGGAGGCCAAGGGTGGCCAAAAAGTTAGTAGGACCCCCAGTCGGTCTTGGGGACGGCGTGGCCGAACCAACAAGTTTATCAACACCTACGCCAATGCAATGGGAGGACTTGAGCCGGCAGGCACAGACAGACGATAAAGACTCCGACGAAGACAAAGGCTAGCGCTAGAATGCAATCATTGGTACATGTGGCCATCTCGCCAAGCAATAACGCCTGTCGCAAAGCACGATGATGCTGTGAATCGAGCGCGTCTGTTGCCTAGTTCCTGTGTTGGTTGTCATGTAGATCACGAGCGGAAAACTGTTGCCACACATGTCAGAGGGTGTCAATGATAAAGGACAGAATATGCATATTGAATGTAGGGACCTTGGTACAATGTAAAGGCATGCACGTTTGCTATCTACACCCTGCCAGCGCTGACCTCGAGCCATGGAGGGATTGTGCAGCGCAATCGTGCGATAGTTTTTATCTCTTTGATGCTACTGGTGAGGCTACACTTGGGTTTCCTGACTCGAAGGATACTTGTTTTAGTAAATGAACCAAGCAATAGGGTATGTACTACTCCGTAAGTGATGGCACTCCTGGCAATCGCAGCATCAACTTCGTAGCTTTCGCTAAAGGCGCTGACCGTTCTTGTACTGCTGGTATCTCGACACCCCTTTACACGCAAAGCAATGAATTATGGCTTCATTCGTCGTGCTCTATGCTAGGTATGGTTGAGGTTCGGCCTTGCATTATTATTAATAACAACTATTCCCCAGATAAGATAGCCTAGCAGGGTGTGGGCCGCGTTGTCAGGCAGCAGGCCCGCCTAATTAGGTATAGTGGAGTAGGTCCCCACGTTATGTTAATAAATGCTAATTAGCTAGAATTTGCTAAATAGTTTTAAAACCTCTCGCGCTATGCCTAATTTGGGGCGGCCTGGTGCCAGATAACGTTGCCCACACCCTGCTAGGCTATCTTATAGTGCAGGGGGCGATATTTTTATTGCTAGGGAGTGCTATGTGCGGGATGTGGGGTGTGGCCCTATCGCGCGCTAGGTACGGATTACAGCTCTAGAGGTACACATATGTAGATTGTGGAAGCTCGCTTGTTGGCTGACAACTCGTCTCTTTCTTTCTGTTGGTCAAGTTATTACTTGGCGCTGATCAGTGACAGTAAGCACTCTGTGGCTGGAGTTTATCCAAGTTCAATAGGGTTTCCTCCCGTCTTACCAGTTGCCATGATTCATCTCCCATGATTCATGCTTCGTTGACATTCAGGCGATTTATTGCCCTGTCTTGTATTAACTCAACCACTTCAGCACCATGGCCTCGCGACGCAAACCTGTTGTGCTGATGTGCAGCACGCCAGTTTCTGGACACGTGATACCCATGCTGGCCATTGCAAAACAACTCGTCGCTCGTGGATACGAAGTCTGCTTCGTGTCAGGCTCGGGATACCGCCAACAAGCTGAAGCCATCGGCACATCATTCATTTCAGTGGAAGGATATGGCAACTTCCATGACCTCACGTCATGGGATCTCGACACGAGTTGTATGCCTTCATTTCCCTTCCCTATGGTTTTATTACTTGTCGCGTAGGTTCCGCGTGTGCCCAAGGTGAGTTGAGCTGACTTGTAATTTCCCACATGAAGGGCCCGCAGGTCAAAAGCATCTGGAAGGTCCAGCCTGCTTCAGCCATGACTTGATCCACATATTCTGCAAATCGCTACCTTCACAACATGAGGCTATTCAGGAAGCTCTGAAGACACTTCACACCGGGAACCCTGCAAGTCCCATTTTTCTCGTGACGGAAAGTCTGAATTTCGGCGCTTTGCCCATCAAACTCGGTGCACCAGGTCTTCGCCCAGATGGGCTTATAGCCATTGGGCTCAATCCCATCCTGCTTACCAGCATGGACCATCCGCCTTTTGGTTCCGGTATGGTTCCTGACAGCTCCCCAGCGGGCCGGAAGCAAAACAGACTTGCGGGTGAATTGCAGAAGCAATTCTTCTCCGAGGCCCAGACGGCATATTATGAGGCACTTTTAAGCGTTGGGGCTGTCGCAAAACCAGAAGACGAGTTCTTGCTTGATTCACTCTACACCCTACCAGACCGTTTCATACAAATGTGTACGCCCAGTGTGGAGTACCCCAGGAGCGATGCTCCAAATACTCTGCGCTTTGCCGGCGGTTACCCTACTACGGCGGTTACCGAAGACGCGAGTAGTAACTGGGAGAGGCCATCATGGTGGGATCAAGTCGCAGTCAGCAATACAACTGACAAGAAGAAGATTGTTTTCGTCTGCCAAGGAACCGTCGCCATGGACTTTAACCAGCTCGTCATCCCCACCATGGCTGCACTGAAGAATCGCTCCGACATCATCGTCATCATTGCACTAGGAAGACGCGGCGTTACTTTGCCCAATGATTTGTCGGTCCCTTCAAATTGCCGGGTTGTGGATTATATTCCCTACGACAGTCTGCTGCTCCATGTCGATGTCTTTGTCACAACGGGAGGCTATGGATCGTTCCAGAGAGCACTCAATAATGGCACGCCTCTTGTCATGGCAGGGACGACGGAAGAGAAACCCGAGACAGCTGCGCGGGCTGAGTGGGCTGGTGTAGCGGTGAATCTTCGAACGGCCTACCCTTCTGCTGAGCAACTGCAGCGCGCAATCGATGATGTTCTCACAAATGAGAGATACAAGGCGAGGGCGGTAGAGATACAGGCTGAGATTGCTAGGTATGATCCCGTTGGTGTGATAGTCGAGACAATGGAAGAACTTGTGGGGGACTGAATTGAGAAGGAAAGGAACATGGTGTTCAAATCTATCATGTCCTTGCTTCGTGAGCAGGATTGATTGGTGTGTCCACATCTCCTGAGCTTCTGTCTCTCCAATTCCCAACTCTAGACATGCGATGTAAGGACATTTTTCTTGTTTTGGAAACATGGTTAAACTGTTTAAAGTATTGACTAGTAAATCAACAATGGCTAGCACACACGCGATAACGTTGCGGCAGTCTGTTTCACCCATTGCAGGGTAGCTGCATTCACGTACGTTGATTCAATTCTTCTTCACCTCGAACCAGAAACCAAATCTCGAGCTCCGTAGTACTACGGTCTCCTCACAACGTCCACAACGTCTACAACGTCAGCGATGGTTCCAGCAACAAATTGTGATAAGCTCATGCCACACCCTAGTTACGTCCAGTGATATCGCGAATGATTCTCGCGGCGTGATGGAGCTCCTTCACGAAAGCTGCTGTCCGTTCCGGCGACCCTCCGGTAAGAGACACCGAGATACTGTTGCATGGTCAGTAGAGTTCGTTGTGGTCCTATACACTGCACGAAAGCAGGAATACAGTTGACTTACGTGTTCTTGTCGGGACAGATGAAAGACCAAAAGCCATCGGTGTCTTGCATCAGGTGGACAAAGTCTTCGACGATCATCTCGCCTTCCAGTGAGTTGGTCTGCGCGAATATGGGCGGACTCGGACGACCGAAGAATACCATGTCACTCAAGAAGGCAGGCTTGGGTGCGTCCATGTTGCTGCTTCTTGGCCAAAGGTAACTTAGCACCTCGAAGACTCTTTGGGAGCCGCGGCCAGTGAGCAGCAGGTTCTGCATGCCAGCGTTCGTCGATTTGGTCGCTGCCAACAGAAGGGCCCTGAGTTGGGCGGATGTGCCGCTGTCTTCTTGGTTGTTCTGATCATGGTACACCGTGGCAGCTGCGTTGCAGAATGCATTGACCGCAGGTGTAGCCCTCTGCAGGGCATCGGCGCGGCCTGCGTGGAATAGTGCACCGCTGGTGGGCTCCCATGAAGGCATGTTCTGGCCAAAGAACAATCTCACGGCTAATTGAAAAGTCAGGTCAATGACTCCTTTGACAGGTACACGAGATTGTAGGAGAAAGTCTGTCCCGAATTCATCGAGCTGTTCTCGCACATAAGTAGACGCGGAGGTGGCCTGCTGGTATATTTTGCCGAGGGTAAGAGCGTGGCCTTCAATCTCGGGAGACATCTCCCAGGCGACCTCGTTCAGTTGAATCTCGGAAGATACATGGTTACCATTCGTGTGACGATTGCGACTGTTTGAACCAGCCG
This sequence comes from Epichloe typhina subsp. poae, assembly GCA_030389615.1. NCBI lineage: Eukaryota > Fungi > Ascomycota > Sordariomycetes > Hypocreales > Clavicipitaceae > Epichloe > Epichloe typhina. The sequence goes on from CP098313.1 coordinate 4,363,833, forward strand.
GGTGAGACTCCATGGCGATGGCTATCCATTCCAAAAGGCGGGTAGCAGTGGTGCCATCCAGGATGCCGTGCTCAGTGATGAGACCAGAACGACCGTTTGCACTCACGTAAAATTGCAACACCTTGTCAAACCAGCGATTTGCACCATCACCAATGTATCCCTGGCGCGCGATCTGGTCTGGGCTTTCTGGGTGTCCGGCGTCAAGGCAGAGAACGAACATGGCAGAGTCAAGAACGTGGAAATACTCGGCATTTCTGGGACTCAGCTCTACTAGAGTCTCTCTTATCTACAAAAACCCGTGTCAGCTTGGAATTCTTTTGCATATACCACGAGAAGCCAATGCCACGCGACTGTTCAATGGAGTCAGATATCTCTCCTACCTTGGCCCAAGAATCTCTATCATCAGTCGTCAACAAGCCCGGAAATATATTGGTATCGGTCTCGTCTCGCGCCACAATGGCTTCGAATGTAGCTTGAAGCTGTTCGAACGGAACGTCTTGACCTTGGTCGTCTTGGACTGCCACTTTGAATACCCGACCCTTCCTCAAAACGGCAACATGGTCTTGGATCTTTTCATCATCCGAGAATTGCGCGTAGCTCACCATCTTGTCGCATTCAAGTTGGGGCACACGTGTTGAGTTGAAGAGCCATTTCCATCCCCACGTACACTCGGGTCTACCAGCAATCTCGAGGGGTTCGACCTCACCAGCGTCCATTGCTCGCCGGTAGGAGAGAGCTGCGGAAGTAATGATGGAGGCACGCTCAACCTGTGAGTGTCGTTTGCCCGAGTTGTCGCGCTGTGCTCCCATGATGCTGGTCCACGGGGCGATTGACGACCTCCTACACAGGAATCGAGCGTCTGTGACGATGTCAGCAAACCAGCCGTTCGTCTCATCATGCCCATGCGAGTCGTATAGATGCCGCAGAATCTGGCGGGCAGTGCTGTCTGGGGCTCGCATTGCCTGGATATCGTGGTGAATGGACTCGAGCTGTTGCGAGCTGAAGAGATGCTCGTTGGCCTCGAGCCAGAAGTCAAGTGTATCATCCAAGTCCGGCAATGGTTGAACTGGCAGATCTCTGTGAAGTTTGCAACAATTCTGGTCATGCACAGTAGGCTTACTCGTAGCATCTTCTGCTTTGTCGGCCGATGCAGTAGAAGTAGGATGAGAAGCCGTTTCACTTTCGGTAGGAGCGCCGGTGAGTTTTATTTGGTCGTCGTCGTCGGGGCCAGTACCATTCACATTGTTCAACTTGAGAGTCATCCTCGAAACTATGACTTTGGCCAAAGCAATCATGCTTTGCGCGCCACTCAGCTCAGATATCTGTAATGGTGTTCTAAATGTGTGCTTGACCCAATTTTTGAGCTCGATCGAGACGAGAGAGTCCAACCCGAGAGCTGCGATAGGTACGTCCGGGACCTCATCACCGAGGAAAGCAGTAAACTTGCCCAACAAGGCTTGCTTCACGATGTCTTCGGCTTCGGCAATGGTCTCTACTTGTTCGACTGTCTGCAGTATGCTTTGCTTTTTGCCGTCCGTCGCACTAGCATTGGCCTCTCGCCCTCTCTTGCTGGGAACATGGTCATATATGCGATCACTCAGGGCCGAGGGACCAAACGCATCCTCCATGGCGTCGCGGTCGAAATGCATGAGATGCTGCACGACATCTTTCCTGACTCGGGCTTCTGGGCTTATGGCGTACTCGAACGCTGCAAGAACGTCATTGAATGAAACAGAACCAATGCTGCGAGTGACATCGCTCCCTTGCTGCAACGCCCCGCCAACAAGCTTGGAACCCTCGACGGCTCCAACATTGATAGTGGCATAATTCGTGATGCCCCTTGGCGAATGTTTCCTACTTTGAGCAAAGGCATCCAGGAAAGCATTTCCAGCCGCATAGTTGCTCTGCGATGCTGACCCGACAATACTGGCCACGGATGAGAGCATGACGAAGAATTCGGTGGTCTCTGGCGAGCAAAAAGCCTCGTCCATAGTTAAAGTGCCATGGACCTTGGGCCGCACCGACTCCTGCCAGTCATTGAGCTCCATGAACTCCAGTGGATGGTCGCGAAGGACCGTCGCGCTTTGGATGATGCCCCTGACGGGTGGCAAGCCGAGAAGGGCCAACATGTCGGCCGCACCACGCGCGCTCCCCGAGTCACATATATCACACTGAACAACGTGAAGAGTCCCGCCCAGCTTCTTGATAGACTCCCGTACCTCCATTACGGCTGGCTGCTTGGCCACAGCTTCCACGTCCCGACGAGTCAGCGCTACAATGTGGCCTGCCCCCTTCTCGGCGAGAAACTGACCCATTCGCTTCCCCAGGTCGCCAAGTCCGCCGCCGATGACATATGTGCCATCCTGTCGCAAACGCAGTACAGGTGCCTTTGGTTTGGTGGCTTGCACACGGGTCTGTTCATTGGCAACAAGGACCAATTTTCCCATGTGCTTCCTTTCAGCCATCAGAGAAAATGCCTGCTCGATATGGGACATGTCAAACGTCGTGATGGGGTAAACCGGCTTCAAAAGGCCCCCGTCAACCATGGAAAAGATGCGTCCAATGCCATGGATCGCCCTCTCGGGACGCATCAGTTGCATGTAAAGAGCGTCGACGGCAGCGAAGGTGGCCTGCTTGTCGAACTTGGCCATGCTAAGCTGGCCGCGACCGAGGATGTCCGTCTTGCCGATCTCACAGAAGGTACCAAACGGGGCGAGGCAGTCCCAACTGTCTCTGAGAAGTTGGCCTGGTAGAGAGTTGAGAACAACGTCAACGCCATTACCTCTGGTTGCGTCAAGAATCTGCTTCTTGAACTTGCTAGAATGCGATGAGAATATTTGGCTGGCGGGTATGCCATATTGCTCCTCGATCAGCCTCTTCTTTTCGATGCTGCCCGCCGTGACAAAAATCTCGGCTCCAGCAAGTTGTGCGAGCTGGATCGCGGACTGGCCGACGCCGCCTGAACCGCTGTGAATCAAGACGCTCTGTCCCTTCTCTATCCGTGCAACCTGATGGAGACAGTACCAAGCGGTAAGGAATGCCAGTGGAATGGAGGCTGCGTCGGTAAATGTAAGGGAATCCGGGATTGCCACCACGTTTTTGTTGTTAACGCGGACCTGGTTGCCGAACTGTGCCACGGAGAGTGCCGCTACTCTGTCGCCGACCTTCCACGACTGCACGTTGGATCCAACGGCCACAATGACGCCGGCCACTTCGCCCGACATTGGGGTGCCTGGTGCCATATGTCCTAGTGTGATGGACACATCCTTGAAGCTGACTCCATGGGCGTGAGCCTCAATTTGAACCTCGTCCGGGTCCAGCGGACCGGACATATCGTCATTATCAACAAAGCGTATAGTTTTGAGCAAGCCAGGCACCTGAACATCGAACTTGATGGGCCTGTCCTTGTTAAGATACAGGCAGTTCATCAGAGGTGCGTCGGCGGTCTTGTTCTGCTCCGCGTTATTGCGACTGTCAATGTGTGTGGCAAGATCATCGTCGGGAACTACTCTTGGTATCATTAGCTTGCCATTACAGATGGCATATTCGTGCTCCGGCCTGAAGTCCTTATATTCGACGCCGCTAGGCGGCCAAAAAGATCGCTTTGCAACATCTGTCACCATCTGGTACACAGACTGCAGATTGTTGCCATTGCTACCACGTTGAATTGGATCTTGGATATCGACCGTGATCAACCGTAAATCGGGGTTCTCACGCCGAAGAACTCTGGCAGTGCCATTTATCATGTGCTTCAATGCTGACTTGCTACCAAACGGCGGCGAGGTTTGGAAGCTGACCCAGAGAACGTTCCCGCCTTGTAGCAGAAGAAGTCTCTTGACATGGTCGAAGGTCTCGGCACTAGGATCCAACAGAACCGGGTACTCAGCTGAGTCAACAACTATCGAAATATCATCGGGCGTTGGGTCTTCTGCGTCCGTAGGCTTCGTACTCCAGCTCTCTCGGCTGCATTTGATGCCTTGACTCTCCAGAGAACGGCATAGCGCATCTCCAAAGACAACTTGGGATGCATCTTTGGAATGTCCTAGATGCACTTTCGCCATTAAGCTTCTATCCTCGATCCCTTGGGGGTGGCCATTAGCCGTTTCCGCGGCGGTTAGAGCCTTGGCCACAATCATGCTGCTGGCGCCGCTCGATAGGTTATTACCGGCCGAGAATGCAAGTTCCGTGCTGCTAAAACCGTTCCTCTTCAAATACAGGTTCCAGTCGGACAAAGTCATCGAAGACGCATCCTGGTGTTCAACCTCTGATGCTCGTAGGTTGTCCAGGATGTCGGAGACTTCCTTGCGAGCTGCCGAAGCTGCCGTCGGCTTTAATAGCATAAGTCGGCCACCTGGCTTCAACAACTTTCGTATATGGGCCATAATCGCACCCGCCTGGGGCAACGCGATCCAAGCCATGGATGCTATGGCCAAATCGAAGTTGTTGGCGGCATGTCCTTGCGGGAGTGGATCGCTCGTAATATCGAGGGTCTTGAAGTCGATTTGATCGACCCATCTGTCCAAACTGTTTTGGGCACGCTCGAGGAGATCGAGAGACTCCTCAGTGTGATTGTAAGAGTCTACAGGTAGCCGGCCGTTGTGACCAATAGCCTCCAGTAGAGGAGAAGTGATACCTCCATCTCCAGCGCCAAGTGCGAGAATTTTCATGTTGGGATTCTGGTGGACGACAGCTTGTACATATGCAGCGATCCTTGTATCAAAGAAATGGTCGTGGTATGTATCATGGCCTGCGGGATAAATCTGCGTGAGATAATCCACATCGACGTTCCACTCCATACGGTAGGTCATCTTTTTTTGCACTGCGGTATCTGTATCGGCCTCTCCGACAACCTGTGTCCGAATATCCGTGCCGGTTACGACTGGACGGAACGACCCATCGCCTCGCTTCTGGTAGGCGCAGTAGGCAAATGCAGCATCTCGTGGTGAACGCTGGAAATGCTGCAGGGCCACGAGGATTTCAGTACCCGGGGCGCTCTCCATATCGACTGCCACAGATATCTGTCCGAGCATGGAGGGCATAATAGGTGCCTGATGACCCTCCCGCTGGAAGCACACCGGCTCCAGCTGAAAGATGGAGTCGAATGTGCTCGGATGAATGGTATGCGGCTGCATATAATGCCCTGGTATCTGTTGGGTAATATCCTGGATCACGATTGTGGCAGTGGCGTGCCCTTTGCCAATATGGATCTCCTTGAGGCCCTGGAAGGTGTCGCCATATTCGTTGCCGGTTGCTTTCAGATGACGATATGTCTCCGTTGCATCTATAGAGGTGGTACAGAGAGCCTGCACATCTCGCAGCCATCGATGGGCAGTTTCATTTGTGAAGTGACCCAACCCGTCGTCTTGGGCGTTGACAAACTGATCAGCTGCAGCGATATTTGAGCCAGCGTCGGCGGAAGCAGAGTCCCATGAGACAAGCCCACTGCAGTTATCAATCCAACAGTCATTTTCAGAATCATAGGAGACTACGCGGAAGTGCTCCCAGGGACTAGCCGCATGTTGTCGCGAGGGACTGATTACAAGTTGAAGCTCCACCTCTTGCTTGGCTTTCGTACTGTCGCCGTCGTGAATGACAACGGGCTTCGCAAAGGTCGCGTCCCGGAAGTTGATGTTTGTGATGAGACCTGGCATCTTGCGCAGCTGAAACAGTTGCTTCATGGCCTCGATGACCATGATCAGGTAACCGGCACCCGGGAAGATGACGAAGCCCTCGACAACATGATCGCGGAGCCACGGAATATTTGCCAAGCTCACATGGTATCTCCACCGTGGCTCCAACGGTGAGCTATTCGTTTCGAAGATACCGAGAAGATCATGTGGGGCGAAAGGACGTAGACGATTCTTCTTGCTCAGCCTTGATTCACGCCAATATGTGTTACTATGATCCCATGGATACGAGGGAAGGTCACCGACGACGCGGCAACTCGAGCCCGAACTCTTCCTTGACTCTCCACCATCTAGCTGCACTGGGCTACCAGACTCGAAGACCTTGCCAGCCAACGCCAAAACACTACTTACCGCGCTAGTCTTTCGAACCAAGCACGGCACGTAGTCGTATTTGAACGCAGCACCCGAAGCCAACTTGAAGCTTGACTCGGACAAGGACTGTCTCAGCGGCCCTGAAAGGGCTGCGTGGGGGCCAACCTCGATCAACACATGGGCAGCGGCAGCGTTGGAATACGCATCTGCCAAATGCTGTGCGACCAGCTGAGAAGCCGCGCTGAACTTGACCTGGGACACCAGGTTAGACACCCAGTAAGAGGGCCCGAAACCAGATCGCTTGCGGGCACCGGTGACGGATGAGTAGAATGCCACGTCTTGTCGAGGGGTACCATGTGCTAACCCTTCGAGAGACGAGAGATATGACGGTGCAACTACCTCCATGTGGTGAGAGTGGTATGCCGAATCAACCCTGAGTTGCCTATTGAAGACCGAGGCGGCTCCCAGCGCCGTCTGGAGTTCGTGCAAAGCCGCAACGTCTCCAGAGATGGTGGTGCTCTCGGGGCTATTGACGCAAGCCACGGTCACTTTACCATTACTGCTGCCCAGGAGCTTGATGCGCTTCCTTACGGCGTCTTCTCCCTCTCCCACAGCCAGCATACCCCCTGGTTTTGAGTTCAGGGACTTTGCCTCCGCGGAACAGATGCCTCTCATCAAGGCAACTTGCATGGCAGCCTCCCTAGTCAACGCCCCGGCCGCATAGGCAGCTGCTATTTCTCCCGAGCTGTGGCCGTATACAGCCTGCGGTCGGATGACATAGGTGGTGCCAAGTAGATCGACGAGGGCAATTTGGATTGCAGTAGTCACGGGCTGCGCAAACCTGGCTTCTCCAAGTCGTGACGACTTTTCGTCTTTGATGAGCTCCTCTACAAGGTCCCATTCGCATCCCAGGTCCTTCATAATCTGGTTGCAAATCGCAATTGACGATGCAAACTCGCGAGACTCAGAATCCGTCAGGAGCTCTCGTCCCATTGCAAACCACTGGGCTCCCTGTCCTGTAAAGACAAAGGCCAATGCAACATCCCTCGCCGACTTCACGGGGCGGAGCTTTGCATTGCCCAATGCCTCCTCAAGCTCATTGATATTGCTCGCAGCGACACTGCAGCGCCAGAGAAGCTTCGAACGGCGCGTGTTCAGGGTGTAGGCGACGTCAGCAAATGATACTGACTGGCCCTGGTCGGACTTGAGCCATTGTCGCAAGTTGGAAACAAGTCTGCTCAGAGATGATTCCGAGCTTGCTGATAAGACTATGAGTTTTTGCTGAGTGGTATGTTCGTGGTCTTGGACGTTGGCATATTGTCCGTTGCCAGTAGTCAGAGAACTGCCCTTCACATGTCCATTTCCGTTGACATATCCATTGACAGGTAGGGACTGGTCATATGCCTCCAGAATAGCATGTGCATTTGCGCCACCATAACCAAAGCTGTTTACAGACACGCGCCTGGGTCCCGTGTAACCTTCTGGTGTGAGTGGCGTAAGTTCCAGTGGCACCTTGAGCCCTCTTTCCTCCAGACGAAGTGTTGGTTTTGGGTTGATAAAGTTGAGCTGCGGTGGGATTTGGTTCTTCTTAAGAACCATGATTGCCTTGATAGTGCCTGCTATACCACTGGCGGCCTCCAAGTGGCCAATGTTGGTCTTGATACTTCCAATGGGCAAGTCGGAGGTTCGCCCTGCTTCACGACCGAACACCCTGGCGATGGAACCAACTTCAGCGTCGTCGCCTGCCACAGTTCCAGTCCCATGGCTTTCCACAAACAAAGTCTCGCAGGGATCCAAGCCAGCTCTGTCGTAAACTGAGCGGGCCAAGGCCTCCTGTGCGTCGCCATTGGGGAGGAAAATGCCGGATGTCTTGCCGTCGTGGCCAGCTCCTGATTCCACGATGACCGCGTGGATGTGATCGCCATCTTGTACGGCTCTATCAAGACGCTTGAGTACCAGGACACCTAGTCCTTCCCCTCGCGCGTATCCGGCGCCACGGTCATCAAAAGTGTAAGACCTTCCATCCTTGTTGGTAAGTTGTCTAGGTATATTCTTGTCAGTCCAATCTCGGGCAAAACGCTTCCAAAAGAAAGTATTAGAAGATGAATTACGACATTGCAACGGATTGGTCAGGGGTCAGTAGTAGTTGACTGGCTCCAGCGAGAGCCACTCCGGACTCGTCTGCCCTCAGTGTTTGGCAGGCTTGGTGTAGGGCAACGAGGCCGCCAGACTGTGGTGCATCACAATCGGTCAGTAAAGCAATTTCAGGTCGACTTTTGGTGTGTCTGTCTGACAAACACTTACACATCCTGTATCTAGGGTATTGGAACTTCCTTTCAGATCCAACACATACGAGATCCTGTTGGCCATAATGGCCTCGCCGGCTCCAATGATATGAGCCATATCCGCTTGAGCCATATCTCTATACCCCATCCTGTCGTAGTCTCTGGCAAAAATTGCCATGTGCACCGAGGTGTCAGAACCACGGATGTTCTCAATTGGCAAGCCAGCATTTTCAAGAGCCTCGTAGGTCACCTCAAGCAGAAGCCTCTGCTGAGGATCAATAGTGGCGGCATCAATGCCGGAAATATTGAAGAAGCGTGCATCAAATGCGGACACATCGCCATCCAAGAAGTATGCATGACTGAAGTTGGTAGCATCTTTGGTGTCTGGGTTCTTGTTGTAGAATGACGTCCATTCCCATCGGTCTTTCGGAATTTCTTTGCGTCCGTCTCTTCTCTCGGCCAACATGGACCACAGGCTTTCTGGACCATCGGCTCCGCCTGGAAGGCGACATGCCATTCCAATGACAGCAATTCGTCGTTCCACCTTTGCCATTTTGGAAAAGACTACTTGAGCAGCAGAGGCTAAACTAAGCAGGTTCGTGTAACTAGCCCTAATATAAGTAGCAAGCACGGGAAGTTTCGTGGGATGATGTCAAGCCTGATATGATGTAAAGGCTAAGACTTTAATGAACACAACACTTGATGGGCTATCTTTTTGCAAAGTCACACCCTCGCTTTTGAATAAATGAGTACACACACACTAGGGCATACGAGGACTGAGTTGGTTTACTGAGTCTGGATTAATACTTGCATGTCAAGAGTTACTCTGACGAAACCCCATGTTATTATGGAACATGGGAACATTGCATAAAGATTCGAACCCGCTTGTGCCGCAACTGAAACGACTTTCCTAGTATCACCGAGCCAGATAGTAACTATTACGTACGACGTAGCTAAGCACGACTTGTTTCTTGTGCCACGGATTGCCACACTGCTTTTGGCTCCCGGGCTCTCCGATAATTGGTTTTGCTTCCTCACGTCAGCGGCAGTTAAGGTCAAAGGGGGGGGGGGGTGTGCCTGCTGCGTGTCAGCCGAGTAGACATTAGACATGGGTCTGCATGACATGGATACACCACGTTTACAAATGATACTGAAATCTTCTATTATAGTGTCAGGTGCGCGCGTACGCGGGCAGGCCTAATAATTAATTGTAAGTTGCAATGCAGCGACAGCTAGCATCGTTGGATCTTTTGGTCTAGTGGCTTACCTAGCACACCTTCTAGGTTCTGACATATAGCCTATATAGTGCTAATGAATAATATGCAGTAGGAAGAAGCCACCTAATAATACTATTCGCACAAGTATAAGGAATTTGCGAAGCATAGTGCCTATTCCTAGTGTGATGATACTTTATCCGTTTTAGGCTTAGTCGCTGCTGCGCGACCAAAAATCCGTCGCTACACACGCGCTTACGTACTCGGCCCCCACAGCCATCGGAAGCTGCGGCACTCGGTCCTATCGGCAGCAGTTCCGCTATTGAGAGACATGTCTCAGATTGTCAGGTGTGTTGAAGAGGGATTTATCCTAGTTAATACGCGGTCCGCGCCCACACATCCAATGCTTCAAGGAGCTCTCCCTGACACAGATGTATGCAATCGATTCTCGCAGATGATTGTCTCCTAGCACCCAGAGTACCTAGGCACACACACCGGCGCAGGACTACTCAATTAATCAGTGCAATGGCATAAGCAACGGACGCACTTATGCGTGTCCGTGTTGGAAAGAGAGGAAGAAAAACGGCGTAGTGTGTGTCACCTACCGCGTGGACCATTCGAGTTATTCAACGACAACCATCACCGAAATATCACTACTGCTATTGGTTACAAACACGGAATTCTAAGTCACTTAGACTTTGAAATCAAATAAAAAAGGGGGCAAGCCCATGGTTCAACGGAAGACTCAAACGCAGATTCATCACTTCGGACCGGTAGATTGCGAACATGACCATGAGACATGCCTTGAAAGAGCATCGCCTGATTCTGTTCGGGGGTCAGGGATCACCAACCATATTTTCGCCCAATGCCGTTGCCACTGCAGAACAACATGTTCGATCTATGAACGCCGGTAGCATACTATTATCAAGGTGTCACGCCTTCTTCTTGGAAGAAATTGCAAGCTTGGACACCGAGTCACGGCAAATTCTGGCCATCGCCACCTCAGGGTTCACCTCGCCATTCGATCTTCTGAAGCCTCCTGTGCACTATCATACGCACCCAGTGCTCCAGGCAACTACCATCTACCTTTGTCAGCTATTACGGTACTTGGCTGAGATTCTATATCAAGATGAATCATACGAGTGCTCGTTCGACAAACTTCAAGCCACAGCCGGTCTCTCTTCCGGCATACTCCCAGCTGCCGTGGTTGCAGGCTCCTGCACTTTAGACGAGTTCGTGGAATCTGGAGTCCAGGGGTTCCGTCTCGCTTTTTGGATCGCATGTCGAACTCTGTTCTGGGCTGTCAAAACTACTTCAAACGATGGCGGTGACTCTAGCGCGTATGTCAACCCTGAAGCGACATTGTCTCTGGTGACTCGCGGGCTCTCTCAAGCTCAGATCGAGCACATGTTGTCACACAGCTCGTTCCAAGGAAACAGGCCCGCACAAGCACCCCGGCATCAGCAACGACCCCACCGGATGAAGATATCTGCAATCTCGAGCTCTGGTACCGTGTCTGTCTCAGGTCCTGTGAGTGACCTCTGCGCGTTCCAGAGGAGGTTGCAACTCATCCCCAACATTACAACAACCTTCGCGCATGTGCATGGATGGTATCACGGGGGTGATCAACTCGAAGTTGTTGTACAACAAGTTCTGGAAGATTTGTCTCGACGGGCCATCTCGTTTCCTTCTTCCTCCATGGCTATGAAGCCCATTTATTCAACGCTGAACGGTACACCATTTGAGGGGTCGACAATAGCTGCCGACGAGTTCTTGGCGTGGCTAGCCCGACATTTATTGGTTCATTGCGCGAATTGGTACGATACCGCCCGTGAAATCGCAGCGAGTGTGAGGAAGTTGCTGGAACGAGAACCAGGTGCCACAGTCAGGATCTTTTCGTTCGGGCCAAGCTCCGCCTCACTCTTTCCGAACTTCCAGCCACTGGATGACAGGGTTGCACTCCTAGACCTGTCACCATTCAAAACTGGCGGCAAACCAAAGGAGACATCTTCTGTTCACCAGAACGATGTTGCAATTGTCGGGATGGGCGTACAACTTCCCAAAGGGAGGGGCACGGAAGAGCTGTGGGAAACCATGTCTCAGGGACTGAATGCCGTTCAGGAAATCCCGGAGAACAGATTCGAAGTCTCTGACTTCTATTCGGACCATACAGAGAAACCACGGTCAATGCGGACCAAACATGGTGCATTCCTGGAGGATCCTTTCTGGTACGTCGTCGTTATATGTCCACACTCTGGCCACCCAGGTGCTAACATAGACATGGAAGCTTTGACAATTCATTCTTCAACATTTCTCCACGTGAAGCAAAGTCCATGGATCCCCAACAGAGGGTTCTTTTGCATACTGCTCAAGAAGCGTTTGAAGATGCTGGTTACGTGGAAGATTCGTCGCCCTCTTTTCAAAGAGCCACTATGGGATGTTACATTGGTCTTGCCACGGGAGATTACACAGACAATCTCCGCAACAACATTGACACCTTTTATTCGTCCGGCACACTACGAGCATTTCACAGTGGAAGAATATCTTACTTCTTCCGGCTCAGTGGCCCATCTATTTTGACAGACACGGCGTGTTCGTCCTCGACGGTCTCGATCTATCAGGCGTGTCGAGCATTACAAAACGGCGACTGTACAGCAGCCATTGCTGGAGGCGTCAACGTCATTACTAGCCCTGATGTCAGTATAACATTCAATGAGAAGGAATCATTTTCAATACGAACCTTGATTGCTAATACGACCCTAGATGTACCTTGGATTAGCTCGGGGACACTTCCTAAGTCCGAAAGGGAATTGTAAGCCCTTTGATGCAGACGCTGATGGATATTGTCGAGCTGAAGGTTGCGCTCTGTTCGTTCTCAAACGACTGTCTGATGCCGTTGCCGAAGGAGATCGTATTCATGGAGTCATCAGAAACGTCTTGGTCAACCAAAGCGGCAATTCAAGCTCCATCACACATCCCCACAGCCAAACGCAAGCAGACCTATTGAAGAAACTACTTCACCAGGTAGAGGTTGACCCGGGATCTGTTGATGTCATAGAGGCACATGGGACCGGAACACAAGCTGGCGATGCCCGAGAAGTCGAAACTCTAAAAACCGTCTTTGGCTCACACCATTCAGTAACGAACCCCCTGATGATAAGCTCCATTAAAGGAAACATTGGTCATTGTGAAGCTGCCTCGGGAGCAGCAGGTCTGGTCAAGCTGTTACTCATGCTCAGAGAGAGAAAGGTCCCGATGCAAGCTGGTCTGAATAGAATAAACCCTGCTTTCGGTGACTTGGACAGCTCTGGTTTGATGATACCAAGACGAACCGAAACGTGGAACAAGTCCAAAGAAACACCCAGGAGAGCTGTGCTCAATAACTTTGGCGCCGCTGGGTCCAATGCATCACTTCTATTAGAAGACTGGGCTGAGCCCTCAAAACCTGATACGCAGCCCGGCGAACAGGATAAGGTTGAGGAGCGATCAGCGTACGTCTTTTCACTTTCGGCGAGATCAGAAAGAGCGTTACAGTCAGCTATTGCTCGACATGTTGACTTCCTGGGCAAAACAAAATGTCCACCATCGTTGATGGACATCTGCTACACCGCAACGGCTCGACGCCATCACCGCGGTCAACGCAATCGCGTCTCGCTGGCGTGCGGCTCTGTAGCCGAGTTGCTGGCCATATTACAACAGTACAAAGTCGAGGCCTCCAAACCTGAGCAAAGACTCACAGACATTATTTTCGTCTTTACCGGCCAAGGCGCCGTTTATCGTGGTATGGGCAAAGAATTGATGGGAACATTTCCTCCGTTCAGAGATGTCATCACGTCTTGTGACCGGATCGTGCAAGGACTAGGCGTGGCATGCCCGAGCATACTAGAGTACATACAGTGCAAAGACCAAGACGAAGTGGACGCACTCATAGACATAGAGCAACTCATTGTCTCACAATGCGCCTGCGTCTCCTTGGAGTATGCACTCGCCAGAATGTTCATGTCCTGGGATATCAAGCCAGCATACGTCATGGGTCACAGGTACGTCAACTCCAAGCACCACAGACCGGGACTTTAAATGTGTTCAAGAACTGATGTGTGTATTTCGATCAGTCTTGGCGAGTACGTGGCGCTCTGCATTTCCGGCGTATTGGCCCTAGAGGATATGCTTCGCGTCGTGGCTTCCCGTGCAAAGATGATGGGCGACCACTGCCTCGCCAAAACATCAGGCATGCTCGCATGTAACCTGGCCGCTGAAAAAGTCGAAGAAATCATGTCGGAGAATCCGGATTTGGTCCAACTGACTGTGGCGTGCCTGAACAGTCCGGGCGACTGCGTCGTCGGCGGCCCGCTGGCACAGCTAGACAAACTCCAGGCGGAATTCAAGACCCGCAAGGTCAGAAACAAGCAGATGAATGTCCCCTATGCCTTTCATACATCAGCCATGGATCCTATCTCGGAACCTCTTCGCACGCTCGGACGTTCGATCAGGTTTGGACAACCCACGATACCTGTCATGTCCACCGTGAATGGGCGTCTATTCCGCGACGACATTTCCAGTGACTATTTTGCAGATCACGCGAGAAGCCCAGTACGCTTCGCTGACAGTTTGTTGAGCCTTCAGGTGTTGATAGGCAAACCTGTTGTCGGTGACTCTCTTTTCCTGGAGGTCGGACCACAACCCTCACTACTGCCAATGTTGCGAGCCACCGTTTTTTGTAGTACTTGTACGTATCTCAGTACCTTGAAAAGGGGCCTAGATGCATGGGTATCTATTAGTGAGACGCTAGCCACGATCTCTTCTTCACACAAGATTGCGGTCAATTGGCGCGAGGTTTTTGTCGGAACGGCAGCCAAGGTCACAAGCTTGCCTGGCCACCTGCTAGAGGGTACAAAGTTTCTGACACCTTTCCAAGAACAGCGCCGAAATGTTGACGAGTTTACTAACTCAGGCAAGTCAGCAGCTGACGGCTTGGGCGGTATCACGACCGGGTACAGCTTGTTGCCTTGGCTGAGCAAGAGCGGATCTTCGAGTGAGGAAATCGTCCTGGAGACCGACATGAAAATTCTCGGACCGCTGATTTCGGGGCACGACGTGGGCGGGACTCTAATCTGCCCTGCTTCAGCCTTCCATGAGCTCGTCCTCGAGGCGGCAGAGATCCTGCTCGAACCCCCAGACACCCAAGTACTGGTCGTTTGTGGAATAAGCTTCGCAAGCCCTTTGGTACATGTGCCATCGTCCGAACAGTCAGCTTCTTTGACCGTACGTGTGTGTATTACGAGGCCCAGTAATTCATCTTCTACAGCAGCGAGCTTCAAAATCACATCACGTAGCTCGAAAAACTCATTTGAGACTGTGCATTGCACCGGTAGTGTCTCGGTTCAAAATGTGAACGTCGAGGGCTCTAGTTGGGTAAAAGACCAAGCGATTGTTGCTAGACAAAGCCGTTATTTCTCTGGTGTAGGGAAAAGTCACAGCAGTAGTTTTCGGACCAAGGTTTTATACGAAGCCATATTCACGCGTGTGGTCAAGTATTCGCCCCAGTACCAAACTCTGGTGTGTTTGAGCGTAGCCGATTCAAACCTTGAAGGTTTCGGCTTGTTCGAAATGCCTAACGGCTCTGATTCCAAGGCAGGGTACATAGTGCACCCTGTCTTTACTGACACGCTTTTGCACACTGCAGGCTTCATCGCAAATCTTGCCGTTGGGCCGGGGGAGATTGCTATCTGTATCGGTGTTGAGTCGATCGAGATTGCCTATCGGGATATCGATTATTCGGACTGTTTCACCATCTACTGCAGCCTACTGGAGATCAAGGGAGCTATTCTCGCAGACGCCATCGCGCTGCAAGATTCTGGCAAGGTCATTGCGGTCGCTCGGGGCATGGAGTTCAAGAGACTACAGCTCTCTACCTTTCAGCAAGCCATGTCCCGCATTTCGTCGACTGCTGCTCTTGAACCTCGGGATGGAGAACATGTCCAATGTCCGAAGGCGACGCCATTAAAACTGCAGCTGCAAACCGGCTTGGACACCCCTCCCATGAGTGACGAGGCCATGAGTGCCTCACCAGGCGAGCCTCGTAGTGGTAGTCCATTTCAAGCTGGAAAAATTCAGGTCCTCAAGGACATCATTATAGAAGTTGGTGGGTTCGCAGAACAGGATGTCGATTACACAGTGCCCCTGGGCGACCTTGGTATCGATTCTCTCATGCAAATCGAGATAGCCTCAAAGCTCACACGCCTATTTCCAGGCCAGGCTAGTCTAAACCACCACGCCTTGTCCCAGTGTGAGACTCTTGAGGCGATGGATGAAATGCTGTCGGCTTCTTTACGGCCGTTGGTCAAGCAACATCAGCCCAAAGTGCCCGTTGATGTTCCCAAGCGCGATGTCACCACAAGGGAAAAAATAGCCCTGCAGTCTATCGACACTGATGCTGCTTCATCCTCAGTCGACCCAGACCCGTATAGTGCCTTGCAAGATGCCGGAATACTACCAACACTACTACACGTCGGCGCTGGGACCCAAGTTCCGCTCTACCTTTTCCACGACGGCAGTGGACAAGTAGGCATGTATAGGTGCCTCCATGGCCACGATCGCACAACATACGCAATCTTCGATCCTCATTTCGGTAGCAACAACGACAAGCGACAGTCTCACTGCAGCATCAATCAGATGGCTGAGGAGTATGTTACGGCGATTCTTTCAAATCCCAAACAGCGGTCGTCTCCCATGATACTGGGCGGTAAGTCTGACTCGTTTTTTCTTCATCTTTCATTGCCTTCTTTTGTTTTCTTGATTTTGAATGCTGACGATAACACCATCAGGCTGGTCTTTCGGTGGAGTAGTAGCCTTCGAGGCAGCTCAACAGCTCGCGGTTCGCGGGTTCGAGGTTAAAGGCCTTGTGCTAATTGACTCGCCCAGTCCAATCGACCATGAGCCCCTCCCTGCTGCAATCATTTCCAGCATCGCCAGACGGAGTAGCCAGTTTCAGCACGTAGCCTCCAGCCGCAGTGTTGCACTAGAGGAAGAGTTCATCTCCAATGCGTCTCTCTTGGCAACCTACAAACCGGAGTCTTTTCACACGGCCACTGGAAGAAGATTGATGACGGTCATGTTGCGAAGCCAAGATGTCTTGGACACGGAAGCTCTGCATGGCGTGCGTTACAACTGGCTCAGCCGTCAGGATACACGAGATGCTGCAATCGTCGCCTGGGAAGAACTAGTTGCCGGTCATGTCGAGGTTCTTCCAATCCCGGGAAATCATTTCGAGCCGTTCTTGAAAGACATGGTAGGTGTTTTCGTGGTACTCTTTGCACGACCAAACTCTTTCCTCTCATCTACCAAAGCGCCGAATGGACTGCATACTGACCAATATTGCGCAGATTGGTGAAACTTCAGCTCAGCTCTGGACGGCTTGTCGAAAAATAGAACAGTTTTGCGAATTTGATGTTTAACTCGGTGAGAAAATTTGGCAATTTTCGCTTGTCCAAATTCTGGCATCAACGCCATAATATAGCTATCTAGGCTATCCACGCGTGGCGCAACAAGGCTATATATAACCAGGGCAAAGAGGGTCTTTGCGCTGGAAGCCGAGATCTCGCTTATACTTTCTTTCACAGTTTCTGTTTTACGGGCGGTATATTTATGGGAGATGTTTTTTTCCAAGTCAAGTGCAAAGACCAAAATTTACTAAGATAGATAGTTTCATCGTGTGGTTATTGCAGCCTCAAATTCTTTCAGTAGAGGATATGCTAATATTAGTCCTCATATTTCTCCCAGAACGACTTGATAGAGTCGTACTCATTCGTAACGACATTCTGATGTCTCTCTGATCGTGGCGTGATCAGGATGGGAAACTTCTTAGGCGCAATCAGAAATCCATCATGGTAAGCTGTATTGATTTCATCATCAACAGTCCCAGAGCCTGGCGCAAGATCAAAAGTCCAAGCTAGTTTGGCCATATTCAACATCTTGTTTCAACTTGCCGTTAGCAATAACTTGTCATTACATAGAAACGTGAGTTGAAAGAACGTACCAAGGAGTTCTTGGCCATATGTTGCCCTGGACAAGCCCGTCTGCCGGCTCCAAAGGCATACGATGTTCGCCGATGATCATCAGTGGCGGTATCGACAGGGATTCGGGTTCCATATTCGTTGTTCAAGAAACGATCTGGCATGAAGTCACCAGGTCGTTCGAATTGTGTCTCGTCGTTATGGATCGCCCAGGTATTAGCAACGACAACGGTGCCTTTAGGCAGGGAGTAGCCCTCATAAGCGTCGTCCCGAGTCAATGCGTGAGGTACTCCGCCGGGTGCTACCGGGCGCCACCTGAGTGTCTGAAGGCTGTTCAGAATGAAAGAAACGAAGGCAAGGTCAAGTAAGAACATCTAGACATTACCTCGTCCATGCATGCTTTGATGAAAGGCAGACGGTGTATGTCCTCGGATGATGGAGATCTTGAAGGTCCGCACACCGCATCAACTTCATCTTGAGCCTTCCTGAGCTCTTCCGGATATTTGATCATGGCCAGAAGGAAAGAGAGCAAGGTAGAGGCAGTGGTATCTGAACCGGCTTCCATCTGCCAATCGTTAGGTCAAAGAAATGGGACATCTCCAATAAAGGCGATTGGATATAATGACGTACCAAGTTCCCAGCCAAGTATGCAAGGTGCTCGTCATCCATGTTGTTCTTCTCCTGGCCTTGTAGCATTGTACGTAGGAAGCAATCACCGCCCTTCCCTGCCTCGAGACGCTTTCTGGTTTCCCACAAGAGCTTGAGATAAAGAGTCCTTTGTTCTTCGCGCACCGACTTAGCCCTCGTTTTCCAAGGCGCCAGAAACTCGGGAAGTGACTTCAAGAATGGGAACGCATCGACTGGTGGAGACGACCCCTGCTCGAGAATCGCGGTGAACTGGTCCTGGGCATGATAGAGCGCCCGGACGTTGGGTGAGTCAAAGCTCACCCCGCGCTGGCCGTACACGGAGGCGAGGATCACGGCCGTGGTGTATCGGCGGATGTGGTCGTAATATCCCTGGGGGTCCTGGACAAGCTGGAACATGGTTTGTGTAGCTTCGGCTTGCTGTAATGGGAGTAGATTATCAACTACGTTCACATTGAGGATGGACTGTAGAATTTTGCGCTGCTTCCGCCACTCTGCCCCATACTGTAGCAGCAGGAGATGTATTTCGTTTGGGCACACGAGTTCGTTGGCAATGTAGGTGTTAGGCCGACTGGAGTAGATAGATCCCCTCTGATCAAACAGCCTTGTACGAATTTTAGCACTTCGATGTACAGCTGGCGATGCCGTTGGATCCCCAACTTACGCTTTGACGTGCCTGTAGCTATTCAATATCACAATATTTTGAGAGCCGATCTTCAAGCCTATGATTGAGCCGTACTTGGCCTGCCAGCTTTGAAACCTACGTAGTGATGGTTATTACAGGTGTGGATAGATTCAACTGTTTCGAAATGGCATGCTGGCGACGTACTTGATAAATGCCTTGGATCGAGGCACTTGGGTGATATTCCCTAAGAATGGTAAAGTCGGTGGCCCGGGAGGAAAGTTCTTAGGTCGACGGCTTACAAAATAGTACTTGAACAAAACAGCAAAAGACAGCAAAACTATAGACAGGCCTAATTGGCCGGCAATTGAGATGCCCATGATGTCTACCAGTGAACGATTGATGTCAGAAGATAATTACTGAGGTCACAGATCTTGGAGCGCGCCTAGACTTACAGACCCTAACCCTACTAGTTTAAAATCCACTACGCCTCCTGAGCATAATATGTAAGTATATAACCTGCCTAACTAGCTAAATAATGATATAATAAATACCTCAACCCTTCCTACCCAAGTCTTTAGACTAAATGCAGCTTATATAATCAGAGAAATAAGAGGAATGGGCCTGAACGTGCCAGAGCGAGCGGGACTGATGGTTGACCGTCAAGGTCAAAACAAGGTTAACAAGGTTCTCCACCATGCATCATGTGCCCGCGCGACTTTGCAACTTGAACCTACCAAACCCCTCATCAAAATCCCTCCCCGCTCAGCCTTTTCCTTTTCGTCACGAATCAATCGCGAACCCCTCGCTCACCATGTCCGTCATCAACATCACGTCCAAAGCTCAGTTCGACGAGCTCCTCAAAGAGAAGCCTGCCGTCGCCCTCCAAGCCCACGCCGTCTGGTGCGGCCCCTGCAAAGCCATCTCGCCCGTCTTCGAAAAGATTGCCTCGGAAGGAAACGATGATGCAAAGGTGACTTTTGCCCGCTTCGACACGGACGAGGTATCCGATCTCGCGCAGGAACTCGGTGTCCGGAGCATCCCCGCCTTCTTCGCCTTCAAGCACGGCGAAAAGGTCGATAACCTGGCGGGGGCGAACCCCCCGGCCTTGCAGAAGCTGGTCAAGGATCTGGCTTCGTTGGGCGAGTAAAGTGTGGGGCGGGGATTTCAGTTTGATGGAAACTGTTGGCAAGCACTCTCTATTTCAGGTGATGCTAGAATGCGACTCGTTCTTACATGATTCAACAGTCAATGACTTTGGCGTTTGTGCAAGACAGCAAGTAGGCATGTTTTCAATTTCATGATAGCTATGCAGTAGCTGAGCCGATCATCTAGATCGTGATGCTAGAAGAAGTCAGGAATGTCCTCGCAGCTCAGCACTTGCCGTCCCTGTTCCTCAAGATTGATGACCCGTCCTGCTATAAAGCTTCCGCGCCGCCTGCTGTTCCAAAACCCCCCCCCCCTCCTGGACGTAGCAACTCGGCAATACTCCGAGAAGCTCGTCTCCCCATCAAGGGATCTCCTGACAGCACACACTCTTGCTCCGTAGAGAAGAGCCCGTTGTCCTCATGTCCCTCAAACTAGTATGCCTCGTTCAATTTTTTTCGATTCTTGTCTCCTCTTCGCTCAAGCCGCCAACGAAGCCGAGCCCGTGTTATCGGCACCAATCCATACGAACGAGGCGAGTTTCGAAGATGCAGGCGGCTCATCAAACGCATTTTCGAGATGTTGTCCCGGTGCCCTCGGCCGAATTCGTGGAGTTCAAACGTAATAGGGAGGGCATCGAAAGGCATCTACAAAGTGCAGATGTCACCATTTGCCCTTGGAATCTAGCTCAGATGCATCGTATCAACTCCCCAGCGCCAACGGGTGAACCCCATGTCCTTGGCTCATCGTTTCACCGTTTGCAGCACTATCAATCACGCCATCAACGATGCACCTCGACACGTTCAAATGAAGGTACTACCCTTGTGCTCTTGGCTTGGTGGCTGCGGGTTCCAGCATCTTCATTAGACGCAAAAAAAAAAAGCACAAAACACTACGCCGGAGTGGGAAGGCATTTTGTACACCATGGAAGATCATTCTGTTTAAGCTTCCTCATCCTCCCCCTTTCCCTTCCACGAGCACCTCGTTGACTCGATGCAGCCGCGCCAGCCGTGGGGTCCCGAGCTTTGAAGTTTATGTGTTCGAACGCCCTCTCCCTTCCCAACAACTTCAACGGAGCACAAGGGCACAATTCCGTAAGTGACTATCGCCAAATAGACGCACCGTATATTTGCTTCTCAGCCAAGGCACTCTGCCGCTCAAAACATCGGAATAGCTTCAGTAGTAATCCAGAACCACTCTGTACATGGTTGTTCAACTGCATTAGACACTTAGTTCTCACTGTCATTCTTCCATTGAGAATTGACAGCCGGTAGACGTTCGTATCTACACTTGGGCCAGTGGCTTGACTGCAGTTGCCTCAGTCCGACGTTGAACTTGGTAAAGACTGGCGTTGGACCAAGTAATCATAATTCCGTATATAGCCTTGCGCGAGGGAAAATCCTGTTTTTTTTTGCCTCCTGGTGGCAAGAGACCACGCGAGCAGGGCAAATTCAATCCCAAATCACGTGAGCTTTCATGGACTCCGGAACGTGTCGCACTTGCCCAACGCGCGCCGTGCAGCTCTGGCTATTACCAAAGGCAGAAGCTCCACCACCCACCTCACCACCACAAAGCCGCAACGCATGTTACCAACGAACGAGTCTGCATACTTTTCATCTTCGTTGAAGTCGCATTGCGCGCCTGGAAACGCCGAGCATGACGTTGCGCTCCTGCTCCCCATCTCGGGGTCGACCTCGATCTCCGACACGATCCATGTCACCTCGCTCAGACGTTTCGCGCTCTCCCGCGCGCCAGCGACGACACGACTCTCGCAGCCTTTTGCGGTCGATAACGCCGCCTCCTCGCCGCAACGGACGGAACAGGAGCAATAGTCGCAGTTGGAGCCGAGGTCGGGGCAGAGACAGCCGGGATGCGAGTGAGTCTCCGGTATCCAGGAGCACAAAGGTCGGTACCATGATGTTCTCCGAGGGAAAAGAAAATCGCGAAAAGAATGAAAAGAGGTTCAGCATCATTGACGCGACATTCCTAGATTGTTGTTGAGCGATTGTCCAAGAATATCAACCAAGATCACCTTCATGAGATATTTGGCCAATTCGGCCCCATCAAGGATCTTGATCTGCCCATGAACAGAACCTGTAAGCCGACCTTGTTTTGTTCTTGTTGTATTTCATTTTTGCCTAAACCATTCCCGGCCATCCCCCCATTGTCACCCCGGAATTTGGGCTCACTGAAAGCTATACGCAGTCGGAACAAACAGAGGAACCGCATACATTCTCTATGACGACGAAGCCGATGCTGAATCTGCCATCTCGCATATGCACGAAGCCCAAGTCGATGGCGCCGTCATAAACGTGTCTATTGTTTTGCCGCGGAGGAAGCTTTCCCCATCACCTCCCACAGCTCGCCGCGGAGCCAACATCGACCCTCGAGTTCCCATGTCAGGTCCGCGAGGTGGTGGCCCGTCAGGGCGTGGCGGGGGCTTTCACCCTGGCGGCGGCGGCGGCGGCCGTCGTCGACAATCACCACCCTTGAGCCGGTACGGTCCCAGATCTGACGTCTACAGACCATGGTCAAGATCCCCTTCAAGGTCACCGGGTGGTGCGCCGCCTTCACGCGGGGGTGGTGGTGGTGGAGGCGGCGGCGCTGGCGGCGCTGGCGGCAGATACCGCAGCCGATCCATGGATTCCTATACCTCTCGGTCAAGGTCCAGATCACCCGCTCCCCGAAGGAGAGGCGACGGGAATGGCACTGGAGGTAGCGGGTACGACGATGCGGAAGACAGACGACGCACCCGTAGTCGCAGCTTCGGAAGCCATGGTAGCTGGAGCCGATCGCGAAGTCCCCGAGGTGGCCGTCGTTGATCGGTGCTAGCCAAAGCGTACTTTTCATGTGAATTGCCATGTCACCAGAAGGGGAATGAATCTATTTTTGGCGTTTAGGGGTCCAGATAAGACGATGTTGACTACTGAAAACAGACGGTTTGCAGAATCCGTCGGAGCTCGGGAATACGGGAATTTCATTTCATTTTAGAAGGGAAGAAAAAACACAAGGCGAAGATGCCATTTATCCACGTTTTATCGACAACATAGTCAAAGATTGAACGTCATCTCCTCAAAACTCGGTACACTGAAAACTCGGTACACTGAATACTCGGATGGCGCGATCAAACATGGTAATGACACGTATTCTGTATTGTTTGAAATCATTTCTACAGGAGCCTGCCTTGTTTCCCCAGCCCGTACCAGTCCATCAGTACCAACCAATCCATTATTATTATGTCTACATCTTTCAGCCATGGCGTTCATTCAAACCTGCCCCCTTTTCACCGGTTACAAAAAGGCCATGCCAGCACCTAGTCCAAGCATCCCCATCGCTGCACCGGCCACATGCGCCGTACACCTAGGGCCAATGCCCTTTGAAGTGCTATGGAACAGGGAACTCGTCGTCGCCGTCTTCGCAGCAGACGCGGCGTCGTCGCTCGTTGTTGTGACGGGACAGTCGGCCGTGCATGGTAATGCCGTGGTAAAGGCGCCAGAGGCAGTTGATACGGCGTACACGGGAGGCTGCTTGGCAACGCTCGGGTTGGGCACCACGTACTCTACATCCAGGTTGAGGACGTTGCCGATCATGTGCATGACACCATTGGCGAGCAAGATGTCCGGCTGGACAATCTGGGCCGAGTTGGCGAACTTGTTGTTTCCGTCTTGACGGATCGTGAGGTGGGCGGCGTTGAGGCCCGATGCGTCCTTGGCAAGAGTGGTGTAGCTCGTTCCGTTGGTGAGCGTCTTTGAATCAAGCACCTGGTCGGGGACGATGTGGTAGTTCATGATTCTGGCGAGTTTGGTGGCATTCAAGCCCTGAAGGGTGCCGCCAACAGACTTGAATGCATCGTTGGATGGGGCGAAGATGGTGACGTTCTTGCGATAAGCAATGTCCGGCATCAAACCGGCGGCGTACAGGATTCCCAGGAAGGATTTGGCCTGGAAGGCCTCGGCAGTCTGGTCGACTTGCGTAGGGGGAACGAGCAAGTTGTCCACAACCTGGATCAGGCCACCGGTGAAGGTGATATCCGAGTCGGTGACTGTGCAGCGCGAACCCTGACCACTGGTGAAGATGATTGAATCGCCCTGCTTGCTGATGAGAACTCCCTGGCCGGTAGTGACGTTTGTGTAAGCCGAGTTGGTGAGGCTCGTGGTCTCAAAGTAAGTCGGGCCTTCCTGGAGACTACCGATGGCAACGGTGCCTTTGAGAATGTGATACTGGAGAATGGGGATCGTCTTGTCCTTGTTCTCGGGGTCCCAGAGACTGTTGAGGGCTGTGTAGGGGATATTGTCTATGGCCTTGTTGGAAGGAGCGGCGATCTATTCCTCGTGTTGGTATCTTCTTGGGTAAAACTATACAGGTCCTGGTCTGGATCAAGACTTACCGTCACACCGCTGTAGTTGGGCAATTGCAACAGAATATCGGGGAATTTCTACATGGACCAAATCGTCAGTGACGGCTCGTAACCGGCCATATCTCGGCAGATGGCGCGGAAGACAGAAAATCTACCTTGATCAGGTCGTAGAATTTGCTCAGGTCCTTGTTGCCGGCAAGCACGGAGCCCAGGTCCCTCTTGTCGTCGGCCCAAACGCCCGCGGCGAAAAAGATCAAGCCCAGCGCAGCCTTGAACAACATGATGATGGCTGTAATGATGGCACTGTGCATACGGAGTACGCGCCCCAGCAATATCGGGTATAACGTGAATGGTCCTAGATATGTATCTGGCGCAGAGGACGAGGAGAAGGATGCGAAAGGCGGACGGGATTCTCTGCTCGGGCGCCTTGTCTCGCAGCAACGGCCAGCAACGGCCACGAAGAAACTGGACCAGCTGGCGAGCGAGCACCTTCACTCCTTCCCGTGGCCGCAAGCAGCAAGATGGATAAGGATGGGCCTTGGGTTCGCTGGGCCTGACACTAGTCTGCTAGTTCTATTTCTGTGCTACTTCTCCTGAGTCCTCCATACATGTAATATGTATGTATGTACATATGGATTACCGTGTACGACGACGGAGTCCCGCGTTGCCGAGCCGCTTTGAACGGAAGCTTTCCAGAATACGAAGTCATCGGCAGGTTCGCCCAACTGACGAGGCTTGGCTTGCTGATCAATTGGTTGATCCATGATCATGCAAGTCGTCGTCGTCAGTCGACCCACCGTTGCGCTTTGATCTGTGACGCGAAACAAGGGTCCAGGCCCCGTTGCACCTGTCACAGCAAGGCATTCGAGACATTGTCTTGGCCGGGCTTGACTCCCTCGCCATGTCTCCGTTGTGTGTTCCTTGTACGCAGCAGCTGACCAGTAGAAGTGGTGAGTGCCCGGCTCGTACATGTATGTAAGCCGCAGATTGCCATGCAGCTCGACATTGCATAGAGTTGTACGGAGTAGAGGGAAGAAGAAAAGGTTCCATCGTGAGCATTGTCTCGCAATCAACTTGGACACTTGTGGCTGTTCGGACAGCACTACGTGACTGGAGTGTACTCTGCATAATGATGATATGTAGGTCGCACATTGATGAGCGTCGGTGGGCAACTGGGCAACTGGGCAACCACCAAGGCAGACTTTGTATTGATTTTCTACTCCCTACCTGCCTACGCAAGTAATCCGTACACCATAATGATGCTTGTGAACAATCGGTACCGCATGGCACTGTCACACAACGACATCATTCACCAAGATCACATGGATATTGGTGAACCCTGAGGTCAAAGTCGGGGAAAAAAGTGCATCGTCCTTCTCCCGCAGTGCGACCGCAACTGGATTCTGTGACAAGTCTTTTCCGTGCTGTGCCCGGAATAATCCCCGTCCTCAGGGGAGGGGGGCGTCCATAGCGCATGCACGAACCGGGGTCAGGCTTGCGCCACAGATCGCTCTGATCAGCCACAAATATGGAATTGCCTCCGAGAGGGTGGTCAGTTCCCCCCACCGCCCGAGGTTGCCCGTGCGTGCTGCGGGGGCTGGGAGGCCAGAGGGCAGGCGCAATGCGGCACGTTGGCGGCAGGCTGGCGGCAGGCTGGGCAGCTGTGCCGGTTCGGAGTCCCCAGCTGCCGCAACGTTGGCCGGTGGCAACAACACTGGCAACACTGGCAACACTGGCAACACTGGCAACACAGCTGGCTCGGTCCATCTTGCCTCTTGAGTCTTGCCCTCCTTGCCCTCCCCACATGGACCTTACCGCCACAGTTGCCCGCACCCCGGCTACCCCGTAGAGTGTTGGTCCTTTGAAGTTTGCCCGATCAAGCCCATCC
Organism: Epichloe typhina subsp. poae; assembly: GCA_030389615.1. Classification (NCBI taxonomy): domain Eukaryota; kingdom Fungi; phylum Ascomycota; class Sordariomycetes; order Hypocreales; family Clavicipitaceae; genus Epichloe; species Epichloe typhina. The sequence continues at coordinate 4,390,001 of CP098313.1, forward strand.
ACCATCCACCATCCACCATCCACCAATCCACCATGGCCATTCCGTCTGGTTTGGTCTGGTTCACACACATGTCTTCCAGCTTTTTGCAACCTCCAACGCTCATTATCGCCAGCATACTAACCCGCCAGATTCACGATTTAGCAAACCCTTCCAATATATTACTGGGTGTTGTGATCGAGTTTTCGGAATTCTTTGGACCTCTGTAGTCAGCAACCGACTACTGCGACTATCAGTCCCTGGTTGGGTAGAGGTAGAGGCTGTTTGCGCGGCACGCTGCTCGTCCACACCCGCGCTTGCAGCCGATTGGCAATCTGACACTTGCTGTTCACAAAACTCTATATTTGCTGTTTACCGTTTGTTTTCAGTCATCTTGGTGTAGCACTCGCACCTTCATCCCCTCAATCTTTTCAGCCCACGGACATGGATCAAGATGCACACAACCACGGCTACCATGGCCACCCAGTCCCTTCTGCTGCTACCACAGTCAACGCAACTCCAGTTCGCTCGGGGACCCCAAACACAGATGGCAGCCGGAATCCTTTCGATTTCAACGACAATGCATCCTCACATCGACCTGGCAGAAGCACGAATCCATTCTCCAGCCCAGATGCCTCGCGGCCAGCTTCTAGCTACGGATCCTCAAGCGCCCTGGGGCCGCGTTACGATGTCAACTCTCAGCGATACTTTCACTCAAGGCGAGTAATGAAGGGGGACATTGAGAAACCCTGGTTACAAAAGAGAGACCCAAAAGAGAAGTGGGTTACGATTATGCCTGTTGCCGGTATTCTCATAGGTCTGGCTCTCTCGGGATTTCTGGTGTGGGATGGCATTCGCAACGTGGTCCACCACAAGTACTGCCCTGTCCTTGATGATAGTTTCCACGGCGGCCTCAACACGGACGTCTGGAGTAAAGAAGTCCAGGTTGGAGGTTTTGGGTAAGTCGCTGCCTTGTCAACAACCAATCATCAATACCAACTAGAGGCACAAGCTAATTTGTGTCCATTCTATAGCAATGGGGAATTCGAACAGACGACTGGTGGAGATGAAAATGTCTTTATTGAGAATGGAAACCTGGTCATCAAAGCCACTCTTCAGGATGCTGACAAGGTTGAAAAAAACAATGTCATCAATCTTATAAAGGATGGGACGTGCACGTCCAAGGACTGGTACAGCTGTGTGGCTGCCACCAATACTACCAACGGTAACTCGAGTATCGTTCCTCCGACCAAATCAGGTCGAATCCACACTATGAAAGGCGCCAAACTCAAGTATGGTCGTGTCGAGGTGACCGCGAAGCTGCCAGAGGGCGATTGGCTCTGGCCCGCCATATGGATGATGCCTGTAAGAGACAATTACGGACCTTGGCCGGCATCTGGAGAAATCGATATCATGGAGTCTCGAGGAAACAACTGGACCTATGGCCAAGGCGGCAACAACATCATGTCGTCTGCTCTCCACTGGGGCCCGGATCCTGCCAACGATGCCTGGTGGAAGACAAACAACAAGCGCCAGGCGCTTCACACGACGTACAGCGGCGGTTTCAACACGTATGGCCTCGAGTGGTCGCAGAAGTATCTCTTTACATATGTCAACAGCCGGCTTCTCCAAGTGCTCTATACCAATTTTGATCGGCCCATGTGGCAGCGAGGTGGCTTCTCTGAATTCAGTGCCAATGGCACACGCGTGACGAATGTCTGGAGCCAGACGGGCAATAACAACGCACCATTCGACCAGGAATTCTATCTCATCATCAACCTTGCCGTTGGCGGCACAAATGGCTGGTTTGAAGATGGCCGGTCAGGCAAGCCATGGAATGATCGGTCACCCAACGCCCGCAAAGACTTCTGGAGCGCCAGAGACAAGTGGTACCCAACTTGGAAACAGCCTCAATTGGAGGTAAGCCGGGTGGTGATGCTGCAGCAATGCGACGGTGACGAAGGACTGTAAAACGACCCCACAATAAATAAATATGGCAGGGGGGGGGGCACGAGGGTCCGTGCTCGACGTTGGCAGCTTTGAATATTTCTTTTTTCATCATCGTTATCATCATCATCATCATCATCACCGGCGTGCTTCATAACAAGCCTACTTTGGAGCTTGAGTGCTATTCATAGATAAGAGGAGGCTACGGTATTGACCTGGTTCTTTTCTGAATATCAGGGAATACTTATTTCAAACAGATATATATGGCTTATGAGATGTTTCTTTGTGGATTGATTGGGTTGGATATTTGGGAGCAAATCACAGTCACAGATTTTCTCCACTCGACTTTGAGATTCTGAACAGGAGATGGTGATGGTGGTCCTACAATGTGGAACAGGTGAGATATCCCTGACTATTTTTGGCGCAATAGTGCAAACTACAAGGTCCTTCACGATTGTAAAAGCAACATCCGTAAAGGTGTAAATACCGCTCCATGAAGATAAGCCTAAGCACTTCCAGTCATTGGCAGGAACGACTGCATGGAGAAGCAAGACAACCACACGATCTTGGTTTGCGCCATTTCAAACCCCCATCATGTCTGTCGTCTTGTCTCGGTCAGTCTGTGATCCGTATGTAATCTTGTACGGGGAGTAATCTCTTCTTCTTTTTGTCTCATCTCCAATGCAGCCCCCGTCACGCCCCGTCACGTTCATACACGAGTCCAGACTCTTCTGCAGTTTGTGCTTGGACACAGGGCAGATGATCCGATGGAATGCCCAACGACTGCGTCGCGACGATGATACTTTGCAGCTCCAGGTGATGCGGTTGAGCTGTCGTGAAACGCTGGAATTTCTTTTCTTAGTCTGGTTGCTGACCGGGCCAGATTTGGGGGGGGGAAGGGGGGCTTTACTTGGTAGAATGTACGTCCTCGTTATGTGACCCCGTCCCGTCTCCTGACAAAGGTGGGAGAAAACTCGAAACTGAAAAGGAAGGAGCAGCTTCGGGCCAAGGTTTCCTACATGCACGGAGTAAGACGCAGGTTTCCATTCACAATGGATCCAGCAGGGTGTTTTCGGCGGGCATCGCCGCGGAGAAAATCCACTCGGATTGAAGATGGCAAGCGCCCGGCGGGATGATGTTAATAATTATCCCTCCCACGCGAAAGCCAACGTGAGGGAGTTTTGCTCTTTTACCTCTGGAGAAAGCCAAGCCAAAACTGTGTAGCCAGCAATTATCACTTACAAGTGAGTCAGGAAAGAAACCGTCTACTGGGAATGGCAACATGATGCTGGTCCTTGGTGGCTCCCGCCTCTTGATTTGCAATTCGCAATTCGCACTGCCACAGTCGCAACGCGAAGCCGTCAATAGATTGCGGGTCACAATCGAACGAGCAGGGCTTCCCCGGGGGCCTGAGCACGACGGGTTTTATGTAGTCGTGACATGCCGTGGACCCATCCATCGACGGTGAATGGGTTCAAGCAAGTTGCTGCCGTACAACAAGGCGTCGTTGGTCCGGCCGATTCTACCTACTTCAGGTATTTTCGCGTCGGGTGACGCTGGGATGAACCAAGCGTCCCAGGCTTGGGAACATGGCTCCCACGGACAACTCCAAGCCCGCTTATTTATTCTTCTACACACATGTACATGTAGACGCATACAAAGCGCCGTCGTGGGCCTGGCCCAGCCCAACGTTCAGAAGACGGCCGTGCGAACTCAATCAAAAGGCCAAGCGGCTTCGAGGCGACCGTGCTCTTCCGACTGAGGAGTACGTATCACGTACACGTACATGGACACAGGTTCTTGTTGCATCCCATAGATTCACCCCATGATGGCTCATGCCACGTCCTCGATACGGGCAGGAAAAGTGGTGAAGACTGGAAATCACTGGTCATCGGCGTCAGGTATGATATGCAAGTTGAGCATGGGTGCGGCAGACTGCATTGCATGCTGCCGCCGGGAATACGAGGCCCAACAGCCAGTCACCAGCAGGCAATTTCTTATTTTTTTTTTTCAGCCGACTTTTCGCTCGGTGGGTGAGAAACATGGACACCAGGTCAATTATGATGATGGATTTCATTGTGTCGGCTGGACGCGGCTGGACCGACTTACGAGGGCGAAAGAAAAAAAAAAGCTTCCCTGCTGCACGACCTTGGCTCTGACGAAATCTGGGTCTCGACAACATTGTACATCCACTGGACTTTGTGCTGGACTCGTCTGGGCAGTCAGTGCATAACTGTGATGTGATGGCGACTATGTAGAGTTGGTTGTCTCACTACTGGCCTGTGACGACGGTGGAAAGCGTTGTGACCGACCGCGACCGCGAATGGCATTGTTTGGATTGTGTCTCCAGAGCGACTGCTACAGACAGTCAGACAGTGCTGGGCGTGTGTGAGCAGGTGCGCCACAGCCCACAGCAGCTCGGCACGGCAGGGGTGGGGTTGCCAGACGGCCGAGAGAAGCTGGCCAACCCGGGCAAGGGGAGGGAAGGGGAAGGAGCACAGATGAAGCAGCACTCGGTGTTGCTTAATCGGGATGCATGAAACGGTAACTCAATCGAGTGCCATTTCGTCCATTTCGTCCATTTCCCACTCCCACTCGGTGTCTTTTCTCTCCGCCCCCTGTCCAGGCACGACCTCTTGCATGGGCGCGTGCGAAGCGCTGAACGACGCTGAACAACAACATGCAATTACTCCCATGACAGAGTCTGCCGACCCAAAAGTCTCCGCAGCGGGCGGCAACTCCTTTTCGGTGCTTCTCGGATGCTGTCTCCATCAGCAGATGCGGATCGGATGGATCAGACGGATCAAAGACAAAGACCGCCACGGAGCCCGAGGGTCGCATTTTCCTTCTCAACGACAAACCCATTGAGGCGGTCAGCGAACAAAGCCACCCCCCCTTCATTTAGTCAGGGGTGCGGGCCAGCCAAACCACGACGAGTGAAAAAAAAACGTGGACGAACTGGGGGCTCAATGGAGCCCATCGGGGGCTATCAGTCCATTCCACAGCCGGCCGAAAAGCCGACCGTCCGACCGTCCCTCCACGCACGCCCCCCTTTATTCAGTTCAAAGCACCGAAAACTACATAGGCACGAGCCCAAGTGAAGTGGGCGTTTGTCACGGACTCGCTACAATGGAGAGGTACGAGTACGGTATGGATTCCTGGTATGCAAAAGGCTACATCTGCCATCACATATTCTGGAGGTGGGTCCGCGACCTGCCCGAGGTCTTGGTACACCCAAAAAAAGAAAAAGCGATGCCATCTCGTCGACAGAGCCGTTGTCTCGGCTAGCACTTGACCTTGGCCCGGGCCTCTTTTCTTGGATGAAGCTCCACGCTCACTCATGGCTGGCTCGTATTCTATGTATAATATTCCTGCTGTTCGTCTCTCTGGCCCCCCACCCCTCGTTGTCCTGCAGAGGAAGAGGACCCAAGCTCGAGATAAAAGGTGTCGTACTCGTTGCACTCCGGCCTTTTCGTCCGATATCCGGCCTGAAACAGACAAGATTCGCAGGAAAAAGCAGTCACCAGTGACCACCATTGCCAGTATCGCTCCTCCGGCGAGCCTGAAGCAACCACCGGCACGAGCCTGCAGGCATTGCGCCCACCCCCCTCCCCTGCTCACTGTCTCTTCATTCTGTCCAGCCCTGGCTCCCTGCTGGCAAGCGGTTGGGGAAAAGATCGAACTGATGCCAGAGATCTTGTAAGTCTTTACGTACTCATCAAAGCTTTGCCTCTCTCGTCTCCTCTTCTGCTTCCCGCATACGTCCCTTTTGAATATATTTCCCCCAATTCTCCATCATTTGGCTGACCGTGGATGGCCTGATGAAGTTTTGTTGAGTTATGATTCGAGGAGATTGCGTTCGTTTCGCTGTTTCACTTTCATCATTCTAAACGAAGACCTAATCGTGACGCCCCTCGCTCTCTGTTCATAATAAAAAAGCGGCAACTTATACAATCCACAACAACGTCATCGTTCTCCCAGACGCTTCAGATACCAACTGCAAAAACACCAATAGCGCAACGGTGCGCATCTTCCACGTCTCTTTCCCCAACTCCCAAGTTGAGAACATACTGGATATTTCTTATGCGCTCAGATCGAATTCATGGTCCCATAGTCCACCATGCGTATCTCCAATTACTTCAAGGCCAGCAGCAGGCCTGAGCCTGTTCCTCAACCCCAGACAGACAACGCATCATGGCGGCCGAATCGAAGTCAACAGCCCTCGGCTCTCTCAGAGAAACCCCCTTCTTCGATCAAGAGTAATGGTAATGACATGGAACTGCAGCCGCCAACACCTCGATTCCACTCGCGACCACCGTCCATTTCTGGCCGGTCTGACCGATCCACACCATCCACTGGAGGCAGTTCCATGTTTCTAGACGACATCAAGCATGAAGTCATGGTCAACTACCTGTACCAGCAGCAATGCTCCCAGCTCTGGGTGAGTGATGGCTCCGGCGAGATTGAGGGTGTTCTGCTTCGCAAAGTTCGCGGGCACTACATGGCCTGCCCTCCTCAGCTGGGCAATTCACCGTTCGCCATGGCTTGCACGGCAATGAACGTGCAGTGCGCAATGACCGTCAACTCCCGTGTCATCAAGACTTTTCTTCAGTGGTCTCCCGATGCCGTCGACGTTCCTCTGATGAATGGCTTGAGAGTCCAAATTCTGCCCACCATTGAAGATCTTCCGAGGGCACGCAAGCATCAGTTTGCCGCTTTCGTCGCCTCCGAAGGCCTCCTCATTGTGTGGGATGATGACCCAGTGCACATTGTGCAGCGTGCCAAGGCCATTGAGTCGGAGCTCATGGAACTCGTCTGGAAAGCTGGCAACACCGATGACGAAGAGGACGAAAAGAAGGGTCCCAACGTCATTGAGGCCGAGATAGACGAGGAGAGCGGCGAGGTCAAGCCCGAGAAGCGGCCTATTCACTTGCAAAATACTGTGCTCGTTTCGCTGACACTCATTCTGGTCACGGTCTCTCTTGGCGCCGCTTGGCGTGCGCTGGCCATCGAAGTATCTGTCGATGGCGACTACATTCGATTGGCGCTCGTCGCCTTATTCCCGATCCAAATCTTCTTCACCCTCTTCTTTGCCCAAGTCATCATTGGCTGTCTGGCTCAGATTTTTGGCCCCATTCGCCAGCTCACAATCAACTCCAAGTTCTATTCCGCGAGACCGCCACCCCGACTGCAGAGCTCAGCCCTGCCTCACGTCACCATTCAATGTCCCGTGTACAAGGAAGGTCTACAGGGTGTCATCGTTCCCACTGTCAAGTCCATCAAGCAGGCCATGTCGACGTACGAACTTCAGGGTGGTTCCGCCAACATGTTTGTCAACGACGATGGTCTGCAGCTTCTCCCGGAAGAGGATCGCCGTGCTCGAATCGAGTTCTATGCCGATAACAGCATCGGCTGGGTCGCTCGTCCCAAGCATGGTGAGAACGGGTTCACGCGAAAGGGAAAGTTCAAGAAGGCATCCAACATGAACTTCGCCCTCATGGTCTCGTGCAAGGTCGAGGAGAAGCTTCAAGCCATCAACCGCCCTCCGGAGTGGAGTCAGCATGATGAAGCTCACGCTTACGAGCAGGCTTTAAAGGAGGTCCTCGAGGAAGATGGTCGAGCTTGGGCCGATGGCAACATTCGTGTTGGCGACTATGTTCTCTTGATTGACTCCGATACTCGTGTTCCTGTTGACTGCTTCCTCGATGCTGTTTCCGAAATGGAGCAGTCTCCCGACGTTGGCATCATGCAATTCTCTTCCGGTGTCATGCAAGTTGTGCATACGTACTTTGAGAACGGCATCACGTTCTTCACCAACCTCATTTACTCGGCCATTCGATACACTGTCTCTAATGGCGATGTGGCCCCCTTTGTCGGCCACAATGCCATGCTTCGTTGGTCTGCTATCCAGCAAGTGTCATACCAAGATGAGGATGGCTATGACAAATTCTGGTCCGAAAGCCACGTTTCGGAGGATTTCGACATGTCGCTCCGTCTCCAGTGCAGCGGCTATATCATTCGACTTGCCGCGTGGGCTGGCGAGGGTTTCAAGGAAGGTGTGTCTCTGACTGTGTATGACGAGCTGGCGCGATGGGAGAAGTACGCCTACGGCTGCAATGAACTGTTGTTCCATCCCGTCCGCACTTGGCTTTGGCGTGGTCCCTTTACTCCCCTCTTCCGGCGTTTCTTGTTCTCCAACATCCGCTTCACCTCCAAGATCACCGTTATATCATATATCGGCACGTATTATGCCATCGGCGCCGCCTGGATCATGACCACTGTGAACTACTTCCTGATGGGGTGGTTCAATGGATACCTCGATAAGTACTATGTCGACTCGTGGAAGGTTTGGTTCTCCATCATCATTGTCTTTAATGGGCTCGGCAATGTTGCTCTCGCTGTGATGCGGTATCGCCTTGGCGAGCGAAATCTGCTGTACGCGCTATTCGAGAATTTCAAGTGGACCATCATGCTGGCAATCTTCTTGGGTGGACTGTCGCTTCATGTCAGTCAAGCGCTGCTGGCTCACATGTTCGAGATCAACATGACCTGGGGCTCAACCAGCAAGGAAGCCGAGTTCTCCAACTTCTTCATTGAGATCCCCAAGGTTCTTAAAAAGGTGAGTTTTGGGTTTTTTTCTTTTCTCTTGTGCCTTTCTCCTTTGGTCTAGAGTTCTCAAGGGCAGCGCACAAGCTTCATTACTCTGGCTGAACCTTGGTTCGGGATTTTCGACTGAGAGCCACGACTAGTAAAAGAATGGAAATGCTGACCATGATGGGATTCTAGTTCAAATTCTCCATGCTCTTCTCACTGATTGCCATTGCTGGCATGATCATATTAGCCGTTGCACCGTTCGTTCCCCACGACTGGCGCATCACAGACTTTGTCGCGATTCTTCCCATGGCGACGGTGGCTGCCAGTCACTTCCTGCTGCCACTGGCGCTGAACCCTGCCCTCATGACATTCTCATGGTAAGGGAAGCGGTCAAGGGAAACCATAAGACGTATTTACAACTATATACATGCACATATTCTACACGCCCGCATACTCGCACTCTAACGCGCCTCGAATCGCGTTTCGTATCTAAATCTACAGCAACCCGACACACGTTGCTTGCGTCATTTATTTCGATATCATGCTTGGGGGAGTCTATATTAGACGGCAAAAGATTTTTTTGATTTTTTTTCAAGGGGGGGGTTTCACCATTTACGTGTTCATGACTTGGTTCGGGCAGTCTGGCTATGGCCCGATTCCGCTCCAATAATAGATTTAACATTGCACGGTATTGGCGTGACAGGCATCCGTGGGGGGGGAGCAACCGAACGACAAGGCACGTTAGGCGTCTGTTGCCTTTGATTGTTCATATTCAAGGATAGTAAAAGCGGACGGGGGAGTCGAGGACACATGAGAGGAATGACAAATAGAGCACACGGAAGTGGTAGCAAGTAGGTACGGTGGTGGGCGGAATATAGACACGTCCAGACTCATCTCGCAGACACAACTCGACGGCGAATATACCCGTAATTATGCATTTTGCGCGCATCATGACACGTATACTATGCGACATGGCACAGCACGGAACATTGTAAAAAAAAAATTGATGTCTCGAGAATATAGTGGATTTAGACAAGAGCCTGCCTGGTCTCTCCATCCATCCCAAACCTTTTTTAGACCCCTCGCGACGTGAGAAGAAGAACAGGAACGAAAGCGAGCACCGAAAGAGAAGAAGAAGACGAAAACAAAACAAAACGAGACGCCTCTATGCCCAATCTACTCTATCAAATCTATCGTCAATCACAGCCTGCAGTGCGCGGTGCAAGTCATGGCCCCCAAGAGATGATGGTAATTTCTTTTTTTTTTTTTTTTTTTGAAAACAAGGAAAGGAGATGGAGGAAAAGAGAACATGTACATACGTCATTCCTCTACTCCTCGTCATCGGTATCAGGAGGATGTGGCGTGCCCTTTGGACTATTCAACCACTCGATATGGCGAAGACGTCTCCTGACCTCGCGCTCTTTGACTTCCTTCTTGGTCACCTTCTTCTTCTTCTTGGCCTTGAACTTCATTTCCGAGTTGTCTTCCACGCCGGAATTGACGGCGCTGCTGACGACGGAGCTGGCGGCGGTGCTGGTGACGCCGCTTCCGGGGCGGGAGTCTTCGAAGCGGTCTAGGGAGACGGCGGCGGTGCCGCGGTGGGCGACGCGGCCGTCGTTGACGAGCCACTGCTCGGAGCAGAGGGCGCCGACGAACTCTTCGTTGTGGGAGATGAGGATGACGCCGCCTTTGAACTCGCGGATGGCGACGGCGAGACCGCCTAGGGAGTCGCGGTCCAGGAAATTGGTCGGTTCGTCGAGGACGAGCAAGTGGGGGTTGTTCCACATGGCGCCGGCAATCACCACCTTTACTTTCTGTCCGCCCGAGAGGGAGCCGATTTCGTTGTGGTTGGCGATTTCGGGGTCCAGGCCGAGGTCCTCAAAGTGCTTGGAGATGACCGAGGGTTGGAGCTCACGGTACCCGAGACCTTCGCGGGAGGCCTCGTGGTCGTCGAATTCTTGGACGAGCTTGTCGAAGCCGAGCTCGATGAGGGTCTCGCGCGAGATCTGGGCGTTGTACTTGGGGAGGAGGTTTCGCCATTTTCTGTTTGAAAAGGGGGGTTACGGTGTTAGTTTGGGACGACGATGTAGTTTTGAAGAAGAGAGGCGCGAGGGAAGGAAATAAAACGTACACTTCGTATTGGAACGTCTTCTTGTATTTTTGACGACCGACGAGGGCTTCCACCTGCCTGGCGGCCTTGCCGTCCTTCAGGTCAACCCACTTGTCCATTTGCTCGCGGTCCTTGTCGGATAAGATACGAGTCTGCTTCATGTGGACTTCGCGGTCGTCACCGTTGGCATATCGCCACTGGAGGTACTGGTTCGGGGTCTTCTCAAGGTGCATCTCCACGTGCTCCAGAGCGTGCTGCTTGATGTAACCGATGCGCAGGTTGGGATGCTTCTCGACTTTGCCTGTGGTGGGGATGCTTTCACCGGTAAGCAACTTGATGAGGGTGGACTTGCCCGCACCGTTGGGCCCAATGATGGCCACACGGGAAGACAGAGACAGCTGACAGGAGACCTCGGACAGCGAGGGCTTTGGGGCCTTGGGGTACGTGTACGACACGTTGCTCATGCGAATGATGGCTCGCGTCTGTGACTTGACGCCTGTGAGAATTCCCGGAGGAGGGAACTTGAACTGGACGTTGGAGGCAGACAGGGTGTAGTAGGACTTGGCTTCGGGACGGACCTCCACAAAGGCAGCCAGGTTGCCCTTGTAGCATGCCAGCTTCTTGTTGAGCTCGTAGTGGTAGATGTCCGTGGTGACATTGTCCAGGAACCCGGAGTCGTGAGAAACAATGAGACTGGTGATGTTTGGGTGAGTCTTGAGGTAGTTCTCCAGCCAGGCGATGTTGGCAACGTCGAGATGATTGGTGGGTTCGTCGAGGAGAAGCACGTCGGCTTTTCTGAGCATGGCACGAGCCAAGGCGAGCTTCATCTTCCAACCACCAGACAGCGAGCCGACCTTGTGGGATTGACGACCCTCGGGCCCAGCAGTGAAGCCAAACTCAGTCAGGACCTCGGAGATGTGCTCGATGCCCTGGGGGGCGATTTCGGGGTCCTTGGCGACGAACTCGAGAATGGAAATGTCGGCATCTTCGCCCTGGTTGTGTTCGACATAACAAGTGCGCAGGACATCCTGGGGGGGGAACCCTTCCAGCTTGCCATTGGCAATGGATCGCATGAGAGTAGATTTGCCAGCACCGTTGCGGCCGCAGAGACCATAGCGATGGCCCTTGAGCAGCCGCAGGTTTGTGTGCGACAGAAGCAGCATACCACCGTACGCCAGTGAGAAATCGGCATTGACAATCTCGACCTCTCCATCATCTTCTTTCTCGGGAACGCCATACCTGCGTTGATCCTCTTCAACGTAGTGTTGTTGGATGGCATCAGCGACCTTCTGGGCAGCCTCGGGGTTCTGCATGAGGGGCTGCAGATAGGGACCGACGCGATCACCAATACGCTTCACGAATCGGTAGTTGACATCGGCTGCGACCATGCCGCCAATGTAAGAGCGAGCGGAAGCGAAGATGTCTGGCTGGCCAGCAAGACCACCATTCTTCTTGATCTGCTCGTCCAACAGCTTGGCGACATCGTCGGCCGTCGTTCGAGCGGCGACCTCTTTGTCGTTGGCCATGGCTTTTTCCATGACGTCTAGGGCTCGGTTGGCGACCTCGCGGACTTCGGGGAGCGAAGCGCGGTCGGCCACAGACTTGATACCAGGAGATAGCTTGGGCAGGAATGTTCTGGCTTCGATGGGGTCGTGCACAAGCTTGGTCAAGTTCTCGGTAATGACACAAGTCTGTCGTAAAACTTCTTGGGCCGTGTTGGGCGAGTTCAGCGATCGCTCGAGAAAGGGCGTCAGCAGAGCCAAGACTGGCGAGGTGACGATGGCCACAAAGGTGGTCTGGGACAAGGCGTGGATGGCCTTCTGCGTGGACTGAGCAGAAGGGTGCTGCATCGTCTCCACGAGGAGCGGGATCCGAGGCGCAACGTCGTCGTTGGACAGCAGCGAGGTCAACGAGTTCATGGTCTGGACAGCCTGCTTCTCGACTTCGGCCTTCAGATCGTGCATGCCACCTTCGACAATGGGGATCAAGCCGGCCAGTTTGGCACCCATGGCCTCGCGGAGAACGTCCTTCTCGACAGCCTCTTCCTTGCTGCCGCCGATGGCCAGCTTGGCCTTGTCCGCCATTTTCTGGAGCAACTTGTAGGCGCCCACGGTTCCCTGCCATTTGCCCGTCTTCTTGCCCAAGTAGGCCGACAGGATGGGCAGCAAGCCGGTGGCCAGCGCCTCGGCGCTCAGGTTGTTCAAGAGGGCATCGAGGCCGTACTGCGCAGCCTCGCGCACGACGGCGCCCTTGTCGGCCAGTGCGTCCATCGCACAAGCCACGAGACCGTCGTCCTGGCAGAGGAAAACGACTTCGGAGATGCGTTGCTTGGGTGGGAATCGCTCAAAAATGGCACCCAACAGGTTCTGGCTGCTCTCTCTCCGCAGGCCGTTCTTCTTGTCGGCGGCCGCCTTCTTCAGCTCGGCCAGCACGCCGTACTGCTGCAGACCGACGTATCCGACCGAGCTGAGCAAGAGTTCGCAAAGACCATAGCTAGCGTCGACCGAGGCCGCCGAAGTCTGGGCAGTGAAGATGGTGTTGATGAGGCCAGCGACGTCCTCCTGTGACGGCGGGGGGGGCGCATCCTTGGACACCATGGTCGGCGGTGACACGGGATGAGGCATTGTGGGCGAAGTGGCAATACGAGGAGAGAACAATGAGATGAGGCAGGTGGCAAGAACCGACAAGTCGCAGGGTGCGCAAGTCTGTATCTTCCGTCACTTCCCTTGCGTAGTCCCGTACTGGAGGAGGAGAAGACGAATCGCGCCAAGGAGAACGAGACAAGCGAGAAAGTGAGTGCCAAGAAAGACTGTAAGCCCGAAAGAAGACCACACACACTTCAGCCGACTAGACCAATACAAGTGGGCATGTGAGGCGTCGCTGACCGATGGATGAGCTCTGATGTACGGTACGGATTATCTCGAATTTTTTTTTTTTTTTTTCTTTTTTCATCTCCCCCCTCCCTCCCCTCCTTGTCTCGCCATCTCTTATCGACGGTGCTGCCGCCACTGGAAATCTCTTATCACCCCCCACTTGTGGACGGGATGGGTACATCAGTACATTGGCACGTACCTTTGGTGGTGCGACAAGGCACGTGGGGCTGCTCATTGAACACGTTTGACGTTGGGTTGCGACGCACCCACGTGCTTTTTGGCATACTTTTTGTGTCCATCCATTGGTACTTACGGATCCCTAATCAATACTTCATTTCTCCTGCATCGCTCGATTCAATCATCACCCACGCAGACATGCGCAGTTGAAGTGCGCATCTATATATATATCGATGATGCACCAATATATATATATATATATATACATACCCACAATCCATCTCAAACGCGCAAGCAGACAAAGGCAGCATTCGTACGATAGCCATGCCACCGCTTCAAGCTCTGTCAGACTTGCTTGAAATAGACCGGAGAAATAAACAGGGAAAGAAAAAGAAGCCCAGGGCGCTGAGGGTATATAATAAACAAAAACACATTATAGAATAGCCTCACTGGATTCACAGTGCATACAATATTATCTTCATCGCCCCATCAATCCGATCCACTCTTTATGTTGCTCATTGCCTGAAAATACAGTATAAAATAAAGAAGAAAAACAGCTGGGGTATAGTATTAGCATATAGCGTGAATGCTGATACGCGGTGTAAATGACCGAGAGAAAAGTGGCGTGCGCAGAAATGTACATGCTCTGAAACAAACGCATGATACGAGAAGAGTTCTAGGAATGGCCAGTCAGAGGGGAAAATGGAAAAAAGAGACGGCAATGAAGGTGTAGGTGTAGATGGCTGGTGTGTGTCCCCATCATTTATTTATCCACGACTCTGGCCTCGTAGTGCCACTGGCCCTTGGAAACTTGTTGAAGATCCCAGAGGCACGTTATCCAGCTCGAGTCCTTGGGAGTTCTGCCGCGGCCGTTGACGGTAGTGGTTGCCGAGGCGCTGATCGCCAGCCTTGTATTTGCTCTTGAACCTATAGTATGTTGGTGATCTCGGACGACACAGGACAGTAATCAGGTTCTTGAGCCAATTGCCCTGGCTGAAAGCCCTGAATCGTTCGTGCTTGGCAAACTTGTGCGAATTGATATACTCGCGTGTGGTCTCTCCACGAGCCATGAGGAATACATGATAGCCCATCAGACCACCGGGGTACACGAAGCAAAGAACTCCGAGAATGACAAGGGCAAACGGCACTCGAAAGTGGTTGATTGACTCGCCAAAGGATGTGTTCTCACGGTGCATGTGAACGAGTATCTGCGTCAAACTTGTGCCAATCAGGTACGCTGACAAGATGGTGGCAGATGTGACGAATGTGAAGAAGTATCGATAATTACGTTTCCCAACACAGTTGTTGAGCCATACACAGTGGTGGTCATGGCCTTCAATACAGTTGTCACATAAGCGGCAATGATGAGCACGCGGCGGACGCCAGATGTTGCAAGTCCGGCAGTGCTTGACTGGAACCTCCATCGCTGCTGCTGTGGACTGGGCCGATTTGACCAATGTCCAGTCATTAGTAGGAGGGCCCAAACGAAGAGGGTCATCCTGGTGCGCTGCTTGTGGGAACTGGTGGAGATTTCGTGGAAGAATCTGTACATGAATGAATGGTCAGCATGTTTGTTGCAAGAACAAGCAGACAAGAAATAGGATGGCGCAGCTTACTCCGGGGTCTGAAACGGAGGCATGAAGAAAAGAGGACAGGCAAATATAAGTCAAGTACGCAAAAGTGATGGGGATCGCAGGAGAGATGTTGTTCCACAGCCACGGCGCCTCGAATCCGTAAAAGAGGGCGCATGGCACGATCAAGAACAATCCAGTCGCAATGTTGATTGGCGTATGCTTGGTGTTCTGCCATCTTCCGCCGAGACAGAACACGGTGTTGCCTTCGAAGTATTGATGGACTCTGCCAGTACTCTTCCCTTTGGAATCGGCAGTCGGGGCTCTTGGGCCAGGTTGTGATTCGATCCGAGCGAACCGGGGTGATGATGCCGTAGATGAGAGCTTTTCAGCGCCATCGGTGCTCCTGTTCCGACTACATTGCGCCTGCTCGACCTTGCCGGGCAAGAGGAAACTTGATCGAAATGATCTGGTTGACTTGACTGGACTGGGAAGCCCGGCAAGGTCTCGGTAACTCTTGTCTACTTTGATATGCAAGTTCTCATTCTGGTCGGATTTATTTTGCAGCGGTCGGACGCTATCAGACATGCTGCGGGCTTGATAATGGCCCGTAGTCGGGCTTGCGTTGGCGGTGATGCGACTAAATGTTTCCTGATCCGTCATTTCAGTGCCGCGAGATGGCGGAGGCTGCATACTGCTACCAGCTCCGCTCAATTTGCGATTGAGACAGGCCATACTCTGAGCGTTGTCGCCTGGTGCACCGTCAATGACACTACCACCCATATCCGTCTGATCATCGTCCATGTTAGCCTGTGAGGCTTGCAGCTGTTGATTCATCGGAACCGGTCTCGGGCCGGCTCCTCGCTGAGCTTGTAGCTTCTGCGAACTCATGGGTCGGAAAAATGCACCCGATGTCAGAGAAGGAACATGACTCCGCGTTGTCAAACTCGGGGCTCGTCCTGATGCCGTCGTGCTTGCGATGCTCCCCCTCTTCAGCGGCAGTCCGGCAGCAAACCCTTTCCGCCCTGCTTTTCCGCGTCTGGTAGCCTTGGATGAGGCGGCGGTTTGAGGCGTCACTGGACGCGAATCCGTGTCCACCGTTCGTGTTTGGGTAGTTGGTTCCACTTCACGTCCATCGTCGTTCGCAATGTCGCTCGCATAAGAAACAACACTCGTTGGCCGCTGATTACTGCTTCCATGTTGCCTTGCATGCAAGCCGGTGGTGTCCCCTGGTGACCCTGGCTTGTCGGCCGACTCTTGTGAATCCATGGGATCTAGCGGTCTATGGTCGATACAGTCGTCTGATCGACGTTACAACATAATCGAGTGTTGTGTGTTTGTCCCACGAGAAATGGGTCTTTCAACTCTCCCGAACCGGATGATGCGAAAAAAAAAAAGATTGGTTGTACAACGCCCAAAAAGTCTGCACTCTTTGAGTATAGGCGATATGTCGTAACCCCACGGGATCTCGTGCTACATCAAATCCGTCAAAAAAGTAGATTTCCGAGGTAGGCTTATCACGGCTGCGGTATGGGACAAGTGCGCTTTATCAATCAAGCATCGTCATCGGATTTGACGGTCGGATGAGGAGACGCAAGACGATGAATGGATAGGGAAAAGTCGAGTCGGTAGGAAATTCGATCGAGCTCAGGCGACAAGGTCGAGATGTCGAATAGAGGGAAAAGGAGCGAGATGGGGGCTGTGGTGGGCCAACGGGGATGGAAGTCGAATGAGGCGAAGTCGAAAGAGCACAAGTGTGTGTGGTGTACTCGTTACGCAGCGGGAAGGAAGGAAAAAGAACGCGGGGGCACAGAAGGAAGGAACAGCAACAAGAAAACTCCTGCATAGGCGATGACGATGTTGTGCGTCAGGGAGCGAAGTTGTGTGCATGAGGGAGGGAAAACGAGGCGAAAGGTGATGGTTTGTTCCTTTTTCCGGGCTAAAAACAAGGCAGACGGCGGCCACGCTTGCGCACACACCTGAGCAACACCTGAGCACACCTGAGTACAGGCGGCGACGTGACGGGCTGGCGATCGGGGCTGGGGGCTGCTGTACCGAGTACACCCCCACTGTCTTCCGACTTGATGATTGATGCAGCCAGGAACCCCATGTAAGGGGCTTCGGAAACCGACGCACTAATACTCGACAGGATAGCACCGGGCTGCCGGGCTCTTCAAGATTAAAAAATTCAAATTAGCAGATCACAGCCGGGTGGGCTGGCCGAAGCTGGACAGCTGGACCAACCACCGGCCAGCCACCGCCGACCCACCCTTCCTTTAACCACATCACACATCACACATCACAGGGAGAACGTTCCCCTCCCTTCTCAGCTCCCAAGTGCCATCCGGCCATCAACATGATCAACACGAATGTATCGCCGCTGTGTACTCCGTATGGCAGGCGATCCACGCCGAGAAGACGACGGACCCTAAATAACACGCTGGCAGTTGACTTTTTGTTGAAGATGTTTGTGTATGTACGGATCCGTAGATGGCGCATTGTTTCTCCACTTCTGCATTCACTCAGTACATATGTAATATCAGCCATGCCTAATTCAAACAGGAGCAAAAACCAATGAACATGACGTCTTGGCTGCCCCGCCACAGAAGCACGCAAATCACCACCCATCTTCACGTGATGCCTTCGACCCCCCCAGTGACCAATCACATGCCCTCCAGGCCCAGGTCCAGACACGACTCGCAGGAACCCAGGCAAGGGAAGCTTCTGACCTCACAGCCTTTTTTGCTCTCCTCGACAACCCGTTACCAAACAACCATCATACACGACGCCCCGCGAGATACAATGGCTTCCCAAGTCGCCCGCCGCTGCTTCACCACATCTGCTCGCCTGCAGAGTGAGAGCCTCAAGGCCCAGAGCAGGCGTAACCCCGAGACAATGGTGCGTGATAAAATCGTCGCTACTTCATCCCCTCCCGTCAGCTCAGTTCGCCAAACACCTGCCGCTGGACTCAACAAACAATTGCGGAGTCGGGCACCCTCTTTCCTCCTTTCCCCTTCCAAATGCTGTCGCGGTGTTTCAAGAATAGAGATTGACAGAATTGGCAGATCCTCGGTGCCGTAATGGTTGCTGCGCTCGGCGGCGCAGGCTTCTACTTTGGTACGGACGAGCCCCCTCGCGACAAAACAGGATATTGAGCATCGAAAAAAAACCAAAACGGGGGACTAAACTGACGACCCTCTGCAGGCCGCACCCCCACCAAGTCCACCTCCGAGAACCCCGTGTCCATTGCCCACGGCGGCATGCCCTGGGAGGGCGACGTTCAAGGCAAATACAAGTACCACCCCGGTGGTGATCTCAGCGCCGAGCCCAAGGATGCGCCCAGTGCTTTGAACGCCGTTGTTGTTCCCAACGTCACTTTGCCCAAGGAGTTGCATGACAAGTACAACAAGTGGGGCAAAGATGGGTATCCTTGAACGTTTTGTTTCTTCTTGGAGGGGACAACGCGTTGCTTACATATTGACGAGGATGCCGTATTGCGGTGATAGGGGGAGGGGCTTAGTGTTGGTACGGAGTAGTGGGTGGGAATAGTCGCAGGGAGCAAAGAAGACAGAAGACGAGTGTAAAGTTATTGCGAGCTGGGGTCTCGGGCATCAGAGTGGATCAGTCTGCTACTGTTATATATCAAAACATATTTCTCATGTTTGGCACATCATGTGGGAATATCACCTGAGCATAAAGGAAGATTGTTGAGAGACCCAAATGGGATAAATGCATCATGTCATGCGGTATTGTGTTATTACTGCCTACATATAAGATATCCTGATAACACTTCCCCCATCAGACGAAAACACCCGCTATGAAAGGACCCTCTTTCCATGGCACAGGCCGCACAACGGAAAAAGAAAGCTTTGCCAACGTATGCCCATCCCACGTAAGCATATACGACAAAGCCCTCCCAAAACGCCTCAAAGCACATCATGCCGTCAACATGTGAATCTCCTCAGCTGTGAATCCAAACAAGTACAGCAAATCCAACAAGCTGCCCGAATTTAGCCTCGCGTCCGCTTCCATTTGCACCATAGGCTTCGCATTCCATGCCACTCCCAAGCCAGCCTCACCGAGCATCAGCAAATCGTTGGCCCCGTCACCAACCGCCACAGCCTGCGCCAAGTCAATCTCCTCCTTGGCCGCAATCTCCACCAGGAGATCTCGCTTCCGCTCTTTGCCCACGATCTTGCCCTTCGTCTCTCCCGTCAGCTTGCCATTCTCCATGACAACTTGATTGGCAAAAGCGTAGTCGATACCTAGCTTCTCGGCCAGCCAGCCGGTGAGAGGCTGGAACCCTCCCGACAGTACGGCAGTCTTGACGCCGAGGCGTTTCAGCGCAATCATCAGCTCGGGAACGCCAGGCGTGACTTGAACGACCTGGCGCAAGTCGTCAAATACCGACGCCCTCACACCTTTGAGGAGGGCAACCCGCTCGCGGAAGGAAGCATCGAATTCCAGCTCGCCCATCATGGCTCGGTGCGTGATGTCTGCAACGCGGGCAGCCAGATCGGGGGGGTCTTTGATGGTCTCGGCCATGAGCTCAATCACCTCCTGAGTGATGAGCGTGCTGTCCATGTCGAAGACTATGAGGCGGGGGTTTCTTCTCCAAACCACATCCCGTTGAAGAATAACATCGACATTCCATTCTTGTTCGAACCGATAAATCATTTCATGCTTGCGTAGGTCGGACAAGCTCAGGTAGTCGGAGGAGGGGGCGGGGGAGAGAGTGAGTTCGACAATGCGAGGAGTGTCCGGGTTGTCAAGACACCTGTGGGACGAGTGCGGTTCGTCCGCTCCGTGAGGCAGGGGGAAAGTGGACATGAGATGCAGGAACGAAGCGATGCATAGAGGAGAGATATAGGAGCCATAGATGTGATCCAACTGTTCTGATTCCTGTGTAGGCGGCTCCAGAGGGAAATCGTCCATGTTTGTAGTCGGTGCCATGTTTGAAGGTAGGGCTTCGTGATTATCTGATGGTCTGGCCAAACGAGTTTGACTCGGCGCAGAGCTGGAAGACGGACTTTTGTAGAATAAAGTGGCCACAAGTCGATCAGACCTCAGACCCGGCGGAGGCGCACAATTTGGATGCGAGAGGCTGTGGTTGACGCCGCTGTCTACTATGGTTGCGGGCATGTCATCGCTGGGGACACCTCGGAATGGCAGGATGGGCTTTGGCGATGCCGATTTGGGCGCAGGACTTCTCTCCACCACTTCGTCGATGCCGTGATATTGCTCCGTCACCTTTGGGGCTCTGTACTGCTGGTGATCGCGCAGATAGGAGCTTGTGCGCATGCCCTCTGTCATCTGAGGGCGAGTGGCATTTTGCTTGCGAGCACCCGCGGTGTCAGCCATATCGTCAGACTGCGCAGGGACAAGGTCGGAATCTCAACTTTGGAGTATTGCGAATCGATCGAAAAACGACCCAGCGTTGTGACAGAAAACAACTCAATTCTCGGCCAAGGTATGACGTGAAGGCCAAAAGCCAGAGACGTTAGGAAAAAGTCAATATTGCAAGCTGGTGCGACGTCGGCTGGCTTGGGCTTCCGGGGTGGGGGTCGTTACGAGAGGTGGCTTGTACGATGTGAACGTGCAATCAACAACTCGAGACCACAGAGGCCGTCGGGCGGTGGTGTAAAGACAAAGATGGATTGTAGGGGGGCCGGAAGTCAATCCGGGGTGAGGGCGAGGAGATGTTTCTGTGGAGGATCCATGGCAGGTGGTTGACAGCTGTGGAGAAATGGATCTGACGAGTCGTGTCGATTGACGAGAAACATTCATCTCCTTCCTACATAAAACACCAGACTTTAGTAGTCAGCCTCATTCATGCAGCGACTTGATTTATTAGCGCAGACTCCTTGGACCCCTTGGTGCCATTCTTCACTCGACAGCTACAGTTAGACAGACTTTCATGTGGCGTTCTCGAATTCTTTGCATCGCCAACTACGGATTATTAAACCAGACTAGAAATCAAGACCTGCGCAGTGTTGGCTTCAGGGGTGGGGTGGTTGGCAAGGTTGAACATTACCACAATCGGACCATCGTCGGTTATTTCGTTATGTAATCCGTATTTCGGCCCTTCCTCGCGAACTGGCTTTTTTTTTTTTTTTTTTGAAGTGCTCGCAGCGGCAGTCGGCGGGGTCCTCCGACTTCCGCACTGCGCCGACGAGCCGACGCTTAAGTTGTCCGAGTGCGTCCGGCGTCCGGCGTCCCACTTACTAATTACACCAACCATTCCCAGTGCTTGTTTGGTTTGGCTCCCTTTGCTGGAAGCAGGACAATTTTTTTTTTTTTACTTGGCCGTTTCCAGACGCCGGTCTGAAACTATCTCGTTATCCAGCCGGCTGAGTGAAAGAAGCGTCATGGCTTCAGGAGTGGCATTTCCATTTGGTCCATTTGGGAACAACTGCATCAGCAAGACGCTGATTTCATTCTTGACTCGCATCCGTATCAGCATGGAACTTGACGGACTCATCCTTATCCATCTTAGCGATGAGATCATCAATAATTCCGAGTAACTCGGAATTTGTACATTTGTAATGTGCCCCAGAAAATCCCTCCCCAGCCCCAGTAAATAGAAATGGAGACAGCGGGAGTATCGGATACCCGGGAAGGCAATAGAAGACGGCCCAATACCAAGTAGCCGCTACAAAATCGCATCAAGTCTCGATGGCCGTCGACCAATCACACCCCACTTGTCCAACATCGCGGAAGCAATGGCGTCGATGTCGTGATCGGTCTTTGACACAGCCAACGTATTACTTGCTCTGCTGAGCAATGGTGAAATCACGGAGAGAAATTGGCCTCGGACGAATTGTAAGACGCCTGCAGGTGTGTATGATGTGCTTTGTGCTTGTCCGCTTGGTCCAAATTAGTCCAAATGAATAATCCCCCCTTCCTCGCCTTTCCCAGTCCCCTTCCCTAAAAATGTGCACCAGACTCATATCGCCATTGTTCTTCTGTTTCAATTAATACATTTTCTGTATCATTCCGTCCCTAGAAGGTGGTGCTGTAATCCTGCTCAGTTTCCCAGTCTTGATTTCTTTGGAATCAGAAGAATTCGGCCAAACCTTCCTTCCCAAGACAAGCCAACCATTTCAACAACAACGGCAACAACAAGGATACAAGCCACAAAAACAGGCATCAGCCCCCTCGGCCGGCAGCACATCCAAGGAGGAGGCATCAATGCATTCCCCTCGGCCGAGTCTTCATCAACTCTCTCTTTCGCCAATAGTCCGCAATACGGCTTCAGTCATGGCAGACAACAACACAGACTCGTCATTCGTGGCCGAAAAAGTCGAGATTGAATCCGGATATGCCTCAGGGCAATCCGACTACACGCCAGAAGAGCCTTCTCGACCCCATGTCACCTTGACCAAGGCTCATGTCGAATACCTCAATAGTCAGATGGAGCCCATGCACCCCATGGACATCCTTCGTTTCTGCAAGATCATGTTCCCCAACTTGTTCCAATCCACAGCGTTCGGCTTGACCGGCCTGGCCACCATGGACATGCTTTCCAAGATCCAGGATGAGAACCCAGAGTCGAAACCCGTCGAGCTCATCTTCCTCGACACCCTGCATCATTTCAAGGAGACATACCAGCTTGTGGACCGCATCAAGGCCAGATATCCCAATGTGCCCGTCAACATCTTCCGACCTGACGGCATGGAGAGTGCCGAGCAGTTCGAGGAGACATATGGTCCGGAGCTGTGGGAGACTGCCGACGAGATGTACGACTGGATGGTCAAGGTCGAGCCCCTTCAGCGAGCATACGAGGAGCTCAAGGTCACGGCTGTCCTGAACGGACGCCGTCGATCACAAGGCGCTGCCCGGGGATCCATCCCCATTATCGAAATGGACGAGGAGAGAAACGTCATCAAGATCAACCCCATGGCCGCTTGGTCGTTCTCGCAAGTCAACGAGTACATCAAGGAGAACAATGTGCCCTACAATGCTCTTCTCGACCAAGGATACAAGTCCATTGGCGACTGGCACTCAACCTCTCCCGTCAAGGAGGGTGAGGATGAGCGCGCCGGCCGATGGAAAGGCAAGGCCAAGACCGAATGTGGTATCCACAACAAGAAGTCGCGATACGCACAGTTTGTTGCCGACATGGAGCACACGCAAGGCAGCAATGTCGTTGCACCGGTCTAGAGAACGCACATGAGCATGGCACTCAACGATGTTGCGATTTTTCTTTTGTACTTTTTTTCCTAGATTCGAAAAGAAAAGAACGGGAGTTTTGGGGATTTGACAAACGGGCAAGGCGACATTTCGTACACTTTTTTTTTTTTTTTTGACACTCTGGCGATGTCATGGACATTTGGCGTTGTGAGAGCATAGCTACCCGTGTTTGCGTTTGTGAAGAATTAGACGGATATAGCAGCCACTTGCACCCAACCTGAATGAATCAAGTGGAATCAAACTCGCTGTGCATTTTATCCGCCGACGTTGAAGGCGAAGATGTGATGTTCTATCTACCTCGGCCGAAGTTCACGCCTTCATGGGTCATGACCCCGCGCAACTCCCTGATTGGCTCAGCGTGAAAATTAAGAAGTGCGACTTTTCTCACCTTGATCCACCAATCCCAGGATCCCAACTACCTTTTTTCTAAACTCTTTACTTCTTGATGCCCGTTGCAGAAATTGATGGCGAATTCTGCCGCATCATGGCACTCTCCTCTTGATCGTGTCGCCGCGGAGCCACCACCCAAGTCATTTCCCCCATCATCAAAATCAAACGCCATTTGCCGACCAAAACCAACAATTCGCATGAGAACAGCACCCACAAGATGCGACACCACGGCGGGGAGACGTTCCCCCCTCCGTCTCCGGCGTTCGCCTCCAGAAAGATCAAGACCCTAGACCAGCTAGCCGTGCCGGATGCCGAGTACACCGATGCCTCGCCCAAGGGCACAGTCGACGAGGGCATTCGCCCCCTGATCGATGAGATCAACGGCGCAGAGGGCTTCGTCACAACAAGCAGCTGCGCAGGGAGAGTGAGCGTGTTCCTGGAAGGCAGAAAGGCAGTGGCTACGGATGCGGACGAGCGTGCCTCGTCGCAGGTGGCTGGTGTGGGCGGCAAAGGCGCAGGCGGGAAATGGCTGTTTGTATCCCATGATCCGGTTGACCGAGGGGAGTGGGCGCGAAGCCTGCAACTTGGCAACGATGGATCATGTGAGACTGCGAAAGAGAAACGGTTGATTCATTTCAAATTCGAGCCCATGGTGCGTACGTTCCGCGACAAGGTTGGCTCGCATCTCACCTGGGGAAGTCCAAAAGGCAAAAGCTGATGGAAAACCCCCACCCCCAGATTCTTCACGTCCTCACCGCATCGCCAACCCATGCACAAGTGATTCTCCAATCAGCCCTACGAGCGGGATTCCGCGAGTCCGGCGCCCTGAACATCACACCCCAGGCGGATCGTACCGCCACGCCCATCGTGGCCGTTCGCTCCACGGGGCTGAGCTTCGAATCCCTCATCGGGTACGAGGTAGACGGGATCGAATGCTCGCTCGTGCAGGAGACGCATCTCCGGATGCTGATGGACATTGCGAACGAGCGCTTCTCCGAGAACGCCAAGCGGATCGCGAGGTTCCGCGAGGCCTTTCGGGACATGGTTCTGGAGCCCAGGCGGGTCAGGCTGAATCCGGAGGGGAAGCAGTGGGAGAATGCGGCGGCGAGGCGCGAGAGGATGAGAGAGGAAGGGCTGAGGCGGAAGCAGGCTTTGCGGGAGGGGAGCGTGGAGAATGGGGATGAGAAGCAGAATGCGATGGTGGAGGTGGAGGATTTCGATCTTCCTTCTAGGGGGTTGACATTGTGACTAGTTTGGGGGTTTCAAGCACGGCATGGCGATGGCGAGGGGGAAAAAGCCTTGTGATTTGTTTTTTGGCACTTTTCTGAAATACGCAGGGATAGATACATGGTAGTAGATGAATCATTGGAGCAATCCAGATGACATGGATGGCATCAACGATAGGGTCAAAGACGCTGATTTGTTATCATTGAGTGTTTATCAGTGATGCGGCGCGGTTCAGAGCATGAGGAACAGGCCTTGCCATCATACACCAGTTCTTCGATCATCCAGTTTTAGACCATGTTAGATCACACGTGAAAACAACAGACCAGGAACATTAGTCATTTGTACATTATTGTCTTTCTCTATACCGCTCAAAGCCGTTCAAAGCACCGATGTATTCATCAGCATACACCGCAAGACTCGGCTTCTGGCTTGCCATGTCTTCTTCATCTTTGAGCTTCTTCATTCGCCGAAATAAACGCAGTGAATCGAAGCGTTCGATTCTGCCAGTCTCTTCCGTAACACAGTTCCCGCTCTAATCCACGTGGCGGTACAGCTTTTCCAATTCAAGGTAAAAAGTCGCCTCCTTGCCTCTTTTTTTCATAGTTGCCTTTTTTTTTTTTTTTCACGAAGTGACCTTGTCGACCCAAGTCTTCTCCAGCTTCTTCACCTCTGCCTTGAAGTTCTCCACCTCCTGCCAGCAGTCCAGAGGTCGCCTGTCGTTCTCCCTCAAGCACCGAACCACCTGACTGCGGGCCTTATCCACGCTCTCGGGCAAGTCGCGAATGTTCTTCCTCTCCTCGAGCTTGCGTCGCAGCTCGGCGACTTCCTTGCCGAGCGAGAAGCTGGTGGGCCCTTCGTCGTCGGCGCCTTCGGAGGCGGCAATCTTCTCGTGTGCAAGTTTGAGAGCGTCTGATTCCGTCTTTTGCAACTTCTTCAGCTCTTCGCCTACGCGGGCTTGGATATGCTGCTCGATCAGTTTGGCGCGAGAGGCATCGGTCTGCAATGGTCACGAGGGTGTTTGGTTAGCTTTAAGTCATTGAGGGATCGTTACGTTGATGACGTGTAAATTACTCGCGAGCGACTTGGCTCAAGCGATGGATGAGCTAGTGAAAAGCTGGAGTAGGAGGAGCAGCATTACCTCGGGGCCTGATCGTAATGAGTCGACGACTTCGAGCGAGACGCTGGGAGGACCTGAGCTGTTTGTACCATGCGTTGTCAGTTGCTGGTTGTGTCGTTCTCGCAAGAAGGAGTTGCAGTCAACGCCGGGGACATCAGGAACTCACGCCTTCCAATGGTACTGGCCATTGGCATCTTGCTTGGACGTGTTGGCACCCATGTTGTCGAGCTCAATGGGCGGTGCGACAAATTGTTCAACAGCTTGGCGCACCTGGATTTTTCCGGCTGCAGTTCTTCGGGTGCGTCACCAGAGCCGCGGGTGCCATGATTTTCTGCCTGAGGCGCGCAATTTACTACTGCACCTTGCTAAGGCGTCACTTGCAAGCCTCAGCCTCATGGTGGCGGGCGGCACTTTGATGCACTGTGGCTCAGCCGGCCAAACACAACACACAAACGCAGGAGCAATATTAGTCCGTCGTGTTACTCATTAAATCGGTTACGAACGGCCAGCATGTGCGCGAAACCTTGCCGTGGGTCCTGCTTACTGGCCCATCGTGGTCTCGGCGTGATTCATGTTCGTGACTTGGGAAAACATGTGAGGTACGGAGTTTCCCGCACGGGCTTGATTCGATGAATGGCGTCTCATGGGATTTCGCAAGGGTGCATGTACGAATGCGATTCTTGGTCCTCCCTAGGGAGGCCTAGGGAGATACATGTCATGTGTGTCGTTCAAATGTTGCGAGTACATAAGTACGGAGTACGGAGAAGTGGTGCAGAAAAAAGTCCATCCAATGACTTCAGATGTATGTGTCCCGGTTCTCACAGCCTTTTGGGTGCAGATCAGGGCTGGACGCGAACGCGGTGGGAACGCGGTGGGAACGTGGTCGACACATGTACCTTTGCGTATGTACATGTACAACATACGGAGTACCCGAGCCAGCATGAGGTTGGTTGGTAAAGAGAGAAAGAGAGAGCCAATAAAGCGCCATAATAAAGGAGGCGCTTGGGCTCTTCCATGGGTTGAACACACTGATGACTGGACACTGATGACTGGACGTCGATTTACTAATTAGGTGACGCAGGCAAGGGCCCCCTGCATGAAAGCGTCCCACCGTTGAGCAGCCACCCGCCGCTGATTAGCGCGAAGGATGCCGCTGTGCTTTCAGATGGCAGATGGGCGATCCAGAAGCGCTGCCTGCCCCGAGCCCAGCGAACCAGGATGGGACGA
Source organism: Epichloe typhina subsp. poae (assembly GCA_030389615.1). Classification (NCBI taxonomy): domain Eukaryota; kingdom Fungi; phylum Ascomycota; class Sordariomycetes; order Hypocreales; family Clavicipitaceae; genus Epichloe; species Epichloe typhina. Next base: position 4,417,403 of record CP098313.1, read on the forward strand.
GGGATGGGACGAGGGTCGTTTTCAGGGGTTAGGGCGGCGAGTGGCAGCCAGTCCCAGCCAGTCCCAGCCAGTCCCATCCAGTCACTTGGGCTGGCCGCAACGCTGCGTGAAATCGTGGCTGCCAACTGAAAAGGCAAACAAGGCAGCTGGGGAGAAGGTCTGCTCTGCTTCCATGTGGCATGTGGGCCAATGCTCCTCCAAGAGACGCGACGTGCTGAAATCGCTGCGTCTCCGACTCATGCCTCAGAATCATGAATCTCGGCAGCCCAATGAGGCCGCGCCATTGCCTGTGCACTGCTTCTCATCATCTGCTTTCCCTGAGGGAATCCTTGGACGAACGCGAAGATCCCCATTGTTTCCGTGAGCTCGAGCCGGGGTGTCGTCCATCCCAACTTCGACCCCCCCTCCCCTTGTTCACTTGTACATATGTACATACACACATACGGATTAGCGTCATTGGTAATGCCCAATCAGCAATATGCATCGTGGGGCTTTGCCAAGATCTCTCCGAGTGATGAGCTGGGTTCTAAGAATTCAGCTTGCCTCTTCTTCTCGTATTTGAACCGTATGTATCAACCACTTTCTCCTTTCCATCTTGGTTCGTTTCTCGCATTTTGAGCTTTTGGATCTTTCTCCCCCCCCCTTGTGCTTCGCCGCTTCGCGCTGCGGTACGGAGTCCGGAACACTGCTTGCTGGATTAGATCTTGTTTGCCTCACCAGCCCTTGCGTTTCGTGTTTTCCCCGATTTGCATTCCTCAGCACCAGCAACCGCATCCTCATCCGCATCCGCATCCACATCCTAATCGGCCTTTCTTTTGGCATTTCCTCACGCGGCTGGACAGCGTGAGCAGTGTGGATGGGGACAAGGCCTTGTCTTGATTATTTTTCCCATCTGCCAGCGGACAATCCATCCACCACCTCCCGCCACGACGACGTGCCGTGTTGTGGGCAGTTTGCTCCTCCCTGATTCACACATTGTCGTCACCCGCACGACTCCCTTTCCAAAGGGAAAAAGAGCACCTGAGCAATCAATACCAGGTAGCATCCACTGCCCAGCTTGCCATTTGCATCATTCGCATTATTTGCATCACTTGCACCCTTCGCTGCCAACCACTCGATCGCCTGGACACTTTTTGCATCATCGACACAAACGACAAACAACGATCCCCAAAATACCACAGAAACACCACAGAACACCACAGAAGGTGTCACCAAAAACGCCCAAAAAGAGAGTGACGGTCCCTCCGACAACCTCTCCGTGTTGTATTGAATTCGGACGCCTCTCACCCGCAGTCTGTACATAGCGGCTTCAAGTGTCATCCCATCGTTCCGGCGTCACTGCGCGGGCCGTGACTGGTTGCGTTTTGCCTTGGGCCTTTTGGATCTGCACACGCTACCGTTTCGCCATTCCCTCCATTCCCTGCACCAAAACAGGGAACGAGAGCCACAAAACAACCAAACCAGGCTCCGAGGCCGTCAGCGTGGACTGGCTGCCCTGCCACTCTCGTCCAAGCAATTTACCCTTTTCCCACTCTATTCCCGTCTCTCAACGTCTCACAGCGCTGCTCAAACAATCTCCTTCGCTCTTTCCCTTTCTTTACACATCACCACACTCACTGCAGCTCGTGCGTCGTACGAAGCTGGACAGGCTGGACAAGCTGGACAGGCAAACCCTGAGCCATTGAAACCGTCATCCCTCTTCGTCGTTGTGTCCCCTGTCACGACCCCTGCTGCGATCCCATCCTTGCTTCCTGCGCGCACGATGCGATCGAGCATCTAGGTGCATGCAATAAAGGCAATCTATCATCGCTTTCGCAGCTTGTGAGCGCAGGCGGGGGAAAGGGCACACGCACACGTTCTCTTCTTCACTGCTCTTTCTAACCACCTGTTCGCACCACAATCTTTGTATCCCCTTTCCTTGAATCGCCTGCTCCCTCCTCCGTTCCTTTCCCACTGGCGCTGGATCGCCAGCCTTGAACAAGAGACATGATGGATCCCACGAGGACCATAGAACAGAGAGGATCCAATGGATCTTTAGAGGTACAGCCTAGTTCAACAATTGAACCTTATACTACGGCGCTAAATGGTGTAAATCAGCCTATGAATTTATTCTTTCGTGATGCCCTCTGGTTGACTTTGGGCATCGCCGGCCTGGCTGTGCTGGTCATTAGAATCATGGAAATTCTATGGGCCAAGTTGCGACAAGTGTCAGCCATGGCCGTGCCTAGAGAAAAACAAGCATATTGGAAAATATCGCAATGGAGCTGGATGCCTGGTATGAAAAGGCACGTCATCTACGCTCCTCTCTGGAATAAACGACACAACCGCGAATTCAAACTTTCGTCGGCCGTCAACGTGGGTACCCTGCCCTCCCGACTACACACGATCATGATCATGGCCTACCTTGGCAGTAACATCGCCTACATGTTTGTTCTCAAATGGTCCGCCGAGAACAAATTCGCCCTGTGCGCTGAACTTCGTGGTCGCTCGGGGACGCTGGCGCTTGTCAACATGGTGCCGCTGATTATTTTCGCAGGTCGCAACAACCCCCTGATATCACTTCTCAAGATCAGTTTCGACACATACAATCTTCTACATCGCTGGATGGGGCGAATCGTGGTGATTGAGTCGGTGGTGCACACGATCGCGTGGCTCATCCCGTCCGTTGCGAACAAGGGCTGGAAGGGTGTAGTCAAGGCCTTTACGGGCAGCCCCTTCATTGGATCCGGTGTCATTGGCATCTCTGCCATGGTCATCCTGCTGCTTGCCTCAGTATCGCCGCTCCGTCATGCCTTTTATGAGACCTTCCTCAACGTTCATATCATCTTGGCCCTGGTCGCCTTCGTTTGCACATGGGTTCACTGTGCCTCCTCCGAAACGCCTGGTGGCCTCCCACAGCTGCCTTGGATCATGGCCATCGTGGCCTTGTGGTTCGCCGACCGCTTCGCTCGAATATTTCGACTTGCCCACACAAACTGGTCCAAGAAGGGGTTCACCGACGCCTTATGCGAAGCCATGCCCGGCGAGGTCACTCGAGTCACCCTCAACCTCCCACGATATAAGAAGATTCGCCCGGGCACGCATGCTTATCTGCGATTCTCGGGCATCACTGCCTGGGAGAGCCATCCTTTCTCTATCGCGTGGGTCGACCACTCTACAGACCACTCTCTTCCCATGTCCGAAAAGGAGCCTTTGCACGGTGGCCTGGACAAGACGCAAGCGACTACATCAGTTTCCTTCATCATTGGAGCACAGACGGGGCTCACCAGAACGCTTTTCGAAAAAGCCAGCCAATCACCACGGGGCATTCGTCTCCGAGCAGCGATGGAGGGGCCGTATGCCGGTCACCACAACTTCGACTCATACGGCCATGTGGTGCTTTTTGCCGGTTCGACAGGCATCACGCATCAGATTTCCTACCTCAGGCACCATTTGGAGGGATACAATGAAGGCATCGTCGCCACCAGACGCCTTACTCTTGTATGGATCATTCGCTCGTACGAGTCTCTCGAGTGGGTTCGACCTTTTATGGACACGATCCTGAGAATCCCGAACCGCAAAGACGTCCTCCGCATTCAAGTGTTTGTCACACGGCCACTGAATCCCCGCGATATCGTTAGTTCCAGCTCTACAGTCAAGATGTTTCCAGGTCGGCCCAACATTCCTCTTCTGCTCATGAAGGAGGTACAAGACCAGATTGGCGCCATGGTGGTCAGCGTGTGTGGGCCTGGTGGGCTCGCAGACGATGTGCGCGGCGCCGTACGGGCCGTGCAAGGGGAAACCGTCGTAGACTTTGTCGAGGAGAGCTTTACGTGGTAGACGCGAAAGATCAGGGGTGGCGGGTCGGGGCCCGCTGGGGGCTGGCAATGGGTTAATTTTTTCTCATATTTCCATCGTACATATTTCTCTTGAGGCTCACTGAACAGAAACAACCGAGCATCTTTCTCGGAGACTACTCTTGCCACCCCGAGCATAATACTTGGGCATTTTGAGCCAAAGTCGCAGGCGTTTAAACATGAGCCTAGCAGAAACTGGGCCATGGAGGTATTGCATTGCATTTTTTTGAGACTTTTTTTTTTTTTTTTCCCCAAATCTCGCATGTTTTTTCTGCGTGTGGCGGCGGCGTAGCTCACTCAGAACGTGTTGGGAATGGGAAGTTGTCATTTTGATGTAGTTTATCGATGGGTCCATGCCCGAAATAGCAAAAATTGTCTACTAAAACTCCACGCGATGCAAAAAGTTGACACGACACACAAGGTGACATGCACGGTTAGGTTGGGTGTTCCACGAACGAAGTGTCCTCGATGGGAAAAAGGAAAAACAAACAGGGCAACAGCGAGAAGAGCGCCCATCTCGCAATAGACGATGCTTGATTTCCCCCGCCACCATGCCCAATGGTGATGGATTGGTGGAAATGGCTGACAAGTAATGCGTACATTGTGCATATACATACTTGACATGAGAGCCATGATGAAATGGACGGGACGGGACGTGGTGGGTTTTTGGTCAGGGAGCGACATGTTTTCCCTCCTTTGGTTTGGGCATCAATGTCTGACGCGCCGTGCCGGATTCCAGGCGTCCCCCTCGTTCCTTCATGGCGGGCTGCAGCTCGACGGCCCAGGCGAGGGCAGGGCGTCTTGTTCGGCATCTGGCTCCGACAAGCCGGCGAAGCCTTCCTCTACGACCCATGCGCGGCGCGGGTCCCGGGCGAAGAGGACGTCGCATGCGCGGCCGACGACGAGCAAGCCGGGGGGCCGGCTTCCCTCGGCCTCGACCGCCTCTGCGACGTGGTGCAGCGTGGTGCGGATGACGCGCTGGTCGGGGCAGCTGGCGCGCTCGATGACGGCGCACGGCGTGTCCGGGGGGAAGAGGGCGCGCAGCTTGTCGGCCTCGGACTGGGCTGCGTCGTCGTCATCGTCGTCGTCGGTGGATTGGGACATGTGGTGGTGGTGGTGGTGGTGCGCCGTCAGCTCGGCCACGAGGCCGGCGATGCGGTGCAGCGCCATGAGGAAGACGACTGTCTGGCTGGCCACGTAGGGCGGGGGGCTCGGCGGCCGGCCCTTCTTGCCGGTGCCGGTGCAGATGAGGACCTGGTCGGCCACGTCTCTCTGGGTGGCGGGGATGCCGGCGAGGAGGCCTGCGCTGAGGGCGCTGGTGACGCCCGGCAGGACGGAGACGCGGGAGCCCATGCCGCGGAGCTTGAAGAAGGAGACCTCCTCGCCGCCGCGGCCGTATATGTACGGGTCGCCCTGCTTCAGGCGCAGGACCGTCTTGCCGGCCTGCACGGCCTGCAGGGCGGCCTCGAGGAGCTCCTCCTGGGCCCTGTCGGCGTTGCCGGGGAACTTGCGGGCGATCTGGACGGGGGTCCGGCGGGGGACGAGATCGAGCACGCCCGAGGGCACGAGCTTGTCCGCGAGCACGAGGTCGGCCGCCTGCATGGACTTGAGGGTCGCCGAGGTGAGCAGGTCTGGGTGGCCGGGGCCGGAGCCGGCGAGGATGATCCTGCCGAGCCGTCTGGGGCCGGGGCCGGGGCCGGGGCCGGGGCTGGGGGAGGGAGCTGGGCCCCGGATACGCAGCCAGCAGCTTCTCAACGTCGTGGTCGGTGATGCCGGCGAGGCGCTTGAGCGGCCAGTACTCGCACATCTGGCCGAGCCATCGCATGCGGCGGCCGCGCAGGTCCTCCTCGGCGGCGACGAGCCTGTTGAACAGGCTGCCCTGGTCGAGCGAGTCGTCGGCGGAGGCGGAGGCGTCGGCGGAGGCGGCGAGGCAGTCGTCGTCGTCCTCCTCCTGGATGCGCATGCGGACCCGGCCGAGCTGCTCGCACGCGGCGCCGAGGCCCCTCGGCAGCGACGAGGCCACCTCCCTGCGGATCCGCGCCGCGAGCTTGCACCCGCGGCCGTTTGTCGTGACGCCGATCTGCAGCGGGCCGTCGGCGTGGGCGGACAGCAGGGAGAAGGTGCAGAGGTGCGGCGCGTCGACGACGTTGACGGGGATCCGGTTGGCCTTGCACAGGGCCGAGACGTGCGCGGCGAGGGCGTCGCCGCCGCGCGGGCCCGAGGTGACGAAGACGGCGTCGACGACGCGCCCGACGGCCTCGCGGCCGAGGGTGAAGAGGTCGGCGTCCTCAAAGGCCCTCTGCTTCCACGCCACGAGGCCGTCGGCGATCTTGGCCTGCAGGTGGTGGTGGAGGAGCTGTGTCGAGGTCGAGGTCGAGGTCGTCGGCGCGACGAGGATCGGGTGGGCGCCCGCGGCGAGGGACTGCGTGCAGCGCGCCGAGGCGAGGGAGTTGGTGCCGATGATGAGGTGGGCGTGGGCGTGGGCGTTGATGCCGACGAGCATGGCGTTGTGCGAGGTGGCCGTGGCCGAGGCCGAGGCCATGGTGAACTGACTGATTGACTGACGGGCTTGCTTCGTATTGCGTATTGTTGTTCTACTTGGTTGTTTGAAGCAGCGAGTTCGAGATGCAGCTGATGGAAAGACAAGAGATGGATGGATATGGATATGCCTGGGCATCAAATCGTTTTTGTCGACCAAAGCCGGCCGACGACCCGAGCACGCCATAATGCCATGTTGGACAATTCCCATGCTTTGCGCCACTAGTCCACCACTAGTCCACCACTAACTAGTCCGTGGTTGACGCCATCCAATGGACCCCGGAAAGCTGGGACCTCACCCGTCGGAACCAATCACCCTGCGTGGATTTGTCGAGAGAAGGCGACTTTTTTTTTTTTCCTTATCGCTCGGATCGTCGCACACACTCGGATCTCGTGCCGTATCCTTATCTTATCTGGGCACGCCTTCTTATCCCAATCTACCCACTTGTCTAAGCCCGTTGCTGTAACAAGTGCATCTCCGCGGCTCGCTGTTCCCAGATCTGCTGCGGAAATGCACAGGGATCCGGGGCGACTTTGTCCTGGGAGCATACGCACAAGTCAGCGACGAGGCAATGTCGGACCATGATATTGTTTGCGTGAATTCTGCATGCTTCGATGACAATGGCCCGATAACGTGGCTGGCTGGCTAACCCGAGGAACCTGTCAGGGTACAAAGTTGACGCTCTGTGCTTTTATGATACAGTACAGCCCAGCCAATGTATCCCGTGTTTGTTGTGTACAGTGTAGTGTTACATTTTTGCTGGTCGCCGTCATGTTTGCGACACTGGCGTCGAGACTGTCTGTCCCTCTTTTCCAACCCTCCCTTCCAGCTCTTGCAACTCCGCTTCTGCCTCTTCGTCTAATACCTCGTCCAGAGCAGCTTCCTCCTCGGCTTCAGCGTCGAACAGCTCCTTCATGAGGTCTCGCTGCTTGGCAGCCTTGCTCTTTGGTCTCCTGTCCCGGGGAGCATTCTTCTCGTTTGCCGAAAGCCGTCCCTCGTCCATCAATAACTCGACCTTGCGGGCCTTCTTTCCGCCAGCTGCGGCGGCTCGCCTTCCACCGTCGTCTGGTCCGTTGCCGGCTCGGACTTTGCGCAGAACTCTGGTCTTTGCCCCCAACGCCCACAGGTCTCCCCACCGCGATTTTCTGGCATCGTGGTATGCCAGCTTGCTGAGGCTCTTGGGCACGGTCCAGCGCTCGATTTTGCCTTCAGGGGTACACAAATCCAGCGTTACGTGGCCCTTGCGCTTGAGCGGCGGGAGAACCAGTCGTGGAAGTGTTTGCATGTCGGGAGCTAGCTCAGAATGCTCAAATCCTTGAAACGCCTGCTCTGTGGCTTCTTTGCCCGTCGTGTTGCTGCTCTTGGGTACTCCTCTGCGGAATGCTACGTAGCTGAATTCCACTTCGCCCTGGTTGTTGTTGGCTTGGTTTCCAAGCATCTGAGCGTAGAATTGCGGCCGCACGAAGCGTTGACTGAAATGACAATAGTCTTTTCGTCCCTTGCTCTTGCCAGCTTCCTTGTACATTGGGCACGCACCGTGATTGGAACAGGGCGCAATGATGTGGCCTTGCTCCAATTCCCTATGGTATGCTGGGTTGAATTCCTCGGGCCTCGCCTGGGCCTCCCCTGCCTGCGGCAGGAGAAACTGATTCAGAATGCTATCTCGAACATGTGCAACAGCCTCGAAGCCTCGCGGATGAGCCTTCTCCATGACGATTAGAACTCCGCCGTCTTTGTTCAATAGGCTCCAAAGGTTGTTGAGAACGGCCTGCCTGTAATGGTCTTGCTTCTCCTTAAGAAACAAGTGAGACGCAATAATGAGATCAAAGCTCTTTCGAGTCTGCGGCTTCGAGCCAGCATCAAGATGCTCACCCTGCATCTTACCCGAATGCTCGTAATCAGGTAGTCGAGGGAGAAACGTCGTGTCGTGTAGAAAGTTCTTGAGCCGATGTCTCAATCGGTCCGAAGCAGCGATCACCGTCTTCTTCCCTGTTGGTTGCGGCCCTCTTGCCTCTCCCTTCTCCTCGAGCAAGTCCCATTCGGCCTTGGCAATCTGCTCCCAGGCGACTAGGCCAGCGCCTCCGGCACCGGCATCCAATACACTCAGACCGCCGTCTCGGCCTTGTTTCAGTCGCGATTGTATCCAATCGCTGCCGACTCGTTTTCGCACCTCGCTCATTATTGATACAATGGACGCATATGCAGGAGGCAAGTAGCTCGCCAAGAACGCATCTGCTTCAATTTCTGTCATGTGTCGCTGGTCAGGTGGAAGTCCAACGCCACCCATTCTACCATTCTTCATCTCCTCTGGTGTCGATGGCGATGTCGGTAGGCCGCGTCCACCAAATGCTGTTTCGGCTGCTTCTTTGACATGTTTGACATGTGTTCGCTCGAGAAGTTCTCGAATTGGAGAAATGAACTCCTCCCGGGGCAATGAGATCTCCACGGGACTTCCATGAAATCTTCCGTCTAATGTGTAGCGGTGAAATCTTCGCGTCTCCCCTGGTTCTCTTTCTCCGATCTCTTTAACTTCCTCGGGAGGCCAATATGGTGGCTCTTCCGCTCCCATCTGCTCTTCCTCCTCTATCGCCACCTCGTCCTCTACTCTGTTGGCTGTATTCTGTGCAGCTTCAAAATCCTGAACCAGTCGTTGAAGAGCTTCATGCTCTCTCTGGCTTCTTGCCACCATGTCAACATAGCCAGGGGCTTTTTCGACAAGTCCGGGACCATTCTTTTCATTCGACTTCGCGGCGTCTTGCGCAAGATCCGACTCTTCTAGTTGCTTCTCAACCTTATAAATCACTTCCTCAAACTCTCCACTCTCCAGCTCTCGTAACAAGGTACCTTCATCGCCCGATCGGGGAATACCGGGGCCCATGTCAGCATGTGTGGGAATGCCCACATCTTCTGGTTCGGTTTCTCGCAATGGCGGTCCGTATAATCGCTCGTAGAGAGCGTACTCCTGCTCGTTGAGATATCCCCTGGGCAATGTATCTCGGAATCGTTGTTTCGTCTCACGCACAACCTTTTCGATGTCTCCCGAAGAGTCTTCCTGGTCTTCGATCGAGAAACTGTGTCGCAGCAATCTAGAAGACGATATATTGCGTCTGCCGAGAGTGCCATCCGCTATTCTGCCATCGCTCCGGATCGAGGGTTGACTCGAGATGGCAGAATGTGCTCTAGCAGGGTGTCGATTTAATGATTGTCTGGGGCGCAAGGCACCCCTCACACAGGCATTTCGAATGCCTCTAGATGACAGCATTTTAAAACATATTCTACTGCTAAAGATTTTGCAGGGATTGCGAACACGCGAGGGAGGAATTGACTTGTGACCTGATGGAGCTTTTCTGTCACGTCATCACGTGATCGCGAATTTCGGTAATGTGGTGGCCATGATTGGTGGTAACAAGTGCGACAACGTTCTAATTGATGGATAGATAGCGAACGACCGGGAAAGAAGGTACATTGATCCAGTATCACCAAGATCTTTACTCATTGAATAATACAAGGAAGCTCGTCAGGACTCAGAACAACAGATAGAGATAAAGACCCTGTGTTCCTCTCCATCAACTTTTTAACGATGTAAACTTGGAATTCAGCCTTTCAGAAGTCACTACGTAAACCTGGCAGAAGAAATAGAAGAAAGACATCCGGCATAAACGCTGTAAAAATACACACAAGAAAAAAAGCCCAGCTTCACGTATTCGTTCATAGATCAGCCAAAGTCTTGAAAGCAGCTCTCTGTTGCGGACGAGTCGAACTACCCGAGGGCTTTGCACCAGACCCTGACCCAGACCCTGACCCCAATCCAGATGCCGAGTTTGACGCGCGCGAAGCTGCCGATTGTCTTTGCTGTGCATTGTGAATGTTGAAACGAGACTGTTCGGCAGCCTTCTGCCCATCGAACTGTGAAGCGGTCGCTTGTTAGCAAAACTTGGCTCTCTCTTATTTGTAACCCGTCTCTGCATTGTCACGTACCGAGAAGAACGACACCAAGTATAATCCAACAAACGAAACCAGGAGGCTCAGTAGATTGCCGAGCTGGAAACCCGATCCAAGTCTGGGACCACGAGCCGCCGCCTCGCCACCCAGCATCCGCCCAGGGGTCTTGAATACAGCCTCCGGTGTTTTGCCCACTCCAGCAAGCTGGACAGCTTTCGCAACAGCTTGAGAGAGGCCCGTTGGATCCGCGCCTTGGATAGTTTGGATGCACGACCCATTCTGGAAGATCTTGAATGTCGGCATGGCAGAAACGCGATTCTGCTGCGCTACTTCGGGCTGGGAGTCAACATTGACTTTGGCAAACGCTACCTTTTTCGGTGAGGAATGCTGGCTGGCAAGGCGTTGGAATATTGGGGCGATCTGTTTACAAGGGCCGCACCAGTCGGCGTAGACTTGAGGATCATGAGTTAGCGGACAAACCACTGCGTGCTTCATGGTACAGCGGAGAGTTGTACATACAGTCGGCGACGACAACCGTGGTGCCTGAAAGCAGAGACTGCCACTCTGACGGCGACTTGATCTCTATAGGGCCGCTCATTCTGAATGTGAAAATGCCTCGTGAATATTGTACGCTTGTCGGAATGCGATGCATGGAGCTGCAAGTGGACAACGTGAAGCTATTAAATTCGTAGCCTATAATATCGGACCAACCCGTGAGGTGGCGTGTTTCCGGTTCGGAAGGCGGTGACCCAGGTGGGTTGCCATTCTGCCGGACGTATTTCACTTTTGCAACCAACATTTTCGAGACGGCCGACCGGAAGGCTTCTCACCGACCCCGTTGCACTTTTGACAGATTTAAACGTGTAAAAGAGCAACCCCGGCTACAATGTCTTTTCATGAGCGTAAAAACAAGGTAGACTTCCTTTCCCCGCCGTTTGAACTGATCAGAAAAACCAACATTGTGAATAGAAGCGAAAAACCGCCCACAATGGCCAGCAGGACAGAACCTCGTTCAAGCCGTCTGCGACATTCACACCGTTGGAGGGCGGGAGAGATTGGACAGTGTCGGTGGCTATACCGAGCAGTATTCTCACAAAGTAAGCTTTCCCCCACAGAGCCTGTCCCGCAGATGATGCCCCCTCATCGAATGAGAAGAATCTTGACCCATGCTGACATGCAGACACCCAGCCTGGCCACAGCAGACCAGAGAATGACGGCCCCAGGCCGGATTGCGCGCGCCCTCGCCGTCTTCTCCGTCGATGAAGTCGTCGTCTTTGACGACTCGCCGCCCTCTTCCCGGCCTCGACAGACAGACACTGCTGGCTACACGGGCGACATCGATCCATGCCACTTCCTCACCCACATACTCTCGTTCCTCGAAGCCCCGCCGTTTATGCGCAAAACCCTCTTCCCGCTGCACCCGAACCTGCGCATGACGGCACTGCTCCCCAGTCTAGACATGCCGCATCACCCCAACCCGAAGGAGTGGACCGCATACCGCGAGGGCGTGACCGTCGCAGGCAAGACGAGCACCGGCAAGGGTACCCTCGTCGAAGTCGGTCTGGACGAGCCCGTGGAGATCCAAGAGGACATCCCGCCCAAGACCAGAGTCACGCTGCTCTTCCCCGAGGACCAGTCCCAGTACCCCGAGTGCGTTGATCCGCAGGCCCCCAGAACGGAAGGCGGCTACTACTGGGGCTATACCGTCCGCAAGTGCGGCTCCCTATCAACCGTCTTCACGGAGAGTCCCTACGAGGATGGCTACGACATGAGCATCGGCACGTCCGAGAGAGGGACTCCTATCCACAAGGCGTTTCCTCCATCAAAACCTGCCAAGTTCAAGCACATGCTCATAGTGTTTGGTGGCCCCCGGGGACTGGAATTCGCGTCCATGAATGATGGCGAGCTGGCCAAGATGGATGTTCAGGGCTTAAAAACCAAGGAGCTTTTCGACCACTGGGTCAACGTGCTGCCGAACCAGGGCAGCAGGACGATTAGAACAGATGAGGCCATGTTCATTGCACTTACTGCGCTGAGAGGACTGTGGGGGAACTCCAGTTGAGGTCTTTGAGGGGGGGGCTAGCGGATGATCAGGTACTTGCGATACCCACTGATGGAGAAAAGAAAAGATTCAAATTATAACATTACCGTGGTCTCAAACGTTGTGAAATATTGTTCAAGAAAGAGTTGCGATGGTGATTATTCCATGTTGTCGTAGTGGCACCCCGCACGGATGCTGCTTGATATTGTGAGCATCTCAACTCGATCTTTTCGTACATTCATCTACGGTCTCCCGCCACGCAGGAGTTGTGCCGCTGTTGAAGAAACCACCTCTACCGTTGAACCGACCCAAACGCCATTTATGCCCAAGTAACACCCTGTAAAAAAAACGTCTCAACACCATGTCCTTTACAGACTGCCTCGCGAGGAAGATAAAATAAAAAAAGTCTGTAATACGACATGGCTCAACGCGTCTCCGCCGCGTCCAAAGCCACGGCCTCCGCAATGTTGGCATCGGTGGATGCGGCAGCGCCGTTGCCACTAGCTCTCTTGCGCAAGACATTCTCGATGAAGGCCTCGCCAGCCTTGTATGAAGACCGCACCAGAGGACCGCTCGCGCAGTAGAGGAAGCCCATATCCAGGGCGCGCTGCCGCCACATGTCAAACTCGTCGGGCGTGACATATTTTTCGACCTTGAGGTGGCGCTTGGTGGGGCGCATGTACTGGCCAAAGGTGACGATGTCGACGTCTGCTTCCCGGAGTTCTGTTGAATGGGGGTCAGCCATCATGGCAAGAAGGAAATGTGCGTTATAAAAGCAAGCATTGACTTGTTGAGGGGGGCAACTGCATACGTCTCAAAGCGTCCATCACTTCGTGCTCCTGCTCGCCCAACCCCAGCATGATGCTGGTCTTGGTAATGATGCCCTCCTTGCCACGGACATCCTTGACGTGCTTCAGGACCCTCAGGCTTTGCCGGAAGGTGGCTCGTCGGTCGCGAACGTACGGCGTCAGAGCCTCTACGGTTTCGACGTTGTGGGCGTACACATCGAGGCCGCTGTCCGCCACGACCTTCACCATGTCGAGGTCGCCCATGAAATCGCCCGTTAGCGCCTCGACCAACAGCGATGATCTCTTCTGCTTGATCTTGCTGATTGTCTCGGCAAAGTGTCTGGCGCCCCCGTCTGCCAAGTCGTCACGGTCAACGCTCGTCAAGACGACGTAGCCGAGGCCCCATCTGGCCAGGGCCTCGGCCGTGTGCTCCGGCTCGTGGGGATCCAGCGGCGCGGGAGCCCGGTTCGTCTTGACGCTGCAGAAGCGGCACCCGCGCGTGCACGTGTCGCCCATGAGCATGATGGTGGCGGTGGCGGCACTCTTGTCAGAACCACCCCAGCACTCGGAAATGTTGGGACATCGCGCCTCCTCGCAGACCGTGTGCAGTCCCAGTCCTCGCAGATCGCTCTTGATCTTTTTGAAGTTCTCGTTGCCCGATGGGATTGGCGTCCTGAGCCATTCAGGCAGTCGTGTGATGGTTCTTTTCTTGCCCGCGGGTCCGACTTCGGCAGTTCGAAGGGTGTACGCCTCCGTAGGTGAGAGCGGCTGGGCAGCAGATGAAGTGGCAATGAAATCGGACAAGGGCGCAACGGCCGAGTCCTTGAAGTACGTCTTGCGCTTTGGTTTGCCTGTTGAGTTGGGTTCGTTGGGGGTAGGCACTGTGGCGAAACTTTTCATGAGAGCGGACGGGGCGCCGGTGATGGCTCTGCGGGCAGGACCCTGCGCCCTGTGGAGTGACGTGGCCACGGATGCCATTTCGCGTCTGAGGTATGTTCGGCAGGAGAAACCTCCCTAGAGGCAGCGGGGGGGATGAATTGATGAGCCTACCTTCGCGTTGTGGTGGGTGAACGAGAAATGTACGGATTATGTACGGATTAGGGAGGCAATTGCCTGGAAACATGGGGGGTCTGTATCTATCTACTCCGTAATGCAGTATCCACCCACTTCCGAGCGCTGTGGTTGGCGCCCCGAAGCCGATGGGACCCGCCTGTCGGAGAAACCCTGAACGGGCTGCGACGAGTTGCAACGTCGTCCAATAATACCATAATATATTGGATTCAACAGCACCAGCTCACCATTGTGCCTACTAAGGAGGTGCATGATCCTTCCACTTCCATTTTTGTCTTGGATGTGCTGGCATGTCGCTGGTATGTGACGTCTATTCACTTAGTTATGCCGAGGCCAATTCTCCTCTTTCTCCCCTTCACACGCTCAACTTCTCGACCCCAGCAGCAGCTCCATCGACGTTGGCATCCTCTGGTTTCGCCGGCGCAGCATCGCCTGCTGGCTTGCCACCACCAGGGTAGCGAGAGCCCTTGTCCTTGACCTTCTTCTCCTTCTTGGGCGGCGGAGGGTAAGCCTTCAAGGCGACCTCTTGCCAGTCTTTGGAAGCCTGGTAAGCGGTGTGAATAGGGGCGAGAAGCTCGTTGAGCGTCTTGGCAACGGCAGGTTTGAGTAGCTGAGGAGTAAGCTGTAGGGTTGCGTGTTAGCGCTGCGCTGGCAGATATATTTCCTTTTTTTTCTCTTTTCTTCTGGTAAGAGAGCCTACCTTGTCATTTTTGTAGTCTTCTTGCATTTGCGCAATGTTGTCGTAAACCAGAGGCTCCAGGCCATCGCGCTCACGTTCAACCTTGAACTCTCTCTTCCCTTCCTTCAGACCAGAAGCTGGCAGCAAGACGTATTCGACAAATGCCAGAACACCGTTGTCTTCGACAACTTGGGGAGCTGCAGTCGCCTTCTTGATTTTCTTGGCGACAACGTCCGGGCCATCGAGCAGGTCAATTTTGCTGTCTGTTCGTTTTGATTGTCTGTCAGCAAAGGAAGTCTTACTTGAGCCAACATGGGCGAGGTACCTTGATCACTCGAGCTCATTTTACCACCCTGCAGACCGGGAACCATGGGGTTTAGCAAGTGTGCACGCTGTTGACTTGAATTAGTATTTAGTACTGATTCCTCCCCGCAGGCTCCGCAGGCTCCGCAGAAGAAGGGGACAAAAGCTCACCTCCCTGTATCCAATTTTGGGCAGCCACTCCTTGGCAGCAGTGAACAGTTTCCTCTGGTCGAGGCCACCAAACTGCGCATCCACATCGAGGTACTGCTCATCAAGCACCTGTAGAATGGGGTAGAGTAGGCCACTCAACGGCGCATTGGCAGTCTGCTTGACGACTTCGGCACCCGCCTTCTTGGCATCATGTTCCGATACCAGCGAAGTCAACTTGTAGAGGTCCATGACATATTCCGGGCTCTTCTGGTAAGAGCTTCCCTGCACGAAGCGGAGCTTCTCGGTGGACACGCCGACGGCTTCGAGGATGGCGGTAATGACATAGCGGTAGAAGTGAACGCGCTGTTCGACGAGCTCGATAGGCGCTTTGAGGTTATCGAGAAATCCGTGGATATCGGCGAGGAGTATGGTAACATCGCAGCCCGCAGCGAGGAACTGGGCGATCTTGATGGCAGGCACGAAGTAGCCGCAGTGCGGACGGCCGGTGGTGGCAGTACCTGCAGCAGCCTTTTAGTTTTTTCAAGGATTGCCGTGAGAGAGTTCGCGAGCTCATGAGAACGCATTGAGAGCCATACCCCAGTAGATCTTGGGGCTTCTGCCCTCGGCGAGGATGGACTCGATAATCTCGGGGTTCAGAACCTCTGCGAGATTCTCGCAAAGGAGGGCAAACCTCTCGGAAACGTCTGCGACTACCATTGTAGCTTTCTTTCTCCTTGTAGATCTCTCCTGTGAATGAAGTGTTGCTATGCGCAAGCGATGAGCTTGGCGACCAAAAATCTCGAGGTCGCTGACTCATGGTGGGCGAGAGTGGCACAACATGTAAGCCAACCAAGGCTGGCGGGGCAGATGCTCTTTGGCGGTGTGATTTTGGAACCAGCTTTTTTTTTTCTTTGGACAGTTGCAGCCACATCGGATGGGCAGTCATCTGGCGCCTTGATCCATTCTCATCCTGAGCGTAACCATCTAGAGAGGGACTACTAGGGAAGAAAAAACAAAGAAGAACGAAAAAAAAAGCCCTCAATAATATGATTCGTGTCGTTCTGCTGGTGCATCGTCCGGTCTTTGCCTGAAATTACCCTACACCTTAACACGTAAATAGACTCACCAGTCCGGATTACCCTCGGTAATACTCAAACAGAGTGGACGGGGCTTTACATGTACGCCCGTAGATAAGCTCCAATTGCAGAGACCCCAAGCGGCCTGGCGATCCAAAATAAATAATAGAATAATGCTTGGTATATTACGGACTACACATTAGGTTATACTTGATTTAGCAAACAAGTCGCGTTTGTCATGTTTACACCAAGGCGCGTGATATATGGTCATGGCCGCGATCGTACGTCAGGGGACTGTAAACTCCGACGGCGCTAGTTTTTGGAGCTCGGCATGTTTTTTTGCCATGTGCTCTCCGAGGCTCTCACCAGTGTCGTACAGTCCAACCCCACGTGGGGTGGCCACTATTAGAAGTCAAGTGTTGCTGTCACCAGCTTCAGACTGACTCTGTCTAGTTGCTCATTCTGACGGTTTGACGGTTTGACGGTTTGACGGCCCAGTCCGAACCCCCGCGGACATGTCATCAGTGGGTGAGGATTTCCTCCTTCCTCCCCCGGCTCACACACCGCTCATGACGCCCCCTCCAGCTAACTTTGCTCGTTGTGGAAAGCTTCAGGTGGTTCGCTGGCTGCCGCTGGCGGTCTGGCGGCCACGTCGGCCTATTTGGATGCCAAGTTGCATCTCTCCAAGGACTTGCGCTCTATTTCGCGCGCCAAGAGAGCAGAGAAGAACCTGATCAGCGCAAGTAAGTTGCTGCTGCTGCTGCTGCTGCTGCTGCTGCTGTCGTGCCACTTCAAGTCTCTCTCGTCCATCCAGGTCGCTAACATCAGAAAACAGCGAAAGCAAAGAAAGCATCTGGATACTTCTTGTTTGAAACATGGGCTCAAAAATACCCAAATGAGCCATGCGTCTGGTCTCGCCAAGGAGAATACACATGGGCACAGGCTAATCAACGTGTTTCTCAGTACGGCCACTACTTCAAGCATCTGGGCGTACAGCCTTCGCAGTTCGTGGGCGTGTACATGTATAACTCACCCGACTTCGTCTTTGTATGGATGGGTCTGCTCTCGATTGGCGCCGCGCCCGCACTCATCAACTACAACCTAGCGTCCAGAGCCCTGGTACATTGCGTCAAGGTGTCTGGTACCAAATTCTTATTGTATGATTCTGCCCCGGACTGTGTGTCTCGTATTGAGGAATCTGAATCGGAGCTTCGCGCACTGCGGATCGAGCCGCTTGTTCTGGATTCAAGTTTCAAGGCGAAACTCGATCAGTATCCTACTGAGAGGCCCAGCACGACTTGCTTTGATGATCCCTCTGCCGCTTTGCCGCTGGCTCTGATGTACACGAGGTAAGTCACTGATAGAAATGAAGATGGACAGACAGGATAACTCACACATGTAATGTTTGATTTGGGCAGCGGTACTACAGGACTGCCAAAGGCTGCGCGACAAGGCGTTGCATGGCAGTACGCGGCAATCTCTTCGAACCCAAATTCGTTCGGGCGGCAACCGGGACCGGGGGGAGACAGATCATACTACTGTATTCCTATGTATCATGGTACCGGCGGACTCGGGGCTATGAGCGACCTGATGAGCGGCTTGTCGATAGCCATAGCACCGAAATTCTCGCTCTCTCGCTTTTGGCAAGATTGCATCGATAGCAAGGCGACCACTTTCACCTACGGTGAGTGACAAAGACATTGTCGTCCAAAAAAATGCCTGGGAATGGCAAAGCTAAAGCAAAACGACAGTCGGAGAACTCGTGAGATACCTGCTATCAGCGGCCCCGTCGATCAACGAGAGGAAGCATCAAATACGACTTATTTGGGGCAATGGCTTGAGTCCGGAATTATGGTCTCGGTTTCAGGTGAAAAACAACGACAAAAAAAGACACCTGTCAAGCGTTCGGTATGAGAGCGAGAGATGTCTAACAGTCATAAAATTCAATAGGAGCGCTTTGGAATACCGGAAATAGGAGAGTTTTATGCAAGTACAGAGGGAGTCATGCACCTCTCCAATCATTACAGGGGCGGGTATGGCCTCGGAGCCGTCGGCCACCACGGATGGCTTCTTCGACATCAGTACCATGACATTTACGTCCCAGTAGAGGTCGACTCGGAGACTGGACACGTCTGGAGATCACCCGACACAGGATTTGCCAAACGGCTACCGTACGAGCAGGGAGGCGAGATTCTTGTCAAACTGCCGTCTCGGGAGGCGTGGGCGGGATACTACGGTGCCGATGAGGCGACGGAGAAGAAGCTGGTGGAGAATATTTTTGAGAAGGGCGACCTCTTCTACCGCACGGGCGATGCCCTTCGCAGAGATGCCGACGGGTATTGGTACTTCGTGGACCGGCTTGGTGCGTACATATTACTCCGTACACGTGACGATTTTGATGGAGAGGAAGCGGCTGACACTCACTCAACAACTCACATTCACAGGCGACACCTACCGTTGGAAAGGAGAAAACGTGTCAACGACGGAAGTCACGCAGGTCCTCGGGACGCACCCCTCCATTGCCGAAGCGAATGTTTACGGAGTCAAAGTTCCTTCACACGACGGCCGAGCCGGCTGTGCAGCAATCGCGGTGAGCAGCGGCAGCGCGGACAAGTTTGACTGGGCGGGTCTGGCAACACTGCTTCGCAAAGAGCTGCCTCCTTACGCCGTCCCGATATTCGTGAGAGTCCGCGAGGGAGTGGGAGGCATGAGCACCGACAACCACAAGCATAACAAGGTACATTTGCGGGCTGAAGGTGTTGACCCTCAAGCTCTGGGGACCAAGGTTGCCAATGGGAAGGGAGACAAGCTGTTTTGGTTACCAGCCGGGTCGCCCGAGTATATTCCCTTCACTCAGGGTGACTGGGATAAGCTGACGCAGTCGAGGGCTCGTATCTGACGTGTTGTACGGAGTACTCCGTACAGAGTTGTGGCGGATTATCTTGACGCTGGCAGCCATGACATTCATGGTACATGCACATGTACTCCGTAAGCTTTTCATCGGCACAAAACTTCCCCCTTGCAGAATAACTTTGTCAGTTGGTGCGGCTGGCCTATAATACACCCTCTTGCAGGCACCGACCCCTCTCTCTTCATGAAACACCGGGAGTTGGACTGGATAAATTGCCCTGCAATGCCCCCCTCCCCCTGAATTATGTCATGAATTTACATGCCCCAGTTTTTCGTTCCTGTCTAATAGCTATGATTAGCTATCTCCTTAGCTGCAATGAGTACACCCCTTGAATTATTTTACAAATCTACGGATCCGTCCATGACAGGGGGATTTAACCCAAGTAGATGTTAACTAGGAAACAAAGGAGACAGGGGCTAGGATTGAAGGTACCTTTTAGTACTCTATAGAAATAGACATGTATCGAAGCTAATGAGACCAAGGCTTAGAAGCTACGGAGTACATAGAGAGCTCTTACATGTAATGTAGTAAGGGGTCATAATTCTAGCCACATAACATGACTTGACAACCCCCCTCCCTATTTTGCTCACTTCGCGCAGTACAATGACCCTCCCACTCCACATTCAGTCTTATCCTTTCCGTTTACTGTTGTATACTCTACCCATCTAGGCGCGTAAAAATAATTAGTCTTTGTAGTTTGACACTAGAGCGCAGTTAGTATTAAGACTACTAAAAGGGTAGGAATCATTTGTATGCGTTATGGTTATCTTACACAATAGGTATGAAGATGAAAGTCTTCGCAACCTGTATTGCCAAAGGCTCCCTTGTTGCAGTACATTTTAGTAGTCTTCTTCATCTTGACAGGGCATCTGCCACCAACAAAAAAGAAGTGACTCCCACAGTGAGGCGCTGGTGGTAGATCGTCGAAAGGCGATGATTCTGAGGCCATGGCCGCTGGGATTAAGAGAAGAAAGAGGAGCTTCATTTCGGCCGTCTAGTACAGATTGGAATAGATTCGCAAGTGGAAAGGAGAAGTTTGTTGATGTGAATTTTTTTTTTCAAGCGAGTTAAATATGCTAGCAGGCTGTCTTTAAATACTTGTAAAACAAAATCTCTAGAAGCCTAATACTAGGAAGTGTTTCATGTTCTTGAAGCATTAGGAAGCTGATTTAGGATAATAATGTTATGGCCTAAGTCCACGGGGCTTATCGCGGGTGTCTGCGCCACCGTACGGGTGATGTGCCCGGCTAATTGCGCCATAGCAAAAGAATAACGCATTGTTATGTATTGAAATGGCGCCGGCCCGAACACAGACGCAAAGGGGTTTTTCTTCCAAGTTAAGGGTTTCCCCTTTTGACTCAGCAGCAGGAGTACTAGTAATGGCCATATATAGAGCTAACTAGTGTAAATAATATATGTATTGAAATGTATGTGGCTGCTGCTAGTTAGCAGCAGCTGTACGGAGTAGAAGTACCTAGATTTATATGTATGTGAAACAACCTATACAGTCCACCCTCTGTTTGATTTTGGGCGTGTTTATCAAGCAAACGCTTGTGCGTAAATAGCACCCCTAAATGTGGCTGGTGGCGGCTAGCACCTAATACTAGGCTTATAGCAAATTTTTACATAGGACCCTATAGTTAGGCCTAACCTTTTCTATAGTAATTCCCTTCCTTATTTATATATATTACTAAGTATTATTATAATCATAATTATAACTACACTTTTAAAGCTATTTACACTAGCTAAAGTTATTTATTTCTTATAATTATAAAGTTACTTTATAAATATTAATTTAATAGCTTCTAAGCTACCTAAGAGGCTATTAATATAGTTTGCTATAATAAGGGGTATAACCTTATAATATATAGGAGAAGGCCTAATACTAGTAATCCTATATATATTATTCTTTAATACTATAAAGGCTAGAGGTATACCTTATAGTATAATCCTAAGGCTTATAAAACTAAGGCTTATAAGAATATAAGCTTATAAATAATAGACTACCTATTTAGATTAATAGTATTAGTATATAAGGGCATTTACACTATTAAGTAGCTAGTAATAAAGCCTTATAATTATAAGCTAATAAATACTACTATATTTTTACACTCCTAGCATAAAGTTATTTATAAGTATAAGAAAGAGATTATTAATACCTATAATAGCAGGTAGAAACCTACTATAATCCTTAGGAAGCTTTAATATAATAATATTAATAATATATAGGGTATTAATTATTATAATATTTATAATATAGTTTAAAGGTATTATATAGCTAAGCTAGTAGGCTAATTAGAAGTTAAGTAGCTATATAACTAACTCTAAAATAGTAATACCTTTTTCTATTAAGATAAAAGAAGTTATAATAGTTATATTATAAGGCTTTTTATTATACCTCTTTCTAGGCTTAAACTCTTAAGGGAATACCTAGATATTCTTTTCCTTAACTATATATATAAAATAAATTACTTTAACCTTTATTACTTAATACTTATAGTATTATACTATTAAAGAAAACCTTTTAATTTATAACTTACTTCTTAAGTAATAAAACTAAAGATAACTATTACTAGGTTATTAATATTATTATAAAGCTTTAAAAAGACTATTTAATCCGTAAGCCTTATATTATTATTATAGACCACAAAATAGCTTTAATTAACACACTTAAAAGGAACCTATATTTTAATAGCATGCCACATATTTTATGCTAGTAGCATGTTAATATAAATATCCTAGCTAAGTATAAGCGTTTTTTTCTAAAGGCTATATATAACAAAGAGGCTTAGCAAGCTATACACGCACCTAAATTTACAGCTTTTTTAAAGGCTTAGAAAGCCCTTATATTATATAAATTAGAGCCTAATTTTAAGTAGGAATTAGAGCGCTTCTAGTAGCCTAGTGTCACGACTGGATTAGGGAGATATAAACAGAGTGAAGGCTAAGGTTCTTAGTTATAGCTAGAGAGCTACTACTTAGAGGTAGGTATATAAAGGTCTTAAACTCTAACCTTCTATATACCTTATAAGTAGTCCTTATCTAAATACCTTACTATATATATATAGCTATTTAATAGCTACTTAGTTATTTATATAACCTAAGGCTTATCTAAGGGTTTTATTATATAACTATTTTATCCCTAACTCCCTAGCCTTTATACTTCTAATATACTACCCCTTAATATATAATTATCCTTAATTAAAAAGAAGTTACTTAGCTAATATAAGTATACTATATATAGCTTATAATAGTATTTAATATTACTAGCTATTTTATAAGTATATAGCTATTATATTTACTTAGGATAATAAAATAAAAGTTATAGGGTTTTAGGTAATTCCCTTCTTTACTCTCTAGCTTTAAATAGCTATATACTTATTACTTTATTACTTTTAATATATATACCTTTACCTAATAATTTATTAACACTAAGTAAGTAGACTACTTATATTAGATTTTATAATTAGGTTAAATAAATAAGGTACTACATACTATTTAAAATAAATAAGCTTTTATCTAATATTAGGGATATTATATTATTCTTACTAGGAGTTTATAGCTAGTATATATATTTACTAGTAGTAGCTATAACTATAAATATTATAATTTCTAGATTAGCTATATATAATATATAAATTACTTAGGGGTCTAAGGCTAATATAAAAGAGGCTTACTTTTCCTTACTTCTATATATTCTTTTTCTTTATATTCTCCTTTAATATTATAAGTTACCCTTACTTATAACCTAGTAGCTTTATAGCTACTATTATAGTAATTACTAATATCCTATAGTATTATTTTATTATTTATATTTAATCTTACTTAAATACTTAATCCCTTTTAAATACTTAAATATTAGTTACTTTACCTTTTATACTTATATTCCTATAGTATATTACTACTAACTTACTAATAGTAAATTATATCTAAGCGCTATAGTACTTCTATTCTATTAGATTCTTTAATAGCTAAGAAAATACCTTAGATATTTCCTTAAAAATCTCCTAAGAAGTAAATAGCTTTAAAAATTTTAATATAAGTATAGTATTTCTAACCCTTAGTATATGCCTTACTAACTTATAGCTAGTAATACTAGTAGTATAAAAATTCCTTATATATACTATATATAATAAGTAGTAATATAAGCTATTACCCTTAAAGATAGTAATAGTATTATTTTATAGTATATTACTAAAGGTAAATTTACTTTAACTAAGTATACTAACTCCTTAAGTATAACTTTACTACTACCTTACTATATATTACTACTAACTTATATAAGTAACTTAATAAAATATACTTATTATATATAAAATAATAAAGACTATTTAGGGGTATATTTTCCTTTTTTTACTACTTATACTTATATTAATATATTACTAGTACTTTACTTACTTTATAAAATTATACTAAGCACTCTTTAAGTATATTAATAGTTATATTATCTTTAATAATAATCCTTACTTTCTTAATAATATATATATATATATTTATTTTTATAACTTAGGTTACTACTAATATACTACTAGCGCTTAATATATATAAAATATAAACTTTATAATATACTTTTATTTATAAAGAATATTAATAAGTATAGCTAGGCTAGATAAGTAAGGCTAACTATAAAGGTTATATAAGAGGCTAATACTAATAAAAGAATTACTATATTACTACTAAGTAATACTATTAATCTAGAAGTCTAGATTAATATCTTTAATAGCTTATGCTTTATTATATAAAACCTTCCCTTAGTAAGTTTCTTAATATTCTTACTTATAGCCTTATTAACTTACTAATAGCTTACTATATATATACTTATACTTCCTACTTATATTAGGCTATTAGACTTTCTAGGTAAGCTTTATATATATATATATAAGAAAGGGGATTTCTCTAATAATAAGGATAAATCCCTTACCTAAGGCCTTACTACTAACCTAGCGCCTAAGAATAAAAATAATAATACTAGGGGCTAGGGCCTAATATAAATATAGGGTAAATAGTGCTAAGTAGCTATAAGGTAAATTATCTAAGAAATTATCTAGTTTTTTTATATATATTACTATTACTATTTAATCTTTACTAAATATACCTTTATATTTATAAACTAGCTACTTAGTTATTACTTATAATTATTAATAATATTTATTATAATAAAATCTTTTCTCTTAACTTATAAATTCTCTAAAGTATTATAGCTTTTTTATTTAACTAAGTATTTCTAATATCTCCTATTATAATAATATAAGATAATTCTTTTAACCTTAAACTCCTATTTATTATCTATAATATTATCTTATAATAAAAATATATTTTCTATACTAGTTAGGTCCCTTATAAATAGTTTAAGGTTAGTAATATTAAAAATATTATATAGTTATATACTAGGTAGTAGCTTTAATTAGTATACTAATCTATAAGTTTTAATTACCTTTTAACTTTATAAAGGCCTAGGTACTTTACACTTAGCTTCCTACTAGGTTACTATAAGTTAATATTCTTTATAAATAATAAAATATAGTTACTTACTTTAAACTTTATTAGAGTTTACTTTTTATTATAGTACTTTATATACTAAGTTTATAAGTTACTTAGAAGTTACTTAATTACTATATATTTATTTCTTAGTGTAGTTACTTAAGTCTTTACCTAGTTATTTACTACTAGAATATTTATAATTACTTACTATAGGCCTCTAGGGTTATAACCTTTATAGTACCTTTACTAGGGTATAGCTATAAGTTAAGTAAACACTTATATTATATATAAACTATACTATTAATAGGTTATTTACCTAGTTAGTCTAATTAAAGTAAGTAAAAGCTCTTAAATAGTGCTTTAAAACTTAGTTTAAATATTTTATTTACCTATCTATTTATAAGTAAAACATAGTGCTTAGTTACTACTTAGTAGTAATAAGGTAGTAAAAGGTTATTTAAAACCTACTAGTAAATATTAAACCATAGTTTATAATAATACCCTTTAGGGCATTATAGTCCTTAAAAATATATTCTAGAAATATAGTAGCTAACCTATTACTAGTTAGTTATATTAAAATAGGGATATAAATACTATATTTTATAAAATAGTCTATAATAACTAAGATTATATTATAAGTCTAATTTATATCTCTTATAGGTAATAGCCTTATAATAAAGTCTATTAATAATTCTTAAAAAGGCTAATTAAGCACTAGTAGTATTACTAGCTTACTATAAGGTTTATAATGCCTTATCTTTAAAGTCTAATAGCTTATATAAGTTTATATATATAACTTAGTATCTTTCTTTATTAATAGCTAGTAATACTAATTTATAATATAATAAAGGGTCTTACTAACTCCTTAGTAGCTTACTACTAGGTTATTATAGGTAAGTAGTAAAATTTCCTTTCTTATACTAGCTAGAATAAAAACTTAATTCTTAAATATTAATAGCTTAGAGAGCCTAATAAACTATATTTATAATATTTCTAGGTTACTACTCTTACGTAGCTTCCTATAACCTATAGTAAAGTTATTACCTTACTATACTTAAAATAACATAACCTAAATTAAAGCCTCTAATTCTACGTATATAAAATAAGCATTATGTATAAACTTAGAAGAGATTTACTAGATTACTTATATTCTTACTATAATACTACTATAAGTAGCTAGCTTATAGTATACTTATAAACTTATAAATAAATTATAAATAAGTAATGTTTTAAAGGGGCGCTTACGCTACTTACTAGCTACTAACCTAGCTAGACTCCTAACCTATAGGCTTACTAGACTTATAGAAATATTAATAAATATAAATAAGGTATAACCTTACTACTTAGAATTAATAAACCTAGTTTATATACTACTACTAGGCTTTGCTAAACTATTAGGTTTCTTAATAATATTGTTGGTTACACCAAGGTGCCTGCGCAGGTAGGATAATTCCGTAATATTAAAGTCGATGATAGATAGCTAGCTAGGAAAGAGAGAGAAGAGAGGGAAGGTCTAGATAATAGAAAAGTAAGTAAAACCCGTAAGTAAGGCGGAAGAGGGGGTGGCGAATTAATATAGCTAATTACATTGCGTGCATTACGCTAGACCCACTATTAGTCTAGTCTTTAGCTATAATTAAGCTAATAAAAATCCGAAGGATTTAACACTAGTAGTCTCTCTTTTTATCTGTGGCTAAAGGAGCCTAAAAACATAATAAAAATCAAATTAAAGGAAAGTGTATATAAGTAAATCCCTTAATAGGAATCCGCTGCTCTAATTAGCCGTTACGGCATCGGTTAATTAAATTAATCTGTTAGTCCTTATTAAGGCTCCCGTCCCCTAATATTACAGGTCTCTTTACCTATCCTTTAACATAAATTATTAATTTGTTCAAATTAATTAGAGACAAAAGAGATAAATTTAGCAATACCTTTATTATTACATCCGCTAGATTATCGTTTCTATTAATCCACCTTACCTTATAGATCTTATGCCTTTTATATAATTAACAAAGGGCTATAATATTAATCATTAGTCTTTTCTCTTTTATTATTCCTAGCTTCACAAGGCATTTATATAACAAAAAGGAGTTAGTACAGAGGATTATAGGAATTTAAGGTATCTTTAATTAGTCTATAATCTAATAAAGAGTTATGGAAATTACATAGGTGATATTTGCGCCTTAAACCATGCTATAT
The DNA here is from genome assembly GCA_030389615.1 of Epichloe typhina subsp. poae. Lineage (NCBI taxonomy): Eukaryota > Fungi > Ascomycota > Sordariomycetes > Hypocreales > Clavicipitaceae > Epichloe > Epichloe typhina. The sequence continues at coordinate 4,444,419 of CP098313.1, forward strand.
AATTTAGAGGCAAGCATGCTACGTATAACTTGTTTGCTCTTTGTTAAACTATACGTAATAATATTGCCTTTCATAATAAAGGTATTATCATCTTACATTATCTCATTACTAATTATAATAATATATCCAATCTATAAGCTTAAATCCTTATTATTAGCAAGCAATCTATCTATAAACATAAAGAGCTTTGCTTCCTTAAGGGTTAAAGGTATGTATTATAGTCCTTACTACTAATTCTTAATTTGCTATTTAAGGCGTTTATTAAGGCATGTAATATTATTAGCAAAGGGTTCTTAGTATTAAGCTGTGATTAATAGATTATAGGAAGCCTCCGGTTAGCACATAGTTATAATATAGCTTCCTTAGGCTTATTATTCTACGTAATCTTGCTTTACTATTAGAGATTAAGGATTAACTTCCTTAATCTTCTAACTTTAGCCCTTTTAGGTTAAAATTAACAAGTTATTAGCGTTCTAGGTTAAGATATAGCTATTAAAAATAAGGGGATTCCTAGTGGTTAATTACTGCTTTTCCTTAGTAGTAAACTTAGCCCTTTAGAGCTCTTTCTTTTCTTTTCGGAAGAAGTTATTATTACTTAGGCCTAATATATTATTAGTCTACATTCCTATAATACTAAAGAGGTTCTTATTATTTAGCGCTATAATTAACAAGTAAGGATTATAGGTTAAAGTTATTATATTAAGGTTATCTTTGTAATAATAGAAGTACATCGCCTACCAGTGGGTTCTAGCCTTTACAATCCTGTAAAGAGGTTTAATTAATTTAATTATAGTCCCTTCTAGAAAGAGGTATATAATCTGCTTTGGCAATCTCACAATAATTAGTCTTATTAGCATTATGTGCGATTAAGTATATGCTTATGTGATATTATAAATCCAAAGGTAAATGCCTCTTTTTCTTAATAATAAAGCAATAGCTATAATAAGTCATTAGCTTACTTATTGTATTATTAGTAATTATGTTAAGATAAATTCCTTTCCCTTGTTATTATAGCCTTACATAATAAGGCAAGATTTCTCGTATAGTAAGGCTATTCCCTTGCCTTTAATCTCTCTAACTATATAAGAATTGAAGATTCTGTGGCCTTCATGCTTTACTAGGTTGTATTTAACAAATTTAAAGATATTATAAGCTTATAGGGCATTAATCTTAACTTAATTAGACTACTTAAAGGGTTTTCCTAGGGTTATAATCTTCCTTTCTTAGTAAAGTTAAAGAGTAAGGTTTTAATTAGCTTCTTCTTTTACTATAAGGAATACTATGCTTAGCATCCCTTTAGCTATAACCTCTTAAATAAAGGCCTTATCTTAGTCTTTATTAACAAGCATATAGAGTTTAATTAGGCTAATATCCTTTTTAAGATTATAAGTTTTACCTCTTCTTGCTTTTATTCCTTTAGGGTAAGGTAATAAGTCTTTAACTTACTAGCTTCCCCTTAGGGTTACCTAGGTATTATAGGCCTCTTCTATTAGCTTCTCTATGCTTATAAATTAGACTATAAGGGCTTTTCTTAGCCTTCCTTACTTTCTCTTTAGTAATACCTATAGTTTTTCTTCTTTTTCTATTACTAATTCTTTTTTAGTAGTAGTGGTTAGTAATATTATTATAGCCTTCTTTATATCTTAAGGCTTTATCTCCTACTACTCTAGCCTTTCTATAATATATAAGTCTTTATAGTAAGGCTTTACTACTATAAAGCGGAATTTTACTAGGCTATAGGGTATATTAACTATGCAAGTCTCCTTATTAGTAGTAATTAGCTTATAAGGGCTATGCTAGCTACCCTTCTCTCTTTACATACGTATATTAGCTTGTAGAGGTAGCTAATATATAGGCACTATATTAGGACTATTCTAGGCTCTAAGGGTATTATAGACCTGCTATGAAGCTATATAGCGGCAGACCTTATTAGTAGCTATCCGAATTACTTTAGCGCGTTAAATAACAGAGACGCTAGGTAGTAACTTATCTATTATCTACGGGTAGGCTCCGAAGACTAGCAGGGTTAGTATAATTCCTTTAGGGCCTGTAAAATTATTAATAGCCTTAATAGCTATTTAGAGGCGTTATTCTAGCATTAGTTCTGCGCTAATTAAGTTAGTAATAATATTATAAGCCTAGCGCAAGGGTCTATAATATCTTTTAACCTTTCTAATGCTATTATAAGCTTTAATTAGTATTTTATTAGTCTTAATTAATATTAATTAAGCGTAATATTTAAATTTAGCGGAAGCGAAGTTATTACTAGTATTGTGGACTATCTATTCTAGAGGTCCTAGATAGGTATTAATCCAGCACTCTCAGATAGCGTCCTAGATATCTCAAGCCTTCTGCTTTTTTAGATTAAGGAATCAGGCTACTTAGAACAAAGTTACTAAATTAATAATATAAAGCACTAGTTAACTATTAATTTACATAATATTAATAATAATCTTATAGTTAAATTCGTGGTTATCTTTGATTATAAATTTAAATTAACTAGGGGCCTTACTATACATCTAGTAATAGTAGTAGACTTTGGTTAATTTCTTAATTACCTAGCGTTTAACTTTATAACTAGCTTATTAAAGAACCTTTACAAGTTATTAAATAGAAGGGTAACTAAGCTAATAATATAATTAACGAATATCTCCCTCTAAGAGATAGAAGGCAACTGTTTCTTTTGCCTCTAGTAACCACTAAGGGTAACCCTATTATTGTACTATAGGCATAGTCTTGTTGCCTTAAATAAGTACATTTATAAGGTTATTAATCTTAACTTATATTTTATTTATATTAGTAATTAAGAAAAGAAAGGGAGTAGCTATGTTAAGAACATAGAATTTAAGCTCTCTAAGTTCTATAAGTACATAGATAATGCCTTTTGTGACTACTAATCTAGCACTAAATATGATAATTTAAGGTTTATAAGGGATTACCTTTAATAAAGGCATTAATCTTAGTAAAGCTTTTACTTATACCTCTCCTACACTTAATTTTCCTGCGGCACTAGTATTAGGCATAATACCTCTAAAGACTTCTTTAGAATAGCGTTTTTTAAAGATATAGTAAAATAAGCCTTTATTACACTCTTATGGTTTGTAAAGCTCTTGCTTAAGGAATACGTGTTAAAAGGCTTAATTATTTAGGGTTATAAGGATATTAACGTTAGTAGTATTATAGTTAGTCTGTTATCCGGAGCAGAAGAATTACGTAATGCTTAGATATACTATTAATAGTAGCTCCTTTACCTTATTATTATTATTATCCTAGGCCCTTATATAAGCTATAAGATATGGTTCCTAATTCTAACTAGAGTTATTATTAGGTTTGTTATTATCTTACCCTTTAAAGGAGGTAAGGAATACCTAAAATCCTTTCTTTATAGGGGTTATATAATATATTTTACTAGCTTACTAGCAGTCTTTCTTTTTCTAATATTCTTTAGTAAAGTAGTTAGAGAACTAGTAGCTACTCTTACTATATATAAAGCAGCGCTTAGGGCTTAGCCTAGGGCTTTTTCTATGATAGCTTCCTTCGCTATAGGATTATTATTTATACTAATAATTAGTAAATATAGCCTCTAAAGGGTCTTCTTATTAGTACTAAAGGTATTAAGAGGTTTTCTTATTTAATTCTATAATAGTAATTACTTTACAAAGGTCTCTAGTAAGACTTTTAAAGCCTAGGGAGTGTATGTATTTAACTATCTAATATTTGGGTACACTAGCTATAGCATTTAATGCCTGCTTATAGAGCTTAGTATTTACTATATTAGAAAGGTATAGCCCTCTGTGGATTTTTTTAAGGTTTAATAACATAATCTTAAGACACTTAAGCTTGCTTTTATTAGGGTTCTTATTAATTATGTTCTTTAATATTATACTACTTCACTTATAATAGTAGAATTATTAGTTACTTTCTGTCTTAAAGCGTTAACAAATATAAGTAATTATTTTTTTATAGGAGTAGTTATTCCTAAAGAGGTAATTAAGGTAATACTATTTAGTATTACCTATTAATATAATAGGAAAAGCTTTCTAATAATGTGTTTAAGGGAGGTTAATTCTATTACACTTGTTCTTAAAGAGCGTGATCTTTAGTGTTAGGAAGTTATATAGTTTCCTGCTATAGTAGTTACTATTCTTATATATCTTTGTAAGCTCTAAGATCTTCTTTGTAATCTAATCTTTAGAGGGGAATTACTATAAAGGTATAATTTATTATAAATAATAGTCTATAGGTTATTATATATAATAATTATTAGGATAAAGCAATTAATTAGATTAGGATTATTATAAGGGCTCTTAGGGAGGTTTAGGGAATTATTAAGGTTAAGAAAGGTGGATTTCTAGGGTAGGTAATTAGGTTTAGGGCTAAGGCTCTAGGGGTTTAGAAGATTATGATTTTTCCTATAACTAAAGAGGCATTAAGGTTTAGTAAAGTACCTCTTTAAGAGATACTAGGATTAAATATCCTAGGCCTTATTTAATAAGGACGCTATAATCTTATAAGGAATTGTGTAGCTCTCTAATAATATCCTTATTTACTCTTTTAAAGGTGTCTTTAGACTAGCCTTTAAAGTCTTCTTAAAATAACTCCTAGAGGTTATTATCTCTCTAGCCTTAATGCTTGCTAAGGTTAATAAACCTTATAATCTAGTTATTAAGTTTGGGTTATATAGCGGTCTTTAGGTCTAGTTTAACAGGCTTTTTCTAGTCTTTTATGAGGTTATTTGTAAGCTATTGTAGACATGCTAGTAGTTCACTCTTTTATAGTCTTTTAAGAGGAATTATCTAAGCCTTACTATTACTAGTAGCAGCCCTTCCTCTTATAGAAGGTCTAGATTCTGATTCTGCTATCTTGTGATATCTAGGCTATAAAAGAAGGTCTAAGGTGTTATTCTTTTGCTACTAATTAAGCTTATATGTTTACCTATTACTAGGGTCTTCTTTTGCACTTTAGGAGCATTATTACTCTAATAAAGCTAGGAAATTACAAAAACACGGAAAATCATAAAGACAGGAAAAACAGTGGAAAAAGCAGCAAAAGTAGCGACAAGAATAAATCAAATTAGGGTTAAGTAAAGCAATAGAAGTATTAAAAGTAACTAGAAAAGCACTAGTAAAAACAACACAGAAGTAATAGAATTGCTGCTTCCTATTTTATATAAAAAGAGGGAAGGAGATAATCTCTCTTACTAATAAGCATAAGGCGAATAACACTAAGAGTAAAGGGGGTAAGAAACAAGTAGTAAATACTTATAGAGGGGGATTAAAGGTCTGTTAGAAGAAGGTAATATATTAAGAGAAGTTATAAGTAATTTAGCTAGCTTAGCTAAGGTTATTTAACATTAGGTTTAAAATAAATGCCTTACAGTAATAGATTTAGTTAGTTAGTTAGTTTTCTCATAATAGACAATAAAATCAATGATTAATAACAATATCCTAAATAAATATAATAAAGTTATATCCTATAAGCCTAAGGGTTAATAAATTAATTCCTTAGAAGCCTAATAAGCCTATAACTAGGATTCTAGTCTCTTCCTTTAGCACACTTATGTAGTTATGCCTCTCTACTATAATAACTATTAATCTAGCGTAATAAGGGGTAGTAGCTATAGTATTTATAAAAATATCTCTTCTTGTGATACCTAACTTATTTATAGTTATAAAGTTAACTACTAATTAGTGTTAGTTACACTAAGATGCCTATATAAGTAAGATAATTCCGTAATATTAAAGTTAATAATAGATAGCTAGCTAGGAAAGAGAGAGAAGAGAGGGAAGGTCTAGATAATAGAAAAGTAAGTAAAACCTATAAGTAGGGCAGAAGAGGGGGTGGTGAATTAATGTAGCCAATCATATTGCGTGCATCGCGCTGGACCCACTATTAGTCTGGTCTTTGGCCACGATTGAGCCGATGAAGATCCGAAGGATCCAACAAATATAATTAAGTTATAACTTCTTAAAACCCTAGAGGCTAGTAAGGCTATTATAGTGTCTTTATAATAAAACATTAGCTATACTAAGTAATATAATACTAAAACCTGTAATAGCACTATTATCTATATAGTATTTCTATTACTTAGTATTATTAAATTTAGATAAGAAGTTAGGTAACTATAAGGTTAATGCCTTTACCTTATACTTCTTACTAATATAATTTGCTTTTCTTAATAGGGTATTCATAGGGTTTAACTTACTTATATAATATTTAATCCTAAAATTAAATAAATAAAGCTTATTTAATACTATTACTTACTTACTAGTTAGCTTTAGCTTTATAGCTAGGTACTTATAATTTAAATAGTTTATAATAACTATAATCTAATAAGAAGAATATATAAGGTAATGTCTCTAGGCTTAAAATGCCTCTTAAATTACTAATAACTTAGTATTAGGTGTTAAGTAGTAAAGTTTAATATTAGTTAACTTCCTTAAAAATATACTACTAGATGCTAGTTACCTAGCACTAATATTATAAGTATAGCTCTAATTATATAACTAAATATATTTATCTTTACTCTTAGTAAGTAAAGTAAGTTAAAATACACTAAAATTAGTGCCTTTTAAAACTTCTTTTAAAGTTCTTTAAATACTACTAGTTTACTAGGTTTTAGCTTAAACTTCACTAGCTAAATACCTTTTAAATAGTTTATTAGTAAGATTACTACCTTACTATACTATTTTATAAAGTATTAGTAAAAACCTATAAACCTAAGGAATAATTAAATATTAAATATGCTATAGGGTATTAGCTAGGTTATAATAGCTTTAACTTATAATAGTTCTATCTTAATACCCTTTTTAAATATAATAAAACCTAGGAATTTTACTTACCTAATAGAAAATTAGCACTTTTTAAGGCTAATATAAAGGTCTATGTCTTAAAGTTACTCTAGCATACTTTTAATATACTTTATATATCTTATAGGGTTACTACTATATATTAGGATATTATTAAGGTAAATAATATAGAATTTATTTATAAGTCCATTAAGGGTATTATTAATATATTCCTAAAAATAGCTAGTGTATTTACTAATCTAAATAGTATTATAAGATATTTAAAGTAGCTATAGTAGTATTAGAAAGCTATTTTCTACTTATTACCTTTATAAATATATAGCTAGTAGTATGCTTCTTAAAGATCTAGTAATATAAAAACCTTTATACTTGCTAATTAGTTAAGGATTTCAGAGATTAATAGTAAAGGGGCCTTGTTTTTAACTATAATCCTATTAAGGCCCTTATAATTTATATAAAGCCTTAATTTCCCTGATTTTTAGTATAAATAAAATTAAGGCTTTAGCTAGACTAGTTAATCTTCTAATCTACCCTTTTTCCTATATACTTACTAGGTACTCCCTAAGCACTTCTAGCTCTTTTTTAGCTAAGTTATATATAAGTCCTTAAGGTAGTTATTTCCCTTTTCTAATTTAATTATATAAGTATAGCTACTTAATTCTAGAAGCTTACTAGCTAAATCTTTTAAAAACATATCTATAAATTCTACATACTTTTCTAGGATTTACTATTAGGTTATATTACTATCTATCTCTTATATAATTACTATTACTTTCTTATAGTATACTACCTAGAGTGCTATTATGCTTCTTAGTTTTTTTTTTTAGGAAATAAGTATATTTTACTACTATTACTATAGCTATACTATAACCTTAGTTATTACTTACTATATTATTTACTAATAAGTCTTTATTAGTTTTCTTTTCTTTTTCCTAAGCTTAATTACCCTAATCTTTAGTAATACTAGTAATAGTATAATAAATAACTATTTTACTACCTTATATAGTTATTACTTCCTTATAGTAAGTATAATATAATCCTTAGTTATTAGAAATCTCTAAAAATTTTACTTCTAATTTATTACTATAGGTTTATACTCTAAAGTCTAATCTATACCTAGGAGCACCCCTCTCCTATATTAGTAATATAATAGCTAATCTAGTAAACCTTTATATAGCCTATGCTATCTTTTACCTTAATTAGCTTATATAGAATTCCTTTATATAGGATTTTATTTTTACTTATGCTTTTTAGTATTATCTTTATTTTTTCTATATTTTTCTAATTCTATTTTAATAATAATTTAGGGTAGATTATTAAATATTCTATACTTATATTAAATAGCGCTAGCATAGCTAACTAGTAGTTATCTTACTATAAGGATACCTATATTCTTATTCTTTTATTTATAGGTTTCTTTATAGTAAGACTATTATCCTAGGCTTATACTAACCTAATTAGAATCTTATTAAGGTCTAAGGTCTTATTACTACTATTCTTATACTTCTTAGTTATATACTTACTACTTTTGTAAATTAAATAATCTATTACTTTATATTTATTTATATTATATTTAGGACTACTATATTTATAGCACTTAAATAGTTTTTAACTTATGCTTAGTTACTATAAGTTTTACTATAAGTTATCTATAAGGGAGCTAAAGTATTATCTCTTTTTTACTTTCTTTATTATTATAGTTTTTATTATAATTATTTAATATAAATATTATTATAACTTTAGCCTTTTACCTTATCCTTATAGGTAGCTTTAAGATATTAGGAACTCCTAGCTAACTATATACTTTCTTATAGTATTATTTAGGCTATTTAGGAAAATTACTATCCTTAAGTATATAAGGATTTAGTTAGGTAATTTAGCTTTTACTTTAGTCTAAAGTCTTAAATAAGACTAGAAAAACTAGTTATTTTTACCTTAGATTTAGTAGTATTTTAGTAGCTTCTAAGTACCTTATATTTTTATTTATTACTCCTAAGTTTAACTAGGATATAAATTTATTCTAAGAATAGGCTAAGTAGTTAACTAACTTATTTACTATTATATAATATATTTATTATTACTTTATATTATTTACTAGGTAGCTACTAGTATATATTTCCTTAGTTTTATTATTATAAAAGGTTCTTAAATTTAACTAGAATAATATATTTAAATTCGCTAAGTATACTTATAAATTCTTATAGGTATTACCTTTATATACTAGTACTTTATACTATATTTTTATAAAGCTTTATAAGTATATACTTACTATAAAGTTAAGGTTAGGTAAGAAAGCTAGGAATAAGGGATTAATTAGTATAAGTATCTAAGGGGTAATTATAGGTTCTTTACCTAATCTAGCTAATTATAAGTTTACCTTAATTTCTTTAAGCTATACTTTTATATTTATAATATCTTACCTTATATAGGTATATTATAACTAGGCTTATCCTTCTTCTCCAGCTTTTTATTTCCCTTCTTCTTCTCACTTTTCCTGAATTCCTTGATATTTTCTTCTATCTTTTGAATTTCCTTTTTTGGAATTTCCTCGGATTTTTGGATAGCCATTAGGTTTTGTAGCCTAGTGGTTATAGCCCCTAGCTTTTAGTCACCCTTAGCCATACTATTGATTAATTAGTTAGTCGTTAATTGGTTAATTAGTAGCCCTTAACATACCTATTAATTGTAATGAATTGGATTAGCTGCAATTAAGGATAAGTTATGTTTTTTTTAGGGTTCAAGTTTGCCTTAGAGCTTTGAAGGATAAGTTATAAGATGGAAGAGATGTATATAAAGAGATAGAATAAACACAGTTATAGAGGAAGGGGAAATCACGTTAATTTATACTATAAGTAAAACTCGAATAGATTTAAGTTTAACTACAGTCGCGAATTATAACTCTTGCGTAATTATAGCTATAAAGTTTGTCGCAAACTTTGTATTAACCTTTTAGCCCCTAAATTTATAGCTTAAAGCTTATTCACTTATTTATATTTTACCTAACACTATAGTAATTATTAAATTTAGTTGTTAATTATTACACTAGCTAGGTATTGCTAGTAATTTTTTGTTCCTTAAAAATTAGATGCATTAGCCACAGTCAATGACCCCAAAAAAAAAAATCAATAACTAGGCTTATATAACCTTATAGTAGCGCTCTAGCTTATCTAGGTTATTATTATTCCTAGATTTAGTATTACTATATTAATTAGGGTTAGGTAGTATCTATTATATCCTTTTATTATTAGGCCCTAAAGTTAGGATATATAAGTTACTCCCTAGGTACTATAAGTTTATATCTCCCTTACTAGGTAATATAAGTATATTTTAAGTAAATATTTTATAGCTTCTTTATATTTAAACCTAGCTAATAGTTTATTTACCTTAAAGGGTTTAAGAGTTTAACTTATTATAACTAGATTAGGGAGATATAAATAAAGTAAAGGCTAAGGTTTTTAGTTATAGCTAAAGAGCTATTACTTAGGGGTAAGTATATAAAGGTCTTAAACTCTAACCTTTTATATACCTTATAGGTAGTCCTTATTTAAATACCTTACTATATATATATAGTTATTTAATAGCTACTTAGTTATCTGCATAACCTAAGGCTTATCTAAGGGTTCTATTATGTAACCATTCTGTCCCTAACTCTCTAGCCTCCATGCTCCTAACACCTAGTAGGTTCCTAGAGCCTGCTGTTAATTATATTATATAAACCTAGATTAATCTATAAAAGGAAAAGATTATAAAGTGCTTTATTAATTAACATTACTACTTTAGCTATATAGTTACTTTTATTATTAAATCATTAAACACTACTATAAAGAGAATTCTAATAAGTAGCATAAGTAACCTAACCTCTATTTTCTAGCGCTTATAAATATACTAGGTTAATTAATATACAAAGATATAATAGTCTATAACTAATAAATATTACAAGATATGAAATCTATTACAAAAACCTATCTATAGCATTATCCATAATAAGATTTCCTTTATTACATTATAGCTTATAATAAACAAGGAAATTGTTGGATCCTTCGGATCTTCATTGGCTTAATCGTGGCTAAAGACTAGACTAATAGTGGGTCTAGCGCGATGCACGTAGTGTAATTAGCTGCATTAATTTGCCACTCTCTCTTCCGCCTTACTTATAGGTTTTACCTACTTTCCTATTATCTAGACCTTCCCCCTCTTCTCTCTCTTTCCTAGCTATTTATTTATTATTAACTTTAATATTATAGAATTATCTTACTTACGTAAGTACCTTAGTGTAACTAACACTAATTAGTAGTTAACTTTATAACTATAAATAAGTTAGGTATTATAAGAAAAGATATTTCTATAAACACTATAGCTACTACCCCTTATTACGCTAGATTAACAGTTATTATAGTAAAGAGGCATAACTACATAAGTGTGCTAAAGGAAGAGACTAGAATCCTAGTTATAGGCTTATTAGGCTTCTAAGGAATTAATTTATTAACCCTTAGGCTTATAGGATATAACTTTATTATATCTATCTAGGATATTATTATTAATTATTAATTTTATTATCTATTATAAGAAAACTAACTAACTAACTAAATCTATTGCTGTAAGGTATTTATTTTAAACCTAATATTAAATAACCTTAGCTAAGCTAGCTAAATTACTTATAACTTCTCTTAATATATTACTTTCTTCTAATAAACCTTTAATCCCCCTCTATAAGCATTTACTACTTATTTCTTGCCCCCTTTACTCTTAGTGTTATTTACCCTATGCTTATTAGTAAGAGAGATTATCTCCTTCCCTCTTTTATATAAAATAGGAAGTAGTAATTTTATTACTTTTATGTTATTTTTACTAGTGTTTTTCTAGTTACTTCTAGCACTTCTATTACTTTACTTAACCTTAATTTGATTTATTCTTATTACTACTTTTACTGCTTTTTCCACTATTTTCCCTATCTTTATAATTTTCTATATTTTTGTGATTTTCTAGCTTTATTAGAGTAATAACGCTCCTAAAGTGTGAAAGAAGACCCTAGTAATAAGCAAATATATAAGCTTAATTAGTAGTAAAAGAATAACACCTTAGACCTTCTTTTATAGCCTAGATATTATAAAATAGTAAAATTAGAATCTAGACCTTCTATAAGAGAAAGAACTACTACTAGTAATAGTAAGGCTTAAATAATTTCTCTTAAAAGACTATAAGAGAGTAAACTACTAGTATATTTATAATAGCTTACAAATAATCTTATAAAAGACTAGAAAAAGCCTATTAAACTAAACCTAGAGACTACTATATAACCTAAACTTAATAACTAGATTATAAGGTTTATTAACCTTAGTAAGTATTAAGGCTAGAGAGATAATAACCTCTAGGAGTTATTTTAAGAAGACTTTAAAGGCTAGTCTAAAGATACCTTTAAAAGAGTAAATAAGGATATTATTAGAGAGCTATGTAATTCCTTATAAGATTATAATATTCTTATTAAACAAGGCCTAGGATATTTAATCCTAGTATCTCTTAAAGAGGTATTTTACTAAACCTTAATACCTCTTTAGTTATAGGAAAAATTATAATCTTCTAAACCCCTAAAGCCTTAGCCTTAAACCTAATTACCTACCCTAGAAATCCACCTTCCTTAACCCTAATAATTCCCTAAACCTCCCTAAGAGCCCTTATAATAATCCTAATTAAATTAATTACTTTATCCTAATAATTATTATCTATAATAACCTATAGACTATTATTTATAATAAATTATACCTTTATAGTAATTTCTCTCTAAAGATTAGATTATAAAGAAAATCTTAGAGCTTATAAAGATATATAAGGATAGTAACTACTATAGCGGGAAGCTATATAACTTCCTAATACTAAAGATTACGCTTTTTAAGAATAAGTGTAATAGGATTAACCTCCCTTAAATATATTATTAGAAGGCCTTTCCTATTATATTAATAAGTAATACTAAATAGTATTACCTTAATTATCTCTTTAGGAATAATTACTCCTATAAAGAGATAATTACTTATATTTACTAATACTTTAAAACAGAAAGTAACTAATAATTCTATTACTATAAGTAAAGTAATATAATATTAAAGAATATAATTAATAAAAACCTAATAAAAGCAAGCTTAAGTGCCTTAAGATTATATTATTAAACCTTAAGAAAATTTATAAAGGGCTATACCTTTCTAACATAGTAAATACTAAGCTTTATAAGCAGGTATTAAATACTATAGCTAGTGTACCTAAATATTAAATAGTTAAATATATATACTCCCTAGGCTTTAAAAGTCTTACTAAAGACCTTTATAAGGTAATTACTATTATAAAATTAAATAAGAAAATCTCTTAATATCTTTAGTACTAAGAAGAAAACCCTCTAGAGGCTATATTTACTAATTATTAGTATAGATAATAATCCTATAGTAAAGGAAGCTATTATAGAAAAAGCCCTAGGCCTAGCTTTAAGCGCTACTTTATATATAGTAAAAGCAGCTACTAGTTCTCTAACTACTTTACTAAAGAATATTAGAAAGAAAAGGACTACTAGTAAGCTAGTAAAATATATTATATAGCCCCTATAAAGAAGAGATTTTAGGTATTCCTTACCTCCTATAAAGGGTAAGATAATAATAAACCTAATAATAACTTTAGTTAGAATTAGGAATTATATCTTATAGCCTACATAAAGGCCTAAGATAATAATAATAATAAGGTAAAGAAGCTACTATTAATAGCATATCTAAGTATTATATAATTCTTCTGCTCTAGATAATAAACTAACTAAAACACCGCTAATGTTAATATTCTTATAACCCTAAATAATTAAGCCTTTTAATATATATTCCTTAAGTAAGAGCTCTATAAGCCATAAGAGTGTAATAAAGGCTTATTTTACTATATCTTTAAAGAATGCTATTCTAAAGAAGTCTTTAGAGGTATTATACCTAATACTAGTACTATAGGAAAATTAAGTGTAAGAGAGGTATAAGTAAAAGCTTTACTAAGATTAATGCCTTTATTAAAGGTAATTCCTTATAAACCTTAAATTATTATATTTAGTGCTAAATTAGTAGTTATAAAAGGCATTATATATATACCTATAGAACTTAAAGAGCTTAAATTTTACATTCTTAACATAGCTACTCCCTTCCTTTTCTTAATTACTAATATAGATAAGATATAGGTTAAGATTAATAACCTTATAAATATACTTATTTAAGGTAATAAGACTATGCCTATAGTATAATAATAGGGTTATCCTTAGTAGTTACTAGAGGTAAAAGAAATAGTTACCTTCTATCTCTTAGAGAGAGATATCTATTAATTATATTATTAGCTTAGTTACCCTTCCGTTTAATAACTTATAAAGGTCCTTTAATAAGCTAGTTATAAAGTTAAACACTAGGTAATTAAGAAATTAACTAAAGTTTACTACTATTACTAAATACATAGCAAGGCCCCTAGCTAATTTAAATTTATAATTAAAGATAATCATAAATTTAACTATAAGATTATTATTAATATTATATAAATTAATAGTTAACTAGTGCTTTATATTATTAATTTAGTAACTTTATTCTAAGTAGCCTAATTCCTTAATTTAAAAAAGCAGAAGGCTTAAGATATTTAAGACACTATCTAAGAGTACTAGATTAATACCTATCTAGGACCTCTAGAATAAATAGTTTATAATACTAGTAATAACTTTGCTTTTACTAAATTTAAATATTATGCTTAATTAATATTAATTAAGACTAATAAGATACTAATTAAAGCTTATAATAGCATTAGAAAGGTTAAAAGATATTACAAACCCTTATGCTAGGCTTATAATATTATTACTAACTTAATTAGCATAGTACTAACGCTAGAATAGTGCCTTTAAATAGCTATTAAGGCTATTAATGATTTTATAGGCCCTAAAGGAATTATACTAACCTTACTAGTCTTTAGAGCTTACCTACAAATAATAGATAAGTTACTACTTAGTGTTTTTATTATTTAATACGCTAAAGTAATTTAGAAGGCTACTAATAAGGTCCGCTACTATATAGCTTTATAGTAAGTCTATAATGCCTTTAGAGCCTAGAATAGTCCTAATATAATACTTATATATTAGCTACCTTTACAGGCTAATATATGTATATAAAAAGAGAAAGGTAGCTAGCATAGCCCTTATAAGCTAATTACTACTAATAGGGAGACTTATATAGTTAATATGCCTTGTGGCCTAGTGAAATTCCACTCTATAGTAGTAAAGCCTTACTATAAAGACCTATATATTATAGAGAGGCTAGAGTAGTAGGAGATAAAGCCTTAAGATATAGAGGAGGCTATAATAATACTACTAACTACTACTACTAAAAAAGAATTAGTAATAGAAGAAAAAGAAAAACTATAGGTATTACTAAAGAGAAAGTAAGGAAGGCTAAGAAAAGCCCTTATAGTCTAATTTATAGGTATAGAGGAGCTAATAGAAAAGGCCTGTGATACCTAGGTAACCCCTAGGGGAAGCTAGAAAGACTTGCCGCCTTGCCCTAAAGGAACAAAAGTAAGGAGAGGCAGAACTCATAATCCTAAAAAGGATATTAGCCTAATCGAACTCTATATGCTTATTAATAAAGACTAAGATAAGGCCTTTATTTAAGAGGTTATAGCCAGAGGGATGCTAAGCATAGTATTCCTTATAGTAAAGGAAAAAGCTAATTAGAACCTTGCTCTTTAACTTTACTAAGAAGGGAAGATTATAACCCTAGGAAAACCCTTTAAGTAGTCTAATTAAGCTAAGATTAATGCCCTATAAGCTTATGATATCTTTAAATTTATTAAATACAACCTAGTAAAGCATAGAGGCTATAGAATCTTTAATTCTTATATAGTTAGAGAGATTAAAGGCAAGGGAATAGCCTTACTATACGAGAAATCTTGCCTTATTATATAAGGCTATAATAATAAGGAAAGGAATTTATCTTAACGTAATTACTAATAATATAATAAGTAAGCTAATAACTTATTATAGCTATTGCTTTATTATTAAGAAGAAAAGGCATTTACCTTTAGATTTGCGATATTACATAAGCATATACTTAATCACATATAATACTAATAAGACTAATTATTATAAGATTACTAAAGCAAATTATATACCTCTTTCTAGAAGGGACTATAATTAAATTAATTAAACCTCTTTATAGGATTATAGAGGCTAGAACCTACTAGTAGGTGATGTACTTCTATTATTATAAAGATAACCTTAATATAATAACTTTAACCTATAATTCCTACTTATTAATTATAGCGCTAAATAATAAGAATCTCTTTAGTATTATAGGAATGCAGACTAATAATACATTAGGCCTAAGTAATAATAACTTCTTCTAAAAAGAAAAGAAAGAGCTCTAGAGAGCTAAGTTTACTACTAAGGAAAAGTAGTAATTAACCACTAGGAATCCCCTTATTTTTAATAGCTATATCTTAACTTAGAACGCTAATAACTTATTAATTTTAACCTAAAAGGGCTAAAGTTAGAAGATTAAGGAAGTTAATTCTTAATCTCTAATAGTGAAGTAAGATTACATAGAATAACAAGCCTAAGGAAGCTACATTACAACTATGTGCTAACTAGAAGCTTCCTATAATCTATTAATTATAGCTTAATACCAAAAACCCTCTGCTAATAATATCACATGCCTTAATAAACGCCTTAAATAGTAAATTAAGAATTAGTAGTAAGGACTATAATATATACCTTTAACCCTTAAGGAAGTAAAGCTCTTTATATTTATAGATAGATTACTTACTAATAACAAGGATTTAAGCTTATAGATTAGATACATTATTATAATTAGCAACAAGATAATACAAGATAATAATACCTTTATTATAAAAGGTAATATTATTACGTATAGCTTAATAAAGAGTAAGTAAGTTACATATAGTGCACTTGCCTCTAAATTATATAGCATAGTTTAAGGCGTAGATATTACTTACGTGATTTCTATAACTCTCTATTAGATTACAGACTAATTAAAGATACCTTGAATTCTTATGATTCTTTATACTAACTTCTTTTTATTATATAAATGCCTTATAAAGCTAGGAATAATAAAAGAGAAAAGACTAATAATTAATATTATAGCCCTTTGTTAATTATATAAAAGGCATAAGATTTACAAGGTAAGGTAAATTAACGGAAATAACAATCTAGCAAATATAATAACAAAGGTATTACTAAATTTATCCCTTTCCTCTCTAATTAATTTAAACGAATTAATAATTTATATTAAAGAATAAGTAAAGAGACTTATAATATTAGGGAATAGGAGCCTTATTAAGGACTAACAGATTAATTTAATTAACTAATGCTATAATAGCTAATTAAAGCAGCGGATTCCTATTAAGGGATTTACTTATATATACTTTCCTTTAATTTAATTTTTATTACGTTTTTAGGCTCCTTTAGCCACGGATAAAAAGAGAGACTACTAGTGTTAAATCCTTCGGATTTTTATTAGCTTAATTGTGGCTAAAGACTAGACTAATAGTAAGTCTAGCGTAATGCACGCGGTGTGATTAGCTATATTAATTCGCTACCCTCTCTTCTGCCTTACTTACGGGTTTTACTTACTTTCCTATTATCTAGACCTTCTCTCTCTTCTCTCTCTTTCCTAGCTATCTATCTATCATTAACTTCAATATTACGGAATTATCCTACCTGCGCAGGCACCTTGGTGTAACCAACAGAAATAGCGCTTAAAAAAGACCCTAAAAAAGCCCTTATATTCCCTTATTACCCTTATAAGCTTATTATATTATATAGTGTGCTTTACTAGTATTTTCTTTAGTAATATACTAAGGATAAGAAGCTAATTTAGCTCTATAAGGTTAATAAGTATTAGCACTAATATTATAATAGATTAAGCCCTAATAGTAATTCTAGTAAAGATAAGGATAATTCCTAGGTAGGACTATTTAATCCTATACTAATATAAGGAAAAGGTAGGCCTAAGGGGGCTCTTAGGGTAAAGAAAAGAAATCTAATTATAGGTACCTTATATAAGCTATCTACTTTTAAATATACCTAGGTAGCAGAGGCTAATAAGGTTTATAAGGCTTATAATACCTTATAACTATAACCACTGCCTTTAATAGCACCTACTATAATTAGTATAGTCTAAATAGCTTTACATAAGGTTATTAAAGTCCTTAATAATATTAATAATAACCTATATAAGCCTAGCATAGAATATTATTAATTATATAAGCGCGTACTTAATAGGCTTACTAATATTAACTCTAATAATACCTCTAATACCTCTAATGCCTTAATACTAGAGATTTTAAATAATATTAAGGCTAATAATATAGGAATAGTTATATAATAATACACTTTACTATTATAAAATATATTATATATTAATAATTAGCCTATATAGGACTTTTAGGCTAAATTATTATTATAACTATAAGAGAGGGTTATAGTAAAGGTAGTATTACAAGCAAATATAATTTAGCTAGGGCAAGGGGTAGTTAGGGAGTGATTAGATACTTAGTATAAAGCTACTATGTAATTTACTATAGGCGCCTAGTATTAGTTGTTGTAGCCACCTTAGCCATATTTAGGGGTGCTATTTACGCACAAGCGTTTGCTTGATAAACACGCCCTTGATTTTACACGAGTACATAACTAGGGGTAGCAGGCTAATGACATGCCAAACCGAGGCCTAGCGTAGCACTAAGCAGGGTAAGGAGTACCTTATTATAGGTGTATTTTATAAGGGCTATTTAGTACCTCCTACTAGCGTAAATAACCCTATAGCACCCCTAATAGCTCCACTAGCAGCAGCCACTTAGAGCTGATAGTAGCTGCCCCGCGTGGGGCTTGTACATAGTTGTGTAAAATCAAACAGGGGGTGGACTGTAATAGTTATACTAGGCATTTTCTATTATATGTTACTACGGATTATATCGTGTTTATTAATTATTTTTGATAAGGAACGCGTACCTACGCAGTAACCTTATGGCAGGGGCCTGTGGGGGCCCCACAGACCCACAAGGTGTACGACCCCTATGTATGTAAGGAGATCGAGACGCGTTAATAGCTACGGACTAGATGTTATGTTAGTGAATAGTGAGTCCAAGATATTCCAAAACTGGCGTGTTAAAATCGCTAGATTATTCAGGCGCAGAAAACTGGATTCATGCTTTGCCTCTGTTAGTCGCTTCCCTGCTTGTGGGGCGACTGGCGCACAATGACATGTGACTATGTAATTCATAGAAGAGATGAAGAGGGGGCTCCGAAAGATAGAATCAGGCCTGACCCGTCCGTCCTTTCAAATTACCGACCAGTGGGAATGTTTCTTGAGTACGAAGGCCTATATATGTACGCAGTTACCTGGTCCGTAGAGAGCCACGTAATCCGTATAGTCCGCACATAATCCGTACTCCGTAATCCGTATGTACGGATTAGTGTTGCCCGGCAGCGGGTAATATGACCGATTGTGCGCGGGTAATATGATCGATCGTACGCTCTATGCGCGTAGGACTATATTAGGGAAGCTAAAATGCACCTTATTAGGATGTGTAATTATAGAATAAGAAGCATAGGAGATTTACTATAACTACTTTATCTATAAAAGAAGAGCTTTAATCCTTCTATTTATATAATAGAATTAGTATTAATTTAATTACTTCTTCTGCCTTTAATTATCCTTTCTAATTATATCTTTTGCTTAAGTTATATACTATATAGTAATAGTTATAAGCCTAGGAGATATATACCTATAACTTTACTAAATTCCTAATATATAAGACCTATATATATATAGCGCCTTACTTACTAATTTATGCTTATAATAAATACCTTAACTTCTCCTTACCTAAGTCTTAAGACTAATATTAAGTTAGTCTTATTTAATAAGTAAGAGAAATAGTATAAAGTATTAAAGTAAGCTACCTAAAGCTAAGAGATTTAGGAGAGAGTTAATTCTTAGCTTCTAAAGCTTAACTCTAACTACTTATAAGAGCTCTTTATAATTATACTAGAGGCCTATAAGGCTTTTATTACTAAGAACTAAGGAAGTATAAAAACTAAGCTTACTTTCTAAGAGGCTTTTTCCTTTCTTTCTTATAAGTATATATTTAAGTATTAAGTATATAAGGTAACTAAGTCTAGAGAAAGGACTATTACAACTTAGATTACTAGCACTATTAATCCTAATGCTTATATAATAGTAATTAATAAGATTAAGAAGAAAAACACTAATAATAAAAAGCTTACTCTTTACTAAATTACTATTAAGCTTAAAAAGAAATTCTTACCTAGTTAAGTTATTATTAAAGTAAAAGTTATAGCTAAGTATATAGTATACCTTAATAAAGCTAAACACGTAAATATATAATTTAAGTATTAGAATAAGTAATAAGGAAGCTATATTAAAAAGCCTTAATATATAAGATTAATAAAGTTTAGGGTCCTAATATAATTTATAACTTTATTATAGTAGTTAGAGTACGCTTTAACCTTAAATAAGTAAAAACTAAGATTATATAGCTAGTATAAACCTTAGACTCTTTTCCTAAGGATATTACTCTTATAGGTATTATAGCTAAGTATACTTAATACTATAGGGTAATATAAACTATATACGCTAACTTTAATAAAGGAAGCTTTATAACTATACTTAGGGAATACTTTAACTAAGGTAATAAAAAGCAAGACTAGAAAAATAATAGTCTTAAGAAGTACTTTTACTACATAGGTAAGGCACTAAATACTTACTTTTAGTCTCCCTAAGTGTATTATACCTTATACTATATAGTAACTAGTAAGAAAGTTTAAGGATTTAAGCCCTTTTTAAAGGTTAATTATAAGAAGGTTAAGGAATACTATAAGAGCGTAAAATAGAAGAACTTATATGCTAAGGTAGTAAAGAATAGGTAAATAGTAAAAGGCACTAAAGATTATAAAGAAAAGAAGTTACCTAAGGCTATTACTACTATAATTATTAATCCTAATATTCTAGAGAGCATAGCTTCTCTAAAGGGAAGCTATACTACACTAGAGAACATAAAGCATATGCTCTTAGAGAGCACCCTCTTTAATAACTATAGAGCTCTTTATATTATTAATAATATAAGTTACTTTAAGCCTAGAACCTTTAAAGAAATAGTTAATAATTATCTTAAGGCTAGAATAACCTCTTTCTAGATTATTAGAAAAGGCACTTATATAATTAAGAATGTTTTTAATAGGCCTAAGGGAAACTTATAGAAAACCTTACTTTATAAAATATTATACTTATAGAGGGGTTTATATAAATATTATATCTAAGAGCTTTCTTTAGAAGAAAGGCATATAGTATTATAAAGCAAATTACTCCTTACATATTAGACCTTTTTATAAGAGCTTATTATTAGCTAAACTTAAGAGAAAGCATAATATTATTTTCCTTTAATATAAGCCTCTTTTCTTTTATAATAGTCCTAAGCAAGAAGTAAATTTAGCTATAGCACTAGTAATATTCTTAATAATTAATTTAGAAGCAAATAAATAAAGCTTATAGTATGGTTAACTAAGTAAAGACCTATATCCTATATAAGCAAACCCTAAAGAACTTTAGCACTTATATTCTAGTTACCTTAGAAAGGATACTTTAGCTAAGAGTTACACTTATATAAGAGAAGTGTAATTATAAGGTATAAAGCATAAAGACTATAAGATATATACTTTAGTTTACGCCTACTAGGTTATTTTAAGAAGACTACTAGAATATATATTACTAAGGCCTTTCTAGAGAATTTATTAGAACCTTTAGGACTATAAAACTAGTTATAATAGTATAAACTAGTTACTAGTTATAAAAGATAAGTTCTTAGGCATAATTTAAGTTTATATATTACTTAATAAGTTATAAGTAATAGTGTTTAATATACTTATTTACTTTAAATAATAAGTTATAAGGTAATTTAGATTATTAATTACAAAGATTAGGCAAGATTATAAGGGAGCTATTATTAGCTAATTTACTAATATAATCTTTTAGATATAAGCACGCTTATAAGGTATTAATCTTAAGCTTGTATTGCTATATACTTATAAACTAAATAGAGTTATAAAGAGGGTAGGCTAGATAATTATGCTATAGTTAAATGTAATGCTTATAGGCATAAGGCTACTACTAAATCTATAGTTAGAGAGTATATAAGCAGTAGTGTACCTTTATAATATTAGTCCTATTTAATAATCTAGTTAGAAAATACTACTAAAGACCCTAGAAAGCTAGTTCTATAATAATGCTTAGCTACTAATTTAGGAGCCTATAGCTAACCTAAGGCTAGATTAGAGCGGTTTACACGTATATAGCTACTGCGCCTATTCCCTTAAAAGGAATTATAAGGCTAATAAATATAGATAGTTTTATAAGATAAATCCTAGGGGTTATATTAGATATCTAGTTAGGTATTTTACCTCTAATATTTATTATATTTAGATCCTAAAGCTAGGAAAGGTTATAATAATAAGGAATATTATGTTTAATAAGTTAATTTTTATAATATAGTATATAAAAGCGTGATTAAGCTTTTAATTAATAAGCTTAAAGCGTAATTCTAAGTCCTTAAAATTAACACTAAATTAGATAATAAATTGAATTTTTTCTTATACTAATTAAACCTTAGATAGATTAGACTAAGAGTTTAAACTTAGGGGTGGACGCCCTATAGACTTCTTAATTATAACTAAAGGAAAGAGAAGCTATTTATTTTAATAAAGATATTAGACTTTAAACACCTTAGCTATTACTAGATTTACTAATTAGAGAGTAAAAGACTCCTAATCTAAGCACTTAGGAGAGTAAAATAAAGTATAAAGCTCTAGATTTATATACTTAAGGAAGTAATATAATAATAAATCTAATAAGTAGTAAGTAAAATACTACTATAAGGGCTTAGGAGAGCTAATATTCTTATAAGGTTTTAGAATACTAAGTATATAATACTAAGGACTAAGTTATTAATAACTTAATAAGTAATTAACTACCTAAGCTAGGAAATAAAGTAAACTAGTAATAAGATAAACCTATAGGAGCAGACGCTAGACTAGTTACTTATATAGAAAGCTTAAAGGGAGCTTTAGCTATATAGTTAGAAATTATAGAAAAAAGCCTTAGAATAGTTATAATATAAGAAGGTATATAAACTAGCTTAAGATTATAAACTAAAAGAGAGTAAGGCTAGATTCCTTTATATGCTTTGCTAGTAAGAAGGAAAAGAAAAGAACTTAATAAAGCTTTTATTAATAGCCTTTAGAACCTAAAAGATCTTTTCTTAGAGTTTAGAAAGACTAAGGATAGAGACCTTTATAAGCTTTTTCTAGGAGATTAGGATTTTAAGAGCTATAAAATAGTGTTTTTAGTAATTAATATATATTATAATAAGGAAAGTAAATTACTCCTTAAACTAAAAAGAAAAGTAAGAACTATTTATTAATTAAACCTAGCTAAACCTCTAAAGTTATAGAAAAGAGTAAAGGATTATTCTCTTAAGGAGAAATAAATTAATATAATAAATAAAGAGATTAATAAGCTAAAAAAACAAGGAATATAGTAGTAAATAAAGCATTTAGTAGCTTAATTAAAGCCTTTACTATTAAAATAGATGTTTTCTTATAAGTTTAATAAGAAAGGAATATTAATTTATTATAAGGAATGTTTATATATATGCGAAGATCTCTAGGAAACCTTAATAATTAAACATACCTATGCTATAACGCTTACTACACATGTGTTTTATATATTTATAGCGCTAGTTACTAGGTTTAATTTAGAGACTAGGTAGTATAATATTAAGAATACTTTCCTTTATATAAAATATAGAAAAGAGAAATTCCTATAATATATAAACTTCCTAATAGCTTTATAGTACTTAAAGAGTATGTAAAATTACTTAAGGCTTTATATAAATTAAGGGACTCTCTATAGCTTTAGTTTAAAGAACTAAGTAAGTCTCTTAAGAAGCTTAGGCTTAAGTTAAGCTAAGAGAAGCCTTGCTTATTCTATATAAAAGATTAGACTATCTTTCTTATATTCTTTATAAATAATATTCTTATAGCTTTTTATAAGGATAATAAGAAAACCACTAACTAGATCTCTAAGGGACTAAAGGAAGTATATAAATTAAATAAAAAGGTAAGGTAAAATTCTTTCTTAGGATTTAGATTATTAAAGACTAATTATAATAAAGGGTATATCTTAGTTATAAGGTATATATTAGTAAGATTAAGGAGAAATTTAGCTAAGTAAGAAAAGGCACTTTCCTTACTATACTAATCCCTATAGTAAAGTATTATAAGTTTATAAGTAAAGCTAAGAAGTAAGTAATTAAGGTTTACTAAGAGAAAATTAGATTAATCCTATATACTATAATTATAATTAGACTAGATATAGCCTTTGTGGTAGTAAAGTTATTATAATACCTTATAAATCTAGGACTAAAGTATATAAAAGCTATAAACTAAGCTATTTGCTATTTACTTATTATATGTAAACTTATACTATGCTTTAGTATAAGCACTAAACTTTAAGCTCTTTAAATCTTAAGTAATGCTTTATTTATAAATAATCTTAAGATATGTAAATTATTATAAGGATATCTAATTACTCTCTTTAGTAAACTAATTATCTAGAAAGCTATGTGCTAAATAATAGTAACTATATTTATAATAGAAGCTAAATTACTTGCTTTATAATAAGTAGTAAAGGAGACTATAAGTTTATAGTGCCTATTTAGAGATATTAAATTTAATACTTATAAAGACTAGGTTATTAACTATAATAATTAGTAAATAATTTAGCTTATATTAAATAAGAGTAAGTGATCAAATACTTAACTATATTATATTAATATTTATAATATGTGGTTAAAGTAAGAATTTAAGAGAGAAAGCTTTAAGATTATATATTTACTAATAGCTAAAATGCTTGCTAATAGATTTATAAAGGCATTAAATTAGGAGTAATTTAAACGCTTTAGATTAATGCTTAGGTTAGTAAATTTACGTATACTATATAATATTTAAAGTGTATAGGTTACTAAGGAAGTGTAAGAATATTAATAAGGGGGCATGAAATTAATTACCTTAGAAATATAAGAAGGCTTTTTTCTTAGTAAGTAAAGCGCTTCTAAGGTAAATAGGATTAGTAAAATATAAACTCTAAAACACTATTATATAAAAACATATATATAAATACTATTCTAAATAAAGAAAATTAATAAGACTTATATAAGAAGGCAAATAACCTCCTTAAGATAGGCTATTACCTTAGTTACCTTTTTATTAACCTTTACTAAAGAGCCCCTAGTAGTAGTAATAGCCTTATTACTTAAAGTAATAACTTCTTTATATATAAAGTCTAGCTTTATAATAAGTTTTAATTAGAGTTATAAAGCCTTATAGTAATACTTTACTATTTATATAAGTTATTAGTAAAGAGCATAGAAAAGAGAGAGAAATATACCTAACCTTAGAGTCCTTATCTAGCACTAATAGTATTTACTTAGTAAGGGGAATATAAGTATTATATAATAGTTAATAATAGTAATTACTAACCTTATATAAGTAGTATCTCTAAGATTATCTAGACTTAACCTTATAGTAATAACCTAAGTTACCTTTACTTAAATATACTTATTATAAGGTATATCTTATAAAATACTATAAGGGGTAAGTATATTAAGCTATAAAGTTAGCGCTTATTATTTAAAGAGGGAAAGTATAGTATAAATAAGTTATTTTTATAAACTATATAAAGAATTATACCTTATATTACCTCTTACCTAGCCTTTTAAAAGATATAAGGTTTATAAAGGAGTGTGCTAGGAATACTTTCCTAGAGTAATTATAGGAGATAATAACTTACTAATATACTACTTAGAGTATACTAAGGAAAGAATATAATTACTATAAGCTATACTAAGGCCTAGGATATTATTTAATACTAAATTACTAATAATATAA
Source organism: Epichloe typhina subsp. poae (assembly GCA_030389615.1). Taxonomy (NCBI): domain Eukaryota; kingdom Fungi; phylum Ascomycota; class Sordariomycetes; order Hypocreales; family Clavicipitaceae; genus Epichloe; species Epichloe typhina. The sequence goes on from CP098313.1 coordinate 4,470,252, forward strand.
AGCTTATACTTAGGAGTAGTTAAGCCCTCCTAGGAGTAAGCCTTCTCCTTAGCTTAAGCTTATATATAAAGAGATATATTAATTAAAATAAAGGGATAGTTAATAGAAAGTATATTATAAAGATAAGAAAAAGGAAGCTTATAAATACTATATTAGGGAAGCTAAAATACACCTTATTAGGATATATAATTATAGAATAAGAAGTATAGGAGATTTACTATAACTACTTTATTTATAAAAGAAGAGCTTTAATCCTTTTATTTATATAATAGAATTAGCATTAATTCAATCACTTCTTCTGCCTTTAATCATCCCTTCTGATCACATCTTTTGCCCAAGTCACGTGCCACATAGCGATAATTAGGGTCTGGGAATTCCGAGGTCCCACATCTGTGTTGCTGGCCAGACGCGTCGCGGCCTGGATGCGACTTGGTATCTTATCGATAACGACATTGAATCGTCCCATTCACATCAGTCCAGTGGCAACATTATCGACCAACAAACATCTTCCTGATGACGAATGGTTCGACGCTGCTGAGACTTAGGTCATTTGAGTTCTGACCTTTCTGTCTCAATACTTCGGACTATTGACCCTTCAACCCGCACTTTCTATCATGCGCTAGCGCTGGTTGCCGCAGCAAACAGTTGTGCGTCCAAGTCAGCGTATCGACTGCGTGCGTGATTGATTGCGGTTTCTCCATCATGGAGGCGATCGTAGAGGAGTTGACCATTCAACACGTCTTACTCGATTCTATGCAAGCTGAGTCCTGGTCGGGGATCGAGCTTGAAAGGCAGGAAATCGCAGACAATATCGAGCGATTGAAGCTCCGACTCAGGCAGATCAGACAGGGCCGTCTGCCAGCCAGGGATAATGGTTCGTTCACTCTGCCTCGTTCACATCTTGTGTCATATGCCACTGAAAGCCTTGAAAGCCTTGAAAGCCTTGAAAGCCTTGCACTGCGGTACGGCTGCCTGGAATTAGCAAAAAAATGCTGACCATTGACCATACAATTGCGCTAGATATCGCGAGCCCACAACACGCAGACTGTCCATCACGATTGTTGCCATCATTTGGTAAGTGTTACCCCTCGTAAATCACACGGGTTGAAGACCACCCCAAGATAAACACGACGCCCGTGATATCATTCACGGGCCCCCATGTGGGACCAATCCGATCTCTGTCAAGTTTCACACGTGTACTGCAAGGCTTCTTGTACCCGATACTCTTCAGAGGCCCAATCTTGATGCACTTTCGAAGTTTTGACGCACAAAGGACTGCGACTTGCCATCTCGCGGCACCTGGCGGCACCTGGCGGGCACCTGCGCGCTCTACAAACCGAGACAGAAACGAGTTTGGGACTTGTTGCAAACGCATATATCAACCCCGTCACCTTGTCCTAATCCCCTTCTGTTTTCATCCCAACCACAATACCTCGCGCTAACCTCCTGGCAGAACGCTCCGATCCTGGGCCCAGAACTCCCTCCACATGTGGCCAGTCGTTCAAGATGGGGACACCCCGAGGCGATGAGGACACCCGGGACAATCCTTTGACTCTGCCCACCAGAAAGCGGGAATTCCATGAGATTGACTCCTACTCAACAGGTGACCGCATGAAATCCAGACGCACCATCCCGAAACATGGCGTTGGTCATGACTCTGGATCTTCTGGACATGGTGGAAGGCCGAGCCCGAATGAATCTATTGACGTAATCGACCTTACTGGGTATGTTCGCCGGGCTTCCTCTGACGCCATGATTCTTCTAACAGACGCAGGGACGATGTCGATATCGATGCTTGGTGTGTTTCACAACAGCTTGTTCAAGACAGGCGACGAAAACAGGAGGCGGAAGATCGACAGGTGGCAATGCAACTGTCCAGCCAACAGTCGACAACGCCTTCCTCTTCCACTCTGCCATCTTCTTCCAACACCGAATCTTCTCAGCGATCGGCCTTTGAACAGTTCAAAATTGCGATGCCCGGAACATCTATGCGTAGTCTTCACGCTCCTGGCGTACACATACCAGGCGGAAACTCACTTGGCGCCCGGGGACACTCGCAAAGTCCAGGATCAGGGGCACAGCCCTTGAATGGCCAGTTTACCCTGCCATCACACTCATCAAACCCCATGTCGGCAAGTAGTTCTCAACAAGTCGTGGGCAACGGATCAAGATATTCTCAGCACCCGAGTTTCGCCGGTTTCAGCGGAAGCAGCATGTCGCGCGTCATTGAGAAGACCAGCATGTTTGACTTTACCAATGGTATAGATGTCTGGGGGAACCCGCTAAATAGCCGACTCACAAATCTGTTCCATCCTAGTGATGAGTCACCAGCGACAGATAAAGAACTTGATGATCTACTAAAAAACATTCGGCCAGACATAGACATTCCTGAGTACAATCGAGAAGTAGGGCCGGAAGGGCTTAAGTATCCTCTTTACCGCCACCAAGGAGTTGCGCTTGCATGGATGAAGAAGATGGAAGAAGGGACCAACAAAGGTGGCATCTTAGCCGACGACATGGGCCTAGGGAAAACCATTTCTACACTCGCTCTCATGCTATCCAATCCAGCCACGTCGCGTCCGAAAGTAGGTTACAAAAGTTACGATGCGTAGACGCTATTCGATTTGCTGACTTGACCAGACGAACTTGATAATTGGACCGCTCTCGCTCATTCGCCAATGGGAGGAAGAAATTGCCAAGAAAACGAAGCGGGGACATAGACTGAGCGTTTTCGTACACCATGGCAAGAAAACGACAACCGAAGAGCTGCTAAGATTTGATGTCGTGCTCACCACCTATGGCACCATTGCGCAAGAACTCAAAAGACTTGATCAATTCGTCGAGGACAACAGCGATAGGAACGTTGACTTCAAAGATAGATCATGTGCTGTCAAGTTCCCCTTGTTGAATCCAGGAATGGCCGTCTTCCATCGAGTCATATTGGATGAGGCGCAATGTATCAAGAACAGAAACACCAGGACAGCGAAAGCATGCCACCATCTGAAATCGACTTATAGATGGTGTCTCACCGGTACCCCAATGATGAACGGAATCCCAGAGCTTTACTCGCTGGTGAAGTTTCTCCAAATCAAACCGTACAACTCCTGGGAACACTTTCGACAGGTCAGGACGTCCTTTCCCTCCGCGTAGAATCCTGATCTGTGACATTGAATGCTGACAAAGGACTGTAGGCATTTGGTGTGCTATTTGGCCAGAAAGGCGATCCAAAAAGTCAGGCCATGGACAGACTGCGAGCGTTGCTGAAAGCCGTGATGCTGCGCCGAAAGAAAGATTCAAAGCTTGATGGGAAACCTATCCTGGTCCTGCCACCCAAGACGGAGCACATTGTGTATGCAGAGCTGTCTTCGGACGAGCGAGACTTCTACAAACAGCTTGAGGAAAAGGCCCAGGTCATGTTCAGCAAATATCTGCGAGAAGGCTCCGTTGGAAAGAACTATTCCAGCATTCTCGTGCTACTTCTTCGACTTCGTCAGGCATGCTGCCATCCGCATCTTAACATGGATGTTGACGATGCGACCAGCGCGGTCGTGGGGAATGACGACAACATAGAGCAGCTCGTCAAGAACCTGGATAAGACGATTGTGGAGAGAGTCAGGGCACTTGAGAATTTTGAGTGTCCCATCTGCTACGATGTGATTCAGTCCCCTTGTTTCTTCGTACCCTGCGGACACGACAGTTGCAAGGACTGCTTAATCCGCATTACGGACAATGCCATCTCGCAGAATCTACACGAGGGCCACGAAAGCGACAAGGCTAAGTGCCCTGTATGCCGGGGAACATTTGACCCACGGAAATGCTTCACGTACGACTTGTTCAAGAAGATACACATGCCCGAGAAAGTAGTGAAAGCGGAGCCTGTCGGCACCAATCTCAGCGATGCGAATAATGAATCGGACTCTGAGGATTCCGAAGACGAAGAAGAGGAAGAAGAGGAAGATGAAGAGGAAGAGGAAGGTGGGGACGATGTCGACGAAAAGGGAAATCTAAAGGGGTTCATTGTAGACGACGACGTCAAGGACGATGACGACGACGATAACCTCATCGATCCTGAAGTTCTAACAAGGGAAGCGTTGTCGCTTGAACAAAAGGAGCGAAAGAAGAAGCAGAACAAGAGGAAGAAGAAGAAGAAGAAGAATAAGGGAAAAGGCAAAGAAAAGAAGACGGACGTAAAACCTTCGATGCTCAAAAGTCTCCGACTAGAAGCGGCCAAAAACCGAATCGCCTACAAGAAATACATGCAATATCTCCGAAAGACGTGGATGCCCGCCGCAAAAGTCACCGAGTGCATGAATCTCCTCGCCAAGATTGGCGAAACGGAGGAAAAGACCATCGTCTTCTCCCAGTGGACGCTCCTCCTCGATCTCCTGGAAGTAGCCATGTGGCACGAAAAGTTCAGGCACAAGCCGATCCGCTACGACGGCAGCATGACGGGCGACCAGCGCAGCGGCGCGGCGCAAACCTTCCGCGACGACCCCAATGTCAAAGTGATGCTCGTCTCCCTGCGGGCCGGCAACGCAGGGCTCAACCTCACTGTCGCGAGCCGCGTCATCATCATGGACCCGTTCTGGAACCCGTACATTGAGATGCAGGCCATTGATCGGACCTACCGCATCGGACAGCAGCGGGAAGTGCAAGTCTACCGGATCCTGACGACGGAGACGGTCGAGGATCGAATTGTGCAGCTGCAGGATAAGAAGAAGGAGATTGTGGAGGCGGCGCTCGATGAGACGGAGAGTATGAAGATTGGGCGGCTGAATGTGAATGAGCTCAAGTTTCTATTCAACACGACTTAAAGGAGATGTGCTCATTCTCCCGCTTGGGAGGTTTTTTTTTTTTTTTCCCCCGTCTTCTTTGGCCCCCGATGGTAGTCAATTTAGGACCGCTACTTTGCGATGAGAAAGGGTCGGTCGAATTTTTTCTTTTTTTTTTATAACAAGGTGTGTACGAGACGAGAAACGTGGCCTTGGCAAGGGCAGATGTCATGGCGACAGGATCGGCAACTGGCGTCGGATTGATTGCTTAGGGATGGCTGGCGGGGGATACATATCGCTTTTGGGGGGTTTCGGCAGAAATTGAACTATAGAAACTAGTCACTCGACATGATGAGCTCAATGCGAAGAAATGCCACATTGGCACGGAACCTGTGATCATGGTCATGAACATGAACATGAAGTAAAGGAAAGGCATCTTCATTATCATTATATCGGGCATTGAGCTTCCACGCAGTTTTCACGTTGGCACTCTTCTACCAACTACTCAAGTCCCTCGTCTAAGCCCTTCAACTACTGGAAGTTGGAAAGCCACGCCTCGACCGCGGCACTGTGCAATTCGTTGAGCAATTCGGCACGCGTGTTCAGCAATTTGCGTTTCTTCTAGTCCCGCAACTGAGCAGCTTCCTGCGCAACGATGGCCTCCATGGTCTGCGACTCGCTGTCCTCTTGAGTTGTCCATGACCATGACTTGATGGCGTGGTTGCCGCATCCGAGGGCCACGCTGGAGACGACGATGGCCACGGGCGCATCGAGAACGGAGAACTGAATCGCGTGTTCGTCGTCGGTGACATGGCGAATGGAATCGTTTTGCACTGTTCGAAGCCATTCCTTGGGTGCGTCCAAGCCCGTCAGCTTGTTGAGGAAGTGGAGGGTTAGGACGCGGGAGGTGGCTGTGCGAATGTAGTCGAATAGTCCCTTTGTATCGGTGTATCCGTCTGCGTACGGGGCGCAAAGGCCCTGCAGGACAGAGGACGGCGGCAAACCGATGTGGTGAAATGTGGCGGTCACGGGGAATAGGAACGTTCGCCCACGAATAGTAAAAGACGTGCCGGGGAGGATGGCGAAGTTGATGGCGTACTCTATGGGCTGGAGGGCGTTGCGGATGAGCGATTGCGACCTGGCTGGCTGGTTGTGCCCCTGGGTCGTGGCATCGGCGACAGAGTACGGTGCCGTTTTGAGGACGAACGATGACGGTAGACCGGATTTTTGGAGGACTTTTGTCATGTTGCCGACGAATTCGGTGCATGATCGGACGCTGCGGGCAGACGCCATGCGTGCGATGACAGGCCTGAGCAGAGCATACACTTGTTGGCCTCGGGTCCGGGGGATGTGTGGAGGGACGGGGCGTATTCTCATCAGCTCGTTGTATCGGTGGGCATAGCTGAGCAGAATGTGCAGTGAGAGAGATATCGTCTCTGCGACGCTATTGTCCGGTAGAGAATCGTCAATGGCGGGACAGGATTCGAGCGGCATCAACTCTAGTGTGATTTTCGAGGTTTCATCGACACGGCAGGTCAGTTTGGAGCCTTCGGGCTTGACGTCGTACGCGGCCAGGGTGCGAGCCTCGCGCCTCAACTCATGCCAGAGTTCTTGAGAGAAAATCGTATTCCGAGCTTCAAGGACACGGGACTCGAGCGAGGAGACGTCGTTGGACCTTCGACGAGGTATCGATCGGCCGACAATTCTGCCATCCTTCTCATACGTGACTACGAGACCTTCTGATACGCCGCCTAATCTCCCGAGATCTAGTTCTACAGAGCCACCATTGCCTCTCTTCATCGGGGCAAGGCCGTTGTTTTTAAACTCAGCAGCAGCTTGAATACCGTTAGCCGAGTCGCTATGATCAACCAACCCGATTTCAACACCGGCCCGCACTTACCCTCGGAGAAACCAAATTTGACACCCAGAGTATGCCGTTCATTGGGAACTCTGCAGATGGCCCATCCAGACGTTTTCACAGCGACGACGTCTTCCCAGTATCTGTTCTCTGCTTCGACCTCCCTTTGCAAAAGCTTGCCAGCCTCCTCGGCGGCATCTCGTGCCTGGTTGATTTGCATGAGTGTCCAGCCAAGAGCCACTTCTTCTTCATCCTTGGCCTTGCTCGGATTTATAGTCGGTTCGTCTAGTTTATCAGCGCCAAGGGTGCCAATACCCACCATGTCTCGCAATTGCTGAGAGAGGGTTAAGCTGGCTTGCGTGGGACTTTGTTTGGAAAGAAGCAGGGACAGAGAATCGAGTGTTAACATGGCAGTATTGCTAGCGATCCTGCGAAGAGGAGTGTTAGTTTGTGGGGGATTGTTTGTTCGGATGAGCACGCACTCGATGTTTCTCAAGACCTCCATCCGCGCAAGGCTGGGGTCTTTGGCCTGGTCGTCGTCATTGACGGCGTCCGACATGTCCACATCCTCTGTGTCGGAGTCTCCCGCACCGAGTATCTCTCGAGACTTGATTTCATCTCGCAGCTTCGCCTCGGTGACGTCCCGGAAGCCTCCTGGTTGTGTGTTGACGCGCGCGATGAAATCGGCCAGGTTCTTTGGCGCCTTGTCGGCGACTGGCAATGGTCGCAGGGACAATGGCGGGCCTTCGGGGGAAGCCATGGCTGATGTCACCTCAATTGAGCTATGGCATGCAGCTGTTGAATCTGCCCATGGGCTGGTTATGTTCACTGGGTAGCTTGAGAGGACAGTGTCGGCATAATACGGATTAGATGGCAACAGGACATTGTCTTGATTTGCTACCAATGTTGCATGTGGGAAGGAAGGCCAAGTTCAGCCTCGTGGAGTCGCGGGGGTTAGCAGCGAGGACCGGAGTACAGTGCACTGAGTGGGTCCAGCCTGTGTGCTAGTTATGCTAGTCTGTAATCCGTATGTGGGCAGGTGCAAGCAAGGGCAAGCAAGGGCAAGCAAGGGTCTGTGACTTGAGTATATAACGGGCCGACCGGTCCGTGGGAAAAGCAGAGCAAAGAGTAAGAGAAAAAAGGCTGAGCTGTCATGCTGCATGCTGAGCTGTCATGCTGAGACCGGCTTTGAGGGTCCGATGCCTCCGACGTCACGTCACTCCTTCACTCACTCCTCCGACCCCTCCGACCCCTCCGACCCCTCCAAGCTCCAGACTCCCAAACCGGCACCTCGCTGCCATTACTGCCCTGCCCTGCCCTGTGTCCCACTCCTTTTGTTGGTTTTTCTTTCTCCTTGATACCGAGACACAATCATCTAACACTGGATGCTTGATGTTCTCGTGAATGCTTACGGCGCCCTACCTACCTACAACTCCTCTCCCGACCTGTCGACAGCCCGAGGGCCTCACGCCGTTCCGAAACATCTTCACATCTATCTGGCGAGCTCTCTTTGCAGGCCTAACCATTTCTGCTGCGTCGTCGACCTTACTATTCCCACAACGAGCTCGCTCTCCAGTCATGGCTCCTAAAAAGAAAGTCGCCGTCATGACCTCCGGGGGTGACTCCCCAGGAATGAACGGAGTGGTTCGCGCCGTCGTGCGGATGGCTATTCACATGGGCTGCGACGCCTTCGCCGTCTACGAAGGTTACGAGGGCTTGGTTCGTGGTGGTGACTTCATCAAGAAGATGGACTGGCAGGATGTTCGAGGATGGCTCTCCGAAGGCGGTACCCTGATTGGCACTGCTCGATGCATGGCTTTCTACGAACGGCCCGGCCGACTAACAGCCGCGAAAAATATGGTGCTCCATGGAATTGATGCCCTGATCATTTGTGGAGGAGATGGATCCCTTACTGGTGCCGACAAGTTCCGTGGGGAATGGCCGTCCTTGTTGGACGAATTGGTCGCAAACGGTGAGCTTTCCAAGGACCAAATAGCCCCATACAAGCACCTCAACATTGTCGGTATTGTCGGCTCCATCGATAATGACCTTTCCGGTACCGACGCTACTGTCGGTTGCTACTCCGCCCTCTCTCGAATTTGTGAAATGGTCGATTATATTGAGGCAACTGCCTCATCTCATTCACGTGCCTTTGTCATCGAAGTCATGGGACGGCATTGCGGGTGGCTGGCACTACTCGCGGGTGTGGCCACCGGCGCAGACTTCGTCTTCATCCCCGAGCGTCCTCAAGAGCACGACTGGAGAGAGGACATGTCCGTGGTCGTCAATAGGCATCGGAAGATGGGCAAGCGGAAGACCATCGTCATTGTCGCCGAGGGTGCCCGCGACAAGGATGGTAACAAAATCAGCCCCGAAGAGATCAGGAATCTTCTCTCCGATAAGACGGAAGGAGGCCTTGGCTTAGATACACGCATAACAACTCTGGGCCACGTGCAGCGAGGAGGCACTGCAGTTGCATACGACCGACTGCTCTCTACCCTTCAAGGTGTAGAGGCGGTCAAGGCAGTCCTCGAGGCTACTCCAGAAACAGAAACTTGCTTCATCGCCATCAACGAGAACAAGATTGTGCGGAAGCCCTTGATGAAGGCCGTGCAGGAGACAAAAGAAGTGGCCAAGGCGGTCGTCAGTAAAGATTTCGAAAAGGCCATGTCGCTCCGCGATACCGAATTTGCCGACCAGTACAACTCTTACCTCACAACCACCAATGTCATGGTGGAAGACCATAAATTACCAGAGAAGAATGCGAGTGAATGCAATGATTTTCTTTCCTTCTGTGTTCTTTCTACATGTCCGCTCTCTTCAGGGGCTAACCCACAGCTATAGCGCATGAAGATTGGATTCATCAACGTCGGTGCTCCAGCCGGCGGCATGAACGCAGCTGTCCGAGCAGCGGTTGCTTATTGTATCAGTAGGGGGCACGAGCCCCTTGCCATCCACAACGGATTCGCAGGTTTCGCCCGCCATCACGACGATAAACCGCTTGGTTCTGTAAGACCCTTTGACTGGCTGGAGGTAGATGGCTGGGCCAGCAAGGGTGGCTCCGAGATTGGGACTAACCGTGAACTACCCGAGGAGTCTGGCATGGAGCTCATCGCCAACTTGATTGAACAGTACGAGTTTGACGCACTGTTCATTATAGGTGGATTCGAGGCCTTCCACTCCATATCGCAGTTGCGAAAGGCGAGAGAAAACTACCCCTCACTCTGCATCCCCATCTGCCTTCTTCCTGCCACCATCTCCAACAACGTCCCCGGCACTGAATACTCGCTGGGCTCCGATACCTGTCTCAACGAGTTGGTCAACTACTGCGACAAGATTAAACAGTCTGCATCGGCTACTCGTCGACGCGTCTTTGTCATTGAGACGCAAGGTGGCCGCTGCGGATATGTTGCCACGCTTAGTGGGCTGAGTGTTGGCGCTTCGGCTGTTTACATTCCGGAGGAGGGCATCAGCTTGGAGATGCTCAACGCGGATGTCAACCACCTGAAGGAAGTTTTCAACAGGGACCGGGGGCAGTCACGCGCTGGTCGTCTTATCCTTGTCAATGAGAAAGCGAGCAAAGTGTACGATGCCAAGCTCATCGCCAGCATTATTCGAGAAGAGGCCCATGATCGATTCGAGAGTCGCGAAAGCATTCCAGGTCACGTCCAGCAGGGCGGCGTCCCGTCTCCCATGGACAGATGCCGAGCCGTCAGGTTGGCCATCAAGTGCATCCAGCATCTGGAACAGTACGGCCGCAACGCCCACAACCGCGTGAAGAAGGACCCCAACAGCACGAGCGTGATTGGTATCCAGGGATCCGAAGTTGTGTTTACGCCGATGAAGACTCTCGAAGACCAAGGTACCGACTGGCCGAACAGGCGACCCAAGATTGCCCACTGGCTCATCATTCGTGAAGTAGCCGATATCTTGGGAGGACGACCTGATTATCCCAGGCCGGAGAAGAGCTTGGCGGGCCTGATTGCCAAGGACACCAAGAGAGGTCTTGCCTAGAGGCTATCATGAGACAAAGGGATGGTGTGAGATGATACAAGTCAAACAAACAGGTGTTTTCGTTTCTTTCGGCCTCTTGCTCTCGGTCGTATCTATTTTGCTCTGGCGTCCTTTTGATTGGGAACGATGGGTTGGTGTACGGTGCAATTTTCTCTACACAGACCACCCTGGTATTAGCTGTAGAATAAACTTGACAATATGAATCCCGTCTCGTAATGCATATTGGTTCTGCCCATGCCATCCTGCCCATGCCATCCTGTTGCCATGGACCCCGAGATTGTGCCACCCTGATCGAATCCGAGCACCACGAGATGAGCCACTACATACAAGGGGGTGGGTAGGAAGGGCCGCGTTGTCAAATGTCAAATGGTCAGTCGGGTGAGTGGTTTATGATTGGCTTGCTCCGTAGTCATTCGTTAATGATAAGCCGTTGATGCTTGGGCATTCTTCTAGTCTTCTAGATGGACGCAGGCGGGATGGGATGCAGTAAAAACAAGCATTTCTGGCGGCGCTGCACAAATGGCGTCAATCTTGTCGTGGAGATGCACATGACTCTGTGGGCGAATAGTTGAGAGAGAAAACTGCGCGCAGTTACTAGAAGCCAGAGGTCGGACAAATTTGCCTCTAAAAAAAAATGACGACAAGGAGCTTATCAAATAACGACAATACGGGTTACAAAAGCCGTCAAGAGCAAGAGTGCCTATCTGCCTGCCATTCTGTCTGGCTCGTCGCCCTAACTAGCCATTACTTCCATCACTTGAGGCTGGGCGTTCTTGAGTGGTTGCGCGCGCCCGCGTTGGGCCGTCCCGATCCGATCCGCTTTTGCTGCCCATTTGATCCGCCAGGCTCTCCCCGCCACTGCACCTTTGTCCTCCTGTCTTTGTTCTGGCTTCCTCGACTTGACTTTTCCTCAGCTTGACAAGGTCCTGTGCCCGCCACCTGGGTTTTGCACTTCCCTTTCCCAAGGAGCCATCTTCAAGCACATGAAATCGTTGTACGTGTGGTTTTTGAGCGACTTTTATCGAGGGAACCTGCTTGCCGCGAGATCCCGCCCACTTGGCCACTACCAACCAAGTGACATTCTCCAACACTTAACCCCGCGGCTGTCTTAAGTCATAAAAACCCCTCCTCCATTTGGTCAACAATACGGAGTAGACGAATAGATATACGACCTCGACGCAACAGAGATTCAAATCTTGACGCTTTTGTACCGTCCACCATGTCGCAACGTGGTGCTCGGATGACAGAGTTCGAGGAGCGGGATTACTACGCCGCTCCTCGACGATCCAACCCTCGCTTTGACAATGGCGAGATGCGCACTACCAGAGTCATGACGAGAAGTCCGCCTGCGTCTGTGCGCGGGAGAGACGCGGCGCCGTCGTTCCTACGAGAAGACTTTCGACGGACGGAAGCTGGGCCCATGGTTCTCCGGAAGCGAGATGTGGAAACGTGGGATCGACACGCGAGAAGTCCCAGTCCCGTTCGTATACGCGAGGAGCGTATTATCCGCAGACCGAGGAGTGAGTCTCCGCCTCAGTTCCATGAACATGATCACGAGCACTCGCGCACGAGGATTGTTGAAAGCGAACGGGACAGGATTAGAAGCCCGTCTGTGGCGAGGAGGAGGTCACCATCTCCGCAATCGGTTCGGTTCGTGGAGAGGCGGAGGAGAAGTCCTTCGCCCGTGAGTGAACGTATTCACACGAGGATTATCGAGAGGGAGAGGGAGAGGGAGAGAGAGAGGGAGCCCAGCCCTTCGCCATCACCGCCGCCTCCGCCGCCGGTGATACGGGGACCGGTAATTGAGAGGGAGGTCATCACGCATTATACTGACATTGACCATGGTAAGTCAGTCATTTTGGTGCCAGAATATAAACCGTTGCGTACTACGGCACGCGAAAATATGAGCTAATGACATTCCTGTTTTCCACTCAGGTGTCATCCGAGCGAAGGCGCCGTCTCCTCCGCCGCCGCCCAGGCCACGCGCCCATACTCAAACCCGCCAGCGCGAAACTGACATTGACATCTCCCTGTCCAAGAACCGCACAGAAGTAGACGTGGACATTCACCGATCAACCTCTCGCCACCGATCACCGTCGCGCGAACGCCGTTCTCACTACCATGATGACGACATCATTCTCCGAAGAGACATGGATCGTCTCCGAGTAGACGACCGTCGCAGATCGTCGCATCGGCGATCTCACTCCGCCGCACCTGTTGCCTCGCCCGCCGACGAAGAAGCAGAGTATATTACGGGCAAGATTGACTCTCGTGGCCGCATGGGCGAAGCGTACCATGGCGCCACCAAGGACTGGACAATTGTGGACGTGCCGCCAGGCACAGAGAAGGTTCGCATGGACGGAGTCGGCGGTGCGAGCACCGAGACCAACTGGTCCAAGTACAGTGGTGTCAGACGGACAAAATTCATCCCGGAAAGGGACGGGACCCTCGTGCCCGTTGAACAAGCCTCACCTATGCCCACTTCGGGTGCTGGTCGAGATCATGCCTCCGTGACGGTATACGATCGCGAAAGAGAGATCGATGTAGACGTTGATATTGAGCGCAGAATGACCCGGACTCCCGCCCCGCCTGCCTGCCCGCCGAGCAGGGAAATGTGGACAGAGATTACAAAGGACTTGGTCTGTAGAGAGGCCATCGAGGAGATGGGGTATAGGTACGAGGAGACGAAGTGGTTCTTCTATATCATGGACTACCTGAAATACGTAAGTTGCCAAGGGGAAATTATGCTTCTTGCCATGGAGCCAAGTCAATCATGTCCGAGGACAGAGATGACGACAAGCGACAAAATGAGCAGCAGCTGATAATATTCTTGGAATGACACAGGACGAAGTTCTTCAGCTCACAGAGCTGTCTTCCCGCATACGACGACACCGTCGTCGATGCAGGGAGGTCGAATGGGAAAGAGATTACATGGATGACTGGCACCGACGGCACCATCGACACCACTTCGAGCACCGACCACAGCGTCGCGATTACGACTGTGAGTGGGATGACGAGAGGGTCAGAGAGAGAGAGGTCATCTATGATAGCCGTGGGCCGGCAAGGGGTTATCTCCGGTGAATGGACAATTGAGCTGTCTCATGTCCTGTGGCTGGCCAGCTGGCTGGCGTGTAGGCTATCCCGGAAATCATACACGCGCGAGAACGTACCGAATGTTCGTAGTACAAAGTGGGTGGCACGAAGAGTCGGAAGAAATGGCACCGTGATGAGATCAGGGAACGGGCCGGCCACGTTGGGATGACGACATTTATGATGACGAAGTGCAAATAGCAGCATCAGGGGCGGATCATCTCTTTGAAGGAGCCATTTTGGCCATGTCGAATAAAAATAAAACCCAGGTATTCATTCATTACTGCAACTTTGTTCTTCACATGCTTTGCATAAGAATTGATTCAGCGGCGCATCTGCCGCCTTGGCCCCGCGCTCGCTCATTGGGTGCTGTAGTCGGTAGGGCGGTCTGGGGAAAATCTTTCGGCGTGTTTCCGCCTGGGCGCGGAAATTGGAGTGAATAGCAATTGGACGCAGTGACTCATGGTACCAGTACTTTTTATATTCTTTCAAGGACCGCCAAGGACCACCACCAACCCAACGCAGCCTTCTTCTCTGGTCTAGCATAATCTTACTTTCGCATTGTCAAAAGGACTTTTGGTCGACCCGAGCCATTCATTGACCTGACGGAGCGGGGACGAAACCATCTGCTTCTTCTGGTCTGCCCCTCTGCCATTTGCACACACACACACACACACACACGAATTTGCCCCGCGATTTCATCCCACTTCAGCTTTCCGCCAAAATGCCCATGTCAGTATGAGCCGGAGCTACGCAATCTCTCTCGCGCGAAGTGGACAGGGAAATCTAATCCAGTGCAAAATGTAGGCTTTCGGAACCGTGGAAGAAATACAAGAAGTTCCCGCCCGTTGACCTGCCGGATCGACAATGGCCCAACAAGACCCTCGATAAGCCTCCCCGCTGGCTGGCTACCGACTTGCGAGATGGCAACCAGAGTCTGGTCGACCCAATGGTATGTTGGCACTTGGATCAAGCTTCTCCCTACCGAGCAGCTCCTACCGAGGGCTGTCCATGCTAATTGCATGTTTGCAGAATGGCGACGAAAAGTGGAAGTACTTCAAGATGCTCGTCGACCTCGGCTACAAAGAGATCGAAGTCTCGTTCCCCTCCGCCTCCGACACCGACTTCAACTTCACCCGCAAGCTGATCGAGACACCCGGTGCTGTGCCTGATGATGTGTACTTGCAAGTGCTGTCCCCTTGCCGGGAGGATCTGATCAGAAGAACCGTCCAGTCCCTGAAGGGTGCCAAGAAGGCCATCATACACATCTACCTTGCCACCAGCGAGTGCTTCCGTCGCATCGTCTTCAATCACTCGAAAGAGGCCGCTCTGGAGACTGCTGTTCGCTGCACAAAGCTCGTTCGCGCCTTGACAAAAGACGATCAATCACAAGAAGACGCCGACTGGGCGTTCGAATTCAGCCCCGAGACCTTCTCCGACACGGAGCCCGAGTTCGTCATTCAAATCTGCGAGGCTGTCAAAGCCGCCTGGGAACCTTCCGAGGAAAGCCCCATCATCTTCAACTTGCCCGCTACGGTGGAAATGGCAACGCCCAACGTCTACGCCGACCAGGTCGAGTACTTTTGCCGCAACATCACCGAGCGCGACAAGGTTTGCGTTTCGCTGCACCCTCACAATGACCGTGGCTGTGCCGTCGCCGCCGCCGAGCTGGCTCAGATGGCCGGCGCGGACCGTGTGGAAGGATGCTTGTTTGGTAATGGTGAACGAACAGGCAATGTCGACCTGGTGACCCTGGGTCTGAACCTGTACACCCAAGGCATTCATCCCAATGTCGACTTCTCCGATCTGAACAGCGTCATCGAGACTGTCGAGGCGTGCAACAAGATTCCCGTCCATGAGCGTGCACCGTACGGTGGCTCCCTGGTCGTCTGCGCCTTCAGCGGCTCACATCAGGACGCCATCAAGAAGGGGTTCCAGGCTCGCACAGCCGAGAATGCTGCTTATGACGATCGTTGGCAAATCCCCTACTTGCCCCTGGATCCTCAAGATATCGGCCGTACATACGAAGCTGTTATTCGCGTCAACTCGCAGAGTGGAAAAGGCGGCGCCGCATGGATCATTCTGCGCCAGCTTTCTCTGGACCTTCCTCGTGGCTTGCAAGCCGCCTTCTCCAAGATTGTGCAAAAGAAAGCCGACGAGTTTGGTAGAGAGTTGCGTGCACAGGAGATCACTGACCTGTTTGAAGAAACCTACTTCCTCAAATCAAATCCGCGCTTCAACATTGTCGACTACAGCATTATGCCCGACCGCTCCAAGTCCCCCGTCCCCCCCGAAGAGGGCAAGACCCAGGACACCAAGCACCTCAAGCGTGTATTTGACGGCGTTATTTTATGCGACGGCAAGGAGTACAAGCTGCGCGGACACGGCAACGGTCCCATCTCCAGTCTGGCCAATGCGCTGAAGAGCGTCGGCGTCAACCTGGACGTGCGGGACTACAAGGAACACGCCATCGGCAAGGGTCGCGACGTCAAGGCCGCAACATACATAGAATGCACGGCTGCCGGAAGCAAAGTGCCCGTCTGGGGCGTCGGCATCCACGAAGATGTGGTCCAAAGCTCTCTGATTGCCCTGTTGAGCGCCGCCAGCAATGTAAGCGTCTCCAAAAGGCCTATTTTCTGCAATTTTTGTGAATTCAAAGTCGGTGGGAAACAGCTAATCGTTTCTCTCTACTAGTTTGCCGCCAGCCGCCCCGGCAGTCCATTTGTTCCCAAGCCCATTTCCGACGGCGAGGTAGAGGAGATGAATATTGGTGAAGGGAATGGCGAGGCAGATGGTCCTTCAGTCGTTGTCAGCGCGTTGGAAGCTCAGGCGAGCGCCATGTGAAGGTTGGTGTTTTTCTAAAAAAAAAAAAAAAAGAAGAAGGAGGGGAGTCATGAGAAAGGAACCTCGACCGAGATGTGGCTCGTTTCGTCAAGAATATCGTATTTTATTTAGCTCAACAACTTCTATTCCCGGGCTGGCTCACATGGCGCGAGACGGCGCGAGTTGCAATTCATTTATTGAGCATGCTGTAAAGCTGATGACTGCTCGCCCGGCTGCCCTCTTGCTAATTACATGAATGTGTGCCTTCCTTGCTCATTTGGGCATTGTCCGGCATGCCAACTCTCTCCCACGAATCTGTGTCACCGGTCGACGCTTCCGGCCACCCCCTGGTTGCCGTGGAAGATGCGGGGGCAAGTTAAATTACGAAAACACGGGAGCCCCGTTGAAGTAATCAAAACAACAGGGAAAACCCATGACTTTTGCATGTGTGGACGAGGACCAACGCATCCGCGTACATGGGGGCACACGGGAAAACTGAGGGGCATGAAGAGATGGTGCTGAAAAAGACGTTGGACGGACTTGAGCGTCTGTCTGGGAGAGGCTAGAGCAGACGGAAAACAGTGTGAAGCAGATACCCCGGGGCTACGGATCACGCAACGTACTTCTCCAACAAAGGGAACAAGCTTCTCTGCCGCATGCAGCGGCTGGTGGCGGAGAGGCGCAAGCAGGCACGGACTGCCGGTGTGGTCACACGCCAGAGGTAATGCCCGATTGCCGTGTTGAAGAAGCCATCTACTGACACTGAGTCAACGGCGTCCGCTTCGAGGGGATGAGAGACATGTAATACTTGTGAGCGTGCCGGCAGACTGTTTGATGAAGAAGCCTCCGACCATGAGATCCCGGACCTCATCTCCAGCCTGATCTTGACCGCCTCATCATCTGTGAAGTTCTTGATTCGTTTGTACTGCAGCCCTGCAGCCCTGCAGCCCTGCATGCTGGGTTGGGACGTTGGGACGGGAGGAACAAGGAAGGCCTGGATAACGAAAAATAAAAACACAAGATTGACTGACCATGACGCGCCAGACATAACTCATACCTGCTCCTTGTGCAGCTTCATGCACTAGTGGTATCAGCACGGCGCTGTCAGTGGTTGTCTCGTTTTTCGCTTCAGCGTCTAGCACCCCTGCACGACCGCGAGCGCCAGGTCTCTCCCCCCGCCCTTATGTACCCCCTATGTATGACAGCCGACAAGGGACAATCTGGAGATTGGCCTGGCCCTGAATAATTCCGTCACCTTCCACAACTTTGATCAGTGAACCTCCCACCATCTCTCGTCTTGCCGTCCCATTCGACACGGTCTCTTCTTCGACACAGAACATCTGGCCTCTTCTTCCCCTTCCTATTTCCACTTCCACCTCTCTTCACTCGCCAGCACGGTCTACTCGGCTTTCACGAAGAGGACGTCCGATTCCGCCCCGTTGCAAACATAACAACATCAGGAGTCGGTCCCCACTACCCACCACTCGTCCGTCTTTCCTTCTGCCCTATCGTCGGTTTCGCGTTGCCTCGACCGAACAAAAGAAGCGAATCAGACCAGACATATCCGTTGCCCACCCGCTCGCTGTCCACCACCGCCCACCACCGCCCACCACCGCCCACCACAGGAAAAAAAACCCCCCACCCGCCGTGTTTGGGGGTCTCCGCCTTGCCTGTTTGCACGTGCGCCTCTTGCCAGCTTTTTTGGCTTTTCTTGCGAAACATTCTACTCCTCACGATCACCGAAAGCCGCATGACAAGACGTTCTGCGACCTACAATCATGTCGAGCTCAGAAATTAATCAGGTGCTCGCCAACTCGCTGTCTCCCGGTAAGTACCTTCTCTTGTTAGCTTTGCCCCTTGGTGCTCGTGAGCCCCTCGCTTGCTCCCACCCCCAGTTGCGAGGGCCTCGTCATACACCCTCCTCCATGGGCCCTACAATTTGGGCCACCGTCCTTCGGGGAGCGAGTTGAAGCACAAGGATATTGAAAATGATGAAACCAAGTAAGTTCTTTGTCGACTTTGCTAATGATGCTTCATGAATAGACGCGAATCTGCGAAACGCCGCCGAGGAGCAGCTTAACCAGGCCGCGGAGAGCAATTTCGTAAGTTGCTCCCAACAGCTCCAAATGACCTAATCCCCCTTTCCCCTTTCCCCTTCCCCCTTTCTTTCAAGGTTTTGCTTAGTACGTACTTGCTCTGTGCTCTTTGCTCATGCGCTGACCGCCTGTCATGATGTCAACCCCTGATACAGCCGCTTTACCTGGCAACCTTGGTGCAAGAGCTTGCCAACGAACAAGCAGATGCCTCCATCCGAGTGGCGGCCGGTTTGGCCCTGAAAAACGCCTTCACAGCCCGCGACTTTGCCCGTCTGCAAGAGCTTCAGACCAAATGGCTACAACAAACGGACGACGAGACCAAGACACGCGTCAAGCAGCTCACTCTGCAGACCTTGTCTTCTGACAACACACAGGCTGGCAACGCTGCTGCTCAGGTCATCTCGTCCATTGCGGCCATCGAGCTGCCTCGCAACCAGTGGACTGACCTGATGCCCTTTTTGGTCAAGAACGTTACGGACGGTGCCGATCATCAGAAGCAGGCTTCTTTGACAGCCATTGGTTACATATGCGAGAGCTCCGACCCGGAACTTCGCATGGCCCTTGTCTCTCACTCCAACGCCATCCTGACGGCTGTCGTTCAAGGCGCGAGAAAGGAAGAGGCCAACAGCGAAGTCAGACTGGCTGCCATTACTGCTCTTGGCGATTCGTTGGAGTTTGTCAGCAGTAACTTCAAGCATGAGGGAGAGCGTAACTATATCATGCAGGTCGTTTGCGAGGCCACCCAGGCCGACGATTCACGCATCCAGCAGGGTGCCTTTGGTTGTCTGAACAGAATCATGGCTCTGTACTATGACAACATGCGATTCTACATGGAGAAGGCACTCTTTGGCCTGACCATTCTCGGCATGAAATCCGAGGACGAGGATGTCGCCAAATTGGCGGTCGAATTCTGGAGCACCGTCTGCGAAGAGGAGTTCTCCATCGAAGACGACAACGCCCAGGTGGAGAGCCATGATCAGATGCGCCCATTCTACAATTTTGCACGCGTTGCGGCCAATGAGGTTGTTCCCGTGCTATTAACGCTTCTGACGAAGCAGGACGAGGATGCCACTGACGACGAGTACAACATTTCTCGGGCTGCCTACCAGTGCTTACAGCTCTATTCTCAGGCCGTTGGTGCTAGCATCATCACTCCCGTGCTACAATTCGTTGAGGCGAACTTGCGATCCGAGGATTGGCACTTCCGTGACGCCGCCGTCTCGGCCTTCGGTGCCATTATGGAGGGTCCCGACGAAAAGGTTCTGGACCCCATTGTTAAGCAGGCTCTTCCTATCCTCATCACCATGATGGACGATGAGAATCTCCAGGTCAAGGATTCGACCGCCTTCACACTGGGCCGTGTTACGTACGCGTGCGCCGAGGCTATTGATCCCGCTCAACATCTTCCCACTCTCATCGAGTCATTGTTCAAGGGTCTTCTGAGCAACGCCAAGATGGCTCCCTCATGCTGTTGGGCTCTGATGAACCTCGCTGAGCGATTCGCCGGTGAATTTGGTGCAGCTTCCAACCCTCTCACTCCTCACTTCAATCAGGCCGTCAGCACTCTGCTCGATGTCACCGCCAGACAAGATGCCGAAACATCTGTGCGTACTGCTGCCTATGAGGTGCTCAATGTATTCGTGCAGAACTCGGCCACGGAGAGCTTGCAGGCTATCGCGTCTCTGTCCGATGTCATTATTAAGCGCCTCGAAGAGACGGTTCCTCTCCAATCTCAGGTTGTCAGCGTCGAAGACAAGATTACCCTCGAAGAAATGCAAAATAGCTTGTGCACCGTACTGCAGGCCATCATCGCCAGACTAGACAAGGATGTAATTCCTCAGGGAGACCGCATCATGCAGACGTTGCTTCAGATTCTCAACAGCGTCGGTGCCAAGTCGAGCGTCCCCGAAGCCGTCTTTGGCACCATCTCTGCCTTGTCTACTGCCATGGAAGAAGACTTTGGCAAATATATGGAGGCCTTCTCTCCCTTCTTGTACAATGCTCTTGGAAACCAGGAAGAGCCCAGTCTCTGCTCAATGGCTATTGGCCTGGTGAGCGACATCACCCGCTCCATGGGCGAGCGCAGCCAGCCGTTCTGCGATAACTTTATGAACTATCTGCTCAACAACCTGAGAGTATGTCACCCTGATGAGTACCGACCTCGTGCCCCGTGGTGTCGAACTAAATACTGACCGCAAACAGAGCACCGCCTTGTCGAACCAGTTCAAGCCTGCCATTTTGCAGTGCTTTGGTGACATTGCGGGTGCCATTACTGGACATTTCGAGGCGTATCTGTCCGTCGTGGCAACAGTTTTGGAGCAGGCCGCGACCGTGACTACGGCGCCCGAGGGTCCCCTTGAGATGGTTGACTACGTCATCTCCCTTCGCGAAGGCATTATGGATGCCTGGGGTGGCATTATCGGAGCCATGAAGGCAAGCGACAAGAGTGAGTTGTTCCGGAAAAGAAAAGATCATGAAGCCGTAGCGTAAGGCACTATTCGACCAAACAGCACATAATACTGACTGGCTGTCCTCTTTTTTTTCGCATAGCCCAAATTCTTCAGCAACACGTACCGGCCATCTTCAACGTCCTCGGACAGATCGCCAACGATACTCTTCGTAGCGAGTCGCTCATGCGTGCTAGCATGGGTGTCATTGGGTACGTCAAGAGCCATTTTCTTTAGCCTCTGTCCAGCTTGCTTTGACGTCGCTGACAATGTTTTCAACAGTGACCTTGCTGATGCTTACCCCAACGGCGAGTTGGTCGATGCTTTCCGACAAGATTGGCTCACCGCCATGATCAAGGAGACCAAGACCAACCGCGACTTCTCGTCGCGGACCGTTGAAACTGCCCGCTGGGCGCGGGAGCAGGTTAAGCGTCAAGTTGGCGGCACCGCTACTGTCATGTCCTAGGTTTTCGAGCTGATCTAA
This sequence comes from Epichloe typhina subsp. poae, assembly GCA_030389615.1. Classification (NCBI taxonomy): domain Eukaryota; kingdom Fungi; phylum Ascomycota; class Sordariomycetes; order Hypocreales; family Clavicipitaceae; genus Epichloe; species Epichloe typhina. The sequence continues at coordinate 4,491,836 of CP098313.1, forward strand.
CTTGATGAAAGAAACCCCGGCTTTCTTGCATTGCGGACCAACAATGCAATGTTTCACCACGCTGTGTCCTCTGCCAAGCGTCACCGCCCAGTCCGAACTACTCCAGATCGAGTTGACTATTAGATGCCAGCAAAATGGCAAAAGACACCCGCGCGCCATTATTTCCCCCAACGTCAAACACATGATCACACAAACGATTCCCACGACCCTCTCTTCACGTGTACATAGTCACTACCCTTTTCACAACACGCGAGTAATCCGAATACCCCTCTTCCCCAACACGAGCACATCTCCTGGTGTCGCTCAACGATGGCACCTTTCCAGTTTTAAATGTCCACTCACCCCCTATCATCCACTTCACCAATAGTCTTCTTTTCCGTATTGCCCAACACCATTTGCACATTACGCACATCTTTTGTTTAATCATCTCAAGTTACAATGAAGGAATAGAGAAGTCATGTAAAGCCCCGTATGGAATTCCGCACAAAAGGGAAGCAGCGGCGCGTTAAAAGTCATGTAGAGCGGACAAGGAGTACAGGCGGCAGACTTTTACTCTTTTGTCATCAATTTTTTTTTATTGAACTGTTCTTTCTGTTCTTCGCCACATGTTAGCTGTCTGATTGATTTCCGATTTCACCTCGCTCTACCTGGCATTTCTTCCCCTTTTCTTTTTCCTTTTTTCCCCATCATTTCTGCACTAGACTCCATTCAAGTGAATGGGATTTTCTAGAGCGCCACATTGCAAGGCAGGATTTTCGAGAATTTTGAAGCATTATCAATGGGGAGAGCTTGACGGGGAGACGGGGGGCAGCGGAGGATCAGAGGTTGACGCGTTGTGGAACAAAGTATTGAAGGTAGGAAACGTACTGGAGCGTGTCGGCGGGGAATGAAAAGAGAATGACGTGATGAGCTGGATCGCAGTACAGTGGTCGGGTGCCTCCCATCTGCGTGCCGCGTTGCGGATTGGCATCAAGACTAGATAGATAGTGCATCAAGTGGTGCTGCTACTCGTGGAGATGGAAGCGCACACAGGACATAGTACATGAAACAAACATACATTGGTCCTCGTTCTATGTTTTGGATACCATTAGTGACTTGTACATTCCTGATTTGGGTCCTTTGATATCGTCTCAAACATGCAATCACCATGTGCAGGTAGAGACAACCTGGTCGCGTGTCTGGTTGGTCGTCTTTTGGTGTGCATATGCACGTGTTATAGACAATACATCTCCATGTTGCTACCCCTAGTATACCATGTCCCTTTCCCGTCAAGAACACCGAGTCTTTTGTTCAGTATGGGCACGAATTGTCACGGTACTGGTTCTTCATGTCACGTCTTCTAGAATTCATGGCTCATCTAGCGAGTAAATCAGGCTATCGCTCTCCACTGCCCTTGACATCCGTCACACTGTTCCTGAACGACATCATTGCATCGTATCCAGCCACAGCGTTGAGTTTCACCACGTGGCTGGCGGGCCGTCAATGTAAAACTGCAATTCGCCCTCGAACCCATCTGTTCCCGGCGCTAGTTGAGAGTTGAATGGTCCCGTGTTCGCATGTGGTGGGTGTGTGGGGCGAGGAGAATCAAAAGCATCGATGAGCAGGCCCAGACCGTCTGCGCTCTGGCGAGCTAATGATGGTGGAGGAAGAGGAGGGGGCGTATGCTGTGACGGGACATACATGTTGTGAGCATGTTGCATTGTGTGCGAAGGAGACTGCGGGCGGTGAGCAGGATAGGATGCTGAGGGGGGCATCAGGGCGCTTCTTATTGACGTAGGGGGCGTTGGGTGCTGTGAGAGTGGTTGTTGCTGAGGGTTGTACGGAGGAGGCGATGGTAGGCGATGTATCCTGTGGATGCTTAGTCCCGAGATGGAGTTGGAGGGGTGGTGAGGGCGAGGCGATTCTATGGACGAGGCGGGTGGGAGCTCGGGCTGTGAGCCAGGCGGTCTGGGGAGGATGTTCGGCTCAGGGAGGCTCACAGGAGGATGGGGCAGACCCGGTTGTCGAGAACAAGACTTGGTAGGAAACAAAGGAGGTAATTGTCGAATGGCGCGGGGGATGGGATCTTTGCCGTCATCCATGCTGCCTTCGTGGCTGAGTATCGCGGATTGCGGATTGAGGGAGAACTTCTCGAGGGCGTCGACCCAACGCGCGGCAAGAGGCCAGACTTCGCGGCATTCTTTGAGGATTCTAATGGTTCGTTGGAGCATCATGGGGCCATCGCGAACCAGGGCTTTGTCATGGCAGACTGATGCAACGAGACGGAAATGGTAAGCACGCAGTCACGGATGATTCTTCGTAATAAAGAAGAGGGACGAAGAGGAGAACAGGAGGGACAAACTGTTTGGGTATTTGCAGAGGTAGGTTGAGAACAAGCCGCAGCTATAGACACAGAAGGCGGAGATTTGGGCGCCGACGCTTTCATCTGGTGAACGATTGGTGAATTGGGCGTCGATTTGTTCGTACAGGTAGCGTACGTTGGCAAAGATCTCATCAGACATTGATTGGAAAAAGGCTTGTTTCGTGGTGTCCCTTTTATCAAGCTTGATGATGCTGCAAGGCAACACACGTCTTAGACATGGAATCGAATGGATTAATATGAGGAAGAAGGAGGAGGTGGCCACCTACTCTATCAAATACGGTCTCCGGAGTACAATGTTGGACAAGCGCGTCATCATAGTCACACAGAGGTATGCCAACTCCTGTCCTTCCGCTTTGTACCCTTTGAGGAGAAAGGTACTCCAGACGTGTTCGTGTGGTAGATCTTGCTCCCATTCTCGCAGTTTTCTGGCTGTTTGAGAAAACTCGCTTGCTGGGTCCCACGGCCGGGGGCTCTTGCTGTAGCGGACGGCGCGACGTCCAACATGACCCCACCAGTCATGGACCTGCATGAGTGTTGCAAATAGTGATCGACCAGGATCCCGAATCAGTTTGGGGTCATCAATGGCCGGTGGCGTGCCATCCAAGGCAGCCCGTGATCGTGGCTCACGGCCATGGGCAAAGTCCTCCTCGTTGCAGGGCAGAAGAGTAGTGATGTCGCTCGCTGCGAGGGAGACGGGCGACAGGGGGCCACAATGCAGATTATCTTGGCTGTGTAACATCCACTAATCAATGCAACATGGATGAATTAGTCAGGGAAGAAGAAGAAGAAAAGGGTCCAGCAACGAGTCGTGTGTGGTTCTTGACCCAAGGGGCAGTCTTTCTTACAATTGTCCGACGAGCCGATTCAGCGCGCATGACGAGTTCGGGAGTTGGGTTTGGGATGTGATATGTCTCCTCGCGGTGGAGTTGCATAAGGATAGCCATGCGTATGGCAATGCCCATGTTAATCTTCGCCGGATACATCATGTCAGAGAATTGTTGCTTTCCGAATCATGTGTAAACATGGAAAATCGACTTACGTAGCTGCTATTGCGCTCTCCGCTTCCCTGCTGAGCAATGCTCAATAAATAAAACGCTTGACACCGTTCCAGCGTAGGCTCTTGGTACAATTCCTCATTGGCAATGGATGAAGCTTTCCCCATGAAGAACCCGGCTGCCTTGACACCATTGCCGTAGCGAAGCTTGAGCGCGGGACTCAGTCGTGCCGAAATGCTGAGAATGCTCGTTAACAAGAACAGGCTGGTTGCACGCAGGTTTTTCCGCAAGCGCTCCGGATACTGTTCTTTGGGAATAAATCCAAGTTGAAAGTATTGTTTGGTGAAGAGATTGACGGCATCAATGATTTCTTGGGTGGGAGGCAGAGATTCCCAATCGTCGGCAAGGTGTCGAGGAGATGCCGATGGGCCACTCGTGGTTGAGCGGCGTGATTTAGCCGCGGATCCAGTGGTACTCCCAGTGGTACTCTTGTCGACCTTGTCCGATCTTGTGCGAGGGTGCCTATAGTCCCGATCCAAATCAGGTTGCCCTCTGACGGGGAAAACGCTGCAAACAAAAAGGACGCCGAAGTCAGACAAGTGGTTGTGAGATGCCAAATGGTGCGGACGTGTTTGCTGGAGGATGGCGCAGGAGTAATGTACGTAGCTCGAACTCACCAATTCTCGGCAGGTATGCCGGCTTCGAAACAAGACTTGCACGGCGATGTCCCCTTTTCGTGAATACATTTACTTCTCATGCGGCGGCATCTAGTGCACATTGGAGTCAATAAATAAAATAAAATAAAAAGACGGACCCAACGGAGCCCCAAATGGAAGCGTTGGAGATCAGGGCCAAGGTGGTACCAACCTTCGGCAGGCGATGGGAGAGCGACGCTTGATGGCGGGCGCATTTGCAGCAGCATTTGCAGCAGCATTTGCAGCAGAGTTTGCAGCAGCATTTGCACTACAGGTAGTGTCGATGCTCATCGGACTTGTCACCGAGGCAGTTGCCGACGGGCTGGTTGAGGCACGAGATGATGTTGCAGTCGCAGATGCGGTGGTGACGCCGTAGTTGTGCTTCGCCCCAGCCAGCACCATCATCGCATCGCATCTGCCGGGGAGAGCGGCGCAGAGAGACTCGGCGGGCATTGTAGTCACAAGGACTGGCCTCGAAGCTGTCAAGATGAAATGATTCAGACACAGCCGGTGGTTGTCTCCCTGTTTGCTGCCTGCTGCCTGCCGCCTGCCGCCTGCCTGCCTGCCCGCCCGCCTGCCTGCTTCCTACCTGCCTGCCGGCGCAAAGGTGCGGGTGCATGCGAGGAAGGTTGGAGAAACTAGCTGGCAAGAGCTGGCAAGAGCTGGCAAGAGCTGGCAAGAGCTGGCAAGAGCTGGAAAGAGCTGGAAAGAGCTGGCAAGAGCTGGCAAGAGCTGGAAAGAGCTGGCAAGAGCTGTGCGGCAATGCAGAGGTTACTTGCCTGTTGTAGCAGGTACTTGGGAGACAAAATACGTGATAGCGATGGCCAGGCTCCAGCCCAGTTTGCTTGCAGCCGAGCGATGTCAGATCGACCAGACCAACGAGTGCGTACGAGTGCGTGTGTTCGTTCAGACTTGATATCGGAGAAGGGACATGCACTGCAGAAATTCAAAAAAGAAAGAAAACTGATTCAGCCTGTGAAAGTGCCTGAGCAGGGCCTGCCGAACTTTATCATGCGCAAACTGGACTCGGCATCATTAATCCATCACCCTCTCCCCCTGGGACCCACAGGACAAGTTTCAACCTTGAAGCGTTCAACAAGGAACTAACGCAACAGCGAGCAAACAAACAAATTGACCATTGATCTTGGTCGAGAAGCCGCACTTGGTATCCGGACCTGCGAGGCGAGGCGAGGCGAGGCGAGGCAAGGCAAGGCAAGGCATACTCGGCACGGATGCACCTTCCGCAATAAGCTCGACGGGTTCAACGTTTCGAAAATAGCAGACTGCTATAGCCCGAGGGCAGGCAAGTACGTGTCAGTCAGTCAGTCAGTCAGTCAGTCAGTCAGTCAACAAGTCCGTCAACAAGTCCCAGCCATGCGTCTGGTGCATTGCATGGCATATTGCATCGATGCGCGGGGGGGCGACGGATTACCAGATTGATGTATTTCCTCGACACGGCACACGGCACACGGCACACGGCACACGGCACACGGCACATGGCACATGGCACATGGCATAACATAGCTCACATACGGATTGCTGCAGTACTACTGCGGAGTGTTCCGTACTGCCGCACCTAATAAAGAAAGCCGCATACCGCATTGGCTCGAATCTGCTGCTGGTTGTGAGCCGAGCCGCCTCGTCCAGATTATCCAAGGAGCTTCCTCGGAAGCGGCGGTCATAACCGCCACCATGTTTTCTCTTTCTCTTTTTAGTTTCCCCCCCAAAAATATCCCGGATAAATATCCCGGATTGGCTATGCAGGCAGTCCCACGTTGCCGACTGGGCCATCCGGCTTGGTGTACGGAGTACTCCGGAATACTCCGTATTTGTCCCGTCACCAGTGCAGTTGCTCACCAGTGCAGTTGCTCACCAGTGTCACCAAACACGAACACGACCCAGTTGAATCGATTTTGATGCCCCCCCAACAACATCAAGTGAGTCGTGAGTCGTGAGTCGCAAACCCTTGCTCGCCCCCCATCAACCCCATCAAAGTCGGTGGGGGTAGCCCGCCCGCCGCGACTTGCAGCCGAAACAAATACATGGACGGATTACCGAGTACATATCCATACATGGACTAGCCGCGTCGACCCCGGCACTCCATCTTCACGCCTTCCACCCATCACTGCCGCCGCCGCCGCCACCCCGGATCGTTCATCATATCCATGTCGCATCATGTCGGCTCGGCTTGGGGGAGCTTAACAGTGGTGGCATAATACGGAGCACTCCGTACGGATTAGACAACAAGAGGTTGATGGGTTGCGAGGTCACCTCCTGATCTAGCTTGAACTCTGCGTGCGGGAAAAATCATACTCTACGGATCCGCACATGTATTGAACACTTCGTGTGTCAAGACTCAACAGGCTGTGTGTCTGCGCCGGGGTTCCTCCACCAGCGCCACGCAAGCATTCAAAGTGGCCGCCATCCGGCCCATCCCCGACTCCACGAGCGAGGTGATGGAAGCTCTCTTGCAAGAGTTGGGGGCCAAAAAAAGCCTTGTGCCCCATCTGCGACGGACGAAGCGACCGGGCCCGGTTATTTTATTTTCCAACAGCCGTCCCGGATGCAAGGTTGTGCACATCACCCGTTCGACCCGAGATTGTAACTATCTGTCCATGGCCACGCGTTGCCAACACCCGACACCCGACCCCGTTAAAAAAAAATTAGCCAGGATTCGTTCCACATGTCCCTAAATTTGCCAGGGGTCGTAAACGAAGCGTGCATTCTTCTCTCGCGCCGGCACAAGATCTTGCCGGACACCTTGCCACTCGGCACTTCTGGTCCAACGCATACCAACGCATACCAACGCATACCACAGGATGCAAGTCTGGCCGTCATCAAGCTTTGCTCTGGCAGAGCAGAGTCAGGAGACTGTCTACGGATTAGACAAGCTGGCTGCAGCCTCTCGATATATGGCACGGAGTATGGCGGTGGGCCCAACTCAACTGGCTGCCGCCATAATAACCGGCGACACGCTGTGCAAACCGAGTCACACCAATTGGCAAGGCCTGCCTCTTGCCTGGCTTTCAGACGTGGTCGTAAACCTTATATTCCGAGCATAGCCGTCATAGTATAATAATAGCAAGTTGAATTTGCACCCACTTGGCCGCACTGCATTGTCCGAGCATACCATGCTGTAACTCGGCGCTTTAGGCACGCGCCAGGGAGGCGCGTCCCGTCCAGTCCAGTGTGATCCGGACATGTACATGCTATGAAAAGGGCTATGAAAAATACAGCCCGACTACTTGCGGGGCTCTCGGGGGGCAGGGGGGCCTGAGCCAATGAGAGGGCTGGATACTCAGACCTGTACATGTCAAGGATAACTTCTAGTATCACGTGAAGATCATGCAGGAGCAAAGTACAGAGTTAGCTAGCGTTGGGCTTGTTAGCACTAACATTTATAATTAGGGCATTATTACCCGCCGAACTCGCATGAGCATCTCGCTAATCATGATACATAAGGCGCTGGTTTATCTTTTGACCCCCTGTAAGTGTAAGGCTGGGTTATTGTAAGCTTGTCCATCTGTACAAATCGTGACATCAAGTTGCTTGCAGCGATTGGCGAAAATTTCACCCCATTGACCCGCAGCCTCACGAACGACTCGACTTGATCGCCAAGAACTCAGGTCCAGTTCAAGATTAGATAGACAGGGCCCAGAAACATCCACATTTTGAAGAGAAGAAAAAAAAAAAAAAACGTCACCTACCAACGACGGCGGGTTCGTTGAGAGAGAGAGAGAGAAACCTCATCCGATTCCTTCACTCAAGCCTCCCCCACTCGACAACCGACTTTGCTCTGAACTGTTGCCAGCCAGGCACTTTCCCTCAAACGCCTTGTTTCGTGTCACAATGGCGGCTCTCACAACCATCGACCTGCCGTCGCTACAAAAGATGGCGTCGGGCAAGGTTCGCGATCTCTTCAGCCTCCCCGACGACCCCGACACCCTCCTCTTCGTGGCATCAGATCGCCTCTCGGCGTTCGATGTCGTCATGACCAACGGGATCCCCAACAAGGGCGCCATCCTGACCCTCATCTCGGCGCACTGGTTCCGCCTCCTCCCCGAGCGCATCCCCAACCTGAGGACTCACTTCATCAGCCTGGACGCCCCCGCCGGCGTGAGCCCTGCCGAGGCCCGCGCCATCAGGAACCGCAGCATGCAGGTCCGCAAGCTCGAGGTGCTCAAGATTGAGGCCATCGTGAGAGGCTACATCACCGGCAGCGCGTGGAAGGAGTACCAGGCCAGGGGCACCGTTCACGGGCTCGCCATGCCCGAGGGCATGCAGCTGGGCCAGAAGTTCCCCGAGGCCATCTACACTCCTAGCACAAAGGCCGATGCGGGCGCCCACGACGAGAACATCCACCCCCGCGATGCGTGGAGGGAGATTGGCGACAAGGAGACGGCCGACAGGGTGGAGGGGTTGGCGCTGGCCATTTACGACGCCGCTGCGGCGTATGCCGAGGAGAGAGGCATCATCATCGCCGACACCAAGTTCGAGTTCGCGAGGGATCGGGAGGGCAACATCTACCTGGCGGACGAGGTGCTGACGCCTGATTCCTCGCGGTTCTGGCCCAGGGATGGGTACGAGCTGGGCAAGGAGCAGGACAGCTTTGATAAGCAGCATGTGCGGAATTGGCTCATCAGGGAAGGGCTCGAGGCCAAGGAGGGCGTCGCTATCCCCGAGGACATAGTACAGGCTACGTCGGACAAGTACAAGGATGCATTTTACAAGTTGACAGGGAAGACGTTTGAGGCGGCTGCAGCTCCAAGCTAGAGGAGTAACATGAACCATGAGAGAGAAGAATTATACATACTTTACACGGCATGCATGCCGTCTTGGTGTATTTTGAAAATCAGGTCCATGTCTGTCTAACGTCCATGAAGTCGTCCGGACCCTCGGGCACCCCCCTTGCTTGCTCCATCTAACCTATGGAGTTAATTCGTACACACAAGTAGTCTGTACAGCAACAATGCATGCGAATTAACCCTGACCAATGCAAAACCAATGCAAGAAATTTGAAAAAAACCTATAAAAAAAACTTGACCAATGCAAGTCGATGTAATGGTCAGTATTTTTTTTTGTTGATTCGTCATTCTGATTTATGGTCGGTGTACTCCGTATCTTGTTGATTCGTCATGCTGATGTAAACCCTCACCCCCCCCACCTGTCAAGTTACACGGCAACAACTCACCGAGCAACGTACGTCTTAATGCCTGCCCTCCCTGATGATACCCGCATCTTGCGTCTACAGCACCCGAAACAAGCCTGGCTTCAACGAATGCTCCTCCCCTCCTCGGATGCAAAATCACGCCTTTTTCCTCAACATCTTGCCCGCCGACGCAAACTCATCAGCATTCGGCTCGCCCTCGACAGGCACGGGTACGGCGACAAGTCGATCCGGGGGAGGAAAATCCCGCACTGCTCCCGGGCAGGTAGCCCACGCCAAATGTTGAGCAGGCGTAGATTTCGTCGCTGACGAGATGGACTTGGTGTGTTTTTTTGGGCAGGAGATTTCATTACTGCGGTGAGGGTGTCTCGTGGGTATTTATGTTCCTGTACTCGGTACAGGACGTGGCTTTCGTTAGAATTCTTGATTGGAAAAAAAAAAAAAAAGCCAGAAGAGAAGAGTCTGTGAAAACATGCCAGACTTCACCAAGGGGATTGTGGGGGTTGACTGCCGAGATGGCGCTGATTTTCACCTCTTCGGCGTCCGACCTGACCAGCGCCTCTTCAAACTTTTATCTTCGACGTCCTCCTCATACACAACTTCCAACGATACCATCCTGTTGCCAAAGTCGAGCTCGGATCTACCCTGGGAAGGGGCGAATCTCCAGGGTAGGCTTTGCTTCTGCAGTCCAACCAGCGGCCGACTGTTTGGAGGATACGATTCCATGCTGCTGGCCCAGGCCATGCGTTTTCTGAACATGTCGACGACGAGCCAAGACGGGATGGACGGTTCAAATCGTGCAAAAGTTGGTTTGGGGAACAAGACACGCCTTTCCCGTTTGTTAGTGGAGTAACTAGATGATAAGAGGGGCACGTAAAACGTGCTCATCCATCCTGTCCCATCCCGTCCCATCCTGACAGGTCAATTCGTAAACATGTTATGACGACTTACAAGGGGCGTGGACTCGCTCGAAAACACCTGCAAAAACCTGCCGTGTACCGGCCCCGGATCTTGCCAATTGTGAGAATGACTGACCTTCTTGAGTTATCGAAAGACAATGGGATTGGTGCACATGGACCACACGCATCGTCCTACGGCCAATGAAATGATGCTGGGTTTGTTCATGTCTCTTCAGTGCCAAGAGTCTATTGACTGCTGGCAGCTGCACATCCCGTCTCGTCAGCTGTTAAGCGTCAAGTCACCACCTGGCCTCAAACGAAGAAAAAACCAATCATGCGCCAGGTTATCACCGCGTCGTGTCTCCACGCGTCCAGTCCTCCATTCCCGAAGACCACCGCATTCATACCTCTACCTTTTTGCAGAAACGCCGGCTACATCACCATCTGAAGTGTTGATATCGGGCGAAGGAATATGACTGTTGGGTGAGGGTCATCTTATCCATCATACTCAAGCTCGTATATATATTCTCGACTGGATCCCAGTCGCAACCGTCCGAGACTGAGCAAACATGTTCTACAGCCACGATAGTAGGTACAAGCGCAGGCTCTTGTCGACTTACAGAGTGCTAACCGGCAGCAAAGTACTAAGCAACAGCCAATATGGGGTTTCTACGATATGGTACTACTCTCCATGGCTATATCACAGCTCCTTTCCTGTTGCTAATTCATCCCAAGGCTCGTCGCAACTGTTGGCAAAGGAAGCCAGCGGAAGTTGAACCGAAAAACGATCCAAGGAGTCAACGTTCCCAAAGCTTGCGAGAAGATTATTGACCCTGGCGCCCCCCTCGCCCTCCGACTTCAAGGAAATCTGCTCTATGGAGTCTCTCGTGTCTTTTCACACCAGTGCAATTATGTCCTGACCGATGCCGAGAAGACACAATCTGACATGATGACATTCTTTCGGTCTATGAACACGAGTGAGACTGACCCAAAGGCTGGAAAGGCCAAGTACGTGGCAGCCACTCTTCTTCCTCCCCAAATTTGAACTACATTTACCTGGATCATCAACCTAACGGAGAGAAACAAAAACCAGGCGACACCAGATCATGCTCCAAGACGATCCGCAGTTTGATCCCCTGGCCATGCTCCCTCGGCTGGATGAAATGCTTGGCTACGAGATCAGGTCCAACTTGATGTCGACGCAGGAGTCGACGCATAAGTTCTCGCAGATGTCGCCACTTGATCCATCTGCTGTGCCAAGTGCATGCACGAGTCGGCGGTCGAGCATAATTGGGTTCGACCTCCCCCCTTCATCGCTCTCCGTCGGAAGCTACCAACTGCCTGGGAATCTATACGACAGTTCTCCGTTCAACAAAGCGCTCAATGATCCCGAAGCAATGCAGGACTTCAGGCCATTCGCGGATCATGAGGCTGATCTTGATCCCATGTGCGGCATGGGCCTTGAATTTGATGCGGACGGCAACTTGGTCAGCATCATGGACGCTGAACCCGAACTACCACCTCTGCGCGGAACTAGCCCAGATCCGCTCCATGGTGCAGATTCAACGCTCTCAAGAGTAAGGAAAGTAAACCAGCAGGCTGAAGCGCCAGGCATGAACGACGAGAACTTTCTCGACTTCGGCGAAGCTGCTCTTCCTGACGCAGAGCCATTCGCAGCAGTGCAGCCAGCTGGCGGGCATGTTGTCACCGACGTCCTCACGCTCATCACTGAAACCACTGAGACTGAGCAAGCATCCGCCGCACTGCATGTTACTCGTCGTCGCAAACCCAGAACCATGGTTGACCAGGAACTCCGGGTACCACGAGATGAGTTCCGTGGCTGGTCTGAAAACTATGCGGCAAACATGGAAGCCGCGCGGAAGCGAGTGAAGGGCACGACCCTCGCCAAAGCCAAGCGAAACGCATTTGCATTGATGTACAATAACGGAATATCTGGTATTGGCACCCTGCAGCAAGGTTTCGGCGTCGAGCATCCCCTAGCAGCTGATTTTGCAGGCACAGCGTTGAGAGCTCACGTGTTGGGACTCACAATCGATGAGATTGAGGATATCAATGCACCGAGGGGGAGAAGAAGGAAATCACAGGAAGCATTTGTGGAAGAGCAAGGCGACACCAGAAACATCAAGCAACGGCTAGATCACGACGATGAGTTGGGCCGCCGCGCAGAAACCATGGGGTTCGGAGGCGGGCTCGAATTCGGCGATGACTCGATCCCAGAGATTGGAATGGAAGCAGCACCCGCACTGGAAGACAGAAACTCTTCATCCCTCATGCCATGGAGCCGACACGGCTCTGCAGTGCCCGGGTCAGCTACTCGCGCCCCTGGAAGCGCGCAGAAACCCATTCTTGCGCCAAGTCCTCTTCACGGCCGCGGAAGCATCGCCGGCTCCATCGAGCGACACAGCGACCCCGTAGAAGAGCCCTACAAGGACATGACCTTCGTTTCCCAGCCCTCGTCCATCCCATTCGGAGAGGACCCGGAAAACGCCGGCAATGTCGACCCCGGCAACAACACGCAGGCCTCCATCGCCGGGCTCGACATCTCAAGCCAAGACTTCCTAGACTATGTCACAGGGCAAGTTCACCATCACGGGATCCCCCGCCCAAACAGCCATGAAGGCCAACGCTGGATCAATTTCGAACAGCTTGCCAGTCCGGCAGTCCACAGCAAGGTCGTTGCCGCCCAGGCCTTCTTACACATACTTTCGCTCGTGACCAAGAATGTCATTTCTGTTGAGCAGGATGGCATAGAGGACAATGAGCCATTCGGTGCTCTTCGAATCGGGGTCCGTGAACGGGTTGTTTGCGCTGCCAAGCATGACTCGGAAAATTCGGCCGTGGAGCCCGAATAATAATAATCTCCTGGGGAGCCAAGTGACTTCTCAGTATCTACAGTTGGTTTGCTGGCGTTTGAAATTTTCCTTTTATTTCTTCTCCCTTTGCCTCTTTTTTATTTTTTTGCCATCATCCTCGCCAGTATCATCATCATCATCAATGACCATCGGACTGGGTGTCTATAGTTTTCATATTTATTTGTCTCGCGTTCCGATTTACAAACAAGTACCTCGCGGTCCAGGTATCATCATGAGCAAGGTCGGATTGGGAGGGATTCGCACAAAACGGGTGGAAGTGCAAGTTGAGGTTGGGAATGTTTCCATTTCTGGGTCGAAAGAATGGGCATGGAAATGCGTTTTACTTGGAAAGCCTTGGGCTGTTTAGCCTGGCATTTTACTTCTGAAGGAAACAACTGGGACACATGGCAGGGTCTGGTGCTCGAGGGAAGCACTTAACATTGGAGTGATTTATGCAAGGCATCGGACCAATTTGACAGGAAACGTTTTCTCACCTTTGCTTATACGGGGGTCAAATATAATATGAATGATACAGTATTCCAGGTGGTTGTCCCATTTGATCATTGGCATAAAGTTAAGGGAATATTATGAATGCTTTCAACTGTCAAATGTGTCGTCTTCCTGGACACCTTCTCTGTCTTCAAATTTCATGTAGCTGTCGTTATCAACATCTGGGCCAGCAACCACCTGCCATGCCCGCTGTACGGACTCTAGAACAGTGTCATTAAAGGCAAGATCAGGAGTAAATCTATCAAATGAAACAATATTGTCTTCTACGATCAAGGAGCCGGCGCCACAGGTCTGTTCATAGTGCAGTCGCCACAGAGACTGGGCTGGTTGGGTGCCTTGTGATGCTGCGCTCAACAGCTTGGAGAGAGCACTGTCTAAAAGATTTTTGGAACCGGGGCCGGATAGCGTGCTCAGGTATATGACACCTGTTCAAAAGCTTTATTAGCGAGGTGATTTCCACAGCGAACGGGAACAAGATGAAGTAACATAAGGTTTGTGCATCAGGTTGTCAGAGATAAGAATCGTCATTGTAATTCAGACAATGTAGATAAGTATTGTAAAGATGATTCATCCGAACACAGAGTTTCGTGGGAAAAAAAAAAGACCAGGAAGCAATACTCACATTGTCCAGTTGGGCACTCTCCGGAATCGCTGGAGTGAACCAAGGCGTAGATCGGATATTGTGAGGGAGTGCCATCCTCGCCCGAGACTGATCCTGGAGGGAAAGCTACGACTGCGGCACAGGGTGTCGGGGCACCGTCGGCAACCACCTCAAACATTTCTGTGAGAGGAGCGCCAACAATGGCACATAGTCTGCTAAGTCGAATGTGACGGTCTGGTGCCTTCGCATCGCTTCTGATCAACGTCTTGGACTCGATCGTCAAGTCATTTGTGAGCGTGATCTCGACCAGATCTCGACCATCTCTTGATACGCGCTGTGTAGCAGATACACCGACTCCAAGCATGTAGATGGCACCGCCAACAGCACCGGCGCGACAACCTACCTGAGCCACTTCTGACAAGCCACCCCATTTGGGATAGACGGCGGCAAAGCCAGCACCGAACACTCCCATTGACTTGAGATGTCGATTGATGGAAGCCAGTCCTTCATCAACAGAGATATTCCCATGGAGAGAAAGAGTCAAAGCAACGACATATGACTGTAAATCGGAATCAAGCTTGAATTCTCTTTCCAAAAAATCAGCCAGTGGTTCTGATTGCTGTGACTTCCACAGCTCGATTTGTGGCTCGACATCGTATTCGAGAACAAACTTCAGAAATTTCATCAACCAACGCTTCGCGCGAGCAGGGATAACTCGGTTGGAGAACACATCTTCTCTTGTCGAGGGGATCCGACTCAGCATCGGCGCTGACGATTCAGTGCCCGACCGAAAGATGAAGAATGAACCGACGGCCTGAAACTCAATCTGCCGAAATGCCCTTGAGGAAACGAGCTGGTTGAGAAGTTGAGAACGAGCATGAATGAGTTGCGGTGCCAGAGCAATGCTATACGACCGTGGCGCGGCGAGGCCTTCACCGTCTTTGAACAACCGAGCAGCGGAAAACGCATCATTGCCGTCGACGACGGCGTATTTTTTAGCCCAGTCAGCGGCATCCTGGAGACTTAACGCAGCTTCAGCGCCGCCATAATACTCGTTTGGATCGACATGCAGGACATTCTTGCCCGAGCGCGACAGAGCTCTTTGCAGGATGGTCAGCAAAGGAGACCCATAAGTCAGTGTTTCACCCGTCAAGATTGGAACAATAGCAAAGCCAATGGAATCCAAGAAGCTTACAGGGCGAGAAGGGACTGCTGGAGCCCTGTGCCGCTGATCACTACATCCCACTTTGTGTCTGAGAGGGATTCCATGGTGCGGAAGAAGGCAAGAAGAGAAAGGACGTGTGTGGGATGAGGAAGGTTGGAAGCTTTTTCTTTGTGTCTGTGTCAGGTGGACCGGATGAACGGTTTTTGCAGCCCGAAGCGTGAACATTTTTTTTGGTGGGGATAGCTCTGCTTTTTAGGCTTAGCGGCCCTCATGTGGACGAGCTTGGTCATTGGGTCTATCACGTTTGGCAGAAGCCTTTTTTTTTTCTCTTCCTTTTTCTTCTCCTTCCATTCACCCGCCTTTTTTTCCACGCGCGATGCATTGTGAACACTTTTGTGTTCGTGGCATTGCGAGCTGTAAATTCTTCATTGTAATTTACATTTAGAAGAGCGGTAGATTGATTTGTCGGCCGGTATCTACTGCCCTAGAATAAAGTCTGAAAGGGTGGTTCGAATGGTTGACACATGCCCGCCAAGCAAGCTATTTCAAATGGGTTGAGTAAAAATCATGGACACTTGATTTAACTACTCCGTATGTGGCATCACGATTCGAAGCAGCTTTCGTCAAGGCACAAACTTGAGCTTATTCATTGGGGATATTGACCACTTTCTTGTTATTGTTCTATTATTTCTTTTTGTTTTATTTACAACTGATTGCCTGTTATGGCTGATGCTACACCTTTCCAGCGTACATTAGCCCGTTTCATAAATCCCTTCGATTTCAGCAGTTTGGGTGATAGGACAACGCCTCCATGCTTGGATATTGACAAGATCCTTGTGTCCCCTTCTTGACAATCGACGACAATAGTAACGCTTTCATCACAGAGTGATTCCTCTAATCTATCAGGGTCGACGAGAAGCCAAAATTTTCCGTCCGAAGGTCGATCAGTTTCTTTGCCCGTAAACACCACAGCAGTGCATGCCACAGGCATGGACGTGATCGAGAGGGGCTTGGGGTCTTTTCTTGTACATAAAACCATTTCTCGGTCTGCGTCGTAGCGTGCTTTGGGAATGTTCGTGTCTCGCAGTGCGGCCAGCGTGGCTGCCCAAGCTGCATCGAATGGATTTCCATCAAAGGATATGAAGAATATGTCAATGTACAGAACCCAATAAGCGACGACGTATGCCTCGCCGTCTTGAGCGCCAGCATCTTCGATGTCCTCATCCATCTTGTCATCGTCAGCAACCAAGCTTTCCGAAGGCCGGGTATGCCAGATCCTCAAGTCCTCGGGCTGGACGAGTTGGGACCCGTGAAGAAGCGAGTAAATTCGGGTGCTGAGTGTCTGAGCCAGTGTGGTGGGAGGTCCGCCGGGTAGAAATTGCGGCGCAGACCCAGTAGCTAGCTCAATATTGGGTACTAGGAGATCATAGTCTTTAAGTTCCGACTCAGTATTTGAAGCGCGATGGTTGGGAATGTCCCGGGTCAGTATTGTCTCGCCACGAATACCACATATGACTGTCGTATCTCCCATTCGGACCAGGGAACTGCCGTGCGGATGTGACAAGCTTGACATGTTGATAGTCGTCGGGCGGACTTCGTCCGGTGCTCGGCCATTGCTTCGTGCAGGCTGTACGTTATCGTCCAAGGGGTCGAGATTGGCGAGTAAATATGGATGAGGTGAGAGTTTCGCAAAGGTTGCTCGGGACAAGCCTGCGTTGGACGCCATGGCGGGCTGTGCGTACTGGTGTTGACTATCAATGTGAGCTGAAGCCGCGGTTGTGATGTGATGTGTTGGAAGCTAGGAAAAGTTCGCCACAGCCTTGCAACAGCAAACCCCCGCGACAGCCAGCTGCGTGGCCAATGGAAGGGCAGGTGGGATAATGGTGGGGCACAAGGCTGCAGGAGTCCGGTAATTAAAAAAGGTGGGACGTGGCACGATTTGCTTGCCAAAGTCCGAAGCTCAAGTGCAACGCTGTGTTCGGTGCCATGTGAGTTGTTGGTGCCCTTGCTCTGCAGATCGCACCACTGTTGAACCACAGGGCGAATCACACACCGTCTGTTAGCGCCCGCGAAGTGGGGCTGGGCGAGATTGCAGCAAGCAGACAACTGCTGGCGGCCGGACGCTACAGGGGAGCCACAGGGGAGCTACAGAGAGCCATGCTGCAGGAGCCATGCTGCAGGGGAGACGACCTCCTTCCCCTCTCAACAAGGGACCCTCCCTGTCGGCCTGCCCCGTGCTTGTTCAACATTTCTTCATCTCCCCAGCCATTTGCCATTTACTACCAAACTCGGTATGCCGCCAACGGGTCGAGTGCCGCGATAATGCCGCAGGCAGCGTGGTCGTCGACGTGTCTGTTTCCCTTTCTCTAGCAACTTCCCCTCTTTCTTTAGGACCTGGGATCTCGAGCGCTGATGAAGCACAGAGCAGAACGGGACAGCGAGTGTCTCTCGATCAGACGCGCCAAATATTCTCTTCTTTGCCAATAATTCTTTTCAATGGCACTGACGCTTCTTCGTCCGAATCCACAGGCTACCGCAATCGATCAAGGAGCAAACTCTACATGTACGGAATACTATCGGAGGGTAACGACAACGATGCGTGTGTGTCACCCGTTGTCACCCACACACGTCTCACTCACACATCGTGCCGACTCATCGTGTCATCCAGTCCCTGTCCACATGTGTGTGACCAGTTGGTGCCATCTGCAAACTCGCATCTCCCATCCCAGCCAATCTTGGAACATGATCAGCCGCTGAACTCGTGCTAGCCTGCCTGGCTAATTCATTCCCGCTACAAGGCCTTTTGCCTAGTTAGCTCTTTCCATGTGCCGTAGGCCGCAGCTCTCCGCAGTTCACCTTCACGCAGCAAACCGGGTCGGCATGGCATGAGCGCACCCTGCATGCATCCTCTGGCATCCTTTTGCTCTCTCCACTTTCTCTTTGGGAATTCATGTGTTATTAAATACCCTCTTAGTCTGGCTCCTCTGCTCCTGTCCCGTGTTTACTAATTAATAGCGTGGAGGCAGCCGGCCGACATCACCTCGCCCGGCGATATAATATATCCTGGCTCCTTGACCGCGGCGTTAATGCGACGCCTCTGTCCGTTCGACCTCACTTTTCATCCATACTTCTGATGTGAAATGTACAATTGTCAAATCCATCGTCGCAACTGTGAGCGCAATACGCCATTTGCCCAACCCGACAGCGCCGCATCCTATCGCAAAACCTGCAAATCGCAGACCGCGCCCACTAGAGGCAAGGGCGCGAGCCTTTTTGCTGCCTTTCATGTTGGACTGAGTCCGGCTCGAGTCTGCGCGTTGTCGCTTACTTAGATGCATCTCTGGCCTGTCTCTCGCCCGACAAGTTCTACATTGGAGCTCACAATTCGCTGGTCGAAATGCCTCCGAGTTTCCAAATTGCCTCGATCCGCGACGCGGCCGCTCAGATCGGCCGCTCCCTATTAGATCTCACCAAGCGCATCAAGGTCCCCGTAACAGCCACCAGCCCACCGGGACTTGTTGAAGCAAACATTGTTGACCCCTGGACCCAGTCTGGTAAATACGGACTGGGATGGACATACTTCGGCCTCGGCCTGATGGGCTGTGTTCTGCTGGTGCGCGTGTGGCATTACTGGCAGGACAAGATTCGTCAGGCCATATACAAACAAGAAGTCGAGGATCACTACCGGGACATGTACAGCATCGAGGCCGACTACCATTCCGCCATGCAAAGTGGTCAATCACAGCAGTTCTTCGCGAATGGCCCCGGTCTGGGGAAAAATAGCTTCCGCCCCAAGGCGCACTTTTCTTCTGTTGGCGTCGTCAATGATACCCTGGCTTTGTTTCGATGGGTCTTCTACCGACCTATACCTGACATTGTGTGGAATACACATCGATTCACTTTCTCGTCTTTGGCAGTCTTGACATGCGGTTTTATCGCCCTCGTCTTTGTCAACTTGTACTGCTTTTTGCAACAACCATTGTACTGGGAGAGCATTCGATTTGGATCGCCGCCTGTTGCTATACGATCGGGCATGCTCGCAGTTGCCATGACGCCGTGGATCGTCGTCACTAGTATGAAGGCGAACATTCTCACCATGGTGATCGGCATTGGACCAGAGCGTCTGAATGTCTTCCATCGTTGGTTGGGGTACATATGTCTCTTCCTTTCCCTGGTGCATATGGTGCCCTTTTATATCCAGCCAGTCTGGGAAGATGGCGGTATGACGGTCTTTAACCGCATCTTCCCAGACGGCAGCGGGTTGATTTACGGAACTGGAATCGCCTGTATAGTGCCCCTGATCTGGCTCTGCGTGGCGTCCTTGCCTTGGATCAGAAGAATTGCGTACGAAGTGTTTGTCATTCTTCACATCCCAGCTGGAATCGCCTACGTGGGGCTCTTGTTCTGGCACACGAAGAATGCGCTCCTGACGTGGGATTACCTTTACGCAACGATTGGCATTTGGGCATTCGCATACTTTTTGAGATTCTTCAAACTTAACTGGACTAAGCCTTGGCGTCCCGCGTTCATGGTGGGTGATGAAGCCGCAGTCACGCTCATGTCTGAAAACGCCATCAAGATCACCATTCCCACTCAGATGCGCTGGAAGCCAGGCCAATACGTCTACCTCCGAATGCCTGGAATTTCGCTGCTCGAAAACCATCCATTCACCATTTCCTCCCTCTGCAGCGAGGACTTCCCTTCATATTACGGTGAGAACTATCGTGACTGCGTGCTCGTTTTCAAGCCCTACAAGGGATTCACTCGCAAAGTTCTGGACACGGCCATCGCCAAGGGACCCTTTCACACCTATCGAGCATTCTTGGATGGACCTTATGGTGGCATGCGCAGAGAACTAGCCGCTTTTGATACCTGTATTCTCGTGGCAGGAGGAAGTGGCATTACCTCGCTGATGTCGCAGCTGCTCAATCTCATCAAGCGAATGCGCGATGGCAAGGCCATCACCCGAAAGGTCGTTGTCGTCTGGTCTTTCAAGAGGTTCGAGGCCATGGACTGGTTCCGCGAAGAGCTGCGCATTTGTCGCGAATCGGCGCCTCCTGAGAGTGTCACCTGCAAGTTCTTCATCACTGGAGCCGTGCGTCACCGCCTGGGAGGTGTAATGACAGCTCCCATCAATGGCCATAACCCCAGAGCTCTCAATCACATGCTTCACGACAAACTTGACGGGTTTGTGGCTGGGATCGCCTCGAAACGCAACTCGGCACTCATTCGCGCCGAAGCACAAGGTGACCCAGAACGAGAGCGCGAGCTTCGTGAAGAAAATGAGGACTGCATTACGGCTTTGCCTCAGCAGAGATACCTGCTACCTCATCAGTACCCTCCATCTCCTCCTGCTCCCCCTTCGAACCGACTCGGACCTAACGGCTTCCCGGAGGATAAGAAAGTAGACGACGAAGACACCCCCCAACAACCTGATGAGTTTCACCTCCCCTCTCTTCACAAGGAGAATCCCCCTCATTTCAACTATGCTCCTCCCAACCCCAACAAGCCCCCCTTTGATATCACACAGCCTGGGGACCACGAAGATCTTGTACGGACCCCTCAATTCGCCCACCTCCGCAACTCCACCATTCCAGACGCGACGGGCAGCAAGGAGAGACCAATATCGACCATCGGCCCGCCCGTCGGCTTTGACTTTGGCTTCCCCGAGACACCCACGGAATTCCAAAAGAACCTCATGCGATCTGCATTTCCTATACCCCACGAAATTGACGGCGGCTGGAGCATGGAATACGGTCGTCCCGATCTAGGCTACATGCTTAAGGAGTGGGCGACTGGCGGTTCAGACGGCAGAGGTATCCTCGGCAGAAGAACAGCCGTATTTGTGTGCGGTCCTCCGTCCATGAGAGTCGGCGTAGCAACCACGGTAGCGAGGTTGCAGGCTGAAATCTGGGGAGACGACGAGCTGGAAGAGATTTTCTTGCACACGGAGAATTATGCTCTGTGAGAGACGAGAGAAATCGAATGAGTACTGTTTTCCTTGGGCCACAGAGGATCTGTACATGAGGCTTTTCTCCCCACAGCAAGGCTGCACTACAATGATGTGCTTTTGGTGTTTTGGGTGGGTTATACCTTAGCCGATCAATAAAGCTCCAAAGTTTTTTTTTTCCAAGTTCCTAATTATATGCCTTGGAATAACGGTTGGTCCGGTTTTTGTGCTTATATCTGCAGTCGTGTATGCGACGTGCGCTTTCTTTCGCATCTCTGCTAAACATGTGGTTTCTTGCGACCTTTGCGCTCGCCGTTATTTCGAAACTACCACGATCCCTACGCGAGGCTATCATGCCAGAACATGTTGATCGCCAAGGAGTTCGGATCTGTCGAGGCTCACCGGACCGATAAGAAACCATCTACTTTCGTGGATACGGCATCGATCCATACGTACATGTTGCTTCGCAGAATACGAATGGGAAACAGCTTTGGCGGCGTAGCTATCTTTTGTCCCTTCCGACATCCTCCACCACTGGGACTACTCCAACATTGACGTCCTGACTTTCATGCACCTTGATCTCGGCGAGGAGTACTCAGACCACCACTGCCTCTTCCTGCAGTATGTTCAAGTCATCGGCCAGATGGAGGGGCTGGTGCGACTCTTTCAAGTTTTTATGCAAGATGGATGGGTGAGGAGACTTGCAGATCCTGATGCCATGGAGAAGTTATTAAAGTCGAGTTTTATCCAGCTGTTGTGATGTGAAAGCTTGGGGGGTTTGACACTATATCCTCAAGATCACGTTCTTTCTCGCACGAGTCTGGTTCTTTCATAGGTGAAACACGCGCTCGCGTAAATGAACAAAGAAATCAGCGTCACACCGTGAGCTCACCCCACCACCTCCTCCAGGAGCTCCGGAGTAATGGGTAGTTTTGCGGCACACATGGGCACCCTGATGGTCAGCACATCATCGTGGGCCGTGAGGACCTTTGTCGACAAGATGACTCAAGGCGCGCGGGCGTCCTGGTTCCAGACGTTTGTTTTCTTTCTCATTATTTCATTCATTCTCCTCTATACCAATTTTTCAATCTCTTTTGGTTCTTGTTAAACCCAGCTTCTACCAAAAGAAAAAAAACTCCACGGCTCTCATTGACGATGTGCCCCGAACGAGATATTGACAAGATCGCCAAGGGCTGGACAATAGCCATGCTTTACTCCAAAGACCGCCTGAAACGAGTCAATGACTGGGGAAACGATCAACTAGACAGAGCCGTCAGAGAAGGCAGACTTGTTTTGGAAACAGTGTGTTTGTTCGTGCACGCTTGCGTCAAGCATGGACAGTACCAGTATGTGCAATCTCACACCGTGCCGGGTATAAAGCTCTCGGGATAGCGCTTAGTGTAATCTAGAATGCCACACGAGTTCTGGCGAGTGCTTCATGCAGAGTACGGCATCGTCGTGTATCCCTCCGCGATGACAGAGGACATTGATGTACAGGGGTTGGGCGTCGACGTTACTTTCACAGACGCTTATTGCGGACACATTGGTAAGCTCTTTTGCTCTGGAGACGTTACAGTTGCGCAAGCAGTCGCTGACGAGAAAATAGTCATGTACGGAAGATGTTGTGGCTCTGATCCGCCGCCGTGCCCGATGCAGTTCCTTCGAGAACCACCGCCAGTCTACACGAAATGAGTAATGTTTGTGTGTTTTTTAGAAGTAAAAAAAAAAAGAAGACAAAAAGAAGAAAAGAACGATTTGAAAAGACGTCACGTTGAGAGCGAGTGATTGGCTATTGGAAACATTGTGGCTCGGAGCACCTATCATAGTACCATTGTCATAATAGGAACGGATTTGATGTATAAGAAGCGCATCTCACGGGTGAAGGTCCTCTATGAAAATGTGACCGGCATTGCATGAGCCTGATTCCACAGAAGAATCCCGTGTATCCGCCGTCGTGCTACTTCACGTCCCATGACAAGGGAACTTCGACTGACTCTTACTCTCAGGTGAGCTTCACCAATGACGAAGGTGATTTGGGCAAGATCCTGACTACCATGAAATATAAATCATATATGTGGTTTTGGCATGCGACGAACGCTCAGCTCACTTTATCACCCATGGCACCGTCCCTATTTGCCCTCCAAACACCGTCTTCCCCCTCGAATTCTTCCCTCTTCCAGACTTCAACCTTGGCTTTGCATTCCTCAAGCGCTTCCTGTCCCGCCCTCCACGCCGCCTCCCGATGTGGCGATGAGACGGCAATGAGAATGCTCTCCTCGCCGATAGGGACCGTCCCTAGACGATGAATCATGGCTATGCCCTTCAATCCATGCTTGGCCAGGATGACCTTTGCGATGGCCAGCATCGTCCTCAGAGCCAGTTTGTTGTATGCCGTATATGTGAGTTCCTTGACGGGCTTCCCCGCGAAGTTATCTCGCGTGGTTCCTGGGCAAGAATAAGGTCTCGTCTCACGAAGCTGCCAAACGCGCGACACTTACCAGCAAAGAGGACGATTGCGCCGGCCGCCGGACTACGCACTCTGTCCATTGTCGCCTGAGAATCAAGGTGGTCTCTGGTCAAGGCCACATAGCAGCCGTCATCTAGGAGCTCGCACAATTCATCCGCTTGAGAAACCATCATGGCAATTTTTGTTCTCGTCAAGTCTGGTGATGAAGGCGAGGTGGGAATCCAGCGGGCGGGGGGCGGGAAGTCATGAAGGCCTTGTGGTATACTACGTGGAAAGGTTGCGTGGCATGGCAGATAAATTAGATGCTTACAGCTCGTAGTCACAAGTTCAAACTTTTTTTGGATGAATTTCGGAACAAATACGAGCGAGTTACCTGCACACATGAACAGAGGATGCTCTCTCTCTTCGGTTGCTGCAAGTCCCTGCGTTTCGAATCTGGATGACTAAGAACCACAAGACCGCTTTGAATCCGGATGACTAAGAACCGCAAGACCGCTTCAAATCCGGATGACTAAGAACCACAAGACCGCCACAAAAAAATCCCTGCAACAACACCACCAACTCCAAACTGGCAGTCTGTCAGCAAAGTTCTCGTCAACGCTCACCAATCGCGCACAAGCCATCATGATGCGCGACGAGCACCGCGCAAGGACTCCCGATCGGGGAAGGAACCGAATCGACCACATCACAGGAGGAGCCTCCAGAGGCAGGGACGGCCAGGACCAGCACGACGACCATTCTCGACCGCGTCATGGTAAAGACATGATCCGCGCCTTTCTTGGACGCTGATGGAGCTTCAAGGCCTCTTGCCACGAAGCTCTCTTTTGGACTATAGAGTTTTTTTTAGCTAACTTGCCTACGGGGCAACGGGACGATTCCAGGTCTCCTCCAAGGCAAAGCTACTACGACGATCAGCGGGAGAGGCCAACCCATCGGCACCGGCAAGATGCATTCGATGAAAGGGATCATCTTGACCGTAATGGCGGGTCGGATGATGGATACAGAAGGCGTGGCCGTAGCCCCCAACTTGGCCACCGTGACCGCTCAAAGCACGACTGGGATGATCGACAGCCCTCCTACGACAACATGTACGATGATGGGCAGCACAATGGCAGCGATTCTCGCCGACGCTATGATGACTACGCGCCGCGTGGTGCCGATTTTGCTCACTCGGATCGTAGCGGGAGATCACGCAGCCCTCGTGGCCGATATAGAAGCCGGTCACGCAGTCGGACGCGCGAGGCGGGAAAGCCTACGGATACTGTTATACTGGAGGGCTTGCCATGCAGCATTTCGACTGTCGAGGTGGGCAAAATTTGCCCCATTTGTTTATTTACGTGAAGCTTTATGCTGATGTCGTGTGACAGCTTCGAGAAAGCATACTCGCCAACTCTGTTGCTGCCGATTTTCCGTCAATCGATGTGAGGATATCGTCTTCAAGAGGTTCGTCATGAGGCTGTCGTTGAATTAAAAAAAAAAAAAAAACAACTCCTTTAACGCAAAATAGGCAACCGGCGGGCGTTTGTCCAGTTCGATGATGTTCATCAAGCTACGACTTTTGTCAAAGAACATTTCCCAAAACTCCACCTTGACCTCCAACAGTCCACTGATGACGCACCAGACGGCAAATTTGACGCATACGTGCATTTCGCACGCAGCCGAGGAGATGAAGGCGACGCTCGCCCTCTCCGTGCGGCTGACTGGACATGCCCGCAGGTACGTGCCCGTATTTCTCATGTCAGATTGAGGACGTGGCCGACCTGACCCCCAACAGTGCGATTTCTTGAACTTTTCTTCGAGACTGAAATGCAAAGTTTGCGGTGCTACGCAATCAGGTGAGAGTCCCCCCCCCTTTTGTTTGTCATGCAAGACAGGTCACTGACGTGTAAAAAGCGGCCCCGAGCTGGGAACAGAGCCTGACAGGTGCTGCTGACGTGGCTGATGGTGCGGATGCGGTATCCCAGATTCTGGTAGTGTACCCGCTGGCATCCTTTGTCACCGAGGGCATGCTTGCGAAAGACCTGAAGCTTCTTGAAAAGACTGAAGAACCGAAGAGCTCGGCAAACGGCGCGACCAAGTTAAAGTCGACAGCACCAGGCGCTGACACGTCAAGATATGGAGCCAAGCCAAACTCACTACATCGGGTGTTCCTGATTCGCGAGGTGACTTCGGGGGAGAGCTTCAAATATGGCTTCGCTGAATTCTGGACGCTAGAGGATGCCGCAGCCGCAGTGACCAAGTTTCGCATGTCGCGCTCCTTTACAGTGGCCGGATGCGCTGTGACAGTTGCGCCGACTCACATGGGCGTCTTCCTCCCTGAAGATGGACAAATCACGCCGGCAAACGAGCACATGTCCTTCAACCCGCTCTTCAACCCATCATTGAGGGTGAGGTATCGAGACCTGCACGTATTCCCGAGTCAACGAATAGTCACGTCGGAGCCACCGGCGAATGCAAATCTCGGCAATGCCAAGTCTGCAGAGGATCCAGACACGGACGGGAAGAAACAGAAGAAGCGCAAGGCAGATGGTGGCTTGGCGGCGTCCTCTTCCAAAAAACCGGTCGTGATGGCTGGTCAAATGGCTGTGTGGCAGCGAAAGCATGACGAGCTTCGCCGAGACAAAAGCGACCCTCCCGGCGGCGCGCCCGAGTTCATACCCAGGTCCGATGCCAACAAAGCACCCATCAAGATCTCGTTATCAAACGCCACCAAGCTAGGGGCTTCGGCCGAATCTCAGTCTGCCACAACGGAAAACTCTCCCGAAAAGGAATTAGCCACGGCAGCGCCGACCGCTTCATCAACAAGCAATCAGCAAGACGAATCGCACGGTACTTCCACAGCCAAGGAGGAAACATACATGGACAGAGAAAGGCTCATGTGTCTCATCTGTATGCGCAAGTACAAATCCACAGACGAAGTCAACATTCACGAAAAATCCCGCAACCACAGAACTGCCATGGACGATTCCGAAAAGGTCACGGCGGCACTGCCCCGGATCGCGGCGCGAGACAAACGACTCGAAAAGCAGGTCGAAGAGTCCCAAACGTCGCAGTATCGTGACAGAGCCAAGGAGCGTCGCGACATCTACAACCAACCTGATAAGCCCTCAGCACAGTCCTCAAAACCCAAGGGCGAGGCTGCAAAGAAGGCTGCAGATCAGGAACCCCCCAAGGCTGCTGCCAAGGCTGCGCCGTCGAAAGGCGCCGGCATGCTTGCCAAGATGGGCTGGACGGCTGGTGCAGGGCTCGGCGCAAACGGCGATGGACGCACAGAAGCCATCGCCACGAATGCCTACCAGGAGGGCGTTGGGTTGGGCGCCGCGGGCGGCAACTTGGGCGACGCCGTGGAGCTGGCGGAGAAGAAGACCACAAACAAGTACTCTGACTACCTGAACACGGTGCAGGACAAGGCTAGAGAGCGATATAATCAGCTCAACTGAGGCTGGTAGATGGATACCTGGCACTACCATTGGCCATGTGTGTCTGGGGAAATGGAATTTGCAGCATTGGGGGACATGTGTGTGTGTGTGTGTGTGTGTATATATCGGACAGAGGTTTATGTAGGTTTCGAAACGGGATGCAGAGAAGGCATGATTTTTGCTTTTCCCCCGTCTCGACGCTGGCCAAAGGTCCTTTATTTATTTAACGATGGCAATATTGGCCGATCAACCATGTCATTTGCAAGTGCCCAGGCCGTCGAGGTACAGGTTCTCTCAGCAGACGAAAGCTCATGAATTGTTTTACAAATGTACATGCCCTGGGTTTTTTGGTTCCCAACCGCTGTGATCAGCTACAAGGGCTATTAACACGAATCAACGGTCCACTAACCTCTTCCCCCCGAGTCTGAGCCTGAGGCCATTTACAACTTTGTCTTTTCTTTTTCCTTTCCAGATGGTCTGAGTCGGATGACGCCCTGGGGGGTTAGCACAGAAGTAGTAGAGATGAAAGACGTGAAAGACGCCTGAAATAAAAAGGAAGCTCACCTCCTGCACACACGTGGCCAGCAAGGTGCCGTCGCGCGCAAAGATGCGCTGCGTGACGAACCCCCTCCCGTCGCCCGACCACGGACTGTCCATGTCGGCAAAGATCCATTCGTCCACCTTGACCCTCGCGGGCTCGTGGAAGTATATGCTGTGGTCCAGGCTGACCATCATGCCCAGCCTCGGCCTCTTGTGCCACTCGTCGACGGCCGACCCGAGGCCGTCGTGGCGCGCAAAGTCCCTGACGCGCTGGCGGTGCTCGTCGTCCATGGACTCGTAGTCGGCCGGCTCGAACGGCAGGCGCCACAGCCCGTGGACGCGCGACACGGTGCCGATGAAGGCGCTGTCCGAGACGTACGCCAGCGCGTTGAGGTGAGCCTGCCGCCCGCCGGCGCGGGAGATGGTGCCGCGGCACCGCACCCACTGCTGGCAGCGCACCTGGTCCGGCCGGGCGGAGGAGGAGGCCCCTCGCACCTCTTCCCCGGGCTTCACCATCCCGATGCCGTAGCTGACGAACGGGCCGCCCCTCGCCCACTCGGGCTCCTCGTCCCAGTCCTCGGGCGGGGGCGAGCGCGCCGCCTCCCCGGGCATCGGCGCCGCGTGCCGGACCGTCTCCCTGTCGTCCCCCGCGCCCGCCGCCGCCTCGCGCACGAAGCTGATGGTCGTGGTGAAGATGCAGCGGCCCCGCTGCCGCGCCTGCACCGTCCTCGTGGCGAACGAGCGCCCGTCCCGCACGCGCTCGACGTGGTACAGGATCGGGACGGCGCCCGACCCGGCGAGGATGAAGTAGCAGTGGCACGAGTGCGGGTGGAAGTCGTCGGGGACCGTCTTCTGCGCCGACGCGAGACTCTGCGCGATGACGGTGCCGCCGTACACGCCTCTTGCGCCGGGCGGCACCCATGCCTTGCGCGTGTTTGTGAAGATGTCCTTTTTTGCCGGCCTGAGTTTTCTTCCCCCTTTTTGTGTGTGCGTGTGTGTGTGTGCGCTGGGAGACGAGACTTACCGTGCCTAGGACCCCTACTTCCGTCACGTCCAGCACATTCTCAATCGGCGCCTTGTCGGGATCCGCTGGCGGCGGCCGCAAGAGCGTGGACCGTTCCTCGCGAGCCATGCTCTCTCCGTGTCTCCCTTTCTCTCTAGTAGTCTCTCCCCTGTGTGTATATCGACGAACCGGTGTTTATGTAGTCTCTCCCCTGTGTGTATATCGGTGAACCGATGTTTATGACCGCAAGAATTCAGGACAACCGCATTGATGCAGCCAAGGCTTGTCGGAGGAGGAAACGGTGTGTCCGCAGACGTTGGTTGGGGAGGGAAAAAAAAAAAAAGGCACCCAATCGCACCTTTTTAATGCTAGTCGCAGCGGGAAGCGCACTCCGGAAACGTGCGTACAAATGCAACCTCGGCAATGGCCCCCGGTGGCTGTGTGCTGCAGCGTAGCGCCACGACGAGGCGTCGCGGGACCAGTGAGAGTTGGAGGGTGGGTCGGTGCCTCTCACCTTCCCCCCCTCTAGCTCTAAAAGCCTCACGAAAATATTTCATTAGAGGGGCGTTGCCCTTTATCTTTTTTAATAAACCTAGCTATAGTTAATCAATTAAAAAGTCTTTAAATCAAAATTCCCTTCTTTTTAGCAACCACGCTAGGAGTCATAATAAAAGCTAAGCTTCTTAAAGTATTCCTAGAATTAAGAGTTTTATTATTATTATTATACTAAGGTAGCACTAACTTATTATTATCCCTTACCCTTAATCCCTATCTTTATCTAAAGCATTAGCCTTATATTTAGCTACTATCCTAGAGTGCTTAGACTAGGGAGAGTTCTAGTAGAACCCCTAGATAGTAGGGATATATCCCCCTAAATTAAGTTTTACTAAATTATTATTACTATAAAGTATCCTAGTAAAGGAAGGCTACTTACCTTATAGTAAGATAAAAGATAATATAGTATTCTAACTTACCTAATTTTTTAAAAAACTTATATCCTTATTAAAGCCTAGTATACCTAGGGGGTTCTAGCTAATAATAGATTATAAACTACCCTTATCTTAAGATATTAGGATATTTAATAAGTTAATATTTATAAGTTAGTAGCTAAGCTACTTATAATAGTTATTTAAGACTATTAATAAGGGTAAGGATATTAACCTAAATACATTTATCTAAGCTATTAATATAGTATTAAGCAGTAGGGCTACTACCTTTATTAATAACTCTAAATAACTAAGACTAGTAGTCTTAAAGGCTAAGAATAATATAGCTATAAAAGGTAATTTAACTACACTATAGTAGTCTTTATAAGAGTAATACCCTTTAAATATAGTTAATAAGGAAGTTAAGACTAAGATAAACATAGAACTTTACTAGAGTAAGAGTAAAGCCTTAGTAGTATATTACTCTTAAGTTTTAAATATTCTTTATTATATAAGAGGAAAAGATAAGCTAATTATCTTAAACTACTTACTTACCTTAATTAAGAGTTACACTCTCCGTGACTTTATTTAGAGGTTTATTTAGGGGTTATATAATAAACTATTAATATAAGAAGC
The DNA here is from genome assembly GCA_030389615.1 of Epichloe typhina subsp. poae. Classification (NCBI taxonomy): domain Eukaryota; kingdom Fungi; phylum Ascomycota; class Sordariomycetes; order Hypocreales; family Clavicipitaceae; genus Epichloe; species Epichloe typhina. Next base: position 4,522,044 of record CP098313.1, read on the forward strand.
TATTAGTTAGAATATCCTAGCTACTAATAGCCTTAGGGAAGTAAGGGAATATATTAAGTAAGTAACTACTATATTAGAGGCTAAAGCAAATCTTATAAAATTAACTATATATAATATAAAGATTATATTAATAGAGAAGTTTATTAAGTATTAGAGTAAATGCTTTATAAATAAAGTTTTATTATAAGCCTATAAGCTTTTACTAGGATTTATAGAAGTATTAGGTAGCTAGAGAAAGGAGTTTACCTTTATTAATGCTCTAATTACTTAGCTTTAACTAATAATATTATACCTTAAACTTAGGAGAGTTTATAAGATCCCTAACCTATAGTAACTTAATAAGTATTAACCTATACCCTTAGCTAACTAGAATTATACCCTAAGTAGTTATCCCTAGTAATAGCCCTAAATATAATCTAGATATAATAGTAATATTAATAATAAGACCTCTAGTAATTATTAGAGTGCTAATTTACCTAGGTAAGGGGGTTATAAAGTAAACTTTATACTACTAGCACTACTAGCTTAAAGTAGTGCTATTATACTAACTTAACTACTATAGGCTATACCCTAAAGTATACTAAATACTAGTCTAAGGGGATATATATAAAAGCTAAGGCCTATAGTAAAGTCTTAGAATTAGTATATTAATAATACTACCCCTTTACCTTATAAAGATACTTACTTTAAGTGTAGTATTACTAGATATTATACTACTAACTATACTATAACTAGAAGTAATATATTATAAAGATAGGAGTTTATATAGCTAAAGTTAATAACCCTCCCCCTAGGAATAATAACTCTTAGGTTTCTAGATAAGTTTATACTTAGTTAGCTTAAATTTATTTAAGTAAGGAAAAGCATAATAAAGTAAAGGCACCTTAAATTATTAAAGAAGTTTCTATTAGAACTATAGTTAGAGCTTATTATATACTAATTAAACCTAAGACTATATTAGATATAATTACACTAGTAAGTAACTACTAACTTATTTAACTTAAAGAGATATTATTAACTATCCTTCCTTAGTTAGTTACTATAGTTAATATAAAGAAGCTAGAAGCTTAATAAGCTAACTTAAAAGCATAAGTAAAAGATATTACTAATAAGAATAGCCCCCTTAAACTACTTTTAAAAAGTCTTTAGAAAGTAAATATAAAAACTTTAGAGTTTATTACTTAAGGTACTCTTTAAGTTATAATACTAATCTTAGAGGTAATATTACCTTTAAAGAAGTAAAAAGGAATAGTGCTTAGTAATATTCTTAAGGATAAGACCCTAGCCCTAGAGCCTAAAGCTATACTATTAATAAGAGAGAAAGTAATAAAGAGAAACGCTAAGGTATTAAGTAAGATTTAAGGTTATAAGGGCCTTAGTCCTATTAACTAGAAAGCTTTAGCTAGTTAGATTTTAGTCCTAATATTACTTATAGACTTATAGTAAATTAGTCCTAAGATATCTAAATAATTTTAGAAGCTATCCTTATAAGTAACTACTCTAAGAAGGTAACTAAAGAAAAAGGTAGCTTTTTTGCTTAATATAAGCTTTATCTAGGCTACTTTAGGTAGTAATAAGAAAATTTTAGTATTAGATAATTATAATACTAAGCTACTTTATAAGCACTAGTTAAGTACTAAGCTATTTAGAATTACTATCTAAGCTTAAATAAGGTTTTAAAAAGAATAAGTATTTAACCTTAAGCTTAGGCAAGCTATAGCAAACTAAGGAGCTAAAATTAATATTATATCTTAGGCATTTATACTATAAGAGAATATACTAGTTTATGATTTAGGGTCTATAGGCTTCTAAGGACTATAAATAATTAATACTAATAGGTAGGAGAATATAGTTACTTACTTTATATTAATAAAAGTAACCTACTATAGGGTTACTTAATCTATGTAGGCTATTATTATACCTAATTACTAGCCTAAGAATTAAACTATCTTAATTCTAGGTTTACCCTAGCTTTACGACGTAGGAGCTAAGTTTAATATTAGAAATTCGGAATTAATAATTAGGGTTAAAGAGTATAGAGATAAAGTCATGTCTATTAAAGGACCCTTAGTAGCCTTGTTAACCTAGTAAAAGGTTATGCTTTGCCTAGCTAAGCCTATAATCCTTAAGAAGTATATTAGATAGGATAATATAGATATATCCCTAGATAACGCATTATCTAGCTTAGATAATAAGGATAATTTAGATAATTTAGAAAACTAAGTAATTTACTATAACCTAGTTATATTAAAAACTAAATCTAATAGCTTAGGGTAATACTCTAGAAGAATAACTCTAAGAACTTTTATTTATTTACTTTTAGGCAAAACTTATAGTATAGTTCTTAGGCTATGCCCTTTAAATTACTTGCCTTATTTTAGTATAGAAAGAATATTAGCTTGTAAACTAACTTAGTCTCTATATATACTTATCTAATATAAACTTGCTTAAAGAAGAAGAGTACTCTATAGGGTGGAGGACTAATAATAATAAAAAAATATCCTAATAAAACAAGGATAATTAGCCTAGGCTAGTTACAAAAGAAGCCCTATTATTTCTATTTCTAACTTATTAAAGGGTATGAAGAAGAGAAATTAACTAGGAAACCCTAATTAAGATAGTATTAACCTAGTTTAAAGGTTATAGCATAAACCTAGGGCTACTAGTTCTAATATTAATAGTAAAGGAAATTACTTAAATATTTTATACCTATAGAGACTTAAATACTTTATTTATTACTAATATCCTTACTATAAACCTTTATATACATATACCTTAACTAAAAGAAAATATAAAACTATAAGTATAATCCCTAAAGAGAAGGTAGTTAAAGCCTTAGAAGTACTAGTTAAATTAGCTAGTAACTAAAGGGATTTAGTCTGGAATATATAAGTACACTATAGCTATAAATAGAAAGATATTAGACTAGTGTGTAAAGCTAGTATTAGTACTAAAAGATAAGTCTAACCCTTAGGCTAAGTAATAACTTACTATTAACTATTCTTATATTAAAGAGAACATACCTAGAAGTTAAATACCTTTATTAGCTAAGGTTTATAATTAACTCTTGGACCCTTAGGTTAGGTTATATAGTATATTTAATCTTAAACATACGTACTAGTTAATACCTATAGCTAAGGAGTTGTCAGGAGCACGGAGGCCAGGGAGCCAGGGACAGAATGGTCACATGATGGAACCCTCGGATAAGCCTCGGGTCGTGCGGATGACTAAGTAGCTGTTAGATAGCCACGTGTACATAGTAGGGTATTTAGACAAGGACCGCCCATAAGGTATGTGAAAGGTTAGAGTTTGAGACCTTTATGCACCTACCCCTAAGTAGCAGCTCTCTAGCTATGACTAAGAACCTTAGCCTTCACTCTGTTCATATCTCCCCGACCCAGTCGTGACAGGAGTTAAGATATGTATTTGTATTTAATATTCCTAGATTTAGTTAGCTATAACTATCTTATATACCCTAAGGGTCTTAGTCTATAGGATATACTATAACTAAGGTAATAAGGATAGCCCTTAAACCTATCCTATTACCTTACCTAGAGCTCTTATTAACTTTACCTTAAATGCTAGGTAATCTAAACGCGCTAACTATATATATAGATAATATCTTTTATAAATATACCTTATTTAAAGAGTAGTAGTCTTTTATTAAAGATTATTTATTACCTAGGTTACTATAAATACTCCTAAAGCTAAGTTTTAAGAAAGTATCCCTTAGTATAAAAACTATTATTATAGTTAGTTAGGTTTATAAAATTAAGGGGAAAATATATATTAAACCTAATTAAGTAGTAAAGCTAAGGGAGTGGCTAACCCTTATAAACTAATTTAATATTTAATCCTTCTTAGGATTTATTAGACCCTATAGGAGATAAATTAAGAATTATACTAAAATCACCTAGCCCCTTAACTAACTAACTAGGGATATTAGCTAGTAGTAAGGAGACTTAGAGGCTTTATTCTTTACTATATTAAAGGATAAAGCCACTACTATTCTTAGTATATATAAGTATATATTTAACTTACTTACTTAAATATACTCTAATACTAGTAAATTTAGAGAAAGGTATATAGTGCTATAAGTCTAGGATAAAGTGCCCTATCTTATTCTATATAACTTATTCCTATTTACTAAGACTTAGAGAAATTATAGAACTTATAAATAAGAACTATACGCTATTATTAAGTTTTACTATAAGTATAAGCACTTCTTTAAGTTAAAGCTAAAGTTAACTATTTTTACTAATTATAAGCTGCTTACTATATTTATAACCACTACTAAATATAAGGGTATTTATGCTAGGTAGGTTATAGAGTTAAGATTATTAAATATAGAGATTTACTTTATTTTAGGGAAGTAAAACGCCGTAGTAAATAGGCTATCTTATACTATCTTTCCTTTAGATAATTATGTGAATAACCTAACGGAATTTAGGTTATAGAATGTAAGCTAAAATTAATAAGTCTAGAAGGATAAAGCTAGAGGGTATAAGAAGATATTAAAAACTTTAAAGGCTACTAAAGATAAGAAGAAGCTTAAATCCTATAAGAGGCTAAGCTAAAGCATAAGATAGCTAGGAGTGTTACTAGGGGCTAAAGTTTTATAGAGAAAGTATTTAAATAAACCCTAGTATACTAAAATAATAAAATTCCTAACCACTAGATAATATAAAGAGAGGAGTTATAATTATTATTTAATTTAAAGAATAATAGCAAAAGTGTAATAATATAAACTAGAGAATAGGATCCTCTAGTATAAAGGGTAACATAGCTACTAACATTACCTAGTGTAAGGGGAGGTAGCTAGCGCTCTTTAAAGCACTTATAATAAATCTAGTTACTTTAGGGCAAACTTAACTTAATAAAAGCTAACCTAGGTAGTGTTTTAGCCTAGAATAGGGGCTAATATTATAAGGTATATTTTAGGGTGCTTACTATATGCTTAGCATGCCTCTTAAAAGAGAAAGGCACTAAATTAACCTATACTAGTAAATAAACCTTTTTAAGTTATAGGGATAGACTATATTAGGCCTTTCCTAGAATTAGAGTGGAAATTTAAGTATATCCTAGTTATAGTAAATTATTTCTCTTAGTTTATATAGTTATTCCCTTATTAGTTAATAAGTGCTATAAAGGTTATAAACTATCTAAAAGCGTGGATAATAAGGTTATTACTTACTCTAAAAGGGTTTTACATTAATCTAGGACTAGTATTTAGGTTAGTAAAGCTATTAAGATTTCTAAAAGAGAAGGGAGTAAACTTAATAAATGCCCTAAGATAATCCTATAAGAGTATTAAACTAGTGGAAGTTATAAATTAAGTTTTATAAGGAGTGCTAAATAAGATAATAACTAATACAAAAACTTAGGACCTTTAGCTTCTAAAGGTATTAGAAGCACTAAATTACTAGTATATTAATTCTATAGGTTATTCCCTTATAGAGGTTCTATATAGGTTAACTTAACATATAAAATAAGAACTAATAGCCCTCTTAACCTTATTAATAATAACAGGATAGTCCCCTAAAATTTAAGAGCATCTAAACTAGCTATTAGAGAATTCTATTTAGGGAGATATAGTAGTGTATTAGGTAAGTAGTGTTAAAGAACATTAAGAGGTAGTGTTAATAGATAGGGAGTTTAAGGCTACTACTTAGAGAGCTTATTATAAGTAATAAAGGGTAAAACCTTTTAAAACTAGTAAAATAGTAATAGTAGCCTATAAGGGCAAGCCTCCGAAGCTATAACTATAATAGTAAGGGCTATTTTAAATTAAAGATTAGGCTAGACAAGCTTTATACTAACTTATTTACTTAGATAGGTCTTATATAAGGGGGATCCTAGCTTAGGCTTTTATAAGGATATATTAAAAGCTTTTATTCCTTAAACTAGGTATCTAAAGACATTATAGGATTAACTACTAATAAGGAGAACAAAATTACGACAATAAGGATAATAAAGGGACTTAGAGAGGTAATACAGTATAATTAGTAAAGCTAGAATAATAATATTAAAAAAAAAAAAAGAAAAGAGAGAAGCTAAGAGGGATTAGCGAGGTATTAGGTATTAATAGGTAGGAAAAAGTAAGTTAAAGGTAAATTCTAGCTAGGAGGTAAATTAAATCACTATATCCTCCTCTTTCTCTCTAATTCTACTATTTCTTACTTCTTTCCCTTTATTTTATTTAGTTCTCTTCCCCTTAGAATTTATACTACAGATTAGAGATAATAAGAATAGTAATTAATAACTACTAAGCTTATAATAACATATCTTTACCTAGAATTTATTATACTATTCACTTAACTATTTAAATTATTAACTATCTAAGTTTTACATATTATTTAGCCTAAGCTACTAAGCAAAAGCCTCTTTACTTATAATAATTATAAAGGTTATAGATCCTACTAAGCTATTAGTAAAAAGGCTAGAGTTTACAAAGTAAGAGGTAGTAACACTAACTAGGGGGGGCGCTAACCCTAAAGGAGTAGTAATAAAGAGATAGCCTAACTTTAAAAATTTAAGGTTTATTAAGTAGCCTTCCTACTAAACCTCTAGCTATCTTAGTTAGAAGGCTAGACTATAAGCATAAATCTCTTATAATATTAGAGAAGTATCCCTTAGACTAAAAGAGAACCTTCTAGTAATTAAATATAAGGGTAAGGTCTTAGTAAAAATAGTAAGCTATATAGGAGGGAATAACTTATTTTCTACTACTAGTCTTTAGTAAGGGAAGTAGTATTAGCTACTACTAGTAAACTAATCCCTAAGCTTATATAACCTCCTAATAATATTAATAGTAATAAATCCAGTTATAAAAAGTTTACTACTAGTAAGGACCCTTAGAGAAGGGAAAGAGGCTATAGTTAAAGGTCTAAAGCAGGTATTTATTAGTTATTATACTAATAGCTTACACCCTGTAGCTATATAAATTTCTAATTAGAATTAAAAGACTAAATTTAACAAGATAAATAACTTTATAGTTAGAACTTACTATAACCTAGTTATAGGCTGCTATATTTCCCTAGTCTAATAATTTTACACTAGGACATACTTATTAGTAGGAATATAAAGGTAATCAAAGGTTTAGTCTAGTTTGTAGCTAGCTAGCTATTAAAAACCTAAATAATAAAGGAGTTAAAGAGGTTAGGGTTTAAGTAAAAATCCCTAATAAAGAAAGGGACCTTAATGCTTAAAGCCTTATTAGAATAGTGTAAGTAAATTTATAAGTAGTTAGTAGTAAGAAGGATAATTACTTTATTATTCGCTTATAAGAACTAGACTACCACTAAGCTAGCTAACTTATTAGGGACTAATCCTAGGCTAGCTAGGATTACCTGTCTAAACTAGCCTGCTATTTACTATAATAATACCCTAGGAATCTTCTTAAGTACGCTTCCCTTATAGCTACACTTAAGTTTCTAGACTTTATTATAAAAATAATAGTAAAGTTTATGGAGGCATACCCCTATAATATATTCTATATAATAGGACTCTTAATAGCTTTTATTATCTAGAATAATCTAATAAGCTCCTTAACTAGTAGGATAAAAATATTCTAAAAGATACCTAGGAGAATAAATAAAAAGGTAATTCTAGATATAATACTAATAGGAGTTAAAGAATTTTATCTTTACTTTTTATATTAGTTAAGACTTTACTATAACCTCTAACTTTTAAAGTTTTTATACTCTTTTTATAATATATTACTAATAGTAGTAAGGGCTTAAGTAATAGTAAGAAAAATATAAGAGTAAGAGATATCCTTAAGGATAATAAGGTCTAATAGAAACTAAGCCTAATAATAATAAGGATAAAAGGCTTACTTCCCTTATATTAAATATCTATAATTCCTTCCTACCTATAGGATAAAATCTATAGTATAATATATAAAGTACCTAGTATTTATAAGTTAACTTAGGAGTAACTATCTTTAATAGTATAAGGCTTCTAGGCCCTAGGATTATTCTATTTATTTAGATTACTACTATCCCTAACTAGGATAAAGACTTAAAATATAGTAATCCTAAAGACCTTTCTATAATAGTGCTATTTAACTAGTGCTATAATCTATAAGTTAGAGTAAACCTCTTATATACCTCTAAGTATATAGATATAATCCAGATAGGATTAAAGAATAGAAATACCCTATATTAACTATAAAAGGTAAATTAGCCTATTATAATAGAAATACCTAATAGATTTAGTAAGGCTAGGAAGATTGTAGTTATAACTAAGAATAATAAAGAACTAAGTAGCACCCCTTCTAACTTACTACCTAAGACACTAACTAGTAAAAGTAATAAAGAAAAGACTATACTTATAAAAATAAGTAAAATCCTAGAGATAATAAAGCTAATAACACTAATAATACTAGTAATACTAGGGGTAAAAGCTATAGGGCAGGAGGAGCTAGTAATAGAGAGAAGGATTATAAGAATAAGAAAGATAGTAGTAATAAGGGAAATAATAATTATAAGGGAAATAAAGAGAATAATAGGAATAAGGATCTAATTACTAATAATAATAATAATATCTCTAGGAACAAGCATAAGAGACTTATAATAAATACTAGGTCTTTAAGACTATAACTCTTGCTAATAAACCCCTAACTACCACTAGTGTTTAGCATAAGGCCTAGAATGAATTTTAAGGATAGGACATTAACTATTATAACTACGTCTGTTTAAGTTAAAAGAATAATCACTAGTAACTATTCTTATTAACTTAAAGATATATTTATATTTAGTAATATTTATAAAGTTAGATTAAAGCCTATTATACTAAACCTAAACTCCCCTCTAATATATTACATATTTTAAGGTAATTAAGATAAAGCTAAATTAACAAAGACCCCTCTAGGCAAAATGCTAGGACTAGCTACAAGATAACTTTTAGTTTAAGAGCTATAGGACCTAACTAAGCTAGCTATTAATTATAAAATCACTATAACTCCTAACTTATTTATATTTAATAGGCGCAAACTTCTACTAAGAGGTATACCTAAGTTATCTAAGGTAAGGGCTATAAGTATAAAGAAGTATAGTAAAATAGTAATTACATTTAGGCTAAGGGCTAAAGCCTAAGCTAGTTCTCTATTACCCCTACCTCCTATCCTACTACCTAGAATTAAAGTATTTAAAGACTAACTTAAGCTTCTCTTAGAGAGACCTTTCCTAGGTTATTTAATAATATTACTAGACTTATAGTCCTTACTAATAAAGAGCTTAAAGTCTTAGCTTCTTAAAAACTAATAAAAAGGTAATAAGGGTAAAATACAAGCTATTAACGTGCTTATAGTAATCTTATTTATATACTAACTATTATACACTACTCTAGTAAAATTAAGGAGATTAATTAATATCTATAATAATAGTATTAATAAGATTAAAGCTAGAGGGTTAACCCTTACTAAGCTAAAGAAAGCTAGTAATATCCTTACTCTTATACTAGATAGGAAAGAGGGAGACTTATTTATTTTTAAAGAATACTTTAGGCTACTTACTCTTAGATATAATAGGGGGGCTACTAGTTAATTAACTCTATAGACTAATATCCTAGAATATTATTAATTAGAGAATTCTAATTTTACTAAGAAAGTTACTAATCTTATATTTAAGCTTAATAAGGGGCTCTAGTCCTTATAATATTTTAGGTAAGATACTATAATAAAGAAACTATAAGATAATTTAGGGGAACTAAAGGAGGTAGTAAGATATAACTATTTATTTACAAAACTTATAGGTATTTATAAGGGACTGCTTATAGAATTTACTATAGAATATAATAACCTAATAACTCTTAAAGAGATTAAGGTATTAATAAGTTTAGCTATTAGGGTTAAGAAGTAATAGATTAAAAAATTACTCCTAAGAACATTTACTTGTTAAATTTTTTTTTTTTCTTTCCTTTACTTATAGTTAGGGCAACTATCTTATGCTAGTAGACAAGTTAGAGGGTGGGTTAGTGCCTTATACCTTCCCCCCCTCTAGCTCTAAAAGCCTTATGAAATTTTTTTATTAGAGGGGCGTTACCCTTTATCTTTTTTAATGAACCTAGCTATAGTCAATCAATCGAAAAGTCTTTGAATCGAAATTCCCTTCTTTTTGTGAGTAGTGACACTGTACATATGTATCACGCTTAATGTAAACCAAGGCGGGAGCCGCGGGAGCCTCGGTTAACGGACCTCGAAACACGCATAATATTGGTTAACAAAGTTCCCCTTTTCCCCTTCCTCCCATTTGGCATAGACGGGGTGGGGAAGGGGTGGGGAAGCAAACGCCTTTTATCGTGCCTGCCAAGGATGGGACATGGGAGATGCGGTTAAAAAACATCCATCACCTGGCGCTCATGGACTATATTTAATCATGCTTTCTTTGGCGTTTGCAGAGAAATCCCCCACGTCACCAGTCAGCACCTTGATACCAGGCCTTGATTCGTCTTTCGACAACGCGTCCTTGCGCTGCATTCTTATGCCTGTCCTGTTTGACGTCAATTAGTCCAGACACTCGACCTCTGCGTGCAGCAACATGCTACCATTATTCAAAGTCAATTCATATTCATTACTCAATACAATTCAAATGCCCTTTCTGCACTTTAAAGTACACGTCAACAGGCAATCCCATCATCCTCAAATTCGGCGTCACCGCTTAAGCGAATGAGTGTCACCTGAGTCTCACCTCCGACTGCAAACCCTCTCTCTCGTTTACGCCCTGCTGCATTGCATGTAAGCGTGTTCCCATGTGGTACCTCGGGAATTATTCCTCCCAAACAAATTTCCCTCTTCGTGCCACAAGTGTGCTCACCTCCTCTTTTCGGTCCTCCTCCCGGGACTATTGCTCCACGTCAGCGTCATCAAACACAGGCTCCAGTCCCTCCCAAGCCTTGGAGTCTCCGTTGGGTCCGGCCTTCTCTCGCTGCTTCCAATATTTGCCGTTGAATTTCCAGTATGGCTCGCCCGTGATTTCGCATCGCTCCTTGGTGAACCAGGCAGGCATGAACTCCTCACCCTTGGCCTCGCGTTCCTTGCGCCGGGCTCGTTGTGCCTCTTCCAATCGGTTCTTCTCAGTCGCTGCAAAGTCGTATTCACCATCTTCCATGGCCCGCTGATCCGGTCTCAGACGTGAATCAGTGGGCGCGATCCAAGGTCTCAGCTTATCGTCAATGTGGTTGAATGTCAAGACAAACGGCGTCAGGTTGAACGGGATGCCGGCGGGTCGGGGATTGGCCTCCCAGATCAAGTACGCCCGGCTTGGATCTGTCATGGCTCCCTTGTGCAGCGGGCCGGCATCCTTGGAATCGTCCACAGCTGCCTCATAGCCAGGCGTCAGGCGCGCGTACAGTTTCGAGTTCCAACGTCCACCCAAGCTGACCCGTACGTTGCCGTCCGCGTCCAAGACCTTGCCAGAAATCTGGTACGCGCTCGATGCCTTCCATCCCCGAGCCTTGAAGTCCAGGATAGCCACCTCGCCCGTCGTCCAGTTTTTGATTTCCATGAGACCGTAATTGTCGATCGTGGGGTTGCCCGTGATGATACCAATGACGGACGATGTGACCTTTTTCCAGGTGTACAGCTCCTCCTTGCCACCGGCTGTCGGTCGGAGCTTCAGGAACCACGTGCCAAGCGGGTTGATGTCCAACGACTTGCCATAGAACTTGGACTTGACCGCAGACTCACCCCAGTACTCCCAATTGGGAGACTCGGCCCAAGCAGCGCCAATTGGTGGATGGTGGCTGACTTGTTCGATGAAGAAGCGGTATTTCTTGTCGGGTCTCACATACTCGAAGGTTTCTCCAAGTAGAGGGTTGAAAGGTTTCGCAACACGTCCAATCGTCGATGCATACTCACTGGCGGCAAACGCAGCAACATAGACCAACCGTTCAATCGAGTCGGTGCGCTCCACCGCAAGATCCAGCAGGTCGGCGTACTCCATGTCCTCTCCGCATCGATACAGTAAAGAAGTCGGCTCGTTGAAGGATACCGGCAAGGTCATCTTGGTCATGTCCTTTCCTATCATGGATTTCAAGATGCCCTACAATGAAAAGGGGAGAAAGCAATCGTGTTAGCTTCTTGTGAGTGCCGAAAAAAAAAAAGTCCCCGGCAAAAGGGGGTCATGGATGGAATGGGGGGGGGGAAAGTGCTCACCCAAAGGGAAATCTTGGGACGATCATCCGCATCCATCTTGAGTCGGTGTCGTATGCCATTTTCATATCCCTTGAACGAGCTGCTAATGTCTACACCACCGGAGATGACAACCTCGTTTTGGGTCTGCATGCTGTCTTGGTGATGGGGTAATTCAGCCACTTCTACCTCACCAGCATCGACTGCATCAAAGAACTCCTCCTCGCCTCCAGATTCGCTTTCTGAAAGTTCACCTAGCTGATCCAAAGCAGTATGTCGCCGTCTCGGTATTCCTGTTGGGGACTCGGCCGCAACCTCATCACCGTCCTTGTTCTTCTCACCAATTGGCGTGCCGGCGCCAGCTTCAATCACCTCACGAAGGGCCTTCTTGGTCAAGCGTCGTTTTTCCTCAGCCTCACCCATGCGTGCCTCGAGCTCTTCATGGTCACGTGCCACCTGTTGCATGCTCTCCTCCCACATTCGGCGCAAGTCTGCCTCGCGGTCCAGTCGGTATTGCCAGTAGGCGTCTCGGTCCTTTGAAATTCGGATCAGGTCGCCGACAAGACCAGTCAGGCTACGGATAGCAGCATCGTAGGTGGACAGGGCCCGAGTAACATTGGTATCGGAAAGTGGCGTGGCGGGGCCTCGTGTTAGTTGCCCCATCAGTGCATTGTGTACGCCCGCCATGGTTTCAAGCTGAAGTTTTGCAGACTGCGCCGTGATGTTAAGCGCGTCCTTGGTGGCTCGGGGCTGCTCAAGGACACTTCTGTCATCGGCGTAATCGTCGTCGTCGTCGTCTTCTCCAAGAACGGTCAGGCCTCTTTCATGACCGTGAGCTCGGGAGAAGCCCCCGTCAGTGGCAGCATCGGCAAACTCATCGTCGTCATCGATGCTTCCGACGGTGCTAGCACCAGTAATGTCGGCCTTTGGAGGCGACGTCTTGTTTGATGTGGTACGACTTGGAAGCTGAGATGTACTGCGCTGTAGATCTGACAAGCTGGCATTCTCACTGTGAGACTCCTGCAGCGACAGTGAGCCTTGCTCGGCCCTGGCGAGCTTCAGCATCTCCGCACTCCTGGCAGCCTGTCGCTCCTCCTCCTTTGCCTGATCCTTTGTCCATTGGATGGAATTATTCAGAGCCCAGAACCAGCGTTTGGCTTCGACTTCGTGGTTGGCTTTGAGGGTATACTTGACAGAAGATTTGCCAATGATCTCAAACTTTGTCTTCTCGTCGGCAGTCATGTGGAGCTTGGCAATCTTCATGTTGATTGCGCCACGGCAGGCCGACCCAGCATCGTCCTGGTTCTTGTAATAGCTAAGCACGCCGTCTTCAAGAACGAACCATCTGAGCTGGTACCCCTTGCGATAGTTGGTCCACTTCTTCAGATACCCCTTCATCTCCCGAGATTCGCGGCCAGCCATCAAATCTGTCGGGCCGGCGGAGAATGAAACACCCTGAGAAGCTGCGTGGCCAAGAACCGCCCTTTCTTGAATACCTCTTTGAGCTGCTACCGCTGCAGGCGATTTCTTCAAAATGGCCTTGACGTTGTCATCGTGCGTAATGGATTGCGGCAACTTGCCCTTACGGTCTCGACGGAAAGGATCGCCTCCGTGAAGGAGAAGAACTTGGATTAGTTGAGTATTCTTCTTTCGTGCTGCTTCGTGAAGTAGGGTGCCTCCCGTTTGCACTGTGACAGGATCCGACGCGAATTCGGGGCTGTTGATATCAATAACGGTCTTCAGCCGAGGCTCCTCTAGGACTTGCGCAAGGGCATCGTAATCGCCTTGCGCTATGAGCTCTTGTACTTGCTTAACTTTGGCTTCGGTGAAGAGGGAGCGCGAGAGCTGGAGAAGCTGAAAAATCTCGGGGTTCCGCGCGAGATCCAGGGGTAGCTTGCCCTGAAGATTGGCAACAGCGTCGTTGATGCCGGCTTGGTCTAGCAGCAGCTTCACAACTTGAGTGCGCCCTTGAATGGCCGCAACATGAAGCGGCGTGTTACCATCTTTGTCCCTGGCGTTGACATCCACGCCACTACCACCATCTGACACGACATATTCGATAACGGGAAATTCGGCGCACTGGATGGCCAGGTGCAGGATTGTGGTGTCTTCCAAAGGTCCTGTACTGATTGTTGCAATGGAGGAGGTGCTCGGTCGAGGGGCATTGTCGGCGGTGTCGCGAATAGCCTTGGAGATGGAGGCAGAATCACCGCTTCTTAAAGCCTCAACGACCCTGAACTTTCGAACAGACTGCTCCAAGCTCATGACTTGGTTTGGCACTGGGGAAGTTTTTGTTGCTGCGGCGGGAGGCTGTGCCGAGGGGACTCTGTTGAGCATGGCGGATGTGGTCGAAAGCTTGGGGCCGTGGCCTCCTCGAGTGCTTGTCTGGTGCGACAATGCCGTGCCCGGTGGATTGTTCGCACCTTTGGACGAGGCAGTACCAGCGGCAGATCGACCGTCTTCGGAGCCGGACTCTTCTTCACGGGTTTCTCTGCGACGAAGCAGAGAAAGTGCCACGGCAGACTTGGACCGCTTCGGGGTACTATCCAGCGGGAAACACGACAGGTTAGCCATGCAGAAGGACACCGGGTGGGCAGGTACAATGAGGGGTGATGGATGGCTTTCATTCATGTGAGATGTGAGCGACAAAAGGGGGTTGGGCGGCCAGGCTGTGGCACGTTGCAATCAATGCCCTTGTCAATGCCAATGTGAAGGCAGCCAAAACAACACCGGCTGCTGCTGTTCCTGCTGCAACAAAGGAAGCCAAGTCCGCGCGGGCGAGAAGAGGTAGATGGCCTAGGACATGGAGCAAAAATGTCAAGTCTGCTCACCTGTCTCCTGCGTCCGACATGAGGGGTAATCCGTAGAGGGGCTGCAAGTAAAGGGGGTTGACCGGTTCAGCGGTGCGAATCGGGGAGTTCAAGTGAAGAAAGTGACACGGGTGCGAGGGACTGCTTGTGCGATTCGACGCTGCATACACAGCTAAAATGCACGTCGCGATCGGTTGCGAATGGTTGAGGTTAAGTTGGGCAAGTAGCAAAACGGCCAGCGACGTCGCTGTGAGGTTGATGATGTCGGGGTGGGGCCAAGAGGGGGCCAAGGGGGGCCAAGGGCAGCAATGGATGCTGCGCCCCGTCGGCCCGTGAGGAACACCCAGGAACACCCAGGAACTAGCGAACAAATGCCGCACGACTTTTCAACAAAATGCATCACGCTAGGCTAGACATGCCACATACAAATATTCGGCCTCTTGTGCAGCATATGCTCAGTCTGATACAAGAGAGGAGACATTAAATTGGCTGGCGCGAGGGAAATTTTAACACACGGTCTGTTGATCAAATGAAGTGAAAATCCTTCCGAGGCAAAGCATCATTTTCTACTGTAAAAAAAATGTCCCCCCCGAAGATGACAGCGAAGAGGGTCCAACACAACGAAATAAAGGAATTAAAATGTGTACAAGTAAGAAACAAGTAAATGTTTTTGCCCAACCATTCACCGACACGAAAAAAAAAAAATTAAGAATCGTCCTACTCATCGGCAAGTCCACTTTACATGGCGATGATCTGAGCAACAACCACGGCGACCAGACCAGTCAAGCCAAGGCCCAGGGCAGAAGCACCAGCTTTTACGGGGCTGATTGGGATAGCAGAAGAGCCAACGGGAGAGCTGGTCCAGCTGTTGGTTGGAACGGCCACGCCGGGGCATTCGGGACCAGTGCAACCAGAGCCGGGGGTGCTGGTAGCCGCGGGACAGTCGGGGCCCGAGCATCCTTCGCTAGATGCCTCAGCAACAACGGCAGTAGAACGGATTGACGTCTCCAGGGAGCTGTATTGCTCAAGTTGGTAGTTGCTGTTGACAGGGCAGACAGTCGTGTACACAGGGATCACCTCGGTGGTGACCTCACCCTCGGGGCAGTCGACCACGTATGGGGGGCAAGAGGTGAGTGTGTAGATCTTGGTGGTGTATACGGTGCTGGTGGTCAAGAGAGGAGCCTCGGTGGTAGTAGGCTCGGGAACGTGAGCAGTTTCCGTCACGGGGCACACCGTGGTATACAGAGCAATCGTCTCCGTCGTGACGTGGCCCTTGGGGCAATCGGTTACGGTAGGGGCACACGACGTAACTGTGTACGTTTTGGTAGTGAAGACGGTGCTCGTGGTCAGGGAAGCAGGCTTGCTGGTTGTAGTTGAGTTGGACCAGTTGGTGGTAGTTGAATTAGGCCAATGGAAAGTAACAGAGGAAGTCATGTCATTTTTCGAGGCAGAAGCGATGCCGGTCACGTCGGCGGTAGCGGCAGTAGCGGCAGTAGCGGCAGTAGAAGTGGCCGTGGTAGACACCTTGTTGCAGTCATACTGGAGCGCGTCAAGAGCGGCCTGGACATAGGACTTATTTTTCGAGTCCTTGTTGTCCAGACCAAACTTGGCATCCCACAGGGAAATGCCACCAAAGTTTGCCTTGCCCTTGGTCTGGCAAGCAAGCTCCTGGAGTTGAGCAGGAGAAATGTACCCCGAACCAGCAGCCTCGGTGCTGGCTGGGAGACCGACGAAGATCTTGGCGTTCTTGCTCTTGCCCCCTGAAATTCGAGATACCCACTCGTCGTAGGAGAAGGCATCGCCAGGTGTATTGCCAGGGATGGCGTCACAAACTGGGTTGTTGTAGAACTGGATGAAGAGAGCGTCGAGTTGGGTTACGCTGATCAAATAGTCGAGGTGATTGTAACTGGTGACGCATTGAGGAGCAGCAGTAATGAATAGATCGTTACTCTGCTGGCGCCAGTAGTTCACCATGGCGACATAGGGGTCCATTTCTGCAGCGTACAGTTAGTTAAAAGAAGGAGTAGAAGGGCGAGACGCAAGCATAGGTTTACTTACCAATTGATGAATCCTCAAGGTCCAAGTCGAAACCATCAACGGTGACGTTGCCAAATGGGCGAGGACCGTTCCAGCTTTTCTCGCGGGGCCCGAAAGCTTTGTAAAGGAAGTCGGCGAATTCAATGCCCTTGGTCGAATCCGACACCTTGTAGTTGGTTTGGGGACCAGACTGACCGCCGATAGACAACAGCACCTTGACACCCTTTGCTTGGCAGTAGGGAATGTCCTCCTCGATCAGGTAACAGTTTTCGAGAAGCTCAGTGTCCTTGCCGTCCTTCTTGAAGACTTGGACACCGCAGTTGGCACCGAAATTGGTGGCAGGATAGCCATTGGCCTGCTCAGGGGACTTGGTCACGAAAGCAACAGTGGCATATTGCACACCAGAGTCACAGACGTCACGGAGACGACCCTTGTGCTGACCCTACAACGACCATTAGTATCTTCAGCGTCGCCATGTTCATTATCAAAAATCGATGCGCATACCCAGTAGGCATTTAAGGACCCAAACGCAGGGGCGCTTCCAAGTGAGAGAGACAGAGACATGATATTACTCGGCGATATGAGGAGTGAGAATTAAGTAAAGAAAGACTGTAAGTTGGCCTGAATCGGGTTTCAAAACGAGTGTGATGATACTATGATCAACGAAAGGACGCAAAACGAAAATTTTGCAACGTGGCCAGGTACCAAGTAGTTGTCTGGGAAAACAGAGTTGGGGATGGAAAAGAAGGAAGCAGGATGACGAGACATCAGTCAGGTTTTGTATGCCCGATGACCGGTACAACAACCCGCTCGAAGGGATGAGGCCCTTGGCCTTGCATCGAGTACAACTATGAAAAATTTGGTCTGTGGGAACGCCGAGCAGGAGTCAGAGCCCACGGTAACAGGCATCTCGCGGCACCGGTGGATTCTCATGGAGACAGGGAGGAGCGGACGGAACTAATTTCCTACATGTAGAACCGTCAAGGCGCAGCCAACGTCGCTTGAAATCATTTCAGGTACAGGCGTAGCTGAAGTGGTGAAGTGTGGTAGCAGGTCTTCACGGTCATTGGACAAAATGGACATCATGGGCCACGCCAATGCAGCTCGCATTGCTAGCCCATGCCGAGAACATCAGGTACCGATCCTCACCAGAAACTCACTCGTCTGTCCGCAACGTGTAATAATTGAAGGCTCGTCGTTCAGCAATGCTCGACGACTGCGTAACATGCAGCAACGATTTCTTGATCATGAAGTAGCAGCTAAGCCTAAAAAGGAATAGCATTGGACTCTTTGGCAAGGGTCAAGTTGGAGATCCTGACAAAGTCCCAATTAATACATACATATATAGAGGTCCTGACTAACAAAGGTTATGTAAAGGTCTTACTAGAAAAGGTATTACTCCTGCTCGACAGGGTTACCCGAGTCAAGCGGGATGGGGTCGGTCACAGGACGGTGGAGAGGCAACGCCCTCGGTGCATGATAACCGCCGTCCTTGGTGAGAATATGGGATTTCGGATGGCTTGAGCCAACTCTTGGACGGCTGGCGAGCTATCATTTTGGTTGTCAGCAATGGCATGTTCGCATGGCCCCTTTCTTGTTGGCTCATCAGTCACCCACCTTGCGCTCTCACAACACACAGCATCACGCTGCTATCATGAAGTTTCCGGAGAGCCAACGTCGCTTGCTCATCCTTGTCGTCGGATTGTGGGGGGATGGAGGTCGATGGCCAGTCGCTCAAGGCCAAGCGAAAGGACGGGCCATCGATGAGCGGAGACATTGAGGGAAAGTTTGGAAAGCAGCAGTGCAAATCCGGCAGTCGCCGAAGTTGTCAGCACGACGTGGCCCACGCGCAGGAGGACAGGGGAGCTTCGAGTCCACTTAATGCATTCGTTGATTGGTCAAGAGTCCGATGAGCATCACAGCGATTCGTCGAGAGCGTGGTGAGCATGGGCGAATGGGGGAGGTGCTCAAGGATTCCCATGGAGAAAATGAGATGGGATGGGATGGGATGGGATGTGGATTTGTGCGTTGACATTCGGCCTTTTTCTCTCCCCCCCAACACCGCGGCAGCGCTACATGGGCGTTTTGGGCCTGTGAAAATATCGTGTCTCTGGAGGGGCCCAAGGATTACATAGTTGGACGGGGCCATCTTCTGCTGGCATGGCGTGGCATTACGTCCTGATGCGGGCCCAGATATCATGCTATGCCAAGCTGGACAAGTATGTACATGTAGGGATCATGGCTTTACCACTCCACTAGGGTGGGCCGTGGCTAGCGTGGTTAGTGCATGATGCTGGCAAACCCCGTTGAAGCCCTTGCCCCTTCAGACCCGTTGTATTAATGCGTGCGAAAGCGCGCGCAGGAAGGACGATGCACACAAAAACGCTAGGCATAACCTCCGACTCGAGCGCCGTCGGTCACGGAAGTGGGCGAGACATGCGCAAAGATGTTGACATTTTCCGCATCTATTGAAACCGCCCTGATAGATGCAAGATGTGTGCAATAGCGGAGTCATCAGCAAGGAGGCGCGGCGACGGCGGTTCAATGGATCGATCTTCTATCACGACAGCTTTCTCGTAACAGGCAAGAAAGACTCTCTTCAAAAAGGTGCGTGTAAGTTCTCTGATCTCATAGGTATGTATGTATGCGCATGGCTAAGAACAGGCGAAAAGTAAACATTAAAATTTCCAAAGCCTCGATATAAGCTAATAACTGCAAGCGTTAAAGCGTTACGCGGTCCGTCAATGTCCGCGCCATTAGTAAAATAAGCAATGTCAATTTGCATGTTTGAAATTGAAATTGCAGGTTGCCTAACCATTGACGGATGCGAGCCGTCGCTAATTGCTCATGTGCTAACACATTTAAAATTGTAGAGAATTTGCATGACTTAGTCTTATGGGGCACGTAGTAGACACTTGATACAAATGGATCCGTATGTACATAGGACACGGAATGCCTAATTTGACTAAAAATGAAGCTGAGTGGAGGAACGGGGAATTGAACCCCGGACCTTCCGCAGGCACAAGAATGCAAAGCGGACGCGATAACCCCTACACTATTCCCCCTCTTTCTCAGCCCACGCGATATAACTATCCATAGCGTACGCTGCGTCTTAGCAAAGCATCGAAAGGGTTAATCCGTCAACTACACGCTTTGTCACGACCAAAAAGTCACGTTGAAAGAATGAACGAAGAGATTGAATAGAGAAGGAATTGCGAGCGCAAAGTTAGCTACACGCCGAAAAATCATAAGCTTGTACACTATTCGTCCACTACACACGGCATTGTAGAATCACAGGATTAACCGCCACGCCAGGGAAGAACACAACCAAAGGAAACAGCAATCAGGGCGGCGAGCGTGCCGCCTCTGAAGTCGCATATATATCACACCGGCGATCGACCTTGTAATTGCCGTTGAAGCAGTTGGTTGGACCTAGGGTTCGGCCAGGTGTCCATCGTACAACGTAGCGTAAAGACGTTGGCTCTGGAAGCGAAAATGGGAGCAATATCATGTCTAACCGCTGTCATGCTACGGCAGTCTCACGGAAGATTCTGAAGGTGGAACTCGGACAACTCATCGGCATGTACAAGAGCTTCAACGTTCCAGGACATGGGGCGCCGATGGCGACTTCCTCCACCTTGGTGCCGAGATGATGGCCGCGATGGTCGTTGATCGTTGGCCGTTGGTTTCAATCAGTATCTGCTCAAAAGAACTGCAAAGTTAACTTGGTGGTGCCCCGTGAAGACATGAAGACGATGGGGAGGTCAAATGGTACATCTAATGGGAGGGTACATGCATGTCTGGTGGTACATCATGTGGAACGACGCAAAGAATGGAAAGAGGAGGTGAAGATGATTGAATATATATTAGAAGGGGAAAAGAAGCTCTATATAGACTTTAAGATTTGTTCATAAAGAACAAAGAAAAATCAAAAACCTAATGAATTAGAGATTTAGTTAATATACTAAGCGAGGCCTCTAGATAGATTAACGAATAAAGCATAACGCGGATTAAACAAACGCAATGCGAAACGCTGCAGTAACAAAGGAAAACCAACGCCCAAGATGTGAGGCTGCGATGTCCAACATATTTGGCAGCAGCAGCAACCCCCCCCCTTACCATGTAAAGCTCTCTTCGATAAAATCCACAACAGTAGCACCCTGCGCCGCTCTCACAGCACCACGGACATCGTCGGCCAGTCCGCCTGGCCCGCAGACGCTGACACACATGGCTCCTATCTGCGAGCCCAGTTCCTCGTCCAGAACATTTGGTATATCCGGTCGTCCTCGAAGGACCTGGATCATAGGGTTCTCGCCAGACGGGCTAGTGCCATGCTGATGGTTGCGGCCCGTCACGAAGATCTTGATGCGTAGCATTTCCGCAGTTCCTGGCATCGATTGGAGTTCATCGAGATGTGGACGCACCCACTCTAGGGACGAGAGGTCTCGCACGATCCAGACAAGCGTCAGCCGGCGAGTCGCCACGAGACCGGCGACGGATCCCTCTATAAGCGGTCGGGCATACGAGATCTGATGCGTGATGCCTCCTGCGCCGGCGAACAACACGAGATGTCCGTACGAGTGCAGATCGTGGTATCCTGCGTAGGGACCTTCCATGAAGGCCATGACGCGAAGGCCTTGTGGGCAGGATCTAGCTTTCTCGAAGAGCGTACGCGTCCATCCGGACCGAGCAGCGATGAGGAAATTCGCATGGGTGTTCCCCCTTGTTTCAGCGGCCTTGCCGTACGGTAGTTCCTTGTGCTGTTCGGGAGTCGGAGATGCTTTACCGCTGCCGTTGTAGTTGTCGTGGTCGACCCAGGCGATGGAGAACGGGTGGCTCTCCCAGGTGCGCACTCCGTAAACGCGTAGATAGGCGTGCGTGCCAGGCTTGATGTTCACGAAGCGGTTGAGTGCGACCGTCACGCGGGTGACATCGCCGGGCAGCGCCTCGCAAGTGGCATTGGTGCGCGGCGAGTCGGCCTCTTTCCTGCAGGGCCAAGTCAGGTACAGCACTCTCGCGATCCGAGCAGCTCGGTCGGCAGCCCACAGATGCACGACGGCGATGATCCAAGGAAGCTGGGGCAGGCCCCCTGAGACGCTGGCGGAAGCGCAGTGCAGCCAGGTGCAGATGAACACAAAGGCCGCCAGGAGAACGTGGAGGTTCAGAAAGGTTTCGTAGAAGGCATGTCTGAAGGGCGACAGGGTTAGGAAGAAGATGAGAAGCATGCATATCAGACCGGTGAGTCCAGATGCAAGGAAGAGAGTTTCGCCCAGTTTCCTCCTGACCAGGCTCCATCCCCCATCGGCGACGACGGGTATCATCCAGGCAACGACGTGGACGACCATCTCTGCTATGGCGATCCGGCCGATCCATCTGTGGAACAGGTTGTAAGTGTCGAAGCTGATGCGCAAGAGGTGTATGAGCGGGTTGTTCCGACCTGCCAGGATGACGAGCGGTATGAAGTTGGCGACGCACAACGTTCCGGATCGGCCGCGCAGCTCTGCAAAGATTGCCCAGCGGTTGGGAGTGTTGTATGTCAGAAGGGCCATGTAGGCCATGTTGCTGGCGAGATACAAGAGGAGGAATGCCGCATGGAGCCGGGACGGGAGGGTGCCGAAGTTCATGGACCAGAATCGGTACTCGCGGTGATGCCGCTTGTTCCATAACGACACGTAGATCAGGTGCTTCTTCACCTTGGGGCCGAAAACGGTTCGAGGCTTCATCCATGATGTTTGTGACTCTTCGCTCGAGCACAGTATCGAAGACTGGCGCATGCGGTTCAAGACGCTCTCCATGATGCGTACTGCCATGACAAACACTATAACAAGGCCGAGGGTGCCCCAAAGGATGTTCGTGCAGAGGATGTTGAGGTCAAGGTCCACGCCATTGAGGTCTGTGTAGTACGGCGCGATCGTTGACTCGGGTTTTGCACTTGTTCCCGTCGTCGCGGGAGCCATTTCATGTGGTCGATACCGGGGTTGGCGGATGTGATGGATTCGATATCCGGGTTGTTACATGTATTCATGAATCTACGATGATGCATGGCTAAGAAATCCCTGATAGCATATAGCATACAGGTGGCAAGTTGGAAATCCAAAGAGTTGGGTGCAAAACAAAAACGCATCACATCCTTTTCTCGGAGAACCGTGCGCGACTGGCGTATATAATATTTCACGAAATTGGCATGCATCGACACGTAATTTGTTAACGTAGACCTACCCTCGTGTTCAAGATGAGGAAGGTCCTTGATCCGGCCTAATCCGGCCGCCTCCGGCCTTAATCCGGACTAGCCGCGCCGGTTGTGGCGGCACCCGGACCAGCCGGAAACACGACGGGGCGAAGCTGCCCTTATTATAGTATGCATGAGACTCAAGAGTCGAGTCGATTGACCATACTAGACTCGCACAAGCCAAGTCGCAAACAGCAGGGATACGCACGACTTTCACCGCTTGGAGCTTGGAGGCGAGACGGAATGTCGGCTTTGCTTATCAGAGTCATCGACGTCATGGCGAATGGCGGGCGAATGGCGAATGGCCAGTTCCTGTACTAACGTGGAAACATCGAGAGCGGGCTGAGCTCTAGCCGAGCGAGGCATGGCTCCCGAAATAACCTTTCCCCAGTATTATCCTCAGCTCGCAACGCTAGCTAGCAATTGGACAATTTCGTCGATGCCGCTCCAATTGGTACCACGTGTAGAGTCTTCTACAGCGGAAGAAATGAAGAAATGGTCATGATGGGAGAAGTACGCCCTGCTCGCGTCTTGCCGCCAACGAGCTCTTGCAACGTTTCTTGGGAGGTTTCTGATGAGTTGGCCGGACAGCCAGACAGATTACGAGCTTGCGTGAGCTGGTTTGGATGAGTCGCGTAAGACTCTCGTATTACCGGCTGTTGGATATCATGGCCTCACAAGTTAGGCATCACTCCCTTCGCGATACCTTCCCTCTCCGCGGCTAATTGCGAGACCTCGAATTATCCGAGATCTTGGAACTTGGGGCAAAGATCCTCTTGGCACTGCTATGAATAGGGGAATTAAGCGAATCAGATATTAGCTAGGAAATGAAAAAGACAGGCGCTAGGATGAATAGGTACCTTGAAATACAGATAACTTAAAAAAAAAAAAGTAGTGTATCTTTTAGTGGCGCTTAACCACTCGTATTTTCTGCGTGTAACTCTCTAATAATGGCTAGTCTGCGCGGCTAAAATACCCGAGCCTACATATGTAGATAAGCTGAATATGTACAACTTCTCACACCGGCTTGACCGGCATTGCTCACTGTTTTGTCCAGTTCGTATTCGAGCCCAGCAATTTGCTGAACCGGATCGCCAATGTCTCAACGAGAGTGGCCACACCCAACCCTTTCGCAACTTGAACGTGAAACCGGTCAGGCCTCGATGTGCGGCTGAGCGCCTAACTGCGGACAACATCTCGGGAAGCGAAGCCTTCTTTGAGAAGCTCCCGATGGGACTGTGGCAATAAAGTCACGCATGCTTGCATCAATGCCAGCCATGTGTACATATAGCCTGGCCCAGTATGAACTGGGATACCAGCAAGTCCGGGGCAACTACGCCCCAGACTCCTGATAGGGCTGTGTTCTGCGAGCGATTCTTTTTTTTTTCTTTTGCCAAGAGGTTTCCGAGTCTCTTGTTGATGCGGCGGTAGGGAATCGAAAGACGAGAAGAATCGGCCACTTGAGAGTCCCAAGCGTCTCGCCGAGCGGCACTGTTACGACTCGAATCCTGACCAATACCCAGGACAAGATGAATGATGCGCCTACTATTTCGTGCCTTGGCGCCAGAAGTGGACAATCGATCAGTGCCGCATTGTGCAGATTCGCATCTGTTGTTGGCGGAGGTCGGAGATAAGGCGTGAGTGAATAAACCGACTACGGACTACCACTAGTTTTTTTTTGGAAGCCTCGTCCAAGGCGAGTTGAGTTGTCGGGACGGTGTTTTCTTTATCCGCTAGGGCGGTATCCGCTTTAACGGCTAAATAGGAAAGTGGCTTAGTTCCCACACCCTACATATGTAGGCTGGACACGAGGTAGGCTGATTTGCTTGAGACGCGACTTCTGGTGTCTTGTTTGAGTAAATATATAGTAATAATAATTACAGTATTATTGATAAATTCAATACTATGAACAATGTTGCACTGCGGACGTATAAGGCAGTAGTATAAGCAGGGGCGTTGGATAGAACAATGCAGTCCGTTTGAAATTGGGCCCAAGGTGGATACCGCTCCCGCAGGTAAGAAAACACGGCTCCGGAATAGCAACGCTCCTCTAAGCCGTGGCTACCAAGCAAAAAGCAATTCGCTGCTCGATGATGAAATGGGCGGAGGGGCGAGAATAAGGTGGGCAGAGAGAAAGGGTCAGGACATGAATTATTTGTAACGGGTGCGCGTTTAGTTGTCCCATCTCAAGTGCCGTGAGCGGCTCGATGCGAGAAAGGGGAGCAAAGCTCTTGCTTCCGGTTGGGATGGCATCAAAAGGGATGCAGGAGAGAGGCAACGCGGAAAACATGTCAAGAGAAAAAAAACATAAGAGGCGTTCTTTTCCGGGCCTGATCACGTCGAATCTCGTTCATCATCATCATCATCACCATCATCATCATCAATAATTCAACCAGTCATTCACTCACTCGCAACTCCACCAGTATCCCCAACCAACCTCAACCCGCAAATATGAAGTTCGCTACTGCCCTTCTTGCTCTGGCCACTGCTGCCATGGCCATCCCTACCAAGTTTGCCCTTGAGGAGCGCCACAACAGCTGCAAGACCTGCGATTTGGAGCACCACAAGAATGGCTGGGGTCGCCACAAGGGCAGCGAGAAAACATGCTCCAACTGGGTCCCCGTCACCGAGGAACTCATCGTCATCGACATCCATGCCGAGATTTGCCTCAACCTCGAGGTCGTGGACAATGGACTTCTCACCTCCGATGCCTCTGTCAAGATCGATGTAGAAATTGACATTGTTTTCCTCCAAAAGAGCTACCCTAGCTATAGCCGTCTCTTCTGCGACCCCAAGAACAAGAGCAAGCCGGTAAGATGCAGAAGCCTCGATGCCCAATCTCAACTCAATACTGATCCAATCTTTAGGGCAAGAAGATCCCCGTGGACGAGTGCTGGGAGCACGAGTTTGAAGAGGGCTATTCCCACGAGAGCAACAATTAAAGCGCGCTCATGGCCCGCTCGCTCAGTCGCTCTCTGGATCATCTCATGTACACAACATGGTTGCTAACATGATTATGGACTTGACTTGGAATACGGGCACAGCGGTGTGATGAGACCATCGCGAAGTGATGTGGGACAACTGCGGTACTTCAGTGATGGGATTTTTTTTCTCTGTACATATACGATCAAAGACGCATTTTTATGCATTTTCGTAGTGCTCATAGTACACTCCTTTATTAAACTGGCCGTAATTAGGCCATCGACTCCAAATCGGGATCAATCCACTCTTTTTTTTCTTTTTTTTCCTTTTTTCGCCCTATTAAACGTTTGGCGAATGGAACAAACATTGCTCTTCTTGGATTTGACCTCGGAGAATCCGCCGACTCGATAGCGGCGAGAAGCCAAGATGGTCCAAATTTGGGAACTAAATCATGGAATTTGACAGCCAACAACTAGGCAGATGTATTGCGTCGTCGTGACTCGCAGTCAGTTACGCGGTCCATCACACGTGAATGAAACCTGCGCAAGACTTATCCGACTTAATGTCCATGCATTACCACATTGACGCCAAGCACGTCACCCCTGCCCAACACGTGACCACCAAAAAAGTTCATCATCGCGACAAAAAAACCAACCCTCCCGTTGGAAAAAAAAAAAACCGAAATCCGCCCATTTCAACTCCCACACGCAATGGCTCTCCAACACTGCCGCCCGCTCCCCCGGGCGCGCCACGCCCTCCGCACCCTACGACCATGCCTGCGCGCCTACGCCACCGAGTCAACACCAGAGGCACCAGAGGCCGCGGAATCGTCGCAAGACTCGCCCCCCCTACCGCGATGGAGCCAAACCCCCGCCGGCATGAAGGCCCCCTTCCAACTCGACCACGCCCGATCCGCGCACAACAAGGTCTGGGCCGTCAACAACGACCCCGCCCGGCTGGACGCCGTGTACAACAAGGTCCTCGGCCCGGGAGGCCGCAACATGCTCCCCGAGGAGCTCAAGTGGCTCGCCGTGACGCACAAGAGCTTCGACCAGGGCAGAAGAGGGTTCAACGACAAGCTGGCGCTGATGGGTACGCCGACACGGCAACAACAAACCGCGCGTGAGATGCGTGCGGCAAAAGAATGAAAAATTGAAAATTTTTGGACTTTGAGCTGACGCCCCGCCCCCCGCAGGACGATTGACGCTCGTCATGGAGGCGACCAAGGAGATTGTCAGTAAGGCGCCGCTCAAAGGCTCACGGCAGACGGACTCGCTCGGCAGAGAAAAGCCCTTTGAGCACGAGCAGCTCGCGTCGGTGGACAATTTGAACGTCGAGAGCCCAAAGGACGTGGTGGGCAAGGAGAAGTTGTTTGGATTCGCTTCCAGCATGGGATTACTGGATGTGGTCAGGTGGAAGCCCAGACTGGTGAGTGTTCAACTTTTTCTTGCATGCGACCTGTTTCTGGTACTGAAAGGGGGGGGCACATTGAATGATGGAAGAAGCAACGTGGTCTGACCAATGCGCTAGCCTCGAAATCTCGAGTCATCGGGCGTCGAGGTCGTTCTCAACGGAGCCGTCATGGCCATTATCGGCGCCATTACGCTGCAGCATGGATCGGTCGTGGCGTCCAAGATTGTGAGGGAGAGAATATTGGCGAGGCTGTCGAGAGAATAGATGGGCGTCTCTCTCGCTCCTCGACGACGGCAGATGATGTAAATCACATACCGCGCGCGTTGTATTTAGCATCAATTGGACTCTGTATTAATAACAAGACTGCATTGCAATGTTGCACATGGAAAAGAGGTATGGTACGCTGATGCTTTGAAAAATGATCAAGCGAAGAAAAGAAAAGTAGACCAGGATTCGCGACAATTCGTCGTTTTCCCACACTCAAAACCAGAAAGAAGGGGGAAAAAAAAACCCAGTTTGCCCACTACTAAAGCTGCGCTTCCTTCTCACCGGATAAGCGGCGTCTGCTCATCAGCCTGCCCACGACCACGACCACGACCACGCTCTTCATCCTCACTCGGAGCCCCCTCCTCCTCCACGGGATTCGACAACTGCAAGTTCAAACCAGACGTAATCAGCTTCTCACGATACAACCACCCCAACGCCGTACCCGCCCCAGGTCCCAACAAGACTGACGACCCAACAATAGCCAGTGGCGCCCGCCAGCCGACCTCGACAAACACCCAGTACAAAAACGTCAGCCCGATGAACTGGAAATCAATCTCAATGAACTGGACCGCCGAGCGCGTCAGTTCCTTCCGGTCATCGCCCCTCGTCAAGTTGACCATCATGAACCCATGCGCCAGCACAGAACAGAGGATCGGCACAGCATACACGGCCGCAGAGCTCCAAGCATGAGACTCCAAATGAATCATGGGCCCAGACCGGAACCAACGCATCCTGGTGAGCAGATATCGCACGAGTTGCCGAGCCAGCGACGCATACACCGGGAAGAACAACCACGCGCCTATCGCAGCAGGCGACGTGGCAGCCAGCATCCACGTCGAAGGCACGTAGTACCCCAGTGTCACGGCGACGGGGATAGCAATCACCTCGGCCTGCGCAACCTGTCGTCCCTCGTCGACCCGCACGGCGGCATCATCCCCGGTAGCAGGTGGTCGTCTGTTGTTGTGGTTGTGGTTGTCATTGTGGTTGTGGTTGTGGTTATCGTTGTGATCGTCGTCGTTGTTCTCACGGAGCGGCGGCCACGCCTTGGCTCCCATGATAAAGGCCGGCGCAATCACGAGCTGCCACACCAGCGCGCCGCCCACCAGGTTGAACACGATCCACGGCAGCGTCGGCATCGACACAACGGGGTTCTTGGCGTTGACCCGCCTGGCAGACTCAACCGTCGACACGGTCAGCAGGGAGCCGACGAAGCCCAGGATGACGCTGATGACGGCCTTGCTGCGGAGAGAGTCGAGCGCCGCGTCGAAGAAGCTGACGAGGAAGCAGGCCGGGGTGCCGAGGACGGGGACGCGGCTGAGCGCGGGGAGGACCGAGCGGGCGTGGCATTGCGACCAGAGCAGCGCGGCGTTGACGTCGGAGTGGGCGAAGAGGGAGATGGCGGTGGCGACGGCGAGGAGGGCCGGCACGATGGCGAGGTGCGGGAAGAGGGGGAAGTGCTGGGCCGGGCGGCGCCAGCGGCGTGTGTCTGATGGCATTTCGCGCGGACTTGGGGGTCGGCGTGCGTTTATGCCCACAGGTGACGGTGAGGGCGAGGGCGAGGGCGAGGATGTAGGAGATGCAAAAGGTCACAAATGCCGACGCGCACGTTGGTCGGATGCCCCCCCCCAAAATGCAGGGTCCAGGCAGAGCTTGCAGGCTTGCAGCAAGCAAGGCCCGCCAAACCCCCTACGGGAATAGCGTCCGGGGCGCTTATTTGCCGCTGGCGCATAAATCAAATCAACAGGCACAGATCGAAACGACGATTCATTACCGGGCTTATTACGGACTACTAGTGGCTAGCAAGATGTGCACCCCTGTCAGACGACGTCCCGTCTTCCATGGCTGCCTCGATATTTCATGCAACATATTTCATACAACTATTGCCCACTCATCCCAGCAACACCCGCTCCCATCCTCGGACGGCCCTTCCGCCGATTCACCTCGGGAATCCTGTACCCCCTCTCCCTCTCCGGGCGGTTCCTGTCCCAGAAATCACTCACCTCCGTCTCCAACTTCCTCCTCCTGGTCCTCCCCTCCCTCTCCTCGTCACCGCCGCCGCCGCTCCCTCCCCTCCTCCTCACGCCGTGTCCGACCTCGAGCATCTTGACGACAACAGGCCCCCACGCGTAAAAGTACACCCAGCGCGCAACGCGCCTGTGCTTGCTGCCCGCCCAGCGGAAGAACCGCCTGGCATTGGTGCTGAACGCAATGACCAGCGAGGCAA
Organism: Epichloe typhina subsp. poae; assembly: GCA_030389615.1. Taxonomy (NCBI): domain Eukaryota; kingdom Fungi; phylum Ascomycota; class Sordariomycetes; order Hypocreales; family Clavicipitaceae; genus Epichloe; species Epichloe typhina. Next base: position 4,552,079 of record CP098313.1, read on the forward strand.
TCACCAGGAACGCACTCGCAGGCAGGGCAATCACGCCGATGGTCTTGAGGGAGAGGTTGTTGTCGCCCCCCCACTCCTGCGTGTTCATGCCGAACAGGCCCGTGAAGAAGGTGAGCGGCAGAAAGATGACGGTAAAGGTGGTGAAGATCATGACGCTGCGGGACTGGGCGCTCGCCAGATCGGCATGCAGTCTGCTGATGCGCACCTCGTCGACTTGCGCCTGGCGCTGCACCATTTGGAGGAGCTTGTCGTAGTCGTCGCGCGTGGCGCACACCCGCTGCATCATCTCGTTGGTCTGCTGGGCGTACTCGCGCAGGCGCTTGAGTGCTTCGCCGAGGAAGCCACGTCCGTTGACGGTCTGATCGCGCAGCTCGGGTCGGTTGTAGATGGCGTGCATGGACATGATGACTTTGGACTGTCTCTCAAACAGGTGAAGGAGCGTCTGGAGCTCGTCTTCCATGTCGCGCAGCTCCAGCAGCGCCGATGTGTTGTCTCTGTTTTCACGCTCCGCGCGGCGCCCTTCTTCCTTGTGGCGCTTTCGTATCAACCGCGCTCCGTCCTCGACGGGCTCATAGTCGAAGGCCTTGTCGCGGAAGCCCTCGGCTCGGAAGTCTTTGAGCGAAGACGTGAGTCTTTCTGTCTGCAAGGTGTAAAGAGATGTGTGAGCGAAGAGTAGAGGATGAATGAATACTCCTGCAAAGATGCGGAAGAAAAAAAGAAAAAAAAAACTTACCAACAGACTGATGGCCTCTTCAAAGATTCTGAATATCTCCAGGTCAGGGTGCGAGGACCGATCTAGCAGCACGCTCACGGCATGTAATGCCGCCAGGGCAGCCAGGTCCATGGCATTCTCGCACTGACGCGTAAGATCAACATTGACCTCGTTGAAGATGCTATCCCGCAAGTCCGCCTGCTGATACAATGGCCCCTCGATCGGGTCGCTCTCTCTCTTGGGGAAAAATGTCAAAACAGTGTCTGTCCAGCAAGTCAGATAGGCACCAAATAGAAGCCCCCCCCCCTTGTTGATGAGAGAAAATAATAGCAGCAGCAACACTTACGCGATTGAATGACCCACAACCAAAGCTGGTCCACCATCAACACATTCCCGTTGAGAACCTTTTCCTCCTCATCACCGACACCATGCCCATCCCTGCCGAGGATCCGCTCCCTCCAGCTGCTGCTGCTCCCAGAGCTAGGCTGCTGGCTGCTCCCACTGTCCGAAGCAGGCAGATTACTCGAGCCCTGTCTGTAAAACAACGCCCCCTTCTCGTCCGGCAGCTGCGCACGGTCCTTGGTCAGCTTATACAGCATCTGGTCGTCGTCCCGAGATCGGGTATCCCGCAGCGATGGATACTCGTACTGATCTAGTGTGCGGCGACAGTTGATGGGCGGGTCGTGACCTAGATACTCCCAGATTACCTGAAGCTCAAGCGAATCCGACTTGGCCACGCTTTCGGGAACAGGGTGTGCCCTGCCCTGCGATAGGCGCTCAATGATGAGATCACGGCGTCGAATCAGTCGCTTGTACGAGTCGAAGTGCAGGTACGGTAGGAAGAGACACGTAAATGTCGAGTCCGCCGTGCTTGTCAGTGGCGGCGACAACGACTGAGTGCCAATGGATCGGTTCCGAGGAGATACTGCAGAGCAATCTCAAATAAGCATGCGTTTACGTCCCTTTGTCGAGTCTCCGGGCATCCATCACTCACAAGCTCGCCGAGCGGAGAAATAACACCCTGGCTTGGCATAGTATGCATAATGCTGCGCGTGTCTTCCACGTGTATGTCTAGTCATCCAAAAGTCCTGTCCGTACGAGGTTGAATAGTCCTTTTTGTGGGATAGCTCGAGCGTTTGCAGGATGCTCTGTCCATAACCATTAGCACACATGTCACGCCTGTTGAAAAAATAGGAAAAAAAAAAAAAGAGAGAAACTCACCCTGACCCAAGTCGGATTGTTGAACGGCACATGAACCCAAACAAACTTGCTGCTCTTGAAATCTGGCGTCGTAAAAGCCATGGGAACCCCATCCACAATCACCGTCTCCCCGCTCGGTCGACCTTTGTGGTCACTGGCCATCTTCCGAATAGCAACCACTGCTTCCGGCAACCTCGGCAACGCCTCCAGATCATCTTCATCACTGACAATGTCCTCCGCCAACGCACTCCTACTCCGTGTTGAGAATGGCGGGAAGTCTCGATATTCAAGACGAGACCCGTCGCTGCCCAAGCTAAAGGACCGACTGACCGAGCGGCCCATGCGGCCTCGCAAGGGAGGCGACAACCGATCCACAGCTAGATCCTGCTCAAAGTCGGCGCGTATAAGGGGCAATGGGGCTCGCATAGGAATCGATCTAGGTGAGATCGCCCGCGACGGCGGTGTAATGGGCCCAACAGGGGTGGCAGGGGTAGCAACAGGCGCCGAGCGAGGGGTTTGTCTGGTAAACATGGCCGCATTGACGGGCCGTATGACGGGCGATCCAGGCGACGACACAAACCCTGTACTAGACAAGGTGTCCTGTATCCCGAGAGCATTCTTCACCGTCATCGGGCTCGGCGACGGAGCAGCCACGGGGATCGTAGCCGGCGCACTCGGGCGATTCTCCCTCTCAATGAGACCCGTCCGTCCACGCTGCCTCGGAAACCTTCCCTTCTCCGGGGAACCCTCCACCTCGTTCAGCCGCTCACTCAAACATGTCTCGGGGCCTTTTTTCAGAAACTCCCGGAGCGGCAAGCGAGTCGACCATGCTCTCATAACCGAAGGCTCCTCCGCCTCCTGCTGTTGCCCCCGACTGGCAGGCGGATCGTCGAAGAAGCCGTGAACTTCCACCGTAACCTTTTGCTCCAGCCCCAGCTTCCACTGGCCACCGCAAATTTCGTCGTCATTGACATTCGCATCGGCATGATCAATCTGACGAGCGAGCTGCTTGAGGAACATGCGCATCGTATGCACGTTGTGGCGACCAAAGGACGCCATGTTCGCAGGTCGCTCTGCAGCGGAAAGATGCGTTCCTGCCTCATGCCCAGAATAGCAGACTTGATCGATGTCAGGGGCGCCGTAAAGTACACGTCCCTGGAATCCGAGCCGGCCGCCACACCGCCCGAGAGTCGCGAGTCAATCGTCTCGTAAAACGTCCACACTTGCAGGTCGTGAGACGCAGCTCTGAAGTCCTCGTCGACATGAACGAGTAGACTGTTTCCGACTCGCAGGTCATCCGTGATGGATGTAGGCAGAGGACTCGTCAGCTGTAGCAGGTTCTGAATGCCGTTCGCCAGGCTTGGCATGGCGAAGTAGCTAGATCCTTGATGTGGTGTGCCTTGACTTCTCATCAGCATATTTTTTATTCTGACCATGGCACCATGGCTGAGCAAGTCGCGCACATGTCCAAACTCACCGAAGAATGCAACTCCATAACACTCGCGCAGTATATTCCCATTTCGGCCGTCTTTCCCTGCCTTGGCCAAGGCCATCTTGACCACCAACCCGCCAATGCTGTGCCCAATAAAGAGAACCGGTCTCTCCTGACCTTCCCTGGCCCTCAACTGCTGCAAGTCCTGCAGCAGTGCATCCGCAAGCACGCTCAGGGTAGTACCCCCCCCTATCTCGGGGTGCTCGTACAACAAGATTCTCGCGCGGTCTGCCTCCCGCCGAATCCCCTGTCGGATCCAGGATGGCGAGGGCCGGTCCGCATCCTCCTTGACCTCGGCATCGCGCATCGATAGCGCGCCGTAGTAGCGACTCATCAGCCCATCGCGATTCCAGCTGCGAAAGGGGTGTCCGCCGGGACACGGCACGGCAACGATGTCGACGGTTGTCTTGTCGTGGGTGAGACTGCCTGGCGGGTCGATGGAGAAGCGCAGGCGGGCATCTTTCTCGCCATCTCCATTGCTCTGAGCATCCTCCTCCTTCTCATCAACGCCATCCGTGTCGGACGATTGCGATGAGAGTTGAGGGTGGGCGGGGTTGACGTGGATCGAGTCTTCGTCGCCGACGGGTTCCGCCGCTGGGCGAGACAGCATCGCTCAACAAGGACAAGAGCGAAGTGGAGTCTGGTGGTTGCACGCACTGTGATGCACTGTGCTCGTCCTTGCCCCAACTCTGCAAAACTCTGCAAAACTCTGCAATGGGGAAATGAATACGTGAACAGAAAGGAAAGGAACAGCCATCTAAAATAGAAACGCCAGGTTCATCCTCGATCCCTCAACAAGTCATCCGAATGGCACAGCACATTACTTGACATTCACATCACCTGCCTCCCAGCTCACGCCGCAGGTCACGACCCCCAGAAACGCTGCCTCTCAGAACCCCATCCGGACCGATGCTACCAACACTTGAGCAAAGTCGCCATTCGTCCATCCCACGCTGCCCACGGCCTCGAGGCCGTACACAATCCATCTTCATCAACGTAACCTTGGATATCTGCCCATGACTGATACCCATCAACACGTTTCGTCCCCCCAAATCCTAAAATGCTACGCAAATCAAGAGCCAGCGTTGTGCCAAGCTTACATCACAGCTCATGTGAGACACGGACGACGGCACCTTGTGATGGCGGCACATGGTACTCTAAGTGCATCGGCAAAGCGACATGGTGACCGCTTGCTACAGTTTGTCTTTAAGAAAAGGAGCACAGGTGCCTGGAAAAGACATGTTTTTCTGCAAAAATGAGCCAAAGCCTTTTCACAAGCCTTTCTGGACACATGGCACGTGCGAGCATCTGCCTAACTTTTGCTATAAATGTCTAGTCCATGGTATCGTGGGAAGTAGTAACTCTACCGCTTCATTCCTTGTCCCACCAGTCAAAGCCCAACCAAACCCAGTCGCAGCAATGTGTACGGTCCCTATTAATGTAAATTCATGTACAAAGCCCAGTGCTCCCCTTTTGGTGTCCGTTGTGTCAAATGATCTCATAGTCTTTCACAGTCGTACAATGTAATGTAGCCTCGGAATAAAGCCTGTTCTCGATGACGCACTGTTGTCCAGGGCGGAGAGGAAACGCACTGTTGGGACCGAGTTGCACAATCTGTCCAATCGTTGTTATCTTCACCTTGCCGGATGCTACAGAGTACATTTGCACTTTGTCGCGTTGTATGGGTACATGATAAATTTGTCCCGGGCGGATCGTCAACACATTGAACCATGTGTCGGAGCACATGACAATAGGAGTCGACGAAGCCAAAAATGCCCCCGAGTATGCCACATCTATTTTTATACGTTAGTCGAGACGCATGCTTGAATGAAACATAGAGAGAGCTGATTTCCACGCACTTTGACGTGAGTCTTGGCTTGTTACTCGGCCAGGTGCAATTTCCCAGCCTTCCATTTCGTAATCTGCCTCCTCAGACTGATTAGATAGGCCAGTTGCCGCCGTGTCCTGTTGTGCAATTGGCCAACGTGTTGAAGACTGTGAGCCTGAGACGTCTTTGTCAGCTTGAAGACGAGCCAAAACGCTTTGTCTGACTGATCTTCGGCCAGGAAGGATATGTTCCGGTGCATTCTGAGGCGACATAGCCGAGGACGAAGGAGGCGCCGTCGAGCCGTTTGATAGAGGTGTCGCTGTAAATGCCGTGCTACTCGGCAATGGGCGACTCAAATGCGCGGGAGCAGAGCTTGAAAAGTTCGACTGGTCGAGTGAAGAGTGGTTTGGTGCAATATTCACTTGTTGCCATGAATTCCCAACGTTTCCTGGTACATGGTCCTGCAGTCCACCGTTCCAATTTGTGCATGTCTGCGTCGAGTATGGGGCAGATGTATTCTGCCTCTTAGTTCTTGCTCCCCCCTGATCACATGCTTGTCGTTTTGCTTGAGAAGAAATCGCATTGGCAATCATATCAGGCAATCGCGGCTCAACAGGAGGAGGAGCGTTGGCGGGTAGAGGATTTTGGGACACAACAATACAAGGTGACGATCCTGAGGCATTCTTGTACGTGCCGACCTGGGTGAATGTCCCGTCTTGATTGTCATTGACCTGAGCATATCGATGTGCACCGCCAAAATGTCCAGCTAAGCCGTGAAGGTTGGGCAGAGTTCGCCGACAGTCCCGAATCGGACATATGAACGGAAAATCTGGATTCTCGGACAACTTATACCTTGCCGGGATCAAAGCTCCTCTTGTTGGTGTGTGAAGTCCTGTAGCGTCTGTCTCTGATTTCAGCTTCGAACGAAACCATCATTCAATGTTGCGAATATACTTACCGACAAAGACCAAGTACGGTGTGCCGTCCAAGGCTATATGAATCTGCTTGTTTTTGGTTGGTGCGGGACTCGAAGTTCTCGTGCTATCAAAGGACTCTATGCCATGTTTCGAGTTTGATGCTATAGACGATTCCCTCTGAGAGCCATTCACCTCAGAAAAGGATAGACTCTGCCGCACTGGCCTGGGTAGCGGCACTGGGGTTACTGGCGTAGACAACGGCCTCGTTGTCGTGGCATCAGGAATCCGATTTTTCAAGTAAGGTGAATCAATTGCGGCCAAATTGCTTCCTGGTGGTCTCGGATTGATAGGCGGACCAGTTTTGGTAGCCAGTGCTTCCGATGAATAGGAAGGCAACGGAACAGGGGCTTTCCCACACAACAATCCGTATTAGCCATTGGGTAAAGCTTCGCTGAAAGAAAGAAGAAAAAAAGAAAAGAGAGAAAAAAGAAGAAAAAAAGGTGAATCACCCACTCTCTATCTTGCCATTTGACGGATCGGGTGTATTCGTCTTCGTTTCATGTCCTGTACCAGACGGACCTGACGCTTCCGTTTCTGCTTTCCTTGCCATCCATCGATCCTGTGAAGCAACGATGCCCATGTGAATCGACAGCTTTGGTAGATTTTGCATATTCTGACCGATCGTGCTACTCACCTGAGGCTCCAAGTCGAGTTCCACTACAGAGTCCTCGCCATCATCTTCACAATCTTCATCTTCATCTTCATCGTCTTCTTCTTCTTCTTCTGCTTCTTCTTCTTCTTCTTCATCATCATCATCATCATCATCAGTGCTGCTTCCCCAGGTTTCAACTCCTGACGCTTGCCATGTTGGATCGCCTTCACTGCTGTCTTTCTGGAAATTTAGCGGAGAACGAGCGGTTGTTCTTTGCGGCTCAGTGGCGGCCGCCGCCGGTTCGGGCGCCGCTGTTTGGGGCGTCTCCATGATTATCTCGATGCTTGAATCACCCGAATAATTTGAATTCGTAAGGCAGGAAGTGGTTCTCACAAGACTGTTGTCTCAAACATTGATGGCACATGAAAGCGAAAGCAAGCCGACAGCTAGCGGAGATTTAGCAAGCATGTACGGCAGGGCCTGGGTGTTTTGAGCGCGACCGAGGTGCGAGTGAAATAGCTAAATAGTCGGCCTATGGGGCACAAGGCCAAGACGTCGCTGTGCGCTGCTTGTGCGTGAAGATAACATGAATGAAAGAATGACTGACAGTGAAGGTGCGTGGCGCGACGGCTCGCGTTCTGCACCTTCCTAAAAGGGCCAAAGTGCAGAGCCCCCTGATGAGTGAACAGGTCAAATCCCTCCACATGGTACGTACACGCAATCGAGGACCATAAGACGCGCACTCTTCAAATGAAACGAAGCAAATTCTTAGCAAAGATGTTGTTCATCACTCGTTAGAATAAACCGCCATTCATCAAATCAAACGCACGCAAATCTCATAGCACACCGTATATTGTCAACTCATGACAAGCCCTAATGTACAAAGAATGGGAGCCTCATCCTCTAATTCACCCATCGACCCCCTATTTGCTCTTCTTGGAAACCTTCTTGGCCGCCTGCTTGGCTGCCTTCTTACTCACAGCTTTCACAGTCTTGACATCCCCCATCTCAACCCTCTTCTTCTCCGCCGTCCTCTGGCCCTCCAATTCCCGTTCCCTCCTCCACCGCCTATGCCTAAACCACTGCTTCCGCGTCCTAAATCTCTTGGTCCTCAGCCTCGTCGTCTTCACCAGCCGCCCAATGCGCCAGTTATCCTCGCGGTAGCTATAATCCGATCGGAGCTTCAGTAGCCGATCCGGCTCCCCTGCCTCCACGCGCGTCACCTCGAATGGGATTCCCGAGGGAGACAGAGCAGGTTTCTCGGCAGCAGGACGGATAGGGAACGCCGTCATATTGAGACGGCGCTTGCGCTCCGCATGCTGTGGGTAGGGTAGAGTGTCGGCCTTGTCGAAGACGACACCGATGTATTTGCGGTCAGGGTGGCGTGATGGATCGCGATAGTACTTCACGTAGCCGGTCGCCATGGAATGAATGGTGTGGTCTCGGCCCATGATGCAGTTTTCGCCGGGCCACCAGTGCGTGCCGCGCTGTTTGTAGATGATGTTTCCGGGAATTACGTATTGATCTGCAGCAGTATTCTGGGTCAGCATTGCACCACACTGAGATGAATGGCCGAGCCGGTGGGCTTTCATTACCTCCAGTTCTTTTAGCACCCAGCTTTTTAGGAATGCCCCTCTTGCTCTTCTTCTTGTACGCTCCCTGAGCTTTGACCGAAGCATATCGTTGACCTTGGGCAAGCACATTTGCCAATTGCCATGTTCGCGGAGCAATCGTTTGAGTAGCCGGTCTGGAAATGCAGCCAACGGCAGCAGCCAAAGAGGGCCGCTGTATCATGAGGAACCGCATCGTTGGCGAGGCGCAAGATCCTCTCGTTGTTGTCACGGTCAACGCTGAAGAAATGCTCAAAAGACTCTGTCGCCAGGGACCTCTCCCCAAACCTAAGATTGGAGGGTTTCGCTGACTCAGCCGCTGGCCCGCCATGCGATTCTCTTATCGATAACAAACTGGCCAAGTTTCCATGTACCCATTTTCACTGTACCAGTACATTCCCGTCCTCACAGTTTTTACAAAATCGCGATCGGCACGTTTGCAATCACAACGATGGAACTCTTAATCGCTTTCCTATCGCTTCTATCCCTGGCGGGCGCTCAGTTTGGGTTTTTCGACCAAATGTTTGGTGGCCATGACGGAGGTCACGAGCACCACCAGCATCAGCAGCAGCCGCTGCAGCAGAATAACCCCAGTGACGCATCGCACTACAAATCGCAGTTTGAACAATGTATGTTGCACTCGTTTCAATGAACATCACTTCTGCTTCCATTTTGAGCATTATAAGCTCATTTCGTGCTCTCGTATCATGGCTTGCTAACACGCATTGAATAGCCATTTGCGACAGGTACCTGTGCCCTGACACACTCGCCTGCGTACATTTCCCACATCACTGCCCTTGCGCCTGGGACGCCAACGAAGAGAAGTTCGAGATGGGGGAAGGCAAACGTATCTGCATCTCCAAGGGAGGGTTCAAGTCCGGTGAGGCAGCGCGCAAGATTGAGCTTGCTCGAAAGGGCTTGTTGTAAAAATGAGAGAAAGAGAAGCATTTGTACGCTTTCCGACGAGGAAGGACGTGATACTCAGCGACGAATATACTCTTTAAATTATACCTATGATGGGCTGGAAGACTAGGCTAAACGATGGAAGAGATTGGCATGTTGGCTCGGGGGCGTTTTACACAAAGGGCCAATTCTCACATCGAAGCACCATCATGTTTGCACACTTGGAGTGTACAAAATCGTGTACAGCAAGTTCCATTCATGTATTCGCCATAGCTGAGAGAGAAAAGAAAAGTCCGTACGTATGCCAGAAGCATGTCAAAAGCCCTCCGAGCCTGTTCACTGTACAAAGAAGGGCAGAAAACGCCGCCAGTAATTGAAGTCGGTTACCATCCGAACAGATATCAAGAACAAGTTGAAGGGGAGAAGTGAAGACTGAAGGAGAGCGCTCGGCCTGACTCATGTATTTCGCAGGCCAAGGCCAAAAAGAAAACTCCGGCGTCCTTTTCCTCTCTCAAGCTACTAGTGCAAGTTGCATTTTCGTAGCCTGCTTCGCTTGCGTGTTGTTGAGGGGCCAGACGATCTAGCGGATGGGGGTGAGATGACGGCAACCTGTGGCGGACGAGGCTCAGCAGCTTCGAGGGGCCCATTCAAAGATATGATACTTCGCAGTGAAGATACGGAAAGCAGGTTCAGGCCGGTAGGAGACGATAATTCAGGTGCAGGTGCAGCTGAAGGAGTGTTTGGGGACCGGACACTCTCGACTTCCTCGGAGGGGCGACGATTGAAAGAAGTAAGATTGCTTCGCAATGAGGAAAGTGAGACATCGACGCCGTGGGTTTGGAGAAGCGGCCGTTGCAGCAGGGAAAGGGGAGGAGGATGCAGTCTGCTTTGGAGACTGACCGTTCTCTGGCTGACCCCCGAGGGACATGAAGGACGATAATGAAGGTGTGAAGACATGCAGCTCGAGCTCCGTGCTATTGCGGAGACAAGAGGAGGTAGCCCTCCCGGGACAGATTCCTCTCTTTCCCAAGATGGAAATTTTGAGCTGTGCTGGATTTCCTCCTCCTGCTAGTTCTTCTTGGCCTTCTCCACCTAAGATGAACCATTTGGCATTGGAGGCACTGAGGGCATCTCCTGGTCTTCTTCTTCGTCGTCATCTGGGATGAATTCCGGGGTGCCAAGGAGCTGCGCGACGTTGTGCATGTCGTAGTGTTTCTTGCGGGCGACTTCGAACTGGCGGTGCTTTTCGCGTTCTTCGGGTGAAAGTCCCACCATCTCGTCCTCAGCGGAGGCGGCGACACTTTGATCATCCACATGAACCGTCTTTTCGGAGGGTTGGCGCGCATTTGCCGAAACGCTTTTTTCTGCAATCTCTTCCTCCGGATCGCCCAAGCTAAGGCCCGGTATGTCGTCGTCACCGCGCCCACCTGCAGCTTTACGGACAGGACCACCAACTTCCAGAAAATCCTCGTCGTCGGACGGGTCCTCGGACGGGTCGTAATGTTTCGCATAGGGGGTCTTGGGCTCGGTAATCTTCATAGTAGAGGTGCGATCCTGTTCCGTCAGGTACAGATTCGCCTCGTCCCACTTGAGGCGTTGTGACGACTCTTGGCCGTCTGGATCGTGGGTGGACGAGCGATGCGAACCGGAGGGTCTAGTGGCCGAAGATGATGAGCGGTGATGCCCGGCATTAATTTGCGTGTTGGCGAGGGTGATTTCCTTGCCGGACATGGACCTCTCGCGGCCTTGTCGTGGAGATATTGCCGACGTTGTTGGTGGCGGCGACGTATGAGACGGGGTGTGCTTTAGGATGCCCCTTGGGCGTTTGGCATCGTGTCCCACTGGAGAATGTAGCGGCGAGGGCTCGACAGCGGAAGCCATGATGAAGGATCCCTGGGTAGTTTGAAATAATGAGCTGGTTGTTTTTTCACGAAGGACAGATTTAGCCGAAAAAAGACGACGACGTACAAGAGATGTGGAGGCTAGAGCCGAGTCTGGGGCTTGCAGCTGATCGCTGAAGCTGCGATGTGCGGGGCGAACAAGATGACGAGGTGGTTCAGGTGGGAGCTCAAGTGGGTAGTAGCTGGTAGTCACTCGTACAGATGCGCAGAATAATGGCTCACGATGGTGGCGGAGGGGCAAGGTTTGGCTGGCGGATGAGGGAGAGAGAGAGAGAGGGAGAGAGAAGGGGGAGGGTATTGGGGGGTCGGAAGAGAGATGGATTTAATAGAGTGGTTGTAGGAAACAGGAAACAAGGGCACACGACTCTTCGTTGACCTGCGGTGGGGTTGAAAATAGGTGAAGAGTGGCGCACACTAAACGCACTAAACGCACTAAACGCGGGGGCAGGCAGTTCAAGACAAATTAGTGGGCCCGGGCGTGGCTGTCCATTCCATGATCGATCATTCAGCATCTTCATGGCCCTCATTCAAGTCTCCTCCTTCACTTCCGCCACGAAATTTCCCGTCTACCGTCTACCATCTACCGTCTACCGGGTTCGAATCGATCGATCGCCAAGCCGTGGTGCGAGCTGTGTTTGTGCACATGATCAGCAGACCAGACTTGATCCAGCGTCCAGCACTTCAGAGTCACCGAGTCGTGTGGCCCATCAGCGTGATGCAGCATCACGACACAATCCAATTCTGCTGTTTCATCACCTGAAATGCCTCCATTGTTCCTGTCAGTTTCAGCGTCCGACCCACCACCACCCGCCGCCCATTGGCATTGACAGGGGGTTTATTACGATCAGATGTACTTTTGTTCTCGTGAGACGAGCCGCGATTGCTGACCTGGGTCTCATTACAACAGCGTTGATCCGTACTGCCAGTCTCTCTAGAGATCCTTGACATGACATAAATGCATGCAACTGCTGAGTCTACACATTGTTATCAGTAAATAAAGACACCGAATTATTGACACGACATTCACAACCCATCTTTACAAAACACAGATTCCATCCATGATAAGCAATCGCACAGTAAAGTCGCCATCTCCCCCTCAGTCGTGCATCTTTATTAACAAGAAATCGCGCCATTCAGCAAACCTGCCCCATCTGAAAAGAATGGGCCCCGGACTCAGGTGCATTCAAGATGGCCATCAGGGCTCTCAATATCTGATATCCGGTCCGCCAACATGCACTCTTCTCCTGCTCGCCTTCCCATATATCCACACAATTCACGAGCGTCTCGAGGATGAGTTGCCGCGGGGGAATCAAGCAACCCGACGCGGCGGCACCGCTCAACGGCGCATCCTGTCGCAGCATGTGCACACAGGTGGTCAGCGTAGCTGAGAATATGTCCAACACAAACGGCCGCCCTACAAGGTCGTAGCGCTGCGCCGTGTCCGAGCACCACCACAGTTCGCGATAGTTGAAGAGGAGTGCGAGCGAGCATTCCAGCGACGACCAGTACGATTCGGGGAACAGGACTGGTCCTTCGGCATGGAGAGCGAATGGCCTATGCATCACCATCAGGCAGCGCCTGAGGAAGATGTCGACTGTGATGCGCTGCAGGGGTGCTTGGCAGACCCGACGAGCATGCCCTACCAGTTCGCGCAGTTGCACGCTGTACCGCAGCACGTCGGCATACGATATTGGCTCTTGTTTCGAGTTCATTTGTATCAGCACGCTGAGCACGATGGGGAGCGCCTGCGATAAGACAGCTTGAAAGTTCTCGGGGGCACCCCATTGCGCCATGCGGTAAAGGCCGCCTAGTTCATCCGGACGGGTAAGTGGTGGCATGCCCGTACACATGGACACCTTGATGTCGAGGTAAAGAATGGTCAGCCAGAGCTTACGCCTGGCTTCTCTCTCCACCGGATCCAGTGCTTGCCCGTCGTTTTCGTTGCGGTCCTGGGGCAAGTCGTGGTAGAGGGCCAGCCTTACCAACAATCCCAGCAGCGTGTAGGATGAGTCCATGGCCCAGCAGGTGGCATTGCAGACTTGCTTGGCCACCACCATCAATGTCATGGTCCGCACTGTGTTGAGTGTGGGCCGCAACATGAAGGGTGTCTGCATGATTGAAGCCTCGGCAGCCATCATGAACTCGACGGCGACTGGGGGATCGCCCCCGGCTGTGAAGCAGCCCAGTCCCAAGACCATTAGAAACTGAGCCAACCAACACAGGCCGACGCACTGAGGGTCCTGCCAGTAGCGTGTGAACTCGTCTCGAAAGGAGGGAATATCCAGCACGGGGTTGACAACTTCGAGCATGTCGCGGTAGCAGGCTATGTACTCGTCTACGCGGTCCCTTTCGCTGGCGATCAGCCGGTTGATGGCGTCGCGAGCAGAGTATTTACTCGCTGCAGGGGTGCCAAAGGGAAAGTTTGCGGGAAGGGAAAAGTTGGCCAAGCAGGCATTCGTGGCCACGCCTTCCAAGATGGATGCCAGGGGGGATTGTCCAATTGGTGTCAATGATCCGATCTAGACCGTCCATGTCAATCGCAACTTCTTACTAGGCGGCAGGCCAAGGCCACGAACCGAAATGCGAAGCGCGGAAGGAAACTTTACGTACCTTGGCCATCAAATCTCGCCAGTGGCTTGAACCTCGCACTTTGTGTGTGATATGCCACGTTCCCGATTGTGGTGATTTGCGGTCAGGCTGTGTAGGGCCTCCCGCCGGAGCTGCCGGGCAGGCAAACTTTCCACCATTTGGTCCCTTGTTACAGCTGTAGTAACATTCTCGGCCACTGCCGCTGGACTTGCATCTGCCACAGGGCAGCTCCTTGTCACATTTGACTTTGAGACGGTGGCAGCGAAGGCAGCTTAGACAGTTCCGTGTGCGCCTGCGCACGATGCGCTGGCTTCTCTGAGGTAACCAAGTGCTGGCTGCTGGAGCAGGCAATGGCGCATTGTCAGCGACGTTGGCCTGTTGATCAGGATCCGGGCTCTCCGTTGATTCTCGGGGTGACATGAGACCGTTTGCTCCCTCTTCATCATCAGCATCAGCACCAGCATCATCATTATAGAGGAGCAGCGGTAGCTGGGATGAGTTCTCATCTGCCGCGAAAGGGTCGCCTGTGAAGGGTGCTCCAGATACAAGTTGCAACGGGTGGCTGTGGTCTGTAGCGGTACCAGTTGCGCCGGTAGACTGCAAAGACATTCCAGGAGGTGTCGAGACGTACGAAGGCACACTTCCAGACTTGAACAGCGCCAACAGCGAGGCGTGGCTTGTGGGTGGCGCGTAAGAGCAATGAGCAGCAGAGGATGCCGATGTGGTTTCAGGAAGATTAAAGCTGCATTGGACTCCAGCTTGCAGACACCGGGTGCATGAAGGCTTGACCAAATCACAGCGCCTCTTGAAATGGCGACATCTGCCGCATGTCTTGACCTCCCGCATGACGGGCTATAGCCAAGGAACGAGGCAGCCTGGGTAGAAAGTCGTCTGTTTGTGAGAGAGCGTGACGGGGTACCAAGAAGTGAAAAGGGGTAGCTGAGACTAAACCGCAGAGGGATTGTAGCGATGCAGACGCTCAGTCAAGGCGGCGCCTTTCGGGATTTTATGTGCTGGGCTGGACTCAGTCCCTTTACGACGCAGCTAGCCTGTTGAAATGTTTCTTACTTTTCGGCAGCATACTCCTCCGTACTCCCCGTACCTGATACGGCAATCGAGATGGCGGGAATTTGGGATCTGGATTCTGGATTCTGCCCGGGCGTCATCTGCGACGCAACAAATGCTCCAAGCATTCGACCCTGACGCAACCCATCTCGATGCGATTTGCTCTCGGCACAATTCCATCTCTATTATAGTCTGGCCGAGGAGGTGTTTACCATTGTCCAATGGCGGCTCTGCAAAATTAGACGCGATACGACATGAGTCGGTTCGCGTCAATCCCAGCGCCAATTCCATGGAAAGTGACTGACCAGTTGACGTGCGTTTGACCAGAAACAACAGCCCTTTTTGGACGTAGCCGGATCCAGTCCGACTAGCTCTCCGTCTAGCAACTTCCCCATATCGACCATCTCCATTAGCTCATCGCCTAAAATAATCCTCTTGATCGTCTTGATGGAGAGGTTGGTGGCCGGCGCTTGTTTGGCCACTGGCTTGTCCCTTTCCAATCCCGACGTTACCTCGCCATGCCCTCATGCACGGGAAGAGTACGTCATGTGATCTGATGATACTTTCAATCACACAAGTCCAAGACCGAGAAGCTGTTCAACCTTGGCGCCACGGTGGCAACTCGACGGGGAGGGGATTTGTTGCGAAAGAAGAATCGCCCTCCACTACTTTCCTGTTGGAATACTGCCATGAACGAGAGGAAGAAGAGAATGTTGGGAAAATGAGACCGAAGACGAAAGAATTGTGTCACTGGGATTTCCCTCTCTCTATACGGATATGCCGATTTTCCTCTTTATGCGACGAGTACGGACTATACCCGCGGGAATACCCTACCTACTGCATGACTACTGCAAACTACGTTCCAAGCGCAATTTCCAAAGACAAGATCATCAAGATCATCACCACTATTTCTCCGTCAGCCTCGCCATATTGCGCTCTCTCGGCCGGATGCCACCCCCCCATCGCATACATAAGACCGAGACGGCCCTGCCATGACCGCCGTGACCGCCGTCACCCGCACATTAGCTTCGTCCACGGTGCCAGTTGCGACTAGTCAATCATACTAGCCAGGATCTAGGCCCCGTAGCACCGTTTGTAGAAATGCTCTTGAACCATACTACAAGGAGAATAACCCGTTTCTGTCACGCACCCCGCTACCCCACGCCGCTTGGGTTCGCGTCGATGGGAACTCTTACCGCGAAGAGCAGCGGCGATCTGTCCAGATTCAGTGTTGAAGGCGAACAGGTTGCTTCCGAAAGGGGAGCGACAAGACGAGTTTTGCGCATTCAACCACTTGTCTTGACTGCAACACACTGAGTGTGTGAAGCTAACCTCAGGCGGTGCCGAACACCAATCCATACAATGTTTCGCGCACTGCTCGTCGCATTGTTTCAACGACCAGACGATAGTCCCGGCATATACACCTGCAGCGAAGAGGATCGGATGGACTCTTTTTTCATTGGAGACATCAACTCTTAGGTATGTCATTTGATCTGTCCCGACTCTCGAGGGCTTTTTTCGGTGCCTTGAATGTGCCCAAGAAGACGGGCTGGTTTGACTCTGCAGATTTCAAGTCCTTCAGTTTCTGCTTTTTTTTGTGTGTGTGTGTGTGTGTGTGAATTTGCTTCTCTTTTTGGTATCCGGCGCGCAACCGCGATATAAGAGGAAGGGTCGTGTGCTATCATCCCGCGCGCCTTCCTCACCTTGGACTGGACGGTTTACCTCGGTTTTGCGAGGGCTTTGGCTTCCAAAAAAAAAAAAGGTTCATGTTTCGCCTCGCTTCGTCTTCTTTCTTTCTTTCTTTCTTCTTCTTCTTCATTCCTCCTCTTCCTCCACCTTTCAGGACGTTTCGGCATACCTTTACGCGTTCCACGTTTGCCGTTACGTTCCAGGGCGAGGCCTATTTCCATCTAAAGAGCCTGTATTATCTGTTATGGGCATTTTTCTGCATGTATATCAGCATGGAATCTCTTACTCGCATCATTAAAAACCTTCGGAATGACCTTGTGCTGGCCTCCAAAATCGCCATCGCGGTCGCGGTGGCCATTCTCGTCGCTGTCTTAATGTCAGTTGCATTCGGCACTTGAACATTTCGAAAGACGGCGCTGACACAAGATGCGAATCTCTTCGTCTATTAGTTTATTCACAGGATTTGCTCTGTATCGTCGATTGGAGCGGCGACGCCACAAGCGAAGGTTGTGGAAACAGCCTGAAACGCGACCTGTCCACCAATTGATTGCACGTCGTAGGCTTCGACCGTTCGTTCGTCGAATTGCAATCGACACGACAGTTGGATGGTATAGCGCTCATGCACGAAGCGAGGGTCAGATAGACAAGGGTCATTGGTGAGCCAAGCAAGCTGTTTCCAGGGTCGGCCAAGATGGTTGATATTTTCAATGCGCTCAATAGCCCTCTATGCGATAAACCTCTTGTTACCGAGCTTCAAGTGGAAAAGAAAGCATCACACAACTACTTGAGAAGACTTTTCAAGAAGCTCATCTCCAGTCAAGTGTTGCTGGTCGCTCTACGCTCCAATAATGTATCATTGCTACTAAAGAACTCAGAGACACGCTCTCTTCAGAGAACATGCTCACCATCACAGGCGAGCACGTCTTGTAGTGAGGAAGAGGAACGGAAGGCAATGGCTGATCTCCAATCCGTACGCTTCGCAAGTGAAGTTTCACAACTTCTCGATTGTGGTCATATGTTTCACTCGGCATGTTTGGTCAACTGGTGGCTCGAAAAGAGAGGATACTGTCAGGTTTGCGGACTTGAATATTAGAGCTCCAGGATCGCAGCAAGGCGTGATATCGTGCGAGCTGCCTATCATGGAGAAGGTTCGCCACACAGAGACTTGGTCTGAGTGTGAGCAACTCTGGGCAGGTTTTTTCAAGGTTTGATTCTATGATGAGCGAAATGGAGGGAATACATGTTTACATTGGCGTTGTTTGACAGCGCACGCGTCGGATGGGGTTCGGATAGAATATGAATAGAACAACAGCGTTGACGTCGTTCAAGGACGGAACACCTGCGACGTATAAATCTGTGGAGAGATGATGATGGAGACTGAGGCGCCCCAATTATAGCGGGACTCGGTGTCATGTCCGGGGTGCTATTGGCAGTTACCAGTTACCCCGAGTGGGTCGATGACGGGTTATTTTGTCGAATCATCGATGACGGCCGATGCGTGGTTGGAACTTTGAATCGAGCATTCCCGCCGGCGATCGAGTCGGAGTTGCTGTTGTGGCCTAATTATATGTATGTCTATTTTGTTAGGCGCACCTTAGCAGGGGAGACTGCACGGATTCGTCCGTACATGACGTGCTTTGCCGGCCGTACATGTACGTAGACACGTGGGCAAAGCTGCAATCTTGGGGGCTTTGGTGATGATATCATTGGCTGGCGCTCCCACCGAGGAAGCTTCGGAAACTGACGTCGGTGTATCGCGTCATCACTCCTTGGCCTTGTCTTGGAATGTTGTTGTTCAACAACAAGTACAAGTTCTGAAGAAATTCTACAAGACTCGTCGATGCCAATTTTGCGCACGCTTACACGCACGCACCCTTGTTGGGCCCTTTGTATTGACCCATGACTTGTTCGGCATAAAGTATTCCAAAGAGGTTTGCCATCGTCGCCCCGTCCTAGCCCACCCTCTCATGCATGCGCTCCGTCTGTCTCGCAGTTGTGGTGCAGTGCGCACCGCGAAGCAGCAAGTTGCTTCTCGACTCACCTCGTGGACGTTCCTTGTCACAAGTTGCGACCATGGCGCCAAAACGGAAACGTGCGGAACCACATCCCGTGCCGCCAGCCCCGGAGCCGTCTCGCCGGAGGAGAAGCAGTCGACGGATCAAAGAAGAAGACGCCCACGACAAGGCCCACGACAAGGAAGCCGATTTGGGTGCCGGCAATCAGATGGGCGGGGCGTTGTGGTCAAAGGAGGCCGTGGAACGAGCGAGGCACACGCTGTCGGAGATGGAGCACAAGTTGCTTGATGAGGCAAAAAGACAGCGTCTGGCCATCGAGGCGTCCGACTTGGCCGCCAGCATTGCGGCAGACGAGGAGGATGCTCATGGCGCCGACACAGTCCTCCATGGATCAAAGAAACGGCCTGGCGCACAATGCGCTGCTCGCCTCGGCGAGAAAAGCGTCAAGATCGACTCGATGCCCGGCGCGCCAGCTGACGGTGCCCCGCTGGACGACGAGGTAGGTGATCGAGGACCGCGACGTCCGCCGCCGGTGAATAGTGACCGTCTTCCCTTGCCGTGGACAGGCCGACTTGGCTATGTAAGATTTTCGCAAGCGTTTCCTTCTTCCGCGCGCGAGGAGGCGCGTTGAGCTAATGATTGCGGTTGGCAGGCGTGTCTGAACACATATCTCCGTGCCGCGAATCCACCTGTTTTCTCGTCGAGAACTTGCCGGATAAGTTCTATTCTCGAACACCGATATCCCTTGCAAGACCCGACGCAGCCTGAGCACCCGACGAAGAACCGGCCTGACAAAACGCAGCAGCCGAGCGTGGAGCGCGGTCTCAAGTTCGTCCAGAAACTTGGGCTGAGCAATGCCCGGGACATTGTCAAGATGATTCGGTGGAACGACAAATATGGCGTGAGGTTCATGAGACTGAGCAGCGAGATGTTTCCGTTTGCCAGCCACCAAGAATACGGATACGGCTTGTCCTTTGCGGCCGACGTCTTGGCTGAGGCGGGGAGGGTTGCTTCCGAGCTCGGCCATCGACTCACTACGCATCCTGGACAGTTCACGCAAATCGGGAGCCCGCGCAAGGAGGTGGTGGCAGCCTCGATGCGCGACCTGGCGTACCATGCCGAGATGCTCACCCTTCTCCGCCTCTCAGACCAGCTGGATCGGGACGCCGTCATGATCCTGCACATGGGCGGCGTGTACGGAGACAAGGAAGCGACGCTGCATCGCTTCCGCCAAAACTACGCCAAGTTGCCCGCCGGGGTGAAGAAGAGGTTCATGCTGGAGAACGACGACGTCTCGTGGAGCGTGCACGATCTTCTCCCCGTTTGCGAGGAGCTCAACATCCCCCTCGTGCTGGATTACCACCATCACAACATTGTGTTCGACCCCGTCGTCCGCGAAGGCACGCTCGACATCATGGCCTTGTACGACCGCATCAAGACCACGTGGTCCAAGAAGGGCATCACGCAAAAGATGCATTACAGCGAGCCGACAGCACCGGCTGTCACGCCGCGCGACCGACGCAAACACTCGCCGCGCGTCAAGACGCTCCCCCCGTGCGCCAACGACATGGATCTCATGATCGAGGCCAAGGACAAGGAACAGGCCGTCTTTGAGCTCATGCGCGCATTCAAGCTTCCGGGCTGGGACTTGTTCAATGACATGGTGCCTTACGAACGCGACGACGAGCCCAGAAAGGCAGTGCTGAAGAAGACCAAAAGGCTGGCCAAGAATAAACAGCGACAGGACGCAAGTGCGCCGGATGGCGAGATTGAAACACCGGAGCGCTTGGTGAGTGCAGAGGACGTTGGCATGGGCGGCGCATGGTGCAGAGTGTACTGGCCGGAAGGCATGGAAGAATGGCTGAGGCCGAGAAAGAGAGAGGTGAAGCCCTGCCGCCCCACGCCGCCCCATGCCCCCGTTCCAGACACAGCAAACCCCGAACATTGTCGCCGCATGATAATTTATCTTATCCGTCAATAAATACAGGTACCTGCCCGCCTGGCCCGCCTGCGTCCCGACTGCCTGCCTGCTACTCGACCCCTCGTAAGATCTAATCAGGCCAGACCCGAGCAGCACCTTCCTCACAAGCTTTCCCTGTGCTTGCCCCAAGTCGAAATTAGGGTTTTTCCTACCAAAGTCTCCCCAGCCACACTGGACCACACTGACCGGACCAAGACGACGGAGACGACAAGCCTTCGACGACCGGAACCTTTTTCTGTCGGCTGCACAACGCCCTCCCTCATTCGTCAGACACCTGGTCTTCTCAGTTGAGGCTGTATCACGACCAGCCTCCCCCCGGCTTTAGCCCATCACACTGCAACTTTATATGAGAGCACTGTTTCCCAGCCACTCAACTCTCCCGTGAGGCTTACACAACTCTTTGCACCGACTTGTGCTTTGCTCTCGCAACCTGTCCAACTTTTGCCAAAAGGAGGCAGCACAGGCATCCTGCTGCCCTGTTCTTGTTGCCCGGTTGCCTGCTGCCTTGTTCTCGTTGCCTTGTTCTTGTTGCCACCGGCACCAGGCTTCCGAGACGACAGCTCCGTTTCGAACTTTGCTGCGTACCAAGAGCTTCTCACCCACCTCACCCGCCTCACCCGCCTCACCCACCTCGGCTTTGTCGTCCTGCCCTGCCCTGCCCTGCCCACTACGTCATGCCTAGGAAGACGTCCATGGACATCAGAGGCATGGACGAACCAATGTCGTTGGACAAGGCGGCTCGCAAGGTATGTCCATGTCGGCACTTGCCTTCGGTCTAAAGACGGACACGGAACCAACTAACACTGCGCCACAGACGGAGCGCTCACACGAAGAAAATCAAGAACGTGCATACATTGCAGCTTCGAGGCGAGCCGACCGAAGCATCGAAGCTCGAGTTCAGTCGGCTCGCATGGCCAGCGAGATTCACAAGAAGCGTACGGGAAAGGGCTTTAAAATTACAGAGGATATTGTCTTGAAGGAAGAAATGTACGAGGAGGAGGATGATGATCTGCCACGATCATACCGTCTTCTTAGCGCGAGCATGCAAACATCGTCACCCGAAATGAATTCACGCCTTGACGCCTACCTGTCAAACAAGATGGCCATGTCTCAAATGTTGGCCCGGACGAATGACGAATGGCGCGAGAATGAAATCAACAGACTTTTCGCCGCTTCCTTCCCCAATGCTATACCATCAGCGCAGCCATTGTCCCAGAACACGCCCAGCCAGTCCCCATATCAGCAGCCTCTATCGGAGCCCTACTCTCCATCAGGGTGTTCCACTGCGGCCTTTTCGCCGACATCATACTCGCCACCCCCTTTCGCTCAATCAACGCAGATGGCCATGCAAACACAACACAGCCCCATGGTAAACTCCTTCACCTGGCAATCTCGTTCAAAAACTCCGAGACGCAAGTCACGTCCGTCAATATCTGGTGTCAAGAGCCGCCGGAACAGCTCCAAATCGTCCGCAGGTCCCGCAAGGAAGAAGAGCGTGGGGAGTCCGAGCGCGACTACCACTCGCAGCACCCCATTCAGCAGCAGCGCCATTTCGCCGCTGACGCCCAACGAACCACTTTTCCCCTGTAGCTCTGCTTTTACGACCGAGTTGCCCCCGGAGGCGCGCATGATGCTGGACGGGCTTGGTGCTGACGATGTGTTGGATCGAACCCTGGCAAATCAGGAAGGTGGCAACAACCCGAACTGGCTCGACCCATGCAACTTTCTCGACACCATGGCCTTGCATCGCTTTGACTCCATGACTGGTGTCGATGATGGCTTTGTGGCTGATCTTTATGGCAATGGAGCCGAGGATTCGATGCCTTCGAAATGCGCCATGCCCAACACCCAGAATTCCATGGATGGCGGATTAGATTGGCGGAGTTTCATCAACGATTCCATGTGGGCCAATGATCAATAGCGAAGAGAGTCTTGTCAGACGGACAATGAACCACATTGATGCAGATGTGTCACAAGTCCACGCCGAAATCACTTGTTTGTGCTTCACAAGTCAGTCCATACGAGTAGTGGGCGACTATGGCTGCAGACGTTTCGGTCAGCATTTGAGCAGAGTCTTGGAGCATCATGTTTTTGCGGGTTACATGCTTTTGTTGGCATCACATGATACCTGTTACTTGGAAGCATCAGGGTACAACGTGTGGCCTAGGGAATAGATATGATTTATCTATCCTTAGCTATTCCCTAGGCCACACGTTGTACCCTCTTGTTTCGGAGTAGCAGGTATCCTGTGATGCCAACAGCTTTGCTCTTCCTTTCTCTCTCTCTCTTTTTTTAACTTTTTTCCTTTTTTAATTTTTTTCAGGATGGGGTGGGGCCTTTTATGGCCCTTTTTTGGGGGTTCGGTGTACGATTTGATACCCCAGGAAGGGAAAGGGAGCGTTATGACGAGATGAACATTGAGTCCTCCAGGATGAGGAAGGGTATACGAAACAGGAAACGGGAGCAAAGGCTCAGTCCAGTATTTAGTCACGGAAAGAACGTAAATAGTGTCTAGAAAGTCTAATGTGATGCTACATGATGTCAAACCAAAACTCTCAGCACTTTTGTTTTCACAACTAGCATGTTCCATTTCCATCCTCAGCCTAAGCCGAATACCTTGATGATTTTACATCGTCACCCCACCCCTCCCCTCCCTCCGTCTTGTCATCATCCCCCATCCCAAGTCTTTATTCTCTAGTCCCCCTTGGTTCCCCTTGGGCCCTCCATTCGTCCCATCTTTCCGTTGCATGTACCGTGGCCCTCCCCCGCCTGCCGCCTGCACCGACGCATCAATCTCTCTCATCCAGGCCTTCCAGTCCATCCTCTTGGTCTTCCACGTGTCGCCTTTCCAGGAGCGCCACACGCTTCTGCCCATCCAGCTTTGGCGCAGCTCGGATTCCTGCGCGGCGAGGGCCTGCATCATGGCCTCTTTGACGTGGAACGGAATGCTCAGGTCCTTGCCTTTGCTGGGCACCTCGGCCACGGCATTGATGAGGTTGTGCCCGAACTGGGACGTGGAGAGCTGGGGGACGTGGGGGATGAGTGATGAGGCGAGCGACTTCTGGAACACCGAGTTGGTCGAGGGGGTGGACAGGGCCGTTGTGAGGAGCGTGACGGTGGGCATGGACGTGGTCGCGAGGCGGACGAGGTGAGGGGGGGGGAGGGCGAGGATGGACTCGTGGACGGCCTTGTTGGGGCCTTGGATGGAGAGGATGGTGCTGAGAAGGTGGGCGCCGTGGGATTGGATGGCGTACTGGTTGCGGGAGATGGCGTCGTGTTTGGGGTTTGGGTTGGCTTTGGCTTTGGCTTTGGAGTCTGCCTGCTCGGCCGTGAGGCCGCAGAGGGTGAGGACCAGGTCGGCGGGCTGGGAGCCGCAGCCTTGTTTGAGGCCCCTCATGAGTTTGCGGGTTTGGTCGTGGGCGGAGCGGGCGGCGCAGCGCTCGAAGAGGGTTCGCAGGACGTTGAAGCGTGTTTTGGAGACGAGCTGGGGCACCGTGGGGGCGATCTTGTCGGCCGCCTCGATGAGGTCGTCTTTTCCGAGGCGGTTGAGCACTTTGATGGCTGGGTAGCAGGAGATGTCGTTGCGGACGTAGCCTTCCATGCGGGGGAGGAAGAAGTTGTGGTTGAGCTGCTTGAAGATCTTGCCTGGGCAGTGCTGGACGAGCGTCTCGATGAGCCGCGAGCCTATTTGGTCGTAGATCATGCCGTTGATGAACTCGGAGGCCGGGGAGGAGGGGTCTGACAGGGACTTGGGCGCGCCGGGGAGGAGTTGTTGGAGGAGCGATGGTCCGGGGCGCGAGGGCGGAGAGTCGTCGGTGGATGATGGATCTGTGGCCGTGGTCGTGGCCGTGGTCGTGCTTGCCGCCTTGTCCTTCTTGTCGGCCTTGTTGAGCGTCATGTCCAGCTCGAAGAGGAGCTGGAGCGTGGGGTTGCCGATGGGGTGTTTGGCGAGGACGCGCAGGCCGGTGCCGTCCAGGCCGGCCGTGGCGTCGGCGATGATCTTGTTCACGGCGACGGTGAAGGAGGCCGGGACGACCCTGGCGCCCTTGTTCTGCTCATCCGCGGCCGCGGAGCCGGCGACCGAGATGTTCTCCTTCTTCTTGCTCTTCATGAGCGCCTGGCCGGACGAGTCGTCGAGCGGTCGGCCGGACAGGACGAGGAGCAGCACGCGCAGGGCGTGGGAGGCGAACCGGTCCGTGATGAGGAAGCTCAGGCTGCCCTCGAGCTCGTCCAGCGTCGCCAGGAAGAGCTCCTCCATCGAGGCCTCGGGCTTGTGTTCCTCGGCGCTCGCGCCCCGCGTGTCGAGCATGAAACCGGCGAGTTCTTGCGTCACGATGCCGGCGGATCGCAGGAAGAGCGCTTCGCAACAGTGGCTGGCGAACCGGTGCTGCACCAGCGACAGGAAATGGCTGCCGAATGCTTCGAAGAGGTGCTTCTTCTGGGCCGTGTTGGACAGCTGGATCAGTCTCTCCATCAGCCGCGAGCAGGACTGGCTACTCGCGAGCTTGAGCTCCTTGCCCAGGGCCTCTTTGAAGACGCTCTGTAGGAATATGTCTCGGTCTTCGGCCGTGGGGAATTGGTTCAGTTCGAGCATCTCGTCTGCTCGTCTGAAATACTTTTGCTCTTCGTCTGCTAGCATGCCGAAGAATTCCTTCTCCTCGAGCCCATTGTGCTGCTGCTTGTCTTGGTCCTGGTATTGGTAGTCCTGATAGCCTTGTGCGGCGTCGTTATTCGCGCCGTCGTCATGGAAACCCTCGTCTTCGGTACGCTGTCGCTTTGATTCAGAGTCATTGGTGCTGCCGTTGTCTTCGCATCTCCGCTTGCGCTTTCTTTCCTCGCGCCCAGCGCCGCGCTTGGTTCGTGGCTTCGGCATTGTGATTGAAACTCTAACCTGGTTGAGAAGAACATCCGTGGCTCGGCAGGCTGAATCTACGTTGAGTGAAGGACAAAAATATGGAGTCTCCAACTTTTTTTTTTTTTTCGTTGGCGGCCGATAAGGTCTTATCGGTGTGTCCCCACCTAGATCTCTTGGCACTAATCCGTACATACTCTGTACTCCGTACTCTTTACACACCAACAATATGCACTCCTTCTTCAGTTGAGAATCATGGCTAAAAATCTTGGCTTTTTCCAGCGTCTAATAATAGCAATGTGCCATCTTTTAACGTGCTCAGCTTCGTATCTCATCATTCATCACATTTATACTTTTTACTCGTCTCGTCTTGGTGGGCAACTTCTGGAGCAAGCTCCTCCAAGGCTTTCGTCAAGCCTTCGACGGTCCCCGGCAACGTTTGCACATTCACCACAACGCGCAAGAAATGCCCCATATCTCCCGGGGCATAATCCACCATGAATCCTCTGCTGATGAGCTTTTCGACAATCTTCTTTGTCCGGCCAGTGTTCACCGCTGCATCATTCGACAAGTCGCCGTTGGGCGCGTAGTAGAAACACACTTGCAGACAGGGAGGTGGATCCGTTGATACCATGACAAAGTTGCCCGTCTGCTGGACCGACTTGTACAGGTGCGACGCCATGTCGAAGGCGTGGTCAACCTGCTTCTCGAACCCGTCGGCGCCGTAGTACAGCCATGCCAGCGCGACTTTCAAGCTGTCTCCGCGACGGCCGCACTGCAAAGTGAGATCGGCCAAGTCCCAAGTCTCCTCTTTGGCGTTGGTATGGAAGAGATATCCCGCCGCAGTGCTGTTGGCCTTGTTGAATATGCTCATGTCCGGGCCGAGTAAGAAGGAGCAGGTTGTGGGAGCATTCATCATCTTGTGAGGGTTGATGGTGATGGTGTCGGCCAGATGGGATCCGTTCATCTTGGACTTGTGCTTGGCGGAGAGCACAACGGGTCCACCCCAGCTCGCGTCGATGTGCATCCAGATTCCGAATTCTTTGCAGATAGCTGAGATGTCTTCGAACGGGTCGTAGGATCCTCGAACTGTAGAACCAGCCGTCGTATTGACATAGAGAGGTGTTTTTCCCTCGTCCTTGGCACGAACAATCTGTTGGCGAAGCGCATCTGCCCTCATGCTTCCGCCGTTGTCGACAGGCACCTTGCACACGTTTGCGGAACCGATTCCGCAGATCATGGCGCTCTTCTCAACGGAATAGTGGCCATGGGCACTGGTGAATACAACAAAGTCGTATTTTCCGTTGCCTTCCGTCTTGGTATCTGGGTATAGGGTGTTTCGAGCAACTACGAGAGAGGTGAGGTTGGAGGAGCTGCCGCCCTGGCAGGTTATACCACCGGCCCTTGGACCAACGAGGCCGAATTTGTTGGCGAGTGCGCGTGCGGTTGTCTTCTCGATGACGGTCAGCGCTGGCGAGACCTGATACACGTGCACCTGCTCGTCGTCTGATTAGCGAATGTTGTGGGAGCAAAATCATGACATCTCTGGCAGGAAAAAAACTGTTATGTGACCAGCGTACGTTGGTATTGAGAACCGACAGCACAATATCTGAGATGACGCCGACCTGAAGACGAGTCAATACTTGTTTTGTAAGTCAAGAGATGAGAGCCATGACGTCTTGATAGACGAACCGGGCTGTTGCTGGCGTAGAGCTTGTCCATGAAGCCCTGGTCCCAGGTGTTGACACTGTACTTGAGTACATTGGCGATGCCCTCCAAAAGTCCTTCTCGCCCTTGACCCTCGGCTGGTAAAAGAAAGTTGAGCTGCGTGGCAAGTTGTTCAGGCTTGACAATGTCTACGAGCACGTTATGGGAATTTCCTGCGGCGTCAACTGGCAGACGGCCGGTTTGCCGGTGGGCGGCAGCATCGTCAGCAGCTTTGACGAACGGCACGATCAAGTCACGCACGGCCAACAAAAGCTTTTCCGAACAAGTCAGCTCACCATCATTTTGGTATAGAAGCAAGACTTGGATCAAAGACAAGCCACATACATCATTCAGTTCCTCGGCTCTGTGTAACGGAGGCACGGAGCTATTAGCCGCATGGCCATTGGTGGCTGAAACAGTCATTTTTTCCTTTTTGCCTTCTTTCTTCGGTCTTGCTGTAGGGTAGGGTATGGTTGAGCGGGAAGAGAAGAAGAGATTGACGTGTGGGGTTTAATAAGGCCGATGGCTGGATGAAGTTGACTGTTGTGCTTGAGTCTAGGAAAGTGGGATGTAACATGGAGAACAGAGGCCAGAAAGACGAAAAAGACAGGAAACGTAAGAGGAAATGAGGGAATACAGACTAGTCTACGGACGTACAAAGAGGGCGGACGGATCAGGGAAGGATCAGGGACGGACGGCGAGGCGAGATTGAACCCGCAAAAAGTGGCGCCAAGTGTTTGTTGGCCAGGCACGCCTTTGAGTCTGTTGAGTCTGAATGCGCTCATTGCAAGTTGTTGCAGGTTGTTTCAAAGTCGACGAGAGAAAGCACGCCGGATACGGCTCTGAGCAGAAAAGTCGGCAAGAGCACCATTGCTACTGCTGGAAGATTTATCTTCTCTCTTCTCGCCATAGCCCAGATGGCCCTGGTTCGTCGGCATCAGATTTAGCCTGCGTTCCTTTTTCTCAAACAACATCCAAGGTCGAATGGTATTTGGGACCCTTGGAAAGAACATACGGACTGCTCCGTACACGAGATGAAAAAGCACTTTTGGAGAAGAACAGATCCACCTTCGGCATGTATGTAAGCCGCATGTATGCCGCATGTATGTATGGTCTGCATGGTGGTGTGCATGTGATTGCGAGCCCACGACGCATTGGCGGGGCAGTTCCTATCGATAAGAGATGAGATGAGATCAGGCGGACAACTACAAGCTACACGCTGCGTGTTATGAGGTATCAGCCAGTTTCCTGGAGAAAAAAAAAAAAACCCTTGCTCACGACTCTGGTCCAAACAGGATTTAATTCTGTCAATTCACGGCTATTTGATGAGACAGCTTGCCCGCACAGACTAGACCCAGGCCCCCTTTTTTGCCACGGGGGGGAATGGAATGCGTTTTGCTTTTTTTGACCGTCCGTCTCGTGAATCCTATGGATCCTATGCTCGTGCCGTCAGATCTCGC
Organism: Epichloe typhina subsp. poae; assembly: GCA_030389615.1. Taxonomy (NCBI): domain Eukaryota; kingdom Fungi; phylum Ascomycota; class Sordariomycetes; order Hypocreales; family Clavicipitaceae; genus Epichloe; species Epichloe typhina. Next base: position 4,580,652 of record CP098313.1, read on the forward strand.
ATGCACAACTGTTGCACCCACAAGCGCATAATTGATCCCTGCCGCATAATAGTCTTGCTACTTAACTAGCTAAGACAAGAGTCCACCCCTAGCTAGTTATTTTCTAAGACCTTTATAACTTTATAGTATATTTTAGTATTATATAAGTACCTTACTAATAGTAAAGGTACTTAGGTATTTAAGCTATAGTCTATACCCTCTTATAGGGTTAGATAACTTAATAGAGGTGATCACATTAAACCCTAGCTTCGCGGTCTAACAACAACCAACTTCTCGCCTAGTGGGCCTAGTTGATAAGTAGTGGGTGGGTCACTGGTGGGTCACTGGTGGGTGGGTCACTGGTGGGTGGGTCACTGGTGGGTGGTGGGCTGTGTGTTGTAATCCCGCAGGGCCGTAGCGCGCGCGCTGACTCATCGCTTCATCACCCGTATCAAGGCATCAATCAGTCCGGCAAGTGCGGATTGCGGAGCACGGATTAGCATGGATTCGTCGGGACGGGTTACTGTGTTACAGTTACGTCGCATTGAAGGCGTCCCGACCGGCCGTTTATATGTGTTCGCTCCTCCTCTCCCTTGACTTCTCACATCCCCCAGCCGCGCCTTGCCTTGCCTTGTCCTCCTGCACCCTTCCCGCCTTTCCCGCCTTTCCCACCTTTCCCATTTAGTGTGAAATTGTGAATTGCCTCTCGCCAGATCTTAGCGTAAGCGGCGTAGCAAGTCTTTTGGGTTTCTTTGGTTTTCTGTGTCGCGATTCACGCTCAAGAGCTTACCGAATACTGTCTCGTGTCCTTTTCCCTTGCATTTATTTTCTTCTTTTCTTACCGCTGCCTCAAGGTCCCCTTCATCGAGCCACAGCAGCCTACACCAGGTATTTGCGCCCAATTGTGCAGCAAAGACACTTTTTGTCCTATCTAGACAGAGACGAACTACACGGTCAGATCGAGGTGGTCATTTTTAGCTAGCCGCCTTTGCCCTCCGCGCGGCCCTGCGACGACGCCGAGGCTGGAAACTTTGGGCAGATCGACTCGCGCATACTACTTGGTCTCCGCACAACCACAACCACGAAAGAACCAAGCCCAGGCCGTTTCCTAGGTGTCTCTGTGAACTCTCGCCATGTCTTCTCAGCTGGAGCAAAGACCAGCTGTGCCCATCTCCATCACCATCTGTGGTGACGGCGGTTGCGGAAAGTCGTCCATTACCCTGCGCCTGGTCCGTTCGCAATGGACGTCCGAGTATGACCCCACGATCGAAGACTCCTACAGCGTCACTCGTCGCATCGACGGAACAACATACCATCTTTCTCTGACAGACACGGCCGGCCAGGAAGAGTATCGGGGCATGTGGGCGTCCTCGAACCTTGGCGCCGATGCTTTCCTCATGGTATACGACATCACGTCGCGCGACTCGCTCGAAGCCCTGCAATACTTTGACGATCTCATCGACATGGAGGCCGAAACTCGCCTGGACAACGCGGAACGCGCGCGCAAAGCAGGTGTCAACCCAGGCCATGCCAACACCGGCAGCGGGAGTGGATCAAGAACAGTTCTTCCTGTCAAGATTGTAGCCGGAAACAAGTGCGATCTCCAAGAGAGCAGGCATGTCCCCGCCGCCATGGGCCTCGACTGGGCGCGCAAACGAGGATGCGGCTTCATGGAGACGAGTGCCCGGTTGGAAGTCAACATCGAGGAGACGTTTGCCCTCATTGTCCGCCGTGTAGTGGAGAGACGACGACTTGCCGAGATGGGCGTGCTGGACAACACGGAGATGAACGCGCGGGGCATGACCAAGCCGCTCACGCCTCTCCCGACCGATAGCGAAAGTGAAAAGAGAGCGCCGGGCCTAAGGGGTCCGAATTCGAATGGCGAAACACGCGTTGGTCGTGGCCAAGGCGAGTTCTGGAAGAAGCTGCGGTGCTGGTAAAGGACTTGGCTCGGCCTGCCTCCTCCCCCAACGAACCAAACCAAACCAGACCAAACCAAAAAAAAAACCCCCAAAAAAAAGAGGCTGCTATGAGATATGTCAAGTGTGGAGCGCTGCTCGCCTATGTTTGTTTTCTCACTTCCATTCTGGGCATATATGCCACGTTGGCCACATTTCCGTCTTTTCCCATGTACCCCGGACATTTTCGAAACCCTTTGTAGTGTCCATTTTTGATATTTCGGGCCGGCGGGCTTCCACCTATGTGGATATATACCATATTGCTGGGGCGTCGGGGGGGTTTGCAGAAAAGAACCAAGTTCACGGGCGGATATTTCGTGGAGTTTTGATATCATGGTGCGAATATTGGATCAAGTGTTTGGTTTTTGGCTCAGGGACGGTTCGGCTTTGGTTCACAAGAGCGGACATGGCGTGGAATTGAGGGGTAGCTTTTGAGCTGAGCCTCCAAGACCTTGGTTCTTATGAGCTCAATATGAGTGATGAATGCATGGTGAAGAGTGTATCTTTTCTTGAATAGGATTCCAACATGTCGGTTTAATCTGCCTCGGGGACGGTGTTCGCTGAAGAGGCTTCGAACTTGTAGGACACGCACGTTACTTTGCGGTCGTGGTCATGCAGAACCAAGTACGAGTTGTCATGCCATGAGGTTCAGCAGGCTTTTGTTATTTGGCATGGAATGCCACGAGCTTTGCACCGCACCACACTACATACTACACTAACGGGAGCTGTCGTGAACCGAGCACTTGGACATTCTGATTCCGATGCGACTTGGGCACCAGCTTTACTTATATCTAGACACGGGAGTAGCGACAAAGCCAAGGAATTTGAACAAACAAACAGATGGATGGAATAAATCTATAAACAAGATAGACATGAAACTTTCCACAGACGCCAATATCGCCGCCAGTTCCACGTCTTCAGACGTGGCCTTGATAATGACAACGCGGCATTACTGCGCCGTCGCCAGCCACTCCCTCCACTTCTTGAACTCTGGATAATCCAGGCTTGCCTTGCGGCCCTGGTACCGCGTGACTTTCAAGCTGAGCGCCTTCCATCCGGAGCGGCCGCCCGCCCAGCCCGCCTTGCGGACCAAGCTGTACAGCGCCTCGTCCTTGGTCCAGCCCTGCTCGGCGGCCACGTCGGGGAGATAGGTGGCCCCGTAGCGGCGGCCGGCATCGGAAAAGGAGAGCCTGATGCCGTGGGTGCCAATGTCCCAGTCGTACGCGTCGTCGGCGTCCTCAAAGTCCGTCAGGAGCGTGACGGCAACTTGCAGCCGGGGCAGGTCTCTCTTGGTGACGGGGGGGAAGCGCGTGTCGTGCAGGGCGGAGATGGTGGCGTACTCGGGGAGACCCGTGGACAGAGGCTGGGCCTCGAAGGTGCCGATGCAGCCGCGGAGGGAGACGTCGCTGCCGCTGCCGCTGCCGCTGCCGCTGCCGGAGGAGAGGGTGTTCCACGTCACGAAGAGGGGCGCCGATGTTGGGGCGCCGAGCGAGAGGGACGAGATGGATGTCGCGGGGGTGGAGGCGGCGGTGGCGGTGGTGGACGACGGCGACGGCGACGGCGACGATGAGGATGAGGATGAGGATGAGGATGACGACGAGTCGGTTGCGTCGGCGGCGAGGCGACGCAGTGCTGGGGGCTGGGGAGGAGCTTTGCTGGCCGGCGAGGAGGAGAGGGAGCTCGTGTAGAGGGCGTAGGATGACTCGATCTCGCCGAGGGAGAGTGGTTTGCGGCTCTCGAGGTGGGCGTCGAGGGCCTCGAAGCAGGTGAGGCAGTGGGCGGCGGTGGCCATGATTTGTCGTGAAGCGAAGGATTCTGTATGAAACGGCGGCCAGGACCAGAGACAGACAAAGGCGAGGCGAAGGGCTCACCCAGATTTGTCTGTAATAGACTCAATTCTTGACTTGCTTGTTATGTAATAAGTCTCGAGCACTGACCCCGCATTTTCATGCCGCATGAGCAAACCCAACCCCCCCGCCATGCCCATGATGACACAGCGGCAGGCTCACGTGCGTACCTCACGTTGCAAATCCTCTACTTCGTCGAGCTCTCGTGCTGCCTCCTCTCTTCAAAGCTCCGGCGACATTACGAGAAGGCCCGCTCCAACGGCTGATAACTTCATCTCATACATACATGTCTATGTATAGACTTGACGCTAGCCAGCCGTTCCGCCCCTTGTTTTGAGTTGTCGCTTGCAACATTTAGTCAGCTGCGCCTTGCCCTGCCCTGCCTCGCCAACGACACCAACTCTTTCGTCTTCCCGTCAAAGCCATCAGCCATCGTCTGATGCCCGCTTCGCTGCGACGGAATCCCGGCCATGGCACGATCCCGTCTTTCTCGTCACATTCATCCATTCCCCCCACGACGACTCCGGGAAAGCCCACTCGTGTCTCGTCTGATCGTCTCAACCTCGTCCCTGAAGCACGCCTACGTTTCATCGCGTTTGGGGCCTTGGTCTGGATTTTCCTCGAGTCCAAGAAAGCTCTGGGGACCGGAATCCATGATCCCAAGCTGACTCCGTCGTCCCTTTTTTCCCGTGCACTGTCCGTCTCACTCCCCTGCTTGTCCAATTGTCCGATGTAGCAGGTCATTCATGGGCAGAATTGGCTTGTTGCAAGATTGCAAATAAATGCATTTGGGCTACCGCTCCTTGGGCATTCCCCCTGGCCTTTTCTCGTCCAGCGTATGTATATATCTCGGTCTATCCCTCGCCAACTCCCGTGTTCTCAATCAAATCGTCGGCTTGATAACAAACCATCTCTAAATCACGTTCCATACATCTTCCGTATTTCTACCAATCTTTCCCCAAAGCTGCATTAAACAATACCACTACTCCACCATGAAGTTCGTCGCCCTCACCCTCTTGGCCGTAGCCACTGCCGTCATGGCCGCTCCCCAGAGTAGGTTCCCCAATCCCGAGTAAATATCGCAACGAGAAAAACAAAGAAAAAAAAAAAGGGGGAGGGGCATCATGACTGACAATAGACAGCCGAAAAAGACGACCTCTTTATCCGCCAAGAATTCGTCGTCGACACTCAGCTCCCTACCATGACCGACAAGCAGGGCAACGTCGTCCCCTTCGACGTCAATGGCGTGAACATGGACGACACGGAAGGTGACGTCGAGTAACGTGCCAACAGCGAGTTATAATGGTGGATGTGAGGATAAAATTTTTTTTTTTTTTCCCCCACTTCATGGGCCTCATATTCGTTTGCTTCGAGGGAGGTGGTTCAGTTTGTGGCATGGCATGGCGTTACAAGACTTGGCAGGTTCATTAGTCGGACGGACCATGCAACGACAACATACGATTCTTTGTGCGAGAAAATCAATATACATGGGAACAAAAAAAACATGAAGCAATTGCTTGCACTCAAACTGCCTGTGCGGCTCCTCGCCGTTCAACAGCCACACCACCGCGCTTGACACGTGAAAACCCGGTAATGACCCTCTCGCCCCATGAGATTATTTCCGGACTGGATCCGACTCCACTTCCCAGCCACAAACCCTGGATAAAAGTCCCTCCGTGACATGGCCAGTCCGTGTAAGACGACGGGACGATAAATCCTGGACAACTTCTCGTTCTCTTCAAAATGACCTATTTCAAGTCAGCCCTTGTTCACAGAACACCTCCCACGCACGGAGCACTGTACGCGTCATGCTCTAGCGACTCGAAATGCAGGCAGGAAAGCCACCAATGTAGTCATGTCCCTCATTGCGGCGACGTGCACAATTAACGTGCTGGACGATCAAATACACTGTAACGAATCAAATCGTTTGGTATTGGGTCACACTTTGGGATTGATCATAGTAATCTTCACATAAAATCATGAATAACGCCTACATTACACGCCTGTGCCAGAACGCGCTCATAAGACAGATTCAGCGGCCCAGCGCAAGTCCAGTGTGACCTGAGTCCAGACGGCTGTTCGTGAGAGCCAGTTCGAAAATCGGTACGGCAAGCTGTGTCTTTGTAGCCAGTCATACATGTATGTTACACGGTTATGACTTGATGACCAAGTCAACCACCTTGATCGCCCCCAACAGTTTTTCATCCTCCAGGTTCGGCGCAACAATCTGAATGGCCACCGGTAAGTCGACGTACAAATCGTTATCTAGATATGTCAGCAAGCGTATGCATTTTTCATGGCATGCAGATCCGATAAACAGAGAGGAACCCTCGAAAAAACAAGATGAAGACGAAGAAGAAGAAGAATAAATGAGGGGAGAGGGTGTAGAAACTCACAAAGATCCATATTCTCCCTATCCAATTCATTCACAGGCTCATAGCCCTCCGGATACGCATCCGTACCAAGCACCCTCCCAGCAGGAACAACCCCACTGGGATAATCCAACAGATTCCACTGAGAGCAATATCCCCACCAGGGCTTCACATCATGCGGGAGGCCCAGCACAGACGACACAGGACAAATGAGCACGTCCATGGGCTCGCCGGACGACGAGGACTGCGCCGTCTCGGCCCATTTCTGAAGATATTCTGCGCGATAAACGTCCCGAGCCATGTTGAGCTATCGGAAATGCAAGTTAGATGTTGCAAAGAACTGCACCGATGTAGTGACTGCTCGTGTGTTTTCGGACACGAAGGAAGACGAGTCTATACGAACCTTGCCGATTTCACTGAGCGACCGCTCCTTGACAATGGCGTCATCAAGCAGGCGTTTTGCGGACGGGAGAATCGGCTCGTTGCCTGCAAACAGCCTCTGCTTGATGTCTCGTCCGCCGTCTGTGAAGAGCAGCGGGAGGAAGATCTCGTCCCATGCTCGTTTGTGATCATGGGGCTTGAATTCGAATACTGTGTGCGGGAAATTAGTAAGTCAGATGGATGCCTGTAAGAAACTCTCTGCAGACTAATTTCAGGATTGTACATTGAATAAGAATACATGCGAGTTGAAAAGAAAACAGCATACCATCGTGTCCAGCCAGTTTCAATTTCTGCGCCACCTCTTGAATTACCCTCGTGATAGACGGATGCGGCACCACCACCTCGTCCCACAGCATGACGCCTACTCTGAGCGTCCGGTTCTTCATCTGACTAGTCTGTGATGCCCACGGCAACCGAAGAAGCGGCTCTCGCAACCACTGCTTCGCATCACAGCACACTTGCATGAAGAGATCCAGGTCATCCACGTTGTGGCCAAGTGGTCCCGCCGCAGCGGCGATGGACTCTTGGCCCTTCTGGGGGCACTCTAAGCCGCCGGTAGATAGGCGCTTCGCAGATGGTTTAAAGCCGTACAATCCGCAGAACGCCGCGGGAACGCGAATCGAGCCGCTCAAGTCGAAGCCCACTCCCAGGGGTGAGCCATGCATGGCGATAAGAGCACCCTCGCCGCCGCCGGAGCCCCCGGGGCTGAGTTTGTTGTTCCAAGGGTTCACCGTGCGGCCGTAGATGTTGTTGACGGCCTCAAGCATCATCATGCACTGCGGGATGTTCGTCTTGCAGAACAGCACAGCGCCGGCTTTGCGAAGATCCGCCACCAACGGCGCATCACGGTGCTTGACTGGGTTTCGCGCAAACGCGATGTACCCCGCGGTGGTGTACTGGCCCTTGATATTGACGGAATCCTCGATGGAGATGGGGACGCCGTGTAAAGGCCCGATGGGTTTCCCTGTTGTCTTGATAATGTCGTCCAGCTGCCTCGCGTGCTCCATGGCCTCGCAGAAGAATATCTCCGTCAGGCAGTTGGTCAACTGCTGCGCAACAGCGGCTTGATGGCAGAACGCCTCGGTGATCTGGATACATGACAGTTCGCGGTTGCGAATCTTGGCAGCGAGTTCGGCGGCGCCCAGAGCCGTGATTTGCGTCTCATCATGGGACAAGAAACGACGGAGCAGGTCAATAGGGCGTGTGGTGGAGCGGATGGTCTCATGAAGCTTTAGAGGAGGAATTGTCCATCGAGTAGGGATAGCAGACGCTCGCTGCTTTTGGAAGCGCTGATTTGAACTTGTTTAGTTTGTCCTTCGCTCACTCCGTACATGTTGCAGAGCGGAGTAGGACATTGTCTTCTCCTTCCAGATCAAACATACCTCTGCAATCCCCTGCCACGAAACACCATTCATATCCGACCAGATTTCTGCCTTGTCTGCGCAGAGCCCCCAGTTCTGTGATGTTGGAAACGGTGTTGCGAACATGGTCATGAATGATTTTCTTTCTTCTCGCAAGCAGAGTGTTCTTCCTCTTGTTGTCAGAGAATTTCAAGTCGCCAACAGCACGACCGATTTCGTCATAGTGTGGAGGTTGTGTTCCCACTCCAAAATGTATCGTCACATTTCCCTCGGTGCTTCAGCTCCGGCAACCTAGCGCTGCGAGAATGGGCCTATATGTACTCTCAATCAACATGCCAACGACCGGAACAACGACATCAACAACAAGTAGTAGAGAGAAGCCCCGAATCCGAGGATCCCGTGCTACCCCGTCGCGACGTTTCGGAGAAAACACGTGTCACAAATACGCCATCAAGCTGCTTCTCCGCATCAACGGCAGAGTCAAACCGACCAATGGTCCTGCTGTGTTCGTGATGTCAGTCTTGGCGGAGACTTTTTCCCAATTCCGTGACTAATGAACAACCTTGCTCCGAGGTGCGGAGACTCAAAATGTACAGTATGTACATACGTAAGTATGTAATAATAGCAGAAGGCTAATATTTTCTCGACAACGCTTTTCCATGCACGCCAAGGTCACGAGGGGAGCAGTGGGGTCGTCAGAAGTGGCCGGCCGCCGGCCGCCTTGTCGATTTGTCTCGATTTGCTTACTATTCCGTAATCACCAAGACACAAAGCGCAACGTCGTCGTACATACATGAGAAAATCACCCATCACTTGCCGGGTCTGACTGACGGCTGAAATTGACCGGTGGCCATACTATCTGGTCGTCAACCGGGCATTTTGACTCGGGGCAAGGTGTGTCTGTTGTGTGTTGTGTGGCGAAGGCTGTCGATGACTCGGCAAGGGGTGTCGTTGCACCCGTCGTTGCACGGCAAAATGGCTCTTCTGCCTCCTGCTCAGTGCGACGCTGCGAGACGACGTGGACGCCGAGCGGAGAGGGAGATTAGTTAGTCTGGCATTGTGAATCAAAGGGGCCTTTTCTCTTTCCGCCACTCTTTCCGCCACTCTTTCCTTCCCTTCCTCCCCCTTTCCAAGCTCCTTCCCCGACATGTTGCTGCTGTTCGGCCTCGCCTTGGCACATACTACTTACTCATGTACCTAGTCTGCTAGTTGCTAGCTGCTAACTGCTAGTGCACCCCGTCCCGGTGGCATAAACGCCTAATTTCGACAGTAATCATGCCGTCTCGTTCTCGTCTCGTTCTCGTCTCGTCTCGTTCTCGTCTCGTCTCGTCTCGTGGATTGCGAGCAACAGCAACAGCAACAGCAACGGGGCTTGACGATTGAGTTTCAGCTCCTAAAACTAGTAGATATATAGTCTACGGAGTATTTATGGTTTTTTTTTCGCGCTCATTGGTTGTGGCCGATGCATTAGTTCCGTGAAAACATCAGCATTACTGGCGATACCCAGCCAGTAACTTGGCCCAGGCCTGATCGCGTGCCCCGCCACGTTCTGATGGGGCCTTCAAGCCAGAAAGTCAACACCCCCCCCCCCACTCCCAAATTTTTTATGTCAACGGCGCCTATGTACTGATCTTGCCGTTTGTGCCTCTTCGCAAAATGCTCTAGTGATCAGATATTTAATACCGAACTTGTTCCCCCCTCCCATTCTCTTTGTGCTCCCCGTGTCCAGAAGAAATACGGGCCATCAGTCAACGAAACTTGCGTCCACGAAGAACACGATCGGCGGAATGAGACTAGCACGAGACATTGAGTGCTCTTGCTCTTCGTGACCCTTTGCCGGCTGCATCTGCCAGGTCTGAGCGCAAACTGGACCGAGCTTGCACATGCATTCGAATGAACCGGAGCGAAGCACTTGTTGGAAGAGGACGACAGGCGAGGACAAGTCCAGCCCAGCCAATCTATTGCTCAACAGCATCCGCCTCTTTCAAGAATCGAGGTCACGTTCGTCGCTTTCTTGGAAAGACTTGAGCAGCGGCAACTGTGTACCCAATCGGCGTCATTCTCTATAATTATCTCGCTTCTTTTTCTCCTTGTTTCCCTTTTGTTTTTTCCCCCTTATAATTCGCATACTTTCCCACCGTCTCTTCATTTACAATCGACCCAGCCATCCATCTACAGCACCATCGTCATCCGGAAACCTGCTCCCATTATGCTGGCCAACATGGTTTACCCAACAGAACACCATCTGCCTGTTAGGACAAAGCGGAAGGCTCTCAAGGCAACTTCCAAGCCGAAATCGCGACCAGCACAATCTCAGCCAATTGATCCGCAAGAATTATCGAGAAGACTCATTGTCGTGCTGGTGGAGCAAGAGGCACATTCGGAAAGAAAACGACGTGCGAGAAATGAAGCCATCAAACAGAAGCAACGATCTTCTTCAAAGACTCAGCCGAAACAAAGCATTGATCAAACTGTCTCCATTGGCGTGGACCGCACCAAGCCCGGCTCGGGGATTGGTCAGAAGCCGGAACGTTCGCCCTCACATGAAGAGACGTCACATTGTCCCGATCCCAGGAACTCCAGCAAAGCAAACACCCAGTACGGTGATGATGGGCATGGAGAAAAGACGGCATATCGTCATATACCCAAAGTAGCCGCTTCGCAATTTTCCGAAACAACGACTGTTGAAACTGCATGTGAGAAGGGCCCAGTGCATACATTACCCCGGCACAAAATGAAATTCTACCTTGACGGGTCAACTGCAAGTCGAGCGGCCAGAGTGAACGATTCCAATGCCCCTCCTTGTGAGAAGAACAAGCCTCTGAGGAGGGTTCAGAGTATGCGCGAGTGTCACTACGAACGGAACCCTATTAGCAAGCCTAGCCTACCCATTACCTATGAGCTAGACACGACTACATATCCTCTAGCCTCAAGCCAAAAACCCCAAAATACCGCGAGACCAAGCAAACCAGTGGATGACGAGTCTAGAGGTGCTAGGAGAATAAGCACTGGAAGAATTCCAGGACGATCAGAGCCCCATTCCGTCGAGCCATTTGACCTCGCCGCCGCGTTACTTTCACCGGAGAAACCGGAAATGGTTGGCAATACAAACCATCATCGAGTTGACTGGACGCAGAGTGACGAGCCGATGACGGCCAACGCAGTCGCCCAACCCGTTCCCACGCAGCCCGAGTTACGAAAGGCAGAATCCAGGTGGAAACTGAGAGGCCGACTAGGAAGCTTTGGGAGACACAGCAAGGACGATAGGCTGCCGACGCCGCCAGAAGAAATAGCGGCACGCGATGCTTCACCCAAGTCTCCAATTAGTGGCTTCTTTTCACGATTCAAACGTTAGTTACAATATCCGCATGGTGGCGGGAAATCGGCATAGGAGAAGGCGCCATACCCGTTGTAGAATTAGTGGCATAAAACCTTGATAACCGTATGGCCCATCTCGTGGTCATCAATAGTGCTCAGTTAGTACAGCATAGTGAACAGTAAAATTACTTCAGCGTCTTTCCTGCGCCATCAATTGCTCAATCAATTTGCTGTCTTCCTGTTCCATCTGCTCCCGCAAGATTGTGGCGGCACTGCCTTTTTCATCTTGTGTATTGATTAGATGCAGTATGAGCTCCGAGTACTCTCGAATAGCATCGCCAGCCTTGCCCTCGTCCCTACGAGCCTTGCGAAGCGCCTCTTTCCCATTCTTGATACCAATATCGCGATTCCAGTTATCTTTCTTGGCGACGCCCTGCATCAAAGAGGCGGGTATTCTCTTGTCCGGAGCCTCCTCAGGGGGTTGCGTTGCGGCGTATATGGCTAGTAGTTGCTCCGCTAGGTTGGGGTATTTGCGGAATAAATGCTGTAGCTTATCCGACGTATCAAGCGCACGAAAGGGATTCGACGGATCGTATGAGTGTGAAGACATGGTGCCATTGCTTGATGGTCCAGGCATTTCGGGTTTAAAGGGTGGTTTCGGTTCGTCTGGCGGGTGGTTTTCTTTATGTAGCTTGTTGCAAGCCACTGAGCAGCTTTGGTTTGTTAACATCTCACAGCTTAATAAAGGGAGAGTGGGAGCCTGGTTGGATTCAACAGAGACTGTCGAGGTCTCCTCCTTAAAAGCAGGTCCGTCAAGGGTACATACTAAGGTAGGTAGCATCTTGGACATTTGTATTTCGATTGAAACGCCTCGCACACGCCGCAGAGTGCAGCAACTTTTGACAGAGGTGCCGATGCTGATGACAACGGCGTCTGGTGTTCTTCGGAGCTAGCCTCAGCTTGTGGCGGGACCTGCATGTCGTCGGCCTTCGAAGCCGCAGATGCAGGTGCAAGTGCAGGTGCCTCTGGCAGAACACTCTGCTCTGGCGGCATCCTGGGGGTGGGTGTATAATCAGCTGGAAGGGGGCCAACTATCATAGAGGCCGACGAAATCACCACGGCCTTTGGATGTTGGATAGTAAAGATACTCACCCTCAAAGAGGAAACAGAGCTTGCCGCGGTATCGGAGCGGGTTTGGCTTGAGACAAGGAATGGCAGCAAACAAAGAAGGAGGAAAAACATGTAGAGAGCAGGGAGGGAGGGGGGCGAAAATCTTCAGGGGTCGCTCACTTCTTCCCGAGGGGTGGAAATGGGGCCCCAGTGAAGGGTTGCTGACTCTACGTCACAGCGCACCAACACCAATTACTAATGCCCTGGTCCGTGATACGTCCGTACTCTAAAAGCCATTTACGGCGGACGGCTTTCAACGAATCCCGGTGACCAACTTTTCTTGTTCTTGAACACCACGAACGCGAATCTTCCTACGAATGCAACATCAGATCCTATCAATCTACCGAAACCATTCTTAGTGCCCTAGTCTTCATATTGCCCTCTCCCAGAAGCTGCTCGCGCGCAGAGCAGACCAGGGGCGGAAATGGCCACATTCTCTTCCACGGCGCCGAGGATCTTGTCTCGCGCGCTCCTCCCAGCAAGACCAGCAAGACCAGCCCGATGCTCATCACAATGGGCCCGCAAGCTTAGCACACACATCAGCCGTAATGGCTCTTCTTCTTCAAGTTCCAGTCCTCGCATGAGCGCCGTCCGACGACCATCTCTCTCCCGCCGCGCCGCGCTGCCGAATCTGGCCATCGGGGGCACCCGTAACATTTTCATACAAACCGAGAAAACACCCAATGCCGATGCTCTCAAATTCCTGCCAAACCACCGAGTCGTGCCCGAAGACCTCAACACGCCGTTCATCGAATATCTTAACCCGCGGTCGACCATCTCGGCGCCATACCCGTCTCCTCTCGCCGCGAAGCTCATGAACATTGATGGCATCACGTCGGTGTTTTACGGCGCAGACTTCATCACCGTCACCAAGGCAGGGGATGCGGACTGGGCCCACATTCGACCAGAGATCTTCTCCCTGATTACCGAGGCAATCACATCCGGCGAGAAGCTTGTCAACGTGGCGGAGCGGAAGGAGGGCGATGAGGAGATGGAAGATGACAGCCTGGCGTACAACGAAAATGACAGCGAGGTTGTCGGCATGATCAAGGAGCTCCTGGAGACTAGAATCAGGCCTGCGATCCAGGAGGATGGTGGCGATATCGACTTCCGGGGCTTCGAAGACGGCTACGTGAAGCTGAAGCTTCGTGGTGCCTGCAGAACGTGCGACTCCAGCACCGTCACCCTCAAGAATGGTATCGAGGGGATGCTCATGCATTATGTAAGTGCTCCTCCTACTCCACTGCTTCCCTTGCACCCATTCTCGAGTACTGCAATAATCGCACAAACGAGCTAAACATGTCGCGTGCCACAGATTGAGGAAGTCAAAGGTGTCCACCAAATCCTCGACCAAGAGGAAGAGGTCGCCTTGGAAGAATTTGCAAAGTTTGAGGAGAAATTGAAGCAACAAAAGGCGGCTGAGTAGACTATTGCAACTGTGATGAAATTTGAGGGAAATGAGGATGGCCATGCTTTTTTTTTTTTTTTTTGGCATGTCCAAAGTGACTTCACGTGTTCAGTAGATTTCTGGCCAACGTGGACGGTGTATAGACTGCAAGATACCCTGCGAGGATGTTTTTAAAAAGGGGCCCGATCATTGTCTAGTAGCTATGCTTCACTGCTCAATCAGATGACCCGAGATTCGAGCATCTCGGCGTTGAATATCCTGCTAGAATACGGAGAAGGGGGGGTTGCCATAGGCGGCCGAGAGTTTGTTTGACTGTCAGGCTGTCCCGTACAAGTCTGCAAAAGTCACACATGTACGAAATACTCCATACGTGAACTTGACAGATGCAACGGACTACAGACCGGACTTGAGTGCAGCAGCAATATCATGCCTAACCTTGGATACAAAATACAAAGGAGTTCATCGTCTACCGAATCATTGGCCAGAGGGCCTGCAGCTAGCTTGTTCTTGGGCAGCCCTCCATGCGGTCGGTCTTGCACGTGTGAGAGGCGTCTGATGGAAGGGCAGTGGAAATCCGGGGTAATTAGCAGTAATGCGGTAGTTTGGTTGGCTCTTCAAAGATGGCCTTTGCTCAAAGCTGACCCGACCACGATTTCATGATCCCCGGACATATCGGAAGAGAGGTCGCCGTTACTAGGAGCCTAGCCCACAGTATTGTACCAGGCAGTTGCCAATGAGTTCATCTTCGTTGCAAGTGAATTATGTGGCCGGGGAGCCATTGTAGTAAGTCGTGTGGGCCAGGCCAGGCCCCCCCCATTGCCCAATAGCAACGACTCATCGGAAGACATTAACCCGACTCGACTGGCAGTCAGATCGTCTCTCGTTTGCAGCCATTAAAGTGCGGCACAATCGAGACAAGGGAGGAACAGCAAATACAAACGGAGTATAGAGAGATAGATGGAGTATTTAGTATTTGGGACTGGATCGACAACCCCTCGTGAGTTGCGGCAGAGTAATTCGAAGCTGCCGAAGCGTCGGTGCACTGGTAGCACGAATCACGAATCACGAATCGAGAGCGACCCACCACCATCTTTTCCCCACCAGGTGACTCAACAAAGGCAAAGAAAGGCAAGGCCAGCACTCTCAGGTCAGCAAACAGGACCAGCCCGGGCTGCCCAGCTGACCCCCAAGCCACAAACCGGCCGGGGCGGGGGTTCTGCAACTAAATACATGGCTGTCAGTGGGCGATTTGCGGGGTGACGATCTTTCCGAAAGTCTGAAACATGGGTTGGCCTGGCCCCCCAGGCTTCAAATGTTGTCAAGGGCAGAAGCTGTGGTCGGTTGTTTCCTTTAGGTCTGCAAGCTTGTTGGACGGCAAGGTGATCCCGCAATGGGTGCGCGCAGCAGAGTGGTATTCATTGAGGCGTCTGAGAGGGGGGGGGGTTTTGGATGCAACTTTGCCCCCAACAAGCTCACCCACACCCATTTGAACACGGCCTCTTCTTAGTGGTTCATCTCGAACTTCTTGTCTGTCTAGTCTGGGGCTTCGCTAACCGATCAAAAGAAAAAGACGGGGTGATAAGATGTGAGTGAGCCGACTCAGCCGAGCGTCATCTTCCAGACTAATACGTGCCGTGGATTGTCAAATCATTCCCGGATCCTGCGAGTAATTAGTAAGCCTTCCCTAAGCCTTTCCTAGGGCTTCTTGCACAATCACCCCTCCCCTCCCCCTACTTGGTTGGCCGCTTGGCGTTGTTGGCGTCAAGCCGAGCGGAGAGCGGCCGCTGCCTGGTCCGCCGCGTCGAACCACGATCTCGAAAGAGAAGAAGCACTTCAAAACGAATCCAACAATGACAGACCACCGGACCAGACCACCGGACCACCGGACCAGACCACCGGGCCACCAGACAGACCACCGGGCCACCAGACCACCAGACCACTGGACCACCGGACCACCAAGCCACACACCAGGGGGGGCCTCACAGACAGCAATTTGGCGAGTGCAGAGACGCATCATATATCCGCAGTGCACGCACACGGCATCGTCGCCCCGCCCGCTTTTGGAGCTCCCCCCGCGTCCGCTCTCGACGCTAAGACCTGTCCCGTCTTGCTGTCCCCTGCTCGCATGCTCCTCGCATGCTCCCCTGTCCGAGTTCTCCTTTCTCGTACTATGTAATTTCCTAGCCCAGGGTCTGCAGTCTGCAGTCTGTGCAGTCTTTTGGCCCCCCTTCCCCCTCTCTCGCGACGGGCCTAGAAAAGCATATCAGAGAGAGCTTCCCCACCGCTGACCACCGCTGACCACCGCTGACCACCTGGTTGTTGCAGCTTGACAAGCTTGCTGTTGGAATGACCATTTGAAGCTGGTGCTTACGGACGCACATAATCCGTACACCACACGCGCACCGTTTCCGAAGAAACTCCTCTCATTCCCCCTCCACAACGGCCAGTCCAGCCGGATCGCCAACTTCTCACTTCGCGCTGTTGCAATCCAGCGACCAGACGGCCGAGGTCGCTGCGCACGTCACAGTCCGCTCCAGCAACCAGACACCAGACACATCCCCCGGGCGATAAGCGAGCCCAAACAGCTGCCGGCCAGCCTGCCAGACTCTCATATCCCGAGCGCCTCGCCTTTTTCGGGGCATCGTCGCACAGCTCAGGTGCCGCTAGCGAATACATACCTACTGCTATTAGGGGCCTTGCACCACCTCGCAACCTTGCACCTCGCACGTCGCACCTTGCACTTCGCTCGCACTTCGCTCGCATCTCGCACCTTGCGGAGATCGTCTCTGATCCTGTTCGCCACTTGCGCCACGACCAAGACCATCGATTCAATCACGGCGTCTGCTGCCACATGTGTGTCTGCAATTCGTCATTCGAGTCGTCTGATCAGACCATTTCCTCCTCGTCGACTCTATACACATCGCAGGATCTAGTGACATCCGCTGCATTTCGCAACTGCTGGAGCCGGCTTCGCATCTAATCTGCGTGGCCTCTGCCAACCCACTATGGGGGTGCAGTAGAGCAACTTGACAACATATTCCATCACCGAGACGCAATCTATTCTGCCAACATTTTGGCGGTGCGGATGGGTTTAGCTTCAAGCGTCTCATTTTGAACAATTCTTTCCATTGTATCTGCCCTTTTCATATTCTTTCTCCCTCCCTTTTGGCTTTGGGTTAGACTTGCGCTGGTTTTAGACATTTGTTATACCAACTACATCTCGTTCTTAATCTATTATACGACCACACGATACCTGTATTTCCTCGGCCGACCCGGAGTTACTGATAGACGCAACTCATCACTTTTCGAACCTGTTTGAAGTCAGTTCAGGCACTGTCCGCTTCTCACACGGATACTCATCAGATCACCCACGACTCAGAGCTATCTTGACGCATATTGCGTACCAAAGATTTTGTTTTGTTCATAAATTGCAAAAAGTAAGTCGTCATCGTCGTGCTACAACCTCATAACGAGCGTCAGACTACGTCGTGTCTCAGTCTTGCAGAGCTATCAAATCAAGATCACATTCACATTTTCTTGACATTTTGGTGGCATTGACTCTTGACAGAACGTTGCTAATAAATGATAGAGGTCTTCTGCGTAGACTGTCCGGAATCCAGCGCTAGTGTCTGGCCTAGACCGAACGTCTCCAGGCGCTCGAGAAGACAAATTCGACGTCACTTGATCATCTTGATCTGGCTAGAGGCTTCTATTTCCAAGGAATCAATCACATCACATTATGAGCTCAAACTCCTTCAAGTCAGCGACCTCGTCAAAACTTGGCCCGGGCTCGTTTCCCTCGGCGGCCGCAGGTAGCCAAAGCCTTCTTTTGGAGAAAGTCAACGCACGAACTTCAACACCCGACTCAGAGGCCCTTGCGAGCTCGGATGATGAAGTGGAGCACCGCAACGAAACATCACATGCTGCGCCCGTACATCCTCACAAGCCAGTCCGCAGATCTTCTTGGTTGAACGATACATCGCAACCACTCAGTCGTCCGCGTAAAGGGTCGTTTGCCAGCAGCTCCATGTCTCCCACTGGATCGCATCCCAGCACACCGTCGGCTGAGGTAGCTGGTGGCCCCTGGGGCTCTCACTCTGCATCCTCAGCTATTGGCCGCTCTTCCAGCTCATCAGCATTTGCATGGGGAACCGGCATTTGGAACGCTGACCGAAAAGATGCTACTTCCAGGTTAAGTGAAGTCCTTCCTTCCCCAACCTCCACGGTTCCCCCGGGAGGTAGCAATCATTCATTCTTTGGACACGACTCTGTGCCAACACAAGCCTCTCCAACTTCCCGTGACTCGTCGTCCAACTCTCAAATACCTTTCGCCATTCCATTACATCCAACACCGAAGACCTATCGCTCACAGTCATATTCAGTTGGCCAGATGGATCCTGAAAATGGACCTCCCGCCGGCATGAGCTCATCCGCAATCTTGGGGCGCGCGAGACATCCAGGCTTGCAGCACAGACCATCCAGACCGAGTATGCTGAGCGAGATGGCTAATGATGGATCCATGCTCGGAAAGGTCAAAGAGGTTGAGGATGATGATGATGAAGGCGCATCAGAATCAATGCCAGGTTCCTTTCACCAAACTTCCGAGTCCAAGACGATTGAAATGCTCACTCGCGAAAATGCCATGTTGCGCCAACAACAGTACAATTCTCGAATCCGACCCCGAGCGTCAACTGGAGCTTCTTATCTCGGAAATGGCTATCAAACGGTTCCAGAAGAATCCGATTACGCTGTTGACGAATTGGACGAGGTGAACGACTCGATAGATTCCCTTGGACGAAGAGCCACCGGTCGTCGCATGAGCGAGTACGGCGCCGGCGCGTTTCGTACCCCGTTTGGCATCGACAATCGCAAGGCAGACAACAACTTGAATCTCAAGAAGGCTGCACTATGGTCAAGCTCCCCTGGCTTCTTTGGCGGGGATGTCTCCCAGAGCCGACGTCATTCATTCGCAAATATGCCAACTCGGCAAGGGTCGGTCAGTTCCGTGGCGGACTCGGTAGCTGCACTCGATGCCGGCGCCGTGGCCGATGCACAGGGCTCTCATGCATTTCAATCTGGGTTTCCCGAGAGCACGGGTTTGTCCAACCCCAACTCTGGTAGGTAAAGCTCCAAAAGCCCGCCTCTTCCCCCATAACCTCGATTTACCATTCTTTCAACTAGATGCAACTAGATGAATGCTAACATGCAGTCGCAGCCATGCTTGCCGGCATGCCAAACGCGATGCAATCGGCATTTGGGAATCCCTACGGTCCTCACTTTGGTCTGGGCAATCAGTTCACAAACCGACCACCTTCTCCACCTCGCAACGTTTACAGTATGGCCCAACCAAGACACAACCAGCTGCTCCACGTGGTCTTGTTCAAATGCGCCCGGGCAGACGTGTTTTATATCCAAGAAGGCACTGGTCTTACCGTCAAACCCGGTGATTTGGTGATTGTGGAAGCAGATCGTGGTACAGATCTCGGAACGGTCGCTAAAGACAACGTTGACTGGCAGGCCGCGAAGGAGCTGAAGGATCACTACGCTGAAGAGCACTACAAGTGGCTGATGATGTATTCGCAAGGTGCTGCAGCGGCCCAGGAAGGTTCCGGTGCCGGTTTGATGGCATCATCCAGTGGTTTGCAAGGGAGTGCGGTTGGTGGCATGGGCCCTCCAAGTCAGCATCTCCTGCAGGAACCCAATGCCAGCGAGTTACGGCCGAAGTTGATCAAACGACTCGCACAGAATCACGAGGTACAATCTCTGCGAGACAAAGAGGGACAGGAAGCGAAAGCAAAGAGAGTCTGCATGCAAAAGGTCAAAGAACATGGTCTCAACATGGAAATCCTTGATGCCGAATTCCAAATGTAAGTGGCGGACCTCTACGCATACAACCACCGACGGTGCAAGGGAGCGACCGTGTTGCTGACGTCTGTCTGTCTCAGGGATTGGAAAAAGCTTACATTTTACTACTTTGCGGATTCGTACATCAACTTCAACTCCCTCGTCACAGATCTTTTCAAGATCTACAAGACCAGAATCTGGATGTCGGCGATCAATCCGGCGTCTTTTGCCAGTCCAACTCTGGGAATCCAGGCGCCAAGTGGCATTGGCCCCGGTGCTGTCGGTGTGAACCGCCCTTCAGGCGGCGAACGTCGTCAAACACCGCAGAGTCAAGACCAACAACAACCGCAGGCATTTGGCCGAGGTTACCGCCCTGCCTTTACCCGGCCATTGACAGGGGATCGTGGCGTTCCACCAGCATCGGCCTATCCACAACCCAATTACACGTATGGCAATGCCCCTTTCGACAACAACCGTGGCAGCGCGATTCCATACGCTCCGAGTCTCTCACCCGGCGTTGTTGATGGCTTTCCGGGAGGCTTCGGACAGCAGGGAGACTTCCAAGCCTTGCGACAGGGCTTTCCTGGCGCACAGAACTTGCCTCATCCTTCTCGGCACTCGACAGGTGTCTCGCCTATTTCTCCGCAACACGATTGGGCTGCCGCATTCCAGGGTCTATCGTTGAACACACACTGATCAATTTTATTCGCAAAAATTCGATCGACAAAAGTCTGGTGGTATGAGAGAGTACGGCAAAGATGGCCATTGTAGGCGCTCGCCAAGCAGGCCAACGTCTCGTTCAAAGATGATCAGTATCTAATGGTCGGCGTACATGTCGACCTTCTCATTCGCTTTGTTTGTCGTTTTTTTGTTCCTATCCATCATCACGTAGAATTAAGTTACCGTTTTTCTGGGGGCTATTATATTCGGCGTTAGACCGACAAAGAATAAAAGGGAGTGGCAAGGGAATGAACGGGACGTTTGTAATCCCTCACGTCCCACAGGTTGAGACACTATAGACAGAGAGAACTTAAGAAAGGAGGGAGCACCCTGTGACCAATTCGCAACGATTTTGGTACGCAGGACTTGGGTAGAGTGAAGCCATGTATGAATTCTGCGCCATTGGTGCCAAGGAGAGACCTGATGGTACGGGAAACCCTCACAACTGCCAACTGAAAAAGTAAGGGCGAGTCTCAAGAGGATAAATACGGAGTGCGCGTCGTGAGGTTTAGATTTCTGCAGACCTACATGTGTCCAGGCAGCTTACTACACATGGTAGGAATGAGTCAAGTCAAAGGTAACACCGTGCTGTACAGGGAGACCGGCGGTTGAGCCTGCCTGCGTGAAGATGAAATATAACACAGTGCCTCTCGACTAGACGCAATCTCCTGAGAGCCGTGATCGCGGGACAACTCCTTGTTGCAGTGACATGGTGCACCGATGCCAGTTCTTCTCAAGATGAAAGTCGTAGATGTTGTGCTGGCGACTGTCCACCGTGCACCACGACACCTCTGACGGGAAACGACGAGAATTTGAAACATGCGTTTGCTGATCAGAAGACTACTTGGACGATTGGGGGGCCCGGGATCCGGAGGTTTTATCTTGGAGTCCGTATCAGAATGGCCGCACGGAAGATGGAAGCTTTACTTGGATCTCAACACGGTATGAGAGTTTCTTGGCGAATACTGGTGCTATGTTGCGAATCATTGTGGCTTCGACTTGAAAATAGGACGGCATCGTCCAGGTACATGTCTGGTTCTTGCGGCAGCTATATTCCATGATTAGGACCAAGTCAGAGGAACGAGTACGACTTGTTTGTGGGAGAATCATGGAGAAACAAGAGGTTCTCGTGCGGTATGAAAACGGTACTCTCGCGACGGATTGTCTTGCTTTGAATTTAGATGATTGTTAGGAGATGGATAAATTTGATTGACCTTGACTGATTTTAAGTAGACGCTAACGTCATTCCATGGCACACGTCCCAAAAGATACACCGGCACGGGCAGAGGCACAAAGTAAATGCGTAGTCAACTGTTGGATAGCAACCGGTCTTTGTGCACCAACTGTTACAGAGGATCACTTACACTCGACACGAACACGCTGCCACGAATCGGATATCGGGAATTCAGTGTATAACGATACTGCTAATGGTGACTACGGCAGTCGCAGCTCCCAGCTTCCACCCGGCAAAACAAGGACCAACCCCCCGCTAATTGCGAAAGATTCAACATGTCCGATGTTGCTACTCGAGATACGGTACCAGCGGACCCGGCCTCGAACAGATTCTCATTCGTATCCCACTAGTTGCCGCACTCGGTAGCCACGCCATGCCGGGTGGTCCGCTTGCCAAACTATTCCCCGTCCAGGCCAAACACACCTTCGACGCCGTCCACAGCCTCAGATGCCGTGTCCTGGAACTGGTCCACAATGTTGGTACCGTTCTTGGACCCCTTGCCGTCGCTAGCAATGGCCCTCTTTTCATCCTAGAAAGGGGTGAGTTAGAGTCGCGGAACTTTTGCCTCGTCGGAAACATGTTTAGCACGTACCAGGCCAAACACACCTTCGACGCCGTCCACAACCTCAGATGCCGTGTCCTGGAATTGGTCCACAATAGTGTCACTCTTCTCGGAGCCCTTATCATCGCGAGCAATGGCTCTCTTTTCATCCTAGAATAGGGGTTAGTCGTAGTTCACGCAACTTTGCCTCGTCGGAAACATGTCCAGCACGTACCAGGCCAACTACATTTTCGACGCCATCCAGAACATCAGATGCCGAGTCCTGGAATTGGTCCACAATAGTGTCACTCTTCTCAGAGCCCTTGTCATCGCGAGCAATGGCCCTCTTTTCATCCTAGAATAGGGGTGAGTAAGAGTTTACGCAACTTTGACTCGTCGTGTTCAGCACGTACCAGGCCAACCACACTTTCGGCCCCGTCCAGAACGTCACCTGCCGTATCCTGAAATTGGTCCACAATGGTACCACTCTTCTCAGAGTCCTTGCTATCGCGAGCAATGGCCCTCATATTACCCTAGAAAAGGGGTGAGTTGGTAAGTAACTTTGCCGCGTCAGAAACATGTTCAGCACGTACAGAAGTCGGAGCGGCCATGGCAATGGCACCGCACAGCAAGAGCAAACCACTGAACTTCATTGCGGAGGATGGAGAGATTCGACGTTTGGTGTTGGGAGACTTTCAAGTTTTTGTTCAAAAAGAGTAAGAGAGATTGGTTGATAGCGGAAGATGGCGAAGTGACTGATGGAAGGAATCAGAGCTGAACATGGAGGAGATTCTCTGGGTTTAAATATAAATCCATGATGGCGTTGATGGGTTGAGAAATACGCTGCTGTCAGTTCATAGAGTCGTTCTACATGTTTCCGCGATCCAGTCCGTGGATAGAGCACCGAGTTCAGACATGGAGACAACATGAGAACTATGTGATATGAACTCCCCGTGCTTGATGCATACTGCATACCGGCAGGATCCTGCGGCTGTCCAATCGCGCATGTCGCTCCCTGAGGAACAATAGCATCAGAACGGTTGGCACACGGATACAACCTTTGGCCTTGGAATGCCATGTTGACCAAAATTCCTTACCGCCTGGCATGTCGAGACTTGTACGTCCCACTCTGGCGGCTCGGGACGACCCATCCCGTGTCTGACCCAGCCAAGTGTCTGACCCAGCCGTGTCCAACACCCCCCTTTGGATGTATATCGGCCAGGACAAGGCAAATGGTCGGCTTGCTCGATCGTGGTTTCCCAAAGAGACGTCATGTTGTCATGTTGTCATCATCAAGAACGCAGTGTCGTCCGTACCAGTGGCCGTCATCCTGGTCCGTTGACGAGCCGACGACTTGCGCGGCTGGCAAGAAACCGTCAATAGCATGCTTTGCCCGAGTCGGCCCAAGCCTGGACCCATCATGTGTTGGACCAAGGTATCGAAGCAACGCCGTCTCTGGCCAAGGTGCCGAATATGCTGAAAAGGACCGTCGGGCCCCAACACCATGGACTTGTCTGCGCTGCAGTGCATAGCCGACTCCTACTAATAAGCAGCTAGGCTAAATGGCCAAAAACGGAGTGCGCACCCTCAACAGTAGCTGCGATAAACGAACATATATTGCTTAACACCTCGGTTGCACCTGAAGGAGGTTTGGCAAAACGCTGCTACATTGGAAAATGGAAAAACCCCGCAAAATTACTTTGGGCTGCTTACTCATGAAATAATCAACTCATACACTTGCAAGGTTATAAAGTTATAAACGAATATATTTAACTACAAAAGGACAGCAGGAATAATAAGGATACTAGTATGCTTTTTCTTGGAATAAATAAGTCTATGCTCTATGCTCCTATTTTACTAATTAGTAAATTAGTAATAAGAAAAGTGAGTAGTAAGAGAAACTGCCTTTCCTAGTAGATTCCTCGTAAAAGATTAATTAGTAAAAAGGTAATCAATAAGAAAACAATTGATTTCTAAACTATATTTTATAAAAAATAAGCTAAAGAATTATTAAAAAATCACTTTTCATAGTAATTTCCAGTAAGAAAACTAATTATTCTTAGTAAATTACTACTAAAGAAGCGATTAATAAGAAAAGCTACTTTTCCTAAGAAATTAATAGTAAGAAAAGTATTACTAGGCTATAAAACCTGTTAAGCATTATATGCTTGCTTATTGCAGCTACTATAAGGGCTACGCATCCCGTTTTAAGTGTATTAAACCTAGCTGTTTACTAAAACCTAAGAGCTATTTAAGAATCTAATAAGAGATTAAATTAAGAGGAAAATAAGAAAATAAGAGAAAGTTTTAAGGAACTCAGAAAAAGTAAGACAAAAAGGGAAAAGAAGACTAGAGAAAAAGGCTAGATATTTAGAAAATATATTAAAAAAAGAGATCTTTAATATTTAGGTATTTTTACCTTAGAATTTAGAGGGCTGTTATTTGTTATGAGTTTCCTTTTATAACTATATATAAAGGTAATATTACCATAGGGATACCTCTTTAAAATGGAAACTTATTAAGGCTTATTTTCCCTAATAAAGTCAAGTAAGTAGTTTTTATAAGTTTTTATATATATATTTATAACTTATAAAACCTTTAATAAAGTATAAGTATAAAAAGTAAATTTTACCTAGAAATTCCTAGTATAAAAAGTACTAGTATAAAAAGTAATAAATACTATTAATTCTTAAATAATTTATAACTTATAAAAACCTAAAAAAATTTACTAGTATAAAAAGTAAATTTTACTAGTAAATTACTAGTATAAAAGTACTAGTATAAAAAGTAATTAATAAAAATAATTATTATTAATTCTTAAATAATTTATAACTTATAAAAACCTTAAAAAAGTTACTAGTATAAAAGTAAATTTTACTAGTAAATTACTAGTATAAAAAGTACTAGTATAAAAAGTAACTTTTACTAAGAAATTACTAGTATAAAAAGTAATAAATACTATTAATTCTTAAATAATTTATAACTTATAAAAACCTAAAAAAAATTTACTAGTATAAAAAGTAAATTTTACTAGTAAATTACTTGTTAGATCCTTCAGATCTTCATCGGCTTAATCATGGCCAAAGACTAGACTAATAGTAGGTCTAGCGTAATGCACGTAATGTAATTAGCTGCATTAATTCGCCACCCCCTTTTCCGCCTTACTTACAGGTTTCACTTACTTTTTTATTATCTAAACCTTCCCTCTCTTCTCTCTCTTTCCTAGCTATCTATTTATCTATTATTAACTTTAATATTATAGAATTATCCTACTTACGTAAGTACCTTAGTATAACTAACACTAATTAGTAATTAACTTTATAACTATAAATAAGTTAGGTATTATAAGAAAAGACATTTCTATAGACACTATAGCTACTACCCCTTATTACACTAGATTAATAGTTATTATAGTAAAGAGGCATAACTATATAAGTATGCTAAAGGAAGAGACTAGAATCCTAGTTATAGGCTTATTAGGCTTCTAAGGAATTAATTTATTAACCCTTAGGCTTATAAGATATAACTTTATTATATTTATCTAGGATATTATTATTAATCATTAATTTTATTGTCTATCACGAGAAAACTAACTAACTAACCAAATCTATTGCCACAAGGCATTTATTTCAAACCTGACGTTAAATAACCTTAGCTAAGCTAGCTAACTCGAATTAATTAACTAGGGCTACTACCAATAATGCTATCTAATGCGATTAAATAACTAATAAGTTCTATTCCTTTTAATAAGTATCTACAAAGACCCCCCTTCTACCCTTATAATACCCTAAGCAAGACCTTTAAAGGATAAATTACTAAGGCAATTATAACCCCTTTCCTATGCCCTTATAAAAGACTAGAAAGAGTTTATTAAACTAGACCTAGAGACTACTACATAATCCAAACTTAATAACTAGATTATAAGGTTTATTAACCTTAGTAAATATTAAGGTTAGAGAGATAATAATCTCTAGGAATCCTTCCTAGAAGACTTTAAAGGGTAGTCTAAGAATACCTTTGCAAGGGCTAATAGTAATATTAGATAAGAGCTATAAAATTCCCTATAAGATAGTGGTGTTTATGTTACTTAAGGAGGTCTTTTAACTATGGCTACCTTATAATAAGTAATTTAAGAAGAAAGAAGATCGCTATAGCCTATGACTAAAGACCCTGAAGACCCTGAGGACTAGGCCAAAACCTTGATTAAAGAGATTGCGGCCGAAACCTTAATTAAAGAGATCGCGGCTAAAACCTTGATTAAAGAGATTGTGGCTAAAACCTTAATTAAAGAGATCGCGGCCGAAACCTTAATTAAAGAGATTGCGGCCGAAGCCTTAATCGAAGAGATTGCAACCAAATCCCTAATTAAAGAGGTTATTGCTAAGGGGATGCTAATTAAAGTATTCCTTATAAAGAAAGAGGTCTAATAAGCCGCTAAACACAAAGATTATTAGGACCTTAAAGATTAATAATAATAAGTATTTATATATAAAGATTATTAAGAACGCTTTAAGATAGGAAGCCGCAAGGGGAATAATATATTGCGTAGGTATATATCACGAAGGCCTACGTTATGTACGCACATAAGCTTATTAAATATCCCTCTAGTCATGGTTAATTTAGATTATTAGCAGCAAGGAGGCACAAGACCCTCAAGACCTTCATCGAGGCACAAGACTCTCAAGACCTTCATTGAGGCACAAGACCCTTGAGACCTTCAAGACCCTCGAGACCTTCAAGACCCTCGAGACCTTCAAGACTCTCAAGACCTTTAAGACCCTTAAGACCCTTATTGATTCAAACGAATTAACGATTCATGTTAAAGGATAGGTAAAGAGACCCGTAATATTAGGGGACGGGAGCCTTAACAAGGACTAACGGATTAATTCAATTAACTAATGCTATAATAGCTAATTAGAGCAGCGGATTCTTATTAAGGGATTTACTTATATACACTTTCCTTTAATTTAATTTTTATTACGTTTTTAGGCTCCTTTAGCTACGGATAAAAAGAGAGACTACTAGTGTTAGATCCTTTAGATCTTTATTAGCTTAATTATAGCTAAAGACTAGACTAATAGTAAGTCTAGCGTAATACACGCAATGTAATTAGCTATATTAATTTATTACCCCTCTTTTACCTTACTTACAGGTTTTACCTACTTTTCTATTATCTAGACCTTCCCTCTCTTCTCTCTCTTTCCTAGCTATTTATCTATCTATTATTAACTTTAATATTACGGAATTATCCTACCTGCGCAGGCACCTTGGTGTAACTAACATTACTAATATAAAAGTACTAGTATAAAAAGTAATTTTTACTAGTAAATTACTAGTATAAAAGTACTAGTATAAAAAGTAATTAATAAAAATAATTATTATTAATTCTTAAATAATTTATAACTTATAAAAACCTTAAAAAAGTTACTAGTATAAAAGTAAATTTTACTAAGAAATTACTAGTAATAAAAGTAATAAATACTATTAATTCTTAAATAAAATATAACTTATAAAAACTTAAAAAAATTTACTAGTATAAAAAGTAAAATTTACTAGGAAATTACTAATATAAAAGTACTAGTATAAAAGTAAATTTTACTAGTAAATTACTAGTATAAAAAGTAATAAATACTATTAACTCTTAAATAATTTATAACTTATAAAAACTTAAAGAAAAGTTACTAGTATAAAAAGTAAAATTTACTAGGAAATTACTAGTATAAAAGTATTAGTATAAAAGTAAATTTTACTAGTAAATTACTAGTATAAAAAGTAATAAATACTATTAATTCTTAAATAATTTATAACTTATAAAAACTTAAAAAAGTTACTAGTATAAAAGTAAATTTTACTAGGAAATTACTAGTATAAAAAGTACTAGTATAAAAGTAAAATTTACTAGGAAATTACTAGGAAAAGTTACTTTTCTTACTAATTATTTTTTTAGCTTATTTTTATAAAAATATAATTTAGAAATTAATTTATTTTTACTTTTTTATTAGAAGTTTACTAGTAAAAGTTACTTTTCTTACTAGTTACTTTTCTTACTAGAAATTTACTAGGAAAAGTTACTTTTTTATTAGTTACTTTTTTATTAGGAATTTACTAGTAAAAGTTACTTTTCTTACTAATTACTTTTCTTACTAGGAATTTACTAGTAAAAATTACTTTTCTTACTAGTTACTTTTCTTATTAAGAATTTACTAGTAAAAGTTACTTTTCTTACTAGGAATTTACTAGGAAAAGTTACTTTTCTTATTAGTTACTTTTCTTATTAGGAATTTACTAGAAAAAGTTACTTTTCTTACTAAATTTTTTTAGCTTATTTTTATAAAATATAATTTAGAAATTAATTTATTTTTACTTTTCTTATTAGGAGTTTACTAGTAAAAGTTACTTTTCTTACTAGTTATTTTTTTACTTTATTTTCTATAAATTATACTTTAGAATTTAATTAAATTTTTACTTTTCTTATTAGGAATTTACTAGTAAAAGTTACTTTTCTTACTAGTTACTTTTCTTACTAATTATTTTTTTAGCTTATTTTTTATAAAATATAATTTATTTTTACTTTTCTTATTAGAAGTTTACTAGTAAAAGTTACTTTTCTTACTAATTACTTTTCTTACTAGAAATTTACTAGGAAAAGTTACTTTTCTTACTAGTTACTTTTCTTACTAGGAATTTACTAGGAAAAATTACTTTTCTTACTAGTTACTTTTCTTACTAGGAATTTACTAGGAAAAATTACTTTTCTTACTAGTTACTTTTCTTATTAAGAATTTACTAGGAAAAGTTACTTTTCTTATTAGTTACTTTTCTTACTAGGAATTTACTAGGAAAAGTTACTTTTTTATTAGTTACTTTTTTATTAGGAATTTACTAGTAAAAGTTACTTTTCTTACTAATTACTTTTCTTACTAGTTACTTTTCTTACTAGGAATTTACTAGGAAAAGTTACTTTTCTTACTAATTATTTTTTTTAGCTTATTTTTTATAAAATATATGTTAGTTACACCAAGGTGCCTGCGCAGGTAAGATAATTCCGTAATATTAAAGTTAATAATAGATAGATAGCTTGCTAGGAAAGAGATAGAAGAGAGGGAAGGTTTAGATAATAGAAAAGTAAGTGAAACCCGTAAGTAAGGCAGAAGAGGGGGTGGCAAAT
The DNA here is from genome assembly GCA_030389615.1 of Epichloe typhina subsp. poae. Classification (NCBI taxonomy): domain Eukaryota; kingdom Fungi; phylum Ascomycota; class Sordariomycetes; order Hypocreales; family Clavicipitaceae; genus Epichloe; species Epichloe typhina. The sequence continues at coordinate 4,610,013 of CP098313.1, forward strand.
TAATACAGCCAATCACATTACGTGCATTATACTAGACCTACTATTAGTCTAGTCTTTAGCTATAATTAAGCTAATAAAAATCTAAAGGATTTAACACTAGTAGTCTCTCTTTTTATCTATAGCTAAAGAAGCCTAAAAATATAATAAAAATTAAATTAAAGGAAAGTATATATAAGTAAATCCCTTAATAGGAATCCGCTACTCTAATTAGCTATTATAGCATTAGTTAATTAAATTAATCTGTTAGTCCTTATTAAGGCTCCTATCCCTTAATATTATAAGTCTCTTTACCTATCCTTTAATATAAATCGTTAATTTATTTAAATTAATTAGAGAGGAAAGGGATAAATTTAGTAATGCCTTTATTATTACATCTGCTAGATTATTATTTCTATTAATTCACCTTACCTTATAGATCTTATGCCTTTTGTATGATTAACAAAGGGCTATAATATTAATTATTAGTCTTTTCTCTTTTATTATTCCTAGCTTTATAAGGTATTTATATAACAAAAAGGAGTTAGTATAGAGAATTATAAGAATTTAAGGTATCTTTAATTAGTCTATAATCTAATAAAGAGTTATGGAAATCGCGTAGGTAATATCTATGCCTTAAACTATGCTATATAATTTAGAGGCAAGCACGCTATATGTAACTTACTTACTCTTTGTTAAGCTATACGTAATAATATTGCCTTTTATAATAAAGGTATTATTATCTTATATTATCTTATTACTAATTATAATAATATATCTAATCTGTAAGCTTAAATCCTTATTATTAGTAAGTAATCTATCTATAAACATAAAGAGCTTTGCTTCCTTAAGGGTTAAAGGTATATATTATAGTCCTTACTACTAATTCTTAATTTGCTATTTAAGGCGTTTATTAAGGTATATAATATTATTAGCAGAGGGTTCTTAGTGTTAAGCTATAATTAATAAATTATAGGAAGCTTCTAGTTAGTATATAGTTATAATATAGCTTCCTTAGGCTTATTATTCCACGTAATCTTGCTTTACTATTAGAGATTAAGGATTAACTTCCTTAATCTTCTAACTTTAGCCCTTTTAGGTTAAAATTAATAAGTTATTAGTATTCTAGGTTAAGATATAGCTATTAAAAATAAGGGGATTACTAGTGGTTAATTACTACTTTTCCTTAGTAGTAAACTTAGCCTTTTAGAGCTCTTTCTCTTCTTTTTAGAAGAAGTTATTATTACTTAGGCCTAATATATTATTAGTTTATATTCCTATAATACTAAAGAGGTTCTTATTATTTAGCGCTATAATTAATAAGCAGGGATTATAGGTTAAAGTTATTATATTAAGGTTATCTCTGTAATAATAAAAGTACGTCGCTTACTAGTAGGTTCTAGCCTCTGTAATCCTATAAAGAGGTTTAATTAATTTAATTATAGTCCCTTCTAGAAAGAGGTATGTAATCTATTTTAGTAATCTTATAATAATTAGTCTTGTTAGCATTATATGTAATTAAGTGTATGCTTATATAATATCACAAATCTAAAGGTAAATGCCTTTTCTTCTTAATAATAAAGTAATAGCTATAATAAGTTATTAGCTTGCTTGTTATATTATTAGTGATTGCGTTAAGATGAATTCCTTTCCCTTGTTATTATAGCCTTGCATAACAAGGCAAGATTTCTTATATAGTAAGGCTATTCCCTTACCTTTAATCTCTCTAACTATATAAGAATTAAAGATTCTATAGCCTCCGTGCTTTACTAGGTTATATTTAATAGATTTAAAGATATTACAAGCTTATAGGGCATTAATCTTAGCTTAATTAGACTACTTAAAGGGTTTTCCTAGGGTTATAATCTTCCCTTCTTAGTAAAGTTAAAGAGTAAGGTTTTAATTAGCTTTTTCCTTTGCTATAAGGAACGCTATACTTAGCATCCCTTTAGCTATAACCTCTTAAATAAAGGCCTTATCTTAGTCTTTATTAATAAGCACATAGAGTTAATTAGGCTAATATTCTTTTTAGAATTATAAGTTTTGCCTCTCCTTGCTTTTATTCCTTTAGGGTAAGGCAATAAGTCTTTAACTTATTAGCTTCCCCTTAGGGTTACCTAGGTATTATAAGCCTCTTTTATTAGCTTCTTTATGCTTATAAATTAAATTATAAAGGCTTTTCTTAGCTTTCCTTACTTTCTTTTAGTAGTGCCTATAGTTTTTCTTCTTCTATTACTAATTCTTTTTAGTAGTAGTAGTTAGTAGTATTATTATAGCCTCCTTTATATCTTAAGGCTTTATCTCCTACTACTCTAGCCTCTTTATAATATATAAGTCTTTATAGTAGGGCTTTACTACTATAGAGTAGAATTTCGCTAGGCTATAGGGTATATTAACTATATAGGTCTCCCTATTAGTAGTAATTAGCTTATAAGGGCTATGCTAGCTACCCTTCTCTCTTTATACGTATATATTAGCCTATAGAGGTAGCTAATATATAGGCGCTATATTAGGGCTATTCTAGGCTCTAAGGGCATTATAGACTTGCCATAAAGCTATATAGTAGTAAACCTTATTAGTAGCTTTCTAAATTACTTTAGCGTATTAAATAATAAAGGCACTAGGTAATGACTTATCTATTATCCGCAAGTAGGCTCTAAAAACTAGTAAGGTTAGTATAATTCCTTTAGGGCTTATAAAATTATTAATAGCCTTAATAGCTATTTAGAGGCGCTGTTCTAGCGTTAGTTTTGCGCTAATTAAGTTAGTAATAATATTATAAGCCTAGTGTAAGGGTCTATAATATCTTTTAACCTTTCTAATACTATTATAAGCTTTAATTAGCATCTTATTAGTCTTAATTAATATTAATTAAGCGTAATATTTAAATTTAGTAGAAGCAAAGTTATTACTAGCATTATAGACTATCTATTCTAGAGGTCCTAGATAGGTATTAATCTAGCACTCTTAGATAGCGTCCTAGATGTCTTAAGCCTTCTGCTTTTTCGGATTAAGGAATTAGGCTACTTAGAACAAAGTTACTAAATTAATAATATAAAGCACTAGTTAACTATTAATTTGCATAATATTAATAATAATCTTATAGTTAAATTCATGGTTATCTTTAATCATGAATTTAAATTAACTAGGGGCCTTACTATATATCTAGTAATAGTAGCAGACTTTGGTTAATTTCTTAATTACCTAGTGTTTAACTTTATAACTAGCTTATTAAAGGACCTTTATAAGTTATTAAATAGAAAGGTAACTAAGCTAATAATATAATTAATAAATATCTCCCTCTAAGAAATAGAAGGTAACTATTTCTTTTGCCTTTAGTAACTACTAAGGATAACCCTATTATTATACTATAAGTATAGTCTTGTTACCTTAAATAAGTATATTTACAAGGTTATTAATCTTAACTTATATCTTATTTATATTAGTAATTAAGAAAAGGAAGGGAGTAGCTATATTAAGGATATAGAATTTAAGCTCTCTAAGTTTTGTAGGTATATAGATAATGCCTTTTGTAACTACTAATCTAGCACTAAATATAATAATTTAAGGTTTATAAGGGATTACCTTTAATAAAGGCATTAATCTTAGTAAAGCTTTCACTTATACCTCTCCTATACTTAATTTTCCTATGGCACTAGTATTAGGCATAATACCTCTAAAGACTTCTTTAGAATAGTGTTCTTTAAAGACATAGTAAAATAAGCCTTTATTACACTCTTATGGTTTATAAAGCTCTTACTTAAGGAATACATATTAAAAGGCTTAATTATTTAGGGTTATAAGGATATTAATATTAGTAGTGTTATAGTTAGTCTATTATCTAAAGTAGAAGAATTACGTAATACTTAAATATACTATTAATAGTAGCTCCTCCACCTTATTATTATTATTATCTTAGGCCTTTATATAAGCCATAAGATATAGTTCCTAATTCTAACCAGAGTTATTATTAGGTTTATTATTATCTTACCCTTTATAGGAGGCAAGGAATGCCTAAAATCTCTTCTTTATAAGGGCTATATAATATGTTTTACTAGCTTACTAGTAGTCCTTTTTTTTCTAATATTCTTTAGCAAAGTAATTAAAGAACTAGTAGTTACTCTTACTACATATAAAGTAGTACTTAGGGTTTAGCCTAGGGCTTTTTTTGTAATAGCTTCCTTTACTATAGGATTATTATCTATACTAATAATTAGTAAACATAGCCTCTAGAGGGTCTCCTTATTAGTACTAAAGGTATTAAGAGATTTTCTTATTTAATTCCATAATAGTAATTACCTTATAAAGGTCTTTAGCAAGACTTTTAAAGCCTAGGGAGTGTATATATTTAACTATCTAATATTTAGGTACACTAGCTATAGTATTTAATGCCTGCTTATAAAGCTTAGTATTTACTATATTAGAAAGGTATAGCCCTCTATAGATCTTCTTAAGGTTTAATAATATAATCTTAAGGCACTTAAGCTTACTTTTATTAGGGTTCTTATTAATTATATTCTTTAATGTTATACTACTCCACTTATAGTAATAGAATTATTAGTTATTTTCTATTTTAAAGCGTTAGCAAATATAAGTAATTATCTCTTTATAAGAGTAGTTATTCCTAAAGAGGTAATTAAGGTAATACTATTTAGTATTACCTATTAATATAATAGGAAAGGCCTTCTAATAATGTATTTAAGGGAGGTTAATCCTATTACACTTATTCTTAAAGAGCGTAATCTTTAGCGTTAGGAAGTTATATAGCTTCCTGCTATAGTAGTTACTATCCTTATATATCTTTATAAGCTCTAAGATTTTCTTTGTAATCTAATCTTTAGAGGGGAATTACTATAAAGGCATAATTTATTATAAATAATAGTCTATAGGTTATTATAGATAATAATTATTAGAATAAAGTAATTAATTTAATTAGGATTATTATAAGGGCTCTTAGGGAGGTTTAGGGAATTATTAGGGTTAAGGAAGGTAAATTTCTAGGGTAGGTAATTAGGTTTAGGGCTAAGGCTTTAGGGGTTTAGAAAATTATAATTTTTCCTATAACTAAAAAGGTATTAAGGTTTAATAAAGTATCTCTTTAAAAGATACTAGGATTAAATATCCTAGGCCTTATTTAATAAGAACACTATAATCTTATAAGGAATTACATAGCTCTTTAATAATATCCTTATTTGCTCTTTTAAAGGTATCTTTAGACTAGCCTTTAAAGTCTTCTTAGAATAACTCCTAGAGGTTATTATCTCTCTAGCCTTAATACTTACTAAGGTTAATAAACCTTGCAATCTAGTTATTAAGTTTAGGTTATGTAGTAGTCTCTAGGTCTAGTTTAATAGGCTCTTTCTAGTCTTTTATAAGGTTATTTATAAGCTATTATAAACATACTAGTAGTTTACTCTCTTATAGTCTTTTAAGAGAAATTATTTAAGCCTTACTATTACTAGTAGTAGCCCTTCCTCTTGTAAAAGGTCTAGATTCTAATTTTACTATCTTATAATATCTAGGCTATAAAAGAAGGTCTAAGGTATTATTTTTACTACTAATTAAGCTTATGTGTTTGCCTATTACTAGGGTCTTCTTTTACACTTTAGGAGCGTTATTGCTCTAATAAAGCTAGAAAATCGCAAAAACATAGAAAATCATAAAGACAGGAAAAACAATAGAAAAAGTAGTAAAAGTAGCAATAAGAACAAATTAAATTAGGGTTAAGTAAAGTAATAGAAGTGCTAAAAGTAACTAGAAAAGCACTAGTAAAAATAATAAGGAAGTAATAGAATTACTACTTCCTATTTTATATAAAAAGAGGGAAGGAGATAATCTCTCTTGCTAATAAGCATAGGGTAAATAATACTAAGAGTAAAGGGGTAAGAAATAAGTAGTAAATGCTTATAAAGGGGGATTAAAGGTCTGTTAGAAGAAGGTAATATATTAAGAGAAGTTATAGATAATTTAGCTAGCTTAGCTAAGGTTATTTAATATTAGGTTTAAAATAAATACCTTATGGTAATAGATTTAGTTAGTTAGTTAGTTTTCTTGTAATAGATAATAAAATTAATAATTAATAATAATATCCTAGATAAATATAATAAAGTTATATCCTATAAGCCTAAGGGTTAATAAATTAATTCCTTAGAAGCCTAACAAGCCTATAACTAGGATTCTAGTCTCTTCCTTTAGTATACTTATGTAGTTATGCCTCTTTACTATAATAACTATTAATCTAGTGTAATAAGGGGTAGTGGCTATAGTGTTTATAGAAATATCTTTTCTTATAATACCTAACTTATTTATAGTTATAAAGTTAACTACTAATTAGTATTAGTTACACTAAGGTGCCTATATAAGTAAGATAATTCTGTAATATTTAAGTTAATAATAGATAGATAGCTTACTAGGAAAGAGAGAGAAAAGAGGGAAAGTCTAGATAATAGAAAAGTAAGTGAAACCTATAAGTAAGGTAGAAAAGGGGGTGGCAAATTAATGTAGCTAATTACGTTACGTGCATCACGCTAGACCTACTATTAGTCTAGTCTTTGGCTACGATTAAGCCAATGAAGATCCGAAGGATCTAATAATATAATTTAGAAATTAATTTATTTTTTACTTTTCTTATTAGGAGTTTACTAGTAAAAGTTACTTTTCTTACTAGTTATTTTTTTACTTTATTTTCTATAAATTATACTTTAGAATTTAATTAAATTTTTACTTTTCTTATTAGGAATTTACTAGTAAAAGTTACTTTTCTTACTAGTTATTTTTTTACTTTATTTTCTATAAATTATACTTTAGAATTTAATTAATTTTTTACTTTTCTTATTAGAAATTTACTAGTAAAAGTTACTTTTCTTACTAGTTACTTTTCTTACTAGAAATTTACTAGGAAAAGTTACTTTTCTTACTAGTTACTTTTCTTACTAGAAATTTACTAGGAAAAATTACTTTTCTTACTAGTTACTTTTCTTATTAGGAATTTACTAGTAAAAGTTACTTTTCTTACTAGTTATTTTTTTTTACTTATTTTTTATAAAATATAATTTAGAAATTAATTTATTTTTACTTTTCTTATTAGGAGTTTACTAGGAAAAGTTACTTTTCTTATTAGGAATTTACTAGTAAAAGTTACTTTTCTTACTAATTACTTTTCTTACTAGGAATTTACTAGGAAAAGTTACTTTTCTTACTAATTATTTTTTTAGCTTATTTTTTATAAAATATAATTTAGAAATTAATTTATTTTTTACTTTTTTATTAGAAGTTTACTAGTAAAAGTTACTTTTCTTACTAGTTACTTTTCTTACTAGAAATTTACTAAGAAAAGTTACTTTTCTTACTAATTACTTTTCTTACTAGGAATTTACTAGTAAAAATTACTTTTCTTACTAGTTACTTTTCTTATTAAGAATTTACTAGTAAAAGTTACTTTTCTTACTAATTACTTTTCTTACTAGGAATTTACTAGTAAAAATTACTTTTCTTACTAGTTACTTTTCTTATTAAGAATTTACTAGTAAAAGTTACTTTTCTTATTAATTACTTTTCTTACTAGGAATTTACTAGGAAAAGTTACTTTTCTTATTAATTACTTTTTTATTAGGAATTTACTAGAAAAAGTTACTTTTCTTACTAATTATTTTTTTAGCTTATTTTTTATAAAATATAATTTAGAAATTAATTTATTTTTTACTTTTCTTATTAGAAGTTTACTAGTAAAAGTTACTTTTCTTACTAGTTATTTTTTTACTTTATTTTCTATAAATTATACTTTAGAATTTAATTAAATTTTTACTTTTCTTATTAGGAATTTACTAGTAAAAGTTACTTTTCTTACTAGTTACTTTTCTTACTAGGAATTTACTAAGAAAATTACTTTTCTTACTAATTACTTTTCTTACTAGAAATTTACTAGAAAAAGTTACTTTTCTTACTAGTTATTTTTTAGCTTATTTTTTACTTTTCTTACTAGAAATTTACTAGGAAAAGTTACTTTTCTTACTAGTTATTTTTAAGCTTATTGTTAGTTACACTAAGGTGCCTGCGCAGGTAAGATAATTCCGTAATATTAAAGTCAATAATAGATAGATAGCTAGCTAGAAAGAGAGAGAAGAGAGGGAAGGTCTAAATAATAGAAAAGTAAGTAAAACCTGTAAGTAAGGCAAAAGAGGGGTAGTAAATTAATATAGCTAATCACATTACGTGCATTACACTAGACTTACTATTAGTCTAGTCTTTAGCTATAATTAAGCTAATAAAGATCCAAAGAATCTAACACTAGTAGTCTCTCTTTATCCGTAGCTAAAGGAGCCTAAAAACGCAATAAAAATCAAATTAAAGAAAAGTGTATATAAGTAAATCCCTTAATAGGAATCCACTACTCTAATTAGCTATTATAGCATTAGTTAATTAAATTAATCTGTTAGTCCTTATTAAGGCTCCTATCCCTTAATATTATAGGTCTCTCTACTTATTCTTTAATATAAATTATTAATTTGTTTAAATTAATTAGAAAGGAAAGGGATAAATTTAGCAATGCCTTTATTATTATATCCGCCGGATTATTATTTTTGTTAATTTACCTTACCTTGTAGATCTTATGCCTTTCGTATGATTAATAAAGGGCTATAATATTAATTATTAGTCTTTTCTCTTTTGTTCCTAGCTTTATAAGGCATTTATATAATAAAAAGGAGTTAGTATAAAGGATTATAGGAATTCAAGGTATCTTTAATTAGTTTATAATCTAATAGAGAGTCGTGGAAATTACATAGGTAATATCTACGCCTTAAACTATACTATATAATTTAGAGGTAAGCGCGCTATATGTAACTTGCTTGCTTTTTGTTAAGCTATATGTAATAATATTACCTTTTATAATAAAGGTATTATTATCTTGTATTATCTCGTTGCTAATTACGATAATATATCTAATTTATAAGCTTAAATCCTTATTATTAGTAAGCAATCTATTTACAAATATAAAGAGCTTTGCTTCCTTAAGGGTTAAAGGTATGTATTATAGTCCTTATTGCTAATTCTTAATTTACTATTTAAGGCATTTATTAAGGTATATAATATTATTAGCAAAGGGTTCTTAGTGTTAAGCTATAATTAATAAATTATAGGAAGCTTCTAGTTAGTTATTACGACTAGATCGGGGAGATATAAACAGAGTAAAGGCTAAGGTTCTTAGTTATAGCTAGAGAGCTACTACTTAGGGGTAGGTGCATAAAGGTCTTAAACTCTAACCTCTTACATACCTTATAGGCAGTCCTTGTCTAAATACCCTACTATATACATATAGCTATCTAATAGCTACTTAATTATTCGCATAACCTAAGGCTTATCTAAGGGTTTTATTATATAACTATTCTATCCCTAGCTCCCTAGCCTTTATGCTCCTAATATACTACCTCTCTAATATATAATTATCCTTAATTAAAAGGAGCTACTTAGCTAATATAAGTATGCTATATATAGCTTATAATAGTGTTTAATATTGCTAGCTGCTTTATAAGTATGTAGCTATTATGTTTACTTAGGATAATAAAATAAAAGTTATAGGGTTTTAAATAATTCCCTCCTTTACCCTCTAGCTCTAAATAGCTATATACTTACTACTTTATTACCTTTAATATGTATACCTTTACCTAATAATTTATTAATACTAAGTAAGTAGACTACTTATATTAGATTTTATAATTAGGTTAAATAGATAGGGTGCTATGTGCTATTTAAAATAAATAAGCTCTTATTTAATATTAGGGATATTATGTTATTCTTGCTAGGAGTTTGTAACTAATGTGCGTATTTACTAGTAGTAGCTATAACTATAAATATTATAATTTCTAGATTAGCTATATATAATATATAAATTACTTAGGGGTCTAAGGCTAATATAAAAGAGGCTTGCTTTTCCTTACTTCTATATATTCTTTTCCTTTATATTCTCCTTTAATATTATAAGTTACCCTTACTTATAACCTAGTAGCTTTATAGCTACTATTATAGTAATTACTAATATCTTATAGTATTATTTTATTATTTATATCTAATCTTACTTAAACACTTAATCCCTTTTAAATACTAGAATATTAGTTACTTTGCCTTTTATACTTGTATTTCTATAGTATATTACTACTAACTTACTAATAGTAAATTATATCTAAGCGCTATAGTACTCTTATTTTATTAGATTCTTTAATAGCTAAGAAAACCTCTTAGATATTTTCTTAAAAATCTCCTAAGAAGCAAATAGCTTTAAAATTTTTAATATAAGTGTAATATCTCTAACCCCTAGCGTATGCCTTACTAACTTATAGCTAGTAGCACTAGTAGTATAAAATTCCCTATATACACTATATATAGTAGGTAGTAATATAGGCTATTACCCCTAAAGATAGTAATAGTGTTATTTTATAGTATATTACTAAAGGTAAATTTACTTTAACTAAGTGTGCTAACTCCTTAAGTATAACTTTACTACTACCTTACTATATACTACTACTAACTTACATAAGTAACTTAATAAAATATACTTATTATATATAAAATAATAAAGACTATTTAGGGGTATGTTTTTTCTTTCTTTATTACTTATACTTATACTAATATACTACTAGTGCTTTACTTACTTTATAAAATTATACTAAGTGCTCTTTAAGTATATTAATAGTTATATTATCTTTAATAATAATCCTTACTTTCTTAATAATATATATATATATTTGTTTTTATAACTTAGGTTACTGCTAATATGCTACTAGCGCTTAATATATATAAAACATAAACTTTATAACATACTCTTATCTATAAAGAATACTAATAAATATAGCTAGGCTAGATAAGTAAGGCTAATTATAAAGGTTATATAAGAGGCTAATACTAATAAGAGAATTACTATATTACTACTAAGTAATACTATTAATCTAGAAGTCTAGATTAATATCTTTAATAGCTTATGCTTTATTATATAAAACCTTCCCTTAGTAAGTTTCTTAATATTCTTGCTTATAGCCTTACTAACTTACTAATAGCTTACTATATATATACCTATGCTTCCTACTTATATTAGGCCTTTAGACCTTCTAGGTAAGCTTTATATATATATATATAGGGAGGGGATTCCTCTAATAATAAGGATAAATCCCTTACCTAGGGCCTTGCTACTAACCTAGCACCTAGGAATAAAAATAATAATACTAGGGGCTAGGGCCTAACGTAAACATAGGGTAAATAGTGCTAGGTAGCTATAAGGTAAATTATCTAAGAAATTATCTAGTTTTTTTATATATTACTATTACTATCTAATCTTTACTAAATACACCTCTATGTCTATAAACTAGCTGCTTAGTTACTACTTATAATTATTAATAATATTTATTATAATAAAATCTCTTCTCTTAACCTATAAATTCTCTAAAGTATTATAGCCCTTTTATTTAACTAGGTATTTCTAATGTCTCTTATTATAATAATATAAGATAATTCTTTTAACTTTAAACTTTTATTTATTATTTATAATATTATCTTATAGTAAGGATGTGTTTTCTATGCTAGTTAAGTCCCCTATAAATAGTTTAAGGTTAGTAATATTAAAAATATTATATAGTTATATACTAGGTAGTAGCTTTAATTAGTATACTAATCTATAAGTTCTAATTACCTTTTTAACTTTATAAGGGCCTAGGTACTTTATACTTAGCTTCCTACTAGGTTACTATAGGTTAATATTCTTTATAGATAATAAAATATAGTTACTTACTCTAAACTTTATTAGAGTTTGCTTCTTATTATAGTGCTTTATATACTAGGTTTATAAGTTACTTAGAAGCTACTTAATTACTATATATTTATCTCTTAGTATAGTTACTTAAGTCTTTACCTAGTTATTTACTACTAGAATATTTGTGATTACTTACTATAAGCCTCTAGGGTTATAACCTTATAGCGCCTTTACTAGGGTGTAGCTATAAGTTAAGTAAGCGCTTATATTATACGTAAACTATACTATTAATAGGTTATTTGCCTAGTTAGTCTAATTAAAGCAAGCAAAAGCTCTTAGATAATACTCTAAAACTTAGTTTAGATGTTTTATTTACTTATTTATTTGCGGGTAAAACGCGGTGCTTAGTTACTACTTAGTAATAATAAGGTAGTAGAAAGTTATCTAAAACCTGCTAGTAAATGTTAAACTATAGTCTATAATAATACCTTCTAGGGCACTATAGTCCCTAAAAACGTATTCTAGAAATATAGTAGCTAACCTATTACTAGTTAGTTATGTTAAAATAGGGATGTAAATACTATATTTTATAAAATAGTCCATAATAACTAAGATTATATTATAAGTCTAATTTATGTCTCTTATAGGTAGTAGCCCTATAATAAAGTTTATTAATAAAGTTTAAAAAGGCTAATTAAGCACTAGTAGCGCTACTAGCTTACTATAAGGTTTATAGTGCCTTAGCTTTAAAGTCTAATAGCTTATATAAGTTTATATATATAACTTAGTGTCTTTCTTTATTAATAGCTAGTAATACTAATTTATAATATAATAAAGGGTCTTACTAACTCCCTAGTAGCCTGCTACTAGGTTATTATAGGTAAGTAGTAAAATTTCCTTTCTTATACTAGCTAGAATAAAAACTTAATTCTTAAATATTAATAGCTTAGAGGGCCTAACGGACTATATCTATAACGCTTCTAGGTTACTACTCTTAAGTAGCTTCTTATAACCTATAGTAAAGTTATTACCTTGCTATACTTTAAATAATATAACCTAAATTAGAGCCTCTAATTCTATGTGTATAAAACAAGCGTTACGTGTGAACTTAGAAGAGGTTTGCTAGACTACTTATATTCTTGCTATAATACTACTATAAGTAGCTAGCTTATAGTGTGCCTATAGACTTATAAATAAATTACAGATAAGTAATGTTTTAAAGGGGTACTTACATTGCTTACTAGCTACTAACCTAGCTAGACTCCTAACCTATAAGCTTACTAGACTTACAGAAATATTAAAAAACATAGATAAGGCATAACCTTATTACTTAGAATTAATAGACCTAGTTTACGTACTACTACTAGGCTTTACTAGACTATTAGGTTCCTTAATAATATAATTAAGTTATAACTTCTTAAAACCCTAGAGGCTAGTAAGGCTATTACAGTATCTTCGTAATAAAACATTAGCTATGCTAAGTAATATAATACTAGAACCTATAATAGTACTATTATTTATATAGTATTCCTATTACTTAGTATTATTAAATTTAAATAAGAAGTTAGGTAGCTATAAGGTTAACGCCTCTACCCTACGCTTCTTACTAATATAATTTGCTTTTCTTAATAAGGCATCCGCAGGGTTTAACTTACCTATATAATATTTAATCCTAAAATTAAATAAATAAAGCTTATCTAATGCTATTACTTACCTGCTAGTTAGCTTTAGCTTTATAGCTAGGTACTTATAATTTAGATAGTCTATAATAACCATAATCTAATAAGAAAAATACGTAAGGTAGTGTCTCTAGGCTTAAAATGCCTCTTAGATTGCTAATAACTTAGTATTAGGTATTAAGTAATAAAGTTTAATATTAGTTAACTTCCTTAAAAATACACTACTAGGTGCTAGCTACCTAGCACTAACATTATAAGTATAGCTCTAATTACATAACTAGATATATTTATCTCTACTCTTAGCAAGTAAAGTAAGTTAAAATGCACTAAAATTAGTGCCTCTTAAAACTTCTTTTAAAGTTCTCTAAACGCTACTAGTTTACTAGGTTCTAGCTTAAACTTTACTAGCTAAATACCTTTTAAATAGTCTATTAATAAGACTACTACCTTACTATACTATTTTATAAAGTATTAGTAAAAACCCGTAAACCTAAGGAATAATTAAATATTAAACACGCTACGGGGTATTAGCTAGGTTATAATAGCTTTAACCTATAATAGTTCTATCTTAATACCCTTTTAAATATAATAAAACCTAGGAATTTTACTTACCTAATAGAAAATTAGCACTTTTTAAGGTTAACATAAAGGTTTATATCTTAAAGTTACTCTAGTATACTTTTAATATACTTTGTATATCTTATAGGGTTACTACTATATATTAGGATATTATTAAGGTAAATAATATAGAATTTATTTACAAGTCCCTTAAGGGCATTATTAATATATTCCTAAAAAGTAGCTAGTGTGTTTACTAATCCAAATAGTATTATAAGATATTTAAAGTAGCTATAGTGGCATTAGAAAGCTATCTTTTACTTATTACCCTTGTGAATATATAGCTAGTAGTATGCTTCTTAAAGATCTAGTAATATGAAAACCTTTACGCTTGCTAATTAGTTAAGGATTTCAGAGATTAATAGTAAAGGGGCCTTGTTTTTAACTATAATCCTATTAAGGCCCCTATAATTTACATAAAGCCTTAATTTCCCTGATTTTTTCAGAACAAATAAAATTAGAGCTCTAGCTAGACTAGTTAATCTTCTAATTTACCCTTTTTCCTACACACTTACTAGGTACTCCCTAAGTACTTCTAGCTCTTTTTTAGCTAGGTTATATATAAGTCCCTAGGGTGGTTATTTCCCCTCTTCTAATTTAATTATATAAGTGTAGCTACCTAATTCTAGGAGCTTACTAGCTAGATCTTTTAAAAACATATTTATAAATTCCGCGTACTTTTCTAGGATTTACTATTAGGTTATATTACTATCTATCTCTTATATAGTTACTACTACCTCCTTATAGTATACTACCTAGAGTACTATTACGCTTCTTAGTTTTTTCTTTTTTAAGGAATAGGTATATTTTACTACTATTACTATAGCTATGCTATAACCTTAGTTATTACTTGCTATATTATTTGCTAATAAGTCTTTATTAGTCTCTCTTTCTTTTCCTTAGGCTTAATTACCCTAATCTTTAGTAATACTAGTAATAGTATAATAAATAACTATTTTGCTACCTTATATAGTTATTACTTCCCTATAGTAAGTGTAATATAATCCTTAGTTATTAGGAACCTTTAAAAATTTTACTTCTAATTTATTACTATAGGTTTATACTCTAGGGTCTAATCTATACCTAGGAGCATTCTCTCTCCTATATTAGTAATATAGTAGCTAATCTAGTAAACCTTTATATAGCCTATGCTATCTTTTACCTTAATTAGCTTACGTAAGATTCCTTTGTATAGGATTTTGTCCTTACTTACGCTTTCTAGTATTATCTCCGTTTTTTCTATGTTTTTCTAATTCTATTTTAATAATAATTTAGGGTGAATTATTAAATACTATATGCCTATATTAAATAGTGCTAGCATAGCTAACTAGTAGTTATCTTACTATAAGGATACCTATATTCTTATTCTCTTATTTATAGGTTTCTTTATAGCAAGACTATTATCCTAGGCTTATGCTAACCTAATTAGAATCTTATTAGGGTCTAAGGTCTTATTACTACTATCCTTATGCTTCTTAGTTATATACTTACTACTTTTATAAATTAAATAATCCGCTGCTTTATATTTATTTACACTATATTTAGGACTACTATATTTATAGCACTTAAATAGTCTTTAACCTATACTTAGTTACTATAAGTTTTACTACAAGTTATTTATAAGGAAGCTAGAGTATTATCTCTTTCTCTTACCTTCTTTATTATTATAGTTTTTATTATAATTATTTAATATAGATATTATTATAACTTTAGCCTTTTTACCTTATCCCTATAGCTAACTCTAAGATATTAGGAACTCCTAGCTAACTATATACTTCCTTATAGTATTATTTAGGCTATTTAGGAAAATTACTATTCTTAAGCACGTAGGGATTTAGTTAGGTAATTTAGCTTCTACTTTAGTCTAAAGTCTTAAGAAGGACTAGAAAAACTAGTTATCCTTCTACCTTAGATTTAGTAATATCCTAGTAGCTTCTAAGCACCTTATATCCTTATCTATTACTTCTAAGTTTAACTAGGACATAAATTTATCCTAAGAATAGGCCAAGTAGTTAACTAACTTATTTACTATTACATAATGTATTTATTATTACTTTGTATTATTCGCTAGGTAGCTACTAGCATATACTACCTTAGTTCTATTATTATAAAAGGTTCTTAGATTTAACTAAAATAACACATTTAAATCCGCTAGGTATGCTTATAAATTCTTATAGGTATTGCCTTTATACGCTAGCACTTTATACTACGTTTTCACAAAGCTCTGTAAGTATGTACTTGCTATAAAGTTAGGATTAGGTAGGAAGGCTAGGAATAAGGGATTAATTAGTATAAGTATCTAAGGGGTAATTATAGGTTCTTTACCTAATCTAGCTAATTACAAGTCTGCCTTAATTTCTTTAAGCTATGCTTTTATATTTATAATATCCTGCCTTATATAAGTATATTATAGCTAGGCTTATATAACCTTATAGCAGCGCTCTAGCTTATTTAGGTTATTATTATTCCTAGATTTAGTATTACTATATTAATTAGGGTTAGGTAGCATCTATTAAATCCTTTTATTATTAGGCCCTAAAGTTAGGGTATATAAGTTACTCCCTAGGCGCTATAGGTTTACGTCTCCCTTACTAGGTAGTATAGGTGTGTTTTAAGTAAATATTCTATAGTTTTTATATTTAAACCTAGCTAATAGTTTATTTACCCTAAAGGGTTTAAGAGTTTAACTTATTATAACTAGATTAAGGAGATATAAATAGAGTAAAGGCTAAGGTTCTTAGTTATAGCTAGAGAGCTACTACTTAAGGGTAAGTATATAAAGGTCTTAAACTCTAACCTCCTACATACCTTATAGGTAGTCCTTATCTAAATACCTTACTATATATACGTAGCTATCTAATAGCTACTTAGTTATCCGCATAACCTAAGGCTTATCTAAGGGTTTTATTATATGACTATTCTGTCCCTGGCTCCCTAGCCTCCGTGCTCCTGACATTAGTATATAGTTATAATATAGCTTCCTTAGGCTTATTATTCTATATAATCTTGCTTTACTATTAGAGATTAAGGATTAACTTCCTTAATTTTCTAACTTTAGCTCTTTTAGGTTAAAATTAATAAGTTATTAGCGTTCTAGGTTAAGATATAGCTATTAAAAATAAGGGGATTCCTAGTAGTTAATTGCTGCTTTTCCTTAGTAGTAAACTTAGCCCTCTAGAGCTCTTTCTTTTCTTTTTAGAAGAAGTTATTATTACTTAGGCCTAATATATTATTAGTCTATATTCCTATAATACTAAAGAGGTTCTTATTATTTAGCACTATAATTAATAAATAAGGATTATAGGTTAAAGTTATTATGTTAAGGTTATCTTTGTAATAACAGAAGTATATTACTTATTAGTAGGTTCTAGCCTTTGTAATCCTATAAAGAGATTTAATTAATTTAATTATAGTTCCTTCTAGAAAGAGGTGTATAATCTATTTTGGTAATCTTATAATAATTAGTCTTATTAGCATTATGTGTGATTAAGTGTATGCTTGCGTAATATTATAAATCTAAAGGTAAATGCCTCTTCTTCTTAATAATAGAGTAATAGCTATAATAAGTTATTAGCTTACTTATTATATTATTAGTAATTATATTAAGATAAATTCCTTTCCCTTGTTATTATAGCCTTGCATAATAAGGCGAGATTTCTTGTATAGTAAGGCTATTCCCTTACCTTTAATCTCTTTAACTATATAAGAATTAAAGATTCTATAGCCTTTGTGCTTTACTAGGTTATATTTAACGAATTTAAAGACATTGTAAGCTTGCAGGGCATTAATCTTAGCTTAATTAGACTGCTTAAAGGGTTTTCCTAGGGTTATAATCTTCCCTTCTTAGCGAAGTTAAAGAGCAAGGTTTTAATTAGCTTCTTCCTTTACTATAAGGAACACTATGCTTAGTATCTCTTTAGCTATAACCTCTTAAATAAAGGCCTTATCTTAGTTTTTATTAATAAGCATATAAAGTTTAATTAGGCTAATATTCTTTTTAGAATTATAAGTTTTGCCTTTCCTTGCTTTTATTCCTTTAGGGTAAGGTAATAAGCCTTTAACTTACTAGCTTCCCCTTAGGGTTACCTAAGTATTACAGGCCTTTTCTATTAGCTTTCCTATGCTTATAAATTAGACTATAAGGGCTTTTCTTAGCCTTCCTTACTTTCTCTTTAGTAATGCTTATAGTTCTTTTTCTTTTTCTATTACTAATTCTTTTTAGTAGTAGTAGTTAGTAATATTATTATAGCTTTCTCTATGTCTTAAGGCTTTATCTCTTATTACTCTAGCCTTTTTATAATATATAAGTCTTTGTAGTAAGGCTTTACTACTATAAAGTGGAATTTTGCTAGGCTATAGGGCATATTAACTATATAGGTCTTCCTATTAGTAGTAATTAGCTTATAAGGGCTATACTAGCTACCTTTCTCTCTCTCTATATATATATTAGCTTATAAAGGTAGCTAATATATAGGCACTATATTAGGACTATTCTAGGCTCTAAGGGTATTATAAACTTACTATAAAGCTATATAGTAGTAAACCTTATTAGTAGCCTTCTAAATTACTTTAGTATATTAAATAATAAAGATACTAGGCGGTAACTTATTTATTATTTATAGGTAAGCTTTAAAGACTAGCAAGGTTAGTATAATTCCTTTAGGGCCTGTAAAATTATTAATAGCCTTAATAGCTATTTAAAGGCACTATTCTAGCATTAGTTTTGCGCTAATTAAGTTAGTAATAATATTATAAGCCTAGCGTAAGGGTTTGTAATATCTTTTAACCTTTCTAATGCTATTATAAGCTTTAATTAGTATCTTATTAGTCTTAATTAATATTAATTAAGCGTAATATTTAAATTTAGTAGAAGCGAAGTTATTACTAGCATTATGGACTATCTATTCCGGAGGTCCTAGATAGGTATTAATCTAGCACTCTTAGATAGCATCCTAGATATCTTAAGCCTTCTGCTTTTTTAGATTAAGAAATTAGGTTACTTAAAATAAAGTTACTAAATTAATAATGTAAAGCACTAGTTAACTATTAATTTACACGATATTAATAATAATCTTGTAGTTAAATTTGTGGTTATCTTTAATTATGAATTTAAATTAACTAGGGGCCTTACTATATATCTAGTAATAGTAGTAGACTTTGGTTAATTTCTTAATTACCTAGTGTTTAACTTTATAACTAGCTTATTAAAGGACTTTTATAAGTTATTAAATAGAAGGGTAACTAAGCTAATAATGTAATTAATAAATATCTCCCTCTAAGAGATAGAAGGTAACTATTTCTTTTACCTCTAGTAACTACTAAGAATAACCTTATTATTATACTATAGGTATAGTCTTATTACCTTAAATAAGTATATTTATAAGGTTATTAATCTTAACCTATATCTTATTTATATTAGTAATTAAGAAAAGGAAGGGAGTAACTATATTAAGGATATAAAATTTAAGCTCTTTAAGTTTCATAGGTATATAGATAATGCCTTTTATAACTACTAATCTAGCACTAAATATAATAATTTAAGGTTCGTAAGGGATTACCTTTAATAAAGGTATTAATCTTAGTAAAGCTTTTACTTATGCCTCTCTTACACTTAATTTTCCTATAGCGCTAGTATTAGGCATAATACCTCTAAAGACTTCTTTAGAATAGTATTCTTTAGAGACATAGTAAAATAAGCCTTTATTATACTCTTATAGTTTATAAAGCTCTTGCTTAAGAAATATATATTAAAAGGCTTAATTATTTAAAGTTATAAGGATATTAATATTAGTAGTATTATAGTTAGTTTATTATCTAGAGTAAAAGAATTATATAATGCTTAGATATACTATTAATAATAGCTTCTTTACCTTATTATTATTATTATCCTAGGCCCTTATATAAGCTATAAGATATAATTCCTAATTCTAACTAGAGTTATTATTAGGTTTATTATTATCTTACCCTTTATAGGAGGTAAGGAATGCCTAAAATCTCTTCTTTATAGGGGCTATATAATATATTTTACTAGCTTACTAGTAGTTTTTTTCTTTCTAATATTCTTTAGTAAAGTAGTTAGAGGACTAGTAGCTACTCTTACTATATATAAAGCAGCGCTTAAAGCTAGGCCTAGGGCTTTTTTTATAATAGCTTTCTTTACTATAGGATTATTATTTATACTAATAATTAGTAAACATAGCCTCTAGAGGGTCTTCTTCTTAGTACTAAAAATATTAAGAGGTTTTCTTATTTAATTTTATAATAGTAATTACCTTATAAAGGTCTTTAGTAAGACTTTTAAAGCCTAGGGAGTATATGTATTTAACTATCTAATATTTAGGTATACTAGCTATAGTATTTAATACTTACTTATAAAGCTTAGTATTTACTATATTAGAAAGGTATAGCCCTTTATGAATTTTCTTAAGGTTTAATAACGTAATCTTAAGGCACTTAAGCTTACTTTTATTAGGGTTCTTATTAATTATGTTTTTTAATATTATACTACTCTATTTATAGTAATAGAATTATTAGTTACTTTCTATTTTAAAGTATTAGTAAATATAAGTAATTATCTCTTTATAAGAGTAGTTATTCCTAAAGAGGTAATTAAGGTAATACTATTTAGTATTACTTATTAATATAATAGAAAAGGCCTTCTAATAATATATTTAAGGGAGGTTAATTCTATTACACTTATTCTTAAAGAGCGTAATCTTTAGCATTAGGAAGTTATATAGCTTCCTACTATAGCAGTTACTATTCTTATATACCTTTATAAGCTCTAAGATTTTCTTTATAATCTAATTTTTAAAGGGAATTACTATAAAGGCATAATTTGTTATAAATAATAGTTTATAGGTTATTATAAATAATAATTATTAGGATAAAGTAATTAATTTAATTAGGATTATTATAAGGGCTCTTAAGGAGGTTTAGGGAATTATTAGGGTTAAGGAAGGTGGATTTCTAGGGTAAGTAATTAGGTTTAGGGCTAAGGCTCTAGGGGTTTAGAAAATTATGATTTTTCCTATAACTAAAGAGGTATTAAGGTTTAGTAAAGTACCTCTTTAAGGGATGCTAGGATTAAATATCCTAGGCCTTATTTAATAAGAACACTATAATCTTATAAGGAATTACATAGCTCTCTAATAATATCCTTATTTACTCTTTTAAAGATATCTTTAAACTAGCCTTTAAAGTTTTCTTAGAATAACTCCTAGAGGTTATTATCTCTCTAGCCTTAATGCTTACTAAGGTTAATAAACCTTACAATCTAGTTATTAAGTTTAGGTTATTTAGTGGTCTCTAGGTCTAGTTTAATAGGCTTTTTCTAGTCTTTTATAAGGTTATTTATAAGCTATTATAAATATACTAGTAGTTTACTCTCTTATAGTCTTTTAAGAGAAATTATTTAAGCCTTACTATTACTAGTAGTAGCCTTACCTTTTATAAAAGGTCTAGATTCTAATTCTGCTATCTTATAATATCTAGGCTATAAAAGAAAGTCTAAGGTATTGTTCTTTTGCTACTAATTAAGCTTATATATTTACTTATTACTAGGGTCTTCTTTTACACTTTAGGAGCGTTATTGCTTTAATAAAGCTAGAAAATCATGAAAATATAAAAACTTATAAGGATAGGAAAAATAGTGGAAAAAGCAGTAAAAGTAGCAATAAGAATAAATTAAATTAGGGTTAAGTAAAGTAATAGAAGTGCTAAAAGTAACTAAAAAAGCACTAGTAAAAATAATAAGGAAGTAGTAGAATTACTGCTTTTTATTTTATATAAAAAGAGGGAAGGAGATAATCTCTCTTACTAATAAGCATAGGGTAAATAACACTAAGAGTAAAGGGGGGTAAGAAATAAGTAGTAAATACTTATAGAGAGGGATTAAAGGTCTATTAGAAAAAGGTAATGTATTAAAAGAAGTTATAGGTGATTTAGCTAGCTTAGCTAAGGTTATTTAACATTAGGTTTAAAATAAATGCCTTATAGCAATAGATTTAGTTAGTTAGTTAGTTTTCTTATAATAGATAATAAAATTAATAATTAATAATAATATCCTAGATAAATATAATAAAGTTATATCCTATAAGCCTAAGGGTTAATAAATTAATTCCTTAGAAGCCTAATAAGCCTATAACTAGGATTCTAGTCTCTTCCTTTAGCATACTTATGTAGTTATGCCTCTTTACTATAATAACTATTAATCTAGCGTAGTAAGGGGTAGTAGCTATAGTGTTTATAGATATATCTTTTCTTATAATACCTAACTTATTTATAGTTATAAAGTTAATTACTAATTAGTGTTAGTTATACTAAGGTGCTTACATAGGTAAGATAATTCTATAATATTAAAGTTAATAATAGATAGATAGCTAGCTAGAAAAGAGAGAGAAAAGAGGGAAGGTCTAGATAATAGAAAAGTAAATAAAACCTGTAAGTAAGGTAGAAAAGAGAGTAGCAAATTAATATAGCTAATCACGTTACGTGCATCACGCTAGACCTACTATTAGTCTAGTCTTTAGCCACGATTAAGCCAATGAAGATCCGAAGGATCTAACACTTATTTTTTATAAAATATAATTTAGAAATTAATTAATTTTTAACTTTTCTTATTAGGAATTTACTAATAAAAATTACTTTTCTACTAGTTACTTTTCTTACTAGGAATTTACTAAGAAAAATTACTTTTCTTATTATGTTAGAACAAAGGTGATATTAATCGCGCGAGCAGCAGCCGCAATTACCTAGCAAAAGCTTAGGCCGCGCGCAAGCCCTACACGTGACCCATAACCTAGCCTTGTGATTAGCTAGGAATTATAGGGCTACAAACACATAACCTCTTTTACCTTTAGTATTATAGCTTCTAGTTTCTAACTTCCCTTTTCTATATTAATTATATAATGCAGCCTAAAATAAATAATCAATAATGATACTATTCTTTAGGCTTACGATCTTATTACATTAAATTCAATCCCCTGTAATACTAACACTAATTAGTGGTTACCTTCATAAATAACCACGTAGTCTTTAAATACCGTAGATTAGCAAGGTTACCTTAGAAGAGGCAGCTTACCTAATAATAACTTACCTTATAAAATAGGAGGGCTATGTTTAAAGGAAAGTTATGCTAATAGAGAGATATAAACATAGCTCTCTTCTTACTTTAGTATTAATATCTAATTTATATAAACCCTAAAATAACAAAGAAGGGTTTAACACTAGTAGCTAAGCTATCCCCTTATTCTTTTTTATTATGCGTTTTATCACGCATTTAAAGTTAATTACTATACCTTATAATTCTTTATATTAGTAATATAATTTTTATAATTTACCTTTACACCCTCTTACCCCTTTACACTAAAAGAGTTATTTCCTTATATTATTACTTACTTAGTTAAGATATTAGATATAGCTAGCTTATTAAGGGTTACTAGTTAATTTAGAGTCCTAAGCAAAAGTAATAAATATAATAACACTATAGAAAGTATTAGAATAAGAGATAATAAAGAATACCCTAATAAAGGCAAAACCCTAGACTACACTACCTATTATACTACCTAATTCCCTTATATCTCTCTAAAGCTATACCTATATATTACAGAAAACCTACTCTAATAAATAGGAAATTCTAAGTATAAAGAGATAATAACACCTAAGGAGATTACACTCTATATCCTTATTAAGGCTAAGTAATATAGAGAGTAAGGACTATTTAGAAGAACACTTTTCTCTAAATTTAGTAATAACTTCTATAGATAAATAAGGCATAAGTTTATAGAAGGAAAGAACCTTTACTAGAATATTATCTAAGATTACCTCCTTTACCACAGGGTTTATATAACTATTAGAAGAGGTATAAAAATAGCTAATAACCTTAAAGAGGTAATAACCTAGGAGGAATTCTAATTCTAGACCCTTAAAGAGATTAAGAAAGCTAGGAAGAAGTACATAGACTTCTAGAAAAACCTAGAGAATAAAAACTTCCTTTATAATCTTTTAGATAATAGAGATATTAGAATCTAACACCCTACCCCTTTACTATACCTATTAGTTTAATTACTATTAAAGGGATTAATAAACTAATCCCCTCTTTAAAGATTAGCTACTCTAGAAGTAAGGACACTAAAGAATGCTATTTATAAGCACTTATAGGTAATTCCCTTACCTATACCTTTACCTAAGGTTATATAGTAAGAGAAACCTAACTACCTTATAGAAAATACCCCTAATTATAATAACTATTAGCAAAATCAAACCCTATTACTTAGGGCTAGTAATACGCCCCTTAGTATAGCCTAAAGGATTATACTTCCTACTCCTTAATATAAGGAGAAGGAAGGTTAGAAGGAACTATAACTCCTAAAACTATTACCTTTAAGGCTACCCTCTTAATAAATACTAACTATCCTAGTGCTTCTATAAATATAAAGAGAGGTACTTAGAGAACCTTTAAATACCTAAAGGCCCTCTCTAAAGTAAATTATTAACCTTTTAAAGGTATACCTAAAGAAATAACTATATAGTGCTAATAATTATAATATACTTAAGTTAAAGCTTTAAATATTCTATAGGAAATATAAAATACTTAATATCTAACTAAAATAAGCTAGATATATATTTAAGGTTATACTTAAAGGTAAGGCTTTATAATACTATATAAACTACCTCTTAAAGCCTAGTTAACTATAAGACCTCCTTATACTTATTAAGTATATAAGAAACTATTTTAAAATAAAGAATATATAGTAAAGATATCTCCTAAAGTAAAATAATACTACCTTATAAGGGATAATAGGTAATAGCCTAAGTAAGTCTATAGTTAATTACTTTAATAAACTTATAAAGAAGCTTACTATCTTATAATATATAAACCCTAAGATAGGTTAAAGTAAGAGAGCACTTTAGAATTAAATTATAAGAGCCTATAGTAATATCCCTAAATATAAAGAAGCTATTATAAATTTACTAAAAGGTCTTTAAGAGTTTTATAAATACATAAGGATAATAATTTAACTTATTAAGGAAGAGAAAAAGAGCTAATAATAATTCCTAACTAATACTATAACCTTAAAGTAGTTCTAGACTAACTAAAAATATAATAAGAAAGGAAAAGAGGCTTAATACTTATTTAGAAGGTCTTAGAGTAAAAGAGAGACCCCTTATATAAGGAAATGCTATATATATAGTAAGGAAGGATGCTAGTTATTAAAGCACCTAGAAAAGGACTATAAGAAGGTGTTTTAATATTATAAGAATTACTATCTTACGGATCCTACTAATAACTTATATAATTTATTCCTTATGTAATATAAAGGTAAATAAGAGCTATAATCTCTTACTAATAATAAGATTACTAAGTATATAAAGAGCATTGGATTTAAGGATAGCCTTAATAATATAGATAGGCTAGTACTTATAAGCTTCTTTAATTATAGTATGTAGCTTAATAGCAAAAGAATAGTTTAAATCCTTATAAACTAAGTAGCTTTTTATAGCTTAAGTAAGGAGGACTTTTTCTAGCAGAAGCTATCTAATAATGCTCTAGTAATATTTATGCTAGGAGATTACTACTTATATGTAATATTCTAAGGGATTATACCTAATATAGGTGCCGCAAAGTTCTCTATAGTAAGACACCCTTAATTCCTTACTTTATAACGTGTAATACTAGAGATATAGCTTAATAGATCTAAGGCAGGGAAGGCTATTATTAGATTTAGCATAGGAGAGCTAATTCCTACGCTTAGAGTAATTAATATGCTTACCCCTTTTAGGGATATTCTCTTTTAAGTTATCCTTATAAATACTCCCTTCCTTTTATCCCTTAATAATATAAATTAATTATAAATTAACTTTAATATCTCTAAGAACACACTATAATAAGAAGATATTAAAGTCCTTATAATTCGCAAATAAGGGTATACCTAGATGCTTCTTATGTAAAAGGAAAAAGCAGTTACCTAGAGCTACCTTATAGAAGGTAAGCTATAATAATTATATTATTACTTTAGACACTTATTAATTAGATGCCTATATAAGGTTCTTTGTAAATTAAGGTATAAAGTTAATATTAAAGCTATTAAGAAGCTAATAAGAGTATATTACTAATGCTAGATATATATAAATAGCCTTAATTACTTTAAATTTACCCTAAAAGATAAGTATGCCTTTAACTTTAAGGTTATAGTAAATATCTTTTACTTTAATAGTAATTACCTTATACTCTATGCTATAGATATAGCTATAGTATTTAACATAGTAAAATTTATAAAGGATATCTTTATAAAGACCACCTAGGAAGCCCTCCGGATATGCTAGATTAATGTGTATTAAGGCCCTCTAGATTTAATTATTATAGACACTAGCACGAACTTCTATAGTAATAAATTTAGATAATTTATGGCTTTAATGTTAATTTTAATTAAAGAGGTTCTTGTTAAAGCGCACTATAGCATTAGGAAGGTTAAGAGATATTATAAGCTACTCTATAGGGCTTATAATATTATTAGACGTAAATACCCTATAACACCTAAACCTATTACTCTATAAATAGTAGTAAAGGCCCTAAATAATACCGCAGGCCTAAATAGCCTTATTCTAATAGTCCTTGTCTTTAGTGCCTACCTACGTATAATAAGCAAATCCTTACTATTACTAGATATTATATAGTGTGTAATTATAGTATAGAAGGCTACTAAAGAAATCAAGAGGCTTTATGCTATCTAGAAGGTTAATAAAGCCCTTATTATATGTAATAGCCTAGATATATTAAAGACCCTTAGCCTACTACTTAGATTAAAGGTCTAAGTCTAGCGAGAAGGCAAGGGATAAAGAGGCTTATATAAGCTATTAGCTATAGATAGAGAGAGTTATATACTTAACCTCCCTAGAGGCCTAAAGACCTTTAGATTAACCTCTATTAAGCCTTATTATAATAATCCTAATAGGGAGCTATAGATAGACTAATAGCTAATAAAGCCTAATAAGGAGAAAGAAGAGAAAGAGTAAGAGGCTTAAGATAAGAACTTAGTGCTAGTAATACCTCTAAAGTGTGGGCATAGAAGACCCTAAAAGAACCCCCTAGTAATACCCTAAGAGACTAATGTTTTCCTATTAATAAAGGAAGTTAATAACCTTGCCTTAGTAATTAAGCTATGTAAGGAAGGGATTATTAAGACCCTAGGAGAGCTATTTAAGAAGCTAATAAAGGTAAAGATTAAAACCCTAATTAAGTAAGAAATGTTTGAATTTATTATGTTTAATAAAAAGAATATAGCAGGCTTTAAATCTTTAATTCTTATATTATTAACAAAATTAAGGGTAAGATAATAAAACCCTATAAAAATTATATCTTATAATCTAAGGATGTGAGGATAAAGGGAAATAAACTATTCTTACACAGGCCCTAATGATTTAATAAGCAAGTTAATGTCTTATCCTTATGATAGCCCTATTAGTAAGGCTAAGGAAATTCCTTATATAGCTACGGGATATTTACTAAGCGTATGTATAAGCATATATATTCCTAGAGTAGCTAATCCTAGCGTGCTTACTAATTTAAATATGGCACCTCTACCTGCCTAGAACGATTCTAAAGGTTATTAAACCTCTTTATAGCATTGCAGAAGCTAGAACACACTAGTAAGTTACGTATTACAAGCATTATAGAGAGAATCTCTAGATAGAAACCTCTATATATAATCTATGCTTACTTATAACTATAAATAAAAGCCCTAACTTTACTTATATTAGAATATAAACTAATAATACTATTAGCCTCTTAGATAAGAAGTTCTCTAAGAAGGAGAAGGCATAGATAGTTACTACTAGCTTTAATATAAAACTAAAGTAATTCCTAACTAAGGATAATCCCCTTATATTTAATAGAGGCATTATTACACTAGAGAATAATACTATTAAGATATAGTAAAAGGGATAGAGTAATAAGCTAGATTTAGTTCCTATAACTAATTTAAAGCGTAAATACATTAAGTAAAGAGCATAAGGCGCTTATATTACCTTAATATATTAACTAGAAGCTTGTTTTAATCTATTTATTATAGCATAACACTAAGAGCTAACCCTAGAGAATATAAAGGCCCTTAATTATTGCCTAAAATGGCAGATGGACTACCTAAATAGAGGCCTAATATTTATCCTAATAGACCTTAAGAAAGCAAAGCTCTTTGCCTTTATAAATAGATCCTTTGCTAATAATAAGGACTTATCCTTATAACTAGGATACGTAATAATTCTAGCTAATAAAAACTACACTAATAGTAAATTCACGATTAAAGGTAATATTATGCACTTTAGCTTAATAAAGAGCAAGAGAGTTATACAAAGTATACTTGCCTTAGAAGTCTATAGTATAGTAGCTAGTGTTAATATAGCCTACACACTAGTAATAACTCTAAACCTAGTTACTAACTAACTAAAGCTCCTAATAATCCTAATTATTATATATATAGACTTATACTCTTTATATAAATACCTTATTAAGCTTAGTATAATAAAGAAGAAATACCTAATAATTAATATTATAGCCCTTTAGTAATTATATAAATGCTAAGAGCTCTGCAAGATCTAATAGATTAATAAAGAAAATAACCTAGCTAATGCCTTAATAAAGGTATTACCTAATAAGGCCCTTAAGAGCTTTATCTTTACTAACTAGATAACTATCTAAATAGAGGGATAGGTTACTTACATATAAAACACGCGTAGTAAGAGAGATAATCCTCTAGGAGAGTAACTATACCTATGCTAGCTATTAGGCCTCTCCTAGTTAATTATAGAGTTTAATAGTAGCGTATAGGAGGAGGAAGATATTATTTATATACTATAGTATAGATAATAGTGTTATTTTAAGGAAGGAAGGGATTTAGAAGAGACTTACTTATCCTTATATAAGCTTATAGGTTAAGTAAGATTATTCTTTTCCCTTTTATTAGCTATAATATACCCTAATAGGCTATAAGGTTCCTTTCTTGTTTTCCCTATTAATTAAGTTATTAATCTATTATTCCTTTTTTATTTCTATGATTAATATTACGCATTAATAATCATATTAAAAGAGAGAGGTTCTAGTGTTAGAATAAAGGTAATATTAATTACGCAAGTAGCAGCCATAATTACCTAGCAAAAGCTTAGGCCGCGCGCAAGCCCTGCACGTAACCTATAACCTAGCCTTATGATTAGCTAGGAATTATAGGGCTATAAACGCGTAATCCCTTTTACCTTTAGCATTATAGCTTCTAGTTTCTAACTTCCCTTTTTTACATTAATTATATAACATAGCCTAGAATAGATAATCAATAATGATACTATTCTTCGGGCTCACGATCTTATTACATTGAATTCAATCCCCTGTGATACCAACATATTAGTTATTTTTAATAAAAAAATAAAGATAAGTCTAAATAAGTAAATTACTATAGAAAAAGTTAGACTTTTTAGTTATTTAGTATTTTAAGCTTTTAAAATATTAATTGAATAAAATTCCTTTCTCTTTCATTTTTTTAATATTATAATTAATATTTAATTTTAGGGGTTATTAGTTATAGCCAATGCATCTAATATGTAAGGAACAAAAGAATCACTAGTAATACTTTGTTAGGGAAAAACAACCACCCCAAAACAACGCAAAAGAGGGACTTGACAATGACAATGATGCTAATGAAAATGACGATATTGATGATATCAGCGACTGAACCTAGATATCGGGATCTACGTCTGCGATATTTGCGATCCATCGCGAGGATCCAAGCTAGGAAAAGCAGCCTAGCTAGGCAGCTAGATAATCTCGAATAATCTCATAATAATCTTAGGTAAACACAGGTAAAAACACGATTTGAACAATCCTAGCCAAAGGCATCGAAGGGAGAGTTGATTTTCTATGAAAAGGGAGGGAATCTAGGGCTTTTATCTAGCTAAGGGGTCAGGGGCTAGGCCACATGACTAGGGATCCGATGTGGCCAATTTGATCCGACAAGCCGAGGTCTAGGGGGCTGGAGGTCTTGTGAGAGAGGTCTCGAGGGGTCATAATCCTTTCTGCTCCCGATTAAGCAAGCAGCGTATCTATTTATGGTCGCCCACATGCGGAATCTCAATGGTGTTGTTTCGGCACGCGGGACCTTCCTTTACTGTCCAGGCTTGTTCAGTTTGTGAGGAATATGGGCTCAGCGTGTTGCTTCATATGGGCTTGGTAAGCAACGAGCCCGCGAACGCAGTAGCAGGTACTGGCCTGCGTAACTTATACTCGTTGGATCCGGTGGTCCGTTGACACGGAATTTCCACTTGTGCAAGCATCTCCTGGTGTTAACATGTCAATGGTGGACCGAAACCATGTCATCATGGGATATTCTCAGTAGAGCCCTGAAAACGAGGAGTCAACTATGCCGATGGAAGGCAAGAGATTAAATCCTGGGTGTACACGCACAGATGATGAGAGGTCACAAGCCACATCATGTGAAGCTTCGGGAAAAATGAGACGTTTGGCAACAATGCGGATTTCATTCATTCAGATGCCCAGCTCCCGGCTCGCCAGCGCAGCACCCTTGATCCTGTTCGCAATCTTTCGAAATGCAACGTCTCTTGCAAAATCGGCATCTCCCCCGTGCCTAGGCTTGGCGTCGATTGAGAAGGGGGAGAAGCCGCAATCGTCCGTCGCGCCAAGCTGGTCCTTGGGGATGTATCTGCTGGCATTGACCAGTTGCTCGCAAATCTCTTCTGGGGTCTCGACTCTTGGATCCAGGGGGTTGGTGACGCCGATGAAGGCGACTTGCTTGACACCATGCGCGTCGCCGCGGATGCGCTTGCCAATCTCCCTGTAGACCTCTTCCTTGTCTGCCTCGCTCGAGAGCTGGATGAGGAAGTATCCGGCATTGATGTTGAACATTGTCCCGAGAAGTGCGACGTAGGGGACGTCGGCAGAGTGCGTGCTGTCGCAGTCGCCGCCCGGACAGGTGTGAAGACCAATGTTCTTCCTCTCTTCCGCCGTGAAACGCTCCAGGACGCTGTTGATCAGGGAGATGAATGTCCGGAGGAGCTCGCTCCCGGCCTCGGCACTCCCCGGGCCACCGCCGCCCCTGGACGCCAGTCGGCCCTCGGTGAAGTCGATGCTCACCCGCGCAGCTCCTGCGGCGAAGCAGCCTCGGATGTCCTTTTCGCACTCGTCCACGAGATCCTTGGCGAACGCCGTCCTGGGGTAGCCATCAATCTCGCTGTCCGGAGGATAAGTCAGGAACAAGAGGGATGGCGCGATGACAGCCTGCTTCAGCTTTGCGCTTGTCCCGAGGGTGTACGGAAGAGACGACTTGAAGTTCTCATGCGCGTATGTTTTGTATCGGAAGGGGCCCCTCACGAGACCGGGCAGCTGGCGCTTGTGCCCATCTTCGAAGGTGATGATGCAATGGCCATCTCCTCTCATCGTATCCAGGAGCCCTGTTCCGCCAAGAGTGCTGGTACAATCAGTTATCCATCCCCATCCCGTCTCGCCCCAACGTGTAAGAGTGTAGCCTTCAGGATTAGAGACTGGGGAAAGAAAACAACAACAAAGACCTTACTCTGTCAACGGATATGTCACGAAGCTGCTGTTCCTCTGTTCTCCGTCGGTGATGTACATCTCTCCCGTCGCGGCCATGCGCTCGACGCTGTCTCTGGCAGCCTTGTCCTGCTCTCGCAAGAGGGTCTCACGGTCTACACGGCCCTCATCGTACGCGACGAGAGTATCCTGGAGCACTGGAGTGGCGGATTAGATGGACTTCTGGCCATGCGGTGCGGGCAGCGCTGCGACTTGCCTTTTGGCCTGGGAAGAGACCCTGTGTGCAGTTAAAGTTTCCGAATATCGGTCAGAGAAGCCATGATTCTCGAGCAGGGTCCATACCAACGACTTCTGTGGGGATCGGCATTTATCCAGCTTCCTCTACTTCATCAACGGGCGAATAACGACGATATCGCGAGGAAAAGCCTGAAAGAGCAGCAGGGAGATGGGCTTCCGTTTGGTGTAGATACCAGAGACTGGATAACCCCTCATTTGTGGCCAAGCACGAGTGAAAATCAAAATGTTCCGTTTTTCTGCATGTCGTTCATTGGCTGACAACTTCGCTTGGGCCATAATTTGACCCGAGCAACCCGGATGATTAATCGAGCGGTTGCGTGATAAGGGAGAAGTGCCGGATTGTTAGAAAGCCCTGCCGTGACCGATTGGCAGATGTCAACTTGAAGCCATGACCATCCAGACAGTGGATATCAATGTGTCAGCCTTGGAGGGCGAGAAAGATGCGTTTCAGTGTGCTCTCACGCAATTGCCATCCCAAACGGCATACGATGGGTTGTATCGTATTTGGATCTATTCAATTGAAGATATCTAGAATCTTTGACAAACGCTTAATGTCGCCCTTCATACCCCCCTTTTCATTGATCCAGGTGAACAACATTCCTGCCAATGCATCAATGACCTTCCCGGACAACCCCGTGCAGGCGGCACACCAGTGCGTCCGGGAGAGACTGGATATTTGCCAGGGCGATCCTCGAATACTATGTAATATGGGGCGGACCGTTTTTCATTTTTCGGAAAAAGACGTGGGCAAGATTTTGTTGAGTCCCCGGGAATGGATGATGCACGGGTTACGTGACTATGCATCCTTCATACTTTTGAAATTTGTCTCTCGTCCCTTCCTTCGGCACTCTTCAATGTTCATGCAGCCGCAATGGTCGGCAATGGGAACAACGGCTCAAGTGGTGGACCGACCATCTACCGTCATGACGTACATGACAGGACCACTACCAGTTGCCGCTGCCTCCATTTCTCCCGAGGGCTTCCGTAACTACCAGTGGTAATTGGAGGATCTGATTCTTCCGCGGATGCTTGAGAACCCGTTATGAAGACAAAAGGCGGCCTGGACCTGAAAGGGTTTTCAGTCGTGGGAATAGGAATAGACCCATTGTCGTCCGTCCATCAACATTATCCCCTAGCTAGTCGCCCAATCTGCGTCATCTACATCTAGTCCGTAGCATCTCCAGTCATTGCGTCCTGCCCGCAGTCCTCGACTTCCTAGAGACCCTTCTCAAACGCACACGTGCTCATCATTTGTCCTAGCCCACAGCGTGCCACCTCACTCGATCTGGTGTTTTAGATTGCATGAACCTTGGAGGCGGTATCATGACGGCGTTTGTGATGTTTCATTGGCGCCCACCCAACCACACCTTTGGGTGGCCTACTTACATGCAAGAGGAGAGAGAAGAGAGAAGAGAGGCGAGAGAAGAGAGAAGAAAAAACCCAGTTGCCGAGACGTCGCGGAGCAAATAAAAGCCCGACCAGCCTTGCGGGCCGCCAGGAGGGGAAGATCCCAAGCTTGGCCTGGCCGTCCATGCATGTCTTGGAATTGTCTCTTGAAGCTCCGAGCTTGGTGGTGCAGATTCTTGTAGATCCTTGCTAATAATCCCAGCTGCATGCCCAAGCCGTCGGGCCATGCCCATCCTCCCAAATCGCCTTGTTGTTGAATCATCCAATCGAATAGTGTCATGCAGGGGCCCTGACCCATAGAAGTTCCCGTCGCCGAATTAGCGGTGAAGGAGATTTGAGAAAAGAAAAAGAAAAGAAGAGTAACAAGCAGCTAGGCCAAGCGGAACGGAGTGCCCGCCCCTCAAACAGTGGCTACGAGAAGGAAGGGGAATCACGTCAATCTGTACTAGGAGCAAAACTCGAACGGATTTGAGTCAAATTGCGGTCGCGAACGATAACTTGTAAGCATGTATGCTTATTTACCGCAGCTACCAGGGGTGAGCACTCCGTTTTTTGGCCGTTTGGCCTAATAGCTGCTTGTCATAACTCTTCTGCATTCGCAAAGCTTGCGTTGACGCAGCCACAAAGTTTATTACTAACTTTGCTCTAACCTCACAGCCCCTTATATTTATAACCTCAAAGATTGTTCTCGCATCAGGTTCTATCCATCACTACAGTCCCTATTATTTTTACACGTTAGTGATTATACTAGCCAGGTAGCACTAGTAATCCTCTTAGCCATGACTAATGAGCACTCAAAAAGTACAAGAATGAATTCATAAATCAATCGTGGCTGCGACTAATGAGCACATACATGCTTAGCGTTTTACTTGGGTAAACAAATACCGACAAAAAGCAAGGGCTGCGCAACTAGAAGTGCGCGTCGGTGCATCGCGACGGACGCATTGACTTCACTTGCGTGTTTTGCATTATTAACAACGTTCAGATGCAGACGTTTCCGGACTGATGATTTGGCTAACTTTCTAACTGACGATTTGACGATTTGACGATTTGACAGATTGACTTGTTTAATTAATATCTTCAGATATTTAAGCTTTTCTATTCCCTCCGGGGGCCGGGGCCGCCTGCGGCGAGCCTCCTCCTCCTTACCCCCCCCCCCCATGTAAGAGCCGTTGGGCGGTTAAGAGAGGCAGAAAAAAATTTCTCGACCAGTCGCCGAAGAGTATTTCGCATCTAACTAATCAGAAGAGACGTCTCCATAGGACGACCTTATTTTAATAAAGGGAAGCTTCGCTCTAACCCTTTTGCCTTCGCCTTGCTATGGCGCAAAACGCAGGCAAAGCTCCGCTTTCCCTGACAAGATCACGGGGCTCCCGGGGAATGTAATTGCGTCGTCGGCCGTATGAGATGGTGACCGCACGGCAACGATGCCCTGCCACTTCGCATCTGGACCAATCAGGTGGAGGAATTGGCAAAGTGGTAGGACCTGCCGCGACGGGAAAGGCCGAATGAAGGGTGTCATCTCTTCCTAGCTCGGACGGGAAGACGCCGTTTTATCCGGCAGAAAAAATTCTGGCTTTCTTCGGCGTTTCATGACTCGCGCATGCGTCTGTCGTTCGTTGCGCCGTCTTGCACCATCGGAGGAGGAGGATGTCAGGGCGACGAGCCCAGATTCATCATGAACTTGTTTCAGGTCCATGTCTCTCGGGGCTCCATCGATTGTACCGAGTACATCTCGCCAGACTTCTGACCGACGGCCATCGTTGTGCTTGTCCCGGAAAGTGGTGTTTGCCGGGCCATCAGCCATCAGATCAGGTATATCGGCCATGAATCGATGGCGCGGGCCATCGACGGGCTGCTCAGACCAAATGCGCATACCTCTTTTCTTTGAAAGACGGTCCGAAAGTATAGGTTTTGGTGTAAAATCGCCCATTCTTCGAAGTCACTGGGACCCACTGTGTGCGCATTTAGAAGTCCGGAGGAAACAATATCGGGCCGCGTCAGGGGGCGGTGTTGAACCCTCGACCCTTGATCCTTGATCCCACCCCCTCCCGTTCCTTCGACACATGGACTATGCTTTTAAGACCGCAAGCTAAGCTTGAGTTCACCAGGACGGGACAGATTGACGAGCCGCAATCGACGACATCGACAGAGAACGGGCCTGCGGCACGGAGCAAAGTAGTTGGCTAGATGCGCTTCGCCATCATGTATCTTGGTCATGTTCTTCAAAAATATAAAATGGTGTAGCACGCCGGCGGAAGTTGCTTTTGAAATCCATCCATCTCCCACTAGCCCATTTCCCCCGTTGCTCACGTAGGTAATAAAACCTTTGTGCGTCCCATTCTTCTTTCTCTTTTTTTTTTAAACAAGAATAAAAACCAACGATGCCGAATCCATTCTGTCTCACTTGGCCTCGCCGGGGCGCGGAGGCATCCCCCCCCGGCTGGGGTGGCTGCTCTGTCCAAGGCCTCAACATTGAGGTCGTCGGGGCGGTGCCGGACAAGGACGCTTTCCCCGGCGGCGACGGCAGGCCAATTAGAATCCCTCCGTACTTCTGGGGCAAGGGTCCCATGGCCCGGCTGGCGGGGCGACTTGGCTGGAAGGGGAAGCTGTGGAAATGTGGAGGCTTCCCCGTGCACGCGGGCTACTCGGAGGCGAGGGCCTTGGTCGGCAATGGAGCCGTGGCGGATCTGACAAGGCTGACCCGCGAGGCGGAGGACTTGGTCGAGGAGATGTTTGCCAGCATCGGCGGCGGCGGCGTCCCGCACAAGGACGAACGGTTCGGGGAGGAGCCGGCGGCGGCGCGGCCCCGGGTGGTGCAGCTGCGGCTGTCGCCGGAGCTCGCGCTGTGGAAAAGCACGCAGCACGCAATCGGCAACGTGCTGCCCCCCAAGGGCGCGGGGCTGAGCCAGGTCTCGCCGCGGGTGCTCGCCGTGCTCGGGGCTGGCGACTGGCCCGAGGCCATGACGACCACCAACGCCCTGTTCGGCTGCGGCATCGCGAGCCTGCTCATAGGCGCCGCCGACGTGCGCACCCTGTTCTCCAACTACGTGACCGACATGGCCTTTTACTACGAGCACGGGTACAACCACGTCTTCCCCTCGGTCCACCGGCTGCTGCACGACGGGCTCGCCGATGCCCACGCGCGGCGCACCCTCGGCGGCCGGGAGCGGCGCGAGGCCGTCGCGGCCGGCACGCGGTACATCCAGGCCAAGATCGAGCTCGAGGCGGCGCACAGGACGCGCCTGAAGGACGCCGCCGCGCAGATGGACCGCCGCGTCGCCCAGGTCATCTCGCTGTCCGAGAGCAGCCTGCTCGGCATGGCGGCCGAGGCCACGGCCCGGGGCTTCGACGCCGCCGCCGTCATGAGCGACCTCGTCTTCAGCTCGCCCGGCACCGACGTCGTCGACGTGGGCTGCGACCTGGTCAACTCCGAGGTCATGAACTCGTTCCTCAACGTGGCCGACATCGCCGCCTCGGGCGTCGTGAGCGAGCCGGCGCTGCGGGCCATCTACGACGCCTACGCCGCCACGGGCGCGCGCATGCTCACCCAGAGGTGGCACGAGCCCGTGGCCCGGATGTGCGCCGCGCTGTACACCTGGCACATCCAGAACGACCGGCACATGTTCCTCCGCCGCGCCATCCTGGGATGGCCCAAGGCCCGCAAGTCGCCGGCGCGGCCCCAGCGCGAGGCCGACTTCGACGAGGTCTTCGACGCCGACTTCCGCACCACCGGCTTCAGCAGGCCCCTCGACCCCGAGTACGCCTGCGACGGCGGCGACACCTGCAACCACGTCCGCCGCTTCCTCGGCCGCTGCTCTCGGGGCGCGGACCTGCTCGCCGCCCTCTGGTCGTCCCTCGTCACCGGCCCGCTCGAGTACGTCCGCCGGGGCGAGGTGGACGACCAGCGCGAGCAGCACCTCGCCGAATCCTCGCGCCTGCAAATGGCCCAGCTCTTCTCCAAGGGCCTCGTCGTCGAGATGGTCTGGCTGATCGCCCATGCGAACCACCACGCCTGGCAGGTGAATTATCTGTTCGAGGCCGCCATGTTTGGCAGCATCCTGGACGGGGGCGCATTGATAGGCAAGCTCGACCGGGCAGAGGGCGAGGAAGCGCAAGACAAAGAGGAGGAGAAGGACATGACTTACTACAATGTCCGCAACGAACTGGGTCGTTAAGATGGATGCAGCAGGAAACAGGAAAGGGAGGGAGGGAAACAGGACAATGAACCCATCAATGAACGCTGTAATGAGATGCCGGTTTTTTTTTTTTTTCCTTTCTTCTTTCATCCAGCCACAAGGGTTGGGAAAATCGTAGCAAGAGTTGTGGCCTACAGGGTACGTGCTTATGTGGAAATGATCATTTCAATCGTATACAGTTTCATCTTCACCAATAGGAGAGACAACATGAATCATGGTTTCTGACCGACATAATCAGAACCAATCTGAAAGGATAACAAGAAAGAAAAAGCTACCAAGTTGAGTCGCGATTACGGAACGAGAGCTGGGTATCTATTTGATCGCGGCCAATGAATTCGGCACACAGCTGCGAACCCCTTCCACAACCATCGCTGGCAAAGATCAGCCCACATGATGCATTTCTTGATCTCGGTTCAAAAAATGGATCAAGCTGCCCTGCCCTGCAACTTTTTTTTTTCGAGTCCCCCGACGCCATCTCCATGTGCTCCAACAACCGCTTCTCATGACATCTTGCTCATTGGGAAATGTACAAACAAGTCATTTCACCTCGCCGTCGGATCTTGGAGCTTGGGAACACAACAACCTTTCTTCCCAGCTGGAACAGTCATGTCATGCAGGAAAGAGGAGGGCTCGTCTGGGCTATGGTAGACACGCAACCCTAAATACGTAATCAGTGCTCTTAAGGTAAGGGTACATGGGGAATTGAGTGAGCGAGAGTCATCCACCGTTGAGCCTGACGTCGTGCGACTTTGACAAAATGACAAGAACTGACGAGACTGTTTACTTATTAGCTGGACTGGCTTTTTCCCATCCATGCGCGTGCCTACCATGATGATGAGACGCATTTTAGAAAAGGTCTGTGAATAGCGAATAAATAGCCCGCTGAACGTCTCCGGCCGCATTCGCCGCTACGCCAGCAGAGTTGGGCGGCAGCTATCGCGACAGTCGCCATGTTCTGAGGCAGGTGGCAGGCTTTCTTTCAGTGATGGAAAACAACCGGGACCAGAGCAATCTGGACAGAAAGACTCTGTCGATAGTCAGGTAGCTTTGGGTTGTAATGCCACGATTGTCCTTGGACAACCATCTTGATAATTCCTGTTTTGGTGTTCCAACAGGACGGGTTTGATAGCATACCTAGTGGTCGCTGTCTAAGCTAGATGCGATGAGCAGCTGACTAGCCCCGAGTCCCTGACTACACATCAGAAATGCACAAAGAACCTGGCGGCTGCAATGCCGCGTCTCGCGCCCAAAAATATTGAAAATCACGAATCGAGCTAGGCGCGACGGCCCCGACATATCCTGTGTCGATCGTTCCCATGTGACACTATGGTCGTAACCTCAACGTTGGCTGCAGCTATGTACATCTCTTCGAGGCACGAATATGCCGGACAAAAACATTGCCCGGCGCTTGATGGCCGTCCACTGATCATCTTGTCAATCCGTGTGATAGACATGTCTCCTGACTAGGCAGGTCTCGCAATGATCAAAGGTGTGCCTCCATTCGTTTTTCCTTGACGCATGCAGACAGCTTATTTTCCCCTGGCGAGCAGTCGGTACAAGGCATGGTCGGAATGCATGCCCATACCTACCTACACCTAGCTTGCATGACACGGCAGACACGGCAGACACGGCAGAAAGCTGTCTTGGACGGGCAGCCATGATTGGCAGCCCATTGATTGCTCTAGCTGGAATGGAGGTTGAACGGCAACAGCGGGAACCACGGCTCTTCATATGACTCTCATTTCGAGCTCTGGCTGAATCCCCTGTTGGTGCGGAGCTCGATTCGGTGTCACGAAAAGGGGTCTAGGTTCGTCGGAAGCGGGCACAGACAGAGCCAGGCGAAATTGCCCATCATTGCCCATCATTGCTCATCCTTGCCCATCCGAGTGCGTGCGGATTAGACTTCGTCCATTGCACCAGCCAAGCTAGCCCAGCGGCCCATCGCAGCCATGTTTGACACTAACTGGATCCCCGAGGCTTCCAGCGAAAGTCGACGGGACAAACAAGACCCAGCAATGTCTGTCTCCAAGGGCGATGGGCCCCACGAGACAATTCAGAGATGGATAAGCGCGGAGACATGACGAAAGGATTTCAGGGTCTGCGATTTCTCGTCGTGGAGCTGTTGGCGAATAGGAACGCTTGGTTTTTAGATGCAAGATCTCACTC
Organism: Epichloe typhina subsp. poae; assembly: GCA_030389615.1. Classification (NCBI taxonomy): domain Eukaryota; kingdom Fungi; phylum Ascomycota; class Sordariomycetes; order Hypocreales; family Clavicipitaceae; genus Epichloe; species Epichloe typhina. The sequence goes on from CP098313.1 coordinate 4,649,646, forward strand.
TCGTGCCTTCCAATTGCAGACACCGCCTGCCAATTCTGGATTTGCCAGGTAGTTCTTTCCTTCTTTTGTGCTTTTGTGTGTGCGCCTCATACGGCATGCCTGGTCTTCGAAGCTACGTGGCTGCGTGGCTGCGTAGCTGCGTGGCCTTGTTCTGGTCTCCCCACACCAACCAGCATCCTTTTTTCTTTAGCGTAAACCTTGTCCCTTGTCACCCCGGTCCTGCGTCTCGCACACACCAGCTTCCCTTTTTTTCTCTTCCACAACATCCATTAACAACCACGCCAACACGCGACTTGCCCGCTCTTGCTGACCGAGCTTTGCGCGCCGCGAATCCCTTCTTCTCTTTGAATACCTTTTCGTTGGCCCGGGGTGCTTAGCAAGATGGCTAACATGGTCCAACTTGTTGCTTCCAAGATGAAGTCTTGTCCTTGGTAGGGCCGCTTGCTCACAGGCACGCACGCGACGGACGTATCGGCATATGTTCATTTCCACTCTGTATCTCGTATTCCACGTACGCAGGCACTCGTCACCTGCACGCAACACACGCTTCCTACCAATAAGGCTTCCCTTCATCCTCGGCTACAATCATCATTCACACACGGACTTCGATTCTGGGCTTTGTGAATGCATGGGAGAGGAGCAATATCACGATTCGCGAAGTTACATCAACGCCCTTTTACCAACGCAAACCATGGCAACCAAGAGAAATTCTCGGGCATACGTAGCCGAAATAGACGACGACGACGACGACATTCACCAGCGACGAATGTCTTCTGCCTACATTTCAAGAAGAAGTTCCTGGAACTCTCTGAAAGACGATTCAACCCAAGCAATCGAGGACATGGAGGTTGACCAGGGGAGTGGCACAGTATCATGGGACCCGCAGGCTGTATCCTCCCGCTCTCAAAGTATGACATCCAACAGCAAAGAGGCACCTCTGATCAGCATGTCGGGCAACAGGACGTCTGACAAGTCATGTAAGTGCATCAGGACCAGTCTTCGTTGTGCAAAGGGTGGGGAGGGGGGTTAACGCTTAGCGACCACCAGCCGCCTCGTTGTCGTCATCGTCATCCATCTCCGACCCATCAGACTATCCCAGTCCTGCTGCCAACGGACGTCCCATCAACTTTGGGTTGGTCGTCCCGGGTGTATACAGAAGCAGTTATCCCAAACCCGAGGATTACCAATTCTTGAGTGGTTTAAAGCTCAAGACAGTAGTGTCTGTAAAATCTAAAACTCATTGGCGCTTGCATGTAAGCTGACATGAGAGTAGAACCCTGGTGAAAAAAGACGAGCTTGACCACGATCTGCATTCCTTCATCAAAGCAAACGGGATCAACCAAGTCATTTTCAATATGAAAGGCACCAAGAAGGAAGCCGTTCCTATCAGCACCATGAGATCAATCCTTGAACTGGTGCTTGACCGGAATAACTACCCCCTGCTCGTGCACTGCAATCACGGCAAGCATCGAACAGGATGCGTCGTTGCCGTCGTCCGCAAGTTGTCAGGTTGGCAAATCAACCTTGTCGTTGCCGAGTACAAAACGTACGCAGAGCCCAAAAGTCGAGATTGCGACGTCGATTACATCAAGAACTTTCAGTGCGCACCACTTCAGAGCCTGTATAAGCTGCACAGCGAAGCAGCACAGTTCAGTCCTGTGCAAGTCCGCACGTTTTTCCGGGCGCTGTTATTCTCGACGTTTGTCATGGTGCTATGGCTGATATCAGGCTCACAAATGCCGTTGGTCGATGGCACAGCTCTGCAATAACCCGCCTTGTCATGCCATCGAACTTGATGAGTCGAAAATGCATGGACACGAGCAGTTTTCGCATCATCTGTCTCCCAGCATGACGATAGAAAGAACATGCACATGCACTAGCACATGACGAACAACTTGCTATTGGCACAGGCTCAAATAGCGTCGCGCGAGAGCTTGTATGATGAATCACGGACATGAGGGTTTGTCAGTTGTTGTGAGTCACCGCGGCCAGAGGCTCAGGTTGACCACATGACCATTCTCTTTTATCAGCGGGGATTATCCCCCTCAAGAAAATCGGTCTCCTTTCCTTTTTTTTATCTCTCTTTTTTAACATTAATGCTTGGTGTGAAACCAACGGAACCCTGGAAGCAATCGGAGTTGGCCCGCCAGGGAAGGATGGCATCACCACGGCCACAGGAAACAGATTCATAGACCAAGAGAAAATCAAGCGCTGAGACAAATCTTGAGCCGGCGTTGGGAGATTGGGGGGAGAAAGAGAGCAGCACACAGTGAGATTGAGTCGGTGCGTCGTTGGAAAGAATCCGCTCAGACGATATTGCGAGACCTTTCAGGGACAGGTGATCATCATGGGCTACCTTTAGTAATTTTTTTTGTACTACATTCGAGGTCCGAGGCGTTGAATGGGTCCGTAAAGCCTTTTTCTCAAAACACAACCGTTCTGTACCATGTTTACAAATAGGCTGGTAGCATCCAACAACGATGCCGCCAAGGCTTAAGACATGCTGATGAGGCGCGGTTCCCTCGTGCCATGCCCGGTCATGTACGAAAAACATTCAAAGTCAGTTCGGGCACTTCTGGGCCTTGCAGACAAATTCATTCATGGAACCCCCCAGATGGAACAGGGACCTACCTGACCGCAGGTCCGTCAACGGTCTGAAAGGGAGCCGCGGTGGAGGTGGACAATGGCAGCGTATGACGAGAGAGCACAGGACTTGTTTCGTGTTGAAAAAGGTGACGTGGCGTCGTTGGGCATGGCGGTATTCATGCAGATTCATCATTGTTAATTACTAGGTTGCGTGGGCCCTCCCTTCAAAGGAAGTTTTCTTCTTCTTTCTCCCCCAGCCCGATCCTGACAAAGGCTCCGTCACCGTCCGTGCTTGGCCCAAGAAAAGCTTCACTCGTCCTTGGGCCCCCATCTGTTGCGCCTCGCGCGCTCCTCGGCATCCCTCTGGAAGTCGCCCCCGAAATACACCCACCCGCCCGCGAGGGCGTTGGCGGCGCCCAGGCCCACGGCGGAGCCGCGCACGATGCCCCTCGCGGAGAACTTGGCCCGCAGGCCTTGTCGCCTCCGGAGGGCCAGCAGGGCGTAGAGGCCGGACCACGCGGCCGTCAGGCCGGCGGAGCCAGTCTGGTAGCCCGAGAGGTTGAGGTAGGACGAGAAGAGGAGGGGCGGCACGAACAGGGCGAGGGGAGGGGCCTCGCGGGCCGGGCGTGGAGGGCCGCGACGAGAGTCGCCATGAGGGCGGGGGGCAGCGAGGATGCTGCGATGGGAGAGTCAGTCGGGCGGGTTCGTCCTCTCTCTGGCTTGGCACAAAGGATGGAGGAAGTGAAGGTGAGAAATCACCCCGTTGACCAATCGGGGATACGAGCACAAAGGCCGGGGGAAAAGAAACGGCAGACTTACATCCCCAGTCCTGCAGATGCGCCGCGACGGTGCTGCGCTGCGCAGGCGCCGCATCCCCTGGTGGTGACGGCGATGCCATGATTGGCGAGGCTCGGATCAAAGCGACGCGAGGGCTGGTAATGAAGGAAGAAAGACGGGTGGGTTTTTTTTTTGGGCGACGCGCGATACGATTGATTGCCGGCTGAAGACGCAGGGCTTTGTTGTCTTGGGTACGAAGTCGGTCTGGCAAGTTAGGTTGGCGGGACGAAGGGACATGACTAAGCACGGGAGACGGGAAGCTTGGGAAAAATGAAAGCCGCAGGGCAACTGGCCCCCCCCCCCCCAGTTTCCATCTATTCCTTCTATTCTATAGGGACGATGCTGAGCCAAGGATAATACAAATGCTATGGGAAAATTGACGGGGGAAACGAAAAGAATCCACGCCCATGTCCCGTGTGATAAGTGGTCGGATTCATGGGCAATTGGTCGTGAGTTGAGGTGTCGTAAGTCTTCGTGACTCGTGATTCTATATGCGCAAAAGTGGCGAGTGTGGGAAAAGGGGGGGATAGTGACGATATTCGCCGCTTGAAGCCTCGACGGGATCGGCGAGATGCGGAGGTTTAAAGGTGTGCCCGTGGCGTGGGCCAATGGTTGGGATATGACCCGAGTTCAGGTCGCATCTAGTCTTCACTGATGGTGCCGATCCCAAGGTCTCTGGCTGTTTTGGTAGGCTTCGTACGCTGCTTGTTGGGAGTATTCGTCGCAGGCGTCACCCCCTGCTCCGTAGAGATGGTCCGAGGCTGCCATGTAAGAGGAAGAAGGCAAAGACTCAGCAGCTGTGTATGTAGCTGCTTGCAATTCCATTGATGTCATTGCAGCGTATCCGGGTGTCTGCGATGCCGTGGTTGCTGCGAGCATGTCCACGCCGCGCGCAGCTCGTGTCTCTAGAGAGTAGCTTTCGTCGTAATTGCCGTACGCATCATGGTTAGTAGACCGGGCATGCGCGCTAGACTTGCGAGAAGAATGTCCAGTCCGTCCGTCTTTGCGTTTGGCCGAGGAAGACGTCTTGGAGCTGGTAGAGCCGCTTCTGGAACTGCACACAGAGGGCTGGTCGGAACTTTGACCCTTTTTGGAATGGCGGGCAGGATAGTCGCAGCCAACTCCGCGGCGCACGCATCTATCGCATCCATCTTTATTGCCGTTGCATTTCAGCTGTTACGCGGGAGCATCTGTCAGCATCATGTGGACTCATGGTTCTTGAGGAAACGAAGACCAGGGTAGGGTATGCAGTTCTTTCGTGATGGATTCCTTGTCCAGCTGCTGATCTGGTTCATACAAGCTCAACTCACCTTTTTCTCATGACATCTCTTACAAGCCATGTGCAGGCTTTGGTTGTATACCTCGGGGTCATTGGTGGCCTTCAAGACTTGAACATCCCCCGTGTCAGAGGTGAATCTCATGGTTGAGAACGACATGGCTTGTAACTTCGGGGCGATGGGACGACTAGGGAAGTACTCGGATTTCCAGCAACCGAGCTATCCAGACATGGCCGGTTCTTTATGCGGAGCGAGCCAGGCGAGCATCGCACAGGCACCCGCGGCAGCCATGGGAGCTGCCACGGGATTCACGTTGCCCTTTGTCATTCCGTCTCATCTCATTGCCTTTGACGTGTTGGTTCAATAACAACTCAACCGTCATTCATCAACCGCACGTAGATCGGCCTGGAAGACGAGGCCAAGGCAAGGCAACTAGGCAGACTAGGCTGAAGCGTCCCCTCAAGACCCAACATGTTTCTGCCATGTACAGGAGATGCGGCGTCGAGACGACCAACAGGTGATGACGGCCGGCGAGATCAGGCAGACGAGGCAAGTGGAGGCGGAATGGGCCGTGAAATGGAGCCATGGAGCTTGGCGAGTTGGCCATCTCGTACGAGATTCGGCTGTGCACTTTTGCACCGGCGGTCGAAATCGTACATGATGATCAACCCAGGCCCTGTGCGGAGTACGTGACGACCGTTGGAAGACTGATGGAGCGTAGTTATTAATTAACAAGTAAGTTTGTGGCCGGAGTCGGCCGGGTGCCAGCGAGCGACAAAGGCAGCTGGAGCCTGGCAGGCAGGTAGGCAGGCGGGCACGTGCACTTTGAAAAAAAGAACGGTCCCACTTGTCTATTGACTTGCACCACTTATTCCATACACGAGCGATGACACAATTGCAACAGCGCAAATCCAGAAATACGTGTGTAGAAACCAGCACAGCAACATGGCGTACCTGCCGAGCGTAGAAGAAGGGTAATTTCTATTTCCGAACATGAATCATGCAATCTATCTAATGAAACCTCTGTGTAGACCAAAAGGACGAACAACCAACAAGCGCGCGACCGGGTCCTCAGCCCCGTCTCTACCGAACCTAAACCCTTTCCACCGACATGCATTACAACCCGTCATCACCACCACGACCCTGGCAAGCCCACGCATTCACGCAGCATTTCCAGACTGTGACCAGCATATTCTTGTCCCCGAGCGTGGTTTGAGCCGCACCACATCGACCGACGACACTGGGTTTGTGTGCGCACGCGCTGGCAATCTTATGGGGCATTGATGCGCCTCACGGGGAGTCTGGGCCCATCGGAGACTCTATCACGTACCCGCAACTCGAGGGCATCCTTCTCGATGTCGGTGACTTTTATCGCGTCATGTAGTTCTTCCTCAACCTCGGTTCTCCAGACGACCGTGACCATGAATTTGCCGGGATTCGCCGTGATGTGTTTGATAATGGTAGGTATGGAAGCATTCTTGGGAATACTGGCCTTCCACGCTGTGTCCTCTGGCCATGCCGGAAGTCTATTATCTGTCCTGTCGCGGATAGTGATTTCGAATCGACTGGAATCCGGCGCCGGCTTGGGTGCGGGAATCACGGCCCCAGACCGCGACCATCCGCTTCGATGAACGGGCGCAGTTTCGTGGTTTGGCTCGCAATAGATGTCTTCGACACGGTCGTACTCTGCCCAGTGTCGGCCACAGCCGTCCTGGGGAAACCATGCAGGCCTGCCTCCTCCCTGCACGAGGGTTGTGCATGCCGGCCCGTAACGTCCATGCTCTCTGCTGAGGTATCTGTCGTAGTCTCTACCATGTGCACAGCCACAGGCTCGTGTACGAGTTCGCTCAAAGCCAAAGCCCCAGCCGTCGGTTTCTCTCCTGAAATGTGACATGTTGGTTGTGACGACGAGCGACGACTGCTTGGTTGGTGGAGGGGTCTGTTATCGCTAGATTCGAGTATGAGAATGGCTCTTCTTCGCAAAAGCTTGTGCCGAGTAGCTGCTTGCCAGGCCTCAATGCTGGATCAGATGGCGCTACGTTAAATAAGTATGGTGGCTAAGCTTGCGAGAATGCAGAGATTCACTATACTTCTTTGAGGGTGAGCTGTTCACGGCTCTTCTTGCTTTCGCTTCCTCTCTTCTTGCAAGCTCGATGGGGGTTTCTTTTGGGCTTCTTTTGCAACTGTTCCCTTGCTAGCTCGGGACCTCTTTGCGTCGTCTGGGGTTATCCTACCACACACTATACCCATGAAGACGGTTTGTTTCAGTGGCTGAGCAATTTCCCGTGCACTTATCTCGTCTTTGTGGCAAACGGGACACCTTTGCGCTCTCCTGTGATGGTCTGCGTCTGCAACTCATCCGTAACCAAGTGGGAGTTGTTTCCATTCTCTTTTTTCCTATCAATCGTTGTCCTGGTTCCTCAATGATGTAGATCGCGCACTTTCTTTGTGTCGGGGTAAAGAGCAGGCCTGCTTGCCAACCCCTGGAAACCAGTCTTCAATCAATAGCTCTTTTATGTCTGGCAGGTGTCTTCGTCGTTGCCTAGCGTTTGTCCTTTTGAACAAAGAGCACTCTTCGTCGTGGCCCACTGGCCCTGCGTCTGCGAAGAACCATCTCGACGCTTGCATTTCTTCTCTCAGCGGACAAAAGAAAAGAGATAAGCGTGTCAAGAAAGGCCACTAGCTTGTGCTTTCGCGTGTACTATGCAGCAGTGCTGGGTATGATGATGCGAGTCTGTGAACAGCAGCCGGTGATTTGAGCCCTGTCTGTGAATCGACTTGCACGCCGCGTATGATGTGGAGGCGTGCGGTGGATAATCCGCCAACAAGGTCCGGAGCGCCACGTCCACACACGCCACTCATCAGCCAGCCAAACCAGCCCAGCCAGCCTTGGCTTGCGACCACGTTTGCGTTTTTGCCTTTACCGTCTGCAAACCCTCATCATTCCTTGTCCTCGCCCACCATCTTATCTTCACCACCCTCTTGTCTGTCGCCGACTTTGGTTTTCTCTTCTTTGGTCGCGTGTCAGCAAACGCCCTTGATTTCACAATGGCCGGTCTCAGCCCCCAAATGTGAGTATTCCCGCGCCCTCTATTTTCTGCATCTTTGCGTCGTCCCCAAGACAACCAGGCGGCGACCAACTGGGCTCCCCTCTTGACTGGGCTTCAATAAAATCTTCCATGTGGTCGCGCGGCACCGTCCTGGCGTCTATGCGTCCAAAAAAAAAAAAAAAACATGGAACTCTGCCTGCCAGCTAGGGCGGCCTTGGTTTCACCTGGATAGCTCAGGGACAAATTACATGTATTGCCAATTGGCATGGACAAGTCAAGACTAACCTCGCATCGCCTCCTGTAGCACCAACCTCGTCATCATGTTGGGCATGATGCAGGTGTCGAAGCGCATTCCCTTTGATGACCCCAATGTTCTCATGACTGTTCGCGCTGTCTACTTGGGCAGCAATGTCCTCATTGCTCTGCTGTACTTGTACATCCAGGCTCAGATCAACAAGAAGAAAGGTGAGCCATTATCGTCCACAATGCCCAGCTCTACATGGGCATCAATCCACAAGAACACGAGGGGGGCAATGCAAAGGAACAAACAACTTGGCCTGAACTAACATCTGCGTCTTGATAGACTTGACCACCCTCAAGTACGTCGAACCTCCGCCAATGGGCTCCACCGAAGAGGGCAAGCTCGTCACGACGACCATTCAGTCCTATGACAAGGACCAGCTCAAGGCTCTATTCCGTGGTCAGATGATGGGTATCGCCATCATGGCCTTTATGCATCTCTACATGAAGTACACCAACCCTCTACTCATCCAGTCCATCCTGCCCGTCAAGTCCGCCCTCGAGAGCAACCTGACCAAGATCCACGTCTACGGTCAGCCTGCCATTGGTGATCTCAAGCGTCCATTCAAGGCTTCCGGCGGTTTCATGAGCGCCCTGCAGCAGGGCCAGTCTCAGAGCGACAAGAAGGCCGTCGAGGCGGCTGAAAAATCCGGCCGCGGCGGCGCCAAGGAGGAGTAGTAGCAGTTTGCATTGATGTATGCGATACATATACAAGGCTTGGAGCACACGCGGGATATCGCATTACTGTGCATGCGCCGTTTGTGCTCTGAGAAGGGGCACAAAAAAAAGTTGAACGGAAGGGCCGTCTTTACTGGATGGCCAGAAAAACCTGGCAGTGAGACAAAAGAAATTGTATCATCATTTATAATTGGCTTGCTTCTTGTGCCGTTGGTATGTTTCTTACAAGGTGATGATGATGCTGCTGGCGCCGGCAGCGTACTGATGAGGGGATTGTGTCACTCATTGTGGTCGCGTCCTGTTTGGGGTCCATGTCAGAAGGTAATGGTGAACGGTATATCTCCATCTCGACATATCGCGGCAGTCACTTCAAACAAAATGTGCAGAGGGTCGACCCATCAGACGGAAGCAGCCGTCTCGTCAAACCGGTTTCAATATGACCATAGCCACTGAGTACATGTAGAATGGTTCGCCCGTCTAAACATTAGACATCTCGTCCACACGCTACAACATATTGACTTGCCTCAGGCCCATCTTGCGATACATTCTCGTGGAGACTCCTAATTTTGTAACTCCCATCTGTTGTGCTCCGCGTGAACAGCGCCATATACGAGGCGCAAGGTGTCGGTCCGATCAATTAACACCTTTTGCCGCGAGGAACAACAAGTTATCGCTGCGCACGCACAAGCGAGATGCGCCAGTCAGCATGCAGCAGTTGAGGCAAGAATAAAATCCAGGGGCATCTACCATCCAACGACGTGAGCAATGTACATGTCCGTCCGCCGCGCCAATACAATGTACTCGAGACATCATTACCGCGACAGCTCTCTACGTGGGCAACTCCGCACGCAACTGATTGTCGTGATCCCCCAGCTCCTGAGGAGCAGACTGAGGTAACCCCGTGTACACCACCTGCTTCGACTCGCCCTGGATGTTGTCCAGCTCCGACGCAGCGGAGAGTTGGTTCTTCTTCTGCCGTCTCCGTCGCAGCAAGAAGAGAGCCACGACGCCTCCAATGGCAATGACGGCGACGGGAACGCCCACTCCTGCACCGATTTTGGCGGCCTGTCCGTCGTTGCTTGGCGGCTCTGCAGTTGATGCCGTCGGGGGCGACGTGCTAGTGATTGATGTGGCCGTGGGTGTTGTGGGTGTTGTGGTCATGGTTCCGTACCCAGGTGATATTCGTTCCGGTCCCCATGATGATATTTCCGTGGCTGCGCTCTTGGCCACATTGCCGCTGGCATCGAGGAACACGCCCTTGCCGTCTGAGCAGCAGTGATCGCGGTTCTTGTCGCAGCAGAATGAGCCGTCGGCACATGTCGCTACTTGAGGGAGATGATTGATTTCGTCTGACACGTCTTGTAGTTAGCCAGGAGTACCCCCGTTGCTTGGGGGAATTGGACAGCTTTTGTGCCAGCGATTTTTTTTCCCCACGTGCTATTCTATCATTGCCTCATTGAAACATTGGAGATGTCGAAACTTCCATACCATGACGTACCATATTGGCAAATCTGCGCGCACTGTCCTGTGCTCCATGGTTTGACGGCACATGGTCCCCTCACGAAGGTGTCCTTTCCGTAGTCGGGGGGGTGACACAGTCGATTTGACAAGCACGTGGCATCCAAACCACAGCAGGCGTCTGACCCGGGGCAACGAGTGTTGTTCGGTTGCGGGCTTCCGTCGAAGGCATAGCAGGTGATGATTTTGGACATGTCGTTGGCGCGGACAGCAGTGACAGCTGCAGCTAGCAGCGCGAAGGCTGTTGATCTGACACTCAACATGGCGCAGGCAAAGACGAACCTTCCTACTGCTCCTTACAATTGGGGAAGTTGATGCGGAATGGAAGGACGAAGGTCAGGTAGGATAGTTGCGTTTCGGCACGATACTGACACAAAGAAAGGCGTGGGAGGGGGGATAGATGGTATTGCCGTGTGATCGTCCTCGTCAGGTTTTGGGTGAGATTGGGTGAGATTGTTAACAGCCTCGAGGCATATCGCTCGGCCTGTCCCGTCTATCATTGGCACCGTGAGCTTGAGCGGCGGGCAAGGGTGTATCCCGTGTTTGTCTGCATCTGACCACACTTGCATGATTGCATCGCGGGCGGAGGCGAGGGTTTCCCGCTGGGAACAACAACGCCATGTCCCACGCAACGACGAGTTGGTCTATTTCATCGCGGACCTTATTGGCGTGTCGGACTGTGATACCCCAACGGCAATGGGGAGTCTGCCACCGGCCATAACACGAGTCGGGTCTTGACAAGACTGACCGTCGGGAACAACATGCAAGGCAATGAACTCGCGCCAAATGCTGAGCGATATTGGCCGTCTTTGGCCAAGTACGGACGGACGTAGTACACGTTATCGATAGAGTGGCGCGAGTGACATCAGCCATTTCGCCCCTCCGCTACCGTGGATAAATCATGCACTTCCAAACCACTCTCCCACGCCACACAGTCCAGACTGCGCAATTCCAACGGTTACATTCAAACGTTCAATTACAATCGATTGTGACTTTCGTTCAAAGTGCCGTGCGCTTTTGTTGGCCTGATGGACCGGCCCAGGACACCTCCGCCAAACTCTGCCATCACGACAGTCGCATCGTCACCGACTCCAGAGGTGACTAGGCGAATTGTGAGAGGGTTTCCGATTCTCGGTGAGAAAAATGCACTTTGAAACATTATGGGGCTAACTGCGCGCACAGGAAGAAAACAGGCTCCGGGCGAAAGCTATCAGAGACCAACGTGAAGCCGAACAGCGAGTTTCTGAATCCGTTTCCACTGTCCTCAAATCCGCCGCCGGCTTTGTCGCCACAGACGATGTACACATCACGAAACCGATCAATGGGAAACGCTCCCACAGTTCAGCCATCGCCCCCGAATCCTCTTTCATCCAGGCCGGAACCAACCGTGATGGCCGTAACAAAGGTGATGATGAGGCCCTGCGCCCTGCGCGCAAGTTCACTAAATTTGTCGACTTCAATATGAGCTCCATGACAGACACGAAAGGCGGTTTCTTGTCCACTGAGGATGATCCTCACAACTATGCTATGGGAGTCAAGAAGTCCGGCCAGCCCGAAGATGACCAGCGGCCCAAAGACATGACCGTTCAGGAGTGGGAGCGGATGCAACTCATCCGAAGGCTCCAGCGGCAAAAGGCCGGCCCTTTCGAGCCAGGCTTGAGCGTCCTGGAAGACGAGAGCAAGAGGAAGAAGTGTCGAGATTGCAATAGCTTGGAGATTGATTTTGTATGGAACGAAGTCTTTCACATATCTGTCTGCAACAAGTGCAAGGAAAAGTATCCTGAAAAATACTCGCTCTTGACAAAGACGGAGTGCAAGCAAGACTATCTGCTTACGGACCGTACGTATCCGCCTTTGTCACGATGCAGTGCTCATGAACAGAAAGATTGTGCTAACATGTCGCACAGCCGAACTTCGAGATCCAGAATTACTACCCCATCTCTCCAAGCCAAATCCCCACAAGTCACATTGGCACGACATGATGCTGTTTTTGCGTTTTCAAGTCGAAGAATATGCCTTGAAGACGAAATGGGGATCAGCGGAGGCTCTCGATGCAGAGTACGAAAAAAGAGAGGCGCAGACAAAGGCTCGGAAAGAGGCAAAGTTCAAAGAGAAGCTCATGGACCTCAAGCGTAAGACGAGGACGGATGCATTTCGTCGACAGGCCGGCACGCTGAGCAAGTCGGGGGCCAGCAAATTTGGAGATTCGATACGTGAAACCAGGCATGTTCATCAATGGGGGCGCACTGTGGAGAACGAGGAAGGCATGACGATCAAGACGTGTGTAGATTGTGGGATGGAAGTAGAAGAGCTGGAATTGTAGGCAGGTGGGGGGTACGTGCGTTGGGGATGATTGGATTGATACCCTCGGCGTTTGGGCGGCACTTGTATTTGTTTTCGAGGAGTTGGATTTTACGTATCAACATGCAGAAGCAAACCAACTTGTTGGCAAAGCTTGCGCCAACGTGCACACATATAGCAAAGTAGAGGGCCCTACAAGCACCATCGACTTTGCGAGAAGTCGAAATATCAAATCTGAACCGTTCATGGTCTGTGCGCCCCGTTTCCGAGTCCGTGTTCTGCAACTTGCCACAGTCAGCAAGGTAAAGCAAGACTCCGGATACTGCGCATCACAGCATGTTTGTATTGACTCCGTACTCGGAGAGTATTTCCTGTTGGAGAGAACACGGGGTGTGTCGAATTCAGCGATTGCCTCCACGTAAATATTCTGCGAACTAACAAGCCAGCACGATCTTGCCCTTATTCAGGGGCGCGTAACGAATGTTGATGCCTTGCGGCCTCACGTCAAGGTGCCATCCCCTGATTGGCCCGCCAGCCCATCTAGCACGGGACAGCATAAGCTTTCGAGAGGTCGGCCGACACGCTGGTTTCTCAAAGCAGACACTATTCCACTGATTCGCACACCTGCGACCGCCATCGCCAGCATCGCCAGCACCACCCTCCAAAGTAGCGGCCAGCCTGACTCTTCTTCCCTCGTCCGGCGTAGGCTCTCGATGAGCCCGCCCTTTCAAAGAGGCGCGCCATGATGGGCCCCAACGTTGGTAACGGCGTGGGCGGCATGGAGATGGGCATGGGGATGCATCCCAATGGACCGAATCAGCCCCAGGCGACCGAGTACACCCTCCAAGGTGTGATGCGATTCTTGCAGACGGAGTGGCATCGGCACGAGCGAGACAGAAACTCATGGGAGATTGAGAAGCAGGAGATGCGAGGGAGGATAGCTCACCTCGAGGGCCAAGCACGGAGAGCCGATGCCACGCAAAAGGCTCTCAAGAAATACGTCACAATCCTGGAGCGGAAAGTAAAAGACCAGTCTGAACAGATCAAAGGTACGGCTGCGAGGGAAGAGAACGCGTCCGCCAAGAATGACCGTTCTGCCAAAATCCAGGAAAAACTTCGCTGTGAGTTGAACCACACGCCAAACCGATGTGCTATTGACGAAAGGGGTTTTTTTTTTAACCAGTTCTTTCTTGTTTCTCTAGCTTCGTCGGATAAATACACGGTTCCTGGTTCCGGGGGCATTCATGTTGAGAAACCAGACGATGACACGCACCGAAACGAGCTCAAGACCTTCCTGGACCAATGTCAATCTGAATTCATGTATCTAATGATTACGCCAGCCAACCCCCAGCCGCCTCGCGACTCACCTCAGCTACCGATGATGGAGGACTTGCGCGAGGTGGAAGCATACGGCATGCCTCCACAACATATTGAACGACAATATCCAATGCAACAACGTCAGGCAACGAATCATGTTCAAGACTTTAATGTCATGAACGCAATACAGCAGTCTCAGCAAAATGCGACGGCGTCCCAAATACAACAGGTGGCCCAATCCAACTTCGCCGCCAGACAAGCCGACCTCCAGCCCCAGCCCATGCTTCGCTCCGCCTGCGAGAATCAGCAGGGTATGTACGGAGCGCCCAACGACTGGAGAGCACCATTCGTCACGACACGTTCTGTCGATGAGAATATATCAGGCCCAAATCTTGCTGCAGAGGCATTGGGCGGCATTCAAGATGCCCGAGAGACGCGAGAGAAGCCCACTGCAAGACCCGATGCTGATGGATGGGATTTTCCGGAGGGCACATTTCCTGAACCAGGTGCCTCTCAACAGGGCCCTCATTCTGCCACCACCCGTCCCGATACTGATGTGTTTCCCAATGCCGATTATATATCCAAGTCGCCAAGTCGAGTACCGAGTGGTGGCGGCCATAGAAGGAAAGGATCCATGTCTCGAAGACGTAGTGGTGAGCACGACTTGGCACTGAATGCGCAAAGGTCGGATAGCGGCAATTTCAAGCTGAGGTTCGGTTTGCGTGGTCATCTGGATACTGTGCGCATCGTCATCTTCTCTGGCGGCGGCAGCCCTGGAGAGCCCGAGATTTGCACAGCTGGTGACGACGGCATGATCAAGCGATTTCATATACCCAGACTCGATGGTCACTCGGGCCCCCTCGGAGCTGCGTCCGACCTCGATGTTATTGCAAACTTTACGCACCGAGGCCACTCTGGATCAGTACTCAGCTTGACATCATGGTCACCGGCACCCAACTTCTCGACTGGTGGCCGCGCACAGGGAGACGGCTGGATCTTTTCAGGCGGGCAAGATGCGACGGTTCGCGTGTGGGAACGAGGGCGGGTCGATCCCAAAGCGACACTGGAGGGCCATACAGATGCGGTCTGGGCGCTGTGCGTCCTACCGACCACATTGGGTTCAGTCTTTGGAACATCAAGTCCTTATGGCAGCTCAGATCGCATCCTAGTCGTGTCCGGCGCTGCTGACGGATCAGTTCGCGTGTGGTCAGTCAGCGCGCCGCCTCAGCTAAGCTCACCACAACCAGGATCGAACCGTAGCATGACTGGTCGTGGTGGTCGTGTGCGTGGCAACTCGATGAGCTCCGGCAGCGGCTTCTCCAACTCGCCTCAGGCCAGCATCGCTTCAAATTCTCCCTTCCACCACACGCTGGTGCACGTCATCTCGCGCGCAGATGGCTCCAAGGCCAGTCCCACTTGCATCATATCGTTGGGCGCGTCTGGGGAAACATTCGTCGTTTCGTACTCGGATGCCGCTGTCATTGTCTACGACACCAAGACCGGCGAACAAGTCGGATTCATGGACAGCATGGAGACGTACGACGGTTCGATCAAAACAGGCGTCAATGCAATTGTTGCAACCACAACAGGTTTGGATCAAGGCAGCCAGCAGCACCATGGCAACAGTATAGGCGGCGAGGATGAAAACGCCTCGGGCGGTCCGACAGGTGGGCGGTCTTTGGCCAGTTCCGGTGTTGAGGGGACCATTATTTCCGGTCACGAGGACCGCTACGTCAAGTTTTTCGATGCCAACAGCGGTTAGTTGGCGGCAGGCCACGAAATCTCTACACATGTACGGAAAGAATCGCTAATCGCACTGCAGGTCAATGTACATACAATATGCTAGCACACCCTGACGCCATTTCCAGCCTGTCTCTCAGCCCTGACGGCCGGGAGCTCGTCAGTGCTGGCCACGATGCATCCTTGCGATTCTGGAGTCTGGAAAAGAGATCCTGCACACAGGAGATCACGAGTCACCGAGTGATGCGAGGAGAGGGCATTTGTTCATGTGTATGGAGTCAGGATGGCCGATGGGTTGTAAGCGGTGGCGGTGACGGGGTCGTCAAGGTCTTTGCACGGTAATGCGACGGCGTGCGTGGCATGATGAAATCGGGGTTCCTTTTTATTACTTTATTCCATTTCGGGCTTATGTATGAATTCGGCATGTTGCCTGTGCGGCGTAGGGCACGGCTGTGTTATAGCATATTGGAGGAGTACTCCGTATATTAGTAGTCGATACCCGGCATGTTTTGGTTTTCCGTCTCATGCAACGCTTGCAGTGTGTGTTTCTCTGGTGTTACGTGCGACTGTCTGCCACTCGCAGACACGTGATCCGATTCAGATCTGTCATTTCGACTGTTTAGTCATGGCGGGAAATGCACGAACAAAGAATTACCGTACTTCTTCACCCTCACTTGCGGAAAGCGAGCGCCAACAAACAATAATATATTGCAATAGAGCGCCTCCCCATCATGAGCGTACTACGATGGTTGCCAACAATCATTGAGTCTTCCGTAGTATAGTGGTCAGTATGCAAGCTTGTCACGCTTGAGACCCGGGTTCAATTCCCGGCGGGAGAGATCCGCTTTTTTGGGCCGCGCACTTTTTGGCATGGACCTCATGGATTTTCTCTCATCATGCCCGGGTTGTGTGTGAACGGAATAGTTCGTAGTTGAGATGGATAGACTCCTTGCTGATTTGATCATGTTTGCAACGTTTTCCCCTGATCGGCTTCGCCTCCTGCACCGCTTGGTGTTTCTTTCTCCTTTAAAAGTCGTTACGTCGAGGCAGGTACCTGGGGAGTTGGGGGGATGTTTCTGTTTCCTCTTGCATGAAAAAGCCCTCGATGAAGTTGACCTGCTGCGCGCATGCCATGTATCGAGACATTGTTGGATGAATGCAAACATCATCACCACATATATTACTTGAGTTGATTGAAAAACCACCTGTCATTACAACGTTCGTTTGGTGTTGGAGAGGCATGCTGGGCATCGCTAGGACGAGGAGATGAATGAGTGGGTGAAGGAGGGGCAGGCGTCAAAATTTGTGTGTATGATGATGGTTTATGAGCCCGGGGGATGAAACGAGGGTGTATTTTGATTTGTGCACATGTGCGTGCTCATGTGCTCAAGGTGTATTTATTGGTTTGTTCCAAGCCTTGATTTCCGGCTGGCCCCCTCATGATGATTGTATTCTATGCAAGATGCTTCTAGTTTTGGGGCATACCAACGCCGCAATCAATCAAGCCGTTGTGGCTCGGCGTCTTCCCCTTTTCACGTGCCATTGAGCCACTTCCTCCATTGTAACACGCGCGGCGCTGACAATGCTTCGCTCCAACCCCCGAGCCGCCCTGTCCCCGATCCAATATCGACAAGGGGCGCCATGCTGGGCCGGCCGTGAGCGCACTGGAAAGGAAAGGCGCATCGCGACAGGCGGTGGGTAAGTTGCTCGCAGTCGTCCAGTGAGAGCTCATCGTTGAACATGATGGCACCTGGAAGCGTTAGATTTTGAGGGCGGGTAGGAGGACCAGCTGCACTTACTGCGACATGACCTCGAGTGGAGGAGCTCCAGTATGCCTTGAGGACAGCTGTGGAAACATGACACCCACGACCTTCCGGGTTCATACGTTGGACGAGGCGGCGCAGCTCTGTCTTCGAGCTTCCATATCTCCTTGCGTACCAGCTCAATGACCAAATTTGGATCGCTTTGGCATCGTCCCGACACGCTCGGCGGTAATCTCGAAACGAGAACCTCTTTCCCTTCAACATGTTTTGTTGTATTGGACTCCAGAAAGATACCCCACGTCTGAAGATGAGCGTGGCAATGGCGAAGAAG
The DNA here is from genome assembly GCA_030389615.1 of Epichloe typhina subsp. poae. Taxonomy (NCBI): domain Eukaryota; kingdom Fungi; phylum Ascomycota; class Sordariomycetes; order Hypocreales; family Clavicipitaceae; genus Epichloe; species Epichloe typhina. Next base: position 4,667,344 of record CP098313.1, read on the forward strand.
ATGGTTCTCTCTGGCTGATATCTCAAACACAATGGGCCTCTGCAGCGGTTCTGTCACCGCTTGAAGAAGGCCTTGACTACTTGGCAGGAAGTACAGCGACATGAGTTCCTCCAAGCGGCATCTCTCGTCTGCTGCGTGCTGGTCGAGCATGACCAATGCTGATGACGATTCGGATGGTTCATCATTCCGCATTCGCAGCGGCAGTTGTAGGAGGATGAATTTCTTGTCGACCTGGCCTATGACCTTCGCCTTCTCCAACGCACATCTCGACAGTCGGCCACTCAAATCCATAGATATTGCTTCAAATTGGATCTCGTTCTCCTGCAAGAAGAATCTGCTTCTCTGTCCGTCACCTCTCACCTCGACGGGTCTTTCTGTGTGGACGGGGTTCTGAGGTAACGCTGGTATTTGCTTCTCGATCGTCTCGAAGACGGGGTTTTCCCAGGAACCTAGAATGTCTTGGAGCCACTCGTGAGGTTGCGACTTTGGCTGGAGTTCCACAGGCTGGCATGTTTGCACATGATCTTTCGTCCTCGGGATTGATTTGGGAGTTAAAGTGCCACTCTGCTCAGAAGCTATCATGGCTCGTTGTTGCTCAATTGCTCCGGAAGGCTCATCATCGGTTTCAGCCCGTGTTACAGATTGGGCTTCTTCATCCACATCGTCAAACGGCTTCCGCAGCAATTTTCCATCCTCACCCACGAGTCGACGACGCATTTGCATGCGGTATCCCCCAGGCACAGTAGGCTGGACCACCTGGTACTCAGTGGAGGACTTGAGGAGAGGCAGAGACCTCCCAGCCTTGGTGCGATGCCACGATTCAAATGGTGGGCTATGTGCACTGCAGCCTGTGAAAACATCCTCGCCGGCGAGGCGTGCTCTGGACGGCAATCTAGTTGGCGCCATCTTGGGTTCATGAAGCGTATCAGGTTGGCCTTTGTAATGTGAGCGTGATGGCTTGACGTCCGGTTTCTGTACGTATTTTGGTTGCATCCAGTGCTTTTTGAGAAATCCATAACAGATGACTCTGAGCAGGTCAACAAAAGCTTGTAGGCTGTGTTGAGAGCTCCCCAACAACACATCATCCACGGCCAGCGTCTCGTCCGCACCGAGAAGATGCAACTCTAGAAAGAACATTGGCCATTTTTCGACGCCCTTTGTCAGTTTCCCCCGCATCTTGTCCGAGGCGTTCCCGTCCACAACACCGAAACTTGAAGATTTGAAAATCTTGTTGACCTCTTCGTACAGTACGTTAGTGCCAAAGCTGTTTTGGACAGGTCGAATACCAAGGCACATGATCTGCGAGCGACGAGTTGCCACTGGGGTTGTGGAAATGGCACCTTTGATTCTCAGGCGACGACTAGATGCCGACACGGGCACCCATGACCCTCCACCCTCGCTCTCAGCCAATCCTGCTTGGACGAACAGTCTCGACGCACGACTCGCCATCTCTGAGCCCCTTGCCTTCATCCTGGCTTCTCGCTGCGTGTTTGCTTCTCTGAGAAAGACGGACAACTCGCATGGCCAAGAAAGAAGCAAGGCAGCTATCGCCTTCGTAGCAGCATCCCACTCCCTGTCAATCTTGGCACGATCAGAAAACAGGAGTCCACGCTGCTTGACCCTGACGGGCATGGAGCCAAACAAGTTGCGTACCGATACGCGAGTTCCGTGCTTGAAGGACGCTATGCGCTGGTCTGGCTGTGCTGGAATACTCCTTGAAAGCACATTGCCATTATGGATAGTGAGAGCGGAATGGGTATCATGCCGATGATGGCGGGACGAGATAGTCAGAAGCGAGAACGTTGCTACAGAGGCGATGAAGTTTCCATGACTGCCATGGATCCTGGGATTAGGTGGTGATTTGGACGTATCTACACGCGCGAGTTAGCTTCGTGCTTTTCAGTAACTGCCGTCATCACGTCGTAGCACGAACGATGCAATTTTCCTAGCCCGCCGCCCTCTTCAAATTCATAGGGTTGGATGCCAAATCCATCGTCCTCAATGATACAGTTTCCCAGAGCAAAATCGAGGTTGATGTTGATTTTGGAGGAATTTGCGTCAAGAGAGTTCATCAACAGCCCGCAGACGACATCGTTCAGTGAGGTGACGGAAGACGAGCACTTGATTTTGTCAATGGCATCTTCAGGGAGTGGCCGGATCGACATGATATGCACGTCCCCATGCTGCGGCAGTCCAGGTTGGGCTTAAACGTCGACAGCAATTTTGCCGATGAGGTTGAGCCTGAGCAGATCGGCTGTGACGTTGATGGGGAGATGAGAAGTTGATGGAACTCGAGAGCTATTATGGTGGGACCGTTTGCCCGCTCGTTGCCCACTCGTTTCCCGATGACTTGACCTTTTCACTCACGGCATCGAGATGCTATTTGATGGGGTTTTGCAGTCCGTCCTCGTGCCCGATGGTCTACTTGCATCAGGCAAAGTGCTATGGCTGTACTGCCATTGCTTGGATCAAAGAGCTGTCTTCGCGGATGAGGCCATCCATGCACGCGCGCACACACCTTTCGTCTCTTGCAACCAACCAGAAGCAACAGCTTCCCCAGGACGTCCCTTTTACGTCAGAAATCAAAAGATGAACCCTCGCGGCCTAAGCTCGTGGCCGCCGTGTGGGAACCGTGTGGGAACTTTGTGAAGCTTGCAGGGCTTCTTCTCGACTCGCTGGTGCGACTTGGGCTGCATCACGTGATGCCACTTCCAATACAAGATCGACCACAGCAGTGGCGCACGTTGACGCCCATTGACGCCCGGTGGAGGTCGGTGGGGGTCGGGGGAGGTCAGTGGAGGCCAGTGCTCCGAGCATCTCCTGTAGCCGCCCCTGGGCTTCAATGTTCCCCTCCAGCACATGCCATGCGTGCCAAAGCGCCGTGTGTCTGCCCGTTCCCGATGCCGTACATACAGTGGGTGTACATGGTACAGTGCAGATCACCCATGTCACTTTCAGTCATCACTTCGTCACCTTCCTTCACCTTTCCTCTGACGGGCAAAATCCAGCAAGCTCTCTCTTCTCAACGCCCTGTCGTGCACGCGGTGCATTTGATCTCTCCCTTGTTTCGCATTGCAACTGCGGACAATTGACAGACGAATCAGACAAGGCCTGGGCCCTGCGCCGATACCAAGTACCGAGAAGCAGGGGTCTCCCTCCCCCCATTCCCATATCTGCATATATCAACAAGACAAAGCGACGCTGCCTTCAACTCGGGGACCATCGACTGTCCCGCGAGAAAATACTGTCTAAACCGTATACGCCGCTATCAAGTAGCCGTCTCGCTGCGAGATGGCAGCGGCTGACATGATCAATGAGCCCCACGGTAAGACGTCCTTTGGCCCCCCCCAGCCGACTCGTCACCACAGTCAGTCGAAAAGCAAGCCTAGTCTAATGCATCGTATCTCCAGACCGACAGGCGCATCGACGACGACCATTTTCAACGTGGGTAAAGAAACTAACAAACTTCAAGTCCTCCTCGGACGGCGATCGCCCCAAGCGGGACACGAGGGTGAGGCGCGGACACAAGTTGAACAACCCGTATCCTCAGTCGGGTCATGTCAGCGAGAGCCACGGCAATGGTGTGGTGAATGGAAGCACCAGCAATCGCAGTTACACCAACGGGGTGAGCTCGTGTTCTTTTACGACTGCCCGAACAGGGAGCATCACCTCGCTTGGACGGACTGCACACAGCTCCGTGGACGGTATTGCTCCCACAACGGTGGGGGCAAGGAGCACAGCAGGCACGATATGTACGGAAAGTGAACCACCACAATCTTTGGCTCCAAGCCATGGAGGAGCGAGCTCTCTTGCGGGAACGAGTCGCACTATTGGCGGTGGGATGGAATGTCGAAGAGGGGGTGGCAGCACTTTCTCCAGCCCGGCACCGTCAGTTCGATCTCTAACGACAACCTTGACGACGATACAATCCGTGGCTCCGACCGGTCAAACACCCTACATTCCGGCACCACAGAGCAGCAACACCAACACACAATCGATCCAGTTCAGTCAGCCTTTCCCTACAGCGCCCCCCGCGTCCGCCATACCCCCGCATTTGGCGCCGAGTAGCAATCCAACAACGTACACAACGGCCACGGCAAACAATCTTCTGACCGACAATGCCTCCATATTGACCTTGGCCTCCTCCAGCAAGCGCCGCCGCCGCCGCTCAATGGACACTGATGCATCAGTCCGCGCGTTGGCGCCTTCTTCTCTGTGGGGTGGAAGTCGCGAGAGTCTCCCTCTCAGTGTTCTCAGCGCCAACATCGAGCAGGGGGGCATGCCAGCGACGCCAGGCCTGCCTGGTAGCAGCTCACGCCTGGTGCCTGAACGGAACAGCATATACTCTGCTACTGGGGTGGCACCGGCCATCACCAGCGAAAGAAACAGCATCCTGGCCAAGCAAGGTGATGGCGCCAGCGTCCGAAGCGGCCGGCTGGGCCACGGAAGACCGGACAGTATCAGCGGTAGCATTGTCGGTGTGACGAGCCCGTTGGCTACTTCGCGTGAGGCACCAGAGGGGAAGATGGCCAAGGAGGACAGGTGAGATGCTATGGCCTAGGCAGCGTGAATGATGCAAGGCGGAGAATGAAGCTTGTCATGAGTGAATGAATTGCAGCGGCGTTGTGGCATAAGGAATTCTCCTGGTTTCAGGAGGTTGGCTGGTAAATTTTGGGGTTCGTTCTTGCTGCCTTGGCTTGACGAGGTGCAAATTGGGTGGATTAATGGGCTGGACAGGCGTGGCATACAAGAGATACCCAGCTGTGCAGGAGCTGTCATGGAATACTAGACTGCGGAAACAAATCACAAACACGTCCCAAGAAGATTGAGCTATCAAGAGGCAGCGTAATTCTGAAATTTGTATTGCCAGCCGTCCCGAGGTCAACGTTGCCCCACCCCCACGCCGCGACCACGACCACAGGCGAGAACTCTCCATTCCAGCGCCGACGCCCTGCCTCGTCCCAACGTCGTCATCGGACCACCTCGCAACATTGAACGTTGGAGCAACATGCTCCCATCCCTCATTCACTCATTCACAGCTACATGTAATACAGGGTGCTCCCTCTGCTCAGACAGACCCAAAACAGCCGCAGCACCCACAGCTGACTGATGCGTCAACATGGCGATTTCGGTATGTCCCATGAGCCATATGCTTCTGCAAGTCAATACTCGCTCGGCCAACGTCTCGGTAAGCTAACACATCCCAGTGGAAGTCATTCGACTTCTTCGAAGTCTCCCAGGTCTCCCTCCCCGATGCCGATACCCGCCATCTGTTCGAAGGCAATGAGATATCCAGCATTTGCGCAGGCTCCGACAGCCTCTTTATCGGCGGCAACGACGGAACCGTCAGCATCATCGGCAAAAGCTGGAAAGTCGTCAGCAAGTTCCAAGCCCACGAAGCTGGTCGAGTCACTCACATGCGCCAAGTCGAGGGAACAAGCTTACTCGTCACCGTTGCCGAAGACTTGAGCAGCGAGCCGATCCTCAAGGCATGGGTCCTAGATAGGCTCGTCAAGAAAACGAACATGCCCACGTGCCTCTGCACTCTGACCATCAACAACGGTAGACGACAGTTCCCCATTTCTGCATTTGCGGCGTCAGACGACCTGTCGCAGGTTGCGGTGGGATTCGGCAACGGCTCTGTTACCCTGATTCGCGGCGACCTCATTCACGACTTGGGTACCAAGCAGAGGATAGTGTACGAGTCAGAAGAGCCGGTGACTGGGGTGCAGCTTGCGACGGATGAGAAGCTCACCACGCTGTTCATTTCTTCAACGACGCGGATTCTCAGGCTGGGTCTGTCAAGGAAGGGTCAAGGGCTGCCTCCCAAGACCGTGGAAGACAGTGGGTGTGCCTGGGGTTGCATGGCCCTCGACAAAGAGACGGGCGAGGTTGTGGTGGCGAGAGACGATGCGATTTATACCTACTCGCTGGATGGGCGAGGACCGCCAAAGGCATACGAGGCTCCCAAGACACTGATTGCCGTGTACGATAATTATGTGGCGCTCAAGTGCCTGCCGTCAGGGGCGAATGGCAGAGATCCGGAGGCCATGAGGCGGCGGTTCGGGGGTAGCGGAAACGATGATCTGTTCAACGCGACAACATTTCTCTTGCTCGAGCCAGACCTGAGGATCATTGCACACTCGGAGACGATGATGTCACCGGTGAGATTTGTGTTCGACGTCTGGGGCGATCTGTTCACCATGTCCGAGGAGGGCAAGGTACGTGCTACCTGCCTCACATGACAAGCTATTCGTCGAACTTACTCGGTGTTTTAGCTGTACAGATATCACGAAAAGCCTTTGCAGCAGAGACTGGAAATGCTGTACCAGCGCAACATGTTTCATCTTGCCATCGAGCTAGCGCAAAGCTCCGGATTGAATGGTCAGCAGCAGACCGCCATTTACCGCAAGTTTGGCGACCACCTGTACCAAAAAGCGGACTACGACGGGGCCATGGTGCAATACATTCGCGCCATTGATACGACGGAACCGTCCCAAGTCATTCGCAAGGCATGCATTCCATTGCTACCCCTCCTTTTCCTTTTCTCGGGCTCCTCCCCTGACTTTTGCTAGTTTCTCGATACACAACGGATTCACAATCTGATCCACTACCTGGAGCAACTACACGAGCATCGAAAGGCCACGGCTGACCACACGACCCTTCTCCTCAACTGCTATGCCAAGTTGAAGGACATTGAAAAACTAGAAAAGTTCATCAAGTCACCGGGAGATCTAAAATTTGACCTGGATACAGCCATTGCCATGTGCCGGCAAGGAGGTTATTACGAACAAGCGGCTTATCTCGCCAAACGGCACGGCGAAACAGAATTGGTTGTCGACATTCTCATCGAGGACTCCAAACGTCATGGCGAGGCACTCGACTATATCTGGCGCCAAGACCCCGAGGTGGTGCGTCTGCCACTGTCAAGAAACCTGTCTGTCATCCAAGTACTTACTGTCAACTAGGCCTACCCCTGCATGAAAAAGTACGCCCGCGTACTCATAGAACACTGTCCAGAAGAGGCCACGAAACTTTTTATACTATACTACACGGGAAAGTTTCGACCGAGGAAGACGGCGGTGCCGGTGATCGGGGAGACACCTTCAACAACCGGCGGCTTCACGTCTGGTGCCGCGAGTGCTGTACAAAACTTGTCCAACTACCTGCCATTTCCATACCTGAACACATCGTCTGGCGCCACGGCGGACACTCCCAGCAACATGAAGCAGCCAGCGCAAAATGGACTGCCACTGAGTGAGGAAGACCACCCGCCTCCGAGATACACGGTGCCTGCACCGCGAACGGCATTCTCGTCCTTCATCGACCACCCAGATGAGTTCATAACGTTTCTCGAAGCATGTCTCGAAGAAGAAGAATTGAAAGTCGGCGACAGATCGGATCTCTACACGACCTTGTTTGAAATGTATCTGTACAAGGCAGGCGAGAGGAAGGGACATCATCGTGAGGAATGGGAGGCCAAGGCGAAGGAACTGATCGAGGGCGAACATGTGCCCATGGAGAGCTCCAACGTGCTTCTGCTATCCGACCTCTCCAACTTCCGCGACGGCACCGTACTGGTCAAGGAGCAGGCCGGCCTCCTCTTTGACATTTTCCGATCCTACACGTCGGCCAAGGACACGAGGGGCGCCATCAAGGCTCTGCGAAAGTACGGCCCCGACGAGCCTCGGCTGTACCCAGCAGCGCTAGCATACCTCACGTCCGACCCACGAGTCCTCGAGGAAGCCGGGGCCGACGAACTAGCCAATGTGCTCTCCAAGATCGACAAGGACGGCCTCATGGCGCCTCTGCAAGTGGTGCAAACGCTGGTGGGCCAAGCATCCGGCGGAGGCGTCGCAACAATGGGCATGATCAAGCCCTACCTTCACGACACGATACTTCGCGAACGCAAAGAGATGGAAGACAATCGGCGCCAAATCGAAACTCTGCGAAGTGACACGGAGAAGCGCAGAGCCGAAATCGCCGACCTCGGATCCAAGCCAGCCGTATTCCAAGCAACGCGGTGCTCAGACTGCGGACAGGGCCTCGACCTGCCGGCGGTGCATTTCCTGTGCAAGCACAGCTTTCACCAGAGGTGTCTGCGGGGCGGAGGCGAGGACGACGACGATGTGGAATGTCCACAGTGCGCCGGGGGCAATGACTTGATACGGAAGATGAGAGAAGAGCAGCGGAAGGCGGCGATGAAGCACGACTTGTTCAAGGCGGAGCTGGAGGGGAGCGAGGATCGGTTCGGGACGGTGGCCAAGTGGTTCGGGAGGGGGGTGATGGATGGGGCGCACAATGAGGAGGTGTGAGGAGGATTTCGCGTGGTTGTTGAGTATAAATATATAAATACTGTTATGTGGGCGTATAGAATGGTGGCGATTCGTCTCGTTGTACTGCCTTGTTCGCAAATTCCATTTGATCGTTTTCCTTGTGTGCACATCAGTCACGGGGGCCACACGGGCAAAAAGTGGTCATCCACGGTTGTCGGCCCCGGCCAAGCCTGAAACCAGCCACGACTACAACGGCGGCCGGGTTCCATCTCCATCGCCATCTCCATCACCACATCAGCCCCAGACCAACGCGATGCCCGTGCCAACAATCCCCTCGGTCCCCATCACCCACTCCCAGATTCTCCACTTCTTCACCCGCTCCCTCACGGCCTTCCACTCCTCCCACGATGCCTTCCGCGTGCTCTGCACAGCGCCCCATCACCCGCTGGCGCCACGACCTCCCCCCCCCGCCGGCGTCGACACCCTCGTCGTGCTGGACTCGAGCTTCAACCCGCCGACGCGGGCCCACGCGCAAATGGCCAAGTCGGCCATGGAGAGCGCCGGGCCGGGCGCGCGGCTCCTCCTGCTGCTGGCCGTGAACAACGCGGACAAGGGCGCCGCGCCGGCCGCCGGGCTGGCGCCGAGGCTGGGCATGATGGAGGGGTTCGCGAGGGACCTGGCGCGCGGCCGTGGCGACGACGCCGAGATTGACGTGGCGGTGACGACGGGGGCCTTGTTCCACGAGAAGGCGAGGAGCATCGCTGGCTCGGGCGCGTACGGGGACGGGGACGGGGACGGCGTGCGGCAGGTGTATCTTTGCGGGTTCGACACGGTGATTCGCATCTTTGATCCGAGATATTATCGCGGCGGGCCTGCTGCGGAGGAGGAGGAGGGTGTTACGGCCATGCAGAGGGCGCTGCGGCCGTTCTTTGCGAGGGCGAAGCTGCGTGTTATGATGAGGCCTGACGACGAATGGGGTCGGCCGAGGAGCAGCGGGCGTGGGTGGATGGCTTGGGGGATGGCGGGCTGGAAGAGGTCGGGGGATGCGGACTGGGCGGGGAGGATAGAGCTGGTGGAGGGCGTGGGGGCGTGGTGAGCAGTTCGAGGGTGAGGGAGGTGGTGAGACGGGGTGGTGGTGGTGATGAGTTGGATGGGATGGTGGGTGAGGAGGTGAGGAGGTGGATTGAGGAGGAGGGGCTGTATAGATAGATGATGAGGCGGGACGGGGGGTTGGAGTTGGCCGTGATGATGAGTGGTGTTGCGGCGTCTTCCCTTGTGGAAGTCATGACGCATCCAAGGGCTTTTCTATTCATCTAGTAATCGTAGTAGAGGCGGCATGAATGACACCAATTCATCTACTTACAACGGGGGTGGGTGGATGGACATCCGTAACGGTCGGATATTTCAAAACGTCCTTGATGCTGATTGGTGGCATACATCCCGGTCTGCTGCCACGTGACTCGCGGCAGATGCGACGGACTGTTGCTGGAAACTCCTCATGGAATGTCACAGTCCAGTCAAGGCAGGATAAACCGAGGATTGAACAAGCCTCCCCTTTTTTAAGAATCAAATAAGCCCCCCTGATGTCGACAAGTCATCCATTCTCTGAGAAACCTCGACAGTGCACAACTGCACAACTGCACAGGCTCTCAGCCGACAAAATCAGTCCGCTCTCTCCATCGTACACTTCCAAGTTTCATGCCCCCCTCCGTTAATGACGGTAGGGATCTTGATGATCAGTCGGATGCCATCGTGCGTAGACTTGACGTCCAAGTAGATCTCGGACGGGCTAGGAGTGACCGTTGATTGACTTGTTTCACCGTTCGCCTCGCCCCCCGACTTGTCTGCATCGTCCTTTCTCGAGCCGCAAAACTTGCAGCTTTCGCGGCCGCCGGGGGGTCTCGGTGCATCGCCCGCAACATTGTTCTTCATCCTGCCCACAGCTGCGCCGTTGTGGTCGTATATGGTGCCGTCGTGATCAACCTTGAGCCTCTTCCTGTTGTTCTCTGCATCTTCCTCCTCCGCGGCATCGAACCACGTCTCCGATACATGGCCAGCTACATCGCCGGCTGTGTCGAGGACCTTGCCGTCTTCACACACCGGCCGCCCAATCATCGACGGCAAGTCGCCCTCGACGCGGCCTAGCACTGTGCCGTCCCGGTCCAGAATGTTTCCGAACTCATCGACGCATTTGCCTTGGAGAGCAGCGACCACCTCCCGGTCCAGCGTATTTCCCGGTGACGCCAAGTTTGAACATGATTTCGGGGGTGAAAATGGCATGTTCTTTTTTTTTTTTTTTTCAAAAGAAAGATGGGGAAGGGGGAGGAATTTGTGAGGCCTGGCGTGTTTTGTTCGTTGACGGCTACTTTCCTGGATTTGCTTCTGTCTGATAGTCTGACCGGGGAGCGGTTTCCTTCCCCCCCTTACCGAGTATTTTTCGTGTAATCATGCCATTAGTGATGCTTGCCCCGCCCCCAGATGCACGGATCGTGTTCCGTCTGGGCGGAGTCTGTCTGGACAAAAATCCCTATTACAAGTTTGCAACCCACTTTGGTCGAGCCGTCACGTCGTCATCGGCCCCCGGGGACTCACGTGGATCTTGCACAGAAGAGATGAAGACGGCTCGTAATAAAATCAAAAAACCAAAATTGAGATGCAAATGGCTAACCTGTGGGGGGCGAGTCTTGTTGAGGCATCGGTTTGCAACCTCGGTACGGAACAAGCAGCATCTTGGCTATAAGTGGCTATAGACTAGTGGCCATGAGTGTACCAGTCTTCAAAGCCGCTCGTGATGTAATCGAACATGGCTTGACGTCTTTTGTCTTGTTTCGAAAAATATGGCAGTTCAGGTATCGCCATTTTTCACATACGAGCTTTCCATGCCTAAAATAGGTTTGCGACACAGCCGGATAGACTGTACGTGGCGTCGACGTTGCTTCCTGCTCCCGTCTTTCTCGTCTTTCTCGTCACCTGAAGGCAGGGCATCTCCATCCCAGCATATGGCCCACCGCTCCACAGAGTCCACACCGTCGACCGCTTCTCTCGATGCCACGAAGCCGTCAGGAGACCCGCCGATTGTCAGAAACCGCTCGTCAGCGCTCCAACCCCACGGGCCGATGGTGTGGCCCGTCGCGTCCTTCCTGGCTCCGTGTTCCAAGGCATTCGTCTCTGCATTGATGTAGATCCAGTTGAGCATGGGCGGGTCATCCTTGATGCTACTCACCAGCCCCAAATGCTGTTCCTCACCGGGGTACTTGAAATGGAATCCGCAAAACTTGTGCCCGTCGACATTCTGGTCGGGGGATTGTAGGAAAAGCTGTTGCGGAGGAAGCAATAAGTCAGTCTTGCTCAGACGTGTGTCAGCCGGGGGCTAGCCAAGCCAGACGGGTAGCGATGGCTATGTGGTAGGTACCTTTCCGTCTTTCAGGAAGCAGACTGCTTCTTCGTCCCTCGCGTCATTGTCTCCTTGGATCTTGGCCGTTAGATTGAACTTTTCCTGTTCCTTGGAAGATGCGTTCTGTCGTTTCTGCGCGCTGACGGCTTGACCGACGCCAGTGATGGTTGGTATAGCCGCGATGGATAGCAGGCCGATGACCATGTTTTTCACACTCTTCCGTACGAAACTTGATTCTTTGGGCCTGAGTGTACATTCAAAAAAAAAAAAAAGATGCCAAAAGGGGTGGGGGGGGCCTTTGCTGCAAGCATGACGTCTGTTTTAAAGCTTTCTGACCAATATTTCTCACTAAGCCATCGCGATGGAACGCATCTTGTGTATCAACGGCGTTCCATTCTCCTGATTTCCTGCCCTGACCTCTTCCCCCGCATGTACTCACAGTCAGTACCCAGCTATTTGTCGTCCCGATGCATATACGCCCACTCGAACCACATTGTGGAGAACCTTGTATTGGGAACGGGAAAACGGACTGGGTAAAGAAAGCTAACTTGCGTCATTCTTTGCCCAGCTCAGCCTCCCCGCTGAGCCTAAGTTCCGTTCCATTCCAAGTCTTGCTCAATGTCAAGCAGGTTTGAGGAAGCTGCCGAAACAAGATAGTCCCGACACGCTGGAGGGGAGAAATGACATCACATTTGGCGTCATGATGCCCGCGTTTTAATTCAAAAGAAGGTGCGTGAACGGCTGTCATGTCCAACAATGCAACCAACTCCCACCCAGCTCCTCCATCCTCCGCACATGAAATCCACTTTACCCAGCCATTAGCATCACGTCGTTCCTTTAGAAACACCTACTTCATCGTCAAAAACTTGAACCATGTCGACGAATGTAAGAACAGAGCCCCATTGCCGCACTCTGTTTGGGCCCTCCCCCTGTACTAAATCATATCTCGGGAAACAGACAGCCGAGAAAGAGGCGCAACAGCACGACGACAACCAAGATCAAAATGAAAACAACGACAGCGGTCAGTCCTTGTTGCCCCCAACCCAGCCCCTGCGTACCAGGTCGCAAGGCTGAATAACAATCTCAGGCAACGAGTCTCGCTTAGACAACGCCGAAGATGACGATGGCGGCCCAGACACCAGAAATGAAAGCCCTTCAGAAGAAGAAGAAGAGGACAGAGCACCGCCTCCTCCACAGCCAAAGCCTACCAAGACTGGGCGGCCGGCCCAGAAAAAGCGCAAGCGGCCTTTCAATGACGCCTGGGGAGGAGAGGAGGATGGACAGAATCAACTCGCGAGGCGGCAAAAACAGGCCCAGCCTGCTCCTCCTGCACTTCAACCAGCAGCAGCACCAGCACAAAACCAAGTGGCTGCCCAAAAGGACGAGAAGAAGAATCCACTTAAGCTGAGACTTGACTTGAATCTGGACGTGGAAATTGAGCTGCGTGCCAAGATTCACGGTGACATCACGCTCGCGCTACTGTAAGTTGGATCCTTGATACCTTGGGGGGAGGGGGTCCTATGTAAGAGAGCTAACGTCGCTAATTAGGGATATGGGCTAGCGATATGTAGCACAGTTCTATTTGAAAGAGTTCAATGTAGTGTCGGATTACAACGATATGCCTTGAGCGAGTTGTTGGTTGAATAATCATTTTCATGTGTATCGTGTGCTCTTTGGGCATCACAGGTCAGTGAACATTGATCAGTCAGGTCTTCTGTCACTGATCAATTTGATCAGACCGTTGAGACCGCCAGAGGTCTTTAGTCATGCCTTTCGTCGCTGATCAAGTGATTCATTAAAGGATTCATCAATTGACACTGTCTTCTAATATCGATCTCTTCAGACATTAACCCCTCTGATCATGGCCCCTCTGACCAAAACCGAAACATACATTGGACGACTATCTGTCTTCGCGCTCATCATCCAACACAAGACACCGAGAAAGAAATCTATGCATCATGTGTCCCCAATGTGATGCAGATGCTGTGTTACCATACGCCGGCTAGAAATCCAAAGGGTTGCGTGGCGCCATCAGTCTTAGGGTTAGCAAGCTGGGGTTAGGTGGTTGGCAGCTGGTGGACAGCTGACATCGGCCGTTGGCTGTTCGAAGTGCCTGGCCAATCAACCAAGCCAGAGCACGCCCCCCCTAACCAGACTCCACCGACTCGCAGCGCACGGGGCGATTGGCTGAATTGCCACCCTGGAAATGCCAAATGCCCCAAGTGCGGATCTGCGCATGGCAGATCAATGATATTACAGGTGCCCGCACAGCCGACCCAACCCGACTTCTTCCTCAGCCTCCAACCTCGGGTCAACGCACTTCTCTTTCTTCCTGTGCCATTTTCCGTCGTCTTGTTGCTTCAATTATTATTTTGCCAATTCGCCGTCACCATTTGTCTCGGACCGGACAGACGCTTTTAGCACGGACTAACGATCGTCTCAGACGGTGCTCTTCATCAATCCCTGCCGTTCCCGCCGTTCCCGCCGTTCCCACCCTCGACGCTGACGTCGTGGTCTGGGTTGTCGCTCGATTGCCCGCCCCGCATCACAGATTCACCCGGCTTGCCTCGACGATCCAAGTCAGTCACAGTCACATGCGGTCCTCGAGTCCAGCCCGTTGTTGATTTTGGAGTGCTAGGCCGCTTGAACATCGTCTGCGTCACTCTACGTTCCCTCATATTTCTTATCCTTGTACTTATTCATCACGGTCGGACCGGACCGCACGCTTCAACTACATCTAGGCAGATTGAATCACTTCTGGCAGCAAATGCCTAGGTCACAAGTCGACTGACACTTGCGTGACGAGCTTCTCGCCGAGCAGATCAATCCCGATTCCGATCATCAGTCGCGTTCCCATATATCGTGAAGTCTCATTTGGCCATCATGTTGACATACGGCACCTCATCTCGTGCTGCGGGCTTGACGTTAGCTTCGCGCCGAGCGGCCCGGGCTGGTCAGGTCTTGACTCCATCTACCGCGGCACTCCTTCGCTCAAGACATCGTCAATGCAGAACGTTCTGGCTCGGCTCCTGGGCGAGGGACTGTGACGGCGATGCGCGGCATCACGCTCGCCGCCGACGTCGCGCACACAGGCACCAATGTATGGAATTGGTAAATCGCAAGCTTTCATGGGAGAACAAGCCCAGGCATGATGCTGTGCGAGCTGCCGTGAAGACGGCATTTGCCCACATCGCCCATGGCCCCACTGGCACCACGGCTTCCAAGTACGTCGACATCAAAGAAATCAAATCCTGGTCAGATGAGCTCTCGGGTGGACTACGTCCAGGTAGAAATACCGAGGATGTCGAGCACGAAGCCATCGATGATTTGTTCAATACCAACAAAAAGAAAAAATGCCATCAATCCGCGCACTGGTCTCCGCTCAGCAACATCCGCAAATACTTGCGGGGCAACGAGTCCGAGCAAGTCACTGCCAGCGATGTCTTGCACGCAACTACATCAGCTGAAGACACGAAAGCTACCAAGTCAACTGCATCAGCAGGGCAATTTGCTCCGAAAGAATCCGAGCTCGAGAACTATCATGCAGAAAAGTTGGACAACCCAAACGCTCCGCGAAAACTCACTCCTGAAGAAGCATCAAAAAAGTATGACGACCTGGATAAGTACAAACCTGTGGCATGGAACGAGCCTGACGGACTCCTCACGCTCACGCCAGAGGAAAAGTCGAAACAATACAAAGATTTGGGCAAGTACGCCTCTCCCGATATTTCACACGATGTGGCTGCCGTTGAGTCATCTCAGCCTGCCCATAATGATCTCCAGAAGTACAAGCCTTCAGAGTGGAACGAATCGGACGGCTTGCGCGAGCAAACGCCTGAAGAGCTGTCAAAAAATTATGGCGACTTGCACAAATATGGCCCTGTGACATGGAATGAACCCGATGGACTGCGCCCATCAACTCCGGAGGAACTGTCCAAAAACTACGACGATCTCGATAAATACGGCCCTGTGAAGTGGAACGAGCCCGATGGTCTTCAAAAGCTCACCCCGGAAGAACTGTCAAAGCAATACGACGACTTGGATGCTTATGGCAAGCCATACGTGGCCCCAGATTCGGTCCTCAAGGCTCACGCTGCGGCACAGCAAGATCCCACCCCACGAGCGGAACCCATCGCTGCCAAGGTGGACGCCATCGTGGCTGACCCAGCCAAGGCCTGTAACGACCTGGACAAGTATGGACCTGTCAAGTGGAATGAACCTGATGGTCTTCGGAAGCTCACACCAGAAGAGCTCTCCAAGAACTACGAAGATTTACACCTATATGCGCAGTACCCCAATTCTGGTCCCGCTCACCCGCGAATCCACCCCGAGGAGGCCTCAAAGCAATACAGTGACTTGCGAAAATACGATGTGTTCCCAAATGCCGGGCCTGCAGAGGAGCGTGTTCATCCTGAACTTGCTTCCAAGAAGTACAAGGATCTTCACAGATACCCCTCTGCTGGATATGAAGAACCGAGCAAGACCAGACATGTTCATCCTGAAGAACTCACGAAGAATTACCAAGACCTCCACAAGTACCAACCCCAGTCGTTTGACTTTCCCGACAAAAGGTACCCGATGCATCCCGAAGAAGCGTCCAAGGTCTACAGCGACCTGGGCTCGTACAAGTCAGTACTGCATAACGAGCCCGATGGCACGTCGATGGAGAAGGTCGATCCTGTGGCAAGCAGTCTCGGAGCTTTTGACGGCTTCAAGAACGACAAGGAGCCACAGACGGCAGCAGAGATTCGCAGTGACGTGCTGCGAAGAGCACATCGAAACAGCAAACGCACCATGGTGCAGAAGGCCGAGGGCGCGGAGACCTCGAGCAATCAGCCAGCGTTGACTGGCAACTACACCAATGATTTTCCTGAAGAGTTTGCGACATCGTGGGATGTGTCAAACTCGTGGTCGAAACCCACACTGCTTCCCAAGCATCATACAGAGACTGGGCAATCTAGTAAACCGTCCAGCGCTCCTGGTTGCGAAAAGGGAGAAGCTGATATCTCATCTATGGATGAGAGCTTTCCAAGCGAGGTGTCAAATGAAACCTCGATGTTGCAATCAGCCCTGGACCAAAACTCTGGTAAAAAACCATTGCTCTCTGCAATGAATCGACTAGAGAGAATGAAATTGGCAGAGGACCCCTACTCTAAAAGTCCCCAAGGTCTCGAGCTCAGCTACATGGATGAATGCGCCGGCGATGTGACGTGGCCGACGTTTGTCCGACATCATAAAGGGAGACGGGGCGAGGAGGCACCCGGTGCCGGCTCTGGCGCGGAACCAAGACCAGAGCAGCAACCTGTCCTGTACAAGATGCTTGCGTACGATGCCAGCACGCAATCGATTAGCGTTGCCGAGACATGTTCTGGAGTCCACGACACATCGACGCCCGCCACCCCAGCAGAGGTGTTGCTTCGCGTCTCAAATCCTTCCAAGTTCTTCCCCTATTTCAGCGCACTGCAGGCGGAGGGATACGAGATTGCGTCGGGTAGCGGCGATGTCCTCGTGTTCCGCAAGGTGCGACCTGGCACTGCGTCCAAGGACGCGTCTGGATCAACCACCAACCCAATTGATGTGACGGGTCGCTCCGGAGCAAGCAACTTTGCCAGCCCGACGGGGCACGTCAACTATGAATCACGCCAGTATCGACCAGTCCATGCTGGGCAGAGTCAAGAGGTGAAGGTGGGAAAGAAGAGGAGAAGTCTCGGCCGCAAAGTGGTTATCGGTACTGCCTGGTTTGCCGGAACAGCCTATGCCGTGAGCGTGGCGGGGGAGTACCTGTCCACGGGTGGCAAGGCGCTGTGAGGAGAGACCAGAGGTGAGCATCAGGATTATCAGGATGGTGGTTTAGCTACGTATAGAGAGGATGATTAGTTTGTATACCCTCCAACGCACTCGACTGCTCGCAGTCACCGCCCCCTCTTCCCCCCCCCCCTTTTTTTTTACTCGTTCATTTACTCATTGTTTCAATCAATGGCACCATGGGAGTCAGGTTTCATGCCATTGTCATCGTGGGATGTGGTAGGAGTAGGACTAGCAATATCAACAAGCGAATTATTTCTTCTTTGTTCATCCTGCCACTCAGTCATGCATATGGGTTCCCCAAGTCACGTAGTCTTCTCGGTGAAGCCCGCGCGCGTGTTGACGCCGCCCACGCCGCTCATCTGCATGGTGGCGGCCATGTCTCTTGTCTGGAGAGGTGTCTGATCTTATCTGTGTTAGCTCTGTCCTAGCGGGTGTGAATGGGGATGGAGATGGAGATGGGAATGGTTGAATTTTCGGGCATTTTCTGGAATGGAGGATGATGAGTTGCCGCTGGTGGGAGAGGGAGAGGGAGTGGGGAAGTCGGAGATGGATGGGAAGTTTGAGGCGAGATTTCTATTGCCCGGGCCGCTGGCGTGCCGTGTCATGAACCTTGGGTTTAGGAAAACATTCTTCTTTACCTTGATATACCGCGTTACTAGTATGGAGGGAAGTAGGAGATAGTTTATTTTACTATATATATGTGTAGTCAAGGTCGTCGAGGTGGTGTGAGATGATAAGCGGTGTGACCTGAATTCATCCATAGATGAGATATCAGCTTCACCCTTTTCGCAACCAGGAGCGCTCGACGGTTTATTGATTCAAGGACACTGTGTATGGCGCGATTCTCTGCTCTTACGATGGCATCTCAGCGTCCTTCGATGCAACTCCCCGGTGTAATTGTCCTCCTTGTCGAAAAGGTGACGTACTTTCATGAGAAAGGATGTCAGGAAAGTGTGGAAACGCAATCTAGTACACATTGAAATGTATATAAAACCTGTTCTTCTCCTGCGTTTTAGTTTTTCACCAGCTTTCTTCGTAACCCATTGAAGAATAAGTCTACCAAGGAACACTTCTCTAAATTTATCGAAATGCAGTTCTCTACCCTTGTCGCTTTCGTCGTCAGCATGGTTGCTGCTGCTACACCCGTAGCTGCTGGGAGATGCTGTTCTGCCTCCTTGTGGAACGTGCCTGTCTGGAGCTCGCAGCTCTGCAAGTTGCTCACATGACTCGATTGCACGACTTCGATCATTGTCTAAGCCCTCTGGTAGGCCGACTCTGAGTGCAGTAGTGCAGTTGCCCCGTATCACCGATGCTGCTAGTGAGGATGGAGAGCTATGCAGGCGTAGGGGGGGCCTTCAGGTCCGATCTGGTCTTCCCGTCTTGGGCTGTCTGTTTAGATAAGCTATTAGGAAATATAAAAAACAAAGGCAATACATTTCCTCTGCACGCTGACATGTATTTCACTTTCATTCAATCATTTACTGCAAAGTCGACGCTGATAAAACGCGGCATGCCTGCAAATTCACGCGCGTGGAAAAGTAGAAACTCAACATCGAAACGGGCCCCGTCAACACGATGGACGGACAGCCATTCATGGCAAGTAAACTCAACTGCTACTACTTCCGGACTCGCCATCGACATCCTTCCACGAATCAAAGTCAAGACAATTCCCTCGGAAAATGCTATACGTATCCCCCACACTTCTCAGATCAAGATTTCCGCACAGCCTCCCGACCCCATCGATACACCTGAAACTCGCAACACGAGGAGCAAAAGAAAAAAAAAGAAAAAAAAAATTTGACTCCGTCTAGAAACACAACAAACAGGGACGCCGAGCTATGCAACAGGGGTGGATAAGATGAGTCCTTCTCTCCGAGACATCTTCTCGAGACTGCATGGGAATGACACGGGCATCGCGAAATGCCTGGTGGTCGCCTCGATTATATACGCGAACAATAGCGGCATCGCCAACGATGCGGGTAATGATGATGATGGATCATGGGGCAACATGATTGATGGGTTGGTGCGTGTCTGTTGTAAAGATGAAGCCATGTACGACGTACACATTACGGTGTTTTGGGACGCTTCCAGTAGTATTGCTATTCAAGAGAGAGCAAACCCAATGTGTGTGAGCGATACGACGAGCATGACATGTACGGATACGGCAGGATGAAAGAGGACGGGTTTACCAACCTTGTGCTGCTTGCGGCAGTTGCGCAGACTGGGCTTGCGCATAGCATCCACGACGCTCCGTCGCTGAAGGTCGTCGTCCCGGTCGGGCTGATAATAATATTCGCTCTCGAGGGCTTTTCCCGCAGCGTCCTTGCCCTGGCGGGGAATTATGCCGATGCAAGGTGCTGCTTCGATGGTGGCGCGCAGCACATCCTTTGCCAGTCCAGTCCTGTGCTCGCTGGGCAGGTTCTGCATGATGGTGGACAAGGGCGTGGATGCGAGACGCGAAAATGCCAGCTGGTTTACGACATGGTTGGTCACGGCTGGGTCGACCTCGATGGACGGCGTCGGCGTGTCCTCCCTGGAGATGGGGGTGGTCGATGCTGCGAGAGGAGGACATGATGGCGTGTCCTCGCGGGATTCTCCGATGATTGCGGCAGGGAGGGCAGAGGGCTTGGGCTCGACAGCGCGCTTCTTGATGGGGGATGACGGGATGGAAGGGGTGTCGGCTGCGCTCAACGTCTCGTTGGAAGAGGCATGGTGCGGGCGGCGATGGGAGTGCAGAGTCTTGGGCACTTTCGGCGACCTGGTCGATACTGAAGCGAGTCTGCCGGTGATGTTGGCGCCGAAGGGGCCGAAGGAGTGGACGACGGGGTCGTTCTCCTCGTCTGCATCATTCTCGTCCTCACCATCGCTCTGCTCGCTTGAGAAACTGGCCGTGGCGTTGGTCACCATGCTGACACCGACGTCGACGTCGACGTCGACAGCGTCACCCTCTGGCTCTGGGAGCTCGGGCTCGTCCTCGAAGATCTGGATGCCGACATCCCGGCCGCCAGCCATGCCGGGAAGAATGGCCTGCAGACGCTGTGAGCTGGCGAGATTCCCAACGGGCGTCGGACTCTCGGGCGACGTGATGCGCGTGTTTCTTCGCAGAGGAGACGACTGCAGCAGCGAATTGCGTCTCAGCTGCGAGCGCGGAGGCGAATCGTCCCAGCTGCAATCAGACAGGTTGGCCAAGCTCTCGGCCGTCACGGCACCACGTTTCGGCCACTGAATCATGACGCGGGCATCCAAGACATCGACGAGGAGATCGGTGCCCTCGGTTTCACTGGTGAAGCTGTCGCCCTTGAACAGCTCCCACGTGCGTCCCTGGCAATGCAGCTTGAGCCCGTTCCATCCGTTGCACACGATTTCCATCTTGTTGGTCTCCAGAGGACTCGGGGCTGGGATGTAGCGCGCCTTGACGTGCACACGCGACACCAACCGATTCGCCGAGAGCTGGAACTGCGACGAGTTGGACGACCTGCCCATGGCCACCGGCTCTCCATTCTCGGGGAGCTCAACGGCCGGCACAGCAGAGAGAGGAGCACGCTCCGAGGTGGTGCGGGCGAGGCCAGGCCTTGGAGGCGGCGAGCTGGACAGGATGCCCGTGGCCGACGTCGGCACGGGCGTGGGATACTTGAGATACGCGTGTCCGGTGTTTTGGCGTTTCAACGGACGGGGAAGCCCCGGTGATGACGACAGAGGCTCAAAGGCAGGCAGCAGCGACGGTGCAGGTCGTTTTGTGCCAGCAGCCGAGCTGGGAGTGGAAGTCGAGCGTGCCAGAGTCGAGCAAGGCAGAGGCGGTTCGTGGGCCGTCGCGCCAGCCGCCGCATGGGGTGGCGACGAATTCATGATTATGAAAAAAAATGGGAAAAAACGAGAAAGAAAAAAAACTGGTTTGGGAATTAAGATAAAGACCAAAAGACCATTCTCTTCTCTTCTTTTTTCTTTTTCCGTTGTCGTCAAACTCCCGTTTTCGCGGATAGAGCAGCAAGCAGCGCGTAAAGAGGTAGTAGAGTCGAGGTGGTCCACTTGGATGGTAGAGGATGGTCGATGTTGCAGTTTGTTCGCGGGACGCAAAAGCAGGTCGGAGGTGTCGATTAGAATGGGCTTCGACTTTGGGCCGCCGGGGGTGTAGCGAGATATGGTGTGCGGACAAGATGGACGAGGAGAGAGGAAGGGAAAGGCGTCGTGTGGTGAAGCGGCAAGGCATTTTAAACAAGTCGACGTCGGAGCAGTGAAGTGGGCTCTGACACGAACGCGATGGGCCACGCATCGCGTTGGCGTTGGCGTCTGGTGCGTTTTGCGCACGCACTTTCAGGCGCTGCAGACGGCGAGTTTCCGGCGGGTTTCCGGCGGGTTTCCGGCGGGTTTCCAGCGGGTGCTGCCCTGCAACTGCGCCAGACCACGCCAGACCACGGTCCACACCACAGCGTGAGCGTGAATCACACACAGGCTGCACCTGCACTGCACAGCTGACTGGGGCTCGACCTGTGACTGTGACAATCCGTGTTCTACAAATCTTGGTCTAAAGTCTGAAAGAACAAGGCATTGAGCTTCTCCGCGCTTTCATTTCAGACCACAAAAGAACCTCCCGCTACCAATGCATACATATTCCTGTCTTCCCTTGCACCGCGCAAGAAAATGCACTTTTCCGCGCCGTCACCCTTCCTCGGCTCGTCTAGCCCCCCTCCCAGCCCATCCAGCCTCCTCTCTCCCAACAAGAAACCAAGAAACCAGAAAACGCAAAAAACACGTCTCCACCGCCGTCGCGTCTGCATTCACCTCTCCAATCGAACATGGTCCAAGTCGATTGTCGTTCCGTCCCCGAACCGCCCATTCATTCAATTTCCAATCAATGAAGAAAGAACTCCTAGACCGGAAATGGACATCAAGCGAGTTCCACGTTCAATCTAGTGCGGGCATTATGGCCCACAGCCCTATTTTGTCTGCCCTTGCCGCTTTCTCGTCTCCCTCTGCATAGTTGGCTTGTCTCGATGGCTGCAAAGGAAATACTCCTTTTCTGCAACCCCTTTGAAGAACTATCGACTACTCTACTGCTTGGTTTCCCTCTGCCGGGCAATCTTATCATCGCCCCAGCCTGACATAGTGTAGTCACATGATACATGAATAATCCATTCGCAAGCGTGTGCGTGAAGCAACAAGATCTGCCATCTCAAAGTGCGCCCCGGGGTGATTACGACAGAACAGTGCCTTCGCCCGCAATGCGGGCTATGAATCTTCAAGTTTGTTGACCAAGATGTCGCTGCTTGTGAGTCCAGATATTAAATTCATGCCTTTCAATGTCTGACCAGTCCGGCCTCCATAAAACTAGTCGTCGATACTATACGTAGCCTGCGATGCGTTGGGATCGAGGAGGTTGGTGTTTGCCAATTCGAGTGGAACCGGTGTTGTGCAAACGCCGGGCGTCTGGTGGCAAACAATACGCATATAAAGTGGAAGTGGGAGAGGGAAAGTCTATCCGGGAGGTCATGTAAGTCTGCAATTCTTTGAAGAAAAATTGACCGGGCTGATGAATTTATATGCATGGAGGGATTCAAGTCAAGGTCTTTAAAATAGTGCAACACAGACACAGACACGGGCAGCGTAGCGGATACATCCTGGATATTGCGGTCCCTAACTCAATTTCCATTGGAAGTTTTCCAGATACACCCGATTAAAGACAACTTCTGCCCGCCACGATTCGATTCTATTCTGGTCAACGACGGGCCTATGGCCGGTTTCTCCATCTGTTGGAACACGGAGGGCCCATTTCTCCACGTGCATAAAGTAGGCCAGGATCTGCTCCTCCCCGACGCCTCGAAGGCCTTCGCCAACGATGAGTCAACCCGAGAGGCGGGGAAGAATACGACCTGTTCTCAACCTACCTGAGCCTACATCGGATTATCCTCGGTCTTTTTGCAATGAGTTCTTCTTTTTGTCCCCGGCATCAACTTGTGGATGTAACTGGAAAGGGATCGTGGGAGGCAGGGGGTGTGATCACCGGCATGGTTCTACATTGTGCGGACGGTACTAGAGCAAGCGTGACTGCACCGACTGCCGAGCAGCACAAATGTTTTGCAGTACAATGGAGTGGCCGCTTGCGTGGTGGTTTTCACGCAGACAGTGTAGGCCATGCTATATCTGCCCTGATGCAGTTCTCGCGTTGGTTCACGAGATGGGTGGTGAAGATGGGTAGTTATTCTTACCTCACCGGCCGAAATTCAATGTGGAGTAACGGTGCCGGACCGGACCGGAGAAACGGAGCCACCGGGCCTTGCTTCTTCCGAACGGCTGGCCAGCAAGGCTCCGTTTGCAAAAAACGGGTCTGGGAAAGGAAAAAACCTGCCCCCCGCCACCGCCTAAAAAATAGGTTTCCCTCGGTGATTCTGCCATCCAGCCCACCTGGTGCTTCTCTTCAAGACTACGGAGTAGGTTGCTGGAATCCCCCCCCAAAAGCAACCATGGTGCCGTCAAAAGAACTCGGTGCCGCTGGCTCAAGTGCCTTGACTTCAATTGATCCCGATCAGGTGCGTTCTCCATCTTAAACAAAGGGCTTCTGAGCACAGGTCCCCCTCTCCAAATGCTTTTCCTGCTAACCACAACTTTCTGCCTACACGCAGACTTTGAAAGCCTCCAAAGCCCTTCTGGCACATATCAAGAAAGCAGCCAAGCAGAGCGCCATCGACGCCTCCAAGCGCAATCTTCTTGAGAACGAGGACGGCGGAGACCACGAGGACACCCCCGTGTGGCTGACCCTCACCACGAAGCGACACATCGCCGACAAGACTCGCTTGAAGCCAGGCAAGATTTCCATCCCCCACTCGCTCAACACGGATGAGACCAGCACCATCTGCGCCATCACTGCCAACCCCCAGCGAGCCTACAAGAACATCATCGGCTCCGACGACTTCCCCGCCGAGCTGAGCAAGCGCATCACCCGCGTCATCGACTTCGGAAAGCTCAAGTCAAAGTACAGTCAGTACGACGCTCAGCGCAAGCTCTTCTCTGAGCACGACATCTTCGTCGCCGACGAGAGAATAATCAACCGCCTGCCCAAGGTCCTCGGCAAGACCTTCTTCAAGAACACAGCCAAGAGGCCCATTCCCGTGTTCCTGCAGGCCAAGCGTGCCAAAGTTGACGGCAAGCGTCCCAGACGGGACAAGACCAACACAGAGGATGCCAATGCCGGAACTGCCGCCGACATCGCCAGGGAGATAGAAAAGGCTCTGAGCTCCGCCCTCGTCAGCCTATCGCCCAGCACCAACACGGCCGTTCGCATCGGATACGCCAACTGGACGGCCGAGCAGATTGCCGACAATGTCGACGCCGTCGTCACCGGCCTCGTGGGCAAGTGGGTGCCGCAGAAGTGGCGCAACGTCCGCAGCATCTACATCAAGGGTCCCAACACGGCCGCCCTGCCCATCTGGCAGACCGACGAGCTGTGGATGGACGAGAAGGATGTTGTTGCTGATGCCGCGGAGGACAAGTCCAAGGCGGAAAAGGCCAACGTCGGCAAGAAGCGCAAGTCGCTCGACGGTGCCGCCGCGTCCGAGTCCCCTGCTCCCAAGAAAAAGGCGAAGAAGCAAGTGGCGGCTGTTGACAATGGCAACGACGACAAGCTGGACAAGCAGATTGCTGAGCGAAAGGCCAAGTTGAAGAAGCAAAAGGCTGCTGCTCAGAAAGTCATGGATGACTGAGCAAACAAATCGGGAAGCAAGACTGTGATGATATCGGGAGTGACGAGGGATTCCCAGATCGACCGGGGTATGAGAGGTTCTGCTGCTGCATATTATGTTTTGTGGCACCGGCGTTGAGGGCGTTGACAACGAAGAAATCAAGAAAAAAAAAAGGAAATGGATTGTACATATTTCGCATGCCAGATAGATGTGTCAATGGTTCCATGAAGATTTGCATTGACTATTTGTGCCATTTTTCTCCGACCTAGAAGAACGCTATTGATCCGTGATTCACATGTCAACCCTTGTCGTAAAATACCTGCCCATGCCGAGACGGAGAGAAAGCCCCCCTTCCCTAACAGATGTCATCAAAGCCTGCGTGGCAGCGTATAGAAATATAATTACAGCTCCTCCGACTCAAAATCTTCAGAGCCTTTGGAGAGCGTCTTCGGCCTGAACCGTCCCAGAAACTCGGTCAAGGTATCATTCAGAACCTGAACAGGAATCTGCATGTGCTCTCCCTCGACACTTCTGAACTTCAACGCACCCTTCTCGTCCAGCGCCTTCAAACCCAGCCAGTCCTCGTTGTAAATGTCACGGTCCTTGAGCGGCGTCACGTTGCCGTCGCCGCTGACCTCGCCGAACCACGACGACTCCTTGGGGATCGACACGGTGTCATTCTCAAACATGTACATGACGAAGTTTTCCAGACTAGCCAAGTTCCTCCTGTACGCCTCGTTCTTGAGGTGCCTCTCGTTGTTGATGTCGGCGAGATAATTCGAGTGGTCGAGGTACGACGCGTACTCGCCGGCCTCGGTGGAGCGGTAATACTGCGCGGGCACGACGCGGCTCTGCACGAGCGAGCTCCACACGTTGAAGCGCAGGAGGGCCATGACCCCCTTGCAGACCAGGTCCGAGGGGCCGCAGTCGCGGAAGCGGGTGATGCCGTTGTGCTGGCTGCCAAAGGTGATGAGGTTCCTGACGGGGGGCCTGTTGCAGCGCTCGACGTAGCCGCGGAGGAACTGGCCGCCCTGGGAGAAGCCGAGGGCGTCGATGGCCGGCGCCGTGGAGAGGACGGGGTTGCCGGCGAGCTGGTCGCACACGGCCTGGACCTGCTCGGAGACGTTGCCGAGGAAGGTGGCGGCGCGGTCGTCGCCGGCGCCGTCGCTGTTGGGGTTGACCATGTGGACGAATATCCCGGGCGCGATGGCGTCGGCGAGCTGGGCGACCTGCGCGAGGCCGTCGCCCGAGGCGGAGTCGCCTAGGCCGTGCCAGATGACGAGGGGGAGCGGGTTGTCGCTGTCGCTGTCGCTGTCGCTGTCGCTGTCGCTGTCTTGGGACCGGGTGCGTGGTTTGGAGGCGAGCGCGGTGCCGATGACGGCCGAGGCGATGAGCGAGGCGCGCATGGTCTTCGAGGATGTCGAGGGAGCGTCGGGGCAGTTGGTGTTTATGGGTTGATGGATGGGATGGGAAGTTCATGGGTGAATGACGACGACCCCCGTTTTAGCGCCACCCACTGCTGGCTTTATCGATAAATGCCGTGCTCCGTACATGGTGCTGCTGAATGAACAACAAAGCTTCTTTGAATGCAGCCAGTCTCGTCTCGTTGCATCTCCATGGGAAAACTAAACTCCATCATCTTCAGAATGGATCCTCCCGCTCCTTCGACTTGTCGCTGCCGCTCATCCTGGATACCCTCCCGACCGCACCACCGCACGCGTGCTCGTTAGGAAACTTGTGCCGAACAGCCCTTCAATTTGTCTTGGGAGCCGCTGCTGCGACACGCTCGGATCAGTGTCCACTGTGCAATTGATTTGCTGCAAGCAAGTTCTTGCTTTTATCCATTCAACGAGAATCTCCACGCATCTGGTTTCTGAACCTCGCACTTCCATTCTGTCTGCCATGACTTCTGCTTCTCGCGAGCAGGTCTTGCTTGTGATTCTGAAATCGCTGCAACCACGTTTCTACCTTGCGGCTGATCAACCCCTGTTCAACAAATATGAATGCTCTCGTTGTCGCCCTCAGTACCAGCCGTTTAAGCTTCCCCTTGTTGGACCTACGGGCGATGCTCCCAAGGCTGCGACGGACGCTGTGATCGGGAGATGCACACTGGGTTCGCGACGTTCAGCGCCACTAATTTCCAAAAGGTATGGTTGTGCACTTTCCTCGTGCTTCCCTTTGCCTGCCCATGATGATGTGCAATCAAAAAAATATGTTTCAAGACGGGAATGAGTTCTTCGGTGATTCTACTGCTTCATCTGAGGGAAAATGATGCTTTTTTTTCATGTTGTACTTGACAAGGCTAGGAACCTTGGCTGACCAGTGTACGACGGCAGAACTGTTTCGCTTCCACACGTCGAATCTGGAGATGAAGGTCGATGGAGTCACGAAAACATGCAACATCTTCTGCTGGGCATCATGCTTTAGCACCCGGTCGAGTGCCCAGGTTAGATGGAGATGAAGGTCGTAGGGGGATGGGGTATCATCGTGCTGATGGTCTACTATTGTACCTTTAGCAGCTGTTGCGGCGGACTGTCAGATGAGGACATCATCTCGCGTGGCTTCAGTAGCTCCCGTGCCCTCGTAATCCTGGCACTGACGCCCCCCGCCTTGCTCCAAATGAGACACCGAGACGACTCAGCCTTGGCTTTTCCGTTTCTTGACCACAGCTTATTGTTCAAATTGTTTGTCTGGCTTAGATGACCTGTCCTGGTGCCCCCCATGTGAGGATAAGTCGGGCGTGCAGTTCATAACGGCAACACTAATACAGTACTTTGGCTACTCCGTCACCAATCTTGGCCCACTCACCACCCGCTTTACTCCTGCGCCATCGTGTCTTGTGCAACTGCCGAACGCCCAAAGTCCAATCGAGACTCCGTTGGCAGAAGCCCGGGGCCTCTTATGGCTTTCCCAGCTGCGGCGCCCCCAAGTATGACGGCTGTCTCCCGGACGAAAAGTCCTGTGCCCGGCCGCAGAATGGCAACCTCGTTTACCATTCTCCCGGCCTCCAAGTGTTAGTCTGGACGGAGAAGAGCAGGCGGCGGCGGCAGGCAGGCAAACAGCGAGACCGCGCCGAGTCTTGATGCGGATACCGACGTCTACTTCGACGCCCAACGGAATCCCTGAGCCGTTCGTTGCCCAAGCTGCGGGCCTATGCGGGCATTCTTGATCTCGCCGAGACTACTGGATGTCTTGAACTATCTGGGGACGGATAGTCGCGCTGGGAAACCAGCCGATCCCGTCTCTTGCCAGGAGCTATCTTGCACTTGATGCTGTGATAAGATAAGATGCTCTCATCAACGTCCTTGGGAGCGCGTCGCAGCGTAGTTTGCGTGGTCAGCAAGTATACTAATATTGTGAACGGGCAGCCCATGTATGTATGCTCCCTCTTGAACAACATTACATACAACAGCAGCAAGCCTGGCTGTCCGGAGAAGAAGTCAGCTGCAATACATGGTGGGTGGGTCCAATTGACGGTCCGTTGAGGTTGCTCCGTCCCCGCCGACCCGGGCAACGGACCAATTTCACGGACATTGATAAATGTCTCAGGGAGTAATGCCGACGAGCTTGACAAAGATGATGACATTAGCCCTCCATGTTGCGATTGCCACATCTCCAGCATCTTGCATGTATGGTCTCTACTCTTACGTTCTGGTGATTCGAGCACAGCCAGCATCTGAGGAGGGGAGAAGAGTGAAGACGAGATCTACATCCTGGCAACATCCAAGCCAGATTGCTCGAACCGCCGAGGGTTGGATTTGCACGAATCTCGTGAATCTGGTGTGGGATGCCGCCCGGTGCCATCGGGGGGCCGAGGCCATTCGCCCATTCATCATTTGAAAATGTCGATCGAGCACTGATTAGACCCTGGCTGGCTGAGCAATTGTAGTTGACTGCGGCGATGTTGGGAAATTTGTACCATAGATGGAATACAGGGAGCGCTCGTTCCTGGTGGCATTCGCACTCGCACCAATCGTTCCCATTCTGTGCTTGATTGTAGTACGGCTGGCAGCCAAATGTCCGACTTTTCCAGGAAAGGACGGTGTACTCCATGGATCACGGAGGGATTTTGCCATGCACCCTCTTCTGAATAGTAAACAATACTTTTATTATTATTACAGACCGCTGGGGCGGAGAATGTGCAGGCAGTTGCAGCAGGAAGGAACAAAGAAAAGACACCAGCGCGTGCCTTCCGTCTGCCGTCTGCCACCTGCCGCCGGCCGCCTGCCGCCTGCCGCCTGCCGTCACTTGGTTTTCAGTTTTCAGTTTTCAGTTTCGGTTTTTGGTTTTCAAGTATTCAGCAAACATCAAAAGTCTTTGCGCTTTCGTCGAGATCCTCGCACGTCATTCCACCTCGCTCAAACGAGCTCTTCACTCCCCAATCGGGTGGAGAAAAATGTCCATAAAAAACCCCCCCACACCCGTCGCCACTGCCGCTGCCTCGACGACAACAGCACACAGACTGGTGTTATCGACATCGTTGTTATCCGAGCAAACCGTGGAAGCCATCCACAATATAGAGTTTGCCGGCCGACAGTGCGCCACTCCGCTATCACTATCGAGAAGATCTTGAGCATCCGCAAGAAGTCTTGCGGTTTGCGCTCTGACATTGCGGAGTATGGTACAGGAATCTGTGCGCCACGAGCTGTATCTACAGCCTTACGGAACTTCTGTTGCAGCACTTTCCATTTCTCACGAAGACGCATCACGAAGACGAAGTCGTAGGCCATTAGCTACGCGGTCCAACGGTTTGGCAGGCGCAGTGGCTATGCTTATAAAAATTCCAATCTGTCTCGAGACTTGCTTTCGAATGGTATAACACATCTGGCACATTGTTCGGGGCGTTGGTTGATGAATGTTGAGCATCTGCCGGGATTATTCGCAAACGAAGACTCTACAATCCATCCTTGGACCACTATGCAGTGGCGCCGCGCAGACTTGGCGGGCTACAGTAATCCGCATCAGCAAGGCAATTGAAGACTGAGCTTTTGGCAGAGAACAACCTAGACTCGCTCAGACAACAACATCTGCTATTGTCTGTCGACTTATTTATGTCAGGCTCGAGCGCGTCGCTTGCCCTAAATCAGCCTCACCCCCACTGATCGCCGACTTCTCCGTCTCCCGCCATCCACGTGGAGCTTTGCACCGGTCGAGTTAGGCATGGGCCAGACATGAAATGAATTGACACGGAATTCTGATCAAAGCATGCCGATGATTCTCTTCACACTGTCACTACGGAGTACCTTCGGGACACTTGGATTTTCTCGATGCCCATTTTTTCTTCAACCCCTGGGCCTCCCGGGGTTCCCGCAGCGTGGGGACAAGGTATTGATTAATATTGCGCACCATGCCTGTCATACCTGTCGCCTTCTCGAAGAGGTGTCGAATGGCGGCGTGAATACGGAGTAGCTGCTCCTTCATCGACAGGGACGGGGGAGTGGCTTTGAGCCAACGAGTCGACTGGTCCAAGGTGACTGGCTCCCTAGGAACAACCTGCCTCGTGTCATCATCAGTCCTTGACAGCTGACGGATGGGTGCTTCAGCTTTCGATGGCTATGGATGGGGCCGCTGCTACCTGGGGATCTGACTCACACCCCTGCGACTTGTCTTGATCAAGTATCACTCTCAGTTCTCAGGCCACCGCCGCTTGTCTTTTGATGGAAGATTGAGCTGCTCTCACAGCTGCGGCGCCTGTGCTGGTGGATGATTGGAGTTCGGCAGGCTCAGCCGTTGCAGCTCCTATGGGCAGCGGCATAGGGCAGCGGCATAGGCGTGGGCAAATCCTTTTAATCCCCGTTGCACCGTTTTTACATGAATTGGATGCAGTCAGGTTCGTCCCTTTTTTGCAGCCAGGGGTTATCCCAGTCTCCACTGTTCCCGTCTTCAACAAGTTCTACACAGGCCAGGCACACCTAGACAGGGAACAACAGGGAACAGCTTAGCGTTCTGTGTGGAGATGACTTTTCGAGGCCCATGCCCTTCAAGATGGGCATGCACAGCACAGCATGCGCTACAACATGCGCTTTGGGTCATGGTTGGCTTCTGTTGAGCTGCGTAACCGCTTCCAATAAGAACCCTAGTCGAGGAAAGCCAAGGAAGACCAAAGTGGTTTTCAACCCATCCAGAGCACATCCAGAGCACACGTAAGTTTCCAACATGGGCCTCGGATTCCCAGGGCAAACGTCAAAGCGGGCCTCGCCCGCTCGTGTGCGCTCTGATGCAGGATGCCGCCATCTAAGCTTTAGTCTAATCTGTGTCACAAGGCAAGAAGTCCAAGCCGATGCGCAGGGGTTCACTGGACTGTGTGTGTAGTTCTATATATCTGTGTCATGGCCCTCGGGCCGCGCGTAAGCACCCTCGGCCACTTCAGACAGGTCTACTCATACTATACATACATACGAGCCTCTAGGTTGAGCGTTGCTCTCATCTTGGACTTGCATCATCGACCCCTTCACCATCGCCTTGCGGCAGAACAGTTCAAAGCAGAGAGGAACTCGTCCGCCTCTCCTGGGTCCTCCCTCTACGTGACACAACGGCCACGAATCCTTGCGGATCCCTCGGCAGCACATGGCCGTCGCCAACAGACAGTAGCCATGGGGTTCCTCAACTTCCTCAACAGGCGATCCAGCAAGCCGACATCCGATCGTTCGTTCAGCTTGAAAAACGCTCGTCCTATTCTCACGGCATCAGTGACCAGTAAGCGAAACACATTGACCGTGCGTGCGTCCTGTCAATCAGGCTGACAGTGAGAAATAGGTCTGCGCTCATCGGATGTGCATTCCATCATCAGCAATGATGCGGCGGCTCTCGTACGTTCATCGGCACACGGACATGTCGATCTCCTGGATGCACATGGTGGAATTAGACCGTGTGATTTTCGGTCTCGTGTGCAAGCCGCCGGTGTGAGAGACTACGGTGAGGATGTGGCTGAGAGAAACCTGGGAGAGAATGGCGTCGACGTACAAAGTGCCGCCGCACGGGAGTTCTATGAGCGTAAAATTCGTGATGATGGTTTCAAGGCGAAGCGGCCGCTCTCAACACTTTCACTTGAACCAAGACTCGAAGCCGGTGGCGTCGCTGGCGTCGCTGGCCGACCCTTGGTTTCCCCCATTGCCCCGACATTGCAACGTCGAAGGTCTGTGCAGGTTGCGTCAATAGACTATCAATCTCGCTCAACTCGCTCGCGCGAATCACCAGGCGTAAACAAACACGGGGCATCGACTGAGCGATTCGTGTCAGACACTGATGCAGCCAACAAACGGCAGTCACGGCAGTCATCGCGTTCTCGTTCACAGAGCAGATCTATATCGCCTCCATGTGTCCCGCGGTATCGCCATAAAAGAAGCATGACCACGATGCCCGAGGAGGAGAATTCTCACATGACGACTTCCAGCCTGACGGGGGACAATCGCCGCCGACGGACCGCGTCCACAATTGGAGTGCCGGCTCCCAGTGGTGAAGCATGCCCCGTCTCACCTCGAGGAGATTTGCGAAGCCCCAGTCTTGAACGATTGTGTTTGTCCGACTCCGAATCCGAGTCTGAATTCGGTGTTCTACCTGCGGTTCATGTTCGCGCAGCCAAGCCACGCCTCGTGGCAGTTGCTCCGCCACCGCACCATGCCCAATGGCAGGATGCCGTGCGCCTTGCCGTCGAGGAAATCCTGGCCCAGCTGCCATTAACCGTCGATTTGAAGGCACTTTTGGACCTATCTCAGAACAGCGAGACCTTGAACGAGGACATTGTCCAACGGCTCCCCATCATGCGGCGCTCGTCCTTGCGCCAAGGGTCTCGGACCTGCAGCAGCACGCCGACAACAGACTTGTCGGATTATGCAAGCAGCAACACTGGACGCTCGTCTAGTCGAAATACTACCACGACATCGATTGATTCCTCAGCAAAGATTGATGCATTCCCGCGACCTGGCTACGGCATCCTTGACGGCAGAAGCTCAGCCGGAGATGACTATCAAATTTCTCCCACTGCCATTGCTGCAGTGGATGAGGATCCTAATAAGCCTGGCGCCGCAAAATGTCGCAACGGCAAGTATCGACATCCTGGCGTCATGGAAATGCAGGATCTTGAGCGCCTCACATCCGACTACTCAGACGTCGACTCCTTTACCGAGCCGCGTCCGCAAACACCCAGCGACGACCAAGGCCCGCCGTTCCATGATTGTGGTTACGGTGATCTAAGTGCCAACCTGCCCGGCCTAGTCACCGATACATCTCCCAAACCCTGCGTGATTTGCAATGTCCTAGCCAGTCTACAAGGAACATCAGAGCCAAGCAGACCATGTGAGCACAATGGGGTGATGAGCCAAAAGCAACGCCTACGAGCACTAGGGTATGACTATGATTCGGATGAGAGTGACACACCTGCCGCCAAAACAACTCCTGCCAAACAGGGCAGGACCAAGAAGCTCACAAGCGGTATTGGGGGCGGCCTTCGTCGTTTAAAACTCGTCGATGACCGCATCGAGGAGACCAGCGAGGAAGAGTGTTTGGGGACCAGTGACTCTCAGATTCAGCACGGAGTGCGCCGGAAGCCCAGATTCATCGGTCTTCCAAAATCACCCCTCCATTCCATCGTGGTGCATGAGGACGGCAACATTGCGGACATGGAATGAGATGGCGCCGCATCCATGACGAAACTTGACGACGGGAAATATGGGACGTTCCTTCAACTTTTTTTTTTTTCCCTATTTCTTATATAAAATGCCACTTGGACCGCTCGTTGTTCAACTGTGGAAGAAGTGAATGGGCGAGGGTAATGTGAGGAGTCAGGTGAACAAGGCGAAGATGGACTCCTTTCCGTCTCTACGCTTGCAGAATCGATGAATCAATCACTGGATGGGATCAGCGATTCTGGGCATATACCTACGATCAAGTCTCTATGTACATGAGCCGTGACGAACCCGGCCGCTATGTATTAATCTAAAGACGAAGCTTACAACTGATGCTGAAACTGCCCATCTCCCACAAACTCTGCTTCTCTTGGATCAAATGGGCATCGAAAACCATGGTGCTGTACAACGACGGCATGTAGTAAATACCATGATGTGCTGAGCGTCCCCCACCACACGAAACCCGTAATGGCCCAAAACTCGAGTGTTGTTTTTTTCCCCATGTAAAACCAAGCTTCCTTGCCCTTACTATTATATCTATAATTAGTCTAGAAGTATTCCTTAGTATTAGCTTTGGCAGGGAATTACTACTAATTAATCATCTCACAGGCCAAGTTCGTCCAGCTTCACCCCCCTTCCATCGTATAACAAGCTCTCCTACCCGAACAGCCGAATATTAAACACCAGAGCAGCAGCAGCGCCACGGCTCTTCGACTTACGCATATATCCCCCACGGCCCGATTCCAAGTCGACGCGATCGGTCCCCATCCGCCCAGAAGGAACGGTATCCCGGCCTCGCAAGGGAAACCAGCTGGTGCGCGTTGCGTCTCTGGGGATTTGTCGCGTGTTGCACGAAAAAGGTTCGTAAGCCTGCTGGGACAAAGGTAGCACGAGGGATTTCTTGCCAGGAAGCTGGTTTTGGTTCTGGGGGGTTTTAATGCACGCCCCCGACGCCGACCGCTCCTTGGGTTCGTGACACGCTTTGCTTTGCTTTGCTTTGCTTTGCTTTGCTGTGGGCGGAAATTGAGCGTCGCACTAATACGGGTGGTCTCATCAGGGGGGGGGTCATTGTCATGCAGGTATCCTTTTGTTGGGGCGTGGCGAGCGTTACTTGATCTCATGGTGAAATTTTAGTATTGGAAGCGCAGATTTCTAAATACTACTTGTTCCCTTCTCCATCTCGTGGTATATCCTGGCCCAGAACTGTAAAGAAAAAGAGATGATGCAGGGGAAATACAAAGACCCGAACCGACCCAAGACGTAGTTTGTAAAATTGTGAAATCAAGACCCTTTCGGTTGTCATTACGCGCATAGAATAGCATAGTGCATGCATGCATGCGTGCGTGCGTGCATGCGTGTGTGTAGGTTTTAAGGGGCTGCCCGCTTGTCCGCTTGCATAGAAAGAGAAAGCAGCTCGTCTACAAAGGCAGCCTCGTGTTGCTTCCCTTGGCTGCCCTCAGTGCTGTCACCAGAGGCAGTGGCACTGTAGAAGTGCTCGATCTTGCCTTGGGCGTCAGCCCGGGGGCGAAGAGTGACCATCTCCGAGCCTTTTCCTGCGGGTGCATCAATGTCTGCTTGGGTCTGGGAAAAGGGACGTGTTAGTGTTTTTTCTTCTTCTTATCGAGACTTGAGCGACAGACGGGGGTATGGAGCTTACTTCTTGAACATTGATGGATACTTCCTGGGACACCATGATTCCACCAAAGACGTGGAACGGCGAGTTCGGGCTGGACTTTTGCGTGGTGGTCTCGAGCTCCTTCATGGAAACGTGGCTCGTTGTCGAGGACTTGCGTGTGTCGTC
The DNA here is from genome assembly GCA_030389615.1 of Epichloe typhina subsp. poae. NCBI lineage: Eukaryota > Fungi > Ascomycota > Sordariomycetes > Hypocreales > Clavicipitaceae > Epichloe > Epichloe typhina. Next base: position 4,702,920 of record CP098313.1, read on the forward strand.
AAAGCTGGCATCGTCGCCGTTGTACAGCGAGCTAGGCTCGGAGGCGACCTTGGACAGCTGCTCCTGGCTGCTCTTGGGACACGACAATGTGGAGGATGTTGTTGCGTGGCGTCTGTGGCCGGGGAGCTTTTCTCTGACCGCGTCTACGGCCTTGGACAAGTAATTGATTGGGTCTCGAGGGGGAGGGACGCTCATTCGCCGGGCTGACACGTCGTGCAGAGCTGCCGAGATGTCACGATGGACCATGTGCGAGAACTCAATGTGGTGGGAAGAGCCCTCGTACGTGAGCTGGCGCATCTTGAAGAAGTTGAGGGGGGTGAACTCGCACTGGGGCGCGAGGGGACTGGCGTGGATGGGCAGAATGAGCTGGAAGGCAATGAGAGTGCAGTTGGAGAGCGTCTTGCTCTCCTTTTTGGATGCGCAGGGGAGTTGAACTTCTTTGTGCAGCAAGGTGGCGTCGTCAAAAGCCTCGTCGCCGAGGAAGTCTCGAAGCGCGGAGATGGCCTCTCTCAGAGTTGTCGCGAATGCCTTCTCTTGAGTGGAATTAAAGTGCAGCTGCTTCTCGATCTTGATGAGGATGGCGGCGAGCGTCAGTCCGTGCAGGGTCCTCAGGAAGGCAAGATGAGCAGGCTCGAGGGTGTTGATGGGCAGAGACACCGAGGGAAGCAGGTTCTTGGCCGTTTTCTGCGCGAGAACGTCAAAGCCAGTCCGGTCGAGGCGGGCGCGCACGGCGAACATGCCGACATGGACGCCGGGCGTCAGCAGGGTAGTCTTGTCCTTTTGGTTCGACATGTTGCGCAGGCGGGATTCCAGATCGGGAGTCTTGATGTGCATGCTGGATCGGATGGAGCTAACGACCTGATGGACTTCGGCGAATCGATAGCCGGCCGCCTCGAGTCGTTCGACATCTCGCTTGGAGTCGACCTTGCGGACGAGGAACATGAGGCAGCCACGGCCGTACTCCTGAAGAATGTTTGGCTGGAAGCCCTTCTCGGCAAGGCTATGCAGGCTGAATTTATCACCGTGCTTGGACAATGTCTCGCCCGTGACGAAGATTTCGTCCCAGAGGGTACCGACGTTCTTGAGAGTCTCCTTGGTCTTGGTGGCGAGGGCATCGGCGGTGACGCAGAAGAGTTCGCGGAGAATGGTGTCGTAGTCGTCGACTAGAACGCCATCGTCGCCAACTAGCCTGACGCCGGTGCGGCCGGAGTTGCGCTCTTGAGCGAGGATGGAGATGTGGTTGGCCATCTTGACCATGACTTTGGAGATGGTGCTCCAGTTGCGGGAAGCGCGGAACATCCAGTGGAAGAGGGGGTGGTTGGTGTTGAAGATATCGTCGTTGGACTAGAGAAGGTTGGGTTGTCCATGTAAGCAATTTTGAAAACAGCAAGAAGCGATGGGATGGGATGGAGGGGGAAACACACTGGGAGCAATGAAGTACTAACCTTGGGCAAATATGTATCCGTAACAACTTCGCTGGGAAGATAGCCATCCTGGCTGACCATGATGCGGCCCTTGTCGTCAAAAACACCGGCCGCGAGCACAACTTGCTGCGATTTACTCGCGTAGTCGCGACGGACCCAACTCGAGTAGATGGCCAGACCGGTCATGACAACACCAGCAGCAATAGCCAAGCAGATAACCATAATCATGGCATCCTGTCGGGACACACCCCTGCCAGGTGAGCCCCTCAACAGTCGATAACTCGTTCCGACAGCCGCACACCAATGCATGCCAGATACGGCACCGGCAAGAACCATGGCACATCCCATTCTCTTCCACCAAGCGTTGCTCCAGGTGTTCTCGAAGACGAAGAACAAGGCCAAGGCAGTCGTACTGGCGAGCACAGCAATGATGATGGATCCGATGAGGTAGGAGAGCTGGTACGAGCTGTCGTAGTTGCTAATGGACGCATCGGCGAGGTAGTGCATGCCGCAGATGGCACCGCCGGACATGATTCCTGCGAGGACGACGCGCCACCATCGAATCCGCCCGTTGCCGGTGACTCCCAGAAAGGCGAGGATCAGGACGAGGATTGGGACCAAGAGGGACATGACCGTCAGGGCGGTGGAGTAGGCGATTTGAAAAGCTTCTTCGCCGTGGAGCATGTAAATAGCTCTGTTACCGATGAAGTGCTATTTCGAAGAGAACTAGATTTAGTAAAGTGCGTGGGAGTAACAATGTCGAGATCAGCCCGACAAACAGCCTGTGCATCTCTGCGACTTACCATGGACCAAATGGCGATGCCGCCCATAGCAATAGCAGCGCCGACAAGTAATAATCTGAAGAAACACTCGTGGTCAGCAAAAAATCCAGTGCAGTGGGGTAATCAAGTCAAGTCGGCAACTTACAAGTTGTGGAGTCCCCTATGTGACGTTCTCCTCCTAATCAACTCCAAGGTCGTCCCTGTGCCGACCAGACTAATAGCATAACTCAAGCACACGAACCCTCCATTGAAGGAATACGGCACTACCTTGCCCGTAAACTCCTCGAGCCACTGCTGCGTCGAATCTGAAGCCATTTCGACGCCTGTTCTTTCGACGCCTGTTCCTTTACCTTTCTTTACTTGATACTGGGCAACAAAGTGTGTGGTGGATTTGTCTGCCCGCAGACAAAACAAGAACTTGTCTGAGATATGGACAAGGCAGAGAAGAAGAAGAGGTCAGATGACATTCATGACACAACCCGGACCGGCCTTCTAGAGGAGATCGTCGTTCTGTAGAAGGAATTGAACAGCGGGATGGTACAGTGATCTGCAAAGAAAAGGACAACAGCGAGACAGGGGGGGGCGCGTGAGAAAAGAAGCCCAAAACAACCCAGAAGCTCGGTCCTGTGGCCGTATATTTATTCTATCGCCCATCGGATGAGTACAGCAAAGGATGGGGGACACAAAGGATGGACCGCAGCCTCGGGACCAACAAGGGCGCATGCAAGGCGCTTGGAGGAGGACAAGGCCACGGCTAGCGTAGATCCGCGCCGTTGACGAAGCGTGCTAGTCACCTTTCTTTCCTTTTCTTCTTTTCTTCTTCTGTCCGGCTTGGTTTGCTTGTTCCCACCGATTGTTTCTGGACTAGAGTTTGCTTCTACTGTATGCTGGGGCTGCGCTAGACCGCCGCAGAGTCGATTCCATGTGGGCACAAAGGATACATAGAAAACCATCTCCATTCTGGAATGTCCTTGGTACGGTTCTGTGAATTGCGAATGGCTGCCACGTTCCCCATCGAGACTTGATAGGAAATGATGATTGATACCCCACCATTCGCGTCTCGACGCACGGGTCTCATCGAGAGGCAAAAGACGCTCCGCGAGAGATGGCCTGGGCGTGGGTATGACCAAATGAATATGACTGTTGTGGTTGGACAAGGCGAGGCGTGGTTGGAGGATCAGAGCCCTCCGAGGCTAGCTGGAAATATCCACTCACACGCCTCCCCGACTTGGAGTGCCCGGGGGAGGGACAACGGTCTCCCTTGTTAAAGTTCCTCGTTCAGCTCGTGCTGGGTGGTGGACCTGAAAGTTGTCTAAGTTGTCTTGGGCCTCTTGCTGACCCAACCCGGCGTCTGCTAGCTCGCTTCTTGCTGTTCGAGTTGAAGCCTCATGTACAATTTAGCAGTACCCGATGACGGCCGATCAGACGACGGGTTCCTGGCACCGGCAGCCTGGTCGTCGTCGCTATCATGGCTATCATTACCGTGGAAATCTCCGGCCCCTGTCGAAAAGGTAGTCAGAGTCAGGGCCATTACGTGCCAGGCAGGCAGGCTGCTGGATGGGTTGACCCTGCCTGGCCTGCCCTATCCACCTCTCTTCTCTGCCGGCATTATTCTGTGAACCTCCCCAGCAGGAAGTCCCTGTGTCCTCGGAGTTGTGTAATAACGTGGTCGTCGGCGGTCCAAGCCAGTCGAAGATGCGAACCAGCCACCAATTGGGAGGGCAAAGAAAGGTCTGGTTCGAGGCGCCACATTTGCTGCCCGCTATTGACACAAACGTCCGCAAGGGATCGGAAAAAGAAGAAGAGAAAGGCATTCGAGGCCCGGTGGCAAAACGGTGACAACGGGATGCCAGTGAATTCTCAACGGGCCCAAACGCAAATTGGAGACACACTCAGTCGCACACACCAAAAATAATCCAAAAAAAAAAAAAAGAAATGGCTAGGCCAACGTCTGGGCACCAAAGCTAAGCCGCTGTTGGTTGGTCTGACTTCGCAGCGTGGGGCTGGAGATGGGGCTGGGGCCGCTCATGAATACATAGCTCGAGGTGCCAAAAGGAAGGAGCAGAACCATCATCTCGAACCATGGAGTTATGGTGTCGGGTCGTCCGGCAAATTTACCAATAAACAATAACCCGCGGATAGACGTCGAAACAAAGCAAATGGCGACGAAGACTACACACGGTATCACAGAGCAAACCACAAATGTGTTCAATAAATGCCACCCCTCGGCGATTAGTTGCCGCCCGCCATGGGCCTGCAGAACATGGACAAGAGCAATATGAGACGACAAGTGTATCTCGGCGACGTGGCTGGACAGCAGGGGAGAGAGGTGAAGATTTAGGAGGGATTACTAATGGATGGATGAAGCAACGTCACTGCTCATCAGTGTCGCGTCTGTGTGGGTGATGGGCTCGAACTCACGTGTACACGTGGGCGGAAGAATCGATTTCGAGGCACTGCGTCTTTGCCAGATGGACGTTGAAGAAATGACAGACAAGGATGACGAGAGTTGACGATGATAGAAAGGCGATTGGCAGGCAGCGGGCACATGAGAGGGCACATGGACATCTTTCATCGGACCGTGCGGTTACTTCCAGCAGAGACCTAATTTCCTAACAGTTGAGGCGGCAACGGCGACGGCGACGGCGACGGCGACGTGTTTCAGAATGCTGAGAGCCGCAACTTTGACTTTGACGGGTTTGTAATACGGTTTGGCTACTACCAAATGCGGTGGAGGAGGTTCTACGAGGAAGGGGCAAGGGATCTCTCAAGGTCAGCTGACATGACATCATCTTCTCCGCTCTTCTGGTAAGGACATCTCATCTTCCCGCCACTTTCCGACGACGGCCATGTGCGTCACAATAGACCGGCCTCGTGTACCATTTGGCATTTTGGTTCCTGTAATCCGTACATGGGCCCCGAATGAACCGGATCAGCATCCAAGACACGGCGAGGCAGGCATATTCCCCTGTTTAACATGAGATGCGACTCATCATAACATTCATTGGCCTGCCCGCGCCATTTTGGTGCATCAACGATGGGCAAATGCTGTTGACTTGTCGCGGACGCGCACCACGTTGACAACGACGTTCTCAATTCGCTTCCTTTGTCAGGTGTGAGTCAGTTTTGGCCAAAATAGAAGAGAAACAGCAACCCGAAATTGCCCAATCCTTTTTTAAATCAAGACCGCAGACCTCTTTGCAAACGACGCCGAACAAAAGAACAAGTAAGCAAGGGGGCGCGAGACAATCAAAAGGAAAGAACGGGAAGAAGAAGAAGCAAAACTCGACTATTGAAATTTTTGGCCGTACGTTTTCAGTGATGACTCAATTTTTCATTTTTTTGATTCAATATTTCTTCGCGTCCCGAAATCCAAAATCCAAAATCTCTGTTCAAGTGGTGTTTCTGGACTGCACAATCACAACAGGATTCTTCAAGAACCGAGCACCGTCCTCTTGGCTCCGATTAATCTCTAATGATACTTGCTCGCCTTATCCGGGGACGCCCTGGCTTCGGCTTCCACAGCCCGGTCAGCTCAGCCCGGCCAGCTCAGCCCGGCCTAGTCCGATTCGCACACATCGCACACATCGCTCACGCCGGGTTCCTCAATTCATAGTTCACAGACGCGCACGGGGCACGCTTGGGCTGACTTCGTTCGCTTGTTTGCTGTTCTATGAGTTGTTTCTGTTTGTTCCATTCTTCTCTCTTCTTTACCCACAGTCCGTGCTTTGGTGCCCGTTGACGGCGAACCCAAGAACATCAACTTTGTGCATATGCATGTGCATGTACCCATCTACATGTACGTACATATGTACACGAACATGCGGTCTTGGCACGGACCAGAACTAGAACATGTCTTGGTCCCGCTCGGTTGCGACTGATCAAACCTGATATCCAAAAACAGGCTAACAAGGGACATGGGCACACCCATTTACGGACAGGCGGTTGCTTCATTCGGCCTCGTAACGTTGACTACCGTTGACTACCGTTGACTGGGGTGCGAATTTTGCCACAAAGCAATTATCACGGCCCATGCACATGGCAGTTTCTCCAGCTGCTCCACGCAAGGAGAGGCGGCTATTCGATGGTGCCAGACATAGCTCCAGTCACTAGTCACCACCCAAGCCACCCTTTCCCCTTTCGCGTCTGTGTAGGCCGCCGCCGCACCGGCGAAGCATCACGCACGGGGGCGTGATTTCACGACCAGACGCCAGACAAAGAGTCAATGTATCAATGTATGATGTGAATTCCACATAGTATATATCCCGTCGCACCGTATGACCCTCAACACTCACCCATCAGCAGCCGAGAGATTTTACCCCAAATCTCCAACTTGCTGGCACACACCTCCTCTCATCAGCTTCATGATATTTCCTAGATAATTCTCTTTTTTCACCGTCCCTTATTCTGATCAATTTACGACTGGCCTCCATACCAGCTCTCTGAGCTCTCTGCCAGTATAAGCTCTATTCCTCATACCCTCAGGGACTTTCGCCCCCTCCCTCAAATCATCCCATCTCGAAACGGTCCATTCTCCTCGATTCGATCTTGTATCACGGTATCACCAACGTGTACCACACAATACCAATTGAGCGACTGGGGCTTCTCACTCATTGTTCTACACGGAAACAAGACGACTTCTTCAGAAGGACAAACACAAATAGTCGCGAGGGAAAAAAAAAGAGGAAGCCCCCCGCTTCCATTCCATAACGTCTCCAGATAGCTGGACAGGGCCACCTTCACAACCCCGATATCTTCCAGGTTCAGGAACGGACCATTTTCCATTCATCATTTTGACGGGTTTGGGAAATTGACATTAACCTGGCAGGCTTGGCTGAGCCAAGAAACTTTGTGATTCGAAACAAAGTCTCCCTTTCCCCTTCCTAAATCATCAAGTTATACCTCCTCCAAATACCCGCAGTCATGAAGATTCTGTTCTTCTGCACCGCGCATAATTCACTCTCGCAGCGGCTCTACCTTGTCCTGTCTCGGCTGCATTCCGTCACGGTAGAATATGCCCTGTCTGCGAAGAATATGATTGAGGCGGCCGATATGGTCCAACCAGACTTGATCATCTGCCCGTTTCTCACATCCCTGGTGCCACAACAAGTATATGATGCCTATCTCACACTGATTGTCCATCCGGGGCCTCCAGGGGATGCCGGTCCCAGTGCTCTCGATTGGCTGTTGATGGGTGACGATGGGACAGAACCCGACAGCCAGAGCCTACTTGCTGACGAGGACCGCTTCAACCCGGTCGGGAGGAGCCATTGGGGTGTCACTGTCCTGCAGGCCACGGAGGAGTTTGACGCCGGCCCTGTCTGGGCTTTTGACCAGTTCGCCGTCGACATTAACGATGCCAGCGTGACAAAGTCGAGTCTGTACCGGGGCCCCGTCACGCAGGCTGCCATTGCGGCATCCCTGGCTGCCATTGAGCGCATCGAGGCTGCTTCGACGCTGGTGTCTGCCGTTCTGGGAGCACCCGTGTCTCCCCCCGCGACTCCCACGGGAGACCGCAAACAGCGCAAGGGCGCGCGTATCATTCCGGGGCTTGCAGCCCTCGCCGAGTTTGCAGAGCTGTCGGTGACCACGTCTGAGCCCTTCCTCGGCGGCACCACGCGTCACCGACCTCTGCTGAAGGCGGCGCAGAGGGACTTCGATGTCAAGAAGCACGCTGCTTCGACCATCTCGCGGAGGATCCGTAGCGCCGACTCCCAGCCAGGCTGTCTCAGCGACCTGTTCGGGCCCAAGCTCTACTTGTACGGCGGCATGATTGAGAATCCCACTCTGCTCTCATGCACAAGTCCTCCCGTGCCGCCAGGCAGTGTGGTGGCCGTACGAGACGAGTCCGTGTGCATCGCCACCTGCGACAACAAGGGCGTCTGGATCACCCACATCCGCCAGGTGAAGAGCAAGACGGACCCTGCGCTCTGGCCAAAGGTTCCTGCAGCCCCGGGTCTCAAGCAGCTCGGGCTCGCGGTCAACGGCAGAGCGTTGTGGTGTCATTCTCTGCTCCCGCAAGCCATGTCCGACGAGTGGTCGAAATCCTACCACAGCACGTTCCGGGAGATCTGGGTCGATTTCGCGTCAGCCGGCCAGGAACGCATTGCCTATCTATACTTTGACTTCTACAACGGCGCCATGAGCACGACGCAATGTAGAAGAATGGTGCAGTGCCTGGACTACATCACGGCCAGGGCCACCGACCCGGGAGAGTGCCAGCCCCTGACGACCGTGGTGCTCATGGGCGGGGATTCCTACTTCAGCAACGGTATCCATCTGAATGTCATTGAAGCGGCCGCCGACCCTGCCCTGGAGTCGTGGCACAACATCAACGCCATCAACGATGTCGTGCAGAAGATGCTTCTCGACCTGCCGTCCCGCGGCATCACCACCGTGGCTGCCATCCGTGGCAACGCCGCGGCCGGCGGCGTCGCCCTTGCCACGGCATGCGACGTTGTCGTCGCTGGACCAGACGTTGTCCTGAACCCGGCATACAGAGCGCTGGGATTATACGGATCAGAGTTCCATAGCATCAGCTATCCCGGCCGCTGCGGTGCCCACGGAGCCCGCACGGCGCTCCGATCAATGACGCCACTCAGCGCCAACGACGCTCGCGACATGGGCCTCGTCGACCATGTGCTACCCAAATCTTCAGATTCCCTGGACGCCGCCGTGCGGTGCTACGTCGAGGGCATGATACGCGCACCGCCGTCAGAGCAGCAATCTTCGCCTGTGCCCCCCTCCACCGTCGGCGCTTGGAAACAAAACGTCGACACATCCTCCGCTGGTCTCGCCCTCGCCCGTGCCAGTGAACTGGCCCAGATGTCCATGGACTTCTGGAGCGCCCGCTCAGAGAGATATCACAGCCGGCGGAGGGACTTTGTGAGAAAGTCAAAGCCGTCGTCCACGCCTCTGCGATTCGCCTCGCACAGGAGGCAGAAGGGCATGGTGGACGAGGAGGAGCAAGACGAGTTCGACTCGATAGAGTGGTTCGTCGACAGCTCGAGGAAGACTCTGAAGCGGGATCTCTCTGATAGAATGGTCCGGCTGATTCGCGACTTCACCAAGGGCGATGCGAGAGATGGCAGTGGGAGCGGGGGCGGGAACAAGGTCAAGGCGGTCAGCCCGGTGCAGAGAGATGTCGTGCCCGTGACGCCTTCGACGCCTTTATTTTCTTGCTATTATGGCTCTTGAGCAGAGGATGGTTTTGAGTACGATATGATGTGATACCATGCTTGTTTTTTGCTGGCCCCAGACAGGATAGCCCTTCTTTCTTATGTTTAAATAGTCACTGTTATGCGGTCCGATAATACTTGAATCATTTGAATCAGATTCCGGATGCTTGTGATTATGCACCGGCGCACTGTAGAGGCGTGCATGTCGAGAGGAACTGTGACCGATCTGACACAAATATGTATTGAGAATGTACGAGTCTAAACGTCACATGGAGAGGCTCCGTATTCATGCCTCAATAGATTTCTATCGTGCCGTCTAGGGTACGTCATGTTTCGTGGCTTGGCAGGTGTGGATATCTGGATATTTGATGGCCGCCAAACCCCGCGCAAGAGGCTGGCTTTCAACATCCTGAGAACCGACTTGCGATCTCCAAGCCTATCTCTCCCTAGTCGTCAGGACGTAAAAGCGACGCGCCCCCTGGCATCGTTTCCAAATCCTTCCCCTCCTCGAATTGGCCTCTGCGTTTGTTACCCCGTGTCCTTTGGCGAGCGGACACTCTCCTCCCCGCTCCTACGTACATGCATCCGACCGCCTCTTGCTCAACACCCATCCCGACCATCTTTACAATTCGCGATCCATCCCTCTCTACGTAGCTGTGCGCGATTGACGGGTGCGGCCCACCGAGCCCGCCCTGAAGGGAATTCCGTCATCCAGCTCAGGCACAATGAGTCGCACACTGCCGATTCGGCAGGCTGAGGAGCTGTGAGTGTGTGCATTGAAATGGGGAAGAGGCAACGGCAACGTGGGGGAAACTGGGACGATGGAGGGCATTGAAACTAATGCGGTGTTGTGTTGACAGGCACAAGTCTATAATAGCCTATCTTTCAGCCAACAACTTGCCCAACTCGGCTGCTGCTCTGCGCCAGGAAGTCGGTCTCGGGGAAGACGTGTACGACACCGCCACGGCAAAGAAGTACGAGACGCTGCTCGAGAAGAAATGGACGAGTATTGTGCGGCTACAAAAGAAGGTAGGTCGGCTGTTGTAATTGACACAACTTTCCACGTCCTGTTGCTTGCCCGTTTTTTTTTTACCTTCTTCTGTTCTTGTCTCGAGCGGTCCAGCCAGCTGACCGTGTTTTCGATCCATCCATCAAGATAATGGACCTTGAGTCCCGAAACGCCTCGCTACAATCCGAGCTCGATAATGCCACGCCGAGCTCCTTGTCGAAGCGAAATCAAGACCCGACCTCTTGGCTGCCGAGGAAACCATCGAGACATACGCTGGAATCGCACCGGGACATGATCAACTGCATTGCGTTCCACCCGCGATTCTCCTCCATCGCTTCAGGCTCGGACGACTGCACCATCAAGGTGTGGGACTGGGAGCTAGGCGAACTGGAACAGACGATAAAGGGCCACACTCGAGCGGTAAAAGGTCTCGACTTCGGCGGCCCTAGGGGCGCCACGCTGCTGGCGTCATGTAGCTCGGATCTTACCATCAAACTGTGGGATCCTTCAGACCAGTACAAGAACATTCGAACATTATCGGGCCACGACCACAGTGTGAGTGCAGTGCGCTTCATCTCTTCCGGCGCAGGAGGCTCGCAATCGGCTGCGTCAGCAAACCTGCTGGTGAGTGCGAGCGCGGACAAGACGCTACGAATATGGGACACGGCGACGGGGTACTGCTTGAAAGCCTTGAGGGGCCACGTGGATTGGGTGCGAGATGTATGCCCGTCGTTGGATGGCCAATTTGTCTTGTCCGCCGGCAGTGATCACACAGCACGACTATGGGATATATCCGTCGTCAACCCAGAGAACAAGCTGACCTTGATCGGACACGAGAACGCCGTGGGATGCTGCACGTTCGCACCGCCATCCGCATATGCACACCTGGCCACCATGGCTGGCCTGAAGAAGCCACCGGCTGCGAGCAGCTCGGCCGAATTCCTGGCCACAGGGTCTCGCGACAAGACCATCCGGCTTTGGGACGGACGAGGAATCTGTTTCAAGACCCTTGTAGGACACGATAACTGGGTATCGTCCCTCGTGTTTCACCCCGGCGGCAAGTACCTTTTGTCCTGCGCGGACGACAAGACGATACGATGCTGGGACCTGGCCCAGCAAGGAAAATGCGTCAAGGTTCTAGACGAGGCTCACACACACTTTGTGACGTGCTTGAGATGGGCCCCCGGCATTCAAAAGGACGGCGGTGCGGTCAACGGAAACGGGAACGGGAATGGGAACGGCCCGCAAGAGCAAGGAACAGACACTGACGGGGCTTCTTTGAAGAAGAGCAATGGAGCCGTCGAGCCCGACACACAGATCCGGTGCGTCATTGCAACGGGTAGTGTTGACATGACGCTGAGAATATGGGCGAACTAGACGGAGGAGGTCGGTGAAGATGATGGCGGCGTCTCCGTCTCACACAAAGGACAGAGATGCTCCCGCTCCAGTTGTGCATGCATGTCCCGACGGTTCGATAAGAAAGTCAAGACAACCTTGGACGCACTAGCATTCTTCTCACGAGCTACGCATGGAAACGAGAGATGACAAAAGCAGCGTAAAGAGTATGAAAAAGAAGACAAGAAGACGATAGAAAGAAAGAAATAAAGCCTGCCATGCACAGCGCCTGCTTACCAACTTCTATGTCGGCGTGCAGGCACAAGTCGTGATAATAACCCCTGGTGCTCCTATCATTATCATTACCATGAAGCTATTGTCGTTATTATATTACGGACGTACGGAGTACTCTGTACGGGCTATAGTGGACACGGCTGCTACGGCTGCTCAGCCCAGCCCCCTCCAGCCCAGCCCGACTCCGCACCTCGGGAACCTGGCACTGGGCCACTGCCACTGGGCCACTGCTGACCAGCAAACGCATCGACCAAGATGACACCAGCTGGCCTCTCTTACCTCACCGTTCGCAACCGACCGCCAACCAGCCTTCCGCCTTCCGCCTCCGCCTCCGCCTCCGCCTTTGTCTGCCTGCCCACGGCCGATTTTGCTTTCTTCCTCTCACAACCTCATCCATCGCTGCGTCTGCATCTAGAAAGGGATTTCATTTTTTCCACCACCCATACACTAGCCGCTCAACAGTCACTCGCGACAGTCAACACACTACAATGGCTCCTCCACCTAATTCTAGTCAGCCTCTGCAGGAAAGGGTTTTGCAGTTGGTCAAAACGTTGCAATGTACGTCGCTCAATCTTGCTATGCCTCGCTGCCCCGAGTGAAGCTGCAGAAAGCTTTCCTGATTTGAAATTTGATAGTGTGCTGACCTCAATCTCTCGCAGTTGCTTGGTTTGTTGGGTAAGTTTGCTGCTGCTCCCCCACACCGAATCCCTCCCACACACGGATCTGTGTTTCGCTCGAGTCGATCTACCGATGGGCAAGTCAGGAAAGAGGCAAAGTTTCTTGACATGCTCTCCTCCCGCGAAAGAGGAAAAAAAAAAAAAAATTTAACGTCTCGCTTCCAACAGGCATATGACGCTCATCCTCACCACAATTCGATACACCTTCTCTTGGCTGCGCATGAACTACTATGGCGGCATGGCCAAGTTCTCTTACCGCACCTCCTTCCTTGCCGCAGCCGTTACATATGGCATCGTTGTCTACAAGACCCAGCGAGCTCGAGCCAAGACCGGCAACAAGATGCCAGGTGGTGTTGTTGGCCTGGCTTCTGATGAGAATGTTCAATATTTGGGTAAGTGATACGTTTCAGCAAGACAGTGGCCTTATTTCCCTGCTACGAACGAAACAGCGAGATTTCGTCGTCTCTCACACATTTGCTAACGGTGATTTCTGCTCAGTCATGGCCCTCGTCTGGCTTTTCTCCCCCCAGTACCCTCTGGCGTTGCTCCCCTACTGCGTCTACTCAATCTTCCATGTGGCGACGTATACTCGTGCCAACGTCATCCCTGTCGTTCAGCCTCCTCCTCCTACTGTTGATGGTGCTTCACCCAAGCGCGCCAGCAACCCCTTGGCCGATAGAATTGGCGCCTTCGTCAAGGAATACTACGATGCCTCCATGTCCATCGTGGCTGGTCTGGAGATCCTCCTCTGGGTCCGCATTCTGCTCTCGGCTATCCTGTTCCAGCGCCGCTCTTGGATCCTGCTGACCCTATACACGGCTTTCCTTCGTGCCCGATTCTCCCAGAGCAGCCACGTACAGGCCGCCGTGTCACAACTGGGTGCCCGAGTTGATTCGCTCGTCGGTGCACAGGGCACCCCTCCCGTTGCCCGCCAAGTATGGGACACCGTCAAGAACGTCGGTCGTCAGTTCCACGATGTTACCGACGTGAGCAAGTATACTGGTGGACCCGCCCCCGCTAAGAAGACGTCGTAAAGAAGCGATGAAGTATGCCTTGGGGGGGGTCAACAAGTCTAGACACGCAATAATGCGATGCGTCGGCTACGTAATAACAGCAACAGCCCATTCGCCCTTCCCGAGGCCCTGGGAAATGCGAATATTCATTGACTTTTGAAAGCGAGCAAGTTTTTATCAGCCCACAAAGCGGCCTGGACAGGCCCTCTGCCCAATTTAAATGACGCGAATCTTGGGCAGGTGCGAAATCGAGAGTGAACAAAAGGGGGATGACTGGAGGCAGGTGATGTCACTGGCACATGGTAGCTTTGCTAGTTGTGGTGATGAGGGTGTGATGATGGCAGGTTGAATGAAGCGGGAAGCCTCTTTTTCTTTTATTGTTATGAAGTATCGACAGTTGTGCGAATGACGAGGGGATGTTTACTTTCCAGTGTGACCAGAAGATGAATTGGAGCGCAATGGGAGCATTCAATGGATTCTGGGTGTATTCAGTGTTGGCCGTGGAACTTTTTCCACAATAGCCTTGTTTTTTTTTTTTTAAGTGTCCATGTCGATGTATACACGGTTTACGTCTTGCAACGCCCTTTGGCACGTGTGATCAGGGACTCGCTTCCCGGAGTGTGCCTGCGTCATGTGATTAGTGAAGCCGGGTAGCCAATGCCTTTGCGTGACGGCCAACGACTGGCGACAGAATGTTGCTGTCAATTGAAGAAGCTTGTGGTGGGGTGGACAAGTGATGACGTCGCTGTCGATGTTGAAGCAAGACCACAGGAATTCCGCTGCCTTGGGTTCCAGATGTTTGATGGGTATGGCGTTGACTTCTGATTCGTCGCCTTGCTGCATACTTTTTTCCGGGAGGTTCCTTGTTTTTTTCATTAATCAATCCGATGGACAAGCAATGGGTTCTTGAGCAGCTCGTAATTGATTGGCTCGTCGTGATGACGAGGTTGAAACTTGTTGGAGAGGGGGTGGCCACCCGTCCCCGATGACGATGCTTTTGCTTGCTCATGTACTACTCCGTACCCGGACCCCTTTTTCTCCCACGCATGCTCACCGCCACCGCCGGCAGTCCACGACAAGAAGCTCGTTGGTGGGATATCGAGAGCAATTGTTGCCCGGGGCGCATAGTAGTCTCGCTTTTCCTTTACGCGCCTACGCGGGAATGGCCTCGTTGTTGCGGCAGATTGTCGCTGGGCCGAGAGCAAGACATCCTGAGGCGGGGCTTGATCTGTGCTACGTGACGGATTTTATAATAGCTACGTGCGTTGGGCCCCCCCTTGACCGTCTCCCTCTTTGACTTTTTAATTGTTGCTCACTTTCTATTTACAGGTATGAAGTTCGAGTGTTATTTCATTTTGTTTGAAAAAAAAAACTGATGCTTTTTCATACAGATCGGGTCCGTCACAGACATACCCGCAACTAGCATACCGCAATCCGCTGGACCAACTCGTGGCCTTCCTGGACTCCAAGCACGGGCGTGACTGGGCGATATGGGAGTTTCGCGCCGAGGGCACGGGGTACCCCGATGAAGCTGTCTACGGCAGGGTGCGGCACTACCCCTGGCCGGACCACCATCCTCCGCCGTTCAGGCTCGTGCCCGTCATCATGGCCAGCATGCGGAACTGGTTGCACGGCGGGCATGTGCTGGACTCGGACTCGACGGCTTCACGCGCCAAGTCTGCCGCGAGCGCGGGAGGGACCACCACCACCAGGAGGAACGGGAACCGCGTCGTCGTGGTGCACTGCAAGGCGGGCAAGGGCCGCTCCGGCACAATGGCCACGAGCTATCTCATCTCGGAGGAGGGCTGGACGGCAGAAGAGGCCCTCGAGAGATTCACGTCGCGGCGCATGCGGCCCAGGTTCGGGGCCGGCGTCTCGATCCCCTCGCAGCTCAGATGGGTCAGCTACGTGGACAGGTGGACCCGGCACGGGAAGAGGTACCTCGACAGACGGGTTGAGGTTGTCGAGATACACGTCTGGGGCCTGCGGAACGGGGTCAAGGTCGGCGTGGCGGGGTTCGTGGACGACGGCAAGACGATCCGGGCTCTGCACACCTTTTCCAGGACCGAGAGGCTCGTCGTTGACGCGGGTGCGCCGCGGGAGCCGGGCATAGGGGAGATGCTGTGGGATCTGGCGGGCGCAACAACAACAACAACAACAACAACGAACCCCAAGGACCATCATCGTGCGCTCATCCGGAAGGGAACGGGGCTGGTCCGAAAGGTCTCGGCCAACATGGGGGATGGCATCGAAAAGGCAAAGTCCAAGACGAGCAGCAACGCCACCACGACGCGGGACAACACCACGACGCAGGAGACCACGACGCAGGGGCCAAAGGCGTCCGAGGAACCCGACCCAGGCGGCCTGGCCGTGATTCTCAAGCCATCGCAGCCCATCCGCGTGCCCACGAGCGACGTCAACGTTTCCGTGCAACGCCGCAACGGTGCGCCCAAGGGCCTCGGTCTGGCAATGGTGTCGGCCGTGGCGCACGTCTGGTTCAACACCTTCTTCGAGGGCCAGGGCCCCGAGCAAGGCGGACGGCCCAGCGACGGCGGGATATTCAGCATCGAGTGGGAGGCCATGGATGGGATCAAGGGGTCGAGCAGGAAGGGGTCGAGGGCCCTGGACAGGATGAGCGTGGTGTGGAGGGCCGTGGACGACGGGGAGAGCAAAGGGGAGGAGATTCTGGAACCGGCCGAGGGTGAGCCCGTCCCGCAGGTTGCGGCGGCGGCGGCGGCGGCGGCGGCGGACTGGAAGGGGCGTGGAGATGATGATGATGATGATGCCGAGGGCATGGAGTGGGCGAGGTCGAGTGGACCTGGTGGTGAGGACTTGGTAGGCAATGGCCAGAAATAAAGTACATCTTCTCAATTGTTTCGGCTTCCACTTCCATGGCGTCTGGCGTGTACTGCGTCGCAGCTCCCTATTCCTACAAACATGGGCGAGCACATATCAATGGTGCCGGCCTCTTCCCCTATGCCGGTCGCCACGGTACCCTCCTCCGTACGGCCCGCCTCCTCGCCGGTGGTGATCCCCTCGGTCTCTGTAACTACTCCCTCTGTAGCCCCCTCTTCCCCTGCCGCCGCCGTCCATGTCTCTGTCCGGCGGTGGCACGGGCTCCTCCACCTCAATCTCATACTCGTCGAATTCTTCCTTGAAGAACTGGCTGACCGTGTCCTGCTCTTCACTCGCGGCCTGGGGATCAAACACGAAGCGCATGGTGCCGTCCTGACCCCGCGCCGTCCGCCGTATCGACGCATCAGCCGGCCAGGGGTTCGAGGAAGTCGTGGGGTCCGTGGCCGAGGCCGTGGCCGAGGAGAGGGGGTGCGCATCCTCGACCTCACACCTGTGGCAGTGGTGCAAGTATCTCGGCCTCGCCGTGCTGTCCAGATCCGTGTTCAGATGGATCTTGACGTCGATGAACCGGCTGAGACCGAACTCTGCGCCAACCCTGGTCGACTTGTGGTGCTGCACGTACAGATCCAGCAGATCGAGCATGGTCTCCATGACGGAGTCGCGGCAGTACTGCCTCCGCGAGGCGGCGAAGTCGCGAACCCGCTCGACGTGCTCCCCGCGCATGCGGGCCGTGAGCTCCACGACGGCCATGACCATGGACAGCGTGGTCCGCTTGATGGGCACAAACGTCTTGTACATGTCGACGCACATGGCGTAGGCCGTGGCGAAGAAGTCGCGCGCGCCGGGCGACGACGACGACGACGACGACGACGACGACGACGTGCCCGGCAGCACGCGACGGACCACCTTGACGAGCAGCTTCTGCGGGTACCGCGTGCGGAAGTCGAAGCCGACCGTCTCGAGGATCAGGCGCTCCAGGCCGATGATGATTTTGCCCGACGACTCGAACACCTTGTCGTCGGGGGCCACCGTCTTCTCGGGGTTCTTGACCATGTACGCCGCGACGAGTATGTCCCGCGACTTCTTGATCGTGTCCTCGACTTTGCAGGCCACGAAGAGGGACGCGAGGGCGGCATCTTGGTAGTTGTACTCGGCGTCGCGGAAGTTGAGCCGGAACTTGTGGAAGTAGGTGCACGCTGTGTCGAATGTTCGTACTGGCCTGGTAATGTGAAAGGTGCGAATGAGGCAGGGGAGGTTAGAAGTAACTCTTTCTCTCTCTCTCTCTCTCTCTCTCTCTCTCTCTGTGCCTCGTCGCCATGCGGGGGGGGGAAACAGTTCGAACATACAGTTGTAGATGCTCCCTCACGTTGTCGATCAGCTGCACACCTTGTAGGCGGCAGGTGTCCTCTCGTGCGGGATCACACCCGGTGTCTTTGAGCATGCGCCGGATCTTGATTTCGGAGCTGTACTGGTTCGAGCTGGATATGAATCCAGGGTGAGGCCCGATCCGAGCTGCTGGCGCCGCGGCATCGCCGTTTGCAGTGGCCGGCGCCGTGTTTTCCGGGCGCGCCATGCGAGTCGAGGGCGGCGATGGGGGAGGACGACGAGCGCGGAGAGGGAGTTTGCGGGCGGGGCGGGGGTTTTCGCGCTCAGCTCCCTTCTTCTTCCATGGACGCTGGATTTTCTCGTGATCCTTGTTGTCGATTCGTTGTGTGTGGGTGGCTTGTTGATGAGAGTGCGTGGACGGGTTGAATGGGGAGAAACGTCAACGTGACGAAAACGAGAACCCATTGACCCCACTTGTGTCTACTGTGCAAGGCACATATAAAAGGGATAATGAAACAGATAAACCACGCATATGTCAGTGGCCTAGTCAGCTGCGCTTTTTTTTTTTGTATGTAATAACAAACAAGGTTAATCTTTTTTAACAGTAGAATTTTCACACTTTCTGTCCAAATGGCAAGACGCAGCCGGTATCAATAGACCTCATCTAAAAAGTACGTGTCTCTCTATCTATAATTGGCACAGACATCTTGATACACATTCCTTTCCAAGCCAACGGCATCGGTGGGGACCAGTTTGCGGTACGTGGCGTCAGAGTAGGTCCAGCGAGGATCATTCAACTGCGTCTTCCACGTCCAGTACACCCAGCCACTCATCCCAGGCGCCTCGTAGAGCTGCTGTTGGGCCGTGAAGAACTTCTTGAAGAAGTCTGCGTCGTCGGGGCTCACGTCCGATGTCATGCTCCATTCGCCGGTAATGGCGAACGTCTGCCCGTTCACGACGCGGTTGTCCCTGCAGGCCTGCTTCATGAGCGTGTCCCGGTTGCCCCTGTCCTGGACGGCAAAGCCAATGTAGTTGTGATCATCGAACGCAGTCAGCTTGTCGTTGGCCACGGCAGACGTGTCGCGCGGGTTGCCCGAGTCCCATTTCTGGGACATGAGTTGTAGTCGTTGAAGAAGCCGGCCGGCTTGTTGTTCTGGCCGGTAAAGACGTCTTCTTGCTGACCGCCGGGGGCTCCGTGCAGATCGATGATGACATACATGCCGAGGTCAGCGGCCTTTTGGACAACGGCGTCCAGGTAGGGGAGCATCTTGTTGCCGTCGGCAAAGGGCTCGGTGGCCTTGTCGACAATGTCTACGTAGGACCAGTACCCCATGGGAATGCGAAGCGTGTTCAGGCCAACGTCGTGGGCTGACTGGACGCTGCCGGCATTGATCCAAGTCCTCCAGTGAGTCTCGAACTTTTGGTTACCTGCGTCTCGTTTACTTCCACCGTAAATGTTTTGCATGCAGTCGAATTCGGAGGGCGCCCCGTTGCAACCCATGACGTTGTTCCACTCGTCACTCATCATCCACGGCTCACAGATGAGCCAGCCTGAGAATTTCAACCCGCGTTAGTAGTTGTTGCCGGAGACGAGAAGGCGTCGGGGTATTTTTACAAAACGAGACATACCGCCGAAATTAACGCCCCTGATCTTGTTGATGCCCTTGGGCAGAGACGGCGCGAAGCGCTTGCCAAGCTGTTCGAAGCGAGCCGTCTGGTTGAAAGCAGCCAAGTCGCGCTCCTGGGGAAGCCAGGCCGAGACAGCACCGGCCAGGAGCGCCGGGATAAGGATAGAATGATGCATCTTGTCTTCTTGTCTGCTGAGCGCTCTCGAGGAGAGGTAGAGGAGAGGATGAGGCGCGACGAGGGTGTTGTTCACCTGTTCACAGTTGGCGCTTACCGAACGGCCTTTTTATAGAATCTGGGCCCCGTCAGCCTGGCGTCAGCCGGGCGTCAGACGGGGAATCACAATCGTCATGACACTCTAGGACAAGGTTTGCAGAAAGGTAAGCCAATGTGTAGACTAAGCCCTGATCTGGGTATTTTTCGCGAATGGTAGGCGGTCACTAGATGCGCATACCGCGTTAGTCCTAATTCGGAGTAACGGTCCACATGCCTAACTTTTGTGTGGCTTATGTTTAATTATATTCAATATTTTGAGAGTATTGCTATTCGTATTAGCTAGGTAGGGTATTATATTACTTACCATAGCTATAGCGTGTAATTTCACTATAGCTTTAAGCAATAAATACTAATATACCCCCATGTCAGAACCTGGAAGGTGTGCTTGGTAAGCCATTAGACTAAAAGATCTATCAATGCTAGCCCGCGCACCTGACACCCTACTACTACAGCTTACTAATAGTAAGTTAAAGCTATAAGTATTGATAGCCTTACTACTATTCCTTTTCCAGTGTTGAGGCAGCAGGCCGCGGGACCACCCACTCCTCGATACCTTTCTGTACCTCTGGAGATTAGCAGCACTTGTATTATAGTGAAGTTATCACGTAAATACAAGTACCCCTTTTTAATGCCCCTTGTCTTGATTGGTTCGCTAGCCTTTTCGTGACCTTCGTGACCTGGCTGCTGCCAATGTGGCGTATTCAAAAATAATCAGCCCTAGCCCCAAAGAAGCTACAAGGCGCCACCAAACTCACAACAACTCCAAGCAGCATAGTATGCAACCTCTTTCCTCTACAACATGCTGCCCAAATAGGAATAATGAATATTACTCCAGTCATAGACCCATCCAGCCCCATCTTTTCCCGGATCGACGACGACTGTACAAGATCCCGAGCACGACCCTTTTCGGTGGCTAGCTGTTTAGTCGCCGATCTGCAATTACTTATGTCACGACTGAGGAAACGATCGGTATCAGTCCAGCACAAAATGTACGCCGTTTTCAATACCATGTGCCAATGGTCGCGATGCCGCGATGCATAAAAGTCGAACCCATACATTCGAGGGCAGCTGCTGTCATAGAAATCGCCTCCCAAGTCGCCCCCCGCCCCCACGCGGAGAGATCACTGCTCAACCAGAGGGGTTTCCATTGAAGCCCAATAAGTTGAGAGTACCTTCAGGGACGTTGCTGATGGCTCCTGGAGTAGCAAGAGACTGGATACGCTCGCAGAGGGCCTGGGCGCCAGGGAAGCCTTCGAGACTAGCGAGATACGCTGCGAGACCAACAATGTGGGGAGTAGCCATCGAGGTACCCGAAATGATTTTCTGGGAGCAAGCAGTGTCAAGACATGGAACATGTTGGATCGGTGGTCGGCAAGGACGAAGCTTCAACTCACGATGCTGCCACCGAGCCAGGTGGAAAGAATGTCGGTGCCGGGGGCCAGGATATCGACGACGCTTCCGTAGTTGGAGAATGAAGAGAGATTGTCGGACCTATCCGTTGATCCGACGGTGCAAACACTCGGCTCAGAGGCAGGCGAGTAGCCAGACGCATCCTGGCGATTGTTTCCAGCGGCGACGGCGAGGAAGACGCCAGACTGAATCATCTGAGCGGCCGCATCGTTCAGCGACTGCGAGTATATGCCACCGAGACTCATGTTGGCGAGAACACCCTTGGCGCAGCTTCGTTGCCTGGCATCCTGGACGGCAAAGTCCATGCCCGCGATGACGTCGGAGTTGGTTCCAGATCCCTGGTCGCTGAGTACCTTGATGCCGAGCAGCTGAGTCTTCTTGGCGATGCCGTAGCTGCGGCTACCGATGGTGCCAGCGACATGAGTGCCGTGACCGTTGCCGTCGGCATCCTCGCCGTCGACAAAGGATCTGACGAGCTGAGCGCGACCCTCGAACTCCTGCGACTCTGGATTAGTTGCGATGACGGCCTTGCCAGCGAGAACCTGGGCACATCGGGATCGACTTGGACGAAACGACATACAGGGTGGGAGTCGTCAACTCCAGTGTCAATAACGTAGGAGCATGTGCCCTCGCCGGCACTCTCATGATAAACGTAGCCACCAATGCCACCCTGGCGGTGAGAAACACGGCTTAATCCCCAAGGAGCATCGCGCTGCTCAACAAAAGTGTTCGTCTTGAAGATGGCATCCTTCTCGATGTAGTCAACCTGTTTTGGGGAGCGCAGAGTTAGTATTTGCCATGGCCACGTCCATTGTCCACTACTTGGCCAAGTCTCACATCAGGGTGGTGACGAAGCTGCTCAATGACGCTCTCGTTCAAGGTACCAGAAAATCCGTGGAAGATGTTGGAGTACACTTTGTCGGTGTCAGCGCTGCATGTCTTCA
The DNA here is from genome assembly GCA_030389615.1 of Epichloe typhina subsp. poae. Lineage (NCBI taxonomy): Eukaryota > Fungi > Ascomycota > Sordariomycetes > Hypocreales > Clavicipitaceae > Epichloe > Epichloe typhina. Next base: position 4,725,070 of record CP098313.1, read on the forward strand.
AAGTGTGATCGGCCGAGGCAATAGAAAATGCCTTTTTATATTTGACAATGTACTTGTTCTCGATCACGTCCCCGCGTGGAGCGAGGATCGGGGCTGGCTCCGATCGCCTTGCCCTGGGAGCTGCAAGAGCTAGCGGGAGCAGCTGGAGGAAGAGAAAACCAGGACGCATCGTGGCTGGCTCCCGTCAGGATACTGGTATTTACTACTGATACTTGAAGCTTGGGAACCAGAGGGTGTTTGTGGTTCTCAGAGAAGAGCTGTATACCCCTTTTTATATCTACAAGTTTGGATCAAGAGGCATCATCACCATGCTTACTGCGCTTTTGCCATGACCTACCTTCCAACCATGCGAGGTATGCTAACTTGGTGTGACGGTTATTTGCGGAAACGACCCTGTTTGGCGTGGCGGATGGGTCGAACCCTCGCAAGACGAAGACGTCTTCCGGCACCTTGCAGTTCGTTTTTGTCGAATCATGCAGGTTTATGTCTGAAAGATGACATTTGTTATCCTGGTCCAGCATAAGCAGTGTCCTGCCATGTCGGTAACACCAACCGGGAATCAAAAAACAATACTCCGCGGGCGGATGATAGGGCACCAAGGCTGGCAGCTCCCGGGCAGATTCGCCCAAAGAGGAAGGTTTTGACAAGAAGGTGTTCTGTCATGATCGGTGTCCTGTCATGATCGGTGTCATCCGGACGTCACGTTACGCACAAGATAAGATGCCGATGCCAATGTGAGACTTTGATCATGGGCGTCGCACGAGGGCCGCAGCCGCCAACGATTTGGCATGTAGCTCGCAGATCACGGTCAGCGGTAGCCGCACCATTGATTCGTTTTCGTAGCCCCCCTGTTATTGACATGTCGCCGGGAAAGGATTAGGAAACGTGGTGTGCCACCATGCCTGCAGTTGCTTACTTGATGCGTGGTCGACGGAGACGCGACTCCCCGATTCCCAACAGCAACCCGTTACCCAACTGATCGGGAGGCTCTGCTGTGGTCACCGCCGGCTTTTGAGTCGGTGAGAAGGACTAATTCACGGCCATCTGAAGAACAAGGCCACGGAGCCACCAGGCGATGGCATTCAATCGTACACATCCGTGCACATGGCCGTCCTAGACTCGGAACATGGCCGACAGGAAGCCGTGACGACTCCACGACTCACGGCCGCAGCCTTTTTGGGTGCCGCCATCTATCAATTCCCGGAAACCTCACACAAACTGCGGCAGGAGCATGCTCAAACTTTATTTCGCGGACCCCGAGCTTCTATGCATGGTGTGGGAGAAGCTGTGACGATTCGTTTTCATACTTTCCCAATCAAGAACGAGCGTACTGCCGAGAGAACCCCCCATCATCAGATATATATATATACCGGAGATGGCACTGGCAGACGCACGAAGACATCTCCCCAATTCGCACGTGCATGAAACAAAATGTCACCCAAATTATGCGCGATAGCTGGCACCACTTGATAATGCGTCCCGGCCCCGGGCCCGGCCCCGGGCGCCCCTGTACCGAGAAAAAGTCCCGTGCCGCCATGAGAGTTGCTGAACTCGCCAGGCATGGTTCCTTCTTCCCACTTCAGAGTCGACAAGTCTGCTAATTGCGCCGTGGAACACGTAAGATAACCCTAACCCTGAGATTCAAGAACTGGAAACCGGAAATCCCCAATTCGTAGACCGGCTGCTAGGACGAAGGATAAATTCTTTTCAGCGTGGAATTGCTGAAAATCTTGGTCGAGAATGTCAGGTATCAAGAGTTTCAAAACGCAGACATGACATGACCCTAATTGAACGTCCAATGGCGCTATACCTTGTTCGTCTCTGGTTCCACAACCAAAGCAAGGTCTTGGAACAGATTAACAAACAAAGCATAGCACGTATTACGATGACAAACGCGATACAGGATGCAGCAGCAAGGGAAAAGTGATGCCCAAGAATTCAAGGCTGCGATGTCCAACACACGTCATCACATGGCATGGATCGATTGCTTAGGAATAAATTTGCGGACCATCAGGCTTATGCGCATGCTCACCGGATGCAATGAATGCTTCTAGGCAGGTCGATCGCATATGGCGGATTGCAGCGGATAGAACAATGACTTGTGGTAGGTGCTTTCACGACGCATCAATACCCAACTCTACAATTGCTCTCTGTGAATGAAGGCACGCGAGGCACAAGATCTTGTCTTTTGCCACAACCATCTTTCGGCGAATAATGTCATTGTCTTCCTAAACCTAGCGCAGAGGTCGTGGCCTGGGGAAGAAAAAGAAGAAAGTCGTCACAGATTTTCATCGACGATGCGGGAAGCTGCGTGGTCAAACGGAGAGGGGATGACAAGAGTGGTCATGACCCCCCTCTTTCGTTTGTTGATGCAGATTCTGTCGAGGTGCGGCACGTGACTTGGTAAAAGATCTTTTCAGAAGGGATGTTAAAGGTAGAAAAAGGGATTGAAATATAGCTGATTTCTATTATACAAGTAGAAGGTTAAAAGCTCCTCTTTTTTTAGAGAGAGCAGTCGTAGTAAAACTCGTATGCTTCTTGTACTAAGATGGTACATTCTTGCCAGGTGCGTTTCAGCTTCCCTGATACAGTCATAAGCGCATGTCACTCGCGATCGGTCATTACCCGCTGCCGGGTAACATATTCACGCATCGCGCTTGTTATCGCGTTTCATCGCAGGATCCGCACAGAGTCCACTGCGCCTGCCAAACTATCTCCTTGGACACGGTCCACCTTGTGGAGTCACGTCAACCAGGGTCTGTGCCCAATCGTGCAACAGGGGTGCGACACAAACTGCCACGCCAGCCAGTGATCCGTGCTTTCTGCGTACACTATATTAGCGGGTGCCGCAACATCTGCATGTTTTGCAGATCCCATCACCGTCACCCTCTCTTTTCTTGTCTTGGTCCCCTCCCTCATGCACCCGTACGCAACATGGCCACCTGCGGAACCTGTTGGCGCACATTTCCCGCTGGCTGGCGGTCGCGTCAGCAACACATGGACGCCACCGGCCACCGCCCTCCCAACTTTGAATGCGAGACGTGCGACCGGTATTTTGGGAGTCGGCACGCGGTTAACCAGCACATGAATGATGTGGGCCATTGGGCCGAATCCTCGGAGTCCGATGGGCCAGAGCACCAGTGTGACGACTGCGGCGTCGCCTTTTACGACGAGGACGATCTTCGCGAGCACGAGGTCGAGGAGCACTTCTACTGCGACCCCTGTGATCGCTACTTCCAAACCCGGAACAACATCAATCAGGTGAAACATGCCTCTCCTCTCTCGCTACTGTCGACAATATTGACTGACTGACATCCGATGATAGCATCTGCGTGGCAAAGTTCACCGCAGCACGTCCGTTCGGTGCCCCTTCTGTAAAAACGATTTTGGAACGGCCACGGGCCTAGTTCATCATCTAGAACGTGGCGCCTGCCCCAAGGCACCTCTGAGCCGTGAGAAGCTCTATGAGGCCATCCGGAGCCGGGATCCCAATGGCATCATAACCAAGAAGCTGCTCGGCTGGTCGGGTGACACCCGCCACGAGGCAACCGAAAAGGCATGGAGTTCCATTGCTGAAGCCTACGTATGCTATCTTTGCGGGCGCCTCTTCGACAGGCTCACATCCCTCAACCAGCACCTCAGCTCCCCCACTCACCAGCAGACACTCTATCACTGCCCCAACCGCCGCTGCGGAAGAGAGTTTACGACTCTCGCGGCTGTCATCAATCATCTGGAGAGCGAGAGTTGCGAATACATGCGTTTCGAGGCTGTACAGAACAAGGTCCAGGGCATTCTCAATCCAGGTCGCATGATAGAGGCATGACACGCAAGAAATAACAATGTTAATAATAATAATAATAATGTCGCGATTGCTAGTGGATGGAATTGGCTGGGTTAATAGGCAGGACACATGGGTCTATTCAGCAACGTGGTCTCGGCCAAGTTTTTACTTGGCGCCGCCAAGTTTCGAGTTTGAGCTATAATCAACAATTTGCACGGACGATTCAGAACCTCTTGTGAGTGAATGACGTGCGTCTGTCTCTGTCTGACTCAATACTTGAAGAGGGCCAGCCCGGCCGCCTCGTTCCTCCAGACGTAGTAGGAGCGCAGCAGCGCGCAGCCGGCGCACACGAACAGCAAGAGGCCGGCGTTGACCCAGTGCCCCGTGGGGAATCCCGCCCGCGCCTCGTCCGCCCTGTAGATCCAGACGCCGACGATCTGGCCGGGGGCCCCCATCGAGACATTCAGGGCAATGGCCAGGCCTATGGCCGCCGTGCTCCGCAGGTTGGACGACAGCCAGCCGAGGAGGGGCGGGATGCACGCAAACGAGCCCGAGGCCGCCACCATCAGACAGCCGTAGCGTTGCTGCGCGAAATCAGTCAAGTTTGTGCGGTCCGGGGGATGAATGGGAACTTTGCGTACGGCGTAGTGGTGGGGAGGAAGCACGGCGCTGGCGATGAAGCCCGCGGCTCCGATGGCGGAGAATAGAGCCGAGTGCAGGGCTCGGCTTTTTTCACGGGCTGCAAGTCAGTTTGCTTGGGCGCATTCTTGGGAGCATCTTTAAGGGGGGACTCACGCGTTGTGACGGTCCGCGGACCAGGAAACGAGCAGCGTGACGACATATGCTACCGCGTAGGGAGGGACGGTCATCAACTGAGCTTTCAGGTTTTCAAACTACGAGGGGTAAGACCATGTCAGCCACGGAATTCCGGGGGAAAGGGGGAGAAAACCTACTCCCAGACCGGCAGTGATGGACGGAGTGAAGAGAGACAAGCTGGAGAACGGGGCCGAGATGCCAAAGTAGATCTGGGGCAAATGATCAAATCAGAACGACATGACAACGCACCCGGGGGTTGGGGGGTTGGGGGTCGCCTTGTACGCAATAATGAGCCCAGAGACGCCACTCGAGAAGCGTCGACTTTGCTTCCCGCCACGTAAGAGACGTGCTGTTGCCGCGGGAGCCTTGCTCGGACAGGCGGCGCGCCGCGAGATGCTTCTCCTCGCCCGAGAGCCAAGAGGCTGTTTCTGGGTAGTCGGGCAGCAGGAGCCAGACGAAAGGGGCCGAGATGACGGATGGGAGACCCTCGAGGAAGAAAAGCCATCGCCAGGCCGACACGCCCCGCGTCTGGTCCATGTGTCCCACGCCGTACGCGATGGCTCCGCCAAAGGCACCCGCGAGAGTGGCCGATGCGAGGATGGCGGCCACCCGGACGGATCGCTCCTCGGTCCGGTACCAGAACGTGAGATGGTAGATGAGGCCAGGGAAGAGGCCTGGGAGACGTTAGCTCGAAACGGCCGTGGGCCATGGTTCCCGACATGAACTCGTGGTTGGCAAGGAAATTCAAAAGGGGGGAGAAATCACCGGCTTCAAAGACGCCCAGCAGGAACCGCACCGCCGTGACGGAAGCATAACTTTTGGTGCCGGCCAGGCCCATGGTGAGAGAGCCCCAGGCCAGCATCAGGAACGCGATCCATCGGCTGGGCCTCATGGTCTTGAGGAAATAATTCGAGGGCACTTCGAAGAGGGCGTAGGCGATGAGGAATACCATCAGCGCGACCGTGTACTGGTAGTTGGTCATGCTGGTCTCCGAGAGAAGGTCATGGTGAGTCGCCGCGTTCAGCACCTTGGCATTTCCAATGTTGGAACGGTCCAGGTAGCAGAGGAGGTAGATGCCGGCGGCCAGGGGGATGATTCTGCCATCTTGTTTGCGGACCAGTGCCGCGTTCAACTCTGGGTCAATGTCAATCGGGCCGCGTTGCGCGAGCTGTTCGTGGTACGGATCCTGGGCGCGCTGTTGGGGATTGGTGACACGAATCGCGGGTGACTCGATCCACGGTATCTCTTTGCTGGCCTCAATGTCCTCGTCCGGACGAGCCGAGGTGGTTTCGCCGAGGCTTTGCTTGCGCGGCATTGTTGAGGGGAGACGGGAGACGGGAGACGGGAGACGGGCGCTGGAATGACAACCGCAAGGGGAAAAGACGTTGGTGGGTTTCCGTGCCGAGGTTTCGGAGAAGAGAGTGAGTTTGTCGGTCCGACCCCCCTTTTATTGGGCCCCGTGGGATCCGATCAACGTTGATGTCGGCAGCCACAAACACCACCTGCCCCGCCACCCGGCAGCGGGCAATTGATCCGTGGCTAAAAATCCGTAAGCAAGTCCCAGTCCGACTCCCGCCGACGTCCGTACGAAACACTGCTCCGGCCAAGTTCGATTCGACGGCCCGACAAGTTGCTTGAGCTACACTCGACAATCTCGGACCGTATAAATTTTGTTTGCATCTCGCATTCGGTACTTTTATCGCATCACTGTAGTCCATCACTGCAGTCCATCACTGTAGTCCATCACTGTAGTCCATCACCCCGCCGCTTGCTTCTCTCTCTGGGCAAAATCCCCAGCTCCCAAGCAGGCAACATGATGCCCATCTTTCCCCGGTCCTATCGAAACAAGCAAGACATCTTCTTCCCCCCCTTCGCCCTCGACTTGCCGCTCAGCCCATCCAGCATCTCCAGCCCCCAGCCCAGCCTCGCCGTCACGTCGTCCATCCTCGCCGCGTCAGCCCTGTCAAAGAGCCCAAAGTGGTCCGCATCCACCTCAATGACCGCCTTGATGAACTCGGCATACCTGCCCTCCCAGCCCAGCAGCCTCTCGCCCCGGAAAAAGTCCACCAGGCACGGGGCAGCAACATCCTCGTCCTCGGCCACCGGTCTCACGGCCCTGGTGCACCGTATGAGCACAGCCGGCGGGGGCGACCCCGGCGCAAGGCCAGATGATTCTCCCGCATTCGCATTCGCATTCGCAGTCGCAGTCGCAGTCGCAGACCCGGTTCCTTGCTTCTCGGTCGAGATGGTGCTCCAGGTCTCGGGCCCCCCCGCGGAAGGTACGTACAGCACCTCCGAGGGCCCGAGTTTGAAGTCCCGTCCGCCGACGGCGAAGTCGGCTTCTCGCGCGAACTCGCCACCGGTCCACCGCGGAAGATGCCAGTTCTGCAGCATGGCGTCGCAGTTTTCGAACGACTTCTTGACCAAGTCCGGTATGTTGGTGAGCCGTGCCTTGGGGACGGGCTGCGTGATGCTGCTCCGGGCAATGTGGTAGGGGGAGTCGATGATGAGCATGCCGGCCACGGAGACGGGATGTGCGTCTGGGTCGAGGGCAATCATGTGCGCCATGGTGAGAGAGAGGAATCCGCCGAGGGACCAGCCTTGGGGTTTTTTTTTTTTTTCAAGAATGTGAGTTGTTACAAGTTCTCAATCTCATCATCTCCCTTCCGCCCCCCCCCCCAGAAAAAAAACTCACCTCCCAGAATGATGGGCCCCGAAAGGCCCTCGTCCGCGAGATACCCGAGGTACGTCCTCGCCATCTCATCCATGCCCCCCTCCCAAGGCACCCCGTCAAAAAACCTGGGGTTGTGGACCGCCCACACATCGCGCGCCAAGCTCCCGAGGATGAAGTAGCTAAAGGTCGTGCCGCCGCCGTCATGGATCAGGACGAGGGGCAGGGGCGGGTTCGCAGCCTTTCCGGCGGGCACGTACTGGACTTGGGTTGGGTTGGGGCCGCCGGGATACATGGTTTGTGAAGACGTTTTTTGTTTTGTTTTGTTTAGCTGGAAGTGGACAATGGGGAAGGGGAGTGGATTAGATTTTAACGAATTGTGAGCCCCGCAGTGAAACACGCCGAGAAAACAAACTTCTACATATTACGGAGTTACTTTCCCGCGGCCCTATGAAAGAAGAAGAGAAAAAAATTTGTCACGATCCCCCACCCCCAACCAAGAGTGCCCTAGCGCCGGCCCCCGAAACCAATGAATGCACCAAGTTGACTTATTGTACCCATGTCACTTCTTGTACCCACATCCAGCTGTTCTTTCCCCATCCGACAACGTCACCCCGTATCTTTTTTCCAATCCACAAAGAACGCGAGCTTATTAGAAACAACTCAATTTCGCAAAAATGAGAAATGAAAAAAAAACATGTCCCCGCCCGATTGCACAAGACAAGATGCATCTCAGATGCACGCTTCCACCACACGGAGCAGCTGCTTCTTGGGCACCCTGCCAGAAAACTGCTGGAGCAATATCGCGGCCAGCGCCACGTTGGAACCGTCCGCTGATCACCCCGTGCCTCGTTCACCCACGAGAGCCTCGTTCAGAGCCCAAGAGTTCGGCAACTAGCCGGCCCGTCCCGTTAGCATTCTTTTTTTTTTTCTTTTTTTTCTCTCCCTTCCGTCTCTGCCTGCATTATTGTCAGCCTTGGTGGACGTCGTAGACGTTTCGGCATACCTCTTGCTGGACAGTCTTCTTCATCGACTCCAGTGACTCGGCCACGCTGGAGGAGGCATCTTTGTCGAGAAAGAGAGATGCCAGCTGGCCCTGCTTCCACGAGGCTTCCGAGCTCAGCATGGCGGTGGCCGTTTCGAGAATATCTTGGCGCCCGCCGCGGCTCGGATGCTGCTCCGTGGACAGCGGCGAAGCGTTCCCGAAGCTCGCCTCGTAGTGCGCCGTCGCCACTTCCTCGAATGTGTTGAACCCGGCGTCATCGCGAGCGTGTCGCATCACGCTCTCCACTCCTGCCTCGGTCCTCGAGCTCCTTGCCTCTGGGGGGGACGGGCTCGCCCCCAGAGGTGGCGGGAGAAGGCAAGAGTCCGGCATGGGCTCGAGAGCGGGAACAACACGAGGGTCTGGCAGGTCTGGCAGGTCTGGCATTTGAGGAAAGCTCATTTGCATGATTGGCGACGGAGAGGATCGGGCCTTGAGCCCGAAGGCGTCAGTCGTCCAGCCGTTTCTCGAGCCGTCGAATGACAGGTCCAGGTGGTCGTGCATGTGTGCTGCTGGTGTGAAGGCGCTCATACAGCCCACGTGGTCCTGGTTCATCGCGTCCATCCCTGCATGGCAAGGTCAGTAACGGCCAGCGCCCGCCCCCCTAAAATTCCACACTTACTTGGCCGTGGAGTTGTTGGTACGAACCTTGCGGCAACGAGGGCCCGGGCGAGCCGTTGTACAGGGGTTGTCCGGGGTAGGGAGGAGCATCCTGCTCGATCGTGCTCAGCCTGTGAACGAGCTGGGATTGGAAGCGCAAGCAGTCGAGGACGAAGAAATCTTGGCATGTCTTGTCGGACTGCTGCCGCTCAAAGTCTGGTCGACCTGGCGGGGAGAGCAGCCCGTCTGGAGCCTGCGGCGAGGGATGGGAATTCGGGGGGCTGCCGAGATATTGCGTGTTGTGCGCGTAAAACGCTGGTTCTGAATCTTCCATGACATTCTCCTGCACGCCGCTGCCGGGTGGTAGGATGATCGCCATGGTGGACCGTCGTTGCTCGTTCGTCATGGCCACGTTCTGATTCAGGGTTCCGGTTCCGGTCCCGGTCCCGGTCCCGGTACTGGCCGCGGCGCTATCCGGCGCATGACCGGTGCTGTGAGCGGCATACTCGATTCTTTGCCGCTCGTGGTTATCCAGCCTGGCTTGAAGCTCCCCAAGTCGCGCCTTCATGCGGTGACCTATCGGAAAGCCCTCTTCTGTCAGCGTGGGCTACTTGTTGGGGGCGCGGGAGGGGAGGGGGTGAAGCAACAGAAATAGCCCGTCGCCCAGCTGCCAGCTGTTGCACAACTCACGATATGTTCTCTGAGCCACTCTGTTCTGGATTCTCTTCTTCTCCTTGGGACACTTGACCCTTGTCCAGTCATCCTCTATGCTGAGCTCCGTGGGGTTGGGGAGCGATGAGGACGCGGCCGAGCTCCTGGAGTTGCGTCTGCGGTTTCTGCTGCGACTCGAAGGCTGGGGCGACAGGCCCGATGCCGGGGGCGGAAATGCAACGGTGGATGGGGGCGACGACTCCCCCGTTGTCGTCACCGATGTTGGTGATGTTGGTGAGAGGGGAAAGGGTACTGTTGTGAAGGTGACGGGGTCGCTTGGTATCGTGTCCGAGCTGGCCGCAAAGTTCCAGCACGGTCCTGGCCCTGACCCTGACGGTATAGTCATGGTCATGCTTGCTTGCTAGAGAGGCCTGGTGATGAGTTGAGCTATGTAGATGGATAGTCTCGGGTAATGGGAAACCTCGCCCATGGAAGGAGAGTCTAGCTGAAAATCAAAACAAAGTTCCAAGGTTAACCAAGTGTGTGTTGGTGATGCGAGCCATATATAATGTCCAGTCATCAACCCCCCAAAAGACGATGGCTCCATCCACACCCGGTCGTCAAAGTACAAGATGCACGTAGTACGTGTGTTATCGTCCCATGCACTACCGACAACTTAGCATCGGGAGGTGCCATTGCAGGACCCAGATCGTTGTCGTCCCGAGTCCCCCGTGCCTGTCCGTCCCATGGAGACGGGGGCGGCGCACTTGGTCAACCCCGAAAAGGCACTGGTCACATACACACGCATGCAATGCAGCCCATCATGGAACATTGCAATGCGTAGTGACGGCCGCTTCCCATCCATCCCCCTCGGGCACGGCTACAGGCGGGCGGGAAACGGCTCGGGTCCAGCCTCGCTGTTTTGCTTCAAACTTCTGCGTGTCTAACAACGGGATCAGGCCTGGACGGGACAGCCCGCCGTCTGCGACATGCATGCGCCTCTGTGTACACGTCTGTTCATGTCTGTACGTGTCTTGCACGGCGTGTGACGACGAGAGAGCAGATCGGATTGTATGTTGTATGTTAGCGTCCTTTGTTCCTGGCCTCGCCCCCACCCGGCCCCCACCCACTCACCCGTGCAAAAGTAGTTGGCCGGCTCCATCTCCCCATCTCCGCCCGCTGAAGAAGAGCTCAGCCCTGTGCTAACATCATCTCGGCGCGGGGCCCACCGTGCACCTGCCGTTTTTCGCCAGATCTGGAAAGAGATCGAATTGAGCTCTTTGTCTGTGCCCCCCCTTGCCCCCTTGTGCTGTGTAACTGTGTTCCCCGGGTTCCCTGTCGTCACACCCACGCGCCCAGCCAGCAGGCGGCCCATGTCAGCATGACTCGGAACTCCCGTGATTCCGAGCAAGTTGACTCGGTCTCGCGCACCAGTCTCTTGTGTGTTGAGAATTCCTGGGCACGCCGGGGGCGGTGCCGTCGTTTTGAAAAAAAAAAAAAAAAAGGTACATACATGGTGAACGATCTCGCGGCCCGGCGACGGAACCCCGGCACGCAAGCCAAGCCCCGCCCCATCTTCTCGGCAGAGACCCGCGAGAAGCAAAAAAAAGTCGCAGGGATGGGGCGAACACAACCCCCCGCGTCTTCATCAGGCCGGCGACCTTGGTAATCCCGTAATGTACATACATGTATGAGTGGACTCCGAGACAAAAAAAAAAAAAGGGACCCGTCGGGGCATCGTTCAGTTTCGTTGGCCGACGAAACGGCCCCCAACTTGCAAAATTGCCCCCCAGAGGTTTGTTTATACATGCTGAAATTTTTTCCCGACAAAACCCAGATGAACAGGTGGGTGGCACAGCATCTTCCTTCCGCCTCTGCGGGAGCGGGTTTGTCTGCCCAGTTTATCAGTCACCTCTGCGTGCCTGGCCTGCGCAGCATGGTGAGGCTGAAGCTGACAACTTGGCCATGATGGGTCATTGGTGGATGAAATCCCGGATTCGAGCCCCGTAACACCCCGTAACACGCACGACTTGGCCTTTTTTTTTTTTCTTTCCTTTTCCCGGCCTTCGTTAGCGCCAGCACGTTGGCGCTGATCCTCCCAGTAAGTAACATGGCCCTCGTCGCGCCGGCAAGGGGCCTTTGCACATCGGCGGCCCCCCCTTATCAGATTGCTGGGCCGGTGTCTATCCATCTGTAAAAGTTGGGTCGGAACTAACCCTCTTGTGAAAGTTGCGAAAATCAAGAGTCAGCCCAGCGTAGGTCGCCCTGCCGCAACCCATCCATCATCACCGAGAGGTGAGAGGTGGTGAGTGAAACCGTGGTATAAGAAGCGCACTGGCCTGCTTTTCCAGTGCTGGTTCTAGCATGGATTGGAGAAAAGTTTGGTTCAGATCGAAATCACGGGGGATAAAGGCATGCGACAGATTGGAATCCTCGCTGCATTCTACCTAATACATCTTTGGTCATTCCGACACCATGTACCGCGTTTGTCCAAAACTTCATTAGGCCCTCTCTCATGTATTTTATTTGAGAATGTTCCAAGGGGCCGCAAATTTCCTTCTTCTAAAACATTCAATCCCTCGTGCCATTAGTCGGCGTCGTAACATGAGACATCGCATGCCCTTCATCTTGAGAACCGTGACTTTCGAGTGGCTCCTCGTCTTCGCCATCTGTACCATCGGCTTCTTCCGAGTCCGGGCCGGGCAACTCTAACCAATCGTCATCATCCAAGATTTGCTCCACTTCTTGATCAGGGTCGAAGAATTCCGGTAGAATTTCTTCCGCTATGACTTTCGTCCACGGGGATAGCGGGTAGGCCATGTTAATGAACTCGTCTGCACGGTACTTGAGGGCTTCATAAACTTCAAGGACCGCTTTCTTTCCTGGCTTTGAGGAGCAGTATTTTCTGGACTCGGTAGTTACGTCCCAGATGCTTGGGCCAGTCTCGAAGGAACACCGCAAGAGCTCGTGCTTATTAATAGCTATGTCGTCCAACGTATCTGGATAACCCTTGAAAAAGCCTAGAGCCTGTGTGAGTGACGATTTCCAAGTCATATGAATTGGGTATACTTACTCAACGGAAATAATGTGCTAACAAATGGTATTGCTTCTCGATCAGCCTCTTCCAATTCGACAACTTCACATTGAGCACATTTCATTTCCATCAGCCGCTGCCAAACAGCATCCCGCTGAATAATATCACGAAAAACCTGAGTGGAGAGCTCTGGCAATGGGTTTCCATCGAAAACCAGCTCAAATGAACCCTTGGGCATACCTGAGCGAGCCAGTTCCAGTGCTTCTTTTACCCAGACGGTGAATTGGTCCGAGAGCTGCGAGGTACTTCGTCTTGCCCTATTCACACAGCCTTCTTCGTCAAGCTCGCCATCTGCGGCCATAATCCAGTCGGTTTCGGGTGTCCAGCAAAAGGTCTGACCACCTACGGGTGTTCGGAACACAGTTCTCCATAAATTGACTCGACGTTTGACACGAAGATAACGGTTCTCCTGGCAGAATGGGATTAAGCCAAGCGCGTGGCACTCAGGGAATGCCACGCTAATAGAGTCCTCATGAAGGCATATGCGTTTTATTTGCATCCGTACATGTTTTGGACAATGATAAGATAGATATCGTATAGCCTTGGATGCAGCAGAAAATTTGTATTTGCCCTGCGTGAAATGGCGCTCGCCAAGTGCGCTAATATGGGGCTTTGTCCAGTAGCGGTAGCCAGCTTGCATACAGGGGTTGGGCCCAAATCTAAGAAGATCACTTCGTGTGGGGTTATAGCACCAAGGGGGAAATTCTTCAGAAAATGCGTACGCATTCTCGGGGTCCCGTAGTATGTAGGTCAAATCATTCTTTGGGATTAGTCCCTTTTTTGTCGCAAGTTGAAAAGTGCGCCAGGCAGCTCTAGAAAAGACTGAAGGCGCGATGCCAAAGTGGTTTGCAACGTCGAGGTCGATCTTGCCAACACGTTTCGGGTAGTAGTTATATACGGCCTGGAAGACACGTTCGAGTTGGGGAAACTCTTTGACAACTTCTTCAACTATGTCTTGTGTGTAGTACGATACTCCGAAATCGCCGTCAGCGTCGTTGTCAGTGTCGTTGTCAGCGTCGTTGTCGTCATTGGCAGCATCACCGTTACCCTCAGCATCGGGTGTAACATCAGCCGCCCCGTTTTCTTTTATTCTTCTGATGAATAAAACCATGTAAACGAGCATCGAGGTCTGGATGTGGTGAAAACAGGCAGCTCGAATGCGGTGCTTATCGGAGTATTCCGTATAAAAGTTCACTGTATTGCGACGGAGCGCGAGGCCTCTCATCTCGTGAGCGATTTGTTTGCATGTGAGCTGAAGGGCATAATCATGCTTCGCATTGGTCGCGGGAGTTAATTTATTAGACTGCGGATTAAGCACATAGCCTCCGTCGATGGCAACATATTCGTTGTAGATGGCGAAGCGGATTTCGGGCGGCATGCCCAGGAGATGCAGATTGGCGGTCATGTTGCTCATGTTGCTCATGTTGCTCATGTTGCTCTTGAAAGATGGGATCCAAGGGTAGGGAGAGGGAAAGGGAACGAGAGAGAGACAAGGCAGGCATTCCGACGAGCCTCCTGAATCATGATGTTAAAAAGACACTTGGGTCTGATAACTTTTGGCAGCGGGGGCTTTCGAACTCAGGTGGGGCATGGGCGACCGCAGAATTTGCAATCGAATCCAATCAAAAATATCTGCCTGCACGCACCCTTCTACATACGGATTTACAACAGTAACTGACGTCCAAGAACAGGCTGGGATAACCGAACGCGCATCCGTTAATTAAATGTGCATCCGCCGCTTTCCCATACACTCGCCCGATCAATCTAATTAATTGATTCAAGTTATCCAGTCGATCAGATTAATTATGCCTAACCAACACAACAAAGCCCTTAATCTAGGTTAGCGAGATTAATCCGTCCAATCAGATCAATTGATTCAAGTCATCTGACTGGCCCGATATCATCAATATCATCTGGCCGATCAAATCAATTAATTCCGACCGATTCCAACCTCTTGATCAATTAATCCGAGGCATACGACATTAGATTCATCAGACCAGTCAGACCAATTCATCATAACCGCGACAAGCGACCTCTTGATTAAGTGGTTGGACCTGTGATTAATACTGCCATTCCTTTTTCCCCTTTGCTTCGTTACCCCACAAGCTCGTACGAGAGGCCCGTACGAACGGATGTGTGGTCTTTTAATCCCTGTTTAAAGGCCTTTTACGGATTAACCCGTACGCACTTTGACTAATTATTATTAGAAAAAAAGCGGAACTGGATAATAGTTAGCCCGGGCGGATACCGAAGCTTTCCCCGCGCCTAGGATGCTGATGAATTCGGGCAGCCATAAGAAACTTGTTACGTTATCAAATGAGCTGCGGTTCCACGCTTTAGGTTGCGAAAGCGGTTTTCGATTTCGTAACGGAGACCAGCCAAGCGGCACACTGTAACGGCGCTGCAGCCGCTCCTACCAAAGCCAGGCTGGTGGCTGGACATGTCTGCTCACCGTCTGGTTGTTTATCGGTGAGCCAAAAGGTCCCCTTACTAATTATCATTACGAGTGTGTACGGAGTACGGAGTACGCATTGTGTATGATTTCTTTGTCCTGATAACAAACGAACAAACGATCCAGTGAGAAGGCTCGAAACAACACATCCTAGTTCTCGGATTAGGCAATATTGGGGCCGCGACTAGCGAGGAATGCAACCCTAGCATCGGCGCCGAGGTCCTGGAGACTGAAGAGTATCAAGGAGGGAGAGGGCTGAGAGATGCAGCTCCTGTACGGATTAATAATAGCGTGTCTTCATGTGTCGAGAATTTTTAAGCCCACTTAAATAAGGGTTTCTGCTGGATATCGCAGCCTCACATCTTAGGCACCACTCCTCCTTTGTTGCTACAGCCTCCCGTTATCGCGTTTGTTATCGTGATCCGTGCTATGCTTACCTAAACACCTCGCTTTCTTTATTAAATGATGCTTTTATTAATTAGGTTCTTTGTTCTTTGCCAATAGACTTGGGAGCTTATAAAGAGCTCCCTCTCCCCTCCTATAGATTTCCTAGATAGTCAATCATGTCTCTTTCTTCCATTCTTTGCATTATTCCACAATTTCTCCCCATCATTGAGTCCGGAAATACATACCCGACTGGTAGGGAGTGTGAAAGCTCCCAAAGCACGTAATGGGTGTTGTACCCAGCCGCAACGAGGAGGACAATGCGTTAGCCCCGTCATCAAAACAAGATGTGAGATGGCACATCGCAGCGCCGATAAAAACGCGCGATAAGGAGATCAGCTTTGCGTTGCGTGCAGGGCGTGCGTCAGCCATGGCGCGGTTTGCGATGAATGGGATGGCGAAGCCCCCAATTGGCAAGCCGGCTTAAAGTCGTTTGCCGGTGCCTCCGTTGAGGGTCGGGGAAAGATGGTATCAGTGACCTTATTACTGGGGTTGAGTTTTTCGTCCTTCGCCCCACTGGTGTCTGTTCTCAGTTCCGGTGTTCCAGTTCAAAGGGTCCCCCCAGTCTGGGGAAGTGAGTGAAGTGAGGGAAGCGAGGGTCCGAGGGAGGGAAGCGAGCGGAGCGTGTCACAAGCTGGGCTTGTTGGCATGCGCGACGGGGCGAGATTTTGCGTTGCTGCCTCCTAGTCTTGGAATTCCTGCATCTTCATTGGCAGACACACTGTACACGCGCGCGAGAAGATGGATGCCATCCTGGAGCCAGGAGGGCGCTAAAACATCAGGCAGTCCAATAAAATGCTCGCTTTTTGTCTCTGCTCCTCACCTGCAACCTCCCACTTCTCTGCCTCCTCCACGCTTCATCTGCATACATGCGGATATTGATTGCATGTTGCCATATCCTCCGTTCCTCCCCTCCGGTAGCCCTCCGGTGTTCCGCATAGATACGGAACGGCAGCAAGGAGGCTTGAGCCAGCCTAAGCTCACTCACTCCTCCAGGTTCCTCACTTGTCTCCCCTTCCAATTATCCTTGTCTCGAGTTGGTGGTGTAGGAAGCAAACTCAATCTTCCATTCTTATTCTTAGGAACATTTGGCCATCTAGACGGATAAAACGTCGTCGTCAACTGTGTGCCAAAGGACATAAACACACAGCTCTCGGATTCAATGACGCCGATAACCCACGGTTATCTCATCTTGGCCTCCGTCGTAACCTGACTTCCTGACACCTAACTTCAGATTTCAGAAATCACCCCAGTCAGTCCCTCGGCATTAGTAGCGGCATTGCCAACTGCCCACAGCCGTCATCACCGCCCGCGCCCCATCCCAATCATTGTGTCAGGTTTTGTCGTTGCGTTCGGTTTGGCCAAGTTATTTTTTTCACGAGCAGAAATACGCATTAGGGAAAGGAAGAAAAGAACAGGACTGCGCATCTGGCTCCCCATTTTCACTTTGCCAGACATTATTCTGAACCTTGGAGCAAAGCTTTCGTCATCTTGCAACTGGCACGGTACCTCGGAAAGCTGCTCACCAGTGGGCCCTGATTGAAAACATACGAAACCATAACATACGAACAGTTTTCCATCGTCTCGTCATATAAATTTAAAAAATCTCAACATGGCTCAGAATCCCTCAGTACAGCGGACAGCCCCAATCGCCATCGCTCCGAAACCTCCTAGGCGAGAGCCGACACCGCAGCAGCAAGAAACTCTGAGCAGGTTTGGAACCGGCCCCAGTAGTGTCCAAACAGGTGCTTCGATTGAGACTCCCTCGCTTGCCGGCTCAACATCATCATGCCAGTCGTGTCAATTTTCAGGAACAAAGTGCGTACTCAACGACGATGAAGACAGCTGCGCCGCTTGTCAGGCCGATGGCTCCGATTGCTCCTTTCTTTCAAGTTCACTTGCAAGTCCACATTCTAGAAAGCGAAAAATGAACGGAATACCGCATCGCGAGGCCAGCTTGAGCAAACGAAGGTGAGGCCAAGAAGTGTTCCCACGCGATCAACTCCTCCTGCTATGCCCAGGGATGCTAGTGTTCATGACAATCATTTAGCGTGCAAGAGCTTCCCATCTGCTACATTTTCTTTCGAACTTGGGGACTGACACTCCTTTTGTGTTTAGCTCCCCCAACATGTCCAATCGTAAACTTGGCACTTCCAGTTTATCTAGCACTGCCGCGAGCTCTTCTCTCGAAGAGGATTTGGCCAATGTTGGTGGTCCGACTTTGCTCAAGCGGACTCTCGGCATGCAGAATGACCGGTTTAGTCAATACATTGGTCTCACGACTGATTTTGAACCATCATTGATCAACTTGTCAACCTTTGACCCACAGGATGAGAGCTTACTGGCAAGAGGTACGCTTCGAAAAGTCAGCGACAATGACACTTTCTTGATGCTGCCAGATAGCAGCACACCTGGGTATGATCAGATCATTGAGGACGCAGACGCCATCGAGGCGGTTGTCTCACCACATGGTCGCAACTTGATCGACTTGTACTTTCGAATCGTTCATCCGGCCTTTCCAATTATTCAGAAACACGTCTTCTTGGAAAAATACGAGCGGTCTCACCGCGAATCCTCACCTCCAATCCTAGCAGCAGTCTACATCCTAGCCATCAACTGGTGGGACCACTGCCCGGATCTGGCACGTTTGCCTCGTCCCAATGTTCGGGAACTTGAAAGATTGATCCGCAGCACCCTAGCCGATGCATCGTATAGGCCAAAACTCTCTACCGTCCAAGCCGGTCTACTCCTTTCTCAGCGACCGGAAGGAGACCAGTGGGCACCAACAGCTCAGCTTGTGGCCATTGGTCAGGAACTCGGCTTGCATTTGGACTGTTCGAACTGGAAGATCCCCCTGTGGGAGAAGGGGCTGAGGCGGCGGCTCGCGTAGGCGTTGTACATACAAGACAAATGGGGCGCTTTGGTTCACGGTCGTCCTTCTCATATATTCATGTCTGATTGGGGTGTTCGAGCACTGACTGCCAACGACTTCCCCGACGTGGAGTGGGATGAAGGGGATGCGGATGGGAAGCAAGACAATGAGAAAGGTCGTGTCTTGTTCACGCGGTTCGTGCAGTTGTCGCAAATTCTTGCCGAAATCTTGGAGACATTTTATACGCTCAACTCGACACAAAGGATTGCCGATGCCGGGCTTCAGAGTACTCAGCTCGTGTTGTCTCTTGCCAAGTCGGTTCAGCTCAAGCTCAAAGAGTGGTACAGCGGTCTGCCAGCCAGTATTCGTCTGGAGTCGTACTCGATGACGAGTTATTCCCCTGCATCACCGCCATCCACAAACAGGTTGTCCAGCATCGGTTACCTACACCTGGGTTACTTTGCCACAGAGATTACGTTGCACCGCAGAATCATTCGATCCTTGGCATCGAATCCGAACACTGTGGATCCGTACGTTCAGCATATTTGCCGAAGCGCAGCCAAGGCTCGGCTGATCTCTGCGATGGACTTGGTCAACCGGCTTACCCCCAATCACTTGCGGTCTTTTTGGTTCTTCGCGTCGAAGACGAACTTTGCTTTGATTGGCACTTTCGGCTCCCTTTTATGGGCATCGTCTCCAGGTTGTGAGGAAGCTGATTGGTATCGTCGCCGGCTGGAAGAGTATCGATGGACGCTCTCGGTGAGTTCCAAACCGGGTGAGAGTAGAGGACTTACTCAGTTCGCCATGACAATGCTGGATATATCGACAGGGCTGCTTAAAAAGCTTCCTGAAAAGCCTCCCATGAGCCGGAGTGGGAGTATGGCAGACATGTCAGCCCCACCCTCGTTCCCTGGATCATTTTCCGGGGGTGGCAGTCTCTTGGGCCAGTTCAGCAACATACACAGCGCCGATGTGAGCAGTGCTCAGAGTCCTCTCAGTGAGGATTCTAGCAGCGATGACGAAATGGAGGACAATTATACCACGCCCATATAAAGTTCGGGCCTGTGTAGGGTAGGCAAGTTCTGTCAGCATTCGTATGTTGTTACCTGTCTGTTGTTTGGTTGCTGCTTCATGGGATAGAATAGCGTTTCTTTCAAAGTTCCTTGTTTTGGTCCAGGATACATTATGTTGTCTGCGAAATTTCAGGAGGATATTTGGAGTTGAAGGCCGGATTAGACACAGCGAAACAAAGGATTAAAAAAAAAAAAGATGAGCCGAGACCTGAGAAATATGTATCAAACTGCAAATCGAGTATGAGCAAATGGGTGTCTGCTATGATGCAATGTTGTCACCATCAAAATGGAAGCCCATTGGGTGGCACACCCAAGGAATCTGATTGGGACTGTACGGAGCAGGAGGCAGCCTTTGCCGCTTCCAGGCTTCCAAGGGGGAGGGGCAGCTGCATTGGGGAAGGCAGGCGGGTCAAAGCGACAAGACCATCCTCGAAGCTCCCCGCTCGCTCCTCTGGCAATACCAAGGCATGGCTTCTCAACGATGAAACCCGACGCCGTAGTTGAAACATTGAGCCTTGTTCTCAGACGACGACGTATTATGTCGGCCTAACCACCTGATGGGAAGCTTTGGTCGCGATCATCTCCTCACTGCTCTCTCTCCTCCCAGCGACACCTGCGAACAAGCACAATGGCCGACAAGCCGTCCTCCGCCGAGGCCGCGACGCGTCCCTCAGCAACCTCAGATGATGCCAACGCCTTGACGCCAGAAAGATTCGAGAAGGAACTGAAGCATCTCGCTGAAAAAGCCAAAAGCAACACATTCAGCAACCGTCTCTTGGAACAATCGGGGCTTTACGCCAGGATCCTCGTGCTGCTAAGCTTTCTCGGCATCTACTCGCACGTCTCCCAGCTCAACCTGTCGCCCGTATACGGCTCCATCCCAGCATCAATATGGCACGCAAAGCTCCTGATGGGAGGCTGCTTCCTCGGCTGGGCCGGGAACATGTTCCTTGGCGAATTCCTACCCGTCCCATCGGCCAAGGCTCTCCCCATCGTGGCCGTCTGCATTCCTGGCGTCCAGCACTTCCTGGGTACCTGCAGTCAAGTTCTTGGACCGCAATGGGGTCCCGTCGTGACCGAGGCGCTCACCCTGCTGCCCCTTTCTGTCTTGACGGCTGCATCGGTGGCTGATTGCTGGGAACGGGTGCGGCTGAGCAGGCTGCCGGGGTTTGTGGCTGACTCGGGTCCCGGAATAGCATCGTGGGCACTCTTCAAGTGTTCGGAGAGCAAGTTTGGGTCTCTTCTTCCTCTCATTGTAGGGAGATTCATGTTCTTCACGAGGCTTGGGTTTGAGATTCTGCTGGGCTTCGGATACATGGCCCTTTCGCCGTCAAAATACCTGGTGTACACGGCGTTCCCATTCCTTCACACCTTTCTCCTGAACACGCACGTGCAGTCTCCTGCTGCCACCAGGACCCTCATGAGCAACTTGATGACAGATGGCTGGCTCTTCATTGAGAGACGGGAGTCCGTCACGGGGTATATATCTGTTGTGCAAAGCGTGCAGCAGGGATTCAGGGTCATGCGCTGCGATCACAGTCTTTTGGGAGGAGAGTGGATCAACCATCGAGGAGGGCCTGTTTCGGAACCCATCTACGGCGTTTTTGCCATGCTAGAGGCTGTGAGGTTGGTTGAGACGGTATCTGCAGTCGCGGATAGGGATGCCAAGGCTCTAGTAATGTGAGTACTGCTGTGTTTTCCTGAACGGGGGAAAACAACCCCAATAATCAATTGTTGACGCTCTTGTTTTACAGCGGGCTTGGGGTTGGAACAACTCCCTCGGCACTTGTGGCTCACGGCATCAACACCACCGTCGTGGAATACGATCCGGTCGTGTACGAATTTGCCGCCAAGTACTTTGACCTCAAGGAGAACAACCCGCCTATGCTGCAAGATGCCGTCGGTTACACAGCCGAGTTGGCCAAGATTGCTCCTGCAACGTATGACTACATTGTCCACGATGTGTTCACCGGAGGTGCTGAGCCGGTTGAACTGTTTACCCTTGAATTCTTCCAGGGTCTGCATACTCTCCTCGCGCCCGAGGGCACCGTTGCCATTGTACGTGAAGATTCTCTTCTTCTCAAAAGTCCCCGGTGATAACGACTGACGGAAAATGCAGAATTATGCAGGCGATCTCAATCTCCCTGCTCCCAAGATCATCTACCGCACCATCAAACAAGTCTTCCCAACTTGTCGCATCTTCCGGGAAATGCCACCAGATGTTGAGAGCATCAAGACCAAGGGCATGGACTTCACCAACATGGTCATCTTTTGCAGGAAATCGCCAACTGCAGCACTCACATTTCGTCCACCAACAGTGGAAGATTGTTTGCAGAGTGCCGCTAGACAGGAGTTCCTGATTCTAAGTCACGAGGTGCCTGAAGGTGACATGCTGGACGAGGGAGCTGACATCATGAGGAGCAATGAGACGGACAAGGTAGCGAAATGGCATGTACAGAGCGCCATGGGCCATTGGGGACTGATGAGAACCTCGATTCCGGCGTTTATTTGGGAGAGGTGGTGAGCCATCTGAACCTACCTGTGTGAAAAGGTGTTGTAATGTATCAGAAGACCAGAACTTTGTTGGCGGATGTACTCCGCATGCGTAGAAACTTGACCTCCCCTGTTGATTATTCAGGAAACGTGTCGGCGACTTGCTTTTTCTTTATTAATTTGGTCTCTTCCCATGCTGCTGCCGGCTGGTGATTTCGGAAAGTTCTTGTTCCTCGACAAGTCTCGACGCCCATGTCTCAAAGCACCTTGCACATCAAGAGGAGAGTCCCCACAAAAGGAAGAGGAAATACATACAATAGAAGTTTTTCTTCTGGTCCACGATGATGGCTTTTCAGTCATCTTTTGTTGTCTGGAAGGAGTCCCGGGGATCACGGGGGTTTTCCTTTCGTGGCATTGCCAACAACACTGTTCCTCCTCGCGAATTGCCATATGGAGTACTCCGTACATCCCGTGGCCTTTGCTAATGTGACATTACAGCTAGCAATCTCGACAAACGTCACTCATCTCGCTTGTCGAGTGCCCCGTCTGGCGCGCACATGGGTTGGGCTCTGTTTCCGAGATATTCTTCACAAGTTGACGATCTGGTTGCTTGGTAGCTTGAAGCAGAAATACACAACGGAGTACGGCGGTGGATCGAGGCGCGACGTAGCATTGGCACACGCCTCGTCCGCCTGCGATGTACGTACCTGCGCATGTAATTGGAAATAAATGATGATTAAACTTGGGCCAGGGTCAGGGCATGAGGTCATTTTTCTCGCGAGGCCTGGTAAAGTTTGGGTCTATAAAGAGGCTGCTGCTGCTGATGGGGATGGCTCGCACAAATCGACCGGCAGATGGGACGGTAGAAAACCACTTTGCACATTGAATCAAATCGAGAAGCAGAATAATAAAAAAAGACATCAATCCTGCGCCGGTGCCTCTCGTGAGCCCCTCGGACAAAAATGAAGGCGTCCCTCGTGTCCATTGTTGCCGTCCTCGCCGTGGCAGCGACAGCAGCAAGATCCAGATCCAGTCCCAACTGGGGTGGCGCGATCCAGCGATCCTCCCGGATCAGCTACGTCTCCGGCATCTTGACGGTGCCGTCCATGGATAAGGCGGATTCGCTGGGCGCCTCCTTCTGGGTGGGCATCGACGGCTCAAAGTGCAAGAATGCCATTCTCCAAACAGGCATTGACTTTGACGGAGGGGTCATGCGCCCTTGGTACGAGTGGTTCCCCGACGACACGAAGCTGTACCAGCAGCCTATTTCTGCAAAGGCGGGCGACAGGATCCGCATGACGGTCGAGGCACGCGGTCCAACGGCGGGGAGGTCGAGCTTGGAGAATTTGAGCACGGGGGAGAAGGCGTCTGCCGAGCTGAGGAACCAGGTTGCGCTGTGCTTGGAGGACGCCGAATGGATCGTGGAGAATATCACACAGGGCTTGGCGGATTTCGGGACCGCGAGATTCGACGAGGTTGAGTGGAGGGGGGCGAGGTCCAAGGGCAATGCAAAAGGGGCGACGGTATATGATTTGGGGCACGAGGCGAGGTGCATGGCTGGGGAGAAGGTCGTGGAGTGCCACTATGTCAGGAGGTGAGGTGTCACGGAGAGAGAGGATGCGTATTGAAATTGGCGACTTGTCTTTCTTTTCCATCGGTTTTCTTATTTGCCATAACTTATACTTCTTACTGGCTTGGTGTCTGCACCGGATGGCCTAGAAATAAAATTAGTCTCGATGTAACCTTGGGGATGGACAAGTAACTTACCGATTCCTAGCGATTACTGTTCGAGCTATGACAATCTTGGTGATTGCCATATCTGTGAACGGACTTTCGGTCGAGGCGTGAATGGACCACGACCACGTCCACGACCACGTCCACGACCACGGCCACGAACACGCCCGAGTCAATCAATCGCTTGCAATGGTAAATGATTTGCTGCCTCCTGTTTCTGCGGATGCATGGTGCACGGGGTTCCTCAGGCTCAGCTGCAAGTGGAAACATGGACTTGACTTTGACAGTGATGGAGGGAGGCAGGAGCGACCGGGCCAGTGGAGACAGGAGAGCCACACGGAGCCAACCTCGAGTCCCCCGTGTTTGAGGTTTTCATCTCCAAAACGCATCATTCTCCGTCCGTCCCCACTCCGGCATCACCATCATGGGCGACAGGCAAGGCGTAAAGGCAAAGCCAACATGTTTCGGCGCCGTGGATGCCGTCCCCTTGCGGGTGCTTGGCCATGGCGATACCATTTCTGGGCTTTGCCTGTTTCTCGTGAATGCTTTGTTGCTTCTCCCGTCTTCTCCTTCGTTCGTTCCTCTTTCATCCTAACCTCACCACAAGAGGTGCGTTGCTGCTTCTCCGGGCTACCGTCATACAATACATTCTGCCCAACCAGGAGGGTAGCACGATCGACCGCAGTCAAACCCTCTAGAGTCATGTGCTCCGCGTTGCGACCGACGATTTTGATTCTTCTTCTCTTGTAGTAGCAATCCATCTTCTTTGCCTCTGGCGCTCATCGATTGGACTATCCGACTCTATCAGGTCTTGCTAGACAAGACGTCCGCCGGCCGGCCGGGCAAATAAACCGATGCCATGGCCGATCCGGCCAAGGACCAGGCTCTTGTTGCGACATTCTCCTTGTCAGTTCTAGAGGTTTCCCGTACCCAAAAGAAGAACCATGCCCAACCTTGTTGGCATGGCCAAGATCGAGATTGGTGATGGCTGACTTGACTGTGGACAATTTGCAGTGGTTTGGTTGTGTGCGCAGCTTTAGGAACCTTATTATCTCATCTAAGGGGCGGAGCCTCGTCACTCATTCGAGGCGGACTGAGGCTGGTCCTCGCCGGCTTTCTACTTCTTGTGACCTTTTGGGCCGTTGTCGGATTTGCTGGGACTTTCATCGCTGAGAGCTCCCCTTCAGCATGTCAAATCGCCGTGGCCTTCGCTTCCGCCTTTGATCAACTTGCCAGAGTTGCCCTTGAAGAGTATCTGTTTTGGGCCATCAAACACGATGTACGAGCTACTTTGGGCGTTTTGATTCCTCAGATCGTCATTTTTCTTCGCTTTATTCTCGGTAGCATACTTGTCGGTGTCCAACGCCCGCAGTTCGCGCCAGTCTGTGTAGCCACAAACTTGCTTTGGCCGATCGGCGTAGCAGTTGCAATCGCGGATGCTTTCATTGTAGTCATGCTTTTGACGAGGGCTTCCTCTGTAGGAGTCTTTCGCCATGCCAAGGTGAATGATCCCGTTGGTTCCCGTGCCAGGGGACTGACTTTTACTACAATCGCCTTGGGTCTCTGGATCCCAGTAAGTTACGTCACCATTTTCGATTTCCTGTAAAAACGTATTCACATCTTGATTTCTCTGACAAGTGAAACTAGCTGAGCGTTCCCATGACTTTGGGCATCAGTTCCCTCGGCATGGCGTCTCGAACTGCGCTTCCCTCAGCTGGAGCGTTACTGATAATAGGTACTGTGCCATTACTTACCATTAAGGGCAGGCAGGATAACACTAACTCTGTTGCAGTGTGCATCGCCTTCTTCTACAAATTTTTAATATGGCCACGGCAAGAGATTAACCAAAAGATTGACCCATATGCGAAGAAGTTTCCCAGCTTGCCAGGCACAGTTTACCCCCCCTCACCAGAAATTGAGAGTGAAGAGGGTTCCACAATCGATTCTGCGTATCATCCTCCCGGATCCTCTCGAGTCGTACAAAGCGCCACAGGATCAGCAAATAACACAAATGAAAGAAACGTATTGTCTCGAGATGGCGCCGGCACTTTGCCAATTATCAGTCGGCCGAAGCCCGGGCAAGCAACTGCTGGAGTTGGGGGTGTGTTGATCAAAGGCCAGCTCTTTCCTCCCATCAAGGCCGGTTCAGTACCGGGGAAACAGCGAGATCATCGAAGGCAACCGAGCAAGAAGACCAATGTCAAGGGCAACAAACTTGCCATCTCATACCCAATGATCCAAGAGGAAAATCTTAACGACTCAAGTCCCTTGACACGCATCGCAACAGTTGACCTAGCCACAGCCGCAGTGCAGGATAAGCAACGCCGAAACAACGCTTCCCAACACAATTACAGCGTCTCCTCTGATTCAACATTACCCCAATCGAACTCAGCCACGTACTCTGCGCAAAGTGCGCAAAAAATGGAGCCAATTGGGCGGAAGGAGGTTGCCAGAGCTGACCCGGCTTGGCAAAGTTCCAGACACATGTTGGGACCTGTTGAAGAACTTTCATCCCAGGGTGCATCTTCATCAGTCCTGGGCGCTCCTACGGCTGACGACTCTGGCATTCGTCAACGATCACCAAGGCATATTTCTCAACATGTTCGAGCAGACCCGCTACCAGCCTCGGTATCAGCCAACGTCGCTGTCAAGACGGACAGCGTGAGCCCATATCAGGGTGATTATCTGACCACTTTTGCACCTAAAATACCACCTAGGTCGCCGATGCGGCCTTCTCCAGCAGTACAGGCCACCGATCTGACGCAAAGTGGATCGTACAGGTCACCCTCTGCACCACAGTCGCCTAGTCCTGCTGCTGCAATGGCTACAGACATTGGAGCCGCTGTCACGATTCCAGCTCCTCCATCATCCGACCAAGAGAGACCACATTCATTCCTAAATGAGGGTGTTCTGAACAGAAGCAAATCCGATTTCTCGCCGAAAAAAACTACAGATGTTCTTGTTCCTCCAATTCCACCATTATCGCCCAGAGACAAGAACGTCCCGCCCTTATACGCGGCAGGAGACAAATCGGAGACTCCCTTTCGAAATACGGGAGCGGCTTCAGGCTTCCCTCGGAGCAGGTCCGTAAGAAATGATATTCGCCCATCGAGGCATAGACCAAAGACACCTCCACTTGAAGTGCAGACGGAACAAGCGAAAACTCCTGCACAGCTGAGGAAAACTGCAGGGCTTCCGAACAATCCCCGTACAGATGTCAAACTAGCCCCCGAGGGCACCAAGCAGACTCAAAACATCATGTTTGGGAGCAGCCCCGACGACGAGGACACCAATGCCTCGGCTTCTGAGCAGCGCCGACCTGGCTGGAACGAATCTGCAAATCGAGAGTCGGTGGTGAATCGACCGAGACCAATTCCTCGCAAATCATCCATCATCTCCAACTCCAGTACGAAGCGATTGCCCAAGTCACCCTGGGGTGATACCACTAATACTCCAAGCAAAATTTCAAAAAGAGAATCAACAATTCTCCAGGCTTCCGCAGGAAGCCCAAGTCAACTGCCGCCGCTGCCGCCGCTGCCGCCGGTACCAAAGAGTACTGGTCTCTCACAATTTATCACCACAGATGAGGCGGCTCCTCCGACACAGTCAGATAGCTCCACCGCCAAGGACAAGACTTCTGATGCGCCCGAGGGTCTGGTTCAACGCAGCGGGTTGTCCCGTTCACCCGTCTCACCACAATCACAACAGGAACCAGATGGCACCGGCAGCCAATCAGTGTCACGGGACGATGCCAGAACAAAACTGCCAATGCCGAAAGTAAGAATGCCACTTTATGCTAGGCGCAACGAAGGATCGGCGGCCAGATCCCTTTCCATTGCTACAACCATGAGCCCTCTCGATGAGTCAATCTTGTCTGCATACCTCCAATCGCCAGCTCTGACACTGCCTTCATCGTCGCGGGAAGTCTTGAGAAGACGATCTTCACCTGTACTACCTGTGAATGATTCACAAGAATCAGCTACCCCTGCTTCGGTCCGGGCGGACAGGTCCCTCGCCGACTCTCAACCACCGGTTTCGGCGAAGCGAGTGGGTGAGCTTAACAAGACAACAGAGGGGTTTGCAGTCCAGGGGCTCGGTGTTCCGCCCATGCCAGGCCATCTATCTACAAGAAGTAGCTATGCCGAGAGTGCGTTACTCCATGGGGAGGATGATGGTAAGGAGACAGTGACAGTCATGCTGGACCAATCTGCCGAATACCCAATCGGCGCGGCGAGTACACCTCCATCTGACAGGGCTTATGGCGGTATCGAAGGTAGGTGTGGCTCATGGCACCGTCGTATTGGTGACAATTGCCCTACATTTTCGGACCGGAGTATTGGGCAATCGCGACGCATGGCTAAACCGTCGCCTCTGGAACTCCAGAAGGTTACGAGACGTTCCAAAGGCCCAGCTCCTCAGATGTCACCTTTGGAAACTCCCCAGCGTGCACTTGACGTGATCCAAGAGCAGCTGAGTAAATTTGATGAGTCAAACGCTACTAACGGCTATAACGAACTTGAGGAGCAGCGCATGACGCTATTGGCAGATATAGAGACAGAGATGGGCATGCAGGAAAACAAATGGCAGGAGATGCGAGTAGATCTTTCCCGGGCTTCATTTTCTACCCTCGCATCGAGCATTCCTTCACCTATGCCCAGCACAGCAAAGTCTCCCCAGATAGTGCGCGCCTTGCCATCAAGCGACGTCAGTGCCAACAATGGTGCCACAACGTCCGACCATCTGAGCGGACAACAGAAAGACAATGGCCGGCCACGCTCGTCGATGCTTTACACCGCTAATCAGATTCAGATCAGTCGCCTGAATAGAGTGCCCGCAAGGCTGCAAGCAAGTGGTACAAACGATTTGCACTTGCTGGAACCTGAAGGCTCAGAAACGATCTCTGTCGCCAAACAGAACAGATGTCTAGCCGAAACACCAATGCTTTCTCTCGATACTGTACCAAGCACGAGGACTGAAGCTGGACATGTCGAGCTGCAAACCACTGAAGCTGAGGAAGAACAACTTCGTGATCAAAATTTGTGGCACCCCAGTGCCCCAGAGGAAGATTCTCGAGCCACGAGCTCGCAAGAATCCCTCTGGAACTCTGCCTCTGAATCCGCCATACAGCCGATCCACTCTCAGGATTCTGATTCTCGACCAGCATCTCGCACATCTTCGAGAGCAAGCTCTGCATCAACATCTTCGAGAGCAAGCTCTGCAGAGCTTGCTCTCATCACAGACGAAACATTGTTGGATCCAGTTCGACGGTCGCCAACGTCACAAACAACGTCACATTCGAGATCCCCTGGATTGTGGAAAGAGAGGCCTCTGTCCCCCCAATCCTCTGAGTCTCCACCGTTAACTCGCAGAACTCCTGCTCGACCTGTTACAATAAAACCTCCAAGGAGGAGCGGAAGAATCTCATCGCTGCCAGATATCTTGGAAGACCCTGTGCCCCTGGAGAATAAGCGAGGCACTTTGGGCATCTACCAGTTCCCTTGGGGTGAAAAGTCAGATGTAGCTACGCTGCCCCCTGTTCCTCTATTGCCAAACCAAGTGCTCATGGGCATGCCCTCGAATATGCCTCTGGGTGCTTCCCCTTACTTTCCCACTTTGGAAATGCAGATGCAAATATTACAGTCTCAGCCACAGCAACAGCAACACCAGTCCTCATTCTTCGATTACCAAGATGATGACGAGGCAACAGAACACGCCTTGGGGGGCTCTGATAATGACAGCTACGAAGACGACGACGAAGACGACGACGACGATGACTCATTCGATGAAACAACTCTTTGGGAGATTGCTAGTCTTCTTCAGTCAGACAAAGTACCTTCCAGAGAGAGCTTGTTGCCAAGTCGAGTAACAAGACAGCCAAGTTCAATTCCGACACAACGTAGCAAGCTCACAGAGGAGTCATCCGCGCCACCAGCGCCATCCAGAGGTAGGCTGCAAACTGGAGAAGAGCAGGGGGAGGGGGAGCATAGCTCAATGAAAGAGGGGAGGCTTCCCGGGCCGTCTTTCCGGGGAGGTGATTCTTCGCCGACACTTGGTCCCACGGAGGCGGCTCTTTGGGTAAACCATATTCACGTTACACCAACTGAAAGCAATGGTATTTCCCAAGATGACGAGTCTTGGGCAGCCTACGTTGAGCAGAAATTTCCAGAAGTTCGCGCATCTACGAAGAGGCATTCACCAATGGAAATTACAAGCACTACAATGTGGGCGTTGCCAGCCAGCAGGGTTAGCAGTCCTCCTAACTGCCGCCTATGGTCTTCTGACTCGAACGCCCAGGTGCCATTGGGTGACCATGTGCATTATACGGATGACGAGAGAAAGATTTCTGTTGGTAGAAATGAGAGTGGCTCACAGAGAGGAGGATTGTGGTCAGTAACGCACGCCCATTCAGTCGAAACTGTTTGTCTACCACAGCCCGACCAGGACACTTGGTCCAGATACAACAATCTAGGACAGGGCACATCACGCCCCAGACGACGTACGGGTGATGACTTGACGATCGAGAGCCAACATCTCTGGTCAAATGAGAGAGTCCAAGATGGTTTCGAGCCCCAAAAGTGGGAAGCTGGAGAGGCAACAAAGCTCGTTTCCTCGTATGGGGAGAAGAGTGAAGATGATGAGGCCGCATCAGCTACTGGTACTGGAGTGGCCAACATGGGCTTGGCTCAACCAGCTGTGCGCAACACCTGCTTAATGAAACCAGACACCAACAGCCCGGAGGAAGCAGAACCAAAGGTCATCCTATTGACCGAAACACCGTCCACATTCGACCCCGACCCCCTTTCAGTAACCCCTGAATTTCGGATCAACCTTGACGGTCCAGGGCTCTGGGTTCTCCGGGCAGCCACGACCAGTTGCGACGGAGAAACGGTTGGCCTCTTCCAGGTCCAAGATGATAATCAGAAGCCCTTGAAAGACGCTCGCGGAACGCTCCAACCGCCCGCCGCACTGCAGACTCGTCCCACGCCGCGCTGTGTGCATCGGTCACTTCCCACGCTCGAATCACGAAGTCTATGGGTGGTTCCCACCGAGCAGCCATTTTCCCACGACTGGGTGACGCTCTCCTCCATTCGACCCAGTACTCCGCCCGACCAAGATGCATCCTCCGAATCAGGCAGCGAATCGCCTTTCTCAGAAGCCGAAACGACCTACTCCAACGCCACCGGCGAATCCACCGTCGGCAGCTTGCTCACCGGTGCAGCCGGCCGGAGAGCACTCCTGGAAACACGTCCTGCAACTCGGCTCCGAAAGGAAATGGCCCGTTCTGTACCCGACTGGGCTGCAGCTCTTCATTCCACCCCGTCTGCTCCTCCCACTGCCGTCTCGGAACCAGAGCCAGAGCCAGCAATTCCCCGGGATCAATTTCTCCAGCAGCAGAAACAGCAGCAGAAACAGCAGCAGAAACAGCAGCAGCAAGAGTCCATTGACACCACGCGACCCCAAACACAAGGAGGAGGCTTCGACCCAGCGAGGCATCACCCCGTTTTCAACGTCTGCATCCTCGACACTTCGGTAGGAGACTGCCATCCTGCTGCACAAGGCTACATAAATACACTGGTGAATGGGAACCCGGACCTAATCCAGCGATGATTTTACCAAAGAAATATAAAACGAGAAGAGAAACAAAAAGATGTCCTTGCAAGAGAGGAGGGGAAGAGCAATACGCTAGCCAGGATATCGGTGTTATTATCGGGGGGGGGGAGGTTGTTTTTATCAATTCTTCTGTGTCATTCGAGATACCCATACTTTAGAACAGGCGTTTTAGAAGGAACGCATTTTTCACTCTAATTCACATACTGTAATATAGCAGACACAAATAAAGTATCAGCAATGGCAATGTCATTGGTCCAAAGAAGATATCAAACGTCGCCCTACTTGGGATGCATGTGAATCACAACGGTGCTAAATCAATCACCACGGTTTTTCTTTTTTTTCTTTTTTTTCTTTTTTTTTTTTTCACAAGATGCCACGGCCCAATCACATGAGTAGATGAGCCAAAGAAGGGGGTAATTGTGCGTCAATCAGGCCATGTGGCTCTATCCATACAATTCATCAGCTGTATACTATGAACAAATAATACGTAAGTCGACAAATGCGCCAATGCTACTGACACAAAACAAAACAATGTCATGCTTCTTCATCTTCTCTCCCTTGCTCTCTGCCATGATAAAAACAATCAAATACCAAACGTGGGAACGGGGCCGAATCAAGGGCAGCCAGCAGCATACAGCCCTCGTCGCCATCGTCGCTCCTCGTGCCTTGCGTCCGGAATGCGCAAAGCGATAGGTGGCGCGAACCTCCTTCCTTCGGCCTTGCGCCGCGTCTTCTGCCCCTCCGGTGCCCTCCGGTGCGAACAGTCGACCCGTCTTCCCTGGTGGGCGGCACTTGGATCAAGGCTTCCTTTCCTTTGCCCAACATGTCCGTGTCCCGCTCTGATACCAGAAGCCAGCTCTCTCGGCTGGTCTTGTTTCTTTTTTCTTTTCTTTTTTGGCCTGTTCGTAAATGTCGTCATCTCGCCATTTTCTCACTTCCCCATCGATCCTTTCGGATGTCCACGCAGGTGTAGTAGCGGTGGCGAGGCGTGTGGACTTCATTACGGATAAGAATCATGACAACAAATGAAACATTGCCACGGCCATCTTCATTAGCAGGCTCTCAGATTGACAGCAACGCTCGTCAAAAAGACTCATATTGAGCAAACAAGATTGGCCATGGAAGGGACCCTGTTGCCGCAGAGTCGCTTCGTCAGATGGGGCTTTCCTTGTAGAACGGCAATAGTGTGCATCCAATACAATACATTAATCATGCGTAAACCAGAAAAGCTATGATGACAACTGTCGCTATGCAAATTAACGTAGATTCATACGAGACTCCCGTTTCTTCTTCTTCTTCTTCTTCTTCTTCTTCTTCTTCTTCTTCTTCTTCTTCTTCTTCTTCTTCTTCTTCTTCTTCTTTTGCTGTCTCCCCCCTTCTCAAGGCGTTGGCCGGTTAGAAAGGATGAGCATTGATATGGTGATAGGGGGTTGTGTCATTTTCGGGAGCAATGCAGTGTGCTGGTAGAGTCGCTATATGACCGTCATTAAGGGGACACGGCGGCTCATGTTCGAAGGGGGTGAATTGTCGGGGGAAGGGCGCTGCTCAACGAGGGTACTGCTACTGCCACCACGCGTCTTGGCTGGACGTCGGGGTGGGCTCGAGCCCGGGTCGTCAAAGACACGCGTAAAGGCAGGGCTCGAGTCCAGGCGTCTTTCATGTCGTGGAGTACGAATGGGGCTTTGCGTCAGCTGGTCGGCCTTTCGAATCATGTCGGACAGGACATCGCGGAGTTCGCCAGCCCTTTTGACTAGTGCCTTTAAGCTGTTGGTATCGAATTGCATCCGATTCGTAGCATTGTAGCTCTTCCGCGTCTCTTGCGCACCGCTAAGCTCAGTAACGGGCATGACAGACCGACTTTGCATAGTCTCCACCACAGACCGTACAACCAAATTCACGTCTTGGGTCTTGGTCGGCTGGTTTTCTGGCGTCCGTGGTCGGCTTGGGCGATTCGATCGGGGGCGCTCGTCGGTCAGTGGCCAATTTGCTCCGAATATATCGTCGTCTGGGGAGAAGACAGATCTTCGCCGCGGCGATTGACGTTCACGAACGACGGCGGTCTTGGACATGGCCGGGGCGTTACAGTCCATCACTGCGTCCAGCATTTCGAAAGGCACGTCGACATGTGTCTCCTCTGCCGGAGAGCCATTGACCTCGAATGCATCCATGTACACGGACGATCCAGATCCATCATCCTCATGGACAACACGGTCCTCATCCGGAGAAGCTAGAGCAATGATACCCTCGGCCTCTTTCCACACTGCCTTCTGGTCACCGTTCAACATGTTCAGCTCTCCGCCATGACGGCATAGACGCTTGAGGTCGTTGACGAGAAGTGAAAGCTCCCGGATTTGGCCGGAATGTGCCTTGACACTAGGTTGAGATGCGCGAATTGATTCGGGAACAGCAAAAGGATCTTGGTTCTCCTTGCCGTCGGGTCCATTGTTGTCGCCACCAAACTCGAAATCTTCGTCCCAGTCCTCGCTTACGGTTTTGGTGCCGAGGCCCCATGTGCCATATTTGGATCCCATAGGCTTGGAGTCGTCGGTACCCTCGTGTACAACGGGTACACTCTGGCTCCTCACATGCATCGGCATCGGGCCCTTGCGTACAACAGACCGGCCCCCCCTAGAGTCGCCCAGTTGCTTGCCGTAGGCTGTCTGGGGCCGAAGAGCGCCGCCCGTTGCGTTCTGCTTGTCGTGGGCGGGCGGTTCGCTCCAGTCAAAGAGGTTGCCAAGAGCTCGTTCCGTATGCGAAGGGCCGGGTTCTGGAGGAGGAGGATGCGCCACAGACTTGGCTCCTATACTGGCCAAGGCAAGGCAAACGTTGGGATTGATGTTGGCGCTGCTTGCGTGGAGGGCGTGGCCCTTTGAGGGCGGCGACGAAGCATTGAATGGCGCGTCATGCTCATCCCGGGTCCAATCCTCGTCAAAGTCATCATCTAGACAGAATCGTCCAACATGGTGTGTGAGTTGGTGGGCGTCGGGGGGGGGTGATGATGGCTCCAAAGCGAACCACCGAGGGTCTTCCTTTCGCTCGCGCCTAGGTTGTTGGTCGAGGGCTGGCCGCTGAGCAGCGCGAACAGGAGTCGCACTGGTCTCGTCCTCTTCCATGATCCTGCAGTCTTCGTTCCATGTGCGGTCCAGTATTTCCTGGATGGACAGTCGTTTCGACTTCTTGTTCCCTCCGGTGCTGGGAGGTGACTCGTCATAGACAGACTCCAGTGGTGTTTCCACGGCCCTGACCCGACCAGAGCCTGCGGTGCGCACAGAATCAAAGAGCGTGTCGCTCTTGAAGTCGGTGTCGTCCTCGTCGCCGGAATTGAAATCGCGTGCATCGCCGTCCGAGGAGCCCCCCCTCCGCCGCGACATGGCAGCACTGGCAGAACTGGTTGAGCTTCCTGAAGGCTGACTCGGCCGCATGGGAAAAGAAGCCCCGCCGGAGGCAGGACTCACCACCACCACCTGCAGTCGCCTCGACGAGTCGCCAAGTGCATTGGCATTGGCATGGGCATGGGCATGTGCATGTGCATGTGCATGTGCATGGGCACCTGCGAGATGGGAGAGCGGGGGCAGTGGGGAGGATGCGTTTCTTTTAGGCGCGGGGCGTGGCGAAGTCGCAGCTGAGTCCAGCGCTGCTGACCCGTGGAGGACGAGGGCGACTGGGGGCTTGGTCGTGCTGCCGACGCGGCCCGCAGCTGAGTGCGCGCCTCTGACTGGCGCTGACACGTGCCGCCGCCTGCTGTCGCTGTTGCCTTCGCTGTTGCCTTCGCCTTCGCCCTGGGCGGCGCCCCGCTTGCTTCGGCGCAGGCTGCCCGGGTTTCGGGACGCCCAGTTCGGAGCGTGAGAAAAGCTGGACGAGAACGACCTTCTGGGCTGTGCTGACAGGGCCACTTCCGAGGCCATTTCGGATTGCGGCGGGGAGTCCATGCGCTCCCTTTGGCGTTTGGCCGTCCCACCAGCGTCCTCCTCTTCAATGTGAGATGAGACTAGCGAGGCGCCGACTGTAGATGGATTCGACACCATTCTCGGCTTGACCAGATGGGCTCCTGCGCTGTGAGACGAGCCTTTTTCTGGATGTATACGCTTTGAGTTTGAGCCCTTGCCGCGGGAAGCTGCATCACCGTTACTGCCCACTCGGCCCGGA
Source organism: Epichloe typhina subsp. poae (assembly GCA_030389615.1). Lineage (NCBI taxonomy): Eukaryota > Fungi > Ascomycota > Sordariomycetes > Hypocreales > Clavicipitaceae > Epichloe > Epichloe typhina. The sequence continues at coordinate 4,760,550 of CP098313.1, forward strand.
GAGCTAGGATTTGTCTCGATTTCGCCACTTCTCGAGTGAAAAAATGATGCCCAGCCCAGTTTTCCTGTGGCACGACGAGTGCGAACAGACGGGTCCGGGTCCTCGATCGGGGACGCACCGAGAAGTTCCTCCGGCCGGATCGGTTCGTCAAACGAGTACCTCGGGTGCGGACTGGAGCCTGCAACGTCAATGTCTGCTCTGAATTGTTGCAAGGCAGCTGATCGCTGGTGACTTGTCGCCGGTCGGCGAAGACTCGGCAGGCGGCCTTTCGGTTTACGGCTTATCGCCTCTTCCAAATGCTTGTTCTTCTCGGGAGAAGACCGCTTCACTAGTTTGTTGGGAGGCAGTGGTTTTGATCCAGATCCAGATCGTGACAGTAGGGGAGCTCTTGAGCCATGTGAGATTGAGATTGAAGTCGACTCTGCCAAAATGCTGGATCTGGGGCTTCCGTGTTGAGACAGCGGGCGAATCGACAAGCGCTTGAACCACGAGTTTGACGAAGTCGAAGGTTCCTTGGCCCCTTGCACGACGGCGACGTTGGGCGCAGGAATCCCTTGGTCCCCAACGGGCGGCGGGCGTCTACTAGGAGTAGACGACGAAGAGCCTAGCAAATCCCGGGGTCGTTGACGGCGAGAAAGTGGTGGGCGACTTGTTTGATCTGCTGAGTCGGCTACTGTTTGAGGTTCATGACCGATTGAGCGTGAGCCTACAGAGCTGGTGGCGGGCCGGCGTGAGGGCAGAGCTGATATTCTCGAGGACGAAGCGGACTTGGTGGGCAGAGCTCGATCGACAGATGTTGTCCTCTTGTGGCCTCGTGCTCCTCGGCGAGCGGTAGTCGGGGCGTCGTGGTCGGGTTCGTGTTTTTGGTCGATGGATTGGCCAAAAACCAAGCCAGTGGCTGCAGCTGCAATCGCAGTGCCAGTCCCAACAAGCTAAATTATCAAAGCCAAAAGGCGTTAGAGGTCGACAACCCAAAGGCAGAAAGGTCAAGAAAAGATAAAGTTTGGACCGCAGGCACGGACTGGAATGGTGGATTTTTTGAGTTTTGGGTTTTTGAATCAAGGTGGCACAACAAGACGTTGTGTTACAAGGTCTTTCGTGTGCGTGATGGTCCAAAGTTTGCATGTGTGTGCGTGTGCGGTGTGGGTATTTATTATATGAGAGTATGGTAATGGCAGGGAGAGGATTTCAATGTTTGGGTGCTCTTCTTCATGTTGAGGTGGGAGGAGACAACAAACAGCAGACGCAAGCGGCAAGAGAAAGAAGACGAAAAGGGAAAAGGGAGTGAAGAAGAAAAAAACTCACACTAGGAACCGTCTGCATCGTGGTTCCGCAGGCTTCTACTTGCGACAGCTGAGCCGAGGGACAGGCATTCTATTTGTCGAGGGCGAGGAAGATGATCAAGTCGAACCGCACCGGCATCGTCAGTCAGTCCAAGGCTCTCTCTCCCAAAGCTCAAGGGAGGGAGGGTTCGAGCCTCTGGCCAGCCCCAGCAGCGTGATGAGGATTTCCTGGAATGCGGGCAGTAACGGCGAACAGGGTACGAAACTCCGGGTTGCGTCTGCGCCTGCGTCTGCGCCTGCGTCTGCGCCTGCGTCTGCGCCTGCGTCTGCGCCTGCGTCTGCGTGAGATTGACGTGGGACAGAAGGACGAGGGAGCAATGTCAAAACCCAATCCGTATCTCGCTGGTCAAAGACAACAAGGGACGAGGAAGGAAAAAAAAAGGCTCCAAGCTGAGAGTAGAGGCGAGGAGAAAAGAGACGCCAATTGACGATGATATTGGCGATGGGCGGCGGGCCGTGAGGAATGGGCAGGCCTGTTGATAGTCGGTCCTTTGAGTAGCAGTGGAAAATGGAAAAACACACAAGACACCAAAATGATATGTAAGTGACGATGGCGGCCCGTCGACTAACGACAGTCAGTCAGTCAGTCAGTCAGTCAGTCAGTTTACTGGACTATTTTTGTGGACGAGAACTCGATCGATGGCCCTGACTCCGTAATGGCGCGTGAGGCAGGAGCGCAGATAAATTGGACTGCCCACTTGCGGAGTAATTCTTGCACAACAATGTTAACAGCGCCTCATCAGCACCGGTCCCAGTGAGAGATGGGTCCTGGGAATCGCAAGATTGCGCCCCCATGCAGCGCTTCGAGGTTGGCGACGCGCCGGGAAGTAGGTGTTATGTTTACCATTGATGCATGCCAAAGCATGCCACCACAGCATACATAAAACATTGGCCTAGCACTAGTTTAGGCAGCCCTTTTTTGTCACAACACGACACGACACGACACGACACGCACGGCACGCACGGCACGACATGACATGACATGACAACCGACAACCAGCAGGCCGGCCTGTACCACTGGAGCGTGGCCCGTACCCCGGCTGGGCCTGCCAATGTCGCACGCTAATTACACGTTGGTCAAACTTCTAATCAGCTAATCCGTGGAATCCAGTCAGTGTCCGTCCGGTCCCCGCACCCCACCAGAACAAAACTCGCCAGGCCAAACCTGGCTTAGGCGACTGCTCAGCGAACGTCCTTATCCTTATTGTCATGACAGAATCATGACAGAAGGACCAACAACGCACCATTGACAATGGACGGATTATTCCGTACGGAGCAGTCTGGTACGGAGGACATGTCGCCAAGCAGCCTCGTGCATCATCATCATCATTCATTGATCCGATACCCCAGTCGTTGGCCCAGGGCAAACCAAAACCAAATCAAAACAAAAACAAAACAAGAAAAATTGCGCGCAGCCGACTGGACGGAGAATCAAGACGCAACCTCATTCCTCCGTGTCATGCGCAATTCCCAGTGTCTCATCCCGTGAATACGGTCTACAATGGGTTGTACTAAGCAGCAAGTCCACTCTTAATTGGTCTTGTATTGCCAAGGGCTTCCTTCCGTTCGAGCTTGTCCCCTCGTCAGCCTAACTATGTCTGTACTACGGTCCGTCCGGTATTACTATCACACGCGCTAGTATGCCCTTGTCGTGTGATTCCATGATTCCATGCTACTAGGGGCTTTCATGCTTCGACCTCGTCAACTCATCATCTTCTCATATGTTGACTTTACCCTTGCTTTTTTTTTTTTTTTTGCTTCCTTTTCTCACTCCCGGGCTGCTCTCTACCGACATGACGGTCATATTTGACCCTTCCCGCTCACTATTCTGAGAAGCATTGCATCAATTGGGCTGCAGCTAGCCGGTCGCATGCTTCATCCCGTCTCCATGAACCCTTGCGCTCTTCCCTTGTTGTATGTGAGAGTACATAATCCGTACAGAGTACTCTGTACTCTGTACGCCCAGCCGATACGAGCAAATATTTCGCCCTCTTCTGGCGCCCCAAGATCAGTTCAAAGCCGCGCCTTTGCTCGACATCCCTGTCCCTGGCTGGGCACTGCCTCTGTCATGAACTCGCAAATGCCATCGTGAATGAATCGCGCGCGTGCTGAGCATTATGCATGCTCTACTGAATCCAAAAAAAAAATTTACAACATATACATATGATGATGCTTGAGCATTGATTGGCGGCATCTTCATTTTGATATCCACGCCGCTGCATGAAAATGCATGAAAAGAATACGCATTGTTCCATGATTTTATACAGCGTAGGCCAGGATTGCCCAGTTTCGTCGACAAGCAGTGACCGACCGACCAATAATAAGACCAGTCTGGTATGGTTCCTTTCACCACTCGAGCCGTTGTATGGATTCAAGTCCGAGAGTTCGTCGTTCGTCTTTCGTCGTTCGTCCCTTGCACTAACTAACTTGAGTTAGTAAATGCCATTCGCCTCTGTCCAATTTCGCATGTCAATTGACCTGTTGGAAGAAGCGCGGTGCTGGTCAGCTTCTCGCGGCCAAGCTCTGCGGCACATGCATCCTTCAATGAGGCTCGACAACGCGTGGCACCATACAGAAGCCATGCTGCCAGTCTCAGCCGCAAGGGGCTCTCTGAATGAATCTAGCACAGCCAACAAACGACCTTGACTCTACTATCGCCCTGTTCGCCCTGCGTCGCTATTATTAGATATCTGGATGCAGGGCGCGCGCATGTTTTACATATCTCATTCCCCTTGTCGCTCACTTGGGAGAACTGGTATTCCTCAGAAAAGGAGGCGACAACTACTTTTTCTCGTCGTCGACCAACTCCGGGCAGCATTCCCGATCTTGTGGCACAATGCAATGAACTGCTGGGAGCCACACGATGGGTGGCACGGCGACCCATGTCCGAAAATGGCTGTGCACATACGGAAGACTAATAATGTCGGCGTAAGGGTCCATGTTAGCTCTCTGAGGCTACAGGTTGCTGTCGATGGAGTTGCTTTCTTTTTCTTCTTCCTCTCTTCTCTCCTACTGCTGATGGGACCACGACCCGTCCAGTGTACCGTATCATTCACCCTCTATCTCCATGCCGTCATCCAAGACATTCTTGGTTCCTTTTGTTCGTGATCGTGTCAGCATGGATGTTGGTTGAGCTGGACCATCTTCTTCATGCCATGTGTTTACAGAAATCCTGCGCCCGTTGCTCGAATTCTGAGACGACGCCCCGTGGGAATGGCTATGCTAGCCTCTTGCCTCGTTGACGCAAAGAGGCGGCGCTGCACCCGGATCAAAGCTCAAAAATAGAATAGAATGTTAAGCAATCTGTGGTACCGAGCTCCATGGTTTTTGCTATGCTCAGCCAGAGAACCCGTAAGTAAAATATCAAAACAATGCGCTCGATAATAACGCCCGGAATGCTCATATTGACGTAATACGAATGACACTCGACCAGGCTCGTTAACGTTGCGATTTGACGACAGCTTGCGGTGCGGGGCAACCCGACCAGGGAAGACCATGGAAGGGGGGGTTCGTGGGTTTCCAACGGCCTCGGTTATTCCTGGCGTTTTTTTCTCTCACGCAAACAGGGTCGACCAATCTGAGGGGAGAATTGCGTTTTCGCCTTCTCAAATAGCCGATGCTGGCAATGCTGGCACCATTCTAAATGGCGTGATTTTTGACGCAGCAGGGCAGGGCAAAGGGCAAAAATCTCCAAAAGGTTAGCCCACGATGCCGCCCAGACATATTCCTGGTGGTCCTCAGAGCCGCCAATGGCCAAGCTATCGGGCAGTTTCTTGCTTTCTGTGCAGTGTGCAGCATTCTCATTGAGATGCGACTTTCGAGCGTTTCATACCTCATGCGGTTTTAACACTGCCTGCAAGGCAAATAACGTGGAGAGAAGACTGGCCGAAATACGATGCCACGAAAGGTTTGGGCAAGGGCCACCTGCTTGCGAGGCAACTCCGAAGGCCGACGACATACGGAGTACACGACCACCTCAACAACAACAACGCACCTTGTTGGCTTATATCACCATGATCTCAAAAGAGCTTCGCGCAGGATTCCGAGTCCATACATACGGACAGAGGGCGTTCCAGCTTTGAAGCCCCATTGGTGATGATGCCCATATTATTAACCGCGGTCTCTCGCGCAGCCCTGCGCTGACGAATGGGGGCTGAATGCAACACGGTCGATCAGCCGCTCACTTGGTGCATTGATGCTTCGGTAGTAGGGGTAGTCAATGGGAATGAACGCAGAGGAGGCAATTGAGGTGAGGGGAAGAGCAAGCGGGCAAATGTCAGCGTAGCAAAAGTCCGCCACCACCTCACCACCTGAGCCGGGCGACTGAAAAACGGGTCTTTATGGAGACGCACCACATATCGCGAAACTAACGCGTCCAGGTCATTAAGGTTTGTAGTATGTAATTGGTTCTTCGCCCTCGGTTCTTTCCATAAATGGTTCGATGTTTCGAGGCGTTGTCTCTCTCTCCCCTCAGTGGACCAATGGGTCAGGGCGCGTGTGTTACGGCCAGTCAGCGCGCTTGCTTCTGAGACGTAGCGTTGCATTTGGTTCATCTCGTTGATTCCTAGATCCGATTCGGCCTCCAGATCGGTGGCAGGCGATGTGACTCTCTGCCTTGGGGGCGTGACGAATGTGTGCGTGCACAGGTTGCGTTTGGTGGTAGAATGCGACGAAGTCAGGATGACTGAGGCTCTTGATTTGCGGACCCTAGGCAGAAAGGACAGTTGATGACCCTCTCTTTGAATGTGCGTTTGCTTAGACTGCATTGCTGATAGCTCTTTTCTCGCATGCCCCGCCATGCGCTTCGTTGTTCATGGATGCCAGGTTTTGGGTTTCGAGGTATAGGTTAGCTGGAGCAGCAGCACATGTGAATGACATTGACTGAGCTTGGAATTCAACAGCTCTGACTCTGGCTAGCTAACTATTCTTATAACAAAGGTGCCAAAACCTCCATTGGGTTTGTTTGTGCACTCTACTTGGGCTTTTGCATTATTCTGCTATTAGATGTCAAGCCTGGTCCAGCCTGGATATGCACTTAATCTGCTGTACATGTCAGGGTCATTCATCTCAGAGGCGCAGAGTATAGCAATCGTTTGGATGAACGCCACAATCCACGATAGAAAGCTTCACGCTTAATGTTGTTCGAAATCGCGGAATATATATAATACCGGATGGAGTGTCCAGCATTCGAATATATAGAACACAGCGAAGTAGCTGGAATTGCCACCTTCAAAAAGCCTACAGTCTGGGCTTGCGTGCTGCCGGACCGAAACGGGCCGTTATCCAACCCCACCAGAGTCAAGCTGCGATCTGAGTCGGACCATGAACATCGACACCAACTTTTGACTGCCGGCGCACCACAGAGCACGAGTGTAATACCAAGCGAGATATAATAAGACTAGGCAAAAATAGCCTGTCACCGGGACTTAAGAGATACAGCGCTTCCTCTTCGCCCACCACGGCCCGCCCCCACAAAAATGGAGGCCGATATCAGAGCTGTACTGCCAAATATCGACCATGTGGTCTCCGACTACTCGGTCGGCTATCTGACGCACGCCTCGACCGCCTGGACGGACGAAGAAGACTCGAGCGGCCTATCGCCACTGAGCGAGGCCGCAGCAGCCATCACCGAGCTCCTGCTTTCAGCCTCTGGAGAATTCAATCCCACCGTTGAGGAGAAGGTCAAGCAACTCGTGGAGAAATGGGTCAACAAATACGCCGAAGCCAACGGCGGCCAGAGAGCCGGACCGTCTCTAGTGAAACGACTGGACCAGACTATTCAGGTCAGCACACAGCGCAACATGTCCTCGACGTTGGCTGTTGCTACTGGCGGTGTCGACCTCGAGTCTGCCAATGCCAGAAAAGTCGAATCAAGGGTCGATCGAAAGAAGCTGGAGAAGGCGGAGCGCAAGATTGCCGCCAAGCAACAGAAAAAGACTTTCAAGACGGTCGAATACGAGGCTTCCCGACTTCTCGATCAACAGGAGGATGCACAGTCATACGAGGAGTTCTACATGGCTGTCAACCCTCTACAAATTGGCAATACTGGAGCAAACAAAACCAAGGATGTCAAGTTGGATAATATTGATGTGTCGATTGGTGGAAACAGAATTCTCACTGATACTACGCTCACACTGGCATACGGTCATCGGTATGGTTTGGTTGGCAACAACGGTGTTGGTAAATCTACATTGTTGCGAGCATTGTCAAGGAGAGAAGTCGCTATTCCCACCCACATATCCATCTTGCACGTGGAACAAGAGGTAGGACCATACTTCCAAACCTCCAAACTTTCAAACGGGGTTGCCTTTAAAATGATTGAAGCTGTACTGATGGCTCATACAGATTACTGGAGACGATACGCCCGCTATTCAGGCTGTGCTTGACGCGGATGTTTGGCGCAAGGTTCTCCTCAGAGAACAAGACGTGAGTGATGCTATTTGGACCAGACACATGATGAAATATACTGACCAAGAAAACAATAGGAACTCAATGTTGCCCTGGCAGACTTGGAAGCTCGCCGCGCTCCTCTCGCCGACACATCCGCCGATGCCGCCAAGCTCGATCTTGAAAAGGAAGCCAAGGATGGCAAATTGGGAGACATTCAAGCAAAGTTGGCCGAGATGGAATCCGACAAGGCGGAGTCAAGAGCGGCAAGCATTCTTGCTGGTCTCGGATTCTCAGCCGAAAGACAACAGTTTGCTACCAAGACATTCTCTGGTGGTTGGAGAATGCGTTTGGCGCTTGCTCGTGCTCTGTTCTGCGAACCTGATCTACTTTTGCTCGACGAACCGTCCAACATGTTGGACGTCCCCTCCATCACCTTCCTTTCTCAATACTTGCAAGGCTATCCCAGTACTATACTCGTCGTTTCTCACGACAGAGCATTCCTGAACGAGGTAGCCACGGATATCATTCACCAACATTCCGAGCGGCTTGACTACTACCGAAGCGCAAACTTTGACTCCTTTTACGCTACTCGCGAGGAGAGAAAGAAGATTGCCAAGAAGGAATATGAGAACCAAATGGCCCAGCGAGCCCATCTGCAGGCCTTCATCGACAAGTTCCGATACAATGCGGCCAAGTCATCCGAGGCGCAGTCTCGTATTAAGAAGCTGGAAAAGATGCCAGTGCTCACTCCCCCGGAATCCGAGTACAGCGTCAAGTTCACATTCCCAGAGGTGGAGAAACTCTCACCGCCCATTATCCAAATGTCCGAAGTCACATTCGGCTACACACAAGGCAAGCCCTTACTACGTGACGTGGACTTGGACGTCCAGCTGGATTCCCGTATCGGCATCGTTGGCCCCAACGGTGCTGGCAAGACCACAATCCTCAAGCTTCTCGTCGGAAAGTTGGAGGTGACGACTGGCCTCGTCACAGCCCATCCACGACTCCGTATCGGCTTCTTCGCACAGCACCACGTCGATGCTTTGGACTTGACCGTTAGCGCCGTCAGCTTCATGGCCAAGACGTACCCTGGCAGAACAGACGAAGAATACAGAAGACAGCTTGGAGCATTCGGCATCACTGGCACGACTGGTCTTCAAAAGATGGAACTACTATCTGGTGGTCAAAAGTCCAGAGTGGCATTTGCCTGCTTGGCTCTCACGAACCCTCACATTCTCGTGCTCGACGAACCTTCCAATCATCTTGACATCGAAGCTATGGATGCCCTTGCAGACGCTCTGAGGGCGTTCCAGGGCGGCGTTCTCATGGTATCCCACGACGTTACCATGTTGCAGATGGTATGCAAGTCGTTATGGGTGTGTGATAAGGGTACGGTAGAGAAGTTCAGTGGTGATGTGCAGGCATATAAGAAGAAGATTTCGGCTCAGGCAGATGCAGCCGGTGTGGTCAAGGCTCATTAGATACGAACATGATGGATTGCTTTTGCCCAGACGAACAGTTTACCAACTGTCATTGTCACCCGCCGTGAAACGAATCGCTCCATTGCTGGTGGGCCGAGCTCATCATCTCCCGGCGCTGGGCGCGTCACAGCCAGTATTCATACTGTTGGAATCCCGCCGCAAGCGTTCAACCGCATGCAGGCATCTTGGACACTAGGACCCACCTGTCTAGTTACTTTTCCGGACCTTTAGTAAATGCATAGTATATTTTATATAGGTAGATTACATACCCTATAGTATAAGTACTTAGTTATTTAAACCGTAGTTCACACCCTCTTATAGGGTTAGGTAACTTAACCTATGCCCTTATTTCTAACCCTAGCTACTTAGTCTAATATAGTAGTAATTACTTAGTGTTTATAATACTAAGACCCTTCTTTCTAATTAATACCTTTATTAAGTTAATTCTAATTAGTTAATTATAAAATTTAGTATATCCTAGTAAGAGGATAGGGTTTAATTATATATAATTATTAATATTATAATTAGGTAACCCCTAGTAGTAAGGAAGATTTATATAGGTTAAAGTTTAATAAAATTATAATAATATAGGATATTATTAAGATATCTAAGGAAACTAATAATATAAAGGGCTATAAGCTAGCTATTAAGCTATAGGAACCTTATTATTAGGACCTATGGTTTAAGATAATAAAAGTAAGAGCTATTAAAGATAGGATATAGATCTTTATTAATCCTAATTTAATAATAACACTTAATTACTTACCTAAGCTACTAATTTTAATAGGAAAGAGGACTCTAGTAGTAAGAAAAGTAGTAATTATTACTTTAATTACTTTACTAGATAATTAGACTAAAGGGCCTTAAATACACTTAAGAATATTAATATCTAGAGTTATAAGTAATTAATAGTAGCCTTAAGGAAGCTCTTTAGTAAGCATTACCTATATCTATAGCTTAGCTAAAAAGGGATACTTTAAATATCCTTAATAACTAGATAATACTAAAGATAGCGCTTAGTATATAGTTTTTAATAGATAATATTAAGTGTTTAATAGCTAGTATTAGAGTCTATTAAAGACTATAAGAGAATACTATAATTAGTTTATTATAATACTTAGAAATAAGTATAAGTAAATAATTTTATAGTATATCTTGCTTTATAAGAAGCTTAGAGAGCTTATAAGGAATATAATACCCTTAAATAAAATAATTAGGTATTACGCTAAAGTTAATTTTAATAAGACTATTAAGCAAAATCTATTAAAGGTTAATATTAATAAGTAGCTTGCTAATGCCTTAATTAGCTATAAGTAATGCTTCTAAGTAAATTACTTAATTATAAAAGGTAACTTACTAATTAAGATAATTAATAATGCTATTAGTGCTTATTTCCCTTTAATTTTAGTGTAAATTAATTTACTAATCTTTATTACTAAGATTAAGGGTTTTACCCTTAATTTCTACGCTATAATCATAAGGATTAGGTATCTAATTAAAGCCTAAGGAAGGTCTTAAAGTAAAACCGGAGAATTATTTAGAATAAAGCTAACTCTTAATAAATAGACTAAAGAAAATCTTAAGAAAGGTAAAAAGAAGCTACTTTATATTTATTATAATAAGCATAAGGTTAAGAAGTTAAAGAACTCTTAGAAAACCTATTAAATACTTTACTTACTAAAGAATTAGAATATTAAGGAAAATTAATTAAAAAAGGCAAAAGAAGTAATAAATTAATAACGTAATAATATTAAAAAGGCTTATAATACGTGGCTTAAAGAATATAACATAAAGGAAAGCAAGCTAGACGGAGATACTATATTTACTACTATAAAACTATCTTTAGAGGTTTTTTATACCTAGGGGTAATCACAAGTAATACTTAATAGTAGTACTTTAATACATATTGTTATGGACTCGAGCTATGAGCTTAGGTCAAGTCCGGCTCCGGAAAGTATGCGTACTTTGTGTGGCTAGGTTAGGGCTTTACACAGACTATGCATAGACTACGCATAAGGGACTATATATCTAGATGCTATGTAACTACTAGTGTAATTCCTTTCTTCTTCTATAAGAATAATATTCTTATTCTGAACGCTTATACGCAGTAGCCATAAGGCCAGTTCATAACACATATCTTTAATAACAAACGCTAGTTTATTAACCTAGATTACGGTAACTAACTAAGTATCCAAGCTAGGTACAAAGTCACTAAAGCTCACAGCGTTAGCATAGCCTAGATCAAATTAACAAATAGCCAGACCCTTATATTATTAAAGGCATAGTATTAACTAACCTTTTTTACAAATCTTATATTACTTTAGCTACTTATAAAGAAAGGTATAAGGTAAGATAATCTTATAGGGATTATTATAAACCTAGCGAGAGGTAATCACGAGATCTTTTAGACTATAACTATTAGTATATAACTATGTATTAAAGGGGATAGCCCTAATAAGGCTTTTATTATTAGAAGGGATTCTTATAACCTAAAACCCCTAATAGCCATAAAGGCAGACCTTTAGTATATAAGAATAGTATATCTAGGTAAGGATATAATAAATTAAGTGCTTTAAAAGGTTAATATACTATTAAAAGAGTGTAGTAAGGGTAAATACAAGATTTAACATATAGCTAAGGCGCAGAGGCAAATATTACAAGTTTTATAGATAGATTCACTGCCCTTAGGATCTCTTTAGGTTATAATATATAACCTCTTTGCTTAATTACAGGGCTATAATAAGGATTATTACATTACTCTCTTTACTTATAAAGCAATAGGCCTTTACTATATCTTCACAATTCTATTAAAGACTAATATTATAGCTTATTTTAATTAATTAGAAGCGCATTATATAAGGACCTTTAAAATCTATATTATAGTTATAATTATAGATAAGGAGACTACCTTCTAGACTAGAAAGTAAGAGGCAGAGATTACTAATAAAGGTATTATTATTAGAAAGTCTAGTCTAGCTTATCCATATTAAAATAGACATGCTAAGCGGTCTAGGGGGGTAATAATAAGAGTTATAATAACTCTAATAACTTAAGCAGGCTTTCTAGAGAATCTTTAGCCTATAGCTATAGAAGCAGCTATTTATATCCTTAATTACATACCTTAAAAGTCTCTAGATTAGCTTTTACTATATTAAGCCTTAAATAAATAGCTATAAGAAAATAAGCTTTAATAGAACTATTTACTAGAGAAGCCAGAAGCTTTATTAAATTATCTTTAAGCTTTTAGTTATAAAGCTTTTATAATAACATATAATAGGCTTAGGAAAACAAGTCTAAAGCTATTACAAAGAGCTTACATTAGTTATCTAGCTAGTTATATCTCTTCCACCTAATATCTGATTTAGGTACTAATGATGTAAAGGAATTACTAGTTCTTATTAAGCCACGTTACCTTTAATAAATTAATCTTCTATGCTTAAGAAAAGGACCTTTTAATTAAGGAAAAAGAGCCTAAAAAACACTTTCTTTAAGAGCTTGTAGAAGACTTTAAGGTTAATAATACAGATATAGGACTTCCTTAGGCATTAGACTCCCTTCCTCTAATTTAATAACAAGAAAATTAATATAATTATAATTAACTAAATAATAAAGAAAAGGAAAAAGAATTACAGGAATTAATTCTCCTAACTCCTCTGACTTCACCTAGCTAATAACTAGATTTTTTAATTATATACTACTAAATATTAATAATCTTCTAAATCCACCTAAAATAGATTATAAAGATAAAGATTTAGATATCCCTAATATTAATAAAGATAACCTCCTTAAAGCCTTTACTACTACCTTTACCCTAGGAGCTAAGAGCAAGGAAAAGCCTTATATATTAAGACTTCCTTTACCTCTTACTTATTATAATTATCTAGCTAGGCACCCTAAAGAAAAGGTATTTATTAAAGTAAGAGACAAAGAGTATAATAAAGTTATTAATAATAAGGTTACTATTAAAGTCAGTAGATTAGAAGTCCCTTTATATATTAAGGTCTTAGGGCTTACTTAGGTATTTACCTATAAGCTAGATTAATTAGGCTACCTTATAAGATATAAAGCTTAATTATATATACTTAGGAATTAATAAGCAAAAGGGAACCTTTCTATAAGAGCCACTACATAAGTAAGTATTATATTTAAGCTCCTTATAGCGATTCTATGCTACTTTAACCTTAAAGCTTATTAATATAACTTTATTATAGCTTTCCTAAACTTAATACTAGATAAGGAGGTATATTATAAGATACTACTAGGTTATAAGGATAAATAAGCTTACTTAAAGCTCTTACGCGCTATTTATAGGTTATGTAAAGCTCCTTTTCTTTAGATAAAGGAATTAATTAAATAGTTAGTAAGTAAAGGATTTATATAGATCTTTAAAGACATTTATATATTCGTTAAGAATAGATTAATTATCTTCTTCTATATTAATAACCTTATAGCCTTATTTATAAAGAGAAAGTTAGCCCTTTATAATAAATTTAGAGAGAGACTTTTTAAGAGATATAATATTAAGGACCTTAGTAAATTACGATAGTTCTTAGGAGTTAAAATCATTAGAGATTACAAAAACTAATAATTATAGCTTAATTAGAAGTCTATTAGAACAAAGCTATAATTAAATTTAATATAAAAGTCCTAAATTAGAAGCTAATAGCACTAATAACTAGTGTTTTACTTAATCTCTATAAAGGTAAAGTTAATCTAAAGGATTTAAAGAGATATTAATCTCTAGTTAGCACTTTGCTATATCCTACGATTATTATATAGCTAGATATCTCCTTTATAGTATTATAACTATTATAACACCTATAGTATCTAGGACTATAATATATTAAAGCTACGGAAAAGGCTTTAGAGTATAGTTACATATAGGCTGTGAGGCCCCACTTACAACACGGATGCACCCCGCTAGTACACCACGCTGTAGGGCTAGGTTCACGTAACACTAACAAGCTACTAGCTATAAGCTAGCGACTTACACGTATAACACACTTAGACTTAGTAAGCTTTAGTTAATATATAAGTGCCCTTATACCTTTTACCTAGCTATTCTTTTATTTTTATAATTCTAAAGCTTCTCCTACTAGCTACCTAAGAGTAATATAAGGGGGAGAACTACTTAATCTACTAGAATAATACTATATATTACTTAGGACCTACTAAATAATAGTAATACTATAGCTAATAATATACTATATTTTATAAGAACTTTATCTAAGACTAAATCCTTTATAATAAGGGTAGAAAAGATAGTAATTAGGGAGTAAATTACTTAGCTTAAGTAACTTAAGGAACTATAGGAGTAAGAATAAAAACTTACTAACTTACTATAACTTTATAGAGAAGAAGTGCTAATAAAAAAGGGCTAAAAGGCTAGTATATCCTTAAGTCTTAGTAGCTAAGAAGTTAAGGTCTAAAATATTATAGAACTCTAATACCTTATAAACCTATAGAAGCATAAGATATAGCTTAATAACCTTAACTATGCCTTTAAGGGGTAAAAAGAAGTATTATTAAGATAATTAAAAGATTCTCTTTACACTTAACTATATATATATAAACTACTAGGTAAGATAGGACTAATATATTAAAGAATAACTAGCTAATAGCTAGGATTACCCTAAGAATAACTAGGATAAGTTCTAGGACTAGACCCTTACGCTACTTAAGGACTCAATAAGCTATAATATATAGATAGCTACTTAGCTAGAGAATATAAAGCAAAAGGAGGGCTAAAGCCTTATTAAATTTAGTATTTACTTAGATTTACTAGAGAAATACCTTAAATAAGCTCTAGAAAAAACACGTGCTCTTATATTCTTTATAAAATTAGTCCCTAACTTATAAGACTATATTAACTTATATATAAATATCACTAGGCTAACATAAAAAGAGGTTATATAACTTACCTAATGATTTTAGAAGGTAATATTAAAGAATAAGCAAAAGCTAAATAATTTAGAAGAAAAAGGCTTACACAAAGCCCCCTAATATTAAAGATATAACTCTCTATAAGGCTATTAGCTAAATAAGGATTAAAAAGATAAGGATAAGGATAAAGAAAAGACCCTAGCTACTTACCTAAATAATAATAAGCTATAAGAAAGAAAATAGTGCTTTAATTATAGTAGTATAAAGTATCTCTTTTATAATTATAATAAGCTAAGGAAAGACTAGTAAGAAGGTTAGGGAAACTCCTAGAGATAGAAGTAAATACCCTTATCTCTACCTTAGATACTAGGGTACTAGTAAGACACTAATTCTACATACTAGTTACTATTTATAAGCAAAAAGATATTAAAATAGTAGTAAATCTTAATAGTTATGCTAAGATTAATATTATTAGCACCTAGTTTATATAAACCTATAAGCTTAATTAGGCTAAGGCTACGGCGCCTATCCTAAAGATAGTAAGGTCTCTTATAGTTCCCTAATATAGTATTTATAAGGTGCCTATTATAATCTAAGACTTAAGGGGTAAAAAGAAGGACCTTAAACTACTATATATAGCTATTAATAAGGACCTAAGAGTAAAGGGAAGCCTTATATTAATTAGGATACACATACTTATAGAAGAACGTATATACCTCTGCTTATACTTATAAGAATAGTGGTTTAAGAAAAGAAAAATAGCCTTTTTACTACTAACTCCCTATAAGTTTATAAAGGTAATGTATAATAAGATAATTATATATACTATTATAGGTATAATAGAAGATAAATTTATCCCTCTTAAAGATAAAGAAAAGGCAAAAGCATATAGAACTATTAAAGATATCCTAGAGAAGCTATATAAGTTTAAAGATATGTTTATATTAGATAAGGTAAGAAGCCTTCTATTAAAGAAGTTAATAGACTATATAATTAATCTTATACTAGAAGCTATACCTCTATATAAACTAATTTACTCTCTCTCCTAAAGTAAACTTAAAGAGCTCTAGGAATATATTAATAATAACTAAAGAAAGGCTAGATAAGACTCTTAAAGAGCCTAGTAGGCATGCCTATTCTATTTATACTAAAGAAGGATAAAACACTCTAACTATATATAAACTATTAAGGACTTAATAAGGTAATATAAAAGAATTACTATGCTCTCCCTTTAATTTTAGAGATTCTTAATTAATACTAAGGGGCCTATTTCTTCTTAAAGATTAATATTAAGGATATATACTACTAAATTTATATTAAAGAGAGTAATAAGTAAAAGATAGCCTTTTATATATATTATAAGCACTATAAGTACCTTATAATACCTTTTAGGTTAACTAACGCCCTAGCTACTTTCTAAAGCTATATTTATAAGGCGCTTTATAAGCTAGTTAACACTATTTATATAGTATATCTAGATAATATCTTAATCTTCTCTAAGATAAAGAAGAAGTATACTAAATATATTAAGTAAGTCCTAGAATATATAAGATTAGCAAAGTTATATATAAAACCCTCTAAGTGCTCTTTCTATAAGGAATTAGTATAATTCCTAGGGTTTATTCTCTTTATTAATAGGATATTAATAAATACTTACTAGGTTAATATAATTAAAGAATAGAAGGAATTAATAAGTTTTAAGAATATATAGTTATTTCTTAGATTTTATAACTTTTACTAATAGTTTATTTACAAATACTCTAGGATTATAGCACCCTTTTACGCGCTAATAAAGGGTAGTTAAAATAGCATCTAGACTAAGAGGTTTATATTTAAAGAAAAGAAGTGACTAGTATTTAACTAGCTAAAAGATGCCTTTTAGTAAGCGCCTTTACTCTAATATTATAACCTAAGTTAAGTAGTATATATTAAGATAAATACCTTAATTTTTGTAATAGTAGGAATCCTATCTTAGTAGAATAATAAGGGCTATTAGTATTTAGTAGCCTTTTAGTTAAGGAAGTTTATAGATACTAAATATAACTATAGCATAGCTAATTAAGAGTTACTTACTATAGTAAAGTTATTTAAACACTAGTAATACTATATTAAAGGCATAGAGATACCTATAGAAGTCCTATTAGACTACTATAACCTATAAACCTTTATAAGGTAGTAAAAGCTAAATAAAGGTAAGTATAATAGTATATATTCCTTTGCCTTTTCTATTTTATAATTAAGTATAAACTAGGGAAAAGTAACCTTATAGATATACTATTAAGAAAGTTTAATTATAAGGGTAAACCTATGTTAAATAAGGCGCTTTTACTAGAGCTTTAAAGGAAGATAGTAGCTACTTATATAGTAAAAGAAAAAGTACTAATATATTAAAGAAGTTATAGTATAGTGCTAGTCTTAAAGCCTACTAAGTTAATAGTAGCCTAGGTAAAAGGCTAGTTAGCTACTATAAATCTAGTAATAGGTTAGCTAAATAAGGGTAATTTTAAGGAGAAGGTAGTGTGTATCTAAGATATTAGTATAGTATAAGTAATTTAGGGGCTATTATATTACTAAATCCTTACTAATCTATAGTAAATAAACCATTAGTATAACTACTATAAAAGGTATAAGACTAAGATCTAGATTTATAAAAACATAAAGGTAAGGTTAACTCCTAAGTAAAAGGGAGGGGAAAAGCTAGTTTATAATTATATAGTATAAGGGGTCTCCTAATATATAAAGACTAGGTAGTTATTTCGTAGGAGCCTATCTTATAATAGGAGCTTTTATAGTTATACTATAATAATTTACTAGCAGGTTACTTTAGAACTAAACATACTCTTAAGCTACTAAAATATTACTATTAGTAGCTAGTAATAAGTAAAGCTATTTTAGACTATATATCTAGCTATAAAGTATACTAGTATATAGTAGCTAGAAGGCACTACCTATATAAAAGCCTTAAATTACTACTAATACTAAGGTAACTATAGGTAAAGATCTTAATAAATTTTATTATAGAATTACTACTAGTATAGCTAGGTAACTAAGAAACTAATGTAATCCTAGTAATTATAGACTAATTCACTAAGTACTTTATCTTCCTTACTATAGAAACTATAATTAATATAGCTAAATTAGTAAAGTTATTTCACAAGGAAATCAAGCTTTAATTTAGGGCGCCTAAGGGTATTATATCTAATAGAGAATTAGTGTTTATAAGCTAATTCTAGTTAGATATATATTACTTATTATACATAAAATAAAGGCTTTTAATAGTGTTTTACCCCTAAACTAATAGGTAAATAGAGAGAATAAACTAAGTGCTTAAATATTACTTATAATACTTTATTAAAGAAAACTAATAGCTATAGCTAAAGCTACTCCTAATAGCTTAGTTTATATATAATAATACTATTAATAAGATAATAGGTTATTCCCTAACTACGCTCTTATAGGCTATTTACCTAAGTTTGGCCTAGCTTTTAAGGGTAAGAGTAAGAAAGGGAAGGTACTAGAAGCTTATATGTATATAAAAAAGCTATATAAGATTAGGGAGAAACTAGTATATAACTAGGTAAAAGCTACTAAAGCGTAGGTAAAGTACTATAACTAATAACACTAGCTACTAACCCTAAAAAGAGGAGATCTTATACTACTATTAGCAAAGAATATTAGACTTAAGGATATAAAATAGAAGCTAATCCCTAGATTTATTAGGCTATTTTATATACTTAATATAGTAAGCAAATAAGCATACTAACTAGCGCTACCTAATAAGTATAGTTAACTATATAATATATTCTATATTAGTTTATTAAAGCTATAGAATTACTAGGAAAATACTATAAATAAAGAAATACTAATACTAAACCTTAAAGATAAAGATAATAAATTTAAAGTTAAAGAAGTTAAGGATTATAGGAAGACTTATAAAGGTAATAAATACCTAGTAAAATAAAAGGGTTAGCTAAGTAAATATAATTAATAAGTAGTAGTAGAAAATATAGAAGGCGCTTAATATATAATTTAAGTCTCCTATTAAAATAAAATAAGAGGGAAGCATAGTAAGATATAAGCAAATCATAAGCATTAAGAAATAATATTACTATAGTAAAGGTTTAATATTATTAGTTACCTAAAAACTCTACCTAAAGGCCTAAGTTATATTATAGAAAAACAAAGGAAATAATGCCTAAAGTATAGGTAAAGTAACTAAAAACCCTCTATTATAGCCCCTATATAGAAAATAACCTTACTATTAATAAACCTATACTCTATCTTATTCTTATTAGCCTAAACCACCTTCTCTATAGTATAGAAGAAGTAGTACACTACTATAGCCTAGGTAATATAGCCTAGATTTAATAAATAAAGCTAAAGAACTATACGCGCTTTCTATATAGCTATAGTATCCTCTAGGTTCTCCTATTAAAATATTAGTAAAGCCTTAGTAAATAAATAATAAAAAGCTAAGGGTAAACTAGAAAAGAGAGAAATAAGGCTATAGCTACTAAGGTAATTTATAACTACTACTAAGAAACTAGATAGCTCTAGTAAGAAATAAAGGTAGCTTATATAGAAAGGTTAGTAAATAATAAGTAATTAGGCTAGGATTTAATAGACTTAATATGCCTTTATAGCACTAGTTAACCTAAAGGTAATATAGTGCGTAGTATTTATATAGTTAAATCCTATAACTAAGTTAAGAATATATATAGTAAAGCTATAGTAAGTTTTCTCTAAAAAATATTAATACCTTTCTTATTTAGGGTAGAAATAGTAGCGCCTATAAGGGCTTATACTTACTTATAAATAACTATTAGGTTAGAAAAGTTACTAGCTATTATTACTATAGCCTAGTATAGAAAAGTTAGTAAGTTAGAAGTATATAATAATAGAATACTAAGCGACTTACTATCTTATAGGTATTGCTATACTTATTATATTAGATATAATATTTTAATTACTTACCCCTAGTAGCACTAACCCTAAGTAAAGAATAAGGAAAACTATATATAATCCTTAGTAAAGTAGCCTTAATTAGTAAGTATCTCTTAAAGTTAGTATAACTAGTATATAAGTAATGTATATAAAAGCACTTATAAAAGTAAATAGTATTAGCTTCTATAATAAAATAATAAAAATAAGTATATAATAAGTTAAGGTAAATAAAGTCTAATTAAAATTAATTAAAATAGTCTAAAGTTATAAGAAGGAAAAGGGAGTAATATAATAATAAGTTATAATAAAATTTATATTATAAAGCTAACTAATTTATTTATTATTATTTTAATTATTATATAGTTAGTAAACAGCTATATTAAGGCTAGCGAAAGCTATTTAGAAGCCTAGCTATAAGTAAGGGGATAATTATAAGGCCTTACTTATAATATAAATACACCCTACTAGTGCACTATGCTATAGGGCTAGGTTCACATAACACTAGCAAGCTACTAGCTATAAGCTAGCGACTTGCACGCATAACACACTTAGACCTAGCAAGCTTCAGTTAATATATAAGTGCCCCCATACCTCTTACCTAGCTATCCCTTTGTTCTCACATAGGCAGACCTTTTAATTAAGTTTAACAATAATAACCCTAAACTTAAAGCTTATAGTAATGCTTTATTTGCTAATAATCTAGTTACTAGAAGAAGCTTATAGGGCTATATTATAAAGCTCTTTAGAGGTCCTATACTCTTTAAGGCAGGAAGACAAGAGACTATAATAACCTCTTCTATAGAAGCAAAGCTCCTAGTGCTATTACATTATAGCAAAGAGCTAATTGCCTTTAAACAATTGTATTAGGAAGTTAGATTATATCTTAGAGATAATACCCTTAAGATTAAATATAATAATATATAGATAATTCGTCTCCTTAAGGAAGAATTCATTAAACTTATAACCTAATTACGCCACGTTAACATTTATTACTACTAGCTTTATTAAGAGGTTATAAAAGGAACCTTTAATATAACTTAGAAAGCTACTAAAGATATAATTACTAATAGCCTTATAAAGCTACTAATAGGAAAAGCATTTATAGACTTTAGATAGGTATTAGGGCTTATATAGTTACTAGATTAAATGTTTAGTACTAACCTAAAAGAGTAGGAATTACCTAAAGACCCTGCTGTAATTAACGATAATTAGATTATTACAAAGATTAATTTAATTAAATTATCATAGGATGCCTTAATTATAAGCCTCCTAGGGGGATATATTAGAATCCTACCGCAAGCGTTTAACTGCATGTAGGTATCTTAGACTCTAGGACCTACCTGTCTAGTTACTTTTCCAGACCTTCAGTAAATGCATAGTGTTACGTGGCAGGATACGCTTGGCCACAAGCAATAGTAACAGGGACAGATTTGGCCCTTTAGATAGAGGAATTAACTTACTTCTTACATTATAACCTACACCTAATAGTAGCTTTTATAAGTAAACTTAGTATAACTTATAACCTATTAAATCCGTTAGCCCCTCTAATAGATTTAACCTAATAATATGCAAAGCTAGTATATAATAAGTAGTAGTAATTAGAGATTCTTTTATTACGCACCTCTAGTAACCTAGATATAATACCTATATATCTAAAACTAACTATCTATAGCGTTAATTCGGAGAATAAAATATTCTCCTAGTTACTAAGAATAAATTACACTTTGTTTATTAGTTCTAGACTTTTAATAATATAAATCCGGATTTTAAATATTAAAAGCAAAAGCTTATTAGGATTAGTAACTAAAAAGACTTATATAAGCTTATATAATACAAATTTAATAATAGAATTATAAGAAGGCGAGAATAGCTAATATCTTAGGAATTACTTATTTACTAGAATTTAATAGACTTATAAGCTATATACCTTACTTAGATTTAAGTTAGGAACTATATTTCTAAGGCTAAGTCTAAAGAATTCCTTAATAATTCTATTAAATTAGAGGAAGCAAAGCCTTAGGGTACTAATCTAAAAGTATTACTAGCCTTATAAATAGTAATACTACTACTAGAACTAGAAAAAGCATAGAGATAAGTAAAATTAATAAAGGAAAGGGGATTATAAACTACCCTAAAAATAACACTACTACTTTAAGTAAGGAACCCCTAATTCTTTAATAAAGTTAAATCTAGAGGATTTATAACTAAAATCCTTAGGGAATATATTAGAACTAGGGAATTATATACTAGAGTAAATAAATATAATACTATAAGGTTCTTTTAGGGAATATTAGAATAGTAATAGGCTATATAATAAGCTATGTTAAACTAAGTAGTAAATAGAATAAACTATCTAGTAATAAGATTAATAACTAAAATTAGAGGTTTATAGAGTGCTACTACCTTAGTAAGTTTAATACTATTAGCATAGAATCCCGCGTAAGGGATAGTATATTTACTAAGTAACTAGGGTTAATATAATAGTTATTTAAATACTTAGACTAGACTAGTAGTATAACTAATAATACTATAATACTAGTAAGGTTTTATATAGTAGTAGTTAAATCCATACTATCTATAGTAGTAAACACTATATTATCTAGACTAGGGATAGTATACTAATCTTAGTTACTAAGGAAGAATAAATTTAGCGTTATATTAGGATTAGTATAATTAGTAAATAAAATTAGCAGAACAAAACGCGGATTTAACGTGGAAAATTACGGATATTAGATATTTTAAGCCTTATAATAAACTAGAAGAAGCTAATACTAATCTTATTACGCACAATAGGAAATAGACTATTTTTTATAATATTAAATTATAAGTCTAGGTAGTTAAAGACTACTTACATTATACTAACCCTAGCTAATAAGATATTATCTAGAAAAGATTTAGATGCTATTTTAAGGAGATGCAATAGTATAGTATAAATAACATCTTAATATAAGCAAATAAGTTACTATTTTTAGTAATATCTTAATAGTATTTACTATAGTATAAAAGGAATTTAGTATTTAAGTATAGGATGTAATAGTGTAGCTAGAGAAAGTAAAGTATACTAAGGAGAATATTATTAATAAAGTATCTTTCCGTAAATTCGCATTAAAAATCTTCTAATATATAAGAGCTAATAGTAAAATAACTAACTATTAGCTTCTTTTACGTTTATACCTTAAGCTTTATCTAGGATTACACTAGATATGCCTAATGCTAACTTATAAGGATATAAGATTAGTATATATTACTATAGTAAATAATAAAAGATATAATTTACATAACTATTTATGTAGTAAAGGCTAGGGTAAAGGCAAAAAGGGTAAAGAAAAGCTTAAGGTCTATTTTAATATAGATATATCTAATAGTAATTTAGAGAATAATAAAAATGAAATACAAGCTAATTAGAATAGGCTAACAAATGCATAATTCCTACCTAGGAATTAATATTACTAATAGGATAATAGGAATAAATAAGGATCCTTAGGATTTTTTAACCTAGGCTATACTAGTAAAATTAACTTACTAAAGAATAAAACTAGAGGCCTTAGTAAAATAAAACTTAAGAGAATTAAGGGGAGTAATCTAGGTTTAACTAAAATCACTAAGAAAAGGTCTAAGACTAATAGAAAGAATAATATCTTTAAAACTAAGGATTATTAGATATAAGAGGCTAATTTTAGTAACCTAGGTATTATTAACACTAGGAAAAACCGCCTAGTAAAGAAAAGGAGTATGCCTATATTATAGTATATAATAATAATTCTAACGTATAATAGTATAAAACCTATCTCTAGGAATACAGCTATTATATAGCTAAGGAAGGAGAGGTCTCTAAGGAGGATAATAATAAAACTAGAATATAGAAGTCTAACTTTATTAAAACTTATTTTATAGAAAATAGTAGTAAAGAGATAAATATAGTAATAACTAAGATAGAAATAACTAAACTAAAATAACTTACCCCTAGATAAGTAATTAAGGCTATTATAAGACCTTAAGAGGTTAAATATAATAAAAAGAGAGCAAATACTTACTTAAAAATCCCTCTTAAATTTAATAATAAGGGTAAAAGTTATTAAATCTATCTTAATATAGGAATATTATTAATTCTAGCGGATAAGGTATAGTTATAATAAAATAGGTTAAATATAAAATAGAGAAAGTAGGAACTAAAGCTAGTATTTAGAGTGTAGTCTTCCTTTTTATTACTAAAATAGCTATATTTAATTTCTATATTCTAGGAGTAGTATATAGAACGGAAATTACTAGATATTTTATAGTTATAGTAAATGTAATACTAAATTTAAGTCCTAAATTACTACTTAGAATAAACTTTCTCTATAAGTATAGAGTAAAAATTAATTTTATACATCCTAGAGTTATTTTTAAGTTAGTTTATAGTATAATAGTTAAAGTAGAAATTTTCTAACTAACAAGCAAAGTTTTATACTAGTAGGTAATTATAGCTTATATAGTAATAATTCCACTAAAGATATAGTTAACTATAGTAGTTAGTTAGAAGGAGGCGTAGGAAAATAAAGAAATAAGTGTATACTATATATAGTTATACTTAAAGTTTTTCCTAACGCGTTAATTACTAGATTTAGCTAGAAATAGATAGTTACCTATAATCTAACGAATAAAACTATTACTATTAACAAACACTAGAAAGTTATATAACTAATAGTAGTAAGTAAGGTTAATGCTAATTACTTAGTTAATAATCCTTTTACATATTATACTTATTTTAGCAAGGATATTACGGAGACTATAAGAGAGGAGAATAAGAAGAAAAATAAGAAGAAAAATAAGTTAAATAAAGAAAGTAATAAGTTTAATCTAAAAAGGTTAATATAGGAGTGCCATTATACGGAATCTCCTGCCCAGAGGAGATCCCATATGTTGCTAATTAATTTGGGAGGTATCGTTCCTATGCCCAAGGACTAGAAAATGAGGAGTAACCTTATTAAAGGATAGTAATATTAAACAAGGCTAATTAGGCCTTACTAATTAGGGGGTTAAGATACAAGCAAACTTAACGAAGTGTATAACAAATTGCACACAAAAGGCAAGATATTATATTTAGATAAACTAGTGGCTATAGCGTGCCTAGTGTTTATAGTGTAGTATAAAACTAGCTAGGAAAAAAAAGGAAAGGTAGTAATTAATATAAGGCTACTTAATAATATAGTAATGCTAGATATATACCCTTTACTAGACTAAAGTAATATTATAAATAATATATATAGTAAGAAGGTTTTCTTACTTTTTAATAGAATAGGATTTTTCTATTAGTTACTAATTAGGAGAGACTATTAAGCCTATATAGTAGTTATATTAAATTAAGGCCTTAAGGCGTTAAATATAGCACTAATAGGATTTAAAAATTCCCTTGCTTTTACCTAAAGATTTATAGACTAACTTTTCTAGAAGTATAAGTATTTTATTTAGGTTTATATTAATAATATTATTATGTTCTTAAATAACATTAAGGATTATTTAAATTATCTTAGTATTATACTTAAAATTCTTAAAGAGAATAGGATAATAATTATAGCAAAGAAATTATTTATTAGTTATCCTACTATTTAGTTACTAGGTTTTGTTATTAATAGTAATAGAATTACTAATACTAATAATAGACTTAAAGCATTTCAAAAGATAATTTTTCTAAGTAATCTATTAAGTCTTAAGACCTTTATTAGAATAGTTAGATTTCTTTGTAATAGGATCCTATAGTTTAACATACAAATCTAACTATTATAGGAGTAAAAACTATGTTATTAAGAGAGTTTTAGGAAAAAGATAAAAAAATCACTAGCATTTTAAAACTAGTACGGAAATAAAAGATATAATAAAAGACGTTTTTACTAATAATAGATAAGAAAAAGGCTTTTAAAGATATTAAAGTATTCCTAAGTAAGAAACAAATATTATAGCACTATAACCTAAAGAAACCGCTTTTTCTTAAAATTAACGTATATAAGGAAGGATTTAGCTTATATACCTTCTAATTATAAGAGAAATAGGATAGTTAAAGTATTCCTAGGAAAGATATTAAGAATAATAGGATATAGCTAATTTTGTTTCTCTTTAAGGTAATATTATATATTAAGAAACAGTATAGGTTAATAGAAGTAAAAATAGCTATAATTATATAAAGTATTAGGAAACTCTAAAAATAGTTTAATCTAATAGTGTAGTAGTTAATATATTAACTAACCATTCCCTAGCTAAGGGTATTATTAAATATACCTTATTATTAATAATAGATCTAGATAAGGCTAATTTAAAACTAGTAAAAGTTGTGAATTATTTGTTATAATTTAATCTAAAGGTAATATATATACTAGGAATATTAAATATTATTTTAGATACGCTCTTTAGGCTACTAGTAAAAGTAACTTATAAAGAGGTAGTGTAAAAAGTCAATATAATGAATTAGAGGTAAGTGTATATTTTATAAGCAAGGAATATATTATAATAGTAATTATAAATAATAAGCTTAAGGCTAGAATTATCTTAGGATACTAGTTAGACTAGAAATTTAGTTAAATTATTATAGCTATAAAAGCCTATTAGGAAAAGCAAGTAGTAAGAGATACTAGAGTTAAACTAAAAATTCTATTATATAGATAGGATTTACACGAAGATAGTCTGTTATACTATTATAGTAAGAATAGATTTTTCTAGCTTTATATTCTAATAACTAAGGTTAAATCTATTTTATAACTAGTATATAATAACTAACACTACTTTAGAATTACTAGAATAGTAGTAGAGTTATAATTAGTCTATTTTCTATGTATAAGCTAGTAAATTTATGATTATATTACTTACTACATAGTGTGTTAGGAAAACGCTATTAATTAATTAAAACCGCTAGGGAGTTATAACTATTATAGTTAAAGCTAATACCTTTTTATATAATTTTATATAATTTTATAATAGATATACTAGAAGTATTAGCTATAAATACTATATAGTAAATAAAGGGGTATGCTATATATAATTCATTATGCCTAGTGAATTATTTATTTAGTAAGAGAACTTTTCTAATACTAGGGTATACTATATATCTAGTGGAAATTTAGGTAAAGTTACTTCTTTGTGCCCTATATATTATAGACTAGGGATTACTAAGATAAATTATTAGTCATAAAGACCTAAAGTTTATATCTAATATATAGAAGGAGATTTTTAGGTATATAGGAGTTAAACTCCTTATAGGCATAGCATATTACCCTTAGATAAATAGAACTATAGAAAGGAAAAATTAGATAGTAATAATTATAATATAATATTATATAGTAATAAACCTAGATATAACGTAAATATTACTATTACTAGCACTATAGTATTAGCTAAATAACACTATAGCTATAGGTATAAGGCAGGCTTCTAATAAGCTATTATATAGTTTTTACTTACTAAGTATTATTAATTTACTCTCTTTAAATAATATAACTAACACTAAATCTAATGTAAATAATATTATAGTACTACAAAAGCTATACTAGTATAAGGCCTAATTAGCAATTATAATAGTAGTAACGCTTACTAAAATCTAATATAATAATTACTATAAACTAGTTAATATTAATAAAGGAAATATAGTATATTTATAACTATATAAGGAATATAAATTACCTAGTAAACTAAAGAAAAATAGTCCTTATAGAGGGTAGGGCTATATAAGGTATTAGAAAAAGTGAATCCTTTAGTATATTAATTAGATTTCCCTCTAAATTTACGTGTATATCTAGTGGTATTAGTAATGTAAATTTAGAAGCTAGTATAAGGAAAAGACTTATTTAAAAGAGAAGAGGTAACTCCTCTGCTAATTATATTTAATAATTTATAAGAAGTAAACTATTAGGAAATTAAGAGAATTTATAGCTATTAGATTAAGATTTTTAAGTAAACTAAAACGTTAAGAATTAAATTCCTTATTAGATAGAAGGGTTACACTACTAAAGATAACTAGTGGATTATAGAAAATAAAATAAGGATTAATATAGCTAAGATAGTAGAGAATTATCTTAAGAAAAACCTAATTAATTAGGTAAAGGAATATATAAAGAAAGGCCTTAATCCCCTTACTAAATAATAATATTAAAAGGAAAGGCATAATAATAAGGGGGCGAATTTAATAAGTTAGTATAGAATTAATATACTCTCTTATATATATTAGTTATTACGCTAGCTAAGGGTAATTCCCTATACCTATACCTTATAATATCCTATAATACTTTTATATACCTAGCGTAGCTAAATCTAGTGTATATATATATAAATTTATTAAACCCTTATACTTACTATAACCTTATAATATCTCTTAATACCTATGTAATTATATTTATTTAACTTTTATATTCCCTATACCTTATATTAACCCCTAATCCTTATGTAAACTTAGTGTAATTAGTTTTAGTACTTATATAGTTATATTTATTTAACCCTTGTATTTTCTATACCTTATAATAACCCTAATACTTATATAAACCTAGCGTAATTAGATTTAGTATATATATATATAGTCTCCTATAGCTCTTTATTACTATATAGCTAACTTAGCTAAATTTAGTAATATAAGGAGAATAAAGTTTTACTAGCTATTAGAGGTAAAGAGGTATTACCTAGAGAAGATAAAAAGTATAATAAATATAAGTGGTTTTATATAAGATATAGAAATACCCTCCCTAAGATTAAATATAAAGTTTATATAGTTAATTATAATTTATATTATTACCTAAGTGTAAAACCAGAATTTATTTTATTTAATAATAAGTTAAATATATATACTAAATAATTTATAAGTAAATATAGGTAGCATATCTATATATTTAGTGCCTAGTATTAAGATATTAAAACTAACTAATTAGATAAATTATATACGCGGATTTAGCGTAATACTTAGTTAACACTAATAAAGAAAAGGTAGTATATAAGTAATAGGTAAATAATCTTTTATATAAATTAGGTATAGTAGTTATTTTTAAGAGATAGAAACTACTATACTATGCGCTAAAGTTAGTACTAGGTTTTTACTAATTCTAAGAATTTATAAATTTACTAAAGTAAATTATAAATTTACGCTAATAATAGTATTTAGTAACCTTAAGGATAGTATAAGATAAATTAAATAAGCTATTATAATTAGCTATAGGGGGCGCTAAAAATATTAAAGCTATTATTACTATTATTAAGAAGGTAGCTAGAATAAAGCTAGTATTATAAAACATAGATAGAAAAGGTAATAGTAGTAGAGATTATGTAAATATAGTACTAGATTTAGAGGTAAAAAGATAGAAATATAATTAGGTAATGTAATAATTAATATAAGATAATTATAACTAGCTTTAGAGATAAGCCTAGTAGGGTTTAGGCAAAGTAGCTTAAAAAATAATAAATCTAGTTATATTATAGAAGAAAAGAATATTAGTAAAGAGGAAGTTAAACACTAGGATAGTAATAAAAGCGGTAATAACACGCAAAGAATTAATCTTACTTAATTAGGTAATAATAATACTAAATTTAAGACTAGCCCTAATAATAATAAAGAATCTAAACCTAAAACTAGCCTTAATAATAATAAAGAATCTAAACCTAAAATAAGCCCTAGTAGTAATAAAGAATCTGACTTTATAAGGTTTAAAGAAGAGGAAAGGGATGCTAAAACCGAATTTAAAGACAAAATTAATAATATACTTACTAAATATCTTATTAGGCTATTATAGGTGTAGGAGTAAATTAGAAAACTTAATTTTTAATTACTATTTACTAGATTTAGAAAACTAGAATCTAGATTAGAGAGTTACTTACTAATACTAAAGATTAAATTAGTAGTATATAAAAGGGTAATAAAGGAGTTTAATATAAACTATAAAGGAAGAAGTATTAAATTAATTAATTTTAGTAGTTTTAGGTATACTATAGTAGGCTATAAAGCAAATGTATAGGATATCTATTATATAATATAGGTATATGCTTATAAATTTACCTTAAATAGTATTACTATAGTAGCTAATAGTTTAGAAGTGAATTTAAGGGATACTTACTTTATATTATAGTAAAATATAGTAATTTAGATCTTTACTATCTTTAATAAATAATAGGCTACTTTAAGTATATAGTAATAAGTAGTATAATAAGCTAGGAAACTAGTGTATTAAGTAATAGTAAATCTAATAGAGTACGAAGTAACTAAATAAGCAAAAATTAGGTAAAAATAGTAGTAGTAGCTTATTATAATAGTATAATAATTAAATATAGCTACTAATACACTACTTATAATAGTATAGTATTACTACTACTATAAGCTAACTTACTAGCTTTAAGATTTATAGATAAATATAGAGGCATAAATAGTATAATTATAGAAGGGCTTGCTAGTATTAGAAGGATAGATTTACTTTATATTATAATAAGGAAAACACTAGTAATAATTAAATTAGCTAAACTCTAATAGAATAAAGAAAGGAATAAGGAGTATAAAATAAGTAAATTTAATAATTTAATTAATTAGACTAATAAGATAGAAATTAAATTTAATAAGGTAAAAAGCCTTATAAAAGATATAAATAAATACACTAATAAATATAAGACTAAGGTAATAAAGCTAATAAAAGTAGTAGAGAATAGGGTAAAGTTAGTGTAAAAAAAATTTCTATAAGTCTTAGAGATACTTAAGGATTAAAAGAAATAAATTTAAAGCTTAGAATTAGGCAAAGTGCTAAAGGAAGTTAATAACTAGATTAATAATTTAAAGTATAATATAATTAATAGAAAAGAACATAAGGAGAAGATAGTAAAATTAGTAGCTATAGTAATAAAACTATATAAAATAATTAATCTCTAAGTAATATTTATTAATAAACTTTTACTTAAGTAAAAGAAGCTTAAGGAAAACATAAAAATAGCAAAATTAGCTACTATAGAAGTAACTTTAGTAGTATTAAGTCTAGCGGAATATAAACAGACTAAATTAGCTAATATATAATTATAAAAGAACACTCTAACACTAGAAACACTATATAGAAAGTTATAAACACTAGGAATAACTAATAAGAAAACTAAATTAGTAAATAAGTAAGGGTAAGATAACACTTTAATACTAGAAATACTAAGTAAGAAGCTAAGACTAGTAAAAAAGTTAGAACTAAAGCTAAAAGTAACTTAAGTAACTTTATATCTAGTAATGCTATATATATAAGTTAATAAGCTAGTAAATAAAGAAGTAACTATAGGAGATAAATTTACTAGACTATTAGATTAATTTAGTAAAGATTTAAGGCAAAAAGTTTTGGTTTTTATAAATTTACTAAACTAATAGATTAACTTAGTAAATATAAGTGTGAAGAAGGAGTGTTTTTATTTTAATAATATAAAGTAATTAGATATAATTATAAAAGGCAAAATAAATATTAAGGCAAAGGAATTTAGTAAGTAAAGGAAGGAAAGAATAATTTAGTAACATAAAATTAGGAATTTATTATTTAATATAATAATTTAAATTAATATTATTAAAGGATTATAATAGTTATAAATTTAGCTATAAATATATAAAACTTACTTTCTTTTATTTTATTTTAACTTTAATAGCTAGGGAATAATTATTTAATTTAGTATAGAGGTTAAATTAGGTTATGTTTTAGCTAGTTATAACTAGGATAGTTATCTTTTAAGGTATGCTTAGCACTTATTATATAGTAAGATATACTTAGCTATAAGTAATAGTAATAGGGATAGATTTAGCCCTTTAGACAGAGGAATTAACTTACTTCTTATATTATAACCTATACCTAATAGTAGCTTTTATAAGTAAACTTAGTATAACTTATGACTTATTAAATCCGTTGGCCCCTCTGACGGATTCGACCTAACAACGTGCAGAGCCAGCACGTAACACATAGTATATTTTATATAGGTAGATTACACACCCTATGGTATAGGTACTTAGTTATTTAAACCGTAGTCCGCACCCTCTTACAGGGTCAGGCAACTCAACCCATGCCCTCATTTCTGACCCTAGCTGCTCGGTCCAACACATACATAGGTGCCTGGTGCCTGAGATGCCATGCCGCCTTTCCACTTTGAGTAATGCACAGACCACGATGCGTAAACAAGCGAAAGTGATGGCCCCGCACCTGCTTTTGCTGCAGCCGCCCCAGCCGGGGGCCCTGCCCAAGTCTGGCGGTGAACCGACCGGCTGGTCCAATTCATCTCCAACCAAAAATCAACAACGTCCGCCCCGGCTTAATTCTCCCTTGTTCCCATACATTACACCTTTCTGGCGGACCGTGAAGCTTCACCTGGCTCTCGTGATTCTTTCCATCATTTTTCTTTTCCTAGCTTCAGAAGACTTGCCGTCGTCAACAAGTAATCGACAAAATGCGTGAGATTGTGAGTTCAACCTCTCTGTTTGTCTTGGGGACCCCTTCCTCGACGCGTTCCGGTGTCGAGCCCCTGATTTCGTACCCCGCCGAGCCCGGCCACGACGTGCACGCCCAACGGACAGTCGTGATGAGAGGCGGACCGAGACAACATCATTGAATGCGGTATTCGAGAGCTGTGCTGACCTTTTTCTTTCCCTCTAGGTTCATCTTCAAACCGGTCAGTGCGTAAGTGACAAATCTGCCGACCTCGAACGACAGGCACAAATAACATGAAAAACTCACATTGATTTGGGCAGGGTAACCAAATTGGTGCTGCTTTCTGGCAGACCATCTCTGGCGAGCACGGCCTCGACAGCAATGGTGTGTACAATGGTACCTCCGAGCTCCAGCTCGAGCGTATGAGTGTCTACTTCAACGAGGCAAGTCTCCATTGAGCTACATACCGC
Organism: Epichloe typhina subsp. poae; assembly: GCA_030389615.1. Taxonomy (NCBI): domain Eukaryota; kingdom Fungi; phylum Ascomycota; class Sordariomycetes; order Hypocreales; family Clavicipitaceae; genus Epichloe; species Epichloe typhina. The sequence continues at coordinate 4,793,435 of CP098313.1, forward strand.
CCTGGAGATGGGACGGAAAAAGAAGGAAAGAAAAAGTGTTATCATGCTAATCTATGTGACAGGCTTCTGGCAACAAGTATGTTCCTCGCGCTGTCCTCGTCGATCTCGAGCCTGGTACCATGGATGCAGTCCGTGCCGGTCCCTTCGGTCAGCTTTTCCGTCCTGACAACTTCGTCTTCGGTCAGTCTGGTGCTGGCAACAACTGGGCCAAGGGTCACTACACTGAGGGTGCTGAGCTGGTTGACCAGGTCCTCGATGTTGTGCGTCGCGAGGCCGAAGGCTGTGACTGCCTCCAGGGTTTCCAGATCACCCACTCGCTTGGTGGTGGTACCGGCGCCGGTATGGGTACATTGTTGATCTCCAAGATCCGTGAGGAGTTCCCCGACCGGATGATGGCTACTTTTTCCGTCGTTCCCTCTCCCAAGGTCTCTGACACCGTTGTCGAGCCCTACAACGCCACTCTCTCCGTCCACCAGCTTGTCGAGAACTCGGATGAAACGTTCTGTATCGATAATGAGGCCTTGTACGATATCTGCATGCGTACTCTTAAGCTGTCCAACCCCTCGTACGGCGATTTGAACTACCTGGTCTCCGCTGTCATGTCTGGCGTCACCACCTGCCTGCGTTTCCCTGGTCAGCTGAACTCTGACCTGCGCAAGCTGGCCGTCAACATGGTTCCTTTCCCCCGTCTGCACTTCTTCATGGTCGGCTTCGCCCCCCTGACCAGCCGTGGCGCCCACTCTTTCCGCGCTGTTAGCGTCCCTGAGCTTACCCAGCAAATGTTCGACCCCAAGAACATGATGGCTGCTTCTGATTTCAGAAATGGTCGCTACCTGACCTGCTCTGCCATTTTGTGAGTGAAATTGACAACCTCAACTTGAGAGTCGTGTCGCAGTAACTAACTGGGAACAAACAGCCGTGGCAAGGTCGCTATGAAGGAGGTCGAGGACCAGATGCGTAACGTGCAGAACAAGAACTCTTCCTACTTCGTCGAGTGGATCCCCAACAACATCCAGACTGCTCTCTGCGCCATCCCTCCCCGTGGCCTGAAGATGTCTTCTACCTTTATCGGTAACTCCACCTCCATCCAGGAGCTCTTCAAGCGGGTTGGCGAGCAGTTCACAGCCATGTTCCGTCGCAAGGCTTTCTTGCATTGGTACACTGGCGAGGGTATGGACGAGATGGAGTTCACTGAGGCTGAGTCTAACATGAACGATCTTGTTTCCGAATACCAGCAGTACCAGGATGCTGGTATTGATGAGGAAGAAGAGGAGTACGAGGAGGAGGCACCTGTTGACGAGCCTCTGGAGTAAGATGCCTGTTGGGTTATTTGAACCCCGCCATTGTATCTCGTTCAATTAAGCGTGGCGTGAGCAGGTAAAATATACTTCGGTACTGTAATAACTACATTCCACCCCCCCTAAGGAGGGGTTAAAAAAGATGGCTCTTATCACTGAGTGACTGTGCTACATTGGCAAGATTGTACGTCATGAGTCAAAACACAAAGCAAGTTCTTGTTCTCATTTTTATTCTGAATTACAAAATCTATGACGCCAAGGATACCTGTTGTATGTCCGCTTCTTGTTTTTTTTTTGTATTTCCGGGAAATGACTCAAATGAGTGACGTGATTATGGGGATACGTACAACACGTGATAACATGACTAAGCGTCCGAAAAAGTCCATGGGTTGTCAATCAGGGCTGACCTTCAATCACGGTACAACGAAACACGTCCCATCCATTGCGACAGCAAGGACAGGACTCAATGGCCTCAAAAACCATGCCGAGCCGGTGCAAGGTGCTGGGACATGCCTTGCGCTCGTCTTCGGGGTTAGCCCTGCCAGGGTTGCTCGTGCCAGCGTGGCCAACGATTGCGCAAAGACAATTCTCGACGACGACAAAGCGACTCTCGAAACTTGGTCGAACGCCGATTACCATCCCCCCCGGCGTCGAATTGTCGATGGGCGACTTGAAGAAAGCCAAGTCCAAGACGTCATACAAACCTACCGTGAAGAGAAGGATCACGGTCAAAGGACCGTTGGGTGAGTTTCATTGGCTCGAGGTCGCAGTGGTGGTTCTGCGCTGCCACCGGAATGCAGGCCAACTTGTACACGGCAGGACGTAGCTGACCAAAGATGATATTTTTTTTTTGCACAGGGCAACTGGGACTTGATGTTCCTGAGTTCGTCAGCCTGCGGCAGGACTTGGAGAACAAGACGGTGTCGTTGCGCGTCGAGGATGCAAATGTCAAGCAGCAGAATGAGATGTGGGGTATGCATAAACACACAACTTTCTGCGCCACTTTCCCATGGTTCAACCTTCAACCCTAGAAGTACAGGTTGGGGGAAGGTATTGGGTTGAGTTCATACTGACTTTGGTTCCGGGCAGGAACATCGTGGTCGTACCTGACCAACCACGTGAGGGGGGTGTCGGAAGGCCACACGGCCATCCTCCGCCTCGTGGGCGTGGGATACCGAGCGAGCGTCGAGCGCCGGGGCGCCAAGGAGCAGTACCCCGGGCAGAAATTCCTGTGCCTGAAGCTGGGGTTTACGCACCCTGTGGAGGAGGGCATCCCCCCGGGCGTGACGGTGACGACGCCGTCCCCCACGAGGATTCTGCTCGAGGGCACGGATCGGGAGGCCATCATGTCGTTTGCGGGGAGGGTGAGGATGTGGCGTCCGCCGGAGCCGTACAAGGGCAAGGGAGTGTTTATCAATGACCAGACCATCAGGTTGAAGCAGAAGAAGATCAAGTAGTCTTGACGCTAGCAAGATTGACAATTTTTTTCTTTTTTCTTTGTACAATTTGTTGTTGTCCAACTTGCCCACGAAGCAACCCCCCTTTTTTTTCCCCTTCTCTGCTCTGCCCATCCCCGTTTACAGATAATTTTTATTGACCAATCTTCAATACTTCCTGCACAACCTTCAAAACGCGGCCGTGAACACCCAAGGGCGCCGCCACGACGCCCTTGTTGTTGGCCAAGGTCCTGCCGACGCTGAAATCCAGCCTCTTGCCGTAAATGTCCGTGACCTGACCGCCCGACTCCCGCACGATAAGATCCCCGGCGGCGTGATCCCAGATCTTCTCCTGGTAGGTGGCCTTGACGGGCAGACGCAGGTAAATGTCGCCGGCGCCGCGCGCGATGGAGCCGTACTTGGCCTGGCTGTCCATGCGGACGCTGGGCTGCGTGATGCCCAGCTTCCGCGCGATGACGGCCTGGTCGTCGTGAGCAGAGTGTCCGGCCTCGACCGACTCGCAAAAGGTAGCGCCGGCGAGGTCCGTCATGGCCCGCATGCCAATGTGGCTGCTCTCGGGGGACAGGCGGCCGGTGGCGAGGGGACGGCTGTCGGCGCCCTTGTGCTCCACGGCCGAGAAGAGCACGCCCCTGGCCCCGGGGGCATCGGTCTGGCCGGTCTGGCCGGTCTGGTTGGACCCGATGTCGGCGGTGAGGCGGGCCGCGTCGTCGACGGGCAGGTTGGGACAGGCCAGGACGCCGACGCGCACCTCGCCGTCCACCAAGAGGCCCAGGCAGACGGCGTACTGGCCGCCGCGGAGGAAGCCCTTTGTGCCGTCGATGGGGTCAATGGTCCAGATGCGGCCCGTGGCGCCGCCGGGGCTGCCGCCGAGGTCGATCAGGTCGAGCATGAGGCCCGCGTCCCCGATGGGCCCGCCGAGCGTCTCCTCGGCCGACTCGTCGTCGAGGTGCGTGTCCCTGACGAGGTCCCAGACGGTGTCGCGCAGGCCCGCGTCCTCCCTCAGCCGCGCGGCCTCCTCCTCAGCGACGACGACGTCCCCGGGGAAGTTGTGCCGGAGAGCGGCAATGATGAGCGCCTGGGCGCCGAAGTCGCCCACGGTGACGGGGGACTTGTCGTCCTTGTCCACCGTTCCCTTGTTGACCTTGTCGTGGAAGACGCGCTTGGTGAGCATGGCGGCGCGCTGGACGGCAAGCTGGGCGACCTCCAGCTCGCGCGCGTACGATGGGCTTGCGACCATCCTGGAGGGAGTCCCGGAGAGAGGGGGAGGAGGAGGAGGAGGAGGAGGAGGAGGAGGAGGGCAGTGCCGAGAACTGGTTTGATAGCTGGCGGAGCCGGAGAAGGGCGGCGGCGGCGGGAGCGGCGGTCGTCGTGAGGTGGCGAGGAGCGAGGAGAGCCAGCGTGGGGGAGGATGAATGAGGGTGAGAAAATGGACCTCTCATGGATTGTCGGGACGGATGGGATGAGATGCGAGGAGATGTCGAGGTGTGGTTGACAAGCTTACATAGCTTGCCTCTCTCTCTGCCCCTCCATCCGACATCCGACATCCGACCCCATTGCCAGTGCCAAAGCTCCAAGGGGCCTGCCTTCCTTTTCTTCTTCTTTCCGCCCCAAGCCAACCAACAACCTCTTAAAAACCCCCCCCCAACAACGCCAACTTCTACAACGCGCGCACAAAAACCTCACAAGACTCGCAGAACCAATGGCCCAGCCAGCCCGCCTCCGTTCCATCTACCGCGCCATCCTCCGCGAGCTCCCCCGACCCATCCTCGCCGCCCCCGATCCCCCTCCGCAAGCACCTGCGCGCCTCCTTCTCCGACTCATCGTCGCCGGTCGCGCAGGCCGAGCAGCTCGCGGCGTATCTGCGCTCGCAAAGGCTCTACGTCACCCTCATCGAGCGGTACAACCCCGGCATGGACATGGACGAGGGGGAAAGGGTGCGGCTGTCCGCCAGGAGGGTGGGCCTGGATATGCCCGGATATGCCCGCCTTGTTCGGGGAGGACCGCGCGGGGAACTGAACTGAACTGAACCGAATTGAATTGGCATGCATGGGGGGAAAATGGAAATGAATCGTCTGTTCAATGACGGTCCTCTGATGACTCCGCGAGAAAGAATGATGAAATAATGAAGCAAGGGTGGCGCAGATCCAGGGACAGACAAGACAGATGGACACCCTGCATCAACAACGCCGTGTATACGGATTACATGCAACAGCCAAGGGGCATCAGCATTGCCACCGTGGGCAACTGTACAAAAATCAAGCAATGGATAGATACCCAGTTTACATGTTATAATCATGTGCTCGTCGCGCTTTTCTCTTTGCAGCGGCTCGTGCAACGGAAAACCATGGCGATGCCATCATGTCATTAATTCAATATCCTCAAATCGCCCGTCGTGATTTCCTCTAGATATGAGGGGGTATCGATATGCATGTAACAAGGGGGGGAAATAATTCACAACAACAAGAATCATGTAAAAAGAAGAAAAAGAAGCCCACCACCCTGCGCAGCTGCCGGCTACGCACCAGAAAATACTGCCCCTTCCTCCAGTGTCTCATCCCATCCTCCAGTGCTCAGTAGCCATTCCCTAGTGCAGCTTTTGACATTTTGAATGCCTTCCCCGAGTGCGCTGTTCCACTGATCTTGAACCTCGCGCACTTTCTCCTTGAGGTCTTCCGTCAGTCGTCGATCCTCACCTTGTCGCATGAGTTGCGCTCTCTGGCTGCGCTCCTCCAGGGGAATCCGAGTGCCGTCATCCTCAGCTACTTGCGTTTCCAGCACTCTTGCCTTGGCGTGGACCACTGCTTCTTTGACTTCGTGTAGGAGACACAGTAGGTTGGTGTGCGATTCGATGAATTGGTATGTGCTCTTTTCCGTGTGCATCAGGATGCTGTAGAGGTACTGGAGGGGATGATCATGGTACGCCGGATTTTCGTCAAACTCTGAAGCTGGAATTTGAATGCCGAATCCATTGAGATCCGAGGGAATGCTGTCCAACAAGCGGCGCAACGGCGGCGCAATATCCCAAAAAGCCGACAGTTGCAGCGCCACACCGCGCTCGACTGCCTTTTCGAGTACACATCTGAAATCTCGCGCTCGATCCAGCACTTCGTTGGCAAACGCACATTGGCGCCTTGCCGCATCCTCTGCGAAGAACGCCTCGGCCGACTTGAGCTTCTCGTGATTACCCGAGAGTCGATACGGCGTCATGACTACCTCGCCGTATCGTGTATTCCGGTCCGACAGAATATCGTAGATAGCTCGATGCAATGACTCGCGTGTTTCGAATATCCACTTGAGAAGAGTGAGCTTCTCAAGCAGCTCTGGCCGATCATCTCCTTCTTCTTGGGGCATGTCAGCATCAATCTGTCCATTGTCAAACAGATGTTTTGCGAGATCATCAAACAGATTGGCAGCCGTCGTGATGCGGCCCGTCAAGAGATCGTTCAACGGTAGGATGACTCCATTCTGAAATTTCTCGTATTCTTCCTTCTCCAGCTCCTTCTTCCTATCTTTTTCTTGGTCCTGCGAGTCCGATTCGATGGCGGCAGCATCAGCATACCCGATGTTGTCTGAGCTTATCTCTTTCTGCAGATTAGTCATGAGTGCTTGTCTACGCTCGGATGCAGCTTTGGAGAATTCCTCCCGACGCTTGGACGTCTCCATTGCGAACCTCTCCTTGACCTTGTTCACCTCGGAAAAATCGTTCAATGACCGCACCAAGGCCCTGATTGCCGCGAGCTGAGGGTGATTATTGTTGACGGCTGGATGGTGACGAGGATATGGCGGTGGCAAAGTGACGAGTCGCGAGACGTCCAGACCGTCCGGCTTACCGTTGTAAGTCGAGGGGGACGAGCTTGAGCCACCAGGAGTGCCGCCCGACAGCCCCAATCGCTGTGGTGCGCCAGCAGATGAGTCCCCCTGATCATGCCATCCGGTCTTTTCCGGAGGGTACTCGGAGGACGACCCGTAGTCACTTGTACTCCCGGCACCGGTTCCCTGCTCTTCTTCGAGCCATTGGTCCTTTGGCACTCCCATATACTTTGATTCTCGTTTCGATCTTTCAAACAGGCGGGGTTCTCCCTGAGAATCAGCCTCCCACCATCGACTTGGTGGGCGTCCTCTTGAACTTCCGTTCTCGTAATTGTCGCTGACGCTCATGCTGAGTATGGGCGAGAGTGAGGGCATGTAGTTGTTTGCCCAGTTGGTGTTGCCCGGCGGTGGAGGGGCTCCGCTCGGTGATGCGGGAAGGTTGGCAGACGCTGGCGCTGAGGAAGAATGGCCATCCCCGTGCATGGCTAAACCTGCAGACCCCCCTCGCAGTGAATGACTTGGGCCAGTAGATGCAGGTGTCCATTCCTCTTGAGATGACCCCGATTCCCTCCTTGATGTCGAGGCTACCATGGGACGGAAGAGGTCGCGAGTCAGATCAAATATTTCTGAGCCCATGGCTCCTATGGCCAATGAATATCTTTCTCTTCTTATTCTGGATTCGTTGACGATGAGATCGGCAAACATGCGAACGCGGTCAGCATCCGAAGCAGCTAGAGACTCCTTGATTGCAAACGCTCGGTATCTGTCGATGGTGGCGGCAGCGAATTGATCCCCCGTCTGAGCTACAACCGCTTGTTTCGTGACAGGGGTCGACGCCATCACTGTTGGACGGGATGAGTCTCTCGCCCGAGATCCAGATGCTGATCGAGTCTGCGGGGGAGGGGTAGGCAACGACTTGGGCGCCGCTAACGGTGCAGTGGCAGGTGTTTGTGATATCTTGCTTTGGTAAGGGGAGAAGGGTGGTGAGGCTGCTGGTGTTGCTGCCTCAAGCTGGGCGGATCCGGGGGGGCCACGAGGGGTTGAGTTTCGGGAATCATTCGTGAATGAATCACCGGTTGGTGGCGGCTCCATGTCTCGTCTACTCGCGCTCCGTGGAGTCGACTTGTTGGCGGTCAGTCTGCGCATGAGCCCACTGGAGCTCGAGGGAACGACGATATCCGATATATCGTGAGGTTGAGTCATGGCATCGATAGAACCATGAGATACGTGTCGACTTTTGCTTTCCACTCGTCGTTGAATGATTGTCTTGTCATGTCGCACTGCCCTAGCTCTGTTGAGCCCCCCAGTACTGTTGGATGATCCCAGCGGTTCAGGAACATCGGTGGCATTGGCCGCGGTTGTGGTATCAATGACCAGGCCGGGTGAGCGGCCACGGTTCGCTTGGCTCGGTCGGCCGGACTCTGCATCTGTGTCAACCCAGTCGGCCGGTGTAGGAGGAACGGGTCCCAAAGAAGCAACACCGCTAGGTGGTGGTCGGCGGGTTGGAGGTGAGATGATGGCGACGCTTGCTCGGTCGATGCTTTGCACACTTTGTGACCTCGAATTCGATGGTGGAGGACCTGGTGGCGGCGGCGGAAGTGGCATCCCGGGCTCCCACCTTGTTTGTGACGTTGAACGTGAGCGCTGAGAGGCAGGCGTATCAATGGCACCTGTTGAGGCTGCTCGCCGGGCTGCTGGCGGTCCGACATGAGGAAATCCACTGGGAACAGGCGCCATCATACGTTCAGGTTCTTGGCGAAGCATCAATGGGCCTATGCTTCTCCTCGTGTGCATGGCAGCCGCTTGGGCGTCGGGTGAGCCTGTTGGTGGCTGTTCGTGCTCCTTTCTTCGACTCAGAGACGGCAATCCAAAGCGACGTTCTCGCGGGTTCCCCGGCCCCCTCGCACCTGGTGGTGGGGGAAAAGAGGGATTTCCTGGAGGTTCTGGAGAAGGTCTATGAAGCGGCGCCATTGCCATTCTTGAGGGGGGCGGAGGTGTTGAGCCTAAAGCAACTGTATGCTCAAAGGCAGCGCTCATCGGTCGCTGCTGCCGGCTTCGAGGAGGACTATACGGCGGAGGGGGAAGCGGCGAAGCTTGAAATGTACCCATAGTCAGTCGCTAGTAGAAATACAGGCTCCTTGACGGCAACAAGGAAACGAAGAGACGAGAAGAAGGGTCAACTAGACGGCGAAAAGAAAGAGATGTTCCTTCTCATACCTTGTCCCGCCTCCACCACGAACTGGCGCGACCTTTCAGTCATCTGCGCAGGCGACGGCACCCATTCCTGGGGATTGTACGGTTGTATCGCACTGGCTGGCGTGTGTGCAGATTGAAAATGAGACGAAGCCATGGACACGGCAGATATGGGCGAGCTGGCTCGGCCGCCGTAAGGAGCCAGCGAACTTGTCGTGAGCGGATCGAGGCCCTGACGAAGTCGCGCCGGATCACGGGGCGAAGCCATGTTGGATCGACGGCCACGGGCGCCTCGAGCAAGGCAGATCTCTGGGGCAGCCTATATTACAGGTTATAGTCCGTACAGCCCACCCAGATGGTCGACCGTGTGTCTGCTGAAAATAGACCAGATGGCCTCGGCACCGGGGAAGCTTTGCCGAGGGAATAGCGACAAAACCCAGCGGCTAAAGACTCGGACGCCCGCAGGTGAAGATGCCGAGTCGAACAGCTTGAATGGTCGTCCGTGAAGCGTGAACTGCTTTCTCAGTCGACTGGAGGCTGCTGCAAGACACGAGCTTGTGACTATTTACAGTAAAAGGTCATACACCTCGTAAGGGCGTTCCGCGTTCCGCGTTCTGGTGGGGATGGGAGGCTTCGGCTTCTTCGACGTGTTGAAGGCAGCATGGCCAGGGGTGCCAGGAGAGGCAGAGGGCAGAAGGCTGGACACGATGCTAAAAATAAAAAAAAGGGATATGACAAGACAACGCTGGCCCAGCTTCAGGTGCCTTCAGATGGGCGGGAACCTGTGATTCGCGTTTCATCCCACTCTTGAGCTGTGGCATGGCTGTCAACAGATCTCAACAAGCTCTCCATACGGTGTATGTATGTACAGCGACAGGTGCATGTATGTACGTACAGAGGCGCTAGGCGTCGGTCCCGTTGGTCCATCCATCAGATCCACTGGCATACCGAGTCGTTGATTGGCCACATGCAGGTCAAGAGGGTCAAGAGGCGGCTTCTTCGGGCGCCTCGTCGTTTTCTGGTGTCCGTTCGAATATTACCATCACCGCTTTTCCGATACCAGAAGAGCTATTCACCCCTTTTACTTTCATTGACGTGAATTTGAGGACTGTCGTTTGAAGAACAACAGCGAGACCAATACATACTTGAGTAGTATCATCGGAATCGCTCATCCCCTACAGGTCTGCCAGGGCCCAAGATTGCCGTGTTGCATATGTATGTAGTTATGTGGATGAAGAAAAAGAAAACCTTTCGCCCTTTCAGGACACGCAGCAAATATTTGACCCAATCTCGTCTAAAACCAATCCACCCCCCCATCCCAAACTATTGATTCCATGTGACACCTATTATATAAAGCTCGCTTTCACCATGCGACTTGTCGAGGTTCCTTGTGGATATCGACTGCATGAAGATATTAGATAAGTTCTCCTCGGATGGAGTCCGTGCAGTCTCTCGCATCTTCCGCCACAATCATGTCATGTGCCTCGCATTGGACAGCCTGGTCATGTCTAAACACTAAACATGCGCATCCAGGGAAAATCACAGTGCATACACAAGCAGGCTATGTAAGCGCCACCATTCGAGGAAGGGAAAGGGCGTACATATACAAAGGGGATCGACTGTTAGGACAGCTAATTGATGCTTTCAACCGGACCCCATCCTTTGGGTTCAGCTTGCTGAGTATTTTGCTACCATGGCTAAGAGCGCATAGACGACTCTCTTGTATTGAGCAATCGTCTGAATGGAGACGACGTGCTGGCTTGCTATGATACTTCTTTGGATTGAACATGAGTGAATGTTCGATGGAAATCGTGCCCCACCGGCATCCACCATGGCAAGTACGTACAGATCAGCAAGCACGTCTGCCTAATTCAGCTAACGAGATCAACATGACGCTCGTGGGCTTCCGAACCCATCTTCTGCCTGTACAAGTTGACCATATTCAGAAAGCAACATCATCTCCCGCGACATCTGTTGCAGGAAGGATTGAACGACTGATTGAGCAACAAACCAGAAAGAAGCAACAAGCCGAAGCAGACCCGCTTTTCTTGGTTAGTGGGGCACAAGGCTCCCATAAAATTCTAGAGCATTCTGAGCTTTGTGGTATTTGACTTCTTCCCCCTCATGCTGCTCATGCTGCACCAGCAAAATCATCTTGCTGCGTTATCACAACCTGGACTCAATATCTCGTCTGCATTGTCTCAGCTTCTACAACGTAAGTTCACAACCATCAACTCAATACACGAACCACTTCCTCCGCAGTCTTTCATGATGAGACACCAGCTGGCACCAGTCATAGAGTGACTTGTACTCCCTTCATTGATGACCGTTATTGCTGTGGTCTATGACCATTTCTGAATGTCTGACTGTGGAAGCAACACTTTACCTACTCCCTGCGACTGATATGTCAAAGCACACTGGCCCATCGTTGTGCGCTTGCTAACAAGGCGATTGCGCTCTAGTGTCAACTTTCATCAGCTCCCGATTCGTCGCGATGGTTCTGCACAACCCCAACAACTGGCATTGGGTGAACAAGGATGCCTCCCAATGGGCCAGGCAATGGTTCGAGGATAACCTGAAGAAAGTTGAGGCCAAGGATGGCGATGTAGAAGTCAAGATCAGCAAGGTCCAGAGTATGGACGGTGATGTCGATGTCAGCCAAAGGAAGGGCAAGGTCATCACCATTTTCGACGTGAAACTCGTCTTGGAATACACCGGTAAGGAAGGCGTGAAATCGTAGCATGTACCAAAGTTTACCTTTGGCTTACTCTTGTCGTAGGATCTGCTCCAGATGCGGATGAAGTATCCGGCACCGTTACCGTCCCGGAGATTGCACATGATACTGAGGAGGACGAATACGTGGTACGTCTCTATTCGCCCTCGCTGTAATGTTCCAGAGCGTTGCCCTTTCTTTCCACCGTGCAGAGAACTTATCCTGTTGCTAGTTTGATGTGGATATCTTCTCCGAATCCAAGGAGAAGCAGCCGGTCAAGAACCTTGTTCGCTCCAAGCTTGTCCCCCAGCTGCGAATGGAGTTCCGAAAGCTTGCACCTGCTCTCATTGAAGAACATGGCAAAGACATCCAGCACGCTGCTGGCTCCAACCCATCGAGTGGTTTCTCGACCCCCAAGCTGCACCCTCAGGGCTCTACCCCAAAGCAGACAGAAGCCAAGTCTACGCTGACCAGTACATCCGGTATTGTTAACACGGTGACGGTGACGGACAATGAAGAATTCCGAACCACCGCGGACGAGTTGTATCAAACATTTGTGGACCCTCAACGCTTGGCGGCATTCACTCGGTCACCCCCCAAGGTATTCGAGGGAGCCAAGAGCGGAGGCAAATTTGAGCTTTTTGGTGGAAATGTCTCGGGCGAATACCTCGAGCTCGAGCCCGGAAAGAAGGTTGTGCAAAGCTGGCGCCTGAGCCAGTGGCCAGCCGGCCACTTCTCCAAGCTCCAAATCGAATTCGACCAGAATGATGTTGATCACGTCACAGTCATGCGCGTCACCTGGGAGGGCGTGCCCGCTGGCCAAGAAGAAGTCACCAAGAGGAACTGGCTAGAATACTACGTCAAGTGCATCAAGCAAACTTTTGGGTGAGCAACCCTTCTTGCAGAAGATTTCCGCGGCTCGTCATCATATGCTAACATGTAGTCTTCAAAAGGTTCGGCACTATTTTGTGAAATGAAGATGCAAAGCCAGTAAAAAGATGAAAAATAGAAACACAATTATATACAATTATACACACATGTACATCATCGATACGCTCTAGAAAGGGGGTGACGGCATATGGGGTTCAGGCGTCTCTGCCACGGTGGCGGTTGTGACTATCGGAAGCTAGCTGCACCAAATCTATAATCGGCCACGAAAATATCTCCCAGGTTGTCCCACAGGCCCAAGTCGTAGAGATTTTCAACATCTTTCAACTTCCATACCCGCTCCCACTCCCCTTCACCCGCCAGCTGCATGCTAGCGGGCGGAGGCTTGCCGTCGTCTGTGGCCGCGAGTGCCATCTCCGGCTGGACTGGCCATCTAGGGCAGAGAGGTTCGCGGGCGAGATCCCTGGCTCGTTTCGAAGATAGCTTGCGACGGAAAGCGAAGCCGTCGCCCATGTCATCCTCGTAGACGGACCACTTGAACGACTCATTCGTAGTGGTGCCACAGTATACGAGGTACAATGTGTAAATCAAGAGACCCCAAACCAAAGGCGAGGTCATCCCTGCGAGGAGAGCCGTGGCACCCAGACCGATGTTGGTCTGAACACCCCAGCCCCACATGACGACGTACGTGCCCAAACCGTGTCTTCGAGGATGCCACGGCGACCACTCGATGAAATGTTCCTTGATGGACGACGATAGCAGCGAAGCGCCCAGGAGACCCCCGTATGTGCACAAAACCGCCGTGGATGCGAGGAGCAGAATGAACCAATGCTGGTTTCCATACCCCACGCAGGAGTTGATGAAGACGCAGTGATGATCTGACTTGGCTATACATCGCTTGCACACGCTGCAGTGCTTGGAGCGAGGTGGTTTGAGGAATCCACACGTCTTGCAATCAGCCCCCGGATGGAACAGCGCATGGTCATACGGGTACAAAGACATGTGGTAGGCGTGATTGTTCGGAGTAATGTAGCCGGGGTCAGCGGCGCAAGAAAGATACAAGAAGACGTAGGGCACGAGTACGGCGAGCACAACGGTTGACTTGGTGAACAGGGTCAGGCGGTGCCAGATGGCAGGGAGATACAAGTACTCGCCGCCGGCCATGAGGATGATGTAGAAGATCTGGAATAGTTGGCATCGTACACGTTGGGGAAGTCGCCACTCGTATATTGATTTGGGACAGACTTACGACGATGAAAGGATGACGGTCATGCATTAAGAAATGCCCGAATCTGGAAAGGGACGATGAAATTTTCCCAGAGGTGAGCCTGTTGTCGATTGACAGCAGGACATTCGGGATATGAATCCATAGTACACGGTGTAGAAACCCGATACGTCTTGTAAGAGGTTGCGCGCAATCAGCGCGGGATTCTACTGGACTTGGGGGGTTCGAGAGTGAATTACACACCTGAGGGCTGGCAATCTTCCGAAGAAGGTGACAAAGACGGCGAAGCTCACGGAGAGAACCACGGCGATCGGCCACCTGAGCGAGATCATGGAGATCATGGCAAAACACTGTCGGCCAGACGAGGGGGGCTTTTCAACTCGGCTCCGACTTCGCGAGCAGGGGATCACGGGCCAAAGTGACCGTGCCTCGCGCCTGCCTGCTTTTTGCTTGTCGCTGATGAGTGACCTTCTTGTCCAACAGGGCCATCAGCCCATCAGCCCACGGGTGCCACTGGCTCCGCTTATTGATAAGCCAGACGCTGGGTCCGTGGCAAAACCACAACACGTGATTGCGCGACTTCCATCACGCGTCCAGATAACCACACACTTCCCGGTTGCCGTTTGTTGCCCACGAGAACAAAGCCAGGCAGGTGAGTCTCTTGGGGTTCAGCGAGACGATTTCGTCAAAAACTTCGGCATGGATGGCCGTTGAAAGACCAAATGTGCCTCCCACTAAACCACTTGGGTGATAACAGCAACCTTGTCCAACATGGCGGGCGGCGTCACATACGACGGCGTCCAGAGCGCGAACGGAGGGACCCGAGGTATCATTTTTAAGGACATGGTTTTCTGGGTCTCCCATAAAGTACCCGCGAGGAATTCCATACTTGAACTGATCAAGGCAAGTCCCTGGTGCACTTAATCTCAGATGTTCCTCAGTCTCGATGTTAACCTGATTACAGAACAACGGGGGCGTAGTTGTGCCTCTAGAAAAGGATGCGCAAATGCTGATTGCAGATCACGCAAGGAAAGACTCGCCCCTGGATTCCATTTCGTGGAAGTACATCACGGAATCGGTCTGCAACGGCATCGTGCAACTGACGGATCGTTATCGCATCGCGCCATCTTCCAACGCGGCCATCAGCGCTCCCAAAAAACTGACGAGATCGGCGTTTACACATGCTGAAGATGCTGCTCTTGCCAATTGGGTTTTGTCTCAAACTACAGGTCAAAGCAAACATTGTAGTGGAAACACGATGTATCAGAAGTTTGCTGAAACTGTAAGCAATACACTACCTTGAGAAAGATCGTTGCATATGATGAGCCGTCGTACTGATCTGTATTAGCACACCTCTCATACCTGGCAGTCTTGGAGAAGTAGATTCACCCAGATTCTGGCTCACCGCCCGATACACGAACTGGAGAAACTTGCCATGTCAGCTGCTGACCTAGCTGTCCAACCTTCCTCCGCGTCAACGACACCTCAAGCTTCTCCAGCCATCGCACAGCCTCGAAGCTCCCGACGCATGGCGCCCGTCTCCGCTGGTATAGCGAAAGAAGCCCCGATTGTATCTGCCACGCGAAAAGAGCGACAGTCCAGGTCGCCCCCTTCTTCTCCAGTCCAAAGCGAAGAAATGGGAATAGAGACTCAGGTTAATGCGAGGGATCGCTTTCACAACGACCTGTTGATTTTTGTGGAAGTGAGCGAAGCCAAGTTGAACCTCGAGCCGGACGTTGGAGGGAGAAGTCTTGACTTGTGGGATCTCAGCCAAGCCGTTGCCTCGCAAAATGTGCCGCCCGGCGAAGTGGACTGGATGAAAGTTGCCAAAGACCTGGATTACGATTGGGTGCAAGACAAAAAAGTGCTTGTTGAGTTGCAAAGTTGCTTTCAAGATAACCTGGCAGACTTCTTTGATACAATATCCAGCTTTAATTCCGATGACGACGAGGAACAAGAGGTCGAGTCTCAGACCGACGAGCGCTCGCCACCGAGCGTCATCTCATCGTCTCCTCCCGTTGGATATTCAAAGCGAAAAGGGTCTTTCGATCATCAGCCTTCATCCATGGTTGAGAATTCGGCGAAGCGAATGCGGCCGAATCCCACCGCGGAGATTCCATCTACGCCGGAAGAGAGGCTAAGAATTTCGGCTACGCAGAGCAATTCCGACGCAACTCCTTCGCAACAAGTGCATTCCGAGGCGCCTACTGTTAGCCCAATACCCCTCAGATTAGAGCATTGCCGCACAATTGGTGGACAAGAGGAATTTGACACCTCGAAGCTTGTGGAGGAAGCTGCTGCTAAATCGATGACGACCAGCAGAGCCGTAAAGCGGTCTCTACCAGCCTCATTTCATCCGAGCAGTCGGCGCGTTTCTGTACAGGAGGCAGAAACGAGAGCTCCGCAGCCACCGAGACCGATCCGAGCGGAGCCGGATGAAGAAGGCCAAAGTCAAAGCCTACGAGAATGGATTGAACATTACGAGGGCTTGGGTTATTCGCGACCCATCGTGATGGAGTCGCTTACGCGCGCTTCGATGCGGCCAGGCTGGCCGGCCTGCCATTTAATGGAGCTGCTCAAAGAGAAAGGAGAGGTTCCTTCGAATATCGAAGGTTTATGGACCGACCGAGACGACAAAAGCCTGCGCTATGTTGATTCCATTTACGCAAAGTGGGAGAAAGCCGAAACACGGGAGCGGAACAAGGCAAAGAGGGAACTTGACGGACTTGTAAACAAACACACCATGGAAGAGGTTGACCTGCGCCGGCGATTTTTTGCTTCGCAAGCGAGAAAAAGGTAAACTGTATGGGGCAATTTTCTCTTGCTCCCCCCTCCTTTTCTGTATAAGATACCACTTGTGATGACGCGATGTCTGTTCTTGTTACGACGACGGGGTATATGATCAACGTGGGACTGTGGTTGACGATGGCTTATTATAATATGATGATGATGATGATGATGATGATTGGTGTTCTTGACACGTTCTTGTTTAATACTTTTTATTGTATGCAGCAAAGATAGGCACAGCAATTGCAAGCAAAGTGTAAGTATACCAGTTCCCACATGCACATACTCGCAGTGCACGGCGGTGGTGATATTCTGTCATGTCATGGCACGAATACATATGACTCGACCAAGGGCTGTTTCAGTTGTCCAGGAGCCAAGGCCCGGTGAGGCCGGCCTCTCCGGGTGCCACACGTTTCCTCTCCTCTTCTGGTACCGCCCGCCCCAGGAGGGCAAGTACGCCACGCCAACGCCACGCCAAGTTGGCGAGGCCACGCGCGAGCGCGACCAGCCCGCGAGGTGGTATTCCAACATGTGTGCGTTGTTTAGTCGGTTGGTTGAGATGTCGCTGGCTGTCCATCTGTTACAACACGGACCAGACTGGTGCCATCGCTGGGCAGCATTATTTACCAACCTCCCAGTACATCTGTATACATAGCGGCAGCGTTTACGGATTACCTTGGTCGTCATTGTCTTTTATTTTGCCTGAATTGTTGGACGTCGTGTATTTGTATTTGTCGTCACGTTGGTCGAGGGAAAAGAGCCATCCGACCTCGGGTTGCATGGAACTCGGTTTTAGTGTGTCACTCCGAACTCGCCCATCTTAAATCGTCATGGATATGGGCCCGACATACTTGTACAGAGGGAGGCGCGTTGAGACATTGTTCGAGACAAGTCGTTTTTCTACCTTTTGCACTCGAGTTCCGATTTAAGAATATTCTCAAAAGCAAACTACCCGTATCCCATTGCGTGATTCATCCCCTTCATGGCGCAAGCGCTTGTTCGCCTTTAGACCCGAAATATCCCATTTGCCCCCAATATGGCTCGGTTCATCGCCTAGATAAAATGCAAACATTTGACGCCAACTTTGCCCACCATTTTCCGCTTTGCATGAACGAAGTTCCGTTTGCCCAGTTATAATTAGCGTCTTGACGTAAACGCTTTCCCGATAAATCATTTCTTAAATTTCAACGTCGCTGCCTGTAGTAGACCCAGTATTGGAATAAGTCGTCATATTGTTGTCGTCAGTCATGATATGGTCTAAATGCCAGATGTTCGAAGGAAAAAAACCCAGGGAGAATAGATTCACTGCCTCATGGCTCTTGTATGTGCTCGCAAATGATACTAGGAATCCGGCAAACTCTCCTGAAAGTGGTTAGTCCAAGATCATCTCTCGTAATTCTTCTTTCTTACCAGCTCCAAGTAAAAGTAAATTCCTGACTAAGGAAGGCTGTAGCCCATACGATCCTAGTGTTAAACTTGCAACAGGGCAGATTATGTAGGGCCACCAAATTGCCGTGCTGAGCTTGACTAGAGGTTTTTGCAGAGCACCAATAGACATTGTAGCAAATTCAAGCGAAGACAAAAGGGTCAAAGTCTGGTTATGCGCCGATTCAAGTATTTTGTTTTGAAGGGTCTGTTTATCCAAGACAACATCGGCAAACTCTTGTAGGTTTTCCATTGTCTATGGAACCGTTAGCAACGCTCACAGACGGAGCTTCGACCAAGAAACAAACCCTACCTTCTGCATCGCTTCTTGCTGACGCACAACCGACGAGACCCGATCTTCCGACTTGCCCTTGTGCGTATTAGCAGATGCAGTCGATGATACCAGGCAAACTTACTAATTGTGCTTGCAAGGACCTTGTTGTTACAGATATGGCTTTCAATATCTCTGCTATCTCAGCCACGTCGTGCGTAGCCACCTCAGTAGCAGTCCTTATCGCTATTTCAAAACCCTGAGACGCCTGGTCTTCTCTCAGCTTCAATCTTGATAGAACAGCTTCCATGAACTGCTCCAGGGACTTTGCACCTTCCATGCCACTATGTACAGCTGCCTGAGTCTATTCGCAAATGTCAATAATTCTCCAGTGCAGTGGAATACATGGGGGAGGCGTAGGTACCTGAGCACTATCTGAAAGAGCACTGCCAATGATTTTGTTCAGCCGCAAAGTCATTGATTCGAATTTCTCCACGTGTGCCGCCATAGCTTCTGCATTCTCATGGGACTTTCGAAAAACGCGTTCGAGGTTTTTGACATGTTCTTGGGTCTCGTTCTCAGCTTGACCGGTAAGTCTTTTTAAGACGATGGCGAGTTTCTGATGCAAGAGGATGTGCTGATCTTTGCATGCGTAAGTAGATGAAGATTGTGAGCTTTCGAGTCCAACTTACCTTTTTCATTCTCTGCTCGAGCTGCTTCACAAAATCTCAGCGCCTTATGCCTATAGCTTACCCAAGTGTTCCAGGCCGAGTCCGATCTCGCCAAGCCCTCGAGGCATTTGTCAATTTCAGCTGTCGCCACATGGAGCTGCGGCCTCGAAGGTGCAGGGAGGCTCGCAAGCACAGTCTCACGAAACTTGTGACACGGAGTTGGGATATCAAAATTCGCCCTTTCCAGATCGCAAATTGCTAAGCTAGCAGCAAAGAAGTCCACAAAGTCTCTGGCAGCTCTTCCTGTATCAGTCAACACTGTGGCTTCATTCTGTCCATCGAGGAGCTGGCAGTTGCCGACCAACAGCCGAGCCGCAATTCTGTGGCAAAGTGGCTCTGACTCAAGCTCCTGGAGCTCAATGAGCGCAGTAGCATAAGCGTCCGAGGTTGCGTGGCTGTTTATGAGAGACGCTGGAGAGACGAAGAACTGCTCCTCTAGAGACTTGCCTGTTGTGGTGATGATTTGTCAATACCGAAGCTGCCAGCGGTTGGATATGCTAGAATTGCCTTACGCTGTCTTGTATTTCGCCACCCCAAACACTCTATGGGAGAGATCAACAGGAGAACAAGGGCGGTGAGCATGATGATGCGACTTCCCATGATGAAACGCTTGAATATCGACATAGCTGCTGCTGCTTGCTTTCATGGTCCTGTCCAAGCTCGATCATTCATTGCTGGGTTTGCCGCGTGATGCTAGCATTCCGATGATGTGTGGGTTGCTGCGGAAAGCAAATTTCCTAATGCTTAACTAAGAATGCGTTTCGGCGAGAGAACTCGGAGAGGGAAGGTGCGACACTGGTCAGTTGGTCGGTGCCAGCTGCCAGCTGCCAAACGGCCGCTCCAGACATTGTTGGCTATTTTCGAGCGCACGCAAGACAAGACGCACAAGAATGAATCTGAAGTTTCAATAGTAAAGAGGCCTCCTGACAGAACGGTAAGTCTCATTTCACCAGACATGGAGCAAAGAAGTAGAGCCATCCTGCTATCTGCAGGGTTATTCGATTATTATTCGGTACAAGAAAAAAAAATCCCTCTCCGACTAGGGGGGGAAGGGGAAAGGCGCAGAAGACTGCAGAACAAATGCGGCATGTTATAATAGTGGACAAAGCTGTTTGGGAACAAAAAGAAAAACGCACCCACTGACGCAAATCAATGAGAAGAAACGAGCCGCGGCTCTGTACGTATCCCAATTCAGGCTTTATTATTCCTGCTCTGAGATTGGCCATGAATGCATGGGAGAACTGATATGGCTCACGCATTGCGCGCCTTGGGGTCACAAAAGTTGGCCTTTATCAGGTCTGGCAGCTTCATTGTCAAGAGCGAGATCGCGATGACCTGCATCAGGTGGAACGCCAACCAGCGCCTACTTCTTCTGGCTGTAAACAGTGAATCTTCATGGCTTCCATTTTCGCGTCCCTCGTCAGGAGAAGAGGGTTTCGACCTGCGTTTGCGGTCCTTGATCCCGACTATTATTAGACAGCGGACGTGGAGAGAATAACAAAATAACACTCTACACTACGGCCGCGCCCTTTGAAACTGATCCAGGTAAGAGGCCATCGTGGAAAGATGGTGAGTATATATATATGCTCATTTGATCGTACCTACATTAGGGGTGCGCACTCCGTTTTTGGCTGTTTGGCCTAGCTGCGTGACACAAAGGACTTTGGGAAGGGAGACATTTTGGATGATTTACATTGATAGGCCTCATTTTTGAGCCAGATGGAATTGAGCCGATATTTAACATGTCGCAGACTCACATTGCGGCCTCACACCTGAGGCATCGCTCTCTTCATCCCTGTTCGTTTGTTTGATGCAGATTCATGCATTTCACTTGTTATCGCGGTTCATCATCGGTCGGCTTCGTTTGAAGACCTTGATTCACTTGTTTGATAGACCTTCTGTTGTATTGTAGGTCTTTATTCATAGATTTGAAGCTTATATAGCTTCCTTTTTCCCTCTGATGGATTCCCTATCTAGATAGTAAATCTTCATCTGCTCTTCTTTCCATTCTATGCATCATTCTACAAAAGATCAGGAGAGTGAGACCGAACTGCCCGCCCGCCCGCTTCCCGCCCGCCTTCCTGCCAATAAAAACATAACCTCGCGTGCGACAAGTTGTATGACATCCAAACAACGAGACGAGGCCTCTTCCAGTCGCCCAATCACACCCGGCGCCTTTCAGGGCTACAACCAAAGCATCTCTGCCGACAGCACAAGAATGTGCACTCAGGTAGACCGGAGATGGGCGTGCGGGCACATCAGCTATCTTCAGATCAAAAGGTGTGACCGGCTTTTCAAGGACTGCAAAGGAACCGCTGCAAAACACGAGGTGGTTGATGACCCTGCTGAGGTCTGTAGTGACTGTCAGCGCCGGCAAACGCTACCGAGGCCTCATGTTGCCAAATGAGGCATTCGCTCACGCATCCATTCCTCTTAAGCGACGCGAAATTACTAGAGGTTGGACCCCCACAGCGTTTCTAACGAATAAAGGGCCAATGTAAAAGGAGAATCGGACGAGTCAAGGACAAAGAGGATAGAAGAGAACAAAGCGGTACACTAGGCTAGCGCACCCCGTTCATTATTCGAGGCTCAAAGTCAATTCACCTGAACATGACGCTACTTCTTTTGTATAAATGGAAGCATTCTGGAAATAGAAGACATGTGGGAGAATAAAGCGGCAGAGGCCGTTGGCCTATGAGAGCCGGAAGAAATGTCGGAACTACAACTACGGACTAGTCTGGAAACCCAATTCTTTGGGTTAGGGATTGTGTGCCACATTTACTCCATATGGCTGGGCAGACC
This sequence comes from Epichloe typhina subsp. poae, assembly GCA_030389615.1. Taxonomy (NCBI): domain Eukaryota; kingdom Fungi; phylum Ascomycota; class Sordariomycetes; order Hypocreales; family Clavicipitaceae; genus Epichloe; species Epichloe typhina. The sequence goes on from CP098313.1 coordinate 4,815,035, forward strand.
TTCCTTGCCGCGGGCCTTCCCGGGAATTATATACATAACACGGATTAAGCGCTTCACCTCGAGACAAGACGACCGTTTTCACTTGAGCACTGTGCGCAGGTTGCGATACGAATGCGCGCATTGGCAGCGCAGTCGGAGTAGTACAGCACGAAGAGAAGTCATATGACATGTCGTTGGTCTGAGAGTAATTTTCATCACGTCACTAATCCGTACGGATTACAACAGTAATACGGGATGAGATTGAAATGGGTCTGTCAGGCGCATCTCCCTGCACAAGGGCTGACAGCACATTGGCGCCAATCAGATGCTCGCCAGACGCCGGATAGGGACCCACCATGGCGGCCGTTTTGACGCAGCAGCCTGCCCAGATCATACGATGTTCCGCATTCAGCGCATGCATGGGCTGGGGTTCGTGGTGGTGCGCGGTGGTGCGCGGTGTGGTTGGTGCCTGGCGTGGTGCCTGGTGTGGTGCCTGGTGGTCCTCCAGCGGGCGGGCGGACCGCAAAAATGAATCGCGGAAGGGGGTCGCCAAAGGTCAGGCCATTCTCGCCAACAAGTGCAACAGGTTGATTTTTATTTCTTCCATTTTTCTTTGCGCCATGCTTCCCGAGCTTGCTGTTTCTAGTAGTATCATGTTATTCTTGTGCTCCTGCACCCGCACCCGCACCACCCGCACCCGCACCCGCACCCGCACCCACATCCGCACCCGCGATATGCCATGGTTGCCATGGATGCCATGGTCTGGTCGGGCAAAGTGTGCTGCGTGGCATCCGAGACCCAGTGACCATCCTCCAGAGCTCCAGAGTAGTATGTAACTGGCCCTACATAATAACACTGATGATAAGCTGAGGGGAGGGGAGGGGAGGGGAGGGGAGGGAGGCATAGTCTGGTTGGTTCTACGGAGATTTTCGATGGCCGGCACATGTTAATACTGATTACTCTGTTCTGAAAGCTTCAGCCGTTACATATGCTGGCTTAGTCTTGGCTGACTTCCGACTCGTCCATCGTTCTCATCTCCATCTTTTTCTCGATCTTTTTCCCCTCCAATTCCTTCCAAACATACTCCGTACTCCGCAAGCTGCGCGGGACGGGCTTGTCCGGACGTCGGCTGCTGCTGCTGCTGCTGCTGCCGCCAATTGGCAAACCCTTGTTGAACCAGTGCCGAAAGCCTGGGTTGCCGATTTCTCTCGAATGCAATCTGACCTGTCATGACCAGATTGCATGCTCTTCTTGTCATCTCTTTCCATCTCTTCCTCCTCCTCTTCTCTTCTCTCTACGCCTTTCCCGGTTGTGAGTAATAAAGCTTCCGAGTTCGCATGGTTGCTCCTGCCAATTGAATCGATTGGGCTTGCGCTTTGTTTCAAAACCAGAAGGTCACACCCAACCGAACCACAACTTGAGTCTGGACTTACATACATTGGCAAGTGCGCAACGCCTCGAGCATCGAGCATCGCGCATCGACCATCGACCTCGAGCAACAAACAATAATCTCGTTTGTTCGGCCACTTCTTCTGTGCCAAATGAAGAGCTTGGCATATTCTACCACTTCAACTCAGACACGCCTTCTTGCGAACCCACGGGTTGCAAAACCGGAGCATCTGATCAATACATTCCGCGAGACGCGGGCCCATCCATACTTCTAGGCGGTTGCCCTTCATCACAAAAGCCCGTTTAGCGACCACATCTCCTTCCCGCCCTCGCCCTCACGTCTCTCGCATGGCAACCATGTCCGAAAATGTCATCAGAGAGCATTCGGCAAGCAGCACGGATCAAGACATGTCGCCGTCCCGACAAACATGTCGACTCGCACAGGACACACTGAACTGGTCGGCAAGATCTGCTGGTCTGGGTACGTTTGACTTCACATCTGCTCCCTCCGGTGTGTCAATACCATCCTTCGGTCCGGCGATTGCTGCGCTTGCAGATCTTTCATTTACACAGCCATCCGCTAGTTCTATGCCTGACGGCCAGCCGGACGTCTTTCAAGCCAGGGACTTTCACGATAAGAAGAGAATAAAGGTAGAACCAGACACGCCTGCTTTGGACTCCATAGACTATTGGATCTCTTTCGATGACGATCTCGATAAAATGGGAAGTTTCGAGATTGACTACTCCAAGCGATCTGATTTGCTCAGTCAAGACAGGTACGCATTCATTGGTGTCAGACCCGACCACTCGATTGCCAGACACGAAGCTAACTGAACTCCAGCAGAATCGAAATCACTTCTGAATCTACCCCTGGGCTCGGTAGTGGATTGTACGCTACTGCAACTGCGCCATTTAGAGAAGAGGATTTCTTCGACGACAGCGCCTTTGAGCAAGCCATGTCAGACGATGAGGAGGAGGTGTTCGAGTCAAGAACAGATATGAATACTAAGCCGACCGACCCGGCAAGCCAATCGGCAAACCAATCGGCATCTCAGCCCTCCATCAATAACACCACTGGTGCATGTCAGAAGCACGAGGGGTTGGATACATTCCAACCCGACTTGCGAATCGCGTCTGCTGTTCGGGACGTGCCTAGACAAATGAGACGCGGCGTTTACGCTCCGGCTCCGTCTACGGAATACGACGAGCAGCGAAGATTTTTAGAGGAAGCCTTGAGCTCGGGCAAGATACCCGGCGCTTTAATCCCACCCAATGGATTTGGCATAGGGTTTGGTGCAGGAATGGGGGGGTGCAGGCCACCGCAGCAATTTGAGAAGAAGTCCCCAAGTCCACGCAGCAAAATGTCGGAAGGTCAGACCCAGTCAATGAGCGCCAAGAATGGCGATGTATCCGATGAGCCCGATCTCGAGCCCAGAAAACAAACGAAGAGAATAACATCGACCGCGAGACCAACGGCTGCAAAGAAATCAACTTTGTCGACTGCAGCTCCCAAAGTCAAGTCGGCCGATCGGATAGCTCATAACGATGTCGAGCGAAAATACCGGACAAACTTGAAGGACAAGATTGCCGAGTTACGTGCCGCCGTGCCAGCTTTGCAAACATCCGGGGCAGATGGTGACTCTGAGGGCGGATCGGCTGCTGGACAGCAAAGTCGCAATAAAATCAGCAAGGTGGGAAGAATATCTTTCACGTCACGGCTGTGAAGGGTCGATGCGCTTGTCTCGTGGAAAGATGCTAACCAAGTTTGTCTGTCACTAGGGCACGGTGTTAACGAAGGCAACCGAATACATTCACCAGCTTGAAGCTCGAAACAAAGCCATCGTACAAGAACATCAGCAGCTCTCACGAAGGATACAAGCATTCGAAACCCTACTCAATACCACCGGCAGCCAAGCTGATCTGATGATGCCAAATCACAGCATGACACTTTTCGACCCTCGAGGATTTTGTTAAATGGCTTGAGGATATATATGTTGGGGTCGGGAAGAGGGTTAGGAGAACAGCATTGGGAGATAGGCTATGTTTATACTCGGTGGCGCCCTGGGCTATGCTTTCAAAGACTAGAACAGTGATGTTTGTCAATTCTCTCTAACGATTTTTTTTGCCATTTTTGGAGCGGGCATCGGCACGGTGGCGTTTTTGTTTCGTGTGTTTTCTGACTATCATGTCTCCCTCTCGGTACTATGTAAATAGAATCATTCCCCTGGCACATACAAACCTGGTGGAGGGTCACAGCGCACTCTGATTGCATTTCAGAGCAAAATGGATGGTATCGGACACTGTTTCTCCCAAAGCAGGGTTGTAGAGTAATCCCGTGGTTCGCAAATGACTTTCCCCCATTGGGAATCCTCCCATGGAAGAAATCTTGTTATTTTTCGCGACGCACTGGGCCGCATGCGGCCCCACCGTGAATTAATTTAGCTTGCCGGGGAACCACCCTAGACGGGCATGATGGCTCTCTGTGTTTGTCGTGTTCAAAGGTAACGACAAGAGAAGTGGATGATGGATGCCACACGTGCGTCCTTCGTCACCGCAGTGCCTCGATGTCATCCACCTCTTTGACGGCTTCCGTCGTCAGAATAAAGGGCGAGTCCTCATCGACGCAAATGCTATCTTCTATCCGAATGCCCATGCCGTGGAAATGCTTGGGCCATCGATCATCATATGGCACGTACACGCCCGGTTCGATGGTGACACAGTGTCCACGCCTGAGCGTTTCTCTCCGAGTATAGCCGGGACAATCGTGGACATCGAGGCCGATGTAGTGGCCGACGTGATGCGGAAACAATTGGTCAATGGTGCCCATTGAGACATTGAAGCCAATGCTCTTGAGCTGGTCGACAAGGCCGCGTGCTGTGATGCCGTGAATCTCCTCGAGCGACATTTGGGCACTCTCGCGACAGAGGGACACACTAGTGCGTTGGACTTTGAGGACAGCTTCGTACAAGTCTCGCTGGGCGGCGGTGAACTTGCCGGACACGGGCCACGTCCGCGATATGTCAGTGATGTAGGTGCCATACTCGCCGCCGGCGTCCACAAGGATGAACTCGTCGTTGCTGAACGTGCTGTTGTTGACCGTGTAGTGAATGCAGTTGGCGCGGTCTCCGCCAGCGATGACGGGGATGTAGGCCGGGCCGTCACACCCATTGGTGGCAAACTGATAGTCCAAGAAGGCGTGGAGGTCCTTTTCCTTGGTCCAGCCGCGTCGCATGGCCTCGGTGATGGCGCGACCCGAGATCTGTCCCGCCTTGCGCATGTTGGCCACCTCTGCTGCACTCTTGACCACCCGCAACTTATTCATGACGGGATACAGAGGCGTTCTTGCAGGGCGGGTTGATTCTTTGCTGGAGAAGAACCGCCACAACCAGTTCTTGCCCGAGTCAGCGGCAGGCTGCACGTCTGCATACACTAGCTTGGCGGACTGGAGAATGCCCGGAAGGAGGCTGTCCGCGCCATCTATTGAATAGGCTTCATCTGCGTTGAAGACGTCCCGGGCTGCGTCGATGCCGTTTCGGTACCCGTTCCATTGCTCGTCCTTTGGATCCTTGCGCTTGACGAACATGCGGAAGTTGTAGTCGTCCATATGCGGGCCAGTCTTCTCGATTACGGCAACAGCCTGATCCTCGTTCCAGCCTGTTAGCCAGAAGAAATTCGACTCCTGCCTGTAAGGATGGAAGACTGCGCCAGACTTGTATTGAACGGAGGCAGCATGGAGAACCGCTACGCCCCCATCCGACATGGAATGGGCAAGGGCTGCTCTGCGATCGGCGTACTCTTGAGCTGTGATGCCAGGCGTGACTAAATGTGCGGGCAAGAAGAAAATTAGTTGGAAGAGTAACCCGGAAAACGAAACAAGTTTGTGTGGCTGATGGCCGAGTTCTCGCTGAGGTTTGCCAAGGAAATTTTACATGACAATGAAAGATTGCCATCGAATCAACAAAAAGAGATGTGAGAGTGTGCTCTTACGTTCACCGGCTTTGAGCATGTGAGGATGCGTTTCGTACACGGGCTGCCCAAACCGAATGTCGGCGGCAGACACAACCGGGCCACTGGAGTAGAATCTACTAGCCACCGTGTGCTTCGAGGCAGGGCATGCCGTTCTCGTTCTCGACGATGAGATGTTTCTTGCGTGGTTCCTTGATGGCCACGGAGCCTTGATGGGTCGGGCGCTGCAAGGGAGCGACGAGCTCCGGAATGTAGGTCGTGGAAACTTCATTTCAAAATAAAGCGCAGGATGATTTTGCGAGGAATTGGGTTTCGCGAGGAATTGAAGAGGAAGCTCCCGGATGGGGAAGACGGCCCCAATGGCGTAGAAACACCCACCAGCCAGATGAGATGAGATGATGACAAAAACGACAAAAACAAAAACCAACAATCAGCCTGCTCAGCCTGCTCAGCCGCCTGCTGCCCTGGAGGGCTTCTCGCTCATCAGTGGCTTAATCATTTTGCAGTTCACCCGCCGCCCGTTGCTGGTGCGGCGGCTTGGCCCGTGCGTGTTTTTGGTGGCCTCGCCAAACAGGGCCTAGCGCTGTTATGCCAAGCGCGAAGGCTCCATCAACAACTGGACTGGTGGTGTGACTGGCAACGACCAGCAGAGCTCGACAAGCACGACTTGTTTCTTCTCAACCCACACAACCACGTTCCTTCGAGGTTGAGTAGCAACGACAAGTCCAAGCTGTTCAAAGAGGCTCTTGTCCCCTCTCGCGAGGCCTCATCCTTGCGTCTTCAATGTCCCCTTAGCATCCTTTACTTCTCATCCGAAAGCCCGCAATTCTTGACGTGTATCGCCCTCTACACGTCGCGTGCTCGCCACGGACCAGGCCGAGCGCTCACCTTTGCTTGCACAGACGTGCCCCAGCCCCAGCCCCTCCAACACCAACAACAAGCTCTAGCCGCAGCTTCATAACAAACAACGACAAGTGTCCCATATTCTGGGGTCACGCTCTGTCACGCTCTGTCACGCTCTGGGTCTTGTACTTCCGGAGCATGCTTGTTGGACTGTTGCATGGCCGCCGTATCTCTGTCTCCCTCACCAGTTCCCATCGCGGCCATGTCCACGCGGCGGGTGCCTCTCGCGAGTAACCCCAATGTCGTCAACTCACCGTTACGGGGGCATGCTACCCTCAATGCCCATGCAAAGCAGAAACGATCATATGCCAATGTGCAACGCGAAGAAGCCTACGGTCAGCCTCCACCCGCAAAGAAACAGGCGCTCGACAATGGCTCTCAACGGGCTGTCCGGTCCCCGACCAAGACATCTCGTACCCAAGTGTTGGTACAACGCTCAGCTGCTGCGCGCTCGACGACCCTAAAAGATCGTGCCACGAGATCCGCACAAGATGCTACAAGAACGATGCAAGACAAAGACACGGAGAAAGAGGCGTGGAAAAAGCATTACCGGGTTAAGTTCCCTAAAATGGTCTTCTACTTTGAGAGTATACCGGATGATATCAGAGCAAAGTTGACGAAGCGAGTTACATATCTCGGTGCTGTGAGTAACTTGTTGCTCCCTATTGGAAGTCTTTCAAACTCGCATGACCAGACTAACGCGTTGCTTCCTCCCCTTATCTTTGATAGCGCCAAGAACCCTTCTTTTCTATTGATGTAACCCACGTCGTCACAATACGGTCGATCCCAGTCGAAAGATCCGAGACCGAGCAGCAACAGCATGTGGAGCCTGACCAGCAAGAGCCTGAAGAGCAGCCCCAGACTATAAATCCATCATTGTTGGACCGAAACACGGTGGCAGCTCGAAGAAGGCTTCTCTTCGACTTCCGACAGACCCAAGTGCCGTCAAATCAGAGCGATGATTCGACCAGACGATCGAGGGCAACTCGTCATAACGATGTCCTGCACAAAGCTCGGGAAATGGGCAAGAAAATCTGGTCGTTGGACAAATTTCAGAACATGCTTTCTGTTTTGTTGGAATCAGAGACCCAGTCTGGCAGTCACTCGACCAGAACGACGAGTGTTCGTAGCCAGTACGGGATCGCCAAGGGTGCACATGAGCCAAACTTGCTCCAATTGCTGCACAACGAACGCATCAATGGCCCATCTGATCGCGACCCCACTGCTGTTAACCGAGAGCTGGTTTACTTCAAAGGACCATACATATACGTGTGGGACATGGACGACAAGCACAAGCCCATCATGGTACGAGAGTATCCTAAAGTAATCAACAAGCAGGATGGTGAATGGCCTCAATTTCGAAGCGTCGGCAATGGTCGGTGCCCATTTGTGGAAGAGGTCGAGATTCCTGAAAAGGAACAGCGCTGCACGCGTGAGCGAGAGCAAGCCCGGGTCGTCAAGAAGGAGGATGCGATTCCCACGCTCAAGCCCCCGGAGATTCCTCTGCCCAAACTTGTCACTGGAAAGCGAAGCCTGACAGAAATGGAGGACGGGCGCAACCGTGCTCGATCGACTGCTTCTGCTGATGTTTTCAATCCTGCCAAAGCCGCCATCTCCAAGCAGACGGAACCGAAACTGCAAAACGCCTTCACGAGTCGTGCTGAAGCTGCGAGATTATTTGCTGGCGAGCCCGTAGCTTCGGGCATGCAGCCATCAAATTTCACCTCCGCAATCCGTTCCCAGATGGTTTCTTCCACATCTGGTATCAATGGCAGCAAAGCTGGAACCAGCAAAGAGGTACATGGCCTGCAGAGGAAGGTACTTCAAAAGGCTCGTCCAGCTTCACATGATGTGAGCTCTCGTCGGCTTGCCGAAGTCTCGATGGACGTCGCATCTAGTCGATCGACGAATATGGGCCGTCCTACGTCCAGGGCTGTCCAGCCTCACGACGATGATTCCCAAAGAACAGACGGAAAGGATAAAAAGACACACTCACAAACACTCAAGAGCAAGCGAGATTTGAAGCCGGGCTATTGTGAGAATTGCCAGGATAAGTTTAAAGATTTTGATGAGGTTTGTACTCTTTTTTTTTCTTCTCTTTCTCTCCCTCTCCATCTCGAGTTGTCTCACGTTGACACCATTTCAAGCACATTCTCTGTCGAAAGCATCGCAAATTTGCAGAGAACAGCGACAACTGGACCGAGCTGGACTTGCTGCTTGAGCAGCTCAAACGCGTACCGAAATATGCAGGCGTCGACTCCGATGAAGATGGAGGTTGGTAGAAACGACACCCGCAGAATATGTCTCATCAACGCCACACATGACCCCTTCTCGACCACCGATACCGTTGCGCACCAAAAGTACCATGAACGAATTGAAATCAGGTACTCAGATGAGCATATTCGTCCACCAACTACCTTGCTTGACCTTTGACATCTGGCGTCTCTGCTTGCCCTGGCGTGGGCTGCATGCGACTCACGCTCTATTTTTATTTCCCATTTTTCCGCATACCAATCAGATCCCCGCTGCAGCAAATAATCCAAACGATACCACATTTCATTTCTCCAACGGTTAAATGTTGACCAAAAGGGGACCCATTAAAGGCAGCCGGTTTTCCGATGGAGCGATTTATCCAATCATTCTATTCACTTCATTCTTCTTATGCTCTGCATCATGAACTGCATGCAAGTCGGCGCAAGCGGCATGGCTAGTCATTTTTATCATTTCTTCTTTTCATTCCTTTCGGTCGATTGGAACGTCCTACCATGACGAGGCGTTTTTATTTATTTATTTTTCTTCCCACCCGGTATTTTTTACAGCGAAGCAACCAAGTCAAGGATTGGAACAATGTAATGCAAGGAAGGCAACAAATGCTTGGGAATGGTCTGCATGGTGGAAAGGTCGAGGAGCATGCTTGGCTGGTGCTGCGCATTACATATAAACGCTCATGTCTGTGGAAAGCCACCGTGGTTGTACATATACTTGTTACTCATGTATATGTATTTTGCATGTTACAATGACAGCAAAATTATAAAGAGCAATGGTATACAAATGTGTCCTGTGACGGGCGATTGCTTGCCCCCGTCCTCGGTACTCTGTACGCCATTCCATAATATTGGGGATGTGTAGGGAGTAGTAAGACATACAGTGTCCAGTCTGCTGAAAATCGCACCGTCTGGCGCCACCCCCTTCCCCCGGGGTTGGAGCCATAATACTCCACAGCAGCTGATGATGATAGCTGCCTGCCTGCCTGTCTCTTCGATTTCAAGCCGTCTCCCGTTTCATACGCCGAGCCAAGAATACCGACCACGACAACATTCCATGTGAATCCGCTCCGAATACCCCGTTACTCCATTTGAGCTGCAATGAATCTCGACCGCGCCCAAGCTCCATCTCCTTCCCTGCCTATACCTGAACAAAGGCGCGATTCTCCCTCATCCGGAATTACGTCTCCGCTCCCCGAGGGAGAAGATGGCCTCGGTTCGGGCTCGCCAGAGCTTCCACTGACAATGAGCGCCTCCGTGATGCTTGCCGACTTGCCCCGAGACGCCACGACTGCCCTGGAGAGTGTCGGCGGGTTCGCGCAGGAAAAGGTAGTCGTGAGATTCAAGCCAGTGGGTGCGGCTCCAGGTCTTGCTCAGGAGCTGTGCAAAATTACCGCCACACGAAAATTCGAGGAAGTCGTAAGATACTTGAGGAAGAAGCTGAGATGCAAAGACACGGACAGTGTCTTTTTGTATGTCAACAGTGCGTTTGCGCCGAGCTTGGACGAGGTTGTGGGAAACTTGCATCAGGTACGTTGGTTTGAGTGAGACACGGTTGTTGTCACGGGTAAGACGAGGAACAGGGTTGACGAGCGAAGCTGATTTCTTCTTGAACGTTGTACAGTGCTTCAAAAATGCCCAGGATCAACTCATCGTTGCATACTCCATGACCCCGGCTTTCGGCTAACTCTTTCGACGTCCCATCTTTGAACTCTTTTTCCAAATCACCCCAACCTCCGGAACATGCCAACCGACCGCCAACCGCCTATGCATGCTGATCTTGATATCCATCCAATGCGAATGCGAATGCGAATGCGAATGCGCCATGGCTTATGAAACCTTGTCACGATTTAGAATGATGGGACAAGCTCGTGTGGCTGTGTGGACAAAACAGACACTCTTCTCTCATCACAGATTCTTGACCGCCTTCTCGAATGCTGCAAACTCCTCTTCCGGCATGGGATAGGTATGTTCCTTGGCTGGGTAGTCTCGGCTCTTCACCTCGGCTCGATACGTCTCAATCGCCTTGAGAGTCTCGCTCCAAACATGGCCGTACTTTTTGACGAACTTGGGCAGGTGCCTGCCCGGCGGGAAATTGCCAGTCATGTCGACCTGCACCAGAACTTGCCCTGAGCAACCTGCACCCGCACCGATACCGATGGTAGGTATGGCCAGTTTCTGCGTGACGAGCGCAGCAACTTCAGCGGGGACGGCTTCGAGAACAACGGCGAAACAGCCAGCTTTCTGGACGGCCAAGGCATCCTCGAGGACTGACATGGCGCTTTTAGAGGTCTTGCCCTGAACACGGAAGCCGCCCAGAGCGTTCTGCCGTTGCGGGGTGAGACCAACGTGGCCCAGCACCGGGATGCCCGCAGCAGTGATGTTTTGAATAGTTGGTGCCATTTCTTTGCCCCCTTCCAGCTTGATGCTCTGAACACGGCCTTCCTTGATGAAGCGAATGGCTGTGGAGAGCGCTTGCTCAGGAGATATCTCATAGGATCCCATGGGCAAGTCGCCGACCTGAGTTGAGATATGGGGCGTCAGCCATTACACCCCCAAGTACAAGTACATTCCATTCGTGCGGCACGAGACATGTTAGAATTGGATAGACGAACAAGAAAAAAAAAAAACCGAACTCACAGTAAAGGCACCCTTGGTGGCTCGGGCCACAGACCGACAGTGCAGCAGCATCTCCTCAACAAGAACCTCGCTGGTATCTTCCATGCCCAGGGCGACCATGGCCAAGCTATCACCGACCAGGATGACATCCATACCAGCATGATCGGCAACGTGGGCGCTAGGGAAGTCATGCGCCGTCATCATAGTGATGGGTTCACCTCTTCCGTAGAGGCTTCTCAGTGTTCCCAGAGTGACCTTGTTCCGTCGGTTGGCGGGTGCAGCTCCCATGGGAGAATGAGAGCTGTGCCTGACATGACTGGAAGCAATGCCACCGCATGTCGAGCGTGCAGAAGCCGTGGCGGAGGGTGATTGCAGCAGCAACGAGTTTCGGGCAATGGCTGAGACCGCAACAGTAAGGCGTCGTGGTCGCGATGCTCTTGAGAGTTGAGCACACGACCGTCTGAGACACGTGACAGATGACATGGTGTTGGGGGTGAGACAGGTCGTGCATGTACTCCGTGTGACCTTAAATTTGTGCGTGTTGTGGAGGGGGGGACTCAGAAAGGTACGTGCCCGTGTACAAACCGAGGTACTTTTCGTGCAATGAAGCACAGTGTGGATGATGTATGTAGCAGGAAAGAGGATTTAAAAAAACCCCCCATTTATTTAATTGAGTCCAAGATGCTGTTCAAGTGGAGATTAAGAAGGAAGGGAAAAAGGGTGTGGTCGCTACGACTTGCAACGAAGGGTTTTATCAAGACTTGGCCATGATGGTTTTTACGTTGTACAACTGAGTATCTTTGGTGGGGAAACTGGGTGCAGTCCGTCCGCCGGGAACGGGAACAGCGGGACTCGGTGACGCCAAGGCTTTCATTCCGCTCTTCACCGCGTGCTCAAAGGCAGACCTCGAGCGACGATTGGACAAATTCAGGGTTCGCCCTGCCGTTGAACAGGCCTGTCGCCGTGCATTTACTGCTGTGGAATGATGCAGGCCGTGTCAAAGGGTGAGAAGAAGTGAACAAGATGATTTACTACCTTATCTAGGAAGTCGGAATCTAATAGAGGGAAAAAAGAAGCTTGTTTTAAGCTTTGGACTATGAATGAATAAATCTACGTCTTTAAATAAAGCCCATCATACACGTAATAACAAGCATAATGCGTGCATTTGCATCAACCAACGAAAAGGGGATGACGAGGGTGATGCCCCAGATTTGAGGCTGCGGTAGCTTCAACTGCCATACCGATTTCAGTGCCCGCCAGTCTACGATACTGGGAAAAGGGCCCGAGGAAAGAAGTGCGAAATTCGGCACGGGGAGTCTCCTTATTGAACATGATGTTGCTAGCTTGATGTCCAGCTCGGTGGCCGATCGCCAGGCTTCTGCCCCCAATCCGATTCATCCTTGCCCAGCGTCAGCTCCAGAGTCCAGCCCTCTGTAAAGAACTCGTGCCCGATCCAAGACTTTGTCCACGGCTTGCCATTGACGATTGCCTTTTGAATGCACAAGCGCTTGTACTCTGCGTCAAAATTGACATTGCGGACCGTGGCCTTCTTTCCTGTCACGGGATGCTCGATGCTGATTTCCTCGAAGAAGGATGGGTTGATGAGATAGACATTCTGTCCTGCCACAGGAAACAACCCCATCACGGAGAAGAATAAGAATGCCCCCATGGCGCCAGAATCATCGTTGCCGGCGAGACCGCCGTACGAGTTGTTGAACGAGGAAGGAATGTATTGATGGATACGCTTTGCAGAGAGACCAGGTCGGCCAGCATAGTGGTACAGGTAGGCGGTAAGGAAGACGGGCTCATTGGAGATGTCTGCCAGACCACTCTCATGGAAGAAGTCAAGACGCGAAACAAAGGCATCGTCTCCACCGAGCAACGTGATCAAAGAAGCGGTGGCATGTGGGACGTAGCTATCGCCATAGGTGTTAGGTTCGGGTTTGCTTGCTGCAATGGCGAAAAATTATGACTTACAAGAGATATTGCCAAATACTCGCTTCAAACGTTTCACTTGGATTCCCCGTCAGCGAGCAAAAGCTTGTGAGAGGCGAGCAGGCGATTGGGTCCTGGAACCCCCAAGTGCCGTTCATATACTTTGGCTGGAAAAACCCCTGGAACCCTGTGTCCTTTCCCTTGATGATGGAAGTTTGATCTTTCTTCCACAAGTTCTGCCAGTTCATGCTACGCCGCATATACTTTTTTTGCACGTCGTTTTTCCCTAGGCCTCCCGCAAGGGTAGCCAAGCAAAAGTCATCGTAGGCATACTCAAGCGTCCGTGACACACTGCGTGAGTTGGTGCCAAAGCCGAGAGGATCATAGTCCAAGTAGGGAATGTAGTTGTATTTGCGCCAGCTCTGCAGACCGCCGCGTCCGTGATGGGACCACTCCAGAGGCTCTTTTTCTGCGTCAGTAGTAATGGCCTCGAGAGCGAGCTCCCAATCGATGGTGGAACTGAGATTCTTGACGTAGGCATCGGCGAGTACCACATCAGCGTTGGATCCTCCCTGGGTCCATCCTTGGCACATGGACATGTGGCAGTCGGGTAGCCAGCCTTCGTGCTTGTACATGTCTAACAAGGACTGAACCATTTGCGTCTGAGCTTCGGGGTCAAGAATTGTCAAGAGCGGGTGTTGAGCGCGAAAGCTATCCCAGATGCTGCGGAATAAGAACGAACGAATTAGGGACGTCGGTTAAAAGCAAAGTTTAAGCATGCCTGCAGCTTTTTTTTTTTTTTTTTTTTGAAACCAAACATACCAGTAAAACGAATCAAAGTACGGAAATCCAGTATCCCAGTGGGGATTCTCACCCGTGTAATTCTGCGGTGAAATCATGTTGCGATAGGCGCCGCTCCAGAAGCTGACGAGGAGATCCTTGTCCGCTCCGCCAGGCTTGACCGAGATGGGACCAAGCTTATCTTGCCATGCTTTCCGGGCCGCATTGACCAGGCTATCGAAGTTCTTCAATGGGTCCGGGATCTCCTTCTCGGCATTGCGACATGCTTGTTCATAATTTTTGAAGCTGAGACCAACTCGCGCCGTGACCGTGTTGTCGGAACCAGGCTTGAATCTGACGAAACCTCCACTTTCAAGGTAGAAGAGATTGAAACCACGTGTGACGTAGATGTGCTTTGGCTCAGTCCCTGCGCGGTTGTTCACCCACACACCCGTGTCATGGACGTCGGCTCCAAAGAAGTCGACGCAGAAATGAAGCTGGTACGAGCCAGCACCGAAGCTGGGCAGGAAAGTACCATTCCCGACCATCCTGCCGGACTTCTCATCGACGATTACACTAGCGTTCTGTCGACTCTGCCAGAGATCCGTCAAATCCAGCAAGATCAATGGATGATTGCCTTTGGAGTCGGGAAACTTGAACTTGTACAGTGCCGCATGCTTTGACACCGTCATGTTGGCTTGGATGCCAGATTCGAGCTGAATGCCAAACTGTCCTGGCTCCGCGAAGACCGAGTCCATCTTGTAATGCGTTTTGCGGTCTCCAATGCGGAACATGCAGTTGTTCAGGTCGTCATCGTGGCAGACCTGTGGAAACAATGGGAAGTTGCCCAGACTCGGGTTCCCACCCGTACCGCTATCGTGGATGCTCGAAAACCCAGTCACGTTGCTGCCGTCCATGCCAAAGCCGCCTGTGTTTTGGCCATCGACATCGGCCACGGCCTTTGCCAGGCCATAGGGCAGCGTGGCTCCGGCAAAGACATTGCCGCCATTCGTGGTGCCGATCAGGGGGTTGATGAGGGACAATACATCGGGAGTAATCGATGCCGCAGACAATGACGGGACGAAAGAAACCACTTGCACAAGATTGGTGGCCGAGGGACGGCGCATGGTGGCGAGGGCAAGTTGAAGTATGTTCAAGTGTCGATCCAGAGATGGCTGGGCTCAAGTGGCGTGCCGACGCAGATGACTTGAAGCTGCCCGCACGGCGAAGGCCAAAGGTTGTAGTCTTGATCGGAATGAAGCTGCCGTGTTGGCTCCAAATAATAATATAATAATAATGATGGGCACATCCCCCTTACCCCCCTTGCAAGGAACAAGGTCTGGTATGGATTAATTACCATGCTCTGTACATGGGGGATCCGTGTATGTATGTAATCCGGACAGTGTGCGGGGTAAGTACCCCGTCCGCCGTCCAAGTGCGCGAGGAAGGAGCGTCCAGGGTTGCATCGACATGATCCTTCCTTGGCGAAGAAACGCAGAGTCAGTCAGGTGTTGCGACTCTGGCTCATCAACGACGCAAGGAACGGCAAACAAAGGATCAGGCAGTCTGGCGCGTGCTTGCGCTTGCTTATTTACAGCGTGACGTCTCTGTTCATTGTATCCATTCTTATCTTCATCACATCTTTATTTATGCACCTCCTCGCCGCTCCTTTGCAATTTGCCAATCGCTGGCTCCAGCAACTTGGGCAGACACTCGGCTGCATCCTCCCCAAATGCGAAGTCGCCTGGTTGCATCTTGTGCAACTCGGCCTCATCTTCGGCTTCGGGATTGACCGTCACGATTCGAGCGCCGTGCAATCTCGCTCTCGATATGTACCCTGCCGCAGGGTACACCTGCGCGGATGTGCCCACAACTAGCATCAAATCCTGCAAGCAAGTCAGCCACATGCTCGTAGCGTAGAGTAGAGAAGCAAACAAGTACGCCCGCTGGTCCAGGCCGTTGGTCTAGGCCGTTGGCAAAACATACAATCTTGTCCGCAGTAATCCAGTCGTTGGTACGGTTGATCATGTCGGCATCGAGTTCCTCGCCAAACCACACCACCCCCGGTCGCTGCAGTCCGGTCTTACACTGCGGACATCTCGGCAACTCCTCTTCTGCGACGTGCTTGATTCGGTGATATGGGTCAAGGAGGGGCAGCGGTTTGCCCTCGGGAGGATCCTCGGATGCCGCAGCGAGGGCTGGACAGAAGGGATCATTCATATTGCCCTTTTCGATCCAGCCGCAGCCTTCTGTGGTGCACTTTATATCAAAGAGCGAGCCGTGTAGAGTGCAAAGCTGCGATGAGGGATGATCTGCTCGTTGAGATAGGTCTGCGAGGCAGAGGCGCAAGATACACGACGCCCAATCATTAGCTTGACTAGGGACAACAACGACTACCAAGAAAAGGGACCCAAAAAAAAAAGAAGAAAAAAGAGGGGAAAAGGAGGAGAAAAGGGAAAGAAAAGAAAGGCTCGTATGGTGCACTAGTACGTAATTGGTCGTTACTCACCGTCCACATTTTGGGTCAAACAAAGAAAGTCGGAGTTGGCCTTGGCCAGCGCAGCGAGGGCCCGATGACCTGCGTTGGGTGTGGCTCGTAGAGCCAAGTGTCTTCTGTAACCATAGAATAGCCAAACAAGACCGGGATCGGTCATGAAAGCGCGCATAGTGGCGAGCTTGGTGGCATCGTGACTTCTCCAGTAGCCTCCGACGCCGCGGAAGGTGGGCAACCCGGACGATGCGGACAGTCCGGCCCCATAGAGAGCGAGAATGCGGCGACTGGAACGAAGGACCTCGTGGAAGGCCTCTACATCGTTATGAGGCGACATTGAAAACCTTCCAAGATGCAGACCACAGCAAGCGGCGCTGGTGGCGGTACCGGCTCGTGTTCGGCGGCCCGTGGCCGTAGTCGTCGCCACAGCCTTATGAGGCACCGAGACGGGGGGTGAAGACGGAGGCGAGACGGGGGTGAGAAGAAGGAGGCCAGCGGCGAAGGCCCGGTATTTATTATCTGTTATCCTGAAGCGGAGGGCCGAATGCGTGAGGTGAGCACTGAGAAGGCCAAGCCGTGGAACGAGGGGCGAAAGTGAGGAAGGAGGGAGTTGTTATTATGGGTAACTTATAAAGCCGGCCGGCCATGCGGATGCGCGAGCTGAGCTGAGGTGAGCAACAAAATAAATCGATCCGTAATATCGATCCGTAATATGTACGCATGCCCCTCGCCTGGGGCCGCAACGAGGCCGGGCCGGGGCGCAAGTGCTACATGTCATGTAGACAGACTCATCTTCTTATCTCACTGTCCATGTCAATATTTGAGCGTTTCCCGTACGGGTACCCGTACGGGGTACGGACTATGTACTTCGTTGTTTGTGGCTGCGAAGCTCGGAGAGACGACCCACAGAACAGCTTGTATGTGGATCACCATTGGGGCGGCTACTTTGTAATACCGTCTACATAAGCTTACCTGTTACATAGGCATTTGCGAGCCCTTTGCTAGTGTAATGTATCATAGAATACTTGATTCTATAATTTTTCCATGTAAATTTGCTACGCCAAATGGTTAGCGCGTCCTTTGTGCATTATTGTGCACTCTGCGAACTTGGCCGAGTTTTCGTGCATCACACCCATCCATATGTACATAGTGTGCCTGCCCCGGCGCAATTCAGGGGGCCTTGAACCCACCCACACGCATCCACTCACCAGTGACCACTCACCCACTCACCACTCACCCACGCAACCACTGAGCCGGCCCTGGCAATGCCCCCTGATCCTTCCTCCCCTCCTCCCCTCTTTCACTCCACCAACACGAGGCGCATCGCCCACTTACCGGTTAGCATGTCCCGTGGGGGGGTGGAGGAAACCGGTTTGTATGGCCACGCTACGGATTAATAGTGAGTGAATACGAACAATCACATGCAGGGACAAGGAACATGATCAAACTCCAACACAGACCCGCAATAAGCAAGGACTTGTCGGTGCATTTCCTCCAGAAAAGATTTGTAAACATTTTAGTATATGATAGTGTTGATTTTGATATCAAGCAGACATGCAAGGAAAGCTTCCGTAGCTCAGTTGGTTAGAGCTTCGTACTAATAAGCATTAGTGATGCGGAGGCCGCAGGTTCAAGCCCTGCCGGGAGCAAAATCTTTCCACGATGCTTTTCTCGCATGTCTGTTTCTTTTTTCCGTATCCGTCGAGCGAGTTCTGTCCCTCACCAAATTGTTTCTTCTTCGTTAAATCCCGCCCGTGCCTTGCTGTTCTCGCACTCTTCTTCTTAATAAACCAACTCGGCAAGGGCGGACGCTCTTGGAACATCTTGCAAGTGTCTGGACATGGTTTCTGTCCACGGAGTATGGCTATATATATATCTTCCGATGGCCACCGAATAGGCTGGTTTCCTTTTTTTCCTTCTTTCTTTCCGTCGGCCTCGCTTCCATGCTGTGCGACGAACAACGCTGCGGCCGGTGCTCAACCCGGCGTATGCCGACCGACCATCGGCAAAACTTGTGCCACACCCCGCAACGGCTGACTTTGGCTGGTCGACCGACGACGGACGCCAGACACATCATCCTGGACATCTCTCTGCTTAGAAATGAGACGAGATGAATGATTCTTCTTCCACTGCTGAATACTTTTCTGGTCTTTTTTTTATGGATTAGTTCTCGTATCAAAACAAGACTGTTTTATCGAAGGATTGCCACGAGATGTGAAGAAGTTTTGCACACAAAATAGCTCCACGGCCGCCTACAAGGCACTGAATTCACCATCTAACTTATCGACACTCTTCTCCTAAGAAAAAAAAGAACCCCCCACGACCTCGAAATCATGTCCGTGGACTGGGAACAAGTCCGGGAGCTGGTCAACGCCCACCTCGACCAGCAGTCGCCCGCACTGCACAAAATCAACCAAGCTCTCCACGGCAACCCTGAGCTAGGCTACAAAGAGTTCTTCGCGCACGACATCATGTCCGATTTTCTCGAGAAGCAGGGATTTACCGCTCACCGTAAGACATACGGTCTCGAAACCAGCTTCGAAGTGACGTTCGGCTCGGGTGGCCGACTTGTCATCGTCTGCGCCGAGTACGATGCGCTTCCCAACATGGGCCACGCCTGCGGGCACAACCTCATTGCCACGTCCTCCATTGGTGCATTCCTGGGCGCCGCTCATGCCATGAAGACGCTGGGCATCAACGGCCGCCTGCGCATCCTCGGGACGCCCGCGGAAGAAGGGGGCGGCGGCAAGGCCCGGCTCATCAAAGCCGGGGCGTTCAGCCCGTCCGAGGACATTGCTGCCTCCATCATGGCTCACCCCATCACCAGACACGGCATCGGTGGCATCACGGGCATATCTGCCCTGGACCTCATCGCCAGTCTCAAGTTTCGCGTCGAGTTCAAGGGGAAATCGGCCCACGCGGCCGGCGAGCCATGGAACGGCAAAAACGCCCTCGATGCCGCCGTGGGCGCCTACAACAATGTCAGCATGCTGCGACAGCAGATCCGGCCGGATGAGCGCGTCCACGGCGTCTTCGAGGTGGGCGGTACCGTGCCAAACGTCATCCCAGACTATACACGGATGAACTGGTATGTGAGGGCACCGACTACCGAGCAAGGCGAGAAGCTGCAGAGGAGAGTGCATGCTTGCATCGATGCCGCTGCCGCAGCCACGGGCTGCACCAGCAACTATATCATGTGAGTCCATGACCCCCTTCCATCTTCAAGCATCTTTTGTTTCATGGCCCATACCAAAACCCTGTGATGAAACGCTCTTTGATTTAACACCATGATGACTCCCCCAGCGCCGACACGTACAAACACGTCATCAGCAACCCAGGTCTCTGCGAAACCTACGCACAAGACATGGCCAAGATAGGCGAGCAAGTGTCCATCAAGGCGCCCGAGTCGTTCACCGCATCAACAGACATGGGCAATGTGTCTCACGAGGTTCCCGGCTTCCACGGAGCCTTTGCCATTCCCACCGAGCCGGATGCCGCTCTGCACAGCCCCAAGTTCGCAGCGGCTGCGGGCAAGCCCGAGGCCCATGAGTGTGCTGTCAAGAGCGCAAAGGGCATGGCCATGTTGGCGCTGCGCGTGATTGTAGACGACGAGCTGGCGGCGAGGGTGAGACGAGACTTTGAGGAGGGCAATGCCGCATGAGTCCAAGAGGTCATGGATACACCACGAGGCCCAAAAAGAAACCATGTAAAGCGCGCATTGAATAAAAACATGGCATGCTCAAAAATCCATTACCAAGACCTCGCTTCCGTGATGTGCCGCTGATCTATATGATTATATAGCAACTCGTGAAGAATAGGCGAGCTGGACTTGTGCTTTTGGGAGATGAAACGTCATCTCATACATGATCAACTTCTTCATGACATCCCTTTTGAAAGGCAGCTGATTCGCAGTGCATTTGAGCATCATCCAGCAAAGACGCGTGGCTTCCTCTGCGACGGGCATCTCTCATGGTACTCCGTATACGACGCATGCAAACTCAATTTGATTGTTCGCCTTCAGAAGAAGAGTCAACCACGAGACCCCGTCTAGAAGCCCATGCGCACATCGAGACAAGTGCCACAGCCAGAGTTCACACGAACGAGCTCGCTCCTGGGGTATCCGGAGAAAACGGGACAAGTCATCTGATAGTTGGCACAATGATCAGGGCGAGCCTAGGAAGCCAGTTTCGGCCAGCGTCCTCTTGATCTACGGCGAGAAATCACCACGGCGGGTTTACATGGATGACTGCCAGGCCTTGGGATGAGGTGGTGCTTCCAAGCGCCGTGGGCCAAGCTGGCAG
Source organism: Epichloe typhina subsp. poae (assembly GCA_030389615.1). Classification (NCBI taxonomy): domain Eukaryota; kingdom Fungi; phylum Ascomycota; class Sordariomycetes; order Hypocreales; family Clavicipitaceae; genus Epichloe; species Epichloe typhina. The sequence goes on from CP098313.1 coordinate 4,835,662, forward strand.
CTACATACAGGTCGAGCATGATGGGGTCTGCTGTCTGTCGTGTGTCGTGTGTCGTGTGTCGTGTGTCGTGTGTCGTGAGTCGTCTGTCGTCTGTCGTCTGTCGTCTGTCGTCTGTCGTCTGTCTGTGCTCCGTACTACGTAGTAGATCGTGTCAAGAGATGCGGGTGGCAGGGTAGTTGCACCATCCCGCAGCATGCATACATGCACCCGACACACGTCCATGCCGTCAAGTCAAACTGTCTGGTGCCTCGCATGGGCGCCCATCACATTATCTCGCCGTGTCACTTGTTGCACAGATGAGGTGAAGGTGTCGGCGTGAGCGACTCGGCGTGTGTTTGCTCGTGCTCGTTGCGCTGCCACAATTGTCTGCGGCATGAACGCATCGTTTCATGATTAAGAAAATTGACGCTGGCTCATGGCGGCACGTGACTGAGACGTTGGATTAGGCGTTTGTGGTCTACATACATATATATGTATATACTCCGTCTTGTTCGTGGACGTGCCCAATCCGTGCCAACGGTGGCATCGATGGACGCGGGCGCTACGACATGTAGACTGCGGGCAAGAAACAACAAACCCCAGCAGATGATAATAAGCGCGAGACAGTCAGATCAGGGAGAGAACACATGTACGGATACGGAGTACTGCCTCGATCAGCCCTCTCAGATTTATCGTGCCATTGTAATTTTTCAATTTTGGTCATGAAAACCTTTGTGTGGCGCAGTAATTAGCAAATAAGTAGTGGTGGTCCGTGTAGGCCAGGCAACCCAGGCAACACTGCTTGCTGTGCGGAGTGTCTTGGAAATTGGAATAATCCGTACACAGCCACGGTAATCAGAAGTTATTATGGAGCTAGCTAGACGAACTACTGACTCCAACTTTTCGGTAACATCATTTCAGACGGCAACAACAAGCGCCCCATCATCAAGTTTGTTAAATCAGGACCTTGGCTTTCCAAATATAGCAACAGTGGATGCACGTCTCGCCGTCTTGCCGTCTCGCCGTCATGTCGATTTGCGACGGCCATTGCTGAAAGCTGAGACATTGAAGCCGGGAATTTCGCCTGCAGTTGAAGACATCACAGGACAACCACGGGCCATTCCGGCATCCTTCTGTGCGGGCCTGCGCGCGTTACCCCAGAGTCCAGACATGCGTGGTTCGACGATGCGTCTTGTGCGTGTCAGTGTAAGCGTGTCTAGGTAAAAGTGATGATGCGGTGGCCGAGCCTGTTTTCGCTGTTGATGCCATGTCCTCTCGCCCTCTCGCCTCAGGGAAGGGATAGCTCCCGGGAAGGGAAAGAGCCGCGCCTATACGGACTGCCAGGGCGCACGCTAGGGAAGGTCCATACCTACTACGTCTGGACTGTCAGAATCTAGAATCTGCACAGTGCAGACGTTGTTGCGTCGCAAACGCACCGTCTCCACACTGTACAGCCGACCCGTCGGTTCCCCGGTCACTCGCCGCCAAGCGAATCGATCCACACCGTGCCACAACGTCGTCGTTGCACCAAGTTTTTTTGTTGCTGTACATATCAGCATCAGTCAGTCAGCCATCGCCAACCACGCACGTTTGAACAATCAGAAATGATGGCTTGAATCCCCCCCACCGACCCAGACTGAAGCTTGAGCAGCTGTCAAATCCTCCAGCCGCGCATGCAGCCTGGCGTTCACTACGGCGACGTGCCCGCAAAACGTCTGGTAGTGTCCCCCCCCCCTCTCTTCGCGACCGACTTTCATCACTGACAACTGTAATTCCTAAGGAGTACGTGTACAGCCTCATGCCGGAAACAAATACGAGCTACGGACTGATGACACTGCTTGGCAGGCCGTCTTCCCAAGACATCATCAGCTGACCACTTCAGATTACGGTTAGGTTAGGGTGTGCTGACCCCTTCGTAATGGATGGAATCCATCAAAGGGCCAAGGGGGGTGGCTGGGACAGACCCATTTGGCGCGTCCAGAAGGGAGCCGCTTGAGATACGCCCAAATATGGTGATTCTGGGCGTGTCAATTGTCTCACCTCTCGAGTAGCGGGTTCAGGCACGTCGAGTCAAGCGTGGGCCCTGGCTGGTCATGGCGGTGCCCAGACTGCCCAGACCACGGCCATGACTAGCAATGGAGAAGTCGATGCGCCGGGGATCCACGAAATGGATGCACTTACAACAACATACTATGTACATACGCACCCCCCCCCTGGCACGTCTTGGCCGATGGTGGCCCAAGATGGATGGGCCAACTCGGATGCCGTTCATGTCATTGGCTCTTCGGTCTTGTTCCAGATGGATGGCCAGAGGTGTTGTCCCCCCGGAGGTAATAAAATTGCCGTCTTTTCTCCCTCGACGCCCTCTTGATTTTTCTGCCTTCTATATCCCGAAACCCCATCATTTGTCCTTGCCACTCGCGTGTGCTTCTTCTTTCTCATTAACCGTCCTGTCTCTCGCTAAACATCTCAGTCTTTTTATTGCTTCTCTTGATATTTGCCCAGCAAGGCACATACATATTCCATTCGCCGCCCATTTCTCGCGCGCGACAGTTCAAACGATATCATCTTGTCATACTCCTGCTGTACACCACCTCGATTCGATATATCATACTTTCTCGACGAGATGTTCTCCAAGGCCTTCTCTGTCGCCACCATTGCGCTCGCCGCTTCGGCTGTCGTTGATGCTCAGACTTACACTGACTGCAACCCTACCCAGAAGACCTGCCCTGCTGCCCCTGCCTTGGGGAAGTCGGCAAACTGCGACTTCTCCAAGGGCCCCTCCGATATTTTCAAGGAAGCCGCTGGAACCAAGTTGGACTTCAGCGACAAAGGCGCTGAATTCAGCATCAAGACGGAGACCAACGCCCCTACCATCTCCTCTAACAAGTATATCTTCTTTGGAAAGGCCGAGGTCGAGGTCCAGGCCGCTCCTGGTGCCGGCATTGTCACCTCCGTCGTCCTCCAGTCTGCCGATCTTGACGAGGTTTGTCATGAGAACCAGGAAAATACACCGTCATGTGTGCAACAGAAAGCTAATGCGAATGACTTCATGCATAGATTGACTGGGAGTGGGTTGGCAGCAACAACACGCACGTTCAGACCAACTACTTCAGCAAGGGTGACGTGAGCACTTACGATCGTGGTCGTGATTACGCCGTTGACAGCCCAACTACCGGCTTCCACACTTACACTGTTGAGTGGACCTCCAAGGCCGTCAACTGGATCATCAACGGCAAGACTGTCCGTACTCTTTCCTCCGCTACTGTCAAGGACAAGTTCCCCCAGACTCCCATGCAGATCAAGCTCGGCACCTGGTGCGCTGGTGGGAAAGACTCTAAGCAGGGCACCCGTAATTGGGCTGGCGGCTACACCGACTTCTCCAAGGCTCCTTTCAACGCCTACTACAAGAGCATCAGCATCGTCGACTACGCTGGCAAGGACAGTCCTGCCAATGGCGGTGTCAAGGAGTACATTTACGGTGACCAGTCTGGCTCATGGGAGAGCATCAAGGTCGTTGGTGGGTCTGGAAGCGGCGACTCTTCTGCCTCTTCCAAGGCCTCCTCCACCCAGGCCAAGACTGAGTCTTCCGCTACCGGCTCCGCTACCAAGACTTCTGACAATTCCAAGACTGATGCCACGAATACCATGAGCACCGCTGCTTCCTCTGGCGCCAGCGCTACCGACAGCGCCTCCGTCACCAACGGCCCCTCAGGCAACGCCAATGTTTCCACCTCCGGCCGGCCCACCTCCACTACTGTCAGCGCTGCCGCTTCTCGCGGCTCTGTTGCCATGGCTGGTGCTTTGCTGGCTGGCGCTGGTATCATTCTGGCTCTGGCCCTGTAAAAAGTTTGGGTCCAAGAATTAGAAATTTACAAAGACACGTTACCGCTTTTATTCGATGTACTATTTTCGCTTGGCCGCAAGACGAAAACATGTAGTATGACACAATGGACATAGCGCACTGTAAGCGCAGAGCAGTGCCATCTAATATCATGTACAGTTCGACTCGGGGCCCATTTTTTACAATCTTCAACATTTTTTATTTTCCCTGTTGGTGGCCACGAAATATGATATGTTTACGCTGATTTTAATGCGGGGGTCTTACCTATCTTCTGTTTGGTCTCGATGGACATGCTGGGCCAGTCGAGATCTGAAGTTGCAATGGAATGAGGAGGCTTAGAAAGCGAGTGCAATGACGCGACAAGAACAAGAGGTGTTTGTGGATACTATTGCTTAGGATTACACACGGCGGACATGCTGGTGGAAGCCTGCCTTTGGACTGGACTTTTAATTGTATAAATTTGTAGAATTGTCGTTGTACTTTACCCATCTAATGAAATAAAAGTGAATCATTTTGGACCAAGCATTTTTCTCTTGCCTCCCACGCCACCTCAAACTGTTGTGTTCCCGCACCTGTTTCAATAGCGGCGTGACCAGTGTTTCACGAGCATGCCTTGTGTGGTCATATCAAGTCTTGTCCCTACCCCAATTAGACAGACGTCTTTGTCTCTGCTGCGTTGACGTGCATGAACATGCCGGCCCCCCTTTTTTTTTTTTCAATTCGATTCAATCCAATCCTTGCTGCACAGCGCATGTACTACTCCGTCGGCCGCCATCCCACCCACCTCTTTACCACCAACTTGGTATGAAGAGCTCGACATGGCGCGGTTCAAGAGGAAGAAAAGAGGAGACAGTCCGCATCATGGTTATGCATCATCTTGCGGGGTCCCCAAAGTGACGATGCAAGTCCTTGTTTCGCATCTTGTCCCCCGGCCCTTCTCTTCTCTTCTTCCCCCTGAACTACATACATAGGCAAGGCAGGCAACGGTGAGAGGTGGGCCAAGCCCCTTCTTGGCCAAAGATTCTCACAGATGACAATGCCCAGCCATGGGGAGTATGGAGCACAGTACTTTGGCAAAAACAAATTGATTCTTGATAGGACTTCAGCAAAATATAGGAACGGACAAGTCGTACCACGAGCAAGGATAAAAGCTAGCCACCACCACCACCTTCCTTACCAAGGATTGCACCCATTGTCCTTCTTCTAAACTTTGCGGCTGACACCAACGTCAGTCCATGCTTTGCGTACAATCTTGGCAGCGTCTTCACCAAACTCCTCTTCGGCGCAGTCAACAGTCACATCGGCAAACTGCTTGAAAGAACATCGAGCCGGGATGTTTCCACTGTTCATCGCCTTCCACCAGATTTGCCCCGCCTTCTCCCAAGAATAGCCGCCAAACGCCTTAGCTACCAGGTAGAATGCCTTGTTGGGAATGCCAGAGTAGATGTGGACTCCGCCGTTGTCCTCCCAGCTCTTCTCGTACGCGGACATGTTGTCGACCTGCGGATCTTTCCCCTGCCAAACAAAAAAAAGAGTTAGTGCATGTTTCGGTGGAACTGAACTCGAAAGAAGCATCGTACAAATCGGGGGTCGCTGTAGGCAGTCCCTGGGGCCTTCATGCTGCGTAGAGCGAGACCCTTAACATCCGGCACGAGACATCCTTCGCCAATAAGCCAATCGGCTTTGTCAGACGTCTTTTTCTCGGCCTTTTGCTTGATCATGATGCCAAAGACGTCCGATACATGTTCATTCAATGCCCCAGGTTGGTCCTGATACTCGAGGGGACTCGTGTGTTCGGTGATGGCGTGGGTGAGCTCGTGTCCAATAACATCGATGCAGTTCGTGAAATTGTTCAGGAACTCGCCGCCATCACCAAATACCATCTGTAAGCGCTCGGGGTCCCAAACTAGACAACGATGTTAGCACATGTACCAGAAAGAAGAAACTCGGGCCAACCCACAAGCATTTTCATACTTCTCCCCGAAGTGAACAGAAGAGGTGACATCAGACCCCTTGTTGTCGATGGAATTCCAGTGGAACTTGTCCTTGTAGAACTCCAACACAGCACCAACATGATCATAAGCCTCATTGACGGCCTTGTCTTTGTTTTTGGGCCCTCCTTCTGACCTCTTTAATTCTCCTGGAAGCGCACTTTCATCCTGAGTGTTTTGAGCATCGTAGATGGCTCGATGAGGGGATGCTTTGGGACCTTTCTTTGGCTTGTCCGCTTCCTGATCTTCTTGGGATGGGTCTTTTACGTCCCCTGCGTCTATTCAATCCTGTTAGTCCCAGGGAAAACCATGATGGCCGTGACATGGATGACAGCTAAGGTACCTTTGTTGGGGTTCATCAGCTGCTGGGCGTGGGCCAAGTCCTTTTCTGCCAGCGAGCGGAGGGCATCATCAACGGCCTTAGCTTTCGAGATCTGTTGTAGAAGAATCTGTGGAACGAAAGGAGAGACACGGGAAGGACCTTTGCCTCGGGACTGAGTCAAGGTAGCCACGCGCTCGCGGCGGGCAGTGGTCAACTTCTCATGAAAGTCCACGCATTTTTGAGCAGACTTTCTGATGGCTTCATCGTTGTGTGTAGACGTGGCGATTGCCTTGAGCAGGTGAGGTAGGACGATGAAGCACTGGCAAGACATGATGTTATACAGGTAATGCTGTAACGAAGGGCTCAGACTTGTTAAAGGAACGGGTACTGATATGATTAGCTTTTGTGAGGTCAGAGGAGGTGAGTTTTTTTGGGAAAATGTTGCGAGTACCAAAAACAAAAGACGGATTCTTCAAGTTGCTGACGGATGCCCTCTTCTTTATACCCACGCTGTGTCTTGGGTCAGATGGGTAGGTATCGAGGGCAGGAGCGTCTCGTCGTCCGCCACTTCCCGACCTTGGCACAACTGTGACCAGCTGTTTGCTCCTGACACAGTTCCATCAGCTGGCCAGCCATACCCCTCATGCTCCTCCGTAACCTGATGTTCCAATGGAAAGCATCTTGGTAATTTGAATAGCTCGTGATGCTACCTGGGGTCAGTCGTCGTCGTCGATCAACGACCAACAACTTTGCATGGCGTTTGACAGGACGACGAAGTCAACATTAAGCTTTTGTTAGTTCCTCTCAAGTTAGTTCCTCTCCATAGTGGCTAAACTCAGCTGCTGCCCCTGCTGCCCCTGCTGCCCCATGCTCAGATCATCTAGTCGGATTCCTGGACCAGTATCCTGCAACGACCATGCTACCCAGGTGCAATGGCAATGTCGTGGTGCGAATGCGAGAGCAAACGGCTGCGTCATAAACGAAACCTAGCCGACTCAGGTGCCAATGTCTCACACCTCGTTTGACTGCCTTCTGAGCGCACGAGGCCATCGCACACGTGTGTAGCATCGCTTCAAAGACTCATGGAGTTCTTGATTATGGGTCCACCTTTGTAGATGAGTAGATCTTGTCACGCGGCTGTACCGGCTGGGCGCTTGCAACGCTTAGAGTTTTTGCAATCAAAAGTTTATGGGAATGCCCGCTGTGCAGCTCCTGTCACCGAAGTCTATATTCGTCGTGGTGGATTGATCAAGCGAAAGAGACTGGTTGTGACTGGTTGTGACTGGTTGTCATCTGGAATCAAAGGCGCGCTTGCCGAGTGTTGTCGTGACTGCCACCAGACATCAGACATTTTCATGGTGCCCATGTGCCGCTCCTTCCTTTCGCATCGCTCCTCCATGGCTGGCCATCTGAAGTCACGCGCTTGCCGCGCTTTGCGTCTCCGCTCCAAATCTTGATGCATTTGCTTGCTGATATCGGCCAAAACCGAATGTTCTCGAGTGCCTGACCCAAAAATAATACTGCGTTGCGGCTTCTTGAAAGCTGTGCTGGCGGATTGACATGCCGGCAGTACCTTCCTCATCGCGTGGCAAAAGCACCATGGCCGACGACCTTCACGGTATACAGTTGCGATACAAGCTTTCTCCAGCCACCATTAAGATTCTATCAAGCATTCCGAGAACTCCTGATCGACAGCAAGTTCTCCATAAAGCTTGTCTTGCGAGTGAGCTTCGCTCTTTTCCTCTGAAGCAGGCTGAGAAGGGATTTTTCCGCGAAGTCAACGACCACACGGCGATACCATACACCATCAAAGAAACCATCACGCAGCCATGGCATAAGGTATTCTTATTGGTTCAAGTGGATCTCCTGCGAACGTGTTGGCCAAACAAAATATCGGCCGCGGCAAGGAAAGAGCTCTATCACGATCTCGGCAGGATCCTTGCCCTCCTCGATCGGATACTGCGATGCACAATCGACATCATCGGACTAAGGCGAGATGGAAGTGGCATCAATACAGCACTGGATGTGCTGCGAAGTGTTCGGTCACGTACGTGGGAGGGAGACGGCAGGGAGTTACTTCTGATCGATGGTATAGGTGTTGCGAAACTGGAAAAGTTGACCAAGGCTGGTGTCAGGACCATTCGAGAGATTCAGCAGCTTGATTTTTGCCACATAGAGAGGTTGCTCAGCCGGAACCCTCCATTTGGTCACCAACTTCTTCAACAGCTTGCTGGATTTCCGCGCCTTTCATGTCAGTTCGACGTCATTGAGCGAGTGTCTTCTTCGGCAATTCCAGTGCAGCAAGAGCCTTCCTCGTCCAGGTTTTGTGCTTGGATCTGTCGAGTGATGATGGGTTACGACAACGAACAACCGCCCTTCTAGAAGAAGAACAACCCCTGGGTCACTTTGGTCATTGAGGGTGGTGACGGCAGATTGTTATGGTTTTGGCGCGGGAGCGTAAAGAAGCTTGACGGGAGGAAAGACTTGGTTGTCAGCTTACAGACAGGACCAGGGGAGAAGATTCGAATTCGGCTTGTTTGCGAAGAGATTGTTGGAACCATGGTTGGAATCACGCATCAAATGCCCTGATGCCTAGCGACACAGCTTGGGGTTTTATTATTTGCGTGGACACAAGGTTCGAAATTGCTAAGCGGTCAGCAAAACGAGTCAAGACTCAAGAGGGATGGATCAGTTGTGTGGGTAGACGGCGGAACGCCAAGAAATCTGGTCAATTACTCCATCGGATTGAGAGCGTTACTTACTTTGAAACAAGTATGATGAGCAGATGTGTATGTACTTTGTGACAGGAGGTGCCACACCTTTTCGATCAGATATCACCTGGCGGGCTGGCATTGGCCAAATGACACGGCCAAGTTGAATGAGGGCTTAGAAAGACATGACTCAAGTACGGCCCGTGGGCAGTACTCATACCGCAGTTGTTGTGCAATGCAGCTTTATCAGACTAGATCTACTATACTTGACTGTACATGTATGAGTGGCCCTGGGCTCAGGTTGGCAATCTTCAAACGTCAGGACCCAATGCGGAATATTTGATGCCGGGAAAACATTGTGCAGAAACACGGTCGTCTCTGAAAGTCGGGAAGTCAACACATCAACCAACGCATCCATCTACACATCGCGGCACGACGCTCGGCAGCAAGCCGGCCTCGATCAACACATCAAGACGCGCTTTTCCCTCCATCCAGGCTGAAGAAGACAGCACATAGGCTGGCGGGCTCGTTGCCGCGAAGCACGAACTTGAAAGCATGTGCGCTCCGAACGGAAACCGAACGGAGAGCAACCCATCTCACGACGAGGGAACAGATGCAGAGAAAGGTGGGTGCGATTACATATGGCAATAACGAGGTATATGCCTCACAAACTCCATCATCACCCCCCATGATACCCATTCCAATATCGGGAAGAAAGAAAACAACGCCCGTGGTCAGCAGAAAGGGGGTATATATTGCCCGACCACCGATAACCTTGTCCCAGAACACCCCATGCCATGCTACCAGATCTTTTTCCATGCCCGTGTAACCCGTTGCGAACAATGACAACCTCTTGTGTAGCTCCGCCTCCGCCTAGGAGAGAGGATGTAGAGAATGAGGCCCGTCACCAAAATCAATCCGAATCGTATGCCACCAGCGTCGCCGATTTCTTCTGAGCCAGTTTGGCGGGAGGACCTGCTGCCCCTTTCTTCATCTGCGCCTTTTCAACGCGCCCCCTCTTCGCCCCAGGCAACTTGGCGGCCATCGTGACCCCATGGCGCTTCTGCAAAAAGGGATCCTGAACAGCGCGCGCATTTCTCGTCATGGCAGCCACGAAATCATTTTTGCGCCTGGCCGCCGCGGCCGCCCTGTCGGCCTTGAGCCGCCGCACTACTCCCCCATCTTGCTTCGAGGCCGAGGCCGAGGCCGGAGTCGACGTCGAAGACAACAGACCTGCGTTGGCAGCACCAGCAAACAAGGGCTTCGCCAGCGCCTTGTCCGCGCCATCGTGGTCGAAGCCCGGCCCGAAATCCACCAGCTTGGCCCTCTGGGCATCCTCCTCCGTGCCCGGCACCAGCTCGATGCCCAAGCCCATCCTATCACGCAGCGCCTCGGTCCTCACCTCATCTCTCTCCCTCTCCTTCCTGCCGACCCGAAACGCCTTCCTCAGCTTCTGGTTCATCGCGTACGGATCCTCCCACGCTTTATCCTGAGCATCCCGCAAATGTTCGATCCTCTCACTCGCCATGATGAGCCGCTCCCTGTCCTCAATCGTCTTTTCCAAGCTCGCAAACGCGTTCTTCCTCAGCGCCTCGCGCTCCTGGTCCGTCATGATGACGAGGGCCTCGTCCCCTTCCCGCGCCGCATCCTGACCCGTGTCCCGTTTCGTAGCGCCCTCCACTACCACGTAAGCCGTGTTTTGGGGGTCTGTACGCATCTCGACGGTGCCTCCGCAGGCGGCGTGGCGGAAGCGGAAGCTCCATATCGGCGAGGAGTAGTAGTTGCCGACCTTTTTCTTTTCGGCGTTGAAGCGGACGCCCTGTCCGATGATGGTGGGCCTGGGGCACGAGGAGCACCATATGGGGAAGGGCATTTCGAAGCGCACCGTGAGGATGCCATGGGAGGCGAGTTTCGACGCGCGCTGGCCGAGGGCGTGCTTCTTGTGAAGTTTATTGGCCGACGTGGTGCCTTCAACGTCGGGCGGGACATGACGTCCCATGTTGAAGCCCTGCATGATGGGGCGAGGCGAAGATGATGAATTTGGTGGTTGCTGTCTGTCGTGGAAGATGAATTTGGTGGTTGCAAGTTCCAAGCTGCAAGGGTCTGGTCTTGTCTGCTTTGTTGGTGGGGCCAAGACTTGGCTTGGTCTTGGTTGGGTGGGGTTCCCAGGAAATCGGGTCCAGAGTGGAGAAGACAAGGGCGGCAGGCAGATTTACAGATTTGTCCCTGTAAGATGGAAGAGATGTTGCAGAGAGAGATGGAACAAACACGGTCGCAGAGGGGGAATCACGTCAATCTATGCTGTGAGTAAAACTCGAATGGATTTGAGTTTAACTACGGTCACGAATTATGACTATATCTTGCGCAAAGGTAGCTTCAAAGTTTATCGTAAACTTTGTATTAACCCCCTATATTTGTGGCCTAAAGCTTGTTCCTTTGTTTATGTTTTACCTATCACTATAGTGCTTATTATTTAGTTATTAATTATTATACTAGCTAGGTATTACTAGTAATTTTTTTGTTCCTTAAAAAATAGATGCATTAGCCACAACCAATGACCCCCCAAAAAAATACAAAATCGATAATTGGAGGCCTGGGAAGAAAAACAAGCAGCCCCCCTGGCTCTCTCGCGAGATGAAGAAATGTCACTTCAATAGAAATTCTGCGTGGTATCAGGTGATCCATGTGTTTGCTTGTGTAATTGTGCTATCTACCAGCCGTCTGGGAGTCCTGATGAACATTCTCCGTACAAGAGAGGCCGAACTTTGATATACTTTGGGTCCACGAGGGAACCTTGGCCCTAAAAGGAAAGCCTTTTGCTTCCCTATTTCGTTGCCTCCTTGTGCACTCGCTTGTAGCAAAATCGTCTGGTTTGCATCGACGAGCAGGAATCAGCGGGCCAAACCCTCCTTCCCTACTACATCCCATCCGTATACGAGGCGTCATTTAGGACGGTGGACATTCTCTGATCGAACCAAAGTAATGATGGAAGTAAACCAAACAGAAATGTCATAACCTATCGGCTTATGCAACTCCAACCCGTATGTAATTACCTATGGCTCCTGTGCTGTGCCTGTGAATCCGCTTTGACTGCCGTTTGAAAAGATCAAAACATAAGGCAGCATCTAAAACCGTGTGTCCCTGGGAATTAGTGGAGCGGACGCTCCGAGTCCGCCCTTGACCCTCATACGTCGTCCATCTGTCCGGCGGGTTCGTCGTCGTCGTCGTCGTCGTCCCCAAAGCTGGCGACAGAAGACATGTCGTCGTCGTCTTCGCTCTCGGCACCGGCTTCGTCGGCAGCATCCTTAGTGGCGTACTTTCGGACATATTCTGCAAACCCAAAAAATTGTCAGCAGCAACATCCACCGTTCCTACACCTCTTGTTACTCTAACGCACCTTTGACCTTGGCATCATAGCTTTTGGGTTCTCTAATCAGCAGAGCAGCGGCTTCTCCGTTGAGAGGATCAGTCGGGTTGGGATAGCGGAGGAGTTGTGGAAGAAACACTTCAAAAATGTTGATCATGTCGAACATTGGGGACCAAGTCTGGTTGATAACATCTAAACAAACGGATCCGGACCTGTTCAAGGTGAAGCGTCTCAGTATCCGTATTCGCAGTGCTTTCCAATAGAGACTTGCAAGTGTTTTCTTGTACGCTTCATTCCATTTTGTGTGAGTCCATGTTACGGTAGCCACCAGGTTTCAACTCACAACTCATCAATATTGGGGTGAAAGATGCGGTTGACGAAACCGATGCTCGGCGACTTGTACGGGTAGGTATCGGGCAATTCGACATGAACTTTCCAGAGACCCCCTTCAAAGGGAGCTGAGGTATATAGTCAGTGACCTTTTCCTCAATCATGCATGCGCCCGTGAATTTTGGCATCAGACATCCGTTGCACGTACTCTCCGCTGGACCCTTGAATCGGACATAGAATTCCTGCCTGTTGATGTTTAGGGTAAGAATCGATCAATCGGGAAAGCGAAGCGAGCGAGGGCTGCGGCGGTTTGACATCTTACACTATGAGCGTTTAGTACTTGTCGAACCCAGCACTAGACGTTCCACTTACTGTTATCGTTGACAAGGGTCACCTCATAGTCACTCATGAGCCTATGATGGTCAGCATCGATCAACGTCTCGAACCTGGCTGAAGTTTTCCATCCTACATCCTATCAAAAGAGTCAGCAGTTGGTTCAGGGCATCGGGGACGCGTAGAGCGGGAGATGCGGGTAGCGGCGCACTTCATGACCTGGAGAGGACCAACGTCAGTGTTTAGGCGTTCAAAAACAGCCAACGGAGCGTCCCCCGCGTCGGCGAGAGGGCATTAGTAACTCACATCAGTCTCGATTCTACGACGAGGGCTACTCATGGTGGACGAGCTGGCGGTCTTTGTGAAGACTGTGGATAGCCTGGCAAGGTCCAAGTGCGTTGTGCGTGTGACTCGCTGTCTTATACGGATTAGCCAAGACGGGACTCGCCATGATGTCACGTGTGTCTGGGCCTTTAAGTGATTTTTTTCAATCGTGCAGTAGTAACTACGCCTAAAACAGACGAGATGCCTCCGCACGCAACTTTATTATAAGAGCTCCCCCAATTCATGCATTCCACACTACATATTTTATTCAAGAGCGTTGCTGTTCGGAGCTGCGTTTTCTTGCTTACCAGAGCTTGTACCAACCATATGATGTGGCCACATCTCACATCCCACGTACCCCGAACATGTATGGCACTCCCTAGTAACAAAAATAGTTAGAATTATAGGCCTATTACCCCTACCTACCGCCAAAACCAAAAAGAGCCTCTTTTCTGCTATTTTGCATCGTTATTATACCATACAGGAAGCCTGGATATGAATGCATCCAAATCTGAGCTTGTCCTAAATAAATAAAGTTACAGTTCTTCTTCTTCTTCTTCATCGCCCTCGATGTTGGTATTGTGCGAGTGAGTAGGGTGGATATGTGTTGTGTTTTCCAACTGTGGCGATCTGATGAAGAGCCGAGGGGCCAGCGGGAGGGAGTGCACATCCCCATCATCTGTTGCCAGCAGTCTGGTTGAAGCCGTCAAGCATAGACTCCTTCATCTCCCTCCTTCTTGCTGCCGACCCATCTTCTGGTTTCGATTCCTCGAGCGCCTTCTTGTTGGTGTTCGCGCTCGCTTCTGTCGAGGCCGAGGTGTCGACGGTGTTCTTCGCCATGGTCTTGGCCTGAGCCTCGCCCACTTTGCCGTAGACGCTCAGCCCCGTGGCGATCATGCTACCAATGTCACCGACGTTGCCGGGGACAACAACGGCGGTGCCCTCCTTGGCCAATCTTCCAAACGCCTCGACGTACTTCTCAGCAACCGTCAAGCTCATGGCTCCCTTGGCACCTTCCTGTCCCTCGAGAATGGCCCTGGAGACGGCGTCAATGCCCTCGGCCGTTGCGCGGGCCTTGAGACGAATGGCCTCAGCCTCGCCATCTGCCCCGTTTATGCGCTCGGCACGCATGGCTTCCGAAGCGAGGATGACACTCTGCTTCTTACCCTCGGCGATGTTGATGGCACTCTGTCGCTGACCCTCTGAGTCAAGAATCTCGGCTCGTTTGGATCGCTCTGCCGTCACCTGTCGGTGCATGGCCTCGACAACAGCGGCCGGGGCATGAATGTCGCGGATTTCGTATCTCAGACAGGTTACGCCCCACGCTTCAGCAGCGTCGTTAATCGCAGCAGTGATGTTGGTGTTGAGGGCGGCACGCTCCTTGAGGACGTGGTCCAATGTTAATTGACCGATCTCGGAACGCATGGTCGTCTGAGCAAGCTGGGAAATGGCATATTCCGCATCCTCTACGCCATAGCTACAGAAAGGGGGGAAAGGGTGTTAGCAAAGATTGTCCTCTTCTTTATGACAGACATGCGACTAGAGCGGTGTTGTTTGTGAAGCATCATCCGTGACGACAATGTAGCCCGCAAAAAGGTAGGTAGCTCACCTTGCTTTGTAGGCATCAAACACTCGCGTGTAAAGAACGCCGTCCAGCTCAAGCGTGACGTTGTCGGCAGTGATGGCGCTCTGGCTAGGAATCTCAATGGCCGCTTCCTTGAGGCTCTTGACATAGGCGATGCGATCGAGAAACGGTATCATGACAGCTAAACCAGGCTCCAGGATGCGATTGAATCGGCCCATGCGCTCGACGATCCATGCTGTCTGCTGCGGGACAAAGCGAACAACGGTATTGGCCGGCAGTCTGGGTTTCTGGAAATATGAAGGAGGTGGTCCGGCAAAGCTGGCTGGAAGGAGGGTGCGGGTAGACGAGGTGAAGAGGCGAGCCTGCCGTGAGAGCAGCGGTGCCCTCAAGGCAGCTCTCGTCAGAGATGAGGCCACCATGCTGGGCGGGCTGTTGCGTACGTCGGAGCCGCACAATGCGAGTGACGCCGCGCAGAGCCGGTTGCTGGTCGATGTGGGTTGTTGGGATGTTTGTCGTCTCGGAAATTTTTTCCAAAAGAGCGTTCCGCCGAGAGATGCCAACGGGCCGAAACAATCAGCTTCCACGAAACCGGCCGAAAGTGCACCCCGATCTTAACTTTTCGAGAGGAAGGAAGAAGGGCCGGCGTTTACCCGCCAGCGAAGCCAGCTGCCGCCTCGCCTCCTTCTCTCATCCGACTTCAAACGGCAAAGCTTGCCCCGCCCCCGAGCTTGCAGCGGGACAAATCCAACCCCCAGAATCCCCTGAACAACGTTCCTTCCTCACCCACCAGCTTCACCATCCGGCCCTGCAACCACCTCTCCCGCCAACCCAGCAAAGAAACCAACATCCCCCTTGAAAAAAAAAAAAGGAACCAAGAAAAAAATTGAGCACCGCACCTCCGTATCGCCAACATGACGGCCAAGGTTCCCCGGAACTTCCGCCTGCTAGAAGAGCTCGAGAAGGGCGAGAAGGGTCTTGGCGCCGAGGCATGCAGCTACGGTCTCGAGGACGGCGAGGATCTCCTGATGAGTAACTGGAACGGCACCATCCTCGGACCCCCTCATGTGAGCCATTTCCTTCACCTCCCCCTCCGCGTTCCTTCTCCTCTTTCCGGTCAAAATGGCAAGAACAACGCGCCATGCTCGTCAGTTTCATGTTCTCGAGTTCCCACGATGAGGGGCACAAAAACAGATGGGAGGAAGGGGCAACAAATGAATGGCCTGCCGACCCATGCACCCAGGGGCGTCACTCACAGACGGCATGGGAACCAAGAATAAAAAAAAAACCAGGAAGCGTGACGAGAACAAAACGCAGCCTCATCGCTAATACCACCTCTGCGCATCACAGTCCGTTCACGAAAACCGCATTTACAGCGTCAAGATGCACTGCGGCGACAACTATCCCGATGAGCCGCCGACGATCCAGTTCGTAAGCCAGGTGAACCTGCCGTGCGTCGATGCCCGCAACGGCGTGGTAGACCCCAAGCAGCTGCCCTGTCTTGCGCAGTGGAAGCGAGAAAACACGATGGAGACGGTTCTTATTGAATTGAGAAGGTAGTGGTTGTGTAATCGAGCCCCCGGGGTTTTTTTCATTTGATTTCCTTGACCAGGGCTTGCTGACTTGGCGTTGAGATATATGGCTGCCCCGATGAACAAGAAGATCCCGCAGCCACCCGAAGGCACGACTTACTCATAAAGCTTAGAAATGCGGAAAATATACGATAAACAGGGGTCGGTACACTGTGAGCAACTTGAAGCGATACAGTACATGTCAAGAGAACGTGAAGGAAAGCACGACACAAATTCCAACATGCTGTTTTGAAACCATGGAGAATCAAGAAATCGACGAGTGATTTGCTAGCGCAAGCAGTCACAGTTTCAACTCATTTCAATCTTACAGAGAGAAGCAACAAGATCCTCTATTAATGAAAGAAAAGATTCATCGAATTATGGTTTGCGGTCATGCGAGCACTTCTGTCTCTGGCCTGCGTGCTATGGTGCTCTCCTAGATCTATAAAACTTGCGTAGGGGTATCTCAGCACTTGAGAGTTCCAGGCCAATGCGAAGATATAATCACGTCCCCTCCAACTCCATCATGATGCACTCTATAGGAGGAGAAGTTATGACAAGGCATGACAAATGAGGAATTGCCTCTCGGGGAGAACGGGGAAAGAATATCCAAATATTAATGCTCGAATGGGTGAATGGATGTACCCTACCCGTAGAAATTGCGAGATGTGGGCTCTTTGTCAACATACCCAGAATAAAAAGGGAATGGTTTGAAAAAAAAAAATGAAAATTGAAGGGGTTGATGTGAGAGGGATGTGTACATATTCGTTACAGTGTTTCATGATTTGAGTCAATCATCATCACCCCACCATCCAAGTTCTCCGCCGTTGATCAGGGAGCCAGGCCCAAAAGCACTCAAACGGGCCATGTTGGTACGGGTTGTTCGCTTTGTTGGTACAGGCGGGAACGAATCGGCAGACACGGGACTATCCGGACGGGGGACGCCTTCTTTGTCCTCTTTCCCGGCCAAGTCTTGCTTTCTGACATTTGGTCTAGAGAAGCTGTGCGGGTGGAGGAGCGCCGGCGAGTCTGCTCTTGGTGACGAAGCAGGACTGCAACCGCTTTCAGATTGGTTGTCCTCATCACGCCATAGCATGGTCCGGAGGGCGCTGGGGCTCAGGGGCGGCTCAACGACCGACGATGTCGCTGATTGCCAGTCTCGGATATCGTCCAAGTCAGGGCTGGGCTCAACATCGTCTAAGAATAAGGGGACTTCTTGTTGACTTGGCGTGCTGGCTGTTTCGTGGCTCGCCGAGTATCTGATAGATTTTCTTGCTTTGGGCAGTGCTGGCAATGACATTTTTGGCGGGGGTCCAGAAGGGGTTGGGGGCACGACAGCAGCTCCGAGGCCGAATCCCGACGTCAGGATAGGGGGCACCAAACGCTTTCGAGCATCAACAGTGCGCTTCTGTTGCGAATGTGTGCTCTCAGGGAATGGTGATGAGGGTGGCGCGGGAAACCCAGAGGTGGCGGTGGTTTGGGAACCATTTGAGCGATGACCATTAGTAGCTGTGTCCTCCTCTACTGGCGAGTCCGCAGAATCAGGAGCGGCTACCGCGTGGCCTGCTTGTGTAGTGCTCTTTATTTCGACTTTGGTCTCCTGTATCATGTCATTTTCCTGCACGTTTCCTTCTGATACTTGAGACATGGGCGCCTGCCGACTGCTCTGTTGCTTGTTTCGCAACGCCGAGAGAAGCATTTCTTCTTGGTGTGTCACAGCCATTAATCGGCTATGCCTTCCAGAACCATCGACAGATGAGTGTGCCGAGCGAATGTAGAAGTCGACAGGTGTGGGACTGAGGGGACGAGTCGGTTGATCTCCAGATGAAGCTCGATGTAGACCTGGGGACCTGAGTACGCCGTCGCCAGCAACTGAAGATGCAGTATGCCTGGTCTCGATCGCTACGTCTGAGGGGCGACGTGCTGGTAGCATCGTTATGGCTCGAGCTTCTTGGATGTCATACCCTGATTCGCCTTGCCAGGTCGCAGCTGAAGAGTTGGAATGATCGGACATAATAGAGCTTGTTGGGGAGTCTAATGAGAGAGGTTGGTCACCGCAGTCAGTGGCAGACCTAGAGACGACGCCTCCCGGGGCGTCACGCCTGCATTCATAGCTCGGAACAATAATGTACGTATTGTTCTCGGCAAAACTCGTGCGTTTGCCTTGCCTACTCGAGCAGCTTGCCCCACAGTCAGCGCCAGGTCTTGTATCTCGAGCTGACCTGGATCGGGATTCTGTAGAGGAAGAGAATCTTCCTGGTGCATTAAATGGCCTTGGTGAAGATGCCGATGCCGGACTTTGGCCAGCAACAAGCAGTCCCGGCTCTTCCAAGTCCTCGTCGTCATCATCTTCCTGTTCAGAATCCGACGAAAGCATCAATACGCTAGTTTGGAGTAGGTCTCTGCCTTCTAGGGATCGTTCTGTGTTTTTCGACGTTTTGGTCTGGCGACTGGAAACACTTCGTTCTGCACCGCCAGGTGATGATTGCCAATCGGACCTCAATACCGACCCAGTCCTGGGGGTCTCTGAAAAGTCAGGGGTCGATCGACAAGGGTAAATTTCAAAATTGTTTACCTCGTCTTCATATTCCCCTTCTACTACATTTTCCAGCATCGACCGTCCATCATCAGTCACCTGGAGGTTCGGCGTGGAAATTTGGTTCATGACTTGTCTTATCGACATTTGTTCATAGTGATCATACAGAGAAGGCAAGTCGCCGGGGCTTCCGTGACCAAGCCGACCACTCCCACTTCTGTTTGATCGGGGTGTTTCAGGAGCTGGGATTTGCAAAGTCTCGTTGGTGAATTTTTTGGTTGGCTTCCGAGATTCACAAGAGTGTGTCGACATTGACGAGGAGGGGGGCAGCAGGGACGGAGATGTCAGCATGCGATCCATCCTAGATGTGGTCCACGAGCCGCTCCCTACTGCGTCCTGTTCTTGTATCCTAGTGCGAGAGAGGTCCAGCATAGCAGGCTTCTTCTTCTTGGTCCTGGCCGTGCCCTCATCTGAAGTATATGGGGGGAGACCCTTTGCCACGGATGAAGAAGAGGTCTGTTGAGAAAGTACCGGGGGCAATTTGGACTTTTCATACCATGACCGAATCGTGGAAAAGGAGCGACTCATTCTCAATCGCCCAGTTGTGTCTGTAGGCACAGTCTCTGTTGGGGTCGGGGCGTTGACAGCGTTGAGTCGCAAAGGATGCGCGAGATGCGATGGCTCATCCCACACTTCTTCTTGGTTTGCAAAGACGACTTGGTCGTCATCTGTATAGTCGTCGGCTCCCAGGTCCAACTCGCTATATCTCGCGGCGGCAGTGGCAGACCTATTGTCAGTCGTAATCGAGATCGATGCGTTATCCCAGCCAGCGGGAGCATCAATGCTGAGTGGCGTCGAACCCAGAATCCTGTGTGCCTTGCTTGTAGGCGGCAAATGTGTAGGCGGGTGGACAGGCTGTTTCTTGCGGCCGGCGATGGAGAATGAAAATCGAGCCATGGTTGCGCCCGTCGTCTCCTCGTCGAGGGCTGAGAGAGAGCTTCCTGGTGGCGCTATGCCAGAAACAAAACAGCAATCCTAACACAAGCCAAAAAACCGTGTGCAGAATGAGAGCAGATTAGCTAGCCCTTTCAGCCAGCCCTTTGTCCGAGTCGAATCAACAGAGCGTGAGCCGATTGTTGTTGGTCGTCACCCCCTCCAGTATTGATGCACTCGGAGTTATTGGTCCACTTGACGACTGACTGTTGGGTCTTCTGGGCGAGATAAGGGTTGCGATGACCGCTGAATGTCATTTGACATGGAGGATGTAAATTGTGGTAGGTAGCGGAGAATGACAGTTCGACACTGAGGTAGTTGGTGATTTTGATGAATGCTGCGGAACTCTCATGGCACGGTCAGACGACCAAACGAAGAAGAGGTGTTTTGCTTGTTGGTGAGCTGCAGACCCACAGCTGAATATATATCGAAAGCAGAGCCGACGACGACGACGACGACGATGACACAGAGCCGCTGGTCACGAAGTTGTCGTGTGCAAGAAACGTCAAGCAAGAAGAGAGAAAAGAAGACAAGAGAAGCGAACAGCGGACGCACTTGTTTGAATTGGTGGACTCTTGCCAACGGCACGGTCGGTACGGAGTACATGGATGGTCAGTTGAGTTGGTTCGGGATTGACATGGACGGCGAGGCTTGGACCAGCTGGGGCCAGCTTGGGCCAGGCAGGTGGCAGGCAGGTGGCAGGGCGGGTCAGGTCAGGTCAG
This sequence comes from Epichloe typhina subsp. poae, assembly GCA_030389615.1. Classification (NCBI taxonomy): domain Eukaryota; kingdom Fungi; phylum Ascomycota; class Sordariomycetes; order Hypocreales; family Clavicipitaceae; genus Epichloe; species Epichloe typhina. Next base: position 4,856,267 of record CP098313.1, read on the forward strand.
GTCGGTCTGGGGTCGGGTCGGGCTGCGAGGGCTGCGAGGGACGGACGGATCCTGCCAAGCCTCTCCAGTCGCATTCAGAAAACGCTCGAGATGGCGGCGTGATGCTGCTCGTACGGATTATTTTTTAGTATGCTCGCGCTAACTCGACTCGGCCATGGCTGTGAGCTAAAGCATTGGCCAAGCTTTGACTCCATTCTGCTCGCCTGCGTAAATGCAACCCTGTGCCGTTGGTGTGCCTGGTGTGCCTGCATCGAGTTACCATCATGAGGACGTCACTCCATCCTTCCCGATGGCGCAAACGCACCGGGCGAGCTGACAAGATCTGCCCTTGGTCTCTTGCCTGCTGCAAAGGAATTACTCCGTTGACTACTCGATATGGATGCAGAGTCCCGAGTAGAACTCTACAATGGTACCCATTCATTCATCACGAAACATGACATGACGGTAAAATTTCCCTTATCCACAAGGCTGCGAACCGGCGGGAACCTCCCTGGTTTCGATAACAAGTCTTGATCAAGGCCTACTAATCCGTACGACTCCATATTCTGCCCAACTTTGTACGGCATGGTCCACGATGAGGGCAAGTCTTGGAAATTGCTCTTCACCCAAAACATCGTTGGCTTGTAGCTCGACTTCTGGAAGCCACCAATTCTCCGGGCTCCAATGACCAGCACGCCGGGTGTCTCAGCAGAACGTGTTGCTGATGGTGCTCGGCAAGCTGTTCGCGAGTCGTGTCATGAACATGTCACGGAGCTTACTCCGATAAACACATACTGCCTATGCCTATAACGTAAGGTGGCGCTTGGTAAACGTGGAAATGATTGACAGCGTGGCACCAACTTATCACATTGGTCATTGGTGCGTGCCGTTGATAATCGCCCATCACTGTCATGGTGAAGCCCGAACGCCCTGACGAGTTCGTTCCCCTGGAGGGGGGGGCTGTCTCGGGAACCCTGATCCTTGCAGCAAGTTCACAAGTCAATCTTGGAGTCCGTCCGTATCCCCCGGCAGGCCAGCCTAGGTTGGGTGTACACGTACTTTTTCTTCTTCTTCGAGACAATACATATGTACGGAGTAGTCCGCATGTTTGCAGAGTGTTCCCTGACGCCGACGACTTCCTCAGTTCTCTGTGGATCAATGGCGTACGCATGGCATCCCCGGGATCCGTGTTTTTCCATCCAAATATTCATCTTGCTACATGTATTCAAAGACTTCTTAAAGGCCGGTGCGCTCCGTGCCAGATGTGTGGGGCCACCGGGAGATGAGATGACAACAAACTACGCCATTCAGGGAATTTTACCCCCATGCCCGTCCCCCCATCCTAATCTCCGTGTTTGCTTTTCATTGTTGTTTTCTGCTTCGTGAGCGTGGCACGAGGGCTATTTTCAACGTGTCTCGCAACCGTGAGGGAAGTCAGTCGGATTCGCCACTTTCGTGTCCGTCACTTCCCGCCTTGGCCTCTGAGCGGAGTGGCACACAATGGGAGTGGATTGCAAAAATCTGAACAGAACGGAATACGGATCAACAGGGGCAAACTCCGAAAAGGGGTTGAGTGGCTTGTTATGAATTTTTTTTTTTCAACCTCGACCTCCTTGACTCCCGATATTATCAGGGGGAGTTTTCTGGTGTGCTGGGGTAGAAAGACGACCTGGCGTTTTGTCATCTGTGAAGGTGGCTTGTCCTCCCAACGCGGCAGTCAACAAGACGCCAGAGCATGCATGTTTGCTCGCTGCCGTCTGCACGTGTCATTGTCACCAAGCACGGACCAAAGCTGAAAACCCCCATATGAAAAACAAACCATCATGTCGTGTCCTCCCCATGTGATGGGAAGACCATGCCGGCGTAGCCCAGCAAAGTTATCGTCTCGTGATACTCCGTAGAGTGGTAGGTAGATTATATAAACAGTTGGATGAAAATAAATAAAAGGAACTTGGATCAGCATCTGAGCCACCAAGGCCTAAACCTGGAAGGTCCCGATGGCAAGCTAGTCGCATTCTTGTTTGCTTTTGCGGCCGCGGCCGCTGGGATCGATCGAGTTGTGACAGATTGCCAATGTCTCGACGAGACCAGGAGGGCGCGGCCCATCGGGGCTAAGGATATGCATATTCGGGGAACCTGGCTCATATATTGTTGTATTACAACAGTCGAAATCTATATCAGAGAGAACGCATCAATATTGATTAGTTGCCCTTGCGCCGTGCTCATGCCAGCCCCCAGAAATGAAGTACATTGCGAAGATAGAACGCCACGGTGAGAAAATGACCCAAAGAATAGGAGTCCGATACGTGTCCCCTATTCTCGCTCAGAGGTACCTCGTTTCGAGCCATTCTTCATTCCTCATTCGCAAATCGAGGCCATACTGCGCCCACCACTTGCGCGCTCGGTTCTGATCCTGGTCACCGATGCTGTCTTCCAGCGCCTCTTCGATATTACACGTGCGGAACTCGACCAGCTGTTTCCTGCCTTCCATGCCTTCGAGTTCGCCATGCGCGAATTTGCGCCACCACTCGAGCACATGAACGTGCTGGTGGATGGTCGAGCTGAGAAGCACCTCCGGATCAAAGACGAGCTTGTTGTCGCCTTTGAGACGGCGCCAGGTCTCAAGGACTTGAACTTGACCCCATCGGGATGCAACCTTGGCGACGGCATCACCGTGTGCTACGGGTATGCCTGAAGCGTCCCACCATCTGAGGACGTCCGCCTGGCCGTGCTGGGTGGCCCAGAGCAGGGCGCGCCCGGGTCGGAGGACGATTTCTTCGTCCAGGGCCGCGGCATCTCGCCACCATTCGAGAATTAGGAGGTTACCACGGCCACTCGCCTGCTCAAGCGCCGCTTCGGTGTAGCGGAGAGGGAGACCGGACCGTCGCCACCACCAATCGAGAATGCGCACGTGGCCGTTCTTGGAGGCCCCGTCTACAGCTTCGGCATCGTACATGTGCCCTTCGCGGAACCACTTGCTCTGTTTCCAAAACTCGAGAACATCAGTTCGCGGATAATACGCCGATGCGTTGGTGGGCAGGGTAGTGCCATCGAATGCTTTGAAAAGGTCGGGCCGGTTGGCTTCCATGTATGCGAGGACATCTATCAGAGCGAAGCGAATGATGAGCTTGACAACAAGGGCAGGCACGTCTCGAAAGTTAGGAGGAGATTGAGACAGCTTTTTGCATATGGCAGCCGAGTTGCATGCGAGAACGGTCCATTCTAGTTCGTGTTCGTAGACCTTGAGAGGATCCGTGGGATCTTTGGGTTCGAGAGACCATGCAGACGGCATGGGCAGGTTAGTGTACATGCCAAGTGCTTTGGCTAATTCCCAGTCGCCTGCATGGTCAAGGACGATTGTCCATATTTCGGGTGGTAATTTCGAGCTGAGCTTGCCATGAGATTCTGGCGCCACGACGGAGCTTGTGGCCATTTCGACATCTCTTCCCAGACCTAGAAGATCAGCTTGGTTTTTGATAATGCCCAGGACTTCGTTGAAGCCGTTCCAGTTGGGGACTCGCTTGGGGCTGAGCTGGCCTTCGTAATGCCATAGAATTGGCGTCATGACGCGAATCCAGTTCCATTTTCTATGCAATTTGCTGACGTGTCGTTTCGTCATCGGATGTGACCACATGTGCGTACTCATGCCAGGTACCAGAATTATGCTCTTTTGGATGTTCCATCCCCGTAACACTTCGCCCAGAAACGTATCTGCTATACCCGCCAACATCTTGGCAATTCCATCGGCATCCAGTGGAACGCAGACTAATAGATCTGCCCAGTCCACCAATTCAAATGCCTGCTGTCGAAAGAATTCCACATCGTCAGCCCGCTCTCCTTGGCCAAGAGCCAGACTGCGGTTTTCCATGACGATGATGGTCTGTGTGAGCCGCGGGACAACATCTTCGATAATGGCACGCATGTCGATATTGGGGTTCTTGGACAGTCGCACGACCAAAGCCTGAGCCCACGAGGTGTCGCGGGGGCCTGTGGCGGCAACCAGCAGTCGCAATTTGCGATGCTTGGATTTCATGTCATGCAAGGACGAACATGATGATGCCGATGATATCAGGCGCGACTGGACAGACTGGTAGTTCGCCATGATGATGTAGTCCTCGGATCGGGGGACATGGTGACCAGCCCGGGGCTTTTGGCTCTCGAAATAGTAGAGGCCTATTATGTCGAATCGGCGGTGTGTACTCGTGCTCGTGCTCGTGCGGCTGCGGCTGCGTGTAACGTGTACGTGCGTTGTGTGAAAGAAGAGGAATGATTAATTTTGCGATTGCGGCGACACCTTTGGGCACCTTTATGCCAGTGGGCGGACGATAGAGGGGAACGGGGGTGATTGGTTCTCTGGTGATCATCGATGACGGGAGGATAATGCAAGTCGATGCGGGCTGATCCAATGAAGGACAGGCAAATTCAGATGGCCAGCTGAAATCACTGCCCATTTCCGAGTTGAGCCCTCCAGTCCAGGGCCCCAACAGTGCAAAAGTTGAGAGGCTCCAGGGCCGGCCGAACTGCTGCTTTAGCGTCACGTCCACTGCAACGTGCATAGTGCAGCGTGCAGCAATCCCCAGCCGGGTACCGATCAGACACCGGCAATTCGCATCACGTGACTCGACCGCTCGGCGTTAACGAAGAAGCGGCAACTGGCTTTGTTAGCAGCAGAAAGTAGGTGTCAGGAGCGCAGAGGTCAGAGACAGGGCAATTATATGATCAAGCCTTAGATAAACCTTAGATCTTGCGAATAACTAAGAGACCAGCTAGCTACTAGATAGCTATATGTATACTAGGTAAGGTAATTAGTAAAGTTTGTTTATTTACATTCCTGGCCCAAGTCATAATAGGAGGCTAGGTCACATGCCTAGGGATCTAATGCAGCTGATTGAACCGAGGCCTAGAAACTAGAGCTTCTAAGAGAGCTCTCGAGGGGTCATAATCCTAGCCACACAATAAAAGCCCTTAATTGCCTCCCTTCTTATAGAAAATTAACTCCCCCTTTGTTGCCTTTAGCTTAGATTATTCGCTTAAAAAGATAACCTTATATCTAATTAGATAAATTAAGATTACCTAGGTACTAACTATAGCCCCCTATCACTGCTTAAATCCTCGCGATGGATTGAAAACCTCAGACTTGGATATCGATATTAACCACTTTTAAGATGCACGCCGACATCATCGTCAAATTCGTCATGTTCGGGTGGTTGTTTTCATCCGACAAAATTTCCTAAACAACACAAAATCCATCTAGTAAAATCTGGTTAGTGTCGCAAAGAGTATGGAATTGATCTCCGAGAGGCGGTACTAGCATACCCGACGCCGTCCAAAAAAATACAATTAATTTGACATGATGAGCGCTTAGACAGGGGCGTTTGTAAAAAGGTAAGAGACCGATTCACCGTTATGAGTACGGCGGATAGCCTTTGCACGGAAGGTTGATTAGTGATGATGGCCAGATAACAAACACAAGCAGCAATTCACATACCTCTGCCAGTGTGGCCGATACATCTATCACCTTGAGTTTGGGACACCTTTCCGTCTTGTCACCGAGAGGAACAGCTAACACAGATGTTAATAGGTCATGTTGAAGGTTGGACAGTTAAGTCGGCGATACATACTGTTGGTAACAACCAGGCTAGCTAGATAGGATGAATTGATGTTTTCGATGGCATTGCCGCTTAGAATGCCGTGAGTGACAATGGCATAGACTTCTTTGGCGCCATGTTGGTTAACAGTCTCGGCTGCTTTGACGAGCTAGAGCGTAGTGAGCATTTTTGTCCTCTTTTTCTTTTCATCTTCTCAGGGATAAATTCCTGAGAGCTTAGCTGAAGAGATGCACATACAGTTCCGCAAGTATCGGCCATATCGTCAACCAGAATTGCCACCTTGTCTTGAACATCTCCGACGAGTACCATGCGGCCAACAACGTTTGGACGAGGACGCTCCTTGTGAATCAGAGCAAATCCAACGTTCAAGCGGTCAGCAATGGCAGTGGCTCGTTTGGCGCCACCAGCATCGGGGGACACAATCACGCAGTTTTCTGATTCAAGATTCTCACTGATCCAGCGGAGAACAGAAGGCTCCGCGTAGAGATTGTCGACAGGGACGTTGAAGAACCCCTGGATTTGTGAAGCGTGCAGATCCATAGTGATGACATGGTTCTGTTGAAACATAGTCAGCGGCCAAGTGTCAGTTTTCCGCCACTTCTGGGAGGGCCCCCAGGAAGCTCAACTAACGCAACCAGACACCTGCAGCATGTTTGCAATGAGCTTTGCACTGATAGGAGCACGAGATTTGTCCTTTTTGTCTTGTCTCGCGTACGGAAAAGATGGAATCACAGCGGTGATACGACGAGCAGAAGCCGTGCGACAAGCATGGATCATGATGAGAAGCTCCATAAGCCCGTCATTAACGTCCCCGGGGGCCGTTGACTGAAGAATGAAGACGTCTTCATCTCGCACAGATTCACCAATGGAAACACTGGTTTCTTGATTTGAGTAGTTGAGGCTCATAGTGTTGGCAACCTCAATGCCCAGTCTGGAGTCCCTGTCAGTAAGTTCCTTGATAGCGCGGCATCGGAGGGAGGGTCTCTCGCTGGCTGGTCACGGCTGGGTGAACAAGTCAAAACGTACCGGCTAGCGACTTTGGCACTGAGTTCCCGGTGAGAGCTCCCGGATATGAGCTTGATTTCATTCGCCATTTGGTCTAACATTGCCGTGGAATATGTTGCGGGGTGAGGGCAGTCGCAAAGAAAGACTGTTGGTGTCTATCAGGGTCGTAACGTTGTGAGCCTGAAGAATAGTATCGTTGTTACACTTCTATTCTAAACTACGGAAGAAAGGAAGGAAGGAAGAGGTTAAAAGCGGAGGCGTTTAGAAGGGAAGGAAAAGATTGCGTGTGGGTCACGTAACCACAAGTGCGGGGCCGGATTGCGGGTCCACCTGTGGGGTCCGCGCGCCTACGCGCGGGCTAACTATCTCCTTAGACACGGTCAATATTACCCGCGCCCTTGATATAATCGTGCGGAATTCCCTCTCTTTTGTAACCTCTTTTCTTCCCTTCTTAGATAGCCTAGAATAGATAAGTAATTGCAATGCGTACGATCTATTCTCTGTCTCCGTCCCTATGCAAGTAGAGTCCTAATATCAGGAGCCTTGTGAAACAACTAACAAATTCACACTAAGCAATAAATAAATACGTATTAGGTACATTTAATCGAGTCGCTTGTGAACATTTTAGTTTTATACAAATAAATCAACAGGCAACAAAGATGCAACTGCATTGGGAAAAAAGTGCATAGAATGTTTTAATCCTTCCTACAACTTCTTGTCACATTAAACTATGCTGCCCTAAAGCATCTTGGCTTGGCAACTAAGAGATGAGTCAGCTATTGCGATTACACGTAGTCCAATCAATCAGCTCGAAACTGCACGACATAGTGGGGCATTTAACCTGCCACGTCCTTGGCGCGTTTTAGCAAAACGACTTCAACAACTATTCCTGGCCAAGCTCATGTTGAAGAAAATAGCAACCGTTTTCTTCATTCACTGCAAAAAACTATATGGGCGGTAAACAACTCTACATGCGCATGTATGGGTGATTTGCCGGGCTGGATAGTCCAACATGACGACTCAGCTGCTAGCCACGGAGCTAGCGAATCTCGTCCAGGAGAGTAGGAGGAAGCATAATGACTTGAGACAGGTATGCGTTTGCGTGCACAACGTTTTCAGAGTCATTTTACAAATGAAAAACAGAAATTGGTGACTAACGGGATAGTATGTAGGCTGCTGAAAAGTCTTTGGAAGAGCTCAAGCAGCTTGGCAACGTGACCGAGCAAACTGCCCCAGAATGTATGAAGTTCTTGGTGACTGCCCAAGATGGTAACATCATTCATTATCAAGCTACTTAGCTAACGAGCCTGATGACAGTGCTATCACAGAAATCCAGCTTTGTCAATCCCTTTATCATAGCATGTGGCACCAAGAACGCGAAATTCACCAGCATCGCCATTGTCTGTCTGCAGCGCCTGATCGTTGCCCGCGCCTTGCCCGAGGCAAAGCTTGACCAAGTTCTCGAGGCGTTGATGCAAGCGTCCTCGGCTGGCTTGGACGTTCAGCTCAAGATATTGCAAGCTCTGCCGTCTTTTTTACAGAACTACTCGTCTGGATTAAAGGGGGACCTGTTGGTGACGGCGTTGAATATCTGCTTTATTTTGCAAAGCAGCAAGAATGCGGTTGTAAACAACACAAGTGCTGCAACGCTGCAGCAGCTGGTGGTTTCCGTATTCGACAAGGTGGTTTCCGAGGACAGTGAGTCTTAGTGGACTGGCTACGTACTAAACAGTGTTCAGGCTAATGCATGGTTTCTTCAGAAAATGGTTCGGGCTCGCCTATAGCTGGAGAAGTGCCTTCAGCGACTGGATCAATCCAGCTCCACGCTGCTGCTCTTGATGCATACCGAGTAGGGAACTCCTAGACCCTTGGTGATGACAGCGCGTGCTGACCACAAGACAGATCTTCAATGACCTGTGTCTCATGACGGAGAACCAACGGCCCGAGTTCTTGAGATTCTCAAATTTGCCTCAAACCTTCGGCCTGGAACTGATCGAATCGGTGATTACAAATCATGCATCTGTTTTCTCCACGCATCCCGAACAAGCTCAGGTTCTTCGTATTAGAGCAATGCCATTGATTGTTAGTGCACTGAAAGGGAAACCATCCTTTGCATCGACGGTGAGACTTGTTCGTATTCTCTATACGATGCTTCGAAGACATATCGATATCCTTCCGGATGAATGTGGCGATACACTCGACATCCTCATCCACCTGCTTGACCAAGATTCCGCGTTATGGAAGAGAGCCCTCTGTATGGAGCTCCTCAGAGGCGTATTCGGTGACTTTGCACTGATTCGGAAAATATATTGTCTTTACGATGCACAAAAGAATGGGAGAAATGTCATCAAGACTCTTGCAGCTACCTTTGTTCGTCTAAGCACGGAGAAGCCTGCAGTGATTGGCCTTGGCCATCAATCCACGATTCCTATGATGGAGGCATCGAATACTTCGGGCACACCGACGGATCATGCCATGCTAGAAGCCGGAATGAGTGGTATCATTAGCGGAGCTATGGGATCCGAGGCTTCTCATGTAGGCATCAGCACGCAATGGAGTTCTATCCGCGTTCCTTGTATCGATCAACTCGATAAGACGGATCCGCCGTCGATCCCAGAGTCATACGTATACAGTCTGATTCTGTCCTGTCTGTCATCCTTGTCTGATGGCCTGGCGAAATTCATTCTGCCCCTAACAGTTCCGACCGAGAGCCGCAACCGCCGCAAAGCCTCCAAACACGAAGGTCGAGATTCTCCGGCGCCAGGAGGGAGGACGCAAAGTGGACGAGAACGAGCAACGTCGTTCAAAAAGAACACAGTACCCGTCAATCCGCTTCACATGCAAGACCATGCTATGCACAAAGATGTGAAAATATGTGCTGCTCTCGTTGATGAGTGTTGGCCCGCCATCCTCGCCACGTTCTCTACTTTCTTGTACGCCTCATTGGATTCAGAGTATTATCACGGCTTGGTCCGGTCGTTCCAAAGATTTGCACATGTGTCTGGCTTACTTCAACTGAATACTCCCAGGGATGCTTTCTTAACAACGCTTGGCAAATCTGCTGTGCCTCACAATCTTCTCACTGCCTGTCTGAACGCTGGGCAGCCGCGCCCGACAACGCCCAGCGCCCCTTCAGACACCACAAACAGTCTCCTGAGCAATGCCCGCGGCCTATTGAGCGTCGAGAGCTTGAACCCTGGCTCTCCTGCTGCTGAAAGGCAACGGCAGCCATCTTTCGATGTTAGTGCCGGGTCTCTTAATACCCGAAATCTTTTGTGCTTGCGAGCACTTCTCAACCTAGGCATCGCCCTGGGACCAACTCTGGGCCCTGCATGGGGTATTGTTTTTGAGACACTTCAGCAAGCAGACTTTATTCTGTTTTCAACAGGCAAAACACCGGGTCGGACTCCGTCGATTGGTCGGTCGGCAGACCAAGCATTGGACAGCGATGCGTTGATGGCTAATTTCAATACTGAGATAAGATCTGTCGAAACCGCGGCCACGAGGCTCATCGAGAGCACCGTCGACTTCCCTAATGCTTCGTTTGTGGAAGTGGTCAATGCAGTGTGTAGGCTTTTGGAGAAACTAGCCCCAGAAAGGATAGAAGCGAGCGACCCAACATCACCATCACCATCACCAGGTGAATCACAGAAAATATCAGGCCATGAAAATCGTCGAATACTGAGCTTCTCGAGTCCCGCTTCCACGTCGTCAAATCAAGAATTTATGTTTGCACTCGCCAAACTGGGCGATATTGCTTCTGTGAATTTGGAGAGGCTGTTGGTGGATGCTCCTAGTGCTTCTGGGTGGACTGTTCTCACAGAAGAGGTCATTCATACTCTGGATTCCCCGGTCCTCGAATCTGCTGTAAGGGTTAGGGCAGCGGAAATTCTATCCCGGCTGGCTCTAGAGGCCGCCACGGCAAGTTCATCGATACCAGAGGAAAGCAGAGGCGAAGTCCAAATGCGATTGTTGATATCGCTACGAGACGCCTTGGAAGCTCTAAATAAAAATGTGCGCTCTGCACTAGTTTCCAGTGTCGCTACGGACATTGATGTCCACCGGATTATTCTTGAAGGACTAAAGAGTATAATGGAGGGTTGCGGCGAAACCCTCGTCAGCGGCTGGGATATTGCGTTTGAAATCATTGGCAGCGTATTTTCACCAGTCCAAACTACGCAGGAACAGAAGAAATACTCGGAAGCTGGGCTGCTTTCCACGAGATCACCCAAGCTGACTCGCTCAGCATTCGGGTCGCTGCAGCTCATCTGTTCGGATTTTCTTTCATCTCTTCCCAATTCTTGCTTCTTAATCCTAGTCGACACCTTGTACAAATTCTGCTCTCAGGATGACGATCTCAACATTGCGCTCACCGTGAGTCTATGTAGGAGTACGACGAAGGGGTAAACCTGTTTTTGCTAACATGGCTTTAGACTATAACATTCTTCTGGGTCCTGTCTGATTTCCTGTCTTCGAAAGCAAACACATTGGCAATCACTGCAGGACTCGTCCAGACCTCTGACGGGTCAGAGCTGGAGAAGAAGGCGGCAGATCATACCCAGAAAGGATCTGATGCTGCGCTATGGATGCTGTTGCTTCTGAGACTTGCAGCAGTGACTTCGGATGGGAGACTCGACTTGCGGAACTCGGCCATTCAGACTCTTTTGAGAATATTCGATGCCTACGGGGACCGACTCAGCCCAGAAGCTTGGTCAATATGCACCAAGTCGGTGATTTTCAAGCTGTTTACGTCATTAGTGGGAGAACTACGAGCCGCTACATCCGGCAGCGACGAACTCAACGAGAGAGATCGGGCAGATTGGCACGGCACTGCCGTTGTGATACTCGATGGTGTCTCGGCACTCCTCGCTAATCACATTGATGTTCTGACGTCTCATTCGGCTTTCGACAGACTATGGCGAGAATTGCTCCAATACTTTGCAACTTTACTCGACTTCAATGTACTAGACATCAACACAGCTACGTTCAAAGCCTTGAGCCATGTTCTCTCTCAAACGAGAGCGGACAAGCAACCGGTGTTCAACAAGACCACCGTCCAATTTGCGTGGGATCTGTGGGCTAGAGGCATCCCAACCTCGAAACTCGTGCAAAGCAGGAGTGAAGATAACCAGAACTGTCTGGTGGCATACGTAGCAGCATTGAGAGAGGTCTACAGACTGATTCAGGCAGATCTCACCGCAGATAACGTTGAGCGTATGTTGACGTTGCTACGACAGACGGTCGAAGAAGAAACCATGGGCACTTTTTTCCAGGATATCGAGCACACCACAAATCTCCAGAGCCAAGTTCTGGCTGCTGTAGAAATGATCAGGACGGATGTTGATGGTGTTCCATCTGCCATCATCAAGCAGGTCTCCCAGCTCATCACGATGGCGTACGACCGGGAGCTCTTCACATCCGGTGCAAAACGAACCTACGTGGCAATGTCCAAAGGCAGCATGCAATTCCTTGAAAAGGTTATCCTCCGCCATGCTGCTGAGAAGGGTATATACGACAGTGGGGTATTTTCAGAAGCCTTGGCAGCTCTTCATCGACCCGTGACCCTGAAATACGGCTTCCCCATCGTCACGAAATCAGTGCAGCCATGGCGACTTGCAACGACGTCTGTGCTGTCCATCCTAGATGGCACTCTTCCTCGAATAAATGCTCTAGGAATCTCTCGCCAGAAAGTCCAAGAAATCTGGATGAAAGTGGTAGACCTGGCGGACGGCATTCTCAGCGCTCAGTGTCGTGACGCTCCCACGAGCGCAGCTTTGGAGGAAGACGAGCGCTTTGACATATCGTCATTCTACAAGTTACGAAAACTGATGATTCCCGCCTTGGGTGCTGGAAACATCCCCGATGAAGCGCGAAAGACATATGCTGCAAGCCTCTTCAGGAACTCGGTGATGCACGATTTCACACCTGCAGAGCGAGAGTTCTCGGAGGAAGGCAATGAATTCGGACTCTCTTCACTGTATACACCCAGACCGGGTCGCACAGCATCTGCGTCGCCAACTAGGAGAAGGGCTATGGCATATGTTGCTTTTGAAGAGCTGTTCGCTCTCGTTTCTGCCCGGGACGACGATGAGAAATCTCCCGCCTCCGAAGAAGTCAGGTTCGGGGCCTCGCCCAAATGCAGAAAAACCGAGAAGGGCCCTGTGAGCGACGACGCGCACGCTTTGCGCAACCGCATCGCCAGCACCGCGGCGCCCTTTTTCATTCTCCGATGCGCCTTTACCATTCGCGCCTATGTTGCCGACCAACCGTTGAGGGGGCACATGCCGCAGCCTCTAAGCCAACGCAAGGAGCTGATTTGGACATTGACAAAGTTGATAGAGCTGGAGAGCCGTGGCGAGGCTATCCCGTCATTGGAGAAGGCCGAGGGAGAGAGCAAGAAGCATTTACTGCAGCTGTATCCGCTGTTGGTAAGAGCATTGGGGGTTGGAAGAGACGATGTGATTTTGAAGTTGCTGGGAGAAGCGTTGGAGGTAGTGGGGGGGGAGCTGGGCATTGCATAGACATAGATAAGACATGGGACGTCGTCAACAGGATTTATCCAAGCTCACTCAAAGTATTTCCCCCCATGTTTTTTCACCTAGAGAAATGGCCCCATCTCGTCAGGTAGTAAACAAAGTCGAGCATCTCCAATGTCAAGTCAATTCCAAGCAAGGTGGGGCGGGACATGGAGGGGCATCGCATCCCATCCCATCCATCGCATCACTTCTCATGAGACCTCGCCCCTCAACCAACATCACCTTCCCGCCAACGTGCCCGTCCGCAGGACCCCAACTGAAGATTGCAATGGGAAAATCTTCCAAAGACAAGCGCGACGCATACTACCGCCTTGCTAAAGAGCAAGGATGGCGGGCCCGAAGCGCCTTTAAGCTTCTCCAGCTGGACGAAGGTAAAAAAAAAGAAATCCCTGACCCAGAATACAGAACAGCTAGCATCCTTCCAAGGAAAAACGATGGCCTCGAAGAATATCACATCTTCCTCCCTCTCTCTCCTCTATCCCGATTCTTGGGATGGGGGAGGGGGAGTATTTACAAAAAAAAAACCCCCAGCTAATCAGACCGACAAACCCCAGAGTTCAATCTATTCGCCCACGTCTCCCGCGTAGTCGACCTCTGCGCCGCCCCAGGCTCCTGGTCGCAAGTCCTCTCTCGGATCCTCATCCAGAACCAGGCCCTCGGCCTCCAAAGCTGGCACAACCAGGAGGCGCGCCTCCGGAGACGCATGCTCTCCGTGTTCCCCTCGTCCGACGCAGCGCCGCCGTCCGACGACTCGCTCGACGAGACGATTGCCTCGCAGCACGAGGCGTCCCGCCCGAGGGACCGTGTCCAGATCGTGGCTGTTGATCTGCAGCCCATTTCGCCGCTGCAAGGAATCACCACTCTGCGAGCCGACATTACGCACCCTGCCACGGTGCCGCTGCTGCTGAGGGCCCTTGACGCGGATCGCGACGAGGGTCACGACGAGGGCGCGGGGGTAAAGGCCCAGGCTTCGCACCCGGTGGACTTGGTGCTGAGCGATGGGGCGCCCGACGTGACGGGCCTGCACGACCTGGACATCTATGTGCAGAGCCAGCTGCTCTTTGCGGCGCTCAACTTGGCCCTCTGTGTGCTGAAGCCGGGCGGCAAGTTTGTGGCCAAGATTTTCAGGGGCAGGAATGTGGATGTGCTGTATGCGCAGCTCAAGATCTTTTTCGAAACCGTCGTGGTGGCCAAGCCGAGGAGCTCGAGGGCGAGCAGTATGGAGGCCTTCATCGTGTGCTTGAACTTTAGACCGCCGCTGGGTTTCAAGGCCAGTCTGGAGAAGCCGCTGGGTGTGGGAGAGCGGCTGGATGCCATGGTCAAGGAGAGGGAGCTGCAGTTGCCCATCGTTGCTCAGACGCGAATGCAGAATACAGACACGGGTGCATGGGATCGCACTCCCCAGCCGGGGCTTGGGTTCATTGGCAATGGCAATGCTGGCATCACGGAAATCGAACTTTACGATGATGATGATGATGAGACAGACAATCTGGCCAACACGTCCACCACTACTAGCAGTGACAAGAGCACGCGATGGATTGCACCCTTCATTTCTTGCGGAGATTTATCGGCTTTTGATTCCGATGCTTCCTACGTGCTCCCTGAGGACTATGTCTCGTTGGACCCTGTGCAGCCCCCCATTGCGCCGCCGTACAAACGTGCTGTGGAACTGCGAGCCGCGCAGTCCAAGACTGTACGGTAAACCAAAAGAGAAAGAGACAATGGAGTTGGAGAATGAAGAAGGGAAGGACAAGGGGGGGAACAAGTCCACGATGCCAAACTGAATCTAAATATGCAAGTTTCCCCAATCGCTCTAGAGGAAAAAGAGACAAACACCACCTGGAAAAGAACCAGCAGAACAACAAGTATGTGAGGAATGCTCAGGAATGGTTCGTCATCGTTTCCATTCTTCCCTCTTCGTTTCAGCGACCGAGCCTAATGACCTGCTGGCACATCTTTCTGTCCCTTCCCGCCCATCTCAAGCATCACCAGCCCGGCCGATGGGCCCTTCTCGAAATCGACGGCACCCAAGGTTCGTTGATACATGCGAGCGGCTGCTTGATCATGCGTCATGAGCATGAGTCCGCGCAGGTTTGGCCATCCATCGACGAGCTGTTTGAGGGCACGCATCATCCACGACGCGAGACCACGGCGCTGGAACTCTTCCATTATGAAGACATCGGTGAGATAAGCGAATGTGACGTAGTCAGTGACGATTCGCGCCAGGCCGATCATTCTGAAGTTTGGTCCGCTCACGTGGCGAGGCATGCCATCGTTTTCTAGACCATGGGAAAGCGTCAGACATGTTGGAAACGAGAATATGGCTTACGCGAGTAAAAGTATTCTTAGACAGTGGCAGAATGGCGTTAACTCACTCTTCATTTCCTCTTCTGTATCGGGTACGTGAAAGAGTGACAAGGTCAGGCAGTTGTCGAGCATCTTGCGCATCTGCTTCATCTCGAGCGGGTCATTCCACCACATGAGGTCTGATCGGAAGATATCGTTGACGGCTTTTGGGTCAAGATACGTCTTATCTGTGGTGAGGAAAAAGTTGTCTCTGCACCAGGAATGGGCCTCGCCCTCTGGTTGAATGATGGTGCCTTGGGAACCCATTTCGTGCGTGTGTTCCAAAATTGTTGATGATCCGTTTGTGTGGCCTGGGAGAAAACTCAGGATACTAGTTCCCTTGACGAGGCAATGTAGGCAGGTTTAAGGAAGAAACGTTGACTTGCGGGGGAATAAGAGGAGGGAGCAGTGTGTGGGGATTTTAGTGGCTTGAGGCAAGAGAAACCAAGTTCAGGAGCTCTTTTCCGGATGCCCACCGTTTGATTACCTGAGGGAAGCCTTTATCGCGGACTGGCAGTTACACATGGCATGCATGGATGATGGCACGATCCATCTGTTCAGTACCTACTGTGATGGATGTGCAGTACTCCGTACCCACCGAGAAGAGATGGCAAACCCCAGAGCGCTATCCTGGTCAGACACCCTGGAAAGGCATCATGGACTTTCTCTCGTTGCCTGCCAAAACGGTATTATCTGGCCCAAGTTGCACAAGGCCATTACGTACCTTGGTGGTCCTGTGATGCGAGTCAGCTGCGCCTAATCTCGACCAAATCTTGCTCCCGCCCACTAAATCGCCATTCCAGTCTGGTATAAGCACAGTGATGCCCTTGGCTCCGGCGCGGCGGCCTGCGGAGGGCCGCGCGCTATCAGACCTGACGTTGTTCTCCCGAGTCCCGAGTCGGTGGCGGCCGCGATGTGGTTGGTCCGGCGCGGTTGGTTTGGTGTTTGGTGTGAGTGGAGCGCCATGAGACAGAGAAACAAGAAAAGGTCAAGCCGGCGGCCGAAGGCGTGGGTCATGTGGACGGATCCGGCAGGTCGCGGTAGAAAATGAAGGCATCGCATCGTGGACGGAGATTGGCATTTCTACATTTCTATTCTCGAGCAGATGCAAGAGGGAAATGACCTCATTCTTGTCTGGGACTCGGGAGTGCGCCTTCCTTCCCCCTTGTCCAGGGACCAGCTCCATGCATCGTTCCTGCCGTCCAAGTTCCCAAATCCCACCTCTGAAGCGGGGCGATGCCTGTAGCCAAGAGCGACTCTGCGCCCAAGATTCCAAGATTGAAGGGTTTTCCAAATGGGTCGAATCTGCTTTGTACGACATGAGTAAAAACTTGGGGACTCGGGAACCGGTGTCTGACCTGTGGCGTCGATTTGAGGCGTGAGTGGTCTTTAGCCTTTCTTGGCTATGGTCCTAGACTTCCTCATTATCAGTCGTCTATCATCAGCGATGCCCAAGTCAGCACAACGAATTCCAATCACAGAATATTTGAGATGCACGCATCGCATGACGCACAATGAGGTAGTGTCATCCCTTGCGTCCACTGCTTGATATCTTACAGCACTGCTATGCGTATACTTCACTATCACGGTGTAACTGTGCAGTCGACTCCCACTTCGTATACCAGAGGGAAGGGCTGTACGAAGTATCTCTTGGGAGATCAGTCGAGCCTGCTATGTTGATCAAAACCGCCCTTGCGCCTTTGGGCTGTTTCTCTATTTTGCGAGATGAGAAAAAGCTGAAAATGTGCCGTACCGAGGAAAACAAAAAGCCAACTTCTTGCTTTTTCGGTAAACACTCGCCGCAGAGAGTTTGAACCGTACCTCGAGAGGGTATCGCGGCAGCACTCGGCAAGGTCTGGTACAGACTCACTGCGAGCTGTTGCTTCTGAGCTCGGACACCATCACGTACAATGGCCTGGAACATGGCAATGACCAGTTAGGTCGACCGACTGCGTCTGACTTTGAGAACCCTCTCGATATATTGTGGAAGGAAAGACGCGGCTGACCGGCGCCTCTTTGCATCTTTGCAACTCAAAGACTTTGGGCCCATGGTTGTCGTTCCTCCCGTTGCGCGTTGCGATAACATGTCGATGTGATTCATTTTGGGAGAACAAAGGGATATGTATAGCTGTACATGGCGTCGCATGCTGTGAAGATGGTATGAACCATTCTCGTTCCCGTCTAGACTGATGGCCTCGTAGCCGCCGAAGCAAACACTCATTTTCGGGAGCTGGCATGTCGTCACAGTTCACAGTCCAAGATTCGTTCCCGGCTCCTGAGTTGACGACGATCGTTGATTTGTGACAGCACAGTAGCTTGCTGCTTCGCACCGTACGCAAATGTACGCAAATGGGGTTGCCTCGCCCTTTCCTGGGACACGTGGCCGGGCCGTCATTCACAAATACACAATCAGTGCTCACCGGCCAGCCTTATGAATCAAGGACTGTCAAATGACGATGCCACAGGAAGTTGTCGCCTGGACAAGAGCCCAGTCATGCATCCGCATGTCCCGTCTTTTGTTGCACGCACCCACGGCGGCGCCAACGAGACGCCAACTTGGTGTCTCGCATCTCGCATCTCGCATCTCGCATCTCGCATCGTGCCTGCGCTGCTCTTGCATCCGTCCCGTTCAACTTAGCCGCTGGAATCAATGGACGCATTGCGACCGCGCTTTGAGCCACCTGCTTTGTCGAAGCGAAAAGGGTTCTTCTTCCCCCCCCCTTTTTTTTCTCATCAGCACAGACCTGACTAGGCGGCAGCGATCAATGGAGAGAAAGAGACAGTCATCCGTAAGCACAAAGGCGGCGTCCAGTCAAAGGCGGATGATGCGATCCACTCGAGAGTCGAAACAGAGACGTGGAGGATGACTTTCAGCCTCGTGCCCTTCACTTTCAGCTCGGCTGTCACCCGTTCTCATAGCCTCTTCTCCCAGCCTTACCAGCCACAGGAAGCAAAACAAGACTATAACAAGTGAGCAAGCAAGCAAGGTGAGACTTCGGACGCTGGGCTGCATGCCGGACGGGCGGATGAATGCATCAGTCGCTGCCCGCCGCCCTCAGCCACGGGTGCGCAACAACCACCAGGAAGGGCTCTGTATGTAGGCCAGGATCAGGACCATCTGCTTAGACCGCGTGCCATGTAATGCTCTGCCTGCTTCTTCATTCTCGTCGCGCGCAGTCGGCGATCCAGAGACATGATACAAGGTCAGTCAGGCTGAGGAGTGCTCCAGGCTGCCTCTTTGATAGATAACCCATGCTCCTTTGTCGTGACCTTGTAAGCCGCTCACTTACATATATCATTCTTTCATTCATCGATCACCTGCAGTGACCAAGTGCCTCTCTCTCTCTCTCTCTCTCTCTTCTTGGTATTGTTAGATCCTCATTTTTTTTCAAGACATCAGAGAACCTGCTTGCCTGCTTCATCATATATGAAATTCCCATCTCATTCCCCGTTTCTCTTGCACGCAGACTACTTCAAGACAAGCTCTTCCATCATTGTCTAGTGCTATTCTCATTCCCTCTTCCTCTCTCCTCTTACTCAAAGAAGGCGTTTTCTTTCGAGCACCCACACCCGCTTGTTTCATTGCGACATTCGCCAGGTCTCGCAAGCGTCCGTCCCGTCTATGATACCAAACAAAAAATCACCACAAGTCTGAATCACCACCGCCAAAGTGGGTGCACAACAGAGCACACCGGCGCCGAAAGCCGAAGCCGATACTCACATGTCTAGACGCTTCTACATCGAAACATCGGCAGCCGGCAAGAACCAGTTTGTGTCCATCAAACGCTCCCGCTCTCACGGCCATCGCCACCACCACCAGCACCACCATCACCACCACCTACCAAAACATGACCCTTGTCTCGAGACCCGAGACTACTACAAAGTCCGTGTTGATGAGTGGAACCGTATCAAAGAGCGGGAGCGCTGCCTCCAGGACACAAACAGTCGTCTCGTCGCCGAGGTCAACACCCTGAAGGCAAGCCTCGCCGCCGCCCAAGCAGAAGCCCACGACCTGTGCCACGTCGTCGTGCCGCAGCTCCAGAAACAAATCAGCGTCCTCGCCGCCGATAACGAGGCCCTCCGCAAGTCCCTGGATAACGCCAGCAACAACGAGGGCAGACACTGCCGCGAGGAAGACAAGCTGAAGCAGACGATTGACGGGCTGGAGAAGGAGAAGAAGGAGCTCAGCGATGAGAACTGCGGCCTCAAGGACAAAATCGAGCACCTGCAGCGGCAGGTCGAGCAGAGCTGCGGCCGGCCGTCGTCGGAGCTTCTTGGCGAGATTGACTACTGGCGTCATCAGTATCGGTACTGGAAGGGCAAGTACGCGGATACGAAACGGGCGCACGATGATATCTGCGTCACTCTCGATATCCGAACGGAGAAGATGAAAGCGTATGAGGAGATATTAAAGCGGCGGCGGATCATCTGATTTTTTTTTTCCCTTTTTTCAACACTAACTCGGCGCCAGCCTGGGTTCCGTTTGATGATTTCACGGCGTTATGGATAAACAGGAAGCCCTGTGATGCGTCTTGTACAGCGTCTCGTTTGAAACTACATCTGGCCAAATGCCCGACGAGCGCCTCCTGGTCCAGTTTGGCGAGGCAGACAAGCATGTTTTACAGGCCATAGCATGTATTTACCATTTAGCATTATTATTTGGGTGCGGTCGCCGTGACCGGAACAGAGAGGACTTTGCGTCGACACCCCCATTTCTTACACTTGGATAGACTGCCGAATACACCAAACTTAGAACATGTCTCCCGCCAATAGTGCACGCCATCTGCCCACGAGCAGTCTTGTTGACGACGGCACTGCTCAGGTGTTGTCGAAAAAGGCTGCATGCACCTGAGGTGCGTGGCCAGGCATCATGTCGGGGCCGTGCAAGCGGAAGGCCTGTAGAGCAGAAACAAGAGGCAGCAGAAATGGAGGAGCGGGCTGCGTCTGAAATTAATAGTAAGATGCGGGCTCCCAGACTCGGACAAGGGGGGGTCAGACGCGCGGCTGGTCTGGTGGTTTATGTACAGCCGCGAGGTGGCCAAGTTGCGAATGGGTGGAGGACAGTTCAAGATGCAGGTACGGACGGAGCACAAGTTGCTCGCTGTTGCTCTGCATTGCCACGGGCATCGACAAACAGGGAAAGAGCGGGATAGCCCGTAGCCGAGCTGGGCTCTGAGCTGTCAAACGCTAAATAGTAAGCCGTGCCTTCCTCGCTTCCTCGTCGCTCGTGCCCTGATAATGTGTCCGTGCGGGTATTCATCTTTGTTGCAGTCTGCAGTCTGCAGATGCGATGCAGCCGGCCAGAGACTCGGCAAGCTTCGCTGATCCGACTGACTGAAAAGCTGAAAAGCGTCGTTCCACTTGCGTTGTACAGGAAGGACAGCGCCACAAACCGACGATGCCTTTTGAGCTTTCTGAGCACGAGACGAAAAAGATGGAAATTCAGGCAGAAGAAGAATCTGCTGGCGAGCAGCTATCGCGAACCGACCCCGGCAGGAAGCAATCGGTTCATCGGCGTCGAATAGGTGAGTGAGTCACACGGCGCGGCCGCGGCCGCGGCCCCAGGCTGCAATGACGGAACAAGGGTGTCTCAAGGAAAGGCCAATGCATCATGGGCGAAATGCCTGGCGGACCGCCTTGCGCAGAAAGGACGCGAGGTTCTCGGTGCCTGGCGCCATTCCCAGGTCTGGAATCCCCAGAAGCTTTCTGGACAGTGATGCCTGGAAATGCAACTCGATTAGGGTCGGCAAGTGACAAATCACTGTTGAACTACCTTGGCTACTAGGCAGGCAACAAGCCGCAAAAAGGGCCACCCACCCATCCGAGGACGCATCCAGGGACGCATCCATCCCACCTCTGAATGATGGCTGAATATATTTCCCACGTCCTCTTTCCTGAAAACTCATCTCTCTCTCTGTTTATTTTTGCATTCCTCACTTGTCTACAGACGATCAGTTTACTGTGAAGAATACCCTGCACCGCTCTTCCTCGTTGACCACCACAGCAAACCAGCCTTCTCATCGATTCGGACATACAATCCTGTGGTGACTCTTATCATCTTATTACACTTACAAGTCTGCCTGCCTGACCCTGGCCCACCACCGCTAGTCTTTTTGCCTGTACGCCGTACTCCATACTCCGAATTGTGCCCCCCGCATCGGCCGGTTAACTGCCTATTCGAGTGGCAACGGACGGGAAGAGAAGGGGGAGGGAGAAAAAAAGAGAGAGAGAGAGAGAGAGAAAGAGAAAAGGTGCCCTCAGATTTGCGCGCGATTTCTGGTGGCTTCTTGAGTGCCCAAGAGCCTAAATCTCTCAGCGTTTCAATTACCAGTTCAATTACCGCAACTGGTTTCGTCCTCTTGGGACTAATAAGGGGGTTGGCTTGTTTCTGCATCTGCGTAAAATATCGAACAGGCAAAGCGCAGAAGCCGCCGCCATGCCGTCGTGCACACAGCGGGCCTCGCCCAACACTGGTCGCCGAACTCGCACGAGCAACGGGCATTCATCATCAGGCCATGAATACGATGACACTACCCGCGACACATTATACAATACCGAACTCAACAAGGTCTATGTAGAACGCGATCGCTACCAGCTGCTTTTCGAACAAGCAAACAAGAAGTTATCCGAGACGCACCAGGTCAACGGCGATATGAAGACGCAGCTGTGCACATTGAAGGCCGAGATTGCGGACTTGAACGTGGCAATCCAGTGGTACAAGGATGCTAATGACGAACTGAACCGTCAACATGAAGCACTTGGGCAGAAACACACGGCTTTGGAGGCACGATATCGTGCGCTCGCTTCACTGAGCAGCGCAACAAACAGTGCAGCCAGCTCAAACAGTGTTCCACATGCACCGGCGGCCCCATCACCCACGTTGTCATGTCGCAAATCGAGCAGCAGCAAGAAGGATAAAGAGCGACACCGTGACCGTGACCGTGAGGACCGCAGCCGCAGAAAGGACAGGGACAAGGACGGAGAGTCGAGAGAATACAAGGCGGAGAGAGAACGTCTCAAAGAGCGATTTGAGGAAAGAAAGACTCTGCCTTCCACAACGTCCTCACCATCTACCCATGGCCGAAAAAGCTTCATCGAGCAATGGGGCTCCGGGTCGGGACAACCACCATTGCTTGCGCCGGCACCGAGCATCCCTGATGGCCAGATGATGCCGGCCGTGGCAATGGCTGTGACGACTCCATACAACAACGTCGCTTATTCGACGGTACCAAGAACGATGGTGCCCTTGAGTCCGGCATTGTTCAAGACAAGCGCGGCTGCATCGTCGCATACGGATGACGACGATGGCAATTATCGCCCATTCCCGGTGGGTCGGTAATAGGCAGGCACTTTTTTGTTTTTTTTTCTCTTTGTTTCGGGAGGGCGCATATTGATTCTGCATTAATCAGCGACAAGTCTTCAAGTGCACAAAGAAAATGGCCCTGCATGCACGCCATCGATATGGAATCAGACTGATCAGACTGAACTTGACGTTTTCAAATTGGAGCGAGCAAGCGGGGCAGTTGCTTATCGCTATGTGGCACGTGACTTGGGCAAAAGATGTGATCAGAAGGGATGATTAAAGGCAGAAGAAGTTATTGAATTAATGCTAATTCTATTATATAAATAGAAGGATTAAAGCTCTTCTTTTATAAATAAAGTAATTATAGTAAATCTCCTATGCTTCTTATTCTATAATTACATATCCTAATAAGGTGCATTTTAGCTTCCCTAATATAGTCTTACGCGCATAAAGCATATAATTAATTATATTACTTATGTATAATTAGTTATATTACTTACTACTAGGTAATATACCCCTAATTAGTATTAAGGTTATTAAGACTACTAATTATTACCTTAACTAGCAAATATATAATATTATTATTATAAGTATACCTAATATAAGAATAAAGTAAGCTTTCTTACTTTTATACCTATACTCTTTTCTTATAAAAGCTTTTCTAATATAATATTTATAGGCTTCCTTTTCTTACCTTTATAATATACTTTCTATTAACTATCCCTTTATTTTAATTAATATATCTCTTTACTTATAAGCTTAAGCTAAGGAGAAAGCTTACTTCTAGGAAAACTTAATTACTTCTAAGTATAAGCTTTATATTATTAGTAATTTAGTATTAAATAATATCCTAGGCCTTAGTATAGCCTATAGTAATTATATTCTTTCCCTAGTATACTTTAAGTAGCTTACTAGTAAGTTATTATCTCTTATAATTACCTTAGGAAAGTATTTCTAGTATATTTCTTTATAAACCTTATATCCTTTAAGAGGCTAAGTAAGAGGTAATATAAAATATAATTCTCCTTATAGTTTATAAAAGTAACCTATTTATACTATACTTTTCCCTTTTAAATAGTAAGCACTAACTTTATAGCCTAATATACTTATGCCTTATAGTATTTTATAAGATATACCTTATAATAAGTATATTTAAGTAAGTATTATAAGTAAGGGTAACTTAGGTTATTACTATAAGGTTAAGTCTAAATAATCTTAGAGATACTACTTATATAAGGTTAGTAATTACTATTATTAACTATTATATAATACTTATATTTCCCTTACTAAGTAAATACTATTAGCACTAGATAAGGACTCTAAGGTTAGGCATATTTCTCCCTCTTTTCTATGCTCTTTACTAATAACTTATATAGATAGTAAAGCATTACTATAAGGCTTTATAACTTTAATTAAAACTTATTATAAAGCTAGACTTTATATATAAAGAAGTTATTACTTTAAGTAATAAGGCTATTACTACTACTAGGGGCTCTTTAGCAAAGATTAATAAGAAAGTAACTAAGGTAATAGCCTATTTTAAGGAGGTTATTTGCTTTCTTATATAAGTCTTATTAATTTTCTTTATTTAGAATAGTATTTATATGTATGTTTTTATATAATAGTGTTTTAGAGTTTATATTTTACTAATCCTATTTGCCTTAGAAATGCTTTACTTACTAAGGAGAGGGCTTTCTTATATTTCTAGGGTAATTAATTTTATACCCCCTTATTAATATTCCTATGCTTCCTTAGTAACTTATATGCTTTAAATATTATATAATATACGTAAATCTACTAACCTAAGCATTAATCTAAAGCATTTAAATTACTCCTAATTTAATGCCTTTGTAAATCTATTAGTAAGTATTTTAGCTATTAGTAAATATATAATCTTAAAGCTTCCTTTCTTAAATTCTTGCTTTAACTATATATTATAAATATTAATATAATATAGTTAAGTGTTTAATTACTTACTCTTATTTAATATAAGCTAAATTATTTACTAATTATTATAGTTAATAACCTAGTCTTTATAAGTATTAAATTTAATATCTTTAAATAGGCGCTATAGACTTATAGTCTCCTTTACTACTTATTATAAAGCAAGTAATTTAGCTTCTATTATAGATATAGTTACTATTATTTAGTATATAGCTTTCTAGATAATTAGTTTACTAAAGAGAGTAATTAAATATCCTTATAATAATTTATATATCTTAAGATTATTTATAAATAAAGCATTACTTAAGATTTAAAAAGCTTAAAGTTTAGTGCTTATACTAAAGTATAGCGTAAGTTTATATATAATAAGTAAATAGCAAATAGCTTAGTCTATAGCCTTTATATACTTTAGTCTTAGATTTATAAGGTATTATAATAACTTTACTATTATAAAGGCTATATCTAGTCTAATTATAATTATAGTATATAGGATTAATCTAATCTTCTCTTAGTAAACCTTAATTACTTACTTCTTAGCTTTACTTATAAACTTATAATACTTTACTATAGGGATTAGTATAGTAAGGAAAGTGCCTTTTCTTACTTAGCTAAATTTCTTCTTAATCTTACTAATATATACCTTATAACTAAGATACACCCTTTGCTATAGTTAGTCTCTAATAATCTAAATCCTAAGAAAGAATCTTACCTTATCTTTTTATTTAATTTATATACTTCCTTTAGTCCCTTAAAGATTTAGTTAGTAGTTTTCTTATTATTCTTATAAAAAGCTATAAGAATATTATTTATAAAGAATATAAGGAAGATAGTCTAATCTTTTATATAGAATAAGTAAGGCTTCTCTTAGCTTAACTTAAGCCTAAGCTTCTTAAAAGACTTACTTAGTTCTTTAAACTAAAGCTATAAAAAGTCCCTTAATCTATATAAAGCCTTAAGTAATTTTATATACTCTCTAAGTACTATAAAGCTATTAGGAAGTTTATATATTATAGGAATTCTCTTTTTCTATATTTTATATAAAGAAAGGTATTCTTAATATTATACTACCTAGTCTCTAAATTAAACCTAGTAACTAGCGCTATAAATATATAAAATATATACATAGCAAGTATTATAGTATAGGTGCGTTTAATTATTAAGGTTTCCTAGAGATCTTTACGTATATATAAATATGCCTTATAATAAATTAATATCCCCTTCTTATTAAACTTATAAGAAAATACTTATTTTAATAGTAAAGGCTTTAATTAAGCTACTAAACGCTTTATTTACTACTATATTCCTTATTCTTTTAGCTTATTAATCTCTTTATTTATTATATTAATCTATTTCTCCTTAAGAGAATAATCCTTTACTCTTTTCTATAACTTTAAAGGTTTAGCTAGGTCTAATTAATAGATAGTCCTTACTTTTCTCTTTAGTTTAAGGAGTAATTTACTTTCCTTATTATAATATATATTAATTACTAAAAATACTATTTTATAGCTTTTAAAATCCTAATCTCCTAGAAAGAGCTTATAAGGGTCTTTATCCTTAGTCTTCCTAAACTTTAAAAAGAGATCTTTTAGGTCCTAAAGGCTATTAATAAGAGCTTTATTAAGTCCTTTTCTCTTCCTTCTTACTAGTAAAGTATATAAAGAAATCTAGCCCTACTCTCTTTTAGTTTATAATCTTAAGCTAGTCTATATACTTTCTTATATTATAACTATTCTAAGGCTTTTTCTATAATTTCTAACTATATAGCTAGAGCTCCCTTTAAGCTTTTTATATAAGTAGCTAGTCTAGCGTTTACTCTTATAGGTTTATTTTATTACTAGTTTACTTTATTTCCTAGCTTAGGTAGTTAATTACTTATTAAGTTATTAATAACTTAGTCCTTAGTATTATATACTTAGTATTCTAGAACCTTATAAGAATATTAGCTTTCCTAAGCCCTTATAGTAGTATCTTACTTACTACTTATTAAATCTATTATTATATTACTTCCTTAAGTATATAAATCTAGAGCTTTATACTTTATTTCACTCTCCTAAGTACCTAGATTAGAAGTCTCTTACTCTTTAATTAGTAAATCTAGTAATAGCTAAGGTATTTAAAGTCTAATATCTTTATTAAAATAAATAGCTTCTCCTTTCTTTAGTTATAATTAAGAAGTCTATAAGGTATTTACCCCTAAGTTTAAACTCTTAGTCTAATCTATCTAAGGTTTAATTAGTATAAGGAAAAGATTTAATTTATTATCTAATTTAGTATTAATTTTAAGGACTTAGAATTACGCTTTAAGCTTATTAATTAAAAGCTTAATTACACTCTTATATACTATATTATAAAAAATTAACTTATTAAATGTAATATTCCTTATTATTATAACCTTTCCTAGCTTTAGGATTTAAATATAATAAATATTAGAGGTAAAATACCTAACTAGATATCTAATATAACCCCTAGGATTTATCTTATAAAACCATCTATATTTATTAGCCTTATAATCCCTTTTAAGAGAATAGGCATAGTAGCTATATACATATAAACCGCTCTAATCTAGCCTTAGGTTAGCTATAGGCTCCTAAATTAGTAGCTAAGTATTATTACAAAACTAGCTTTCTAGGGTCTCTAGTAGTGTTTTCTAACTAGATTATTAAATAGGACTAATATTATAAAGGTATACTACTACTTATATGCTCTCTAACTATAGATTTAGTAGTAGCCCTATGCCTATAAGTATTATATTTAACTATAGCATAATTATCTAGCTTACCCTCTTTATAACTCTATTTAGTTTATAAGTGTATAGTAGTATAAGCTTAAGATTAATACCTTATAAGCATGCTTATATCTAAAAGATTATATTAGTAAATTAGCTAATAATAGCTCCCTTATAATCTTGCCTAATCTTTATAATTAATAATCTAAATTACCTTATAACCTATTATTTAAAGTAAACTAGTATATTAAATACTATTACCTATAACTTATTAGGTAATATATAAACTTAAATTATGCCTAAGAACTTATCTTTTATAACTAGTAACTAGTTTATACTATTATAACTAGTTTTATAGTCCTAAAGGTCCTAATAGATTCTCTAGAATAGCCTTAGTAATACATATTCTAGTGGTTTTCTTAAAATAACTTAGTAAGCGTAAACTAGAGTATATGTCTTATAGTCTTTACGCTTTATGCCTTATAATTACACTCCCCTTATATAAGTATAACTCTTAGCTAGAGTATTCTTTCTAAGGTAGCTAGAATATAGGTACTAAAGTTCTTTAGGATTTGCTTATATAGGATATAGGTCTTTACTTAGTTAACTACACTATAAGCTTTATTTATTTACTTCTAAATTAATTATTAAGAATATTACTAGTACTATAGCTAAATTCACTTCTTGCTTAGGACTATTATAAAAGGAAAAAGGCTTGTATTAAAGGAAAATAATATTATGCTTTCTCTTAAGTTTAGCTAATAATAAGCTTTTATAGAAAGGTCTAATATATAAGAAGCAGTTTACTTTATAGTACTATACACCCTTTTTCTAAAGAAGGCTCTTAAATATAATATTTATATAAAACCCTTTTATAAGTATAATATTTTATAAAGTAAGGTTTTCTATAAGTTTCCCCTTAGGCCTATTAAAAACATTCTTAATTATATAAGTGCCTTTTCTAATAATTTAGAAAGAGGTTATTCTAGCCTTAAGATAATTATTAACTATTTCTTTAAAGGTTTTAGGCTTAAAGTAACTTATATTATTAATAATATAAAAAGTACTATAGTTATTAAAGAGGGTGCTCTCTAAGAGCATATACTTTATATTCTCTAGTATAGTATAACTTCCCTTTAGAGAAGCTATACTCTCTAGAATACTAGGATTAATAATTATAGTAGTAATAGCCTTAGGTAACTTCTTTTCTTTATAATCTTTAATGCCTTTTACTATTTACCTATCCTTTACTACCTTAGTATATAGGTTTTTTTATTTTATACTCTTATAGTATTTCTTAATTTTCTTATAATTAACCTTTAAAGAGAGCTTAAATTCTTAAACTTTCTTACTAGTTACTATATAATATAAAGTATAGTATACTTAGGGAGACTAAAAGTAAGTATTTAGTGCCTTACTTATATAGTAAGGGTACTTCTTAAAACTATTATTTTTCTAGTCTTACTTCTTATTACCTTAGTTAAAGTATTTCTTAAGTATAGTTATAAAGCTTCCCTTATTAAAGTTAGTATATATAGTTTATATTACCTTATAGTAATAAGTATACTTAGCTATAATACTTATAAGAGTAATATCCTTAGGAAGAGAGTCTAAGGTTTATACTAGCTATATAATCTTAGTTTTTACTTATTTAAGGTTAAAGTATACTCTAACTACTATAATAAAGTTATAAATTATATTAGGACCTTAAACTTTATTAATCTTATATATTAAGGCTTTTTAGTATAGCTTTCCTTATTACTTATTTTAATACTTAAATTATATATTTATATATTTAGCTTTATTAAGGTATATTATATACTTAGCTATAACTTTTACTTTAATAATAACTTAACTAGGTAAGAATTTCTTTTTAAGCTTAATAGTAATTTAGTAAAGAGTAAGCTTCTTATTATTAGTGTTTTCCTCCTTAATCTTATTAATTACTATTATATAAGTATTAGGATTAATAGTGCTAGTAATCTAGGTTTTAATAGTCCTTTCTCTAGACTTAGTTACCTTATATACTTAATACTTAGATATATACTTATAAGAAAAGAAGGAAAAAGCCTCTTAAAAAGTAAGCTTAGTTTCTATATTTCCTTAGTTCTTAGTAATAAGAGCCTTATAGGCCTTTAGTATAATTATAAAAGGCTCTTATAAGTAATTAAAGTTAAGCTTTAGAAGCTAAGGATTAACCCTTTTCTAAATCTCTTAGCTTTAAGTAGCTTACTTTAATACTTTATACTATTTCTCTTACTTATTAAAAAAGACTAACTTAATATTAGTCTTAAGACTTAGGTAAGAAGAAGTTAAGGTATCTATTATAAGTATAAATTAGTAAGTAAGGCATAGTATATACATAGGTCTTATATATTAGGAATTTAGTAAAGTTATAAGTATATACCTCCTAGGCTTATAACTATTACTATATAGTATATAACTTAGGTAAAAGATATAATTAAAAGGGATAATTAAAGGTAAAAGAAGTAATTAAATTAATACTAATTTTATTATATAAATAGAAGGATTAAAGCTTTTCTTTTATAAATAAAGTAGTTATAGTAAATCTCCTATACTTCTTATTTTATAATTATATATCCTAATAAGGTGTATTTTAGCTTCCCTAATACGGTCCTACGCGCATAGAGCGTACGATCGATAATATTACCCGCGCACAATCGGTCATATTACCCGCTGCCGGGCAACATTGCTGCCTTGTCGAAGGTGGAGGGCGGGGCAGGCGCGGGGCAGGCGCGGGGCAGGCGCGGGGCAGGCGCGGGGGTCGAATGGTGGGCCATTGATGGCAAGGATTCACGGAATGCGACGCTGGAAGAGAGATGGCCATGCATACTACGGAGTAGGTGCAGGCAAACCAACCCCCGATATCCGGCTGGGCCATCTCGAGAGCCGCAACGTGGTGGTGGGAATTGGTCTGGTAATCATGGAGGCTCTAGCCTGTCTGTTTTTGTTTGATTCAAGAGGCGCAACTTGTATCTGCTAGCTGTATATTTTGTTTTTCTTCCCATTTTACTAACAACTCATGTCAATGCCTGTAAATTACGTAGCGCCTCCCTCACTCAGCTTTCGTCCCTCTAATGCTGTCCCCGCTTTTTATGAGCAGTCCGCATCCCGGCCGCCTTCATCCGACACGGACCAAGAGGGTGGATTGGATATCCGTCTGATGGCTGGTTGACGGGGGAAGATGAGCACAGGTGCTTGGACTGCTGCAGACGTTGTAGGCGGTATGAGAGAAGAGAAACCTTGGAGGTACTTGTACACTAAAAGTAGGTATATAGACTCTCCTTGAATCGAATGTCTCAAGGTAGACGGGACCTTGGCCCTTGGATTCTCGATTGAGGAGATGATGTCGGCAAGTCCAGTTCCATTTCCATCATGGAGAGGATCTCAACTGCACGCCCGCTGGGAAATTGCCGTCGCGAACGCGTCACATAGCTCCTCGGAGTGCTCGTCTCCGTTGAGCGACTCTACTTGAGCGAGTTTGGGGAACCAGGCCTGGAGCAGAGAAACGAGGTGTTCTGGCGTCGCCCGCCTTGCCAACTTGTCAACCCCTTCTGTCCTGCTATTGATACAGGAACACGTGAAGAAAAAAAAAAAGGGATAGCTACTCACTCGTTGTCCTCGCCCGGAGGCCCGAAGCCGCCCAAGGATAGCTCGCGCAGCTCTGGCAGAATGACCCTGTTGCCTGCGCGCGCTTGCAACATCTGCACATCGAGCACCGGGGCCAGTACAAGGTGCTCGACGAGTGGGCAGTGCTTGGAGAGGGACATGATGGCGGTGACTGACAGGTCGCATTGGACGGTGAAATGGAGTCGTCGCAGGGCGGGGAGGGAGGAAACCACGTCATGGAAATCTGCGTCGTTGAAACCCTCGTGAATGGCCGACACTTGGGCGTCCAAGGCGGCCTCTGCTGTGAGCACCTTGAGCTTGGACAGCCTCTTCAGCGCCGAGATGTCCTTTCTGGAGAGCTGTGTCGTCGTCGCGAAACTGACTGTGAGGCTGACCAGCTCCGTCATTGACGAGAGCGCCTCGATGACGTCTGCTTCGCTGTCCAGCACGGACACGGCGAGCTTCGTGACGCGGCCGATGAGGCCGACGAGCGTCGGCACGGCCCGCGACGCGACGGCGACCTCGAGACTTGTCAGGGCCGGAAAGGGCGTCGACACTTGCTCCGAGATGCGCTGCATCAGCTCGTCCGACCACGGTTTCCCGACGCGGAGACAAGTCAGCTTGGGCCGCTGGGCGAGATGAATGAGGAACTCGTGGGTGAGAAGACGATGCATGCCGTACATGAACTGGACGTCTTGCAGGTGCTCGCATGCCCGGATGCAGTCGGAGAAGGACGAGGGAGTGATTTTGGGACCCGGGTAATCGATGAGAATGGCCCGCAGCCGCCAGCAAGTCGTCTGGAGCTGCAGCAACACTCGGTCGGTCATGTCGCCGCCGTAGAGCGCAAAGGACTCGAGCGACGGCGAGAAGTACTGCTCCAGCGGATAGCCATCAGGCCCGGGACGGTAGGAATCCAGCGAGATGGACTTGAGGTTTGTAAAGGCAATGTCCTTGAAGTGCTCATGGTACGACGACTGCTCGTCGCCGTTGAAGGACAGGTGCTCGATCTTGTGGGCGTAGAACTGGCGGCGGTCCGGGGGCAGCGCGACCAGAGCTTCCCACTCGGGTCTGCGCCACAAGACGTCGGTGCCGCACGAGAACCAGTGCCGGTTGACGCGGATGGCGGCGAGCAGCAGTGCCGGGCCGTGGCCGTGGAGATGGTCGAATATGGTGAGGAGCATCTCGGGCACGAGCACCGGCCAGCCGCCGGCGGACGGCGCGGACGGCGCGGCCATGGCGAACTGGTGCTTTGTGTGCTTTGTGTGCTTTCTGTGCTTTCCAGCCGTGATGTGAGGGCGCGTCGTTTTGTCACCGGTCGAGTCCACGGGTCGAGGACGCAATGGCCGTGTCGTGACAGTTGCACGTTTCCCCGCGCGCTGGTTTTGCCAGTCGGAATGTATCCGTGCTGTACGGATTACTGCCAGTCACATACATTGTACATTGTACATGTCGCATGTCGCTCCTTCCACCGGTTGCTTCTCCTCATCGACCTCGCCGGCGAAGCAGGGGTGCTAGGTCTCGAACTCGTGGGCCGTCTTCGCTGAATACCCCGCCTTATCTCTCTGTCCGCAAGACCCGAGGTTTATCCGAGGCCCCATCATGTCATCGCCCTGTCCCTGACCTCTGCGCTCCTGACAATATTATGTACAATATTTTAAGCATCTTTATATTGTACTATATTATACTATATTATAGATTTAGTACTTACAGCCATTCTTCACTACTCACCTAATCAAGGACCCAAGGCTTCATCCTCGATACGAGACAAACTTTGTTAGAGCCGAGATTCACTGTGTACCCTCGTGTTGCACCATGTGTGCAAACGAGAAAACATGGACATGAACCAAAGATGCTCCGTTTCGGCGGACGTGATCATGACCAAGACTAGTGATTCTCGGCGACGACGTCTGAACCAATGCGATACATGGACTGCCTACAAATGACATGTCGACATTCGCCGATCACACTGACTAAGAAACGCAGATGACGAGAACGTCTTGTGAAAAGTTGTTGACTTTAGCTCACAGGCCATTCAGCCGTCAGCAACAGTGCAACTCTTCTCATTGCCTCCCCATCGACTCTGCAGATGCCCACACTCCATGTCGAGCTTACACGCTCCATACAGTCTCGGAGCATTTTCGACATGAACTGCAGATGCGACACAAGACGAGTAAGCCTCTTCATGGCAGCCCTGTCACTCACGTCTTATAACTCTCTGCCCTTCTGATCTCTTGCCCAATCAACTGCCTCAGCACCCCATGATGTTGTAGTTCGTGGTCAGACGAACCACGCCGACAGTCATGCTCAATATTGAGCCAAGTGGTGGAAGAAAAACACGGCCCCCCTCAGGTCAGCGCTTACAAAGCCATTGGAAAAGTTACGTAGAAAATAATGGAACCATTGTCTCCGCAAACATCTGAAGAAAATTACAATATATTTCCATTTTCATGTGAAGTTAACTCACCATTTGAAGTAGATATCCGTGAACAAAAAGGGCAGTAAGCTGGAGAGATAGAAGGGGGGACATTTTTCTTCCCAAAAAGACAGCGTGATAAATGACAAGTTGTATTTCTCCTAGCTCTGGGCGCTAGCTACCAAGTCTCTATAGTAAAGTAACAGTAATATAAAGTAATAGTAATACTACCTCCTATTACCTAAGCCCTAACCAGTCTGAAATGCTGCATGAAACATGCTAACCCTGCACACCCTCTTCATTACCAGCGAGCATCGGGCCGTCGCCTGTCGCGCTCCGGACTTCCGACAGACTCGTCGCCGCATTCGCCCGGGGTTACATTCGCCCACGTCCCACCCCGGAATTCATCGACACCTCCATTTATGCAGGCCCGCTGGTGAGCATCGGCGGCTGGACAAGTCTGACTCAGACATGAATGAGAAAAAGACCTGGCGCGAGGGAGCGACGAGTGTAGAGCTGACCGGGCAGAAGCAGAGCTGAGGAGCCGACAGGTATAAAAGCATGACGCCCGACACTACGGCCAAAACTCTTGTCTCTACAAACTCGCAACACTCAGAAAATCTCATCTTAAGCAATAGACAGTGACTTTAACTCACGCACCTCATCTTGATCAACATGAAGTTCACCACTACCCTCGCTCTCGCAATCGCGACTCTGGTCGTGGCAGCGCCCACGCCAGACGAAGGCGTAGACGTCAGCCCGAGAGACAACATCCTGGAGCCTCGCAGGAGCTGTAGCGGCAATCGATTGCCAACAGAAAAATGCACGGGCGGTTTTCTCGCGCAACAAAACTCGTTCCACAACTGGTGAGTCGCTCCTAAGACGGCGCGTAACAGTCTGGTTCTTGGTACTCGCAATGATGGGGCTAATCACGCGTACGACTACAGCAAGACAAAAACTAAAGGCAAGTGCTGCGCAAAAGCCCGTGACGGCAGCGGGGGCATCGACGTGAATAAAGGGGGTGGCGAGAATTGCGGCTACTGCTTCTCGGGCAAGTGTAGCGCTTGATCTACGTGTATGGCCAGGGCGAGTGTTATACACTTAACCAAGCCTGTAGATACACATATAGTTCAG
Organism: Epichloe typhina subsp. poae; assembly: GCA_030389615.1. Lineage (NCBI taxonomy): Eukaryota > Fungi > Ascomycota > Sordariomycetes > Hypocreales > Clavicipitaceae > Epichloe > Epichloe typhina. The sequence continues at coordinate 4,890,891 of CP098313.1, forward strand.
TTATGAGGTTTGCCCATTGAGGTGGCTGTGTCGTCATGGCCCCATGATGGCGCCGAGTACATTGAATTCAAATGCCTCGCTATATTTAAGTTCTGTGCAAATCATTCCTTCTTGTTATGTTAATCCGTGATCTCGTTGAACCGCCGCCACCGATCAAAGCCGATCTTTATATCGTCAAAGGGCCTCACATCGCCACGATAAGCAACGCCGTCACTCGGGACGGGACAGTGTGCCAATTTGATCAGAAGGTAGGCGCTTGTCATTGGGATCACGCTTGCTCAGTCCGACCTGGCTCTCGCCGTCCAAGAAACGGCCATCACCGGACTGGAGGAGTAAGCAAAAGAATGCTTGGAAGTGCCAACGAGACTGCATCGTTTTTGGAAAGAATCGCTTGTCGGCGACTCTTAGTGAAAAGAGTCTCGATGAATCAAACCGCTTAAATAACTTTGCGAAAATGCAGCGCTTTATATTATACATCGTACCTCTGCAATCCTTGATGAGGACAACTCTCAGATACGAACCACATGCAGCAATTGGTCATAGTAGGCATAATACATCAGACAAGTTTTCTCGACACGTGGCTCATGTTCTCATCATCCGTTGTTCGGATGACGCCGAGCCGACAAGTGGAAAGGTCTCCCGAGTATAAAGTGCCTAAGCCATAACTCGTACAGTCCCGCGCAGTCAAGGCAATCAACGCAAGTGTCGAGCTTATGCTCATGCTCACGAGAGTTTCTGGAGCCATCTTCACGCGTCAAACGGTGACAAATTCCAAACTCATCTATGGACATTTCCAATTGTTGACGTGTCTTGCAATTAGATCAAGTGCAAGAATTCAGATGAGCCAGAAATTTCAAAGAGGCTACTCCAGGCCAGCGAGATTAAACTCTTGCCCTATTCAAGATCGTGGATACACCAGCAAGGGACAGTGGGCGCTTCGATATCGGAGGAGGAGTCGAAACGGTGGCCGGGAATAGAGGGCAGGAAACGGAGACCCAGCGGAGCACAAAACGGAAGGGGGCCGAAAAAGGCGGGGCATGGAACCCGAAGTGGCCGGTCGGGCGGTCTCAGGAGGAACGTCGGCGGCACCTCGGGTAAGTTGTTGTCTTTTTGTATTGCTGGGTCCGTGTTTTAAAAGGGAATAGGTGGATTGCCAATGAGTGTGGCATTTTTACATGGTCGAACAAAGGGGCACATCACATCACCCGTATCAGTGAGCATCAAGACTCCAAGGAGTAACTGTTGCTATTGACGAGCGATGCAAATTCTGCGGAAAGCGAAAACATGTCTTGTTCGTGCCCAATGACTGACATGCCCAACCATGATGGAGGGGACTTGCCAGCAGGACAACGCGCTGGAAAAACTACGCTGCGTTCCCGTCTCTTACGAGCCAAGGACTTTTTTTTGTCTGTGTTCGGCCAGAACCACGTCGTCACCCTCTCCACGCTGCTGGCTGGATGGCTCCCAACTTATCGTCCTCCTCGCCTACCAAGCCTCTGTACTTGATATTGGAACAAAAGCCGTCTTTTCCACGCCTTAAATGTAAAAGTACTTCAGACGTGTCCGTCCATCGGCGGAATCCAAATCTTGTGGTTTGTTTGTTCGCCATGAGGTGGTCTGGCCCTGTGTTGCCTTCTTAGGTTAACGGCCCGCCCCCCTTCCCCCTTTCAGGTTGTCGGGTGGTAGGTAGGTAGTCGTACATGGATGGTGTGAATGGATGCTGCTTCTCGCACCAGGTGCCGTGTAGAATCGAAACAAAATTGTAAGAGTAAAGTAAAGCTCTGTTCTCCCATACCGTGGCGGCTTCTGTTCTCACCCGCCTGTGTTCGCTGCCGCTGCTGCTGGTTCCTTGTTGGCTGCTGCTGTGGAATTGGCGCCGTGCCCTGCTTTTCCACCACCACGGCCCCGCCGTCCTCTGCCGCCAGAGGGTTTCTCTTTTTCGCCGTTGGCTAGAGAGCCTTCCTTCGAGGATGTCGTCGATGGTGCAGCCGCGAAGGATTTCTTGTCCTTGCGCTCCAGAACTTGGACAGAGGCTTGGCCGATGGATATTGGGCTAGCTGTCACTGCTTTGGCGAGCGCATCGTGCTCGGAGAAGTCTACATACGCGAATCCCTTGCGCTTGTCAATCTCAACGAGTGTAATGGTACCAAAAGGTTCCAGTGCTTCTCTGAGAGACGCGTCGTTCACTCCCTGTGAGGCGCTGACATGCTTGACAAATGCGCGGGTGGCGCTTGCAGATACCGACGATGGCTTCTTTTGCGACTGCTTCGTGTTCCCTTTCTCCCTTGCTCCCTGCTTGTTGTTGTTCTTGTTGCTGGTGGCATTCGAGCTCGGCACTTGACTTGACGACGGGGTTTCGGTGGTGGTGGTGGTGCTGGCCTTTGTCGTCACCTCGGAATCGTTCCTCTTCTTGAGTATGACTGGAGGATTGACTGCCGTCGGTTGTGCACTTGCGCTTGCAGTTTCCGTCGCGGCGGTTCCTTTCCCTTTGTCAGCGTTCTTTCCACCACGAATCCTTCGTCCGGACTGAGACTTGGTGGTAGCTGGACTCTCGGGTCTTCCCTTTGATGACCTCGCAGGAGGTGCTTCGGACGCTGCTGATGATTTCCCCGTCACTGCTGCCAGAGGTGCTACGATGGCTACGGTGTCACTCTCTTTAGTAGGAGAGACCGTTCCTTTGGCGTCTGCTTCGGCCTTGGCCGCATCGTGACGAGCCCGCCTATGGGCACTTCCAGGACTAAGACCAAGGTCTCGTTGCAAGATTCGTGCTGCGGCAGCGATTCCAGCTCGTCGACTTTTCGGTACGTCGGCCGAAGCACTGGCACCGGCACCGGCACCAGCGCCTGTGGTGGTCGTGGTGGAGGCATTTGTAGTTGCAATCTGGCTGGCTATTTCCTTGGCTGCCTCGGCAGCTTGCTCCGTGGCAGCTTTCTTGGTGAGAATCTTGACCGTTTCCTTTGGAGTCTTATCGGTCCTGTCGCCCTTTGAATCCTTGCCCTTCCTCTTGTTCGATGTGTCGTCGTCCTTGAATCCGCCCCTGCCTTTGCCACCCGACTTGGATATCTTGCCTGATGCGCCATCTTTGCCCTTGTTTGCCTTCTTCTCCTTAAGATATTCAACCAGAGGAGTTGTTGTGACTTTTGCCTCCACTTTGGCAGTGTCATTGGGGTCCTCAACGTCGATATTTTCTCGCATGGGTGCAGGGTTGGCAAGGTCCTCGAGAAATGCCATGAATTCGGGATCCTGGTCGATGGTGCCTTGCCGAGCATCGATCCGCTTCTTTGTTCCTGCGATCTTTTTGTAGACTGAAAATTCCAGGACGGGCGGTCCGACCAGGGCAGGATCGGTAAAGGTTGATTTTGCATCCTCCCACGTCGAGCTCCTGACCACTTCGCTGAGGGGCATGATGTCATCCTTTCGCATCAAGTGAAGATACGCTCTGCTGGGGCGAGAAGGCTTCGAGGGGCTTGAATCAAAACATCATTAGAACCTGCACAGAAAATCAAAGGCGGTGTTGCTTTCAGGGAGATGACATACTCGGTGGAGACCTTGCCGGGGATGTATGATAACCAATCGACTTTGCCCTTGGACACCTCCCAGTCCGACCCTAGGATGGTCACAAACTCTGGCTGCGTCATGCCTGGCGGCAGGCGACGAATGACCATTTTTTCACCTTCATTGTGTGCTTTTGGCCGCGGTGTCTTGGTTTGTGCTGCCTCTCCCTCATTGGCGTTCTGTGGCAGGATCAGGGGACTGTTTGGCAACAAGTTCATGCTGGATGCAACTCTGTGAAAGTGTTGCTCATACGTACCTTGGCCGAGCCTCGTTTGTCCATTGCTCCTTTGCCCTTGCCAGGTTTCGAGGCAGTGCTGTTCTCTTCGGTTCCCTTGGCCTTTTTTTCATGATGGTCAGAGTCAATCTTGCGTCGCAGCCCGCTTGTGAAGCTGAACATGTATATCTTACTCTTTGTCTCACACTGGCTTGATCAGAGGCCTGGCTGGGGGTACCGCAGGACGTCCCATTTGCCTTGCGCGACAGGACTTGAGGCGCCGGTGCGGACATGACGCATCTCGTGTGTGGCAAGGCAAGCAAATCTGTCGAGTGGCCAGCCTGGTCGAGGACGGCGAAGCGATGTTGGTTCCTCTGGTCAAGTTGAGAGGAAGCTCTGCCCAACTGCTGGCTGCCAAGTCACCAGAAGTTTATTACATACGTAATTATCCGTACTCGGTAAGTTGACTAATAATTGGGGCACTGACGAGTTGCTGAGTGGCCCCACAGCTGCACAGAGTGGATCCAGCTTGCGTCTGGGTCTTGCGTCTGGGTGCCCATGCCATGACATCAAAGCCCGAAGAAGATCCGTGTACGACCTCCCCCGGGGCGCCCGGTTCGATCCATCTGGCTCATCTCCCAACGGCCCCAACGGGATCACTGCCATCTGCCTCCATCTCAACGAGGCCATCGCCGCATTCTCGCAAACTATGGCAGCCAACGTACCTCGACCTGGCCCCGCCAACCTGGGTCCCAATGCCGGCCTGGATCAATGGCTCGAGGAGGCCAAACAATGTCACTATTTGCCCGAAAGGGCCATGAAGGAGCTGTGCGAGAAGGTCAAGGAAATCCTGATGGAAGGTGAGCTTTGCGGACAAGATCGATTGAGCAAGCAAGCAAGCAAGCAGGGAGGCGAGGTCGTGTTGGATTGGCTAACACGGGAGATGCCCTCGTCCTTTTAGAGTCCAACATTCAACCCGTCTGCACGCCCGTCACAGTCTGTGGAGATATCCACGGCCAGTTTTATGATCTCTTGGAACTCTTCAGAGTATCTGGTGGTATGCCAGGCGAAAGCAATGTTGAACTCCCCAAAACTGCCACAACCGTCATTACGTCTGAGGATATTGAACCCCCAACCGAAATTACAAATCCGAAGCTACGAAGAAAATTAAGATCTCCTCCCGTCGGTGGTGCGAGCGGTGTCGACGATGATGAAGAAAACGATGCGCCGATCGCTCCTTGTCCCGAAACGGCCTTGTCTGGTGCAAACGTGACGTCTGCTCAGAGTGCGGAGACCAGGTTCATCTTCTTGGGCGATTTCGTGGACAGAGGCTACTTTAGCTTGGAGACGTTTGCGCTGCTTATGTGCTTGAAGGCCAAGTGCGTGAGCCAAACTACCACACTGAAGGCCATGGGAAGTTGGCAAAGCTAATCCCACTTAGATACCCCGACCGCATAGTTCTCGTTCGCGGAAACCACGAGTCCCGACAAATTACCCAAGTCTACGGCTTTTACGAAGAATGTCAACAAAAGTACGGCAACGCATCGGTATGGAAGGCATGCTGCCACGTGTTTGATTTCCTGGTCCTGGCGGCCATTGTCGACGGAGAAGTGCTTTGTGTGCACGGCGGCCTAAGTCCGGAAATCCGAACGATAGACCAAATTCGCGTCGTTGCCCGTGCCCAAGAAATTCCCCACGAAGGAGCATTCTGCGATTTGGTGTGGTCAGATCCTGAAGACGTTGAGACGTGGGCTATCAGTCCACGTGGCGCCGGCTGGCTTTTCGGCGACAAAGTCGCTCATGAGTTCAACCATGTAAATGGTTTGAGACTCATCGCGCGAGCCCATCAGCTCGTGAATGAAGGGTACAAGGTGAGTTGACGAATCTGCATGGTGCACCAAGGGATGTGGCATGCTGACTTTGGGCTTAGTATCACTTTGCCGAAAGCTCTGTTGTTACCGTATGGTCTGCGCCAAATTACTGCTACCGATGCGGCAACGTCGCTTCCATCATGACTGTAGATAGAGACTTGAACCCGAGGTTCAGCATATTCTCGGCCGTTCCCGATGACCAAAGACACGTTCCTGCGAGCAGGAGAGGGCCGAGCGACTACTTTTTGTGAGGCGGCGCGGTACAGGATTGTACAGGATAAGGTCCTGATGTATATTAGCATACGAATGAGATATCCATGTTTTATAATGGCATTCATGGTATGAATTATTCTTCTTGGTATAGAATGAATGAATGAATGAATGAACAAGCTCAGCATGCGCCCGTGCAATAATAGGTGACACCGAGCCCAGCTGCTTCTCCAACAAGTTCATGAGCAGAAGTTGGTGGGCCGCCAAGGACTGACTTGGCTCCATCCACCACATCCACATCCACCACATCCACCACTCTGTCATAAAATGTACCTGCCCGCAAATTTGCCAACAAGTTGACCATGCCCGACAAGCCTCATCATCAACCTTGTCAACCTCGTCAACCTCGTCAACCTCGTCAACCTCACTCCGACCCCATCCAGAATGCCATCTCCAAATGGACCTCCACCATCAGCCCGCCCACGGACGACGCCGCCGCCGCATCAGCCTGGGCGCAGGAATTGAGCAGCAACGCCCCCAAACGCTTCACCATCTATGAGCCCATGGTCCTCCTCCCAGCAGGCAGCTTCGGCAACCCGCCCTGGACAGCCGAGCTCGCCCGTCACAGCGCCGCCGTCACCGACTCGCTCTGGACCGCGCTCCTGCAAGAGCTCTCCCGGAACGGGGGGGGATCAAAAAGCCCGTCGTTGACGCATCTCGCCGCCAACGAGGGCATCCCTCTCCTCCGAGACGACCGAGACCAGGGCGGCGGCAAGCGAGGGGAAGAAAACGTGATGCGCAGCCCGAGCGGCCTGCGCATGCTGCACGGCGACTTTGGCCCTCCCGAGCCGGACTGTCCGCCGTCCCGAGACGACTTTGCAAACGCCTTTTGGGTATCCACCAAGCAGAACGGCATCTTGCAGACGTGGGCGCCGCGTTGGACAATGTTCAGCAGGGGCAACGTCAAGGAGAAGGCGCGTCTGCTGGGGTTCCCCCGCGCTCGGCCCGGCTCGGAGGAGGAGGGCGGCGGCGGCGGCCGGAGCCGTGTCTGGGCCGTGGATCTGTACGCGGGGATAGGCTACTTCGCCTTCTGCTATGCGAAGCTCGGCATGCGCGTGCTCTGCTGGGAACTCAACCCGTGGAGCGTCGAGGCTCTCCGCCGGGGCGCGCGCCTTAACAAGTGGAGCGTCGACGTCTTCTCCCGTCCGGGGACGAGCGTGCCCTCGGAGGCCATGATGGCGAGCACGGCGCGGATAGTCCTCTTGGCCGAGGACAATGGCATCGCGCGCTGGAGGACCGAGGACATGAAGCGACGGGGCGGGCCGTCATGGCTGCGCGACGTGCGCCACGTCAACTGCGGACTGCTACCGACCAGCAGGCTGACGTGGGATTGCGCGCTGTCCCTGACGAGGACCACCACCGCGGCAGGCCAGCCGGCGTGGCTGCATCTTCACGAGAACGTGGCCGAGGCCGACGTGGAACCGCGACGGCGCGAGATTGAGCTGCTCTTGCGGGGGGGTCCGGGCGAGGAGGGCCTGAACAGGTGTATTCGCGTGGACAGGGTCGAGAAGGTCAAGACATATGCGCCCGGTGTGTGGCATTGCGTCTTCGACGTCCTTGTTACCAGACGAGAATGACTACCTACCTACATGTACTGTTTCGTTTGCACAGGGGGACGAGGCCGCTCGTCATTCCATGGTCGCCCTAAATCCCTGGCGTCTTCCCTTTCCTCCGTCGTCATGAATGCTTCCCATGTCCTCGTGTTGTTTTCCTAACCGCCCGGTTCCCATCATCTTTCCGAATCAGAATGCCCCCTTGAGGGAAATACTAAAAATACAACCCCCCCCCCCGGCTAAAAAAAAAGTTAAAAAAAAAAAAAGAATATTCACGTGGTGCCCAAAAAGCACCCAACTACTACTGCCTCCTGAATTTAGCAGGAATGTTTTCCTCAAAAACCGCCATCTTGTCCCTCCGCTCCTGATCCTCGGCCTGCCTCTCCATCTCCTCATGATGCTTAAAGTGCTCTATGTCCTCCGGGTGCGTCAGGTCCTCCAACTTGGTGTTCTCATCATGGTACTTGGCCCAGTGGTGGATCTCGTACTCGTACTCGTCGTCGCCGTGGTGGCCCGGCCCCGTCCCCATATCTGGCAGCGTGCCGCCGTGCTTGATAAAGTCTGTGAACTCGTCGTGGCCGACCACGCCGTCGTGGTTCGCGTCCAGCAGGCCCATGAGGTGCTGGAGCACGTCCTGTTTCTTGTCTTGCGGCATGTCCTTGTTGGAGGGATCCATGAGGCCGTACGTGCGCATAATTTCCTCGCCCTGCCACTCGCCGTCCGAGTTGTAGTCGTGGAGGGCGAAGAAGGCGCCTGCTTCCCAGGTGTCGATGTGGTGTTCCTCTGGGAGTACATGTTAGTGAGGGGAGGGGGGTGGCGCGAACGGGAACGGGAACGGGAACGGGAACGGGAATGGGAATGGGGAGTTTGTGTCGCATTGTCGATCGAGTCTTTGGGGTTTCGTGTTTTGACAGTTCGTTTTGTTCTGAGAGCAAGAAGTGGTGAGACGTTACCGGCCATGTGCTTCTCCATCCATGTTGCATCGTCGCTGACAATGGGCTTCTGGCTGTGGCTGCCGTGAGCGGCGGCGAGCCCTGAAAGAGCGAATAATAACAGATACGTTGTGCGCATGATGAATCGCGCGGTGTAGTCGCTCGGCCTGGCGCAACGACGTGCGCTTTTGCAAGTGTTGGTGAGTATGTACGAATATGAATGCCGGATGAAGAAAGACATTGCAAGAGGGAGCTCAAATGGGCCACCTATGTACATATTATCTCGTCTATCGATCAATGGGTCTGGGTGCTAGGTCGGCTTTGGCTTGGCTTGGCTTGGCTTGGCCAACACGTAAACATGCAGTGGTGATTTTTTAATCATGCAGTAGTAGTTAGGCCTAAAACAGGAGAGGTATCCACAGCCGCAAAATTTATTAGGGGAGTGACATCCTGTAATTTTTTTATTCCACACTATTTTATTAAATATACACATAAGAGAGAAAACATGTTTTTTAGGCTTCTTTTAATACAGAGCTTCTAAGTAGACTAGCTAGTTCCTATGCCCTAAGAGTCACAAGAAGTCACTTATCTAAGATCTTATAAATTTGCGTGGAAAGATATCTCTTCCGTTTTGGGACTAACGCGGTATGCGCATTTAGATGTCCCCGCCTGACCGAATGCAGACATGGAGGGGCTGTAGCTGCGAGCTGCAAGGGGCGCGACGTATGTACAGTGGGGTCCAGGTAATTCCGAAGAATTTCCACCAAAGTCATGTATTTTTAAGTAGCGCGTCTATTATAATAATAAAGACTCTATCTTTAAGATATAATTACTCCTTCTATAATACCTTATATTACTTAAAAAAAGAATTAAAGTCCTTATAAGAGAGGTAGAATTTATAAATTATATAAAAAATTTACTTACTATAATATATTACTAAGGAAAAGAATATTCCTATAGGTAGCGTATATAGTATTACGTAATAATATTAATAGTAAATTAAGGGTTAAGATTTACTACGCCTAGGATAGCTAAAAAAAATTATCTAATTATAATAAAAGAGTTATTAATTAAATTATTAGTAAAAATCCCTTTATCTATAATAAATAGCTTCTTTAGGAGGTATCTTTAGTATATTATATTATAACTCTAACTTACTACCTTAAATAAGAGGGTATTTAATATAAGTACGCACTTTAATAACTAAAATTAACACTAGAGAATATGTTTTAGAGGCTAAGATTTATATAGCTTTATTATTAGAAGCTAATCTTATAGTAATATAAAGTTTTTTTTCTAATAAGGTTTTTATAGTAAGTTTTAATAGTTAGAAACTAAAGTAGTGTTTTATATATTATATAAGTAAATATATCTCTTTAGAGAAAGTATTATAACTAATTAATAAAAAATCTTTAAGAAAAGAGACTTAAACCTAACTTTATATAACTAAAGCTATATATAATATATAAATTACTAATATTTTAAGGTATTTTTAGCGCTTCTAAATACTCTTTATTATATATACTAGTTAGTAATCTAGATTTAGTATAATAAGGCATTACTTTATAAGTAATATATAATACCTTATAGTCTAAATTACCTATAATTTTAGAACCTAGTAATATCTTTATATATAATAATACTCCTATATTTAGAGCTTAATCTATATAAAGTTAGTTATATAGTTAGAGTTTATAAAATAGGATTAAATTACTACTATAGCTACTATATTTACCTAATCTTAACCTAATTAAAAATATCTAGAAATTATTAAAATAGAAAATCTATAAGTATTATCCTAAGCTAATATATATAATAAAGAGTATAGGACTATTTTCTAGACTTAAAATAGCTATTATAGAGGTATAGGAAGATTTTAGTAAAGAGCTTCTAGAGAAGCTAATTATTATAATACCTTACTAAATTAAGGTGATTATTAACGCAGATAGGTAGTATACTAAATATTAGTTATATTAATTAATAGAGAATTCTTTAAGGTATTTACTATTTATAATAAAATTTAAATTACACTTAAATTAGTAGAGAAATCGCGGTTTAAATATTCTACTATGTACATGTGGTACATGGTCGCGTTACTACTGCTTCGGAATTACCTGGACCTACTGTATGTAGAGCTCGAGCCAACCAGCTCTCCAAGTCAAGGCGTCTCATTATTACGGAGCACATGCATACGGAGTAATGGCTTCTATGTAATTCATTGTGGTATACGGATTACCCACGTTCCAACACCAATCATCTTCTCCGTTTCGTTGGCGATTTGGCCAAATCACTCGCCATGTCCAGATAATACGTCCCGAGTCCCGGGTCCCAGGTCCCAGCCCGACGTACGTACCAGAACTTGTCATCACTGCATAAAGATATATATCCATCACTCCCACATAACGCCAAATTTCCATGCCTTTCCAGAAAAGAAAAATTCAAGTCTCGCTGTTGGCCTGGCCACATCAGAGTATAAAGGCGATATGAAACATCTCCTTCATGAACGTGGTAGCCCTTTGCCTCGTGAACATCAGTCGTGCCATTTGCCATTTTGTGGCCTCTTCTTGGCGTACACTTCTGGCTATGCCATTCTGATGTGCTTGCCGAGTGCCGCTGGTCATGAGGAGCGTCAGAAACGCTCTGCTTGGTTCACAGTCGTCGTGGCCAAACGTCTTTGGGCAGTGAGTGGCTGGTACCGATTAGGGGTGCGTCCAGAGGCCGGGGCCCGTACCGCGCGCCATCACTCAGCGCGACGCGCCCAAAAGAATGAAACCTCGGGAACCGGCCCGATCAAACTCAATCTATAAACGGCTTCTTCTGACCTCCCACGATGCACAGCCCAAGAGCGCGTAATGAATTTCGGTCGCTGGCTAAGATGATGGTCCTAGCTGGCAACATGGGATTGTTGGGGTCGACATGAGATGCATCCTTAGCGGCCTGCTCAATAGCGTCCATTTCTTCCTTGCAGGCTTGTTGATCCAGCGGACAAATCACGATGGGTTGTCGCAAGGTCACGTCGCGGGCACCACTTAGTTGAACCTGTCCATTGAGTGTCAGCATTTTGTCTTGGGGTCGAGTGAACGAGTCCAAGCGGACCAGTACCTTTATATTCAAGTAGAATTCGATCTTGTAGAGCGACGACGTGGTGGTAAAAGACGAGACTTCGTACGATGGAAAGGCCGGCTTGCCTCTCTTCACGATGCCATCTGCGTCTCTCAAATCTTTGGAAGGAAACACAAGTCCAATATTAGTGGCGTACCCAGCTTCCGGCATCTTCATCTTGACCACCTGCACTTGTTTTGACAGCTTGTTGATCTTCTTTACCGGCTCGTCTCCCTCGGGGTTGTAAGTGACTTCCTCCTCTATCGTCAGGTTGATCTTTTCTATGCTGACTCGTTTTGCTTTGCTGAGCCAGTCTGGGTTCGGCGATAGTTTGATGTAGACTGTGATAGGGTCTCCTGGACCATAGCTCCACCGCGGCAGATTGATGCCCAGATGGACAATGTTGTCTGAAGTAACGAGCTTGGTCTCTGGCTTATTGTACATGCCGAATGTGGACAACGTGTCATATCGTTGCAATGGGACGGGAAAACTGTATTTGTATTGGCTGCTGTGGCCTTGCTGTACTGTTACCACGAGTTCGTAGAAGGTCTCTGCTGTCCTGCTAGGAAGCTGTAACGATGCGGGTGGAATTCTGCGGTTCGTTTCTTCTCCGCCGCGCCCAAAGGGTATGAAGAGAACAAACGGTAGGTCCATGGCGATGACTTTCTCAGCTTCCTTCCCTGTCGCACACCGAAACAGTAGAACCTCTTTGCCCACCACGTCTGTTGCCTCCTTTCGGGGTGTGCCGAGATGGCGTTTCGTCAGGCTGTCGGCGTCGGGATGGATCGTCTCTCGTCTTTGCAAGCATATCCGCACGAGTGATACTGGTACAGGCATGGAGAACCCTTGGCCGGGCCGGATTTCGACCTTGCCCTCGATTCGTGGCTGGTGACATGCAGACGTTAATACAGGAAATGTGACCACAGCCCGGGGGGTCCTTGCTGGAAGATATCTGGTGATGTCGACACGGCAACTAGGCGCACAAAGACCACGGTAGAGATTGTGGAACACGTACCAGAGTTGCTGAAATACCGGGATAGCCCACGAGAAAGCTGCTGTTCGGAGGGCCGGACACCCTCACACTGGATCTCACACTGGATCTCACACTGGATGGCGCTGAGGCCATGGTGCTGTTGGGCCCGCCGCCAGCACGGGGAAGCTGGCGGTGACGGCTGCAGACAGCGGTGACGGGGATTTATGAGAGGGATGGAGCCGTCCGAGGCAGCCGAAGTCGTCATGAAGGACAGCAAGGCGCAGCTGTCGGTGTTGGTGTCGGTTTTGGAGTCGGAGTCGAGGTCAAGGTCAAGGTTAAGGTCAGCCTTACTGACGATATCAACAAGTCGTCGTGGAAACGCAGCTCTGCGTCGTGGACTCTTGTTGGGGGTGGGGTTTGCAGGCGGAGAGTTCAGCCGGAGAAACGTAAACAGACAACCACATGCGCGCGGCTTTGTAAGATAACACAACGAGTGCAGTTGTTTGAGGACTCGCTTCAGATGTCAACAATGCAATAGCGAAACAGAGAGTAAGTTGCCTCGCAGGCGGCAGGCGCAGGTGATGCGAAATTGGCGATACAAATTGCCCGCCTCAGCCGCGGAACTAGCATTCATTCCACACTCTCCATTGCACACTCGGCGGTTCACGACGCAGCTGTCGAACAGGCTCGGAATAAGGGCCGACTTTATTATGTCCCGAAATGCATGCAATAGGTTCTCTGAATGCAAAAGGTTTTGCTTATTTATTTATCCAATCAATTTACTAAGGTCAGTTGTCAAATAATTATAGGACAGCTATGATCTGACATGATCCATCACTCAAAAAAGATTAAATGCTTGGGAACTTAAGAAGGTACATGCGAGCCGTAGGGATCGAACCTACGCGGGCAGAGCCCATTGCGGTTTAAGAATGTTCCTGAGATCCCCAGGCTGACCTAAACACAACGCCTTAACCACTCGGCCAGACTCGCGGTTGTCAGGTGACTGAATCCCGCACTCATACGACTTACATACACCCCTTACAAATGACTTACTTTGGCGATTAAGTGTGACCCACCTTGTGCAAGTCTCCGGAGACTTGCCCACTTGTTCACTTATTCTTGCAGATAGTTCCATGGTATCAAGGTCGCCCGCTCACGTGAGGAAAATCAACGTCAAGTGAAATCTCACTCGCAGCTTTTGTATCTTCTTCAACTTGGTCCTGCTCTCGGAAGAACACTCTCCAATACTCACTGGGACTCACTGGAGGAGGTTCCTGGCTCATTGAAAGCAATCTAGCTAGGTTTGCCGATCACACGCAACATTCCCCAGCAAGTCAGGGTGATCGCTTAACGGGCAGCCATCACCACCATGCCCTTTGACGACGAAGACAATCCCGCCGCCGCCGACGTGGCCCAGGCTCCAGCACCCCAAGATGGTGGGCTATCGACCGAAGAGGCCCTGGAAGATGGTATCCCCGATTACAAGCTCTTCGCCTCCATGTTCAACAAGAAAGGCGTCTCTAGCAAAGTGATTCGCAAGGGCGAAAAAGACTTTGAATCCCACGGGACACGAGCACAGGAGAACACGCTCGAAGCAAGTCGCCTAGCTCTGGAGGAGGTTTTGAGTTACACAAGAGTGCATAGACCAGACGCATGGTTACGAGGTTGGTATTTCCCAGACTGGTGGACTACGCACTCACCGGACAGCAAGTCGGACGATGCCCTGCTCCACGACCGTGTCGTCGTCATGGAGCACGAGCGCGGGAACTGGATGCGAGATATTGGCCGAGCCGTATCGGGGAGCAAAGACCAGTTGGGGGTGGGAAGATTATGGCTCTTGCCTGAAGAAGCGTTGTACCTGATTGAAAGGGGCACGGTGGACGTGTGGTGGCCGGACAAGGAGTTTGAGGAGTTGCTGCCCAAAGTCACAGACGGCGGCGGATCTACAAGGAACGTGTTCGGTCCTGATGACTACGATGCCGGACTACCGCTCACCTTGGAAGCGGCGTATACTTTCCTCATCGGATATGAAGGAGAGCGTGGCAAGACCACGCTGCCCAAGTTCCAGGTGTATACACATCTCAAACGTGCTGGATTCCACGTCATGCGCGCGCCGTTGCACGACCTTTCCCCGACTCGAGGGCCAGGTTCTTCGACGCCGCCATCAACCTCGCTGTGGGAATGGCTCTTTTCGATGATCCCACGGCAACGACATCCGCCACCTGAGCCGTTCGGCCCTATCGTGTCGCCAGGCATATATCGAGCATATCGACCCATCTATCAACAGCTAGCATTGCTCCCGCGGCATAAGCCATCATCAGCCACGCCGACACCTCGACAAGTTCAGGAGCCCTTCCGCGTGCATTACCACGTCTGGAAAGGCAACGGTGCTCCGTTCTCCAAGAAAAATCCTCCTCCACCCGATTTCCGCATTGCTGTTTCTGACACTGCTGACTCCAGTGTGCCCACCCTGGAGCAGGTCGAAGCATTATTGGAATCTACACCGCTGGACCCCCCAAACCCAGCATGGCAAGGCCCCGGAAGACTCTACCAGCGGCTGAAACACGGTCACAGGAACGTACTCATAGCTGTTGTGGACAGGGGGCTAGTGAATTTCATGCGATTCGGCGAAGCGGCATTCGGCGAGGAGCAGCTCTTTGAGAGATTCGACAACAGGAATAGTGGCCGGGGTGGGAAGAAAGGTGGCCGTGGAGGAGGGCGTGGGAGAGGAAGGGGCCGTGGCAGGGGAAGAGGTGGTCGAAGTTGAAGCAACTCGATGTTCATCATCTCCTGTGCATTAACATCAGAGCGATCTGATATAGTATCAAATCTAGCCCTCGCTAAACCCTCGACCAGAGTTTTGAAGTGATGAAGTAGATGCCAAATCAGAGCGACTCGATAATATCGAGCGTCGTATTCATGGGCCTCTAGCCAAAGAGTCGATTTTTCCGAGCCAGTCCATCAATATCACCGACGGGAGAACTGAACGCAAAGCCCCTCTTCACCTCAGCCATTGCGCCTCTCAAACTCATTCTGTTGGCTGGAAACCCTGTCGGTGGCTGACTCACCGTTCATATGAATACCCGTCATTCTGCGTGCAGTAACCAACCCCCTGCCATGAGTAAGATGTCTATCTCCGAAGGATCTCTTTCGGGCTGGAATGCATCAGCTCCTTGCCATTTCCCCCCCGGGCCGAAAGATTGGTGCTGCGACTGAAATTACACGGCACCGTATTGCCCATTCTGCGCCTAGTTTAGCAGCATCAGGTCTCTCGTGGCTCCTCAGCCCTCAGCCTCGGGCACATGAAGACCTTTATCGTTACTAACATACCAACACATTCAGGTACTTGTGACGCTTGCAACGCGTCAGACGCTCCCTTATCATGTACCACGTCCACCTATCGTGTCATCGTGCACCGCATTATTCGGGTGACGATGCACACTTTGCCCAGGTGACTGTATGCTCGTGTAGCGAGTTCGGCAGGCTTTGCAATTCGAACAATCTACGCATGTGGTCGTCAGACCTGATACATTGAGAATGGGGGCGGCTGGCATACCCACTGATCAAATTCAAACTCACATGTTCAATACATAGGTTTGTTTCTCTTTGTCCTTGGTCGCCGCAGATGATCCATCGACCCGTCTTCTACGGTGTTCTATTAAGTGGGGCAGATGTGAACTTGTCCATTCAGGTCAGCAAGTAACACGAGCCAATAAGCAGCAACCTTTCCAAAAAGGCAGGAGCAAACAAAACTGTCAGATTCTTATCCCCGTTTCTCGGCAGATTTAATCAAGTTTTTCACGACCTCTATATTCTTGAGCGGTGAGCAACTTATCTCTTCTGATTCTAGAAACTGCAGTACGGTACGGCACTTACCTTTATTTTTATTCTTTTCATGTGAGCGCATAAGAGGGCATTAGAGGGCATAAGAGGTCTGTCATTTCTCTCGAGCCACCAACCCCCCTGAACACGACCTCATCAATCTGTTACGTATGCGTTTAACAAAGCAACATGATCCGTGTCAGATACAACACACTCGAGTCGTCAGATGTCTCTTGCCGTGGCGGTACGCTAACGAGACAGAATCTTGTCCGATTTGCTGGACTGAAAGGCTGTTCAATTTGGTCGACTGGAAAGGCCACCATTGGATTACCAACATGTTAGTTACTGCCATACTATGGGAAGGGGAGCGCAACAGTGAAACCAGATGGTTCGATCAGAGCAAAAGCATGGCGTCTGAATTGAGGCTAGTGCGACGTAATACTAGCTGTATGGAGCACGAACAAGTTTTTTGAAGTGCCACGCTACTCGATGGAACCTAGTTCGTGCTTTTGCGAGAAGTTGGGCATCTATGCACGCTTCAAGTCCATCGCAGTCCGGCAAGACATACATATTACCGACAAAGCTGACGGGTGGCGGATGAACTTGCAGTCTCCCTGGCCAGGATACGGGACTAAGACAAGGGGAGACAGCCTATCTGATAACGAAGCGACATGTTGTGGTGACTGTTTGTTTGGATCGACTGCCATTGAAGCGCTTGGTTATGATTCATCCTATTTTACCGCCCGTCTTAGACCAATCGTGGACTAGCCTCGCTATTTTGGATGACAATCTCCTCTTCCGCAACATGGTACAGAAATAACGTTGGTTCGAGTTATTAGCCAAAAATGGACCGCGATGGTGGTATTGCAAATTCGACCCTCTTTTGCTAGCCACGATGCCATTGTATGTAATCCGTACCCTGACCGAATGTCAACCTTGCCTAACTGTCCTGGACAGGGCGTGCAGAGTCGCATACGGATTACAACATTGAGTGATATGTAAAGACTGGGGCTTGTACAAGGGACCAAGGGACCCTCCCGAGAGGAATTGCTGACCAGCCATGGCGAGCCAACCAGAGCCAACCAGAGCCAGCCAGAGCCAGCCAGAGCCAGCCAGCCAGAGCCAGTCAGAGTGAAACCTCTTTTATAAACACACTTCAAAGTTATCGCTTTCAACCCGCCACCTTACTCCGTCGTACAACTGCGCTTCTTCTCCTCGGCATCCTGCGTCTTTATTTCTTGAATTCTCCTTTCCTTCCCAACCCTCATCGCTCGTCCACGCCCAACACATCGCCTGAGGCCTGCGCATCACGGTTCGGCCCATCGCGCACGCGCGCCATGGAGGAGCATCATCGTGCGAAGAACATCAGCACACCACCGCCGACTGGGCTTATATCGCGGTCCCCGATTTCAGGCCCGGCACCATCAACAGCTGCAGCTGCAGACGCAGTTGCTGCGGCTTCTCGGCCATTCGCATCGGCCGCATCCTCGGAAGAGCCGTTTGCACAGCGGCGGCCCAAGCAAGAACGCAGCAACTCTGGCGATACCGGCGCATCCAGTCGACTCGGGGCCGCTGAAGATGGTCCCAATGGCGATCACGCACCGCCACCGCCTACGTGAGTTATCAACTGATTCCCTGATTCCCTGATTCCCTGTTTTCGTTGGAGGAGGGGGTTTCCTGTTCACTGCCCCCCTGGCCTGGCCTGGCCTGGTGAATAGTCCCACCCCGGCAACATCCTGGCCAGTTTCCAGTTTCCTCTTTCCTGTTCCCGGGGCAGAGTGCGGCAGAGTGCATACTATGGACGAATGTTGAGGAATGCCCGAACGCCCGAATGTCCGAATGCCTGCCTGAATGCAAACAAATTGCTGCAACATGCTGCCATATGCTGCAATATGCTGCAAAACCACAACCACCCACATGCGACTTTGGCTCTCTGATTCGACCCTCCTGGTCGCTCCTGCCTGGGCCGGTCCTTTGTTGGTCACATCGGCAATCTCGTACTCAGTTGTCAGTTGCAGAAGGTCCACACAACCACAAATTATCCAGGCCAAACGATCCTATTTCCCGTCTCTATCTACGTCTGTACCTTCGTATGGATCAATCTGCCACCGCCACCGTCATCGTCACCGTCACCGTCACCATCACCATTACCATGCTCCGCCTCCAAATAAAACCAAATATCCACGCTCGGCTAGCCGTTTCGCATCCGCGTCCGCGTCCGCAACCTGCAACCTCTCTGTCTTATTCCTATCCTACGGATTGAACGGAGACAAAGTCAAGTCGGTGCAACTTCCGCAGACAGAGTTCGCCGTCGTTACGGCCTTTCCTTTTTTTTCAAGCTAGTACATCCCTTGCTGCAGGCCCAGGAGGACTCATCATCCTGCCCTGTTTACACACGTCCGGATAGATGTGAACTGCCGAGCAATGGCCTCGAACTTCTGACGTCTACTTCACATGGTCGGTACTGGACTTCAAATCTGATCATCTCGGACCAACAAAGTCTCGACCTTGCCAATCAACGCAACATATCATTATGTGAAACTGTCCCTACTTGGCCTCATCACGCCAAATTGTCTTCTGTCACTCGGTCCTTCAATTACTGCTGTGGAACGACAACGTTTATGCACTTCAACGTGGTGATCGGGTTTCCTTGGGCTGAAAACTTGGTGTGGCTTTGCCGCGCACCTATCATCCACTCGTAACCCTTTGTGTCATCCATCTCCCATGTTACACAATCAATCTAGGAAAACAAGAAGGAAAGACAAGTGTCGACTTGGTGCATTCAAACCTCGTTCATTTTCTTGTGTGCTCTGTGGCAGGAACTTGGCTGGAGAAGGTTGTATTGCGGGGTTGAAGACGAGACTTTTTTGTTCTTGATGCAGTCTCACACTGTACATGATCCCCTCATCAAAAGGTCCCACGGCCATGTGTTGCCGTCCCAGATCTTTTTCATCTTCCTCCCCATCTTCACCCTGCTAGAAGTCGAGCATTCGGTCGGCTTTTACTGCCCTGCCTCGCATGTCATCCTCGGACATCTGTAAAAAGAAGGAGAAGTTTCAGTCACACCAACTAACATGATGCTTAGACGCCTTAGCGGCAATAGAAGCCGTATTGAAGATAACGAGGGTGAGAGTGAGCTGAGCGATCCTGACAGCAACGCAGCCTTGAACAATCTCGAGGACGAAATTGTGGTGAGGGATCGTGGTGATTGTGCGGGTTCCAAGCTCGGCGGACTCGAAGCTTCAGAAGGCAACGAGGACGAGGTATTGGATGACGACGCCCAAGACGAGGCTGCCGGTTCACACTATCCTAAGCGAAAACGCACTTCGATATTCAACGATTTAAGCGAGAGCAAACTTGAGAGTGCTCACATAGCTGCACCCGAAAGATCGCCGACCTCACTCGACGGCTCCACCAAATTCAAGCCCAACCGCCAGAGCCTCGGCGGCCCGGGAGTCAAAGGCGTCTTGCTGGGCACTTGGCGGGACTCTCACGTTCCCGACGACGAGAAGAAACACGCCGTTATCGGTTTCATCGACGTCAGAGATCGTCTTCGGACCCGTATCCAGCCCAACACCAAAGAGGGCGAATCATTGGCAGAAGATTATCCCTTGCCTCCTGGTCCAGGTGGCAGCTGGGTGACATTCGAACGTGTCATCTTCTCTGATCATCTTGTCGGCTTGGATCATTTCCAAGTGAAGGAGTATACCCGTCTACGATCCGAGGTGGCACCCGAGGAGACTGAAGATCAGCGCATGGCTGCCGAAGCTATTGCAGTTCAGGAGGCTATCCGCCGAGTGAAAGAGAACCCAGCCCTGGATAATCCCGTCCAGCCCCCAGCTATCGCCTACGGCTCGGACATGCCAGAGCACCTTCAGGTGGGAGGTCGTCCAGACTCGAAACGCCGAAGAGTGAGTGGTGGTTTTGCGGCCATCAACCCTGCCCCGCAGGAGCTCGTTCCTGAGCAGTCGCTGCCTACACCTCAACAGACCATGGCGTCGCATCAAGGTCGATTTTCCATCGATCCATTGCCCGGCACTCGCCCGACACGTATCTTGATAGGGTACTGGAAACCGTCAAGTGAAATTGACGCCAAGGATCGCCACGCTGTATACGGTATTCTCGGTCAGAATGACATGTTCAGAGTCAAGGTGGTGAGGGAGACGAGGGACGGACGCTTCGTGGACGGAAACTTTCCGGCTGGTGCTGGTGCACTGTGGATTCCCTACGAGGAGGTCGAGTTTGAGCCTCACTTGAAGGCACTTAATAGGCAAGAGGTGAAGGAATACTGTCGAGTTCGGCAATACCAACTAGACCATGGCGAGACATCTGCCGAGCGAATCGAAAACGAAACCAAGGCCGTGTACGAGGCGCAAACCCGAGCTGGGACTATGCCGTATAAACAGCCCCATAATGTAACCGTGCCCACATTCACCGCCTCTCCACAAGGTGATGACGATCGCATGAACGGACGGCATCCTCACAACGGTCACGAGCTTCGCCAGTCTCGCCGAACTGAGCCGCGTCCTATCCGAGCTTCCATGAGCGAGAACGAGATCCGAGTCAATCGAGTCCACAGCGTAGAGGCCGCGGAACGGACCAGTGCTCTTGCGCGGCGGGAGATTGCACGAGCCGAAGCAGCCCAAGGCCGAGCTGATCGTCAAGCTATCCATCGGGAGCGAGCTGTAGCGGCAGCTGCAGTCGATGCTGCCAACGCTGCCAACGCTGCCGCCGCCGCCGCCGCCGCCGCAGCTTCCAATATGCCCATCGAACATCACCACAATGGAAACGGAAGAATGCTTTTCCATGAATCTGAAGACATGCAGCGATTGAACAAGGTCTGGGCCAGACAGGAGACGTTGCGTATGAAGGGTGGTGCTGATGAAGCTAAGATCTATGACGGGATCAAATACGAACGGAAGTCGACTGGGCCGTTTATGGGAAAGCTTGTGTCTCAGGGGACTATAATCAACATCGACGGCGAGGACTACGTCGAATATCGCGTTCTGACAAAACCATCGTTCTTCTAAGCTCGGTATTGCAGTTTTGTGTCGAGAAAATTCGGTTGAATCATGTCCGTCAAGAAGCCAAGTCATCAAACAGCACATGGCTCACCCTCTCTCAGTGGATGAGACATCCCACGGGACGCAGCGGACAACAAAAATTAACACTCAAATCGATGAGTTCGGATATGAACGATTTGACTCTACGATCTACATGGCACCTTTTCCTTTTCCTTTTCGAATTTTCTTAAATTTCCTTGGCCGTTGGCCACGTCGGCTTTACTACGATGCTGTAGCCCCTCTCGTTCTGCGGCGCTGTATATTTCAGCTTGGACATGTCGCAAACATTGGCAATGGGCGTATTTAATATCAGGAACAAGGGCCAAAGACATGTAGAGTGTATCCGCGCTGTTCCAGATAGGCAACAGCCAGACTTCTGCTAGATGGACGAAAGAGTTCAGCATGAACGTGGTCTTGGGGATGGGGAGAATGGAGTTTATTTTCTTTTTCTACGCTTCCTTCCCTTGTCTTGGGGTCTGTGGTTAAGTTTCCTGTTCTTGTCCGAAGACGAAATCTCTTTGTTTCATGTTCGTGCATTCATGACGCTCTTCTCTCTCCTGTGTCACTTCGGTACATACCCATCGTCGAGATTTCTATCGTTTGTAGTGCATGGTGCATGCACTTTGAGTATGAGTACAGCCATGGGAATACAATGTGATGTGTTGATGTGATATCTACGATGCATCTAAATGTGTATGATGGTGAGAATCGGGTTTGAAGAAATGAGTCGTAGCTTTCCAACCCCCCAGTGCTATCTGTGCATTTTGAAGATGACGATCGATAATGCGCTCTCTGAATGCGGTGGCACCCACCATCAAATCATGCATGCATGCATGCATGCTTCTTGACTTGCTTGCCGACAACAAAAGAAAAAAAAAATCCATGCAAACTCCTCGGCGCCCCCCTACCGAGAAAAGAATTTCAGACCGTGTTGTGTGTACTGCATTTCATCACTTGGTCTCCTCCGTCGCGTCCGTCTCCTCATACCCCTCCGTCTTCATGTCCTTCAGCCCCAACTCCTCCTCCTCCTCTTCCGTCCGCTCATAATTCTCCCTCTTGATCTGGGGGTCTACGTTGGGTGGATCAACGAGCGGCTGGACAAAGCTGCTAGCAAAGGGATCGGTCAGAATAACTGTGAATTGTTTATCGCCCTTGATGGCGGCGTCGAGACCCTCGAAGAAGGCGTCCCATTGTGTGCGCTCAGACGAGTTGATGGAGTCGCCGCCTCCTTGTCCGCCGGGGCCGCTGGCGTCGAAAATCTGGTTGTGCAGGTCGGTGCGGACTTGGGTGAGGAGGCCTTCGACGGTGGTGAAGCGGCCGCCGAGAGTGCCGGGGTTGACTTGGAGTTGGAGCTCGGGGCATTCGAGGCTACAGGTCTCGGATTTGAGTATGTCGCGCGCGAGATCGGTGGAACCTTGGACGGTTAGGATGATTTTCTCGCCTTGCTCGGGGATTTCGCCGCCCGTCTTGACGTCGTTGGAGCGGTAGCCGCAGTCGTCGCACACGGTGGACATGAGCACGACTTGCTTGAAGTGCGGAATGTCCACCATCTTCATGTGTGTTGTGCAAGGGTGCATGCAGCCGGGACAGCTGGCGGGGAAGTCGTATACTTCGTTGGGTATGATTTCACCGTCGGCCGTGAGGCCGGGATTGGCAAAGTCGGCGGATGCGCTGTCGCTGAGGCCTAGAGCCGCGTTTTGCTCCGTCGTGCGAACATATTCTCGTTTTTCCCATTTGCCTACACCGTCTTTGAGATCGGGCGCGATGAAGGAATTGCCCGCGGGGTCGTCGACGACGAGGCGGAAGGGGAAGGCGTCTCCGGCGAGCATGGAGCGGCCTTTGGCGATGATGTCGGCGACTTTCCCGTGCACCTCGGGTGTTTGCTCCTTACGAGCTTCTTGGCCCATTTCCAGATCGTCCATGACGGTGGAAAGCAGACCCTCGACGTTGGTGAGCTGGCCGCGACCTGGGGGGATCTCGAGGTCCATCTCAATGAACTTGATCGTGGCGGTGTCTGACTTGACTACCTGCCGGCTGAAGTCTTCGAGTGCGGTGAGACGCAGTTCGTAGCGTGATCCTTTCGGTTGGACCGTGCCAGCGGCTTGGATCTCGTTGTTCTGTACATTGCAGTGGTCGCAGGCGAAGGACATGATGACGACTTCGCGAAAGTAGGGAATCGCCGTCAGAAGAAGTCGCGTAACGCCCTGTGTCTTTCTATTAGCATCGATTAGCATCGATGTGACTCCATGCCTTTCTTTCCTTTCCTTGGCTGGCAAGTAACGGCAGGGAATTGGGGAGCTCACGTTTTCGCCGCAATTCATACAGAGCGACTCGATTTCTTCCACAGGTCTATACTCTTCCTCTTCTTCGGTGGTAGGTCCATCTGTGGTGCTGGAAAGATCCTCGACCTTGTTGCCTATTGACTGGAAGAACTCACTGGGTCCCAGGGTGGTCGTGACCTTTTTTTCATCGTCTGCGGACATGATGTAGTAAGTAGTATGCGAGGCTCTCGGCGTCGCAAGTTGGTCCAAGTGTGTGTGTGTGTGTGTGTGTGTGTTGGTGTGTTGTTGGGTAGAGGGGCAATGGAATTTTTCCGGAGGGGCAGTCGCAAATCTGCACATGCACGGAAGGGAGGGGGGGGGCCTTGTGTGTCATCGCTGGCTGGCTCCAAGTTCAAGTTGGTACGGGACGCTAGAAGGCAACTGAAGCTTCCAGCATCTGCTGCTCATTTCATAAAGTCTGCCAGTGACAACGAGTTGCTCGACTTTTGCTGCTGCCCGGATAGCAAAGCCTGCAAACCTCCCTTTCTGTTCTTGGCGCGCTTCTTGCTGCTGGCATTTGAGGCGTTTGAAGCCGGTTTCTGATCATGTAGTCCTGACACTCGCATTACTGGCATATTCGTCTTCTTGTTTACTGCAGGTGCTTGCGGCGTCTTTCGACGTGATACAGCCTCTGGTGCCGGGAGACTGATTCGGGTGGCCCTTTTGCAATGCCCACAGGTGATGCTCTTGATTGGACCAGTCGAAGCAGCTTTGTCCATGCTCCGTTTCGTCTCTCCTCTTTTTCTGATTCCCGGATACGGGCGACCATCAAGCTTCAGTGTTGTTTTTTGCCCTGGAATCATGATGTGTCCGCAAGCGTCACAGACATGTTGGCGGTGCAACTCATGCTGGGCCAGGCCATTGTGATGCATCAAGTCGGCGCGCTGCCTCATCAGATGGGCAGATGTTTCTGGAGCTGTCTGGCGCAGGATATGAGCTGCATCGGTAAGAAAATCCAGGTCAGCTGCAAGCCTCTGGGATGCCATCTTCAAACCGGTCCGCGACTCCATGGCGACTCCAAGATAAATGCAACGAGGCAGAGTGTCCTGGCATGGTCAAGGCTGGCACGTTGGCTACGAAGAAAGTTGCTGGACCCACGTGTGGGGACCCATTGTCGATAACCATCTCGGCTACCCGGGGTCGTGGACTCGTGGCCCATTAATGTAGGCGTTTGAGTTGGGCTTTGAACTTTTGATTTGTGTTGAGATAATCGCTCTAGCTTTAGGCCCTGCGGATTTCCCAGGTAATGTCCTTGATGCTAACCTCATCGCCGGCTTTTTCATCATAGTCGAACCACTCTCCGTCACTCAGGTCGATACCAGTGAACTTTGTGCCCGAATCCGCGCCCTCTGCCAGCCACTCACCCTGCGGGTTTGTCAGCACCATGGTCAGTCACCAGTGTCTAGTTTGTAGTTTGAGCCCTCTTTACCTCTGGCTTAAATTCAGTGAATTCAAGTCCACGGCAGTCGAATTCAATCATCTTGTGTGTCTTGGCCGGTTCAGACTGCTCGTATGCAACGGGTGCAGCCTTGATGGAAGCAGAGGATTCACGCTAACAATATGTAAGCAAGTGAATGAAGGACTTTACATGATGTATTTGCGTCAATGACCTTGCAGTTCTTGCATCTCCAGACAAAATTGGCCTCCCCTCGACTGCCACTCATTTCGTTGGTTTCCTAGACTAAAGTGTCAATAGGCCTTGTCCGTTCGGGTACAAGCAAAGGAAAAATGAGCAGGGTTGATGGATGAACTGACGAAACGGTTGACTCCGACATAGTTGTCATGTGTCTCCCTACATGAAGTACATTGAACCCTGAACATGTACCAGAAAGGGTTATCTTGAGTGTCGTCGGGTCTGATGTTCGTCACCCTAGCATAATGTCAGTGTGTTGTTGGTGTTGCCGCATCGTGGCACAGGAGTGAGCTCACCCAACTTGATCAGCCTTGACAATTAAAGCAAACATGGTTGAGAGATTTGTCCGACCTCAAGGTCAAGTTGGCTCATGCGATCTGGGTTCAAGAACAGTCGCTCTGTCAACCTCGAGACAACACTCATTCATCAGTTCTGATTCACAGCCACATGCCGGCGTTGTGGGGACGGACAAGCTCCAAGTCAAGTCCTCCGAGCCTCACGTGACCGCAGACGGAGCCCACCTGAGAGCAATTCTGAGAAGGGTTGGCGGCACGCTGCGAATCATTTCGAACCCAATGAGAGCTGCCATCGCAAGTTGAGCTTTCCTTCATCGCAAGCCTTTGGCACCAGATGTTGACGTGATGCAGTCGCTCTGGGCTAGAGCCGGCCACGCTCACCGTTGTGGGTGCCGAGCCTGCAGCACAGCGGTCAGCACCATCGGGCGGCGGGCTGCTGGCGTTGCTGGAAGACGTAAAGCAACGTTTGCCGAAATCTTTACAGCTTGTTATAGCTCAGTATTTGCGACTGCTGCAGTTGTTGATGCCGTTTGGAAAGACGATCGAAGGAAGGAACTGGATCGACAACTGGAGGAGGCGAGGAGACAACTGAGCGAGTTACATGAGCGATCCTCAGATTCGTCAACACACGAAGCGACCTCGTCAGATCTCACAATACAACAAAAGGACTCTTTGTGGCGAACGCTGAAGGGGATCTATCAGGATCGACCCTACATGAAAGAACTTCACAAGCCTGCGACCGTCACTGCGTCAGAATTGATCAGCGGCTTGAAGACCGAATTCTACAATGCCGTCGGTGAACCTTCCTTGCGTGCGATGCGAAAGACCAACTACGAGAAACTCGAGAGAGCAATCGCGACAGACGTACTTTATGGCAAAGTACGTCTTCGGGAACCACGAAACTACGCGCAATTACTCCAAGTTTCGTTGAGCACAGAACAGCTTGTTCAACAATTACTGCGGCGAGCAGAAATCCTTGATAACGGCGCGACTCATAGCCCAGCATTCGATGAAGCTCGACAACTGGTAACCAAAGGATACCCAAATTTCTCATTTCCATCTATCGACCCCGAACGTGCAGCAAAAAATTCATCGCTTCTTAATAGCCAGATTCGAGCTCTGACTAGTGCAGAAAACCTCAGTTTCAAAGAGAGAATTGGGAGAGTTTGCTATAACCTACTGGTATCAGCCTATCCTCCTGATATGCACACGTATAACACTCTGATTGTGGCCTTCGATAAGTCTGGCCACCACGCCTTGTCCGACGTCATCGTGTTTTCTTTTTTCCATCAGCGACTAATGAAACCAACACCTTCAACTTACGCCGCCATTTTCAATCACTACAAGTCAACAAACAATCATGGACAATTTCTCCGCGTCATCTCGTGCCTAGCAGGTCTGGATAAGTTGACCGGCGCGAAAATAAGAAGGCGGCATATCAATGACGTAGCACAAATGCCTGATTTGCAGAAATGGGCTGCAGACCTAAGGCGTCGGACACGAACTGGACAATGGGTTTGGGAGCACGGTCCTTTGAGCACGACTGTGGTCGAAACGATGCTCGATGGACTGCTTCACTTCAAGCTCTTCGCCGACGCCGCAACGCTGTTTATAACTTGTGTACGTTCTGGGGTCGCCCTGAGCGCTCGAACAATGACACACTTGTTTGATGAGTGCGTCGCTGCTCTGGACTGGAAAGCTGCAGTGAGAATGGTGCGAGGGTTGATGTTCAGCTTGCAAGAGTGGGAGAATCTTCTGTCCCAGACAGATGGTGCCAGTGCGGCGCATCTGCTCAGCCGGGCGTCCGCCTTGATCGATATTTGTGGCTTGGGCAGCAACGGTCAAGAACCTAGCAAAAAGCGCCTGGCAAGCTTGTATATATCGGCGCCCAAAAGGAATCGGTTTCTCGAATCCATGGCAGAGGCCAATCAACTGTTTGCAAGCATGGAACTCGAATATTATCACACACCCAGAAAGGGACCTCGTGACGAGTTGCTCGGATTCAAACGTCGCTTGTTACAAATCGAGAGCTTATGGAAGGAATATGAGCATGTCCAGAAGACGACGAGCTCCATTGAGAGCAAACTCTTGTACCCGCAGTTCTCGACGTCCTTCCGAACGTCCATGGCATTGCACGTTGGGGCCAACGCAGTACGCCGATCCTTGGAATTGTGCCAAGAGATCGAAAACGCCTTGCCCTCGACCGAATTGCCTATAGGTAGACCACTCGTTTCATCGCATGCAACCAAGAACGTCGAAGACGAGTCTTTGACCCGGGAAATGGACTCCTCGACCGTTGATGCCAAGCAATTCGGTATCCACCTGGAACCGAGACCAAGCCAAGTATCGTCAACCTCAACAGCGATGACAGGCTGCGCATGCGAGCAAGGCCACGCCCTCCCAAAAGAGCCTGACCACAAACCTAGAGGATTACTTGCGTGGTCGCGACAGCCCAATCGTGCTGGGTCCGTCGAGACGAGGCATTGGGCAATTGGCTCATAGCCTTGACACGCTACGTGAAATGAGATCAAGACTTCAAGGGGACGGTGACTTTGGGGCAAGCTGGAAATCCGTCCTTTGAGAGCGTTGTACCCGTGCAAATACCATATCATGTACATTACGTTTAAACTACTTCTGCGCACGTAGAGACCCAGTTATTTGCCTGCCTACACGGGCAAGTAGGTATGTATGTTTGGAATTCGGTAGATGTCGTAAGTCTCAGTCAGAGGCGTGTCCGACTTCGCTTGGACTGCTATGCTACGCATGCCGCAGACTACCTAGGCTGTCGTGGCAAAACAAACAATTCCAGAGCGGCGCGCGTCGGAGAGTCGGAGAGCACGTTGCCGACAATGTGCACTGTGCATTGGATCGGCGTGAAGACGGACTTGGCGACCGGATTGTTGATGATTGATGGTTTCACTTTGGAGGCGTGGCTGGCCATCGGAGTTCGATGCTGGACAAGTCAGATCAAGCACCTCGTCCACGGGTCAGGCAGGTCACCAACAAATTGGTAGTCGGAACTGGTGGGAGGAAGACATGGGCGTGCCCGACAGACTCACGCCCCTCCTTTTCCAGGGCCCGCCGTCCCGGCCGTGCCTTCCTCCAGCAATGCAGCAATGCAGCAGTGCAGCAGTGCAGCAGCAATGCCAGTCACGTGCTTGACGGTGGCCTTGGCATTGAGTCTGGCTCCTCTGGCGCCTCCTCCCGTTCGTCTGGATGGGTGGGGACACTGGGGGGGGGGTTGCGTGAGAGGCCCTGCCTCTCTCGATACTAACCCTGCAGTTATTGCTTTAATTGCTCCATAATCGTTGCTTTAATCGCGCCGCCCGTCCTCAAGTCGGTCGCCAAACCGAGAGGATGACACAGAGTCTCCACATACTCGGGACACTTACTCGGGACAACTTACTCGCACATCATCAATGACGGCTTGTAACCGACCTGGGGCTGCTACTCGAAAAAGCTTTATTATAAAGGGACCGACATCAATTACGAGACCCACGGGGCGCACATGCTCCGGACAAGCTGTCTTTGCTCTTGACTTATCGACTGACCGTGGAAGCAATTGTTTGTTGCCTGCCTGCCTGCTCGCTGCGCCTGCGCGTCTCGTTGCAGCGCCGCTCTTGGAATTCTTCCCCACGAGGTAATAAAGGGGATGCCCCGTTGATCCGTGCGGCCTCACGATGGAGCTAACTCGGGTAGTTGGGGAAAAGGCTTGACAAGGGCTTGACCAAGGCTCGACACGGGGAACCATCACGCGACCTTTTCAGGGTCCATCTCTCTACGAGGTCGGTCGGCACTGGGAGATTAGTGGCCCTTTATTTCTCTTCTTCGCCCAAGATGATGCCAAACTTCAGTTCTGACTAGGTCTCTACAGTTCCATCTTCTCTTCTTCTTTTCTGCCCTGTCGTTCGATATTCCTGTCCTGATTCACAAGTCTTGCTCTGTGGTTCGCCTTCGCATCATAAGAGAAAAAGGGTGGGCCGCCGGGATATGCAGTGAGCCAGCTGGTGCCAAGCTTTGCAAGGGCTCGCCAATTGATGTTTACGGCCGACATCTTGAAATACGTGTGCAGCATATCACCGATTCAGCAAAAGAGTGAGAAGTTCGACTCACTTCAAGAGAACTCGAAGAGAGAAGAAAGGGAACACCTGAATAGCCCCGGCCCAGTATGAAGTTTGGACGGAAGTGAGTTTCCCCAATCGGATTCCCATCTTTTACTCGCACCAAATCCAAGTGGCAGAGTCACTGAAACGAATGGTTCTTTTCAATATTTGTAAAGTCTATCGCGGAATCAGGTTCCCGAGTGGGCGGCTTCGTATATCAACTACAAAGGACTCAAGAAGCTCGTCAAGGCTCTTTCCGAGAAAGCCAGAAATGGAGAAACGGTAGATCCAGCAGGTGGGCGTCTTTTGCCATCCATGACCAACCCACAAATGAGAAGAATGCATTCGGGGTAAACCAAAACCCCGGGGTTCCTAACTCACAGCCTGCAGAACTCTTCTTCGCCCTCGACCGCAATCTTGAGGATGTGGACTCCTTTTACAACAAGAAGTTTGCTGAGGCATGCCGGCGGCTGAATAATCTTCACAACCGTTATGGCCGCGTACCCGACGTCGTGGCCACTCTTGACCAAGATGAGGTCGAAGAGCTTATGGGCGCCTTACTCGAGCTTCGAACTCAGTTGAGAAATTTGCAATGGTTTGGCGAAATCAATCGCAGAGGCTTTGTCAAGATCACCAAGAAGCTTGATAAGAAGGTGCCACAGATTTCCTACCAGCATCGTTACATCTCCACCAAGGTTGATCCAAAGCAGTTCGCCAAAGACGGCAACATCACCAGGTTGCTCTCCGAAATCAATCGATGGTTGTCTGTCCTCAGCGACGCGCAACAGCTTGACGACTCCATGTCAGATCGTTCTACGCGCTCTTTGGGCCGCGCGTCAGCCAAAGCTATGCTCAAGCTGCCACAGGCACAGCTGGACATCCTGGACCAAGCTGTTCGCAATGATGACGTTTCTTCGCTAAAATGGGGGCTTACCGACGCCAACATCGCCTCAGATCCATCTGGCCCGTCGTTGCTCCTCAACCTCTTGCAGCGGTCCATATCTGGGCGCTCAAGGCAGTGCATTGCCTTTCTTTTGACTCAAGTCAAGGATCTGGATGAGCTGGATGACATTAATGGCCGAAACTGCATTCACCGACTAGTCATTCACATAGGCCGTACCAAGCCAAGTTCTCACGACGAGGAGTCTCATGTTTATCCAGTGCCAGTTGGGACGCAATTCACCAACCGCCATCTCCAGCCTGCTGTGTCCTCATTGGTGCCAGTCAAGGCGATTAACACAAAGGAATCTAAACTGCTAGATAAAGAAGACGAAGCAGTTCAGCTCCTCATTTATCTCCTGGATCAGCTGTCAGAGAGTCAGCGAATTGCCCTGAAAAGTCGTGATTCCTTTGGACGACTTCCTTTGCACTATGCCGCTCAGTTCGGTTTCGTTGTGGTTTGTCAGATTATCATGAAATACATGCAAGATTGGAACCAGTTCGATGCCAAGGATGGCATTGATGCACCTGAGTGGCACGACAATGACGGATACGCACCTCTTCACTTGAGTGTCATTGGAGGCCACCCCCTGACTACACAAGCCCTGCTTCAGGGTGAAAACTGGCAAGGCAGTAGTGAGGCCAAAGTCCAGATTCGAAAGACTATTCCCAAGTCTGGCGCCTCTCTCGCACTGGCCACAAAGTCCAACTACGAACCGATTGTCAAGATGCTGGTTGAAGCGGGTGTCGACATCAACTGGACCGACAAGACGGGCGAAACTGCCTTGCACATTGCTGCCACGCTTGGCCATGAAGCTTGCGCTCGAATCATCCTCCGGGGCAGTGACTCTCAAAAGGCCGACATTGAGATTGCAGAGAAGTCCTACTCGTGGACTCCCCTCCACGTTGCTGCTGTCGACGGATCACTCGGGGTGGTTCAGCTTCTTGTCGAAGCCGGTGCCGATGTGTCCAAACCTGATGCGTCTGGCTGGACGGCAAAGGAACACGCTGCGTTGCGCGGACATATGGACATTGCGCGCTTTCTTGCCACGCATACGAACGAAGAGGAAGCTGCCTCGAGAATTTCACAAGGATTGCAGCAGCAACAGTCAAACCCGCCAGAGAGCTCATCTATCGACGGAAGACGGTCGAACGTGGCCAATGGCAACGCTTCTCGGCCTGCCGAGCCCGTCAAGACCTTTGGCCACCGCTATCTCACCAATGAAAGCCTGGTGCTTGTCAGCTTGGGCAGCATGGACATCCGCAAAGCTACGGAGGCTGTGCATCTTGATAGTGTTCCTCTAACCGAGGCCCACAGCACACAGCTGGACACGGCGCTGTCTGTGGTTCTCAATGCTACCGGGGCACAGGGCGATCCGACGACCATCGATCTTCCAGTCCATGAAGGTATTTCAACTGAGCCCGTTCTGTTCAAAACTACCGACGTCACCAAGGTGAAACTCATGTTTGATATCATACCAACTTATTCCGGGAGCGAGAAGAACAAGATTGGCCGCGCTGTCGCGTTGCTCTCGACCATAAGGCCAACAATAGGTTCACGGCGGATGAACCTTCAGGGTGATGTATGTGTGCCAATCATGTCCAGCAACCTCGAAGTGATTGGGACGGTTAATTTCAATTTCCTCGTCATCACCCCCTTCTACCACCCGAACATGGAAATTACCTCGCGACAGACGTACTGGAAAAAGTTGTCCTCAACCATGCTCATTGGCCACAGAGGCTTGGGCAAGAATCTCACATCAAACAAGTCGCTGCAACTCGGCGAGAACACTCTGCCATCTTTTATCGCCGCGGCCAATCTGGGCGCACAATACGTTGAGTTTGATGTCCAGCTGACCAAGGACCACGTTCCCGTGATTTACCACGACTTCCTGGTCAGTGAAACCGGTATCGACGCACCCGTTCATACTCTCACGTTGGAGCAATTCCTCCACATCAACCCTGACAAAGGGAGAGACCGGGCTCATCATCAAAATGGTCAAAACAGAGACACGGTCGATGATCTGCCGGTCCGCCCCCGTAGCAACAGCTTCGCGCCACCCAAGCGATCTTTGTCGATGGGATATACAGGCTCTGGGTATGCGGAGATGGAGGAACGGATGAAGCACACGAGAGACTTCAAGGAGAAGGGTTACAAGGCAAACTCTCGTGGAAACTTTATCCAAGCACCTTTTGCCACTCTCGAGGATCTTTTCCGCAAGTTGCCAGAGGAGATTGGATTCAACATGGAACTTAAGTATCCCATGCTTCACGAAAGCGAAGAGCATGAAATGGACACGTATGCAGTGGAGCTGAACTCCTTTTGCGACACAGTTTTGTCCAAGGTCTACGACCTGGTTGAAAACCGCCACATTATTCTGAGTTCCTTCAACCCCGACATTTGCCTGTGCCTCAGCTTTAAGCAACCGTCGATCCCCATTTTGTTCCTGACGGATGCTGGCTGCAGTCCTGTCGGCGACATCCGAGCATCCTCGCTGCAGGAAGCCATCCGCTTCGCCAGCCGATGGAATCTGTTGGGCATCGTGTCTGCGGCAGAGCCCCTCATCAACAGTCCTCGCCTGGTCAAGGTAGTCAAGGAAATCGGGTTAGTATGTGTCAGCTATGGAGTGCTGAACAATGATCCGATCATGGTTCAGGTAAGCCTTGTACTGCGAGTGGCCATCTTTTTTTTTTTTTTTTTCATCCATGCGTTTTATGCTAATGAGGTGCCGCAGAGACAAGTCAAAGAGGGCATCGATGCCGTCATTGTCGATAGCGTCCTCGCGATCCGCAAAGGTTTGACAAGTGGCGAACCAGCTGCACATACATCAAACGGTTCACCCGCGGCCGAGGTGGATTTCGAATCAGACGTTGAAGGACAGTAACGCTGCTCTACGACGCTTTCCTGCAGAAGGGGGCCGGGGGTACATGTAAATGAAGCAAAGAACAGAAATTGAGGTTGTTTGAAACCATTTCATGGATGATGTGACGCAAAATGGGCATTAGAATACTTTTATCAGAGGTCGACCGACACAGCAGCCAGAATAGACGATGGCATAGATTATACGTCCACCATGGCAGCCTACCCTAGGCCCCCCAAAAAAAATCGTGTTATCGACAGGGATTGAGCACATGGTTTAATGGGCGAGGGCGTGCCTTAAGAAAAAAAAAAGAATCTGCTCTTTTAATTATCTGACCACGTTTACGACACCATCAGAGGTACTTGGATTCTATGAAGAGATACATTTGGGCAAAGTCTTTTCTCCTTCCTTCTGCTCGCTGCGGCTGGCAGACACTCCCTCCCTCCCTGACTTCCCCCCCACGGCGTGATTCAAGCGCGGCAACGGTCTAATCATGGGTTCGGCTTGGAAGGGAGGAACGGGCAGTAGAAAAAAGGAAAGGAGAAGAGACGCTAGCTATTCCAAACGCATCCATGACCCATCCACGAATGACACGATGGATGGATGCGGAAAAAAAAAAAAAAAAGAGTGCAACAGGCAGGCAACTTTGTGACTTGTATTCTGTCATCACGGAGAATTTGTGTTGTGCAGCGGGATCAGCAAGTGGTGAAACTTGCTTTTCCGGTGAATCGCGATGATGCGTGATGACGTGTGCTGTGCTGTGCGATGTGCCTCGGAACGAAGGAGGAGCCGGGCAGCTTGTCAGTTTCTCCGAGGAAGGCGCCACGCAGCTCGACGGTTGCGTTTCCAACCTGCGCTTGCGTCGCTTCGCCTCCTCTCGCAGCGCACAAATGTCGACTTTTGCTCAGCAACACCCCCCCGTCCCCCGTGGCTTGCCGAGACAGCAACCACGACGTGCCGCGTCGGCGGATAGACATTGATTGCATTTATTTCATGGGTCCCGGGGAGAGGGGGAAGGGGAGGAGGCCTCGGAACCTCTTCCGCCCTGCCGCTGTTCCCACCACGAAGTCACACGACCCAGGTTTGATCCGTCTGTGGGGAGCACGGGTGGCATGGGCATCATTAATTAGACTTGGCTGGTCTCGTTGTCGGGATGCTGCTCAAAAACGGATCATTGTGTATCAAAACATCAGCGTTTCATATAGGCGCGATAACCGAGGTATTCAAGTTCTATCGTCGGAAGCCTCATCCAATGTCTTCGATACCCTCCCTCCCTGGCCAACGCCGTCCGTTCGATATCCCTGTTGGACAAATAATATGGGGCTCAGCCGTTGAGCGGCACAATGTGGTTCTCATTCATATCATCTGCTTCAATCTGTATGTCGCAAAAGAAAAGAACCCCGCCGGACGGTCCGTTGGTACGACAGCAACTCGATCCTCGAGCCTGCATGGCCGAATCTAGCATCGCAGTGGTGGTGTCGTGAAGGCAGGAAGAACCAACATGCAAGCTGTTGATCAAAATCGACGATAAAGAGCTCTGCACTTGCTGACTTCGGAGGCGATGCCATTACCAGCGGCAATGTCTCACTGATCGCACGGCATGCGTGTCCGCTATCCCACCAGCAGAACATGATGAGCCGGGGTTGAGCATCAATCCAGCTTTCATGTCGAGTAGGCATCACCATGTCAGCCCGTACTCCGTACAGCTTGACGCGAAGCAAATCCAGATGCCGTCATGAGGGGGCCGCGGCCAATACAGCGCATGAGTCCGGTCAATTGGCCACGAGGAAACCTGCCCAAATTGGCGTTTTGAACACGTCCTCTCACGAATGGATGTGTATTGGCGACACAACCCCCTCACCGGTCAAAAGCATCGACCGTTCTCGGTGGAGGAAATTCGGAGAGCGAGGTAGTTTCCTTGGACCTCATCTGATCATTGCCGTGGATGCTGTCTCGCGTATCGCCTTGAAGTTCCACAGCCAGCATCTCCAACACTGATCCATGAAGGGATATGGCGCACAAACGGGGTAACTGTCACCACGTATGTGCTCCCAGGGGGATTCATGTTTTCCAAGTAGAATCATCCACATCTGGTTTGGCGCGTAGGTGTGAATTTCCTCATCTGGATGCCAGGATCGTGGCTGTCCCTACGGGCAGGTACAAGGCTCTTCCGCTTTGTGATACTCTCGTTGGAGACGGAACCCATCTGGCTTGGTTGTGGTTGTCTCTCCGAGTCTCGTCTTCGAGCGCCGCTATGGCGTGAGGTATCATCTGGCCTCGATCAAGAATGGCCAATGAAGAACGACCAAGTCTTGATCTATTGTTGGTGACACACACCATGCGACGTGAGAATATCTGTACCACCACTTCCCGACGGCCAGCCATTGCCATTGCAGGTGAGGCGCTGTTTGTCATTCGATAGCATGCGGAGGTGAAGGGCCCGATGTTGACCGCGTCAGAGGCAGCCAGCACCCGCTGCCGCGTCCATGATACAATTGAACGAATGAACGAACAAGGAGTGCTAGAAAAAAACCCCTAGAAAGGGCCAAGATGCTTATTTAAGCCTCTTTGTACGGAGTAATGCATGTGTGTAACGGTATCAACCGTCTCATCGTCAACCACGAGGGTTCATCTTCACATTGTTCGCAGCGGGTTTGCTGAATATATTGGACTACGGGGTCAAGATAACCCAGCACAGTGTACCACCCACAGGCAGGTCGTATCTGAGCGATATCTCCCGCGAGAAAGCAATCCAGTTGATGAAAGTAGCGGTGAATTGAGGAAGGGACTGAAGAACAGCAATGTCATGACATGTCAGCGGTGTCCGGGTCAGTATCCGCAGATGATGAAAGATCCTTGAAGACGTGATTTCTATTTCACAAGGTTGAGTGGACGTGGGATGTGGCCCTCTCGGCTGTACTCCCGACGTCTGCTTCGCGAAAGAGGCACGAAGGACATGATGCTGGGAAGAAGGTAATGACTGACTTTTTGGTTCGGTCCCATGTAATCCACGTCAAGTCCGGTAGTTCGCAGCCCGACCTTGACAGAGAGCCATATATCGACAGCGTCAACGAGGCCGTCGTAGTCGAGATGGTGTCCTCTCCAAGTCAACAGCTCTCTTGTACGGAGTCAAGGAGGCTGCATCCTCGCAAAGACTGAAACTTTTTCACACACGGCGCATCTGCCAGCCAGTCCCAGTCACATAGCACGTATCTGCCGAGATACACTGATGGAAGACGCGGACGCGGCTCAAGAAAGATGCTGTCATTCTATGAAGAAAGAAAGAAGCAACTACGGAGTTGCCCGCCATTGATACGTATCCAAAGTCGATTCTTGTTCCATTCTCGGCCACAATGGCGGAGGCATTGATTGCAGTGGACAAGAATCTGGCCTGAATGCCACGTGCGTGAGGCGTCTTCATCCATATCATTTTGCGCTTGCGCAGCCACGCACAGCAGCGTTTACATGAATACTGTAACCAGGTAATCACAATCATCTGTCCACGCATATCGGGCGGTTGTAGGAAACCCCCCGCGAGAAAGAAGCTACGTACGTGATAAAAAGCCACCTTCACCCAAACACCCAACCCAGGGAGGGACAAGTCGATTTCTAGACTCCCAGTGGCGTCGGGAAACGAAAAAAGAAATTGCAAGAAACGAAACAAAAATGAATCGAGATAGGTCTCACTCCCTCCACGTAGTAACATTCGTGTTTCGTTCAAGAGAGGAAAAGGACAGAGCTGCAGGCCAAGTGGCCAAGTCCGTTCGCCATGAACAAGTTCAGGGTTCCCTGTCAAGCAGAAGAGAAGCTTGTGGAGGAGACGGAGGGGTGGTA
This sequence comes from Epichloe typhina subsp. poae, assembly GCA_030389615.1. Lineage (NCBI taxonomy): Eukaryota > Fungi > Ascomycota > Sordariomycetes > Hypocreales > Clavicipitaceae > Epichloe > Epichloe typhina. The sequence continues at coordinate 4,928,233 of CP098313.1, forward strand.
TTTTGATAAAAGCGCCCAACGAGACATTTGCCAGACACTTTTGTTGTGATAACAGCCAGGACCAGGACCAGGATGGCCACCGAAACCAAACCAGAGTCAAGGTTGATGGCAAGCTAAGCTAACGCTGTAGAAAGTGTAGGGATGGTAGCATCTGTCGTGCAATGACTCGCAGCAGCCATGCGTCGTTTGTGCCCTCGAGACTGACGCCAGAAATGCTCCGAATGCACCCTCCCCGCTGCCGAATTGATCTCAGTCGTTTTTTGTTGTTGCCTCGGTCTTTGTGCTTGTATGAGTATGAGTATTGGAGATGTGGCCATAGACGTCGAAACTACGTGGTGTTTTGGAGTGGTGAACCTGTGTTTCCACACGTAGCTTGCGCTTTGACAGCCTGGAACTGCACCGTGAAGTGAGTGTGGTGTTGGTACGATACTTGTTGCGGTAAGTAGTAAGTACACACAAACAAGTTGAACGAAACAAGAAAGTCACACTCACACTCACACTGTTACTGTACCACCAGTATTGACCCCGAGTCCATAAAAAGAATAGTGCTAGTGAAAGAATAAGACTATTCAAGTCTGTGACATAAAAAGCGGCCTTGTGCCTGCCCACTGACATGTGCAACTCTATTTGTTGCGGGGCGTTTCCATTTGTGCGTGACCAGGGAAAGGGCATGGCAGGGGTCCAGTAGATGGATGTCCAACGAAAAGGAACAGCTATGACACCGTCAAGGCTTTGTTGAACAAACACTCGCAGGAACAATCGTCTTGCCATGTGCTTTTCACCAGTGCCCCCCTCCCTCGAGGCCCTAAGGCCTTTGGACCCCCCTGCACACTGACCATATGGCCACAGAAATGCCTTTAGCCTCTTTTGGAGCCAAAGTTGATACCCGTCACTCATACATTGTTCCGGAAAGATGGTCGCAGTGTCAAGAGCCCAAGTGGCAGATGGGCGTCCTGTCAACGGCAGTTTGTGGCGTTGTGTGCGAATCCAGCCCCCAGCTCAAGCCAGAGTTGCCCGGACCGATCGGCAAAAGCTCATCGGCCTAGAAAAAAGCCGGAGATATCATCAGGTCAGACTGGCAGCACCAAGTATACATATACGGAGTAAGGGCGCAGTAATACCAGACGTAATGAAAAAAGTAACCATCGACACCAACGGCGCAATCTTGAGCGGGCCCGGCGTGTGAGGGCGAGCTCAACCAACGGACTTCGCCCCGCCAATTTGATCTTTGGAAAACCGAATAGAAGGTGGCTTGCGAATCAATTACGCAGCGCGAGTATGACTTGGTGCAATGTGCGTTTTTGGAGAGCCTGCTGGCAGTGGGTGGTGTAGTATCGCCAGTTCTGAAGTGCCGATTGACGTGTGGCCCTTTGTGCTCGCGGGGGCTGAAAGTCAACAGTGTCAATGCAAGGCAAAGACATACCGTCAACCAGCCTCGCGGTAACACGCCATGTTACCCTCAAAAGAGACGTCAAAACGAAGGAAACTTTAGATGACGGTGGGTTGGCTGGAGTGCCACGCTCGACACAAAGGAGGAAGGATACTTACTACTCTGTAGTCCGTATGTACATTGAGAGGGTCATGTGGCTGGGCTCCACTCCACCTAAGCAAATTGCGATTGGGTAGATATCGCGATTGGCCAGAGTGCCAGCGTAGCGTGGGCCTACCGCACCGGTAACGCCACAGGAGCCACAGTAGCCACAGGAGCCACAACGGCTAGTTCTGGCAGATGGCGTGCGCCTTTTCATCTTCAACGCCGACTTGACGTCTTGCTCTTTACTAATTTTACTCGTCTAGTGCCCAGCTAACTTGAACCGTACGTTGCCCGTATTCGCCGAACACGATACCGGCCTGGCTAGACCCTACAGAGACCCACTTTGTTTCAAAACGTCTTGAACCCACATCGATCGCCTCAAATCATCATTGCATCTAATATGGAGTACTTACTAGCACCGTAAAACATCTATCAAATCGAAGCATTTTCTCGTCAGATCATCGAACGCACGTCGATTCTCCGCATTTCGACGAGCCTCATCTTGATCAGCACACTCCCTTCCCCACCCGACGTACATGGTATAGTGTCTTCACGTCCCAAGTGGATAGAATACTCCGCTAACATCGAGACTGGGCTCCAGCATGTGTCCAAGTAGCCTTCATATCGCCTGGCTCCTATTTTCGATTTGCCCGATTTCGAATTCAAAAACCGCGGTCCATGTGAATGCAGTGGAGAAAGCAGACCGGTCAGACAAGGATGGTTGGCCGACAATGAACCCATCCTCTGTTACCAACAAGGCGAGGATGGGTATTGAAGCCTCATGTGGGGCTCAGCCATAAAGATACCTGGATCTAACAACAAATAGGAACGACTTACTCCGCAACAAAGAGTATTTGTCAAAACTGAAAAATTAGCGCTGCCTACTCACTGGACATTGTTTCCAAACAAGAACGCGGGCATTCATCAGCCGCAGCAAGACGTTCTTTGTGAAAGAAAAAGGTCAAAGTCAAAATCGAATCGAAGCGGCTGAAATGAAAACAGAGTTGGCCGCTGGATATTTGCTTTGATGGCCACGAACTGCTGGACCGTGCTTTGCTGGACCGCAGCGCATCTGCCAAATGACTCCATGGTAATACACACCAGGGACTATGACATATATCCTTTGGTCCGATAGCCCATGCTTACAAGCCGTGCCTCGCCCCTACTGTCTGTAGGTGATTATCATCAACCCTCACGAACACAGTTGAGCGACAGTGGCGAGGTGAGGCACCAGGAACGGGCTCAGGTAGGCGACAGCCGGCAGGCACTCTCAAGGGCCCAAGTCCTCACAATATTTCAGGTCGATATCCGGCTCTCCAAGGCCGGGTGTGGCCACTGGCGGGCGTTTTTCGATTGGACCGGATGGCATGGACGTGCGCTCGGGATAGCGCCAGAAAACGGAATGCCTCTTTCATCTACGATGGAGTTCTGTCTACGGATAATTCCGGAGTACCATTGTGCAATTCGGATTATTACATGCATGATTGATTGATGTGGCGTTTCAGAATCCATTTGCCGCAACTCTCCGGTGGTCTGGCGCAGCCAACACCACGCAGCAGCACGTGGCAGCCACCACACACGTTCGAACCCAGTGAGTGTTTCAGACTTGGACATTTGGTCTCGTTGCCGGGACCCTCGAGGGCAAGGATCAGACTTTGGCAAATGTTGTCAGTGCGGGATTTGGGGGGTCCAGGGTCTGCGTTGGGTTCCTGCTTTCGACCTTTCGACTTTTTGACTTTCCCAGTCGGCTCAGCGCAGAGCTCAACCATACATGACATCAAAGGCAACCGCTGCTTTTGGCCATTTCACCTTGTAGTTAAGCTGACTTCTCAGCTCGGCCGAGTGTAGGCCTGATTGCAGTAGCGACATGTGACGACGGGGATACATGTATCTTCCCACCTCATTGTATCCGCGCGAACCGTCATCACTTGACGTACCCATGGCGGTGCCCGCCGAGGTGTGGTTGGTATGTACAGATTACGTCCACGGCGTTTCTTATGCCTGTGGACGATGACAAGTCGGCCGAGCGAGCAGTTGGTGGGTTGCAAGAACGTGCTTGCCGCTGCCGCCGAGCACTTGGCACACTATTTGGTGATCAGTAAAGCGTAATCAATGTGCCAGACAGTGACAAGTCTGGCCTGTTAATTCAAACCGAGAGGCGAGCGGCTGATCAATAGGGCGTGAAGAGACCAAATCAGGAAGTCCCAGCGCATGCCTTGCTGCCGTGGCTTGATCAGGAGCCTCATATGGGCGACGCTCGCTGACTATGGACTACAGCCTACGGAGCATCGTCCGCTTGCTGGAATGAGATTCTGGAGTCGACCGAGGAATTTCAAACAAGACCATGGTTTGATGCGTGCCATATCGTGTGCGCCGTTATCACAAACTGGAGGCGGGAGACCGTTGCAGCGTACGTTACAGTTATTTTTTTTTTGATTCAATTCACTTGAGATTCCCTTCGGCACAGAGCTAGCTATCTACGCAACAGGTACAGGTGAATGAATAGCCTCGGGATTACGGGACCAGGATAGGGACATGCTGGCCCTGCAATAACAGTAGTTGTGAATGGCACCGACGGAGCGCAGGATTTGCAAAATGACAGAACGATGCCACGTGGATTCGATTGATAAAACATCTGGAAGAACAAACATGGCCTGCATAACCGAGACGTTCCTTACGGAAATGATGTGATAAGGGATGGACGGGATGTCTCGATTGGGAAAAGACGCCCGTTGAAACCGCCGGTACGTTGTTGCTGATGTTTGAAAGCAATCGTTGGTAATGGAGATGAGGCGTGAGAAGAGCATCCCTTGGATAACCACTCCTTGTCGGATGCAAAGCAAGTATTTTTATTGTTAGTGTAACACACACACTAGGAAGTACCCCTTATCTATCTTCATGGCCAATGGAGAGCATGAGCATGCCCGGTTATCTCGGCGGAACCATGTCCCAGCAGAAAGATTGAGATCTGGTCCGGATCGACGGTCGGATCTGGCACCGACTGGACTCGCGCGTGACGGGCAGAAGGCAGGAGGTGCATCAGAAGGTTGCATCCAGGAGAGGAGGCCACTGCCACTGCCACGGCACCGCAGCCAGCACAGCCTAGCAGGCTGTCCTGAAACAGCACAGTGCGCACAGTGCTGCTTTCTCCGATTTCTCCGATGTATTATGTGGAGAAATCGAGCGTCAGCCGGCTGCCAGCTGCCTGCCTGCCGTGACCCCCGGAAAACACGCAACCAGAGGATGATACATGGAACCGAATCGAGATCCAACCGGGGCATTCGATTCCAGGAAGTTTTGTTTAATTTACTAAATAAACAGTAACGACGATTCGTTTTCACCCGCCCCGGTTGAAAATGTTCATATTGCACCCCCCACCCCCAACCAGCCAAACACGTGGCACAGGTCGTACACGTAGGAATTACATCACTGGGTCCCGTTAAGAAGATGGCGAAATCGAATCGAAAGGCATGCAAGTCGCGCTCTAGTACGGAGCGCCGCAAACTTGCAAGTCTCTGCGGCAGTACATACGATAACATGACGCAGCTATCATGCGCTTCTCGTCATCGCTTCCGCTTCCGCTTCCGGTCCCGCCATTGGCCTGCTGTCTACTTATTCCGGGACCCGGGGGGGGCGCCCAGTCCGCATAAACTGGAATTCGGGGAATTTGTTTCTCCCCCTTCGTCCTTGGAAGTTTATGCTTTGGTAGCGGGCTGACTCCGCTGCCCCGGTACCAGCCCGTTGGGGCTGGGCTGGGCGAGGATAGAGTTTTTTGGGGTTTTCTGTCTCGCAAGGCTGGCGCGGCCTCGGTATCGTGGATATCCATCTTTGTGGGGGAGGGGGGTTCTATCTTGGGTTCAATTCGTAAATTTGAATTTGAATTTGAATTTAGCGCCGTTCATAAGAACGTTTTATTTTTCTCTCTTACGGATGGCGTCTCAGCCACGCAAAGAGGACCCCCCGAAAGAAAACTTGTATGTACAAACTGGATCGAGGTTGGTTCAACATAGGATCAACCGCCTCTTTGACAAAGACCGGTAGATTGAGCCCGCCGCCGAGCAAAAAAAAAACGTACGTGCTGAGCCCACGGTTTGTCCGGCCCGCACATAGTTGAGGCGGCGATCCCGTTCTGCGACACAAGGCGAGATGTCCGTCCCGGACTGATTTGTTTCTCCCGAGTTCCTCAGGAGTTTGTACCCGAAGCTGAACGAGGACAAGGGATGCGTCGTTGAAACGTGGAACCGAGCCCCCCCCCCACCACCTGTACGGGAACGGTGAACATTGGTGTTGACACCCTTTACTTTACTAGACATGCTAGCCGAGGTGACAGATCGATCCATGGCAGGCAGGCCTTCTTGGAGAGAAAATTCGGACATGGAAAAAAAAAAAAGGTTGTTTCGTGACGGAATGATCGACGTCGACCCAGCCAGCCCCAGTGCGAAGCCGTTGGGCGTGGGGCTCAGGTCAATTGCCGTTATAGGCAATCAATGCCAGCAGCAACCAGTTGAATCTTCCCCGGGAGAAGTTGGCCTATCTCTGCAACATCAGGCGCTAACCTACGCCCAGCCCGTCGTCGCAGCCACAGACCAGACTAGAATCTCATCAGAGTTGGGGGCGGGCCCCTCTGCCTGATTGGCTGAACGGTCGACGCATTCGACCTTTTCACATGGCGACAACGCAAAAGGGAAAGCACGACTAACCATCGTCATGCGCTCTAAAGACGCGCCAGGGCAGAAATGGCAAAGGGAGAAGGGAGAAGAGGGAAACGTTGATGCTGCGCCGGGCTATTTTTGTTTCCATCGACGGAACTTGCCCTGTCCTGCAGGTTACGAGCGGAACCCCCCGTTGAGGACGCCTGCTCAACTTCGACTTCGAGACCCGTTCGCCAACAACTATGCATCAAATCCCCGTCGGGGAGTTGGCGATACGGTTCGAGACCTGCCATGGACATGTTCAATCGAGGTCGTGTTGTTGTGGTTCCTTGTGGAGGATGCGCGCGGCAATTGGACGCGGGAAGGGCTGCCCGTGGAGCCCATCATGACAAGATACTCAGACCAATCCGAAAGCAGAAGAAAAGTGAATGTAAATTCCCCTTCTTCGACCAGGAGGTTATTACGTCTATGATGATGCCGTCAATGAAGTTTCGAAACGGGGGACCGAAAATCGAGGGTCCGTCCGAGCTTCTCAAGTGGATCAACGGCGGTGACTTGATAACTCGACCGGATGTGCTTCGCAGATGCCCGCCACCCGCCTGCGTTCGGTGAACCCCAAGAAGGACATTGATATCAATGCTGAAATTGAAGTCGGTGTCGATGATGATGCCATGCCGAGTAATGCATGCATGCAAAATTACAGTAGCCACGCGCATCTTCATGTACATAGTGACTGTTGGTCGCTGGGCGCGTCAGGACCACGCTTTGGGCTGGTCGGTCTCGTCTGAAACAGGACCCGTCCAATTGTTGGCGCCCGCATCTTTTCCTCAGACGTGGTTGACTTTTTTCGTTGACTTTCTTTCCCCAAACACACACCCCCGTCACGGGCCAATCCCATCACGGACGGTTTGCACGAACACGACCAGTTCGTTTCGGCCGACGCCATCTCCGTCAGCGAGTCAGCGCAGCGCAGATAAGATTGCAATCGTCCTTTAGCCGTATTGATTGCCTTTTAGCCCAACAAATGAGATGAGAACATGATGCAAGGCTACACTGCCGAGCGAGCAATTTCGCGGCGGCAGATCCAACCAGGCTATCGGACCAGGCAGGTATGGATCATGGGCTGGCAGAGCAAGATTTAAGATTTGCAGGGACTAGGTCATGGGCCTGGGGGGACGATTTATCAGAAGAACGAAAACAAACGTGGCATGACGTGCTCCGTCTGTCTTGCAGCAGCGAGTACGGATTGGACCTGGGGATGGCGATATTCCTGGAGTTGGCATCATTGGCTCATCCTGTGGAGTTTTTCGTGTTCTTCTGCGCTCCTGCGCTCCTGCCCTCCCAACCGCGCAAGGCACTTGCCCTCCAGAGGACACCAGACACACCGCACATCAGATGGCGGACAAACAAACAAGTACATAAGAGGGACTCGGTGATGGAGCAAGTACATCGACTTGTGATTGGCGGACGGTGATCCGCTCTCTTGCCCCCAGAAAAAGTCATCATTTTGCTAACGATACGGACTCGTCGTATCTACTAGCTTCGTCGAAGCCCACTTGAGGCTCAGGGACAACCTGGGATCGATGTTCCGAATCGTCTAGTCCGTACGCCGGCTGACTTGCCACGCATCCACATTAAAAGTGGTACGGACGGCGTATATTCCGCATACACAAGGTCAGAGACGAGGGGGAGCCATGGATTACATTCGCTCGCTAAACTCCCGCCAAGCTGGCATGCGCAACAGCCAGCTTTTTTTTTTTTTTTTTTTTAAAAGGGGGTTTTTTCAAAAAAAAAAGGGGGGAGGAGGGAGCAAGACGAACAAGCCCAGCGATTAACATGGACTATAATCCGTACCAGCGTACTTAATTCCAGCCCGTCCTATTACTGGGAAGCTGGCAGCCTTTCCCCTGCTGCCACACACTGCTGCAGGTGACAAACTCAAACCATATCACTCCATGCCCAATACGAAGTGCGATGCGTCTTTTCATTGGTGGCGGTGGAGATGAAGGAGGTTGTACTCCGTGATCCGTAATCCGCGGCTGTTCATCAGTCATCATTATCGATTTGCTGGTGACAAGCCGAAAGGGGACGCTTACGTTTACTTGGTACATCGTCCACCTGAAGCTAATAGATTGAGATGCCTGTCCGGGCTGACCCTGCCAATTTGACAATCGCAGTTCACGATGGAGTGCCACAAACGGTGGCCCTGCAGCAGGCATGGAGGCCCCTTGCCCTCCCCCCCCCTTCTTCATACTGCACTCCGTATTATGTGTTTGCCGCAATTGATCATGATGTGGTTTTCCCGTGCCGCCGTCTGCAATCTCAAACCATTGATCCTCCCTCTCAGGCGCACCCCGCACGTATCCACCTCGAGACCGGGGGGTTTTCGTTGCATGAGCAAGCTCGGCGCCCTCCCACCCCCCAAACATATAAAGAAAAAAAAAAAAAAAAGGGAGGATCAAGACAAAGACGGAAAAGAAAAATCGAGTCAAGACTACGAAATCTCCATGTGGTCGCAGGCAAATGCATAATAAACAGAGTTCAATCTCAACAGCTTCCTGGCGTTTGTCTGACACAAGGCGTTGAAATACAGATTTTATTAAAAGAAGAGAGGCACTCTTGAGACAATGCGGTACGTGCATCTTCAGCAGGGCCGTTGCAATCGGCCGTCGGCCGAGAATCCACCAAGTCGTCAGCTTGTTTGTTGACAAACTCGACCAGGACCAGACCTGGGGACTTGGGTGCATGCGGCGCATACCGAGTGTGTCGCCAAGCAAAAAGGGTCGCAGCAGTTTCTTGGCGCCGTTATTATCTTACTTCTTTTAGGTTGCCTTCTTGGCCCGCAGTTTTTCACTCCCTCGCCTCTATACGCTACATGTTATGTCCGTACATGCGGAGTATCATGCCCCCCCCCACCCGGAGACGGTGGCCCGAGTTTCCGTGGCCAAGAAACATTAAAACATCGATTCTGGTCGGCGGTCGCACTCGCTCTAGACCAGACTCTTGAAGCCTTGACCAACAGCCTAGGCCCAAGATTTCCCCGTAAACAGCTGATATCAATGTCGGTCGACATCGCCAGATAACCATAGTACGCACCCTGTCATCTCTGCCATGGCCTACCCATGATTGTTATATGATTACTGCCTGCCTGCCTGCCTGCCTGCCTGCCCGCCCGCCCGTCCATCTCCATCTCTCTCTCTCCCCCACGGGGGAATGAGATGGGTAAAAATGAAGGAAGGAACAGCCTGGGCCGAGATACTCAAATCGACTTTTGTGGTGACAGACTGACATGACAGTAAGGCAGGCGGGTCAATGGCCGTCGGGAACATGGCCGCCCACGCAGTTCCAGCCGACGCTGATGAAGCTGCCGACCCGATGAGCCGCTAAGTCACATTCGAGGCTGGCACGGCTGGCTTCTAGCTGAAGCAGCCCCACCCCCTGATGGCCCCGTTATGTCTGTGGCTTGGCCTTGTCCCTCGCACTTTCCCGGCTGCTCGGTACCTCAGGTACTCGACGGAGAGGTATCTATCTCTCTCTCTCCCGAGGTTCTTTGCCTGCCTTGCCTGCCCGCCAGCTGCCCGCTAACTGCCCGCCAACTGCCTGCCCACCACGGAGTCCTCCCCGGCTCCTTCCCTTGCCATCGGGAAGTGGTCCTGCAGGGCATCCCCCATGTGAGCCCCAAATTCGTCTCCATCAAGTCTGTCAGTCATTTACATTTACATCGTCCATGTCGGGCCCAGGGCCTTGGCCCTTGACAAGACTTGCTCACACGAAGCGCCTCAATCCGCTACTGCGGCCCCGACTTATCGATGCCGGTCATGGGCTTCCAGGGCCTGTTTCCCTCCCAGCTCCCAGCTCCCAGCTCCCAGCTCCCAGCTCCCCATGCTCTTGTTCTGCCTTCCCCCCCCCACACACCTCCAGTCATACTAGATCAGGGCCAATTTTGCTTTTCTGTCTTGCAAGATCCATATAATGTTCTGGCACGATTGATGCGTGTCCTGGGAGTGTGGTTGCCCCGATATCTTGTTGGTCTGATGGTCTCCGGACTATCTGGTAGTATATAGCATTCGCTCGCCTCGCCGCTCGCACTGCGAGCCGATTCTTTCTGGAGTCCCCCTTCTCGCGACTCGTCCATACCGTTGGGCATCTTCTCATACTAGCATTGCAAACGTCTAGAAGAGGAATCCTCTCCAGTCATCCGCGCTATTGTTTCGCCACTGGATTGTTTTGCCACGCGATCAATTGTCATTTTGTTTGTTCGCCGTCATACCGCTCTGCCCACGCTCCCCTTTCTTCGCCGCAGTGTCCCATCTCGGTGGCCCGACTGGACTAAAATCGTCGACTCACTCCCGACCAATCGAATAATACATGACGACCTGGAGGGAGGTACAGTCCCCGTGGGCGTAAAGGAGAATAAAAAACTACCCAAGTACATTGGGGTCGCCGCTTTTCTTTCCCCAGCTACGGATATCATTAGCCACGAGCAGGGCGTCAAGATTCCAACCCAGCCAGCCTCGTGCCGTTCCAACTGTTTCAGGCAACGCTCGCAACTTTACTTTCAACGCCTACCGCAAATCGAGAAGGCTCGCGGGACCCAACTGGGAGGTCTGTTTTCCTGTCGGCGGAGGCACCTCGAACCGATTGACTTTGGTCTTGGCTGGGACGCGACGGAGAACTGCGTCAACGGCGTATCTACTCCAACCCCTCGGTCTACTCGAACCACCCAAGGGGCTAGCCTCTACGCAACCTCCGAAACCTTCTTTTCCCCGAGCATCTGGTCTTCTTCAGAGACGCACTGTCCCAAGGCTGTCCCGTGGAGATCGCCGGACCGTCCGTTACAGCATCTGGTCTTGCCAACGATCTAGCCGATTTCTGACCATACTCCATCCAGCCTGTCCACGCCCGAGCGCAGCTTCGAGTACCACAGCCCACAACGTCCCTTAGTCCATCCACACTTGTGTTGGACTTCAGGGTCCTCCTTGGGATCTGTTCCAATCCCCAGACAAGACGGGCTCAACTCTACTCGTCAGAAAGCCACAGGGTACCTGCTTTTGCTATCTTTGCTATCCACAGAGTTCACCCCTACCACATCTACACACCCTGCCCACTCTTCTCATCCTGGCTCATTAGTCTCCGATCATATATAACATCTCATCGCCGCCTTGCCATTATTCGACGACATCATCAAGCCTTCAACTCAGATTCAGCTTCTGCTCAAACGTTGATAAGGAAGGCCCTTCTTCCCTTATCCATATCTTGATATATATCTTGATAACTTCAAAACTTCAACACAAGTCGCATTTATCTTCATCTTATCTCATTCAATCACTTTGTCCAAGACATAACACCCACCTGAACCCGAAAGAGTTCATATTCATCAGAAACAGAGCCAAAACACAGATCAGGGCAAAGCGTCTACTACAATAAGCCATCTTCCATCGTCACCTGCATCACCAACGTTCACACATACTTCACAATGGAGCTTCTGGAGTTAGTCGAATACGAGTCAACCACTCGACCTTTCCAGTGTGACTGGGAATCTTGCAACAAGGTACGACGAGATCGCCTAGAATCCGGATATGAATATGAATGCATTGGGCAACGAAGCTAACGACAGCACTGCAGAGTTTCAACCGCAAATCAGACCTGCAAAGGCACTATCGAATCCACACCAATGAGAGACCGTATACCTGCACTACTCCCGGTTGTGGCAAGAGCTTCATTCAGCGAAGTGCCCTGACTGTTCACATTCGAACTCACACCGGCGAGAAGCCTCATCAGTGCCAGCATATTGGCTGTGGAAAGCGTTTTTCTGATGTAAGTCGACGCGGTATCTGTCCCATCTTTATGGCTCAATTTGGCTCACATCACTTGATGCATCAGTCATCATCTCTCGCCCGGCACCGACGTATTCACACTGGCAAGCGTCCCTACAAGTGCGCACATGATGGATGCTTAAAGAGGTACGTGTTGATGAGTCGGACTGCGAGACATCTTGAGTCTAACATGATGGGAAAACAAGCTTCTGTCGAAAGACCACCATGGTTAAACACCAACGGCGATCTCACCAGCGAGGAATGAACCCTAATGACATCCTCGACGACTGCACTTCAGAATCAGACATGGGCGAGTCCCCCTCCACTCCCGGCCAGACGACGATGTCCTGGTCAATGCCAGGCACCATCATCCACCCAGCTATGGCTCACAGTCATCCCATGCACCGATCTGCCACGTTTGGCGACTTTGGCCAGCAAATGACACCTTACGGTATGGATCACCAGATTGCTCAGCGACAAAGTGTTCCTGCCGAAGTTCACGAGTTCCACGGCCAGGACCCCAACATGCACATGATTCAGCGTACGGCCAACATGCCACACCAACCATACTACGTCGTCGACCAGAACAACCCTGGCATCGCCACGATGAACACGAACGTACCAGCAGCTTATCATATCCCGCGCCAACATGTTGAGAGATCCCTCGAGATGGCTTACAACAGTGGCAGCATGCCATCATTAAGCAGCAGCCCAGCCAGCTTCTCGCCTGCGTCAGGACATAGCCCAGCCGTGCATGATAGTTGTCTATACACCCACCAGCCTCCCGCTTCCGCCACCTATGGCTTGCAAGAAGCACACGCGGTTGAGCCATCAAACAACATGGTATCTTACACACAGCAGATGCACCAGACACGCAGCTCTCAGCCTGAAGCTGAATGGGTATATCAGTACCAGTCTCCCGTTGAGGTTGCTACCATTGGACAGATTCCTGCTTTCGGAACTGGAGTGTATGACATGTACTCGGGTCCCAAAATCGAGTTCGACGACCCTACCATGCAGCTTCCAAGCTCTCGAGTCGAGACAATATGAGAACCGCAAGCTCAACTTTTCCATAATATACTATTTGTACAACTATTTTCGATTCGAAAATTACTATTTGGGCAGCTCGCATCTTTCATCTATACACATTTATTGGGCGGTTATACCACTTGGGATAAACAGAACCAGGGTGTCTTTTTTTCGATTTATCTTTGCATATTCTTGCCTTCTGAAAAAGTTATATTTTCCAGTGTCCCATTGGTCTGTTACAATTTTCTGTCTGCCATTGTTTCGAAATTTTTGTTTTGGAATTGCCACAACACATAAATGTGGTTGATTGCTTACTATGGCATGGAAAAGGGGAACCAAGAGTCGAATTTATGACAATTTGGCACGAAAAAAGACGCTCAAACCACTGTCAAAGATGGGCTCGTGACTTGGGTAGATGCGAAGGATAATGGCACACGTGTATGACTAGTATATAACTTGCTGTCAATTTACTCAACAGTGGATCAACTTTGGAACGACTTGTGCTCTGCTGTAAAACATCACATTCTCTTCCGCAAAAGAAAGAATAGATACAAAATTAGAGCAACACTCCCTTGCTACAACTGGCGCTTCATTACCTCTGTCCAGTAAGATCTCAATTCTTTCTTATTTCTTTCGCAGGCTAGGAAGTCTTTGTTCTTCGCCGCTATAAATGGATTGAATGGTTCGCCGGAGCAGTCTCAGCCTAAGCGTGCCCTTGACATGACGACAATATAGTCCACTGCCCGGTGTCGGGCCATTGTTTCTAGATGTAGTATGTTGAAGATGACACCGAATGTTTTGCTCTCACCACGATCGGATGTAACATGGGAGAGAGAAAGCAACCAAAGAAGAGCCGAACTACGAAGCCGAGTGAGGTGGAACAAAACTCGACTTGACCTACATCGCATCGAATGTTTTTTTTCCAGGGGTTTTCTTTTTTTTCACTTTTGCGTGATTCGTATAGCCCTTTCCAAGTTCACAGTTTGTTCGCCCGAGCCGTGTCCTGATGCTTCGGGCTGGGCCAGGATGAAGTGAAGTGGGACCCGTGGGATAAAGTTCCACGTGCTTCCATTCGGCGAGATGCGGAATCGGAGCATCCACCCATCCCATCCAGGTGATGACTAATCATCGACCGCACGCACACAACCCAACCCCCCTTGGCGAAAATCGGGACCCTCGAAGCCCTTGGACGTTTGGAATCCGCCGCTGCGCGAATGTGGCACGTCGACAAATCCATCACCAAACGGCCAAGTCGACGCTAAGTTTCGCAATCACCAGGTAACTTAGCATTGGCGAGGGAATCCCGCACTATGAGTGCATCGTTTTAATCTGACGGTCTTGCGGTTTGTCCTCGTCACTGAACAGCATTTCCACCCCTCCAGTCTTCTGCCTGTGTGCCTTCGCATTTACCTCCCTGGCGTGTTTTGACGCTGTTGAGCTCACCGGACCAAGCTGTTCATTCATCGCCACGCGCCTCGCCTGCCGCGGTCTGCGTCCTGCGGATGGCTTTTCACGGGGTGCCGGTAAGCAGATGCCCCAACTGTTCGCATGGTCCTCGGGCGAGCCTGGCTAATTTGAAGACTCTAGAGCATGGCATCAACCGTCTCAGAGGCGTGGCCTTCCATCGCGAATACGCTGACGACACCATGGAGGACGGCGACGCTTTCGATTCGGAAACCGTCAGAACCCAAGTCGGTGTCTGACTTGCCTGCTGCCAATCAAGGCGCGCTGAAGCCGTCATTGACTCCTCTGCCTGGGTTTCTCCGACATGCGACCGTCTCATCATTATCCATCGTCCCGTCTCTATCAATATTGAATTCGTACGAACCATCAAATTCTCGGCTCATGGTCTCTGGGTCGACGCAGGTCGGCTTACGAGCCGCGAACCCTGCGCTTCGTCGACCACTCTTTCGGCCCCGAGGATTCACGGCAAAGTTTCACTGGCAACCTCTCATGGCAAGACGCATGTCCCACGGGCCCGTGCAGATTCAACAACGAGGCTTTGGAACCTCATTCGGCTCGTCCAACGGCATCTCGCGCAACCAACTAGCCACTGTCGAAGACTCCGCCAATCGCAACCCGGGCAACGCAAACATGCAAAATGCCTTCTACCAACTCCTTCTGCGAGCGAACATGCCTGGGATCTTGGTCGAACGTCATCAATCTGGCCGATTTGCTACGAATGCGGCGACCGAAGACGCCTACAAGAAGGCTCTTGCTGCCCTTAATGCGTGGACCAACACAACTGCTGGGTCATCGGCCCCGTCGGGATACGCCAGGGGCCAGTGGAACGCCCATGACCAGGCCATTGCTAATGCTGCGGTTCCGGGTACTTCGTACGCATCTGTATCAAAAGGCGGCAAGGGTGAGCCCATTCACGTCGTTGTTCAGGAGTCAACACGGTCTCTCATCTTCCGCTGGGTCAAGTTCTTTGCCACGTTCGTTGTAGTCACTTATCTCTGTTTCGCTGCCGTCACTATCCTCATTGAGACACTGAGCACTTTTCGGCGTGGCCCAGGGGCCAAGACTGATTCCGAGGTCAAGGCCGAGAAGCAGACGACCCGATTCAGCGACGTGCACGGTTGCGATGAGGCCAAGGAAGAGCTACAGGAAGTGGTTGAGTTTCTCAAGAACCCCGAAAACTTCTCCGACTTGGGTGCCAAGTTGCCCAAGGGTGTTCTTCTGGTTGGGCCTCCAGGAACGGGGAAGACTCTGCTTGCGCGAGCCGTGGCCGGTGAAGCTGGCGTGCCCTTCTTCTACATGTCCGGTAGTGAATTCGACGAAATCTTTGTCGGTG
Organism: Epichloe typhina subsp. poae; assembly: GCA_030389615.1. Classification (NCBI taxonomy): domain Eukaryota; kingdom Fungi; phylum Ascomycota; class Sordariomycetes; order Hypocreales; family Clavicipitaceae; genus Epichloe; species Epichloe typhina. The sequence goes on from CP098313.1 coordinate 4,944,061, forward strand.
TAGGTGCCAAGCGAGTCCGAGAGCTCTTTAGTGCTGCCAAAGCCAAGTCGCCTTCCATCATTTTCATCGACGAACTGGATGCCATTGGTGGCAAGCGCAATCCAAGAGACCAGGCTCACGCCAAGCAGACGCTGAATCAGTTGCTCACGGAGCTGGATGGATTTGACCAAGACACCAAGGTCATCATCATGGGCGCAACCAACTTGCCAAATTTGCTGGACAAGGCGCTGACGAGGCCTGGTCGTTTCGATCGCCACGTCAATGTCGACCTCCCCGACGTTCGTGGCCGACTGGCCATTCTCAAACATCACGCCACCAAGATCAAGGCTGCACCCGATGTCGATTTTTATGCCGTTGCGGCTCGTTCGCCCGGACGATCTGGAGCCGAATTGGAAAACATGCTCAATCTAGCCGCTCTCCGAGCTAGCAGAGCTAGAGCCTCGGTGGTTTCCAAGGAGGACCTGGACTGGGCATTCGACAGAGTTACCATGGGTTCTGATAGAAAATCCATGATTATCACAGAAAAGGAGAAGGAAATGACTGCTTATCACGAAGCTGGCCATGCACTCGTGCAACTGTTTGAGAAGGACAGCTCCAGCCGGCTCTACAAGGTCACCATTCTCCCCAAGGGGCCATCTCTGGGTCATACTGCCCATGTGCCGCAAATGGACAAGTACTCTTACACGGCGGCCGAGTACATGTCCAACATTCGTGTGCTCCTGGGCGGAAAGATGGCAGAGGAAATGAGGTACGGCGATGACAAGGTCACCTCTGGAGTCTCAAACGTAGGTTTGCACAACATTCGTCCACCAAGTTTGATACCGTCTGACTAACAACTGGCTGCAGGACCTGGAAAAGGCCACTGACCTGAGCTTCATGATGGTGACAAACTTTGGCATGTCGCGCGCCCTGGGCCCTGTCGAGTACGGCAGACGATACGAGAATTTGAGCTCCGAGACTCGGTCCATGATTGAGCAGGAAGTTCAAAAGAATCTCAAAAAGTCGTACGAGGAAGTGAGGACACTACTGACGGAGAAGCGAAAAGAACTGGATCTCTTGGCCAAGGCACTCGTTCAATACGAGACGCTGGACAAGAACGAGGTGGAGATGGTGATTCGGGGAGAGAAACTCCCGGGGCGAACCATTGTACCCGGCGGCCCTCTGATCCTGCCCATTCCATCAGATACACCACAGCCGCCGGGACTCGGGCACACACAGCCGCCCGAGTCGGAGGCACCGCCACCAGCACAAGCCGATTCATGAGGTGCCGGCAGGAGCAGTGGAGATGAGAAGCACGCGCAAGAGCTTCTAGGTCAAATTCCATCACGCACTGTCACTGTCGGAGGGTTTCCGCTCGAGAACATGGATAGGAAACAACAAAACCTCGATACGGTAAGATGAATAGCAGATGGATGGGGCAGGATCATACATAGCTGCGAGGTTCCATGGCGGGTTGATTGATCCATGAGCGAGACAGCGCTGAGGGCGACTGGCCCTGTGTACATTTACCATTTACCACGTGGTCGAACACCATAATGCATACTCTTTTTTTCTTGCGTCGAGACATGTTTGTGCAGTGGGTGTGTGCTGCATGTGCTTGCGGCTCCTCCCCTCTCTATCCATCTGTATATGAGTATAATCTTACATGGGAGCAAAAGCAATGCCCATGACGGCCAACGTTCCATCTAAATCCACCCATGGATCTGCTATCAACCTTTTATGTCCCAGAGAAAGCCAACTACCGCCCTCTCGTGGCACACGTCTCGTCCTCCCGGAGCCAGAAACCAAACCTCGGACCGCAAATTCACGATGTCTTCTCACGGGTGAAGTTGCAACTTTGTTCGCTGCTCGAATTTTTAATTGATAAATGTCTGACGCGCCACAGGTGGTGTTTCCCTGTGGTCAAATATAATGGACTAGACGAGCCTGTTTGCCTTTTTCTCTTCCGACATGTACTTGATGTCTCTTGTGCTATATCCTTGTTCCTGTGTGCTGTTGTACCCATCCATGCTATTTGCCATTGCAGTCGTGTTCCATAGTTACATCGTACATGATTTCGTTTCCATGACCGTTTCATGTTCCCTTTTTTTTTCTAATTCTTCTTCAAATGGCCCCCCCCTTTCCACGTCTTGTCGTCGTCAAAAAGTCCGGTTCGGCCATGACGACTCCAACAGGGAGACAAGGACAACATGCACGTCGTCATCTCTTGAAGGGGGAATATGTGCCTCCCAGTCGTTCCATGTCGCTCTCGTCGAGACGAGGCCGCTTTTCTCTGCTGCGGCTCGTATCGCCATATGAGGGGCTGCCAATCGCTATGCCGATTTCTTCGGGCCGTACATGGTCCTTTTGTGTGTCTGCGGGCGGTGACAAGGGATTGACTTGCCAGTATTTCGGGGGCGGCGAGGGGAGTGCTCGGTTCGGTGGTGGTCCCGGACTTTCGAGGCCCATGACGTGGGCTGCAGGGATGCTGCTGCCTTGTCTTGGCGTCCTTGGGGGGGAGGTGAGGCTGCTGCCGTCGAAGATGGCCGAGGACACGGATGATGGCGACGGCGTTGTTGCCGTCGAGGACGAGAGGATGGACAGGCTCGATGGCTTGCCCCACCTTGTGTGTGTGTGCTTTTTGACGAGCTGGATTGACGAATCACTCTTGGTGGAAGAATGGTATTTTCTCTGCGGTAATCTCGGCGGCGGGGTCAACGTCGCGCTATCTGGGGTGGCATTGGAGCCGTTGCCGTTGCCGTTGCCGCTGTGGTTGCCATTGCCCATGCCGAGTGATGAGGATATCGATGAGGATGATGAAGAAGCTGCTAAAGGACGGGGAGGAGGAGGAGGAGGAGGAGGAGGAGGAGAAGGAGGAGGAGGAGGAGGGGGAGGAGGAGAATAGAGTGGCGATGGTGCGGAGGCGGAGGGGAGTTGGAGCTGCTGTTCCTTTTTGCATCGTCTTGCCTATGGAGACGGGACGGGGTATTATCCGCAGAGGCACCGAGGGCGAGGGGGCCGAGGGGGCCGGATCGACGTTGCCTCCGACGAGAATGGATGAAGAGTAACGCCACGGCGGCCAGAGCTGCGAGACCAGCTACAGTTGCGAGCGTGATTGTGACTGTTATGGCAGTCGGCAGCTTGTTCTCGCCGGCCGTCGCGGCCGTTGCGGCCGTTGATTGGAGGATGGCGCCAAGAGATGGTAATGGTAATGGTGTTGGGCCAAGGCGCACTGACGCCGACTCTGTGCTCCTGCTGCCGCCATGGCACGCGCCTTGACCTTTGTCCATTGTCTCATGTTGACAATCATCACCTTTGTCGGGTGACGGCCACGACAGGCCACGGCCATCGAAGCTACATGGGCCCGGACGGATGCACTTCTTGGCCATGGCGATGGCGATGCCCGACAACTCGCCGTTTCTGCATTCTTTGCAGCCACTTACTCGACCTTGCCCCCCAGGGCCACCAGGGCCACCACCCAGCTTCGGCCTCGACCTCGACCCTGACCTCGACCCCGGACTCGAGAAACTGACATTCGACTCAACAACCGATGCTTCTTGGCCTTTGCCAGTATCATCTTCTGCAGCCGGACCGCCAGCCGGACCGCCTTGCTCTTCCCCTCCCCCTGCTGCCATCTGGAGTGATGGATCTGAATGTCCCCTCTACTTGCTTGATGGATGCCGGTGGAGAGTATCCGTGGTCCGGCAGCCCAGCCCAGCCCAGCCCAGCCCAGCCCAGCCCAGCCCAGCCCAGGCAGAGCTGTCGGCCCCGTACTCGGTAATCTCGAGACGACTGGTGGGTGGAAGGAAAATCCAGTGCAAATGAAATGCGTGAGTGTTGATCCAGGAGGGAAAGGAAGCAAACAAACAAACAGGTCAGCACAAAGTTGGCATGGAAGGTCCTGTTTCTGCTGCGTCTCTCAATAATCCGCACACACAAATGACAAGCAACTGAGTGAGATGGCCGCTACCGCTATAGTTGGCTGACATGAACCCTCGGGAACAAATGCAAGTCGGGTCAGGGAGCTGGCTTTGGCATGAATATTCATATCACGTCCCGGTGGGTTCGCCGTGGTAAATGTATCATCAGGGAATCCGCCTTCCTGCCAATTTCAGCAAGTATGATCCGTAACAGAGGGCGTCAAGTTGTCTGAGAAGAGAAGAAGAAGAAGGCAAACGCAACGGGTGGGATTTTTCGGCGCAAGAAATGTCTGAACTGCCACATAATGGCCGGCCCCCCAGAAACCGCATATAGTTCTGGTTCATACTTCAAAAGCCAGACGGACCAAGTCCTCATCGCACGTTGTGACACCAATCCTGCAGCGAGCCGTTTCCGACACCAATAGTCTCGTAATGCACTCTTGGTTGCAACAATCGGGCAACATGTACGAAGCTTTCTGGCCATTGTGTGCTTGGATCCGGCATCTTTTCTCGTGCAAACTCGATCCCACGTTCCCCCCCTCCCGTGTGATAGTTCCCTCGACCATCGCACCAATGCAGATTGAACAAGCGGATTGCATGACGGGCCAAGACTCTGTGCACATGCACGCAAGTCAGTCAGTCAGTCAGTCAGCCTCTTTATGCACGCGGCGGGCATCTGTGTGTACAGTGGGTGGTGTATGTCATCGGCTCAGCTTGCGATGGGTGAAGACAACCTCTTCTTCCCCTCCTCTTCCCCTGCTCGTCCCCTTTCGCTTCCCCTTTCGCTTCCCCTTTCGCTTCCCCGGCAGAAGAACACTTTGGGCCATGGCATGCTGGTAGGCGGCAAGTCGGTGCGGTAGGACAAGAGGACGGGCACAAATGAGCAACGCACGTGGTGGGCCAATTGATGAGATTTGCGCCGGCAACACGGGTTATTCAAACAATGGCTGACGTATATTTTACCTGCCGTGCAACCAAAGGAACCCCCTCCCCCTTTTTTTTTTTTTCTAATATGTTGGCTGTGCGAGTAATCATATGTATGTCCATTGGGTGGGGCTCATACACACACGATCCGTCATGGTCAAGCACCAAAAAGAACACACACGCCTCGTTACGCAACTCGCCATTCATCACCTGTCACACGGCCAGTTGGAAGCCGACGAGGTCAGTTCAGGTCGTCAGGTTTTCTCATTGGCCAATGTCCATGATGATGATGACCTGCGACACCCGGCGGCTGACATCTGGCTTCCTCGCAGCAGCGACGGCAGCGACTGACTGATCTGTGAGGATGCAGCTGCACTGCACGTCTGCGTCGCCGAGAATTCGCAGAGCAAGGGAAGGGATGCAGACAACTCGATTAGCTCAGTTCGCATCGTGACACCATACCGCCGATTGGACGTGCTCTCGTCCGTCCGCATCACCACCTGTCACGGCCAATGCCATTTGTCGTCTACGCCAACGTACCACGTACGAGGAATGAATAAAAATAAATCCGGCGCCGCGGCACACTCGGCCGGATGGAGCCGCTGCAGCTCGAATCCTCGAACCGCGAACCTCGAACCTCGGCCCATTCAGTTCTTCACTCCAACCAAGACTTGTCCACATCCACATCCACATCCACATCCACATCCACATCCACAGCCGCATTGCAGCTTTGCAGCTTTGCAGCTTTGCAGCTTTGCAGCTTCGCAGCTTCGCAACATGTCCGACCAAGCTCAAAGGCGCATCAAGGCCATCGGTGGCCAGCTTCAGGGTTCAAACCCAGCCTCCTCCTCCACACGTCTGCCAACCATCAGCAGAGTCGCCGGTGCATCCAGCGGCCTTCGTGCCGAGGGCAAAGTCGTCATCATCACAGGTACTGGCCACCAGGAAGTCCGCTCTTCCGGCCTCAGGCATCATCCACGGGGTCGCATTCGTATTATCCGGCCGGCTCCTTCCATCGCCCCCAACTGGCCCTCCCTCTCATACTCCCTAGTCCATACCAACAAGATTCAAGTTGTCACGAACCTACGCTGACGAGACAAGTACCACAGGCGCAAACTCGGCGCTGGGCATCGGCCGCGCGGCTGCCCACCAATTTGCCGAGAACGGCGCCAAAGCCGTCTACATTTGCGACTCTGACGGATCCAATCTGGCAGCTCACAAGGAGGAGATCAGAGCCGCATATCCCAATGTTGATATTCACCCATGGCAATTCGATGCTGCGGATGAGGCCAGCGTCAAGGCCGTGGTAGATGATGCGTTGGACCGCTACGGACGCCTCGACGTCTTCTTCGCCAATGCGGGCATCACGGGATTGAACACCATCTTCAGCGACTTCACAGACGAAGACTTCATGCAAGTGTTGCGGACAAATACTCTGAGGTACGTTGCGATAAAAACTCGTCATTGTTCTCTTCCATTAGCAACATGTTGCATCTTCATCATATCATGCGTTGACGGTGCCCATCTCAAGTGTCTTTCTGGCGGCCAAGTATGCCGCGCCGGCGATGATGGAGACGTCTTCCCAAAAACCACAGTCGGGCGGTTCCATCATAGGCACTGCTTCCGTGGCAGGCCTCCGGTCCAACGCTGGCTCCACGCCATATTCTGCTTCCAAGGCCGCTGTTATCTCCTTGGCACAGACAGTGGCCTATCAACTCGCGGGCACCAATGTCCGCGTCAATGCCATTTGCCCTGGCCTGATTGAGACAGGCATGACGGCCCCGGTGTACGAGTCAGCCCGGGCAAGGGGCAGCGAGAAGAAGATTGGGCAGTTGAATCCCGTCAGGAGAGGTGGCCAGGCTGATGAGGTTGCCAGAGTGGCCCTCTTTCTGGGGAGCGACGAGAGCAGCTATGTCAATGGCCAGGCATGGGCGGTTTGCGGTGGTCTCAGTGCAGGGCATCCGTTTGTCCCAGGAAAGCTGGGTTAGAAGTGAGCCGGACCACGGCATGTATAGCTACGTAGCGTTGCTTCTTCGCATCTCGACTTCTAGTCCATCGCCATCGACATGCACACGCGTAAACTCGTCCCGAACCTGGTTGTTGACGTGTTGTGTGGCACGCCGACGCAGCGAGGTTGTCCATTCTGGCGTCACGGCCGAGGGTCAAGGCGGACTACTCAAAGACCAACTTTGGCCGCGGCTTCCAGGTTACGGACAAGGAGGGCGTCGTCCAATACAGCACCCGTCTTCCCCGGTCACTGCATCGTCACAACTACAACGGCCATGTCTCCGTAGCTTCTCACTGGCATCTCGGCGGCGGCACCGGTGGGAAATGCTCATCACCCCAAGACGTCCGATGAGTCTGGCTGCGAGGCAAAGCGTGCCACCCACGACTAGAAAGATTTCCCAGTTCAACAGCTGCAAGCTCTATCTCATGCGAATAGCACCACCGGAAGGAACGGTGGATGAACAGTACATTGACGACGAAATATATGCATGTGTTCAAACTTCACGTTGAATCATCTTTTTCTCAGTCGTCTTGTCTTCTCGATCTCGTGGGTTTTGTGACTCCCTCACGCATCGATTTCCATGGCAGACTCCTTTGGCACAGCCTCTGCAATCTTGGCCAGCATACTGTTGCGCCACGTGGCAAAGTCGGCTTTTCTTGCTTCGCTCAGGAAGTCATACCGTTCTTGTAGCATGGCATCCGCACGCCTCGTGGGCAAAGATGCCTCCGAGTCCTCTTGCTCATGATCCGACATGTCTGCGTCGGCCTTGGTCGTCGAGTTGAGTACATCGACAATGCCGTCGTACCAGTCCCCAGATAACCAGCTGTTCTCGTTGACTTTCGCAACAGCCGCGTCAAACTCTCGGGGTTTGACGTCCCTCCAGCCCTCCCAGAATGCGTCGGCGTCTAGGTATTGAGGAACCGTGACATCCTGACAAGCCTGCGTAAGCAGGGCTAGGGTCTCCTTCCGCAGTGGAACGTAGCCCTCTCGGTCCATGTCGGCACCAGAAGTCATGGAGCGCACACGCATCATGACGAAGAAGTAAAAGGCGGCTACCAGATCCGTCACGTGCTGGGTAACCCAGGCGTCCTCGGTAGGACGACCGTTTGGTAGGAGTGCATACTCGATGGCGGCAAATACAGTGGGCGCGAGTCTCTTCTGGCGCGACTCTGCACACATGTGCCGAATGACGGGCTGGATCCACGGGTGCACGGCATCTCTCGAGCCCTGAGCCTCGGCCTCGGCCTTTCTCGCTTTAGACGCCCTTGCTGCTGCCCTGGTGGGGGTTCGGAACTTGGCCAGGCTCATCTCTTTGGTCGGCGTTGCTCTTGACGGCAACGCCCGTGTCTGCGACTTTGCCGGCGTGCCATCCTGCAGTTGCAGTTTCTTGGAGCTCGGGGTTCGTACTCTGCTGGATCTGGGCGTGGACGAGGGATTGGGGAGAATGTTGTCGAGGTGCGTGTACAAACGCTTGTAGATGCGAGGCGGGATGGGTGGACGGGGCGCGATCGGCGGAAGGTCGAGGGACGTTTTGAGTCTGCGTCGTCGTCAAACAAGATTTTAGCACCCAAAATACCAATCAATCATGACCCGTCGTGCACGCGGAAGAACGGCGAGCGAGGCAGGCCAAACAAAACAAACCTTTCACACGCTATGTTGGCGCACGCGTATTGTCGCGCAACCTCCTCGTCTGCCTTGAGCATGCTCGCCGTGTGCCGAGATTGAGCTAGCAACGATCCTGCCAGCTCGACAAGTGAAGGGGGAAGATCCGAGCCATAAGTTGGCATCAGAGACAGCAATGCCTGCTCGATCTGCCTGCTCATTTTGGACGCAAGTGTGTGTCGCGACGCACACTATCGGAAGCGCAGAGCGCGTTTCAATGTCACGATACAAAAAAAAAAAAGAAGAAGAATTGTCAACGTGACAATACAACAAGTCTTGGTTGAGCAGCGCGGTGGCGGTCGCGGTGGTCTAGTTTCTCGGGATTAACGCGGAGAAACTACTTTTCGAGCTCGCTTTATCGATAAGGATATGAGCAAACAGGCAGATAAATGGCGGGGGGCGGTGCCATCGAGCTACTGAAGTACACACGATCTTCTCAAACCAAACCCCATCACAGCTTCACCCTGCCGTCAACCAACCTCTCACCATGTCGGTCACACTCCACACCACGCTGGGAGACATCAAAGTCGAAATCTTCTGCGAGAGCGTCCCCAAAACAGCAGAGGTTTCCCCCTCTCCTCTTTCAACGTCTCTCCCCAAGAAGAACAGGGGAAAAAAAAAAAAAAACTAACAACACCGTCTCGTAGAATTTCCTCGCCCTCTGCGCATCCGGCTACTACGACTCCTCCCCTTCCACCGCCTCATCCCCAAGTTCATGATCCAGACCGGCGCGCCCGCCTCCCCCACCCCAGACAACCCCAAGGGCGGCAAGTCCATCTGGGGCGGCGCCTTCGACGACGAGATCCGTCCCGCGCTGCGCCACTCCCAGCGCGGCATGCTCAGCATGGCCAACAAGGGTCCCGGGACCAACGGCTCCCAGTTCTTCATCACGCTCGACAAGGCACCGCACCTGGACGGGCTCAACACCGTCTTCGGCAGGGTCATTGGCGACGAGGCGCTCGCCGTCCTGGCCAGGATGGACGCCGCGGCCGTGGACAAGAAGAATCGCCCCGTGGAGAGGATGAGCATCGAGCGCGTGACGGTGCATGCGAATCCCCTGGCGCTGGGGGCGGGTTGAGGCCGTAATGCGCTGGAGATGAGAGTGGATGGAGCCTTTATACCATGTGATGAGTGACGGAGGGGTTTCACCCCTCCCCCTACCGACGTTATGAATGGGCGTCGAAATATCGCACACACAGCCTATGGAGTAAGTTGCAGAGGTGTTGGAGGCACAAACTAGCTATGTGGGCCGAGTCGAGATGCCATCCACGCCTTTGTGACAAGATACTTTGGAACAGCGTGGTAATGACGGCGTGGTAATATTCTAATGGCTGGAAGATTAAGCAAGGAGTGATCCATCACGACGTTTGTTGCTTGTCCCCCCGGGTTGTAACCGGGATGGGACAGCAAAGCGCATCACGCTCCATAGCAACGAGATAGATGTGTGCAGAGGCAACGCAAATGGGCCAAGTACAAGAAATCTATTTTCAAATGTCGCCTTGGTAGCGGGTATTTGATCTGTAGGTCAACAACTGTCTAACTAACTACACACCTTCCTTCCATAAGACTACGCCAGATCCATGGACGAAAATCGTCCCCAATTGGGGAGGACAAGTGAAATATATGTATGCATTTTGGGTGCGTGCCACGTTGCCGAGCTCGACCATCGCTCGCACAGCTACAGCTCATCCCACTTTTCGTCTCTTGCTTTGCTGAGGCGAATCGACCGTCATATCCTCCCGTTTGATCTCCTCTGTGCCCGTCGGACTAGGCGTGTTGTTCGCCTTGCTCTTGTCGCCCAAGGGGTCGTTGTCCGCGCCGTCGGGGTCCACGCTGAAGTTGAAATCGTTTCCATCCGTGCCAAAATTTGTGTCGTCGAAGAAAGAGTTGCTATCGAAATATTGGTCGAGATCGACGTTTGGCGGGTCAAAATAGCCAGTGTTACCTTCTCCTAGGCCCGGTATGCGCCCCGATGGACTCAGGGGGCCCAGCAGTTCACCGAGTTCGTGAATCTTGGCATCCTGGTCACTTTGGAGCCGTTGGAGCTGTTCGAGGTCGATCTGGTTGGTGTTGATTTGGTGAAGGGACGGTGGTGCCATTTGCGGCGATCTCATGATGGGGGACATGGATGGCATGGCAGCGTTATCTGCTGGGGCGGGAGAGACTCTCGCCGCCGTTGACCGTGAAGCGGGAGCGGGGACGTTGGCTGACGGGGTTGCTCGGGGCTGTGTTGGCGCTGATGATAGGGCCGTGGCATGCTGCCCTCCCATGAAATCCGCCAGTTTGTTCCTTTGATCTTGACTCATGGTATCGGGCGCGTTGGCGACCAACTCGGCTGCCTCGGGCAGATCCATTCCAGACTTGTTCGTGGCATTGTGGTCGTTGATGATCTTCATCATTCGTTCGTGGGGGTTGTTTTCGAGCTCGTGCCGCAGGTTCGGCGGGGTTTCGCTCCCATCAAGCAGTTCGGTGACATGTCCCATTTCGGAATTTTGGCTGCCAGCCGGAAAGCATGGTGCAGAGCTTGTCGACGGCACATGACTGATAGATTGAGGTGCTTCGTCCTGATTCGGGATTGGTGGCAGTAAACCCCGGGCTCTCTTATGAGTCCCGCTAGGTGTGGGCGCGGGTTCCATTTGGGATTGGAAAAAGTCGCCCAGGTCTACCACACTGCCTTGGTGAGACTGCTGCTGGCCTTGATTCGTAATCATGCTGGATATGATGTCGCTGACGCTCTGCATGTTGCCCTGGTCCTCGAGCGTTTTGCGGAATACATTGGCCAGAAACTTGAGGATCGCATTGATGGAATTCTGATGCCGGTCGTGTTGATTCTGAAACATGAGGGCTTGGTTGTACAGGTCGTTGTTGTTGTGTTGCAGCTGCGTGATGGCACCGAGAATTCGTTTTTGTTGTTCCCTAACTTTGCTTAGCTCTTCCCGGATCACAGTCATTTCCTTCTTCGGCAGCGTCTGAGGGTCGGGCGCGGCGGGAAGAGAACGGCCAGTAGGGATATTGGACCCAGCGCCAGTCTGAGAAGCTCCATCCTCGTTGATCTGGTCCTCGTCGCTATCCCCTTCTCCTTCGGCACCCTTGCTCTTGTTCGGTCCCTTTGGCTTTCCTTTTGGCTTGTTGATCAGCCACAACAGGTTCGGATGCCCACGGCGAAAGAACGGGTTGTAATATTCGCTTGGACTCTTGTTTTTGCGCTCGCTGGCTCTCATCGAATTGTCCGACAAGCCCACGCGTTTGTGAAAGCCGTACATGTTGAGTTGTCGCACAAATGATGCGTAGTTATTGTGCTTGAACAGTTCGGGGATAAGTGTCTTGGCAAACTCGTCCTCGTCAAGAACAATAAACGAATCTCCCTTATCCGACCAGCGAATGAGCTCTTCGTTCTTGCGTTCCTCCAAAAAGCTGAGTCGTCGAGTTAGCCAGGATTCATGTTCTGATGTTGAATCTGCAAAACAAAGACAGTTCTCACCTGCTGAGCTTTTGCACAAAAGGCGGGATCGACTTCCGCTTCGCTTGTGCCTCCCGCTTTGCCTTTTGCGCCAACTCTTCCAGAGCCTCGACATTATCCTGCTCAATCAAGCCCCCCTCACTATTGCGTTGCAGAGGAGCATTGTCGTCGCCAAATGACATCCACGGCTCAACTGAAGTGTCGAAATTTCGATTGTGCGTCGGGACGAGGGCCTGGTTCGTGTCGCGCCGCGCAAGAGTGTTTGAAGGGGTAGGGATGTGGTCAGACTGTGGTTGCATTGCCATCAGGCCGTATGGGTTGGCCGCCTGCGCAGAGGTGTCGATGAACTCGGCGCCGTCTCCGTTCCATCGTAGGATGTTGTCCGCGGCTGCTCCGTTTTCACTTGCATGCGGCTGCTGCATTCGTTGCGGATAGGGAAACATTGGTGAGGCCCCAGGCGCAGCTCGCTTTCTCGGATTAGGTGACGACATGATTTAATCGACTTATGCACCTGCAACAGAGGGCAGACGAGAAGGGTGGTCGCACAAAGAGTTATGGGTCGAACAGTGAGTGGTTGCTTGCCGGCTGTCGAGCTTCTTGATGATGAAAGTTGGTGTGAGCGATGGCAGGAAGTTCGACTTTCAATTGATATGGCTTCCAAGCAGAACCTCCCGAGCCGAATCAGCTCCACCGTGTCGGGGAGAAGAAGTGGTTGAAAAGTTGAGATTGCCTGGCAAGATGGCGACAGCGCACCACGGAGAGGGGTCTGCTCGCAGCAGAATTGGGACCGCGCAAGAGGTTGAGTTCTGAACAGGCAGCGAAGACGACACTACGATGAGTGCCCCTTCTCGAATGCCGTTCCGTCGACGTGGCGGTCTGGGTAGGGTTGGATTGAGATCGAGTTCGGTGGTGTCTGCGGGTCGGTCGACGCAGACTCGCCAGCGTCACGTCACACGGCGGGTTTCTTTGCCTGGGCGGGCGATTGAACGCGATCCTTTCTTTCGTCGGTGCACCGGGGGCCGTCAAGATGGTCCGGTGGCGGCAAGGTCGAACGTCGAGGGTCGAACGTCGAACGTCGAGGGTCGAACGTCGAACGTCGAACGTCGAACGTCGAACGTCGATACGATGAGTTATAACGCGATGGATGAGAAATTGCAACTTTGAAAAGACAAGGCCACGGCTTATCGATTGCAGTGCATGTGGGTTGTAGATGATGCTTCTAGCGCTGATGCTCTAGCGCCGCGGGCGCGGGCCACTGTAGTCTAGTCACAGACCACCCACTTCACCCAGTTCTGCTCCAACAGGTCTAGTGGCCGCCAAAAGCAGCGTTGTTGGTGCGCGCATTTGAGTCTTGACGACATGTCCCTGTTCTCATCGTTGCAGACCATCCAAGCCATGAACCGTCTTCAATTACGAGATGCATGCGAATCCGTACTCCGTACATGCAATGCCTACTTTGCCCCCCTCCCAGCCAACGAGCCCGCCCTAGCCAGCTTCGCATTCCTCGCCTGGTCCCTCGCCTGATCCCAGGCCCTCGATCCCCCCGTCTTGGCGTCCCGCTCGGCGCGTTTATTCTCCTTCAGACTTTGGGCCTTTTCTCTCGGGTCAATCACCACCAGCTCATCTTCCGCCTTCTTGCGATTGCTCAAGTCCTTGCCGAGCTTGTCTGCCGCAAACGACAGTGAATGTGACATCCAGCCCTCGTCGTCGCTATCCTCTTGGCCCTGCTTATCCCACGCCGTGCAGCTTTGGCACTCGGCGATGAAGTGCAGGTCGCAGAGTGCTGCTTCTTCGTCAGCGCCGGCGGCACTGCCTTCTCCCGCGCCTTCCTTTGATACCGTCTCTGTAGATGTAGACGCCTTCTCTGGCGGTGCCTTTTCCAATCTGGATTGGAAAGCTCGTAGAATGTGGAGAGAGGCTTGATCGTCAGAGGTGCTGGCATTGTTGGCCCCTGGGCGTCGTTTTCTTGCGCGCATTGAAGTCTCGGGGATCATGGACTCAAGGGCAGATTTCGTCTTGGTTTCCTGGATGGCTTGGTCGGTATGAATGGTGCGGCGCATGGAAGCCTTCAGAGCAGCAATCTCCTCGTTGGCTGTCTCGAGCGCCGTCTTTTTCGGCGGCTCTGGTTCATACGACCTCTCTTCTAGCTCCTCTCCGTCTTTCCATTTTGACCGGCCTACCGACTGCGGCTTGCCATCTGCTAATTCTTTCTCATCAGTTGCCTGACTTGGGATCTCTTCATCCCTAGCCATTGTGGATATAGTCTCTGCAATCTTTGTGTCTTCTCTAGCGGCCGTTTTCTTTTTTTGTGGCTTTTTTACTGAAAGCGCCGCCTCTTTTGAGTCGGCGTCGTCGTTGTCCGCGATCAACCTGGTGTCAAACTTGGGCTTCTTGAGAGCCGGCTCCTCGTCCACTTCGTCGCCTTCCTCGCCAAAACTTAGCAACTGCTTCCCTCCTTTCCTCTTCTTCTTTTTAGCCTTATCCGTAGACGCCGGCTTCTTTGTAACATGTGTGGCAACTCTTGACCGCTTCTTCATATCCTCAAAGGGGTTCACCAAAATCTCCACCCTCTCAATCTTGATGGGATACAACGGTCTCTCCGTACTCGCGTCCACCTCGGACTCCCCAATTTTGGCCAAGTTATAGATGGTATCTCCCGCAACTCGTCCAAACACTGTGTTTCTCCCATTCAGTTCTTCGGTCTTGTCCAGCGTGAAGAAGAACTGGCTCCCGTTTGTATTTTCTCGACCCTCGTTGGCCATCCCTAGGAGGCCTCTTCGGTTGAATTTGAGACGCGAATGGAATTCGTCTTTGAAGTTGATGCCTGTCGGTCCTGCATTGACGCCTCGTCGCTCGTCCATCGGCCAAGGGTCAAGGTCGCCGCTGAACGCGCCTCCGTCGTAGATGGATTCTCCGCCATTGCCTGTTCCTGTGGGATCACCACCCTGGAGAATAAAGTTGGGTACTAGTCTGTGGAAATTCGTACCATCATAGTATCCGTCGAGACTGTGCTGGAGAAAGTTGCGGCAAGTCAACGGGGTCTGCTTGGCGAACAGCTCAACGAGTATTTCGCCAAGCGTGGTGTGTATGATGGCGGATGCCGTTGGCTGCGGTTCGAGGTTGTAGATCGCCGACATTTTGTTCGCGTGACCAAAGACGCAATATTTTTTTCTTCAGGTAGAGCACGAGGCTCGCCGCGATAGAAGGCGATGCTTTTCTCTTCTCCAAGTCTGTGTCGTCGCATGTCAGAGTCGAGATCAACCAAGCATTTAGGCGGGACCCGCTGTTGCTTATCGATAACGAGTCACTGAATTTTTTATGTACTTCGACCCATCTTCACTATTGACGCCAAATTGTTGGTGACTTTTTAGAAGCCAGTTGGGTGATGGTTCCTATGTATATCACATAAGTGGCAGGAATCTTTGGATTGACAGACGTGTTGTCGGGCTATATTTTGGTTATTGGCCTGCAACTTTTAGAAGAACGATCAGATACATGTAAATATCTGTTGCGTCACTGTCTACGTACCCTGGTGAGCTCTCCAAGACAACAGCCCGAGGACAACAATGACATCTTCGGCACTTCTGTCTTTTAAAAGAAAAAATTTCCAAGTACATCGCTGCAGAAGTAGCAAGAAACTGAGACTTGATGGGTAATGCTCTTCCCTGGTACATCTTGTGTCCCCTTCAATTACCGAGGACAGGTGGTTCCGGGACGAGCGGTCTAATTGAGGCCTGCTTCGTCTGTGCCAAAAAGGCTATGAGGTTTCGAACGATATCTGCCGAAACCTTTGGACCGTGTCTCATGGTGGCAGTCAACATGAGTAGCCCTCAAAATCCATTCACGGGACTCACGAGATGTTTTGTGCTAGCTTACTGCACCTTGCGACTGCCTAGAAGAATACTACGCAACCTATAACCCGAATTTGCTGCGGTGATGACGAGACTTTCGTCGCAGAATCCGAAGCCAGTGAGGGTACGTAGAGATAGACAATGGTGACCCTTTAGCCGCATGAGAGCCTCACGAATAGTCGGCAGTCTCCGATATTATTTCGCTCTCTGCATTCGTTGACCCTGGACTTGTTGTATCCTGCCGGATATGGTGCGGCATTTTGGACTGGACTCTTCTACGTAATGTCTCGAATCGCTGCTCGAAAAACATGGCAATCTTTGTCCATGGGTCGCCTCTGAAGTCCTCTCGGTAGCGATCAATCATGTCTTCTAATCTACCCTTAGTGTAATGGTCGTCGGTGGTAGCCCAAGTGAGACACAGGGTTTTTGGCACATATGTCGTACCAAGGGGGCGGAAGGTCCAGGCTCTCGTAGCCGCTGCCAGAATTTGATTCGCTGCCTCCTCGGCGTCTTCTTGTAAAGCAGAGTCCAGGGGTTGGAAAACCTGCAATGTTCGTCGCAATACAGCCATGAGAGAGTGCAACACGCAGACCGAGGATTCGCAAATGACATATCCTTTGTAGTATTGAAAATCGTTACTGGCTTCGCAGGCTGCGTTGAGTTGTATGGTGGCCGGGACCAGCTTCTTGGATTCCAATTTCATCAGCTCGTAGGACGATCTGAGATGCACGAGGTGATTCTCCGGTTCCTCTAGATAGGCGGGTAGGTCTATCAAGTTCGCAACAGTTAAATTCGTTGACCTAATATCGACCACAGAGTAGTCATTAAGGGGTCCGTAGTAGTTTGTCTTCTTCATTCCGCTGTGCCATGACTTCATTTTCACCCGGGGATCGATGACACTCTCAGTTATCTGAGACTTAATTTTAGCATTTTCACATTTTGCAGTTTGCAATGGCCGGTATCAGATACCCGCAGAATACAACTTTCTTACCAGGATTATGGAAGCCAGGTCGATCATCTGCGATGTAAAGGGGTCATTCTGACCTTGCATGGACTGGTTATTCAAGACGTATAAGAGGCCTTGTATATGGATCAAGCCGTCGTCATCAAGGCCACTTGTAAAGTTCTGGGCGGTCTGTCAATTTGCATTCATGTCGTCTTTCCACCACTCTTGAATCCAGACATACATGAGAAAGCAAGAGCAAATAGACACCACAAAGGGTTTCTATCTTTGTTGTCAAGCTGGGATCCGCTATGAGGGCGTTCCTCATACAGGTGAGGGCGGCGCCGTAGTCCGTGAGCGCTTGGACTACGGTCTGCTTGGAAAACACCGCAGTCACAGCACTGGAAAAGGCCTTGGCCGATGCGTTCAGGATTGGACTTTTCCCTAGTCGGCGAGGGACATCGGTGAGAAATGGGCCAAAACCTTGAATGGCGAACTGCCGGTCCGAAATCCCCAGAATTGATATAAAGGCTCCAGCGGTTCTTGTCAATTCGTTTCCAAGAGGCCGTTCCGGTGACCTCACGAGACTCTGAGCAGCTTGACCCCTGGGCCGAGCCGTCCGAGCAACTGGTGCGCCGCTTTCAGTGATGGTTGCATTCTTGAACCTGTACACCTTTTCACCAGACCCAACGCAGCGGATCCCATAGCGCAAACATCTCGAACACGACGGCTGTCCGAGATCACACTGTCATATTGTGTTAGTGAGCAATCAATGGTTGCTGAGCCATGCTTCCAGAAGCCTCACACCGGACTGCCCATAGCATACCTTCTTTTTGCGCTTACGACAGCCCTCGCAGCCTCTTCCCGGGGGACTTCCTGGCATATTGGACTGCTACGTCTGAAGAGATGCCGCAGACGAAGGACGGCCTGGGTTCATGATTGCATATTTGTACAGGTGGCTCACGGTTACAGTCTCGACAGATATTGCGGTTGCGTCGATCCAGCAGCCACGTGATCGCGGGGACAAGGTTAGTCATCCTTGTGTTTGGCGCAAACACAATAACAAGAAGTGTGCTCCGTACGAAGAGAACCCATCCTTTTTTATAAGGCTGACGGGGGGCGCGCAAGCTTCGCTTCGCTTAGTCGCTTTTAAATGGCTCCTTCGGGGAAGTTGGCGGTTAAGCCCATCGACAGAACCACGCTAATGATAACGGGCCGGATTCGCGATGGCCTTGATACGGGAAGCTAGCAAACTCCTTTAATAAGGACATTCATGAATGGTTACAAGCAGCACTCCTTTAAGCCATCTTAGTGCGGAGCGGCCTTGCTGGTTTTCGTTAGATGCTGCTTGGTATTTGAAAATTCCCGAGCGAAGTTTGCGCGCCCGGTTACCATCAGGATCCTTTGATGCTGACAACTGCTACGTGCCACGATCCTGCACGCTGGCCACACACATGGCTAGCGGCTTCTGGCTATCGGCTCTTCTTGCTAGCGGCTCTGATGCCAAGATGATTTCGGACATACTCCGTAATAATAGTCCGTACTCAAAGGCCACACACGTTCTGGCGGATTGGGCTCCTTTCGTCGCAACGCATTTCAAGTCCATGTTACTCCTTTCGGAAGACGAGGACAGAGCCACGGCGCCAGCAGCTGGGTGAGAGTTATCTTGATTTACTAAATTACTCGGCAATAGCAGCATCTTTCAGCGCCTCCCTTTCCGGACGTGAAGAGGCCGGCCGGCCCAGTTCTCGCCACTTTGACACCCCCGCCGACACGAAATCAAGCGCCTATAATGCTGTACGACGCGGGACCCTGCCATTCATTCGTGGGTTGCTGACGACACCCTGCCAGCTGATGTGACTGCAGCAGGAAAATCGGACGAAATGGATCGACGACCAGTTGGCGAAGGACCTGAAGTTGGACATCTGTTGTCTGCGGGTGATGCTTGACGCTTGCATCTGTCCGCATCTGCCCAACACGCAGCAACGGATTGGGTCTAGTCCAGTCAGTCTAGTCCAGTCAGTCTAGTCAGCAGCAAGATTCCGAAGGCTGCCGTCGATCAAATCTTATCAACCAACGGGGTGCACCGTGGCGACGTCGGGTTAGTCTGTGTTCTGACGAACCTGTGGAGCCCCTCCTGGCCGCCGTGAATATAACCATGTCGTCCGCCCCCAATGGCCCGAGAGGACTGCGCCTTCCCTCGATTGATTTCTAGCTCCGTCTTCCCTTCTCGCCAAAAGCAACAAACGCCTTCCCAACTCTTTTCTTACCTCAATGGAAGACGCTCACATCAGATGTCTTGAAGATTATTTCGGGTCCTCCCCCGACCGCCTCAGGCCACTCATGGTGTCCCTCAACGGGCATAATTCGTGGCTCTTGTCCTTTCCACGTCCATGGGCTGATCAGAAGCAGTCGGGGAGGGCTTTCTATCACATCGTTTTAGATCCGTGGCTCGTCGGGCCTACGGAACTCTTGGGGTCCTGGTTCATCCACATCGACTTGCCATCAGCACCGGCCCTGCCGACTGCCGCCGCCGTCGAGGCAGCCGCTCGCCAGATTGAGGATCTGGCCTCGGAATACGTCTTGAATCGGCGCATGTCCAATGAGGTTTTCAATCCGTCCGGCTACATCGATGCCATTGTGCTGGGCTTCCATTATTATGACCATGTGCACGAGGCCACCTTGCGGGACTTCAATGGACGCGTGCCCGTGATTGCAACCCGACAAGCAGCCAACATTGTAAAGCCTTGGAATCATTTCCGTAACATGGCCATGATTGATGATCTGAGCCCAGACGCCACGTCCTGGCGCCTCTCGGAGTTGCACCCCGGGTCTGTTCTCCCGCCGTGGTTGGCAATCCTGCGCCTTCCCGGCCACCGTGAGATGAACTTCTGCATGGCCATTGTGTGGACGCACGCGGGTGACGATGGCTCCGAAGTGCACGAAGCCATTCTGAGCACGCCAAACGGCACTCGGCTCGACCAGGGACCGCTCCGGGCGTTCCTGAACGCGGAGCCCAGGACGCGCAAGTTGGCAATGTTGCATGGCCTGAAAGAGAGCCACATTGGCGGGAAGCAAGCCAGCTTCGGGGCCAGAGGTGGCCTGCAACTGTATCGAATGCTGGGGGGGGTTGATTACTGGGTTCTGTCCAACCACCTGTTGTTGAATTACACGGGCATGTTTATGCGTTTGTCACGCACAGCCGATACCCCGCGTACCTTGGAATGGGCACTGGACCAGGAGCAATGGGAAAAGACTGTTCGGGGGAGACCTGATGTTTTCAATGTCCCCAATGGAGCATGTTTGGTGCTGGATGCGTGATGAATCATCGTCGACCGGGAGAGTTGGGAAGGCCATTGTTCCACTCTGTTTCCATTTTGGTCATTAATTTCTCATTATTCTCTCTGCCATGTGGCTCTCCAGCCATGTGCACTTATCCTTGACATGGTCACGAGACATGAAATCACGAAGAACTTGTCTTGACATGGTCATGAGACATGAATCACTCGAAGAACTTGTCCATTTTCACTTTCCTGCTCCTTTCGCGTCGCAGTATCGCCCGTAGCACGATCAATCCAAACGTTGGTCATACAGACTCATACCACAGCACGCCGGCCTCTACTCCGTAATCCGCGCCATCATTCATCAGCCGAAGCAAGCCTTCTTCGTGCACGCCCAGTCCCCAGGCTCCAATCACTTGCCCCATCGTGACACAACCCCGTTTCGCGTCGACCAATCTCCATAAGCCAGCGCTTCAAATCCGCTGACAGCATTGCCTCTCCTCTCGCATATATCCCGGCCACGAGTGGCACGGGGTGGGTGGTACGGCCGCGAATACTTGCGAGTTTGCCCGGGAGTTGCTTGGTTTTCATTCATTTTTGCTTTCAAATTCCTCTACTTCACAGGGAAAAGAGGCTTGTCATACGTCATCCTGTAGCCAAGTTTACGGATGCTAAGCTCCGGTGCCGTCGTTGCGTCGTCCGCCTTCCCTAGACCCAGGCTGCACACCGTGGCACTTGCTTTTCTGCAACCGCCACTCCTCGGCCGGTAAGTGAGACATGCGTCCGGTGTGAATGCCCTCTACTGCATGGCGCTCCAGTCTGGCAATCCGTACTCAACTCATCAGTCCTTGGGTGCGGCAGCTCCAAATATGAACCGCGACATGGTCTCCACTGGCATCAGGACGACGACGGCCAACGTGGCCTGGTTATCGGTCGACTTGTCACTCAACTGCATCTCCTGGGCCATCCGATAAGCACGCGCATGGCCAAACTCGTGCACCAGATTGCTGACATTAGATTTGGTATCATTCGTTCAATTACATCATGATGAGCAATATCTCGTCTTACACGTTCATGTGATAATCTACTTCCCGCTCAATCAGTCCCACGACCCGGCTCTTAACCAAACAGAGGACCGCCCAGTCGCACAGCAACACTCTTGTTCTGGGTGTACTCGGCCAGCGCGGCCTGGCCAAGCTCGCGACCAACACCAGACTCCTTGAAACCACCGAATGGCCTATCGTACCATGTCAGTATGTAGCTTGCGTGAGAATCGTTCATGGGAGAGGCGAGGTGAGAGTTGTACGTACAATTGGTGTGAAAGCAAGTTGTAGCCTGCGGGAGAGGGAAGAGTTTTCAAGTTAGCAATTATACTCACACAAAAGTCCCATCTTCAAAAATGTGTAAAACTTACAGTTGACCCAAACAGTGCCGGCCTTCAAGGCGTTGCTGACGCGAATGCTGGTGTTGAGGTCCTTGGTGTGGATCGCGGCCGCGAGACCGTAGGTGGTCTCGTTGCCCAATTTGATGGCCTCCTCCTCGTCCTTGAACTTGGAAATGGCGCAGACAGGGCCGAAGATTTCTTCTTGCATGATCTTCATCTCAGGGCGGACATTGCTGAAAATAGTGGGCTGGATGAAGTATCCCTTGTCACCGTGGCGCTGACCACCAATCTCGACGGTGGCACCTTCCTCCTTGCCGGACTTGATGTAGCTCATGATGCGATCGTACTGAAGCTGACTGACCTGAGGGCCCTGGAAGGTGTCCTGGGCGAAGGGGTCACCGACCTTGTTCTGCTGGGCGCGCTTCTTGAAGGCATCGAGGAACTTGTCGTATATGCCCTCCTGGACGAAAATACGGGTACCAGCGCAGCAGCACTGACCGTGGTTGAAGTAGATGCCAAAGTTGACCCATGAGATGGCCTGCTCAATGTCGGCATCATTGAAGACGATGTTGGGAGACTTGCCACCGAGTTCAAGAGTAACCTTCTTCAAGTTGGAAGAGGCGGCGGCCTTCATAATGGTACGGCCAACGATGGTTGAGCCGGTGAAGGCAACTTTGTCAATATCCATGTGAGAGGAGATGGCGGCGCCGGCAACCTTGCCGAAACCAGATATGAGGTTGAACACACCAGCGGGAAATCCGGCTTCCTTGACAAGGTTAGCGAATACCAGGGCAGACAATGGAGTTTGTTCAGCAGACTTCATGACGATGGTGTTGCCAGTGGCCAAAGCAGGGCCAATTTTCCAGGAGAGCATGAGGAGAGGGAAGTTCCAGGGGATGATCTGACCGCAAACACCAATCTACATTTCGGGAAGGGGTTGGTCAGTTACCAAGCTTCTTGCATAGCTGCGGGTGTCAAAAGATCGAGATGAGAAACTCACTGGCTCGGGGCGGGTATAGTGGAACATATCAGGAGCAATGTCGATGGTCTTGCCCTCAATCTTGTCGGCCCATCCACCGTAGTATCTGATGCAGGCGGCAACAGCGCCAACATCACCCTTGGCCATGGTGATTGACTTTCCGTTGTCGAGAGACTCGACGGAAGCGAGGAGGTCGAGGTTCTTCTCGACGAGGTCGGCGAGCTTGATCATCAATTGAGATCGCTGCTGGGGAGTGACCTGCTTCCATGTGGTCTCGAAGGCCTTTCGGGCGGCAGCGACAGCAAGGTCAACATCCTTCTCGGTGGCTTCGCAAACATATGTGATGACTTCCTCGGTGGAGGGGTTGATGACCTCGAATTTCTTCTTGTCAACACCCTCAACCCACTCGTTGTTGATGAAGCTGGGGAGGGAACGTGTTAGCTAGCATTCAAGTTTCAAGACTCAACAACCTCAATCCAGGGCAGGGCGTGTGGGACAAGACTTACAGACCAATCGGCTGCTGGTAAGCGCCCGTAACGGGGGTCGTGAGCTTGACTGTCAGAGACATGTTGGAGGTTCGTATGCTCGATGCGCTCGATGTTGGGGTGCACTTGTATTACGGCTCCAGACAAGAGTTTTTGGGGTGTCTAGAGTGTCAATGGAGAGAATCAAGAACAAGAAATGTACGAGGCAAGAAAGGATACCAAGTGCAATGTCACCAGGAACCAGCGGACCTTTGTAGGATTTGTTCGTCCAGGCGGGGAACCCCGTAGGAACCGGATGGGGGCGCTGTAATTATGCTGGAGCATGCTGAGACTGGACCTTGCAGCTTGCTTGCCTTGCCACCCCCGCAACCAGGTGACCAATAATTCCCACGATAGTCCGTACATAGTATGTGCTCCGTAGATCAGCTGCATGACGTACATATGTATCAGGCTCTCCACGATGCGTCTGTACTGTACGTGTCTGGTTGTTGTCAGTGCGCAGCGCCGACATTTATCCCGCAATCAAGGGCAGTTCCTCTTTCATTTCACAAGAGTTTGTCCTGTGTCAACAATGGCATCGCCCCGACAGTGGACGAAGCCGCTGCCCACAGCTTTGAGAAGAAGCATACAGTCTAACCCCTAATAAATGATCCTACGGAGTACAATGACTGCATACAAACCGGGCGGCCACTGTTAGCTCTTAGTGGCTACAGTGAGTGGAGCTATTAGGGATACTAAAGGCACTTACGCTGGTCCGTAGTGAGAGATGCTATGTACTCCTAGTAAATTGCAGGTAACACAAGGCACTTTGGACCCCATTTAGTGCCTTACTGAGCCACGGAAAGATTTGTTATTGGCCCACTGCCCCTAGTTCTGTATTTACCCACCCCCGCCTCGACAGAGCCCAGCTCCCGACTGAAACAAACGAAACAAGCCGGATCTGCGTGTCCATTCCATCTCTTCAACTTCCGTCTCACCGGCGGCACAATTCCATCCGCTCGGGTTTCCCACCCAGCCGGCGCTGGCCCTCATCGATAGGGCTGTCTCTTCACCTGATATACAGGCATTTTGTGAGAACCCAGAAGGTGTGCTGGAATTCCCCAACAGTCCAAAAGATTCGTCAATGCTAGCCGCTACTAACATTGCACCTTATTACAATTGCTTGTGAGACTTGTGGGCCCTGTGTCAAACGTAACGAACTTTGTTAGCGCTAGCCATTTTCGTTATAACTTGCATATTCTAGATTTAGGTTTTGTTGGAACGAGCATGATATTAATCGCGTTGTGCGGCTTCAATTGTGGGTCCGCCTACGCGGGCCAACTGCAGCCGCGGGCAGCGTGGCCTCTTATCACGTGGTACCCTCTTTTCATATAAATCGCGCACTAGGTCTGCTTCATTTCTAGCTTCTTCTTCCTTTTTTAGGTAGACCCGATAAATAGATGAACACACAGTATATTCCTGATCCAAGTCTTAGCCCTGTATACAGGAGTTCCTTGTGTTCCCTACGGTTTTGTATTTGTCTATTTCCTTATTTTTCGAAAAAAAAAATTTCATATACTATGCTTGTTACGTGCTAGAATTGACAAGTGGCCTGCCACTTCGGATGTGGCCTGCCGTGCCGAGGATGTGGCCTAGCACGTGACCTAGAACCCCTATATTAGACAATAGCTTTAGCCTCTAGCTAGTTAATTAAATAACAACCTAGACACTTATTATATCTTATATTTTATATTATAACAAGTGGTAGCAATTGCTCTTTGATTGTTGCGTACCCCTAGCGCTTTTACTACTAATAAAAGCTACCAAACTAACTATTTATTAACTAACCACTAAGCCTATCAAATCTATCCCTTTTACTAGGCCTAATAGTCCCTCTAGGCATCGCGCCTATTATTAGATTCGTTGACTTTTAATTCGACTATTAATCTAACCAAATTAAAGCTATTCCTTTTAATAGGCCTAACAGCTTCCTTAGGTATTACGCCTATTATTAGATTCTTTAATCTCTTTGAAGACCCTTTAATCCGTTAATTTAAAGACCTTTAATTCTTTAATTTAAAGACCTTTGACCTTTAAATCAATTAATCATGTGATTTTGATTAATTCAAAGACCCTTAACCTTTAATTCTTTAATCTTCGATTTAATTTAATTAATCCAAAGACCTATAACTTTCTATCTTTAACCTTTAATTTAAAGACCTTTAACCTTTAACCTTTGATTTTTTAACTATTAATTCTTTAACCTTTAATTCTTCGATTTAAAGACCTTTAACCTTTGAATTAATTGATTATGTGATTTCGATTAATTCGAAGACCCTTAACCTTTAATTCTTTAATCTTTAATTTAATTCGATTAATCCGAAGACCTATGATGTTAGTTACACCAAGGTGCCTGCGCAGGTAGGATAATTCCGTAATATTGAAGTTAATGATAGCTAGCTAGGAAAGAGAGAGAAGAGAGGGAAGGTCTAGATAATAGAAAAGTAGGTGAAACCCGTAAGTAAGGCGGAAGAGGGGGTAGCGAATTAATGCAGCTAATTACGTTATATGTATTACACTAGACCTACTATTAGTCTAGTCTTTAGCTATAATTAAGCTAATAAAAATCTAAAGGATCTAATACTAGTAGTCTCTCTTTTTATCTATAGCTAAAGGAGCCTAAAAACATAATAAAAATTAAATTAAAGGAAAGTATATATAAGTAAATCCCTTAATAGGAATCCGCTACTTTAATTAGCTATTATGGTATTAGTTAATTAAATTAATCTATTAGTCCTTGTTTAGGCTCCTATCCCTTAATATTATAAGTCTCTTTACCTATCCTTTAATATAAATTATTAATTTATTTAAATTAATTAGAGAGAAAAGAGATAAATTTAGTAATACCTTTATTATTATATCCGCTAGATTATTATTTTTATTAATCCACCTTACCTTGTAAATCTTATGCCTTTTATATAATTAATAAAGGGCTATAATATTAATTATTAGTCTTTTCTCTTTTATTATTCCTAGCTTTATAAGGCATTTATATAATAAAAAGGAGTTAGTATAGAGAATTATAGGAATTTAAGGTATCTTTAATTAGTCTATAATCTAATAAAGAGTCATAGAAATCGCGTAAGTAATATCTACGCCTTAAACTATACTATATAATTTAAAGGCAAGCGCGTTATATATAACTTGCTTGCTCTTTATTAAGCTATACGTAATAATGTTACCTTTTATAATAAAGGTATTATTATCTTATATTATCTTATTACTAATTATAATAATATATCTAATCTATAAGCTTAAATCCTTATTATTAGCAAGCAATCTATTTATAAATATAAAGAGCTTTGCTTCCTTAAGGGTTAAAGGTATATATTATAGTCCTTGCTACTAATTCTTAATTTACTATTTAAGGCGTTTATTAAGGCATGTGATATTATTAGCAAAGGGTTCTTAGTGTTAAGCTATGATTAATAGATTATAGGAAGCTTCTAGTTAGTATATAGTTATAATATAGCTTCCTTAGGCTTATTATTCTATGTAATCTTGCTTTACTATTAGAGATTAAGGATTAACTTCCTTAATCTTCTAACTTTAGCCCTTTTAGGTTAAAATTAATAAGTTATTAGCGTTCTAGGTTAAGATATAGCTATTAAAAATAAGGGGATTCCTAGTGGTTAATTATTGCTTTTCTTTAGTAGTAAACTTAGCTCTCTAGAGCTCTTTCTTTTCTTTTTAGAAGAAGTTATTATTACTTAGGCCTAATATATTATTAGTTTACATTCTTATAATACTAAAGAGGTTCTTATTATTTAGTATTATAATTAATAAGCAAGGATTGTAGGTTAAAGTTATTATATTAAGATTATCTCTGTGATAATAGAAGTACATTACTTACTAGTAGGTTCTAGCCTTTGTGATCCTATAAAGAGGTTTAATTAATTTAATCATAGTCCCTTTTAGAAAGAGGTATGCAATCTGCTTTAGTAATCTTATAATAATTAGTCTTATTAGTATTATGTGTAATTAAGTGTATACTTATGTGATATTGCGAATCTAAAGGTAAATACCTCTTCTTCTTAATAATAAAGTAATAGCTATAATAAGTTATTAGCTTGCTTGTTGTATTGTTAGTGATTACGTTAAGATAAATTCCTTTCCCTTGTTATTATAGCCTTATATAATGAGGTGAGATTTCTTGTATAGTAAGGCTATTCCCTTGCCTTTAATCTCTCTAACTATATAAGAATCAAAGATTCTATAGCCTCTATGCTTTACTAGGTTATATTTAATGAATTTAAAGATATTGTAAGCTTATAAGGCATTAATCTTAGCTTAATCGGACTGCTTAAAGGGTTTTCCTAGGGTTATAATCTTCCTTTCTTAGTAAAGTTAAAGAGTAAGGTTCTAATTAGCTTCTTCTTTTACTATAAGGAACGCTATACTTAGTATCCCTCTAGCTATAATCTCTTAAATAAAGGCCTTATCTTAATCTTTATTAACAAGTATATAGAGTTTAATTAGGCTAATATCCTTTTTAGGATTATAAGTTTTGCCTTGCCTTGCTTTTATTTCTTTAGGGCTCCTTACTTTTATTCCTTTAGGGTAAGGTAATAAGTCTTTAACTTACTAGCTTCCCCTTAGGGTTACTTAGGTATTATAGGCCTCTTTTATTAGCTTCTCTATGCCTATAAACTAGACTATAAGGGCTTTTCTTAGCCTTCCTTACTTTCTTTTTAGTAATACCTATAGTTTTTCTTCTTCTTCTATTACTAATTCTTTTTTAGTAGTAGTAGTTAGTAGTATTATTATAGCCTCCTCTATATCTTAAGGCTTTATCTCTTATTACTCTAGTCTCTTTATAATATATAAGTCCTTATAGTAAGGCTTTACTACTATAAAGTAAAATTTCACTAGGCTATAGGGCATATTAACTATATAAGTCTCCCTATTAGTAGTAATTAGCTTATAAGGGCTATACTAGCTACCCTTCTCTCTTTATATATATATATTAGCCTATAAAGGTAGCTAATATATAGGCGCTATATTAGGACTATTCTAGGCTCTAAGGGTATTATAGACTTACTATAAAGCTATATAGTAGCAAACCTTATTAGTAGCTTTCTAAATTACTTTAGTATATTAAATAATAAAGATACTAGGTAGTAACTTATCTATTATTCATAGGTAGGCTCTAAAGACTAGTAGGGTTAGTATAATTCCTTTAGGGCTTATAGAATTATTAATAGCTTTAATAGCTATTTAAAGGCACTATTCTAGTGTTAGTTTCATGCTAATTAAGTTAGTAATAATATTATAAGCCTAGCGTAAGGGTCTGTAATATCTTTTAACCTTTCTAATGCTATTATAAGCTTTAATTAGTATCTTATTAGTCTTAATTAATATTAATTAAGCGTAATATTTAAATTTAGTGGAAGCGAAGTTATTACTAGCATTATAAACTATCTATTCCAGAGGTCCTAGATAGGTATTAATCTAGCACTCTTAGATAGCGTCCTAGATATCTTAAGCCTTTTGCTTTTTTAGATTAAGGAATTAGGCTACTTAGAATAAAGTCGCTGAATTAACAATGTAAAGCACTAGTTAACTATTAATTTACATAATATTAATAATAATCTTATAGTTAAATTCGTAGTTATCTTTAATTATAAATTTAAACTAACTAGGGGCAGAGCATGTAATGTAATGTAATGTAATGTAATATTTGGGGTTTGGATGTAATGTGTAATGTAATATTAGGAGAAAAAAAGTGGGGTATGTTAATATCTTATAATATACTTTAGATTTTTCTCTATTAGATTAATATAAGTGTTTTCATAATAGGTATTTTATTATTAAATTTACTATTAATTATCTAAATTTCCTATCTTTTAGACTATTAGTTATATCTTCTAGTATAGGGTATATATAGTAAGTTTATAAAGTTAATTAGATTCTTTGAATTTTTCTATATATTATAAGATATTATATTAACTATATATCTATTTTCTAATAATTAAATTTCTATTATTTTAAATAAGACTTTTTATTACTAAAAATACCCTATATATACTTTTTTAAATATTATAAAATAATATATTATAAATCTAAATAATTATATTAAGAAACTATATTTAAACTTTTATATATATCAAAATTAATATTATTACTATAACTTTTATTTAAAATAATACTTATTTTTTTAGATTTAATATATATTTTTTTAAATATATTTTATTTTTTCTTTTCTTTTACAAAATATAGAATTATAAAAGGGTAATTTAGGAATAAAAAGTTAAAAAGAAATAGTATAATTATATAATTAAAGATATTATATTATTTATATTATTTATATTATTTAAATTAAAGGCTTTATTTATTATAAAAGCCTTTAAGTATAATATAAGTAATATAAAACTATATATTAATTTTTAAAATAATATTTTAATAAAAAAAAATCCTAGTTTATTTATTTATTAAGTAATCTAAGGAATTTAAAGTATAATTAGCTTATAATACTTTTATAATACCTAATTTATCTTAATCTAATACTTAAATACATAAGAAATAATTTATATAAAATAAAATAAATAATTTTATAGTAAAATTTCCTAGAAAAAGAGTAAAAAAGCTATATTTACTATATTTAAAATAATAAGGTTATTATTTAGAACTAATATAAACTATATTAAAAAGTGGGTCCGAAAAGTGGGTCTTATGTGGGTCCTTGCTTGACTGATTGGACGATTAGGGTTTATTGTGGGTCCTTACTAGTCTGATTGGATAGTTAGTATGTTATGTCATTTGTGACTCACTTACGAAAAATTTTCAAAAGAGGGGTTTTCCTTTACCTTCTCTTTTCTTTCTTTCTTTTCTCTTTCTTTTTACTTTAGTAAATCCAAAAAACTACAAAAACCCTTACATAGTTAGGCTACACACTTTACTACTTATTATGCTTACCTTTATTTTTATAGTCTTTTTGCTTTATAAATAACTTATAAAAACACATAAAAAAACAAAAAATCAGAAAAATCAGAAAAATCCAAAAAAATCCAAAAAATTAAGGAAAATCGGAAAAAGGTCGGAAAAAATCGGAAAAATTCAACCTTTCAAAATCGAACTCTAAGAAAAATCGAAAAAATCAGCAAAAATCAGCAAAAATCAGCAAAAATCAGAAAAAAACATACTTTAATATGGATTCCTCTTTATGCCCCTCGGATAATGATTCTAATGCTAGTATGCCTAGCCCTTCTAGGCCTAGCTCTTCTAGGCCTAGCTTACCTTCTAGGCCTAGCCAAGCTAGCCTAGCTTTAAAGCCTTCTTAAGCAAGTCATCTTCAAGGATTATATAAGAAAACCCTTAAAAATCAACAAGATTACGAGTTTTCTTCAAAAGCATATATTTTTACCCATAATTTATTTAATTATCAGTTATCTAATATTAAATATAATAAAGAAAGGGAAATTATATGCTTTTATACGCAATCTAATTGCACTTTTACTTTTAGAAGTAAAGCAAAAAGATTCCAAGCTTCTAATGGTGTTTATTACTATCGAATTAAGCATCCGGAGATTGCTACTTCTAAATCTGAAGAAAAACAACCTGAAAAGATTACTAGTAAGTTTTTTATTCTATTTTATTCTATTCTATTTTATTTTATTCTATTCTATTCTATTTTATTCTATTTTATTCTATTTTATTCTATTTTATTCTATTTTATTCTATTTTATTCTATTTTATTCTATTTTATTCTATTTTATTCTATTTTATTCTATTTTATTCTATTTTATTCTATTTTATTCTATTTTATTCTATTTTATTCTATTTTTTCATACTAATATTATATTTAGTACCTGAGATTCCAGTAGTATCAACCCCTACAAATCAATCTTCTTTAACCTCTTTTTTCAACAAAAGACCTCGAAATCACACTATTTCAGAGGAATTTTCGTCTAAAGAAGCAGTTATTCTAGTTATTAAATTTATACTAGAAAATAACCTTTCTTTTACTACAATTAATAGCAAATCCTTTAAAAATTTGCTAAATTATTATTCTAGGTAAGTTATTCTCTTATAATAATTAGTTATTTAAGCTAATTTATATATATAGGAATAATAATTTAGCTTCTTTGCTTAGCCACCAAACAATAACACATAGGATAAATACTATGTATTATTTATCTAAGCAAAAATCCTTTAACAAATCCAATATCAAACTAAACATCAAGGTTTAATTTCGGTTTAACTAGATATATAGACTTCGTTTAATTCAAAGTCTTATCTAGGGGTTATTATAAGCTAGCTTAATCCGAATTTTAAGCTTAAGTATAAGCTAATTAGTAAGTCTTTTAATTAGTCTTATTATTCTTATTATTTACTAACTATTTACTAACTATTTACTTATAGGATTTGAATATTTATCAAATTCACATACTAGAGCTTATATTCACCAATGCTTTAATAATCTTATTAAGGATTATTACTTAGAGCCTAAGGATATCCTTAGGTAAGTTATTTCTTTTAATAATAATTTTATATAATAATAATTCTAATTATATACAGTTTTACTTAGGATAATGGTTCTAATAATAATACTTTTATAACTTCTTATATTAATAAGAGTTATAATAATATTAGTATTAAACCATATAATATCCGATGTATAGCTTATATTTTAAACATTATAGCTAAGGATATTATTACGAGTTTTATTAAATCTACCTCTTCTAAGGAAGACTTAGAAAGCTTTAAGAATAGTGAATATCTTCACTATTCTACAAAAGAAACTTCGTATATCCAAGGAAATCCTAATTTTCAACAATTTAAATCCTTAGCTAATGGTAAGTAATTATTTTATAATTTTTACTACTATAATACTAATATTAGTTATAGGTATTCTAGGAAAGGTTAAAAGGATTGCTATTCTTATTAAGAATAACTAAGCTTTATATAAAACTTGGTTAAAATGCCTTAGAAAAGCAAAAAAATAAGGTAACTTAGCTAAGAATTATAATATTACAAAAATCCCTTTAGGTAAGACTTTATTTTTCTTATATTATTCTTATAAGTTATAACTAATTATAATATTTATAGCCAACGAAACTAGGTGGAATTCGACCTATAAGATAATTAATACTTCTTTAGAGCTTAAAGAAGCTATTATTCTTCTTAATAAGGAAACTAATATTACTACCCTTAAGGATGCAATGCCTATAACACAAGAATGGGCTGATTTAGCTACCTTAAGCAGTATTTTAGAGGTTTTCTATGAGCCTACTATTATACTTTAAAGCCAGAAGTATAATACTTTAAGTCTAGTCCTACTTTTTATTATTAAGATATATGAATATCTTAATAATATTAAAGAGGACCAAAAGGCTTATAATAGTTAGGTATATATCCTTTTTACCTTTTTAATTAAATTATACTAACTTATTTAACTAGAAACATGTTTATAATCCTTTTGGTAAGGTCTTTATAGCCTCTATAGATATTAGCCTAGAAAAGCTAGGTAATTATTTCCCACAAGACATAGGGAATAATTATCACTTTTATAAGCCTTATTTATATGCTATGTTATTAGACCCTAGGCTTAATCTTATTACTATAAAAGATAAGCTTAGATTACAACCAAAAACAATAAAAAGGCTACTCAATAACCTAGAAAAAGATTATGATCTGTAAGTATAATGTTTATTATTATTATTATTATTACTAACTTTACTACTAGGCTTCTTCCTACTTATAAGGAAAATCAGGCTAATTTAGGCCTAGGGCTAGGCTTAGAGAATTTAGAGAATTCAGAGAATTCAGAGGCAGAAAATACCCGATTTCAAGTAGAAATTAGGGGGCCTATTTAGCCTAGAACCTTTTCTAACCCTCAGCCTAAGCCTAAATCTTCTAACCTTTATAAAGGGTTATTCCTTAATAAGAGGGATAAATCTATTTAAAGAACTCGAAAGAATGAAATCCCTACTTTTACTAACTTAGACCCTAGAGAGGATAAGGTAAGTAAATATTTATTCCTATTATATTATATTACTATACTAATATTATAATAAAGGAAGATATATTTAAATGGTGGGAAGAAAACCAAAAATCTTTCCCTATTTTAAGTATACTTGCTAGAAGATATCTAGCTATTCCTGCTACTTCTAGTGTAATAGAAAGCACCTTTAATACTAGAGGTAATATTATTACTAAGCGCCGAACCTCCTTAAAGCATTATACTATTAAGCAACTAATTCTACTAAAGAATTAGGAAAAGGAGGAAAATATTGCTATTAAGCAATATTCAGAGCTATATAATTATTATAGCTCTTTATCTAAGGATTCAGATACTATATCTTCCTCTAAGGATAAAGAGAAATTAGATAAATCCTAGGATTTATCTAGTTTCTCTTCCTTAGAAGATATATATTCTAACTCAGATTAAGTAAGTCTATATAAGGGTTTTTTCCTAGTTTAGTCTAGTTTTCCCTTAATAGATATTTTTAACATTTATAAACGTTTCCCTTTATTTACTATTATTATTACTATTATTATTACTATTATTACTATTATTACTATTATTACTATTATTACTATTATTACTATTATTACTATTATTACTATTATTACTATTATTACTATTATTACTATTATTACTATTATTTTTACTATTATTTTTACTATTATTTTTACTATTATTTTTACTATTATTTTTACTATTATTTTTACTATTATTTTTACTATTATTTTTACTATTATTTTTACTATTATTATTATTTTAAAAACATAAAAAAGAAAAGTATTTTATTTTATAAATATTTTTAAAAACCTTAAAATACTAAGTAATTAAAAAGTATAGCTTTTCTTATAGTAATTTCCTTATACTTACTTATATTTTTATATAAGTTATTTTTTTACTATTTAATATTAATTAAAC
This sequence comes from Epichloe typhina subsp. poae, assembly GCA_030389615.1. NCBI lineage: Eukaryota > Fungi > Ascomycota > Sordariomycetes > Hypocreales > Clavicipitaceae > Epichloe > Epichloe typhina. The sequence continues at coordinate 4,977,858 of CP098313.1, forward strand.
TTTAACACTAATAATATTTAAGTTATATAAGTAATTTTTCATATTATTACTATTATTAATATATTAAAAAATATAAAAAAGAAAAGTATTTTATTTTATTAATAATTTTAAAAACTTAATAATACTAAGTATAACTTTTTAATAGTAATTTTCTTATACTTACTTATATTTATATATATGTTAGATCCTTCGGATCTTCATTGGCTCAATCGTGGCCAAAGACTAGACCAATAGTGGGTCCGGCGCGATGCACGTAATGTGATTAGCTACATTAATTTACCACCCCCTCTTCCGCCTTACTTACAGGTTTTACTTACTTTTCTATTATTTAGACCTTCCCTCTCTTCTCTCTCTTTCCTAGCTAGCTATCTATCTATTATTAACTTTAATATTACAGAATTATCCTACCTACGTAAGCACCTTAGTGTAACTAACACTAATTAGTAATTAACTTTATAACTATAGATAAGTTAAGTATTATAAGAAGAGATATTTTTACAGATACTATAGCCACTACCCCTTATAACGCTAGATTAATAGTTATTATAGTAAAGAGGCATAACTATATAAGTGTGCTAAAGGAAGAGACTAGAATCCTAGTTGCGAGCTTATTAGGCTTCTAAGGAATTGATTTATTAACCCTTAGGCTTATGGGATATAACTTTATTATATCTATCTAGGATATTATTATTAATTATTAATTTTATTGTCTATCATAAGAAAACTAACTAACTAACCGAATCTATTACCACGAGGCATTTATTTTAAACCTAACGTTAAATAACCTTAGCTAAGCTAGCTAAATTACCTATAACTTCTCTTAATATATTACCTTCTTCTAATAAACCTTTAATCCCTCTCTATAAGTATTTACTACTTATTTCTTGCCCCTTTACTCTTAGTATTATTTGCCCTGTGCTTATTAGTAAGAGAGATTATCTCTTTCCTTTTTTATATAAAATAGGAAGTAGTAATTCTATTACTTCTGTATTATTTTTACTAGTGCTTTTCTAGTTACTTTTAGCACTTCTATTACTTTACTTAACCCTAATTTAATTTATTCTTATTGCTACTTTTGCTGCTTTTTCCACTGTTTTTCCTATCTTTATGATTTTCCGTGTTTTTGTGATTTTCTAGCTTTATTAAAGTAATAACGCTCCTAAAGTGCGAAAGAAGACCTTAGTAACAGGCAAACACATAAGCTTAATTAGTAACAAAAGAATAACACCTTAGATCTTCCTTTTATAGCCTAGATATTACAAGATAGTAGAATTAGAATCTAGACCTTTTATAAGAGAAAAAACCACTGCTAGTAATAGTAAGGCTTAAATAATTTCTTTTAAAAGACTATAAGAGAGTAAACTACTAGTATGTCTATAATAGCTTATAAATAACCTTATAAAAGACTAGAAAGAGCCTATTAAACTAGACCTAGAGACCGCTATATAACCTGAACTTAATAACTAGATTATAAGGTTTATTAACCTTAGTAAGCATTAAGGCTAGAGAGATAATAACCTTTAGGAGTTATTCTAAGAAGACTTTAAAGGCTAGTCTAAAGACACCTTTAAAAGAGCAAATAAGGATATTATTAGAGAGCTATGTAATTCCTTACGAGATTATGGCGTTCTTATTAAATAAGGCCTAGGATATTTAATCCTAGTATCTCTTAAAGAAGTACTTTACTAAACCTTAATACCTCTTTAGTTATAGGAAAAATTATAATCTTCTAAACCTCTAGAGCCTTAGCCCTAAACCTAATTACCTACCCTAGAAATCCACCTTCCTTAGCCCTAATAATTCCCTAAACCTCCCTAAGAGCCCTTATAATAATCCTAATTAAATTAATTACTTTATCCTAATAATTATTATCCACAACGACCTATAAACCATTATTTATAATAAATTATGCCTTTATAATAATTCCCCTCTAAAGATTAGATTACAAAGAAAATCTTGGAGCTTATAAAGATATATAAGGATAGTAACTACTATAGCAGGAAGCTATATAACTTCCTAACGCTAAAGATTATGCTTTTTAAGAACAAGTGTAATAGGATTAACCTCCCTTAAACACATTACTAGAAGGCCTTTCCTATTATATTAATAGGTAATGCTAAATAGTATTACCTTAATTATCTCTTTAGGAATAACTACTCCTATAAAGAGATAATTGCTTGCATTTGTTAACGCTTTAAAACAGAAAGTAACTAATAATTCTATTATTATAAGTAGAGTAGTATAATATTAAAGAATATAATTAATAAGAACCCTAATAAAAGCAAGCTTAAGTGCCTTAAGATTATGTTATTAAACCTTAAGAAAATTCACAAAGGGCTATACCCTTCTAATATAGTAAATACTAAGCTTTACAAGCAGGCATTAAATGCTATAGCTAGTGTACCTAAATGTTAGATAGTTAAATACATACACTCCCTAGGCTTTAAAAGTCTTACTAAAGACCTTTATAAAGTAATTACTATTATAGAATTAAATAAGAAAACCTCTTAATACCTTTAGTACTAATAAGGAGACCCTCTAGAGGCTATATTTACTAATTATTAGTATAAATAATAATCCTATAGTAGAGGAAGTTATTATAGAAAAAGCCCTAGGCTAAGCCTTAAGCGCTGCTTTATGTGTAGTAAGAGTAGCTACTAGTCCTCTAACTACTTTACTAAAGAATATTAGAAAGAAAAGGACTGCTAGTAGGCTAGTAAAACACATTACATAACCCCTATAGAGAAGGGATTTTAGGCATTTCTTATCTCCTATAAAGGGTAAGATAATAATAAACCTAATAATAACTCTAGTTAGAATTAGGAACTACATCTTACGGCCTACACAAGGGCCTAGGATAATAATAATAATAAAGTAAAGGAGCTACTATTAATAGTATATCTAAGCATCACGTAATTCTTCTGCTTTAGATAATAGACTAATCATAATACTGCTAATATTAATATCCTTGTAACCCTAAATAATTAAGCCTTTTAACATACATTCCTTAAGCAAGAGCTTTACAAGCTATAAGAGTGTAATAAAGGCTTATTTTACTATATCTCTAAAGAATACTATTCTAAAGAAGTCTTCAGAGGTATTATGCCTAATACTAGCGCTATAGGAAAATTAAGTGCAAGAGAGGCATAAGTGAAAGCTTTACTAAGATTAATGCCTTTATTAAAGGTAATCCCCTGTGAACCTTAAATTATTATATTTAGTGCTAGATTAGTAGTTACGAAAGATATTATTCGTGTACTTATAGAACTTAGAGAGCTTAAATTCTATGTTCTTAACATAGCTACTCCCTTCCTTTTCTTAATTACTAATATAGATAAGATATAGGTTAAGATTAATAACCTCACAAATGTACTTATTTAAGGCAATAAGACTGTGCCTATAGTATGATAATAGGGTTATCCTTAGTAATTACTAGAGGCAAAAGAAACGGTTGCCTTCTATCTCTTAGAGGGAGATATCTATTAATTACATTATTAGCTTAGTTACCCTTCTATTTAATAACTTATAAAGGTTCTTTAATAAGCTAGTTATAAAGTTAAACACTAGGTAATTAAGAAATTAACCAAAGTCTACTACTATTACTAGATATATAGTAAGGCCTCTAGTTGATTTAATTCATAATTAAAGATAACCATAAGTTTAACTACGAGATTATTGTTAATATTATGCAAATTGATAGTTAACTAGTGCTTTATATTATTAATTTAGTAACTTTATTCTAAGTAGCCTAATTTCTTAATCTAAAAAGCAGAAGGCTTAAGACATCTAGGACGCTATCTAAGAGTACTAGATTAATACCTATCTAGGACCTCTAGAATAGATAGTCTATAATACTAGCAATAACTTCGCTTTTACTAAATTTAAATATTACGCTTAATTAATATTAATTAAGACTAATAAGATACTAATTAAAGCTTATAATAGCATTAGAAAGGTTAAAAGATATTATGAACCCTTACACTAGGCTTATAATATTATTACTAACTTAATTAGCGTAGAACTAATACTAGAACAGTGCCTCTAAATAGCTATTAAGGCTATTAATAATTCTATAGGCCTTAAAGAAATTATACTAACCCTACTAGTCTTCGGAGCCTACTTGTAGATAATAGATAAGTTACTACCTAGTGTCTTTATTATTTAATACGCTAAAGTAATTCAGAAGGCTACTAATAAGGTCTACTACTATATAGCTTTATAGTAAGTTTATAATACCCTTAGAGCCTAGAATAGTCCTAATATAGCGCCTATATATTAGCTACCTTTATAGGCTAATATATATATATAAAGAGAGAAGGGCAGCTAGCATAGCCCTTATAAGCTAATTACTACTAATAGGGAGACTTATATAGTTAATATACCCTATAGCCTAGCGAAATTCCGCTTTATAGTAGTAAAGCCTTACTATAAAGACTTATATATTATAAAGAGGCTAGAGTAATAGGAGATAAAGCCTTAAGACATAGAGAAGGCTATAATAATACTACTAACTACTACTACTAAAAAGAATTAGTAATAGAAGAAGAAAAAAACCATAGGTATTACTAAAGAGAAAGCAAGGAAGGCTAAGAAAAGCCCTTATAGTCTAATTTATAGGTATAGAGAAGCTAATAGAAGAGGCTTATAATACCTAGGTAACCCTAAGGGGAAGCTAGCAAGTTAAAGACTTATTACCTTGCCCTAAAGGAATAAAAGTAAGGAGAGATAAAACTTATAATCCTAGAAAGGATATTAGCCTAATTAAACTCTACATGCTTATTAATAAAGACTAAGACAAGGCCTTTATTTAAGAGGTTATAGCTAAAGGGATACTAAGCATAGTATTTCTTATAGCAAAAGAAAAAGCTAATTAAAACCTTGCTCTTTAACTTTACTAAGAAGGGAAGATTATAACCCTAGGAAAACCCTTTAAGTAGTCTAATTAAGCTAAGATTAATGCCTTATAAGCTTGTAATGTCTTTAAATTCGTTAAATATAACCTAGTAAGGCACAGAGGCCATAGAATCTTTGATTCTTATATGGTTAGAGAGATTAAAGGCAAGGGAATAGCCTCACTATACAAGAAATCTCGCCTTATTATGTAAGGCCATAATAATAAGGGAAAGGAATTTATCTTAACATAATTACTAATAATATAATAAGCAAGCTAATAACTTATTATAGCTATTGCCCTATTATTAAGAAGAAAAGGCATTTACTTTTAGATTCGTAATATCATGTAAGCATACACTTAATTACATATAATGCTAACAAGACTAATTATCATAAGATTACTAAAACAGATTATACACCTCTTTCTAGAAGAAACTATAATTAAATTAATTAAACCTCTTTATAGGATTACAAAGGCTAGAACCTACTAGTAGGCAACGTACTTCTATTATTATAAAGATAACCTTAATATAATAACTTTAACCTATAATCCCTGCTTATTAATTATAGTGCTAAATAATAAAAACCTCTTTAGTATTATAGGAATGCAAACTAATGATACGTTAGGCCTAAGTGACAATAACTTCTTCTAAAAAGAAGAGAAAAAGCTCTAGAAGGCTAAGTTTACTACTAAGGAAAAGTAGCAATTAACCACTAGGAATCCCCTTATTTTTAACAGCTATATCTTAACCTAAAACGCTAATAACTCGTTAATTTTAACCTAAAAAGGCTAAAGTTAGAAGATTAAGGAAGTTAATCCTTAATCTCTAATAGCAAAGCAAGATTACGTGGAATAATAAGCCTAAGGAAGCTATATTGTAACTATATGCTAACTAGAAGCTTCCTATAATCTATTAATCGTAGCTTAACACTAAGAACCCTCTGCTAATAATATTATATGCCTTAATAAACGCCTCAAATAGTAAATTAAGAATTAGTAGTAAGAACTATAATATATACCTTTAACCCTTAAGGAAGCAAAGCTCTTTATATTTGTAAATAAATTGCTTGCTAATAACAAGGATTTAAGCTTATAGATTAGATACATTATCGTGATTAGCAACGAGATAATACAAGATAATAATACCTTTATTATAAAAGGTAATATTATTACGTATAGCTTAACAAAGAGTAAGCGAGTTACACGTAGCACGCTTGCCTCTAAATTGTATAGCATAGTTCAAGGCGTAGATATTGCCTATGTGATTTCCACGACTCTCTATTAAATTATAGACTAATTAAAGATACCTTAAATTCCTATAATTCTCTATACTAACTCCTTTTTATTATATAAATACCTTATAAAGCTAGGAATAATAAAAGAGAAAAGACTAATAATTAATATTATAGCTCTTTGTTAATCGTACAAAAGGCATAAGATTTACAAGGTAAGGTAAATTAATAGAAATAATAATCTAGTAAATATAATAATAAAGGCATTACTAAATTTATCCCTTTCCTCTCTAATTAATTTAAATAAATTAATAATTCGTATTAAAGGATAAGTAAAGAGACCTATAATATTAGGGGATAGGAGCCTTAACAAGGACTAATAAATTAATTTAATTAACTAATACCGCAATAGCTAATTAGAGTAGCAGATTCCTATTAAGGGATTTACTTATATATACTTTCCTTTAATTTAATTTTTATTACGTTTTTAGGCTCCTTTAGCTATAGATAAAAAGAGAGACTACTAGTATTAAATCCTTTAGATTTTTATTAGCTTAATTATAGCTAAAGACTAGACTAATAATGGGTCTAGCGCAATGCACGTAATGTGATTAGCTGCATTAATTTGCTACCCCCTCTTCCGCCCTACTTACAGGTTTCACCTACTTTTCTATTATCTAGACCTTCTCTCTCTTCTCTCTCTTTCCTAGCTAGCTATCTATCTATCATTAACTTCAATATTACGGAATTATCCTACCTGCGCAGGCACCTTGGTGTAACCAACAATATAAGTTATTTATTTACTATTTAAATTTAATTAAACCTTAACACTAATAATATTTTAAGTTATATAAGTAATATAAGTAATATATATTATATATATAAGCTATTATAAGCTATTTTAAACTATTATAAGCTATTATAAGCTATTATAAGCTATTATAAGCTATTATAAGCTATTATAAGCTATTATAAGCTATTATAAGCTATTATAAGCTATTATAAGCTATTATAAGCTATTATAAGCTATTATATTAACTATATATACCTTATAATTAAGGAATTTAACTTAAAACTAAAAAAGAAAAAAATATAAAACAATACAAATAATATATAAATTGTATTATATTATAAAATTTTAGATATATTGTATTATATAATGTATTATATTGTATTATATTATTAATATAATATAATATAATATATAATATATTAAATATATTATATTATATTATAATACTTTGCCTAAGAGTAATATAAGGGGAGAATTACCTAATTTACTAGAATAATATTATATATTACTTAGGACTTACTAAATAATAGTAATACTATAGCTAATAATATACTATATTCTATAAGAACTTTATTTAAGACTAAATCCTTTATAATAAGGGTAAAAAGATAGTAGTTAAGGAGTAAATTACTTAGCTTAAGTAACTTAAGGAATTATAAGAGTAAGAATAAGAACTTACTAACTTACTATAACTTTATAAAGAAGAAGTACTAATAAAAAGGGCTAAAAGGCTAGTATATCCTTAAGTCTTAGTAGCTAAGAAGTTAAGGTTTAAAATATTATAAAACTCTAATACCTTATAAACTTATAAAAGTATAAGATATAGCTTAATAACCTTAACTATACCTTTAAGGAGGTAAAAAAGAAGTATTATTAAGATAATTAAAAGATTCTTTTTATACTTAACTATATATATATAAACTACTAGGTAAGATAGGACTAATATATTAAAGAATAACTAGCTAATAGCTAGGATTACCCTAAGAATAACTAGGATAAGTTCTAGGACTAAACCCTTATATTACTTAAGGACTTTATAAGCTATAATATATAAATAGCTACTTAGCTAAAGAATATAATGCAAAAGAAAGGCTAGAGCCTTATTAAATTTAGTATTTACTTAGATTTACTAGAGAAATACCTTAAATAAGCTTTAGAAAAATATATACTTTTATATTCTTTATAAAATTAGTCCCTAACTTATAAAACTATATTAACTTATATATAAATATTACTAAGCTAATATAAGAAAAGGTTATATAACTTACCTAATAATTTTAGGAGGTAATATTAAAGAATAAGTAAAAGCTAAATAATTTAGAAAAGAAAGGCTTATATAAAGCCCCTAATATTAAAGATATAACTCTTTATAAGGCTATTAATAAAGACCTAAGAGTAAAGGAAAGCCTTATATTAATTAGAATATATATACTTATAAAAGAATATATATACCTTTACTTATACTTATAAGAATAGTAATTTAAGAAGAGAAAGGTAGCCTTTTTACTACTAACTCCCTATAAGTTTATAAAAGTAATATATAATAAGATAATTATATATACTATTATAAGTATAATAAAAGATAAATTTATCCCTCTTAAAGATAAAGAGAAAGTAAAAGTATATAAAACTATTAAAGATATCCTAGAGAAGCTATATAAGTTTAAAGATATATTTATATTAGATAAGGTAAGAAGCCTTTTATTAAAGAAGTTAATAAACTATATAATTAATCTTATACTAGAAGCTATACCTCTATATAGACTAATCTACTCTCTCTTCTAAAGTAAACTTAAAGAGCTTTAGGAATATATTAATAATAACCTAAAGAAAGGCTAGATAAAACCCTTAAAAAGCCTAGTAAGCATGCTTATCTTATTTATACTAAAGAAGGATAAAATACTTTAACTATATATAAACTACTAAGGACTTAATAAGGTAATATAAAAGAATTACTATACTTTTCCCTTAATTTTAGAAATCCTTAATTAATACTAAGAGGCTTATTTTTTCTTAAAAATTAATATTAAGAATATATACTACTAAATCTATATTAAAGAGGGTAATAAGTAGAAAATAGCCTTTTATATATATTATAAGTACTATAAGTACCTTATAATACCTTTTAGGTTAAGTAATACCTTAGCTACTTTTTAAAGCTATATTTATAAGGCACTTTATAGGCTAGTTAATATTATTTATATAGTATATCTAGATAATATCTTAATTTTCTCTAAGATAAAGAAGAAGTATACTAAATATATTAAGTAAGTCTTAGAATATATAAGGTTAGTAAAGTTATATATAAAACCCTTTAAGTGCTTTTTTATAAGGAATTAGTAAAATTCCTAAGGTTTATTTTCTTTATTAATAAAATATTAATAAATACTTACTAGGTTAATATAATTAGAGAATAAAAAAGCTAATAAGTTTTAAGAATATATAGTTATTTCTTAAATTTTATAACTTTTACTAATAGTTTATTTATAAATACTCTAGGATTATAATATCTTTTTATATATTAATAAAGGGTAGTTAAAATAGTATTTAGACTAGGAGATTTATATTTAAGGAAAAGAAATAGCTAGTATTTAACTAGCTAAAAACGCCTTTTAGTAAGTGCCTTTACTTTAATATTATAACCTAAGTTAAGTAGTATATATTAAGATAAATACCTTAATTTTTATAATAATAGGAATTTTATCTTAGTAAGATAATAAGGGCTATTAGTATTTAGTAGCTTTTTAATTAAGGAAGTTTATAGACACTAAATATAACTATAGTATAGCTAACTAAGAGTTACTTACTATAGTAAAGTTATTTAAATACTAGTAATACTATATTAAAGGTATAAAAATACTTATAAAGGTTTTATTAGACTACTATAACCTATAGATTTTTATAAGGTAATAAAAGCTAAATAAAAGGTAAGTATAATAGTGTATATTTCTTTACTTTTTTATTTTATAATTAAGTATAAACTAAGGAAAAGTAATCTTATAAATATACTATTAAGAAGGTTTAATTATAAGGGTAAACTTATATTAAATAAGATACTTTTACTAAAGCTTTAAAGGAAAATAGTAGCTACTTATATAGTAAAAGAAAAAGTACTAATATATTAAAGAAGTTATAGTATAGCACTAGTCTTAAAGCTTACTAAGTTAATAGTAACCTAAGTAAAAGGCTAGTTAGCTACTATAAATTTAATAATAGGTTAGCTAAATAAGGGTAATTTTAAGGAGAAAGTAGTATATATCTAAGATATTAGTATAGTATAAGTAATTTAAAGGGCTATTATATTACTAAATCCTTACTAATTTATAGTAAATAAACTATTAGTATAATTACTATAAAAGGCATAAGACTAAGATTTAGATTTATAAAAACCTAAAGGTAAGGTTAACTTCTAAGTAAAAAGAAAGGAAAAGCTAGTCTATAGTTATATAGTATAAGGGTCTCCTAATATATAAAGACTAGGTAGTTATTTTATAGGAGCTTATTTTATAATAAAAGCTTTTATAGCTATACTATAATAATTTACTAGTAAGTTACTTTAGAACTAAATATACTCTTAAGTTACTAAAATATTACTATTAGTAGCTAGTAATAAGTAAAGCTATTTTAAACTATATATCTAGCTATAGAGTATTCTAGTATATAGTAGCTAGAAGGCATTGCCTATATAAAAGCCTTAAATTACTACTAATACTAAGGTAACTATAGGTAAAGATCTTAATAGATTTTATTATAGAATTACTACTAGTATAGCTAGGTAACTAAGAAACTAATATAATTCTAGTAATTATAGACTAATTTACTAAGTACTTTATTTTCCTTACTATAAAGACTATAATTAATATAGCTAAATTAGTAAAGTTATTTTATAAGGAAATTAAGCTTTAATTTAGGGTGCCTAAGGGTATTATATTTAATAAAGAATTAGTGTTTATAAGCTAATTCTAGTTAGATATATATTATATATTATATATAAAGTAAAGGCTTTTAATAATATTTTACCCCTAAACTAATAAGTAAATAAAAAAATAAACTAAGTGCTTAAATATTACTTATAATACTTTATTAAAAAAACTAATAGCTATAGCTAAAATTACTTCTAATAGCTTAGTTTATATATAATAATACTATTAATAAAATAATAAGTTACTTCCTTAACTATACTTTTATAAGTTATTTACTTAAGTTTTACCTAGCTTTTAAGAGTAAAAGTAAGAAAGAGAAAGTACTAAAAGCTTATATATATATAAAAAGCTATATAAAGTTAAGGAGAAATTAGTATATAACTAGGTAAAAGCTACTAAAGTATAAGTAAAGTACTATAACTAATAATACTAGCTACTAACCCTAAAAAAGAAAACCTTATATTACTATTAGTAAAGAATATTAGACTTAAGGATATAAAATAAAAGCTAATTCCTAGATTTATTAGGCTATTTTATATACTTAATATAGTAAGTAAATAAGCATACTAACTAGCGCTACCTAATAAGTATAATTAACTATATAATATATTTTATATTAGTTTATTAAAGCTATAGAATTACTAGGAAAACACTATAAATAAAGAAATACTAATACTAGACCTTAAAGATAAAGATAATAAATTTATAAGAATAAAGGGATAGCTAGGTAAGAGGTATAGGGGTACTTATATATTAACTAAAGCTTACTAGGTCTAAGTGTGTTATGCGTGCGAGTTGCTAGCTTATAGCTAGTGGCTTGCTAGTGTTACGTAGACCTAGCCCTACAGCGTAGTGCACTAGCAGGGTGTATTTATGTTGTAAGTACGGCCTTATAATTATTCCCTTACTTATAGGCTTTAGTATTAATTAAGGATTTCTAAAATTAAGGGAAAAGTATAGTAATTTTTTTATATTACCTTATTAAGTCCTTAGTAATTTACATATAGTTAGAGTGTTTTAACCTTTTTAGTATAAACAAGATAAGTATACTTACTAGGCTTTTAAGGGTTTTATTTAGCCTTTCTTTAGGTTATTATTAATATATTCCTAAAGCTCTTTAAGTTTACTTTAGAAGAGAGGGTAAATTAGTTTATATAGAAGTATAGCTCCTAGTATAAGATTAATTATATAGTTTATTAACTTCTTTAATAAAAAGCTTCCTACCTTATTTAATATAAATATATCTTTAAACTTATATAGCTTCTTTAGAATATTTTTAATAGTTTTATATGCTTTTACCTTCTTTTTATTTTTAAGAGAGATAAATTTATCTTTTATTATACTTATAATAGTATATATAATTATCTTATTATATATTACTTTTATAAACTTATAAGGAGTTAGTAATAAAAAGGCTACCTTTTTTCTTAAACTACTATTCTTATAAGTATAAGTAAAGGTATATATATTCTTTTATAAGTATATATATTCTAATTAATATAAGGCTTCCCTTTACTCTTAGGTCTTTATTAATAGCTATATATAGTAGTTTAAAGTCCTTTTTTTATCTCTTAAGTCTTAGATAATAATAAGTACTTTATAGATATTATATTAAGGAACTATAAAAGACCTTACTACCTTTAGGATAGGTACTATAGCCTTAGCCTAATTAAGCTTATAAGTCTATATAAACTAGGTGCTAATAATATTAATCTTAGTATAACTATTAAGATTTACTACTATTTTAATATCTTTTTACTTATAAATAGTAACTAGTATGTAGAATTAGCATCTTACTAGTACCCTAGTATCTAAGGTAAAGGTAAAGGTATTTACTTTTACCTTTAGGAGTTTCCTTAACTTTCTTACTAGTTTTTCTTAACTTATTATAATTATAGAAAAATACTTTATACTACTATAATTAAAGCACTATTTTCTTCCTTATAGCCTATTATTATTTAGATAGGTAGCTAGGGTCTTTTCTTTATCCTTATCCTTATCTTTTTAGTTTTTATTTAGCTAATAGCTTTATAAAGAGTTATATCTTTAATATTAGGGGCTTTATATAGGCCTTTCTTTTTAAATTATTTAGCTTTTACTTATTCTTTAATATTACCTCCTAAAATTATTAGGTAAGTTATATAACCTTTTCTTATATTAGCCTAGTAATATTTATATATAAGTTAATATAGTTTTATAAGTTAGGGACTAATTTTATAAAGAATATAAAAGTATATATTTTTCTAAAGCTTATTTAAAGTATTTCTCTAGTAAATCTAAGTAAATACTAAATTTAATAAGGCTTTAGTCCTTTTTTACTTTATATTCTTTAGCTAAGTAGCTATTTATATATTATAGCTTATAGAGTCCTTAAGTAGTATAAGGGTTTAGTCCTAGAACTTATCCTAGTTATTCTTAAGGTAATCCTAGTTATTAGCTAGTTATTCTTTAATATATTAGTCCTATCTTACCTAGTAGTTTATATATATATAGTTAAGTATAAAAAGAATCTTTTAATTATCTTAATAATACTTCTTTTACCCCTTAAAGATATAGTTAAGGTTATTAAGCTATATCTTATACTTCTATAAGTTTATAAGGTATTAGAGTTTTATAATATTTTAGACCTTAACTTCTTAGCTACTAAGACTTAAGAATATACTAGCCTTTTAGCTTCTTTTTATTAGCACTTCTCCTTTATAAAGTTATAGTAAGTTAGTAAGTTTTTATTCTTACTTTTATAATTCCTTAAGTTACTTAAGCTAAGTAATTTACTCCTTAATTACTATCTTTTTACCCTTATTATAAAGGATTTAGTCTTAGATAAGGTTCTTATAGGATATAGTATATTATTAGCTATAGTATTACTATTATTTAGTAAGTCCTAAGTAATATATAATATTATTCTAGTAAATTAGGTAATTCTCCCCTTATATTACTCTTAGGTAAAGCATTGTAATATAATATAATACATTTAATGTATTATATATTGTATTATATTATATTAATAATATAATATAATATAATACATCTAAAATTTTATAATATAATATAATATATATATTATTTGTATTGTTTTGTATTTTTTTCTTTTTTAGTTTTAAGTTAAATTCCTTAATTATAAGGTATATATAGTTAATATAATAGCTTATAATAGCTTATATGTATATTACTTATATTACTTATATAACTTAAAATATTATTAGTGTTAAAGTTTAATTAAAAATAAATAAGTAATAAATTTATAAAATATAAATATAAGTATTTATAAGTAAATTACTATAGAAAAAGCTAGACTTTTTAATTATTTAGTATTTAAAGGTTTTTAAAATATTAATAAAATAAAATTCCTTTCTTTTTATATTTTTTAATATTATACTAATAAAAAGTAAGTCCTAATATTACTATAAGACTTACTTTAATATATTTTACTTTTTTAAGCTAAAATTATATAACTAAGTAAAAAGATTATACTAGGTTTATAGTATAACTAATAAGACCCACTTCTAGACTTACTTTTATATATTTATTTCTTCTAAGCTAGAATTATAAAACTACATAAAGAGATAATATTAGGTTTATAGTAAAATTAATAGGACTCACTTTTAGACTTACTTATATATAAACTATATAAAACTCTCTTTTAAGCTAGAATTACATAACTAAGTAAAAAGATTATACTAGGTTAGACCCACTTATAGACCTACTTTTATATATTTATTTCTTCTAAGCTAGAATTATAAAACTATATAAAGAGATAATATTAGGTTTATAGTATAATCAATAGGACCCACTTTTAGACCCACTTTTATATATATATTTCTTCTTAGCTAAAGTTATATAACTAAGGGAAGGGATTATGCTTAGTTTTTAGTGTTTAAAAGACCCACTTTTAGACCACCTTTTAAAAACGCTATATAACTAAGTAAGCTAAAAGTAGTATAAATAATTAAACTTACTTCTAAAGCTTATTAATTTATCTATTTAATATTTAAAAAATATAGTATATATATTATAATTATTCTTTATATTATATTTTAACCTTTCTTTATAAGCTTTTCCTAGGTTTTTTCTTTCTCTTAGTTTAAAAAAGGTTAAAAGCTAATATATTCTATTATAATTATAATAAAATAGTTTAATATTAAAAGAAGCTTTTATTAAATAAATTTAAATTTTCTCTTTATAATAAATTCCTTATATATATAAATATATTTTTATAAGAGTTTTAATCTTATTTATTTAGAATTATAAATTATTTCTTTAGGGTAAATATTATATTTAAAGCAAAAAAACTATATTAAAACGCATAGTAAATCTTAAAAAAGCTAGAAAGATAAAATAAGCTTTAAAATATAAAGAATAAATATTACTATAAGTTAAGCCTAGAAAATACTATTTATAGCTACCCTATATATATATATATAGCGTAATAGTCTAAATTAGCTAAAACTTTATAATTTTATAACTAAAAACCTAAATAGTATAGAAATTTAAAGATATCTTACTTAGATTATATTAAAAATCTACTATATAATAAGTATATATACTACCTTACTTTTTTAATAATACATTATATTATATTATAATGTAATATATTGTATTATATTGTATTATATTATAATGTATTTTTATATAATAAATAATTATAATAAATCATAGAAAATAGATATAAGAATAAAAAGACCCTTAATATATTAAGAGAAAATCATTCTATAAAATAGATATAAAAGAATATTACTAAGATATTATATATCTAAAATAAGCTTACTTTTCTAAATAAGCTAAAACTTTATGGATTTTTAAATAAATAACTAAATTATTTATAAAAATAAGGATACTATAATTAGATTATATAAAAATCTTATATATAATAAATTTATATAATACCCCACTTTTATTTTTCCCTAATAATACATTATATTATATGTATTATATTGTATTATATTGTATTTTTAATACAATACAATACATAATATAATACATAGGGCAATACAATACAATATAATATATTAAAGGGCTAAAAAATATAATATAATATAATATAACAATGCTTTACTCTTAGGTAGCTAGTAGGAGAAGCTTTAGAATTATAAGAATAAAAGGATAGCTAGGTAAGAGATATAGGGGCACTTATATATTAACTAAAGCTTACTAAGTCTAAGTGTATTATATATATAAGTTACTAGCTTATAGCTAGTGGCTTGCTAGTGTTACGTAGACCTAGCCCTATAGTGTAGTGTACTAGCAGGGTGCATCCGTGTTATGAGCAGAGCTTTGCACTACACTACATCTTGTAGTTTTTTTTCTAACAAATTATTCATATCTAATCTTAGAAAATATATAGAGATATAAAACTTGGATTTTTAAATAGATAACTTAAAAACTACAGTGTAGTTATATATAAAAGTGGGTCTAAAAGTGGGTACTTAGGCCGTAAATTAGAAATACTACATTTTACTACATTTTAGCACTAAAAATATACTACAAATGTAGTATTTGTGATTTGTGGAGCGAGTGCCCACTTTTAGACCCACTTTTATATATAGTATTTTTCTTAGGATTTTCCTTTATAAGATCACGTGATTTTTAGGATAATACCTTTAATTATAAGCTAGCTATAAAATTAAATAAAAATACTACAAGAAATACTACACTACATGAGTGCAAAGCTCTGGTTATGAGTGGGGCCTTATATATATCTTATAGCTTATATAAGGGCCTAGGATAATAATAATAATAAGGTAAAGAAGCTACTATTAATAGTATATCTAAGTATTACGTAGTTCTTCTACTCTAGATAATAGACTAACTATAATACTACTAATATTAATATCCTTATAACTGTAAGGGCTTGGGCTTTGCCCAAGCATTATCCGCACAGCAGACAGGGAGAGAATAAGCAGAGGTAGCTAGGGTGAGGAAAAGGGGGCTTACATAAGAAGCCAAGGGGGTATAAGGGGCACCACTAGGGATTACCTCTCTTCCCTTCTCTTTTCCCTCCTCAAGTCTCTTAATACTATATTAACGCCCTATTGTAGTTACCTAGGGGCTAGTCCATAATAATTAAGAGACTTCCTTTAGTCTAAAAAAGAAAGCTACTAAAAACTAAAGAAAATAACAATAGACCCAATAGACACGCTTCAACCTCATGACTAACCTGGTTAGGGGGCTCACACTCCCCTATCTAAGGCTACGTTACCACTAGACGCCTATATTGCCTAGTTTAAAACGCTTTAACTAATGCTATAATAGCAGGTAAGGGCAATTAAGAATCTATAGTAACATATACACGCAAACCTTAAACTAACTACTTAACTAACCTTCCCCCTAAACGCTCCTATAAACCTAATGTTCTCTAACACAGACCTAATCCTACCTCAGGGGCTAATACTACCACCCCTTATATCACAGATCCGCCAGAAACCAATCCCTACGGGCAACCTATATAATAGCAATAAGGCTATATTCGCTACCTAGAAGTTCCTAATATAACATAAGTTAGAGGTGGACAGGGACTTCATTAGTTCTAGTAAGGACTAATAGGTGTTTATTTACCAGAACCTGTTGCCTAAGGTCCAAGCCCGCATCGCATTATTCTTCGAGACAGGCCATGATAGTAACTATAACCCTAAGGCCTTCCTTAGTTACCTAGAGACATTATACGCAAATCCTCACAGACAGGAGATAGCCCTTACAGAACTCAATCAAATAGAGCAAGGGTTAGGGGAGGCATTTGCCTTATTCTTTGTTCACTTTAAACAGAAACTCTCCCTCATAGGAGGGTCCTATTAGACTAAGGACGTCAAGCTAGCTAAGCTTTAACGCACGCTTAACAAACGTATAAGAGAGATATTGGTTAGTAAAGGAATTAGCCGAATAGAATACCACATGGTAGTTGCTTAGTACTGTGGTATTGCGGTTAACATTGAATTGTTCGCCTTAGAGGAGAAGTACCGGCACTAACGCGGCCCCTAGCCAACCCGTCCCACAACCTAACAGACGGATCACAACGGCGACACGCCTATAATAGGGATACGTGCCGTAACCACATAGCAAGGGAATCAGAATAAGCCAGACAAGAAGGACAAGGACCCGAAGAAGAACATAAATCAGCTAAGGGCTAAGTAGGTAACCTAGGCGAAACTAACTAAACGCCGCTAGGAAGGGTGCTACTTGTGTTACAGGTCTAAGGACTATTACATTCAGGATTACACCTTCTATCCGCCCCACTAACCAAAGGTTCAAATTAACTTACACAGGGCGGACGCGGAGAGCGCGGACGAGGAGATTAATGCTAATGCCTTAGAAAACGAGTAGCCCTTAAGCAGAGTCTCGCATAGGGGCGGAGGGGCTAGCTAGCGGCCACAGATTCGGACGAGTATAGCCAGTATACAAACACAGATAGAGATATAGAACGATATATGGACTAACTACCTTTCTTAATCCTAGTACTTTTTAATACATGTTTTTATATTAACATTTAGATTAACTATAGCTATAACTGCTACGGTGCTATAAGCAAATCAGCAGCAAGGCGGCTAGGCCTAGAGCTCATACAACTGCTAAAACGGAGGCAGGTCCGCACCGTAGTAGAAACAGAGAGACAGGGGAAGCGCCAGAAGGAGGAATCCTCCTCTATTACCCACATAGTCTAGGCTAGGATTAACATTAATGGTTAGGAATTATCTGTGTATTTATATATTATCCCGGGCCTCACCTAGGACATTATATTTGGGATGCCATAGCTAGAGCACCGTGATATTATGATTTATGTAGCAAAACGGTAACTAGTTATTAGTGCGGCAGAGGGCCTTTGTGTTTCCGAAGCCGCCAGGCACGAGAGGCAACCCCTAGTGCAAGGGATTATCAGGTCCTTATATGCAGCAGAGGCACGTCAGGCACAACGGACAAGGGATACTATAACAAGGTTTATAGCAACAAGCCTTAAGGAGATAACCACGGTGCTATAGATAATAGCGCCTAAGACGAAGCCAGACAGCCTTAACACGGCTATGTTACCAGAAAAACTAGCGGACTTTGCGGATCTCTTTGATAAGGCTAAGGCTAACGGTTTACCTCCTCATAGGGGGTCTCTTGACCACCACATCCAGCTGCGTAAGAACCCGGACGGGTCCGAACCAGCACTCCTATGGGGCCCGCTATATAATATGCCAAGAGACCAGTTACTTAAGGTTCGATGCTAGATCACGGACCTTATAGACAAAGGCTAGATTCGTGCTAGCTTCTTATCGGCCACAGCCCCTGTTCTTCTCATCAAGAAATTAAACAGGGGTTAGCGGTTTTACGTGGACTACCACGCACTTAATAAGATAATAGCATAGGACCATTACCTACTCCCCCTAATTAAGGAAACGCTACGCTCCCTCTCCTAGGCACGCTGGTTCATAAAGGTAAACGTCCACGTAGCGTTTTATAAACTACGGATAGCTAAGGGTAAGGAGCACCTTATAGCCTTTCGGACCAGGTTTAGGTTATTTAAGTAGCTAGTTTGTCCGTTTAGCCTAGCTAGCGCACTAGCGACCTTCTAACGCTACATTAACAAATTCTTAGGAGATGCGTTAGGGGACTTTATAATGGCCTACCTGGATAATATCCTAGTTTATTCAGGGGGGTTAAAGAAAAACCACATAAAAAAGGTCTGACTTATCTTAGGGCGCTTAAGGGCTACAGGACTATACCTTAACATTAATAAGTCAGTGTTCGCTATGAAGGAGGTCCAATACCTAGGATATATTATCACGGCAGGTTGTTTTGTCCATCCTAACCTAGTAAAGGTAGTGGCTATAAGGGAATAGGTAGCACTTACGAAGCTACGAGGGGTCTAAAGTTTTTTAGGGTTTGCGAATTTTTACTGCGACTTTATTAGGAACTTTTCCGAGCTAGCGGCTTCTCTTATATGTTTTACTAAAAAGAACACCCCTTTCTGTTAGGGGCTGGAGGAGGATAAGGCTTTTAAGAGGTTAAAAGATGCTTTTATCACGTATCTAGTCTTAGCACAATAGGACCCAGATTGCCCTACGGTAGTCAAAGCTAATTACTTAGGCATAGCCCTTAGCGGTTATCTCTTATAATAGGGGCATGATAGCGTGCTATACCTAGTAGCCTACCACTCTACTAGCCTCACGGCATCGCAAAAGAACTATACAATCTATAACAAGGAACTCTTAGCTATTATCTTATGTTTAAAGGCATAGTTAGTGGAGTTATAGGGTGTCTCCTGCCTGTTCATAATCTACATAGACTATAAAAACCTAGAATACTTCATGACACTAAGGCTAATATTAGAACGCTAGGCCTAATAGGCAGACACACTCGCACTATTTAACTTCTATTTATAGTATAGACCTAGCACGCAGGCTTAACGCCTAGATGCCTTATCCAGAAGGGAACAAGACTAACATAGCGTGTCTCCAAGGAAAGGATAAGTCCTGCAACCAATCACCATTGCATAACTATCTCCGTCACTAGGAGGGGACTAGAAAGGTTCTAATATAGCTCCGCACACGTTCCATACGTCCCCGCCACTAGCAGGGGAGGCTCTCTTTACGAGCAAGCACCTTCAGACTCTTTAGGATCAGGCTATTATATCAGACCCTACGTATAGTATATGGTTAAGGGCTATCTAGGAGGGTGCCCAGAAGTTTCCCCTAGTAGTAATAATAAGAGAATAGGTTGCGAATTACTCTATAAGTGCCTATAGCGCACTATAGTTCTAAGGGCGCATATAGGTCCCAGCCTAGGAGCCCCTTATAATAACCCTTATCCAGCAGTGCCATAACTCGCCAGTTACAGGACACCTAGGCTATAACACCACATTCCAAATACTACAGCAATAGTTTTATTAGGATAGAATGTCATAGGATATTACGAGGTTTATCCGTAACTGCCACTATGCTAGTAGTTATAAGAGCTAGCAACGGCGCTAAGGCTTGCTAAAACCCTTACTAATCCCTAACTGGTTTTAGTCGTAAATCTTTATTAATTTTATAATATACTTACTAGCGTTATTACCAGAGAGACCATAATACCTTATAGTTATCACGGATAGACTATCAAAGTTCATATAGCTTAAGGCCATAACCTTTATAAAGGCTAAGGATTGCGCAGAACATTTTAAAATGGTTTGGTGGAGATTTAGGGGGTTCCCTTAGTCTATTATTATAGACTAAGGCTTGGACTAGTTAGGAAAATTCTAGATAACGCTATGTTCCCTAGTAGGGATAGATTAGCTACTCTCTACATCACACTACCCCTAGACTAATAGCAGCATAGAATAGGCAAATCAAGAAGTGTAGGCAATCCTACATGTCACTATCTCCTTCTCGTAGTATAACTAGCCAGAACACCTCACTGCTTATTAACTAGCAATAAACAACAGGACCTCGTTAGTCACTAGGGTAAGCCTAAACAAATTACTTCACGGCTATGACCTAGAGCTAATTTAATCCTAGCCGGATATACTCGCATCCGTAACCACACTAAAGGGTAAAGCTATCCGCTTCCTAAGTTACCTTCAGGAGGGCACTCTTCTAGCCTAGGCTGCGATAGCCTACGCATAATAATAACAGTAGGATGCAACCTTAGCATTAAGACACCTGGTGGAACGCTTCTAGGTTAGGGATAAGGTATAGCTATCGCTTAGAAACATTAAGACAAACCACCCCTTAAGGAAACTTAACTAGGTAGCTGCGAAGTATATAGTCATAGAAGTACTAACCCCTCTCACAGTCTAACTTAATATACTAAAGGGCATTTATCTAGTTTTTCACGTAAACCTTATTAAACAGGCAGCGGAGGACCCGCTCCTAAGCTAACAGCTACAAGACTCACGCCCAGGTCTGGAATAGGTCCTAGCGGAGGATAATAATAAACTTATCAAAGAATACCAGGTTAAATATATTCTAGTAGCTAAGAACGCACCAGGGCAAGGAGGGAGGCGGAACATCCTAGTCAAATAGGCGGGATACTCCTATCCAACATAGGAACCACTAGAGAGTATAGAGAGAACACAGGCACTTAATGAATTCAAGGCAGAATAGGGTGACGCGCGAACTAACAATAGACCAGATCAATTTCGAAGAACTTATACAACTATAAAGACTCCTACAAGCGCCTAAGACGCAAAATCACTGCGTTCCTCTATCACCACTTAGTAAGAATAATCGTCCATAGGCTCCGCCTACATATCGCCATCAGAAGACAAGGCAGAGGGCGCCGCCTCCCTCTAGAGTTAGTTCTCCGCCGACGCGGCTATAGCATCATCATCACCAGGCACCAGGG